>OX038897.1:5827726-10801763 GCA_943789525.1 Agriphila geniculea | reverse complement strand
AACCAACGACATGCCGTTGGTTGGTTCTGTTCTATTCAATACCATCAAAGGTCATTTGCGCCATATGATCTCATCGTTAGCGTTCAAACGTATACATAGAATGTTGGCCATTTGAGTAGGGGTAGTAGTGTATAGTTTACTGTAGCACAAACAGCTATCGAAAAAAATAACGGAGTTTTTGGCGGGATTTTGTCGAGTTCAGTTCGGCGACTATTTTAATTATTCGCAAATTGATTCATAGTGGATATTGTGTCTTAAAATTGGTGCAGTTTTGTGGTACAAGTGTCTATGCAACTGAACAATATGGGGGATAATGGAAATAGGCGCGATCTTGGTTGTGTGAAGTTGAGACTTTTATTGTAGTGGTGGCTACCTCGGCAAAACTTACCGAGTAAACTGTCTTGATATACTTGCTGCCAAATGCTCCAAGCAGCATTGTAATGAATGTGATGCACCCGCATTTTAATGTAAACTGAAACAATCTACTAGAAAATCTAGAAATACTGAACTATTCAAAACATGACACTGGCAAAAATTAATTCCAAGAGGAAAGTAGATTGCCATAACAAAAATAAGAAGAAGAAGAAAAAAATAACGCGCGTATAAACATTCGATATAGTAATATCTATAGAAAATTTCATTTCGCTCTTCGGCGTTAGATGGCGCTGTACAAATTTCAAATACAAAATTACTCTATTGAATGTTAAAAGTTCGTATGAAACTAATTGAATACCAAACCAAGTACCTTGACTTATTTATTAAATTATTTTTTGTTAGCAATAATGGCTTGTTTTCTTGTTAATTGGGTTAAAAAAGAAATAATATTGAAAGATTATTTAAAGTGGCAACATTAATATTAATTCGTAATTTATTTCCTTGTTTTTAGTTCGAAAACGACTAGACGCGTAAAGTTATTATTGGTTATGCGTTGCTGCCGAATGTTTTTTAAACCAATAAGCGGGCGGTATGTTTTAGAGGGAAATCGTAGAGAGATCGCCATCTTGACAACGCGGAGCGTTCATTCTTGGTCGGAAGTTCATCTTAGTATCATTGATATTTAGTAATTGGGAAATTGGTTATGTATACTATTGAGGAAAAAGTATTTGTTGTAATCGCTGGGGTTATTATTCGACGACGTCCTTCTTGAGAGAATATCCCGAGTTCCTGAGACCAACGATATCCAGAGATCTACGACGGCGTCCAGAGAGCTGCGACGGCGTCCAGAGAGATCATCGGTCGGCTGCAGTTCCCGAGCTTCGGCCAGGTTCCGGCAGTTGCTAGTATGGATCATCTATCATTCTCGACTTATTTGCTATGACAATTCACACAGGAGTTTTTTTGGTACGCGTACCTATACTTATTCACTTCTCAAGCTTAAGCGCTCACTAGACATAAAATAAAATAAAACAATTTTTAACGGATACCAGCGCGGTTTTATTGAAACTACTCCCCCGTGACCACGGCAGCTGCAAAGTTGCCGAAACGTCGGGAAAACCAAAAATCAAACCAAATACCAACTAATTACCAAAGTACTTTCAATAAAACCGCGCTAGTATCCGTTAAAAATTGTTTTATTTTATTTCATACCTATACCTACTTATTTCAATAATAGTATACTGCCCGGTACTTAACTTGGCAAGATAAAAACGAGACAAAAGATGCCATAAACTTAGTGTTTATGGCTACTGCGCATCTTTTGTCTCATCTTTCTCTTGCCAACTTATATACCGGCATCTGTACCTACCTATGATATGAGGTCGTTGGTACCGATAAGGTACGATCGGCAACTCACGTGCTTTACCATTTTGCAGAAAAAAAATTGTGCGCGTATCGAAATTGAATACACTGCAGACACTGACATGAATATTTTTTTTTATTTAACTATATGCGGGTCAATGACTGCAGAGTATAAAAAAATATTGCGGTTTTAGGTCAGCGCCATCTCTTGACCGATAGTGGAACTAATATATTTTTTCTGCGATGTAGAATATTGCAGTTTAGTCCAGCGCCATCTATTGACTGATAGTGGAACTAATGTAGTTTCAATTATGTATGGGAGATTTAAAGTGCTCTATCTACCGCCGAAAAGCGAAATGAAATTCATAGATAGTTCTGTTACCATAACAATAAATAAAACTTATAGCTGTTATTCTATCGAGTAGAGGTACAGCCAGCAACGAAAATCGCTTAACACTTAAGTACTTTGTCATAGCAACTTTAGACCAGTGTCTTACAGTTTGGAACATTTATCAAAAAAGTTGCTATACCAAGGTACTAAAGTACTAAGCAACTTTCGTTGTTGACCGCGCGTACCTAACTTCCATTACGCGCGTTTTTTTCTCGATAAATGTCGTGCTAGGGTACTGAAAAAGTGTGCTTTATAAAGACATCGTTTTATTATTCCCGTACCCTTTTAGCACGAACGTCTATCGAGAAAAAAAACTCGCGTAAAAGTATTCAATAGAATAGTTTTATCTTATCTATTGAAAATTTCATTTTGCTATTCGGCGGTAGATGGCGCTGTACAAATTTCCCTTAAGGTACGTTCAGATGAAAAGCGCTCAACGTGCGTTAGACGCGCGTTAAATATTTGCATAGTGTTCACATGGTGTTCGCTTGTCAGGCGTTGAACGTGCGTTGTCGCGGCCGCCGCGCGCCGCCCAGGGCGCAGTCAGTTTGAGTTTTACATTTGTCGAACGAAGATGGACGTAGAAACTGTTTTAACTGTGATTTTATACCGACGGCAAAAGCGACGCGACAGAAGACGGAGAGTCCAACAAATTTTTTCATACAGGCTGACTGAAAGCCAGTACATAATTTTCAGGGGCTTTTCACTTTGTACTTGACTCACTACTAAGGAAGCGCGGCCTAAGATTTTAGTTACATCCCGATTTGCTAGATGGCGTACATTTTTCGTTTCTCAAACAGTCGATAGATGTCGCTATCCCGCGCTAAATCGCGGTATCGTATGGATTTCACAGTATTATATAGTCAAAGCTGATTTGTAATAAATCGTTTCCTCAAGAAACAAATATAGCCATTACCTCCCTAAAATATTACAAGTCAAGATATATTATAGAAACCTACTAGTACCTTTATAGTACCTATATGGAACACATTTTATTTTGTCACATTTCGCTAGATTGCGTTGATCATTAGGTCTGACTGATAACTCTATCTCTAAGTATAATAATGTTCTCTAAGTATAATAATGTAGGGGAACCTGTTGTACCTGGGACAGTTTTTTGAATTATGATTTTTTTAAAAATAATGGTGCATGCTACACCGGTCTAGTGTTCATATAAATAAAGATCATTTAATTAACTACATAATTCATTCATAAAATTGTGTATATTTTCAAAAACCTGGGACCACTAGCCACTTGGAAAAAAAAATGAAAAACTGTCCTAGGTACAACAAACCAGATGTACCTTGGACCGTGTCCGTTGTACCTTGGACAGAGCAGGTTCAAATTGAGATAAACACTTTTACTAGCTAGAATTTATTCATTTTCTGTTGTAAGTATATTAATTAGTTAATAGCAAATGCAATTAACAATTTATTACAGTTATTAATAACAATGTTTAAGTAAAAGTAGGGGAGAGTAGGGTATTACCGCGCGGTTGAGAATTTCGCGCCCCTTGGTTTCTCGAAAACTATCAACTCTATGCACCTACAATAACAGTCAAATCTTAGCTCTAAGCACCTCTAACCTCGTCCGCACACCGTCAATTTCCGTCGAACAACCAGAGCGGAAGGCCACGCGCTTTTAATGTTTCCACGCACACGATCTACTTTTTTCTGACATTTTAATAAGAGGTAAGTCAATCTATATTACGTAATGAGTAATAAACTAAAAACATTTATAGCGTAAAAATATGTAGAATTTGTGTGCAGAATTATTTTAAATTAATTCTTTAAATTTGTTTTTGTTTGTGAGGTTACAAATTAAAATTACGTTGTTTGATAATTTCACGCGCAGGGCGCGAAATTATATAGTATTAAAATATCTATGGCAAAAATTTTAATTTTTCTGAAGGCGACGAAAACGAAGGAAGATGGCTGATCCTCCTAGGAAGTAATTGCATACTAAAGTAAAAGCATTCTGAAAATGGACAATTATTTTAAGATTAACTAGTTTTCGAAGTAGAAGCCATCTTTTGTGTAACAAACAAAAGATATCTTTTTAAATCGTTTAATATGGAAACTTATAAGTTTATAATTTTGAGACTGCGTTGATTAATGAATATGAAAAGAAATAAATGTCTTTAATTTTTATTTCTCCCATGCGCTGTAGTAATAGTTATCAGTTTATTATTAATTTTAATTAGAGGCGCGGTTTTATCAGACTCAGCTCGGAGTACCGACTTAGAGGCACGATATTATCAAACCAGTTTGACAATATCGCGTTTTCCCATTTTTTTGTTATTTGTATATGAGATTTTTGTTTTGTGTTTTATTTTGATGATTTTGAAGATTTGTTAGCGTAGCTAGATAAATTCCCCACCTATAGTCTTATTTAGTTTTTATTTTAACCCAACCTGAGGTGAGTTATATTGTAATTTCCTTAGGGGCTCGGTAATACCCTACTCTCCCCTATTGTTTTTTAAAAAAAGTCCCCACCCATCTATTTTTTTATAATATTGTTGACAATATTTTTGTATCAAATCACGTAATTTTAACTTGTAACCTATTTTTTGTATTTTCTTATCCCTTAACATAAATTCTAACAAAATATCCATTAAATGCGCTAGATTTAATAAAAATAAATTATAATAAAACTTAAGAAGTTACTCAACAACTTTACAAACTACAAAAAATTACTTACAACAAAAATTTACAAAAAAAAACTTTAAAAAGAAAAGTAAGTACCTACCTAGTAAAATCAGTTGTCTAGGGTTAGATTTTATAATACTATATTACTAAGTTATGAACTATCTGAGTGCCAAATTTCATCACGTGCCGGACTACAGCTGCACCACAAAAAAAAGTTGGAAATCTGACTTTTTGACTATGCCATGATGAAGTCGATAATTTGTCGGAATTTGTCACACAAAAACCAGAATTTGTCGGTATTGCGTTTAGGAGATACGTGTGGCCCAGCTGTAGAGACGTCTCTACAGCTGCGCCACACAGATCTTGAAAACGGAAGGTCGTAGCGAAAATCTGATTACTCGTGTGTGCAGCCGTTAATATGTCGGAATTTGTCGCACAAAAACCAGAGTTTGTCGGTCTTGCGTTTAGGAGATCTGTGTGGCGCAGCTGTAGAGACGTCTCTACAGCTGAGCCACACAGATCTCGAAAACGGAAGGTCGTAGCGAAAATCTGATTACTCGTGTGTGCAGCCGATAATTTGTCGGAATTTGTCGCACAAAAACCAGATTTTGTCAGTCTTGCGTTTAGGAGATATGTAAGGATACGCTATGGAGACTTTTCTACCTGGATCTTGAGAAATGAAGGTCGTAGCGAAAATCTGATAACTCGAGTGTGTAGCCGTTAGTTTGTCGGAATTTGTCACCAAGAATCAGAGTTTGTCGATCTTGCGTTTAGGAGATATGTGAGGATACGCTTCCGACCTTTCGTTCTCGAGATCCAGGTAAAAAGGTCTCCACAGCGTATCCTCACATATCTCCTAAACGCAAGATCGACAAACTCTGATTCTTGGTGACAAATTCCGACAAACTAACGCCTACACACTCGAGTTATCAGATTTTCGCTACGACCTTCCTTTTTCAAGATCCAGCTAGAAAAGTCTCCATAGCGTATCCTCACATATCTCCTAAACGCAAGACCGACAAAGTTTGGTTTTTGTGCGACAAATTCCGACAAATTAACGGCTGCACACACGAGTAATCAGATTTTCGCTACGACCTTCCGTTTTCGAGATCTGTGTGGCTCAGCTGTAGAGACGTCTCTACAGCTGCGCCACACAGATCTTCTTAACGCAAGACCGACAAACTCTGGTTTTTGTGCGACAAATTCCGACAAATTAACGGCTGCACACACGAGTAATCAGATTTTCGCTACGACCTTCCGTTTTCGAGATCTGTGTGGCGCAGCTGTAGAGACGTCTCTACAGCTGCGCTACACGTATCTCCTAAACGCAAGCCCGACAAATTCTGGTTTTTGTGCGACAAATTCCGACAAACTATAGTCTTCATCATGGCATAGTAAAAAAGTCAGGTTTCCAACTTTTTTTTTTGTGGCGCAGCTGTAGTCCGGCACGTAATTTCATCCAAATCAGTTCAGGAGGAGAAAAGCAGGAGGTTGTTTTTCTGTTCGTCTGTATGTTATTTTAGGGTATTTTTCAAATGTCCACCCGGATGTAGTCGCGAGCGGAAGCTAGTTAAAAATAAATATGGGCTATATTTTTTATAAATTTCTCAAAAGTACTTACTAAAGTATTTTACCCTAGGGTACCTTTGACCAGGATAAAAAGTATCTTATAATTTAATCCAGGCTATAAACTGTGTTAAACTCCATTCAAATCAGTTCAGCCTTGAAAACAACACACAGAAGAACAGAGAAACAATCTCCTGCTTTTTTGAAGTCGGTTAAAAATATTAGATCGCAGTATATTGTGCTAGATTGTCAGTCTACCGTGGTAGATTGACAATCTACCACAATCTACCGCGATCCGATGCAAGCAGATTGTGGTAGATTGACAATCTACCACAATCTACGGGGATCTGATATTTTAACCGACTTCACAAAAGGAGGAGGTTCTCTCTCTGTTCGTCTTTATAATTGTTTTTTTTAATGAGATTTTTCAAATGTCCACGCAGATGTAGTCGCGGGCGGAAGCTAGGTAGTTAAAAATAAATGTGGACTTATATTATTTTATAAATTTCCTGAAAGTAAGTACTTACTACATATTAATTTCAATGTTTAAAAAAAACTAAAAATACCTAGGATACCTTTGACCGAGATAAAAAGTAGGTATCCTATGTTTCAATCTAGGCTGTGCCCTAAATTTCATCTTAATCAGTTCAGCCTTAAAAAAAACATGTATCGGATAGCAGTAGATTGCGATGAGCAGACTGCAAGTTCTCTATTCGTTTGTATGTTTGTTTTTTAATCATTTTTCGAATGTCCACCCACGCGGATGTAGTCGCGGGCGGAAGCTAGTTAAAAATAAATATGTACTAAATTTTTATAAATATTCCAAAAGTAAGTACTATAATGTTTAAATGTTTTGAAAATAATACTATTACCTCGAGAAAAAGGTGCCAACCCTAAGTCAGACCAAGCCAGATTGACGTAGATTGACAATCCAGCACAATTAAATTAAAATTAAAATTAAAATTAAAATTGAAATTGAAATTGAAATTGAATTTGAAATTGAAATTGAAATTGAAATTGAAATTAAAATTGAAATTGAAATTAACATTGACATTAAGATTAACATTAACATTAAGATTAAGATTAACATTAACATTAACATTAACATAAAGATTTACATTAACATTAAGATTAACATTAAGATTAACATTAAGATTAAGATTAACATTAAGATTAAGATTAACATTAAGATTAACATTAAGATTAAGATTAACATTAAGATTAACATTAACATTAACATTAACATTAACATTAACATTAACATTAACATTAACATTAACATTAACATTAACATTAACATTAACATTAACATTAACATTAACATTAACATTAACGTCGTATCCTCACATATCTCCTAAATGCAAGATCGACAAACTCTGATTCTTGGTGACAAATTCCGACAAAATAACGGCTACACACTCGAGTTATCAGATTTTCGCTACGACCTTCCTTTCTCAAGATCCAGGTAGAAAAGTCTCCATAGCGTATCCTCACATATCTCCTAAACGCAAGACCGACAAAGTTTGGTTTTTGTGCGACAAATTCCGACAAATTAATGGCTGCACACACGAGTAATCAGATTTTCGCTACGACCTTCCGTTTTCGAGATCTGTGTGGCTCAGCTGCAGAGACGTCTCTACAGCTGCGCCACACAGATCTCCTAAACGCAAGACCGACAAACTCTGGTTTTTGTGCGACAAATTTCGACAAATTAACGGCTGCACACACGAGTAATCAGATTTTCGCTACGACCTTCCGTTTTCGAGATCTGTGCGGCGCAGCTGTAGAGACGTCTCTACAGCTGCGCCACACGTATCTCCTAAACGCAAGCCCGACAAATTCTGGTTTTTGTGCGACAAATTCCGACAAACTATAGTCTTCATCATGGCATAGTCAAAAAGTCAGGTTTCCAACTTTTTTTTTGTGGCGCAGCTGTAGTCCGGCACGTAATTTCATCCAAATCATTTCAGGAGGAGAAAAGCAGGAGGTTGTTTTTCTGTTCGTCTGTATGTTATTTTAGGGTATTTTTCAAATGTCCACCCGGATGTAGTCGCGAGCGGAAGCTAGTTAAAAATAAATATGGGCTATATTTTTTATAAATTTCTCAAAAGTACTTACTAAAGTATTTTACCCAGGGTACCTTTGACCAGGATAAAAAGTATCTTATAATTTAATCCAGGCTATAAACTGTGTTAAACTCCATTCAAATCAGTTCAGCCTTGAAAACAACACACAGAAGAACAGAGAAACAATCTCCTGCTTTTTTGAAGTCGGTTAAAAATATTAGATCGCAGTATATTGTGCTAGATTGTCAGTCTACCGTGGTAGATTGACAATAAATATAAATATAAATTTCCTGAAAGTAAGTACTTACTACATATTAATTTCAATGTTTAAAAAAAACTAAAAATACCTAGGATACCTTTGACCGAGATAAAAAGTAGGTATCCTATGTTTCAATCTAGGCTGTGCCCTAAATTTCATCTTAATCAGTTCAGCCTTAAAAAAAACATGTATCGGATAGCAGTAGATTGCGATGAGCAGACTGCAAGTTCTCTATTCGTTTGTATGTTTGATTTTTAATCATTTTTCGAATGTCCACCCACGCGGATGTAGTCGCGGGCGGAAGCTAGTTAAAAATAAATATGTACTAAATTTTTATAAATATTCCAAAAGTAAGTACTATAATGTTTAAATGTTTTGAAAATAATACTATTACCTCGAAAAAAAGGTGCCAACCCTAAGTCAGACCAAGCCAGATTGACGTAGATTGACAATCCAGCACAATTTAATTAAAATTAAAATTAAAATTGAAATTGAAATTGAAATTGAAATTGAAATTGAAATTGAAATTGAAATTAAATTGAAATTGAAATTGAATTTGTAATTGAAATTGAAATTGATTTTGAAATTGAAATTGAAATTGAATTTGAAATTGAACAATACTAAATAATATACTAGAAAAAATACGACTCGCACCAGATCAATACTCAGACGGGAATCGAACCCGCGACCTTTGGATATCCGGTCCAATGCTCTGACCGCTGAGCTACCGAGTCACTAGTGACATCGTCGAATTTTTTCTAGTATATCCTAAACTCTTACGCTGTAAGCCAGCGTTATTTCACCAATGTGAGCATTTACCTCGACATTCAATTGAAATATCTTTCCAGATATTTTAACAATTGATTAAGATGAAATAGCTATATAATTTTTAAATTTGAGATTTTTTGCATTTACAATGCTATTTTTAAACAATACTAATAATATACTAGAAAAAATACGACTCGCACCAGATCAATACTCAGACGGCAATCGAACCCGCGACCCTTGAAATTGAAATTGAAATTGAAATTGATATAGAAATTGAAATTGAAATTGATATTGAAATTGAAAGTGAAATTGAAATTGACATTGACATTGACATTGACATTGACATTGACATTGACATTGACATTGACATTGACATTGACATTGACATTGACATTGACATTGACATTGACATTGACATTGACATTGACATTGACATTGACATTGACATTGACATTGACATTGACATTGACATTGACATTGACATTGACATTGACATTGACATTGACATTGACATTGACATTGACATTGACATTGACATTGACATTGACATTGACATTGACATTGACATTGACATTGACATTGACATTGACATTGACATTGACATTGACATTGACATTGACATTGACATTGACATTGACATTGACATTGACATTGACATTGACATTGACATTGACATTGACATTGACATTGACATTGACATTGACATTGACATTGACATTGACATTGACATTGACATTGACATTGACATTGACATTGACATTGACATTGACATTGACATTGACATTGACATTGACATTGACATTGACATTGACATTGACATTGACATTGACATTGACATTGACATTGACATTGACATTGACATTGACATTGACATTGACATTGACATTGACATTGACATTGACATTGACATTGACATTGACATTGACATTGACATTGACATTGACATTGACATTGACATTGACATTGACATTGACATTGACATTGACATTGACATTGACATTGACATTGACATTGACATTGACATTGACATTGACATTGACATTGACATTGACATTGACATTGACATTGACATTGACATTGACATTGACATTGACATTGACATTGACATTGACATTGACATTGACATAGACATAGACATAGACATAGACATAGACATAGACATAGACATAGACATAGACATAGACATAGACATAGACATAGACATAGACATAGACATAGACATAGACATAGACATAGACATAGACATAGACATAGACATAGACATAGACATAGACATAGACATAGACATAGACATAGACATAGACATAGACATAGACATAGACATAGACATAGACATAGACATAGACATAGACATAGACATAGACATAGACATAGACATAGACATAGACATAGACATAGACATAGACATAGACATAGACATAGACATAGACATAGACATAGACATAGACATAGACATAGACATAGACATAGACATAGACATAGACATAGACATAGACATAGACATAGACATAGACATAGACATAGACATAGACATAGACATAGACATAGACATAGACATAGACATAGACATAGACATAGACATAGACATAGACATAGACATAGACATAGACATAGACATAGACATAGACATAGACATAGACATAGACATAGACATAGACATAGACATAGACATAGACATAGACATAGACATAGACATAGACATAGACATAGACATAGACATAGACATAGACATAGACATAGACATAGACATAGACATAGACATAGACATAGACATAGACATAGACATAGACATAGACATAGACATAGACATAGACATAGACATAGACATAGACATAGACATAGACATAGACATAGACATAGACATAGACATAGACATAGACATAGACATAGACATAGACATAGACATAGACATAGACATAGACATAGACATAGACATAGACATAGACATAGACATAGACATAGACATAGACATAGACATAGACATAGACATAGACATAGACATAGACATAGACATAGACATAGACATAGACATAGACATAGACATAGACATAGACATAGACATAGACATAGACATAGACATAGACATAGACATAGACATAGACATAGACATAGACATAGACATAGACATAGACATAGACATAGACATAGACATAGACATAGACATAGACATAGACATAGACATAGACATAGACATAGACATAAACATTAACATTAACATTAACATTAACATTAACATTAACATTAACATAAACATAAACATAAACATTAACATTAACATTAACATTAACATTAACATTAACATTAACATAAACATAAACATAAACATAAACATTAACATTAACATAAACATAAACATAAACATAAACATAAACATAAACATAAACATAAACATTAACATTAACATTAACATTAACATTAACATTAACATTAACATTAACATTAACATTAACATTAACATAAACATAAACATAAACATAAACATTAACATTAACATTAACATTAACATTAACATTAACATTAACATTAACGTTATCATTATCATTAACATTAACATTAACGTTAACATTAACATTAACGTTAACATTAACATTAACGTTAACATTAATATTAACGTTAACATTAAGAATAAAATTAAAATTAAAATTAAAATTAAAATTAAAATTAAAATTTTAATTTTAATTTTAATTTTAATTTTAATTTTAATTTTAATTTTAATTTTAATTTTAATTTTAATTTTAATTTTAATTTTAATTTTAATTTTAATTTTAATTTTAATTTTAATTTTAATTTTAATTTTAATTTTAATTTTAATTTTAATTTTAATTTTAATTTTAATTTTAATTTTAATTTTAATTTTAATTTTAATTTTAATTTTAATTTTAATTTTAATTTTAATTTTAATTTTAATTTTAATTTTAATTTTAATTTTAATTTTAATTTTAATTTTAATTTTAATTTTAATTTTAATTTTAATTTTAATTTTAATTTTAATTTTAATTTTAATTTTAATTTTAATTTTAATTTTAATTTTAATTTTAATTTTAATTTTAATTTTAATTTTAATTTTAATTTTAATTTTAATTTTAATTTTAATTTTAATTTTAATTTTAATTTTATCGTATATATAATATATCCGACCTTTCGTTCTCGAGATCCAGGTAAAAAGGTCTCCACAGCGTATCCTCACATATCTCCTAAACGCAAGATCGACAAACTCTGATTCTTGGTGACAAATTCCGACAAACTAACGCCTACACACTCGAGTTATCAGATTTTCGCTACGACCTTCCTTTTTCAAGATCCAGCTAGAAAAGTCTCCATAGCGTATCCTCACATATCTCCTAAACGCAAGACCGACAAAGTTTGGTTTTTGTGCGACAAATTCCGACAAATTAACGGCTGCACACACGAGTAATCAGATTTTTGCTACGACCTTCCGTTTTCGAGATCTGTGTGGCTCAGCTGTAGAGACGTCTCTACAGCTGCGCCACACAGATCTCCTAAACGCAAGACCGACAAACTCTGGTTTTTGTGCGACAAATTCCGACAAATTAACGGCTGCACACATGAGTAATCAGATTATCGCTACGACCTTCCGTTTTCGAGATCTGTGTGGCGCAGCTGTAGAGACGTCTCTACAGCTGCGCCACACGTATCTCCTAAACGCAAGCCCGACAAATTCTGGTTTTTGTGCGACAAATTCCGACAAACTATAGTCTTCATCATGGCATAGTCAAAAAGTCAGATTAACAACTTTTTTTTTTTTGTGGCGCAACTGTAGTCCGGCACGTAATTTCATCCAAATCAGTTCAGGAGGAGAAAAGCAGGAGGTTGTTTTTCTGTTCGTCTGTATGTTATTTTAGGGTATTTTTCAAATGTCCACCCGGATGTAGTCGCGAGCGGAAGCTAGTTAAAAATAAATATGGGCTATATTTTTTATAAATTTCTCAAAAGTACTTACTAAAGTATTTTACCCTAGGGTACCTTTGACCAGGATAAAAAGTATCTTATAATTTAATCCAGGCTATAAACTGTGTTAAACTCCATTCAAATCAGTTCAGCCTTGAAAACAACACACAGAAGAACAGAGAAACAATCTCCTGCTTTTTTGAAGTCGGTTAAAAATATTAGATCGCAGTATATTGTGCTAGATTGTCAGTCTACCGTGGTAGATTGACAATCTACCACAATCTACCGCGATCCGATGCAAGCAGATTGTGGTAGATTGACAATCTACCACAATGTGTGTGTAATGGGTGCCTAAGGCACCCATTACACACACAATCCAGACCGTGCCAGACTGACAAAGATTGACAGAGATTGATTGTGTAACGTTGTTCGCGATCTGTTTCAATCTGGCGCGGTCTGGCGTGATCAGATTGTGCTGGATTGTCAATCTACGTCAATCTGGCTTGGTCTGGCTTAGGGTTGGCACCTTTTTTTCGAGGTAATATTATTATTTTCAAAACAATTAAACATTTTATTGGGATATTTATAAAAATGTAGTCCACATTTATTTTTAACTAGCTTCCGCCCGCGACTACATCCGCGTGGGTGGACATTCGAACAATCATTAAAAAACAAACATACAAACGAAGTACGAACAGAGAACTTGCAGTCTGCTCATCGCAATCTACTGCTGCTATCGTACACATGTTTTTTGAAGGCTGAACTGATTTAGATGAAATTTAACGCACAAACTGTGCGCTAAATTAGCCTAGATAAAAACATAGGATACTTTTTATCTCGGTCAAAGGTATCAAAGGTATTTTTATTTTTTAAAACATTGAAATTTATATGTAGTACTTTTGGGGTAATTTATAAAAACATATTACAGCCCATATTTATTTTTAACTAGCTTCCGCCCACGACTATATCCTGTTGGACATTCGAAAAATCCCCTTAAAAAAATAAACATACAAACGAACAGAGAACCTTCTCCTTTTTTGAAGTCGGTTAAGAATATCGGATCGCAGTAGATTGTGATTGTGTGTAGAGTGGAAGATTGTCAATCTACCACGGTAGACTGATAATCTAGCAGAATCTACTGCGATCCTATGTCTTTAACCGACTTCAAAAAAGGAAGAGGTTCTCTGGTCGTTGTAATTTTTTTTATGGAGGTTGAACTGATTTAGATGAAATTTGGCAAACAGTTTATAGTCTGGATAAAACTTATGATATTTTGTATCTCGGTCAAAGGTACCCTAGAGATTTTTTAAATCACTGAAATTAATTTGTAGTTCTATTGGGAAATTTATAAAAAATATAGCCCATATTTATTTTTAATTAGCTTTCGCCCGCGACTACATCCGGGTGGACATTTGAAAAATACCCTAAAAAAAACATACAGACGAACAGAAAAATAACCTCCTGCTTTTTTGAAGTCGGTTAAAAATATCGAATCGCATAAGATTGTGGTAGATTGTCAGTCTACCACGGTAGATTGTCAACCTACCACAATCTGCTTGCATCGGATCGCGGTAGATTGTGGTAGATTGTCAATCTACCACGGTAGACTGACAATCTAGCGCAATATACTGCGATCCAATATTTTTAAGCGACTTCAAAAAAGCAGGAGCTTGTGTCTCTGTAATTAGTCTGTATGTTAGTTTTAAGGCTGAACTGATTTAAATTAAGTCTGACACACAGTTTATAGCCTGGATTAAATTATAAGATGCTTTTATCCTGGTCAAAGGTACCCTAGGGTAAAATACTTTAGTAAGTACTTTTGAGAAATTTGTAAAAAATATAGCCCATATTTATTTTTAACTAGCTTCCGCCCGCGACCACATCCGGGTGGACATTTGAAAAATACCCTAAAAAAAAAACATACAGACGAACAAAAAAAAAACCGGCCAAGTGCGTGTCGGGCCACGCGCAGTAGGATTCCGTAGGTACATTATACCATACCATATTTTAATACCGCTATAATTTTTCGTCTGAAAAAATAACTTTGTTTTTCACAGTGTTTGTATGAATGACAAAGTTATATTTGCGGTTTTGGAAAATGTACTATATCTCAAAAACTAATTACTGTATCTCGTTCAAAACAATTTTCGTTGAAAGTGTTTATTAAGATCTATAGTTTGTATTTTTTTTTAGATTTTTCACCCTCTTACTTTAAAAGTTAAAGGGGGGGGGGGGGGGACACACATTTTACCACTTTGGCGGCATATATCTTTCAAACGGTTGACTTTAAAAAAAAATAGTCTTAGAAACCTCAATGTCATTTTTAAAGACCTATCTATAGATACCACACAAGTATTGGTTTGATGAAAAAAAATATTTTCAGTTTCAGTTCCATGTATGGGGAGCCCCCCCTTAATCTTTTATTTTTTTTATTTTTGTGTAAAAATCGTAAAGCGGTTAACAGAATACACCTATCTACTAAGTTTCAACTATGTAGTTCTAATACTTTTGGAAAGTTCGGCTGACAGGTACCTAGATGCAGAGATCAGCTTCCACAGGTGTCGTGCTCCATCCTTGCAAGTAGGATGAACGAATCAAGTCCGCGGAGCTATATTAGTTTTTGCATGTAGCACGAGCTCGCTATCGATGTAATTGGACTCACCAGAATCAGAAGAAGTGTAGAGAGCATATCGAGTGGGACTGAAAGATGTCTCCTTCTATTCTTTTTACGTACTTCCTGATATTTGTGCAAAGATTCTTGCTTTTGGAGCTTCTTTTTCAAAAATTCTTTGCTAGACTTGTAGTGGTGATATCAATATTTCCTATGAACATTTTTCTTGAGGTACCGAGCTATTAACAAGTTGTGTTCATTTTTAGGTACACTACTAACTTATAGAGAAATACTATTGCTCAAATCTTTACACCTGCATGAGGAAATTTCGAAAAGAGCTTTGATACCAAGCCGGAACTCTTTGAGACGTTTGCCTAGTATTTGAGTTTTTTTTTGCATTTTAAATGATACGACTTCAGCATTTGAATCAATCTGGTATGTGAAACGGTCGACATTGATGCTTTTTCTCAGATTTCTTTAATTCTGTACGATACTACACTCGCAATTTCTTGAAATGATGGCTCCTTTTTTTGTATCTTGGTCAAATTTTAAACGCCACTCGTCCACTCATAAAACTCCATTATATCTTCATAAGAAGGTAAATATATTATCTTTCAGATCACAAGTTTCACCAAAAAAGGGACATTTCGCCAAAACAAGCAAAAAACAACGTACCACTTAAGAGCCATATGACAAATCTGCGCTCTGCGTATATTCACAGACTAGTAAAACATACTGAAGCGTTAACGACAACTCACGAGTTCACGATACTGTGTTGAAACTACGACCAAGCGATTTTGATACTTTGCCCAAAGTTATATGTTTTAGTACTTCTATGGAGTAATTTGCTATCGCTATGCCGCACATTTTCAGAGTGCCATGGATCTGTATGTGAAGAAACAGATTATAGGAAGATGATACCATAAATGAGACAGATGATTATATTTGTTAAAAATAAAAATTATTTTATTCCCTAGTTTTTTATCTAGCAAAGGAAGTTTTTCGTTTTAGATTAAAACTATAGCTTAGAGCATGCTCTAGGGTTTGTAAAAGTTTGGCGACCCATGGGTCGCCAAACTTTTTAGCCTAAGGGCCAGACCACCTCTTTCGGCCCTTTTTTGTAAATGTACCTATTCGGTGCTAAAACCACCTGGAGCCGGGTGGGAAAAAGGGTGACCTTCCCTCTTCCGCCTTTTAATGTTCCGATGTATGACACTTTGCGATTACCTATTACTAGTAACTTTTGAAAAATACTCACTCATAGAATAGGGATTAAAAAAATTCCAAAAAAATACTTAATGTTGATATTTTCAAAGTTGCCTCCATGATGTAAGATAAGAGTATTAATTATATTGTCATATTCGCCGTCGACCCCGTTACCAGCTATCACCGCAACAGCCCATGATGCAGCGTCAGCGCAACGTGCCGGTTCAATGTGCAGCGGCCTACGTGACCTGGCGTCAGCACATTTCAACATTACATATTTTACCTAAAAATCAACACTTGGTTTCTCACATCGGACCGAGACACTTATTTTAGTCCCTAACTAATTTAGTTCGTAACTAACTTTAAGCAATTACTAAAATTGTAATTCTCTATATTAAATACTTTAAATTTATTTTTCGTTTTTTTTAAATCCTCCGGCTTTAGCCTACGTAATTGGCGCAGTCGGTAGGATACTCGCGGGCCGGTTCGCGAGACGCGTTTTCTTACATCGATTCGGGAATCGCGGGACGCCCGGGCGGCTTTCAAGCTACGTCACCGAGTATCCTGAACCTACGGGAGCTGCAGCCACCAGGAGGAGAGTATCCAGAAATCGATACGCAGAGAAACGAGATGAAATTGTGAGTTGCACAGATTCTTTCTAGTGTTGCTTTCCTTTAGTACGTGTAGTCCTTTTTATTCTTCCCAAAATTTTCCATCCCAGTAATTCGGGTACCAGCGAGTCTGCGCTCAGGCAGTCTCGCCGGAATAGACAGTTAGATAGTAATAGAGATATTGAAGTAGATAATTTAAATATAGATTTAAATACATTATTTAGTTTCGAGTGTGATTGTAGCGAATCCGATAGTTCGTTTGAGCAAAGCATAGTGAGCGCTAAAATGCCGCACGATCCTGACACTATTTTTAAGGCCTTGCGCCCTGTACCTGATTTTGACGGGAACCCAAATGTTCTCACGCGTTTTATTAAAATCTGTGACCAAATTGTAATTACTTATATCAGCGCGGAAGCGGGCAGTGAATTATCGAATTTGTGCTTATTAAACGGAATTTTAAATAAAATTACGGGACCTGCCGCTAGTATTATAAATGCGAATGGTATACCTGATAATTGGTTAGATATTCGAAATACGCTCATTAATAATTTTGCTGACCAGAGGGACGAGACAGCCCTTTATAATGACCTCTCTTTGGCTACTCAAGGTCAAAAATCGCCCCAGGAATTTTACGACCATTGCCAAACATTATTTAGTACAATTATGACTTACATTACTTTACATGAGGACTTACCCACTACTATCGAAGCTAAGCGCGCCTTATATAGGAAGCTTACTATGCAAGCGTTTGTGAGAGGACTACAGGAACCTTTAGGGTCACGTATCCGATGTATGCGGCCCGAAACTATTGAAAAGGCTTTAGAATATGTGCAGGAGGAATTAAACATTTTGTACTTACAGCAACGAAATGATTCCGTTAGTAAATCACATTCGACCCCTAAGGTCAATTATCAGACCCCTGTACAAATTCCAAAATCTTCACATGTATCATTACCAGCACCGTTGTGGTCTGCGCCGCCTATGCAAAGGCCGCCACCACAGGCACCGCAGCCGTTTAGGTTTGCACCGCAGCAGCAGGGTTTCAGAATGAACCCTATGCAGAGCCAGTATCAACCACAGGTACGTATGCCATCTCGTACGCAACAAATGTTTAGTGCTAGGCCCCCCAACTACAACCCTCAGAGCAATGTATTCCGTTTGCCACCTAGGAACCAGCCTAGTCACTCTTTTGTCCCAAGACCTATGAGCGGTGTTCAATCTTTCAACCCTAAACCGCTCCCTCCAACCGGCGGACTACGTGGTCATGATTGGCGTGTCCAGGGCAATCCACCCCCTAGTAATTATTTTAAATCTAGGGAAATGAACATGAATGAGTGTTACGACAGTGACTATAACTTAGACTATAACTACGACCCTGACTATACTTCCTATTTACAGAACAATGACGAATCTTATTATGAATATACTGACTACGCTGACCACACTAATTATGACGCGACTCCGATTACTTACCCTGGCTATGATGACTCTGTAGAATCTGCAAACTGTAATGACACCGAGGACGCTCGTAGCAACGATCGTCAAAATTTTCAGATAAGTCAGAAATTAAAAAAGCCAAAATAGAGATTAACTTACAAACTCAGAGACAATTACCGTTTATACAAATAGCAAACCCGCCTTTAAAATTGTTAATAGACACAGGCGCTAACCAATCTTTCTTAAGCCCTAAGGCAGTTGAAAAATATTATCCAGGAATTTCACTTAACTTTGACCCCTTCGAAGTGACGAATGTTCATGCGACCACTAGAAATAATTACTCTATTACGTTACCTTGCTTTCCAGAGTTCAATGATAGTGACGACATACGCCTATTTGTCTATAACTTTCACAACTTCTTTGACGGCCTTATAGGACTAGACTTGCTGACCAAATGGGAAGCTAAAATTGACTTGAAAGACAGGACTCTAACTACTCAATCTATGGTTAACCCGATTCAAATGTATAACTCCCGAAATGTCAATTTATATGAGGACATAATTCCTGCAAAAAGCTCTAAACTAGTTAGATTACCAATTAACGCCCCGGATGGTGATGTATTTATTCCAGAACAAATAATTTGTAACTGTTTAATAGTTGATTGCGTAACAAATGTAGTTAATAGCCGTGGTACGTTAGAAGTCTATAACCCAACCGATAATGACGTAATACTCTCACTAGACCACTCCGTTAGTGCAGATGTATTTAATATGGAATGTGACGCAGTAAAATCACTTTCGTCACGCGCTCAGGATGTAATATCCCGATTGCGGACTGACCATCTTAATGAGGAAGAAAAAGCTAATCTCATATCCTTGTGTTCTAGTTATTCAGATGTATTTTATATCGAAAACGAACCTTTGACTTTTACTAATAAAATAAAACATCGGATTAACACCACCGATGAACTACCGGTCTATACTAAAAGTTATAGGTACCCTTTTATTCATCGACAGGAAGTCAAAGATCAGATCGAGAAAATGTTATCTCAGGGTATCATACGACCATCAGAGTCTGCATGGAGCTCACCTATTTGGGTTGTGCCCAAGAAGGCTGATGCCTCAGGCAAACAAAAATGGCGCCTCGTAGTTGACTTTCGGAAGTTAAACGAAAAAACCATAGACGACATATATCCTATTCCCAATATTAGTGACGTACTAGACAAACTAGGGAAGTGTCAATACTTTACAACCCTTGACCTTGCCAGTGGGTTTTATCAGGTAGAAATGGACCCTAGGGATATCCAAAAAACAGCATTTAACGTTGAGCACGGGCACTTCGAATTTCTCCGTATGCCCATGGGATTAAAAAACTCACCATCAACATTCCAACGAGTGATGGATAATGTGCTCAGAGGCCTACAAAACCAGATATGTCTAGTTTACTTAGATGACATTATAGTTTACAGCACTAGCCTCCAGGAGCACATCACTAACCTTGAAAAAGTGTTCCTCAGATTAAGAGAGTCCAATTTTAAGATCCAAATGGACAAGTCTGAATTTTTAAAGCTCGAAACACCTTACTTAGGCCATATAATAACTAGAGAGGGTGTCAAACCCAATCCTGATAAGATTTCCACCATAGAAAAATACCCTTTACCGAAGACTAGAAAGGAAATTAAACAATTCCTTGGACTACTAGGATATTACAGGAAATTCATTCCCGACTTCGCTAGAATGACTAAGCCAATGACACAGTGCCTCAAAAAGAACATGAAAATTACTTTAGACGAAAACTATGTTGACTGTTTTGAGATTTGTAAAAAATTACTGACTAACGACCCAATACTTCAATACCCAGACTTTACCAAAGAATTTATTTTGACGACTGACGCTTCTAATTTTGCTTTAGGAGCCGTACTATCACAAGGCCCAATAGGATCAGACAAACCAGTATCATTTGCATCTCGTACTCTCAACGAGAGCGAGATAAAGTATAGCACCATAGAAAAAGAATGTCTCGCAATAGTGTGGGCCACGAAATACTTTAGACCATACCTTTTCGGACGTAAATTTAAAATTTTGACTGACCATAAGCCACTCCAATGGATTATGAATTTAAAAGAACCTGACTCTCGTCTAACTAGATGGCGACTTAAGCTTAGTGAATATGACTTTACTATTATCTATAAGAAAGGCAAAAGCAATACAAATGCTGATGCACTTTCTAGAGTGAAGATACACAATGAGGACACCAGCTCGATGGTAGCCAATCCTTCTGAACGGCCACCATCCATTGACAATTCTGCTACTGGAACAGCTCATACCAGTAACGAAAACCCAATTCTAGAAGTACCTATTGTAGACGAGCCCCTCAACAAATTTCATAGACAGATAGTTATGACCATTGTAGACGACATAACCAGACGACCTGTTGTAACAAAACCATTTGAGACACATACTAAAGTGACCGTACAAGTGACAGAAACTAACTTAGAAAATGACGTTATTAACGCTATTAAAGAGTATGTTAACCCTAAAGTGAAAACCGGTCTGTTAATTAACCCTCCAGTGGCTATGTACAAAATTATACCTATTATCCAAGACAAATTTAGGAGCTCTTCTATGAACCTTGTTTTAACGAAAACTGAACTTGAGAATGTGAAAGAATACTTACGACAGCAGGACATAATTCGACATTATCATGACGGAAAGACAAACCATAGAGGTATTAATGAATGTTACTTATCGTTATCTAGGAAATACTATTGGCCAAAAATGAGAGATGACATCACTAAATACATAAACGTCTGTAGTATATGTGGCCAATGTAAGTACGATAGGAATCCAATTAGACAACAGTTTAACATTGTACCACCAGCCACTAAACCTCTAGAAATAGTACACGCTGACTTATTTACTGTACAATCTGAGAAATTTATAACTTTCATAGACGTATTTACGAAGTATGGACAAGCCTATCATCTCAAGGATGGCACGGCAATAAGCATATTGCAAGCCCTTCTGACTTTCTGTACTCACCACGGACTACCCTTAACGATCGTGACTGACAATGGCACAGAGTTCACTAATCAGTTATTTGCTGAGTTTCTTAAGCTTCATAAAATAATACATCATAAAACCTTACCGCATTCTCCTAATGATAATGGTAATATAGAACGATTTCACCTGACGTTATTAGAGCACCTCCGTATCTTAAAGCTGAAACAAAAAGATGAACCCATTATTAACCTTATGCCTTATGCTATAATAGCTTATAACAGTTCCATCCATAGTTTCACGAAGTGCAGACCTTATGACATCCTTAAAGGACATTTCGATCCTAGGGACCCCGTGGACATTGACCTGACTGAAAAACTACTTCAACAGTACGTTGTGACTCATCGCGACCAAATGAAAGTAGTCTATGACTTGATAAATGAGACTTCGTTAGCCGATAGAACTGCCCTCATAGAATCTCGAAATAAATCTAGAGAGCCCGAAGCTGAATACCAACCCCAGCAACAAGTATTCATAAAGAATCCTTTCGCCAGTCGGCAGAAGGTTGCACCCCGGTACACCCATGACAAAGTCCTTGCTGATCTTCCGATTCATATTTATACATCTAAAAAACGAGGCCCTGTAGCAAAATCTCGTTTAAAACGAGCGCCTAAGAATATAAAATTGTTACAGGATACTACTGGCGCTGATCCCTCTCCTGACACGAGCCCAGGACATAAGACTTGACAGCTTGGACGATGGACCAGGACTACTACCTTTTAAACTGGGAAACACTAGACTAACGACACACTATCATACTTTCTTACAGTATATTGAACTTGACCGAATAGAACAAGACATACTTACGTTACAAAACGACCTACAGGATTTTAAGGATAGACTTAGTAATAATACCTATTCACTATACGAACTTCAGATTAGTTACTTACATAATAAGACTAGGATAATTTTAAATCATTTAAGTAGTTTAGAACCGAGTAGAACAAAAAGAGGTCTACTAGATGGACTAGGATCTATTATTAAAAGTATAACCGGGAATTTAGATTATCAGGATGCCATTAGATACAATGATGCTCTTAAAATTCTTAAAGATAACCAGAACAAAATTGCTTTAGAATATAATAACCGTGCAAGTTTAAATAGTGAATGGATCGAAGAACATAACAAAGTTATAAATCAATTAGTCGAGAATCAAAGTAAAGTTAATACAACACTGCAGTTAATGTTTAATGAAAATGCACATAAAGAAAGTAACCTTATTAAATATAGTAAATTTGCTCAATTATTGGCAATTATTACAGAAAATATTAATGACTTATTAGATGAACTTTTACGCATAGAAAATATATTAGCTTTTACTAGAACTAGGACCACCCATCATTCTATGATTAGTGCAAACGTCCTTAAAAATATGTTAAATAAGTTAGTTACACTTTACGGTAGGAATCAGTTAATAGATTTAGATTTTAGGAACTATTATAATATTATAAAATCGGGCTCGTACTTTGCTAATAAAGTAATAGTTATAGTTTTTAAAATACCCATAGTATCCCCGAATACTTACAGTTTCTACAAATTATCCTTAGCACCCAACAAATTCCATCAGGTCCTTATTCCGCCCTGTCCTTATATAGCAACTAATGGAAAAGAATTTGCGTACATGGAGGCTGAATGCCCGAAGTTTGAAAATCAGTTTCTCTGTGACGAAAGCTCTCGCAAAAAGCTTCGTACACAATTCGACTGCATTCAAGAAATTATCTCAAGTCAAATAATCAACTCATCCTGCAGCTTTTCAACTGTAAATCTATTAACAGAAGCCATGGAGCAGCTCGATGATCGCAACTACGTCATTTCGTTCCCGAAACCCACGAAAGTTCAACTAATCTGTAACACCCAAACTTATAATATGCTAAATGGAAGCTTTTTAGTTACAGTGCCAATTCACTGTTCTCTACGTACACCCGAGCTCACTATAATAAACTCCGATGACGTCATACAAGGACAGCCACTTAAGATTATGAAGATCAACTATCCAGATAGAATGGACAGCGCAGCAGCACTACATCTTAACCTAAGTTCCATCAACTTAAGAAGCTTACATAATATCCAGAGCAAGATTGCCCTCCAGCCTCCGTTGAACCTGCAAACGACCCCTAATATAGTATACCATACTACCATACCATTCTACGTTATGCTATCCTGTTCAGCTGTACTTACCCTTATAATACTGATCCGACGATATTATCTCTGGAAATCCAAGAAGAAGCCCAGCATCAGTCAAGATGAAACCTCTGAAATCCAGGAAAATCATGTCTACGCGAAACCTACAGCTACACCAGCAATTTTTTCACTCAAAGTCGGAAAATAATTGCTGATCTGAGGGGGGAGGAATTATATTGTCATATTCGCCGTCGACCCCGTTACCAGCTATCACCGCAACAGCCCATGATGCAGCGTCAGCGCAACGTGCCGGTTCAATGTGCAGCGGCCTACGTGACCTGGCGTCAGCACATTTCAACATTACATATTTTACCTAAAAATCAACACTTGGTTTCTCACATCGGACCGAGACACTTATTTTAGTCCCTAACTAATTTAGTTCGTAACTAACTTTAAGCAATTACTAAAATTGTAATTCTCTATATTAAATACTTTAAATTTATTTTTCGTTTTTTTTAAATCCTCCGGCTGTAGCCTACGTAATTTATTACAAAATATTTGGCGTATGTTTTTAATTTTTTTTTTTTTTTTTTTTATTTGGTTCACAACTTGAAACATACATCATACATAGGTACATATTAGCAAGCTTTAAGATAAATGATTATGTAGTTTCTTAACAAGTGAACACAGCATGCATTTAGAATTTACAATAAAATAAACAATTTAGATTAAAAGAACTTCTATAAAAAATATTTTGAGAACATTTCTGAACTAAAGCAATTGATGTTTTAGAACCCCAAAGCAATTGATCTTTTAAAACTTTAAGGTTTTAAAAGATCAATCGCACTACGTATGTTATTTTTTGCTGAGGCTAGAGAACCACAGAATATGTCAAAATTCCATCTTATTCCATTGTAACGAGAACAGGCTCTATATAAAGGAGAATGGTGGCCGACATTGGTTCTGCAGAACGGCAGTCTGAAGGTTTTTCGGTTTAATAAACGGCTACTCTGACGCGGTACCTCAAATTTAATGGAATTCAGGACTTCAGGACAATCCACAAGGCCGTGAATTACCTTATACAAGAATATTATATCAGATACCCCACGCCGAAAATTTAGAGATCTCATTCCATAGAAGCTCAATCTTTTTTCATATGACTGCAGAGATTTGCACTTATTGTTGACATAGGATAACTGATACAAAAATCTCTTCTGTATTCTTTCTATTCTATTGGAGTGCACCGTATAGCACGGAGACCACACACAACTATTATACTCTAAAATGCTCCTTACAATGCAGTTATATACTGGTATCAAAACGCCTGGGTCCTTGAAGCATTTTATTTGTCTTGATACAAAACCAGATAACTGTGCTGACTTCTTTATTATAGTGTTTATATGATCTTTGAAACTCAGGGAACGATCCACTATGACCCCTAAATCTCTTATTTTGTCTACTTCAACTATCGGAACATTTTTAAAGTAGTATGTAGCTGACAGTGGCTTTTTCTTTTTGGTCAGTTTAATATGATAGCATTTGTCTATATTTAATAACATTTTGTTTTGAGAACACCACCTATCTATGCTATTTAAATCATTTTGCAAAAGAGCAATGTCATGATCATCCTGTACCCGTTTGTATACTTTTAAATGTTTCATAAGAATTCATTTTCTCCCTGCAAGCGCAAAAAAAAACAGCTGTTCCATACATTAAGGTCGAGTAGGTACTGCACTTTTGTATGAAACAGCTGATTTTTTTGCGAGCAGGAGAGTTGGCCCCATAGTGAAAGTTCTTTGTAATCATGAGTGCAACCACCACACAGCGGGAACCAAATGATTAAAATTTCTGCGTGTATAAAAAACAAAACTAAGTCATCGAGCGGGATTCAAACCCGGTACATTCGTTTTTTGCCGCCCCCGTCTTAACCCGCTAGACCAGACGGACTTTGGCCGGTAGGACGAAATTAGCGACCATATTCTGCGTTGAAAGAAAAACGCATGGAAAAAGCATGAAAACTCGAAAACACGCGTTTTTCCAAACATAAGACTAATCTAGATCAATTGTTTACCCCTGAAAACCCCCATATACCAAATTTCAGCGAAATCGTTAGAGCTATTTCCGAGATTACAGAAAAAACCCGTGTAAGACGCAGAGGTCGCGGGTTCGATTCCCAGGGGGGGGTACAATTTGTACTTGGTTTGGTTGGTGGTAGGGCTTATTTCAAGTCCGCCTGGCTAGCTACCACCATCTTACCTAAGTCTGACGCCATAATAACAATTTAAAAATTATTGTGTTCCGGCAGTTAGAGGTAAGATAGCCAGTATTCCGGGTGTAATGCGCTTCCACCTTCGGCCTTATCGTCATTTAACATCAGGTGAGATGAAGGTTTTGTATGCGGGCCGATTTCGATGAAACTCAGTTTTTGGTAGTATTTTGACAAGAAAACAGCAACGCAATGTTAAAAAAGTAAAAAATTCAAGATGGCGGCCAACTTTTTTGTTTGCAGGCCGATTTCGATGTAACTCGGTTTTTTGTAGTATTTTGGCAAGAAAACAGCAACACAATGTCAAAAAAAATTAAAGATGGCGGCCTACTTTTTTGTTTGCGGGCCGATTTCGATGAAACTCGGTTTTTGGTAAAATCTATATTTATAAATTTTAATCACAAAAACAGGAAAAATTATTTAAACTGGAATATTATTTTAGTCTGGCTTATATTTTTTTTATTTAGTCTGGCTGAGAAAAGTAGAAAATAAGTAACGTTGTTACAAGTCAAAGTCAAAGTCAAATAAGCCTTATTCAAATAAACATAATAATTAAGTACTTTTGAATTATCTATATTTTCCTACCACCCGTTCCAGACTTTTTTAGCTGACAAGAAGAAACTTATCAGCTGTAACAGCCATAAGTAACGATATTTACAAACTTGAATATATCGTTACCAAATAATTACAACAGGGTGACAGGATTATTGGCAACAACATAGACTTATTACATATATTACTTCAACAAAGTACTTATAGTAGCAAGTTATGTGTTACATCATTTCCACGCATTTTGATCTTTAAGATAATCATCTACTTTATAATAACCTTTACTCATGAGCGTTTTTTTAACATGGTTTTTAAATTCATGCAAAGGAAAATCAATCACTTGTTGCGGAACTTTATTAATAAAGGCTATGCCTTTCCCCATAAATGAACCTGTAGTTTTTGCAAGCCTAAATTATCTTTATTTCTTAAAAAGTTTAAATTTATTTCTTGTATTAAACTGGTGAATATTTCTGTTTTTAGGAAATGAATCATAGTGTTTCCTTACATAAACTAAATTTTCATATATATATTGGGCTGCCAAAGTTAAGATATTTATTTATTTAAACAATTCTCTCAAGCTATCTCTTCGCCGAAGATTGTATATGGCGCGAACAGCTCTTTTTTGGTTTACAAAAATATTTTCAATACTGGCAGCTGAGCCCCACAATAGCAGTCCATAGGACATTACACTGTGAAAATAACTAAAATATACTAACCTTGCCGTTTCAATATCAGTTAAAAGCCTTATTTTCTTAACAGCGAATGCCGCTGAACTAAGACTACTTGACAAGGCTTCAATATGTGGATCCCATTGCAGTCGAGAATCTAGTGTAATACCTAGAAATTTTGTACTCTCAATAAACTCGACTTCATCGTTATTTAAATTAATATTTAATTTTGCCTGCTCAACATTAGGTAATGAAAATTTTACACATTTAGTTTTTTTTGGGTTACGTGCTAAATTATTGCTATTAAACCAGTGTGAAACTTTAGAGAGGGCACTATTTACTTCGTCCGAACAGTTATTACCTCTGTTTACTTTGAAAACTAAAGAAGTATCATCCGCAAATAGTACTGTCTCACATAAATTATTTGCGTAGTTGGGAAGGTCATTTATATAAATTAGAAACAGCAATGGGCCCAATATTGATCCCTGCGGCACACCCATAGTGGTAGTAGATTCAGTTCTATTAATCACTACTTTCTGAGTTCTATTGTACAAATATGATTTCATAAGGCTAACAGATTTATCAGAGACACCATAATGTTCTAGCTTCTTTAATAGTGTATGGTGATCAACGCAATCGAATGCCTTAGAAAGGTTACACAAAATGCCAATTATATCTTGCTTTTCTTCCCAAGTGTCAAGAATATGTTTGAGAAGTGCAATTCCAGCATCAGTAGTATTTTTACCCTTGGAAAATCCAAACTGATTTTTATGAAGAATGTTATTGGATGTGAAATAATCTAATAATTGGGAATATATAATTTTTTCAAATATTTTGCTAAGTGCTGGTAGTATAGATATTGGCCTAAAGTTAGCTGGGTCAGTTAGTAAGTTAGGATCACAGGAAGTAGCTTTCTCTGCATAAAGTTTGTATAATTTCCTTCTGCTTTTATATATACCGGGTGTGGCCCAGTCACTAAATTTCGTACTATCATTACTCATGATGACTTTTTGTTTAAAATTTTCACTAAATTCAGTTTCAAGTAAAAATTAAGTACCTAGCTAGACTAGACTTTTATACTAGAATTTTATAACTAAATAAATGAAACTTCTCACAATTATTTACGCTCAGAAAATATATGATCTCAGACAAACATACCTATTATCTATATTTAAACGATCGAGATCAAGCTGCAAGCAAGCAAGAAACTGAATGAAAAGGAAGATGGAAGGAACTGAATGTAAATGAATTCAATGAAAGTTACATTCGTTGTTTTACATAAATGTTTTTTTAATTTAATTTTTTTAATGTTCATAGTTACATTTACAGTTTTACGAATGAAAATTACATTTAATAAAAGAAATATGAGTACATTTTTACAGTTACATTTTTAAGTAACAAAATTAAATTTATACATCAGATTAAACATTGCTCCAATTCCATTCCAAGTAAGCAGCTGAAGCACTTGTGTTATGGAAATGGGAGACAACGGTGGCACTACAAGCACCCAGACATGAAACAATACAGAAAATATCGTTTTGGCTCAGCTGGCAATTGAAACCTGGTCCTCAGAGATGACAACACCTAGAAAACTTGTACACAAGCCACTCGACCACGAGTTTCATCGAAATCAGCCTACTAACAAAATAGTTGGCCACCATCTTAAATTTTTTACTTTTTTACATTTTTAACATTGCGTTGCTGTTTTCTTGGCAAAATACTACCAAAAACCGAGTTTCATCGAAATCGGCCCGCAAACAAAAAAAGTTGGCCGCCATCTTGAATTTTTTACATTTTTAACATTGCGTTGCTGTTTTCTTGCCAAAATACTACCAAAAACCGAGTTTCATCGAAATCGGCCTGCAAACAAAATAGTTGGCCGCCATCTTGAATTTTTAACATTACGTTGCTGTTTTCTTGCCAAAATACTACCAAAAACCGAGTTTCATCGAAATCGGCCTGCAAACAAAATAGTTGGCCGCCATCTTGAATTTTTAACATTACGTTGCTGTTTTCTTGCCAAAATACTACCAAAAACCGAGTTTCATCGAAATCGGCCTGCAAACAAAATAGTTGGCCGCCATCTTGAATTTTTTACATTTTAACATTGCATTGCTGTTTCCTTGTCAAAACAGTAGCAAAAACCAAGTTTCATCGAAATTGGCCCGCAAACAAAAAAGTTGGCCGCCATCTTGAATTTTTTACATTTTTAACATTGCGTTGCTGTTTTCTTGCCAAAATACTACCAAAAACCGAGTTTCATCGAAATCGGCCGGCAAACAAAAAAGTTGGCCACCATCTTGAATTTTTTACATTTTTAACATTGCGTTGCTGTTTTCTTGCCAAAATACTACCAAAAACCGAGTTTCATCGAAATCGGCCTGCAAACAAAATAGTTGGCCGCCATCTTGAATTGTTTACATTTTTTACCATTGCATTGCTGTTTCCTTGTCAAAACAGTAGCAAAAACCGAGTTTCATCGAAATCGGCCCGCAAACAAAAAAGTTGGCCGCCATCTTGAATTTTTTACATTTTTAACATTACGTTGCTGTTTCCTTGTCAAAACAGTAGCAAAAACCGAGTATCATCGAAATCGGCCCGCAAACAAAAAAATTGGCCGCCATCTTGAATTTTTTACATTTTTAACATTACGTTGCTGTTTCCTTGTCAAAACAGTAGCAAAAACCGAGTATCATCGAAATCGGCCCGCAAACAAAAAAATTGGCCGCCATCTTGAATTTTTTACATTTTTAACATTGCGTTGCTTTTTTCTTGCCAAAATACTACCAAAAACCGAGTTTCATCGAAATCGGCCGGCAAACAAAAAAGTTGGCCACCATCTTGAATTTTTAACATTTTTAACATTACGTTGCTGTTTTCTTGCCAAAATACTACCAAAAACCGAGTTTCATCGAAATCGGCCTGCAAACAAAATAGTTGGCCGCCATCTTGAATTTTTTACATTTTTAACATTGCGTTTCTGTTTTCTTGTCAAAACAGTAGCAAAAACCGAGTTTCATCGAAATCGGCCCGCAAACAAAAAAATTGGCTGCCATCTTGAATTTTCCGAATCCTAACACAAGAGCGAAATAAGAAACAACCGCAGTCGTCTTCAGAACGTGCCTCTGACGCAAAAATTCGACACACGTCCAACACTGAGAAGCGCTCGCGCGGTACTGAATTCTGACGGTCGGTGCATCGCATTTTGTAGTAATTTTGCAGTTAAGATTTCTCATTATTATTGAATTAAAATAACAAATTCATGCTTAAAAATTATGAAATCTTTATTCCTTATGAAGTAACAATTATTTGTGTATAAATTTTGCTCAACAATATTATCGTAGATAGGAGAAATACACAGTTAACTCAAAGCGATTTTCGAAGTTTTTTGGTTTAGAATAAGATTTTTTTTCTAATTTATTCAATGATATTTCAAAATTCCGAGGCCGCTATGATCTATTCTACTATATAAGAAATAACACTCTATTTTTTTATTTCATTTGTTTAGCGAGCCATGAGCCCAAAAACGTGCCCTCGCGCATTTTATGAAAATCTTTCTCTGCCATTTTGGGTTTAATTAAAAAGTTAAGCAAAATTTACAAAAAGCGAGGCCGCTATGATCTATTCCAATAGCTATTCTGCACTATTCAATAAGTCAAAATTGTTAATGAATGTTTGTTTCTGAGATCGACGACGCCAAAATTCCCCATTTTAACCAAAACTCACAGTCGATACGTCATATGGCTCTTAATTAACTTCAGTGAAAAATGACGCGCGAAATGTGTCGCGCTAAGTGCAATCGGTGACCTCCGCCCCTTTACCTCATGCCTCCAATTGCTAACGGCAAGAGATTTATTGACCTTATTTAGTAAAATGACAATATATTCTGTCAAATGGCGTTATAAAATATTTAAAATCCTCTGTTTAATTAATAACTATAGGCTCTCAAAGTTACTTCCTAAAACCATATTATCCGAAACTTTGAAGTAAATCCGGAGGCAGTTAATCATATGCGAAAGTAATAATATTTTACATCATACTTGCTCGGTAACTAGGATTTACTTATATAGTATGAGGCAGTGTAAGTTGGCATGTGCAACACAGTGCATTGTTTAGATAGAACGTTCCATTTTCAAATCACTTTACAATTCAAGGATGGTGAATGCTTTAACTGTAAAGTTACTTTACAATTCAAGCATTTAAAACTCCTTAGTGAACCAATCTCTTTTCTTTTATTATAAACTGACGAAACTTTTGGCTGAAAAAAAAAACAATGAAAATGGCGGCATTTAATTTCAGTTTCAAGCTAGGTATGCAAAATTCTGCAATGCAAAAACAGCATATTTTTTTTCGTGATTTCGAGGTTGGTCCCATAATGAAAGTTGTTCAGTTCAATGGTCTGATCAACCCCACGAGTTTTCAATGAAATAACACTTTAACTTTTTATTTTTGTTTTAATGTTATTATTTAAATTTTTATTTTTAATATTATTTTAATTAAATTTACCTCGCATGAATGATGTAAAATAGTATGCTTACCTCGGTTGTAAGTAGCTATTACACCCTCGAACTGTATTAAAATCTCTCGAACTATATTAAAGTCTAAATATCTCGGGTGCACTCGATCCATTAGCGCCCTTTGCGAGCTGCGCTCGCATGGGCGCCAAATTGGATCTTGTTCTGTAATAGCTCACTTACATCCCTTATGTAACAAACTACTATTACACGTGTCATTTTTAGTCCATATAGCACCCTTTTGTTGCTATTAGAATACAGAAATTAGAAAAAACATTTTTTGACCCACCCTAACATACATACGCTCACGCCTGTTTCCAATGGGAGTAGGCAGAGACTATGGATCGCCACCTGCTACGATCCTTGCACACTTCTATCGCTTCATTCACATCCATCAATCTTTGCTTTACCATTTTGCAGAAAAATTCGTGTGCGCGCGTATTAATTTGAATACACTGCAGAGTCTGCAGAGTATAAAATTATTGCAGTTTTAGGGCAGAGCCATCTCTTGACCGATAGTTGAACAAATATATTTTTTCTGCTAACTTTAGTCCAGCGCCATCTCTTGACTGATAGTGGAACTAATGTAGGTAATTTTAATTTTGTATGGGAAATTTGAAGTGCGCCATCTACCGCCGAATAGCAAAATGAAATTTTCCATAGATAAAACTACTCTATTGAATACTTTAACGCGCGTTTTTTTCGATAGATGTGCGTGCTAAGGGCAGTGGCGTAACTAGGGTGTAGCAGGTAGGGCACGTGCCCTGGGCGCCATTCATAAGGGGGCGCAATTCGCAAATTATTAAATTCAAAAATCAAACAAAACCTTAATTCATACTAGCGGCCGCCCGCGACTTCGTCTGCGTGGAAAGATTTTTTGCTATCCCTCGGGAACAATACATTTTTTCGGGATGAAAGATACCCTATGTCCTTCTCTGTACCCCTAAGAACGTGTATGCAAAATTTCATGATGATCGGTTCAGTAGTTAAGACGTGAAGGCGTAACAAACAAACGGACTTTCGCATTTATAATATTAGTAAGGATTCAAATAATCAAGTGCTGAAACAGGCATTTTTAATTTCGCGGGTCTCGCTGTTTTGAAGTTCGCACACATGCTCAAATCACGCAAGCTCGCAGCGAGCTACCCGCCCGGCCGGCGCCCGGATGAAACCACAGATTACAAGATTAGTGGGTGAAACTGACTAGAGAAATCACGCTGCGCGGCCGTTATTTTACTATAAACAAGACAGGCAAGATTAATGGATAAATCTGGCTAAGAATCACGCTGCGCGGCTGTTTTTTTAATAAAGTTAAGCAAGATTACAAGATTAGTGGATGTATCTGACTAAAAATGGCTATTTAGTGTATATGTTTTATTTAGTGTATCTGTTTATTTTACATTTAGATAACTTATGAAGGGGCGCAACTTTTGTGCTAGCCCTAGGAGCCGTTTCCGTGCTTGAAAAGTGGGCTTTATAAAGACTTCGTTTTATTTTTCCGTACCCTTTTAGCACGAATATCTATCGAGAAAAAAAACTCGCGTAAAAGTATTCAACAGAATAGTTTTATCTATGGAAAATTTCAGTTTGCTATTCGGCGGTAGATGGCGCTGTACAGATTTCTCATACAAAATTACTCTATCGAATGTTTTTACGCGCGTTATTTTTTTCGATAGCTGTACCTTTAGCACGATCAACTATCGAGAAAAAATACGCGCGTAAAATTACTCGATAGAGAATTTCTATGGAAATTCTAATTTTGCTATTTGGCGGTAGATGGCGTTGCACAAATTTCCATTACAAAATTGCACTATCGAAGGATTTTACGCGCGTTATTTTTTTCGATAGCTGTTCGTGCTAAGGGTAGGTACTGTAATCTTTTTAAGGTGGTTGTATATGAACGAAAGTGGCACCGCGGTGAATTTTATTTAATATTGTAATTCTAATACACAATTTTAATAAAACTCGACGTGGTTTTTTTTTAAACGGTATCAATAATAATAGAGTAGAAAATCTCGTAGCATGGACGATGTAATTCGTTCATGCTCGTAGTCTTTGCTAGAAGTAGATAGCAAAACTGCTAAATGTGGCCGTTTTGTCATAGGGAACGTACCCATACTACGTGACCCGTTAAGGGGGGGAGGGGGGTCTTTAAAATACCACGCTTGGTCACAGGGGGGGGGGGAGGGGGGCTTTAACTATGCCATAGCGCGCGTCGTGGCGGCTTCGTTTGATGCTTTGTGTGATGCCGATATTTGCCGCGGTCATGACCGCGGACATGTCCGCGGACACGACCGCGGTCAAACACGATTTCAAAGATTAAACAACAGCAGATAGGACTTCTGGAACCCGCTTGAAATTATCTATCAAAGCAAGAACTCTCTAAGTAAAATTAGTAATTTACTTAACTTATCCATGGTATTTAAATACAGATGATGACGCTTACGTGTCTTTTCGAAATGGTGTGCAGAGATTAATTTTACATTTTTGAAAAAAATATTAATTCAGTAACTATGTAATTTAGAAATTACGTCACTGTTATGTATTAGGTATTTATTTTATGGGGGGGGGAGGGGGGCCTATGTTTTGTCACGTAGTCAATATTGTCAATGGAAATCTGGTTCTTTTTTTTCAAGTTGTATTCAAATGTGGCACGCAGCGAAATTTTTTTTCTTCTTGATACATTTTTTCACTTGTAATTGTATGTAAAATTATAATACACACTCTTGGCATTACGTGGCAAGCGCCTTACTAATGAAAAGACAAAAATGAGCAAATTTTTTTTAGATTTCTGTTGAAAGTTATGTAAAACCATTATCTATGAAATACTACGTGAAACCAGGGGAAGGGGGGGGGGGGGGGGTCTTGGCATATACTACGGGTGGTCACCAAGGGGGGAGAGGGGGGTAAAAAATGGTAGAATATGGGTCACGTAGTATGGGTACGTTCCCATATTTGCTTTTCTTCTACGAACGACTATGAGGGAATATTGTGATACCACAGCCTGAAGATTATTTAGTTCAGTGATATACTCTATAGTGCCCTATACCTTCTAAAAAAACCTAGACCATGGGTCCAAAATTACGCTTAATGGGGAATGTCCGAAAAAATCTAATTGGCTGAATATTTTTCTATAGATAGAAATAAGCTCCCTTAGTAATAGAAAGAAGTTTCAGAATTTTCGGTTGCGTGAAAAAATAAAAAAAAATGAAAGTCTCTTCGACTTCACAAATGTACAAAAGTAACAGCAGAATGGAAATTATACCTTTGCCACCACCTGTCACAACCACAACCACACACACAAGACCACAACATGCAAAAAAAGTTTCCATACAAAATGTCAAAACTTTTTTTTAGGGTTCCGTACCCAAAGGGTAAAAACGGGACCCTATTACTAAGACTCCGCTGTCCGTCTGTGTCTGTCTGTCGGTCTGTCGGTCTGTCGGTCTGTCTGTCTGTCTGTCTGTCTGTCTGTCTGTCTGTCACCAGGCTGTATCTCAAGAACCGTGATAGCTAGAAAGTTGAAATTTTCACAGATGATGTATTTCTGTTGCCGCTATAACAACAAATACTAAAAACAGAATAAAATAAATATTTAAGGGGGGCTCCCATACAACAAACGTTATTTTTTTGCCGTTTTTTGCTCGATATTAATTACGACAAAAGGTAGACAGATGAAATTTTCACAAATGATGTATTTTTATTGTCGCTATAAAAACAAATACTAAAAACAGAATAAAATTAATATTTAAGGGGGGCTCCCATACAACAAACGCAATTTTTTTGCCGTTTTTGGTACGGAACCCTTCGTGCGCGAGTCCGACTCGCACTTGGCCAGTTTTTTTAATACTTGTTGTGGCTTGTGGCAGGTGGAGGCAAAGGTATAATTTCCATTCTGCTGTTACTTTCGTATAAATTTGTGAAGTCGAAGAGACTTTCATTTTTTTTTATTTTTTCACGCAACCGAAATTTCTGAAACTTTTTGCTATTACTAAGGGAGCTTATATTTCTACCTGTAGAAAAATATTCAGCTAATTAGATTTTTTTCGGACATTCCCCATTAAGAAGAGGACGCAACTTGAGGGTAGTGCACATAGAATAACTTCAGTTTTTTTTCTATGGAAACTTCGGCGATAGGCGGAGGGGAACGGTATTTTTTTATTTTCATCAATAGTCGAAATTTTATAATTTGGGTAGGTAACAAAAGAGTGTTTGCTCCTGGCACAGGATACATAAAGGTGGATCCACACTTGTAACATTTTGGTGTGTGTCACGCCAAAATGTTACAAGTTTACAAAATGCCCAAATTTATGCATCGCTAGCTTGGTTGGGCTTGCGCTATGGTAATACTGTAGTATCAAAGAGACGATGTATGTTAAAGACACGGTGCTCTGAAACGCCAAAATGTTCCAAGTGTGGACCCACCTTAAGCTCTAATAAGATGCTCTTAAATTCATTTCAGAATTAATTTCAGGGTCCCAAAAGAAGCTAATAACCGACAATTTCATCCCTTTTGACAAAAAAGGAAATTTGCTTTAGGAAAGAGTCCCTTTCATGTCTTAATGAGGGCATGATTCCAGGCGATTTGTACCAGGATAACCAGAAAGAGAGGGGTGTAAAACAACCGTTTCAGAAGAGAGACAGAGTCATTGTGTACTTTCTCTTTATAGATTTGCTGAAAACCGTAAACTCGGAACGCCAGTATCAGTCCGAACGCTGGGCGGAGTAGTTGCGTCGCTCGGGAAATGCGGGCGAAATTTTTCCGCAAATAATGTTGTGATAGTGTTTTTAACGCCCTAACGATGTTTTCGCGGAAAGGGCGGTGAAGTGCCACGCCGTAAATAAATTAGAAAAAAAAGCTAAACATTCCAAATTCGATTTTCAAACAATGACGTTAAGCGAACACACGTTCCTTTAAAATTTCGTATTGTGTTTTGTGTAGGTAGTGTGATGTTGATGTATTCCAAAATTTGAATTCGGAACCGCAGATAAGGTGAGTGTTATTTGTTTATGGTTGAAAAGGCATTAAGTTTTTAGAGCCTTAAAATAAAATTATGTTATTTTAGCGATGTTTCTTGTACCGCGAATTGTATTGTAGGTTTATTAGTTGAAGGTTACAACGATAACGGAACGCAAACACACCGTCGAGTGTTTTAGAGCAAGAACGTGATTATTTATTATTGTTGGTAGTTTTAACCACACATTTATTTCTTACAGTTGGTTTTCTTAAAATACTATTGTTTCAAACGATGGAGAAATCTTATTTGCGCTATTAAAATGTTTATTTAATAACTACCAATTGAATATACAAATGTAATTTCTAGGAAAGTTTTTAAAAAGCAAGAACTCTAGTTAAAATAACAGGTACTTACTAGATTTTATAGGTACCCAAAGGGTAAAAACGGGACCCTATTACTAAGACCCCACTATCCGTCTGTGTGTCTGTTTGTCACCAGTATCTCATGAACGGTGATAGCTAGACAGTTGAAATTTTCACAGATGATGAGTTTCTGGTTGCCGCTATAACAACAAATACTAAAAACAGAATAAGGCTCCCCTGCAACAAACGTGATTTCTTCGCCGTTTTTTGGTACCGAACCCTTAGGAGCTTAGGTTTGACTCGCACTTGGCCGAGTTTTTTTTTTATCCACATATCAGAACTTATACGGCAAAATGTGGTCTAGCAATTGACTGTTCAACTGGGGCCAAGATTCAATTCCCAGAAGATCCGTTTGTTTGCAAATCAGCCCTTTTTAAATACTGCTGGGCCATAAGACTAATGGGCGAATAAGGAGGGCAAGCTATAACCTTCCACATGGGCCCAATACGGATTGGTGGGTGTTTACGACTGCACATGCAGCTGGGATGGGCTTAACGTGCCTTCCGAAGCACGGGGAGCTCGAGATAATAAATTTTTGGTCACCCATCCCATGACCGACACTTGCGAAAGTTGTTTAACCTCCGCAATCGCTGGGCCAGGCGCTAAACCACTATGCCATAGAGCTCTTCTGCTAAATATTGTCCTATCAAAATTTCAATAAAGTTTGTGTGTTCGTGAATCTAGGAGCTCTATGGCCCAGTGGTTTAGCGTCTGGCCCAGCGATTGTGGAGGTTAAGCAACTTTCGCAAGGTTGATAATAGGATGGGTGACCAAAAATGTATTATCTCGAGCACCTCCGTGTTTCGGAAGGCACGTTAAGCCGTTGGTCCCGGGTGCATTTGCAGTCGTTAACACCCACCAATCCGCATTGGGCCCGCGTGGTGGGTTATGGCCCATCCTCCTTATCCATCCATAAGAAAGGCCTGTGCCCCAGCAATGGGTACATTCAAAATGGCTGATGTCGTTCGTAAATTTGAGAAAAGAATTTTGAAATGGTATAACTGCAATGGTCCATCCACTTTACCCACCAATAAGGAAGGCCTGAACCTTAGCAGCGGGGGTGGTAGGGTTACCAGACGTCACAATTAGTCCTGACATGTCAGGCTTTTTGGGTCTTTGTCAGGATTCCGACCAGACTTGGAAAATGTCAGGCTTTTTGGATCACATTACAGTAAAGCAAACCTAAGAAAATAAACAAGCAACTAAAATAAAAAAAAAAAAACGAAAAATAATTTTATTTTTGTCTTAGAGTTAATTGAAATAATAATTTTAGACGTCATTATACTAGCAGGAAACAATAAAAAAATACAAGATAATTTCTTTATGTATCTGTTACGGCTAATACCCGAAGTGCGGCTGAACCTAGTTTTAGCCTGCTAAAACTAGGTTTGTGCTTCTACTAAGGGAGACTGATTTATGGTGTACGATATGGTGTTCCTTTTGTGAAATGTAATGTTCTAAATAAATAAAATCTGACTCTATTACTAACTTTACTTTTCTTACTCAAAAACTTCCCTATCTGTTAGTGTAAGGGTCCTACACTATCTGGGAGTTACTGCCACTGACCTTCAATTTAAAACCGAAATTGTCAATCATTATCACTAATTTATTTATTATAAAATTTCCCCAAATACCTACACATCTCGTGAGTCGGCCAGTGCGCAATAATTGCTCCGACTCTCTGTCATACGTCACACAATAATACAAAATCTCTGATATGCAACATTCATGATACAATATCCCTACAATGGGATATTAAGAAAATTATTTCTGTTGTCTGTTATAAAAAAATAACCTCGAAATTTAAGGCTCACGCTCCTCTGCGCTTCGCGCTCGCCTTAAATTCCTAACCTATATTCGGGACTTACAGGAGTAAAGCAGTTTGGTTACACATGGTTTTAGCCAATAGCCAGTTATCTGGCCATTTTTATCTCCGAGGAACAAGATGTGTTGTCGTAAGCCACTTGAAAGCTTTAGCAAAATGTCAGGATATCTTAAGTAGAAATCAGGCTTTTTGTCACTATTAAACCATTTACTGTCTTATTCAGAGTGCGTTCGTTAAACTAGGGCTAAAGTTAACATGGCGTTAAACTGCGGACTAACGCCATTTTAGCGTAAATCGTATTCAGAGTAACAGTTTAACGTTTAATCCCACCGTTTAAGGATTAAAAGGTGCATTGTGATTGGTTTACAAACATTAAACCAGGTTTTGTTAGAACAGTCTTGCACCCCAGTTTTGTGAAACATTTCTGAATAACTTAGTTAAGATTTAACCATCTGGTAACCCTACAAAAAAATTGGCTTATGTAAGTACAACGTCTGACGAGTCAGCGGAATAAAAATGAAAGAAACGGGAACTAACAAAACTAAGTAAACAAACCGGCTTTACTCTATTTGTTTACAAATACACACGTCATAAATTGTAAATGCACAACATATTGATAAAGATTGACCTTTTGCAAAACAAGGACGTTTAATGAAGTTGAATATTGACGTAACTCGACGACCTACAGAATTCATACAGTTCAGTAGGTCGATCCAGTGTTCTTAGTTGTTAGTAAAGTGAGAATCGTACTTGACGGCGAGAGTGCATTATTAGTTTAATTTAGTGCCTAGTGAGCGTTTACACTTTTTCCAGAAAAGTGTCGTACTCTACTTATACGCTACCTCTTCTTATCGAATGAGGATTAGTGGCCACCTCTGGTGTTAGAGTTTATCAAGCCGCCTGTAAGGCCTCTAACTTGGCTTGACGACTGTTATCAGATGACAACAGCCGGCACCGACGGTTTAACATGTCCTCCGAAGCACGGAAGCGCTCAGTTGTAATACCACTTTAACGGTCACCCATCCGACACCTGGCCGGATGATCGAGTACGATCAGTCTATCAAGTTCCGCCATGAATGCTTCAAAAATTATACCTACTTCATACGCTACTAATATGTCAATTTACATGCTTCCAGTAGCGAGGAGTTTCACGCGGGGCATGAACAAAAATCATAGATAGGGATGGGGGGAGGGGGGATGAATGAGGTCACCCCCTGGTACCCTCCACCCTTGAAGCAAGCCCTTGGTTTCTGAGATACTCATGGTTGGAAGTTTGAGGTTATGACTGTACCAATGGTAAACCCAACCTAATATTGTTGTTATTGTAAACTTTTTTAAATTCTATTGATAACCATACTGTGCATACTTTTTTGGATAATAGTTTAGATTTTTTTTATTTAAATGTGTACTCGATTATGTGATGACTGTTAACTGTTTGTGTGCCAAATTATAAAATAAAATAGGAGGGGGAAGGGGCACCATATCCGCCTCCAACCCCCATCTGCCGGATATGCGTAGTTTTTGAAAAATACATATTTTTTAACATAACCTCAAATTCAAAAAAAGTCGTTTCTGGCGCTTCGCCGGCCGCTCTCGCAACACGCTCGCTCCGCTCGCTCGGCTCGCGCGTTTTTGGTCACCATACTAACCTAACCTAAATGAATTCTGAGACCATTTTCGTGGCGGGGGGTCTTACGGGGGGGACTGAGCCCCCCCCCATCCCCCCGCTTCCGGTTCCGACACTAATTTTGTTCTGTCACAAAAATTTTGGGAAAAATCGTAAGCAACCGAGAAATTTGGCGATCTTTAATAATTTATTTCTCGAAAACTACTACTTACTTAGGTTACTTCAAAAAAGAACTTCACTGAAAGACACTCGTAAAATTATAAATATCCAGACCAGTTTAGCCATCATTTTGGTTCAAGTTGAAAGGCAACTAGAATGTTACTCACTTTAGTCACTAATACAGAGCCTTAAGGCTCCGATATGCGAAATCATTTGTCTCTGTCTTTTTCTTTACGTGTAAAGAGTATGGAAAATACCCTCACTTCTGCACTTTTTCGATGTTTTTCGTTGTTTTTTCATCATTATCTTTAGCACAATTATCTTTCTTGAAAAAAGTTATTGAAGCAACTGCACAGTATCTTAAAGTGTATTTTGATGTAGAATTCAATACGTTTACGCTATTATTTATGCCAAAAATATGGCCCGCGACAAGCGCTTTTGATGATATTCTGATTTTTTTACAATCAACTGTGAAGTTTATACGCAATTTAATGTTTGTAGCAACTAGATGAACTCTTTAGTTTGTCGTATGATTTTTTTGGTTGCTACAAGTTTACGTTTTTAGGGCTCCGTACCCAAAGGGTAAAAACGGGACCCCATTACTAAGACTCCGCTGTCCGTCTGTCTGTCTGTCTGTCTGTCTGCCTGTCACCAGGCTGTATTTCATGAACCGTGACAGTTAGACAGTTGAAATTTTCACAGAGGATGTATTTCTGTTGCCGCTATAACAACAGATACTAAAAACAGAATAAAGTTAATATTTAAGGTGGGCTCCCATACAACAAACATGATTTTTTTGCCGTTTTTTGCTGTATATTAATAACAACAACAGGTAGACAGTTGAAATTTTCACAGATGATGTATTTCTGTTGCCGCTATAACAACAAATACTAAAAACAAAATAAAATAAATATTTAAGGGGGCTCCCATACAACAAACTTGATTTTTTTGCCGTTTTTTGGTACGAAACCCCTCGTGCGCGAGTCCGACTCGCACTTGGCCGGTTTTTTTATATAAAAATATGGCCCGCGCAAACCATGTTTTTCTATTACCGCCCTTTAACGAAAACGATCATAATAAATATCTCTGAAATAAAAATATCTCTAAAACTCTTTGTTTTTTCAAATAAATTCCTAAATAAACAAACACAAATGCCCGCAACACAAATCGAATAAGGCCGACCTAATAATTTATTAAACGTATGGAAATAACCCTTGCCTTAGGGGTTTTTCTACACTCGCGAGCAAAAATGGAATCACAGGCCTATTTTCATACAAACGAGGTAACTTTGAAGCCTTGGGTTTCCGCCAGGGATTGACCTAGCTGTGATCTGATGATGGCCTTCCAGGGAATGAATGGCGGAGATTCAGATTACTATACACACCTAACTGATCTGATCAGCATTCTAAGAGCTATTTGGGTATTTTTTAAAAGACCATGAAATTTGCATTAAAATGTATGGAAATCCTGAAACTGAGAACTCTGATCCTTGCAACTCTTAGAATGCTGATCAGATCAGTTGGGTGTGTATAGTGATTTGGATCTCCTCTATTCACTCCCTGAATGGCCATCATCAGGGGCCGTACCGGCTAACTTACATGGCTATCGCAATCGCTTTCATTTGACAGATGGATGTGATACATTGCTACTTTTCTTTGGTAAGACCTTTTTGTACCAAAAAGAAATAGCAATGTATATTTGTACCCAAAAGATGGATGTGACACATTGCTACATTTATTGGTACAAAAAATCTTACCAAAGAAAAGTAGCAATGTATCACATCCATCTGTCAAATGAAAGCGATTATGATAGCCATGTAAGTTAGCCGGTACGGCCCCAGATTAGTGCCCTAAGTACGAACATATTGATTGATTTTTGATTTTGATCTAATGTTATTTTTTCTTTCCTCAACTCAATTTTATATACCTAATCTTTCTTTTATGTGTTTAAATTAATAAGTAACTATTAAATCAACAAGTAGATACCTAACTGTTATGTCCTGTTTCTTTAAAAAAGTTGTGCACAATTGTAATTGGGCACAGACGTGCACCTAATTATATAAGATTTTTATTGTAATTTGTTTTCCGTCTGATGTCTGTTATTGTGTCTTTAATAAATAATAAATAAATAAATAATAAATATATCGAGAAAAAAACGCGTATAAAAGTACTCGATAGGGATAAAAGAACAACAATGTCAATAAACAGGTGATCCGAAAAACGAATGCATACATTTTATATGAGATACGTAAAATATAACTTAGATACATAAAATATGACTATATTATGGCAAAGGAAATTAATTAACTATGTTCCATACTGTTTTCTTCGTCGATAAACGAATAAATGTAGCGAAATTTGGTTTAACCCTTCATTCGACGGATTTTTTTTTTTTAATAAAATTTGAAAAATTGTTACAGATTTCGATTCTTAGCTTGTAGGGAGCCCACGAAAAAATACCTGAAAAAATCTACCTATTTCAGTTTCCTGAAAAACTTAGGTCCATTATACTGGACATTATCAAGTTCATAAGAAACTAATGTACTCCAAATGCGTGCAGTATACTTCTCATTGTCAAAGAGAAAGAATAAAAGAAAGAAGTGATTCCATAGGAAAATAGTCACTATATTTTAGCAAATCAGTATCAGGATTTGGAGTTTCTATTAGTAAAACACTAATAGAAACTCCAAATCTTATAAGTATGAACAACTCACTTATATTTTGAACATAATAATTAGTATCTATAAAAATCTTCTTAATAAGCAACACTTTACTTATTAATTAAAAACAATCAGCACTCTTGTTCTTAACCACGTATTACCACCAACTGGTGCAGTAAATTATAATGCATTAGCAAGTTTTGCTTCATTATTGTCGATTCCATCACCAATTGTTTCGTCTATTGCTAGTCCATCAACATCAAGGACAAAAGGCATAGGCATAAAGGCATAAAAGGAAACTACCAGTACGACCCAAACCTAATGTCTGGGCTAAAAAGACAAAGAAAATGTTAATTGTAAGCTACAAATGGGAAAAAGAACCATTCAGACATAAGGCTGACATTTCATCAAACGAAATCGTGTTTGATTTACCGGATACCAACTTTCCGTTTGATTTTTTTTATTTATTTTTATTTATTTATTTTTACAAACACAAACTTATAACTATCATTACAGGTACTGTCTAACCCAATGCGATAGTTACAGCATTTTATGCCTACTTATAACTAATTATAACAAATTATCCACGCAGCTAATTTTGTGAATTCACTCACAGAACAAATAAATAAATCCGTTTCTTTATCAATGAGGTTGATTGTGTGGAATGCGCGCGTCAGTGGAGCCTTGCGCAGTAAGTTGGTGCGAGCCGTAGGCACCTCCAGTAGGTTCGGTCGGCGCCGTCGCCATACGTATTCATTTGGTACACAAATACACATCAACCCTAGCACCTTTTTATCGGTTCTTCTCCCCGATATACTCGTCAACATAAACTTTGTGGACAACGTCAATTCAGATGAGGACAGATACTATAAAATATAAAATACGGCCATTTGATGAAAAAATTAGGAGGAACTGCCTAGTAATGGAGGAAGAAACAAAGATAGCATAGTTGAGATGACTTTACTATATGAGGGCATTAAAGCAGGAAACCGGAGAAAGTATAACCCCATGAATAAATGAGGATTCAAGAATGGTAGTGTGCGCTGGTGCGTCTGAAATCTTCTATGATTTTTTGTTGAAGGGCGGCGGTAATACTTTCCGTTATATTAATTTTAGTGAGGAAGAAGAGCAGATGACACTGGGTGCTAGAATGGTAATAATACCTTTGCAAGACAATTCAGATTCCAGGATGTGCTGTTTATCTCAAAAACTATTTCACGACGTTCGACTTGATCTGGTATCTACTTGAACACAGGAGGATTTGCAGCCTTGGAACCATAAGGCAAAACACCCAACTAACAATTTTACGTCGTACAATGGTCGTACAAACGTTTTCTTATTACCACTGGTCGCAAAAGATAGGTCACACTAACGTTATAATAACGTTTACTCAACGCGAAAAGGGCCCCATTTATACGACCTACATTGTTGTTTAATGGTCATACAAAAGTCACAAGATTACCACTTTCATCGTACAGTAGTCGGTTCAAAACTTTACAACGACTCTTTCGTTATATTGTGGTCATACAGATGTTTTTGAATGACGAAAACGTTGTATATGAGTCAAGTAACAACACTTGTACGACTGATTTTTAGTGTTTGTCAGTGACTCGTGTTTGTGGTTATGTTTCGAGATCTGAGTGCAAAATAAATCTATTACAAGGAATAAAAGGTGAGTATTATTTAACTTTCATATCTTGCTAACTGTGTCTGTCTCTCATACCGTTTAGTTCGTCTGGGAATTAAAGTTTTATGATAATATACCTATGTAAATACTATTCATATTTTCATGCCCCTTCGTAATTTTGCGTTTGAAACATATTTTTTTTTATTAATAAAATTATGTTTAATTCTACAAATGTCAGCCATGTTAATTTTGTCGCACACTAATCTCTATATGACGTTTTAAAGACAAAAAGTCATTTTAAGGTTATTTGAAGACCAAGTTAAGCCGCCATTTTGTTAAACGTCGTTTAAAAGTCGAAACTTGACTCCAATGCGTCTACAAGTCGTACAGACGTTTTGGCTAAAACTTTAATATAACGTCGTATAGTTTAAGTCGTGCCGACGTTACTATGACCAGTTTATTATGACATATTTGTCGCACGACTAAAATGTTAGATTTAAGACATATATGACCAAGCAGTTATCTCATTACTATTGTGAGACTGCTATCCGACTTAAAGTCGTACAAGTCAGAACTTATATGACGTTTTTGCTTGTTGGGCAGACTCAAAGGTTGCAAGGGACTGTTAATAATAGGGAGTCAACGGAGGTCGTTCATAGATCAAGTTGTCTTCGGCTTCTAATGCAGGTTTGTTCTCGCTGCCACTGACGCTAGGACTGTAGGATCTATCTGTTTGAAGATTTTCGTTTACTGTCTCCATGAAAGTATCACTTTCAATTCAAACGTTAAGTCTAGTCACTGTCAATTGAAACATTGTCGTGTGCATCATTTTCAGAGCTGTCTAATATATTCATGTTCTGTATGTATTAATCAATGGAAGGGCAGGGAGAGGACGACAACTTCTCAGTTCTATGAACTGCAATTTCCTCAGGTTCAGAACCACTATCTATATCCGAAAGAGCATTTTCAGGTGGCACCAATGTTACCAATGGATGTTCTCTTGACTTGAAGCTCTGAAAAATAGTAAACTATAAACATTTTATCGGCGGATCCCTGAAATATAATTACTAGAAACATTGAAAGTTAATATTCTAATAAGACGGCAACGGGAAGAATACTAGACATACGATTTTGTATTTAGTTTTCTACAACATCGACAAGGGGAAGAATACTGGACATAGTATTTAGCAGTTACTTTACTAGTAATTTGATGACGGGAAGTATACTGGACATACAAGTTTTGAGCGTCGTAAAAACTAAACAAAACTCAGTAAGACAATCAAAACAATGTGAGGAGCTTTCCTGGTATGTTATCTTTAGTTTTCAATAATATTGCTCGGAAATAAGCCGCAACATCCTTACTAATATTATAAATGCGAAAGTCCGTTTGTTTGTTTATTTGTTTGTTACGCCTTCACGTCTTAACTACTGAACCGATCATCATGAAATTTTGCATACACGTTCTTAGGGGTACAGAGAAGGACATAGGGTACTTATCATCCCGAAAAAATGTATAGTTCCCGAGGGATAGCAAAAAATATTTCCACGCAGACGAAGTCGCGGGCGGCCGCTAGTAATAAATAAAATGCAACTTACTGAAAGCCCACGCAGCACGTCCTTCCTTCCCTCCATCTCGCTGGTGACTGCTCGCGTCCCATCGATGCACATGCATTGCTGATTTTTGACAACGTAGTTAGATGGTTCAAGATGCAATTATAGCATCTAAAGCTAAGATATATGGTCTATTTTTCTATGTGGTTTTTTTTTTATTCAACGAGAAGTATACTGTACGGGGTCGAATTAAGGGTTAAGAGAAATGTGTTGCAATATCTTATTTACCTATGAAAAGTATGATTACTTGGATCGATTCTTTTTGTCACATCACAATTACTTAGAGTACAAGACACCATGGCTCCACGATACCTTTATTTTAAATTCCAATTAAGATTATCAAATATTTTAAGCAAATCGTGATGCGGGCCGCTAGGGCCTCTTACTGTAACACTGACATGAAAAAAAATTTTTATGCAAGTCAGTGTACCTACCGTAAAAAATATTGGCACATGTCACTTGATCCTATTTGTCTCTTTTTTACATAGACCGTGTCCGTATGATGTTAACTTCTCTTTTCCACGCTCTGTTGGTCTTCTTGAGCGCAACGAAAATTTTTCTATGTCTATGGCATTATCTATGGAAAATTTTATTTCGCTTCTCGGCGGTAGGTGGCGCTGTACAAATTTCCCATACAAAATTACTTTATCGAATGTATTTTCCGCGTACCTAATTATTTCGATAGCTGTTCGTGCTAAGATCATGTACCTAAACTATCGAAAAAAATAACGCGTAAAAATATTCGTTAGAGTAATTTTGTATGAAAAATTTGTACAGCGCCATCTACCGCCAAAAAGCAAAATGAAATTTCTCATAGACAATTACTCTACAGAATGTTATTTTTTCGATAGCTGTTCGTGCTAAGGGTACAGAAGCCAGATTCGCACCTAAAATATCCGATTTAATTTTTGAGTCGACTTTCCATTATAAATCTGGACCGAATAAAAAAACAAACGTCTATTACTTGTTTTCTCTCTCGCCATTTAGACGTTATAATAATACGCTAGGAATCACAATTTGATAATTATTTATGGCTGGTTATTTGATTGAGTTTGGCATAACGCCAACGATCCAATCTTCCTATTGGGATTTAAAAAAAACTGACTGTCGATTTCCCGCCAAATGATTTGATTGTTACAGGGTGTTTGTAAAAAGTAGTATTTAATCGAGTGACAATAAATTCTCATTTTGAGTATCGAAAATACTGAATATAGCATAATGAATTACTAAGTGGGCGACGGACTGAGAGCGACTACAAAAATTGAAAATGGGTGACTTTAAAATACAAATTGAGTAACTAGTTATACAGAACGGGCGACCAAATTACTATTTAGGCGACAAGGCACACATGCCCAAATAGACATAAGACATTTAAAATTTGGCATATATTTTATTAAAAAAAAAGTGACTGTTATCTTAATCGAGATGACAAAAATACCATGTTGGGCAGCTTAAATCAGTTATATAGTCATAAGAATAAATAAAACTTACTAGAACGGACTCTTCTCTATCCGAGTCCCAAATGCCGCCATTTATATAACTACTTCCCCCTTCACGTCGCTACGCCCCGCTGTCGTCCAAGCGTGTTGCCAGGGTTGCTTACTATTAAATATTGCTTACGTTTAAAGATAATATCGCTAAAACATGAGTTTTTTTTGTTTTTGTGCAACCGTATTATAGCCAAATAACCACTGATTATTTAAAAAGTATTGATATAGCATTGTAAACACCAAAAATGAGAGAACATAATATGAGACTTACGTTAAAATATTTTTCAAAAACCCACTTAAATATTTTTTAACGCAACTCATAATGGTTTTTTGAAATGGCAATATTAAACAGCGTGACCTCTTGAGGCACGGTGCCCGCTTTAGGCACATCTCCCCTAAACATAGCACATGCCGCTATTTTCAAACCCTATCATAAGGCTGAGTCATAATTCAAACAAGCAAAATAATACAGAATAAAAAACACATGATACGATTAAAAAATATAAATAGGGTAAACTACCCAATTATTGGGCTTTTTAGGGTTCCGTAGCCTAAATGGCAAAAAACGGAACCCTTATAGATTCGTCATGTCTGTCTGTCTGTCTGTCTGTCCGTATGTCACAGCCACTTTATTCCGAAAGTATTAAGACTACACAGTTGAAACTTAATAGGTAGATGTATTCTGTTAACCGCTTAACGAATTTAATACAAAAATAAGAAAAACAAAAGATAAAGGGGGGGCTCCCCATACATGGAACTGAAACTGAAAAAAATTTTTTTCTTCAAACCAACACGTGTTGGGTGTGTATAGATAGGTCTTTAAAAATGACATTGAGGTTTCTAAGACAACTTTTTCTCAAAGTCAACCGTTTAAATCCAAGATATACACCGCCAAAGTGGTAAAATGTGTTTCCCCCCCCCCTTTAACTTTTGAACTAAGAAAGTGAAAAATCTAAAAAAAATATATGCTGTAGATCTTAATAAACACTTTCAACCAAAATTGGTTTGAACGAGATATAGTAATTAGTTTATGAGATATAGCACATTTTCCAAAACCGCAAATATAACTTTGTCATTCATACAAACACTGTGAAAAACAAAGTTATTTTTGCAGACGAAATATGATAGGTGGTATTAAATATGGTATGGTATAAGGTAACTACGGAACCCTACGGCGCGTGGCCCGACACGCACTTGGCCGGTTTTTTAAGCAACACGGCACTATACAGTTTTTTAAATTTGACAATATTAATATTAACTATTTTGTTTTTCTCTCTGTAAAACTAATCATTATTCTGACATGCCTGTCTGAAGAATTACAATGTAGTGCACTATAGCTATTAATTTTTATCTTGTAGTGAAATAACTGATAACTTGTAGTCCCAGCCTCATTCTACTATATTCTGCTTACAAAACCAATGTAACAAACAAATGCTCTTGTTTTACCGGTCATAACAAAGTTACGGACGGATAGAATAATCTTAGAATCGGCCACGCATCAGAGCGACTGGCGGCGCGAGGACTGACGAGAGCGGTGGAAATCGACGTCCAGATATTCTTGATGAACAGAATAATACCACACAATAAGAAGTCATTATACCTATGTAATATTTGTTATTAATGAAATCTATAAAAATCATTAAAAGCAGGCGTGGATTTGATAGTCCAGACTAGTGATGTTGCAAGGAGGCGACCAGGAGACGTGTTAATAAAAGATCTGACTGCGATTAATGACTGATTTATTATGCACTACATGTGCTTTTATATGAGGAGAGATGCGTGTGTGCATATACGTTAGTACACACACTACACCTCCCCCCTAAAAGAAAAAAAAATACATTATGTTATTTTTTTCAATATTATGACTAAAATATATAAAAATACACCTAACCAACTAATAATGTTAGGAAAATACACAAAACCATAAAAATGACAATTGAATATAAATTTAACCAAAATTTTTTAGTACTAAAAACCAAATATGACTGTCATGAAAACGATATAATCACGATTCATCCAATCCAAATTTCAATCCAATTTTACAAAAGAAAAAGTGTCACTGAAAATACATAAATGAAGAAATACTTCCTACACGAAAAATATATTTTGTATAAAACTTAAATGAATTACAAAAATCTGTGTTTGTATTAATTTTAAAGAGTTTTGTTTTCATACAACAACATTGAAAATTTTTAAAGAATTAATTTTGTTTGTATGTACAGTAAAATTTAAATTATGAATAAAATTGAATTAATTTAACAATATGTATACATTTCTTTTTGCGAATGGCATTATTTAAAGAAAAATTCATTTATGATGGAACTATAATTCATTTTTTTATATAATTTCATGTTCTTTTATTAAAAAATTATTCTGTACTTTCACCTATTGTATAACAAATCACAAACAACCATATTTTTATATGAATATTGTAAGTTTCTAATAAAATTATATGTCCCTAACTATTTATTAATTTCAAATTATAACAAGATATAAGGTAGTTGCATTCATTATAAAATTACATTTAGTTTACCTACTCACTTAATGTTGTTCGTGACAACCTTACTTCTTTAAACATTCATATCAAAATTATTACTTTGATTTCAATCAAAATTTGCGTGTCAAAATCAAATCAACTTCATATTCATATTATCATAATTATACTTATATCATATTACATTTCAATCAAAGCAAAAATGATTTATTTCTTAATCCAATACCAATAATATTACAATAATTAAAATATGCTTTCTGATCTATATGATCATAGATTTCACAGACTACAGAACTTTATTTTTCCTACAAAATAATAATTAATTAACTCTTTTCTTTTAGTCAACAGTTGATAGAGGTAACTAAATAAAATATCAAACTTTAAAATCACTGTACTTTTATTTACTTATAATAACTTTAACAAATAAAACATTGATTTCAAGATACTTTCCGCTAACGAAATTATTACTGTGTAATCATTCCTCATTTTAATTCTTCCCTTTTATAAAAAAAATCTATCATATTTCTTCTTATCATCACATTTACAAACAAAAATATTCCTTCCTTCAAACTTTCTATTTCAGTTATAATTATTCATCATCTTCCAAATATAAATATCCTCAAACATTTCTTGTTTTTCTATCACATAACCTCCTATTTTGTAATATCATATCTCTCAATATTCTTATCGAAATTATCCTGTGTCAATAACAATATACCCATTAGAGTTGTTCATAACGCCTATAAAGCAATAGCACGCTACAGACTATATGCTATTGATTTCTAGCGCGCTATTAAATACGCTATGTTATAACGCGCTATTTATCAGGTAGCATGCGGGCGGCTGGCTGACGCGTTAGATGCAGCACGTTAGATTTCGTAACACGTTACTTCACACGTCGTTCGTTAGACAGATCGCGCGCTTTATAAAAACGTTATTTATTAATACGTTACATTTTAGTCTTAAATAAAATAAAGCAGCAAACTAATGAACTTTATCTTATACTTTTCGGGCTTAGAACTGTCTAAAGTTCGAAAATAAGTTTCGTAATAAGGTCGAAAATCGCTTGCACTCATTTTTCTAACTTGTGATCACTAGACAATGTTTCCTAGTTAAAAAAACAGGTGCAAGCGATTTTAGACCTTATTGACGTTTGCAATTCGGTTGTTTTTTTGCCGTATTCTCGTTTACTAATTTTGATGTTTCAATAAAAACCGTGATTTTGATAAATGTCAATAAGGTCGAAAATCGCTTGCACACATTTTTCTAACTTGTGATTGCTAGACAATGTTTTCTAGTTTAAAAAAAACAGGTGCAAGCGATTTTCGACCTTATTGACGTTTGCTATTCGGTTGTTTTTTGCCGTATTCTCGTTTACTACTTCTGATGTTTCATTAAAAACCGTAATTTTGGTAAATGTCAATAAGGTCGAAAATCGCTTGCATTCATTTTTTTAACTAGTGACCACTAGACAATGTTTTCTAGTTAAAAAAACAGGTGCAAGCGATTTTCGACCTTATTGACCCTTGAAATTCGGTTGTTTTTACCATATTTCTCGTTCAACTAACTTCGCTTAGCTAAATAGCTTTTACATAATACTAACTAATTGACTAGTTGTGTCATAAAAGTCCTAATCGAACTAACACAATATAAGGTCGCGCGCTATATTATACTCGTACCTAGCGTGTTGCGAGAGAAACGCGCGTAACGCGTCCGGTAGCAAAAGCGCGCACGCGATGTTTTTTAACTATAACGAATGCCCGGCCCCCGTCCGGCCAACGACGACGCTACTTGTTGCCACGCGCGATATTCATAGCGCCATAGCGTCTACTTACATAGCGCGCTATGTGCGCTATGTACAAATAGCGCGTTATAATATGGCGCTAGATGCTATATTAACCACCTCTAATACCCATATGTTTACTTCACTTTAAATCCTACTCTTGCTCGTTATAAACTTCATTTTCATAATAACTATCGGTACACTTATACACATAATCACCTACTAGGTACTCGCATATCATAATTCGCCCGGCGCCGGCGTACTTTCATTTTTATTTAACTCATCATTTTTGGTACATACTTTATCATATTTATTTATAGTCGACTTCATTATCATAACATATAAAAATGGACAACCGCCATTTTGGCTTTGCGCAAAGCCTAATCATTGATGGGGGCAGGTTTTAAGCCTCTCATTTTGGACTCCAACTTTCTCACAGAGGAAATCTCGTTTCTCACCATGATCGAATAGAAGGATCTGACACCCCACGTATGTACCATTATTAATAGGGTCATGAATTAAGACACATACTAATTTGGTCTCCAAACAGGTTCAAAGGGGAATCTCGTTCCCACCTTGATGCAACTGAAGGACCTGAACCCTATAGTACCTCTCCTTTAATGTGTACCGTATAATCGAGCTTTCATCTAAACCATTTCATTCGAAAACCCATCAAATAAACTAATAATCCTAAATTGAATATATGGTAAATAAGAGATTCATCGCTCTTGGGTGATCAGTCCAATTGCATTTGAAACCTTATAAATCGTATATTCCCTAACTTCTATAAATAAATCCTTACCATCATTCCAAATCCTACATAAAAAACGCATCACATTACCTATACCTAAACCTTGCTGTACCTAATTGCAAACTAAAAAGCTACAAAAAGATTTTTAATACAGCTACAATAACTTATACCTACAATATTCCTTCTACCTATAAAATCTATACCTTTGCTTTATTCTAATCATATACCTACCACGCTTTCAAACTGTTCCTCTAACTTTTTCCTTTCAAACCTCAACTAAATATTATTTCCAAACATAAATATCTCAATCATACCTCAACATAAACTTCCGTATCCGAAATTAATAAGTAAGTTTCTTAAAGTTTTCTTCCCACCAAATTAATACTTACTCGTTATCAATGTTTTATATTACAGCTTAACCAGCAAACTCGTGTGATATTTTGCGACAAGATTAATTTCACGTAAATATCAACTTGCATAAGTGCAGCTGCGCTACTTCTTTGTAATCTACCGATATCGAAATACAACGCTTTACATTCCAATACCTTGTTCGTTAAGTTTATCAAAACAATATGATTGCATCATTTCTACTTAGTCACATAATAATTTACTTCTGATACTTATTAATTGAATTGCGTAGATAAATAAATTTAAACTCGGATAGATTAATAAAATTACGAATTCAGAACAAAATGAAAAACAATTTTACTTTATAACCTATTTGTATGATAAAACAAAATGCTAGGACACTAATACTTACGTATACAAAAATATAGAATAAGAATACTATTAGTTAAAATCAATGTCTTTTCAATAGTTTCTACCAAAATGCTACCTAATTACTGTTTCCCATAAAAAAATACTACAAAAACGGATAAAATAAAATTTATATCGTGCATTTATAACAGATATAATTAGGTTATTCGTAAAAATTTGCGCCAAAATATAATCTGACACTATGATAGCAAAAGTAATAATAATAATAGAATCCAATTCAAAATCCAATTTTTGTTTTGTCAATGACATAAATAACATGACATTCGACATTAAGAAATCAACTCGTAATAAAATTTTATCAAGTAAACTTCGAAACTAATATGAATTTTCGAACTTCCCCATCTACATTTAGTTATTTCATAAGAAAGAATTTAGTTATAAATTACTTGTACCTACATAAATATGTGATATAGCAAAGAAAAATATGTACTAATCGAAAGACAAAATATACTCTTTTGTAAGATTATAAGGTTGATAGAGTCCTATTAGTTTACGATTTCATAAAATACTTACTCGTTTTCAAATAATTTATTTTAACAAGTCAAGTACCTACACTGTTTTGAATTATGTTCTTTATATGTAGTGAAGAATCGTTAGAAATAATTAATACGTCATACTGAAAAAAAAAAGATTATAGTAATAATAAATAGTAATAATTATCAAATACTTATTAAGAGATAAATGTCGATTACTGATAGTAAAGAAAATCCTACTTAAATAAAAATTGTTTTCATCATTAATTAAAATGTCCTGCGAAAGGAAAAAAAAATCTACTACTTAGACATGCGTTTAAAACCTTATGAAATTTCTATGAAAACTTTATTTATAAGCACTATCGTTTATTTACGACAAAGTTAAATCACTCTAACGATATTTAAATTCATTTGGTTCAATAAAATAATAGGTACCTATTTAGTTCGCTGCTACAATATCACACGTGTTGCTACGTCAGCAATTTCGATGTCGTTCACATTGAATGCAATTACTTATTACGAAATCTGAACTTTGTAACATGCAACTAAATAATTGACATCGAAAAATAAAGAAAAAAAAATATTAATAAAAATGTATTTTTGAAAAGAGAATGCACAAATTACTTACTTTTACTTTTGAATAAAACATGATAGCTACAAAATTTAATTTTGAAATCACAAAGAAGAAAAAATGTAAACCCCATTCATAATAAAATTGTATCTCTAGTCAAAATAATCAAAACTTCAAAAAGCAATGAGTTGAGTTACCTTTATCAACCACGCTGATCAACCAACTGTGAAAAATAAAAATCAAACATAAATATCCCAACTCCACACAAAAATTACTACTTTTTCTGTGCAATCGTACCTAGTACTTTTTACATTTAAATCAGAAACTTTGTTTTAGAAGAAAATTAAACATATTTACTTAAAATTTTAAGAGTAGATTAAAAATTATTTTTACTCTAATTTTTCATAAAATTAGGATACCTTATACTATTCTAGCTTATAGTCATCTTTTTTCATAATAGACTCATAAAATAAATTCTTCAACATTTTCTTAGTTATGTTACTTTACATATAAAAACATATTTAAAGTTAGAAAAGTATCGAACAAACTAATGTTTTTATAAAAAAAAAATTCACAGAAAAAAAAAACAATGAAAACGTTTGAAAATATTCATAAAATCCAACATACTCTGAAATTAATCTTGATATTAATAACCTTAAAATTTTGTAATTTCTGGTTCGCAAAAGAGATAATAAAACACGCAAAAAGGGATCAAATCACAAAACGTTTTAGAAGTCATTTTGAGTCGTCTCCAAAGACGGGTGTTAGTTAACTGTCTGGCCACTTTCCGTTGGTAAAGTCAGTACTTGGCTCCATCCTCACGACACCATCATCTGCCGGCTGCGTCCACATCCGACACCAACGTCTCCCGGCACCCTGCTTTATATCTCCATACTCAACAGCATCACAGCATCAACACCAGTACGCGGCAACGAACACGTTTTTCTTTTAATTTACTCGTAATTGTTCATAAGTGAATATTTTTCAGTCCTTTATATTAGAAGAATTTATTTTACTGTTTTTCGGATATTAATTATATTTAGTTTATGAGTTTCACATATTGTTAGTTATAAAGTTCATGTTTTATATATATAAGGCACACTCACACCTTATTTTATTATTTAAAGTCCATTTTATTTTATTATATTCACGGTTCACTTCATAACTAACCGGCTGCACAGCGCCGCCGACGCAGGCGGCACTGGCAGGGTCGCCATGCAAGGAGGCGACCAGGAGACGTGTTAATAAAAGATCTGACTGCGATTAATGACTGATTTATTATGCACTACATGTGCTTTTATATGAGGAGAGATGCGTGTGTGCATATACGTTAGTACACACACTACAATGTAACATGCAAAAAACAAAGTTTTTTTTTTCAAAATGTTGAAAAAAACATAGCATCGTTGTTTTTTCGAAATAATTTTTTTTTTCTAAGAATACAATCTTTGAAAAATAAATGTTTTATTTAATGAAATCAATAATTAAATTAGATTATTATTCTTCTTTCTGACGAAGTTCATAGGTACTTAAAAAAACATAAAGCAATATTAAATGGAGATTTCACCGTTCGTGTCTTTAAATGTTGCCAATTTTTGAAAACATTGTACTATTCAACCAAAAACTAGCATATAAACTCATAAGTATTAATCTTTAACGGAATATTTTGATTTTTGTACTATTGAAAAACAATCATAAAAAGTTTTTTCATGTTTTTTCACGTTTTTTTTACGTTAGAAAAAAAATGTTTTTTGCAACACTACTCCAGACACAGTGGCGATGCCTTATCGGTTAGTTTTGGAACTTCTCAGATTAATAGGTACTCCTATTTTATGCAACTGAGCTAGGTCTGTGCTAGTCTTACTTAACAAATTGATAAAAGCTGGTTGGATATTTAGTGATTGCATCACATGCCAGATGTCATGTATTAGGAATTCGCTTGCTAAGCTGTTAGTCGCTCTGTTGTGTGGCCAGCCCCTTGATTATGTAGTAGTATATATGTAGCAGATTGGCAAGCAGAAATCGCAGTTACATTGCTGTTTTAAGGAACATAGTTGTCACAATGATTCTTACTAAAGCAACAGTGTAGCTGCAATTTCTGTCAGTTTCAATCGGAAATCGATTGCATCAGAATTACGGGCAGGCCAGTTTATTGACAATTTCCTTATCAACATCAAAGGTATCGACAGTACACAAATAAACTCAGGTCATGTCTGTCTGTACGTGTTTGTTGTATGCCAAACTACATTTGATTTATTTCTCTTTTATAGGGTGTTCAACGATGTGTTACTTGATGGCGCAGTGGTTTAACGCTTTCGACTTGCGATTGCGAAATCGGTCATCGGGGTGATTGAAACAGGGCTGGAAACCGGTTTCTAATTAACCAGGTTAATTTCGATCTCAAACAGGTTTTTTCGTAAGTGTTCACTCGGAGCGGAACCGATTCGCGAGCGATATTGCTTCTGGGATAAACCTGGTTAATTCCACGACGCGCGTGAATAGTGCAGCGATATATTTTGTCTCTTTTTATCTGCGGGCGGGATTAGAAACCGGTTTACAGCCCTGGGGCCCTATTTTTGAATCGAAATGAAATCCTAATTTGACTCAAATGTATGAGATGTCGAACGAAAATCAGTAGAAAAGAGCGCTCGACGCCAGGCGAGCGATTCAAAAATAGGGCAGGTCTTTCGTTTCGTTACTTTGCATCGGGTGGGCGGAGCGAACAAAACCATTTTGGTATTAACCAGGTTTTGGGAGCGGAATCAAAACCCAAACAGTCTACGAGCGTAACCAGAAATAATACCGGTTTTGACGAGCAGAATCGAAATAAAAACGCTCTTTTCAAAATGTACGAAGCTGCGCGAAACCTGGTTGCGAATTTTAACCAGGTTTTCCAGCCCTGGATTGAAATTTATTATCTTCATCATCATCATCATCATATCAGCCGCACGACACCCACTGCTGGGTATAGGCCTCCCCTAAGGATCTCCACGACGATCGGTCCTGCGCTGTCCGCATCCAGTGGTTTCCCGCGACCTTCACCAGATCGTCGGTCCACCTTGTCGGGGGCCTACCCACGGAGCGTCGTCCGGTGCGCGGTCGCCATTCCAGAACCTTTCCGCCCCAACGGCCATCAGTTCTTCTCGCTATGTGTCCTGCCCATTGCCACTTCAGCTGAGCAATCCTTCGAGCGATGTCGGTTACTTTAGTTCGCCTGCGGATCTCCTCGTTTCTGATTCGATCACGCAGGGAAACGCCGAGCATGGCTCTCTCCATTGCACGCTGGCTGACCTTGAGCCTCCTTATGAGACCCATAGTTAGCGACCACGTTTCACTGCCATAAGTCATCACTGGCAACACACACTGTTCATAGACTTTCGTCTTGAGACACTGAGGTAAGTCGGACTCGAAGATTTTTCGAAGCTTCCCGAATGCTGCCCACCCGAGTTGGATTCGACGAGAGATCTCTTTCTCAAAGTTGGACTTACCTAACTGGACTGCCTGTCCTAGGTATACGTAGTGGTCAACAACTTCAAGTGTAGTGTTCCCAACATGAACTGGAGAGGGTACAACATGGCCATTTGACATAATTTTCGTCTTATCCATGTTCATCTTGATACCCACTCTTTTGGAAGCACTACGGAGATCTTCGAGCATTGTGTTCAGGTCTTCCATGGTCTCAGCCATAAGGACTATATCTTCGAGTTGTTTATTATCTTCGAGCTGCTTCAATACCCACTTTTATACAACATGTTACAAAATTACCCCTAATGCCGAATATGGTAGATAGGGACCATCAAACTGAACAACTTTTACTACCAACTCTGAAGTCGCGATAAAAAAATCTGCTGTTTCATAAATTTTGATATTTTCGTTATTAATTTTTGTATAAAACAGCTGTTTTTTTTTGTGATTTCAGAGCTGGGGCCCTATTTTTGAATCGTTCGGCAGGCGTCGAGCGCTCTTTTCGACTAATTTTCGTTCGACATATGACTCAAAACAATGAGATGTCGAACGAAAATCAGTAGAAACGAGCGCTCGACGCCAGTCGAGTGATTCAAAAATAGGGCCCCTTGTCCTTCCTGTAGTAAAAGTTGTTCAGTTTGATGGTCCCTATCTACCATATATTCGGCATTAGGAGTTATTTTGTAACACACGATGTATAAAACGATTTTAAAACAGTAGGCAATAATATCTTTTCATGTAGCGCTCGGATTAAAAATGATATTAATGGCTGGTGTAGTAATATCTTTTCATGTAGCGCTCGGCTATCCTCAACAATGATGCTGGTTTTAGAGAGTAGAGGTACATTTTCTGACATGTTCGTTGATTTTAAGACAACGTCAAACACACCCGGCAATGCACGTCTACTCTACTCACAGCTAAAATGTAAACCAGCCTTAACACGTCCATATCCCAAATATCACTTTCACTTTTTTTTATTCTTAAATCCCCACCCGACTTCAATAGACGTTATAATGCGTATCTAATGATTTGAATATTATTTCTTGCATTTTAGAGGCAGGTTTTTTTGAAGTCGGTTTTTTTGTTTTTAAACATTTTTTTATTTGTTTATTTTTAGTGTCAGTCAGTACCTTCTGTATTAGATAGTGTAGGTAAGTATATTATTTAGGTAGAAAAATCGGCTCAGCCAAACGTGAGTTTATTGCGGTGAAACATACTATATACAGTCAAACTGAGAACCTTATTTTTTTTTGTAGTTGGTTAAAATGACTACACTAAAGGTATCCCCTTTCCAGAACAAAAAACTTCATCTAATTCGGTTCATAAATAACAAAGTCGTCAAGGTAGTTGATGCAAAATCATAATATTTTCAGGATTACTTGAAAACTACTTGACCTATTTGAAAAAAATTAAATGGGACCATCTCGCAAGCAAACTCAATCGAACAAAAAAAGAATCATCAAAATCGGTCCATAAATGTCGAAGATACGCGCGAACAACAATAAAAAAAACATACAATCGAATTGAGAACCTCCTCCTTTTGTTGAAGTCGGTTAAAAAGACCGAAGCCCAGATGAAGTCTTCAAAGATGAGCAATTTTTTTCTAACACCCCTACGTGTGTTGCAACAGTTTTACGATTAAGCACATAAACTAAAGAGATGGGCCGTAAATCGAGAATAGTTTAGAGAGATCCGATTGTAACTAAAATCGTTAAATATATCGAATATAAGCTTCATTTGTTTAGTGAATTACAACGAGGGTTGCCAACTACAATGTGTACAATACTATAACATTTATATCTTAGCTATATGTTACGGCTAATACCCGAAGTGCGGTTAAACCTAGTTTTTTTGTCCGGATAAAATTAGGTGTAGCCGGTAGCTAGGTGTAACCGATCTGCTTTACTTCCTGCAGGCCGGACAAACCTAGTTTCAGCCGGCTCAAACTAGGTGTAACTGCACTTCGGGTATTCCAATATATCGGGTCATTTTGAACTTACCATCCAAATTTCACGGATGTGTCCAGTCCATGAAACTAAACAACTTTCTCTAAGAAACATGTGTCAAATTTCGCCAAAAAATTTTGGTCATCCCATACTAAATTGATCACGTGATCTCTTTGATTTGTATGGAAAGTTTTATTTTTATTTTACATATTTGACCATGTCTTCTTTAGAGAAAGTTGTGCAGTTTCATGGACTGAACACATCCTCAAAATTTGGATAGTAAGTTCAAAATGACCTTGTATAATAATAAATACATATAATAAAACTGTAAATTCTAAATGTTAGTGCGCGAATCATGCAAAAACCGCTGAACGAATTTTGATGGGATTTCCAAAGTTTGGTAGTTTAGGGTCCAACTTAAAATCTAAGCCATATTTCATCTAATACCAATAGGTAGAACATAGGAAACATCTTGATCTCTCCGTAGTTCTAGCTTTCATACACTAAGGAGATCATTTAAACTGGTTGACTTATTGAAAGTCAAGGGATACCTACTGTCTACTGGGATTTTTTTACTGTCCACGTGGACGAAGTCGCGGGTGGAGGCTAGTTTATAAATAAAATAGCAGCCGCCCGTGGCTTTCATCGTGCTTTTCGTCAAGAATTCTAATCTTATGTCCTTTTTAGTATCCTTGGCAACGTGTTTACAAAATTTCATGATGAACGGTTGAGTATCAAGTTAAAAGACGTGAAAACGTAACAATCGGACCTGTGACGTGTATGTATGAAAAAGCTCGTTTTGATATTAACCCAGACGGGAACCGAACCCGCGGCCTACCACATAAGTCGTTACATTGTAAAATAAACAAACTTTTCTACTTATAATATCTTAAGTCTGGGTGTTTGTGTTGTCGTTTTTCTCTTAACTTTAATAACACAACAGAAGTCTTTAGATAGTGTCAATAGTGTGTACAGTTTTTTGCGCCATTTTGTCGGGTTCGGTTTGATGACTATTTTAATTATTCGCAAATTGATTCGTAGTGGATATTGTGTCTTAAAATTAGTGCAGTTTTGTGGTACAAGTGTCTACGCAACTGAACAATATATGGGATAATTGAAATAGGCGCAATATTGGATGTGTGAAGCCGAGACTTTTATTGTAGTGGTGGCTACCTCGGCAGAACTTACTGAGTAAACTGTCTTGATATACTTGGTGCCAAATGCTCCAAGCAGCATTGGAATGCGATGCACCCGCATTTTAATGTAAACTGAAACAATCTACCACTGAACTATTCAACACTTGACACTGGCAAAAGTTACTCCCTAAAGAGGAGAGTAGATTGCCAAACTAAAATAAGAAGAAGAAGATAGTGTGTACTTTGGTATATGTATGTGATGTCCAAACGGTAGAATATTAGAAGCAAACAATAATCTTTTTGTAGTATGATATTATGACCCATTATTTTACCATAACAAACAGTTCTTACTGCCAAATAAGGAAAAATCGTCGTATTATTCCCCAGTTTGTCAACAAGAAAACTTTGATTCATTGGGGAAAACGTAGAAGGCAGAACAAAAACCAACTTTATGTCGTTATTTTAGTATACAAGTTTGCTTAACAATCGTTATGCATGATGCCAATCGTATGTTAAAAGTTTTATGGCATTATTCATAATGATGAGTTTGGTTAGAATATTTATGGATAGCTTTTTCCTGCGAAAATGAAGACTTTCAAAAAATCTACAGGGAACCTTTGTCCAGGATGAAAAGTATTCTATGTTTTAATCCAGGGTCCTATTTAATAAACGTGGCAATTTGTCACCTGTCATAATTTATATTTATTGCGACAAACAATTTGAAAATAGAACAAAAGCAGCTACACTTCAATGTAAACCAAATTAAATCATGACAATTGTCAAATTGTCACGTTAATTAATTAGGGCCCAGCCCCCGTATTACAACCTCTTTAATCATGCCAATTTTCTGAATGGCAATCAATGCGTCTCTTATATTTGCTATACAGCGAGAAAGAGATGTAACTAAAGCAATTCACAAACCTGGCAAGTTTTAAGAGGCTATAAGACCCCCTCAGGTAAAGACTATCTGTGTGCTAAACCCAATCAGCCATTTTTGCACGATTGAGTAACAATGACAAACATCCAAACTCACAAACTTCCTCATTTATAATATTAGTAGAATGGTTATCTTTAAATATATATTTTTTGTTTCATTGAAACTTATTATAATGATACCTGAAATAAACTTTCAAAAGAAAAAAGGAACTCTTAGGTTCTACATAGAGTCCCAATTAATTTTCCAAACATAACTTCATAGAAATACTATTAAGTACAATTACCTTTTAGTAAAATTTGTCTGACGAAAAAGACGGAGATTGGTTCAAGTCGAAGCTTAAGTACTTTTGTCTTGTCTTGTAACGATCACTATAATTCATAGGGACCTACATTACAATAAGTACTTATAATTTTTTATTATATATATTTATATATATTTTTCTTCTGTGATTTTTATTCCAATATTTCGATGATATCCGATCAATTATCTTTTTGCTAAAACCTAAACGAAAAAGTCGTTACAAAATAAGATTTATCTTAATTTATAAGACCTTCATCATAATCATTTATAATGAAATGTAAACTTTTGTAACTATTCTTGAGAAAATCCGGTACTAATATCACTTTTACTACTTATTGTTTTAAGTTATTTTTTTTAATGTAAACTTTTTAATGTAAACTTGTGACAAATGTAAACTTTTGTAACTATTCTTGAGAATATCCGCTACTATTATCACTTTTACTACTTATTGTTTTAAGTTCAATTTTTTTTATTTCCTATCTTCGCAAACTTTCAAGGGTTCGATTACTGGTGCCATCACCCTAGTGTTTTTTGCGGAATCTGTGCACCTTCCTCCTTGTTTTTGATGGATGCACTCTTCGGCTGCACTACATATTCGTCAAGCATCGGCACAATTAATCGTACGTTGCCGGTTTTGTAACAAATGCTTTAAAGAGGTTCTTTCAAAACCATCAACGTACGATAAATTGTGCAAAAGCTTGGCAAATATGTAGTGCTGGCATGTAGTCTAAAAAATAATTAACCCGATCTCATCCCCGTGTCCAAATCACCTGAAAAACTTGTTTTGTGTTGTGGTTTTAGTGAAGGTGCATCCTATACCAAAAGTGGAGCCCTCAGAGGTTTTTATTGAATAAGTTGTCAATAGTAAAGGATTTTAATAAAGCTTTACGTGGAATTTTAAAAACCTTTAGAAGGTATCATTGCATTCCCTCGCAGTCATTCGTAGAAGTAGATAGCAAATGTCTCAAAAATGGCCACTTTTGGCAGTTCTGTATTTTTATTTTTATGCTAAGAATGAGCGGTTCCATTTAATGCACATGCCTAAACTCCTAAAAAAAACCGGCCAAGTGCGAGTCGGACTCGCGCACCATGGGTTCCGTACCAAAAAACGGCAAACAAATCACATTTGTTGTATGGGAGCCCCTCTTAAATATTTATTTTATTCTGTTTTTAGTATTTGTTGTTATAGCGGCAACAGAAATACATAATCTGTGAAAATTTCAACTGTCTAGCTATCACGGTTCATGAGATACAGCCTGCTGACAGACAGACAGCGGAGTCTTAGTAATAGGGTCCCGTTTTTACCCTTTGGGTACGGAACCCTAAAAAGAACCAATCACGGCTTTTGTTTTAATTGTTAAGAATATAAAAAAAAACATTTTTTCACATTTTCTGTATTTTTATACCAAATGAGAGCAAAATTAACATGTTTAATTCCTCTTTCCACCGGCGTAATTGTAAACAGGTGGTTTCAGCGAGGTCAACAACCGACGTTACGAAAATAGGATTGTATTCCGGGTTTAAGTTCGTACGAAATCGGCCGACGACGTACAGACTTTCGCAACGACCGATCACATCACATACCATAACCACAGAGTAAATTAGTGACACATATTTTTTTTTCATCATCATATCAGCTGCACGCATAGACATAGAAAAATCGCTGCGCTCAAGAAGACCAACAGAGCGTGGAAAAGAGAAGTTAATAGTACAGCAGCCCGTAGAACATTTAAATCACCAAAAAGGTTACCGTTTGCCGTTGTAATACTTATAGTTATTTATTAAATTTCGAAATTATAGATACTTTAACCCAAGTTTTACAGATTGCAACCCGCCGTAACCTATATTTGTATATCTCCAAAATTGATATTTTTTTATTTTTCGAGGTTTACCACATAGTTTAGCTATTGTCGTGTTCTACAGCTTGGTTTGATGGCCATACAGATAAAAGTAAAACTATAAAAAGTAGCCATACACAGATTTAAGACCTGATGAAAATGGTTAGACTTTATCTGGTCTTAAATCTGTGTATGATCAGTTTCCATAGTATTACTATTATTAAAGGCAATCAAACAAAGCTGTAGAAAACGACAATAGCTAAATCATGTGGTAAACCTTGAAAAATAAAAAATATCATTTTTGGAGATATACCTACAAATATAGATTACGGCGGGTTAAGATCTGTAAAACTTGGGTTAAAGTATCTATAATTTCGTGATAAATAACTATATCACAACGGCAAACGGTAACCTTTATGGTGATTTAAATGTTCTACGGGCTACTGTGGCCCTACCATGAGTTAATACAAACTGTTTACGTTACAGTAAACTATCGTTTTCTCTCTTTCACTCGTATTGACTGTGAGTAGTATATCCGACAGTTTACTGTAACGTAAACAGTTTGCATCAACTCATGGTAGGGCCACAGTACTATAACATCATACGGACACGGTCTATGTAAAAAAAAGACAAATAGGATCAATTGACATGTGCCAATATTTTTTACAGTAAGAGGCCCTAGCGGCCCGCCTTGCAAAGGAGCAATCACGATTTGCTTAAAATATTTGATAATCTTAATTAGAATTTAAAATAAAGGTATCGTGGAGCCATGGTGTCTTGTGCTCTAAGTAATTGTGATGTGACAAAAAGAAACAATCCAAGTAATTACACTTTTCACAGGTAAATAAGATATTGCCACACATTTCTCTAAAACCAAATTTCGCTACATTTATTCGTTTATCGACGAAGAAAACAATATGGAACATAGTTTATTAATTTCCTTTGCCATATATATAGTCATATTTTATGTATCTAATGCCTAGTTTAGATACTCGCCGAGAACAGACGAATAGGCACGAAGACGAGTATGTAAACACAATATTCGGGTAGTTTGTATTCGTGCCCGATTACTCGGCGAGTTACTCGGCGAGTATGTTCGCCGATAATCTAAATGAGGCATAAGTCATATTTTATGTATCTCATATAAAATGTATGCATTCGTTTTTCGGATCACCTGTTTATTGACATTGTTGTTCTTTGACATTCTATTTCTATGGCTGTCTGTATAGGCCTCCCCTAAGGATCTCCACGACGATCGGTCCGGCGCTGCCCGCATCCAGTGGCGCACCGCGACCTTCAAACATTATTGTGACAACACATGTGAAGCGCTCATGGCGGAACTTGACAGATTGATCGTACTCAATCACGTTTGTTAAGCAACGCTCGGTCCGGTCAGGTGTCGGATGGGTGACCGTTAAGTGACATTACAACTGAGCGCTTCCGTACTTCGGAGGGCACGTTAAACCGTTGGTCCCGGCTGTTGTCATCTGGCAGTCGTTAAGCCAAGTTAGAGGCCTTACAGGCAGGGTTGCCACCCGTCCCGATTTTGCCGGGACAGTCCCGATTTTGCCGGGACAGTCCCGATTTCAATGAAATTGTCCCGCGTCCCGACGATCCATCAGTTTTGTCCCGATTTTTGAGGAGAATACGCAATCAAATCAGTGTTGATAAAAAAATGGTTCGAAATATTCAAAAGCATGAAAGACAGCAAGTTAAATGCCTTATTTTTTTGTATCTCGTAGTATACCGCCTTCGATGTTGAGCGAGTATTTTCCCATATGACGCTCGCTCCCTTGTCCCGACTTTTATGTTCCTAAAGGTGGCAACCCTGCTTACAGGCGGCTTGATAAACTCTAACACAAGAGGGTCCTCAATAAGAAGAAGCAAGCTAAATCTTATTAGCAGCTGTGAAGTTAGGCACTTTGCGCGTAGCTGTGCCCCACCACTCGCTTCCCCCACCAACTTACATCGAAACTGTGTTCTGCGCATCGTTTCGTGCGATGTTCTGAGCCGATAATAAGTTTGAAACGCATTATATCAGCTTGCAAAGAAAACTTCCTAGTCTAATCCTCGATTAAGAATAGGAACTATGGATTGGGGCTCACTCACGTGCTTTATCACTGCAGAAAAAATCGTATGTGTGTTTAGCCCCTACACGAACTATAAGTAAACGTATGACGAGGGTGCGCGGCGTGCAAGCCTTTTCTTTGTAGGCACAACGGGGTAATGCTTGGCCTTCATCTCACCTGATGTTAGGTGACGATAAGGCCGAAGGTGTGAGCGCAATGCACTCGGAATCTTCATCACTGATGAACTGGCTACCTTACATCTAACTGCTGGAACACAACTTATGGCGTCATACTTAGGTAAGATGGTGGTAGTTAGCCAGGCGGACTTGAAATTAGCCCAACCACCAACGAAACCGAGTACAGATGTACCCCCTCCTGGGAATCGAACCCGGAACCCCTGTGTCTTACACGGGTGGGTGAATCACTAGACCACAGAAGCGGTTTATTGTCTATCTCATCCGCTACATTTCGATCACCACAGGATTTTGTGGATACAGTTACATACACTCGACGTCAGAAAAATCGCACCTCTACGAAAATAAGTTTAGACTTATTTTCGAAGAGGTGCGAAGAGGTTCGAAGCGCTCATCGCGGAACTTGACAGACTAATCGTACTCGATCACGTTTGTTAAACATCGCTTGATCCGGCCAGGCGTCGGATGGGTGACCGTTAAGTGGCATTACAACTGAGCGCTTCGGAGGGCACGTTAAACCGTTGGTCCCGGCTGTTGTCATCTGATAACAGTCGTTAAGCCAAGTTAGAGGCCTTACAGGCGGCTTGATAAACTCTAACACCAGAGGTGGCCATTATTCCTCATTCGATAAGAAGAAGAAAAAGTTTATACTTGGCTACCTGCTATTTAGCAATACGTTAGGTAGCCCTAACGTTTTATTTTGTAAATGTTGATATCTATTGAAAATACATTTAATGAGCTTTCAATTAATAAATTAAGCGTTATTGCGTGCGCCGCCATAAAAGGGAAATAAAAGGGGTCAATTCAGAAAATGCGGTTAAATTCGCTATCGAGATGATGGAAAAAACACACTACAACAGTTCAATTAAAAAAAGGAATACCTGAGATGGATACTACTGCCTGCCTATGAAGTTGCTCAAATATTGCAAAAAAAAGAGGCAATGTAATGTTGCTCGGAAACTGAATCTCAGTAATTGATTCCGTTCCACAAGTATTCCGAGACTGTTGGTTATGTCCGAAGGGGAAGAAGTATATAACAACACTTACCATTAAATTAGACATCACTAAATTAACTTTGAAGAAATTATCTAAAAGGTGCGATTTTTCTGACGCCGAGTGTAGTTTCGTAGCTTTGACCTCGCTCACATCTTATAGCTACGACATAGCATATCTTTGGGGTGGAAATTGTGGAAAAGAGATAAAAAACCGGCCAAGTGCGAGTCGGACTCGCGCACGAAGGGTTCCGTACCAAAAACGGCAGAAAAATTACGTTTGTTGTATGGGAGCCCCCCGTAAAAAATAATTTTATTCTGATTTTAGTATTTGTTGTTATAGCGGCAACAATAATACATCATCTGTGAAAATTTCAACTGTCTACCTGTTGTCGTTATTAATATCGAGCAAAAAACGGTATAAAAAATTACGTTTGTAGTATGGGAGCGGCCCCCCTTAAATATTAATTTTATTCTGTTTTTAGTATTTGTTGTTATAGCGGCAACAGAAATACATCATCTGTGAAAATTTCAACTTTCTAGCTATCACGGTTCATGAGATACAGCCTGGTGACAGACAGACAGACAGACACACGGACAGCGAAGTCTTAGTAATAGGGTCCCGTTTTTACCCTTTGGGTACGGAACCCTAATTAAGGCCAGTATATCCAAAATGAACCTATTTTTGATTCAATGGTAAACAATGAAACATTATTTATTTTGAGCAGATAAAAATATATGTTGTAGTTTAATAAACGAACTTGATTAATTTACGGTTAAAAACTCGATTTTTTATCTTCACTTGACTATAAAAATATGCAAAGACATTGAAAAATTTCATTGTTTTTTGGATGGTACTTAAAGATTATTAATCTCTTACGCACAAATAATATATAGAAAAAAAGGTAATGAAATATTGAAGAACATTCAACGGTTACTTTTTCAAAAAATGTCTTTATGTTTATTTAAACATTAATATATAAGAAAACGCTCGCCGCGTCGTAGTTTATTTAGTAGCCTGCGAGGCATCGTCGGAGTAGGACCTGTGTCGTTTTAGCTGCCGCGCTGTGTTCCCCGCTCTCGCCAATTGATTGAGATTCTTTTAGACTTGGAAACGCAGTAGGTAATTTAAGTGTAAATAATCAATTTAGTTTGTTGTAAATGCATAGAGTAGGTAGGTAGGTATTTAGATACAGCAATCGAGTACAAGCAAATGCGTAATTAATTTTAATGACTTTTAAGAAATAAATACTCATCAATAAATTGTATCAATTTTATTTTTCTAGTCCAGTTACCGAGTTAGTATTGAGAATTTAAAGATAATAATGTCTAATGTCCAACAATTGTGATTTTTAGGGTTTCAAACATCCGGAAAAAAACGGAACCATAAGGGTCAATTCAATTTGGCTCCGAATGGAAGCGCTTCGATGCGCTTCAATTCGGAGCCAACTTGGATTGACGTATCATATTAAAATCATTTTAGCCATACAGCGCACGAGTCGCGCGAATGCGCGCGCATTTGCGTGTGTTTACCTTGCTACGTTTGAACATCAGTTGCCACTTGAATATAATTGTGACAATACTCGTATAAAATAAAAAATATATACCTATCGTATAATTTGAAATAAAATGGTTGACTTAGATTTTGCAATGATTTTACTTATATCGGAAGTTGAAGAAGAAAACTAAGTACCGTAGACTGCTGCAACATTGCACGAAAAAAATGAATGTCGAGAAAACAAGCAAAGGTAGAAAACATTGTTTAGTAATATGTCACTAAAAACAGATGCAAGTGATATTCGACCTTATTAACTTTGAAATTCGGTTGTTTTTTTTCTCCATATTTTCGTTTACTAAGTTTGTTGTTTCATTAAAAACTGTTATTTTGATAAATGTTAATAAGGTCGAAAATTGCTTGCACCTGTTTTTTTTTACTAGTAATCACTACAAATATTAGCGAACTCCACTTTTCCCCCGATATTATTTGTTCTTCTGGCCTATTGCTTATGCCCCAGCAGTTGAGACATGAATAGGCTGGTGATGATGAGGTTGCTTTAACCTGGGTCACTGGGTGCTTTAATCTAATTAAGAGTACACTTAAATTACCTGGGTGAATCTGTCTACTGAAGGCAGGGAATGTTAACGTTATTTTTTAATACAACGTTATTTCTTACTTTTTTACCGTTAATTTTAACATTAGCGTTATGTCAAAAAATAACATTAATTTTAACGTTAATTTGAGAAATAACGTTAAATTTAACGTTATTTACTGAAATAACGTTAATTTTAACGTTATTTCTTCCTTTTTCTACCGTTACTTTAAAATTAACGTTATTCCAATTAATAACGTTATTTTTTACCGATAATTTACCGGTACTAAATTTAACGCTATATTTAACGTTAATTTTACCGGTAAAATATTTTTAACGTTATTTTTACCGGTACATTTACCGATAAAATATTTTAACGGTATTTTTAACGTTATTTTTTTATAATGTTATTTTCTTACCGGTATTTCTATCCCTGACTGAAGGGAGAAAATGAATTATATACGATAGCCGGTGAGGATGCACGGCTCAAAATCAAGTGTCAACCAATCACTACTATACCTACGAACGACAACTTCTTTTAATGTGTTACGTTTCACGCTTATTTTTTCCCTAATTTGCTAGAAAATTAGATTTTTATTTAGTCCTAAAAGTAACGTAGATACTTATAATATTTTAAGTCGTGTAACTGGACATAAGAGGGTCAAAAGTAACGTAAAATGTACAAAAGTTAACATTCTGGCAACTGTTGCGACTGTGTCACTGATGCGACTGACGGACGACAAATGTTCGTCACCGAAAGCGCGCGATTTTTTATCTCTGAAGAAATTTGAACTTTATGTTATTGATAATAAGAGTGAATTTGCTTTGCATCAAACAATTCAATGCGCTTCGATTCGGTTCCATCATGAATTGACCCTAATATGTGATTTGATTACTCGTTTTTGTGGGTCCCTTTTAATCGGCAAATTATAAAAAAAAGTTAAAATAAAAAATCGGTTACACAAAAAAAGCTTGTTGTGAGTGCTCAAATATGTTTAGGTACTTAAATGTAGAATATTATACTGACAGTTAAGTTAACACTCCACTAACGAATTTAATCAATGAATTCAGTGTTTATTCATATTTAATTAGTTAATTCAAATTTACAGACCATATTACAAGTACCTATTCGAAATAATATTCCAAAAAACAAAAAACAAACAATTATTAACTTCGAATTAACTACGTACGTAGCTACCTACTACCTATAATTTTATTTTGTGTAATAAATTATTACTTACCTATTTACCTAGTACGTACCCATACTTATTTATTGACTTATTATGTATGACATTATTAATAACAATACATAAACAAAAAGAAATATAATTATTTAGTTCGAATTATCAAAATAAATATCTCGCGTTCACGTTTTGCATGAGAGTTGACAGAGCACTCGATTCGGCACATGAAATCGCGGGCGGGGAGTGTCCTTTCTGTACGTAGTAAATATCTATTCTGTGGTTTGGTCCGTGGGGTCAGAGAGTTCACTTGAATATGCGTTCGCGCGGCTCGCTCCGGGGGGACGGAGGTAGCGCTAAATGCCTACGACGCCCGAATATACTGGCCTTAAAACACAATTACAGTTTTTGCATTGTAGCTTTTGTTCGTTGTTAATACCGTTTAGAATTCCCTTTCCCAGTCTACAGCGGAGATATTACTTTTTAATAATTTACAATGTTGTTCTAGAAGTTTTGTAAAGGCTTCTCGCTTGATTGAATAAAAAAGTTAGCTTTATTTTTCAGTAGTGATCTAATTTTGCTAGCAAAATTAGACTTTGTATTACGGAAGAGCAGACATTGTATTACGAAAGTGTTATTACGTTTTTTTCAGTATTTACTTACAAATTATAATGTAGTTTTGTTGAAGAAATGTTTTTCGTAGTAAAAATAGTTATTCTGGTAAGATCGCCGACATAAGCCCTGTACATATTTTAATCTTTTTTGTTATACATAATGATGTTTTGATAAAAAATGTGTAAGTACTGTATAAAGCAATTTTTATAGGTAGGTACCTAGTTATTTATTTACGTATACACTAAAGATTGCCTAATTTTTTTTTAATATACAAAAGCACAACTTCGTTTCTGCAAGAAAATGTCTAAAACATGATGACTGTATTCATTATTTTATTTTTAGATTTTAGGCATTCACAATGCTATTTTCATATTAGGATAATTAATATATTAGAAAAAATACTAGTAAAAATCGACTCACCCGTAGTACCTCAAACTCAGACGGGACTCGAACCCATCTTTAGGATTACGGCGCAATAGGGTAAGAGGAGCTCGGTGGCGCAGTGGTTTAGCGCCTGGCTCAGCGATTGCGTAAGTTAAGCAACGTTCGCAAGGGTCGGTCATGGGATGGGTGACCAAAAATTTACTATCTCGAGCTCCTCCGTGCTTCGGAAGGCACGTTAAGCCGTTGGTCCCGGCTGCATTTGCAGTCGTTAACACCCACCAATCCGCATTGGGCCCGCGTGGTGGGTTATGGCCCGTCCTCCTTATCCACCCATAAGGAAGGCCTGTGCCTCAGCAGTGGGGACATTAAAATGGCTGATGGACTAGGGTAAGAGCCCACGATGGCTAGACCTTCGTCATTTTATAAAAGCTAAAAGTGTTTCTGATGCCTCTAACACAGGTAAGAACGATCAGTGAGTATAGAATTTGAGTTGTGGTTACTTACGCAGGTAACAGGTAGTAAAGGTGTATAAAATAGTACATCAAATTCGTTAAAGTATAAGGCTCAAATTTTCTATATTTTCTTCGTATCAACATTAGAAATTACGTCATCCATTGCCGGACACTTAGTATAGTTGCAACCCCTGCCAGACACCCCTAAACTTAAAAAAAATATAAAATTGTACTTACACAGGTGTGTTAGAGGCACCCTCAGAAACATCAATTACTGAGCTTTTATAAAATGACGAAGGACTGGCCGTCGTGGGCTCTTACCCTACAATGCATTGACCAATTATGTTACCGAGTCGCTGGTAGGAGCCTCGAATGATTTATTAATTAAATAGCAAATCCTACTTCCTACTAATATTATAAACTAGCTGCCGCCCGCGACTTCGTCCCGCGTGGATATTAGAGAAAATCCTTAAGGAAACTTTAACCAGGATCCGACCAGCCGTTTTTACGCGATAAGGCAGGTCCCCATCCCCACTAAGCGCGGTGCCTCGCTAGGCAAGACGTTTGCTGCGTGTGACGGGCCTCGCACGAGGCTGCTCGCTTGGTGGGGGGGGGGCGCCGTAAAAAGAAGAGAATTATCCTTGTTCCCGTTCGCTTTCCCGTTACCGTTCCCTTTTTTCCCTCTTACTCTCCATCTCCCATCCTTCTTCTGTCTCCGGCCCCTTGACAAAAATTTCAACCCCTATTTCACCGTTTTAGTTTAATCATGTCCACCGTGTTGGAAATGTCATTATCGCAATCACCATCCCATAGAACCTCAAGAACGACATCCACATTGATTTTCATGTTTACTTACCCCATTTACCTCCCAAGGGATGATATTCGAAATAACAAAATATGTGTTTGTCTATTTATTTTTTGACGTGCTCCTACGAATTTTAGTCGTAATGTCCCTTTTATATACTTTTTCCATAAAAAAATTGAGCCGCATTTTTACCCCTTTAGGGCTTATATCATGTCCATCGAGTTGACCCTCAAAATAAATGTTTCGCAATCACCATCCCATAAAACTCAAGAACGATATCCATATCTATTTTTAGGTTTATTTGCCCCATTTCACCCCCATATCAACCCCACAGGGGTCGAAATACTAACAATAACAATATACATTGCGTTTTCTATCCATAAGCCTAAATAATAAATTTCGCTACTTTCACTTCGAAAATGAAGGATTTTCTATATACAACTTCATCCCCCTTTTAACCCATTTGAGAGTAGCATTTTCAAAAACGCTGAAACAAGTGTATAAGTATGTTAATTTTCAATGGTCAGCGTAAATACAAAATTAGAAGATCCTAGCTTTGAAACTGAGGGACTTTCATACAAACTTTGAACCCATGTTTCATCCCCTCGGGGAGTGAGTTTTAAAAAATCCTTTCTTAGTGCACCCCTAGACATAATAAGGAACGTATGTGGGCTGTGCGTTGATATGTCAGTCAGTCAGTTTCTTCTTTTTTACACGACTGCCCAAAAAGGAGTGTATATGTGTTTAGGGTTCATGTATGTTTGTGGGTATGTGAGTTATAACGTACGCACGTACGTAATAGACCCTCTCAGTCTAAACCCAGTAGTCGGGTCGAAATCGGGTCTTTTGCCCATCTCAGACGTAAGCAAGCAAAGACTTCTATACACGTAAGCAAGTGTCAGAGCTTGCTAAATAAAAGTAAAAATATGTAACGGGTGGCGCAAAAGTACTGGCACTAAAGAAAATACTTTTATTTTTTTTATATGACATTTTCTGTCATTCTGTTGTTGAAAATTGTGTAGTGAACAAATATAAAATACACTGAAAATAAACATGGACCGTTTTACTCCCCAAGAACGTGGAATAATTGTGTCAATGTTCTTACGTAATAATTCATCAGTGATAAGAACACAACGTGAATTTCGTCGACGATTTCCCCACCGTCCGGCAGGACTGACCAGTCCAGACTTCTTTCTTTGGGGTTTTTTGAAATCTCGGGTGTATGTGAACAAGCCACACACTCTCGCAGCTCTAAAAGAAAACATTCGTCAAGAAATAACGAACATATCGCAGGAAGTGTTACGGCAAGTTATGCAAAATGTCATAAATAGGGCTCAAATGTGTATCAACTCTGGAGGTCACCATTTAAAAGACATCATCTTTAAATCCTAATGGTACGAAATTTAATGGCACAAATATACATTTAAAAAAACCTAAATCTAGTTTTCTAATTTAGAAAAAATGTTATAGCTGAACCAAATAGGGTCTTTACTTTTGCGCCACCCGTTATTCTGTGGTACGTAAGTAGTAGAGTTTTTCAAGATGATTGTCTGAATTTCTCTCTTGATGTGGAGCTCAGTACATTTCAAGGTTTATCCAAGCCATCTTCTTAATAAGTGTCTTGGAAAAGATATGAAATTCTTTCGGCGGGGGTCCAAAGTAAAATATATCTTTACCTCTCCAACAAGAAAAGGGCGTTTTGGCCGCGTAAAAACTCGCAGAAAAATCACTTTTCCTAGTGAATAGAAAAGTGTAAGATTTTCTCATCGGTAGAGGTGAAAAGTTGTATGATTCACACGATACCAAAATTTATTGTCTCGTGATTTTTAAATCACTGTTATTGGCTGACTTAAGTCAGCACTCGCAGCAAAAAAAGGCTTTACTCACTTTTTGAAAAATTAACTGGTTTGCACTCTGTATTCAAAAATTATCGAAAACAATAGTGTATTTATATCTAAGGTTGTCACTTTGCAGATTTCCATACAAATAAAATAAATTAACGGGTTATTATGAAACCCTTGTATAATGGTACATCAACGACAAAACATATTGGACATTTCTAATATAAATTCAACAATCACCGTGAAAATGTTTGCCGATTACAGATGTATTTACCAGTGCCGGATTAAGGTTACTTAGTGTTCTAAGCAATTCACGCCTGTGGACCACCTATATAGGGGGAGGATGCCTGTCTAGGATATGCACAAAATTCCTGATTTTTCAGAAAAGACATATCGCCGCGCAGCGCGATTTTTGTCAGTTTCATCAACTGTCTGTATCAAAATAAAACAGCCGCGCAGCGCAATTATTTAGTCAGTTTCATGAACTATTCTTATACTCTTGTTTTGCCTGTTTTCTATAGCCAAAAAAACGGTCGCGCAGCGCGATTTTTTGTCAGTTTCATCCACTTTATCTTGTAGTAAGTCATTTTACATGGCCACACAAATGAAAAAGAATTAAAACATTTCTGTATTTTTATTTCTTACAATAAAAAATCGTTTTTTTGACACGTGACGCCCTAAGTAATTTCTTAATTTGCTTAAAGGTTAATCCAGCACTGGTACTTACACAACGTTTGCCATAATACTTAATAACATAGGTTTTAACCTTAACTTTAGTAAGAAATGCCGATTGTTCCTCACACACAGAAGATCACATAATATCTTCTATGATGTTAAATATGCTTAGGTTACTTATTAAATCGAATTATTATCATGACGGTCCACTATCAATCAGCAATACAAGTATTTCAGATTTTTTACTTAACGTTAAAAAAAGTATCTTAGAAGTGACTCCTATTTTTCGATAGCAGAAATGACAACTTAATTCTTTGTAACTTAACCGATACTTATTGTTTTCACTTAAACATTTAGCATTAGTTTGCCGAGTGTTCAAACATTTTGTGCATAATAGGTTTAAAATATTGGCATTCATGATTGTTAAATAAAATAAGACAAAGTTAGTATGGAAAATGAAAATTCTTTAAAACTCTCCATACAAAACGACAATTTCATACCCTAATATTGAACTTAACTTTTTAAAGTAGACTGGTAGGTATCAACAATTTATTTTATTCAAACTTAATCGCATAAGCCTATAATTTGTACCACACGATGTTTGAAAGGTCAGGAGTGTCACATTACGGAATAGGGAAGTTTTTGTGCAAATATTGTACTAGTGAGTGAGTGATAAGAAAAAAAATAGGAATTTCATAGAAAAAGTGCGATTTATTAACCTTTCAAGCTTACGCGCTCACTAGACATGAAATACGGATAGGGATACTAGCGCGATTTTATTGAAAGTGGTAATTAGTTGGTATTTGATTTAATTTTTGATTTTCCCGACGTTTCGGCACATTTGCAGATGTCGTGGTCACGTGTCAAAGTCAAAGTCAAAGTCAAAAATAGCTTTATTCAAATAAACTTAATTATTAAGTACTTTTGAATCGTCTATATTTTCCTACCACCCCGTTCAAGACTTTTTTAACTGACAAGAAGAACGGGCGCAAGAAACTGATCAGTTTTAATAGCAATAAGTAACGATATTTACAAACTTAAATATATTGTTACCAGATAATTACAACAGGGTGACAGGATTATTGGCAACAAACATAGACTTATTATATTGGCAACAAAGTACTTATAGTAGTTATGTGTTACATCATTTCCACGCATTTTGATCTTTAAGATAATCGTCTACTTTATAATAACCTTTACCCATGAGCGTTTTTTTAACATGGTTTTTAAATTCATGCAAAGGAAGATCAATTACTTGTTGTGGAACTTTATTAATATTCTATGAATTGAAAAAGATCTGTATTTTTCCCCGTATATTGTTTTATTTATATCTTTTTTGAGCTTTTTTACCACTTTTAGCTAGCACCCAGCTCCGCATTTTTTCATAGCTCTATTTACGTATTGTCTTTTTCCATTACTCAGAAACATAGATACTTAATTCAATACACCTAACGAGTATTGTTTAGTGGAAATCAAATGTAGCTTCAATTTAGTATATCAATTTACACCAATTATTAATGCATCCATTTAGTAAAGTTACAACTTACTGACTACCTACAACGTGTTCCCAAAAAAACCCTAATGTGGACCAACTCTGAAATCGCGAAAAAAATCAGCTGTGTCATACATTTTGATATTTTCGTTATTAATTAGGGTTCCGTAGCCAAAATGGCAAAAAACGGAACCCTTATAGATTCGTCATGTCTGTCTGTCTGTCTGTCTGTCTGTCTGTCCGTATGTCACAGCCACTTTATTCCGAAAGTATTAAGACTACACAGTTGAAACTTGGTAAGTAGATGTATTCTGTTAACCGCTTAACGAATTTAATACAAAAATAAGAAAAATAAAAGATTAAGGGGGGGCTCCCCATACATGGAACTGAAACTGAAAAAATTTTTTTTCTTCAAACCAACACGTGTTGGGTGTCTATAGATAGGTCTTTAAAAATGACATTGAGGTTTCTAAGACAACTTTTTCTCAAAGTCGACCGTTTGAAAGATATTCACCGCCAAAGTGGTAAAATGTGTGTCCCCCCCCTTTAACTTTTGAAATAAGAGAGTGAAAAATCTAAAAAAAATATATGCTGTAGATCTTAATAAACACTTTCAACCAAAATTGGTTTGAACGAGATATAGTAATTAGTTTTTGAGATATAGCACATTTTCCAAAACCGCAAATATAACTTTGTCATTCATACCAACACTGTGAAAAACAAAGTTATTTTTGCAAACGAAAAATGATAGGTGGTATTAAATATGGTATGGTATAAGGTAACTACGGAACCCTATGGCGCGTGGCCCGACACGCACTTGGCCGGTTTTTTTTTTTATCTGAAACAACTAATTTTTTTCGCGATTTCAGAGTTGGTCCCATAGTAAAAGTCGTTTAGTTTGATGGTCCCTATCTACCATATTCGGGATTAGGGGTATTTTTGTAACACATTGTATACCTAGGTCTTATCCTATCCTAGTATTTGCTATAAAAGTAGAGATAGGTAGTAAGTTAAGTTTGGTTAAATATACAGGATGATTTTTCTAACAGTGTACACATTTTGTAGTGTGTCTTACGGCGAGTCCATAGCAAAGTTTTTTTGAAAACATTAAAAAAAACACATAAGTACACAAAACTTTGTTTCTGAGACATGTTTCTCTACACACGCCATCTACAGCGATTGCGTGGCTTGTGTAGACCAAACTTCAGTGTTGCAAAGTAAGCATTTTATGTTAGCACTAGAAAAAAGCGTCACCTGCAAGTGATTTTACAGTCCCAAAATTTTAACATTTATTAAGAATTAAAAAAAATAGGAGAGCGATTTAGTATAGAATAATTTTTCGCTGCTCTGAATCAAATTTCGAAGAATTAATTTCATTCAAACTTGGCGCACAAAACGCTAGCGAGTCGTCAAAATGACAGATGATTATGAAATTACCCTGCCCCTCGACCCGCGCAAAATGTTTTGTGTACGTGTTTTCCACCGGGCATGGAAAGCAAAAACATTGTTATTGTACACAAAAATGTTTCGCGAAACAATGTTTTGTTTAGACGATTTTGTTGAATGTTGACATGTTTTTGTTTATGTGTAGGGCAAAACACGCGTAAAGGCTGGTTTACATTATCTTAGTCTTTAGTAGAGTGCTTTAGGAGAGTGCTTTAGTGGAAACATGTAAACGGTCGTCTTATGACTAAAGAGAGTAACGTTCTAGTAGCCTAGCGAAAATGACACTCTACTGGAAGCGTGTAAATGGTCACTGGAAAGGCACCAAAACTACTAAAGCACTCGCATTTGAATCCACTCGCACGCTACTAAGCACTCTACTAAATACTAAGATAATGTAAACCAGCCTTTATGGACCCGGCATTGGATCGTCAAACTAAACAACTTTGTCTAATGAAATTTTTTTTTTTGAAATTGAAATTGAAATATATTTATTTGCTATAAAACAAATGGGACCAACTTAATCAGAGCAAAAAAGTAATCAGCTATTCCACACATTTCGAGTAGTTTATGTAGGGGGGCAGGAAGCAGAGCTCCAGTGGAACAGAAAAATAGGCTTTTCTTCGTCAACCGTTTATTATTTTAGTACAACATTTCTTCAGGTTTTATCAGGACAGAAGCCTTTTTGTGATAGCCAAAAACAACAGTCACATTTGAATATTCTTGACATACAATTTTTCTTAAATCAATAAGCATATTACATGCGACCTATTTCCACAGTTTATTGACGTTTTCTATGGAACAGCTAATTATTTTTTTGTTATTCTGTTTGACGGTCTAAGCAACACCACAAAAAAATGGTTTAAAAAAAACAAAAAACCGACTTCAAAAAACCTATCTCTAAAAAACAAGAAATAATATTCGTAATAATAAAAACACGTCTATTGAAGTCGGGTGGGGCTGGACTGGAGTACAAATTCCCTTTTTTTATTCTAAAAGCCCCACCCGACTTCAATAGACGTGTTTTTATTATTATGAATATTATTTCTTGTTTTTTAGAGGTAGGTTTTTGAAGTCGGTTTTTTGTTTTTTTAAACAATTTTTATTTTTTTATTTTTAGTGTAGATACCTTTTGTATAAGGTAGTGTAGGTATATTTATTATTTAGTTAGAAAAATCGGCTCAGGCAAACGTGAGTTAATCGTGGAAAAAACATACATACATGCGGGTCAAACTGATAACCTCCTTTTTTAAGTCGGTTAAAGAACTATACTTAAGATATCCCTTTTCCAACAAAAAAATCATTATCTTATTCAGTTGTAAACAAAGAAGTTATACGACTGATCATCGAGGTAGTTCACGCAAAATCATACTTTTTTCGTGCTTTTTTCAAGATTACTTGAAATGTACTGAATTGATTTCACAATTTTAAAAAATGGGACCAACTTGGAAGTTTACCTAATGTAATAACGTTTGAATCATTTCAATCGGTTCAGCCGTCTTCGAGTAATCGGTGTACATACAAAAAGCAAAAAAAAAAAAAAAACAAAAAAAGGGTCGAATTGAGTACCGCCCTCCTTTTGAAGTCGGTAAAAAGTGCACATTGTTTTCAAAAATTCACCCTGTATAAATTACACCGACATCAGCCATTTTGAATGCCCCCTCTGCTGGGGCACAGGCCTTCCTTATGGGTGGATAAGATGGGCCAAAACCCACCACGCGGGCCCAATGTGGATTGGTGGGTGTTAACGAATGCAAATGCACCCGAGACCAACGGCTTAATGTGCCTTCCGTAGCACAGAGACATTTAGAATTTTCACTGCCCACTTAATTTAATTATCGCCCGTTTTACGTATTTTTGTAATCCACAGTTTGTCACCCGTTTAGTTATTTAGTCGCCAAAAAAGTAAACCGCTGCCAGGTTTAGTATTTAAGTATGGGTAGTATTTAATCGCGTAACAATAAATTCTCATTTTGGGTATCAAAAATGCGTACGTGAATATAGCGTGTGAATATAGCGTACTGAAATACTAAGTGGGCGACGACGGACTGAGGGCGACTACAAATGTTGAAAATGGGTAACATTAAAATACAAATTGAGTAACAAGGTATTCAGAACGGGCGACCAAATTACTATTTGGGCGACAACCTTAGGGCACACAAAACATTTAAAATTTGACATATATTATACTTCAGATTCGTCCTCGATATTAGTATATTAACACATGTAGTACCGCTTGCATGTATCACCACTTAGCACGTTATTTTAAAGCAATAACCTAAAAAAAACCTAAAAAGAGAAGGTTTTTGACTTAAAATTGACAGATATTTTGACATTTCCGGTCCAAGTTCGCCCTGTCACTGCTACACGCCAACCACTTCATTCGCTTTTCGTGCTTCGCCACGGACGCACGTATACAGTCTCAAAGTGAGACTTCTTTAGAATTATATTTTTACAGTGAAAATAAAATTATAGTTAAGCATTTCGTGAAGAAAGAAAAAAAATTTTCAAGACGGAAGAGGACAAGAAGAAGAAGTCAAGACGGAGGAACACTTTTAAATGCCGTTTACTTGGTTAAACAGCATAATTGTCTGCTATTTATCTGATGCGAACTTACCATACTGGGTATTTTCTGTCAGTTTTTTATTTATCTGATGCGAACTTACCATACTGGGTACTTTCTGTCAGTTTATTTATTTGTCTGATGCGAATTTACCATACTGGGTACTTTCTGTCAAAGCATTGTGTTTAAGACACAATTAAATATCTATTGCACTCGAGATAGTCATACTGGACTATTTCACCGCATAGATACGTCAAACAACGCTACTGCAGCAACTCAAAGTGCCGTTGACGACACGACATTGTAAAAAAGCAGACTACCCTCAAAGGTTGCCACGTTGTTGGAACCGCTGCCGAGCACCAATTGGGTGACTTCGTCGTCCGCTGAATTGCCACCATCCACCTTCCAGGCAGGCGGCCGCTGTGCTGGAGCTGCAAGAGCAGCCCTGACAACAGCGTTGCTCATCAAGTATGAATTTTGACATCATGATATCCTTAGTGTTGAGTTAATCTCAACGGTATTATAGTGTACCATCGGTACTAAGATAAATTTATAGTTTACAAAACTGACAGAGTTAGCTATAAATGCTAAAACTTAATAACTTAATGGAACCAGATATTGAGTTATACAGCAAATAACTCATACCTGATACTTCACACACCTATTATGTGAAATAGCTTAGCTGCTGAAATAGCTAGCTGCTGGCATGCTGATAGAAATTTCAACTAAAAATGGAATAACAAAATCCTTACATTTTATTATCTATAAATGAATCATAATTGCAATGCAATTATCCTACTAATATTATAAATGTGAAATTTTGTGGGTTTGGATGTTTTTTCCTCAATCACGCCAAAAACTACTGAACGGATTTGGTTGAAATTTGGCACACATATGGTAAGTAGCCTAGATTAAAACATAGAATGCTTTTAATCCTGATATTCCCACGGGAACGGGAACCACACGGGGAAAACCCGGGTGGCCGCTAGTAAATCATAAATGAAATTTATGTTTGTTGGAATACAGTAAAAAATTTAATCATTTGCCTTAACTAGGAAACCTTGTATTTCAGGCGGGTAGACCTAACATGTTGAACTTGTTCATTACTATTTAGTATGTTTCTTTCTAAGCTATGGCCTTGTACAAATTATCTCTATTACTTTTCAAATTTAATTTGTGTGAGTGTGTACAAAATAATGTTTCTGATGTGGGAAAATTATTAGCTACAAGTGTCAGTGAAGTTTTAGGCAGCTTTCCAATACAAAACTATATACACCCTTTTTTTTACATAATTTCGATTTTTTTTACATAATGTGAGGCATTACGACGTTCAATTGTACCGTACACGATCAACTCTAGTGTAGCTGAGGCTGCTCACTTAAAAGGCCACCGACAGTTCAGTCGACTATGAATGATGCATTGGCCACAGGCTTGATGTGAACGATATTTAATATCCATCAACAAAAAAAAAAAAAAAAACTGTACGTAAATCGGGCGCAGTACTCAATAAAACAATTTTAAAACTGATTTATATATTTATTTGCCTTAAAAACGACAACAAAAGACGTAGGCAGGTATGTCACATGCTTTATCTCCGACGGCAAGAGAACAGCGAGACGCGGCGAGGAAGCCCCATCAGCTGTTTGTTTCGTCAGTCACAGCAGACTCGCAGACGGCCATTACGGCACATCCAAATAGTTGCCGATGATGCATCATCAATTTTTGCCTTCAATCATCATACGTGAGGTAAGGACACCCGTTAAGATAATGTATTCGTGAGGGTGCGTGCTGGTGTTACATCTGTCTGTATTCAGCGAATACAGGCAGTGGTCACCGACTACAGGCGCAAAGGTCCACTTAATCGTTTGCGCTGGTAATCGTCTGTGTGAATATACCATTTAGCCGCGCTACACAGGTCACCCAGATTATTATTATATTTTTCTATTATATATAATATACTATAGTATATCATCTCCAGTCGAGCAGAATGCATAACAGTTATAATACATACAAATTATAGTTTTGTTACAATTTGTTGAAGGTTCAACGGAAGGTGACATGAGTAAAAAAAAAAAAAAAACAGGTTGTCATATCAGATTTAGTTAAGAACTGTTTAAAATTTAATTTTGCTTTTATAAAAAATTACGTACTCTACTTAAAAATAATTTTATCACGATTAAAAATGTAACTTATTGTTTTTAAAAACACAGTCTAGACATCCCATCACCTTTAAGGTTTTAATATTGATAAGGAAAGTAAATAAAATAAATCATAAATCATTTATTCACAACTTCATTTTGTACACATTTATAACAATGGACAATGTCAGCTTTAAGTGATAGTAATATACAAATTTAAAATCATGAATTTTGGGCATTTTAGTGCCCATATTTTTATTACAAAATTACCGCCGCCGGCTATAAAGTTTTTTAAATAGCATGATTTCTCTGTTATTGGACAATATTTACTATTTATAAGGGTCTCAGAACATTTTTTAAAGAAATGAAGTTCATCTTTTTATGTACAATGTTTTTTTTTATATACAGCTACCGTCGCAACTTTCCATTATTATTATTATTATTATTATACAGATGTATTAGCAATTATGATCTTTACAAGACAAACGTTCACAAAACTGCAGAAATCACTTAGTTGAATGTCATCGATACTTACACAGAATTCCGCGTAAGTCTAATTAGAGACGACATATTTTCTTTTGGGCCTTTCAACAACGGGGTGGACTAGGAGACACTAGTGGTCACATCAGGAATCACAGATTGCAAAATATTTGCATATCAATTATCTAGAACATGCAGTTCAATATGCTTTCATTGCAATTTTTCTTATTGTATTCAGTGCGGGGTGTTAAGTATTCTAGATATTATTATTCTGATGCTCAATAGAAATTATTCAATTCATAAATTCAAAAACTAATCACCAGTTTTGGTTTTTATTTTCCAGATTGAGATTGAGTAAATTCAAATGCAATGCAAGTCCAATTAAGCAGTGGAGATAAAATGCAGTAGATTTTCTTTTTCTCTATTTCTAGCATTTGATTTCAAAAATATTTATTTTCTAATTTGAGATTATAGCATTCACGATGCTATTTTGGTTTAGTATTGTACAAAGACTATTCTGACACTAAGATACCTATTATTTTAATTCTTTTCCACCAGTTTTTTTTAAACGAAGGTGTAACGATTGTGCCATCATAATCGTCACAATCTTGAGCCTCGGTTTGGCACCTGTTATTAACATGTAAGGTACTTCTTCGTATATATTATTCTAATATAAATTATTAACATTCTATAACTTTTAATTTCAGGGACGGAAATTAATCGCACAAATAAATTGGTTTTCATAACATTATCAAGGTGGTATTATTTTACAGGTATATTATTTATGTTATTATTGAAGCTGCTGTCTGTTAATACTATCAGGAAGTACAGAGTTTGGTAACAGAAACGGTTCAATTATTTAACAAATATTAATATAGACATAATAAACAATTTTTTTTACAGATGTGTATAACACAATTATCAGTATTGCATAATACTGCGTTCATTATTTAATGGACAAAATTAAGCTAATCTCAAGGTTTGGTAAAGAATTTAACTAAGTACGCCTTTGCGTAGACTTCATTGTACAAATACAATGGATATCTTAGATTACTTAAGACATTTTATTACATATTTTCCAATTTTATTCTTTTTTCATCATTTTTATCTTAAAAGTTTAACTTTGATTACCTTGCCTATTGCACAAATAATGCAAACAATACAAAAAAAAAACAAGAATGGATCATACATATTTATATTAAATAAACAGTTCATAATCACTTCTTATTTAGAAAGAAATTAAACTCTATATGTAATGTAAGTAATTGATTGCTGAAATGAAACATTTAATGAAGTGAAGTAGACTTGTGTTGTGTCCAACCAGTTTTTGTACTTGACGTATGCCGATACCTTTATAGCCCTAACAAAAAACGTTACTATAGTATAGATGTTCCAAGTAACACGGCGAAATGGTCAATGACTCCGCTATATTTGCAAAATATTAAAACATATTATCACCGATAATCAAACTGAGTTTTCCAAACCAACCTTGTATATTTATATGTATATATGTGCGTGTATATATATATATATATATATATATTGTACCAGCCATCTATAGGTACCGTTTTTAGTATATGTAATCATGTAAAACGTTCAGAATGATGTTATATGGTATTCTTTTCTTTTTTAAAAAGACTAATACGCAAGAAATGATATTTCCATTTTCTTATTATAATGCTTTTAACATCTACATGTGTTAATATACTAATATCGAGGACGAATCTGAAGTATAATTAATGATTAAACGAACTTACCTGTAAGTGAAGTTCTATCATAATTATACGAAGGATTCGTCCGAAGATATTAGTATAGAATCCCACCCTCCCTACTCATTATTGTAAATTACAATAACTGTTTACCCACTGAAGAAAATGAGGAAATATCATAGGATTTGGACTTTAAACTAAATGAAGTGGTTGGCGTGTAGCAGTGACAGGGCGAACTTGGACCGGAAATGTCAAAATATCTGTCAATTTTAAGTCAAAAACCTTCTCTTTTTAGGTTTTTTTTAGGTTATTGCTTTAAAATAACGTGCTAAGTGGTGATACATGCAAGCGGTACTACATGTGTTAATATACTAATATCTTCGGACGAATCCTTCGTATAATTATGATAGAACTTCACTTACAGGTAAGTTCGTTTAATCATTAATTTCATATAAAAAATTACTATTATCTTAATCGAGATGACAAAAATACCATGTAGGGCAGCTTAAATCAGTTATATAGTTACCTACTTGGTATAATAGTTGCCCACTGAGTATTTTTGTCACTCATTTAGAATTACACTGCTAACTTAAACTATTTACCTCCCGCATGTAGTTGCCCGTTTCACGTTTTTTTTGTAATCTACAGTTTGTCGCCCGTTTATTTATATTGTCGCCCAAAAAATAAACCGCTGCCAGTTTTAGTATTTAAGGCTCGGTTATACAAAATCATTTGTCTCTGTCTTTTTCTTTACGTGTAAAGAGTATGGAAAATAACCTCACTTCTGCACTTTTTCGATGTTTTTCGTTGTTTTTTTATCATTATCTTTAGCGCAATTATCTTTCTTGAAAAAAGTTATTGGAGCAACTACACAGTACGTTAAAGTGTATTTTGATGTAGAATTCAATTCGTTTCCGCTATTATTTACGCCAAAAATATGGCCCGCGGTAAGCGCTTTTGATGATATTCTGATTTTTTTTTACAATCATCTGTGAGGTTTATACGCAATGTAATACTTGTAGTGTAGCTACTAGATAATCTCTTTAGCTTGTTCTATGTTTTTTTTTGTGGCTATATCTTTACGTTTTCTATATAAGGTGGTAACGTTTTAACTGTGAAAACTTTAAGGGGTTGTCAGGTGACGTGTTTAGAACACAATAAAAATAATAAAAAAATTCAGATTTTTTTTTTATTTTTTTTTTTATTATAATTATTATCGTCGTCGATTCTTGCGATATTGAAACTAAACAATCACAAAATAATAATAAATACAACAAAATAACTGATTACTATGGTATTCCCTTGTTTTACTCACGCATTATGCGATCCATACGCGGCCGGCCGGCGCGGCGCGCTGCGCTGGCCGACAAACAGCTGACGATGTTGTACCACTGTACCTCACTCACTACGCTACGCACACGTACCTAAAACTGGCTTTCCTACAAACGAATGTTGTTGCCTACGCTTTTTAAGGTATCACTAAGTTCGATGACCTTTGATAAACTCGAACTTAATTGTAAAAAAACGTGAGTAATTAAGTACCTACCCAATAATCTCTGTGACTTCAAATTGGTAAGTTTACTTACATGACCCCAAACAGCTGTTTACACTGCACACTACACAAGAAGGTGATAAGACTGATAAGCTTCCCATCACACTTGACAGGCTTTGGACTTTCAAACTAATGTAGGTACTCAATAAAAACAGTCAATCTTTTACATAAAATAACTAAAATAGGTTAGGTACCTACCAGTGGCGAGGGGTGAAATTATGGCAAAGGTAAAGGTAAGCCGATCTACAAAAAAATTATGATCTGCATAGTGGATTATTGGGATGGGATTCCTAAAATGTAAGCCGGTGAGAATCCGCTTGTATGGACCCTTCGCCACTGGTACCTACCTACGTGGTATTATTTTATTATTACCTACATTCATTTGGCGTGTTTAAAAGTTCATCACCTATTAACAAGTTCTATTCACAAGTCCTATTTACACTTTCAAAAAACTATCTACAGAACTGCTACACTACACCCGATCACCACATCTCTCAATGCACAATAGGATTAGTACCTACGCAGTAGGATTTGTATATCAAGGCATAGCTAACACTCTACGCAAACCAAACACAACACAACACACAACACGACGAGAGAGCACACGGAAACAGACTGCAGAGCAGAAAAAATAAGAAGAAGTGCGTGCTGCGTGCGGTCCAACCAAGAGAAAGAAGAGAGAGCTCTCTCTCTCTCTTTCTCTTCTCTCTAGACGGCAGGCGGGCGGCGGAGGGTTTTGTTTTAGCTTAAAGGTGACTCTACACACTACACGGAATCTCAACTTCTAAAAATATAAAAATATGGCCCGCGCAAACCATGTTTTCCTATTATGGCCCCTTAACAGTCGCCTTTAATTATTTCCAGTCACCCAATTAATTAATTCCCATTTCAAAGCAGGGCGTTTCTCGACATCAAAATTCACGCGAACGTTTTCAAGCTATTTTCATTATATGTTTACTGTTTTATCGTGCTCGAGTACCCCATACTTTATGGCCTTTTCCGGGCGACCTTTTTGAGCAATATCCGGGACAAATGATCGATGTTTTACGTGACAGTTGCCCGTAAAAACACGTTTTTCGTATCGACGTGATCTGTTTGCAGATACGCGCGAAATATTGATGTGGACATTTAAGGGTTGACATGACCGATAGAGATGTAGGACTAGGGTTATCATCTATAATCTATGTAATGGAGGATGCCTGTCTAGGATTCACAAAATGCCTGATATTTCAGAAAAATGCCCGTCTATTGTACAACGCGCTGCGCGATTTTTAGTCAGTTTCTTGCAAGAAACTCGCAGCACGCAAAAAAAAACAAAAAACGTCACGCTTTTAATAAGTTTTATACACTAATCTTGTAATCTGTGGTTTCATCCGCGAAATTAAAAAATGCCTGTCTCAGCTTAGCGCCGGCTGTACGCTTGTCTAATCCGTAAAATGCCTGTCAAATGGTAACCCTATGTAGGACGGATTATCGTAGATATTTTCTATGCATTTGTAGTGCCGGGTCCATAGCGCGTGTTTTGCTCTACACAATCAACAAAAACATCACAACGTTCAACAAAAAAAAAACGCATGAGGATTTTGTTGAATGTTGAGACGTTTTGTTGATTGTGTAGAGCAAAACACGCGCTATGGACCCGGCATATGACCCCAACATTTCGTAGAATTTGTGAGTTAATTTTTACACGAATGCGCAAAACGGGAATAGGCATGTTGACTATTTTTTTATTTTATGTTACATAAATTACACCTAAAAAAAAGAAACATTTGTATAAGAATTATTACGCTAACATGAAAACTGCCCGCGATATCATAGTTTGAAATGCACAAGATTGGACTCACCCGAAAACGCTCCATACTAACGGCTACCAAGTTATGACGTCACGCCTTCCTACGTTGTATGCAACGCGTAGGAAATTTGTTCGGCAGATATATTACATATTGTGTTTATCAAAATAGTTTCTTTGACAAATTTGCTATAAATTTTACGGACTAATTAAATGTATTATTTATTTTAACAAATTTTATACTTTTTAAATGGACTTGTCCACCCAACTTTGAAGGGTCATAAAACAAATAATACGCAATATATAAAACCAAGAGGTATACAAGCTACTCCAAAAGTTTTATATGTTTACGATTTTTATTAGTATGTATTTCGTTATTTTATTCATAAGTCAACATCCCTATTATGTTCAAGGTTCATGTATGTTTATGAATTTCTTTATTAATGGAAGGTGAGTTGGTATTAATGGAAGATAAGAGATGATAAGGCCGTAGATTAAAGTGCACTACACCCGGAATCCACAATGACTAAGGCACAGAATAACTAAACTAAGAAGCTTGCTATCTCGCCTCAAACGCCGGAATTCAAATATCGCCAATGTAAACTAAACTACAGTAGATAACCATTGGTCTTTTCTTTTCAGTGGGATGCCTAACCCGACGGGAAGCACTTTTCAATGGGACAAACTCTCCCCAGCGGAATTTCAGCAGCTCCAGGAACTTGCTTCGTGTAAGTTTATTGTATAAATCTGTATGACCCTACTTAATACCATTATCAAAATGAAAGGTGCAAAATTATAATGATAGATGTATTTTTTTTTGTGGGCATCATTTGAAAGTCGTCGAATGTTGTTTCGTTTTCATCAGAAATCGGAATACACGCGAAAACCACTTTTCGTTTCCAAGTTATTAGCTGTTAAAACAGGACAGGTTAAAAAAGATGAATGTCTTATAATATAACGGTGAAAAACTGCAAAAAATGATGAATATCCATGAAGGTCCAATTTCACGAAACAAGGTAAAGTTGACAATGATCATTTTTAACCGACTTCAAAAATTTTAAAAGGAGGAGGTTATCTATTCGTCGCGTTTTTTTTTATATGTATGTACACCGATTACACGAAAACGGCTGAACCGATTGAAATGATTCAAACGTTATAACATTAGGTTATATAGTTAGTTAGTTACTAGGGGTAACCATTGAAAAATGTGGAACATTAAAACGTTTTACTTTATAAAATGATCGCTTACATACCTACCACAAAAAAAAGCTTTTTAAAAAAAGCAAAACCTCCTTCAAAAACTTAAAAAAACAGCTCTATAAAAAGCAAGAAATAATGTTCAAATAGATTAATTAAAACACGTCTCTTTGAAGTCGGGTGAGGCTTTTAGAATACAAACAATACAATAAGTAAAAAAATTACTTCCAGCTCCACCCGACTTCAATAGACGTGTTTTTAATTAATCGATTTGAACATTATTTCTTGCTTTTTATAGAGCTGTTTTTTATGGTTTTTGTAGGAGGTTTTGCTTTATTAAAAAAGCTTTTTTTCTTGTAGGTCTTTCAAATTTTATACCTACGACAAAACTTTACTCATATACAAGTACAAGGTCATCATCATCAGCCATTTTAATGTCCCCACTGCTGGGGCACAGGCCTTCCTTATGGGTGGATAGATAAGGAGGACGGGCCATAACCCACCACGCGGGCCCAATGCGGATTGGTGGGTGTTAACGACTGCAAATGCAGCCGGGACCAACGGCTTAACGTGCCTTCCGAAGCACGGAGGAGCTCGAGATAATAAATTTTTGGTCACCCATCCCATGACCGACCCTTGCGAACGTTGCTTAACCTCCGCAATCGCTGGGCCAGGCGCTAAACCACTGCGCCACCGAGCTCCCCGTGTCCCAAGTACAAGGTGTTACTAAGTTAATGCCTAATATGGCAGATACGGACCATCAGACTGAACAACTCTTACTAAGGGGGCGACTCTGAAATCGCAAAAAAAAACAACTGTTTCATACATTTCGTTATTAATTTTTGTACGAAACAGCAGATTTTTTACACGACTGTCCAAAGCAAAAAGAGTGTAGGTATATGTGTTCAGGGTTCATGTATGTGGGTATGTGAGTTTCTTTATTCCGTCATAACTTCTAAATGCCTGAACTGATTTAGATAAATGGGGTATCGTTAGAATTCTTACAGCATCCCGAGTGATACTGGCTATATTTTTTTTAGAAAAAAATCAATATGTCGACTGTACGAGGCCATTTTCAAATGTAAAAAAAAATGTTTTTCTTCTATTATTACAATATGGGCATCAAATGAAAGGCCTTGATGAGCACATTCCAAAACTATATAATATGTCACTAAAATGTGTGAAATAAAAAAAAATTTAAAAAAATATTAAAAACACGACTGCCCTGCCAAAAACGAACTTAGAACGAAAAAGTTAAACAACAAGTGTCATTGCAGTCGGGGGACCTCCTTGATCAAAAATTGTTCCATAATAAGGTCCCCCGACTGCAATGACACTTGTTGTTTAACTTTTTAGTTCGTTTTTGGCAGGGCAGTCGTGTTTTTAATATTTTTTAAATTTATTTATTTTTATTTCCAGACTTGGTAAAGAATACTTGGTTCCATAGTAAAAGTTGTTTAGTTTGATGGTCCCTATCTACCATATTCGGATTAGGGGTTATTTTGTAACACGTTAGATATAATTATTTCTAAAAGAAAAGATAGTAGTAAACCCCTAAAATATACCCATTTCATTAATCCTTTATACGAGAAGGTACTTACCATATAATTTTTAGGGACTGACATTCTTTTCCAATATCGCCAAAGTGGTATTTCTCAAACCAATTTAGGATCGGCAATTAGGGTCGGGTCAGACAGACGGCTATTAACAAAATTAAATTGACTGTTGTATGATAGACGTAGGTACAGAGGTACTTATGTGGACGTGTAATAGATTGGCTTGGTTGAGGGGTTTCAGCGAAGTATGCCAATAAAGGATGACACTGCGATTGCGGAGGTTAAGCAACTTTTGCAAGGGTCGGTCATGGGATGGGTGATCAAAAATTTACTATCTCGAGCACCTCTCGTCAGGAACGGACGGAAGTTGAACCGTGGTTCAACCTGAACACATGAACTGATAGTGGCGACGCGGTGATAATTCTAATACATAATTTTAATAAAACTTCTCGTGGAATTTTTAGGGCCCAACGTCTAGTAATTTTAGGGGTAACATTCACTCGTAGTCACTGCTAGAAATAGATAGCAAAAACCGGCCAAGTGCGTGTCGGGCCACGCGCAGTAGAGTTCCGTAGGTACATTATGCCATACCATATTTTAATACCGCTATCATTTTTCGTCTGAAAAAATAACTTTGTTTTTCACAGGGTTTGTATGAATGACAAAGTTATATTTGCGGTTTTGGAAAATGTACTATATCTCGAAAACTAATTACTGTATCTCGTTCAAAATAATTTTCGTTGAAAGTGTTTATTAAGATCTATAGTTTAGATTTTTTTTAAATTTTTCACCCTCTTACTTTAAAAGTTAAAGGGGGGGGGGGGACACACATTTTACCACTTTGGCGGCATATATCTTTCAAACGGTTGACTTTAAAAAAAAATAGTCTTAGAAACCTCAATGTCATTTTTAAAGACCTATCTATAGACACCCTACAAGTATTGGTTTGATGAAAAAAAATATTTTCAGTTTCAGTTCCATATATGGGGAGCCCCCCCTTAATCTTTTATTTTTTTTATTTTTGTATAAAAATCGTAAAGCGGTTCACAGAATACACCTACTTACTAAGTTTCAACTATGTAGTCTTAATACTTTTGGAATAAAGTGGCTGTGACATACGGACGGACAGACAGACAGACAGACAGACATGACGAATCTATAAGGGTTCCGTTTTTTGCCATTTTGGCTACGGAACCCTAAAAAGTGGCCGATTTTGACACATTTGCTATCTACTTCTACCAATGACTGCGAGGGAATGTAGTGATACCTTCTAAAAATACTAGACTATGAGCCCTGAAAATTCCTCGAAAAGCTTTATTTCTAACTCCCGACGCAACGCAGGGGCAGGGGAGGGGTGTTATAAGTTTGAAGCCTGTGTCTGTCTGTCTGTACGTATCATCGTAGCGCGTAAACGGATCAAGCTATTTCAATGCGGTTTTCGAAGTGAAAACTTCTTTAGCGGCGTTGTACGCTTTTTTGTATGGGGAAAAAATGCTAAACTCGCGTCAGTAAGAATCACGTGGCTGATCGAAAATGCGTAAGACCGATGTGACGGATGGAGAGTAGACAGCTGGCGGCGAAAGTATCCCCCTCTCTTTCTACGGGGCGCGTTGAAAATGGCGGCGCGTCATGTTAAGACGTCATGTAAACACCTGTGTCACCAGCAACACGCTAATTTTGAAAATGGAACTAATAGCAGCTTCGAGCAACAAAGGCTTCGTTTCGTCACGAAGGGAGAAGCCTTAGCGATTATTACTCTATTCAAATTATTCTGGCATTTTTTGAGGGGGGAGGGAAATGCACACAAGTGCAGTTCCGCATACCCACATACAAAAACAACACTGTAATGACGACACTCACACATAAAAAATTAAACAAAACAGCAAAAATTTGTGTACGGATGAGTCGCACATCAAAATATGACACGTTTTTGACATAAAGGGCTGGGCTCAACTGTCGATGCAGCAATATCGATACGGAAAAAGGAATAAAGGTTACAAACTCAATCATTTTACGATGGGGTGAATAACAACAAAGAGGTCATTTTTAAACGCTCGAGCTTTATACAAAAAGCTCGAGAGTGTAGGTGATTGGGTTGGGATTAATGTCTACCCAGGGAAGTTGGGCTCAGGTTGCTGACACTGAACATCGCTCCATGACAGTACTGCCATCTGCATACCCAACAATTTGAATTTTGAAAGATACAAACCGACTGTTGAATAAAAAAATAGCAAACTGATTTTGATAATTTCGTCAATATAGTAAAATATATCATTACTAGCTTCCGCCCGCGACTTCGTCCGCGTGGATATTAGAGAAAATCTTTAGGGAACCTTCAACCAGGATCCGACCAGCCGTTCTTACGCGATTAAGCGGGTCCCCACCAAGCGCACTGCCTCGCGAGGCAAGACGTTTGCCGCGTGTCGCGGGCCTCGCACGAGTTTATTTAAATAATCAGGGGCCCCGACATCTCATTGTTTTGAGTCATATGTCGAACGAAAATCAGTCGAAAAGAGCGCTCGACGCCAGCCAAGCGATTCAAAAATAGGCCCCCCGAATTGGGTCCAGAGATATTAGTAGGTTCCCGTTCCCGTTCCCGTTTGCGTTCGCATTCATGTCCACCGTGTTGGACTTCAAAATAAATTAAACAAAATAAATGTCAATTTCACCATCTCATAAAACCTCAAAAACGACATCCACATCGATTTTCATGTTTACTTACCCCATTTAACCCCTAAGGGATGATTGTCAAAATAAACAAATATATGTTTGCCTATTCATTTTTAGACCTGCTCCTACGAATTTTTAAGTTGTAATGTCAATTTTATATTATTTTTCCATACAAAATTTGAACCCCATTTTTACCCCTTTAGGGGTTAAATCATGTCCACCATGTTGGACTTCAAAATTAATGTCATTGGCGCAATTACTATCCCATTAAACCTCAAGAACGACATCCATATCGATTTTATATTTACTTACCCCATTTACCCCCTAAGGGGCTGATTTTTAAAATCACAAAATATATGTTATCAATTTAGTGCTCCTACAAATGAATATGACGCATAATCAGGGCCAGATTGACCACACTTTATCGACAAACATTATTTAACGGTAACATCACTAAGTTGCCCATCGGCGAGAATTCGGATTTATCTAGCGACAGATCTGAAATTTGTACGGACGAGCCATGGACTAGCAGACCCGATGTCACTGAACAAATTTGACAACTAATCAAGAATAAAATATACGAATTTAATGTTTAAATGTAAAGAAATAGCAATATTACGATAAAAAAATACTTTTATGTGAAATGTAACACCGTCTTTTTGTATACTTGATGTTCAAGACCTCTTTTAACAGCAAAAAACTCATAAATTCGACATTTTAAACACAGCAGCGTTCACATGCGCGACTGGACTCGGTCTAGAAAGAAATCCGGGCGCAACTGGTTTTACTAATGCGTATGCCCATTTGGGCTTGTACTTTGGCAGAGGGGAACGCTTCGTATGTCTTCTCTTTCTGTAGAAGCCCGTCTTACTCTAAGAATAGCAGCAATCTCTTCGGTAAAATCATAGACTTATTTATACTCTGTGACTTAAACTTTAAATCGTAGAATGCGTGCATGTTTAAATAGGCCACTGGCGCGAAATCTTTAGAATTTTTCTCTAATTACAAACTGATTGAATTGTGTGACTGTATAGTAATAGGAAAGAATTAATTTTAATCATTTGCCGCTAATTTCAAAATATCAAAAATGCACAACGTTACTTAATATTCAAGTTTTGACTTTTGCCGGCACTCCCGGAGTGCAACCCGATTTTTTTAAATTGAAAACTAAATTAACCGAGATGTTTCTTAGCCGAGTTTGATGGAAATCCATCCAGCCATTTATGGAGATGGTCAACTGCCTGCCGTAACGGTAAAAGATACAGAGGTGGTGCTTTGACTAAAATAATGTACACCTTAGGCAAATTTAATTAGGTTCAATTTAAAAAACAAAATAGCAGCAAAAAAATAGGCGAAAAAAATTAAGTTGCTTAAATTTGGCTGAAATTAGCGATTTCAATATGATCTACAAAGATTAAGTGTCTTTAATAGTAAGTATAAGTACCGAACCAAAGCTTAAAATAAAACTTAAATTAAAATTTTTAAAAACCCCTGACACATAAAATCTACTTAACTCTTAAAAACTTAAAAATAATACCTATCATCAAGTCATATAGATCTGTGAAAATATATTCTTAATAGACGTCGGGGGACCGCTAATTTAATGGATTTACATCTAGGCTCATTACATGTATAACGATACCGAATTACCCACAGAACAAAGAAAACTACCTAGTACAAAGGTGAGGCGCAAAGGCGGCTTTCGTGACACTAGGACACTAGTTTCGCGTCGTCGTATTTACATGGTAAAATTAGTTGCATGACATTAGTTTTACCAAAAAATTGCGAATGTCACGAAACTATTTTAGTGTCATGAAATTAATGCATGCATTGTAAAACTTATTGCTTACACTTAATGTTTACACGTACAATGGGGAATGTCCGAAAAAAATCAAATTGGCTGAATATTTTTTCATAGGTAGGAATAAGCTCCCTTAGTAATAGAAAAAAAAACAGAATTTTCGGTTGCGTGAAAATCCTTACTTTGTTTGTTTGTTTATTTGTTTGTTTGTTTGTTACGCCTTCACGTCTCAACTACTGAATCGATCATCATGAAATTTTGCATACACGTTGTCAGGGGTACAGAGAAGGACATAGGGTACCTTTTATCCCGAATAAAAGTATTGTTCCCGAGGGAGAACAAAACAACTTTCCACGCAGACGAAGTCGCGGGCGGCCGCTAGTATTTAATAAAATTAAAGTCACTTCGACTTCACAAATGTAGGAAAGTAACAGCAGAATGGAGATTTATACCTTTGCCAACACCTGCCACTATGACAACAAGAATTAAAAAAAAAGTTTTGACATTTTGTGTTGAAATTTTTTTTTAATACCATGTTGTGGTTGTGGCAGGTGTTGGCAAAGGTAAGTCGAAGAGACTTTATTTTTTTTAAATTTTTCACGCAACCAAAAATTCTGTTTTTTTTTCTATTACCTATTAAGATGAGTATTTCTTTCATGGTTCTATAGTATCTATACAATGTGTTACAAAAATACCGAAAATGTTAGATTAGGGAATATTAAACTGAACAACTTTTACTATGAGACCTACTCTGAAATCATGAAAAAAATCTGCTGTTTCATACATTTTGATATTTTCGTTATTAATTTTTGTATGAAACAGCTGATTTTCTTTTTCGTTATTTCAGGGTTGGTCCCTTAGAATAAATTGTTCAGTTAGATGGTCCCTATCTACCATATTAGGCATTAGGGTTATTTTTGTATCACGTCGAATAACTTGATGATAGATACTATAGGATAGCTGAGCATCCTAAATAAAGTCAAGCGGTACTTTAAGCCTGGGCAGCTTTTAACCCTTTATAAAGCTCAAGTCCGATCCTGCATGGAGTACTGTTGCCACCTTTGGGACGGCTCAGCGAAATATCAACTTGCTGCACTGGACTCGGTGGAACGCAGAGCCAAGAGATTAATAGGCGATGAAAAACTGGTAGCAGCTAAGCTTCACAGTTTGGCTCACCGCCGAAAAGTTGCTTGCCTATCGGTCTTTTATAGATTGTGCTTCGTTGAGTGTGCTTTGGGCTAGACTGGGGTCAAGAGCAAACCCATTTAAGATAAAAAAAAAAAAAACTAGTGGCTCCGTGAGCTGTAGACCTCGCGATAAAAAGTGGCACAAGTTGTACAAAAATAAAATGTCGCCATGAAGTTTTCAAAGCACACAGTACGTGAGTATTCCCAACTAAGTAGATGGTGCTTCTAATTTTGATCATTTTTCGAAATGGGTAAATATTTTTTTTAGATAAATTTGAAAACACTGGCTTGGCTATATTCGAACCTGCTCACAAAATTTCACCAAAATCGGTTGAGAAATGCGAACTGTAGAGAAGAACATACAGCCGAAAAGCCGGACTCAAATAATTATCTCCGTCATTTTGATAAATTTCAAAAAACTGTCTCGACAAAAAAAACTATATATTTATCAAACCTGCTCACAAAATTTCACCGGGATCGGTTGAAAAATGCGACTTGTAGAAGAAAACAGCCAGCGCCAGAAAACCAGACTGAAATATGTTTTTTTTTACATATTTCCATCATTTTATAAAGTTTTGAAAAAACTGGCTTGGCTTGACAAAAAAAAATATACTATTTTCAAATCTGCTTACAAAATTTCACAGGAATCGGTTGAAAAATGTGACCTGTAGAGGAGAACAGACAGCGCTGGAAAGCCGATCTGAAATATGTTTTATTTTAATATTTCTCCGTCATTTTGAAAATTTTCAAAAAACTAGCTTATAAAAAAATTCTACATCATTTTCAAACCTGCCTACAAAATTTCACGAGAATCGGTTGAGAAATACGACCTATAGAGGAGAACAGGCAAAGCTGGAATGTCGGACTGAAATACGTTTTTTAACATATCTCCGCCATTTTGAAAAATTTTGAAAAACTGGCACGACAAAAAAATTCTGTATAATTTCAAACCTGCTCATAAAATTTCACGAGAATCGGTCGAGAAATGCGACCTGTAGGTGAAAGCAGACAGCCAGACATACGAAAGAATTTTTGCCCAAGCTGAAACAGAGACGCTTCGCTCGCACTTCGTGCTCGCTCGGTCAATTATTTTTAACTTTTTAAGAGTTAGCTTTTTGTGTCGAGGGTTTTTTTTAAATTTTTAACACGTAGTAAGGAGAATTGAAAAAATCCTATAGGAAATTGACAAAATCAACGTTTCGTAGTCCACTGTTGCCTACTCCAAAACTAGACCGATTTAAATACTTTTTTCAGAAAAATTAAAATAGGATTAGACTGTTTTCTTATTAAAAGTAGGATTTGATTTAAACTTAGTGCTTATTAGAAATATCTTTTTACAGATTCCACAAGAAAACTTCAAGATGTGCTCAACGAATTCTGCGAAGTTAAAAAGCAGAGTCCCGATGGTGTAAGTTTTTTTCATTAAATATTGTATTTATTACTTAAATGTATACTTTTAAACTAGATTTGTGGATTGTGAACTTGTAAAGATTTCGTTAAAGGGTTCGTAATAGGAAAACATGGAGTGGGAAGTCTCTATTTTGATAAAGAAAACGTAAAATTGTAGCCACAAAAAAACACATCACAAGCTAAACAGTTTCTCTAGTTGCTACAAATATTAAATTGTTTATAAACCACACAGATGATTAAAAAAAAACAGAAAATCACCATAAACCACTGACATGAAAAAAAAAAATTATTTAACTGGACAGGATGTCTGTATGATTTGACAGCAAAGTTCTTGTGCCTATTTGAAACGCCACTAGCGTGCGTCTAAAGAACTAATTTTGACGTACAATATGAAAATGGTTGACGTGATGGTCTCTCCAGACTTCAAACTTTAGTACCATGTACGCACGCTATGCTCACGCTACGTCCTACAGCGCCAAAATGGCGGTAATCAAATAGGCACAAAAACAGTTTGACATAAGCCTGTCCAGTGTAAATATATGCAGGTCAATGCCATAAACGCTCTAGGTTCATCTTTTTGGCGTAATTGATAGCGGAAACGTATTGAATTCTAAATCAAAATATACTTTAACGTACTGTGAAGTTGTTTCAATTACTTTTATTCAAGAAAATAAATTGTGATAATGATAATGATGAAATAACAACGAAAAACATCGAAAATGTGCAGGAGTGGGGTAATTTTCCTTACTCTTTACATGAAAAGAAAAAGACAGAGACAAACGTTCCAGCGTAACCGAGCCTTAAATTTGATTTTTGACATTTCGTGCAAAAAAAAACTTTTGATATCTCTTTAAAGATAAGAATAGTGCAAAGATAATGGTTGATAACGGGAACAACGACTCAATAATCAGATGAGACAGACGTGTGACGTCATATGCCCTCTCTCTTTCTTGCTTACGTCACACGTCAACCAATGCTACCCCTAACCCCATGGAGTTTAACCTTTCACTCTTGGGTATAGAACACAGTTTACTTTGAACAAAATTGATGACGACATCCAGTTTAGATTCCAGAGTTCGAGCCGATTCGATTTCAACTTTAAATTGAATGTAATAAAGGTTAAAATTGAAGTTGATACTAAATATAAGTTGTTTTGCAATTTATTTGAGGTTACAGGAGCCATGTTTTTACCCCTTCGCGCTAAATGCTATTGTTTTCAGTTTCATTGTAGTATTTATACTCTGTAGTACAGTCAGCGTCGTATATTTGGAGACATAATTTTTTTTTTACAGGATCTGGCCCCTATTTCACCAAATTGACATTTGTCACTGACATATGTCGGCAATTTTTACAGTAATTTCCTTATTTGAATAGGGAACAATTATGTTGTGAAACTTGTGAAACAAGGATTAATTTTGCAGTCACTTGACTCAGCTTTAGGGTTCATGTATTGTCGAGTTTATCAGTATCTCGGGTCTCCAGAATTCACGAGGCTAATTTTTTTTGGGTCTTCTCGGGTTGTCGAGATATTAACATAAATTTACGAATGGTATTGCATATCTTTTCGGTTTAAATAATGAAAAAAGTCGTCACAAAATTAAAAGGATGTATCATACAAAATATCTTATTTTAAATTGTCCTGTCAAATAAAAGTATCAAAACAAAATAATCAAGAAACTTTTATTGACAGTTTTCAAGAAAATTAGCTTCTCTCAAACAAAATAAAATCAAAGTAAAAAGGTTTACATTACGCTGACTTCTAATTACAATCACATTACCATTTTTGGCAGGTTAATTACGAAAAAATTAACTTATAATTTTGCAAGATCAATAAATTAACATCTGAAATCACACACACACACACACAACACAATTCAGTAGCAAGATTCGACCCACACGTTCTAAATAACATACTTATTAATTTCATTTAACATGCTAACATATGAATCAGTAGCAAGATACGACCCACACGTTCTAAATAACATACTTATTAATTTCATTTAACATGCTAACATATGAATCAGTAGCAAAATACGACCCACACGTTCTAAATAACATACTTATTAATTTCATTTAACATGCTAACATATGAATCAGTAGCAAGATACGACCCACACGTTCTAAATAACATACTTATTAATTTCATTTAACATGCTAACATATGAATCAGTAGCAAGATACGACCCACACGTTCTAAATAACATACTTATTAATTTCATTTAACATGCTAACATATGAATCAGTAGCAAGATACGACCCACACGTTCTAAATAACATACTTATTAATTTCATTTAACATGCTAACATATGAATCAGTAGCAAGATACGACCCACACGTTCTAAATAACATACTTATTAATTTCATTTAACATGCTAACATATGAATCAGTAGCAAGATACGACCCACACGTTCTAAATAACATACTTATTAATTTCATTTAACATGCTAACATATGAATCAGTAGCAAGATACGACCCACACGTTCTAAATAACATACTTATTAATTTCATTTAACATGCTAACATATGAATCAGTAGCAAGATACGACCCACACGTTCTAAATAACATACTTATTAATTTCATTTAACATGCTAACATATGAATCAGTAGCAAGATACGACCCACACGTTCTAAATAACATACTTATTAATTTCATTTAACATGCTAACATATGAATCAGTAGCAAGATACGACCCACACGTTCTAAATAACATACTTATTAATTTCATTTAACATGCTAACATATGAAAAAACATACAAGTTAGAAAACAAAAGCTTGAAAAAAATAAACAGTATATTATTTACGCAGCTAAGCTCGCGTGTTGTTTTAGAAAAATAGGAAATATATTATCTAAGTAGTTTATATATCGTTAGTTAGGTATTTTAAGTGTTTAAATTTCAAGAAAAATTAAGAGAAAAGAACAGATAGTAAAATTTAATAAATCAATATTAGAAAAACAAAATAGGCCAGTCAATATCGACACAAAAAACTTAGATGAACTTTCTTAGAATATTGATTGCAAATATGAACACTAAAAATAAAGACAAATACAAATCATTTATTTGTAAACATAGGTAAGAAGTTATACAGCTGGGGTGGAAAAAATAATTAAATCACTATATACGGCCATCAATGGGCGTACGAAATAATATTAGTTTAAAAAAATCGGGTTGCACTCCGGGAGTGCCGGCAGGAGTGAAAACTTGAATATTAACGTTGTGCATTTTTGATAAATTGATATATTTAAATTCAAATTGTTTATGTCAAGCCATTTAATTATATTTGCTAACGTCATTGTAATTTCATTTTCATACGTCAAGTTTTTACATTTTATCAATATTGTACTATCATCAGCAAATAATGTCATAGTAGAGTATTCAATGGTTGTTAGCTTGTTTTTAATATATATTAAAAATAATAGAGGTCCTAATATTGTCCCTTGGGGAACGCCATACTCTACATCTCTACATTTTGAATCTTTTCTATTAGAGTTTGTTTGCAGATAGTTTTGATAGCAGTTTGTTTTTAAGTTACGATTCAAACAACTTTAACGCAATGCCTCGTATTCCATAATGGTAGAGCTTTTGCAAGAGAACACCATGGTCAACATAGTCAAAAACTTTTGACATGTCCATGAATATATCGCAAATGTTTTCCCTTTTGGCGTAAGAGTCAGTCACTAATGTCAGCAAGTTAAAAAATAAAAAATTGTTTAAAAAAACAAAAAACCGACTTCAAAAAACCTACCTCTAAAAAGCAAGAAATAATATTCGAAATAATAAAAACACGTCTATTGAAGTCGGGTGGGGCTGGAGTACAAATTCCTTTTTTTATTCTAAAAGCCACACCCGACTTCAATAGACGTGTTTTTATTATTTCGAATATTATTTCTCGCTTTTTAGAGGTAGGTTTTTTGAAGTCGGTTTTTTGTTTTTTTAAACAATTTTTTATTTTTTTATTTTTAGTGTAGGTACCTTTTGTATTAGGTAGTGTAGGTATATTATTTAGGTAGAAAAATCGGCTCAGCCAAACGTGAGTTAATCGCGGAGAAACATTCATACATGCGGGTCAAACTGATAACCTCCTTTTTTAAGTCGGTTAAAGAACTACACTAAAGATATCCCTTTTCCAACAAAAAAATAATTATCTTATTCAGTTCATAAACAAAGAAGTTATACGACTGATCATCGAGGTAGTTCACACAAAAGCATACTATTTTCGTGCTTTTTTCAAGATTACTTGAAAAGTACTGAACCGATTTCAAAATTTTAAAAAATGGGACCAACTTGGAAGTTTACCTAATGTAATAACGTTTGAATCATTTCGATCGGTTCAGCCGTCTTCGAGTAATCGATGTACATACAAAAAAAAAAAAAAAAAAAAAAAAAAAAAAAACGGGTCGAATTGAGTACCTCCCTCCTTTTGAAGTCGGTAAAAATAGCTAAGTTTGTGGATTTACCTCGTCGAAAATCAAAATTTTGAGAAGAAAACATATTAAATTTTTCAAGAAATGAGTAAACTGTTTTATTTATTACTAGCAGCCGCCCGCGACTTCGTCTGCGTGGAAATATTTTTTGCTATCCCTCGGGAATAATATTTTTTTTTCGGGATGAAAGGTATCCTATGTCCTTCTCTGTACCCCTAAGAACGTGTATGCAAAATTTCATGATGATCGGTTCAGTAGTTAAGACGTGAAGGCGTAACAAACAAACAAACAAACGGACTTTCGCATTTATAATATTAGTAAGGATTCTTTCAAAAATGATTGATAGGATTACTATAAGAATTACAAAGTAAAAAATGTGGTAAAAAAATTCAGTTATTTAATTATTAAGAAACTGATTAGGGAATAAATTCCTTTTTTTATATCAAAAATGAATTCTACGTTATTGATATATCCGAAAATGATACCAAAATTGCCTTAATTAGGCAACCTAAACTTAGGCAGTTATTAACATCGGACTTAGTTGAGGCTGAATTTCCGCCTCCCCCCCAACTGCATGAAAAATCCAGGTGGCTCCACTTCGTAAACCCATCTTAGGAACACAAAGATCAATCCTGCCGAAGGAAACCTTTGGTTCAGCAATTATTTTCGTGAACAGCCACCACCATAAACTTTGACGTACCATAGCTTAGTTAGAAACTATAACTCGTATCAAAATGAATGAGAGATTACTTCTTGATAAATTATCTACAAATTAGATAATTTATCAAGAAATAATTTAGTTGTCGACCATTTTGTCCTGCATTGTATGGTTTTTCTGAAAATTGAGAAAATCTGTAAGGCTGCGTTCAAACGATAACGCACAACTTGCACTCAACCAGAACTCAACTCGAACTCAACCCGAACTCACCTCAAACTCACCTGAACATTACACAAGAGCTTATTAATGTGTCAATAAGTCTCAAAATTGTAAGCGATGTATTTCAAGGTGGGCTGCGGTTGAGCTGAGTTTGAGTTGAGTTCGGGTTGAGGTTGGGTCGTGTGTTATCGTTTGAACGCAGCCTAATACGGGACACTTTTCAAGGGGGGGAGGGGTGACGCGGTAGAGGAGGGAGCGGAAAGTTGTTTTTTATAATGTACCTACTCACCCTAAGGTATAACATAGCACATTAAAACTAAACTATTAATTTTGCCGACTTTCCCATACATTGAAATTTAAAATGAATAAGCCTACTGAGCAATCCTTCGAGTTACCCTTAGTTCTCGGATCTCATTTTATTTTATTATTATCTTTTATTAAAAGCGTATGCATTTATACTTCAATATGAAACAAATAAATCCCCCAAGTATATAAAAAGCTAATCAGATTATATTTGAAGTGGGCAATCAAAAGATAACGAGCATTTATATCGCGTGGAGTGTATTCGTAATAATATTGAGCTTATACACTCGACGTCAGAAAAATCGCACCTCTTCGAAAATAAGTTTAGACTTGGCCACTTGGCTAGCTAAGGTTTTATTGTTTAAATGTTGATATCTATTGAAAGTACATTTAAGAATAGAATAGAATATATTTAATTGCCATATACTGTGTACAATTTGCAGGTTGAATTGCAGTATTATATTAGTAACAACAGGTATGCAATTTGAGAGTTACGTAATATAATTAATACTTAAAAAAATAATTTCTAAATAATACCTATGACTTATTTAGTTTTACAAGCATAGTATTCATTCAGACTATAAAAAACATTGTTTAGTAACCACTTTTTAAGCTTAAATTTAAACAAAGGCAAATCAACTGCTTTGATTTCTAAAGGTAAATGATTAAAGACCTTTATGCTAGTACTAAACTTTCTAATAGTGCAAATGAAAGGTTGCTGGTACTTATGACACGGGTTTTCCCAGTATAATATACCAGCTTTTATATTTACTGTAACTAGAATAAGTAGGATAAATAACATTGTACTACAAGTTTTGTAAAAAGGTAGAAAATAAACATTATTTATTATTATTATATTACTAAAAGCACTATTATGATACAATTGATTATTCATTCGAGGTATACATAAATCATATTTATATTTATCGCGGGTGATTGAACGTGATGTGATTTTATTATCAAAGTATCTCTCTGGATTTTGTTTAATGAAAATTGTTGCCTCTAATATATAAATATTGGTTAACGTTAGCATGGACGAAATATATAATTTGGTCCATGACGTTAGATAACCCTTTCAATGAGCTTTCAATTAAAATAGTTTGATTTAATTAACATAACAGTTACCATAATTAAACGCTTAAAGCGTTATTGCTTGCGCCGCCATAAAAGGGAAATAAAAGGGGTGAGTGAGCAATAGTTTCTGATACAAGAGAGCTTTTAAAACTTATTTATGTTGTAACTGAACAATACATTATCAACTAAATATAACTGTAATCAATGTTGGTGATTCAGGAAATGCGGGTAAATTCGCTAATTCGGGTAGTTCATTATCGAGATGGAGCAAATATACTTCAACAGTTCAATTAAAAAAAGGATCACTCAAAATGGATACTATTGCCCATGCAGTTGCTTAAATATTGCAAAAATTGAGGCAATGTAATATTGCTAGGAAACTGAATCTCAGTAATTAATTGATTCCGTTCGACGAGTATTCCACTGGTTTCTAGAGACTGTTAGCAATGACCGAAGGGGAAGAAATATATAACAACAGGTACCATTAAATTAGATAGGATTAAATTAACATTGAAGAAATTTTTGAAAAGGTGCGATTTTTCTGACGCCAAGTGTAGTATATTGATCTCGAATTTTGATTATGAAAGACTGTATTTGTAACGGAAATGATAAATTAATAATAGCTTTATTTATTAAATTTTTACTTATAAATAAATGGGTGAATCAACTTTTTAATGTAATTTTTTTTATAAATTAAAACAAAACTAGATAACTCTTTTGTAAAAAAATCTCTATTTTACGATATTTAGATTCATAGCCAATAAAACATACTTAGCTTTGTACAAAAATAATCAATAGTTTAAAGAAAAACATGGGTGAACCAAGGGACAATGTTGTTTCCAGCTTTTATATGAAAAATAGGAGATGTCTCCTGGGTCACCTATGTTTTTCTTTAAAATCACGTAAAAAAATTCATGTCTTTTAAGTTTTCTTATAAGATATTTAGCTGAGAGTATTTGCAAGTACAGATTAACTTTATAAAAATGGTTTACGTAGATATTTTAAGAAATGCCACAAAACAACAAAAAGTTGATTCACCCAAATTTATTAATGCCCAAGAAATCCCTAGGGAATCTTTGACCAGGATAAAAACTGACCTATATTTTAATCCAAGACATAAACTATCTATGTACTTACCTAATTTCATCCAAATGCGTTCAGACGTTCGTGCGTGATTGAGTAACAAAGATCCAATGAATGAATGAATTTAATGAATGAACGAACGAATGAATTGATTTATTTGCTTTTGAATAGGGTAGAATTAAGATTATGAAATAGTTTACAAAAACCATATACCTAAAAATAGTTTTACGTACTCAGATATTGACTAGCTATTAGCATACAAATACAAAAGCCAATCATACAAACATATACATATAAAACATAGCGAAACTATTTTTTAGGGTTCCGTACCCAAAGGGTAAAAACGGGACCCTATTACTAAGACTCCGCTGTCTGTATGTCTGTCTGTCTGTCTGTCCGTCTGTTTGTCTGTCACTACGCTGTACTTCATAAACCGTGATAGCTAGACTGTTGAAATTTTTACAGATGATGTATTGCTATTGCCGCTATAACGACAAATACTAAAAATATAATAAAATATATATTTAAGAGGGGCTCCCATACAACAAACGTGATTTTTTTGCCGTTTTTTGCTTTATTTTAATAACGACTACAGGTAGAGAGTTAAAATTTTCATAGATGATGTATTTCTGTTGCCGCTATAACAACAAATACTAAAAATAGAATAAAATAAATACATAAGGGGGGTTCCCATACAACAAACGTGTTTTTTTCCCATTTTTTGGTACGGAACCCTTCGTGCGCGAGTCCGACTCGCACTTGGCCGATTTTTTTTCATTCATAAGGGCCAGTGCTAGGCTTTTATTCAATATTTAGGTATAGCCGAAAAAAGCGCATTGAATCCGTAATAGCTTTTCAGATCAGCTAGCCAGCGAAAATTGTTATTAAGTAAAAACGAGCCCAAACTCGATGGAGTTGCATGGTTTTATTACAGAGTTCCTGTGGTCTTCTTCCGGCTCCATTATCTGACCCTGGTCACTTTTTACCAATAGAGTAATCGTGATGACGAATCAAACAAGCCCAAATCCGATGGGGTTGCATGGTTTCAATACTGAGTTTTTGTGGCCTTCTTCCGGCTTCCTCATTACACCCTGGACCTTCATTTCCCGTCAAAGTACTTGTCAAGACGACTTTAACGAGCCCAAACTCGATGGAGTATGGTTTTATTACAGAGTTCCTGTGGCCTTCTTCCGGCTCCATCATCAGATCAGCTCAATGACACCATAAAATTGTATTGCCTTCCAGTTCTGACCTATGTTTAAAATTTCAAGTCTCATATACACTTCTAATTCAAGTCTCTTGTTCATCGGGAAGATGGAATAAGATCATTTGCTAAATTTGTAGACAAACAAGAAAGAAATTTTAATAAAAACCTTAAAAAAACTGACAACCCTATTTTAAGTCTTTGTCTCGTAACAGTAATAGCACCCCTTAATGTCGAGCCGACGACTAGTAAGCCCAGCGAACTTAAATCTATGGAACAAGCCCTCCCCTCAAAAAATGGCACCACACGAAAATTACAACTAAGTGGATGGAGCTAAAAATGCTGGCATTTAATTAAACAGCACACAGCGTCTGAACACTAATTGCTTATTAGCGACCATAATTTATATACTCATAAATATTTTCTATAGTTATGTTTGAGTGTGTGCATGTGTTAGTTAGTACAAATATAGCGATATTTACATAAAACTTATAATTAAGTAAACATTTCTATGAATTTGATAGAAAAAAAAACTAATGTATTTTTTTTTCTTTTATTAGCCCCGGTGATGTGGTGGCGTATTAACTTTGTATGTACCTACTACAGTAATAAACTAACTTCGTTACTGTAACCACGTCTTCTCATTTATCTCTGCACACCGCATACGAAAAAATTAAAAACGTTATTATTTCCACATCTTTTACTTCCTTATTTGTGTCGTTTACATCATTTGGCTACACATGACGTTATTTCTAATAAACTCTCGCTTTCTTTCTATTCTTAACAATACAGACTGCAATTATTCTAAAGAACACTAACGTCAGATAACGAGCGCGTGGCTGGCCCGACTAAAGCAAAATTTCTTTGCAATTACACTTCCATAGATTTTAGTTCGCTGAGTCCACCATATCACCGCATTAAATTGGATGACACGTCATACATAATAAAAGATAACGATGTAATACAGCCCCGGAGAAGAGATTCCTGTGTAGGGTTGTCAACTCTTCAATTTATATCTAAAAATTAAAAGGGGATATCAGACCACGTTACCGAATATTGTATATAAGGTCCTTCTGAAATAGTGCACAAAATTTTAAGGGGTCAATGTACTCATGCATACAAACAACTTTTACTATGGGACCAACATTGAAATCGCGAAAAAAAAAATTAGCTGTTCCGTATATTTTGATATATTCGATTTCAAATTTTCTATGGAACAGCTGATTTTTTTTTCGCGATTTCAATGTTGGTCCCATAGTAAAAGTTGTTTGTATGCATGAAAATTTTGTGCACTATTTAAGATGGACCTATATATAGGTCTGATAGTGTAGTTGGGTCTATCAACTTTTGATTGTACCATAGTTTTGATCAAACATCATTTTGGTATAAGGTATCATTTTGGTAACAGGGGCCGTACCGGCTAACTTACATGGCTATCGTTATCGCTTTCATTTGACAGATGGATGTGATACATCGCTACTTTTCTATGGTATGTGTTTATGTATGCAAAATAGAAGTAGCAATGTGTCACATCCATCTGTCAAATGAAAACGATTACGATAGCCATGTAAGTTAGGCGGTACTGTCACGCATGGGTGGCGAAGCTATATTCAATTAAACACAGATTTGCGTGATATATTGTATTTTTTCAATCTTTTCACGAATACACTTTTCGTTGAACCGCCATGTTTTTTTCAGAACCAAAGCAGAATGAGCTTTCAAAGATAATAAAGAAACAAATGTTCTCTATTTGACTTACTTCTTGCGCAACGACTAAAAAGTTTGTAATAGATGAAATCGAGCATCACAGTACGGCACTTGTACTATTATGTATTCTGTGGTACGGCCCCAGAAATAAATATGTTGGTTACATTTTTATTCGTATTTTAAGCGCTATCGCACACGGGCAACTTTTGTCTCCGCAACTTTTTTGTCTCTCACGTGATTTGTATGAAAAGTTGCAGACGACCGTGTCGCTTCGTGTGCGCGCTTCCATATAAACCCGTGGACTTGATGTGAGAGACAAAACAGTTGCTGGGAGACTAAGTATTAAATTTTACCCAAAGCATTATTTTTAAGGGGTACCTAGTTGATAATTTCTTTAAAGAAAATTTACCTTTATGTTTGGAGACAGGAAATCTGGAAGGACAATTAAAAGTTGATTGATTGCTTTAAAAGTTAATAAAGGGTTTTGATAGACAGACGGACGGACAGACAGACGGATAACAAAGTGATCCTATAATGGTTCCGTCTTTTCCTTTTGAGGTACGGAACCCTAAAAATTAGGTTATGATTGAAAATATCGGAAAAAATCTTGATTAATATCGGCAAACTCACAAAGATAGCAAGACGCGTGCGTAAAACGCATTCATTTTCATAATTTACGTAAACAAGATAAAGCCAATTATAGTCTCTTTTTACCGACTTCAAAAGGAGGGAGGTACTCAATTCGACCAGTTTTTTTGTTTTTTTGTTTTTTGTATGTACACCGATTACTCGAAGACGGCTGAACCGATTGAAATGATTCAAACGTTATTACATTAGGTAAACTCCCATGTTGGTCCCATTTTTTAAAATTTTGAAATCGGTTCAGTACTTTTCAAGTAATTTTGAAAAAAGCACGAAAATAGTATGATTTTGTGTGAACTACCTCGATGATCAGTCGTATAACTTCTTTGTTTATGAACTGAATAAGATAATTATTTTTTTGTTGGAAAAGGGATATCTTAAGTGTAGTTCTTTAACCGACTTAAAAAAGGAGGTTCTCAGTTTGACCCGCATGTATGTATGTTTCTCCGCGATTAACTCACGTTTGGCTGAGCCGATTTTAATTTCTACCTAAATAATATACCTACACTATCTAATACAAAAAGTACCTACACTAAAAATGAAAAAATAAAAAATTGTTTAAAAAAACAAAAAACCGACTTCAAAAAACCTACCTCTAAAAAGCAAGAAATAATATTCGTAATAATAAAACAGGTCTATTGAAGTCGGGTGGGGCTTTTAGAATAAAAAAAGGGATTTGTACTCCAGCAGCCCCACCCGACTTCAATAGACGTGTTTTATTATTACGAATATTATTTCTTGCTTTTTAGAGGTAGGTTTTTTGAAGTCAGTTTTTTGATTACGCGCTATCAAATTTTTGGTACCTACTTGTTTACCTATTTCACTGTAACAAACTAAAACCTTTGTTTGTTACGAAATACTCAAAATGTTGATAATGTTTCATTGAACTAAAATTAGTATTTTTATAAAAATCTTGACAAAACTTTTTTGGCCTTCTAATAACTGCATACTATCCCGTCAATTGGTAATGCGCCTGGCGGCCATGATTTTAACCTCAAAAACGAAAAACAATTGTAAAATGTTTATATACCTAGGCCCGTATTTACAAACCGCTCTCAACTTTGAGAGCCATCTTGAGCTTATACTTGAGATGCTGTTCTTATTAATAGATCATACTTAAGTACATGTTTGAGTTCGTGGTATCAACTGAGAGCACTCATATTAATAAACAAAACTCTGCACTTGAGATCGCTCTTGAGATGATGATTGAGAGTGTGTTCGCCAAGTGCTGCAAAACCGTGACTTGAGAGCGTGCGCGCGCGGGATAGTTATTTTATTTTGAACTGCTACGTATGTTTTTGTACCTATGTACGTGGATAAAATTACATAGTTTCAAAATCTAATAAACGGAGTTAATTATTATGATGATATTGATTACGATATTACATAAATTACGAAATGTATTAGTCATAATAACAATTACAATATCCCGCCAATTTTTTCAAACAGAAAAGGCAAAGGCACATTTGCATCATACAGCCACGAAATACATAATCCAACAGTCTTCTTGAACTGACGTAGTAATATAAAGTGATATTTTATTTATGTGTAAATAAAGTGATATAAATAAATATTTAATATTACCACTTGTCTAAAATGTTTTGCACTAATTTATGAGAGTACAATTTATAAAACTATTACTTTTTGTAATTTGAGCTAACTATTCTACACAGCTTAAACGAAACGTTATACATTCAATCTTAATTCAAAAGTGTCATTTTACTGTATAAAAACCACCGTGAACTTAAGATCCTGCTCTTAAGATTGATCTTAAGAGCTGAGATCGATCTCATTTGATACGCTCTTGATATCTGACTATTAATTAATGTCCAACTTAAGATGCTGCTCACATCTTGAGAGCGTATCAGCTGAGATCGATCTTGAGATCGGTATTGAGAGCGGTTTATAAATACGGGCCTTAGACTCTATCTTATTGAAAATAATGATTCAATAATTAATATATTACATTACCTATTAGAATTTTCTTGTTTCATGATATTTTTAGTTGCGGATCACGCCAACGTGGATGTTAATGTGACAAGGCTCCAGCGCATTACCAATTGACGGGGATAATAGCTATTGATTTCACAGGTCTCCTAATGACGGACGGAATGCGGGGAATTCGGCTTCGTTAAGGGTCTTTTTACACCTTTTACGTGATGTTGTAAAAAAGATTAATTAAATACTAATTTCACAGTAGTCGAGATAAGGTGAAAGAAGCAATGACATAGTTCTCTTGTAAATATTTAGTAAGACAAGCAGATTTACTTTGTTTCTGTTATCTCTTAAAATAAACAAACATATAGTAGAATTAATGATAAAAAATAGTGTTGGAAGTGTTATTTTCTGTCTTTTTCGTCTATTTTAATGAGGGCTTTTCCAAATGACATAAACTGTAGGTTCGAAAGATGGTGTTGATAAAAAGGTAAGTGTCAACTGTTAAAAACGTATGAAAACAATTTTTTTAGTACAGGCCGTTTATTTTTCAAAGCCAATTTTGACACTTCTTCTGACCATCAAAGCCATCTAGTGAGGCAAATAGTTACTTTTTTTTAAATGTCACTTTGAAAAGCCCTCAAAGTTTCTACGATAAAATTAAAGAGTGTCTTATGGCGTTTTTTTAAAGGCGCTACTGCTGGGGCACAGGCCTTCCTTATGAATGGATAAGGAGGATGGGCCATAACTCACTACGCAGGCCCAATGCGGATTGGTGGGTGATAACGACTGCAAATGCAGCCGGGATCAACGGGCTCATCGTGCCTTCCGAAGCACGGAGGAACTAGAGATAATAATTTTTCGGTCACCCATCCCATGACTGACCCTAGCGAAAGTTGCTTAACCTTCGCAATCGCAGGGCCAAATTGAAAAATCACCAGGAATCGAACCTATCAAATCTGAATAAAAACATAACAACCTTTTATTTTTATTATACCGATCGAAAGGGTCTCTTAAAATTCCCATCTCAAGGGCATCTCAAACATAAAAAATTATTACTTACGTATTGTATCGTATGCAATTTTTTAAAATTTTGTACTTATCGTCGTTCATATTGCAATTTGTTCAATGTCAATAGGTTCTATGTTGAATTTCTAACAAAATATAAATTAATTTTGAAGATTTCATTATTCACATTAAATAGAACAAAATGGTTAGGATAGTTAAAAAACATGTCCATGACTTTTTTTTTTTTTGTCCAGTAAGTATATGCTTTTTTTATTTAATCTCCTTAAACTTGTCATTTTTGACATAGAACAAATTGCAATATGAACGACGTTATGCAGTTCCAATTATTTTCAAAAACAAAATCAAGTCTTCTTACAGTAATATTTTCTATTTCTAATATTTAAGGTACGCAGAGTCACTTTTCCTCCATGTGGCAAAGTTTTGGGACACCCTGTATACATCCTATCTAGAGATGGGCAAAAGACCCGGTTTAAACCCGACCACTACTGGGTTGAAACCCAATAAAAACCCACATTGTTTGTCATATAAATTTTTTACAGTTTCTTATTTCTATTGATATGTGACGTTAATATGGAAACAATTTCTTGTTAAATTAATACAGAAAAATATTTAAATGATAAAACATCTCTTATTTCTATAGATTTCATTTAGATAGAGAAGCAGCATTCCGCAAAGTCATTTAAATAGATAGCAACTTTTGCTCCAACACAATAAAGTGCAATTCAGGTCGCGCAGCGCTAATAGCAGTTGCCTCTCTTTCTATCGCGTGCTCTTTTCTGACGACGCAACGTTAGGGTCGTCTTCCTTTAAAAGAACTGCGTAGCATATATCATAATGTGAAAAACGACAATTGTTTATTGGTTTTTAGGGTTCCGTAGCCTAAATGGCAAAAAACGGAACCCTTATAGATTCGTCATGTCTGTCTGTCTGTTTGTCTGTCTGTCTGTCTGTCTGTCTGTCCGTATGTCACAGCCACTTTATTCCGAAAGTATTAAGACTACACAGTTGAAACTTGGTAGGTAGATGTATTCTGTTAACCGCTTAACGAATTTAATACAAAAATAAGAAAAATCAAAGATTAAGGGAGGGCTCCCCATACATGGAATTAAAACTGAAAAAATTTTTTTTCTTCAAACCAACACGTGTTGGGTGTCTATAGATAGGTCTTAAAAAATGACATTGAGGTTTCTAAGACAACTTTTTCTCAAAGTCAACCGTTTGAAAGATATTCACCGCCAAAGTGGTAAAATGTGTGTCCCCCCCCCCCCCCCCCCCCCTTTAACTTTTGAAATAGAGAGTGAAAAATCTAAAAAAAGTATATGCTGTAGATCTTAGTAAACACTTTCAACCAAAATTGGGTTGAACGAGATATATTAATTAGTTTTTGAGATATAGCACATTTTCCAAAATCGCAAATATAACTTTGTCATTCATACCAACACTGTGAAAAACAAAGTTATTTTTTACAGACGAAAAATTATAGGTAGTATTAAATATGGTATGGTATAAGGTAACTACGGAACCCTATGGCGCGTGGCCCGACACGCACTTGGCCGGTTTTTTTGATTTTGACATCCGTACACGGCATAGTAAAGTGCGTTCGCTCAGATAGTGTCGCCCTTTTATCGCACCGCCTTTGCACGTGCCGCTTTTTGTCAAAGGATGCCGCCGCATAAACAAAGGGATACCGCGTGCGGCGTACACCCGCAAGTCAATTTGGATTTTGGCAGTTTTCATAGAAGTGCCATAGTGAAAGGTTATGTTTGTTAGCGGTATTCCTGTCTCTGAACACAAGTGCTTGCGGGTGTACCGACACTATCTAAGTGAATGGACTTTATTGGCGATTCGACATTGTTACTATTATAAAGAGATAATACCGCAACCTCGAGCGAGTGAAGGAGGCCTGTCCATGGGCTTAAACTGGGTCTTAACCCAGCAGTCGGCTCAAAACTGGGTTCTTTGCCCATCTCTAGTTTATGGCTAAGACTTATAGCTAAGACGTATCTTAAATAGATGGTAATAAAAGCGAATTTTGAAATAAACCGCTCTGAAGCCTGAAACCTACTCCATAAAATTGATGAGCTTTATCTCTCCACTCCATTCAGATCCTTAAATAAATGGTCACAAGGACCATTTTCGTAAAACGATCTGGCGACCCAGTGATATTTAAGCGACCTAGATAGAGAACAAATCGGAATGTTAAGAAAATATTTTCGGCTCCTTTTTAATGCCGCTTCTATTCGATGTTACGACTCGATTGTTGTAATCGATTTATCTGTTTTTATTCGCGAATACACTCATTAGAGTTACGGGCAATTAAACTTTCTGGCAAGCGTGTCTTAAAAATGTTAGGAGGTGTAAAAAATAGGCCGATAGGGTTGCCAATTTTGTGTTTTTATTAATTGGTTAATTGCCAATTTTGTTTAATTTTTTATTAGGTAATTTTATTTTTACAGACCAATAAGTTAATCAATGTTAATGGTGAATTTTGAACTAAAATCTAAACAGTTCCAAAAAAAATTACGAGTCTACAAGTATACTTTACAAGAAAAAAATATAAGTTAATGTAAACAAATTAGGTAAATATGTCTTTTTCCAAGTAATTTATGCAAGACACTTGTAAAAACTGTCAGACGGAATGGAGAGTCACCGCCTCTTTGGTCTAGTGGTTTGCCCACCCGTGTAAGACGCGGGGGTCCCGGGTTCGATTCCCAGGGGGGGTACAATTTGTACTCGGTTTGGTTGGTGGTAGGGCTTGTTTCAAGTCCGCCTGGCTAGCTACCACCACCTTACCTAAGACACCATAACAGCAATTTAAAAATTGTTGTGTTCCGGCAGCTAGAGGTAAGATAGCCAATTCCTTAGTGATGAGGATTCCGGGTGTAGTGTCCACCTTCGGCCTTATCGTCACTTAATATCAAGTGAGATGAAGGCCAAGCACTATTGGCTCCGTGCACGTTTTTAGCACCACCTAGCGTCTTCCAACTTTGTTGGCTCTGACCTGACCGTTTTGACGTTTTGATATGTAATGGCGGCATTGTGACAAAATGTTCAAAAATACTATACATATTGTGTTATTAGTGTAAATTTCAAAATTACTGTGATTTGGGTGGACAAAGTGTAGGGAAATAATTTTTGGTCATTTAAATTAAATATGACAAGTAAGATCTATTCAAAAAGAGTGTTTTATTTTGGTTATATCAGGGTTTGTTTACTTCTTTTTTAGTTGTAGATTTTGTAAAACAAGAGGATAAAGCTACTTTAATAATTTTACTAAGTGATAATAAACATATATAATTATTCCTGTATCGCTAATAATAAATTAAATATCGTTTTCAAACAGATTACAGAGCCTTCATTATTTCTACTTTTTGCCACCATGAGCGCTGCGATCGATTATTATACCTTCGCACCCTCCCAATACCGTTGTGGATAAAATAACCCTAAGAAATACTTTGGATTTTCCATAGAGTTTTTTAAAATATAAGTTGTGATATTTGTTCAACTAAATCACAAACAAGGGTGAAAACATATATTATTAGAAATAAACAATCACACGTGTAGCCTGTAATTTAACGTGTTTTGATAAAGTTGTGGAACAGTAATTTTCATAAGGAAAATACTTGTACATAATACTCGTAAGCACAAGACCTTGTAAGTTTTGATAAACAAGGCATGGCTTCGATTTTGCTAATAGTAACGTATTAGGGATGCAACGATATTTCTATTAGGATACCGATTCGAATGACGAATGCATCGTAATAGCGATTACGATAACGAATACATTACGATTATTTTATTTACATTTAAGAAAACAAGACAATTGAGTGAAATTTAAGATTCATTTAAATTTTAATGACAATTTACCACTTAAATGACATCATTATGATAAATTCCTTTTAAATTCTTATTAGGAAAACATAACATTTTTAAATTATTTGGTTTCAGTCTATTTCTTATATCCGTATGGATTAAACCAGCTGTGGAGAACAATAGTTCCGAATCTAAAGTAGCTGGTTTGATGGACAAATACTTATGGACCTATTTTATGAAGTTAGGAAATACAGTTTTTTTCTAATATTTGGTGGACCTTTAGAAAAATGCTACCATATCTCACTGTGTTCGTGACTTTTTGGCATGGTTTTCTATTAAAAAAAACCGACCAAGTGCGTGTCGGGCCACGCGCAGTAGGGTTCCGTAGTTATCTTATAAAATACCATATTGAATACCACTATAATTTTTCATCTGCAAAAATAACTTTGTTTTTTATAGTGTCTGTATGAATGACAAAGTTATATTTTATTATTATGCGGTTTTGGAAAATAATCACTATATCTCGTTCAAACCAATTTATATCTCTAAAAATTATCACTATATCTCGTTCAAACCAATTTTCGTTGAAAATTTTTATTAGGATCTACTGCATATATTTTTTTAGATTTTTCACTCTCTTATTTTAAAAGTTAAAGGGGGGGGGGGACACACTCATTTTTACAAATTTGGCAGTGTATATCTTTCAAACGGTTGACTTTGAGAAAAAATAGTCTTAAGAACCTCAATGTCATTTCTAAAGACCTATCTATAGACACCCCGCACGTATATGTTTAATGAAAAAAATTTTTTTCAGTTTCAGTTCCATATATTAGGGGAGCCCCCTTAATCTTTTATTTTTTTGTATTTTTATGTAAAAACCTTAGAGCGGTTCACAGAATACATCTACCTACCAAGTCTCAACTGTGTAATCTTAATAGTTTCGGAATAAAGTGGCTGTGATATACGGACAGACAGACAGACATGATGAAACTATAAGGGTTCCGTTTTTTGCCATTAGGCTACGGAACCCTAACAACACCAAGACGTACAAAAACAATAAGATGGCTGTCAGAGCAAACATCTACGCTCTTTTGCATTCCTTTACACGCGAAAAAATACATCAAACTAGTTTTAAGAATCGTTATCAATCGCAATACTTTTTACGATACCAATGATCGTCAAAAATTACGATAACCTGCGATGTACGATTATCGGCATCGGTATCGTTGCATCCCTAGTTCTTCATCTTTCAAGTTTTGGGTTTAAGAAACATGAACTGTGTCAATAGTACATTAGGAGACAAGTTAGCTTAGGTTGCTCATTGCACACAAGGCTTTAGGTTGCAGCCCGAGCTGCAGGCGAGGGCGTAACTCAGCCGAGTGTGCAATAAGCAAGAGCTCACGAGTTTCATTCGACGTTTTTCAACACATTTGCGAGGAAAAAACAAAGTAATTTACCACACAGCAACAAATACGACAAAAACAAAATACGATAATTATGATCGGAAAAGGCGCACAGGTTATTTTTTTTTTTTCACACGCCCAATGCAAGAATATTTTGCGAACAAAGGGGAGAGTGAGCATACAGCCCTACTTCAAAATTATAATTTTAAGCGGTAAAACGCAAATATTTTAATATTTTATAGCAAAATATTGTGAATAATGAATAATTTGATAATAGTAATTATTAGTTTAACTTTATTAAGGACTTACATAATTATTCATTCCAAAAATGTATATGGATTTTCAGCGGCATAGAACCTCTTTGTTGTTACTAAAAAAAATAACTGTATTACCCGGTTAAATTGGGAATGCTCTGTTTACTCGCATAGAACTTGCAGTAGGGTACTAATTTAAATTTGTAGGGTTTTTTTTTTTTTTTTATTGTTGTCAAAAAAAGATACAAAAAAAATACAATTTAAAAATCACTCGCCAAACTTTAAAGTTTGATGGCGAGATGCGCTCTTTTTTTAAAACTATCTTAACCTACCACAGTTCTTTTACAAGGAATTTGTAACAATAAATAATAATGTTAATTTAATCTATCGAGAAACACACCCTTCAATCTTGTCTTCAACAAATTTTTACTTAATTTACGATCCTGTCTCAGTAAATCTATCTTATTAAATAATTTTGGTACTAAAAATTTTGACAATCTTTTTCCATAATAGTTATTAACCCTAGGAATAACGAATTTCTTCTGTCGTACACTTTTTGTATTATATCTATTTTCAACACTGACTTTATATTGGTCACCGTAGTAGTGTTCTAATCCTATCAAAAAATCAACCTTTTTATCTATAGGTAATATTTTACACAGTTTAAATAACTTGTGATATTCTTTGTTACACTTTTTTTTTACATTTTTACTTACTAAGAACTTAAGTAGTCTTATTTGTAAATTCTTAATATTTTGCAGGTACGTCATAAACGTTCGCCTGTACACAACAAGTCCGTAACTGATAAGCGAGTCCGCCAGTGCATAATAAACCATCAGTAGTGTATCTTTATGCAACACACACTTCAATTGAAAGAACTTCCCTAGTACGGATCTTAACCTATTACAGATAACATTTACGTGAGTTTTCCAATTAAAGTGTGTGTCTACCACCAGACCTAGGTATTTAAAAGTATCAACATATTCTAGTTTGACACAAGTACAGTTAAGTTTGTTCCAGTGCAAACATTCGAATGTGTGTCCTATTATCGCAAGATCTTCACTGTTGACAGCTTTAGCTTGGTGGTTATAAGGCGAATGTATGTGAATGCATTTTGTTTTTGAGAAATTCAAAATGATACCGTTGTCATGTGCCCACTTTGTAATACCTTCAAAATCTTTTTGTATGTACTTTTGTATTTCCGATATATCCTTTGAGGCATAAAGTAGACACATGTCATCGGCATACATAAACACCTCGCAGTTTTTTACTACATTCGAGACACTGTTAACGTGCATGACATATCCTACTGGCCCAAACACCGATATTTGGGCCAGTAGGATATGTCACAATTCTATAACCAACTGGTGTTTTAAATATTATTGCACGCGTTTGTTATAGCGCGGTTTATGGCCCTAAAAGCGATGTATTAGGGCTCACTTTACGAGCAAGTGTGTTGAAAAAAACATTACAATTCAAACACAATTGAAACACGATTATGACGTTAACAATGGCAGACTTGGGCCACTGATTGACTGTCAAACGGACAAACACGAGATTTCCTGGAGTTTTTGGCGGGATTTTGTCGAGTTTAGTTCGGCGACTTTTTTAATTATTCGCAAATTGATTCATAGTGGATATTGTGTCTTAAAATTGGTGCAGTTTTGTGGTACAAGTGTCTACGCAACTGAACAATATGTGGGATAATCGAAATAGGCGCGATCTTGGTTGTGTGAAGCTGAGACTTTTATTGTAGTGGTCGCTACCTCGGCAAAACTTACCGGGTTAACTGTCTTGATATACTTGCTGCCAAATGCTCCAAGCAGCATTGGAATGTGATGCACCCGCATTTTAATGTAAACTGAAACAATCTACTAGAAAATCAAGAAATACTGAACTACCTATATTCAAAACATGATACTGGCAAAAATTACTTCCAAGAGGAAAGTAGATTGCCATAACAAAAATAAGAAGAAGAAGAGATTTCCTGTACAAAATGACTGACCGGAAAATGATGATAAGTCCGAAACGGCACTTTTGTTTCTTCATAATACACAAGGTTATTTGTGCAACAACCTCGCAGGAGTAGATTACAGCATCTTAAGTGTCCGTGTACGGAAAAGTCATACAAACATTGTTGTTTAACAATGTTTGTATGACTTTTCCAAAAAAAGACAAGAAAAATTCCACTTTTCATACAAATCTCGAGCAGCTATTCGTATGGAAGTCATTTTTAGGGTTCCGTACTCAAAGGGTAAAAACGGGACCCTATTACTAAGACTCCGCTGTCCGTCTGTCTGTCTGTCACCAGTAGCTCTACCATGAGTTGGTATAGTAAACTACAATAGTTTACTATACTCGCTAGCGAGCATCGAGTAACGTTTTGGCCTTTTTCATAGCAATTCGGTACCATGAGTTACTAATTGACAGATGGTATCGAGAAATACCGTAACGATAGTAGTAAAGTTACTCACTTGCGTTTTGACGTGTGAGATCAATGAGTATACCTTTTACTATCCTCTATGGCATAGAGGAATGTAAAAAATATGTACAACAAAAGAGAATGTAATCAAACCGCGGTACAACATAGTCATTGGCGTGAATACTTCTATTTTAATTTAATTTAGTATTTTTTGTGTCTAAAATAGTCTAAATAATGTCTTTCAGGGCTTATTTAGCATAAAATATGTGCGCCACAGCTGCATAATGCGACGAAATCAAGGGCAAATTATAAACCGATAAATATGAAAACCCGTGTTAGAAATCCTCTAGTCAGGGGGTGGGTCAGGTTGTGCCCAACGCTGAATAGTGGCCCTTCTAGGTGGGCCCTCCATTCAGTGGGCTTACTAAGGTCACCATTCAAATACGCCGTAACGTAATGCATTCCTCCACTTTGAAACTAATATAAAAAAGTTTAATTAATTAAGTACTTTCCTATCAAGCATATTACAAAATTAGAAAATATTGTGTTAAATCTAAATAATAATCAAATATGTTAATTCCGTCCGTATCAAGGTAATAAGTACTTGATACAAATAAGGCCTATTTACTTTTAAGTCTTTAAATATTATTTAATTTATTATTTAACAGTAGGAATATAAGAAAACAGTTCTAACTAAATGTAATTTTCCGAAAACTTGACTTTGGCCGTAATAAATCGATTACACTTATTAAATTAAGGCCTATAACTTTTTTATGTTAAATTGAGGTTAAGAAACCGGTTCCCTATGTATTTGCATAAAATTTTAAGGCATAATAAGTCATAGCATAATATGATTTCGCCGAATGATGTTTACGCATAATATTAGTTAGTCATAACAGCTTATGCATATTTTTTTTAAGCATAACTACTTTAAGCATAATCATGTTTAAGCATAATATTCTTTGGCATAAATTTAAACACGCATAATGTTATTTACGCATATTTTTATAAACAAAAAAATCACGACGTTTAAAATCACGAAAGAACATTTTAACTAAATACAAAATCCCGAAGCTCAAAAAACCGAAGGTTAATTGAGGGTTACATGCCAGCAGGTCGGTTCTGGCACTTCGCCGGCCGCTACCGCGGCACGCTCGCTTTGCTCGCTCGGCTCGTGCGTTGTTGGTCGCAATGGAACCTTACCTCCTCCTTGCTCGCTACGCTCGCTCGTCGTCGCACTTAATAGACCGACTTTCAGGATTTTTAACTATCGGCATTTTAACTTTCAGGGTTTCGAACTATCATCAGTCATTTAATAATCGATCTTTTAAGTTTCGGTCTATTGGATATCGACATTAAGGATTTTCGGTATTTTAAAAATAGGTGTTTTATGGGTCGATATTTAGGTCGTATGTGTTATGAGTTTTTGGCATTTTGATACAATACCTACCCCTTTTGCATGAAAATAAATGAGTGCGTAAAAATATTTATTCTTATTGTTTTTGAGTTTTATGTCTTAATAATATTAGGCGAATAGACAATATGCCTAATAACATTATGCGAAAATAAATTAGTCTAAATGGTTATTATGCTAATATAAATAGTATGCCAAAAAACAATTATGCGAAAGCATTATTATGACAAAAAAGATTATGCCAAATTCGTTATGCCAAATCAAATTAGGTATAAAACATTTATGCGAAAACAAGGGATCCCTAAGAAACCATATTAAATAAAAACATCTTATCAATAAATTTGAATATTTATTATAACAAAGTAAAGATTCATGTTATAATATATTCTAAAAAAAAGATCTCACTTTAACTCATAGATTTGTATCATTTTGGGCCTTATTTGTTTATTTAATATCATATTTGAATAAGGCACAAAAAAAACGTAGTTATCTGCCGCATGTCGCTCTGCCAGGTTGTATTTCGTCCAATTTGTATGTTTTTATTAATTTGGAAGGAAAATTGGATATTTTGTCGATTGTTGGATGATACACACATTATCTGTAATGAAATAAGTAAACCATAAGTTGTATAAGTTGCGGGGTTCTCATTAAGCTCTACCGTGTTGAAATAAGACCTAGGCTATTATCGTAATCACGCTCTGTCCCCCCCCCTACTCAAATGGCCAACATTCTATGCGTTTGAACGCTACGTTATTACGTGCCGTAAGCTTGTCACACAATATCAAAGTCTGAGATTTACATAAGCTTGCGACACGTTATTTAATCGTCTATTGCTCATATTTTAAGCTTTAAAAGTAAGGTTGGCAATTGGAGCATGGGGGCAGGTCGTCTTTAAAAAAATATTAAGAAACAATTATTAAGAGAAGCTTAAACTAAAACAGCGTAAGTTTTATAAAAAAATCATAAATGTATTTTCCTGGCTGGATTTAGTTTTATCTTGAGTTTTCTAATGATTTGTACTTGGACGAATCGTCCAAGGATTTGTATCAAGTACCAACCTTTTATTTCACCTTTAAACTATATAAACTCCTCTAATCGACTGCTTCTCATTTTATTCTTATCAATCTTAACAAGCTAGCTATTGCACAACAAAATACGCAAAGAAAACATAAAATAAATAATTATTAAAACGTGAAAATTACATTTGACATCTTCGATTTGACATAAATAGTAACCATAGAGGAAAGTAAAAAGATAGTAACCAACATAAATTCAAAATTCACTTACATTCGGTATACACGCACTAACTAGTGTTTTTTTACTTAGTCGGATTATAATTGCAAAGTACACCAACTAAGGTAAACGACCAATATTTCGGGTTAGTACGTTATTTCGTTTAGTTTTTTTTCTGTCGCAAATTATTAATTATACTTCATGATTCTTCCTCAATATTAGTACTATTAACACATGCAAGCGATACTACATGTGTTAATAGTACTAATATCTTCGGAAGAATCCTTCGTATAATTATGATAGAACTTCACTTACAGGTAAGTTCGTTTAATCATTAATTATTACACCTACATTAGTACAAAATCTATACCACATAAACTGTCTAAAAATCAAGTACCAAAGTACCAACATTTTGGTAACTGAACTGAGACACGGACGTTCAAAACTCTCAGTCGTCGGCACAGACAGCTTTATGGCGTGTATTCCTTGTCACCACCATAAGATTAGCGCTCGTATTGTACCTACTTCTTAAGCTTACAGAAAGTCAATTTGAATAAAATTTTAAATAGTTAAATAGTACAACTGATCCCGTATGCCCGTAGTAACTTCCAAACGAAAGGTCCGATTAGAATAATTTAAATAAGAATTGACATGTAAATAATCAACCTTGATTATTAAATTATATAGTTGGATAAGGATTAATATCATGAAACAAAATATGTAATAATTTTTTGATTCTACTCCAGTTTTGATTGACTAATTTGAACAAAAAGTGGTCATTGCGACTACACTATAAAAATTAAATATACAGGGTGTCCCAAAACTTTGCCACATAGAGGGAAAGTACCTTAAATATGTAAGATAGGAAAATTTATTGAAAGAAACTTTGAACAACCCTCGAGTAAGGGTTGCAGCCAAGGCCTGATTTCGAGGGTGTACTATTCAATAAAAATCCACTTAGTACACGACAGGTGTATTGGAATAATTAATTTGAACAAAATTGTCTCATGCCTTATACTTCTAACAATACAACTCAATAGCACGATTAATCTAACAGTGCCATCTTGCCATTTTGTTTTTAAAAAGAAACCGAACTGCATTCAAAGATTTTTTAAAATCGCTTACGTTTCGATACAAATTGATACAAATTTGTAATAATGATAATTTAAATGTTAAATTTCATGGTCTTCCTTTTGTTTAAGATGCTGTCTCACTTAAGAAAAAATAATCCTTATGAGTAACCCTTTTGATTTGTATCGTTAAAATAAATTTAAAAAAAAAGTTTTTGTTGGGTTCGATTCCTGGTTAAGGCAGGTGATTTTCCAAAAATTTTTGAATGCAGTTCCAATTATTTTTAAAAATAAAATGAAGTCTTCTTTCAGTAAAATTTCCCATCTTCAATATTAACGTACTTTCCCTCCGTGTGGCAAAGTTTTGGGATACCCTGTATAGCCGCGCGGATTTTTTTGTGGGTAATAATAAAACTATATTGGGGAATTCTCGATCCAAGTCGGCGAAAAGAATTTGCAATTTTCGAAAATTTTGGAAAATCTCAAAAAGTTACTGACCTATTTTAGGAATTCAAATTCCACTTTGAAGCCCTCTGGCAGACGTACAATTTGATATATAGCCCATCCGCGTACCTTTTATATCAGCGAAACTAGAGGCAAATGTCACAATTTCATAAATCGGGGCACAATACTCGATCACGTAAACATAGACCTAACCTAAGATGGCATTTTTTAAATCAAAAATTAATTCTAAGTTATTGATTTTTCCGAAAATGATACCAAACTTGGCTTAGTACTATACTTAGGCAGTTATTAACATCAGACTTCATGAAGGCTGAACTCTCCCCTCCCCCCCACCTACATGAAAAATCCAGGTGGCTCCACTTCGTAAACCCATCTTAAGAACACAAAGATCAATCCTGGTGAAGGAAACCTTTGGTTAAGCAGTAGCCGAATTTTTATTATTTTTGTCGTGTACAGTCACTACTATAAACTTTGACACACCATAGCTTGGAAACTATAACTTATAATTATTAATTTATCAGTAAATAATTGAATTATTGACCATTTTGTCCTAGCTTGTATGGTTTTCCTGAAAATTTAGAAAATCTGTAAAACGGGTCACATTTCTAGGGGGGAGGGGTGACGTAGTAGAGGGGAGAGGGGGAGAGTTATTTTTATAATGTACTCACCTAAAGGTATAACATAGCCACATTAAAACTTAACTATTAATTTCGCCATCTTCCCCATACATTTAGAATGAATATCCTAAGTCTTAACATGCCGAAATATGGGACATTTACCCCGTATCGAGTTCACATTAGCGAGGATAGTAAATTCGTGGATGGTGAGCACATTTACTATAGATTTTAGTTCTTCGCGTATCCGCTAGAGGCTCTGCTTCAATTTCCCATACAAATTGCTAACGCGGTCGATATCGAGAATGGTTTTTGTAAACTCATGGTAGTGCTACAGGCTGTATCTCATTAACCGCAACAGCTAGACAGTTGAAATTTTCACAGATGATGTATTCCTGTAGCCGCTATAACAACAAATACTAAAAACAGAATAAAGTTAATATTTAAGGGGGGCTCCCATACAACAAACGTGATTTTTTTGCCGTTTTTTGCTCGATATTAATAACGACAACAGGTAGACAGTTGAAATTTTCACAGATGATGTATTTCTGTTGCCGCTACAACAACCAATACTAAAAACAGAATAAATTTAATATTTAAGGGGGGCTCCCATACAACAAACGTAATTTTTTGCCGTTTTTTGGTACGAAACCCTTCGTGCGTGAGTCCGACTCGCACTTGGCCAGTTTTTTTTTGTCTATTTTCGTATGGAAAGTCATTTATGTCTGTTTTCGTAGAACAATACGTTATTTTTAATGATGTTAGTAAACTACTCCTGCGAGGTTGTTAGTATTTTATTTACAAAAGTAATCTACCTAGTTTTTGAATGATTTTTAATATAAATCTAATCGGATTTTATTTTAATTTGATATTATTCGAAAGCTAAATACTGAACTTGCGGTCTTTACTGTATAATTTGTCCTATACGACGTGTGTTAGTTAGAATTGAAAAATGTTAAATTTTCCTAGTGAGACCCCATGTCGTCACTTAAGGGGCCATAATAGGAAAACATGGTTTGCGCGGGCCATATTTTTATATAGCAAACGTAAAGTTATAGCCACAAAAAAAAACATACGACAGGCTAAAGAGATAATCTAGTTGCTACAAATATTACATTGCGTATGAACCTCACAGATTATTGTAAAAAAAAAATCAGAGCGCTTGTCGCGGGCCATATTTTTGGCGTAAATACTAGCGGAAACGTATTGAACTCTACACCAAAATACACTTTAACGTACTGTGCTATTGCTCCAATAACATTTTTTTCAAGAAAGATAATTGTGCTAAATATAATGATGAAAAAACAACGAAAAACATCGAAAAAGTGCAGAAGTGAGGTTATTTTCCATACTCTTTACACGTAAAGAAAAAGACAGAGACAAGTGATTTCGCATAACGGAGCCTTAACATCAGGTGAGGCGAAGGCCACCACTATACCATTGTAGATAAGAAAACACTATATTTTGTGGTATTGCTTCATCGACATCTACAGTGTGTGCTCACCCTTACAAACGACTGACGTACACGCCCTAATAAAGATTTGTGGGTATCCCTCCACACCCCATTCGTTCAAATTAGATGTTGCTTTAAATAGTTTTACTTGGACAAATAGAGTAATAAATACTTGCGCGTACAAACATTGGTAATGTTAACGAATAGTCTAAAGTTAGACTTGGAAAATCAGACTAAAAACATTAAGCTGAGGCACGTTATGGTTTACAAAAAAAAAGTTTGCTAATCATCATCCTTTTTTTTTATAAATTTTTGAAGTGAAAACTTCTTTAGCGGCGTTGTACGCTTTTTTGTGATGGGGAAAAAATGTTAAACTCGCGTCAGTAAACAATCACGTGGCTGATCGAAAATGCGTAAGACGGATGTGACGGATGGAGAGTAGACAGCTGGCGGTGGAAGTATCCCCCTCTCTTTCTACGGGGCGCGTTGAAAATGGCGGCGCGTCATTTTAAGACGTAAACACTTGTGAGTTGTGTCACCAACAACGCGCTAATTTTGAAAATGGAACTAATAGCAGCGATCTCTTCTAAAATAAGTCAATTATTCAATATTCGTCTTTTTCGTTCAAACTCAAAGAAAAAGACAAAAAATATACACTATGTACTGTCCAGTCAACGGCTTTCACGACAGTGTAATCACATTCAATCTATTTTATACTTAAATGTGAAGAAATTAAGTTTCAAAATAGATAGCAGATTTTTGTAAGTTTTGTATAACCTGACGTGCTGCTGATTGTACCAGAATTCCCAGGGCAAATGAAATTCTACGCGGTTGGAGTCACACAGCTATAATGAAGGAGTAGCTATAATAGTACCTTTAAATAAGGAAAACCGTATCAAAATCAGTTCAATAGTTGTTTAGGTCTTTTTAAGTGCGACTTATCTGGTTTCTGCAGTGCCCTCTGGTGGTCTACCACCATAAAACATACCCAAGAACCTGCTCTGAAATAAATGTTTTTGAATGCAAAATAACCGCATCGATATCGGCCCAGTAGTTTCAAACAAACATAACCCCAAACGCATATACCGCCTCCGTTCCGTTACGTCCATCTCGTGGGTAAAAATATAGATTAGGAAACTCCGGATGTGCGAGTCATGCTAGCTAGCATCAAAGAGAATGTAAAAAAAACCGGCCAAGTGCGAGTCGGACTCGCGCACGAAGGGTTCCGTACCCAAAAACAGAAAAAAAAATACGTTTGTTGTATGGGAGCCCCCCTTAAATATTAGTTTTATTCTGTTTTTAGTATTTGTTATTATAGCGGCAACAAAAATACATCATCTGTGAAAATTTCAACTGTCTACCTGTTGTCGTTATTAATATCGAGCAAAAAACTGCAAAAAAATCACGTTTGTTGTATGGGAGCCCCCCTTAAATATTATTTTTATTCTGTTTTTAGTATTTGTTGTTATAGCGGCAACAGAAATACATCATCTGTGAAAATTTCAACTTTCTAGCTATCACGGTTCATGAGATACAGCCTGTTGACAGACAGACAGACAGACGGACAGCGGAGTCTTAGTAATAGGGTCCCGTTTTTACCCTTTGGGTACGGAGCCCTAAAAACTAGCGTTTTAGCTAGCATGTCCGGATTTTTCAGAAGTATAGCCAACCCTTAACACAATATACTACTTAACAACTTTATATATATCTATGCCCTTTTTTATATATCCGACGAAGGGAAAAAACTTGCGCTTTTAAAAGAAAATGGCGGGCCGTTCCAATGAGTAGGGGGAACTTAAAGGGCGCCAGTGAAGTTTCTGACAATGAAACATTATTGCTAATGCCAGTTCGCCGAACAGTGGATATAAAACGCATTGTAAATAAATAAAACCGGTCAAGAGCGAGTCGGACTCGCGCACCGAGGGTTCCGTACAATCATAAATATATTTGGATATGTTACTTTAGTACAGTCTTTAAAAAAGTAGGAAAAACGGCAGACAGGTGGAAGGGCGAACAGGCGGACAGTTAATTTACAAATCTTAACCACAGCTGCTTATGGTGACTGAATAACGTTTCAGCAACTCCACATTGCAAACTGTTTATATTACTAAGTAGGAACTTATTTTTCGTACGGCAAATAGTAGGTAATTATATTAGAACCAGCCACCAATTATTATTATAGTATTAGGTTGCGCCATCTCTTAACCGATAGTCGAACTATTTTATTTTCTTAGGACTGCATTCTTAGGTTGGCGCCATCTGTTGACTGGTAGTGAAACAAAAGAATTTTTGTTTGTTTTTTGAATTTCTAAAAAAGTGTGTTATATCGAGCAGATATCGGAGATAAGGGGGGAGGGAATGGTATTTTTTTACATTTTTCATCATAAGTCGAAAACTATGCGGCCTAAGAAAAAAGAAAAAAATGTTTTAAAATGTGCAAACAGCACTCTTTCACGTGATACCCCACATGCCCTAGTCACCTCACTTCAAATTTTTAAGACCCCATTTCAGTCCCTGTTGTAAAAAAAATATTTTTTTCATTTCTTTCTAATTTGCAAAATAGTTAGGCTAGGTTAGGTTAGGTTAGTTAAACTATTCCAAATTTCAAGTTGATACCATTAGAAGTTTTCGAGATATCCAGCTATGACAGACAGACAGACGGACAGCGGAGTCTTAGTAATAGGGTCCCGTTTTTACCCTTTGGGTACGGAACCCTAAACACGGAACCTTATTTCTAAGACTCCGCTGTCTGTCTGTCTGTCACCAGGCTGTATCTCAGGAACCATGATAGCTAGAAAGTTGAAATTTTCGCAGATGATGTATTTCTGTTGCCGCTATAACAACAAATACTAAAAACAGAATAAAATTAATATTTATGGGGGGCTGCCATACAATAAACGTAATTTTTTTTTTGCCGTTTTTTGGTACGGAACCCTTCGTGCGCGAGTCCGACTCGCACTTGGCCGGTTTTTTTCCCTTATGCCGTCTGCCTTAGTCATAGGCTGGAATGGTCCAAACCTCTTCAACCAAGGTTCTGCGTAGGTATGTAGTCGGCATTAGAAAACATTTTAATTTTTACCCAACAATATCTCATCTAACAGAAATTGTGTTTCAAACTAAATAGAACATAGAACACGAAAGCAATATTAAAGTTTCACGTACGCAACAAATTATATTTGTTTGTGAAATTTTATTAAAATTTTAAACAGTCCCTTTGTTTACTGGCAAAGTTGCCAGTTATTTGAAATATTTATGAGTACAAAGAGAAACTAGCAGAATCGGTTGGAACTTCCACAGAGGGCAGTTTTCAAATAATTGGTGACCACAATCCACTGTCGTGTTAGTAATTTATATTGACTTGGGTAGATTCAAACAAAAATCCGTACCGATTACTGAACAACTAGAGCAGTGGGGTGGTTCCACTGATGATTGCAAGCAGTTTTTACTATGGGGGTTAGCAGTGAAAATTCTAAATGAGTAGCAAAAATACTGAGTGGGCAACTATTATACCAAGTAGGTAACTATATAACTGATTTAAGCTGCGCAACTTAGTATTTTTGTCATTTCGATTAAGATAATAGTTACCTTTTTTATATAAAATCTTTGCTAAAGTTTAAATTTGGTCGCCTGTTCTGAATAACTAGTTACTCAATTTGTATTTTAAATCAACTATTTTCAACATTTGTGGTCGCCCTCAGTCCGTCGCCCACTTAGTATTTCAGTACGCTATATTCAGTTTTTTTGATACCCAAAATTGTAATTTATTGTTACCTGATTAATTACTACCCTAATTTTTGAGGTTTCTACCTAGGGTTGCCAACTTTTTTTGGATCAAATATAGTAGTTTTAAGATTTTTAGTGTAAAAATATAGTAGATGGCGAAAAAATCCAAAAAAATATAGTAGGCTAAAGTTTTGTATGGAGGATTTTAAAGAAGTTGCATTTTTCATACTTAAGTTAGTACTATAACATTTTCATAATTTATTCAACAACCATAAAGACATGTGTTTAATCACAAAAAATATTATGCAATTACTTGTGCATATACATATTTCTTTTGTCGCTTTTGTTTAATTTTTTCACTTGAAAAAATATAGTAGTTTTGCCTACTATATTTTTTTTTTTAAATACAGGGTGCATTTGTAATCACTCTCCAAATTTTAAGTATGAGTTCAGTCCATGAAACATGTGTCGAAATACGCCAAAAAATTTTGGTCATCCCATACTAAACTGATCACGTGATCTCTTTGATTTGTATGAAAAGTCGTTTTTTTTACATATTTGACCCTATGTTTCTTAGAGAAAGTTGTTCAGTTACATGGACTGAACACATCCTTAAAGTTTGGAGAGTGATTTCAAATGCACCCTGTATATTAGGCGAGATAACCTCAATATAGTAGGATACTATATTATGTAGTAGGGTTGGCAACCCTATTTCTAGCCTATGAACCATATTCGGCATTATAAGGCTTTTACAAAACACCCTTTCTAAGTATATTTCACGCAGTTACCTTCTCATTTATCAGGCGCGTTATCATGACAACCTTTGGATACAAAATATACACGTTAAAAAACATTTTCGTAGAATTTTTTTCGCACCAATATTGACGCCTAAGATGGATTGACGCGACCGTTGCCTAGCAACGGCGGTGGAGGGGGTAGCTTACAAGTACCTACCAACACAAATTGAGAAATATCTTATCGAGTTACTTCAAATAAATCTGTAGGAGCTTTTTAAGGAAAGCTTTTTGTATTTAGGGATGTTAAAGCTCCGTAACCGAAACTATCGGATATCTGAAATAAAATCTACCCGTACAGTAACCGTAACTATCGGATATCAGAAATAAAAATCTATCCGTAACCGTAACTGAATCTGCCCCCCTAGCATGACCAACAAAACACGATATACGTGATGTATCGTTTTATCGATACTCAACTGTCAAAATCCATTGCCTTTTGACAGTTAAACGTGTTATTTAGCTATATTTCGTGGTTATGCTAGGGGGGCTGATGTAAAAGTTTCGGATAATTTTGGATAGGGACGGAGTTTAAATGACAGGTTTTTTTGCCCAACCGAGGCGACGCACTAATTTTACTTTTAAAATTTCATAAAATTATAATTATACTACGTAACCGAAACTATCCAAAACTAACGAATATACCAAAATAAATTTATATCCGTACCTAACCTAACAGTATCCGAAACCGGTATATTATTTCTATACCCGTATCGGTATCTAGATCCGACATAGGTATCCATAACATCCCTGGTATTTAATTTAATTAGTGCCTGCTAGTTTTCATATTGAAAGACTATTGAGGAAAATATATACACATCAACTTTGTCTAGGGATACAGGTGTTATTTTCATACAAACGAGGTAACTTTGAAGCCTTGGTTTCCTGCCAGCGATGTACTGTGCTGTGATCTGATGATGGCCATCCAGGGAGTGAATGGAGGAGATTCAGATCGCTGTACACACCCAACTGATCTGAACAGCATTCTAAAAGATTAATGGGTCAGAGTTCTCAGTTTGAGGATTTCCATACATTTTCATGCTATTTTCGCGGTTTTTTTCAAACATGTCCATTACGTTTTTAGAATGCTAGTCAGATCAGTTGGGTGTGTATAGCGATCTGAATCTCCTCCATTCACTCCCTGGATAGCCGTCATCAGATCACAGCACAGTACATCCCTGGCAGGAAACCAAGGCTTCAAAGTTACCTCGTTTGTATGAAAATAGCACCTGTATCCCTAGACAAAGTTGATGTGTGTACAATATATTCACGTTTTTAGGGAATTGTTAGATAACAACAGAGTTACAAAGTTACTATCCCCGCCAAATTGGTAATGAACCTGGCGGCCATGTTTTTAACCTCAAAAACGAAAAACCATTGTAAAATTTTTATATGCCTAGCTAGACCTTAACTTATTGAAAATAATAACTCAATAAATTAATATAAGCATTAAATTATCTATAGAATTTTATCGTTACATGTCATTTTTAGTTGCGGATGACGTCAACATGTATATTAAAGTAACAAGGTTCCATCGTATTACCAATTTGCGGGGATAGTAACTCAGCAGAAGCGAAAGCGAAGTCACTAATTTTCTCCTTGCCTCACGCCGTCTTATAATTTTCGAAAATTTTCATTTGATTTTCTTTAAATTATCGCTAACAAGTGTACTAACTACTTAACTGGCATGACAGTGTCATAAGGCAAGGAGAAAAGGAGAGAGCATCTCTCCTTACCTTACGTACCTGAAGCGAAAGCCACCGCCATCTCTCTCAGAGAGGTGGCTTTCGCTTCAGGTACAGTACTAGGCACGTATCTTGAAATTTTTTCGAAGGAGTGGGGATAAGTTCGCGCATGTGCTCTTGTGAGCGACCAATAGCGCGCGCCCCTCTCCCGCCGCCCGCGCCCCTCACCGCTACGCATACCCAAATACGCGTTTCGCGCAATCCCCACCCGATTTCAAGTTATATGCCTCGTACTGTACCGAGTTAACTTAACTCAGCAGGGATATACGTAATCAGGGGGCTTGGTGGTTGACATGAATGAAGAAAAAAATAAAGAAACTCACCAATTTGTTGTGGTTGTTACAGGACATTGACTATGAGGGGTTCCGATGGTTCCTGGATACCTTTCTGGAGGTATCTACTCCTGATGAACTCACAAGGTAAGATCGAATTTATTCTGTAGCTTTTTCGGCTGGTCGGTCACCCGTGGTACATTTAAATCACGAAAACAGTTACCGTTTGCCTTTGTGATATAATTAAGTAGTTATTTACTACGCCATTTTAGAAACTAAAACCCTGTTACCTGATATGTTAAATCAAAAATCTCCGAAAGACATATTTTTTACTTTTCGAAGTTTTACCACATGGCTTAGCTATTGTCGTGTTCAACAGATTTGTTCATGATTTAAAAATGTCATTATCACGGGTAACTGTAGGTACTATAATGGTGTGTCCCCACTTAGGTTCGCGAACCTCCGCGCTCCGCGAACCTGTACCAAAAATCTGTTTATCCTGTGTTGCAACAGTGCGCCAAAGTGTGCACGTGTGCGAACACGTATGCGAACCTGGTTCAAACACGTAAACACTATAGCCAAAGTGAAAATAAAATGTTTGCTAGGACGCACTGTTCCAGGTTCGCGGAGCGCGGAGGTTCGCGAACCTAAGTGAGTACCCACCCTCATAGTAGGCATGTTTATTTTTAACCAACTTCAAAAAATGGAGGAGATTATCAGTTCAGGTGTATGTTTTTATGTTGGTTACCTCGTACTCCGGCATTTATGAACCGTTTTTAGGGTTCCGTACCAAAATGGTAAAAAAGGAACCCTTATGGTGTGACTCAGTCTGTCTGTCTGTCACAGCTGGATATCTCGAGAACTACTAATGGTATCAACTTGAAATTTGGAATAGTTTAAGATGACATTTGCCCAACTATTTTGCAAATAAGAAATAAATAAAAAAAAATATATTTTTTTTACAGCAGGGCCTGAAAAGGGGTCTTAAAAATTTGAAGTGGAGCTACTAGGGCATGTGGGGTATCATATGAAAGAGCGCCGTTTGCACGTTTTTAATCATTTTTTCTTTTTTTTCTAGACCGCATAGTTTTTGACTTATGATGAAAAATGTAAAAAAAATGACCGTTCCCCCCCCTTATCTCCGAAGTTTACAAAGAGAAAAATCTGAAATAATTCTATGCGATAGCAGTTTATATAAAAATTACAGGAAAAATAAAATGATGTCTCAATATGGTACACTTTTTTAGAAATTATCAAATTTCTAAAAAAGTTAACATTAGTTCCACTATCGGTCAAGAGATGGCGCTGACCTAAAACTGCAATACTAATTTTATTATTCTACTCTGCAGTGTGGTTTAATGGTGCAATAATGATGGTACGGAACCCTCGGTGCGCGAGTCCGACTCGCTCTTGACCGGTTTTTTTTTTTGATAATATACAGGGTTAGGGAACGTATCCATACTACGTGACCCATTTTTTACAATTTTTGACCCTCCTCCGCCCCCTTGGTGACCACCCGTAGTATATGACAAGACCCCCCCCCCTCCCCCCCTGGTTTTCACGTAGTATTTTATAGATAATGGTTTTACCTCATTTTTAACAGAAATCTAAAAGAAATTTGTTCATTTTTGTCTTTTTATTAGTAAGGCGCTTGCCACGGAATACCAAGTGTGTGTACTATAATTTTACATACAATTACAAGTGAAAAAAAAAACCGGCCAAGTGCGTGTCGGGCCACGCGCAGTAGGGTTCCGTAAGTACATTATACCATACAATATTTTAATACTGCTATCATTTTTCGTCTGAAAAAATAACTTTGTTTTTCACAGTGTTTGTATGAATGACAAAGTTATATTTGCGGTTTTGGAAAATGTGCTATATCTCAAAAACTAATTACTGTATCTCGTTCAAACCAATTTTCGTTGAAAGTGTTTATTAAGATCTATAACTTATATTTTTTTTTGATTTTTCACCCTCTTACTTTAAAAGTTAAAGGGGGGGGGGGACACACATTTTACCACTTTGGCGGCATATATCTTTCAAACGGTTGACTTTGAAAAAAAAATAGTCTAAGAAACCTTAATGTCATTTTTAAAGACCTATCTATAGACACCCCACAAGTATTGGTTTGATGAAAAAAAATATTTTCAGTTTCAGTTCCATGTATGGGGAGCCCCCCTTAATATTTTTATTTTTTTATTTTTGTGTAAAAATCGTAAAGCGGTTTACAGAATACACCTGCCTACCAAGTTTCAACTATGTAGTCCTAATACTTTTGGAATAAAGTGGCTGTGACATACGGACGGACAGACAGACAGACAGACAGACAGACAGACATGACGAATCTATAAGGGTTCAGTTTTTTGCCATTTTGGCTACGGAACCCTAAAAAGAACCAACTTCCATTGAGAATATTGACTACGTGACAAAACATAGACTTTTTTTCATTCAAAACTCGACCAGCTATTCTGACTCTTGTATGGAAAGTAGTTTATTTTCTGTTTTCGGAAAAGTCAAAGAACGAACGTTGTTGTTAATGATGTTAGTAATCTACTCCTGCGAGGTTGTTGGCGTTTTACAAATAACCCTGTATAGACATAGATTACTTTATAGATACTTCCAGATTGATTCCATTATTTGAAATTTTCAGGAAATCCTGAAAACACTTACCACTGCATGCATATTTACGGATATTCATGCAGAACTTCTTTGTTTATAAACCGATTTTGATTATTTTTTTTTTGTTTGGGACAGAATACTTCTATCTATAATACCAATAAATTATTTAATTTACAGACATCTATTCCTCTCGTTCGTGCGACGAGACCGGCGGCCGGCGCTCCGCGAGATGGCAGCGGCTAGTTCAGCCGCCGCCTGCGCAGCTGTCACAGCGCATGGCGACCATCAGGTAATCAGATCACACATCAATCACTAAGGCTACCTACTCACCGACAGGTGCCTAGAAGTGATGCCTAGATATATCCAGGTTACTTGCTAGGCTACACTGTGACCGCACTGGAAGGATTGCCTTGCCGTCTTAGGTTGTAAGCCTCGCACCTACAATACATTCTAGGTAGTTGCCTGGATGTATCGAGGCGCCTAGCGCGTAGTGCGGCCGGTTGCAACCATTCGTAAGGCCGCCTACGCACCGGCAGGTGCCTAAAGCCTAGATATGTAATGTGAATAAGTAGAACAAACGTTCACGAAATTTTGCAACCGGCTACACTGAGCGCTAGGCGCCTCGATACATCCAGGCGACTGCCTAGAATTTTTAGTAGGCGCGAGGCTTACAGCTAAAGACTATGAGAGCAATGCAACTATCCTAGCGACTCACCTTCCAGTGTGGTCACCGTGTGTCCTAGCAAGTAACCTGGATATATCTAAGCACTAATCTGCGTATTGACAATCTACCACGGTAGACTGATAATCTAGCACAATCTGCTGCGATCCGATATTTTTAACCGACTCCAAAACTGAGGAGGTTCTCTGTTCTTCAGCCTAATGTTACTTATATCTATTCTGTGCTAATGGTCTGTCTTCAGTCTTCACCGAGTCGCTTCAACTTTCAAGTCAACTTGCGTCAAACGCTTGCAATATTGCTTCCAAACTTGCGCTTTCCCTTTCACCTGTTAATTTAACTTTCGTCAAACTCATGCAACATCAATTGCTTCCAAAACGTACGGTTTCATGTTCAACTTTCTGCCATACAAACATACAAATTCAAACATACAAGTTTAATAAGATAGGCCCTATCTTTTTTGATAAGCATGCATCGGTGCATGCCCTATCTAATAGGGCATACACCGTTGCCCTGAGGCATGCCTCTGTTGAAAGTGTAAGAGGAAAGCAAAAGCGCACGGTCAGCGTGCGCTATTGAATGCCTTGAAGCATGTGTCAGATCAAAGTGAAAGGGAAAAATAAATAAATCGTATGAAGACACACCTTATGATAGACTAAAAGCACCAGAGACAAAGCTTCATACAACCGCGCGAATCGGTTGCACCACTACAAACACGCGGGGGCATGTGTGCGTGTCTACTGGCCCCTTGTCGCGTACGCGGCGAGACCGGAAAAAACCTGTTTTGTCAACTGACATCCAGTGGACATTCTCAGGGCACAGGGCATGTTACAATCTTACACGTTCTTAAGAAGCTTTGTCTCTGGTCCTTCTTTACTCATGTGCTAAAAGCGTATTTGACTGAAGGCATTAACCTACATAATTAAAGACCACATAATTATACGCTCCCTTCATGCATACTTAACCGGTCTAGTAGTGGTTCCACCCGAGTAAGGCTCAGAGGTCCCGGGTCTAATTCCCAGGAGGGATTAATACCTTGGTTGGTAGCAGAGCTTGTTTCAAGCACGCCTAGCTACCACCGTCTTACTTAAGTTTGATGGCGTAACAACAATTTAATATAGTTGTGTTCTGGCAGTCCATCTGGGGCGACAGGAAATAAAAACTCTTGAAACCTGGAGGATTCTAGACTTCCTGGACGCCGCAGACGGGCTTAAAGAGTTACTATATAATTAGGTGGCGACAATAGATCTTTAGGTCGCAGTGACTACAGCTCTATCAGAGCTGCAGAGCCTAAGAATGTAACCTAACCTAACCTAACACTCAAATAATATAAGATAGGCAGTTCCTCAGTGGTTCATCTTCCGTCATCGCTTAAGTCAAAGTCAAAGTCAAATAAGCTTTATTCAAATAAACTTAATAATTAAGTACTTTTGAATCGTCTATATTTTCCTTCCACCCGTTCCAGACTTTTTTAGCTGACAAGAAGAACGGGCGCAAGAAACTTATCAGCTGTAACAGCCATAAGTAACGATATTTACAAACTTGAATATATCGTTACCAAATAATTACAACAGGGTGACAGGATTATTGGCAACAACATAGACTTATTACATTTATTACTTCAACAAAGTACTTATAGTAGCAAGTTATGTGTTACATCATTTCCACGAATTTTGATCTTTAAGATAATCATCTACTTTATAATAACCTTTACTAATGAGCGTTTTTAGGGTTCCGTACCAAAATGGTAAAAAAGGAACCCTTATGGTGTGACTCAGTCTGTCTGTCTGTCTGTCACAGCTGGATATCTCGAGAACTACTAATGGTATCAACTTGAAATTTGGAATAGTTTTAGATGACATTTGCCCAACTATTTTGCAAATAAGAAAGAAATAATAAAATTAATATTTTTTTTACAACAGGGACTGAAAAGGGGTATTCAAAATTTTAAGTGAGGTGATTAGGGCATGTGGGGTATCATATGAAAGAGCGCTGTTTGTACACTTTAAAACAATTTTATTTTTTTTCTTAGGCCGCATAGTTTTCGACTTATGATGAAAAATGTAAAAAAAAATACCGTTCCCCCCCCCTTATCTCCGAAGTTTGCAAAGAGAAAAATCTGAAATAATTCTATGTCATAGTAGTTTATGTAAAGATTACAGGAAAAATAAAACGATATTTCAATATAACACACTTTTTTAGAAATTCAAAAAACAAACAATTTTTTTTAGTTTCACTACAAGTCAACAGATGGCGCTGTCCTAAGCATGCTAACCTAAGGGCAAAAAGTAGTTCCACTATGGGTCAAGAGATGGCGCAACCTAACACTACAATAATAAATTGGTGGCTGGTTCAAATATAATTACCTACTATTTGCCGTACGAATAAACGAAGAATAAGTTCATACTTTACTAAGTAATTATATATATTACTATATAGTAATATAATAATAACGAGGAGCTCGGTGGCGCAGTGGTTTAGCGCCTGGACCATATGGGATGGGTGACCAAAAATTTATTATCTCGAGCTCCTCCGTCGAAGCACGGAGGAGCTCGAGATAATAAATTTTTGACCGGGACCAAAGGCACGTTAAGCCGTTGGTCCCGGCTGCATTTGCAGTCGTTAACACTCACCAATCCGCATTGGGCCCGCGTGGTGGGTTATGGCCCGTCCTCCTTATCCACCCATAAGGAAGGCCTGTGCCCCAGCAGTGGGGAGATTAAAATGGCTGATGGACTAGTAATATAAACATTTTGCAATGTGGAGTGGCTGAAACGTTTTTCAGGCACCATAAGCAGCATTTGTAAATTAACTGTCCGCCTGTTCGGCCTTCCACCTGTCTGCCGTTTATCCTACTTTTTTAAAGACTGTCCTAAAATAACATATCCAAGTATATTTATGATTGTACGGAACCCTCGGTGCGCGAGTCCGACTCGCTCTTGACCGGTTTTTTTAACATGGTTTTTAAATTCATGCAAAGGAAGATCAATCACTTGTTGCGGAACTTTATTAATAAAGGCTATGCCTTTCCCCATAAATGAACCTCTAGTTTTTGCAAGCCTAAATCTTGGAACGGCAAGTTTATCTTAAGTAACATCAGGTGTGATGTATGTGTTACGGCTAATACCCGAAGTGCGGCTAAACCTAGTTTTAGCTGGCTAAAACTAGGTGTAGCCGATAGCTGTTAGCTAAAACTAGGTGAACCGATCTGCTTTACTCCTGTAGGTCCCGAATATTGGTTAGAAATTTAAATTTAAATATCGAAGTTTTTTTTTTAACAGACACAGAAATAACTTTCTTAATACCCCATGCTACACCTAGTTTTAGCCGGCTACACCTAGTATTAGCCACGAGCAAATCGGTTACACCTAGTTTTAACCAACAGCTATCGGCTACACCTAGTTTTAGCCGGCTAAAGCTAGGTTTAGCCGCACTTCGGGTATTAGCCGTAACATATGCATCTTTGTGCAGCAATCTATCGTGTATAATTGTGTAAAAATCTAATATGTGCGTTTTATCGTGTCTAGGGCAAGTTGAGCCTGGCGTCCAAGATCCACGGGCTGGCGGAGCGGCTGCAGCAGCTCGGCAGGAGCTCCACAGACTCCGTCGACGCCAGCGACAAGGCGTCCAGGAGTAGAACTGGTGAGATCAGAAAGCTTATTACTATAAATTTTGTTGTGGCATAAAATGTATTTCACTCTGGATGTATTAAAAAACGCTTGTATCTTGTTGTTTTTGTTTTTTTATAGGAGTATACAATAATGTAACAAAAACCCTGTCAGATACAGAAACAGGTGATAGTATTGCTAAGACTGAACAAAATTCTTTCCAAGGAACATAGGTCGAAAAACTACTTACCCTTTTTTTCCCTTTCCATAGTAAGTCGGTCAGCTGACCAATACATTTTGTATGGGAGAGTATGAAATTTTATTTTCGTTTTTCGACCTATCTTCCGTGGAGAATATTGTTCTGTTTTGGCAACACTATCACCTGTTTTAGTATCTGACAGGGTTTTTGTTACATAATTATTGTATAGCCTGAAATTAAGTGTAGGTACTTGTCAGACCTCCATAGGATTTTTTTAGAAAAAAGAAATATTGTAGCTTACTTCCGCAAACAATATATTATTATGCAAGATGCACCGCCCGCCCGCCCGCAAAAATATGCACATGCACACCACAAAATATCAGTGCACAAACCTGCATTTAGCCAGACAGCAACACACCTTGCACCTTCACCAATTAGGCTACTCTACACGTGTTTCGCCCCAACTCGGAGCATCCTCAGGAGTTAGATCGTGCGTAAACCAACACCAAATGGTTTGGGACTTCCGCCAAGTGACGCCTGATTCAATCAAATACTCCATAGGAAAGACCTGCAGGTGGTGTAGGGCTATTGTGAAAATCAATATGTGCCTGTTCCAATATCGCTATTAATCCTTCTCACATGTACAGTGTATTAAAATTTATCATGTACAAAAGGGACATAGAAATGGCTTTGAAATAAGTAATATTTGCTCGGTCTTTAATCTATGTTATTGATGTTTAATTCCCCTAGTCACGGGGACGTCCCCGTGCCTACAAGCGGCAGAAAACCAAAAAAAATATATACAAAACCTATCTTAACTTCAAAAATAATTATTAAATCTGTAATAAGCGTTTTATTTTGATGCGTAATATAAAAATAGCTCATATTAATTAATGGTGGTCTTTCCAGGAAGCGTTCACCCCATGTTCAGCGTGACCACCCATCCTTCGTACTCTTCGCACGAGCTGTGTCTGGACCGTCGCCATGAGACCAGCCCTAGCCACAGCCAGATGTCTAGGAATTCCAGCAGAAAGAGCAGCAACTCGCTACGAGTCAATCAGATCACCAAAATTGAAGGTAAGACTTTGAGTCCTATTTGTTCGACCTTTACCTTTGATGTTTGACTCAGAAAATTATACAAACCTTAGAAATGTGAATTCGTACTCCTCGCACGAGCTGTGTCTGGACCGTCGCCATGAGACCAGCCCCAGCCACAGCCAGATGTCTAGGAATTCCAGCAGAAAGAGCAGCAACTTGCTACAACTATTTGCTTGCACCAAAATTGAAGGTAAGACTTTGTGTCCTGTTTATTCGACCATTGGCATAGGTAAGACTTAGACGTTTTGTTAAAACATCAGCAAGGTGATATTTTCCTCCTTCCACGAAAAATTGTAGCAAGATGTTATGCTACTCTCTTAGGTAGGGAACCATATCACCAAAATTGCAGCAAGACTTCGTGGCATAGTTTTTTGTCCATCCTTGAATGAACATAGCATCTTTTGTTACCTTCTGTGGTTTCGGAAGACTAGTTTTGAAACAAGATAGCTATTGAGACTTCTCTCGAGCTGCATTAAGACTACAACCCCAGTCATAGCCAGATGTCCAGCCCCCTAGCATGACCAGCATAACACGATACATATCGCGTGATATAGCGTTTTATCACGTTTAACTGTCAAAAAGACAAAGGATTTTGACAGTTGAGTGTTGATAAAATGCTATATCACTCGATATATATCGTATTTCGTCGGTCATGCTAGGAGGGCAGGAATTCAAGCAGGTAGAATAGCAACTAAGAGTCAATTAGATCACAAATAGGTAGGTATTTGAAGAAATTCTGTGTGGTGCGGATGCCAAAATTGATTATCTCGAGTTCCTCCGTGCTTTGGAAGGCATGTTGAGCCGATGGTCCCGGCTGCATTGCAGTCATTAACACCCACCATTGTGGGGACATTAAAAATGACCGATTTCGATGGTCTTACCGGTTCTTATGATTAAATGTACCATGATTTTTCATTACAGATTTCCGACATCTGATCAGACGGCCGTCCACATTAGAAGTGCACACAGGCAAAGTGTCGCTGAAAGACATAGTCTGCTACCTGTCGCTGCTCGAAGCTGGAAGACCGGAGGACAAGCTGGAATGTAAGATGTTCTTTGTTAAGCCCGCCGGTAACGATCAATTGCGATTGTCAATTTTTTCGTCAATGCCATTGTTGGAGCAATTGACAATCGCTTCAATTGCACGCGTAAACGATCAATTTTCGCATCAATGGGCGTCAATGACGTAAAAATTGACAATCGCAAATGATCGTTACCGGAGCGCTTTAACTTTATTAAGTAGATTTTGAACTATCAAAGGCAATTTAGCAAATAAACTTTGGAACAACTAAACAAAGACTGGGGAATATTTTATCTATCGTGTCACGTTGTGACAGCATCTACCTACGCCGCACATACAATAACACGGTACGACTAGTAATCACCTTGTCACTAGATGGCGCTAATGTCAAAGAAACAAAGATTAGTATAGAGAACCTATATCTCGCTTACGGAGATTTCTCAGCTGCCAAACTATGTGTTGTTAACAATTTCCAACCAACATCGATAAGACCGCGGTCCCCGGGCTAATATACCACTCAGCCCGGAAGAAGATCTTTCATTTGACCTCGCTGTCAGTTGCAAACTATTCTCCTATCAGTCCATACCACAATTCCTACATTGGACCGCGGTCCATTTAACATCAGGCGCCCTACTTTAGACTCATTCTATGAAAGTGTATGTCAAGGCGTCTTAACAGGCGAACGACGAAAGACAGGAGCTAGGGGACTGGTTCAAAATTAGTTTATGTAAAATGAGTAAAAGGAGTTGGAGCTTATATAGGACTTCCATTACTTTTTGTGAATAGACGGTTATATTTTGTAAGGATTTTTTCAAGTTTCACCAAATGAAACTATTAAGAGAGAGAGGTTGCGTCGTGAGAACCCCAACCAAACAGACAATCAAAAAATTGGGTGAATGCAAGCAAAGCCACGGGTAAAGCTAACGATACCTTGGCCTTGCTACTTTGGAAGTAAGACGTAAACTCTTACTTGCAATGCATTATTGTTTTTTACTGCGAAATAAGGAGGACAATCCCACAGTGCTGAATTCTATAAGGTATGATGTCCCGCAGAATTACGTGCGTGTTGGTCGACGTCGTCGCCACGACCTGTTGGCACTACCTCCTGCTGTACACACGCAGCATGCTCGTAATGCGCCCACAACAAGGGCTATTACTCTTTTTAATCGTTTTTTAAATGATGTCCAAGATGCCGACATCCATACTGACCCTATTAGATATATTTATTGTAAATTATTTTGTTACCTAAGTAAATTGTTCAATGTGAATGTTTTGGCTTAGCTGTAAGTTTACATTGTGATAAATAAATAAATAAAATAAAATAAATAAATACCTCATTTGTCAAATTATGATAAGTAGTTTAGAAGATACTATGTAACAGATGAACATACATACATAAATACATACATACAGGTCAAAATCATTATACCCTCCGTTTTGACTTCGCCGTAGTCGGGTAACTTAGGAACCAGGCTAGAACCACCTAGACTACTTACTTACATATCGACTATTACAATTTTTAATGTTGTAACTTATGTTTTACAGTTATGTTCCGTCTATACGACACGGATGGGAACGGGGTTTTGGACACCAATGAAATGGACTGCATCGTCAACCAAATGATGACAGTCGCCGAATACTTGGGCTGGGAAACCTCGGAGCTAAGACCGGTGAGATTTTAAACTGGGTCATTTTAAACTTACCATCCAAATTTTGAGGATGTGTTCAGTCCATGAAACTGAACAACTTTCTCTAAGGAACACCATGGTCAAATATGTAAAATAAAAATCGACTTTCCATACAAATCAAAGAGATCACGTGATCAATTTAGTATGGGATGACCAAAAGTAGTTCTGTGGCGAAATTTGACACATGTTTCTTAGAGAAAGTTGTTTAGTTTCATGGACTGGACACATCCTTAAAATTTTGAACTTACCATATAGGGTGGAAAAAAAACGCGGTAGTTGGAGTTAGTACCCGAAACATTAATGATAGTAATTTTTATTGATTGGGGTGTCCTTAACGAATACGGGCTGTGACCGAATACGGCCAACCGAACACTTGTTTACACTAGTCAGTGACCGAGTACCCGAATTCGGCCAACCCGCGGGCTGATTATCTAATTAGAAACCACCTAGCGACCGGTTGCAGTTCATAGATGATAGTGATCCATTCCTACTTCTTTTTGGATTAAAAAAAAACATACCAAAGAAAAGTAGCAATGTATGTGGAATGAAACCGGTCGCTAAATAGTTTCTTTTTAGATAATCAGGGTGCCGGATACCTTCTTATACTAGCCGAAGACCGAAAACGGGTTGCGACCGAAATTGGCCAACCGAAAAATGTAAATGCGCCATAATAGCACAAAATATTAAAGTGAAAATAAGATCTCGACATAAATCGCGGTTTTCCGTGCGTGCACACATGGACATTACATACAGGCAAATTCAGGCCGAACCGGGCTATAATCAGTACTGCAGTAATTCGTAACGAAACAAAAATACTTAAGCAGCGTACGCATTGCCAGGCAAGCCGCCTGCCTTAGCGCCTAAAGCCTAGCGAGTCGCCTAGCTTGTAGATAAGTAAAATAATCGTTCGCGAAATTGTCGCCGACCGCACTGTGCGCTTGGCCAGGCCTCCTTCACTCGCTCAAGGTCGCGCGATAAGCACCTACCGCTAGCCGTGCCTACGAGGGCACAAGTGAGCAGCGGGCCGCCACACGCCCGCCTGTGTAGTCGCGCGGCATCTTAATGCCTGCGTAGGTATTGTGTCTTTATAATAGTAACAATGTCGAATCGCCATTACTATGCCGTGTACGGATGTCAAAATCAAAAACCCAATAAACAATTGTCGTTTTTCACATTATGATATATGCTACACAGTTTATTTAAAGAAAGACGACTCTAACGTTGCGTCGTCAGAAAAGGTAAGAGCACGCGATAGAAAGAGAGGCAACTACTATTAGCGCTGCGCGACCTGAATTGTACTTTATTGTGTTGGAGCAAAAGTCGCTATTTATTTAAATGACTTTGCGGAATGCTGCTTCTGTACTTGTACTATTAGTTATTGTGTGGCTTGGCGCCTCGCTAGTCGCCTAGCGTATATCGTCGGGCGCAACGCATAGGTGATGGCCACTAGACGCTAGGCGCTAAGCAGGCCGCCTGTCAGTGCATACATGGCCTTACAGTATGTAGTGTTTCGAATACGGCCAGAACCCAGTTTAATTACAGAAATGAAGTAAAAATACATAGGTATACCTATTTACCATTCCATATTTTTGTAGATCCTACAAGATATGATGGTGGAAATTGACTATGATGCTGACGGTACCGTATCCCTGGATGAATGGAAGAGAGGAGGGTAGGTACATTTCTTAATACAATACTATTTATAGATATATTCCGGTAGTGATAGTGAAGTTAAAGGGTTGACCCAAATCTGACAAAATGGAATCGAATTTTTCATCTTTTTCTGTCGCTCAGGATTATCATTTGATAGAGCAAGAAAGACAGCGTCAGTTTTTCGTGCGGCATCATTGGCGACTCAACTGGGAGATACAGTTAGAAACACCAGTCGATTTTCATGCAAACGAGGTAACTTTGAAGCCTTGGTTCTCCGCCAGGGATTGATCTAGCTGTGATCTGATGATGGCCATCTAGGGGGTGAATAGAGGAGATCCAGATCTCTATACACACCCAAAAGATCAGATCAGCATTCTAAGAGATATAAGGATCAGAGTTCTGATTCACGGTTTTTTAAACGTAATTATTCAAACAAAACAAACCTTGGAGGAGAACCAAGTTTTCAAAGTTACCTAGACCGCCAGTCATTAATTAATTAATGTCCCCACTGCTGGGACCCAGGCCTTCCTTAAGATAAGGAGGACGGGTGATAACCCACCGCGTAGGGGCAATGCGGACCAACAGTTTAACGTGACTTCCGAAGTACGGACAAACTCGAGATAATAAATTTTTGGTCACCCATCCCTTGGCCGACCTTTGCAAAAGTTGCCTAACCACCGCAATCGCTGGGCCAGGCGCTAAACCACTGCGCCATTGAGCTCCTCAAAGTTAGGTCTATTTTGTATGACAGGTGTTTCTAATTATCCGTCCACCACTGTATGTGTCAACGGTTAGCATAACTCGTTTGTAGTAATTAAAATAAAGATTTTTCTACTGAGTTTCTTCTCGTTAAAATCAGTTCTTCTTGTTTCTTTTTTCTAGTTTTCAGAATCTACCAATTTCCTTTTTTTTTCAGAATGACAACGATCCCTTTGCTAGTACTTTTGGGATTGGACACGAATGTGAAAGAAGATGGCGAACACGCGTGGAGGCTGAAACACTTCAGCAGACCGGCTTATTGCAATTTGTGCCTGAATATGCTCGTCGGGCTGGGCAAGAAAGGACTGTGTTGTATATGTAAGTAGGTTTAATTGCATCTGACAAGTTTGAATTCATCATATCAGCCGCCCGACACCCTGCTGGGTATAGGCCTCCTCAAGGATTTCCACGACGCTCGGTCCTGCGCTGCCCGCATCCAGTAGCTTCCCGCGACCTTCACCCTCACGTCGGTCCCCCTTGTCGGGGGCCTACCCACGGAGCGTCGTCCGGTGCGCGGTCGCCATTCCAGAACCTTTCCGCCCTAACGACCATCGGTTCTTCTCGCTACGTGTCCAGTCCAGCCCACTGCTACTTCAGCTGAGCAATCCTTCGATCGATTTCGGTTACTCTAGTTCTCCTGCGGATCTCCTCATTCGATTGAATTAGTTTAAAGAAGAAGTTGAAATTGGTTTGTGGTAGGACTTATTTCAAGTCCGCCTGGATAGCAACCACCATCTTACCTAAATCTGACACCATAACAATAATTTCAAAATGTTTGTGTTCAGTTAGATGTAAGATAGACAGTTTCTCAATTATGAGAATTCCGGGTGTAGTGCGTTTCCACCTTCAGCCTTATCGTCAATTAAAATCAGGTGAGACGAAAGTCTAGCACTATCCCATTGTGCATAAAAAAAACCGGCCAAGTGCGTGTCGGGCCACGCGCAGTAGGGTTCCGTAGGTACATTATATACCATACCATATTTTAATACCGCTATCATTTTTCGTCTGAAAAAATAACTTTGTTTTTCACAGTGTTTGTATGAATGACAAAGTTATATTTGCGGTTTTGGAAAATGTACTATATCTCAAAAACTAATTACTGTATCTCGTTCAAACCAATTTTCGTTGAAAGTGTTTATTAAGATCTATAGCATATATTTTTTTTAGATTTTTCACCCTCTTACTTTAAAAGTTAAAGGGGGGGGACACACATTTTACCACTTTGGCGGCAGATATCTTTCAAACGGTTGACTTTGAAAAAAAATAGTCTTAGGAACCTCAATGTCATTTTTAAAGACCTATCTATAGACACCCCACAAGTATTGGTTTGATGAAAAAAAATATTTTCAGTTTCAGTTCCATGTATGGGGAGCCCCCCCTTAATCTTTCATTTTTTATATTTTTATGTTTAAATCGTAAAGCGGTTCACAGAATACACCTACCTACTAAGTTTCAACGATGTAGTCTTAATACTTTTGGAATAAAGTGGCTGTGACATACGGACGGACAGACAGACAGACAGACAGACAGACAGACAGACAGACATGACGAATCTATAAGGGTTCCGTTTTTTGCCATTTTGGCTACGGAACCCTAAAAATCATGCATCTATTATAATCGTTTTCAAGTTAATTAAAACCAAATGTGTAATTGGTTTGTCTTTTATTTACTTTAACGGGGTTCGTACAAAGAAAATCCTAGATTATACAGAGATAACATCCCGTATTGTTGGATTTCACAAGCCAGCCTTCAAGCGTGTTAGTTTCTTAAGTCTTATAAGAAGCGTCACAAGTTATGAAGCTCATCAGAATTACAGTTTACCAGCAAAGGACCACTCTTTTAGGGGGAGGGGGGGCAGATGCCCCTCCCTGCCCGTACCTCACTACGCCCATGGCTGTGAGCAGAGAAAACAGTTTCCATTAACTCATGGAAGACCTACTGGCATTTGACAACGACCTAAAAATTACCCAGTATGTTTGTATTACAGTCTGCAAGTTCACTGTGCACGAGCGGTGCGTGCAGCGCGCGCCGGCGTCGTGCATCGCGACCTACTCCAAGTCCAAGCGCGCCGCCGCCACCCTCGCGCACCATTGGGTCGAAGGTAATGTATGTTATGTATTATACAGTCTGCAAGTTCACTGTGCGCGAGTGGTGCGTGCAGCGCGCGCCGGCAGCGTGGGGTCGGTTGGGACTTTATATTTCAATGGGAAATTCTCTTCCCAGTTGTTCTGGGAAGAGTTTCCTCCTGACTATAAAGTTAACTCTGTATTTTGTATGTTCTGGTGGCAGGTAACTGCCACGGAAAATGTGCAAGATGTCGGAAAAAGATCAAAGGATACAACGGGATCACGGGACTTCACTGTCGTTGGTGCCACATCACTGTAAGTTATTCATACACTAATTTAATGTTCAGCCTTTTTAATGTTAGGGCACAGGAGTGTTGCCAGGTGGCCGGGACCCACCGGCATTGTTCCGGAATGAGAGCATATGTCCCGGGTCCCGGGATGGAGAAAAATGTCCCGAAGTTTTTCCTAAAATGATTTGATTAATAAACCATAATGAGGTGCTTTTTTTGATATCATAACTCCAACTTCATTCGTATGCCCAGAACTGTCGGTATCATTTCTCCTAGCAAATGAAACAGTTCAATTAAAGATGAATAAATATTAATTTCAATATCGATAGGTAGCGGAGGTGACGAAGCTTGTGTTGACCACGTCGTTTCCTCTGTCTCGGAGTGTTATTCCTGCCCTGCCGCAGTATATTTTAGTAGCATACCCCTGACATAAAAATCTACTCATTGCCCCTGACTTTTTGCCCATAACAAGTTCGAACAGTTACCTTAGAAACCTTTAATGTTTTCTTTAATTCTACCTCATTATCTTGATAGCTCCACAACCGCTGCGTGGGCAGCGCGGGCGGTTCGTGCAACCTCGGGCGGCACGCCAAGCACATCCTGCCGCCCACCGCCATACGCCCGCTCGTGTTGGACCGGCAGAGGTCGCTGCCTCACAGAAGACCTGACCAGGTAGTGTAATGTTAGGACACATATTCTACCTCATAGCTCCACAACCGCTGCGTGGGCAGTGCGGTTGGTTCATGCAATCTCGGGCGGCACGCCAAGCACGTCCTACCGCCCACCGCCATCCGCCCGCTCGTATTGGACCGCCAGAGGTCGTTGCCACATAGAAGACCTGATCAGGTAGTTTAAAGGTTCATGCACACACATTCTACCTCATAGCTCCACAACCGCTGCGTGAACAGTGCGGGTGGTTCGAGCAACCTCGGGCGGCACACCAAGCACATCTTACCGCCAACCGCCATACGTCCGCTCGTATTGGACCGGCAGAGGTCGTTGCCACACAGAAGACCCGATTAGGTAGTGTAAAGTCAGCACACATATTCTAGCTCATAGCTCCACAGCCACTGCGTGAACAGTGCGGGTGGTTCGTGCAACCTCGGGTGGCACGCCAAGAACATCCTGCTGCCCACCGCCATCCGCCCGCTTGTGTTAGACCGGCAGAGGTCGCTGCCACACAGAAGACCCGATCAGGTAGTGTCAAGGTTCATGCACACACATCAGTCCCGCACGTTACAGTCACGCATCGCCGACCAGTCACGTCACAAAAATATATAGTTTCGTAGAAGTTGTTGGACAGTGGCTATACTCATCAGTTACCGTCACTGCCGACGCGCCTCACAGCCAGAATTAATAATGGCACTTACACACAATCCTCATATAAGGATAGGCCCAATCCCCATTAGTTGCTAGAAAACACCTATTCTTTATTACTTAGTATAAAACGTCTCATAGCAACTAATCTAGATCAGAGGCCGTGCTCTGAGCTCTATAGCAAGATAAAAGTGATGTTTTTATAGAGACATAGGTAGTTATAACATCGTGTATAGTGCCACCTCTATCACAACATCGCTTCGATATTACTTTTGACGGTCATTGTGGATTGATTATTGATTCTGGCAGTCAGTCACCGTCGCGTCACCGGTACTTCTAAACGGGTATTTTTACGTCTTTGTATGCCGAGGTATTGCAATGACTGACTATCTGATCACACACATCCCAAAGTTGATGGCGACTTGACGGTGATATGACTGTGACAGACGTGTCTGATGTATGTGCACCTTAAATAAGTTACAGCAAAAAAAGACGTATTGATAATAATTCAGAAAACTGAAATGTTTTAAGAGCTTCTTGTAATACCCCTTTGGGTACTATTTTACGCATTTACAAAGGCTTAGGTGGCGACTTGCAACTAGAGTCCTAGCATAGTACCTATACTGTGGTCCTAGTGCCCATAGTTTGGAATGCCAATCTTAGGGCCTATTTCAAAAATAATCACGATAGTCTGACGATATTCGTTGGTCGATTTACTGGATTTTGAACTTTAAACATGAGTAAGTAATAATATCAACGAGTGGGACAAACATCGTATGCTTATCGCAATGTTTTTTTTTTATAATAGGCCCTCTTATTCGTAATATCGGTGGCGTGCACTTGGAGAGGCCTATGTCCAGAAGTGGACGATGATAGACTGATGATGATGATGATTGATTAGTATTATTAGTAAAAATAACACACATGTATAATTTTGTGATTCTATTAAACAATTGGGTTTATTTAAATTCCGTACAATAAAAAAACGTCTTTTCACAGGAGTTCATCCCCACTTCAATATCTCTTCCGATCTCCATCTGCCTTCCAGAAGAGACCACAGAAGAAAGAAGAGAGCACCGAGCTCCACCCATCTCCTTCCAAATCACCCCCCCAGACGGCACTTGCCCCCTGCTGGTCTTCATTAACCCCAAATCTGGGGGGAGGCAAGGATCCAGGGTGTTGAGAAAACTTCAGTACATTTTGAATCCACGGCAAGTCCATGATATCGCGAAAGGAGGACCTATGCAAGGTAGATCCTAATATTTTGGTCTTTAGGTAGTATACTGAATTAAAAATTGATTCAAATCTGCAGGCATCCATTTTTGTTTTCCTGATTTTGTTTTTTTTACAGGTCTCCAAATGTTCAAAGATGTGAAGAGTTATAGGGTAATATGCTGTGGGGGTGATGGAACCGTTGGATGGGTGTTAGAAACTATGGGTGAGTCATACAACTTCATACATAAAAGAACAGTCAGTTCATGGAAGTTTTAAGTTCAAATTCTTTATTGCACTTTTAACTATGTTATTGCAAAAAACAGAATCAAACATGAAAAACCCTGAAATGGCACAGCAACTATAAAAACTAGTAGGGTAATTTACCCAGTTGTTGGCCTTCAAAGCACTAAATACATTGCCTATCACAAAACTAATCATTATTGCATGAAATAAAAATTACATTAAATATATTTTTATCAGGCATAATAAGTTATTCAAGTGTTGCCATATTTTTGAAGTAACGCAGTTGATTCAATGGTTTTCTTATTTTACCAAAATTTTATATTTATCTTGTTTGTCTGTTTAGTAAAAATTGAGACTACCTACTTTAATATTTAAAAAAATCTTGATATAAGTATTATGATTGATTTCTTTCTTATAGATAAAGTACAAATGGAAACACAGCCAGCTGTTGGGGTGATTCCGTTGGGCACGGGAAATGACCTCGCGCGATGCCTGCGGTGGGGTGGGGGGTAAGATTTAGTTATAGAAAGTTATTTATAGGGCTGTTTTTATAACATTTGTAAATTTAAAACAGGCCTATTTTTAACGAATAACTTAAGTGTTTGCGTAGATAAAGAGCTGTAAAGCGTGAGCATTTTGGTTTAGGCAAAAACAGCACTACTGTATCTGGACATTACAATTCAATAGCACCATAAACGCTCCATAACAAAGATTTAAGATGGATCTTGGATGGATAAAGGAGATTATAAGATCAGTCCAGAATACCCAACTCAATCATGCCTCATTTATAAACCGTATTCGCCAGCTCTGGATGCATCCTAACGCACATAATATATAATAGTACTAAACATACAGAAACTCATCTGCACGAGGACAATAAAATAATAAGCTACTCTCGCCGCACGGCTATAAAGTACAATTTCAAATTTCACAGCGCTACGTGCCTATTATTACAAGTATCTCCGAAGCGCTTCTTATTCTGTCGCGTAGCTCTGTCTTAATCGACACATGACATCCCACGTGTGGTGGTGGGTCGACTGATTTAGCCGCGAGTAGTAGGCTAATATAAAAGAGACCCCCTGCCTAAGGGTATTGTATTTTTTAATCAGGTATGAAGGAGAATCCATTCACAAGATCCTGGATAAGATATCCAAGGCTAGCACAGTCATGATGGATCGGTGGCAGATACACGTTGAAAACACAGACACAGAGGTAACTAAAATTGGATTTTAAACCTTATGAGTCATATAGATAAGGCTTAAGTTTTAGTGACTTGTGGAACTTCCATTCATACCTTAATCACAGAGTTTATAATAGTATTAAATGTACAGAAGTCCATTTGCGCGAGGACAGTCAAATAGTAAGCTACCCTCGCTGCACGGCAATATAATACAATTTCAAATTGCACAGCGCTGCGTGCCTATTGTTATAAGCAACTCCGAAGCTCTTCTCTATCTGTCGCGTAGCTCTGTCTCAACCGACACACGACACCCCTCGCGCGCTGGCTCGACTGAGTCAGCCGCGAGCAGTAGGCTAATACAAAAGTTCAAGCGCGGAGTGAGACACCTTGCCTTAATTATCATGTAAATTTTATTTACTTTTCAGTGTGACCAACCACAGTTGCCACAAACGACGCCTCACCCCACTTCAGTCCCGTACAACATTATCAACAATTATTTCTCCATTGGGGTCGTAAGTATGATTTTACTCACTACTGTTATAGACTCCTACTACTACTATAGACTACTACTACTAAAAGACTACTTACTACTATAGACAACATAGAAAAAGATAAAGATGTCGCAGACATATTTTACATTACGTCTAGACGGTAGTTTTGTTCCTTAAGAGTTCGATTGGAACGGAATAAAATAATCTTGATCCTTTCAGGACGCAGCGATCTGCGTGAAGTTCCACACAGAGCGCGAGCGCAACCCGGATAAGTTTAGTTCTCGAATGAAGAATAAGTTGTGGTACTTCGAGTTCGCCACCTCAGAGCAGTTCGCCGCTAGTTGCAAAAACTTGCACGAAAACATCGAAATTGTGGTGAGTTCTCAAACTTCTGTTTGATCGATTTATAAAGGTACTACTTAATTATATTATACAATAAAAAAATCTCGATAATTTCCATCAATGTAACGTAACGTTCGAATAAATCAAAAGCTCATTTTAAAAGCCCGAAGTAAGAAAATGATCAAATTAGTCTATGCAAAGTGCTTTTTGGAACATTTACATTTATTCTGTTGGACTGTATTTGGCTACCCCATACTTGGTCACCGACTGTTAACTGGTATTCGGTTGGCCGAATTCGATTCGTCGTATTCAATGACGAGGCTCCCCCAATTTATTTTGTCAGAATGCGGTGGCCGAATTCGGTAAACCAACCTAATGTAAACTCCCCTTTACTTTGCAATCAATGAGGTCTTTCCAAAGTGACATTTTAAAAATATATAAGTAGTAACTAAGTATTTGCCTCACTAGATGGCATTTATGGTTAAGTGAAGTGTCAAAATTGGCTCTGAAAAATAAATGGCCGTGCTCAAAAAACAGTTTTCTTACGTTTTCTACAGTTACACTTACCTTTTTATAAACGCCATCTATCGAGCCTAAAGATTTTTGTCATTTTTGAAAAGCCCTCACTGAATTCAATTGCTTAGTTAGCTGCCCTTTCAATAGGGTTGGTAACGCAAAGCTAATTGTAGATGTCGCTGAGTACGCTTGTTCCTAAGACAGTAGACGTTCAGAACAAATCTAGGGGAAAATAGGTATTTATTTTGTAGTATTTTTTTACCGAAAAAGACCCATAGACCCAAAATGGATATAAAAGACTATTCTACAATGCAAATGCCGGATTTGAAAGCCAAATTAAGACGTTTTTATTCTTAAAGAATTTATCAACTTTTTCTATGTCCAGAGATTTTTCGGAAATTTGTAAGTGCCAACATTATGAAAGCCTATTACATAAAATTTAATCATTTTAAAGCTAAAAAAACGATATTTTTTTTAAGTAAAAGTCTTTTGTTTTCATAGTTCTCGTGGAACAAGCGTACGCAGCGCCATTTTGACAGTTGCCTTCCCCATTACCTACCTAGTTTTCGGCCGTTGGGACGGTGCGGTTCTGGAATGGCGACCGCGCACCGGACGAGACGCTCCGTGGGTAGGCCCCCGACAAGGGGGACCGACGTGAGGGTGAAAGCCGCGGTGCGCCGCTGGATGCGGGCCAAGCAGGACCGAGCGTCGTGGAGATCCTTGGGGAGGCCTATACCCAGCAGTGGGTGTCGTGCGGCTGATATGATGATGAAGATGATGACCTAGTTAGAACGATGCTCATTTCGTCCATTTTATTAATGTTTTTCACCTATTTCAGTGCGACGGTTCTTCGTTGGAGCTGGACAAGGGTCCAGCGCTGCAGGGGGTGGCGTTGTTGAACATCCCGTATGCACACGGGGGGTCCAACCTGTGGGGGGCGAGCGGGGCCCATAGGAGGGGGAGGTTCCCGAACGCGCAGCAAGGTAGGGATAAATTCTTCTTCTTCTTCTTATCGAATGAGGATTAGTGGCTACCTCTAGTGTTAAAGTTTATGAAGCCGCCTGTAAGGCCTCTAACTTGGCTTAACGACTGTTATCAGATGACAACAGCCGGACCGACGGTTTAGCGTGCCCTCCGAAGCACGGAAGCGCTCAGTTGTAATGCCACTTAACGGTCACCCATCCGACACCTAGCCGGACCGAGCGTTGCTTAACAAACGTGATCGAGTACGATCAGTCTGTCAAGTTCCGCCATGAGCGCTTCGATTAAGGATAAATCATCGAAAATTATTCTTTTGAAAATTAAAATAACTAAATGTCCATGCATTATTCTAAGCATTTATTGTGCATATTTGCATGCATATCTCAAATTAAAAAAATATTTTTCATGATTTTTATGAAAACATATTAACCTCAATTATTTCTTAATTTTTGTCCAAAGATATTATCAAAATTTTAAGTATTTCGTAACAAACCATGGTTTCAAAACATCATCACTCAATGTATGTATCTCACGCACGCCGCACGCAGGCGCGGTCTGTTGCGCGCGTTTTTTTTTTTTTATCTTAAATGGGTTTGCTCTTGACCCCAGTCTAGCACAAAAGCAAAAGACAGGGCCTACGATGGAGCGAGCTTGCCCAGAAAGTGCTTATTCACTCTGGCCTTGAATAGAGTCAGGTTGTATGCGGTCGGAAACACAGACGCCGGCAGGGAATTCCATTCCATAGCTGTGCGCATTATAAACGATGTGGAGTAGCGCTTGTTACGCAGAAAAGGTATATCAACCAAGAACGGGTGATAGCCCGCAGTGCGTCTGGATGTCCGATAGTAGAAAGGAGAAGGTGGAATGAGCTCATGCAGCTCTTGAGCACACTCACCGAAGTACAATCTATAAAAGACCGATAGGCAAGCAACTTTTCGGCGGTGAGCCAAACTGTGAAGCTCAGCTGCTCCCAGTTTTTCATCGCCTATTAATCGCGTTACATTTTAGGTAAATTTATTTATGTATGCTATTTTATTTTCAGATATTGGGGACAAATTGATTGAAGTGATAGGATTGGAAAATTGCTTACATATGGGTCAAGTTAGAACAGGTAACTATAGTTCTAAAAGTTACTTTGAAATAAAACAATTATTACATTGTTTATTGATGTTTAGGAGTTTGATTTACCCAAAGTGACCGAATCGAATTCAAATAAAAATCAAACTAAACATCAAAACTAGTTAAATAAAAATTCGTTATGTGTGTGAAACCCTGTTTTTTTTTTATCAACTCTCTGCTACCTACCAGACATACCAGACATATAGACGAGGTAAATTTTGAAGCCTTGGTTCTCCGCCAGGGATTAATCGAACTGTGATCTGATGATGGCTATCCAGGGAGTGAATGGAGGAGATCCAGATCGCTATACACACTCATCTAGTGAGCATTCTAAAAGATGTAAGGATCAGAGTTCTCAGTTTCATTATTTCCATACATTTCGCATATGATATTCAACATTGTGTTAACTCCAAAAACGTATTTTCTAGATATAGTGTTTCAAAGATTAAAAAAATCATAGTTCCTGATTGTGAAGTAATTATGGCCTGATTTTTATATCGTTCAAAAGCTATATTCTTCTTTTTTGCATACTTCAAAAATAAAGTCTTTGGGATTAATATATAAGGGTATACAAAAGCTACTTTCAAGAACCACCTAGAGTGCAAAGCGACTTAAAAACAGGAGTAAAAATAAACAAGCAAAACAGTAATAACTCAAAATAACAATTAATTTTATATAAAAGTTGACAGGCAAAACAGTATCAAGTCACAGTTAATACGCTCACCTCAGATCAAATAAACTTTTTTATTTGGTCTGAGACGCTCACATTTTGTAAACAATTTTCTGATTTGGTGTGTTAACTCGAGATCTAACACAAATTTATGTTTCGGTTGCCTCGGTAACAGGCAAGACTGTCTTAAAATCAGGGAATGTTAACGTTATTTTTAAATATAACGTTAATTTTTACTCTTTTTACCGTTAATTTTAACATTAACGTTATGTCAATAAATAACGTTTATTTTAACGTTAATTTGAGAAATAACGTTAAATTTAACGTTATTTACTGAAATAACGTTAATTTTAACGTTAATTATAACGTTAACTTGAAAATTAACGTTATTCCAATTAATAACGTTAATTTTTTACCGATAATTTTACCGGTACTAAATTTAATGCTATATTTAACGTTAATTTTACCGGTAAAATGTTTTAACGGTATTTTTAACGTTATTTTTTTATGCCGTTATTTTTTTTTAACGGTACTTCAATCCCTGCTTAAAATGCACTGTTTTACCAGATTATAGAGAAAAAAATGCTGATTCCGAATACATATATAAATAACACAAAATTCATTTTTTTTGAGTTAATACTATGTGGAATATCATGTGCGAATTGATTGCTATTTTCGCGGTTTTTAAACATGTCCTTACTTCTCTTAGAATGCTAATCAGATTAGTCGGTCTATATTATAGCTATCTGAATCTCCTCGATTCACTCCCTGGATAGCCCCATCAGATCAGAGCTTGGTAATTACCTGGCGGAGAACCGAGGCTTCTAAATTACCTCGTCGTTGTATGAGAATCGATTGGCATCCTTATTTATGTTACTACCACTATAAATGACCATATATTGTGTCATACAGGGTTACGTGCATCAGGGAGGCGACTGGCGCAGTGTCGCGCAGTTTCAGTGAGCACACGGCGAACTTTCCCCATGCAAATTGATGGAGAGCCTTGGATGCAACCTCCATGCAAGGTATACAATACAGAGTTAGCCCGGCCACACACACGACTGAATCTCGATTCAGAATTCCGAATGGAATGTCAATAATATATGAAAATTCCGTACGGAAAATCCCGCATGTGTGTGGTAGCACAATAGATTTGTATGAATTAGCTGCGTTCGTAATTACATATGTACGGAATTCTGAAACGGAATTCCGTCTGAGTGTCTTGTATTTGTCAAGTCAAGAGCCATAATTTAGTTTTTTTTTAATTTTTAATACTCGACTACTATTGTATGCAAAAACCACGTGTTGTCGGTAAAATTAGTTTAGCTCTGTTTATGTGTGTCTTCATACGATTACTTTTCCTTTCCCTTTCACTTTCCCTTTCACAACGTGCGCTATTGAATGTCTTGACGCATGCCTCAAGACATTCAATAGCGCACGCTGACCATGCGCTTTTGCTTTCAACACAGGCATGTCTCAGGGAAAGCAATAGTGCATGCCATCTTTAAAAAAACGTAAAATTTGTATGGCAGAAAGTTGAACGAGAAAGTGCATGGTTTGAAGACAATCGAATTGCATGCTTTTGACCCAAATTGACTTGAAAGTTGAAGAGACTCGGTGAAGAAAGACCATTTCTAAACTCTTTGCCATACCAAGCTAAATAAAATGGCAATTTAAAAAATCTATATATTTCCACAGATAACAATAACACACAAAAACCAAGTACCGATGCTAATGGGACCAGCGCCAGAGAAAGGGAAAGGATTTTTCAAACTCTTCACTCATTGCTAAAAAAAACCGCATGAAATTAGACCAACGTTTTTGAAATTAGAATTTTGTTTTTTAAGTAAGTAGTCCTATCAGTGTAGGTCGTTTTTACGATTTATTTTAAGACTAAAATTTTTAGAACTAAGATTGAATTAAACAAAAATGAAGATAATGTGTAAAGAGATGATTTTGTGCATTTCTAAAGCTATTTTAATACTTAAATTGTGCGATTAATTTAACAATGTACAACAAAAGCAGGGATTGTAATACCGTTAAAAAAAATAACGATATAAAAAATAACGTTAAAAATACCGTTATAAACATTTTATCGGTAAATTTTCCGGTAAAAATAACGTTAAAAATATTTTACCGGTAAAATTAACGTTAAATATAGCGTTAAATTTAGTACCGGAAATTAACGTTATTTCAGTAAATAACGTTAAATTTAACGTTATTTTTCAAAATAACGTTAAAATTAACGTTATTTATTCACATAACGTTAATGTTAAAATTAACGGTAAAAAAGTAAGAAATAACGTTATATTTAAAAATAACGTTAACATTCCCTGAACAAAAGTGACTAACTTCAGAGCGCTTGTGGTACAAAATGACGTATTTTAATATGTGAAATTTTCTCTTTGCCAATCTTTCTCGAGTGAAGTTGCAGCGGATAACTGTCTATTGTCAATTTAATCGCATTATACTTACTTATTTAAAAAAAAAATCGCAAAATTTTAATGGTTTAAAGAATAAACTAAAGTATAATCCACAGGTTGTAGGAATAAAAAAGAAAAAATCTTACTTTTACCTTCTGTAAAAACAAGGTAAGATACCCAGTAGCTCGCCTGGCAAAGTTAGAAAAAACCAAAATGTCCTTATTTTTTTTTAAATCAATACATGCGCAAACTTAGACCATTAAGGTAATGTAATTAATATACCTAGTTTTTGTTGCCGCAGTAAAAAATATATTATCAAAGGCAACTCAAAACACTGTAGATTTAAACTTAAAAAACGATACTAGTAAACCCTAAGAACTTTAAAATCATATTTTTTACCCCAAGGGGGAGCTGTCAGAGCTATAAAAATTATCTTAGTGCGTTCATGCACCCTTGAATAAAAATAAGCTTACGAACCAAGATTTAACGTCCATTTTTGCTAAAGCCTGCCCATTGCATAGGTTAAAAGTACTTTAGAAGAATATTTTGGAATATTAAATTTATCCAATTGATACTACGAAAAGTATACTTGGTACTCTTTAGTAGAAAAAATTAGCTGATTAACTTGTCAAGTGGCCAATTTAACGATATACTTTGGCCTTAAAGTTAAAAACTGAAATTGCGTGTAGCGTTTCATGAATTTTCAATGACAAATAAACCGTTGAAAGCTTGATCCAAAACCTAATATCGAACTGAAACGAATTTCATGAAAAATAACTATGTAATCAAAGTACCTACCTTAAGTAAAAATAAAATATTTTTATATTTATTACTTATATAATTTTTGATTCCGGTAGTAGCATGTTTGTATTAGGTCATTGGCCAAATACGTGATTTCGTTATACGAATTGGTCTCTTTTCATGGTAGGTTACGGAATGCGTCGACCGAATTCTGTTTAATCTTAAATCAAATTGACCTTTTTATATAGTTCGGTTACGGAATGCGTCGACCGAATTCTGTTTAATCTTAAATCAAATTGCCCTCTTCCGTAGTGGTTACCGAATGCGCCAACCGAATCCGATTTAATCGATGTGGCCTGGGCTATGAGTGTCTGTCCGAATGCATCAATTGTATGCCCACTAGTGGATACCACCAGCTCTAGCCGAATGCGTCCCACAAATCGGTTCTGACCGAAAATGGCCTACTGCTGAATAACAAATTGCACCAAAACGGGCAAGTGCGAATACGGCGAAACCGAATACGGCCTAACCGAAGAATATAAATGCGGCATAAGGGTACGAAATTCAGAAATTCAAAGTTAATTTTCAAAGTGATGTTCGTACATGTTTGAAATCTAATGTAAATCATTTTAAACTTAATTATGGAGGGTTTTGTAAAATACCAACAACCTCGCATTATTAACATCATAAACAACAACATTATTTGTTCTACGACTTTTCCGAAAACGGACCAGAAACAGCTATTCGGACATTTGTATTGTTATATTTTGTCTGTCTCTTCAGTCGATTATTTTTGTCTGTTTTTGGAAAAGACGTAGAACAAACGTTGTTGTCTTACAAAACAAAAGTTTGCATTTTAACTATGTTTTGTATGGTAACATTACAGGCTTTCTGTTTTGGCTTCCGGTTTTTAAGTATTTCTATCTCGTTCTAAGCTTTTAAACGAGCGGGAAAAAATGGAATTGAATTAACCAGGCATTACTTTAAAATAATTTTCCTAGCGGAAGACAACGATTTACTGAAAAAAAATGACTTACACTCTTGATAATAATTGTTATCTAGGTCACCCGCCATAAAACGATTATTAATAAAATGAATTTAATTTGTATTATTACAAATAGATAGAGTTATATAAGAATTAAATAGTTGACCTATTAAAAATATTACTTATATTAATTTAATAATAATATGGTTGTAATTGTTTGCATAAATACTTAATTGTTGTTTAAAACTCTATTATAGTAACTATTATTATTATTAAACAGTAAATGAATGTTATTTAACTTTTGGATTTGTTGCAAATAATGTGGTATGTGTGCTTTTCTTTATTTTATTATTAAATTATAGTATAAACGAAATGTTACTTAGGTATAAACGAACAACTATAACTTTTTACTATTAAGTATTATTAAAATTAAATGTAATACATTATAAATGTCATTTTAAATGTAATGTATGGTCAACAGCACGTCATTTTAACTAAAATTTGGCAAAGGAGATACGGCCTTTTATGCTGAAGTTGTATACTTTTTATTTTTTAATCTGTGAGTCATTTGTACTCTTTCACTTAATATTCTGTGGTATCTGTCAACCAAATGATAGATCAATGGCAAAATTACATTTCCTTATCTTAATTTCGACAAATGGAATAGTATTAAGTTTGTTTTATGTAGCCACGTTTTAACATTTCAAAGTGACTTTTCTGCCCTTGGAAGATTGAATGCGAATAACGGAACGTTTTCCAATGATTCGTTGTTTCCGTAGTATTTCCATATCAAACAATATTTATAATTGGATAACCTTTTTTTCGACATTAAACAAGTTACCTACATGCGCTAAAAATAAGACAGAACTTGATCAATGAGCAAAAATTATTGGCTTTATTAAGTATAAGACCAAAATCTATCGTAAGCATTATTCGATGGCAAGTGCCGGTTCTCCTTTCTTCAACTGATTTTAGTCCTTAATGTGTAAGATTTTAATTCCAAAGGCTATTGATATGTAATCTGGCGTGCTGCCGTGTGTACCTACTTAGTGGTAGTAAGTTTTAAATTTTTGTGCCACTATTATTTAAAATTTTAATAAAAAATAATGCATAAAAATATCAATGGACGATTTTACAATCGTTTCAAAAACGTGGCACATTTTATAATATTCCGTGAAAATTATTCAAATTTTAATTTGTTTTTTAGATTTTTTTTATTAAATCACGGGGGGAAAACGAAATATCAAATACGTGCCAAGGAATATAAAAAAACGTCCTTTACCATAATATATACCAGTCATTTTTGTAAATATTTTTCTATAAGATTTTTAAATCCCTATAATATACTTATATAGATGGAGAAATAGAATTTAGATTTATAGATAAGTATTTAAAAAACGCCGTATATGTTATTTTGTTTAATTTATTTTAGGTTATAAAACTTGATGTTAAACATTAACAAATCAAAACTGGTTTGAAAGAAATCTAATATATTTATAAAATATTTAAGTGAATCTTTTTAAATAAAATGTATTGTTGATTCTATTTATTGTACTATAATACTAGTTGTGTTAATTTTGGTGCTCTAAATACACAAAATTATACCTGTCGTAACAAAAAACATTTTAAAATATTAGCTGTAGTATTTTAATTTATAATAATCTTTGTTATAAAGTTATAATAGTTGGACGCACTGAAATTGTGTATTTATGTGTGTACATAATTTATTAAGAAATATTGATTGTTTTAATTTACTTAAAAATGTCATTAAGTCGATTAGGTGATCGAATATTGATTAGCTTAATTTTATTAAACGTTTTTATAATGTACCTACTTATCTTAATTTTTAAACATAGTTTTTCAAACAGTTTTCGTGTATCCACAGCCCTTGAATATAAATTCTACGGGTGTAAAATCTATTAAAAATAATTATGGCGCATTTAAATTAGGTCTGTTGCTGAATGCGTCAACCGTATTCAGTTTTGTTTATCCGAATTGGCGTGAAGTCCGTGACCGAATCCGTCATCTGCGTTACCGAATGGGTGATTTTCTGACAACTCAAATAAAAAAAACTGTTCAAAAATTTCGATAGATGGCGTTTTATGAAAGCCGAACCGTAAGTTACACCCCCTTCACACTAAGCAATGTATCGCATGCAATTTCAAGATCGCAAATGTTGTAGGTATCCCTCTCCGCTCACTTGCCACTCGCCATGGAGAGCCGGGGGGGAATAAAAAAGCGATTGATTTTTTGAACTAATTTCTTTTTTTGGTCACGGAAAATCACCCAATTAAGTTTACACTAAAGTTGGCCAAAAATAGCCAAATCAAAGACAGCCAAACCGACTAATTTTAACCGCATTAGCGGAGCAATTACTACGTGGACTTTTTAACTTAATCCTGGTTTAAAACGGAGGCCGTCACTTTTTTTGATAAAGATAAAAAAGAGGGCATTCATTTAATCACGTTTTGTTTTAGTTAGCAATTTCAAATTGAGATAAGTATTAAATGAAGCTTTTCTACAAAATCGTGTTTATTATTTTTTTAACGCAAATTGGCCGAATTCGGGAAAACAACTTTATATATTCGTTCCACTAGTAAAAAATACAATTTACATTGAATCATTCTGCTTAAAATGCTTTATCTGTGATTATAATACTTACCGCTGCATTGCATATACTTAAAATATATTAAATTTATTATACAGGCTGGATTTTTGAGACGGTACATTAAAGGCAGGTACCTTTACCGTTATAGTTACAGGAAAACGTTCCTAGGAGACCATCCATAACTTTTTAAGATATTCTGAACTGCATTCACAGATTTTGGTAAAAAAACCGTTAGCAAAAAAATGCTAAAATACCAAAAAAAAATTTTTATGATAATCGATTCTATTTCGTGTGGGGATCAAAAAACTCTATGGGACCATTTAAGGTATGAGTACTATAGAAACGACAAAAATCGCTAAAAACTTTTCCCATACATTTTGTACTGAAAAACGATAAATTAACTCGAAATATTTTTTATTGCCAAACGATTTCTTACTGTGATCAAAATACTCTTTAAGGCTAACTGAAATTTGAGTACAGAAATTGTCTTTTTTTTTAGATCTAAAGTTGTAGAAGATTGTGCCTCTGCGTGTGAAGCCGGTGTTGTGACTTACTGTAGTTTCTGTACTCAAATTTCAGTTGGCCTTAAAGAGCATTTTGATCACAGTAAAATAGGATCGTTTGGCAATAAAAAATATTTCGAGTTGATTTATCGTTTTTCAGTACAAAATGTATGGGAAAAGTTTTTGGCGATTTCTGTCGTTTCTAGTACTCATACCTTAAATGGTTCGATATAGTCTTTTGATCCCCACACGAAATAGGATCGATTGGCATAATTTTTTTTTTTTTCAAAATCTGTGAATGCAGTTCAGAATATCTTAAAAAGTTATGGATGGTCTCCTAGGAACGTTTTCCTGTAACTATAACGGTTTAGGTACCTGCCCTTAATGTACCGTCTCAAAAATCCATCCTGTATGTTTTTTATCCGCAATTAACATTGTTTAGTTTTTATTTCATACATTTCTGTACCCCTAGATGTTCTTGACATCTATCGATAAAAAAATAATTACTCGATGGAGTAAAATTTTCTCTGGGAAATACTATTTTGCTTTTCGGAGGGTGATGGCGCTAATAAAATTTCCCATACAAAAAGTCTCTATACACGGTTAATTTTTAAGTATATTTAAAAATGAAATGGGGTTTTCAGACCACGTAAATGAACAACTTTTGCTATGGGGCCAACCACGAAATCGCGAAAAAAAACAGCTGTTCCATACATTATAGTCGAGTCGATGTTGTACTATTCTATGGAACAGCTGATTTTTTTCCCGATTTCGTGGTTGGCCCCATAGTAAAAGTTGTTCATTTACGTGGTCTGAAATCCCAATTTCATTTTTAGATATAGTTAAAAATTAACCGTGAAGAATTATTTTACGTTCGTTTTTTTCGATAAGTAGGTAGTCGTTCGTTACTCTTAGTACGAACAGCTATCGAAAAAGATAACACGCGTAAAAACATTCCATAGAGTAAGTTTGTATAGGAAATTTGTACAGCGCCATCTACCGTCGAAAGGCGAAATGAAATTTTCCGTAGATTAATTACTATCGAGTACTTTTAAGCGCATTTTTTTCTCGATTGATGTTCATGCTAAGCTAAGGGTAATGTAAATAATTTATTATTTATTGTCAAAATTATTGTTTCCTTTAATAATATAAAACAATTTAATGCATAAAAATATTTATATTTAACTGTGTTGTTATCGTTTTAGTTAAGGAATTAGCTTTAATTACTCGTATTAATTAGGTGGAGTTTAATTTTCAAAATGGCGAATATTTTCATACAACTGACGACAAAAATAAATACAGAGTTTTTTTTAAGGTGGTACCCTGAGTGAAAGTGGCGCCGCCGCGTTGATTTTTATTTAATGTTATAATTGTAATACACAATTTTGATAATGTTTTACTTGGAATTTTCAGGGCCCACATTTTAGTATTTTTTGACGGTATCGTTACATTCCCTCGTAGTCACTGCTAGAAGTAGATGGCAAAACTGCTAAAAGTTGCCGTTTTTGACACCTTTGATATCTACCTCTACGAATGACTACGAGGGCATGTAATGATACCTTCCAAAAATACTAGACCACGGGCCCTAAAAACTCCACGTTAAACATTATTAAAATCTTTTTCTATTAATAACTTATTAAATAAAAACCTCTTATGGCGCCACTTTCGGTCATACAACCGCGAAACTTTGCGTATACACCGTTATTTTTAAAGTATATTAAAAAATGACAAAGAGTGTTCAGACCACGTTAATGAACAACTTTTACTATAGGGCCAACCACGAAATCGGGGAAAAAATCAGCTGTTCCATACATTATAGTCGAGTCGATGTTGTACTTTTCTATGGAACAGCTGATTTTTTTTCGCGATTTCGTGGTTGGTCCCATAGTAAAAATTGTTCATTTACGTGGTCTGAAATCCCTATTTCATTGTTAGATATAGTTTAAAAATAACGGTGTATTTGTCACAGTTAAAGTGCGGAAATCAGTGAATCTGCAGATTCACTGGTCGATTCAGTTAAAGTGTGGAAAATTGGTTTATTTCGTACTTTAACTAGGAAATCTGCAGATTAACGACCAAGGATCAGTTAAAGTACGGAAACAGGTTCTTTTATTGAAAAAAATGTGTAATAACATAAAATGGGGTAGACACAAAAGCGGGGGGATGGGGGGGGCGCAGCCACCCCACAAGGGGGGGTCGGGTGCGAAGCTCCCCGCCATGGAAAAGTCTTAAAGAGGTCATTAGGTAAGGTTAGTATTGTACGCGCGAGCCGAGCGAGCGTGCCGCGGGAGCGGCCAGCGAAGCGCCAGAAAAGAAGTTTTTGTAAAATAAACATTCAATATAGGTCTTTTACTTAAATTTCCTAAAGCCTTGACAATTTCACTTACTGTATTGCGCACTTTAACAGTGTAGCATCCGTTAATCTGCAGAATAACTAAGTTAAAGTGCGGAAATCGTCTACTTTAAGAAAAAATCCGCACTTTAACTGACTCGACCAGTTAATCTGCAGATTAACGGATTCCGTACTCTAACGGTAACATATACAGTACCTATATAGGTACTTCATGAAATTTTCTCTTAGAAATATGGTTCAAAATACGTTTATTTTTTTTCGTTTAGCAACATAATAATATTTGACCCACTAAATCCAGAAAATTACTGATTTTTTATGTCAAGTTCTAACTCAAATATCTCAGTAAATATATCACTTACGAAATTTTTTAACTCATTACTTTTGTTTGTAATGAGTTCATCTATCGATTGACACTTTTATCAAAGACCGCCAAAACCGACGTTTTTTAAAATGGCGGACATGTATATTAGGAGGTCATAACAAATTTGGTAACGATCGCGTAAGTGGCTGACTCTGGGTTCACAGGATGGAGAGGCACTCTCTGATGCTAAATATGTCAGTCTGTTTGCGTGAAGTGGTTGCGTTCTTTTTATATGCAGGGTGAAAAATGTGTTATCGTTACCAGAAAAAAAAACGATAAGGGAAAAGGCTGACAATAGTACAGCAAGTAAGTACTAGTTGTACTCACGTTTGAAGTCTTGAACGGGTGGTAGGAAAATATAGAAGATTCAAAAGTACATAATAATTAAGTTTATTTGAATAAAGCTATTTTTGACTTTGACTTTGACTTTGACTTTGACTATGTAAGGACAGACCAAAATTCGGTTGCGTTTCGTAGGTATAAGCGATTAACTTTTTGTTTGTTTGTAATTTATAAACTCAAAAAGTACTGATCCGATTTTGAATATTTTTTCACCTATAGATAGCTACATTATGAGCGAGTAACATGTGCTATAATTTATTTTCAAAAAAATTATAGCCTTTTTTCAGCCTGCATATAAAAAGAACGCAACCACTTCAACGCAAACAGACTAACATATTTAGCATCAGAGAGTGCCTCTCCATCCTATGAACCCAGAGTCAGCCACTTACGCGATCGTTACCAAATTTGTTATGGCCTCCTAGTCTATAGGTATGCCAAAAGGGCCTTATGCTCTTTATTATTCTTGCAATACCAGTTGGCAAACTCTTTCTGAATAATTTCACTTTTTTAATGTTATTTCAATAATGTTAAAAAAAATATGGTCAGTTGTATGAAAATTGTTCTGTTAATTGTAGCGCGTTGTGCATTTATTTATTAAATTAAATAATAATTAATAAAATAAACGATGTTATTACCTAAATTATTATTGTTTCAGTAAGAATTTAGCGTCGATGCGGTGAAACCAATTAAAAAATCTGTGCCAGCTTTAATAGTGTAAGAAAATATTATTATTATTAATATATTATAAATTATTGTAACGAATATATGTGCATTTGAATCTTAAAAACTTGTTTTATTAAAATTATCGATAAATACAACTACACTATTAAAAATGTACCTACAACGTTTTAGAAATAACTCCTAATGCCACAAAGTAAGTAAAGTCGCATTACTAATTTCCCAGCAAAAATGTAAACAAAGGTGTTGCCAGAACAAAACAACTCAAGAGGAAATAGTATATTGGTAAGTCAAGAAATAAACACACTTACATGTTTTTTCATCACAAACCTAATAAAATAGATTAGATAAATATTCTGAATCATGAGTTTTGCGGCAAAAACAGTAATATAATTTAATATTTCATAAAAACAGTTTTATAGTAGAAAACATTTTTATGATGCTGTGCACACATCAACTGCAAACCGTGCACATCAATCAACCTTTGGTCATTTTATAAAATTTCATAATTTATATTACGAGTAGTAGCTGTAGTAGTAACATTTTTGTCTTTTGGTATTGGGGGGGAACAGGCGAAGATGCAACGTATTTTTGATAGTTTACATACAGTCAATATCTAACTAAACTTTTCTTATCAGTTCGTTTCAAGAACTTTTAACATCAAAAATTATGATAGGTTAAAAAGATAAAATTTCTAATTACCATCCTACTTTAAAATTACACTGGATGACATTATATTTATTATGACTCAAAATATAATAAACAAATTAAAAGTCATAAAAGTGACCAAAGGTTTTCAATATCTGAAAATGTTACTATCAGGGTCAGTTTGTCAATTTGACAGTGACGTTTCTTTGTTTACATTTTTGCTGGGAAATGAGTAATGCGACTTTAGTGGCGGCGCTCCGCCAGACAGAGAGCCCACTCGGAACAAAGCGCCATTTCGCACGCACATTTGACATTACCTCAGATAAAAAAAACCGGTCAAGAGCGAGTCGGACTCGCGCACCGAGGGTTCCGTACAATCATAAATATATTTGGATATGTTACTTTAGTACAGTCTTTAAAAAGTAGGATAAACGGCAGACAGGTGGAAGGGCAAACAGGCGGACAGTTAATTTACAAATCTTAACCACAGCTTTCTTTCTTATCGAATGAGGATTAGTGGCCACCTCTGGTGTTAGAGTTTATCAAGCCGCCTGTAAGGCCTCTAACTTGGCTTAACGACTGTTATCAGATGACAACAGCCGGGACCGATGGTTTAACGTGCCCTCCGAAGTACGGAAGCGCTCAGTTGTAATGCCACTTAACGGTCACCCATATCACCTGGCCGGATGTGCCATCACACGATCTGCCGTGGAAAAGCTCACGAAGATATGGAAAGATCGCCGCATAACTAAAAATTTTAAAAATATTAAAAACTTGACTGCCCTGCCAAAAACGAACTAAAAAGTTAAACAACAAGTGTCATTGCAGTCGGGGGACCTTATTATGGAACAATTTTTGATGAAAGAGGTCCCCCGACTGCAATGACACTTGTTGTTTAACTTTTCACTTCGTTTTTGTCAGGGCAGTCGTGTTTTTAATAAAAAAAATTATTTCACTAATTTTAGTGACATATTATATAGTTTTGGAATGTGCTCATCAAGACCTTTCATTTGATGCCCATATTGTAATAATAGAAGAAAAAAATTTTTTTTCACATTTGGAAATGGCGTCGTATAGTAGCTATATTGATTTTTCTTAAAAAAAATATAGCCAGTGTCACTCGGGATACTGTAAGGATTCTAACTTTACCTCATTTATCCAAATCAGTTCAGGCATTTAGAAGATATATGGTGGAATAAAGAAACTCACATACCCACGAATGAACCATGAACCCTGAACATATATACACTCTTTTTGCTTTGGGCTTGTCAAAATGGCAATTAGTTGAGTAATTACGTAGGGCCCCTCAGCAGTATTAGCCCAGGGCCCCACAAATTCAAGATCCGCCCCTGCCTCAAACAATATTTTCTAGCCTGTCGTTTTGTTATATGGACTTTTATTGCGGAAAGTGGCCACTTTTAACAATAAAAGTCCATTAAACTAAACGACAGGCTAGAAAATATTGCTTAAGTGATAAAAAGTACCACAAAGCTTGTTCGGAGTGCACTCCAGAGAGGTAATTTACAAATTTGTCTTTATTTAAGCACTATGATTTTTTTTCTAATGGCGACGCTAGTGTGCAGACTGCGCAGCCTTAATGAGATGCTTAATATTTCCTCTCTTCCTATATGGAGCTGAATTATTTGGTCACTGGTAGTCAGTTGAGAAATTGGAGTGCCAACCAACCACTGGTGGTAAGATTTGGTGGTCAGATGGTCCGGAAGGTTTTTTTCTAATGGCTTCACACATTCTGCAAGATCCGAATATTCTGAGTGATTTATCAATTAAAATTCTCGTACTCTATTAATCAAACTCAAACTCAAATCTCTGCTTGAGTACCAGTTAGAAAGGGATGCTGCTTTTCATCGTATATAGCGCCAACCCCTTCCAACTGTATCAAGCAGAGATTTGATTGAATTTGAGTTTGATTCTATTTATACGAACGAGCCTAAAATCCGGGACTAATATTAGGTATATTTCCGTCTGTGATCCGGATTAAAAAATATTATACTAGAATTATTTTTTGATTATAATCATAATATATGATCAATCAAACTAAGCTATAAATTCATCTATAATTAGTTACTCGAACGATACACATTCGAAAACCAATTCCAAAAATCTCAAACAGACAAAGCGTGTCTGTAAAGTTTGTGGGTATGTTTTTGTTTGTTAAAATTATGAAAACTAAGGCACATCATAAGTAAAACTACTAAAACGAAACGATAGCGCGACTCAGAACGCTACAGCGCCATCTAGTGCGCGGTAGATTTGAACCCGTTCGGTGGCACTATACTATACAATATAAGGTCATTTTGTACATATATTCACCATCCAAATTTTGAGGATGTGTTCAGTTCATGAAACTGAACAACTTTCTCTAAGGAACACAATGGTCAAATATGAAAAATTAAAATCGACTTTCCATACAAATCAAAGAGATCACGTGATCAATTTAGTATGAGATGACCAAAATTTTGTGGCGAAATTCGACACATGTTTCTTAGAGAAAGTTGTTTAGTTTCATGGACTGGACACATCCTTAAAATTTGGATGGTAAGTTCAAAATGACCGTCGTGCAAAAAAAAAAACCGCCTTCAAAAACCTAAAAATAAAACAAAAACAGATTCAAAATTAAAAAGCACTAAAAAGCAATAAATAATATTCAAATCACCAATACGCATATCAATTTTAATAAAAATCGTCTTTTGAAGTCGGGTGGGGCTGGAGGACAACTTTTTTTTAATTCTAAAAGCCCCACCCGACTTCATGAGACGTTTTTTATTAAAATTGATATGCATATTGGTGATTTGAATATTATTTATTGCTTTTTAGTGCTTTTTAATTTTAATTCTGTTTTTGGTTTTTATTTTTAGGTTTTTGAAGGCGGTTTTTCTTTTTTTTTTACTTTTTTTATTTTCAACTTTTTTGTGGTATTTTCAAAATGCCTATTACTCAATTTCCAAAGGAGTTCCGTTGTGCCTTTTTAGTCCAAGTATAGTCCAGAACGTAGCATACAGACCATAGCTCGGTTTGTTTTGGATTTTCATAGGCCTACCAATATCTCAATCACAATACATATCCTATTTGAGTTTGCGGAGTTCCATTGGATAACTTCGAGGTCCAAGGTTTAATGTCAATGAAATTAAAAGAACTACACTTAAGGTATCCCTTCTCCAACAGAAAAAAAATAGGTTCATAAATAACAAAGTCGTCAAGGTAATTAATGCAAAATCATAGTATTTTCAGGATTACTTGAAAACTACAGAATCGATCTGAAAAAAAAAATGAATGGGACCATTTTGCAAGAATATTTAATCAAACAAAGAAAGAATCATCAAAATCGGCCCATAAATAACGAAGATATACTATAGGACAGCGGTTCCCGAATGGGGTTGGGTTCCGTGAGAGGCTCGCAGGGGTACCGCGAAAATTCAAGAGTTTAGGTATAAAGATAGTCCCGATTTCGATGATATTGTCCCGCGTCCCGACGATCCATTAGTTTTGTCCAGATTTTTGATGATAACACGCGATCACAATCAAAGTACTAATAAAAATGGGTCCAAATGTTTAAAAGCATAAATGACAACATCTTAAATGCCTTATTTTGCGTTGTAGCATACTACTTTCAACTGCTTATGTTGAGCGAGGTTTTCCCATATGACGCTTAAATGTTCTAATGTCAGAAATCGTTGCTCTGTAGATTTAATGAAAGCAGAATTGCAAAAGATATGTCTTGTTCGGAATTTGTAAGTAAATATAAAAAACCGGCCAAGTGCGAGTCGGACTCGCGCACGAAGGGTTCCGTACCAAAAATTGGCAAAAAATCACGTTTGTTGTATGGGAGCCCCCCTTACATATTTACTTTATTCTGATTTTAGTATTTATTATTATAGCGGCATCAGAAATACATCATCTGTGAAAATTTCAACTGTCTACCTGTTGTCGTTATTAATATCGAGCAAAAAACGGCAAAAAAACACGTTTGTTGTATGGGAGCCCCCCTTAAATATTTATTTTATTCTGTTTTTAGTATTTGTTGTTGTAGCGGCAACAGAAATACATCATCTGTAAAAGTTTCAGCTGTCTAGCTATCACGGTTCATGAGATACAGCCTGGTGACAGACAGACAGACAGACAGACGGACAGACAGACGGACAGCGGAGGCTTAGTAATAGGGTCCCGTTTTTACCCTTTTGGTACGGAACCCTAAAAATGACGCGCAATTAATGAGAGAGGCCCGTTGTAATAGAAAATTAGCATTGAAACAGAGTCAAAATAAAAATACCTAATACATTAGGTAAATCAAAAGTCTTTTTTTCCCTTCAGTTAAGTGGTTCTCCTTTTTTTTATTTTACTCTTACTTTGCTGACCAGCCCGTTTGTTTCCATTGATTTTGAGTATTTTAATTACAAACATTCACATACATTCAACATGTCCTTCATTTACTAGTTACCAGACTTTACCACAGAATAACTAATAGTACAAGTAACTCTACAGTGGTTTTACTGCCAGTTTTAATGATTTCAACGTACATTTAGTTAGAAAATAGACCCAAAAAATTTTCGCAGCCTTGTCCTAGGTTTTCGTTACCTGAATGTAACTACCCTGGTTAGTTTACTTCTTACTTGAGTTAAGGTTCCGTCAAAAGCGGTGAACCAAAAAGGGTTCTGTAGCCAAAAGAATTCGGAAACCGCAGCTATAAGGCATAGGGATCTATAGGATTTTATCCAAACCACTACCGCTGCATGGCCCGAAGCGCGCGGCGCGCTCAACTAAGGTTTCTGCATAAGTGGGTACAAAAATATAGTATGATAAGCTGCCGCCCGCGACTTCGTTTTTTTACTATCCCTCGGGATCCGTACTTTTTTGCGGGATAAAGGGTACCCTATGTCCTTCTCTTTACCCCTGACAACGTGTATGCAAAATTTCATGATGATCGGTTCAGTAGTTAAGACGTGAAGGCGTAACAAACAGATAAACACACAAACAAACAAACGGATTTTCGCATTTACAATATTGGTAAGGATGGGTATATAATATACTCTCAAGAAACCACTCACTTGTACACAAGTGATCCAGATCCAGGCCGATTATCTTTGGGGATACTTACATGAAAACTGGTATTGGAAATGACAATAAAAAAGATGAAATACTTTATTGTTTTATGTAAGTAGGTAGTGTTCAAAACCCCGAGAGCTTTCAACTCGAATTCCAAAACCGTTTCGAAGCCCTTGAGAACAGCATAGATGTGGACGATCTAAACAATATGGTGGTGAATACTGTCCGTACGGTAGGGTCCAAGTTCTTCAAGACCCGCCGTCCCAAGCTAAAGAAACTCTCCGACCACACACTCCTACTCATGGATCAGAGACGTGAAATGAGGCTCCAGAGTTCAGTAGATGCTAATCGTTATCGGCAGCTTAATAGACAGATATCTAAGTCTTTGACGAGCGACCTTCGCCAATTTAATACGAATCGTATTAAAGAGGCCATCGAGCGGAACAAAGGCTCCAAAGTGTTCGCGAGAGATCTGTCTATTGGGCAAAGCCAGATGACGAAGCTGAAAACTGACGACGGACGCATCATCTCAGCGAAGCCTGAAATCGAGAGTTTCTATGGGCAGTTATATTCCACGCAGACACCTGTTGAAAGCAAGGCTTAAAAACCCCAGAGCCAAGCTTACCCGACACTATACCCAAGATATCCCGGACGTCAGCATGTACGAGATTAGTATGGCTCTCAAACAGCTGAAAAACCACAAGGCGGCGGGTGACGACGGAATCACTACAGAACTTCTGAGAGCGGGCGGTAAGCCGATACCTACTTAAAGTCCTCCAGAAGCTTTTCAATTCCATCATCGTCGAGGGCAGAACGCCGAAGACATGGAACATAAGTGTAGAAGATATACATGCGTAGAACATGTTGACCTCCAGGGGAAGAGGTAACTTGCAAGATTCGATTACAGACACTGGGACATGTGTAACTAAATAAAAGCTTGTGATAATTATAAGAAACGTGTGTATTTGATTTTGGCATAATTTATAAATATTCTTTATTTTATTTAAAAATGCAAACATTTTCGCTCAATGTCAATGAAAATGTTTTCCTTTTTCTACATATCATATTTCACTAATTAATTATTAAACTAGGTCCATGTGAGGTGCCCCATTTTTTTTATTCGCAGAAGGGGTAGTTGGGGCATTTAGATTCGTCGAAGTCAGCTGGGTACCGCGCAGCGGGTGGAATAGGCCTGTTAACAAAAACAATGATCATCAATTATGTCTAGTAATATTAATGTTGTTTTAACTTTTTGTTAGAATTGAGTGACCTTCATTTGCAAAGAAACAGAATAGTATTCAAAATATTTGAATGACAATTAATGATACTTCACAATCTAATCTTTGGTGTCACACAATAGCAAAACACTGATATTTTGCTCAAGTTATTTATAGCAAGAATTTGGTACAGATAAAGATGTTAAAATATAATAATAATACAGATATATAATAATAATAAAATAATAATACATAATCAAATAGGTCCCTGCAAGGGCACAGTAAACTATCATAATACTCAAATTGATAGCCCAAGTAAGCAAATGGGGAATGTCTGAAAAAAAATCAAATTGGCAGAATATTTTTATAGGTAGTTAATAAAAGAAAAAGCATTAGTATTTTCAGTTAAGTAAAAGAATTAAAGTCACTTCGACTTTTTTAATGTACATAAATGACTACTTGCCACAACCACAACATGGTAGGTATTTAAAAAAAGTTTCAACACAATATGTCCAAACTTTTTTTAATACCATGTTGTGGTTGTGGCATGTATAATTATACTCACTCGACATGAGCTGTGATTTCGACAGGCTTAGCTTCGATTGGATTAGCGACGACAATAGATGTGAAGGGGGTAAAGGGTGCAAAGGGTGCAAGAGGAGCACCGGGTGCAAGAGGAGCGAGAGGTGCAAGAGGAGCGAGAGGTGCATAAGGTAGGATGAATGGGTTGTACACCCACTCGGGGATGGGTTGACCGTCGAGGGTGTAGCGCGTCAGCATCGCGGTGTCGCAGTACGGGTAGTTGGGGCACACGGCGGGGTGTACTCCGGGCGGGTACTCTGTGCACAGGGCTACCGCGGCCAGGGCGAGGACGATGGACTGTTGACGAAAGAATAAGTTTAATTCTGTTATATTATTATTCTTCTTATTAATTATTATAATTGTATGGAAACATTAAATTGGTACCGTCTTTAGCCTGTTATGAAAACTTACCAGTTTAGCGAACATGGTGCCTGTTTTTCTCTTGAGTTCACAGCTGAGACTGATATGGTTTGGCAGTTGCAGACTCTATTTAAAGAACCGTTCTATATCAATTATGGTAACGTAGCTCGTTATTCGTGTTAAGTAATAATTTCTGATTAAGCATGTTTTATTATATTAGTAATTAAATCAAATACAATTACAGATCTTGTTCTAGTGATAATTGTTTGGTACATCGGTAGCCGTCCCGCACTAATCACAGAAAGTCACTTTACCAGATTCTGCTAATTAAACCTCTTTGCCATTAATTTGTAGTAAATCAATATAGAAATTAACAACAAAGCCCTACAACAGATGCTCTTTAAATAGAGTAAGAACTTCCAAATAGTATCTGTCGCAGTTCTGAGATTGGCAGAATAACAAGCACCATGTTCACTAAGTTGGTGAGTTGGCTCTACAGAGCAACTAAATAAAACTTAAGAATGTGTTTGTTTTTTTAGAGGTTTGGAATAGCTTTGCATTATAGAACACAATCACCTAGTATAATCCTATAACATCTTTAATATCTGGTAATACGAAATAGGATTACAATATTTATTCTTTTCCCCAACAGTCCATCGTCCTCGCCCTGGCCGCGGTAGCCCTGTGCACCGAGTACCCGCCGGGAGTACACCCCGCCGTGTGCCCCAACTACCCGTACTGCGACACCGCGATGCTGGCGCGCTACACCCTCGACGGTCAACCCATCCCTGAGTGGGTGTACAACCCATTCATCCTACCCCATGCACCTCTTGCTCCCCATGCACCGATTCCCCCCGTTGCACCCATCGTCGTCGCTGCACCCGTCGAGTGAGTACCTATACCTTCTATGTGACAAGCGCTTAAGCTCATGCACTTGTACTATTAGTTATTCTGTGCTCATGCCCCAAAATATACTTTAGATGTGGGGACCACTCAAGTTAAAGCCCCAACTGGTTTCTTGGAGTACCAGTTTGAGTTGTGATGTGATAAGTTCCTTTCCTTTCTGATCTAAAAGGGTTTGTCAATTGCAGATTGCTTGCAGCAAATACATATTTTGCAATTCCCTTATTTTGTTACGCTCCAAACTCCAAGATGTTATTAGTTGTTATTGTTTCTTATTGTCAACCACTTGTTAATACTAATTACGTTCTATTGCTTTTCAAATAAATATCGTTCATAACTTACCAAAAACTGAAACAGTAAAAGTTAGTGAAAAGTTTTAACGAATCACTATTTATTAATGACTAGCGGCCGCCCGCGACTTCGTCTGCGTGGAAAGGTTTTTTACTATCCCTCGGGAACAAGACTTTTTTTTCGGGATGAAAGGTACCCTTTGTCCTTCTCTGTACCCCTGACAACGTGTATGCAAAATTTCATGATGATCGGTTCAGTAGTTAGGACGTGAAGGCGTAACAAACAAACAAACAAACGAACAAACAAACAAACGGACTTTCGCATTTATAATATTATAAGTAAGGATAATTCAATGAAAATTAATGATCATGTTTTTGTTGTTTTTATGTTACTGTTTTGTTTAATGTTGCTTTTCAATTCAATTTCAATTTTATTTATTTATTGGTTCATAAACATGGGGTATAACAAGATTTTAGGTATTTACAGAGCTTAGAGCATTTACTCTAAGCTACAGAGTATTGTAAATTACAGCCATGATTGATTCACCTTTCAGATATATACTGAAAAAAAATTTTTTTACTTTGATTTCATTTTTGATTTTGATTTGTTAACAGGCCTATTCCACCCGCTGCCCGGTACCCAGCTGACTTCGACGCATCTAAATGTCCCAACTACCCCTACTGCAATTAAAGGGGAAACAAGACACCGTTATACACGGAAAATTACTATGCGAGCCAAATAAGAATAGTACTATCAAACAGCAATCTTGATCTTTGTTCCTTTTCTTGCACATCCTACACCCTGAAGTGGAAGCGAAACGCAAATAAATATGGCCGTTTTGACAGTACTAAGTAGGGTAAAACCGGATAGATGGCACAATGGGATAGGTGCCACATTTTCAAAAAACTAACTTCCCAAACTCGCAACTAAGAATTAATAGTATAAGTAGGAGCCATAGTCACCCCGCACCTTTTTACCCAAGAGCTGGCAATGCTGCCATACGGCGTGGATGCGTTTCGCTCGTGTGTGTAAAATTTTCAAAGATTAGAATTTGCCGTTGTATAACTTTATAAATAGTAATAAATTCAGTTATATTTTTTATTGCGTCAATGTACTGGTTCATTAAGTGTGCACCTGGGTGTAGATAATTGCTCTTTTGTTTTTAATTTATTTAAAAACAACTTGGGCATCTATCCCTATCACGAAGGATAGTTGCCCTGATTTTTTTGAGGTATAGCTGCCCTAAGGGGCATTTATCCCTTCATACAACTTATATGCCCATATATGGTTTCAGTGTATATTTAAAATATTTTTTGTGTTTTGTGATATTTTTTATAAATTAACATATATTTATATTTGGACTCTTTACTGATTGTAGCTTCGAAGTATAGGTGCCCTTAAGGCATCTATCCCTCCATACACCATGTATACGCATATATGATGCCGGTGTATATTTTTTAATTATTTATAGTTTTCTGTTACATTTTTATGTATTTACGTATATGTATTGCTGTTTTATGAGTAGAATGCCTCAAAAAATTTGTTTGGGTTTTTCATTTACACTATCCCGCACTACAGGCATCTATCCTTCTTAGTATTTTCATGGTGGGGCAACTATCCATAGGGTTAGGCGTCTATCCTAAAAAAAGGGTTTTACTAAAAGCTAAATTCGGCAAAATCTGTTATTGATAGGTCAAAAATAAATATCTATGATTCAACGTAAATGATTAAGCTAGCCTACAGTCATAGAAATTATTCATATTAATGAATATTTTTTAAATTAGGAGGCCATTTCAAAAAGTACGGCATCTATCGCGGTTTTACCCTATTCTTATTTGGCTCGCATAGTAGTAATGCAAATTTAATATTCAATGTCATATACTTATTGAAGTTTTCTGTATAAAAAAATAAATAATTTATTTTCAGTGTTTTGTGTCACATAAAATGTAAATACATACTAAAGTCGCATTACTAATTTCCCAGCAAAAATGTAAACAAAGGTGTTGCCAGAACAAAACAACACAAAAGGAAATAGTATATTGCTAAGTCAAGAAATAAACACACTTACATGATTTTTTATCACAAACCTAATAAAAATAGATTAGATAAATATTCTGAATCATGAGTCTTGCAGCAAAAACAGTAATATAATTTAATATTTAATAATAACAGTTTTATAGTAGAAAACATTTTATGATGCTGTGCACACATCAACTGCAAACCGTACACCTTTGGTTCATTTTATAAAATTTCATAAAAAATAGTATTACTACTACGAGTACAGTACTAGGCACGTATCTTGAAATTTTTTCGACGGAGTGGGGATAAGTACGCGAATGTGCTCTTGTGAGTGACCAATGGCGCGCGCCCCTCTCCCGCCGCCCGCGCCCCTCATCGCTACGCATACCCAAAATAAGCGTTTCGCGCAATCCCCACCCGATTTCAAGTTATATATGCCTCGTACTGTAGTAGGTGTAATAGTAACAATTATTTGTCTTTTGGTATTGGGGGAACTACGTATTTTTGATAGTTTACATACAGTCTATATGTAAGTACCTTATAAGTATAATGATGCTTAATATGACGGTTAATTGTAACCTTGTAACTTTAATCGCTTATACCTACGAAACACAACCGAATTTTGTTCAGTCCTTACACAGGTCACGTGAGTACAACTAGTACTTACTTGCTGTACCTACTATTGTCAGCCATTTACCTTATCGTTATTTTTTGGTAACAATAAAGCATCTTTGACCTGGCGTGGCTCCATAACGCAACCGAATTTTTTTCAGTCCTTCCGTAATACACGTGAGTACAACTAGTACTTACTTGCTGTACTATTGTCAGCCACTTACGTTATCTTTTTTTTTTGGTAACGATAACACATTTTTCAGCCTGCATATAAAAAGAACGCAACCAATTCATGCTAACAGATCGACATATTTAGCATCAGAGAGTGCCTCTCCATCCTGTGAACCCAGAGTCAGCCACTTACGCGATCGTTACCAACTTTGTTGTGACCCCCTAATCTAAATCACGTCCATCTTGCTTTGTTCCCGTGTATGATACGAATGGTACCTACTTGAGACACTGACAGCCGTTTGCACTAAACTCAAGTTAAGCGTGTCCTAGTTAAGAATTAGCTTAGGAACAGCCTAGAACAGCCGAGCTGAAATTTTTGTTTGCACTAACAGACTACGTCGTAACTTGGGCATCGCCTTGCTAAGAGAATGAATGTAAATAATAATTGTTTATGGATTTTTAAACTGGCGAAGTAAAGTAGGTCACAGGATATTATTTTAGTTGAAACTTCTTATTGATTCATTCGTGAGTAAAAAGGAGACAAAAGCTAAGGCGTTGTCTATTTTATTTGGTTGGGTAAATTCACCGGGAAAAGAAAAAGTCAACTGTCAAAGAACATGTAACTATTTACTCTTTGCTCACAATGCCACAGACTAATAATCACTGTTATAGGGATTTCTTAAGTTAGGCGCTCGATATTAGGCCCGTGTAGGTTAGTGCAAAGCAATTTTATGCTAAGAATGTCTTAAGTTGGTTAGGAAAAGACTTAGGCGATTCTTAAGTTTAGTGCAAATGGGTGTATGATGTACGACTCGTGAAAGCAATTGTCGTGAACGCGTGCGATTGTGGGCATGTGCGGCGAGGCTTAATCTTTATCAAGTTTATTTTCTGCACGACGAAGCGAAGGTTCAAATCTACCACGCACTAGATGGCGCTGTAGCGTTTTGAGTCGCGATATCGTTTCGTTTTAGTAGTTTTTCTTATGATATGCCTTATTTTCATTTACGGTATGCCTTATTTTCCTTTACGGTAAAATATGTCGGGATTTACAAAATTTGTCAGATTGAAATTTTTGGAATTGGTTTTCGAATTATTGTTCGAGTGACCGATTATAGCTTCGTTCGTTTCGTTTCGTTCGATCATTCATCTATGATTATTGATTACTAGCGGCCGCCCGCGACTTCGTCTGCGTGGAAAGTTCTTTTGCCCGAGGGATACCTCGGGAACAATCCTTTTTTCGGGATGAAAGGTACCCTATGTCCTTCTCTGTACCCCTAGCAACGTGTATGTAAAATTTTATGATGATCGGTTCAGTAATTAAGACGTGAAGGCGTAACAAACAAACAAATAAACAAACAAACGGACTTTCGCATTTATATTATTAGTAAGGATAAACAAGAAAATAAATAATTCTAATTATATATTTTTTTTTAACCTGGATCACAGACGGAATAAACATAATATTAGTCCCGGATTTTAGGCTCGTATAAATAGAATCAAACTGAAATTCAAATCTCTTTGAATACAATTAGAAAGGGATGGCGCTATATTCGATGAAAAGCAGCATCCCTTTCTAACTGTACTCAAGCAGAGATTTGAGTTTAAGTTTGATCAATAGAATACGAGCGTTTTGATAAATCACTCAAGTATTTTTTTTATACACAACTGGATAGTGCTTGGCCATCATCTCACCTGATGTTAAATGACGATAAGCCCGAAGGTGGAAGCGCACTACACCCGGAATACTGGCTATCTTACCTCTAACTGCCGGAACACAACAATTATTAAATTGTTGTATGGCGTCAGACTTAAGTAGGATGGTGGTAGCTAGCCAGGCGGACTTGAAATAAGCCCTACCACCAACCAAACCGAGTACAAATTGTACCCCCCCCCCCCCTGGAAATCGAACCCGGGACCTCTGCATCTTACACGGGTGGGCGAACCACTAGACCACAGAGGCGGATAAATATCATATTCGGATCTTGCAGAATGTGTGAAACTCTTGCACGAAGGTTTCCGTACCAAAAAATGGCAAAAAAATCACGTTTGTTGTATGGGAGCCCCCCTTAAATATTTATTTTATACTGTTTTTAGTATTTTTTGTTATAGCGGCAACAGAAATACATCATCTGTGAAAATTTCAACTGTCTAGCTATCACGGTTCATGAGATACAGCCTGGTGACAGACAAACGGACAGACAGACAGATGGACAGCAGAGTCTTAGTAATTTGCATACATTCGCAGTGTCCTTGAATACTGCAGCAATGTATGGAACCCACTTTATCTTATTTACAAACAAGACATAGAAAAAATTCAAGCAAAATTTATAAAATTATTAGATTACCGTAAGAACCGTAAAGATGACAGTTATGAGGATTCCTGCTCATACCATGGTCTAATGACCTTAGAAAATAGAAGATCACGTATTGATTTACTCTTTCTGTACAATGTCCTTAATGAAGGTATAGATAGCACCGAGCTGACCAGTGTGTTTCTCCTAGTACAGTAGCCCGTAGAACATTTAAATCACCAAAAAGGTTACCGTTTGCCGTTGTGATATAGTTGTTTATTACGAAATTATAGATACTTTAACCCAAGTTTTACAGATCGCAACCCGCCGTAACCTATATTTGTATATCTCCAAAATTTATATTTTTTTATTTTTCAAGGTTTACCACGTAGTTTAGCTATTGTCGTGTTCTACAGCTTGGTTTGATTGCCACAGATAAAAGTAAGACTATAAAAAGTAGCCATACACAGATTTAAGACCTGATGAAAATGGTTGAACATCTGGTCTTAAATCTGTGTATGATCACTTTCCAAAGTCTTACTATTATTAGTGGCAATCAAACAACGCTGTAGATCATGACAATAGCTAAATCATGTGGTAAACCTTGAAAAATAAAAATATATTATTTTTGGAGATATACAACGGCGGGTTGCGATCTGTAAAACATAGGTTAAAGTATCTATAATTTCGTAATAAATAACTATATCACAACGGCAAACGGTAACCTTTTTGGTGATTTAAATGTTCTACGGGCTACTGTACTATCCGACTTCGTGCGCCTAGCTATCGAACCCGGAACACGAGCATGTTTAGTGTACCTTCTTCCAAAGCGAACTACGCACATAATTCTATTGTCAATAGGACTCTTCGAACATACAATGAACACAGTGACACAGAATAAAGCTAGTAGTACAAGTACAGAAGCAGCACTCGGCAAAGTCATTTAAATAAATAGCGACTTTATCTCCGACACAATAAAGTGCAATTCAGGTCACGCAATTCACCTAGTAGTTGCCTCTCTTTCTATCGCGTGCTCTTACCTTTTCTGACGACGCAACGTTAGGGTTGTCCTCCTCTAAATGAACTGCGTAGCATATTTCATAATGTGATAAACGACAATGGGGAATGTCCGAAAAAAATCAAAACCAAACTTTTTAGCAAAAGGGCCAGACTTACTCCTCCACCAAGTCCCAAAACGAATGTATACATTTTATATGAGATACGTAAAATATGACTTAGATACATAAATTATGACTATGTATGGCAAAGGAAATTAATTAACTATGTTCCATACTGTTTTCTTCGTCGATAAACGAATAAATGTAGCGAAATTAATTTTTAGAGAAACGTGTGGCAATATCTTATTTACCTGTGAAAAGTGTGATTACTTGGGTTGTTTATTTTTGTCACACCACAATTACTTAGAGCACAAGACACCATGGCTCCACGATACCTTTATTTTAAATTCTAATTAAGATTATCAAATATTTTAAGCAAATCGTGATTGCTCCTTTGCAAGGCGGGCCGCTAGGGCCTCTTCTGTAAAAAATATTGGCACATGTCACTTGATCCTTTGTCTCTTTTTTACATAGACCGTGTCCGTATGATGTTAACTTCTCTTTTCCACGCTCTGTTGGTCTTCTTGAGCGCAGCAAAAATTTTTCTATGTCTATGGTCTTATCCGTCTGTTAGTGACATTAAAGAGATTGTTATTTTTAATATTTCGTATAATTAATAAATCCATTATTAAAATTCTCCGAATATCAATAATACAATGCAAACTTGATAATTTTGCAACTAATTAAAATAAAATGTTGACATTTTTTTAACAACGCTACAACTAAATTACCTACCGATTCAACTTTTCACATTCACATACTCGCTAATTGGGGAAAAGATTAAAATCTGTCCTTTTAAGTCTTCATTGTAATTTGTGCGCCGCAAAACTGTCGAGTGAACTAAAAATAAGTAATGCATTTTTTCTCTCTGATTTATTGAAGCAGGGATGCATATAAATTCCAAGACGGTTTTATGCGATTTTAATTTACCTATGTTTATTTCTTGATATTGACGGATTTATTTTATTATGTTTTCTTTTAGTAAAATAAAGCTCTTTCCTATACACCCGTTAATTTTTAAGTATATCTAAAAATGAAATGGGGATTTCAGACCACGTGAATGATCAACTTTTACTATGGGGCCAACCTCGGAATCGCAAAAAATAATAATCAGCTGTTCCATAGAAAAGTACACGACTATAATGTATGGAACAGCTGAATTTTTTTCGTGATTCCGTGTTTGGCCCCATAGTAAAAGTTCTTCATTCACGTGGTCTGAAATCCCCTTTTCATTTTTAGATATATTTAAAAATTAACGGTGTATAGGAAAGAGCTTTATTTAACTAAAAGAAAACATAATAAAATAAACCCGTCTATATCAAGAAATATACATAGGCAAATTAAGGGGCGGTCATAGGAAAACATGGTTTGCGCGGGCCATATCGTTATATAGAAAACGTAAAATTGTAGCCACCAAAAAAAATATCTTTTCATTTTTAGATATACTTAAAAATTCACCGTTTAGAAATAATATGCCTGTGCTTGAGTCATATTAAAATGCATACTTACTATAAATAATTATAATATTAATGCACGACGCATTCAAAGACACGGGGAGAGGTTGCAAATACCTAAACAAAGACTAGCTTTACATTTAAATAATAAATAAATAATAAATCTTTATTTATTTCTTCACAAATTTATTTTCTTTACATTCAAAGAATGCTTATTGTATGGCAATAAGAATATTTAACAAAATGCCAAATGACATAAAACTTCTGACAATGAATAAATTCAGACATAAACTATTTAATTTTCTTATTAATAAAATGTATTATTCAAGTGAGTTTTTGAATGACAAAATTTGATAACATGACATTAATTAATGTAATTCTTTTGTCATTTTTTATCTTGATCTAATTTATTCTGTAATTAATTTATTTCTTGATCTTGACTATACTTTTAATAATTTTGGACATAGTATGAAATTTGAATAATTCACTATTCATTTATTATCATAATAATACAATAAGTGTATTATTATGATAAATATGATAATAGTAAACAAAATTGTACAAATTTTTGCACGTCGTCAATGCACGATACAATATGTAAGAAACAATTGCAATGTAACAACTTAATGTAACCACCATATTCTCACAAATAAATGCTTACTTACTTACTTAAAGAAACGTATTTTCTTGCATCATAAAATCATGTTTTTTTGTGATTTAGAATAACTGGTTGGTTTAGGCAAGTTATTTTGAAATAAAACACTTTGGATTACAATGCGTACTTATTATTTTGTTGTTGTTTAAGGGTTCTATTGTTCTTCTTATTTTTGTTTTGGCAATCTACTCCTCTACAGGGGGTAATTTTTGCCAGTGTCAAGTGTTGTATAGTTCAGTGGCATTGTTTCAGTTTACAATTGAATGGAGCATTTGGCACCAAGTATATCAAGACAGTTTACTCGGTAAGTTCTGCTGAGGTAGCCACCACTACAATAAAAATCTCAGCTTCACACAACCAAGATCGCGCCTATTTCAATTAGCCCACATATTGTTCAGTTGCGTAGACACTTGTACCACAAAACTGCACAAATTTTAAGAGATAACATCCACTAAGAATCTATTTGCAAATAATTAAAATAGTCACCGAACCGATCTCGACAAAATGGCAGCGAAACCCTTTGTTTTAGGGTTATGTAACTTCTCTTCTTATTTTATCAATAACCTATATTTCTTATCGCGATAAAATTACCAACTGGTAGCCCTGATTGCCATCTCACCATCAAAAGAGCAATATCATTTTCACATTCGATCGTAAACCCATATAATACCAAATATAGCATACGTATACAACTTAACTGTTAAATAATGGCTTGTAATTACAACCTTTTATCGTAGCTGTCAATCAATTAGATTGTCATAATGACAGGGCGCGTCGGTTTTCGCGCCGAAACGTCCGCCATATTTGATTGAATGTCATTTCTGATGACAGCTCGTCGCTTTTCCGGTTTGTGTAGGACTGTAGGTGATCTTGTTTTGGAAAAAAATGTTGATTTCGTACTTGAGTTCGTAATATTAAAAATCAACTTTATATCTTACCAATTAGGTACCTACCTATTTGAATAATCCATATCCATACCTACTACTATTATAAATGCGAAAGTAACTCTGTCTGTCTGTTAAGCCCACCGGTAACGATCAATTGCAATTGTCAATTTTTCCGCAATTGACGCCCATTGACGGAAAAATTGATCGTTTACGCGTGCAATTGAAGCGATTGTCAATTGCTCCAACAATGGCATTGACGGAAAAATTAACAATCGCAATTGATCGTTACCGGCGGGCTTTACGCTTTCACTCCTAAAATACTGAAACGATTTTGATAAAATTTGGTACAGAGATAAAGTAGAGCTTGAGAAAAGACATAGGCTACGTTTTATTGAAATAATGGTTGAAGGGGTTGAAATAGGGGATGAAAGTTTGTATGAAAGGCTCTCGTTTCGAAGCAATGATCTTCAAATTTTGTGTTTAGGCTGATGATTAAAAATTAATAATAATTATGTGTCTCAGCGTTTTTGTTGATTCCACTCCCCTAACTAAGGGGTGAAAAGGGGTATGAAGTTTTGTATAGAAAATCCTTTATTTTCGAAGATAAAACAACTATTGGTTGGAAACTAACGCAACGGATATCGTTATTTTTAGGATTTCAACCCCTCAGAGGGTGTTAAAGGGGAGAAGGGAACAAGAGGGGAAGAAGGAGAGTGATTGCTGTTGGACTTAAAAGGAAAACTCTAAAACCTAATCGATTCGATTACTCGGAAAATTCGTTTATTGAATAAGTACCTAGTTAAGTAGGTATTATACTGTTTAGTTAGTTGTAGTCGTAAGTAGTGCAAAAGAGGGAGTTAATATAAGGCGGCCATTACTTACGTCAATCTGGTGTGATCTGATCAAAACCACAGATTGATGGAATTTGATGCGGTTGGTTTGCGACGTTACACGGTCAATCCAGCGAGATCTGGATCGCAGTAGATCTTGGTAGATTGACGATCTACCTCGATCCACGGTGGTCTTTAGCAGGGTTGCCCACTTTTTGTATTAATTTTCGCGTGATATCGATCGATGACCCGAGTGGTACAGTATTCAACATGCCAGTCTACCACGCAAGAGATCCCGGGTTCGATGACCGGACGAAATTGAAATGAAATATTTTAATTTCTGTGACGGGTCTGCGTAGGTATAATAAGTACCTATATATTGCGAAAAGTAAGTACCTATCTAGTAAAATCAGTTGTCTAGGGTTAGATGGCGCTGTGTGTGTAAAATCAAATATCGATATTTATAATACTATATTACAAAGCTATGAATTATCTGAGTGCCAAATTTCATCCAAATCAGTTCAGGAGGAGAAAAGCAGGAGGTTGTTTTTCTGTTCGTCTGTATGTTATTTTAGGGTATTTTTCAAATATACACTCGGATGTAGTCGCGAGCGAAAGCTAGTTAAAAATAAATATGGGCTATATTTTTTATAAATTTCTCAAAAGTACTTACTAAAGTATTTTACCCTAGGGTAACTTTGACCAGTATAAAAAGTATCTTATAATTTAATCCAGGCTATAAACTGTATGTTAAACTCCATTCAAATCAGTTCAGTCTTGAAAACAACATACAGACGAACAGAGAAACAAACTCCTGCTTTTTTGAAGTCGGTTCAAAATATTAGATCGCAGTATATTGTGCTAGATTGTCAGTCTACCGTGGTAGATTGACAATCTACCACAATTTACCGCGATCCGATGCAAGCAGATTGTGGTAGATTGACAATCTACCACAACCTACTGGGATCTGATATTTTAACCGACTTCACAAAAGGAGGAGGTTCTCTGTTCGTCTTTATAATTGTTTTTTTATGAGATTTTTCAAATGTCCACGCAGATGTAGTCGCGGGCGGAAGCGTAGTTAAAAATAAATGTGGACTTACATTTTTTTTATAAATTTCCTGAAAGTAAGTACTTATTACATATTAATTTCAATGTTTAAAAAAAAACTAAAAATACCTAGGATACCTTTGACCGAGATAAAAAGTAGGTATCCTATGTTTTAATCTAGGCTAATAAACTGTGCCCTAAATTTCATCTTAATCAGTTCAGGCTTAAAAAAAACATGTATCGGATAGCAGTAGATTGCGATGAGCAAACTGCAAGTTCTCTATTCGTTTGTATGTTTGTTTTTTAATAATTTTTCGAATGTCCACCCACGCGGATGTAGTCGCGGGCGGAAGCTAGTTAAAAATAAATATGTACTATATTTTTATAAATATTCCAAAAGTAAGTACTATAATGTTTAAATGTTTTGAAAATAATACTATTACCTCGAAAAAAAGGTGCCAACCCTAAGCCAGACCAAGCCAGATTGACGTAGATTGACAATCCAGCACAATCTGATCACGCCAGACCGCGCCAGACCGCGCCAGATTGAAACAGATCACGAACAACGTTACACAATCAATCTCTGTCAATCTGGCGCGATCTGGCGTGATCAGATTGTGTGTGTAATGGGTGCCTAAGTTATAGCCGTATGGTATGAGCACGTATGAGGTTACTACGGAACCCTATACTGGGCGTGGCCCAACACACCCTTGGCTGGTTTTAATTGTCACATAGTCACCATGATTTTGTTCCGAATTTATTATTTATTATAATTTTATTGTTTGAGGATAGCGCAGTGGTTTAGTGGCTCGGCGATTGCAAAGATTAAGCAACTTTCGCATGGGTCGGCCATGGGATGGGTGACCAAAAATTTATTATTTCAAGCTCCTCCGTGCTTCGGAAGGCACGTTGGACTCGGGTACATTTGCAGTCGTTAACACCCACCAACTCGCATTGGGCCCGCGTGGTGGGTTATGGCCCGTCCTCCTTATCCACCCATAAGGAAGGCCTGTGCCCCAGCAGTGGGGACATTAAAATGGCTGATAGTCATACCTACATTATTTTCTTTTTACCCGACTGCAAGAGGGTTATGTTTTTCGCGCGTATCTTGTATGTATGTTTGTTTGTTTGTATGTGTTTGTATGTAATATTCTTGATTACCTCATATCTTTTAAGCGGCTGAACGGATTTCTATGATTAACAATTCGTTAGATTTGTCTTGCCAGCCCAAGTATTCTTAAGAAAGTTGCGTTATAAAAAACCAACATGGCGGCTGCACGGTGCTATTATACGTAGCGGTTTTTTTTTAGAATACTGCAATATGGGTGTCAAATTAAAGGGCTCATTATAAGGATTTCAAAAAGGTATATCATGATTGTAATAAATAATAACTAAAAAGAAAAATAAAAAAATAAATGAAAAAAAAATTAAAAACCCGCCTGCATAAAAAGACAAGTCAACTGCAAAGATGGAAACAAGATTAAATATTACAGGCAACATTATAACATGCAGTCGGAGGCATGCGTAAAGAAAGTGACATTATGAATGATTTGAGTTAAATGCCTCCGACTGCATGTTATAATGTTGCCTTTAATATTTAATCTTGTTTCCATCTTTTCAGTTGACTTGTCTTTTTACGCAGGCGTGTTTTTAATTTTTTTTAATTTCGTTACCTACCTTGTTAATCTTTGGCACTTCAAAATTAGTAAGTGTGATTTTATGCTTGGCTTAGTTCGGTGCACCTGTGTAACTGATTTCGTCACAACACAAGTCGTTTGTAAACCTGTCCTGATTATTAATGTAATGCATTGTATTGTATGCATAATGAATGTCTATCAAAATTTGTAGAGCCACTTGTCAATGGATTGATAATTTAACGTTTATACAATGGGACTTAATTACAACAATATATTTTTTACTAAACATTAATAATAATATAATAAATAATAAAAATCTTTTACTCAAAAATGCTTGTAATATGATCATTATTTCGACAACCTTCTTTGAACAAAGTCAAGGTTGCCGCGCTTCTCCGATGGTGACGCAACAAAGTTGTATGGGATTTCATTATTGTCGAGTTTTAGCCACCAGCAATTTCCTTTGAGAATCCATTATTGTCGAGTTTTGTTTCAAACATAGTTAGGTGAAAAAAGTACATTGTACAACCCGCGCAGATAAAGAATGGGATTAAAAGTGGCGCGTTCATATTCACTTCTCGCTCACACATTAAACGCCACACCTATCGCTCTCTCAGTCACACTCGTTGTGGTAAGCGCCGTGAGCCGCCATTTTCAATCCCATTCTTTATTTGCGCGGGTGTTATATTGTTGAAAATTATGTTTTTGTACTTTTTTTTAACTTTTTTACTATTTTTCCTTTTTGATATTTTTTACTTTTTGACTTTTTTTTACTTTTTTGACTTTTTTTTACCCTTTTTTGTCATTTTAATCATTTTTAACATTTTTGTAATTTTGGACCAAGTCTTGTATAGTGCTTTGCTCAAAAATGTCAAAAATGTCAAAAATGTCAAAAATGACAAAAATGTCAAAAATGTAAAAAATTTCAAAAATGTCAAAAATGTCAAATTTGTCAAAAATGACAAAAATGACAAAAATGACAAAAATGTCAAAAAATGTCAAAATGACAAAAATGACAAAAAAAAGTCAAAAGTAAATAATGACAAAATGTCAAAAATGGTCATTTTGGTATTTTTGGTAATTTTGGTAATTTTTGACATTTTTGTCAGTTTTTACTTATTTGACATTTTTGAGTAAAGCACTATACAAGACTTGGTCCACAATGACTGCACTGCTGGCCACGCTATGATGGCCTCAAGCTGAGCTTAACTACGGTCTCGGCCTTCAAGCTTGGTCATTATTGCTGCCCTTGCTGTCCGCGCTATAAAGGCCTCGACCTCCGGTCTCGGCCTTTATTCCAGCTTGGCCATCAAGGGCTGCAACGCTGACTGCGCTGTGACGGCCTGGACCTGCGTTAAGCTACGCTATCGGCCATCATCATCGCGCTGCCAGCAATGCAGTCATTATTGACCGCGTCAGTAATGTACTATTATTGTTCCAAAAAATATTACATAGCTTAAAATTATGACACTTAAGTACCTAAACTAGGTCGAACCTGTTCTTATAGGCACTTATGCTCTTTGTTAAAAAATGGTTTGTGTACGCTATGAATGTGTGAGTTTTTATGTTGCTTGACTGTGTGTTTGTGTGTGTGTGTGTGTGTGTGTGTGTGTGTGTGTGTGTGTGTGTGTGTGTGTGTGTGTGTGTGTGTGTGTGCGTGTGTGTGTGTGTGTGTGTGATTGTGATTGTGTAAGTTACTTGCTTTTGATGAATATTATTATATTATTTTACTATGGAGAGTAGTTCTTCCGTTAATTGACAACATTTCAAAAATTTTGTCCTGGTTTTTTATTTGTTATTTAGAAATTACTGATGAAAACAAGAGACACGTATTTTTTTATTTTCCAAAATTATAATTTATGTCGTCTTAATATTAATTTGAAAACTTATTCACTCTAAAAGAGCGTAAGTGCAGTTTATAGGATTTCTGACGGTTTTTCCTTTGCCCAAATGGATAAAAAATACACTTTGACGTCAACCTGTTAACCTAATCTATGGACGCTAATGACGTTTGTTTGTTTATGTTTTGATCGAGGTTATTTTCTTTTATTGTCGCTATTTTTTTTTACCTTATTTTCGACAATAATAGATAAAGATATTCGTAAATTAGATTCCATAATCTCATGTGTAGTTCCTGCCTGTAAAAATACTGTGATGTAATGCCCAAACAAGCACTGTTTTACGTGCCAATCCAAAGTTTACTCGTTTACAGTGGTGTGTTGCTTTAAAGTTTTATGGAAATTGAAATTAATGCACTTGAAATCAAACTGTATTTATTAAACCAATTGAAACGTAAATAATATCTTTTTTTTCCTAAAAATAAACGTTTCACAGAAGACTTCAGCTTCAGCAGCATGATGATGTCCACTTTGGTGAGGTTGCGAGTGTTGCGACTGTCTGCCATTAAAAATTCTTCAGAAAACTTGATATTATATTTCGAGAGATGTTAAATATAACTAAAATACTAATTCAAGTAAATCATATAATTAAAACATTCAAAACAAAGCGAGCAAAAATGAAAAATATTTTGATTCTTGACACAGACTTTGACATAGATTGTAACCTTGACAGCGACAGTTGTCACTTCAACGACAATCACTTTTTTTACGCAAAGGAGTGTATTTTTCATTATTCCTATATCTCGATGCTACAGGGTTTTTTCCACATAATTCATTAAATGATTGATCAAAAACCCCGAAAAAATATGTACGGTGTCTGAAATTGAAAAACCTCGAAATGGTTTTCGATTTTAGGTACCTTGTAAAAAATGAAAACATGTCAATTGATAGTCCAGTGTCAACAACCACTTTTTCAAAGTTTATAATAAAAGTATAATTTTTCAAAGTTCAATTTTTTTAAATCCATGACATTAAACTGTGTGGCGTCAGTACCCAGCCCAAAAAAAAAAGGTCTGGCATTCCGGGATGATTGCTTACTGTTGCTTACACTACACATCCGCCCGCGGAACACGCAGTTGGACCGTTTTCGATCAATCGCATATTAGCATCAGACCAAATTCGCAAGATAGACATTAGCTTGGTGATATCAAATATCAGCATCTGGGTTGCGAAGTAGGAAGCTCCTGGGAGATATGCAACCCTGAACATGGTCACCCATCGCTAAAAAAATATCGATTGCATATTTATATAAATGGTGAACAGGGTCGTGGGTGGCATCATTATTTCATTACCTAAACTATTTTTTGTTTTTTCATATCGATCGAATAAGGAACAAGGATCACAAGAGCATATATGTGAAATGTATACTTTCCTGGCCTGACCTCCTAGACGTTTTATATACGCCTGGGACCTGCCTCACCACCTGAATGTAATTACATGCCAATATGTAGTCGATTATTTTTTGGAAAAAAAGTCTCTATGTTTCTACCCTGGCCGCGCGCATGCTTCCTGAAAACCAAGCCGATGTCTAACATGTTTGTAATGATCCCACCTACGACCCTGTTCAACATTTATATCAATATTCGATCGATTATTTTTTGCGATTGGAGATCATTGTATGGGAGGCCATATGTTCAGGGTAGCATATCTTCCAGAAGTTTCCTACTTCGCAACCCAGACGACAATATTTGATAACACCAAACTAATGGCTGTCTTATCTATTTGGTCTGGTCCCAATATAGAATAGATTCAAAATGAGCTCCTTGGCCGACGGTCCAAGTAGGTTCCGCCATGAGTTCGACAAGCAAAACAAATGCGAACAGTGCGATTCGAACCGATCGGTTCCGACTGTTGACACACGCGAAAGCAATGACGCGAAAGATTGTGATCCTCAAATATCGTTGTCGATAGAAAAAATCTCATAGCGGAACTTTGGCGGATCTACCGCGGTGCCGCTGGCACGGTTTCGCGGCAGAGGTGTGCTACAGGTCTAAGAGGTTCTATCTACAGCTAACCTCTCCTTGGACGAGAAAATGGTCAGCCTTTTATGATGAAAATCCTCTCCTTCCTCCAACCTTCGCAAATCCGAAATTGGCAATAACCTCCCCTAGGCAGAAGGCTACACTGGACTGCCTGTATGGATGACTAATGAATAAAATAACGAAACACTAATAAAAATCGTAAACATATTAAATTTTTAGAGTAGCTTGTATACCTCTTGGTTTTATACATTGCGTATTATTTGTTTTATGACCCTCAAAGTTGGGTGGACAAGTCCATTTGAAATGTATAAAATTTATTATAATAACCTTTAATTAGTCCGTAAAATGTACAGCAAATTTGTCTAAGAAACCATTTTGATAAACACAATAATAAATATAGCTGCCGAACGAATTTCCTACGCGTTGCATACAAACTACTCAAGCGTGACGTCATAATTGAGTAGCTGTTAGTATGGAGCGTTTTTGGGTGAGTCCGTTTGTGTGCATTTCAAACTGTGATATCTCGGGCAGTTTTCATGCTAGCGATATATTTTTTTTTTTTACCAACGTTTCTTTTTTTTGAGAGGTAAATGTAACATAAAATAAAAAAATTGTCACGCAAACTTATGTAAATCTTACGGCTAATACCCGGCTGAGCCGACTATAAGTAGGTGTAGCTGGTAGCTGTTCATGAAATTGCATTGTCACATTTTGGCATCATCAGTATACTGCCCGGCATATATGGATGACCCCTGAGGATGGTGGGTGATCGCCTCGATTCAGCCCTAGTTGGCAGGTTTACCGAGCTGCATGTGGCAAGGGTTCGGTGAGCCTGCCCACTGGAGGTGTTAATTTATTTTAATTATTTGTCGCCATGTTTACTAACATAGTCTATAAGTTATATTGTTACTAACAAACTATGGATCTTTGGTCTGAAAATAAATTATTTTTATTTTTATTTTTATTTTTTTTATATATTGGCAAGAGAATGAAAGAGACAAAGGATGCGCAGTAGCCATAAACTTACATCTTGCATCTTTTGTCCCTTTCTTTCTCTTGCCAATGTACAGGGTGTTTGGTAATAGCCTTATAAAGCCGGATATGGTGGATAGGGACCATCAAACTGAACAACTTTTTACTATGGGACCAACTCTGAAATCGCGAAAAAAAAAATCAGCTGTTTCATACATTTTGATATTTTCGTAATTATTTTTTGTATGAAACAGCAGATTTTTTTTTCGCGATTTCAGAGTTGGTCCCATAGTAAAAGTTGTTCAGTTTGATGGTCCCTATCCACCATATTCGGCTTTATAAGGCTATTACCAAACATCCTGTATATGCCGGCATCTATACTACTGCATTGGAATCGGACGATTCAAATTATGGGAACTAGAATAAGAATAGAATAAGAATAAGATAGATCAGTGTAATTAGGTCTCTGCATGTTAAGAAATTAAAGGATTGTTAACTTAGAATAATTTGTTAATTAAAGAAATCGAGATAAAGTAAAAACAAGGCTTTTAGAAAACGGTATGTAATGTATTTACAATTTACACATGTTTTTACATTTGAATGCGTATATTATTTACATTTTTTTACAAAACATTAATTTATTGTTTATGGCAGTGGTTAACATTTGAAACATCAGATTTTTTTGCTAAAGCCGCATGATTTGTTTATTTTGATTGAGTTCTTTGGAAAAAATAAAATGTCAGGCGGCGATGGAAAAGGCGCGAAAATCTGGCGTTCGAATGTTCCTTTTTTATTTAAACTAAGTCCGTATGGGGCGATTCTTGGTTTCCTTTTCACCAACAATAGGGGTAGTTGGGGCACAGGGCTGCGGGGAAGTCAGCTGGGTACCGGGGAGCGGCATTGTGAGCAGGGCTGTCAACAACATAATATAAATTAAAAAAACCCGAAAAGTTATAATAACAGAGTTTGTGTAATTATTTGTTTTAAGTGATTACGGCTTCAACAACATTAAAACAAGTTAACTTTAGTCTGAGTAAATAATTACACTGACAAACACGAACAAATATGTGAATATGTCTGTATGACTCTTTAGTTATACTTTAAATCATGATTCCCAAAAGCATGCCCCAACTATAAGTTTGTTGAGGGGTACACACTTTGGCACTAAGTATACTCGGTACTTACTCAACGGATACAAAAGGCAGTCTTATACTGCCTTTTGTACCCGTTGAGTAAGTACCTAGTATATCCCTTATGGATGGGCTGGCCGCTAAGGGTGTCGCCTCCAATTATTATGCAATGAAACTAAGTCTAATGACTTACTCAACGAAAAGTATCGATGGCCGTTGGGGCTGGGTGAAGCTACCGCGCACCAGACGATGCTCCGTGGGTAGGTCCCTGACAAGGTGGATCGACGTGATGATTAAGGGTACGGGAAGCCACTGGATGCGGACAACGCAGTGTAGCAACGCAGTCTTTGTGGTAGCAACCCAGCAATGGGACGGCTAAGTGCTAATATGATGATGATGATGATGACTTACTCAACAGGCGCGACAGGCAGAATCTTAGGGTTGTACACCTACTCAGGGATAGGCTGGTAGTCAGGGGTGTGATGAGCTAGCGCTACTGTATCGCAGTAGGGTAGTTGGGGCACACACTTGAGCACCAATTCTACTATCAAACTATTATACTTACTCAACAGGCACAGCAGGCAGGATGCTATGGTTGTACTGTACACCCACTCAGGGATGGCCTGGCCGTCAGGGGTGTGATGAGCTAGCGCTGCTGTATCGCAGTAGGGTAGTTGGGGCTCACACTTGAGCACCAATTCTACTATCAAACGATTATAATTACTCAACAGGCGCAACAGGCAGAATGCAAGGGTTGTACACCCACTCAGGGATGACCTGGCCGTCAGGTGTGTGGCGAGCTAGCGCGGCTGTGTCGCAGTAGGGTAGTTGGAGCAAACACTTGAGCACCAGTTGTACTATTAAACTAGTATACTTACTCAACAAAAAGAACCATGGCCGTCGCGGAAAGGTTTTGGAATGGCGACCGTGCACCGGACGACGCTCCGTATGTAGGCCCCCGACAAGATTCAGCGACGATTTTGGTGAATTCTTCTGGATGCTCCGCGATTGCCGCTGGGTTGCTACCAATGATGATGATGACTTACTCAACAGGCGCAACAGGCAGGATGCTAGGGTTGTATACCCACTCAGGGATGGCCTGACCGTCAGGGGTGTGGCAAGCTAGCGCTGCGGTATCGCAGTACGGGTAGTTGGGGCACACACTTGAGCACCAATATGGTTATACTCACTCAACAGGCGCAACAGGCAGGATGCTAGGGTTGTACACCCACTCAGGGATGGGCTGGCCGTCAGGGGTATGGCGAGCTAGCGCTGCGGTATCGCAGTACGGGTAGTTGAGACACACACTTGAGCACCAATACGGTTATACTTACTCAACAGGTGCAACAGGCAGGATGCTAGGGTTGTACACCCACTCAGGGATGGGCTGGCCGTCAGGGGTGTGGCGGGCTAGCGCTGCGGTATCGCAGTACGGGTAGTTGGGGCACACGGCGGGGTGGACCCCGGCTGGGTACTCGCGGCACAACGCTACCGCAGCCAGGGCGAGGACGACGAACTAAGGGATAGAAAAGAGTTTATAGTTTTTTTTTATATCATGCAATTTTACATACACGTTGCCAGGTCAGGGGTACAGAAAAGGACATAGGGTTCCTTATAACTAAAAAAACCGGCCAAGTGCGTGTCGGGCCACGCGCAGTAGGGTTCCGTAGGTACATTATACCATACCATATTTTAATACCGCTATCATTTTTCGTCTGAAAAAATAACTTTGTTTTTCACAGTGTTTGTATGAATGACAAAGTTATATTTGCGGTTTTGGAAAATGTACTATATCTCGAAAACTAACTACTGTATCTCGTTCAAAACAATTTTCGTTGAAAGTGTTTATTCAGATCTATAGTTTATATTTTTTTTAGATTTTTCACCCTTTTACCACTTTAAAAGTTACACACATTTTACCACTTTGGCGGCATATATCTTTCAAACAGTTGACTTTAAAAAAAATAGTCTTAGAAACCTCAATGTCATTTTTAAAGACCTATCTATAGACACCCCACAAGTATTGGTTTGATGAAAAAAAATATTTTCAGTTTCAGTTCCATGTATGGGGAGCCCCCCCTTAATCTTATATTTTTTTTATTTTTGTATAAAAATCGTAAAGCGGTTCACAGAATACACCTACTTACTAAGTTTCAACTATGTAGTCCTAATACTTTTGGAATAAAGTGGCTGTGACATACGGACGGACAGACAGACAGACAGACAGACATGACGAATCTATAAGGGTTCCGTTTTTTGCCATTTTGGCTACGGAACCCTAAAAACCGGACAAGTGCGAGTCGGACTCGCCCACCGAAGGTTCCATACTGTAGGTAAATAAAGACTATAGTAGGTAGTTAGGTACTTATTTTTTCTGGTTTAATTACAAATGTATATTTTCCAGACTTTTTTTATGTAGGTACTTGTAGTAAGATGATATTATTTTCCAAATTTCATAGTTAACGCGAAGTAGGTACCCTATAAATTTTGATTCCTTGAGTGTGTCGAAATATGTATGTTTCTTATGTCTATCATCTTTTTTTTACGTTAACTTAGATGTTTGATTTTATCTTAGCTTCAGGGGACTATAACGGGTGTAACAAGACCTTCAACGAAGCCGAAGTCCACATATTCCGCCCATCATCAGGATCATTTTTGTCTTTTAGACTATACCTGGGAAACCAATAGCTACGAAGTTATTAATGGTCAAAGTCAAATTTTTTTTTTTCAAAATTTTTATGAAATCTTATTTTATTCGTTATTTCGTACTTTTTGTCCAATGAAACATTATCAAAATTTTAAGTATTTCGTAACAAACAATGGCTTCAAAACGTCGTCACTCGATGTACATCATGAGTACGCACATAAACGTTGCCTTTCAACTCGGCCGCGTGCAGCAGTGTAGCATACACTCGCAGGCGCGGTCTATTGTACGCGTTACATTGCGTGGTAAAGTATGCAATGCTTTTTTAACACCAAAAATCAAAATCGTTTCCCAGCAATAATTTTAAACAGAAATGGTCCTGATGATGGGCAGAATACGTAGACTTCGGCTTCGTTGAAGGTCTTGTTACACCCGCAGGCTGATTATCTAAAATGAGCGACCGAACTCGATTCCTGAATTATTTCGAAATCGTCGCGCGACCGAGTCACTGGTTTGGTATTATGTATGCGATCGCTGATTAGTTTATGCTCCAGTTTATGCTTGTTAAGATCTCCATAGAAACTAGCGCCACTAGCAACCGGTGGCAGCGACTGAAAAGTCCTTTTACCGAAAGTGGTCTGTATCCGTGTATGTGTCTGACTATATGTGCTCTGTGAACATAACCTTTTTGTTTTCGCTTCGAATTTCGTTTACATTTTTTCGTCTTCAAAATCGCAAATTCCGTGTAGGCATTGAAGGACAGGCCTTTTGTTTTACGTTATAGCAATTTTATTTAATTTTGGTCAAAGGTAAGGCTAAGAATTTAACGAAAACTAATCAGAAATTACGTTTTGTCTGGTTTCTGTTTGACAGAAGAAATCGCGAAATCGTCGCGGTCGCGTCGCGGTTTCTGAGTTAGATAATACGAATTTCGGAGCATTTCCTTGCAAGTGCTCGTATATTTTAGTACTTTAGCTGTCCGTTGGAGGCAGCACTTGTAGAAACTTGATCGGTGGTACCAATATGAATATAAGGTTCTTGGGTGGTACGAAATTGAGTTTGACAGCGCCTATTTCGTAATTATCACCGGTCGCTAGGTGGTTTTAAATTAGATAATCAGCCTGCCGGTATGAAATACTGTATATTATAGTTTTCATTTCAACTCGATACTTCCACGCGTATTTGAGATAAAGGGTCTTGATTGGTTAGACAGACAACAAAGTGATCCTATAAGATATTTTACTTTTCAATATATTAGTGAACTCTTCACTCGCAGACAAACCATGGAAATGGTTTTGCGGGGAAAAATATGTACTAGAGAATAAGCAAATTACATAATAAATGATTTAAAAGAAATGCCTCCGTTTTTTCCTTTTGAGGTACGGAACTCTAAAAGGAACTGTTGTCCTACTAATTTACACGACTGCCCAAAAAGGAGTGTATTTGTGTTCAGGGTTCATGTATGTTTGTGGGTATGTGAGTTTCTATAATCCACCATAACTTCTAAATGGCTCAACGGATTTGGATATATGAGGTATTGTTAGAATCCTTACATCATTGCGAGTGACACTGTTTATATATATTTTTTAAGTTTATATGGCGCCTGTACTACGCCATTTTCAAATGTGAAAAAAATATTTTTTTATTCAATTATTACAATTTGGGCATCAAATGAAAGGCATAATGAGCACATTCTAAAACTTATATAATTTGTCACTAAAATGTGTGAAATAAAAATAAATAAATTTTAAAAATATTAAAAACACGACTGCCCTACCAAAAACGAACTAAAAAGTTTAATCACAAGTATCATTGCAGTCGGGGGACCTCTTTGATTAAAAATTGTTCCACAAAACGGTCCCCCGATTGCAATGACACTTGTTAGTTAACTTTTTAGTTCGTTTTTGGCAGGGCAGTCATGTTTTAAATATATTTTAAATTTATTTACTATTACAAATATAAAAGTTTGTGGGTTTGGATGTTTGTTCCTCAATCACGAAAAAACGGCTGAACAGATTTGGATAAAATTTGCCACCCCGATAGTTAAAAGCCTGGATTAAAAAATATAGGATACTCTTAATCCCGATTAAAGGTTCCCTTGGGATTTCCCGAATGTTCACGCGGACGAAGTCTTGGGCGGAAGCTATATAGTATTGAATAAAACTATGAATGACAATTTTATTAAAACAAGGATCTAACAGTATTATTTCAACTTTAACTAGCATTCTAACAGTTTATAATAAACACGAGTTTAAAGTTATTTGTCATTTTAATAGTTAAACCCATTATAGTAACTGTCAAATATATTTCAAATACAAAACGTTAAATTAACATAACTAAACAATAATACGAATGCAATCCTCAAATTGCACCCACGCATTTGAGTAGAAAATATGTAAGCTAAACTACTGCTGGTTTTGTTAAGCAAAGTTAAAAGTCTTTAATAAGTAAGGAGTAATGTGTTTAAAAGTGATTAATTTGAACGGGTTCCGACTATCGTGGTATGCTTGCATTGTTGCGTTTTGCAATAACCAACCTTGTAGGCAAAATATGCGGACATTTCTAGAAAGTTAGGTTGGCTTATCCAGTTGGTCTTGTTAAATCGCTTTTCAAATCCGTGGAGGTAGAATGCTTAAGCCCTTAACAAAGGTTGTATAAAGTTTCTTTATTCCACCATAACTTCTAAATGGCTCAACGGATTTGGATATATGGGGGGATTATATTGGGGTATTTTTAGAAGTGGAGCTCGGTGGCGCAGTGGTTTAGCGCCTGGCCCAGCGATTGCGGAGGTTAAGCAACGTTCGCAAGGGTCGGTCATGGGATGGGTGACCAAAAATTTATTATCTCGAGCTCCTCCGTGCTTCGGAAGGCACGTTAAGCCGTTGGTCCCGGCTGCATTTGCAGTCGTTAACACCCACCAATCCGCATTGGGCCCGCGTGGTGGGTTAATGGCCCGTCCTCCTTATCCACCCATAAGGAAGGCCTGTGCCCCAGCAGTGGGGACATTAAAATGGCTGTGATGATGATTGTTAGAATCCTTACATCATCCCGAGTGACACTGGCTATAATTTTTTTTGAAAAAAAAAAACAATATGGCGACTTTATGACACCATTTTCAAATATAAAAAAGTTCTTTAACTATTTTAATATAGGCATCAAATGAAAGGCTTCAATGAGCACATTTCAAAACTTTATAATTTGTCACTAAAATGTGTGAAATAAAAATAAGTAAATTTAAAAAATATTAAAAACACGACTGCCCTGCCAAAAACGAACTAAAAAGTTAAATAACAAGTGTCATTGCAGTCGGGGGACCTCTTTGATTAAAAATTGTTCCACAAAACGGTCCCCCGACTGCAATGACACTAATTGTTACTTAACTTTTTAGTTCGTTTTTGGCAGTGCAGTTGTGTTTTAAATATTAGTTATTTTCGCAAATTACAAATTGTAGTTCAAAAAAGTAAACTTGGAAACTTTCAAACGTGACAAATTGATATTTTTCGTACAACTATTGTAAACTGTACTTAAAATAAGATTGTTGAAGAGTTGGGTTTATTTTTAGGGTTCCGTACCAAAATGGTAAAAAGGAACCCTTATGGTGTGACTCGGTCTGTCTGTCTGTCTGTCACAGCTGGATATCTCGAGACTACTAATGGTATCAACTTGAAATTTGGAATAGTTTAAGATGATATTTGCCCATTTTGCAAATAAGAAAGAAATATTTTTTTTTTTTTTTTTACAACATGGACTGAAAAGGGGTCTTAAAAATTTGAAGTGAGGTGACTAGGGCATGTGGGGTATCATATGAAAGAACACTGTTTGCACATTTTAAAACATTTTTTTCTTTTTTCTTAGGCCGCATAGTTTTCGACTTATGATGAAAAATGTAAAAAAAATACCGTTCCCCCCCTTATCTCCGAAGTTTGCAAAGATTGTCCGCCTGTTCGCCCTTCCACCTGTCTGCCGTTTATCCTACTTTTTTAAAGAATTGACTTTAGTAATATGTCCAAATATATGTGTGATACTCTGCCGCGGAGCCACCTCTTTAGAAATCGATCATTTATATCTTAAAATAATGTATGTTAAACGTACAATACGTACGTATGCCGTTTATAGATGTACGTGCATTATGTAATAATAAAATAAACATTGTTTGTGGCTCCGCTGCGGAGCATACTCTCTAGCGGAGCCACTAAGAACATGTACACCGGAAAGATAAACGCTACTGTTTTTTGATGAAAACTGATGTACGAATCGTGTTTATTGCGTACGTGTCGAAAAATATCATTTAAAGACAGTGGTTTTATTTATTTTAACTTGACTAGAATTTTCATAGAAAGCGCCTGGTTATTTTTTGTCAGCAAAATGTTCTGTAGCCGTTAATAAACACGTTTTTATTAGGTTGCTTTCTCGTTTGTGTGTTCCTTCGTTCGTTCGTTTGTTTCTTCGCGAAATGTTTGTGAACGATTTTGTACTAGCTTCCCGATGAGCTAAAAACTTGAAACTTTGAACATAGGTCAGAACTGGACCATAATATTTCATTGAATATTATGGTGTCATTGAACTGATCTGATGATGGATCCGGAAGAAGTCCATAGGATCTCTATGATGAAACCATACAACCCCATCGTTTTTGGGCTCTTTACGATCCAGGGTCTGATCATGAAACTGAAAGGCCATGCCATAGGAACTCAATATTGAAACCATGCAACCCCATCAAATTTGGGCTTCTTTGAATCGTCTTGACGAGTTCTTTGTTGGGAAATAGTTTCCGGGGTCTGATGATAGAGCCGAAAGAAGGACACAGGAACTCTTTAAAAAAACCATGCTACTCCATCGAGATTGGTCTCGTTTGAATCGTCTCGACGAGTACTTTGTTGGGAAATAGTGTCCGAGGATCTGATGATAGAGCCGGAGGAAGGCCACAAGAACTCTATGATAAAACCATGCAACCCCATCGAGTTTGGGCTTGTTTGAATCGTCTTGACGAGTTCTTTGTTGGGAAACAGTTTTCAGGATTTGATGATGGAACTGGAAGAAGGACACAGGAATTCTTTAATAAAACCATGTTACCCCATCGAATTTGGACTCATTTGAATCGTCTTGACGAGTACTTGGTTGGGAAATAGTTTCCAGGGTCTGAAGATGGAGCCGGAAGAAGGCCACTGGGACTCTGTAACAAAACCATGCAACCCCATCGAGTTTGGGCTCGTTTGAATCGTCTTGACGAGTGCGAGTACGAGAGTAGGAGATGGTATATTTTTTTAGTCTTAGCTCGTTAACTAAAAAGCAGAAAATAATAATTTACTGAAAAAAGAACTTTTTTAAAACACGTTTTAAAACGGACTAAATTATTACAAAAAAACGGACTAAAAACATTAAAACGGACTAGTATAAACAGACTAAAAAGTAAAAAATTAATTCTTCTGTAAATATTTATAACCTTATACCTACAGAAATTTTAAACCTAAAATCTGGAGCGCATGCTAAAGACAATATGGATGATAAATTTTACAAAATGCGCCCCACGTTTTTAGGTTTAAAATTTCTGTAGTTATACCTACAGAAATTTTTAACCTAAAAACGTTATAAATATTTACAGAAGAATTTATTTTTAATTTTTAGTCTGTTTTTACTAGTCCGTTTTCATGTTTTTAGTCCGATTTTTTTTTGTGTTTTTAAAAACAGATTTTTTTTATGATTAAGTGCATAAATATAAATATTATTACTGAAGAAAATTAGCGTTCTTTTTAACTATGCTATTCATTATTTATTTTGTTAAATATAAAGGAAAGTGTCCATGGATCGAAACAAACAATAAATCAATCACTAGTTTTGACATCAAGCAACGTTTTATTGTATAAACACAATGTTGGTATCTCACTATACAAGTTTTACTTTTAAATAAAAGCTTTATTCTATGAACACACTTTGGGTAATAGTATTACACACTATTAATTACTTCAATAAAGGGGTGTTTTATTTATTACAAAGGTGTTTCACTTAAAAACAAAAACTAAGTAGGTAAAAAAAATACATACTGTTTAATTCTTGCATTCTTGTTTAATTACAACCTAGATCAGAATAAAGGGTAAAGTAGACTGCAATGTTTAACTTAACTTATGTTCAGTTAATCATTCACGAGTAGAACCACAGAATATACAGGGTGTTTGGTAATAGCCTTATAATGCTGAATATGGTAGATAGAGACCACCAAACTGAAACTACTTTTACTATGGGACCAACTCTGAAATCGCGAAAAAGCTGTTTCATACATTTTGATATTTGCGTCATAAATTTTTGTATGAAACAGCTGGTTTTATACGCGATTTGAGAGTTGGTCCCATAGTAAAAGTTATATACCTATATATTTATAAGTCTATTACCAAACACTCCGTATAATAGTACTAACGTAGAACTAGAGAACTTCAACAAACCTAAAACAATATGTTTCTATCCCAAGACAGCAAGTATTACGCCATAAAAGTTAGACATGTACCATGGGCAACAGCGTCGCTTAACCACTGCTAAGGTTAAAATCGCTTGCACGCCGCGCCCGCTGTCACATACGTTTAGTTCGTGCAGGGGCGATACGCGCGCACACGAATTTTGTTGCAAACTGATTAAGCGACGCTATTGCCCATAGTACCTGTACGCTATTGCATCAATACACTAAAAATGTGTTAACACATTTGTTATTTAACATAACTGACAAAAAACAAATACATAAATTATCTGTTTATTTTGAACACTTTCCAAACTATTAAGTAGTTACCTCGTTTAAATTTGGCTAAAGTCAGTGCTCTATATTTAGACACGCTTAATTCAAAACAAGCAGTTGGACTGAAACGAAGTGATTGAAAATATTACTTCTTCATATTAACTAAAATGTGGCATTTGTTGAAGTCGGCATTTGAAGACGGTGGCATTTGTAGAATGTGGCATTTGCAGAAGTTGACATTTGTAGAATGTGGTATTTGTAGAATAAGAGATAGTTAAATAACCCGCTAATTTTCTTCGGTAATAATACCTATTTATAGTTCTTCGCCTAATCTTAAAATAAGGTAACGGCTACAGAAAATTTTGCTTACATTAAATAACCAGGCGCTTTTTATGAAAATTTTATTCTAGTAAAATTTAATAAAACCACTGTCTTTTAATGATATTTTTCGACACGTACGCAATAAACACGATTCGTACATCAGTTTTCATCAAAAAACAGTAGCGTTTATCTTTCCGGTGTACATGTTCTTAGTGACTCCGCTAGAGAGTATGCTCCGCAGCGGAGCCACAAACAATGTTTATTTTATTATTACATAATGCACGTACATCTATAAACGGCATACGTACGTATTGTACGTTTAACATACATTATTTTAAGATATAAATGATCGATTTCTAAAGAGGTGGCTCCGCGGCAGAGTATCACACAAATATATTTATGATTGTACGGAACCCTCAGTGCGCGAGTCCGACTCGCTCTTGACCGGTTTTATTTAAGTTTAAAAAAGTACCAATTAAGTTAATTTCAATTCCAAACTTTAAGCACATGTAAAACTGTGATTTTAGCTACCTAAAAAGTTAGTTACTATCATTTTATGCTTATGTCAATCAGCTAATTAATCAATTACAATAAGTTTTATTTTTTTAATGTTCTGATAACTGACAGGTGTCAAAATTATAGCATAAATTATTTGAAAATAATATTTCAATTTATAATCACATGCGATGTAAATGAAGTATAATTTACATGTTATTATTATGTTAATTATTTCTGTGAAAACGGAACTGTGTCTTTGGTATGTCATAATTATAATAACATCGCCTTGTGCCCACCCATCTTCAGTGTATGTACTGACAAATATTATAAACTAGCAGCCGCCCCCGACTTTGTTTGCGTGAAAAAGTGTTTTTGTTATTCCTGTAGAATAGTATTTTTTCTGGATGAAAGGTCCTTCTTTGTACCCATGACAACGTGTATGCAAAATTTCATGACGATCGGTTGAGTAGATAAGACGTAAAGGCGTAACAAACAAACAAACGGACTTTCTATTTTTTTTTCTATAATTTTCATTGTCCTTATTTTTCTGTTCTGGTTTTAAATAAGAGGCCGGCAAACAGTGAACAATACAAAGTATACAAACTTTTTCTGTGATATTATTCGGATTAAAACAGTAAGTATTTGTCTAGGGTTCTATTCAATAAAAGTCCAAAATACTAATATAATTCAAAATAAATGCCAATTTTTTTATACAAAATTGTGAATCGCATACAATTTTATTAGATTTATTATTTTGGATTTTTTATTTAATAAAATTCTAGACAAATACTGTTTAAATCCAAATAACATCACAAGAGAATTTAATAATTCTCAAATTGCAAACCATTTTGATATACGTTTGTATAGGAAAGTCACTGTTCGCCGGCCTTTTAAAATTCTAGATGACTTTTCATTACTATAAAATCGTGACAATGGAATGATTCCATTTATACAGGGTCATTTTGAACTTACCATCCAAATTTTAAAGATGTGTCCAGTCCATGAAACTAAACAACTTTCTCTAAGAAACATGTGTCAAATTTCATCAAAAAATTTTGGTCATCCCATACTAAATTGATCACGTGATTTCTTTGATTTGTATGGAAAGTCGATTTTTATTTTACATATTAGACCATGTGTTCCTTAGAGAAAGTTGTTCAGTTTCATGGACTGAACACATCCTCAAAATTTGGATGGTAAGTTCAAAATGACCCGATATCTACAATTAAGGCTCTTATAAAAAAGACATACTGATATTATTTGCCATAACATTTGCCTGATTTGAAAAATATCCGGGAAAAATTCAAAATTTACTTTTCATGAAACCTGATCGGACTGAAATTTTTTTTTTCATTAAATTTATTTAGCTCACAAAACAAGTTACAATTACATGAAATAAATAAGTAGTTCCGTCAATATAAGTCTAAATTGCAACTATAAATAGCCTATCTAAACAAAAAAGACTAAATATTAAATTTGAGTATTAATTCAAATTAAATTAAATTCAACTCATACACCAGTAGGTACCTAAAAAAAAAAGATATATTCTTATACAATTAAACCGACAAAATACTTTTTACTTCTTTTCTAAATTCAAGAAGCTTTGGACAAAAAATGACTAAAGAAGAGTGTTGAATTTTAAAACTTAGTTAACTACGTCTGTTGTTTTATCACTTAAACAGCTAAACCAATTTTAATATATTTGTTAAAGAACTGAAATTATTTATTTAAGGGATTATTTTTTCTCACGTGTTCACAACTCCGATAGGCTGATAGTACAAAGTATATACTTTACAATAATTAACCGGTCACATTTTATTTAAATACAAAACATGCATATTAAATAAAAAACGGCAAAAAAAATACGTTTGTTGTATGGGAGCCCCCCTTAAATATTAATTGTATTCTTTTTTTAGTATTTGTTGTTATAGCGGCAACAAAAATACATCTGTGAAAATTTCAACTGTCTACCTGTTGTAGTTATTAATATCAAGCAAAAAATGGCAAAAAAAACACGTTTGTTGTATGGGAGCCCCCCTTAAATATGTATTTTATTCTGTTTTTAATATTTGTTGTTATAGCGGCAATAGAAATACATCATCTGTGAAAATTTCTACTTTCTAGCTATCGCGGTTCATGAGATACAGCCTGGTGACAGACAGACAGACAGAGAGACAGACAGACAGACGGACAGCGGAGTCTTAGTAATAGGGTCCCGTTTTTACCCTTTGGGTACGGAACCCTAAAAACGATGTGTAACTCTTGGGTGTATAAAAATTGCACGCACAACTTTTCGTGATTAGGAAAATAAATATTTAAAAAAAACAATAGTCATATAAACAATTAAATATACAAAATATAATTGTAAACAGTTTTTAATTGTCGTCAATTTTTTAAGGGTAAACTTTATGGATAAGTACCTATTTTTTTTTTTCAATAAATTATTCACTGTGCCTTTGGAAAAAGACAATTTCACTATAGGGCACCACAACTATACAACAAATTTAACAAACTACAAAATTAAAAGCTATAATATCAACACAATTAAAAAGGTAATTCACACATGTCTTAAGCAGTATAATTACAGTAGTAGGTACTGAAAATATTTTATCAACACAATATTAGTTAAGATTACTGAGATTATGTAATTAATAGTTTAGTAAGATTCGAACAAAACTGGATTATTTTATATAATGTTTGTGAGCATTTATATTTTTATTTAAAAAAAACTCAATGACAATTTTTTTTTTAAATAACTTAGATTTGGAATTTAGTAGTTTTTTTTTTAATAATTAGTAAGGTAGTATAAAGTATTTTAATATATTTTTTGGTGATGGTTTATTAAACATTAGTCTTTATTGTCAAATGTATCATGCTAAGGGAGAGAACTTTGTTTTCCATAAAACAGACAAATGTCTACTGTGGAAGACAGATGAATCGAATTATTGTTACGACTTATTTATACAATAAAGCATTTTATTATTATTATTACTGTTGTAATTCAAATAAATGCAAATTCGTTAAGTAAGTATTAAATAAACTAATTTTGGGTTGAAAATTTAAATAAGTCTTTAAAATAATTTGATAATAAATTATTATTTAATAGTTTAATAAATTTATGACTGAGATATATAGCTCGAGTGTTATTTAAGTATAAAAAAACAAAAGTAATTAAGTTTATAATTAAAATCAAAAAGTTTACAAAAATACCGTTTTGAAATCGCGAGGCGATTGTTTTATCCACCTTTATCCCAAAGGAATCGATACTTAATTTTTTAGGATAAAAAAAACTATTACAATGATAAGATAGATAAACACTCAACTCACCAATTTAGTGAACATGGTGCCTGAGTTATCCTCTCGAGTTCAGAACTGAGACTGACACGGTTTGCTAGTTGCAGACTGTATTTATACTCGCGAGCCAGTTTATAACTATATTGATTACTTTTGATCACTATTAATCGCGTGCAAGGAGTTAATATAAATACCTCTTTTGTGATTTTGGTGAAAACTTTATCGACGTTCTTTTTTTGAAAAGTTCTAGGTTTGTTTTTTAAGGAGTTTCTTTTTTAAATTCATGAGTGATCTATCGAATTTTAGTATTAGTTTTTTTAAGAAGATTCTTTTTTAAATTGCTGAGTTAATATCGAAATAGATAGCATTCGTTGCATTATTTACCGAGATTTTTTATAGTTTTTATGACTACTGTCAAATACTCAAATAAAATTAAGGCCACCTTAAATTCCAAAAAGTTTTCGGATTTGACAGAAACTCTATGAAACTGTCAGCTTCCATAAAGTTAAGGAGACTGTATCTTAAAATATAAGCTAAGAAGCCTTAGAACATTAAGAAGCTTTTTAGTATTTGGCCGTTAGAAAACCCTTTTCAAGAAGAGTATTGTTCTTTCGGATTAAATTAAATTAATTCTATAAGATTTCATTAACACTCATACATAACATAACATAAGGAATTCAAATTGAAAATAATGTCTAACAGTTTTTATTTAATCATCTTAATAATAATCCTAAAATTGTATTACAATTTTCGGACACGCATCCATGGCGTGGCTTTTACGAAAATCGCTTAGTTATCACCATTACTCAAAGTTCCTCTCGTAAGTACATTTGATTTTCGATTTATTCAAAATACCTTTAAGTTCGTAATCGCAAATCTGAGGGGCTCGGTGGCAAATTGGTTTAGCGCCTGGCCCTGCGATTGCGGAGGTTAAGTAACTTTCGCAGGGGTCAGTCATGGGATGGGTGACCAAAAAAAATTATTATCTCAAGCCCGTGCTTCGGAAGGTACGTTAAGTCGTTGGTCCCGGCTCCATTTGTAGTCGTTAACAACCACCAATCCGCATTGGGCCTCCTAATGGGTTATGGCCCATCCTTATTAAGGAAGATCTGAGCCCCAGCAGTGGGGACATTAAAAATCGCTGATGTCAACGTAAATACTATTTTCAATTTTCTCCGCCATTGACAATTCCAACTGTGAAAGGAGAATCTTTTGAAGTAGGCGAAGGCAAAGGAAATGAATTGACAGCCAAAACGATTGTATTTATTTTTTTAAGGTTACCATTAAAAAAATAAAAAGTTTTCTTTCTTAAGGAGCTCGCTGGAGCCGTGGTTTAGTGCCTGGCCCGGCGATTGCGGGGGTTAAGCAACTTTCGCAAGGGTCGGTCATGGGATGGGTGACCAAAAATTTAGGTACTATCTCGAGCTCCTCCGTTCTTCGGAAGGCACGTTAAGCCCTTGGTCCCGGCTGAATTTGCAGTCGTTAACACCCACTAGTCCGCATTGGGCCCGCGTGGTGGGTTATGCCCCATCAATCCTATCCACTTCAATTTAACTTATAAAATAATATCAACTTTTTTGCTTTTTAGGGTTCCGTACCCAAAGGGTAAAAACGGGACCCTATTACTAAAAATCCGCTGTCCGTCTGTCTGTCACCAGGCTGTATCTCATGAACCGTGATAGCTAGAAAGTTGAAATTTTCACAGATAATGTATTTCTGTTGCCGCTATAACAGCAAATAGTAAAAACAGAATAAACTTAATATTTAAGGGGGGCTCCCATACAACAAACGTGTTTTTTTTTGCCGTTTTTTGCTCGATATTAATAACGACAACACGTAGACAGTTGAAAATATCACAGATGATGTATTTTTGTTGCCGCTATAACAACAAATACTAAAAACAGAATAAAATTTATATTTAAGGGGGGCTCCCATACAACAAACATTTTTTTTTTTGCCGTTTTTGGTACGGAACCCTTCGTGCGCGAGTCCGACTCGCACTTGGCCGGTTTTTTAAAGTACCCTTCCATAGAAAAGACAACGAATTTCCCGTAACATGAGCTAAAGTGAAACACATGGTAATGTATCATGTTTTATATAAATATGATGTATTTTTTTTAATTTCTAAGTATTTTTTACGTTTTTTTTTACGTTTTATGCATGCAAAGTATGTATTACTATTAAACCACCGTTCTTGTCATTCCTTTTTGTGTACCTCTGTTTTAGGCCCAGCTGAAAATCAGCGTCGTGACCCTGACAGGTCATGATATTGTTAGCTGAGCTGGTTGCCTTTTTGGTTACCATAACATAATTATACCTAAGTAATTTAGAAATTAAGTATTTTATAAGTGAATGTTTTTGTAACATTTTTGTGTTTAAGTAACCAAATAAAGTATTATTCATTCATTCATTCACATAATTAGAATACCATGAAAATTGTGCTTTCGCACGGCAGTTATAAAACGTTTTAATTAGTTATAGCATAGCCAACCAACCAAACTGAGTACAAACATATTCCCCCCTGGGAATCGAACCCGGGACTCCTGCGTCTTACATGGGTGGGCGAACCACTAGACCACAGAGGCGGTTAGATTTCAAATGTAATAATTAGACATCGGATTTTATGCATTTGCATATGCAAATATGCAAATGCATATAACGCTCTAATTACGACGTTAATGCATATTTTAGCCTTTTTCCCCCAATCGTGCATATTTCATTTAGAAGCGGGAGGTATCTATAGGGAGCTATATAAGCTAGCCTCTATTTAAATCAATAGAAATACTGGAATATTTAAAATTTGCGTAAAAACCCGAGTCTTGAAGGCATCACAAAAACTTATGCATAATGTTCATGTCATGAATAGTTCGCTGTTTTTGTAACGTATTTAATTAATATATATCTACTTACTATACTTACAAATATTTTAGTTGATTTTTTTTACTTGGCATTGTGCATATTTTGGGCATATTAACGGTTTTTAGTGCATATTTCGCCCGTTTTTAATGCTTATTTGCATGCATATTTTGTTACTTTGTTAGTGCATATAATCCGGTGTCTAGTATTATTACTAGACATCATCAATATAATCTTTTCACCGAATAATATTAACTAAGTAGTAAAACCGGTTTAGCGATTGAATGCGCGTTTTTAATTATTCTATGAAGTGTGGCGTTAATATAGTTATTTTAATCACGATATCCATAATCTTAATTAGGTACATCGTTAAGTACAATACCAATGGCGGTCACATACTTTAAGACACTAGTCAATTTTCATACAAACGAGGTAACTAACTTTTGAAGCTATAGTACGAACAGCTATCGAAAAAAATCGGGTTACACTCCGAGAGTTCCGGCAGAAGTGAAAACTTTTTGCACAAATTGCCGTCTTACGAATTTACTCTGCATTTGAATTTACGAATACAGAACAGTATTGTACGAAAGTCTTATCCATAGCTTGACAGAAAATCTAGAGTTTTGACATTGAATTCCAAAATTTGCGCGTTGCTATGGTGACACAAGTGTTTACATATTCTTACAAATTTTCGATCAGGGTCACGTGATCCCATAGACATAGAAAAATTTTCGCTGCGCTCAAGCGTGATCCTGACTGACTGACGCGAGTTCAACATTATTCCCCATACAAAAAAGCCTACAACATACCTACCTACCTATTGGCTCCGTGCACGCTTTTAGCGCCACCTAGCGTGTTGCAACTTTGTTGGCTCTGACCTGACCGTTTTGATATGTAATGGCGGCATTATGACAAAATGTTAAAAAATACTATACATATTGTTTTATTAATGTAAATTTCAAAATTACTGTGATTTGAGTGGACAAAGTGTTGTAATATCATTTTGGTCATTTAAATTAAATATGGCAAGTAAGATCTATTCAAAAAGAGTGTTTTATTTTGGTTATATTAGGGTTTGTTTACTTCTTTTTTAGTTGTAGATTTTGTAAAACAAGAGGATAAAACTACTTTAATAATTTTACTAAGTGATAATAAACATTTCTAATTATTCCTGTATCGCTAATAATAAATTAAATATCGTTTTCAAACAGATTACAGAGCCTTCATTATTTCTACTTTTTGCCACCATGAGCGCTGCGATCGATTATTATACCTTCGCACCCTCCCACTATTCTAAGCCCTCCCAATACAAAAAATCCGTTATTTTTTGAAGTGAAAACTTCTTTAGCGGCCTAAAGAAGTTTTCACTTCAAAAAATAACGCGCGTAAAAACATTCGATAAAGCAATTTTGTATGGGAAATTTGTACACCGCCATCTACCGCCGAGAAGTGAAATGAAATTTTCCTTAGAGAATTTTCTATCGAGTACTTTTACGCGCGTTTTTTTCTCGATAGCTGTTCGTGCTAAGGGTACTGATCAGCATTCTAAGAGATATTAGGATCAGAGTTTATATTTTCAGGATTTCCATACCTTTTTAATGTAGTTTAATTACCTAAACATAAAAATATCCTTTAAATACAAATACAGTAAGTACCTCAATTTGTAGTTAAAAGTGACCGAGATTGTTATGTGAAACGAAATGGAATTAGATACATTTCGCGAGATATTGGGCAAACATTCTTTGATGGTTTATTCGACAATGCCAACTTAGTTTGAAACGCCAAATTCTTCAAATGCCAAATTCTACAAATGCCCACTTCTACAAATGCCCACTTCTACAAATGGCAGATTTTAGTTGATATGGAGAAATAATATTTTTAATAACTTATTTTTTGGTTATTTTTTTAGTTATTTTTCTTTCCTTCGTAATAAAAATGTCGCCAAAGTACCACAACAATACGCCATAACAACAATTTTTTAAATTGTTGTTATGGCGTCAGACTAAGGTAAGATGGTGGTAGCTAGCCAGGACTTGAACCTAAATTTTTCGAGACATTTATTTATCGGGTTTTGATCAGTGGTCCTACCATGAGTTGATGCAAACTGTTTACGTTACCGTAAACTATCGGATGTACTGCTTATATTCAATGCGAGTGAAAGAGAGAAAACGATAGTTTACGGTAAAGTGAACAGTTTGCATCAACTCATGGTAGGGCCACTGATCACAGTATTTTGGCATGTCTTAAAGGAAATAGCTGTTTTTGAATAAATTTCTTATCAGAAGGGAATGGGGAATGTCCGAAAAAAATCAAATTGGTTGAATATTTTTTTATAGATAGGCATAAGCTCTCTTAGTAATAGAATAAAAATGAGAATTTTCGGTTTCGTGAAAAAAATTAAAAAAATTAAAGTCTCTTCGTCTTCGCAAATATAGGAAAGTAACAGCAGAATGGAGATTATACCTTTGCCATCACCTGCCACAACCACAACATGGTATTAAAAAAAAATCAACACAAAATGTCAAAACTTTTTGTTTTTAATTCTTGTTGTCATAGTGGCAGGTGTTGGCAAAGGTATAATTTCCATTCTGCTGTTACTTTCCTACATTTGTGAAGTCGAAGAAACATTTTTTTTCTTTTAATTTTTTCACGAAACCGAAAATTTTGAATTTTTTTTCTATTACTAAGGAGCTTATTCCTATCTATAAAAAAATATTCAGCCAATTTGATTTTTTTCGGACATTCCCCATTCAACATATTGTAAAGGAAAAAAATATGACTTAAGTGAGACTTATCGCTATTTGTTTCTACGCTCTCCTCTGTAACCTAACCTTTGTCAAGTTCTATTAAGCAAATAGATCACGAGAGTTATTCGATATTATGAACTATCAAGTCACACAGAATGTCGTTTATTTTGTTGGGGTCACGGATATTCCTTTTAATTTATTTGTTTTTCGAAAAAAGAAATATATGTAGCTTATTTCCGCAAACAATACATGCAAGATGCACCGCCCGCCCGCCCGCAAAAACTGCACATGCACACCACAAAATATCAGTGCACAAACCTGCATTTAGCAAGACAGCAATACACCTTGCACCTTCACCAATTAGGCCACTCTACACGTGTTTCGCCCCAACCCGGAGCATCCTCAGGAGTTAGATCGTGCGTATACCAACACTGAATTTAGACATTCGGTGCTAGTTTACGCACGAAGTAAGCTACATATATTTCTTTTTTCAAAATGGTTTGGGACTTCCGCCAAGTGACGCCTGATTCAATCAAATATTTATTTGTTTGTTTGATACCTACCTAATATTATAATTTCAAGTACGGTAAGGTATCGCATCGAATACTAAACCCTCAGCTGCACGCACATCTATCAAGAAAAAAACGCGCATAAAAGTAGTCGATCTGTCGCAGGCAAATTGTATGATTCCGCGTTTTACAAACGGCGGCGTCCGTTTACAAACGCTCGCTGTTTCGCAAAATGCCGAAGGCAAATCCGAGTCCTCCGAGTACCAGATTCCATAGACACCATAGCGTTTTTTTTCGTGCCGGATAACCTCAAAAAATTTGTCATTTGTCCCCGGCTTTTTTACTGCTTCTACTTGTGAATCGTAAAATTTTCTTAATTCACTTTTACAAATATCTTTAAAACAATGCTTTTTTTGTAAAATGTCATTTGAACACGTAGAATTTCCACTCCTTTCAATATTTTTCTGTGTCATAAAACCACTACTAGACGCCATTTTTATTGTTCTGATTAACAGCGCCGCGCGTAGTAAGAAAAAGAACTAAATACTTAAATTTGCCGCGTTATTTTGTAAATAGTTATTGAATTTTCTATCAAAGGTTATGGTATTTTATTTAATGACAAGGCAATTTATAATTTGTCTTTGGCATTTTGCAAAACAGCGAGCGTTTTTAAACGAACGACGCCGTTTGTAAAACGCGGAATAATACGATTTGCCTGCGACAGATCGATTAGTTATCTTTGGAAAATTTCGTTTCGCTATTCGGCAGTAGATGGCGCTGTACGAATTTCCCATACAAAATTACTCAATCGAATGTTTTTACGCGCGTTTTTTTTTCGATAGCTATCTGGTACTGGTTAACCCTAGAAAGCTAACCTTTGTCGATCAATGAGATCATCGCAGTACCGATCGTCCCTCAGATGGATCAGGACAGGACCTTCTCTATGGCAATAAAATTATACAATAGTTTACCAAATTATATTAGGGAAATCGAGAACTATAATAGTTTTGTAAAATGTCTTAATAATTATTTAATTGATAAATGTTATTATAAACAAAACGAATTTTATAAGCCCATGCAATAAAGTAAACTATCCAAGCAAACATTTATACAATGATATTCATATAAATGCACAATTTTTTAATTTAATTTAATTTAAAAAAGTAATTTCTAATGTTATGTTATTCTTAATAATGTTATGTTTTTGTTTCTTTTTCCGTTAGGTGTTTTTAAGATATGTATTCGCTGGGTGCGCAAGTATAATAATCGATCGCAGCGCTCATGGTGGCAAAAAGTAGAAGTAATGAAGGCTCTGTAATCTGTTTGAAAACGATATTTAATTGATTACTAGCGATACAGGAACAATTATATAAGTTTATTATCCCTTAATAAAATTATTAAAGTAGCTTTATCCTCTTGTTTTACAAAATCTACAACTAAAAAGAAGTAAACAAACCCTAAAATAGCCAAAATAAAACACTCCTTTTGAATAGATCTTACTTGCCATATTTAATTTAAATGACCAAAAATGCTTTCACAACACTTTGTCCACCCAAATCACAGTAATTTTGAAATTTACATTAATAACATAATATGTATAGTATAGTATCTTTTAATATTTTGTCACAATGCCGCCATTACATATCAAAACGTCAAAACGGTCAGTACCCTTAGCACGAACAGCTATCGAGAAAAATAACGCGCGTAAAATCATTCGGTAGTGCAATTTTGTGTTGGAAATTTGTACAACGCCATCTATTGCCGAATAGCGAAATTAAAATTTCCATAGATAATTATTAGATTAAAAAAACGCGCGTAAAATTACTCGATAGTGAATTCACTATCGAGTAATTTTACGCGCGTTTTTTTTCTCGATAGTTATTCGTGCTAAGGGTACAGGTCAGAGCCAACAAATTTGCAACACGCTAGGTGGCGCTAAAAGCGTGCACGGAGCCTTTTCAAATTAGTCTGAATTTAATTTTAATGTAAGTAGGTACCAATATTGTTATGTCCTCACAGGGGCCGTACCGGCTAACGAATCGAGCTTCGGAAAATTTGCCGAGTTTCAAATTAAAACAGATAAATTGAAGTAAGGAATTTCGTATTGTACTATTTGTTTAAGTTATTTGGAAGATATGGATGTTTGTGTGACCTCATGAAGTAGGGTTCGCCATTTTGGCCCAATTGGGGCTCGATTTATCTGTTTTAATTTGAAACCCGGCAAACTTTTCGAAGCTCGATTCGTTAGCCGGTACGGCCCCAGGGCTCATGTGTATGCACCAAAATAATTTTAAGATCCTTATTGTACCACATGAAATGCAATAAATACATTCTATTCTATTCTATTCATTGCCGTATCATCATTGCAATCATCGCAGTATCGTCCCATTTTGATATTTTCGTTATTAATTTTTGAATTAAACAGCTGATATTTTTTTCGTAATTTCAGAGTTGGTCCCTTAGTAAAAGTTGTTCAGTTTGATGGTCCCTATCTACCATATTCAGCATTAGGGATTATTTTGTAACACGTTGTATAGGGGCCTTAATGACTAGCATTAAATTACCTTATCTTTTGTAAGGGCAACCCCTTATGATGTATAATATACACATTAACTTTGTCTAGGGATACAGGTGTTATTTTCATACAAACGAGGTAACTTTGAAGCCTTGGTTTTCTGCCAGGGATGTACCGTGCTGTGATCTGATGATGGCCATCCAGGGACTGAATGAAGTAGATTCAGATCGCTATACACACCCAACTGATCTGATCAGCATTCCAAAAGATTAATGGGTCAGAGTTCTCAGTTTGAGGATTTCCATACATTTTCATGCTATTTTCGCGGTTTTTTAAAACATGTCCATTACGTTTTTAGAATGCTGGTCAGATCAGTTGGGTGTGTATAGCGATCTGAATCTCCTCCATTCACTCCCTGGATAGCCGTCATCAGATCACAGCACAGTACATCCCTGGCAGGAAACCAAGGCTTCAAAAGTTACATCGTTTGTATGAAAATAGCACCTGGTATCCCTAGACAAAGTTGATGTGTGTACATGTATAATGCCGACAAACTTAATAAACATCAAATAAATTATCTTGTACAATGTTAAAGACATTTTAATCTGTAGTAACATATCATTTACAACAAGATTAATTTAATCGATAATGAATCGAGATCCATAAAAGGGTAACATGATCTTAATTAATCGAAATAACAATGCAAATTGCACTTTATCCCATAAAAAATAAGTATGTTCAACCCTTATCAGGAAAGTAAAAAAATCGTTTTAAAAACAATCTTACTGTTTAAAGAATAGAGCATTTAACTTCTGTGCTAATTAATTTGTTGTGTATTTATTGACGTTAGGTGTGGCTCCGCCATTTTAAGTGGGTAATTAAAAATAGAACAAATAAATAAACCATTATCCGCATTATTTTTCTTTTTATGTACAGTTTAATGATTTGTGGAAATCATTTTGCCGCCATCCGTAGCTTGTCTATGGTCATGGCAGCTATTTTAAATAACATGTACTATTATTAATTTTCTATTATTTATTTTATATAAAGAGATCTCTCGTCAAATCCAACTCGGATGGGCAGCATTCGGGAAACTTCGAAAAATCTTCGCGTCCAACCTACCTCAGTGTCTCAAGACAAAAGTCTATGACTATTTGTGTGTTGCCAGTGACTTATGGCAGTGAAACGTGGTCGTATATTATGGGTCACATACAGTGTTGTAAAATAGTAGATTGTGATATAAAGGTCCAAAGGAAGCAATTCCCATATTGCAATTACGCGAGGGCGGCTATAGTTCGAGTATGGAATGATGACTTTGACCCGTGTTTAACACTCTGCTTTTCATTTCGAATATAAGGAAAGTAAAAAAATCGTAGTTTTTTTCCAAAATGTATATTAATAATAACATGTAGCTGGTACCTTATACTTATTATACCTATTTAAAATTAATCGAAAAATTAGAACAATTAGTATTTTAGCAATTAATATGCTCTTGAGCATAGAGTACTTGCTCCATAGAGTGGAAGGCAGTATTTTCTTTGATAATCCACTAAAATACGTGAGAAATACTTTTTCTGAAAATGATTTTATTTTATTGTTTGCTCGCCAATTCATAAAATCATTGTACGCATTTAAGTATTTTTCCTTAGAAACTTCTGGCAAAAGATTTTATATTATTTGTTACTGAATCCGGGGTCAATACTTCAAAATCGCTTGATGAACTCATTTTTAGTAAATATAAAATCAACACACACAGCTCAAAGTCACAGACAAGAGTAAAGTATCCCGCCAATATTTTATAGTTTTTCTTATTTTGAATTTGGAACACGCCGCGTCGCCGGCCGCTCCGCCCAATATTTTTAATTTTGCACTGACTATTTGTTTATACCATGTTTCATTGTTGTTCGTGAATGCGCCCTATCTATTTTTTTAAACCATTACCGATGAGGTAACTCTATGGTTGACGATGTAACCAAATTCAGTTCTATTTTTAAATTTCTTTTACTCCCTAGAGTGGAACGAAGAGTTTTGAAGAATATGAGAATTGAAAAACAGTTTTCATTTATCGCCATGCTCGCTACGCTCGGGCGTCTAAATATCTCGTATGGGAATTGCTTCCTTATGACCACATGTCTGTGTTTATGACCCTTATACAACAATTTACTATTTTTTCTAACGTGAAAAAAGGTGGTTTTTTTCTGTAGCATGTTTTTTTTTCAAGAGACCAGAAATCACAATTATTAAGGAAGTTTCCATTAAATATTAATACTTCGAGTTCATAATATAGGTTTTTGTTCATTTTTAACGTACATTAGTAGATACTTTTGGTTGAAAAGTAACAAGTTAACCAAGTTTTCAACAGTTTGCAGCACTTAAAGGCGCGCACCGGTGAAATCTTCATTCGGTTGATGTTTTTTTGAAGTACCTATGAACTTAGTTAGAATGGTTAGAACCATAAACATAATACGTAGCGAACGAAAAGTCTATGGTTAGAACGAAGAACAGTGTCTCCAGATTGGGGGGTTTTCCCCATTGTGTGGAAAATTTTAATTATTGGGGAAAAAAGAAGATCTGTTCTTCATACAAAACGTAACATTTTGGGGAACAATAAATCGCTTAAGGGGAAAATTTTTAATCTTCTCTTCATACAAATGTATAGTTTTGGGGAAAAATAAAATGAGATCTGGGAAAAAATTGAAGTTCATATCTGGAGACACTGACGAAGAATAAAAATCTAATATAATTATTGATTTGACTAAATAAAACATTTATTTCGCAAAAATGATATTATTAAAAAAAAAAATAGAAAAAAATGGTTACATCACTAGTCTCAAAAGATCCTTAGGGGTGGCTAATACCCAGCAGTGGGTGTCGTGCGGTTGATATGATGATGATTATTATTATTATTTATTCTGTGATTTATAACATAGAGACGCTTGAAACATAATGCATGGTACTGGCAACCAAAGTAGCAGCGAGCAGTTCCTAGCAAAAAAAAACAATTTCTGACGGAAGAGTTTTTACCACTGACCTGCATATATTTACACTGGACAGGCTTATGTCAAACTGTTTTTGTGCCTATTTGATTTCCGCCATTTTGGCACTGTAGGACGTAGCGTGCGTGAGCATAGCGTGCGGGACAAGGTACTAAAGTCTGGAGAGATCATCACGGCAACCATTTTCATATTGTACGTCAAAATTAGTTCTTTAGACGCATGCTAGTGGCGTTTCAAATAATCACAAAAACTTAGCTGTCAAATCATACAGACAGCCAGTCCAGTTAACTAAAAAAAAATTTTTCATGTCAGTGGTTTTTACGAAAAAGCGTTTCATGCTTAGAACAAAACTTAATTTTTCATGATTCTGTTTTTAATAAGTAACAAATAAATTTTTGGTCACCCATCCCATAACCAACCCCTTGCGCAATCAGGGCGCCATTGAACTCAACTCAATGGCATTTATAATCATAACATAAATACTTAATTGGTATTTATTTTCTTTTCTCACTTATGCTCTGAAATGTTATTATTCCATTTGAAAAAAGAATGCGGGGTGTTCCATATTTTCGTGGTGCTTGGTTCATCAAGTTCTAAATTTGAAATTCTGTGCAAGGAATGATAGATAGATAAACTATTTATTGCACACACAAATTAAAAAACCGGCCAAGTGCGTGTCGGGCCACGCGCCGTAGGGTTCCGTAGTTACCTTATACTATACCATATTTAATACCACTATCATTTTTCGTCTGCAAAAATAACTTTGTTTTACACAGTGTTGGTATGAATGACAAAGTTATATTTGCGGTTTTGGAAAATGTGCTATATCTCAAAAACTAATTACTATATCACGTTCAAACCAATTTTCGTTGAAAGTGTTTATTAAGATCTACAGCTTATATTTTTTTTTAGAGTTTTCACTCTCTTATTTCAAAAGTTAAAGGGGACACACATTTTACCACTTTGCGCGGTGTATATATTTCAAACGGTTGACTTTGAGAAAATGTTGTTTCAAGAACCTCAATGTCATTTTTAAAGACCTATCTATAGACACCCACTACGTGTTGGTTTAAAGAAAAAAATTTTTTTTCCGTTTCAGTTCCATGTATTGAGAGCCCCCCCTTAATCTTTTATTTTTGTATTAAATTCGTTAAGCGGTGAACAGAATACATCTACCTACCAAGTTTCAACTGTGTAGTCTTAATACTTTCGGAATAAAGTGGCTGTGACATACGGACAGACAGATAGACAGACAGACATGACGAATCTATAAGGGTTCCGTTTTTTGCCATTTAGGCTACGGAACCCTAAAAAAATAATATAGTATAAATTAAAACTTAAGACTATATGGTGGGCAAAGGCCGTCTTATCGCTGGAAGCGATCTGATCTGAATGATTTTCAATACTTACCTACTTCCCGATTAAGTACTTACCTATTCCAAATTTAAAACGGTAAAATTCATCAGCTAAAGCTTTGTCCAGACTTGTCCATTTTAGCGTATCAGATCACCGTATCTTTAACATACATCGCTAGTTTGGTTGGGCGTACGTTGAAGTAATATCAACGCACGCCCAACCAAACTAGCGATGTATGGTAAAGATACGGTAATCTGATACGCCAAAATGGACTAGTCTGGACAAAGCTTAGCGTTATCTTTTTCGAAACTTTATAGCTAAATGACTGGTCGCATAAACCAATTTAAACATTACATTTTATTTCCTAGTTTTTTTTGAGAAAAGCAATAAACAAGCTTTGCACTGAAAGCTATTTACATTGCCTCGAATAATTAAAGCCATCCTCGGCAATGTAAATGCTAACTTCCTGTTCTCAGCTGTAATTTACTATGAATACATGAATGTCAACTAAAATGATTAGTTGACATTTCTGACTGCTAAAGTGTACGTCGTCTGAAGAGAAAAAAAACGCGAGTAAAAGTACTCGATAGAAAAATAAATTATCATCTATGGAAAATTTCATTTCTCATTTTTCGGCGCTATACAAAGGAGATGTCCCAGCGTTGCCCCAGTTTCATTTTATTTAATTACTTTCATAATTAAAAAATGCTAATTACATTTTATTTAGGTATAGTATCAGTCAAGAATTGTTTTATATTTAGAAAAAACAATTACAAAAACATTAAGTTGTTTTCTGAAGTATTTTGTGAAAAATATGTAAGTAAATAGTACTATCATGATAAAAAATTGTGATTTAAAAGCGTTTTAACTTAAAATCCCACTTTTTAATGCAGAAAATAATTATTAATCTGATTCTAGAGTAAAATACCTACTCTGACATACTACTTTGATTAAGACGCGATAGACTTTCATTTTTTGAGAATGGTGAGGCAAATGACATAGGCGCGATGGGACATGACCTTTCCCATATAAAATTACTCTTACTTATTTGGCGTATTACAGGGCGCCATTGAGTTCAACTCAATGACACATACGTATCTATAATATTTCATTTTAGTTAACATTTCTGAGTGCTCAAGTGTACATCTACTTCTGATGTCGACTGTACACAATGCGTATCGACCACGCCCTTTACAAGAACGCGGCACTGAACCTGGCACCTCCAGATAATGACCCGGACGGATTACTTATGGTAATAATGATATTGAACATTTATTATGTACATATACAATTATGTTATTATAACAAAACTAGTGTCACAAAATGTAAATTTCCATGCACGCCATCTACAGGGTGAAATAGAATATTTTGTGATGTGGCACTTATCTATACTATCTATACTAGATACTTACCTATATCCATTTTGTATTATTAGCAAAAACATTATCAGCTGTTCCATACATTTTGGTCGAGTAGATTTAGATATTGATGTTTTCTATGGAACAGCTGATTATGTTTTTGCTCTGATTAAGTTGGTCCCATAGACAGTGCTGGATTAACCCTTAAACAAATTAAAATCGATCTTTTGGAAGATCGATTCACGGCAATACGATCCATCGATTTTTTGAATCGATTCAATTGAATGCGATCTTCACGCAGATCGAATCGCATGCAAAGAAGATCGTATGAAAAAATCGTAACAACAGAAACCGAAACTTTTTTTCTCAAACAACGCAAAACATTCCTAGAGAAGAAATCGATGACATTATTAAAACAGTACCTGAGAGAACCGTTGATAGCTAGACAAGCAGATCCAATAGCATATTGGGCTACCAGGTGTAGACCTGGTAGCCCAATATGCTATTGGATCTGCTATTGGATCTGCTTGAAAAGCCAGACAGCTTAAATCTGGCCAAATAGTAGTATTTGGCCAGATTTAAGCTGTCTGGCTTTAAAATATCTGACAATTGTTGCAACATCTGCTCCTTCAGAGCGCTTGTTTTCACTGGCTGGAAATACTTTAACCGACAGTCGTAACTGGCTAGATCTAGCGCGTTTATCTAGATTATTATTTTCAAAAAGTTTAAATGCAGACGAATTGGAATCTGTAGCTTATTCTATGAGACTTTGTGTTATAAATAAAAAATTGCATGCTCACTGAGACTGTATTTTTTTTAATACGATACGAATTACGATCTTCCGAGATCAATTCAAAGCCATACGATTCTGATCGTGAATCGATTCACGGGGATACGATTCATTACGATCCAAAAGATCGATTCAAAGCAAAAAATCGGGCATCCCTATTGCTTAGGGCATCACGTCTGGGGTGCACCACCATCGGCACCGAAAAAAATCGAAAGAAAATATTTTTGTAAGAAATAAAAAAATAAAAAAGTTTAAATTCAAATTAATTGAAGGGTAGAGGGCGAAAAAAGAAAGATACTTCAAAGATTACAGCAGATTTATTTCAGCACAAACTTATCACGGCGACGGCCATTACCACAGAGAGAGAGAGAAGTGTCAAACTCGATTGACGTTTGCATAGAGCTGTCACTTGAATGTGACATTGACGTTAGCTGTCATTCGCAGATGACAGATGTCTTAAGTTTATTATACCTAACATTAATTTATGTGGCCATGTAAGTAATTTTGACTTACTACAATATTAGTGGGTGAAACTGACTAAAAATCGCACTGCGCGGCCTTTTTTAGGGTTCCGTAGCCTAAATGGCAAAAAACGGAACCCTTATAGATTCGTCATGTCTGTCTGTCTGTCTGTCGGTCTGTCTATCTGTCTGTCTGTCTGTCTGTCCGTATGTCACAGCCACTTTATTCCGAAAGTATTAAGATTACACAGTTAAAACTTAGTAGGTAGATGTATTCTGTTAACCGCTTAACGAATTTAATACAAAAATAAGAAAAATAAAAGATAAAGGGGGGGCTCCCCATACATGGAACTGAAACTGAAAAAAAATTTTTTCTTCAAACCAACACGTGTTGGGTGTCTATAGATAGGTCTATAAAAATGACATTGAGGTTCCTAAGACAACTTTTTCTCAAAGGCAACTGTTTGAAAGATATTCACCGCCAAAGTGGTAAAATGTGTGTCCCCCCCCCCCTTTAACTTTTGAAATAAGGGAGTGAAAAATCTAAAAAAAATATATGCTATAGATCTTAATAAACACTTTCAACCAAAATTAGTTTGAATGAGATATATAATTAGTTTTTGAGATATAGCACATTTTCCAAAACCGCAAATATAACTTTGTCATTCATACCAACACTGTGAAAAACAAAGTTATTTTTGCAAACGAAAAATGATAGGTGGTATTAAATATGGTATGGTATAAGGTAACTACGGAACCCTATGGCGCGTGGCCCGACACGCACTTGGCCGGTTTTTTTTTAAACTATAGACAGGCAAGACAAGAGTACAATATTAGTGAATGAAACTGACAAAAATTGCGATGTGCGGCCGTTTTTTTTTTTCTATAGACAGTGGATTAAACTGACAAAAATAGCGGTGCGCAGCAGTTTTTTAACTAGACTGTTATTTTTCTGAAAAATCAGGACTTTGTGCATATATAGACAGGCATCCTCCCTCACGTAGATGGTAACTCTATATAAGGGGCTTACAAGCGTGGATTGCTAGGGCACCAAGTAGTCTTAATCCGGCACTGCCCATAGACAAAGTTTGACAGTTTGACGGTCTAAGCCACATCACAAAAATTGTCGACTGTTTTAAAATCACCCTGTAGTGCTCCATTCAGTAAATTTCGGTACATTCAAAATTGACGTCTGACGTCACTCGGTTGTCGCGTGATGAAGTTATTGCAATGCAAATGCGATTAAATTCTCAATAGAGGCTGATTCTCTGCAAATTCACTCCATAATGTATGGCAAAGAGCAAATTTTACAGATTAAAATAAGTCGTTTTGTACCTCGAGCCACTGACATGAAACATTTTTATCTAGAGGTCAATGACCTCGAGCGCTTAGTACCCTTAGCACGAACAACTATCGAGCGCGATAGAGTTATCTATGGAAATTTTAATTTCGCTATTCGACGTTAGATGGCGTTGTACAAATTTCCAATACAAAATTGCACTATCGAATGATTTTACGCGCGTTATTTTTATCGATAGCTGTTCGTGCTACGCAGGCTGATTATCTAATTAAAATCCACCTAGTGACCGGTTTCGATTCACAGATGAATGTGATACATAGCTACTTTTCTTTGGTATGTTTTCATTCACCCCAAAAAAAAGTAGCAATGTATCACATTCATCTGTCAAATGAGTTCACCTCTTGTGTACATAGTTATTTAATTTATCGTCAAGTTTATTTTCTGCACCGATTACGAAGTCGCTTCGTTCTTTGCTAAAAAGTAGACTCATCATAAATACACGCACGAGTCTACCGCACACTAGATGGCGCTGTAGCGTCCTGACTCGCGCTATCGTTTCGTTTTATTAGTTTTACTTATGATGTGCCCTAATTTTCATTTGTGTAACAAACATACAAACTTTACAGACCCGCGACTTCGTCTGTTTGAGATTTTTGGAATCGGTTTTCGAACGTTATCGTTCGAGTCCACCGATTATAATAAAAAAAAATACATACATACATTGGCCATGGCCAAATTTTTGGCTTTATGGCCATAACTTGGCCATAAAGGGTTTTGAATGAAATTCACAAAAAAAATATTTTTCATATTTTCATGTCAGTGATGAAATTAAATAAAATGGGACAAATTTTTTTCAGTACAATACAAAATATAGTCTGTGTTGCCAATTATTCGTGATTTTGACGTGTTTACATACAAAGTGTCGCCCTCAATTTTTGTCAACTCTTCATGGTCAAGCTGTACACATAAACAAATCATTTTGTTTGTAGTTTATCTGTTATCATATTATGCAGCAGTGGCGAAGGGTCCATACAAGCCGATTCCCATCGGCTTACCTTTTGGAAATCCCACCCCACTGATCCACTATGCAGATCACTACATTTTTCATCATTTTTGTAGAGCGGCTTACCTTCGCTATAATTTCACCCCTCGCCACTGTTATGCAGTCTAATAATAAGTCACTCATGCATATTCGGATCTCGCAGAATGTGTGAGGCCAACTGAGGCTATTAGGAAAAAAATACTCAAACACCACAATAATTACTGAATCATTTTAATCAATTAAAAAATTATACGCACAATACATGCATATTATAAAAAAAGTCCTGTAGGTAATAAAATATAAATGTGTTTAATTCGGTACGGTTTAATCAAAAGTAAATTAATAGTTATTCAAGAATTGTTTTTTTTTTGTGCTTGGGGCTCTGGAATGGCGACCGCGCACCGGACGACGCTCCGTGGGTAGGCCCCCGACGAGGGGGACCGACGTGAGAGTGAAGGTCGCGGTGCGCCGCTGGATGCGGGCCAAGCAGGACCGAGCGTCGTGGAGATCCTTAGGGGATACCCAGCAGTAGGTACTAGGTGTCGTGCGGCTGATATGATGATGATGACTAAAATACATTCAAAAACAAAACTTATTTTAACACGTTTTTACACGACTGCCCAAAGAAAAAATATTAAAGGCAACATTATAACATGCAGTCGGAGGCATGCATAAAGAAAGTGACATTGCCTTTAATATTTAATCTTGTTTCCATCTTTTCAGTTGACTTGTCTTTTTATGCAGGAGGGTTTTTAATTTTATTAAATTTATTTTTTTATTTATTTCTTTTTAGTTATTATTTATTACAATCATGATAAACCTTTTTTAAATCCTTTTAATGAGACCTTTAATTTGACACCCATATTGCAGTATTCTAAAAAAATGATTTTTCCACTACGTATTATAAGCACCGTGCAGCCGCCATGTTGGTTTTTTATAACGCCACTTTCTTAAGAACACTTGGGCTGGCAAGACAAATCTAACGATATGTTAATCATGGAAATCCGTTCAGCCGTTTAAAAGATATGAGGAAATAAAGAATATTACATACAAACATACTTACAAGATACGCGCGAAAAACATAACCCTCTTGCGCAACCGCTACTAGTCTCAGTCGCGTTGCTATTGTACAATTAGCAACCGGTTGCTATATTTCGCTAATAAGCCTGCGGGTAAAAAAGAGTGTATATGTTACGTGTTCAGGGTTCATGTATGTTTGTGGGTATGTGAGTTTCTTTATTCCACCATAACTTCTAAATGCCTGAACTGATTTGAGTATATAGGGTATCGTTAGAATCCTTACAGTATTCCGAGTGACATTGGCTATATTTTTTTTATAAAAAGTCAATATTGCGACTGTAGGACGCCATTTTCAAATGTGAAAAAACAATTTTTTTCTTCATTTATTACAATATGGGCATCAAATGAAAGGCCACAATGAGCACATTTCAAAACTATATAATTTGTCACTAAAATGTGTGAAATAAAAATAAATAAAATTAAAAAATATTAAAAACACGACTGCTCTGCCAAAAAGGAACTAAAAAGATAAATAACAAGTGTCATTGCAGTCGGGGGACCTCTTTAATTGAAAATTGTTCCACAAAACGGTCCCCCGACTGCAATGACACTTGTTATCTTTTTAGTTTGTTTTTGGCAGGACAGTCGTGTTTTTAATATTTTTTAAATTTATTTATTTTTATTAGGTTGCTTTTTTGTACTATGGACAAAACAAAATTCGTGTGCGCGCGTATCGCCCCTGCACGAACTAAACGTATGTACTGACGGCGCGGCGTGCAAGAGATTTTAACTTTAGGAGTGTTTAAACAACGCTGTTGCCTATAATAGGTACTTCTTTTTCAAAGCATATTTCTATTACTTACCCTATTTAAACTGATATGCATAATAAAATATAATAGGTTAGTATCTCTGTAAAGTTCTAAGTACAATTATGCTGCTCCCTCGCTCTCCACTCTCAGGCGACCACTGAAAATCAGCGTTGTGGTGCAGTCATAATGTACCGCGACACAATGCTGACCTGAGTGGAAACCTTTTGGCACATGCTTGTCTTAAGAATAGTTTTAAGTTAATATTGTATTTCTTATGAGCTAAATAAATATATTCTATTCTATTCTAATATACTTAGGCGCGAACAAAATTGTTATTTCCCACGTCATCCGCCATTGACATATAAATCAGTTCATAAGTACATACGTAATTATCATACATGAATTTGAAAAATGTTATTGCAGTATATTTATCATGGATTAATTGTTAAATTATCATAATGACACATTTGGTATGCGCAAGTTGTGATAATTAAGACACTTGTGTAGGCTCTGAGAGGGCCTTGCGTACACGCCTAAGGCACTTAGATCACTGTGTTAGTGTCATAATAACTAGGTATCAGGTACCTAGTGATTACATGCTCTTCGGGCAACACCAAATTTTTAATTGAATGAGAATTTTTAACAAATTGCATTTTCCAAATTAGCATTTTCACAATTTATACAGGCTTATTTTGTACTAGCTTTTGCCCACGACTTCGTCCACGTGGACATTCGGAAAATCAAAATGTCTATTTAATATTATTTTTTCATACAAAATATGAACCCCATTTTACCCTTTTAGGGGTTGAAACATAGCCACTATGTAGGACTTAAAAATGAATGCCATTTTCGCAATGAACATCCCATAAAACCTCAATAACGACATCCATATCGAGTTTGAGCTTTCTACCCCTTTTTGCCCTTTAGGGGTTGAATAATATCTACCACTTGAATTGCAGTAATTGCAGTAATCTAAGCTTTATAATATTGGGTATATTAGCATGGATTAAATACCAACAGAGCTCGGTGGCGCAGTGGTTTAGCGCCTGGCCCAGCGATTGCGTAAGTTAAGCAACGTTCGCAAGGGTCGGTCATGGGATGGGTGACCAAAAATTTACTATCCCGAACTCCTCCGTGCTTCGGAAGGCACGTTAAGCCGTTGGTCCCGGCTGCATTTGCAGTCGTTAATACCCACCAATCCGCATTGGGCCCGCGTGGTGGGTTATGGCCCGTCCTCCTTATCCACCCATAAGGAAGGCCTGTGCCCCAGCAGTGGGGACATCAGAAATGGCTGATGGACACAAATACCAACAGTTAGGCCACCAATTTACCAATAATATTCCGCTACAGTAAACATAAAAATAGAACAAAAAATAAGATCGATCGTTTTTACACAGAAATGAATAAAAAAGTTATAAGGAAATACGTATCGAATAAAAAGGTACTGCATTTTTATTAATACTGGGTATGCCCACGTAAATTTATGGAATCATTTCAAGATATTTGGTTCGTTATGACTGTAAGGTATCGAGAATGTCGTATGTTTATACAGGAAAAAATGTCCGGACATCATTTTAGGCCAGGAGACATGGTGCGGGGCCTTCTCTTGATCTCTTTTACCAATGTGCATTAAGTCAGTTTCAGGGGCCCTATTTTTGAATCGCTCATCTCCAGTCGAGCGCTCGTTTCTACTGATTTTCGTTCGACATCCCATTGTTTTGAGTCGTATGTCGAACGAAAATCAGTCGAAAAGAGCGCTCGACACCTGCCGAGCGATTCAAAAATAGGGTCCCTGGTCCCAAAGCCCATCCGCGCAAGGACAAACAATAAAGTAAGTGCAATTTCAGATTGAGGAGCTCGATGGCGCAGTGTTTTAGCGCTAGCCCAACGATTGCGAAGGTTAAGCAACTTTCACAAGGGTCGTTCATGGGATGGGTGACCAAAAATTTATAATCTCGAGCTCCTCCGTGCTTCGGAAGACACGTTAAGCCGTTGGTCCCGGCTGCATTTGCAGTCGCTAACACCCACCAATCCTCATTGGGCCCGCGTGGTGGGTTTACGCCGGCTTCACACGTTGGCCCCAATATTGGCCAATGTATTGTTCGTTGATGCCGTTGAAAGAACCTCTTCAAATCATTTGTTACAAAACCAGCAGTGTACAACGAATCCGCCAATATTGGAGCCAACGTGTGGAGTCGATGCGGCGTATAGCCCATCCTAATTATCCACCCTTAAGGGGCCATAATAGGAAAACATGGTTTGCGCGGGCCATATTTTTATATAGAAAACGTAAAGTTGTAGCCACAAAAAAACATACGACAAGCTAAATAGATTATCTAGTAGCTACAAGTATTAAATTGCGTATAAACCTCACAAATGATTGTAAAAAAATTCTGAATATCATCAAAGCGCTTGTCGCGGGCCATATTTTTGGCGTAAATAATAGCGGAAACGTATTGAACTCTACATCAAAATACACCTTAACATAGTGTGCAGTTGCTCCAATAACTTTTTTCAAGAAAGATAATTTATTGTGCTAAAGATGATGATGAAAAATCAACGACAAACATCGAAAAAGTGCAGAAGTGAGGTTATTTTCCATACTCTTTGCACGTAAAGAAAAAGACAGAGACAAATGATTTCGCATAACGGAGTCATAAGTAAGACCTGTGCCCCAGCAGTGGGGACGCTAAAATGGCTGATGGTCAATTTCAAACTGCACAGCCTTGCGTGCCTATTATAAGCGCCTCCGAAGCGCTTCTCTTTATGTCACGCTTTGTCTCAACCGAGCAACCGACACATGACATCCCTCGTGCGCTTTGCAAGAAACTCATTTACTACGCGTTCACTTTGTGATTGCCGTAGTCGACCGTTATGACGTTACAGCTAACGGTAATGTAGTCCAAAAAGTAAACATGTTTTTCAACTGTTTTTTATTTTTTTCTTGTCCAAAGAGTGTTATTAATTTAAATAACAAATTACGTTCGCCATGACCTTTCCTGGCTCCGTGCACGCTTTTAGCGCCACCTAGCGTGTTGCATCTTTGTTGGCTCTGACCTGACCGTTTTGACGTTTTGATATGTAATGGCGGCATTGTGACAAAATGTTCAAAAATACTATACATATTGTGTTATTAATGTAAATTTCAAAATTACTGTGATTTGGGTGGACAAAGTGTTGTGAAATAATTTTTGGTCATTTATATTAAATATGGCAAGTAAGATCTATTCAAAAAGAGTGTTTTATTTTGGTTATATCAGGTTTTGTTTACTTCTTTTTTAGTTGTAGATTTTGTAAAACAAGAGGATAAAGCTACTTTAATAATTTTACTAAGTGATAATAAACATATATAATTATTCCTGTATCGCTAATAATAAATTAAATATCGTTTTCAAACAGATTACAGAGCCGTCATTATTTCTACTTTTTGCCACCATGAGCGCTGCGATCGATTATTATACCTTCGCACCCTCCCAAAAATAACGAACGTAAATGACAAATCAACAGAAAACCCCAAAGCGGTAATGACGAAGTAAACGCGTAGTGAATAAGTTGGTTATAATATAACAAAAAACTTTTGCACCCTGTCTCTTGGGCTACACAGTGGGCGCAATCCGTGTACCGCAATATTAATTACAGGTGTCGAAGAATACTTGATTGAACCGCTTTATGCATGTGACAGCATTTTATTTTATTTGGGTTGAATTTAACTGAACATCAAACTTATTCTTAAAATTGGCGGGTTTTATGAGGTTGTATTGTAATACGGGGGTTGGTTTTGATCTGTCCAGGCTTAGAGTAAGACGCGCTTCTGTACCAGAAGCCGCGATGCTCTAAGTGTCCAGGCATTTAGGCATGAAGATTTAAAAAACCATAAATTTTCGCATGTACAAGTACGTGTACACGCCGAGCGTGAAGTATTGAAACTTGAACTAAAACCTCCTTTGAGTTTGTAATTAAAAACTCGAGCAAAAAGAGATGCTCGTAATACTCTCCATCATTGTCATTCGGAAAAAAAACTAGGCAATTGCCTAGAGCGCACTTATTTGGGAGCGGCGGCGGGGCGGTACGACATGGCGAGCGGGTAACGTTTCAAAAAAGTACGTAAACTACGAACTTTTCTTACACAAATTTTACCAATTCTACGTCCACTTTTCAAAATCCGTCGGATCTAAAAAAGTTTTTTAGTCCTCCCTCTCGCATGAAGCGGTCCCCAGTTATATTGGACCAGTTTTTGAGTCTACCCTAGATATAGTTGCATGTGATACGCCTGAATGTCAAGGCTGCTCAAGGCTACATGCCTCTCTTTTGTCGCATTTTAGGGTACCGTAGCACAATAACGGGTGTAACAAGACTTTCAACGAAGCCGAAGTCCACGCATTCCACCCATCATCAGGATCATTTTTGTCTTTTATACTATACCTGGGAAACCAATAGCTACGAAGTTATTGAAGGTCAAAGTCAATTTTTTTTTTCAAAATTATTATGAAATCTTATTTTACTCGTTATTTCCTCATTTTTGTCCAAAGAAACATTATCAAAATTTTAAGTATTTCGTAACAAACAATGGCTTTAAAAATGTCATCACTCAATGTATCTCAAGATAAATGCTGCCATTCAACTCTGCACCACTGTGGCGTCACTCTCTGTAGGTGTGAGCTTGGCGCCAGCTTGACGGCGGCTACATGTAATGCCGCCTCTACACGTAGGCCAGCGCATTCGCCAACGCACTGGCGGTGCACTTGCCAACGCGCTTGTGAGTTTATCCACACATTGGAAGATCGTTCAGTATGCTTTGGTTCAGGTTCGGGCCAATGTGCGGACAGATTCAAAATGGATGTTGAGTCGCTAACAGCTGCAGCTGTATATTTATTCACGGATATGAATAAAAAAAATTCTCGAAATAAAAATAAAAAAGTAGTTTAGGCGTGAAAACGTAACAAACAAACAAATAAAATCACTTTCACATTAACAATATTAAAATAATAATAAAGTACGATGCTCTTACTGTGAATTAAAACATCGTGAGGAAAACAGCATGTCCAAGAACCTTATTTATTTAGCACTTTTAATAATTACAACATTTTTATTTTTATGGTACTTATTTTTTGGATTCCATAGGCAGTTTTCACTCTGATAGAGCTCAATAAATTTAAATGTTTCCTCGTTACTCATATTGTTCGCCATTTTGTCAAGTTGGGTGTTAATTCGCCGCAAGAAGAAAACGTGCACTCTTGATCGCTGCTCCGGGCAAACTGATCGCGCGGCCAATGTGTGGAAGGTGCGCCAAGCTCGCGACAAGTGTCTTTTGATGTTGCCTACCGCCAATGCGCCAACGCCCGTTCTAACACCGCGCTTGCCAACGCGTTGGCCTATGTGTAGAGGCGGTATAACGGAGCCTTAATGTATGGAACAGCAGATTTTTTTTCGTGATATGAGTGTGTTAGCCCCATAGTAGTAGAGTACCTATTGTGATGAGAAAATAAATTTATTTATTCATTATTCATAGTAAAAGTTACTTGTAATCATCAGTGGAATCACCCCACTGCGGTAACCAAATGATTAAAATTTCAGCGTGTATATGTTAAGTACTAATAGATAAGGCCAAAACAACTTTACCACCAGCACTTCTGTACACCAGGAAACCACCAGTACTTCCCATAAATTACTTGACGTCTATCCAACATAAACACCCGCCATCACCATCTAGCTAGATTGACAGTTTTGTGCGTGTGAGACAGATAATATCTACTTATTCCAAAGATACAAAAAATACAGGTACACATACACTTACTAAAGTTACTGACATCGCTCAGCTGGAGTGGCAGTGGACGGGACACAGCGAGAAGAACCGATGGCCGTTGGGGTGGAAAGGTTTTGGAATGGCGACCGCGCACCGGACGACACTCCGCGTGGGTAGGCCCCCGACAAGGTGGACCGACGTCGAGGGTGAAGGTCGCGGGAAGCCACTGGATGCGGGCAGCGCAGGACCGATCGTCGTGGAGATCCTTGGGGGAGGCCTATACCCAGCAGCGGGTGTCGTGCGGCTGATATGATGATACACTTACGATGGTAGTACCTAGGTCGGCAGCAAGCGTGGGCATTATACCAAACTAACGGTCACCTGCGATTTCGTCCGCGTGGACCCTAGGGAACCTTTGACCAGGATAAAAAGTATCCTATGTGTGAATCCAGGCTATAAACTATCTACGTGTCAAATTTCATCCGAATCTGTTCAGCCGTTTTTGCGTGATTGTGGAACAAACATCCAAACCCAGAAACTTTCCCATTCGTCAAATAGAATTGTTTATATTGATAATTTTGAACACATTAAAATTCTTTTTGACTCACTCTTGACTAGCCTTGACCTGCCTTGACTAATTAAACCAAATATAGAGTTTTAAAATCACACGAGCCCTTAACAAGTGCAGATGAGAAGTACAGATGAAAAGATATGACATTTACATTTACAGCGAAGAATTTTAATGGTTTCTATAAATAAAGTTAACGGTCATTTTATTTCAACAAAACACATTTAAAGTGATTTAAAAAAGATCCTGAAGTATCACATAAATAAATAAGTACTTAAGCACTTAAAAATAATGTTTTTGACGATCACCGTGGTTGAATATAACCGTTTTACATAGCATTGCCTACTTTGAGATCCCGGATTCGATTCCCAGACGGGTCAGTGTGGAAAAACTAACTTTTCTACGTTACTACACTAATTCTGCTACTTAATTACTTTAAAGTTTTGGCAACGGTTTATTACTTAGTATGTATTTAACATTTTTATGTATTTATTGAATGATACCAATCCGTGTGGTATTTTAATTACATTTTGTATCATAAAAACAATTACATCCGTAAAAAAGTTTTCTTTCAAAGTAGGTGTACTAATAGTAGTCACGTCTGTAGGGTAAAAAACCGGCCAAGTGCGTATCGGGCCACGCGCCATAGGGTTCCGTAGTTACCTTATACCATACCATATTTAATACCACCTATCATTTTTCGTTTGGAAAAATAACTTTGTTTTTCACAGTGTTGGTATCAATGACAAAGTTATATTTGCGGTTTTGGAAAATGTGCTATATCTCAAAAACTAATTACTATATCTCGTTCAAACTAATTTTGGTTGAAAGTGTTTATTAAGATCTACAGCATATATTTGTTTTAGATTTTTCACTCTCTTATTTCAAAAGTTAAAGGGGGGGGGACACACACATTTTACCACTTTGGCGGTGAATATCTTTCAAACAGTTGACTTTGAGAAAAAGTTGTCCTAGGAACTTTAATGTCATTTTTAAAGACCTATCTATAGACACCCAACACTTGTTGGTTTGAAGAAAACATTTTTTTTCAGTTTCAGTTTCATGTATGGAGAGCCCCCCCTTAATCTTTTATTTTTCTTATTTTTGTATTAAATTCGTTAAGCGGTTAACAGAATACACCAAGTTTCAACTGTGTAGTCTTAATACTTTCGGAATAAAGTGGCTGTGACATACGGACAGACAGACAGACAGACAGACATGACGAATCTATAAGGGTTCCGTTTTTTGCCATTTAGGCTACGGAACCCTAAAAATACGGCGTTTTGTGAACCAGAGACTTCTTTTGGTAGGATTGGTCCTTAGGACCCAAGGATGGATTTAAGAAGTAGAGCCACCACGATTTTTGTAGTAAATTTTTTGAAGTTTTGGACTACAGCCCAGTCTATGTAGTGTATGTATTGTATATTATTTATGTAGATTATATTGTAATATTATGTAGAATCTTAGTGTAAAAGCACCATAAACTGCCCACTTCTTATTTTTCTTCTTCCAGTCTTACAAATGGTTGCCTGTAAGAAATGGCTTTTTAGAATAAGGCCACCAAATTGTTCTAAATCTGTATTTTTTCCTTGTCATGATTTTTTATTATGGTGAACAATAAAGAATATATCTATCTATCTATCTCGATAGATGTTTTGGTTAAGCTACTATGCCTAGTATGATATCATATTCGTATGAATTTAGGGTGTTAAAATCATTTTTGGATTCATATTTGCACGATTCAAATATAAAACTATTAAAAAAAAAAACAAAAAAAAAAACGCTTGATTCAAAAAAATAAATTCCATTAAATACACAAACTGGAATATTTGAAAAAGAAAAATACCTCGTAAGAGCTCTATTATGCTTTTATTTTTAATAATAATAAAAGAATATATTTTTTAAATGGCTAATTAAAAAATTACTTTGTTACCGTTGTAAGGAAGTTACGTTTTCTGTCAAATATTAAATTTTTAAAAATCAAATCTATGTTTGTTTGTGATAGGATCAAATTGTAGTTAATTTTGTTAGCTTTACAAATGTATAGAATATTTTTTCGAAAATACTGAAACAAGTGCCAAGTTTTTCCAGCACTACCGGGTTTCCAAGGTTTATGACTTGGGTAAAACTACTCTCAAGATACCTTACAACATCTGAAAAAATCGTAGATACATGCGCGCTTGTGATGTTTGCCTTTTTTGTGTCGATGTTGACTGGCATTTTTTGTTTTTCTAATAATTTACTAATATTTTTTACTTCTGCGTCATACTTTTTAAGTTTTTTTCAAAACAGTTACATAAAAGTGTTATAATGTATATATATATATATTGTATTGCTATTTATTACCTTTCATTTGACACCCATATTGTTATAATAAAAAAAAACCGGCCAAGTGCGAGTCGGACTCGCGCACGAAGGGTTCCGTACCAAAAAACGGCAAAAAAATTACGTTTGCTGTATGGGAGCTCCCCTTAAATAAAAATTTTATTCTATTTTTAGTATTTGTTGTTATAGTGGCAACAAAAATACATCATCTGTGAAAATTTCAACTGTCTACCTGTTGAAGTTATTAATATCAAGCAAAAAACGACAAAAAAATGACGTTTGTTGTATGGGAGCCCCCCTTAAATATTAATTTATTCTGTTTTTAGTATTTGTTGTTATAGCGACAACAGAAATACATCATCTGTGAAAATTTCAAGCTATGACGGCTCATGAGATACAGCCTGGTGACAGACAGACAGACAGACAGACGGACAGCGAAGTCTTAGTAATAGGGTCCCGTTTTTACCCTTTGGGTACGGAACCCTAAAAACTATGAGCTTTGTTAACGTATTTGTTTGCAAATAAAAACATCAGTTAAATAGATATATTTACGGTGACTTAAACTAAAAGAAATGTGGTTGAAAATATTGGTTTTTGTGTAATTTTTAAGAAACTTCTTAATAAATGGCTTAATAAATTCATCATTTTTTTGCCTTCTACAGATGGGACTATAATACTTACGTAAGTTTTTAGAATATATTAAAATTTTATTTAATTTTAAAACTATTTTTAAACAGGTTTTTGTATTCACAATGCTATTTTTATACAATACCAAATAATTACTAGAAAATATACCAATTATTCTTCTAAATATCAATTCTTGGACTTGAATTGAACCCGCGATCTTTAGATGTCCGGTCCTATGCTCTAACCACTGAGCTACTGAGTGACTAAACTATTGTTTAGTTCAAAACAAAATCATTTGCTCTTTCGGGATTCAAACACCCGACCATAAGGTTTCACAGTCAGTCTCGCTAACCATTACACACTACCGTAGAAGGAAGACTATAAAATAATTATTTACACAAGGTTATATTTTGATATCTGTATTGAATTAATTAAATTTTGATCGGAGCGATGTCAACGCCCAGCGTATAAAGCAACAATGCAAGGACGCGAAACGAATACCATTGTAGTCTAAGAGACAAGGTGCGTAATATTTTCGATTTTTGCATTCACAATACTTACTGATAAAATTTGTTTTCATTATAATTCTCTAAAGATAATTATATCGGTTAATACGTAATTACAGAAAAAGTAGTATCAGCTAAAAAAGTCAATTCAAAACTAGAGACAATTCAAAAGCACTTAATTTATTAAATTTATTTGAATAAAAAAATTTTCATTTCATTTAACTATGAATACTTACATGATTTGAAACTCCTCTATGTTGGGATTCGAGTTGTTCTTAGAAATTGCGAATTTGTAAGACTGCATTTTTTAAAATAATCGTGACTTAATAAAAAGCAATATTGAAATTCCATTGTGACACGGTTGATACGGTAACATTTGCTCAGGAGGCCATTATTTATGTATTATTATTTATTTATTTATTATTATTTATTGCCATGACTGCAATAGTACATCTTATGATGATAATTTTCTTAATTTTCACAATAATACTTACCACAAGTTGGCATTGTTTTTTAAACGCATTTACATCTTACTTTTCTTTGAAAATTCCTTTTTTAATGACACTATATTACTAATAAATTTAAAAATTTTCATATTTATTAAAAACGTACCTAGGTAGGCCAAATTTTAAATGTTTTGTGCGCCCTAAGGTTGCCGCCCAAATAGAAATTTAGTCGCCCGTTCTGAATAACTAGTTACTCAATTTGTATTTTATAGTCACCCATTTTCAATATTTGTAGTCAGTCCGTCGTCCTTTTAGTATTTCAGTACGCTATATTTAGTATTTTTGATACCCAAAATGGGAATTTATTGTTACCCGACTAAATAGTATCCATTAATATTTAGTTAAATATTTTGTCCTAATATTTTATTTTGTTTTAATATTAAATCACATAACAATCACATTTACATACACACAACACACAACACACTCTCTCTCACACACACACACACACACACACACACACACACACACACACACACATATATTTTTTCTCTTTAATTTTATTTTAATTATTGTTAACTCTAGCTTCTAATGTTTATAACTAAGTAGTTATGGAAGAGCGGAGTCACCTGACACAGGCATTTTTGCTTAAAAGAGGGTTCCGGTCACTATACATAAAATGTAAACAAAATGTTATTGAAGTAAATTATTATTATTTTTAAAGTCTAACTTTTCACAGCCAAGCTGGTTTTACCTGCAATTATTATTATTATTATTATTATTGGAAATGTCTCTATCTCTCTGCCTATGTATCGGTATTAGCAACCAAATTAAAATACAATGCAATTGTTTGGCTAATCGATGTTTTGTAAAGGCACCTTTCCTGTTACATCTGTCTAAACTTTCCGGTTTGAATTCCGTATTAATTACTATAATTATTTACTTGTCCTAATTATTAATCAAGTCACAATTCAAACAAAAAATGAAAATTCAACCACGTTCTTTTCAGGGTTCCGTAACTTCCGTACCCAAAGGGTAAAAACGGGACCCTATTACTAAGACTCCGCTGTCCGTCTGTCTGTCTGTCTGTCTGTCACCAGGCTGTATCTCATGAACCCTGATAGCTGGAAAGTTGAAATTTTCACAGATGATTTATTTCTGTTGCCGCTATAACAACAAATACTAAAAACAGAATAAAATTAATATTTAAGGGGGGCTCCCATACAACAAACGTGATTTTTTGCCGTTTTTTGCTCGATATTAATAACGACAACAGGTAGACAGTTGAAATTTTCACAGATGATGTATTTTTGTTGCCGTTATAACAATAAATACTAAAAAAAATAGAATAAAATGAATATTTTACAACAAACATTATTTTTTTCCGTTTTTGGTACGGAACCCTTCGTGCGCGAGTCCGACTCGCACTTGGCCGGTTTTTTAATGTATTTTTAATTAGCTCTCCAATACTTGAGGAGCTCGGTGGCGCAGTGGCGCCTGACCCAGCGATTGCGGAGGTCAAGCAACTTTCTCAAGGGTCTGTCATGGGAAGGGTGACCAAAATTTATTATCTCAAGCTCTTCCGTGCTTTGGAAGCCGTTGATCCCGGCTGAATTTGCACTCTTTAACACCCACCAATCCGCATTGGGCCCGCGTGGTGAGTTATGGCCCGTCCTCCTTATCCACCCATAAAGAAGGCCTGTGCCCCAGCAGTGGGGACAAAAATGGCTGATGGTATGCAATACTTTTCATTCTTTGTATTAGTTTTAAAACGTGGTTATTTTCGTTCTAATACAGTTTTAAATCTAATAGAAATAATGAAAATTATTGCAAAGCTATCATTTTAATAAATATTACTATTTATACTGCCGTAACAAGTATTATTATTATTCATCGCATATAGCGCCATCCCTTTCTAACTGTACTCAAGCAGAGATCTGAGTTTGAGTTTGATTCTATAATACAAGCCTTAAGCATGTTCCAGACGGATGTAATCACGCCTCCCAACAGAAGTGACCTTGCTTGATGCCATCCATCTAGACGGTAGATGTAATCCAAATTTCTCCATCCAATTATCTTCAACGTCCTTGGAGGAAGGGCGCGAGTACCATCCGAAGATGGAGTGCGCGGATTACATCTGTCTAGCCGCCCGATTGCATCCAAATTCATTCAACCAAGAGCAGTTGCGCTGCGGCAAGCAGCGGGTGCGCACGAAAATGCCTCTTATGGACCAGCAATGTAGTTCTTACATTCTCTTTGGACGTGATCGCGAAATTTTAAAGTTAAATGATTAATATTTACAAAGATTTGCCATGCTTATGGGATATTACGTTAGAAAGTTACAAAATTCGTAAAAAAATCCTTATCCATTCTTAGGAAGTTATGAATATTATTCAAGTCCAATAACTCCAATAAGTTTGAATGGCTCAGGATTAATCGTTCTTTCAACCAGCGTTTCATCCACTTTCGTTTCTTTTTAGGGTTCCGTACCCAAAGGGTAAAAACGGGACCCTATTACTAAGACTCCGCTGTCCGTCTGTCTGTCTGTCTGTCTGTCTGTCTATCACCAGGCTGTATCTCATGAACCATTATAGCTAGAAAGTTGAAATTTTCACAGATGATGTATTTCTGTTGCCGCTATAACAACAAATACTAAAAACAGAAAAAAAAAAATTATTTATGGGGGGCTCCCATACAACAAACATATTTTTTTTGCCTTTTGTTTGGTACGGAACCCTTCGTGCACGAGTCCGACTCGCACTTTGCCGGTTTTTTTGTTTTCGGTCGTCAATTAGAGACAAAATCGCTAAAGAAACGCCCACCATTTGAAATTACGACAAATTAGGAGCCATTTTTAGGGTTCCGTAGCCTAAATGGCAAAAAACGGAACCCTTATAGATTCGTCATGTCTGTCTGTCTGTCTGTCTGTCTGTCCGTATGTCACAACCACTTTATTCCGAAAGTATTAAGATTACACAGTTGAAACTTGGTAGGTAGATGTATTCTGTTCACCGCTTAACGAATTTAATACAAAAATAAGAAAAATAAAAGATAAAGGGGGGGCTCCCCATACATGGAACTGAAACTGAAAAAAAATTTTTTCTTCAAACCAACACGTGTTGGGTATTTATAGATAGGTCTTTAAAAATGACATTGAGGTTCCTAAGACAACTTTTTCTCAAAGTCAACCGTTTGAAAGATATACACCGCCAAAGTGGTAAAATGTGTCCCCCCCCCCCCCTTTAACTTTTGAAATAAGAGAGTGAAAAATCTAAAAAAAATTTATGCTGTAGATCTTAATAAACACTTTCAACCAAAATTGGTTTGAACGAGATATAGTAATTAGTTTTTGAGATATAGCACATTTTCCAAAACCGCAAATATAACTTTGTCATTCATACCAACACTGTGAAAAACAAAGTTACTTTTGCATACGAAAAATGATAGGTGGTATTAAATATGGTATGGTATAAGGTAACTACGGAACCCTATGGCGCGTGGCCCGACACGCACTTGGCCGGTTTTTACAACTACGGCACATGATTTTGCTACGTGATCTCGATTCACAATGAAGGGCGAGCGTGTTGGCGCCCTTCCTGATCACGCTGCCTAAAAAGCAAAAAGACTAATGACTAACTTGCAGAATGACTAAACCGCAAAATGTCTAAAATGCAGAATGACTAACTTGCGATGGAAACTCGTGTAGCCGTAACACAATCCACGGATGAGAATCACGCTCCCATCAAGCTTCCACCTAGGTGACCTCTGTTGGGAGGCGTGATTACATCCGTTTGGAACATGCTTTAGAGTGTCAAAATTTTCTGCATTTTTAAATCGTCTACGAGTATATTTTCCTACAGCATTTTTGTCTTTCTTTCTTTCTTTCATATTTATTACATTGTTTATAAGTCAAATCAAGCAAAAGGTTAAAAAAAGAGGTTCAATTTAATTTGTATTTATATTATATATATATTTACAATTGATACAAAACAAGCGAACATTCTTGCTCACTTAGCACCGATGCGATATCTTTGCATAGCACTGAAATAATTTATTAACTTTTTCTAAAACTTCACTATCATTAAATTTGGATGAAACAAGATTTTTATAAACTTATGTCTTGTTCAATGTTTAATAGCAGTAGGGATAGTTGGGGCACTTAGATGCATCGAAATCAGCTGGGTACCGGGCGGCAGGTCTGGAAAAACATAATTACATTAATTATGTGTTGATTTAGACGATACAATACCATAGAGAGTGAAGAGAGAGATATAATCAACTTATTTAACTGACATTATATTTATTTATATGTAGGTATATTAATATTATATGATTACTAGCGGCCCGCCCCGGCTTCGCACGGGTGCAATGTAGTTACTAAATGTAAAACTGTGCTAATGTGGTGTCAGTGTAAAGTTATTAGATTAAACTACAGGATACATATACCTAGGAGGACGACATATACCTATACGACGTACGCAAGGGGTGTTATAATATAATTGACGTGTGTGTGTGTCTGTCTGTCTGAGGCAACCAACCTAGCTTCCAAACTTATGGATCGATTTTAATGAGGTTTTTATGCATAGTTTTATACTATGTATAGCTTTTGCCCGTGGCTCCGCCCGCTTGGCAGTCGGTAATCGTTGTAAGTCTTCCCGTGGAAACCAATGATCGGGATGAAAAGAAGCCTGTTTTAAGTATTCCAGACTTAATCTATATCTGTGCCAAATTTCTCCTAAATCCGTTCACCCGTTCAGACGTGATTGAGTATGATATGATTGAGTAGGTACCTAACAGAACAATTTTGTGATTATATAGGTAATAGCTGCACCCCGCAGTTTTACCCGCGCAGTCTGTCGATTCTGTAACCAAACTCGCATCTCACTTCACTTCGTGTGAATTTGTTATTAGACATTTGTTAACTAAATGAGCTATTTTACTGATTGCAAAAAATTTAGGTAGCCTGCGTAGCTATCTAAAATCTTTTGTGATAAAAAAAATTCTTATCATTATCTTATTTATGATTCAAAATTCCCGTGCAGTGAAGTGAGATTCGAAGTGGCGTTCGAGTTTGGTTACAGAATCGACGCCCTGTTAACGATTCTGTATTACTTAGGTAGGTACTTAATAAAATTTATTAGCGGTAATTTAACAAAATAAGTGTAATAATAATTATTATGTTACATTTAATACTTACCTTATAGTTAAAAATTCTAATATCTTTGCTTAATAGTTATCTTCTTTATAAATAAAAATCGATGTATGTGTATTTGTTTCCTTTGCACTCCTAAACCATTTATCCACATCCGATTATGATGAAACTTTGGTGAATGTTTGGTGAATTGTTCTGCTTACTACTGAAAAGGTTTCTGGCTAAAAAAAACGTGACATTGCAACGCATGCCGGGCAAAGATTTATGCCGGGTGCAACTAATGTTGTGCATTATTATCAGGCTCTCCATCGAAACACTTCTCTAAATACCACATTCCTTGTCACGTTATCTGATATTTGCCAGATGTTGCCGTTTTATTTGACTAATATTTCGTAAAGTAGTGAAAACGGATAAAATCTTATACAACATTATAGGAATCAAAGCTTGTCTTAAAAATCGGGAAAATTAGAGATTAAACGTCAGCCCGTGCAGTGACAACTGACATTTATTTTTCTTAATCATTCAAATGCACTAAGAAGTTTTGATTCCGATATCGAAGTCAATCACCCTAAAAATAGCTTTCTACCCCTTTTCAACCCTGTTAAGGGATACATTTCAAAAAAATACGAAACACATGTTCAATTAATTTTGTAAAAGAATGTCTATGCCAAATTTCAAGTCAATCGGGCCAAGGAATCGCGTTCTCCCATACAAACTTTGCCACCCTGTTTCACCCTCTTAGGGATTGAATTTCGCAAAATCCCGTCTTAGTGAGCACCTACACCCTAAAAGGGACCCCCATGCAAAATTTGAGACTCCTAGCACTTGTAGTTTCTGAGATTTCGTGATGAGTCAGTGAGTGATTTACGCTTTTATATATATAGATGTAGACATGTATTTATTAGTTTTGTATGCATGTAAATATCATTCTTCTTTGATTGTGCCGCATTCGTGTTTATCTGTTTACTGTTGGTTGACTGGTAGATAATGCTCTTAGCATTAAGTCCGCCATTTGTACCTTACTTTATGTATTTGTGCAATAAAGATTTATAAATAAAATAAAAAAAATTATAGAGCAATAATAACAAAAAAATACCTATTAAAAAACACAGATCTCGCGCCTTTCACGACCTTCTACATTGAAAAAGAATTTAATGAATTTTAATGACGTCCTTCGTTGCGCTACCATGTCGCCAAACAAGTGCAAAGTTAAATGTTAAGACCTTTTAGCTTTTCCTTATTAAACCGCTCAAAGCGCTAAGAAATTTCGATCTTAAAAATAAATACCACCATGTAGCCTTCATTGTTCATTAATTTATCTAGCTAAACCTAGAACTAACGACGCTTGAGCGAATTCGTGGTTTCGCTGAAAACGGGTCCCCTACTAGAGCGATACAAAAAAACATTTTTAATGTTAAAAAACCATAAGGAAACTAGAGAAAACAACCTTACCTCAGTTTGTGTGGTCGTCATCGACTACAATAATATGCAATTGAAAATCAATCTAATTAAATTCATACTATACAATAGAAGATATACTTACTCAGCGGGTATAGGGACGACGATAGGTGCAGGCACCATGGGTGGGACGGGTAGGATGAACGGGTTGTACACCCATTCGGGGATGGGTTGACCGTCGAGGGTGTAGCGCGCCAGCATCGCGGTGTCGCAGTACGGGTAGTTGGGGCACACGGCGGGGTGTACTCCGGGCGGGTACTCGGTGCACAGGGCTACCGCGGCCAAGGCGAGGACGATGGACTGTTGGGGAAAGAAAAACATTTGCAATTTTTTTTTAATTACCACATTTGATTACCCATTTCATAATACTATCGAAACTTAAGAACTCACCAATTTAGCGAACATGTTGCCTGTAATGCTCTCGAGTTCACAGCTGATACTGATATGTTTTGGTAATTGGGAGACCCTTTTTAAGGAACAATTCTATTACTATATAAATTAAGGTGATGAAGCTAATTATGTTTTATTACATTCTATAATAATTATATTGGCGTCAATCGTTTAATAATTAATAAGAGATCTTGTTTTTGGTGATACATAATTGTTTTGTGAATCGGTAGTCATCTTACACTAATGGTTCTGTATTCAAATCCTGGAAGGCCATGCTAAGCATAATTTGCTACCAACTCATGGATTTTCATATTTTTATCTGTGTATTCCATGTATTTCGTATTTAGTCGCCATAGTACAAGATCCATTTACTCTGAGTCTATGGGTATGAGTTAACGGTTCAACTATTCAGTATCTAACTTGGTCAGAGCATTCACCTGTATTGCGAAATATTGTAGGTTCGATTCCCATCTGAGTACTCAGTGGTCAGTGACAGACTAGTAAAAGTATATATTTTTTTTCTGTTTTTGGTATCTTTCAAACACAACATGCCATTTAGTAAAAGTAATGTCTAATTACTAAAAACTCACTTTACCAGATTCTGCTTTACGTGATTTGTATAATAAATTGTTTTATTAATTACCACAACAAAGCCTGACAGTAAATGCTCTTTAAATAGAGTTAATACTTCCAAATAGTATCAGTCGCAGAAAATCGGCAGAATAACAAGCACTATGTTCGCTAAATTGGTGAGTTCTTATTATTGACAGAAATTAAATAAATACTTCAAACGTTTTTGTTTCCTTATGGATACAGTTGGAAATTGGGATTAGCTTTGTTTATAAAAAAAGTTACACACTTCAATAATTTCTAACATATTTCCGCTTTTCAAAAGTTTATTCACTTCTATTTGGTAATATATACAATATTTCCTTTTTTAACCAACAGTCCATCGTCCTTGCCCTGGCCGCGGTAGCCCTGTGCACCGAGTACCCGCCCGGAGTACACCCCGCCGTGTGCCCCAACTACCCGTACTGCGACACCGCGATGCTGGCGCGCTACACCCTCGACGGTCAACCCATCCCCGAGTGGGTGTACAACCCATTCATCCTACCCGTTCCACCCATGGTGCCCGCACCTATCGTCGTCCCTAAACTCGCCGAGTAAGTATATATTCTATGAGGGGGAAGGGGTACAAGTGGAGCAAAAGGTTCATAGGTGCTTCTTGCTCCTATTTCACCCCTTCCCCCTTGTCACTGTCGAGTGAATATAATATCATATATGCGAATAGTTTATAGTTCCTAAACTCTCATGCCACAACTCACCCCGTACTTACGTGTGGGGGGGGGACCCAAGTCCGAGCTTTTTGAGCATTGTGATTTGTGATAGACAGTACAAAAGCAAAACTCAACAGCCTCTACTTAAGTAGATAAGATCAATTATATTTTCTACTAGCAGCCGCCCGCGGTTTCACCCGCGTGGTTCCCGTTCCCGTGGGAATATCGGGATAAAAAATATCCTATGTTTTAATTTAGGCTATCTACTATCTGTGTGCCAAATTTCAACCAAATCCGTTCAGTAGTTTTTGCGTGATTGAGGAACAAACATCCAAACCCACAAACTTTCACATTTATAATATTAGTAGGATTTAAGCACGTTTAAGTATTGGTATTTATAGTTTTACCGTTGTCAACCACATTTTATAATGGTGTAAGGTTTTATTAAAATACTAGAATTCAATCAAAACAACTGAAAAAGCAAATCAAAAATCTTGTATGATTTAGATAGTTGTTACTAAACAATTTAATGATTAATAAATATGTTTTTGTTACCAGGCCTATCCCCGCCGCTGCCCGGTACCCAGCTGACTTCGACTCATCTAAATGTCCCAACTACCCCTACTGCAATTGAAAAACTGCTTCATGAAAGACTTGTTTCAGCCAGGGACCGGCGGGCTGATTATCTAATTAGAAACCACCTAGCAACCGGTTGCAGTTCATAGATGATAGTGATCGATTGCTACTTCTTTTTGGATTAAAAAAAACATACCAAAGAAAAGTAGCAATGTATGTGGAATGAAACCGGTCGCTAAATAGTTTCTTTTTAGATAATCAAGGTGCGGAACCCTTTCGATTTTGATCTACGATATCTCATATTCTCACGATGCTATGATTATTATGTTTGCATAACAAATAGGGTTACCCTAACAAAGAATCTATTTATTGTATTCTTTTTTTAATTTTCATTCTGTAAATACTAAAAACCCAAACGCACGAAGGGGTTTTTAAGCGCTTAATCCGGTCCCTGATTTCAGCCTTTTAATAAGGTCTTAGTTAATTACAAAATAGTGTACACATTATTTCAGTGATACGTAAGCTTAACGGTACTAAGTTAAAGTAAGTAATAGTGTTTGATTATTATCGTCAAATTATGTGTCAATTGTAAATACATAAAAAACAGTAAAAAAATGTTTTTTATTTAACTTTAGAGTTATAAAAAAGTTTTTAATAAAAACAAAACCTCCTTCAAAAACCATGAAAATAATCTAACAAAAACAGTTTCAAAAATAAATTAATGGCTCTAAAAAGCAAGAAATAAAATATTGAAATCTGCATAATAACTAACTCGAAAGTTTGTATGCATATCTTATATTAAACAACGCCTTTTGAAGTCGGGTGGGGGGGAATGAACGAAATATTTTTTTCTTAACTAATATATCTAAACTTTAATCATAGGTTTAAACCCCACCCGACTTCATAAGACGTTGTTTAATATAAGATATGCATACAAACTTTTGAGTTAGTTATTATGCAGATTTCAATATTTTATTTCTTGCTTTTTAGAGCCATTAATTTATTTTTGAAACTGTTTTTGTTAGATTATTTTCAAGGTTTTTGAAGGAGGTTTTGTTTTTATTAAAAACTTTTTTATTTTAAACTTTTTTGTGGTAAGTATATTTGGTGATGATATTATCTAAGTTACAATAGCCTTATGTCAACAGCTCATCACCTTTTACATAGTACTGCTTTTTATTGTTGAGGGGCGTTTATTGTTGAGGAGTTCTCCTGGTACTTCACTATCAGCTCCACTTCACCATGTGAATTATGATGAGCATAAATAGCCTAGCAACCATATTAAAGTAATCGTATCGTACCAGTGAACTACTTAGTATTGAATAGTTCCGATGATCATCTATGCTGGTCTTCATCATCAGTTCTACTTCACCGAAATGGTACTTTTCGAAAGCAAATGCACAAGTTACTTAAGAAAATACTAAAATCGCTAAAGATGTGCCTTTAATATTTGAAGAGTTCCCTCAATTTTTCCAGGATCCCATCATCAGATCCTGATTTCATGACAATGGGACCAACTTGGAAGTATATACTTTCAAACAAAAAAAGAATTTTTCAAATCGGTCCAGCCGTCTTCGAGTAAGCGAGTAACATACATAAAAAAAAAAAAAAGATTCCGACGAATTGAGAACCTCCTCCTTTTTTTGAAGTCGGTTAAAAATAAAATTACATAAACTCACAAAATATTGATAGTACAGTGTGTAACACCCAATGTATGGCGCGGCGAGGTAAACATTTTTCATTAGATGAATTTCACTTGGCACAGATGTATTACACAGTTACATTTTCCACTTCAGTGCCATAATTCCGTACATTTTTTTCAGATAGACATTGTACAAAAGCTATGTATAAATAAAATATATATTTTTAAAAGCTGAATTATTTCACTTTAAGATGTTTTTTTCTTTGCACAAAATTAGAATTTGCAAAGCTATAAAATAAAAGAAACCGGATATATGCAACTATGCGAGTCGGACTCGCTCACCGAGGGTCCCGTACAAATTTTAAGGTTCATTCATATTATTATTAAAAATTAGTTTAGGAATCGAGTCTCGCAGTTTTTTTCCGAGATTTTACTGTATTTTTTATGATTTTTTATGATACAAATGTATAGTTTTCAGATTTTTCCCTGTATTTGTAGTATTAGACATTATTACTTGCTAAAATTCATAATTCTAGGTCGACAAGAACTACCCTATGAATTTTGATTACCTTGAGAGAGAGTAATTATGCGTCTTTGCGGTATAAACTTTATGCTTTTAACGTAAACTTTAAAGTTTGATTTTTTTCCAGCTTTAAGTGACCGTAGACTTGAGTATATGGTTTTAATTTCAACTCGAAACTTCCACACATTCCCAAGATAAAGGGTTTTGACAGACAGACGGACAACAGAGTGATCCTATAAGGGTTCCGTTTTTTCCTTGTGAGGTACGGATCCCTAAAAATATTAAACAGATTTTGATACTTTCGTTAATATTTATTTTAATGAAAATATGTATACACGTAAAATTTTGATGAAATTAACGCTCAGAATAAACTCTAAATTTCTCCTAGATACATTAATAATTATATATTAATTAAGGTTATAAGGTTATTTTTAGTTCATTGAAAACCTCTCGTGGGGTTGATCAGACCATCAAACTGAACAACTTTCATTATGGAACCAACCTCGAAATCACAAAAATAAATCTGCTGTTCCATACAAAAGTACAATGCCTACTCCATCGAAATGTATGAAACAGCTGATTTTTTACAATTTAATACAAAATGCTGTACCTTTCTAAGTAGGTATTTATTGAGGCCACACAGTAGTTTTCTTTTTAAGTGTGTTTGTCTTTGTTTGTGAGTGATTCGTCAACTCGCCCCACATGCTTACGACCCATTTAGTCCGAGTTGAAGAAATCAAATTGATTAATATTTCTATTCTGCAACTCGTCCCACTTTTTTGTATGGAATTTTAAACGTTATAAACGTTTGGTACAGTTAGCAAGACAAGTAAAATATTTTATTTTTGTAAACTGACGAAATTACGTTATATAAAATAGACTTAATATTTTTAATGACAACCGTTTATTTTTATATTTTTATAAGCAAATGCCCAAGTTCGTGTTACCCAAAATTAATACAACGGGTATACATGAATAGGTAATTTATGACTTTTATATATTTTTTACATTGAAAATGTTTAAGTTTTTGTGATCAAGTGTAGTGCCCCGATTTATGAAATTGTGATATTTGCTTGTAGTTTCGCATATATGAAAGGTACGCGGAATAACCATATAAGTATCAAAATATGCGTCTGCCGGAGGGCTTCAAAGTGCAATTTAAATTCCTAAAATCGTTTGGTAACTTTTAGAGATTTTCCAAAATTTCAAAAAAGAATCGCCGACTTGGATCAAGAATTTCCGATTTTTTTTAATGGACAAAATGGATCTCGGGCTTGAGTTAAGCTACAGTTTGAGCTATCTTAGGAGGCGGGCGGTCAAAAAAAGTGTAGGCTGTAGAGTCCGTTGCGCGCTAGGTCAGCCTGAGGCTTCGTTCACTATATCGTCAATACGATTCCTATTAACTATGTATGGGGCCTATGCGCATTAATAACAGCGAACCTTGAACTATAATTAAAACTAAAAGTATTAGGCTAGCACGAATGTAACGGAGCTAAACAAAGTACCTGTTCATCAGATCCGATCAGCAATTTTTCCTACAGCTCTTAACGCAGGAGTCCTAACTGCTGGAGACTGGGTCTAACAGGGCATCAGACTATTGAAAAATACCAGGCTAGCATAAATGTAAAGGAGGTCTCAATAACTTTTTTTTAGCTCGCTATTCAAGAACCGGAAAAATTAAATTATAAATTACATATTCAATGTCTTTGATAGTTGCGCGTAGTGTGAGATCTGTAGATTTTTTTCTGTGTGTGTCACTCACTATATTATGGTGATTAAATATTTAATCAAACAAATTAGTCCTTTTAATATTACCACACTAACACTTTTACTGCAGATTGTACCATTTTTTATTAAGATAATAAAGTGTGACGAGTTGCAGAATGAAAATTTAATTTATTTTGATTTTCGTCAACTCGTACTAAATGGGCCGTATGCATGTGGGACGAGTTGACGAATCACTCTTTTTTGTTCGTGATAACAGTCTGCGTGTGTGTGTGTGTGTGTGTTTCTCTGTTTGTGTCAATACATATTTTTTCTTTCTTTCTTTCATATGATGATGTGTCAAATCAAGCAAGAGGTTAAAAAAGAGATTAAATTTAATTTGTATATATGTATTCACAATTGACACACTCATGCGAACGTTTTTGCTCACTTAGCACTGATGCGATATCTTTACACAGCACTGAAATTAATAATTTATTAACTTTTTCAAAAACTTTCACTATACATTATTAAAATTTAGATGAAACAAGATTTTTATATTATAAACTTATGTCTTGTTCAATGTTCAATAGCAGTAGGGATAGTTGGGGCACTTTGATGCGTCGAAGTCAGCTGGGTACCGGGCGGCAGGTCTGTAAAAACATAATTACATTAATTAAATGTGTGCTGATTTAGACAATAAAATAACATAAAGAGTGAGGAGAGAGAAATAATCAATTTATTAACCTATCATTATAAAGCAATAACTACAAAAAAATTCCTATAAAAAACACAGATCTCGTGCCTTTCACAACCTTCTGGTATATTGAAAAAGAATTTAATGAATTCTACACTAAGAAATTTCGATCTTAAAAAAATACCACCATGTAGCCTTCATTGATACGCATCTTTTGACAATTTAATTAATTTTTAGGGTTCCGTACCCAAAGGGTAAAAACGGGACCCTATTACTAAGCCTCCGCTGTCCGCCTGTCTGTCTGTCTGTCTGTCTGTCTGTCACCAGGCTGTATCTCATGAACCATGATAGCTAGACAGCTGAAATTTTCACAGATGATGTATTTTTGTTGCCGCTACAACAACAAATACTAAAAACAGAATAAAATAAATATTTAAGGGGGTCTCCCATACAACGTGTGGGAGTCCGACTCGCACTTGGCCGAATTTTTCTAGCTAGATCAAGAACTAACGACGCTTGAGCGAATTCGTGCATTCGTCGAAAACGGGTCCCCTACTACAGCAATCCAAACATCATTTAAATATTAAAACAAACAAGAAAAATTAGAGAAAACAAACACTACACAGTTTGTGTGGTCAATCGTCATCGACTTTAATAATATGCAATTAAAAATCAATCTCATTAATATTTAATTTATACTAAATAGAAGCTACTTACTCAGCGGGTTTAGGGATGACCATAGGTGCAGGCACCATGGGTGGGACGGGTAGGATGAACGGGTTGTACACCCACTCGGGGATGGGTTGGCCGTCGAGGGTGTAGCGCGCCAGCATCGCGGTGTCGCAGTACGGGTAGTTGGGGCACACGGCGGGGTGTACTCCGGGCGGGTACTCGGTGCACAGGGCTACCGCGGCCAGGGCGAGGACGATGGACTGTTGGGGAAAGAACGAATATTGTAATATAAATTACTCAACCTCTAAGAAAATAAACAGGTTTTTTTATTTTCTGTTTGATTTCTGTCAATAGCCAACTCACCAACTTAGTGAACATGGTGCTTGTTATTCTGTAAATCTCAGAACTGCGACTGATAGTGTATGGAAGTGCTCACTGTATTTAAAGAGCATTTGTTGTAGGGCTTTGTTGTTGTAATTACTTTATCGATTTACTACAAATCGCAAGCAAAGAGATCTAATTAGCAAAATCTGGTATAGTGACTATTTATTTTGTGAATGTGCAGAACAATCGTCACGAACAAGATCTGTAACTGTAATCGATTTAATTTATTAATGTAATAAAACAGGCTTAATCAAAAATTGTTGCTTAACACGAATAATGAGCTACGTCACCATAATTGATTTAGAACAGTTCTTTAAATAGGGTCTGCAACTGACAAACCATATCAGTCTCAGCTGTAAACTTAAAAGAAGTACAGGCACCATGTTCGCTAAACTGGTAAGTTCTCATAATAGGCTAAAGATTACATATTTGTTTTCTGAGAAATGTTTCCATACAATTATTACTAATCAAGTGCGGTAATACGAAGAATATAACAGAACTAAATTCATATTATTTCACCAACAGTCCATCGTCCTCGCCCTGGCCGCGGTAGCCCTGTGCACCGAGTACCCGCCCGGAGTACACCCCGCCGTGTGCCCCAACTACCCGTACTGCGACACCGCGATGCTAGCGCGCTACACCCTCGACGGCCAACCCATCCCCGAGTGGGTATACAACCCATTCATCCTACCATATGCACCTCTCGCTCCTCTTGCACCTCTCGCTCCTCTTGCACCCGGTGCTCGTCTTGCACCCTTTGCACCCCTTACCCCCTTCGCACCTATTGTCATCGCTAAACCAATCGAAGCCAAGCCTGTCGAAGTCACAGCACACGTCGAGTGAGTATGAATACAATTTTTTTGACATTTTGTTTTGAAACTTTTTTTTAAATACCATGTTGTGGCAGGTAGTGACAAAATCTCCATTCTGCTGTTATTTTCGAACATTTGAGTAGTCGAAGTGACTTTAATTTTTTAAATTTTTTCACCAAACCGTAAATTCTGAAGCCATTTCTATTACTAAGGGAGCTTATTCCTACCTATAAAAAATATTCAGCCAATTTGATTTTTTTAGATATTCTCCATTTGCTTACTTGGGGTATTAATTTGAGTATTGTGATAATCTACTCAAAAGAACATATTGTAGTTTACTGTGCCCTTGCAGGGTCCTGCCTGTTTGATTCTGTGTTTTTATTTTTAACATCTTAATGTGTACAATATTTTTGCTATAAAAATAACTTGAGCAAAACGACAGTGTTTTGCTAGCGCAGCGAAAATTTTCTAAGTCTATGGTTTAGCTATTTTGTGTATAGTGCCAAAGATTAGATTGTTCCAACAAAAAACGGTATGCCTACCTCATTGACCTAAAAAACTTTTTCCGCCTACCTACTGATTTTGCAGTTGACTCTCCAAGAAGTATTATTGGTTGTCATTCATATATGTATTTTGAATACTGCATTCTATTGCTTTTCAAATGAAGGTCACTCAATTCTAACAAAAAGTTAAAATTACAATAATATTACTAAATACAATTTGTTGATGATAACGTTTTTGTTGACAGGCCTATCCCCGCCGCTGCCCGGTACCCAGCTGACTTCGACGAATCTAAATGCCCCAACTACCCCTTCTGCGAATAAAAAACATGGGGCACCTTACTACCTCACATAGACCTAGTTTAAAAAAATAAGTATTGTGAAAAACGATACTGTAGAAAATGAAAAATAATAGGGGTTAAAGTATGAAATTGCCGATTTTTTTTTCTCACACACAGACACTCTTATATCTTCTATGATGTTAAAGATGCTTTGTTTACTTGTTATTATTTCAAATTATCATAACGGTCCACCATTAAGAATAAAAATATATGTTTTATTCTGAACGTTAAAAAAGTATCTTAAAATTTATTTCTTTTTTCGTTTGCAGAAATGACCACTTAATGCGTTGTAATGTAACTTAGCCGATACAATTTTTTTCATTTAATACATGTATTTAATAGTTAGCTGAGTGTTTAAACATTTGTGCTTAAAAGTTTAAAATATTAGCGCTCATGGTTGTTGAATAAATTAAGACAAAATTAAGAAAAATGCAAATACTTTAAAACTCGCCATACAATCACCTACTTGATGAAAGTTTAAATTGAAGGATTCAATCCCACTTTTAAAAATATGTATTATTTTTTTATGTACTTACTTTACTGGCAGAAAAAAGTTATTTTACAGTATGTGTGTAAGATTTTGTTTCATGTTATTAAACTTTTGTTAATAAAACAGAAATTTTTACTTTCAGCATTGTGAAAATGTGTTGTACAAGCATAATAAACTTTTGTATTGTCTTTATTTATTTTATTTTATTTATTATGGAAATGCTAGGATATAAAGATAAAAAATGAAACATGCCCTGCAAGAATGCGACCCATACCACTGAGTAGCAACATACATTAATCAACATATTTAGCCCTTTTTCGTTTGTGTACGCCGTAGGTCAATGGAGTTTCTTTATTGTACTGAAAAATTATAATAATTGAATTTTGCAAATGATTGAAGTAGGTCGCTACGTTGCACATTATATTAGCGGCTACTAATGTACGATGACCCGTACATACTTAAGTAGGTATTTATTGAGGCCACACAGTAGTTTTATTTTTAAGTTTGTCTTTTTTGTGAGTGATTCGTCAACTCGTCCCACATGCTTACGACCCATCAGTGGCTAGGGAAAAAATCATGGCGAAGTTCTACAAAAATGTTGTGATCTGCATAGTGGATCGGTGGTGTAGGATTTCTAAAAGGTAACTAAAGTAACCGACATCGCTCGAAGGATTGCTCAGCTGAAGTGGCAATGGGCAGAACACAGCGAAAAGAACTGATGGCCGTTTGGGCGGAAAGGTTCTGGAATGGCGACCGCGCACCGGACGACGTTCCGTGGGTAGGCCCCCGACAAGGTGGACCGACGATCTGGTGAAGGTCGCGGGAAGCCACTGGATGCGGACAGCGCAGGACCGATCGTCGTGGAGATCCTTAGGGGAGACCTATACCCTGCAGTGGGTGTCGTGTGGCTGATATGATGATGATGATGATGAATATTCATTTTATTATATTCATAAGTAATTTATGACTTTTATATATTTTTTACATTGAAAATGTTTAAGTTTTTGTGATCGAGTATAGTGCCCCGATTTATGATATTGTGATATTTGCCTGTAGTTTCGCATATATGAAAGGTACGCGGATGAACCATATAAGTATCAACATGTGCGTCTGCCGGAGGGCTTCAAAGTGCAATTTGAATTCCTAAAATCGTTTGGTAACTTTTAGAGATTTTCCAAAATTTAAAAATATTTTCGCCGACTTGGATCAAGAATTTCCGATTTTTTTTTAACGAACAAAATGGATCTCGGGCTTGAATTAAGCTACGTTTGAGCTATCTTAGGAGGCGGGCGGACAAAAAAAGTAAGTGAGTCCGTTTCGCGCTAGGTCAGCCCGGCGGGCTGATTATCTAATTAGAAACCACCTAGCGACCGGTTGCAGTTCATTGATGATAGTGATCCATTGCTACTTCTTTTTGGATTAAAAAAAAACATACCAAAGAAAAGTAGCAATGTATGTGGAATGAAACCGGTCGCTAAATAGTTTCTTTTTAGATAATCAGGGTGCGGGGCTCCGTTCACTTTATCGTCAATATGATTCCTATTAACTATGTATGGGGCCTATGCACAATAATAACAGCGAACCTTGAACTATAATTAAAACTAAAAGTACCAGGCTAGCACGAATGTAACAGAACTAAACAAAGTACCTGTTCATCAGATCCGGTCAGCAATTTTTCCCACAGTTCTAACTGCTGGAGACCGGCGGGCTGATTATCTAATTAGAAACCACCTAGCGACCGGTTGCAGTTCATAGATGATTGTAATCCATTGCTACTTCTTATTGGATTAAAAAAAAACATACCCAAGAAAAGTAGCAATGTATGTGGAATGAAACCGGTCGCTAAATAGTTTCTTTTTAGATAATCAGGGTGAAGGTCTAACAGAGCAATCAGACTATTGAAAAGTACCAGGCTAGCATGAAGGTAAAAGAGGTCTCAATAACTTTTTTTGAGCTCGCTATTCAAGAACCGGAAAAATTAAATTCTAAATTACATTTTCAATGTCTTTGATAGTTGCGCGTAGTGTGAATCTGTAGATGTTTTTCTGTGTATGTTTTAATTTTTCCACACTAACACTTTTGCTGCAGATTGTACCATTTCTTATTAAGTTAATAAAGTGGGACGAGTTGCAGAATAAAAATTTATTCATTTTGATTTTCTTCAACTCGTACTAAATGGGCCGTAGGCATGTGGGACGAGTTGACGGATCACTCTTTTTTGTTCGTGATAACTGACTGGGTGTGTGTGTGTGTATGTGTGTGTGTGTGTGTGTATGTGTGTGTGTGTATGTCTCTGTTTGTATATTTTTTCTTTCTTTCTTTCATATGATGATGTGTCAAATCAAGCAAGAGGTTAAAAAATAAATTCAATTTAATTTGTATATATGTATTCACAATTGACACACTCATGCGAACGTTTTTGCTCACTTAGCACCGATGCGATATCTTTACATAGCACTGAAATAATTTAATAACTTTTTCTAAAACTTTCACTATACATTAATAAAATTTAGATGAAACAAGATTTTATATTATCAACTTATGTCTTGTTCAATGTTCAATAGCAGTAGGGATAGTTGGGGCACTTAGACGCATCGAAGTCAGCTGGGTACCGGGCGGCAGGTCTGTAAAAACATAATTACATTAATTATATGTGTGCTGATTTAGACAATACGATAACATAACGAGTGAGGAGAGAGAAATAATCAATTTATTAACCTGACATTATAAAGCAATAACTACAAAAAATACCTATAACCTATATATATACCTCACGACCTTCTGGTATATTGAAAAAGAATTTAATGAATTCTACACTAAGAAAATTCGATCTTAAAAAAAATACCACCATGTAGCCTTCATTGATACGCATCTTTTGACGATTTAATTAATTTATCTAGCTAGATCAAGAACTAACGACGCTTGAGCGAATTCGTGCATTCGTCGAAAACGGGTCCCCTACTATAGCAATCCAAACGTCATTTAAAATGTTAAAACAAACAAGAAAAACTAGAGAAAACAACACTACATCAGTTTGTGTGGTCAATCGTCATCGACTTTAATAATATGCAATCAAAAATCAATCTCATTAATATTAAATTTATACTAAATAGAAGCTACTTACTCAGCGGGTTTAGGGATGACCATAGGTGCAGGCACCATGGGTGGGACGGGTAGGATGAACGGGTTGTACACCCACTCGGGGATGGGTTGACCGTCGAGGGTGTAGCGCGCCAGCATCGCGGTGTCGCAGTACGGGTAGTTGGGGCACACGGCGGGGTGTACTCCAGGCGGGTACTCGATGCACAGGGCTACCGCGGCCAGGGCGAGGACGATGGACTGTTGGGGAAAGAACGAATATTGTAATATAAATTACTCAACCTCTAAGAAAATAAACACGTTTTTTTTATTTTCTGTTTGATTTCTGCCAATAACCAACTCACCAACTTAGTGAACATGGTGCTTGTTATTCTGTTAATCTCAGAACTGCGACTGATACTTTTAGGAAGTGCTCACTCTATTTAAAGAGCATCTGTTGTAGGGCTTTGTTGTTGTAATTACTTTAACGATTTACTACAAATCGCAAGCAAAGAGATCTAATTAGCAAAATCTGGTATAGTAACTATTTATTTTGTGAATGTGCAGAAAAATTGTCACTTGAACAAGATCTGTAATTGTAATCGATTTAATTTATTAATGTAATAAAACATGCTTAATCAAAAATTATTGCTTAACACGAATAATGAGCTACGTCACCACAATTGATTTAGAACAGTTCTTTAAATAGGGTCTGCAACTGACAAACTATATCAGTCTCAGCTGAAAACTTAAAAGAAGTACAGGCACCATGTTCGCTAAACTGGTAAGTTCTCATTAAGCTAAAGATTACCTATTTGTTTCCTGAGAAATGTTTCCATACAATTATTACTAATCAAGTGCGGTAATACGAAGAATATAACAGAACTAAATACATATTTTTTCACCAACAGTCCATCGTCCTCGCCCTGGCCGCGGTAGCCCTGTGCACCGAGTACCCGCCCGGAGTACACCCCGCCGTGTGCCCCAACTACCCGTACTGCGACACCGCGATGCTGGCGCGCTACACCCTCGACGGTCAACCCATCCCCGAGTGGGTGTACAACCCATTCATCCTACCATATGCACCTCTCGCTCCTCTTGCACCCGGTGCTCGTCTTGCACCCTTTGCACCTCTTACCCCCTTCGCATCTATTGTCGTCGCTAAACCAATCGAAGCCAAGCCTGTCGAAGTCACAGCACACGTCGAGTGAGTATGAATACATTTTTTTTGACATTTTGTATTGAAACTTTTTTTTAAATACTGTTGTGGCAGGTAGTGGCAAAATCTTCATTCTGCTGTTACTTTCGGACATTTGAGTAGTCGAAGTGACTTTAATTTTTTAAATTTTTTCACCAAACCGTTAACTCTGAAGCTTTTTCTATTACTAAGGGAGCTTATTCCTACCTATAAAAAATATTCATCAAAATTGATTTTTTTTTCAGACATTCCCCATTTGCTTACTTGGGGTATTAATTTGAGTATTGTGATAATAAGAATAGTTCAATACTGTTGCATGTCTGCTAATGCTAATATTGCTAATTGTGGAAACTGTATTGGCTATTGTATTGTTATTCATACATGTCATCCTGTGTAAAAGCAGCTGTTTGTTTCCCTTAATAATAAATAAAATAAAAATAAAAAACTACTGAAAAGAACATGTAGTTTACTGTGCCCTTGCAGGGTCCTGCCTGTTTGATTCTGTATTTGTATTTTTAACATCTTTATGTGTTCAATATCCTACTAATATTATAAATGTGAAAGTTTGTGGGTTTGGATGTTTGTTCCTTAATCACGCAAAAACTACTGAACGGATTTGTTTAAAATTTGGCACACAGATAGTAGATAGCCTAGATTAAAACATAGAATATTTTTTATCCCGATATCCCCACGGGAACGGGAACTATGCGGGTGAAACCGCGGGCGGCCGCTAGTTTTTGCTATGAAAATTACTTGAGCAAAACGACAGTGTTTTGATATTTTGTGTATAGTGCCAAAGATTAGATTGTTCCAACAAAAAACGGTATACCTACCTACTTATTTTGCAGTTGACGCTCCAAGAAATATTATTGGTTGTCATTCACATATTTTTAATACTGCATTCTGTTGCTTTTCAAATGAAGGTCACTCAATTCCAACATAAAGTTAAAATTACAATAATATTACTAAACTTGTTGATGATAACGTTTTTGTTGACAGGCCAATCCCCGCCGCTGCCCGGTACCCAGCTGACTTCGACGAATCTAAATGCCCCAATTACCCTTTCTGCGAATAAAAAAATGGGGCAGCTCACTTGGATCTAGTTTAATAATTAAGTAGTGAAAATGATTTGTAGAAAAAGGAATATATTTTCATTTGACATTGAGCAAAAACGTTCGCATTTTCAAATAATGTAAAAAATATGTGTCAATTATGCCAAAAACAAATACACACGTTTCTAATTATTATAACAAGCTTTTATTCAGTTACACATGTCCCAGTGTCTGTATTCAAATCTTGCAAGTTACCTCTTCCCCTGGAGCCCAACATGTTCTTGTGACAAGACTTTCATGTTTACGCATGTACATATTTTTGTGTTTTCGCGTCAAGCTCAATTTCGCATTGTGTTAAGTAGCCCCTAGATTTTGATACAAGAACTATTGTTAATCAGAAAGGTTTCCAATGTAGCCACGGTAAAAGGAATACTACCAGTATTTTAACTTAGTACAAACGCTCGAAATGCGAGCCATACCTATGCGCCTCGAGTTCGATCTGCACTCGGTCTGCAACGGTCGCGATTGCGCCGCAGTACGCAGACGAACGAACGGTGGTTTAGTATTTGTGATCAGCGAGCGTGATAGTTGTAATTACAATGGCAAATTGCAACTATCCTTACTAATATTATAAATGCGAAAGTCCGTTTGTTTGTTTATTTGTTTGTTTGTTTGTTACGCCTTCACGTCTTAACTACTGAACCGATCATAATGAAATTTTACATACACGTTGTCAGGGGCACAGAGAAGGACATAGGGTACCTTTCATCTCGAAAAAACGTACTGTTCCCGAGGGATAGCAAAAATACTTTACACGCAGACGAAGTCGCGGGCGGCCGCTAGTAGACTATAATTGTGCTGCTTTTGGTTGCCTAGCTCAATTCAACAAAAACGCACCCAGGAATAACAGATTTTAAATATTTCCACCTAGTAAAATACTTGGATTAATAAATTAATCCAATCAAATTAGACGTGAAAAGGGCATGAATGACTGCTTTTTCATCAAGATTGTGAAAAAGATTTAAAGTTAAATTTGCAACAATTTGCCGGTAGTACGGTTTTAATGCGCGATAGTTTTGGAGACACAAGCATACCATATTTAATACCATTCTCATTTTTCGTTAGCCAAAATAACTTTGTTTTACATAGTGTTTGTAGAAATAACAAAGTTATATTTGCGGTTTTGGAAAATGTGTTATATTTCTAAAACTGCTAACTATATCCCGTTCAGACTAATTTTCGTTCAAAACGTTTATTAAAATTTACAGCATAAAATATTTTTTTACTTTTTATTTCAACTTCTTATTTTAAAAATTAGACGTGGGGGACACACAGGGGAAATTTTGGAAAAAATCATGTAACTTAAAAAATTACCAAATTTCGAAGTGTCTCCAAAACTATCGCTTGTATCAAAACCGTTCTAACCTCAAATTTAACCAACTTTAAAACCTTTTAACTCAATCTTAATGAAAAACCAGTTCCTCCGGGTCGAGAAAAACTGAAAAAAGGTCAACATTTTTGAGATTTTTAACCGACTTCAAAAAATGAGGAGGAGGTTCGTCAGTTAGTTCGTTTTGTAGATGGGATCAAAAGGGAGGCCGACATAACCTTTCTTAGTTTTCTTCCGCCAGTTTTTTGTCGAAGAGGCTTTCCAATTTGTGAACTGGTGCTAGACTCGGTAGCTAGATATCATGTTTTCTAATTAACTTTTATCATTTAACTTAATAATAATAATTAAAATCAGAACGTAGCTATAAAATAATTTAATAAACTTGAATCCATTTTTTTATAGTTCCGAGCGGGTAATTTCATAAAAATATGAGCAGTCTTTTTGCTTTAGTCGTCCCGTGACCACGGCCCCTGGAAAGGTATCGAAACGTTGGGATATCTAAAAATTAACAAATCAAAACCAAATAATTCTAAAATAACATCTGAATTAACGAATATACGCGCTGTAATCCGTAAAAAGTGTTAAAGGACATCATCCATGTTTCATACATTTTGGGTGCAAATATGAAAGTGCCGGCCAAAAGACAAAAGTGATTCTGATAGATTTTGTCCATGTAAGTCACTGACATGAAACATTTTTTTTTTATTTAACTGGACTGGCTGTCTGTATGATTTGACAGCTAAGTTTTTGTGCCTATTTGAAACGCCACTAGCGTGCGTCTAAAGAACTAATTTTGACGTACAATATGAAAATGGTTGCCGTGATGGTCTCTCCAGACTTCAAACTTTAGTACCATGTCCCTCACGCTACGTCCTACAGCGCCAAAATGGCGGAAATCAAATGGGCACAAAAACAGTTTGACATAAGCCTGTCCAGTGTAAATATATGCAGGTCAGTGATGTAAGTTTATTATGGCACCGAAGCTGTAGCACCGCTTCACATTTGTGTCAAAATGTATGAGAAGACAGACTTTTAGAACTCATTTAAAATCAAGTACAGCGGTGCCATAGCTTCGGTAGTTTCGGTACCATAATAATGAATGCTTAGGCGGACAAAATCTATCAGAATTTGCTGTTTGGCCGACTTTTTTTACATATGTGTCAAAATGTATGAAAAGACAGACTTTTTGAACTTATTTCAAATCAAGTATAGCGGTGCTACAGTTTCGGTGCCATATTAAGAAATGTTTAGGTCGACAAAATCTATCAGAATAAAGCACTTTTGCATTTTGGCTGGCACTTTCACATTTGGACCAAAATGGATGATGTCCTTTCTTATTTTGAATATATATATTTTTTTTAAATTCACAAGTGATTAAAATTCGAGAAACTTTTTTTCTATTTGGTAATAACAAAATGTCAAACCCTATTATAAATTGTATTTGTCAAAAATATAATTTAAAAGCGAAATGATTACCTATTTTGAATTATTAGGCAATCTCAAACGGGATCACCATTAGTTTTATTTCTAAAATATAACATAAGTACAATCACAAAATTAGAAACAAGCTCATCTACCTACTCGAGTTTGTTTCTAAAATATATTTGTTATAGTTTTGTAAATACAGAAGCGCAGCCCTATCGTATGTTGACGTACCGCGCAACTCAAGTTACGTATTTCAATGACAGGGTCGAGTTAGAATACTGGTAGTATTCCTTTTACCGTGATGTAGCGAAATGGCCAAGCCACATATTTTGACTAAGGTGTTGAGTTTTTAGTTAGGGCGCGTAGAGTTAGAAGCTTGGCTCTACACGAGGTCTGATAACTTTTTGACAGTGCGAGCCATATGGAAGTCTTAGCAACATTATACATGAAAATGATTTTGGTGGGATTTCACTTCTTTTTGTAAGTAACTATGCAAAAACCAAAGCAAGGTGGGGTCAGAATTGTGGTCTAAAATCGTGTAAAATTCGATCAACATCAACGAGCGTACTTGTGTTAAGGAAATCAATCGATTAGTAAAGTAAGCTCTCTAATTGTTTTGCTAATGGCAACATATTGCATTATTTCGTATTGGCAACACTCGAGCTGTCACTTGCTCGTCGACCTCTTTACTACGCACATCCATAGACTTATTATATTTATATTTTTCCATCCAGATTTGTGTTTAAATAAGAAGATATTAATTAACCGTGTTTCTTGCGTACTGCCATCCACATTGTGAGTAACAAGCTATCTATCACAATATAACTTTTATTGTAAAAGTTTAGCTGTTTTTCTTTACTCCTGACAACCTGCCTGCATATCGAAGAAGATCCTGGTCTGACCGTTTCAACAACAACTTGTACCTACTATTATTTATTTTATACTGTGATAGTACCTACTAATTGATTTATGCTGTGATATTATTTTACTCTTTGACGTAGAATGTGACAATGCAAAGAGCAAAATAAATTCGGCGTGAGGTTCGCGCCACGAAAGAAGTAGTTTTGAAACAAGGGCTTGAAGAACGAAAAAATAACCTTGAATGACGTCAACGATATTTTCCATCTCTTTCATTAGGGTGACAACAATGTTGTCCATTCGTAGGACAGTCACTACAAATAGGTACTTACTACAGACTATCAACTTATGCCTACGGCGTAAGTTTTTTGGACGACCAATCCAAACATTCAAGTGTTTAGATTCTAAACATTTGAATGTTTAGAATAGTTTAGATGTTAGTTAGTGCCAAAGTTTGTATGTTTGGGTATCTCTAAACGTACAAACATTCGCATTTAGAATATTACTGCATTTATAGGATTATTACTACTCTTGACCAACCATATTATAACCTTTCTATATATTCATTCAAACCCCCCTTTTGGCCAGCGGCGGCGCGCAACACAAAATATTTACTTAATGATTATTTTCGGTTGGCTCCTCTCCGGATGGACGATACTGTTTTGGAATGGTGGTCACACTGGGGGTCAAGTCTGCTATTGTTAACATCATATAATCGTGTTTCAATGGTGTTTGAACGGTAATGCTTTTTAACACAGTTCTTGATTCTTAAACCCAAAACTGAGACACAGTGTCTAACGGGTTTGGATTTTTAGGAAAATAATGTGTTTCAATTTTGGGTTTACAAAAACAAGAATTGTGTCAAAAAGCATTACCATCCAAACACCATTGAAACACGATTACGGCGTTAGTCACGATAATAGCAAACTTGACCCCTTGGTCCTGTACGGTCCGGCTGGTTAAAAGTCAAAACATGGAGATACGTGGTGAGGTTTAAGACTTAGGTACAGAATAGAGACAAAAGATGCGCAGTAGCCATAAACTTGTTTATGGCTACTGCGCATCTTTTGTCCCTTTCTTTCTCTTGCCAATATATATGCCGGGCAGTATACACACCTGCCCTTCCACCCTAAAGTCACGTGTATTTTTATTTTGTACAATAAGGAATGTCCAAAAAAACAAATTGGCTGAATATTTTTATAGGCAGGAATAAGTGCCCTTAGTAATAGAAAAAAGTTTTAGAATTTTCGGTTGTGTGAAAAAGAAAATTAAGTCTCATTATTAGTCATTGTATTAAAAAAAGTTGCAATATAAAATGTCAAAACTGCATTATTTTGGCCGTTGAAAATAATTTCCCTCTAATGGTAATTGGGATATACTATAATTGTTTCTTTTCCTCATCGTTTCGGAATCTGAAAAATAAAATAAGATTAATTTTTATTTTGTTACTACGAATAAACAATGGGTGTCAAAGACCATAATAACTAGTATAGTAGTAAGGTGCTGAAACTGATCTAAATTGTTTAACTCAACTCCGTAAGATAATATTTTAGTTTACATTACATTTTTTCTCTCTGTTAAGAATACAAAAAAATTCCGCTCTCAAAGTTAAATGTGGCATAAAAACATAAAATGTAATGTTAGGTAGGATAAACGTAAATTTTTCATCCAAATCTTTCTTTCTTATTCAAAAGTTCTGCTGTGATTATGGTCACCCTGCGATATGCAGATAATATTTCTAAAGCTTCTTATGTGTCGAAAATGAATACAGATTTGTATTATTATATTTAATGTATTAAATAAAAAATACGTAATTAAGGTGGAATTATAATTAACTTCTATAATATTTCCGAATTAGATCGGAAACAATCTTTGAAATCTGCTAAAATTCAGATTTCTGAGAAGGAAAAATTGAATGCTGAAAATACTTAAAAAAACACTCACTTGTGAAATATAATGTTAGAATTTGGTTTTGAAACACTTTTGCAATTTTGCACAATGCAACACATGCTTTGTAACGCGAATTTTATTTAAATAATTTTATATTTTTGTACATAAACGTGAGATGCGGTGGAAAATCATTGACATTAGTGACATGTCAAATCAAAGGCAATTCCATCAGTGATGCCACCTTATTTTTATTTGGTAACTTATGAAATATGGAGAAATTACTGTTAAACGTAAAATATTGTAATAACAAAATGGACTCATCTGTCCTCTAAATAATTACTTTGGCATGTACTAATAAATTTTTACATCATGTAACTAATTTAAAGTGTGCCGATATTTACATTTATTTAGAAAATCTATTTAATTGTTGTACATGACCTGGGTAAATTGACTATGGATTGGGATATTTTGTACTTAGCATGGCAATTCCAGTCACAGTGTGAGAGGGATAAAAGATATCTGCAAAGGTGAATGACCTCATCCCCAACCATCCTTCAGTAGTAGAATGTCCAGTGTCATAGAATATGAATATAAGGTTCTTGTTTTGAAATGAACACAATTTCTTTTTCATGATTTTTTTTATTTTTCCGTTGCTTTAACAGTGATTTACTAAGTCTTAAAAATAATTACTAAATATTTAAAGATTTTTCAAATTACGAATTTCTATTTTTTTCAGACCTCTAGTATAAAAATTTGCGGAAGTCTCATACAAACTTCAATCACCAAGATTAAGGGGTTGGGGGGTTAAAGTTCCAAGTTTTATATATTTTTTACAGTTTGTGTACTAATATTAGCTTACATACTAAATTTTAGCTTTCTAGGGCTTCAGGAAGTACCCTAAGAATTTTGATGATTATCAGTAAGTTTTGTCGAAATCGAGGTTTTTTAGATATCAATAAAATCCAAAGTTTATGAGATATGCAATTGAAACTGTATATTTAATAAGTCTTCTACAGACATCATATCCTGAGAATTTTGTGCTTCTGGTATAATCCAAACCCAAGTTATGAGGGATAAGCGATTGGGGATAGGGGGTTAAAGTCAAAAGGCGCTTCTAAATTTGATTTTTTTTCTTATGGGTGATTTTTTTATAAATTCTGAAAAACTGGCTTGACCATAAAAAGCTATGTAATTATTGAACCTGCTCACAAAATTTCACGAGAATCGGTTGAGAAATGTGACCAGTGGCCCTACCATGAGTTGATGCAAACTTTTGTCTCTTTCACTCGCTTTGACTGTGAGCAGTACATCCGATAGTTTATGGTAACGTAAACACTTTGCATCAACTCATGGTAGGACCACTATAGAGGAAAACATACAGCTGGAAAGTCGGACCTAAATATGTTTTTTTAAATATCTCCTCTATTTTGAATAAATTAAAAAAACTGGTGTGACAAATAAATTATATACTTTTAAATTTTAAAATGCGACCTGTAGAGAACAGACAGCGCCGGAAAGCTGTGCTGAAATATGTTTTTTTACATTATCTCCACCATTTAAAAAAAAAATCGAAAAACTGTGCTCGCTCGGTCAATAAGGAAACTTTGCATGTTTAATAATCGGCAGAGGAACTAGGTATTTGATAAAACGCACTTTACGAGCTTCGAACCCTACGTAGGTACTCACTTGATTCAGTTCAGTACATAGATTAAAGTTTATATACTGGTTGTTCAGTATCATTGCGTGCTTGATATTTAATTCCACAGACTGATCATAGAAGGCGTTATCAGTCTCCTTGATCGCGGTAGCATTTCGCATTTTCTACATCTATGAGAGTATTGGGACCACCTATATATATACCTAAAAGCTAAAACATTTATATTTAACAATTTTTGGGAAAATGAATTCTTCTTCATTGTTGGAATTGGAATTCATTTCATTTACAATTCGATTACAATCTAAATGAAATGAATTCCAATTCCAACAATGAAGAAGAATTCATTTTCCCTTCCACATACATTGCTACTTTTCTTTGCTATGTTTTTTTTTCAATCCAAAAAGAAATAGCAATGGATCACTATCATCTATTCATCTATCTTTTACATACTTTATTAACTCCACTAGCAGCAACATAAACTTTGTACTTGTATTAAAAGCTATAGCTCAATCCGGGAAGTGAGGACCTGGTGTCTTGTACTACAGGTTGCAACCCAACCCATTTCAAGCACCAGTCTTCACAACTAGTAATCTAAGACTGATATTGTTTATATTTACTGTTGCTTGTTACTACTTACTATTTGTGAAGAAATAAATAAAGATTTATTATTATTATTATTATCTATGAACTGCAACCAGTCGCTAGGTGGTTTTTAATTAGATAATCAGCCTGCCGATATGTGCTGTCATCTCTGTTGTATTTGCCAAATTGTTTTATTTAATTAAAGAAAAAAATAATTAAAAGTCGTACAAATGTTTGTTTAGTGGTTTTCACTAACTTTGTATTCTTGGAATGTTAGAAAAGGTGAAATAAACGTTATAAAGAAGCGAAATTAAAATTAAGACGAATTTATTTCATTTAGTCAGTTGTGTGAAGCGTGTCTCATTTTCCTCTTGACTTAGCAGTAGGGGTAGTTGGGACATTTAGACGCGTCGAAGTCAGCTGGGTACCGGGCGGCAGGTCTGTAAAAAATATTCATTAATTAAATGTGTGCTGATTTAGACAAAACATTAACATAAAAAGAGTGAGAAGAAAGGGATATAGAGAACTAATTTATTGTTCTTACATTACAATACATATGGGACCAACTCTGAAATCGCGAAATAAAAATCAGTTTGGTATTTCATACAAAAATAATAACGAAAATATCAAAATGTAAGAAAAGGCAGATTTTTTTTCAGAGTTGGTCCCATAGTAAAAGTTATTCAGTTTGATGGTCCTTAACTGTCATATTCTTGTGTAAGGTAAAAAAATAAACCTCTATGTAACAAAAGTAAAACCATAAGAACTATTTGCCTCGCTAGATGGCATTGATAGACAAGTGAAGTGCCACAATGTTCTTTGAAGGGCGGGGAAACTTCTGTCAGAAAAATTCAGACAGTCGCCGGAAGGCACTCGGTGCATAAATTTTGTATTTTAGACCCCGCAATAGGCTATTTGACTAATTTTGGAAAACCATTTTAAATTATTCCTTATTACGTAATAAGCGCACTACACTGATATTTCAGGAAAAATCAATGTATTTCATTAAAAAAACAGTGTTAAAGTTTAAAATTTTAAAACCGCGCCAAATACGCTATGGCGCTGGACACGTGACTTCTTGACGTCACTAACCTGTAAACATTGTAATATCCTTAGCCATTTTATTTCATTACATCATATTTATTTACAGACAAGTGACGTCATCAGTCATCTTAGAGCGTTATCGCCACAGAAAAAAATCAAAAATCATTGCATTTTTCTAGGTGAAATTAATCAATTAATAGACTTAATTTAGTCTATATAATAGTTAAATATGTTTTTTTTTACACCAATATCAGGGGGTCTATTACGAAAAGTTTAATGCGATACACGCAGCTGCGTCCGTGCTTCGTTTCGATTGTTTCCTATTACAAATTACTTTCGTATGCGATATTGCGAAGTGATTGCGTGAGTTTGACAGTTTCTCTGTAACGTATCCGATATCGTTCGTTCAGTAGTCTATAGGCTAATGTTTGTTTTAACTACAACCAACGAACTGTGGACGACTATCGTGGCCAAGTGACTGCGTTACGCAATTGCGTACGTTATTTTTGTAATAGGCCCCCTGTTAGGATGACCACAATTTGTAGTATATTTTCAATGCTGTCAAATACCCTATTGATTCTAATTCTAGAAACTTTCTGAGAGAAATTTTCTTACAATTTCTGTCAGAAAACTCGTTTTCATTCCTTGGCGTTCGTTGGTTGTTAGCGTTGTTTTCGATGTTTTCATGTGAATTGTGTTTTCATTTTCCTACGTTTTCTACAGTTGACACTTGCTTGCTTATCAACGCCATCTATCGAATCGAGCCTACAGTTTCTTGTCATTTGGAAAAGCCCTCATTGAATATAAATCTAATATCAAATTGAATTGTACAGAAGATATACACACATCAACTTTGTCTAGGGCTGTATCCCTAGACAAAGTTGATGTGTGTATATCTTCGTTGTCTAGGGATACAGGTGTTATTTTCATACAAACGAGGTAACTTTGAAGCCTTGGTTTCCTGCCAGGGATGTACTGTGCTGTGATCTGATTATGGCTATCCAGGGAGTAAATGGAGTAAATTCAAATCGCTATACACAACTAACTGATCAGAAGCCCTACTCAAATGGCCAACATTATATTCGTTTGAACGCTACGCTTACTATTTAGACTTTGGAATAAGCAGTAAACTATAAAATTACGTGCCTTTTCAATTCCATACAATACATCAAAGTCTGTGATTTATATAAGTTTGCGACATGTGATTTAGTCGTTTATTGCTCATATTTAAGCATTAAATGTAAGCGTAGCGTTCAAACGAATAAAAAGTTGACCATTTGAGTAGCGGCTGAACAGCATTCTAAAAGATTAAAGGACTTTTAAAAAACCGCGAAAATGCATGAAAATGTATGGAAATCCTAAAACTGAGAACTCTGACCCATTAATATTTTAGAATGCTTATCAAATCAGTTGGGTGTGTATAGCGATCTGAATCTCCTCCATTCACTCTCTGGATAGCCATCATCAGATCGCAGCACGGTACATCCATGGCAGAAAACCAAGGCTTCAAAGTTACCTCGTTTGTATGAAAATAACACCTGTATCCCTAGACAAAGTTGATGAGTACTTACGCAGCGGGTTTAGGGATGACCATAGGTGCGGGCACCATGGGTGGGACGGGTAGTATGAACGGGTTGTACACCCACTCGGGGATGGGTTGGCCGTCGAGGGTGTAGCGCGCCAGCATCGCGGTGTCGCAGTACGGGTAGTTGGGGCACACGGCGGGGTGTACTCCGGGCGGGTACTCGGTGCACAGGGCTACCGCGGCCAGGGCGCAAACGACGATCTATTTGGTGAAAAAAAGTTTTGTGTTACGAATACTGCAGTCTGTGATAGGGTGGAAACTATATAATCTACTGTTGAGTTAAAGCATAGAATAGATATAAATACTACCGTACAGAAAGCAGTGTTTCTTTCAGACAAAATTCTCCGGGGGGGGGCAAATAAGAGTTTCGGGGGAGCTCGTCCGTCGATTACTATACTAGTTAGCCCGTTTACCTACACACAACACATTTTTCTCCGGTGGGGCACCAAGGCTGCTCCGGGGGGGCACCCCCCCGCCGGATAAGTACCTGAAAGAAACATTGACAGAAAGGAAACTCTCCGCCCCGCCCCACAATAAATTACCTCGCCCCACCGGCGCCCACAGCGCGAGTTCCGTGTGCCGATCCGTGTGCTCATTCAATAGCTCGCACACAGTTGCGCGTGTGCAAAAACGTCACTGTGTAGCGTCTGTGTAATAGGTAGTTGAAACGCGACGCTTGTATGGAGTGCCCGGGGTGTGGTTTAAGCTAGCGCGTACGAGCTTTTGTCTCCACAACTATTTTGTCTCTCACATCAAGTCTACGGGTTTGTATGAAAGTACGCACACGTGGCGACGCGACAGCTGGCATACTTTCATACAAACCATGTGAATACAAAATAGTTGCGGAGACAAAAGTTGCTCGTGGGTGCCCTCGCCTTTAATTTTTATTAAAAGTAAAGATTTCAAAACAATTTACATTGAGCCGTTAGCTGCCAAACAAATTATTGTCTTCACGTCCTTATTTTTACGAAATAGTGAACCGATTTTAATGAAACTTCATACATATAACCAGAATGCATTCATCTTAAAAGTTAATTGAAAACATTTTTGATAAATAGTATTACTGCTAAATTAGACCGATTTTAAATTTTCCATAGAAACAGACAAAATATTATCTTTTTTTAAATACCTAAGACCTTTCAAAAAACTATTAGCTAACTTTTTATACCATCCTGCTTATTGCGTATGAAGTTTCATTAAAATCGCTTTTACATTTCGAAAATTAAAGACTTGAAAGTTTGTATGAAATTCCATGATGAATCAACGCTTTGCTATACATATTTGCCATAATTCAAAGCATTTAGTTTTCGGAAATCATTTAGCGTTGTATGTATAAATATTCCTACTTTTATAGAAAGAATGGAGCAATCAACAAAACAACAACTTACCAATTTAGCGAACATGGTGCCTGTTATTCTCGAGTTAACAACTGAGACTGATATCATTTGCCAGTTGTGTGCTCTATTTAAAGAGCTTAATAACTATAACGATTTTGTTAATTACATACAATTAAGTATTTGCAAAATAGTTAAGTACGTTTTGATGCATTGGTATATTTTTCTAAAGACAAGTTAGTTTATTGCTTAGTATCTGAAACAGCACGAAAATTTTAAAAAGCTATTTAATGACTTTTCTTTGTGAATGATTTTTTAAATTTGATTAATTACACGCTATAAGTATTCATTGAGTATGTTGTTCCTGACCATAATAAATTGATGATTAAGTACATTGTTTTAACATTCTTCTTCTTCTTCAAGTGCCTCTCCATTACTGGAGGTCAGCCGTCAGCTTAAAGAACTTCTCTCTGCCCTGCGCCAAGCGAAACAGTTGTTCGACGCTGGCTATACTAGTCCATTCCCTGATGTTGCACAACCACATTTTTTTCTTTCTTCCAGCGCATCGTTTGCCTTCTCTTGCCCATCATTATTAACTGGAGAAGCTGGTATCTCTCGTGTCCCAGGACATGACCAAGATATCCGACTTTTCTTATCTTGACGGTCTGCAGTGATTCGCGACTCTTGCCAACGCGCTGGAGAACTTTCACGTTAGAAACCTTTTCAGTACAACTAATTCGCAGCATTCTTCGGTAGCACCACATTTCTAAGGATTCAAGGAACTTCTGTGTGTCGGCTTCCAGAGTCCAAGCCTCGCTACCATATAACACTACACGCCAGACGTAACAATGGAGCATTCTAAGGCCCTCCGCTGCCTTGAGCGGGATCCCGGCGCGGGCGTCCGCTCCGGGTGCTGTTTCCTGTATATTCATAGAGCAACGCTGCGTGTGGCGGATTGCCCGCCGCACGCGGTGCGGGCGGCGGGCACGCTTGCGGGTACCTCGCGACGGGTCACGCGAGCGGGGCTGTTTCTTGTATATTCATAGACAAGCGCTGCGTGTGGCGGAGTGCCCGCCTCGCGGGTCACGCGACGGAGCAAGGCGCGGGTCAAAGTCAAAGTCAAAGTCAAATAAGCTTTATTCAAATAAACTTAATAATTAATTTTTAAAAATTAATAATTAAGAACTTTTGAATCGTCTATATTTTCCTACCACCCGTTCCAGACTTTTTAGCTGACAAGAAGAACGGGCGCAAGAAACTTATCAGCTGTAACAGCCATAAGTAACGATATTTACAAACTTGAATATATCGTTACCAAATAATTACAACAGGGTGACAGGATTATTGGCAACAACATAGACTTATTATAAATTTTACTTCAACAAAGTACTTATAGTAGCAAGTTATGTGTTACATCATTTCCACGCATTTTGATCTTTAAGATAATCATCTACTTTATAATAACCTTTACTCATGAGCGTTTTTTTAACATGGTTTTTAAATTCATGCAAAGGAAGATCAATCGCTTGTTGCGGAACTTTATTAATAAAGGCTATGCCTTTCCCCATAAATGAACCTCTAGTTTTTGCAAGCCTAAATCTTGGAACGGCAAGTTTATCTTTATTTCTTGTATTAAACTGGTGAATATTTCTGTTTTAAGCAAATGAATCATAGTGTTTCCTTACATTAACTAAATTTTCATATATGTATTGGCCTGCCAAATTTAAGATATTTATTTCTTTAAACAATTCTCTCAAGCTATCTCTTCGCCGAAGATTGTATATGGCGCGAACAGCTCTTTTTTGGAGTACAAAAATATTTTCAATACTGGCAGCTGAGCCCCACAAAAGCAGTCCATAGGACATTACACTATGAAAATAACTAAAATATACTAACCTTGCCGTTTCAATATCAGTTAAAAGCCTTATTTTCTTAACAGCGAATGCCGCTGAACTAAGTCTACTTGACAAGGCTTCAATATGTGGATCCCATTGCAGTCGAGAATTTAGTGTAATACCTAGAAATTTTGTACTCTCAATAAACTCGACTTCATCGTTATTTAAATTAATATTTAATTTTGTTTGCTCAACATTAGGTAATGAAAATTTTACACATTTAGTTTTTTTGGGGTTAAGAGCTAAATTATTGCTATTAAACCAGTGTGAAACTTTAGAGAGGGCACTATTTACTTCGTCCGAACAGTTATTACCTCTGTTTACTTTGAAAACTAAAGAAGTATCATCCGCAAATAGTACTGTCTCACATAAATTATTCGCGTAGTTGGGAAGGTCATTTATATAAATTAGAAACAGCAATGGGCCCAATATTGACCCCTGCGGCACACCCATATTGGTGGGGGCTCCAGTAGATTCAGTTCTATTAATCACTACTTTCTGAGTTCTATTGTACAAATATGATTTCATAAGGCTAACTGATTCCCGCAACGGTCTGTTTGTCCGCGACGGAGAACGGCGCGGGCCCCCTCGACGGGCTCCTGCACCGTGTACCCGCGCCGGGATCCCGCTCAACGCAGCGGAGGGCCTAAGGCGGAGCTTTAGTGATAGTTTGCGACTGCATAAAACTTTTTCCATTCTTTTTAACGTTGCTCGGGCAATTTTAATCCGGGTTCGAATTTCCTCTCGCTATAGGTACTTCATTTAACCAAGCACCGAGGTATTTATACATTCGCACTCGCTCGAGGTCTGATTATCATTGAAAATGTTTATCAGATTGTTTTCATGGGGGAGTGTAGTTCGACTAAATTTCCAAAAGTTACAAAGATTAAACGAAATGGTAATGGTGCCAAAAGATGCAAAGGATTGCGGGGTATTGTATGGTACCCAATTTTCGAATTTCCAAAAAAAATTGCATTTGGTGGAGGTTAATAAACGAATCTTGAGCGAAAGTTAAAGAGTAGATAGGGCGTAGTTTGAGCCTTAAAACAAATCTTAGATTTTTTTTAAGTTTTAGGTTATAAATACTTTTACCCGTAAACATAACCCTATAACGTACGATTATTTCTTGTCAGGTAGCAAAGTCAAGCGAGTGTATGAAATACGTGACCTCGGAGTTACACTTGACGCCAAGCTGCATTTCAATCTTCATATAGACAATGTAATTTCCAGAGCCTACAAACAGCTTGGAATGATTCTACGCTTAACAAAACCTTTTAAACAATCTTTCACTTACAAAGTTTTATATTATTCTTTTGTTAGATCCATTTTAGAATTTGCAAGCGTCGTATGGAGCCCTCAATATGCCGTTCATATTGCTCGTCTTGAAAAGGTCCAAAACAAATTTTTGAAAGCCTTTGACTATCGTATGGGAAATTACTTTGTCGACTATGAAACAGCTTCTAAAAGGTATAAAATCGATTCACTCGCGAGTAGACGTGTCTATTTAGATGAAATATTTCTGTATAAAATAGTGAACGGTATAATAGACTCGGCATCACTATTGGAGTTAATTACTTTTAGAATTCCAAGAATCTCCTCACGTTCTATTGATACTTTTTATTATCCCCCATCTACTACAAACTACGCCAAAAACACATTTATAAGACGCTCGTGTCGATATTACAACGAAAATTTGAAACATGTTGATATTTTTTACTTAAATCTATCAATGTTTAAACGAAGAGTGGGAGAAAAATTATTTAATAAAGAACGCCTTAGTTAATAATACCGTAATATTGCATTTACTGCTATGCTATACTGTACTAATCGCTACCTTTGTGCAGACTCAATATTTGTAATTATTTAATGGAACTACCTGGTCTATTCGTAAATTTTGATAATTATCTAAAACTTGTATAATGACTGTATGTATTCCTGAATAAATAAAATAAAATAAAAAATAAAAAAATACTACCTACCTTTCAATAAAATAGAGAAGCGCGAAATTTGTAAATTTTATTATATGACTAAAGCATTTCTGTCTAAAACATCTGCTAATTACCTTAAATTAATTTACTTGTATAAATACTCGTATTTTATTAATCGATATAGTTATTAAGCTCTTTAAATAGAGTCAACAACTGCCAATCCATATCAGTCGCAGTTGTGAACTCAAGAATACCAAGCACCATGTTCGCTAAATTGGTAAATATGAAGTGGTTTAAGGTTTTATTATTATCTTACGATATTTTTATTTGTAAACATCGGGTCATTCTGAACTTACTATCCAAATTTCAAGGATGGGTCCAGTCCATGAAACTAAAAAAAACTTTCTCTAAGCGCTATCGCACACAGGCAACTTAGTCTCCCATCAACTGTTTTGTCTCTCACATCAAGTCCACGGGTTTATATGGAAGCGCGCACACGAAGCGACACGGTCGTCTGCAACTTTTCATACAAATCACGTGAGAGACAAAAAAGTTGCGGAGACAAAAGTTGCCCGTGTGCGATAGCGCTAAGGAACATGTGTCGAATTTCGTCACAAAAATTTGGTCATCCCATACTAAATTGATCACGTGATCTCTTTGATTTGTATGGATAGTCGATTTTTTTTTAAATTTTTGGCCCTGTATTCCTTAGAGAAAGTTGTTCAGTTTCATGAATTGAACACATCCTCAAAATTTAGATGGTGAATACAAAATGACCTGTATGGTACAAAAATGGAATGTTTTTTAAACATAATGTCATAATTTTTTCATTTATTTTCTCACAAGTTCTCTTAATTGAAAAAAAAAGCACTTTACTTTCTGAATGTATCATCTAATTTGAATTATATGCATCGGTGCATTGCATGCAATTATATGCATTGCTTTGGCACCCGATTTTCCCCTAATTATATTTTCTTTCTTGCTTCCTTCTACTATACCTACTAATTGATACCTCATTGTTTTTATTAATTATTATATTATAAGTAAGGACTAGAGACCGCTTGCGACTTTATTAGCGTGGATCCTAGGGAACCTTTAACCAAGACATAAAGTTATAATTTTATACAAATCCGTGCAGCCGTTTAGACGTGACGAGGTAACAAACACACACACAAACTTTCGCAATTACCTACTTATAAATATAAGTAAGATTTCAATTGGTGTACTATGGGCAACAGACCAGTCAACAAAATTCGTGTGCGCGCGTATCATAACCGTATTGTTGTGACAGCGCGGCGTGCAAGCGATTTTAACCTTAGGAGTGGTTAAGCGACGCTATTGCCCATGGTACCCATAGTATATATTGTATTTATCTATTTATTTATAACAGTATATCTCTTCTTACTTCACCAGCTCGTCGTTTGCGCCCTAGCCGCGGTAGCTCAGTGCATCGAGTACCCGCCCGGAGTAAACCCCGCCTTGTGCCCCAACTACCCGTACTGCGACATGAACCTGCTCGCTCGCTACACGATGGACGGCCTTCCCATCCCCGAGTGGGTGTACAACCCTTTCATCCTGCCCATCCCACCGATGGCAGCACCCTACGTTCTCCCTACGCCCCTTGCGTAAGTATACCTTCTACGTTTATAGTAATTACACATGAGTAAAGAAAAGAACCAGAGACAAAGCTTCATACAACCGCGCGAATCGGTTGCACTACTACAAGCACGCGGGGCATATGTTCGTGTCCACTGGCCGCTTGTGGCGTTGCTTATTTTGTTAGTTGCAAGCTTGAATTTCACGTTCTTAGAAGCTTTGTCTCTGGTCCTTTTCTTTAGTCATGTGGTAATTATTCTTTTAATTATTCAATCTCACGATGTCTGTTATGAAATGTTGTTAGGCGTGCACATAGACATTATTTTAGTGTGCGTAAAAGGTAAACGACGAGAGCGTGCAGACGCACACTAAATTAATGTGCATGTGCACGCCTAATAACATTCATAGCCGAACTGTCTTCGAGAGATAAAGCTTAAAACAATTTTGAGAACCACCCCAGTGCACCCAACTTAGTCATTGAGGTACTATGTACTACGTACTAACTAGCTAGAGCAGACACCGCAAAGAATTTTTTTTGTTCACCTACCATGGACGTCAATTTTATACAATGGACTGCAGTCCATTTAATACGACTGAGTCGGTTGCTCTCCATTTTAGTTGTGCAAAAATTTACGTGGCGGTGTCTGTTCTAGTCAATATTTGTATAACATTTTTATTCACTCTTCTTAAGGATGTGTTAACTCCATGAAACTGCTGATCACGTGATCTTGTGAAGGAAGCGCTCATGGCAGAACTTGACAGGCTGATTGTACTCGATCACGTTTGTTAAGCAACGCTCGGTCCGGTCAGGTGTCGGATGGGTGACCGTTAAAGTGGCATTACAGCTGAGCGCTTCCGTGCTTCGGAGGGCACGTTAAACCGTCGGTCCCGGCTGTTGTCATCTGATAACAGTCGTTAAGCCAAGTTAGAGGCCTTACAGGCGGCTTGATAAACTCTAACACCAGAGGTGGCCACTAATCCTCATTCGATAAGAAGAAGAAGACGTGATCTTATTGATTTGTATGGAAAGTATTTTTTTTACATATTTGATGCTATGTTTCTTAGAGAAAGTTGTTTAATGGAAATTTGGAGAGTGATTAAAAAGACATCATGAATGTTACTAGTTTTGTTATTGTGATAGAATGCCACTATAATGGTACGGGCCTAGTCAGATGCATCATGTTTTTACACATGTTGAATTTAATGAATATGTTTTTTTATTAACAGACCCGCCGCCCGGTACCCAGCTGACTTCGACATAGCTAAGTGCCCCAACTACCCCTACTGCAACTGAAGAGGGAGAGGAAAATGGACCTACTTCACACAACTTTAAAATAAAATCCACTGAATGTTACATTTTACCGCTTAACCTAAGTTTATTTGACGTTGTATTTTCAATACTGACAAAGGGCTAACCCCTTATTATCGATTGCCACGTATTTTCGATTTTCATTGAAGTTCATAGTCCTAATGTTGTACACTATAACTAACCAATTCTTGAAATAAAACAATTTTTAACGGATACTAGCGCGGTTTTACGCAGTCCCCCGTGACCACGGCAGCTACAAATTTGCCGAAACGTCGGGAAAACCAAAAATCAAACCAAATACCAACTAATTACCAAAGTACTTTTAATAAAACCGCGCTAGTATCCGTTAAAAATTGTTTTATTTCATGTCTAGTGAGCGCGTAAGCTTGAGAAGTGAATAACCAATTCTTATTAGTAACAAATCTTGTGTTTATCAGTATTCTGACTAAACGGGTTGGCTAATGGCTAAATAAATTCAACCTTTGGCTACAAAAAAAAACTAAAGTTGTTACACAAAAAATCTCCTGCTATACCATTTTTTTAATTAATTCTAACGAGCAATCATTAAACTACATGCAAAATTAACCCGTCTTTTTCATGACATTTTAGTTTTTTTCTAAAACAAACAAAGAAAACAAATCACGTAACTTTTGAGAAAAACATTAACAAAATTTTTGGTAAATAGTGGTTCACCTGTAATATCTTTTTGTTGTGTCCTAGTTTGTGTCTTACGAAATAAAATGTTGAGTAGAAGAAATATAATATCTTTGTTTATACTTACCTACATTCCTCACATTTCTTTGATACAAAAAAGAGTACAATCTGCCTATAAGCGGTCCGCTATAAGTGCACTCATACAAAGCGCGGCGATGTGTGCGAGACCTCTCACCGACGGGTGTAAAAAATCAGCCGGGAGAAAAAATAAAGTCTTTTTTTCGTACCTACCTAAGAAATCATGTGCAGTAAGATAATTTCAAATACACATTTTAGTATTCACTTGCCTTATTTTATTTTCCCCACTATTCAACCTGCAACAGGTGTCAACCCTTGAAGAATGGGTATAAGTTTTGACAGTTTGTACTCTGTTCCGTTTATTTACTCATGTGCTAGTGCTATAAATAAATAGGTAGATATATTAAATATAAATATTACTAATTTCAAAGTAAGTAGAAAGAAATCAGGGTACTTCTAATTTCAAAATCTTTCGTAATCGCTTTCAATTGGCAGATAGATGTCATACATTGATATTTCTTTTTGGCACAAATAAAAACTTAGCAAAGAAATGTAGCAATGTGTCATATTCATCTGTCAAATGAAAGCGATTGCGATAGATTTTGGAAATATACACATCAACTTTGTCTAGGGATACAGGTGTTATTTTCATACAAACGAGGTAAATTTGAAGCCTTGTTTTTCTGCCAGAGATGTACCGTGATGTGATCTGATGATGGCCATCCAGGGAGTGAATGGAGGAGATTCAGATCGTTATACACACCAAACTGATCTGATCAGCATTCTAAAAGATTAATGGGCGGTTTTTTTAACATGTCCTTTACGTTTTAAGAATGCTGGTCAGATCAGTTGGGTGTGTATAGCGATCTGAATCTCCTCCATTCTCTCCCTGGATAGCCATCGTCAGATCACAGCATAGTACATCCCTGGCAGGAAACCAAGGCTTCAAAGTTACCTCGTTTGTATGAAAATAACATCTCCTAGACAAAGTTGATGTGTGTATTAGACCTTAGGGACAACAACGGTGGAACTACAAACACCCAGATCAGCTTTTCTATTGTCTAATTTAAAAATCTCGCAATCGCTTTCAGGATGTAACACATTGAAAAAATTATAGCCCCAGTTCTTAGTCATATCATAAACGAAAGTATTGAACATGGAGTCTTTCCCGATAAATTAAAAACCTCCATCATCCTCTATTTAAAAAACAAGACAAAGAAGACATGAAATTTCATAGACCGATTGCCCGAAAAAGTCATTTGTTGTTTTGAAAAAAAAAATCTTGCAAAGGAACAAGCGGGATTTCGAAAGAATAAATCAATAGACATGGCCATACTAGATTTTCTAGTACAAGTTCTTAAAGCACTCGATAATAAAAAGAGAGTCACGGCGCTTTTTATGGACATGACCAAAGCCTTTGATCACGTGCATCATGACATCTTGCTTTCAAAATTGGAATCATATGGGATAAGAGGTACTCCACTGGATCTTATAAAATCATACCTTGCAAATAGAAAACAAATCACTGAGATAACTAGAATAGACGCAACTACTAAAATTAGAACAAACCATCTTTCAGATTGTAAAACTGTAAGGTACTGTGTTCCTCAAGGAAGCATTTTGGGACCTCTGCTTTTCCTCATTTACATTAATGATTTTCCTAAAGTTATTAATCAACCGATGTTTTTATTTGCAGACGATCGTACAGCCATTTTTGTAGATGACAATCCCGGGGAACATGAAAATGAAATTAATGAATCTCTTATTTCTATTGTAAATTGGTTAAATAAAAATAATCTTAAAATAAACCTAGATAAAACTAACATAACAACTTTTAAAAATAAAAATACAATGTTCCTATGCATTATACATGTTACGAAAAGTTGCAAATATTGAGGCACTATTGACTGCCTATCGTGCATATGCGGGTTCAACTCTTTAATATGGCGTCTTATTCTGGGGAAATGCTACCGATAAGGAAAAAGTCTTTAAGGCACAAAAAATGCATTAGAGCAATATGCAATTTGAAGCAGAATTAATTTTTATTTTTATTTCAATTTTAAATTCAATTTTTATTTTTAATGTTTGTTGTAGTGAATGTTTTGTTGTAATGAAACTGATTTAATATTTTAAAATAATATATTTTGCACACCAGAAATGGTTCGATATGGCGCTCGAATAATTTATGAGACCAACGATTTTGTATCTACCCATATTTTGCAAATAAAACTATTTGATTTAATTTGATTTGATTTGAAGCTTCTTTTTGTCACAAATGAAAACTAACTAAAGAAATGCAGCAATGTGTCACATCCACCTGTCAAACGAAAGCGATTGCGATAGATTTTTAAAATTAGACAATTAGCCCACTGAGCCAATTTAGAAAAGTTTGATTTCTAGATTGACCCAGCCGGGAATCGAAGATGGCGACACCTTGAAAACCGGTGTACAAACCACTCGACCACGGAGGTCATCTAAAAAAAAATAATTTAAAAAAATTAAAAACACGACTGCCCTGCTAAAAAACCGGCCAAGTGAGAGTCGGACTCGCGCACGAAGGGTTCCGTACCAAAAAAAACGGCAAAAAAATCACGTTTGTTGTATGGGAGCCCCCCTTAAATATTTATTTTATTCTGATTTTAGTATTTATTATTATAGCGGCATCAGAAATACATAATCTGTGAAAATTTCAACTGTCTACCTGTTGTCGTTATTAATATCGAGCAAAAAACGGCAAAAAAAACACGTTTGTTGTATGGGAGCCCCCCTTAAATATTTATTTTATTCTTTTTTTAGTATTTGTTGTTATAGCGGCAACAGATATACATCATCTGTGAAAATTTCAGCTGTCTAGCTATCATGGTTAATGAGATACAGCCTGGTGACAGACAGACAGACAGACAGACAGACGGTCAGCGGAGGCTTAGTAATAGGGTCCCGTTTTTTACCCTTTGGGTACGGAACCCTAAAAACTATCTAAAAAAAGTTAATACGAGTGTCATTACAGTCGGGGGACCGTTTTGTGGAACAATTTTTAATCGAAGAGGTCCCCCGACTGCAATGACACTTGTTATTTAACTTTTTTTAGTTTGTTTTTAGCAGGTCAGTCGTGTTTTTTTTTCTTTTTATTTCACACATTTTAGTGACTAATTATATTTTTTGAAATTAAGGCCTTTCATTTGAGGCCTATATTATAATTATTAAAAAAAAAAAATTTTTCACATTTGAAAACGGGGTCATACAGTCGCCATATTAACTTTTTTCAAAAAAAGATAGCCAGTGTCACTTGGAATGATATAAGAATTCTAACAATACCCCATACATCCAAATCCGTTGAGCCATTTAGAAGTTATGGTGGAATAAAGAAACTCACATACTCACAAACGTACATGAACCCTGAATACATATACACTCATTTTGCTTTGGGCAGTCGTGTAAAAAAATAATATGATATTATAGTAGTGATTTATTGACATTTAACCAAATATTAGAATTATTAAATATCGTTGCGTTTAACAGTCAAAATCCATTGTGTTCTATCAGGTATTGATAAATACGATGGTAACATTATGATTAAACAAAATTCGCCATCGTCCTCGTGTCGGACACAAGTTTCGATGTCGGATGGTGTCAGAGGGCCTATTACAAAAATAACGTACGCAATTGCGTAACGCAGTCACTTGGCCACGATAGTCGTCCACAGCTCGCTGGTTGTAGTTATAACAAACATTTTGAATTTGGCTACCGTAGTTCATAGACTACTAAACGAACTATGTCGGATACACTAGAGAAAAACTGTCAAACTCACGCAATTACTTCGCAATATCGCATACGAAAGTGATTTGTAATAGGAAACAATCAAAACGAAGCACGGACGCAGCTGCGTGTATCGCATTAAACTTTTCGCAATAGACCCCCAGGTTCAGTCAATAGTTATATTATATGAGGTCGATCACTAATATTATAGCAAAACAAGTTTTTTTTTGTAGTGAATAATTCTTTAGCGGCGTTGTGCGCTTTTTGTATGGGGAAAAAATACTAAACTCGCGTCAGGAATCACGTGGCTGATCGAAAATGCGTAAGACGGATGTGACGGATGGGGAGAAAACAGAAACTCTTTCTACGGGGCGCGTTGAAAATGACGCGTCATTTTAAGACGTAAACACTTGTGTCACCCACCAGCAACGCGCTAATTTTGAAAATGGAACTAATAGCAGCGATCTCTTTGGTGAAATCATAGACTTATTTATACTCTGTGACTATAAGTTTAAATCGTAGAATGCGTGCATGTAGAAATTAAAAAGGCCACTGGAGCGAAATCTTTAGAACTTTTCTCTAATTACAAACTGATTGAATTGTGTGATTGCATAGTAATAGGAAAGAAATAATTTTAATACTTTGCCGCTAATTTCAAAATATCAAAAATTCAAAACGTTAATATTCAAGTTTTCACTTCTGCCGGCACTCCCGGAGTGCCAACCGATTTTTAGGGTTCCGTACCCAAAGGGTAAAAACGGGACCCTATTACTAAGACTCCGCTGTCCGTCTGTCTGTCTGTCTGTCAACAGGCTGTATCTCGTGAACCGTGATAGTTAGAAAGTTTAAATTTTCACAGATGATGTATTTCTGTTGCCGCTATAACAATAAATACTAAAAAAAGAATAAAATTAATATTTAAGGGGGGCTCCCATACAACAAACGTATTTTTTTTGTCGTTTTTTGGTACGGAACCCTTCGTGCGCGAGTCCGACTCGCACTTGGCCGGTTTTTTTCTTTTATTAACATAATAATATTTTTTTTTAATACACTTCCTTTCAAAAGACATCAACGAGATTTATTACCTATCAGAAGAAATTTGTTTAATGAATTAGATAGTAAGAAAGTCATTATAAAAAATCGGTTTAGTTATGTGACTCAAAATACAACCAAATATAATGGAATATCTTGCAAATAATAGTATACAGGTGTTATTTTGTAGTCGTTTTATGGAGCCCGTTCTGCCAATGAAATTAAATTTTTTTTCCAAAGAAACATGGGTCGAGAAAAGAAAAATAAATTTGGTCCTACAATTTTTTTTTTTTCGTTTTTCGACCCATATTTCTTAATATGGAAGGACCCATTATACTAACTAGACACATAAAAAAATTGTGGAAAGTAAAAAAATCATTTTCAACCCATGTTTCTTTGGCAAAAATGTTTAGTTTAATTAGTAGAACACTTTCTTAACCCATCAAGGCTCGGAAAATGAGACACAATAGATTTTCTTTAGATAAAGAACACAGGGGCCCTATTTTTGAATCGCTCGACTTCAGTCGAGCGCTCTTTTCTACTGATTTTCGTTCGACATATGACTAGAAACAATGAGATGTCGAACGAAAATCAGTAGAAACGAGCGATTCAAAAATAGGGCCCCCGGTATTAAACGCGTTTGAACTAAACATGGGCATTTAAACACCTACCTTTTTACCCGACTGCAAGAGGGTTATGTTTTTCGCGCGTATCTTGTATGTAGGTATGTATGTTTGTTTGTTTGTATGTAATATTCTTTATTACCTCATATCTTTTAAACGGCTGAACGGATTTCCATGATTAACATATCGTTTGATTTGGTTGCCAGCCCAAGTGTTCTTAAGAAATTGGCGTTATAGAAAAAACAACATGGCGGCTGCACGGTACTATTATACGTAGTGGAAAAACATTTTTTTTTTAGAATACTGCAATATGGGTGTCAAATTAAAGGGCTTATTATAAGGATTTCAAAAAGGTATATCATGATTGTAATAAATAATAACTAAAAAGAAATAAATAAAACATAAATTAAAGAAAAATAAAAACCCGCCTGCGTAAAAAGACAAGTCAACTGAAAAGATGGAAACAAGATTAAATATTAAAGGCAACATTATAACATGCAGTCGGAGGCATATATCTCAAATCATTCATAATGTCACTTTATGCATGCCTCCGACTGCATGTTATTGTTGCCTTTAATATTTAATCTTGTTTCCATCTTTTCAGTTGACTTGTCTTTTTATGCAGGCGGGTTTTTATTTTTTCCCGGCGTTTAAACACCTATGTTTACTTCAAACTCGTTTAATACCCGTGTATACATTATAATGCAATTAAAAGTGTATAGATTTTCTATTATTGTCCGGCCGCTTTCGGCCGCTCGGGTATTGATGAATAAAACGACTTAATGACAGTGTATAAGGAACAATATATTATGCAATACGCGACTGCCTGCGACTTTGTCTGCGTTTACATTTCCGTGGATTTTCCATTAGTTTATTTAGAAATATGTATGACCAGTTTTTAATAACTTCATAATTAAGTACTAAATGTTCAAAACTATTCAATTAAGAGAAAATAAATTACATTTGTAATTAGTTACAAATTACATTGACGTCTAAACGTCCATATGCATTGGAATATAATTATTCAAGTTATAAAGGCCGGAATACCTTAAACTTAAAATTTTTGTTTTTTAGTAATTTCAGAACTGACAGACTTATGTTTACTCTCTCTACGATTGAAAACTAAATGATGACACGGGTCTCTTACTGATGTCACATGACGTAAATATAATCTTAAAATTTTGACCGGAAGTGGAAGATTTTCTCAAGCTTCCGGCCAATTTATTTGCGATAATCTTCTGATCTTCGTTCAGCACAACTTTTCCGACCGTGTGCCATGCATTTCATTGTGATGTCATATGACGTAGGTAATACTGTCGCGGGCTCACGGACTATAGAACAAGAATATAATATACATTCTTTTCTATTCCTGGGGGCCTATTACGAAAATAACGTACGCAATAGCGTAACGCAGTCACTTGGCCACGATAGTCGTCCTCAGTTCGTTAGTTGTAGTTATGACAAACATTTTGAATTTGGCTATCGTAGTCCATAGACTACTAAACAAACGATGTCGGCTAAACTGTCAAACTCACGCAATCACTTCACAATATCGCATACGATAGTGATTTGTAATAGGAAATAATCAACATACCTCAACATAAAATGCTCATCAGGCTGAACAATTGTTCCTAAGGTGTCATTTTTATAATTTGTATAATTTACCTTGACCATTATGGCTGTGCATCAGGTGTTCCAGATCTTCAATTTTTATACATCAATAAAAAATGCTCATCAGGCTGAACAACTTTTGCTAAGATGTCATTTTTATATTTTGTATAGTTTAGATGGACCATTATGGTTCTGCATCAGGTGTTCCAGATCTTCGATTTTTACACCTCAACAAAAAATGTTCATCAGGCTGAACAACTTTTGCTAAGGTGTAATTTTAATATTCCGTATAGTTTAGTTGGACCATTATGGTTCTGCATCACATAATTATATCAAAAAAAGTTTCATTCGAATCCGTTCAGTATTTCCGGAAATTAGCGTGTTCAAACACACAAACAAACAGACAAACAGCCACTCTTTTTTTGAAATTCTTACTCTATTACTATGTCTCCATCGCCCCAGATAGTTTTTTTTAAATATATGTAATGTACAGACACACTTTTTTTACTGTTTTATTATATGTAAGGATAAGGATTGTATCAATTTGTAACGAATCGTATGCAATTTAAAAAAAATCTTAGAATGTAGTTCCGTTTCTTTTAAAAAAAAATGAAGTCTTCTTTCAGTAAAAAATCCTATCTACAATATTTAAGGCACTTTCCCTTCGTGTGGCAAAGTTTTGGGACACTCTGTATATTAATTTAATTAAGATTAACCGACCTGCCTCGGCTGTTCAGGGGGTCAAGTCTGCTAATGTTTTCGTTAAAATCGTAGTTCAATGGTGTTTGAATGGTAATACTTTTTGGCAGAGTTCTTGTTTCTTAAACCCAAAACTGAAACACATTGTCTTTCTTAAACCCAAAACGCAAACATATTGTGTCTAGATTTTGGGTTTAAGAAACAAGAACTGTGTCAAAAAGCTATACCATTAGAACACCATTGAACTACGATTTTGACGAAAACATTAGCAGACTTGACCCCCAGTTCACATATTGCAATAACAGCTCATCCTTCATTAAAAAAAATGCCAAGTGAAACAGTGATTTCACGCCCCAAATGTGTGCAGAGCAGTTAGGGTTGCCAACCCTACTATATAATATAGTATCCTACTATATTGAGCGCTCGCCTACTATTTTTTTTTTTTTTAATATATAGTTGGCAAAACTACTATATTTTTCAAGTGAAAAAAAAAACAAAAGCAACAAAAACATTATTAATTGTGTGCACATAAGTAATTGCATAATATTTTTTGTGATTAAACTATGAAAATATTAGTACTTAAGTTTGAAAAATACAATTGCTTTAAAATTCTCCATACAAAACGGCAACCTTTTTAACCGACTTCAAAAAAAGGAGGAGGTTCTAAGTTCGCCGGAATCTTTTTTTTTTTTTATGTATGTTACTCGATTACTCGAAGACGGCTGGACCGATTTGAAAAATTATTTTTTTGTTTAAAAGTATATACTTTAAAGTTGGTCCCATTGTCATGAAATCAGGATCTGATGATGGGATCCTGGACAAATCGAGGGAACTCTTCAAAAATTATATGCAGATCTATGGCGATTTTAGTATTTTCTTAAGTAACTTGTGCATTTGCTTTCGAAAAATACTATTTCGGTGAAGTGGAACTGATTATGAAGACCAGCATAGATGATCATCGGAACTATTCAATACTAAGTAAGTAGTTCACAGGTACGATACGATTACTTTAATATGGTTGCTAGGCTATTTATGCTTATCATAATTCATATGGTGAAGTGGAGCTGATAGTGAAATACCAGGAGAACTCCTCAACAATAAACGCCCCTGCGTCGGGAAAAGCAGTACTATGTAAAAGGTGATGAACCGTTGACATAAGGCTATTGTAACTTAGATAATATCATTACCAAATATACTTACCACAAACAAGTTTAAAATAAAAAAAGTTTTTAATAAAAACAAAACCTCCTTCAAAAATCTAACAAAAAAACAGCTTCAAAAATAAATTAATGGCTCTAAAAAGCAAGAAATAAAATATTGAAATCTGCATAAAAACTAACTCGAAAGTTTGTATGCATATCTTATATTAAACAACGTCTTATGAAGTCGGGTGGGGTTTAAACCCATGATTAAAGTTTAGATATATTAGTTTAGATAAAAAATATCCTTCTTCCGCGCGAACGGTGACACGGATGCGTAGTGCACCTCTTGTGTTTGATTGTTGATAATCTACTTGAATTTTAATATAAATAAATACAACTACTTATATTTTCATCGTTTTTAGGGTTCCATACCAAAATGGTAAAAAAGGAACCCTTATGGTGTGACTCAGTCTGTCTGTCTGTCTGTCACAGCTGGATATCTCGAGAACTACTAATGGTATCAACTTGAAATTTGGAATAGTTTAAGATGACATTTGCCCAACTATTTTGCAAATAAGAAAGAAATAAAAAAAAAAATATTTTTTTTACAACAGGGACTGAAAAGGGGTCTTAAAAATTTAAAGTGAGGTGACTAGGGCGTGTGGGGTATCATATGAAAGAGCGCTGTTTGCACATTTTAAAACATTTTTTTCTTTTTTCTTAGGCCGCATAGTTTTCGACTTATGATGAAAAAGGATAAAAAAGATTCCGTTCCCCCCCCCCGTTATCTCCGAAGTTTGCAAAGAGAAAAATCTGAAATAATTCTATGTGATAATAGTTTACGTAAAGATTACAGGAAAAATAAAACGATGTCTCAATATTTTAATATGATCGTTGTCGAGGGGAGGGGGGCGCAAGTATTTTATCATACCGTTAGGTGGGGCGCACAGGGTAAAAGATGTTATTTGTCAAAGTAAATCATAGCCAAGGCATAGGCATAGTATAGATGAGCCACTAGGCGTTAGGCGCTAGCTAAGCAAGCCACCTGTCAGTGCGTACGTGGCCTAAGCGTTGACACATAGTGTGGTTGGTATTCTTCGGATGCACATATTGGTCCGCGCCTCGACAAATCCATCGTACATTGCCGGTTTTGTAACTAATGTGTCAAAAACGTTCTTTCAAATGTACCTAATCAAGCGAAAGATGGATTTTCCGATGCTCGGGAAAATATGTAGAGCTGACATAAAGGGTGTACGAAAACCCTTATAATTCCGAATACCCATGGTATAGGATAGGGTATGTAGGTACACATTCCATGTCATACAGCCTGAAAGCCACCATTTTACTGTTGTTTTTTGAAGTGAAAACTTCTTTAGCGGCGTTGTGCGCTTTTTGTATGGGGAAAAAATGCTAAACTCGCGTCAGGAATCACGTGGCTGATCGAAAATGCGTAAGACGGATGTGACGGATGGAGAGAAGACAGCTGACGGCGGAAGTATCCCCCTCTCTTTCTACGGGGCGCGTTGAAAATGGCGGCGCGTCATTTTAAGACGTAAACACTTGTGTCACCAGCAAAGCGCTAATTTTGAAAATGGAACTAATAGCAGCGATCTCTTCGGTGAAATTATAGACTTATAGAATTAAATTATACTCTGTGACTATAAGTTTAAATCGTAGAATGCGTGCATGTAGAAATTAAAAAGGCCACTGGCGCGAAATCTTTAGAACTTTTCTTAATTACAAACTAATTGAATTGTGTGACTGTATAGTAATAGGAAAGAAATAATTTTAATCCTTTGCCGCTAATTTCAAAATAACAAAAATGCACAAAGTTAATATTCAAGTTTTCACTTCTGCCGGCACTCCCGGAGTGCCAACCGATTTTTTTTTTGTTTTTGTTTTTTTATGAAAAACTGCATAGAGTCTGTCTAAAAAGTCAGTTTACATGGGTTATTTCAAAAATAATTTTAATACCCACCTAAATCCCCAACCACCCCAATACCCATCTTAATAAAATTGAATAAAGCTATATTTACAATTAAAATTTTTGACAGCACCAGCAGGGTTACCAGTATAAGTTTTCATCAAGAACCTTATATTCATATTCTATGACACTGGACATTCTACTACTGAAGGATGGTTGGGGATGAGGTCATTCACCTTTGCAGATTTCTTTTATCCCTCTCACACTGTGACTGAAATTGCCATGCTAAGTACAAAATATCCCAATCCATAGTCAATTTACCCAGGTCATGTACAACAATTAATTAGATTTTCTAAATAAATGTAAATATCGGCACACTTTAAATTAGTTACATGATGTTAAAATTTATTAGTACATGCCAAAGTAATTATTTAGAGGACAGATGAGTCCATTTTGTTATTACAATATTTTACGTTTAACAGTAATTTCTCCATATTTCATAAGTTACCAAATAAAAATAAGGTGGCATCACTGATGGAATTGTCTTTGATTTGACATGTCACTAATGTCAATGATTATCCACCGCATCTCACGTTTATGTACAAAAATATAAAATTATTTAAATAAAATTCGCGTTACAAAGCATGTGTTGCATTGTGCAAAATTGCAAAAGTGTTTCAAAACCAAATTCTAACATTATATTTCACAAGTAAGTGTTTTTTAACGTATTTTCAGCATTAAATTTTTCCTTCTCAGAAATCTGAATTTTAGCAGATTTCAAAGATTGTTTCCGATCTAATTCGGAAATATTATAGAAGTTAATTATAATTCCACCATAATTACGTATTTTTTATTTCAATATAATAAATATAATATGTACAAATCTGTATTCATTTTCGACACATAAGAAGCTTTAGAAATATTATCTGCATATCGCAGGGTGACCATAATCACAGCAGAACTTTTGAATAAGAAAGAAAGATTTGGATGAAAAATTTACGTTTATCCTACCTAACATTACATTTTATGTTTTTATGCCACATTTAACTTTGAGAGCGGAATTATTTTGTATTCTTAACAGAGAGAAAAAATGTAATGTAAACTAAAATATTATCTTACGTAGTTGAGATAAACAATTTAGATCAGTTTCAGCTAAGAATCGGACCTACCTAACTTACTACCTTACTACTATACTAGTTATTATGGTCTTTGACACCCATTGTTTATTCGTAGTAACAAAATAAAAATTAATCTTATTTTATTTTTCAGATTCCGAAACGATGAGGAAAAGAAACATTTATAGTATATCCCAATTACCGTTAGAGGGAAATTATTTTCAACGGCCAAAATAATGCAGTTTTGACATTTTATATTGCAACTTTTTTTAATACAATGACTAATAATGAGACTTAATTTTTTTTTCACACAACCGAAAATTTTAAAACTTTTTTCTATTACTAAGGGCGCTTATTGCTGCCTATAAAAATATTCAGCCAATTTGTTTTTTTGGACATTCCTCATTGTACAAAATAAAAATACACGTGACTTTAGGGTGGAAGGGCAGGTGTGTATAAAAAAAAACTGCCCGGCATATATATTGGCAAGAGAAAGAAAGGGACAAAAGATGCGCAGTAACCATAAACACTAAGTTTATGGCTACTGCGCATCTTTTGTCTCTTTCATTTTCTTGCCAATATATATGCCGGCATCTGTACCTAAGTCTTAAACTCACCACGTATCTCCAAGTTTTGACTTTTAACCAGCCGGACCGTACAGGACCAAGGGGTCAAGTTTGCTATTATCGTGACTAACGCCGTAATCGTGTTTCAATGGTGTTTGGATGGTAATGCTTTTTGACACAATTCTTGTTTTTGTAAACCCAAAATTGAAACACATTGTTTTTCCTAAAAATCCAAACCCGTTAGACACTGTGTTTCAGTTTTGGGTTTAAGAATCAAGAACTGTGTTAAAAAGCATTACCGTTCAAACACCATTGAAACACGATTATATGATGTTAACAATAGCAGACTTGACCCCCAGTGTGACCACCATTCCAAAACAGTATCGTCCATCCGGAGCCAACCGAAAATAATCATTAAGTAAATATTTTTTGTTGCGCGCCGCCGCTGGCCAAAAGGGGGGTTTGAATGAATATATAGAAAGGTTATAATATGGTTGGTCAAGAGTAGTAATAATCCTATAAATCCAGTAATATTCTAAATGCGAATGTTTGTATGTTTAGAGATACCCAAACATACAAACTTTGGCACTAACTAACATCTAAACTATTCTAAACATTCAAATGTTTAGAATCTAAACACTTTTGAATGTTTGGATTGGTCGTCCAAAAAACTTACGCCGCCGTAGGCATAAGTTGATAGTCTGTAGTAAGTACCTATTTGTAGTGACTGTCCTACGAATGGACAACATTGTTGTCACCCTAATGAAAGAGATGGAAAATATCGTTGACGTCATTCAAGGTTATTTTTTCGTTCTTCAAGCCCCAAAAGGTGACGCAATGTCCAGAGTCATATATAAGGTTCTTGGTTTTCATAAATAATTTAAAAATTACTCATGTAAACTGACTTTTTAGACAGACTCTAGTAGATCGCACAATATAGTCTGTGATAGTATTGGCTCCGTGCACGCTTTTAGCGCCACCTAGCGTGTTGCAACTTTGTTGGCTCTGACCTGACCGTTTTGACGTTTTGATATGTAATGGCGGCATTGTGACAAAATGTAAAAAAATACTATACATATTGTGTTATTAATGTAAAGTTCAAAATTACTGTGATTTGGGTGGACAAAGTGTTGTGAAATCATTTTTGGTCATTTAAATTAAATATGGCAAGTAAGATCTATTCAAAAAGAGTGTTTTATTTTGGTTATATCAGGGTTTGTTTACTTCTCTTTTAGTTGTAGATTTTGTAAAACAAGAGGATAAAGCTACTTTAATAATTTTTCTAAGTGATAATAAACATATATAATTATTCCTGTATCGCTAGTAATAAATTAAATATCGTTTTCAAGCAGATTACAGAGCCTTCATTACTTCTACTTTTTGCCACAATGAGCGCTGCGATCGATTATTATACCTTCGCACCCTCCCAATAGCACCTCAATCTGCTAGGGTTGTCACTTTGTCGTTACCCATACAACTATAATAAACTCAGCCATGTGGTGGATTCCGAGGCTTTAATCTTTGAAATCTTTTCGAGTGATTTTCGTTCGAGATCACATTGTTTTGAGTCATATGTCGAACGAAAATCACTCGAAAAGAGCGCTCGACGCCTGCCGAGCGATTCAAAAATAGGGCCCCAGGTTTTATAAATTATTTTAAGTTGTATGCATGATATTCGCCATATTTGGGATTATACGGGTAATGTAAACACTTTGTATGCTAAATTATAATGCGGTAAAGTGACTATTTAACCTAAAAATCTCCATACAAATCGGCAATTTCATAGGTAAAGACCTATCTTTACCTATGAAATTGCCGATTTGTATGGAGATTTTTCAAGAAGTTGCATTTTTCATAATAGCACTTTCTTTGTTCATTTAACAACCATGAACACTCATGTAACAAAACTTTTATGTACTAATGTTTGAACACTATGCTAACTTATTTCCATTTAAGATAAGCGAAAAAATAAGTTTTGGTTAAGTTACAACCCCTTCGGTCACCCTTTTTTTTGCTCACAAAAAAAGAGTCACTTTCAAGATCTTTTTTTTAATGTCACGAAAGCTAAAATATGGACTTTATTTTTACTGATAGTTAACTATCATGATCATAATTCGATGTAATATTCACGATTTTGTTAAAATTTTAAATTATAGAAGTTATTATTTTCTCTGTATGTGACAAAATATCGGCAATTTCATAGGTAAAGACCTAATATTTTTGTACGTTCCTACACTGGGGCCCTATTTTTGAATCGCTCGGCGGGCGTCGAGCGCTCTTTTCCACTGATTTTCGTTCGACATATGACTCAAAACAATGAGATGTCGAACGAAAATCAGTAGAAACGAGCGCTCGACTGGATACGAGCGATTCAAAAATAGGGCCCCAGATCTCTTCACTACCTTACAAACTAACCTTTATTCTCATTGATACAATTCGTTTACAGTAACTTTTAAAAAAAGTACCTTTTGGACCGTCGGCCAACTAGGGTCATTTTCGATCTATCGCATATTGGGACCAGACCAAATCGGCAAGATAGCCTAAAATCTTGCCGATTTGGTCTGGTCTATATCATTGTTTGGGTTTCGAAGTAGGCAGCTTCAGGGAGATATGCCACCCTGAACACGGTCACCCGAACTATTTTTTGTGTTTTTATGACCCTGGTTGGACGACGGTCCATTTGTTACTAGTCCGAGATCGTTTCTTCAGTATAGTTGGCACTGCGAAAAACGCGGGATGTAGGTAAATTGCATAAACTTACGAAATATTAAGTTGATGGTATATTTTAATAAATTTATATACCAAATAATACCTAGAATTAAATAAATATTTCATTAATATCAAGCTCTGTCTTTCATTGGCTTCCCTAAATCTTAATACGGGACTTGCACTATTTGTATTCTGTGATACAGGAGGCAAAAAAAATAAAACAATATTCTATTTTCAATTTAATATAAAAGACACAGTAGGTTGCCTCCCCGGGGGTAACAGCTCTGGGTGAACTCTATTAGCTTTCCTCCTCCTCTCTTTAGCTCTCTTCACGCTGCCCACCAGCAGTTCCAGATGCTGCTGGTCTACCAACACCTGCCTGAATCCCGCTACCATGTCCGCAGGAGTCTTCGCCGAGAGAGCGTCAAGTTTGACAGCTGTCATCGCACAGCTCTCTGGTGACATCTGTCAAAAATATAAACAAGTCTATTAAAGTGGCACCCTGACTAAGGCTCGTATTACAGAACGAGACTCAAGCACTGCTTGCTGCTTGAGTACAGTTAGAAAGGGATGGTGCTATTCATCGCATATAGCGCCATCCCTTTCTAACTGTACTCAAGCAGAGATTTGAGTCTGAGTTTGATTCTATAATACCAGCCTGACAGTGGCGCTGCGGTTTGTAACATAGAATAGATTAAAGTTATATACTGGTTGTTTGTAATTCTAATGCACAATTTTAATAAAACTTTACGTGGAATTTTTAGGGCCCATTGTCGAAAAATATTTAGACGGTGTCATTACATTCTTTCGTAGTCACTGCTAGATAGAAAAAAATTTAAAAGTTGCCGTTTTTGACGCATTTGCTATCTTCATACTTATACGAATGACTACAAGGGAATGTAGCGACTTGGTACCATAGTAAAAGTTGTTTGTATGCATGAGTACATTGACCCCTTAAAATGTACACTATTTAAGAAGGACCTTTTATAAACGAGGTGCTTGCTATTCCTTACTAATATTTGTATTTATTCGACACTAGCGCCATCTAGTCACACGGTAATGAATCTTGTTGCAACCGTGTGTTGTGCTATGTGCGGCGTCGTAGGTAGATGCCGCTACAACAGAATTTGGTTTGAGTGAAAGCGTTTATTATTAAGGAGCGTTCCTACGACCCGCGGTGTCACAGATCAGGCCGAGCCAGCACGTCGTGGGAACCGACGCGTCCGTTGACGTCTGCCGTGGCGCGCCGTCGTCTGCCCGATCCATCGGGTGTCGGTAACTTCAAAGGATCGGCGCGGCGCGGCGCGGAGCGTGGCCCGCCGGCGCCTGCCGCCCGTCGGCATCTGCCGTGCGTGCGTCACAGTAATGATATCTATCAGTATTGTAACTCGGCCGTCCTTGAAATACCTAATTACACCATAAGTCGGTTCATATTTCGAGAGTTATTGTTGTTTGAATATGACCCTTACCATCTTACGTACCTAACCAAAAATTATTATTTTTGAAAATGGACAAATATGAATCCTCTAATCGGCCATATTTTTACACTCCCATGATCGCGCCAATGAGCATACAGCGGTATTAATTACATTGTTAAAATAATTTCATTTCATTAAAGTACTTTCGTATCTTTCTAGTTTTGTGGTTGTATTGTACGCACGACAGCACGTCAGGTTAAACAGTTGAACTACGAAAACAGCTTCTATTACGCACGGAACAAAGGCGGTCTCAAGGTCAACATGTATAGTCTGACGTGCAGTTCACTGTACACATGAGGCACCTCAGGCCGTTCTTTTTTGGTCTATGTTGACCTTGAGACCGCCCCCATGCCCTGAGTAACAAATGTCGTTTTCGCAGTTCAACTGTACAACCTGATTGAAGTGCTGTCGTGTATCGTAATATTTTAGAATCCATATTATTATACGGTCTATCTTCACCGCGAAATCAATTTCTAAGCAATCAAATACCTTGGTAACCAAAACTAACGATGAAAACAAAAAACCAAAAAAATGCGAAAAACCTACCTACACATATTAAAAGAAGAAACAAATTAGCTTCGATTCCTTCTGAATGTACGGTCCCTTGGGTTTTGAAGTAGCGATAATTTAAAGGCGTGAAATACATCTAATTTTATCGACAAAAACACCCACATGTTGGGGTGTCTATGTCTATGTTGGAATGGCCACCATTTAAAACTTGACTTTTATCATACCTAAACCTACTGTATTTCACTATTTTATTAAACTGTGACGCCGCGCCGGGCGCGCGCCGCGGCAGGCGCCGGCGCGCCGTGGGAACGCTCCGCACAGGCCCCGGCGAGCTCCGGCGCGCCCCGGCGCGCCAGACGTTGTCGGTTCCCACGACCTGCGGGTAGACAGACGGGCTCGGCTCGGCGCGGCCCGTCCACAGGCAGGCCGTGGGAACGCTCCTTTAAATATTATATTAAAAGGACGCAATGAGGATCAGTATCCTTAGCACGAACAGCTATCGAGAAAAAAAAACGTGTGTAAAATTACTCGCTAGTGCAATTTTGTATTGGAAATTTGTACAACGCCATCTACCGCCGAATAGCGAAATTAAAATTTCCATAGATAATTCTCTATCGAGTAATTTTACGCGCGTTTTTTTTCTCGATAGCTGTTCGTGCTAAGGGTACAGTAACGATTTTTGTTTAGTGGCTTATCAGAAAGCTTATGCCTCCACATGATTAACTGTGAAGTAATTTCAACGCAGTCTGCACACTAGCGCTCCAGTGTGGCCAACTCGGATTTTGAAAAAGACGTAGGCCAGTACCCTTAGCACGAACAGTTATCGAGAAAAAAAACGCGCGTAAAATTACTCGATACAGAATTATCTATGGAAATTTTAATTTTGCTATTCCGCGGTAGATGGCGTTGTACAAATTTCCAATACAAAATTGCACTATCGAATGATTTTACGCGCGTTATTTTTCTCGATAGCTGTTCGTGCTAAGGGCACTGTTAACAAAAGTACGTAGATTTAGTGAAAATTGCATGTGAAAAGTTCGTAGATCTACGTACTTTTTTTAAGGAAATGAACAGGGTGAACAAAACGAGTGTTTTGTTAAGGCGGTTGTATGACCGAAAGTGGCGCCCTCAGAAGTTTTTATTTAATAAGTTATTAATAGATAAAGATTATAATAATGTTTATCGTGGAGATTTTAGGGACCATGGTCTAGTATTTTTAGAAGGTATTACTACATGCCCTAGTAGTCATTCGTACAAGTAGAGAGCAAATGTGTCAAAAACGGCCACTTTTAGCAGTTTTTCTATCTACTTCTAGCAGTGACTACTAGGGAATGTAACGATACCGTCTAAAAATACTAGACTGTGGGCCCTCAAATCTCCACGATAAACATTATTAAAATTGTGTATTAGAATTATAATATTAAATAAAATTCACCGCGGCGCCACTTTCGCTCAGGGTACCTTAAGATTTTTTTTAATTATTCCTTTTTTATCATTATTTTCGGGCAAATTGTATTTATACATCATTTAACTGAGCACTTGCCACTTGCATTGCAACAGTTAAATTAATTAGAACATTTAAATTGCCGCGCCGCGAATAGCAATTAAACGTTTTCAAAAATAAATAGATAGTGTTATGAATATTTATAATAGATTAGATAAATACATAGTACAATAGTAACTATAAAAAATATTAGGTTAGTTAAATATTTCAAGAGGCAAAACCATAGCGCGTTGTAGAACGACATCGGACGCCATCTATCAACAAAACGCAGAAACTCTATTGGGTTTGTACAGCACAGGATTTGGTTTGGCTTAGGTTTAAGCAATCACCAGTGGCCCTACCATGAGTTGAAGCAAACTGTTCACGTTACCGTAAACTATCGTTTTCTCTCTTTTACTCGCACTGACTGTGAGCAGTATATCCGATAGTTTACTGTTACGTAAACAGTTTGCATCAACTCATGGTAGGGCCTCAGATATAATGAAATATAACGCCCAAAAAATCGTAAGTACTTACCAGAATTTAATCCCCATTTTAATATGAAATTATCACCAATAAACGTAAAGTCTGCTAACCTAAAAAAGGCAAGTATATTCGGAATAATCGCTGAGCTACCCAAAAAGGCCACTCATGCACCAAATATGTACTCGCATTTTATTTAAAAATTTCATCCAAATATGTTACACAATTTTATCCTAATAAATAAAATCCAAAAAATACTACCGTAAAATGTTTACTAAAGGCTGAGCTTCTTAGAGCTTTCAATAAAATAACGGCCCCAAAAAATGCATTCACTTATTAATGGCTACCATTTAAAGCGGCAGTTTACATACAAATAAACTTAAAACTTAATAAGGCAGTCCTTAGTGTAATTTTAAAATTTTAATGAAGAGTGGATCTTCAAAAAACTGAATCTTAGTGATAAATGAGTCTTCAAACAACCTTTGTATGGTCATAATTATTTTAAAAAAAAATTGGTGCACGCGTGGCCTTTTTGGGTTAAAAAAACCCATATTTTTGGGCCCGAAAAATTTTGGTACAGGTTTCATTTATTGTACATAATTTAATATATATTTTTTTGATGAGGCTGTTTAGGGTAACGATTGTTTTTTTGGTGGTGATTAAATTTCATCCCTTGAATGAAAGTTTGAATTTGGTTTGAATGAAAGCTTTTATTAATAAATATTAGCCTGGCGTTTTCCGCGCGCGGATTCCGCATTCGTTTTCCGCGTCGAGCCTAGCGCCATCTAGCGCACGCGTTTTATTTTGAATTTAACAGGGCTGTCCGATTGAAGGTTTCTTCCGGCGAAGCGCCAGAAAAAAAAATTACAGGCGCTATTCGCTAATATTAATATTATTTTTACCCTTTTTCAGTTAATCCATTTTATAATTAATAATTTATCCAATAATCCTTTTGACCTTAGAACGATTTGGTCAATAGTGTAATAAATAATTTAAACATTGATATTCCAGACTTTGGTCTGAACTTTTGGTCAAATGACCATTGTTATTTTAAACTTTGTTGTTTTTTTCATTGTTCTTTAAAAATTTGCTCGACAAAGTTTTGATTTTCTAATATGTAATCGTTATTGCATGGGGTTGGCATTTCCTTCAAAACCCTCATAACTCAACCATTCCTAAACGGATTTCAAAAAATCTTTCACTCAGTTGCATAGCTATGAATATGTTTTTATACCAATAAAACTATAGGATTCAAACCTGTTACTGGTCCTCATTAAAATACTTATCTATTTTTGTGAACCCATTTGTCCACAATGCAAACGATTTTATACAAGCTTCCATGTGCTAGACTTGAAACCATAAACAAACATAGGTCAGATCTAGTAGACAAAAAATAAACTGGGAAAAGACCCTAAAAATCTAGACACAAATCGTATTACTTTTTGGTAACCGATGTTTTCTTATTAATTCCAGTTATTCCCATCGGATCCCCTACAACCACTGACGTCCATTATACAAGTACGCTGGACAGGCGAACATCACCAGTCGTTTGTTCCGATTTGAAATTCGCCATATTGGCGCTGAGAGCAGTAGATTCTACTATGGCAGTGATTAAAGATGGCAGTAGTGAGGGTACTTGGAATTAATTAGTTCCAAGTACACTCACTCACTACTGCCATACTATAGAATTGACTGCTCTCAGCGCCAATATGGCGATTTTCAAATCGGCACAAAAAATTGCTGTCATTTCATGACATATTAGCTTGTCCAGCGTACTTTTTATAATGGACGTCAGTGCCTACAACCGATCCCCTGCACGCGTAGCATGACCAACATCGAGATAAGATTCGACTCACAGAACAATGGCTTGTCTACACCGAAATGTCACTTTTGTCGGGTTGAGTTTGAGATACTCATGCTCGCATTCCTATGTTCTCGAGCTCGAGAGAGATTTGTCTACGGAAGTGAAAGCTTTTTTGAGTGTCTCTTTATCTTAGAACTTATTAAAAAATAAGTATCATGTTTAAACTAAATCATTTCGAATCATTTTAGATAATTTCGACGTTGATTGATGTTGAAATAAAAATATTACCTTTTAAAACTCATATTTGTATTAAAAGACATAAAAAGGTTGTAAAATTCTGAGAGCGAGTCCCACCTGTACTTTGTACAGCGTCCACCACCCTTTACAAAGTACGCTGGACAGGTGGTGGGTGACCACCTGTCCAGCGTACTTTGTACAGGTTTCATCGTGTGCCGCTATATTTACGAAATTCTGGTCGAAAATCAAAAATTATGGTTACCACTAATGTATGTATGGTTGCCAACTTTTTTTTACATCAAATATATAGTATTTTCAAGATTATTACGTGTAAAAACATAGTAGATAGCTAAAAAGTCCAAATAAATATAGAAGGTTGCCGTTTTGTATGGAGGATTTTAAAGGAGTTGTATTTATCATACTTACTAAACATTTTCATAATTTATTCAACAACCATAAGACACAAGAGTTTAAACACAAAAAATATTATGCTATGCAATTACCTACTTATGTGCATAATAAGTAATTTTTTTGTTGCTTTTCTTTAATTTTTCTCTTGAAAAAATATAGTAGTTTGGCCTACTTATATCTTTTCAAAAAATATAGTAGACGAGCCCGTAATATAGTAGGATACTATATTATATAATAGGGTTGGCAACCCTACCACTATGCCAGCCAGCCTCTCATACTAAGAGGTTCAATTTACCTTCAGAATAATCGGTTTGAATTCTTCAAGCTCAAGGTTATGATGTGGAGTTTCCAAGGACTTGGAGCGTAACCAGCTGTAATTTGATGTGTTTGTCCTTCTGGAATATTCTGTTTTGGACTGACGAAGCATGGAGTCCATCTGGAAAGACCGGTTATAAATTTTATGTCATCAATTCAATGACGTTTTGATATTTCATTGGATCATTATTATCTCCGACCGCCAATTACTGTAGGTAACGCAAAACTTTTAATCGAAATAAAGTTTCTGTTACATAATAAGTATGATAAAGTATCATAAATGAAACATATTTTTTAAATTATCCAAATAGTTTTTTTGTTTTTGGATATTTGTACATAGGTTTTGGTTCATATCATACTATAGGCATAGGTCTTATGGACACTTTTTGTCTAAAAGCTGCAAATCATAAAGAAAGCAAGACGCTTTGCACAGTGATAGAGGGGGCAAATAAAAGCAATTTTGGTCGCAGCAGCAAAGCTTTCACCCCTTAGGATAAGAGATGGCGCCACTTCAAAAATTTATTTTCAGTAATTTTTTAAAGCTCAACGGGTGCACTGATTTCAATGATTGAGGTGTCAAACGATTCGTCTTTTTATTTTTTATTATAAAAAAATATAAAAGATAACATTTTTGCTGAAAATAGACAAAAAAATATAAAATTTGTAAAATGAATTGTATAATAAAGGGAAATTATTGTTATTATTCAATGACGATAAATATATTATATTTATTATATTTTTTTATTATAACAAATTAATTCTAAATCCAAATACGAAAACCGCATCGTAATCAGTCCAGTACTTTTGAAGTTAAATGCCGATTACTTTTATTTCTATTTATGTAAATTTTATATTTTTTTTATAAAATCCATTATTATCATAAACTATTAATTTTTAATTATAGAAAAACCTATTCTTATTCTTCTGAAAAACAGCGTACTAAAGAAAGAAAAACCGGCCAAGTGCGAGGCGGACTAGCGTACGAAGGGTTCCGTACCAAAAAACGGCAAAAAAAAAAAAAACACGTTTGTTGTATGGGAGCCCCCCTTAAATATTTATTTTATTCTGTTTTTAGTATTTGTTGTTATAGCGGCAACAAAAATACATCATCTGTGAAAATTTCAACTGTCCAGCTATCACGGTTTATGAGATACAGCCTGGTGATAGACAGACAGACAGACAGACGGACAGCGGTCTTAGTAATTGGGTCCCGTCCCCTTTGGTTATGGAAACCTAAAGTTCCACAGTTCGAAACATTAATCAAAAAAGTTGCTTTGACAAAATACTAAATTTAATTTTGTTGTTGACCGTACTACCTAATATCTTCACGAATCAAGGAAGAAAGTGTCTACATAATTAAGTATAATAAATAAACAACTTACATATTGCAGTAAATCATTTTGGGAGAACAAATTTTGATGTGGCATCGCTCGATCGAATAACATTATCACACAAAACCTTTGATATTTCTCCACGTATTGGTTTGATTGACATTTTCATATTAATAAGTAGATATGGCGATGAGAGATTACCAACTAGGTATGTATCTATTATTAAATACTTATATTTATGTGTGCTGTGCATATCAACTTGGATAGGCCTGTCCGTTTGTCTCATCTGAGACCAGTTTTTTTTTACTAAGTAGGTTAGGTACCTACCTACAATTAGACCAAGAATCCAACTTTAAATGGAAAATAAAAAAAAATGCCTAATGAAAAGCCAGATAGTTATGAAATTTCCAAAAAAAAAGCCAAAAATAAATCAAGCACTTTTCTTACACCGATGACGGGATAGGACTCGAACGGGACGGAAACAGACTTTTGGAGCGATGGAAGTGACGACTATGTACTTAAGGCATCCATTAGACGGTAGGTTTTGCTGTCAGTTTAACCACAGTCACGCGCTGTGACTGACGATTAACTTACCGTGTAATGTAGTGACTGATGGTTGCATGATGTGATTTGTTCTTTCCATCTGACTGATCAGTCAACGTAATTCATGACTGATGGAATTTGACTGACGCTTGCATGACCATGTAATGGCTGCCTAAGGGGGGTTATTCACTATTGTCGGTAACCAAGTTTCCGAATCGAATCGGAAAGTCTGTAGTCTTAGATCTAATTTTCTACCTTATGCTACCTGTAAATGCATTGCGCTTTCCCGTCGGAAAGTGAATCGAATGCCAGTCGAATGTATTTGAGAATACCTAAAGAATATTTTTGTTATATCGGAGGATACGGATTCAAACCGAATGATTTCGAGTAGATTTCCGACAATCGTCAATAACCCTGAAGGTATTTTTTACACCACTGCCCCAACAGGAGTGTATATGTGTTCAGGGTTCATGTATGTTTGAGTGTATCTGTGAGTTTCTTTATTCCACCATAACTTCTAAATGGTTCAACGGATTTGGATATATGGGGTATCATTAGAATCCTTACATCATTCCGAGTGACATTGGCTATATATATTTTTTAAAGACGATATGGCGACTATACGAAACCATTTTTAAATGTGAAAAAACTGTTTTAAAAAACAAAAACCGACTTCAAAACCCCACTCTACCTGTAAAAAGCAAGAAATAATATTTTCTTAAACATGCGCGGAAATATTGTCATTACTTTTGGAGAACACGCGAAGAATCATATTTACGTAGACTGAAAAACCTAAATCACTTCCCGGCGCGTTCTTTGAATTTGGAACGAAGAGCGCGCCGGCAATGTTGTATGAAACGGTGTGCTGTTTGAATTTAGAACTCTTTCAACTATCGTACCTTAGAGCATTAAACCAATTAAATGCTCTAACACCCAATTGCACTAAACTTAAGAATCGCCTAAGTCTTTTCTTAACTACAACTCGACCAAGTTAAGTAGGCGAATGACAGCTACATGACCGCTAAGTTTGACATCGTTTTAATTTGGTCGTGTTGTAGTTAGGAACAGACTTAGGCGATCCTTAACTTTAGTGCAATCGGGTGTAAGTATCGTACACATTGCGTTCTCGTGGCTGTATAGCCACAGATGCGTTTACCTTTCGGCACAAACTGTAAAATAAAATAAAAAATTGGCGGTAAAGCGGAGTTTAAAACGTAGTCATTTTACATTCTCTTTGGTGGAGTTCGTTGTTATTTTGTTAATAAAAAATAATTAAAATGAGTTCCGATGATTCTGAAAGTGAAAATGAAATGAACATTGACTGCACTCCACCAGATTTAAGATCGGAAGGTAAATTAGCGATGGAAAACCTGCTTCCAGCGAAATCAAAAGAAAAATATATGAAAGTATATGAAAATTTCATGTTCTGGAAAAACGAGAAAAATACAAAATTGTTCTCCGAAACAGTGTTTTTGGCGTATTTCAATGAAATTGCTAAAACTAAAAAGCCGCCTACATTATGGGCGATTTATTCTATGCTGAAATGTACAGTTTATATTAAAAACGGCATTGACTTGAAGAACTACGGAAATTTATCAACTTTTCTAAAGCGACAATCGTCTGGGTTTAAGAGCAAAAAATCGAAGATTTTGACTGGTGAAAACATGAAGCAGTTTCTACTCGAAGCCCCAGATGATATATAACTTTTAATATTAATTAAATTTATTATGTAAAAGGCCCTTTTTAGGGTTCCGTACCTCAAAAGGAAAAAACGGAACCCTTATAGGATCACTTTGTTGTCCGTCTGTCTGTCTGTCCGTCCGTCTGTCTGTCAAGACCCTTTATCTCGGAAACGCGTGGAGGTATCGAATTGAAATTTAAACCATATACTAAGGTCTACGGGCCCTTGAAGCTGTAAAAAAATCAAACTTCTAAGTTAACGTAAAAAAAAGATACTGCCGTTTAGGGCGCAAAAAACGCATTTTCGATACTCTCAAAGGAATCAAAATTCATAGGGTACTTCCCGTTGACCTAGAACTATGAAATTTGGCAGGTAATAGCGTCTTATACTACACTTACAGGAATAAATCTGAAAACTGTATATTTGTAATTAAATCATAATAAAATATGGTCATTAAAATACGTAATTATTAATCATCTTGGTGAAACAACGGTATGCGCGGTCATAGTTTAACTTCTAATTACTTTTGGATTAATCGCGCCACTAATTCTTTTTAAAATATCAATATTTATTATTATTAATTATTCAGATCCTTTCAAATCTTGTTATAGTTAATTACTTTTAAAAATAAAATTAAAAAGTAATAAATTTGGCTCTAAATATTTTCGCAACATGGCGGTATGTCACGCTTTATGACAGGGGGTCTTCTTCTTATTTTTGTTTTGGCCATCTACTTTCTTCTTGGAAGTAATTTTTGCCAGTGTCAAGTGTTGAATAGTTCAGTGGTAGATTGTTTCAGTTTACATTAAAATGCGGGTGCATCGCATTCCAATGTTGCTTGGAGCATTTGGCACCAAGTATAACCAAGACAGCTTACTCGGTAAGGTTAGCTGAGGTAGCCACCACTACAATAAAAGTCTCGGCTTCACACAACCAAAATCTCGCCTATTTCCATTATCCCACATATTGTTCAGTCAATATTTGTATGAGAATCCATTACTAACGTGTAATAATGGATTTTCATACAAAAATTGCCGGCGTCTGTCCAGTAATGTTTCTATTAAAACTCATTACACTCGTGTAATTCAGAAATGGAGCGAACTTTTCAATGAAACACAATTAATATAGGTATCAAATGTCGCCTTGATGACCGAGCACATTCCAAAATTTTTTTTTTTAATATTCGGTATACTGGTATCACGTGGAAGGCCTTGATGAGCACATTCCAAAAAATTGAAAAAAAAAATAAAAACGAAAAAAACTGTTTTGGTGCAATATGGGTATCAAATGAAAGGCCTTGATGAGCGCATTCCAAAAAGATAAAAAAAAACAAAACAAAATTTTTTTCAATACCTATGGGTATCAAATGAAAGTTTTTTGAAAAGTTTTTTGGAATATGCTCATCAAGGAGTATATTCCAAAAAACTGAAAAAAAATTAAAAACGAAAGGTAAAATTTTTTTTTGCAATATGGGTATCAAATGAAAGGCCTTGATGAGCACATTCCAAAAAACTGAAAAAAAAACAAAAAATAATATTTTTTTTGCAATATGGGTATCAAATGAAAGGCCTTGATGAGCACTTTCCAAAAAACTGAAAAAAAAATAATGAAAAACTGGAAATAAATGAAAAAAAACGGATTTTTTTTTTCAATATGTGTATCAAATGAAAGGCCTTTATGTGCACATTCCAAAAAATTGAAAAAAAAAAATAGAAACGAAAAAAAACTGTTTTGGCGCAATATGGGTATCAAATGAAAGGCCTTGATGAGCGCATTCCAAAAAGATAAAAAAAACGGAAACAAATTTTTTTTTCAATACCTATGGGTATCAAATGAAAGTTTTTGAAAAGTTTTTTGGAATATGCTCATCAAGGAGCATATTCCAAAAAACTGAAAAAAAATTAAAAACGAAAGGTAAAATTTTTTTTTGCAATATGGGTATCAAATGAAAGGCCTTGATGAGCACATTCCAAAAAACTGAAAAAAAAAAAAACAAAAAATAATATTTTTTGGAAAATATGGGTATCAAATGAAAGGCCTTGATGAGCACTTTCCAAAAAACTGAAAAAAAATAATGAAAAACTGGAAATAAATGAAAAAAAACGGATTTTTTTTTTCAATATGTGTATCAAATGAAAGGCCTTTATGTGCACATTCCAAAAAATTGAAAAAAAAAATAGAAACGAAAAAAACTGTTTTGGCGCAATATGGGTATCAAATGAAAGGCCTTGATGAGCGCATTCCAAAAAGATAAAAAAAAAAACGGAAACAATTTTTTTTTTCAATACCTATGGGTATCAAATGAAAGTTTTTTGAAAAGTTTTTTGGAATATGCTCATCAAGGAGCATATTCCAAAAAACTGAAAAAAAAATTAAAAACGAAAGGTACATTTTTTTGCAATATGGGTATCAAATGAAAGGCCTTGATGAGCACATTCCAAAAAACTGAAAAAAAAAAAAACGAAAAAATAATATTTTTTTTGCAATATGGGTATCAAATGAAAGGCCTTGATGAGCACTTTCCAAAAAACTGAAAAAAAAAAATAATGAAAAACTGGAAATAAATGAAAAAAATACAGCGGTTGTCGCGTTGAGGGGGGGAGGGAAAAGATGCGGAAGTCGAGTATCGGAAATTGGTTAATTTTCTCAACAACCACTTGTCCGATTTAAACAAATAAGGTGTTTTAGGGTAGGTAATATCCTTGACAACATATTTTATTTAGCAATGGTTTTTGTAAATACTATAGTTTATAAAATAATTAGAAAAAAGTCGAATTTCAAACAAAATCATTTTTGGTTTTGTAGATTTGAAGCAGTAAATTAAAATAAAGTACAGAAGTACATATAATATAAAGTACTACGTAAAATTGCCACAGTCATTAGCTTGCTGTTTGTTTTTTAGTTTTGAAATTTGGCTGGAAGACAGCAAAATTATCATCGATATAGTGCGGGAGGTCACTGTCCGAATAATATGGAAACCGCTTTAACGAAAGTCGTCTAATGACGATTCCCGTCGAACCAGAGAGTTCTCTACCGACAACTGGTATCATTGTCTTCAGCATGATCTCTTGAACAAGAATATAGCGGTTGTCGCATTATAAAGTGGTTGAGGGGGGAGGGAGGGGAGGGAAAACATGCGGAAATCGGGTATCAGGGTTTGGATAATTTTTCAGTAACCGCTTGTCCGATTAAAACAAATAAGGTGTCATATGGTAGATAATACCCGTAACAACAAATTTTATCTAACAATGGTTTTTGTAAATACTAAAGTTTATAACAAAAATTGAAAAAAGATGAATTTCAAACAAAGGCTTTTTTAGTTTTGCAGAATTGAAGCAGTAAATTGAAACAAAGTACTATGAAATTAAAACTATGAGGATTTGCCCTAGAAAAAAAATATTTGTACATAGCACAGTTGTTTCACTATATGGAGTAATAAACTTGTTAAACATTTTTATCTAGTAACTATGCTTAAACAATTTTTTGGGTCACGTGGCGAAATGTTTTCTACCATTTTTTTCGAAAATCCTCTACAGAATTAAAACTATAAAGATTATCCTCGGAAAAAAAATACTGGTGAATAGCCCAGTTATTCCACTATATATAAAATTATTAACATGATAAACATTTTTGTCTAGTAACTATGTTAAAAAAATGTTTATTTGTTCACGAGGTGAAATTTTTTCTACCATTTGTTCGAAAATCCTCTACAGAATTAAAACTATGACGATTTGCCCCAGAAAAAAAATAATTGTGAATAGCTCAGTTATTTCACTTTATAGAATAATAAACTTGTCAAATATTTTTGTCTAGTAACTGTGTTAAAAAATATTTTGTGCCGTGCAAACTCATTTAAACATAACTTTGCAGGTCCACCGTGTTATGTGACACAAAACAATTTTTAACACAGTTACTAGACCAAAATGTTTGATAAGTTTATTAATCTATATAGTGGGATAGTTGATCTATTTACTATATTTTTTTCTGGAGAAAATCCTCATAGTTTTAATTCTGTAGAAGATTTTTGGAAAAATTATATGTTAGAGAAAATTTCGCTGCGTGACAGAAATATTTTTTTTTAACATAATTTCTAGACAAAAATGTTTGATAAGTTTATTTTTCTGTATAGTGCAATAACTAAGCTATTCACCAGCATTTTTTTCTGAGGCAAATCATCATAGATTTAATTTTGTAGAGGATTTTCGAAAAAAAAAATTGTGAAGAAAATTTCGCCACGCACCACAAAACATTTTGTAACACAGTTATTAGACAAAAATGTTTTACAAATTTATTATTCTATATAGAAAAATAACTGGTCTATTCACTATTATTTTTTTATGGGGCAAATTTTGATAGTCTTAATTCTGTAGAGGATTTTCGAAAAAAAAGAGATAAAGAAAATTCGCCACGCAATAAAAACATTTTTTCTAACATAATTACCAGACAAAGATGTTTGATAAGTTTATCATTCTATATAATGGGATAACTGGGCTATTTACCGTTATTTTTTTCCTGAGGCAAATCTTCATACTTTTAATTCTGTAGAGGATTTAAGAAAAAAAAATGGATCAAAAAATTTCGCCACGCGACACAAAAAAAATTTTTTTAGCTAGTTACTAGACAAAAATGTCTAACAAGTTTATTATTTTATATAAGGGAATGACTGGGCTGTTCACCGATATTTTTTTTCTGGAGCAAATCTTCATATTTTTAATTACATAGTAGTTTATTTCAATTTACTGCTTCAATTCTACAAAACAAAAAAAAATATTTATTTGAAATTAATATTTTATCTAATTATTTCATAAACTATAGTATCTACAAAAACCATTGTTTGATAAAATCTGTTGTTAAGAATATTACCTATCATATGACAGTTTATTTGTTTAAATCGAACAAGTGGTTATTGAGAAATTAGCCGAACTCTGATAACCGAGTTTTGCACCTTTTTCCTCCCCCCCCTCCCCCCTCCACCACTTTATAATGCGACAACCGCTATATTATTGTTCAGGAGATCATGCTGAAGACAATGATACCAGTTGTCGGTAGAGCACTCGCTTGTCCGACGGGATTTCAATTTTGAAGGCCTGGCCCCTCCTCTATTACAATGATAATGCGTATCTAGTGATTTAAATATTATTTCTTGCTTTTTAGAGGTAGAGTGGGGTTTTGAAGTCGGCTTTTGTTTTTTAAAACAGTTTATTATTTAAAAACTGTATTACATATATTATCTAGGTAGAAAAATCGGTTTGGCCAAACGTGAGATAATGGCGGACAAACATGCATACGGATCAAACTGAGAAGAGAACCTGTGTAACAAATACTTTTCTGAAAACCGCATCAAAATTGGTTCAGCTAAACGCGAGATAATCGCGGACAAACATACATACATACGAGTCAAACTCAGAACCTTCTTTTTTTGAAGTTGGTTAAAACACTAGAACCTTCTCCTAAGTGTAACAAATACGTACTATTCAGAAACGTATCAAAATCGGTTCAGCCAAACGCGAGATAATCGCGGACAAACATACATACATACATACGAGTCAAACTCAGAACCCTCTTTTTTTGAATTCGATTAAAATACTAAAACCTTCTCCTAAGTACGACAAATACTTTTCTGAAAATCGCATCAAAATCGGTTCAGCCAAACGCGAGATAATCGCGGACAAATATACATTACATACCTCCTTTTTTTGTTTTTTGAAGTCGGTTAAAAATATTTTTTTCTTCAATTATTACATATGGACAATCTGAATCTGAATGGATCAAATGAAAGGCCTAAATGAGCTCATTTCAAAACTATATAATTTGTCACTAAAATGTGTGAAATAAAAATAAATAAATTTAAAAAATATTAAAAACACGACTGCCCTGCCAAAACTAAACATTTAAATAACAAGTGCCATTGCAGTCAGAGGATCTATTTGATTAAATCCTGAGATTTGTAGCAGTTTGAGAATAACGTACGGGGGGGGGGGGGGTAGCCGGCAGCGGCGAACTGATTAAATAATAGAAAGCTTATTTATCCTTCTATTAAATGTACTGAATTTTTTACTGAAAATTCCAAAAATCCTGAGATTTCCTCAAATTTTCGAAATCCCGCCGCAATCCTGAGCAAAGTCCAAAAACCCTGAGATCTCCGGACAAATCCTGAGATATGGTAACCCTAGTCGCACTTGGCAAAACAAGAAAGAACCGAAAAACGAAGCGAGGGCGGGTCACTAGTTATGGATAACTGTTATGATTATGATCAATCATTAAGCTTCTATTGAGCTTTTTTATTAGCGCTATCAATGGACTTACTTATCGTCCGATAACGAACGGAAATAGATATTCATAAGCTGATAAATAAACGGTGTGAAGTGAAAAAGTACGTCCACTATTAAATATTAGGGGGGTCATTCATTAAGGAGTGTATATCCGCAATTCAAAGACATTAGCGTTTTTCCAATTAGGTACTTACTATTGATGTAAACTTTAGTTTTAGGAAGCAAAATTCTTAAATTAGTGCCGTAATAACACCGAATACACAATAGTACAAGTGTAATAGAGAGAAAAATATGCTCTAAGGAAAAGTATAATAAATTATCAGGTATTTTAAAACGAATACACTGACAAGCTTTGAAAATCCACTTGAACAGATAATTTATCTGTGGCCCTACCATGAGTTGATGCAAACTGTTTACGTTACCGTAAACTATCGGATGTACTGCTCACATTCAATGCGAGTGAAAGAGAGAAAACGATAGTTTACGGTAACGTAAACAGTTTGCATCAACTCATAGTAGAGCCACTGTTCAAGTGGATCCTTAGAAAAGTACAACATCAACTCCACTATAATGTATGGAACAGCTGATTTTGTTCGCGATTTCGTGGTTGGCCCCATAGTAAAAGTTATTCATTCACGTGGTCTGAAATCCCCTTATCATTTTTAGATATACTTCGAAATTAAGACAAGAGCGCGTGCAGTCTGCACACTAGCGCCGCCATTGGAAATAAAATCATAGTGCTTAAATAAAAAAGAAATTATGAATTATCTCTCTGGAGTGCTCTCCGAACAAGCTTTGCGGTACTTTTTATCACTTAAGCAATATTTTCTAGCCTGTTGTTTAGTTATATGGACTTTTATTGCGAAAAGTGGCCACTTTTAACAATAAAAGTCAATTAAACTAAACGACAGGCTAGAAAATATTGCTTAAGTGATAAAAAGTACCACAAAGCTTGTTCGGAGTGCACTCCAGAGAGATAATTTACAAATTTGTCTTTATTTAAGCACTATGATATTTTTTCTAATGGCGGCGCTAGTGTGCAGACTGCGCAGCCTTATCCGATACGATATCGGATAACGATATTAACGATAGCCGATATCCGATAGCCAATATCGTGTGCTGTTTTCAGATATTTCCGATAATATTGTTCCGATTCGGCCATTTGCTCGATAGATTCGTGTGGGCAGGTCATCATGGCAGACTATAATAGAAAACTTTATTTGCTGTATAATAATGTATATATTAAAGACGCAAAAAAATATCTGTGCAAAGAAAATATTTGATACATACCATTGTGGAAGCTAGATATTCAGAGGGACCGAAAACTCAGAAAATACTAATAATTGATAGAAAGTATATTAACAGCAAATATTTGCAAGACCATTCTAATGAGATATAATTTATTGCTAGACGGCGTGTTTATCAACTCCCTGCTGAAAAAATCAACAAAAAGATGATATCTTGGACAGACATTTTTTTCTGGTTAACATTGTTTAATATATAAATCATTTCAATAAAAAAACTAAATTATTTTCATATTTTCAAAACCACACGATAACTAACAAAAAATACGCCCGTTTAAAATTGAAATATTCCCATACTATGTATGGAGTAATGTATGGAGTCATTCAATCTTTGCCCTGTCCTAACCTGAAGAAAGCTGCATCGATTAAAAACTTAAGAACAACGAAGAAATATTTTCTTTTAAAGGTTATGTATGTCTATAAAATAAAATATATCTAGTTAAAAACTAGTGCATTTTTATTCGATATTAGATATGATCTAGCATTGCAACGGTTGGTTTGTTAGTGATCTTATTAAAATGATAATGGGATTATAGAATCAATATATTTTGCTTAATTCATAAAAAGGAACAGGTCTTCAGTAATACGGTTTCTTATATAAATTGTAGGCTGATTGACCAGTTTCATTGCCTTGTATTAGCATACTAGCGTAAAGACTTCTCCTATCGAATGGTTCTAGGAACAACATCGAAATAATCATTAAACTTTATTTTTATTCATTTTACGTATTTACACATCAGTTAAACTAGGTCCCGTGAGTGTATAGTGACAGTTTAAGTTTCCATAGTAATTACCCACTCATTACAACAGGCGTATGTCACGGAACTGTCAAAATTGGTTTATTAGTCAAGATTTCGCTGTATCACCCGTATACATCGCGGGCTTAGAGCATCGCGGAAGGGAGCAGCCTTAGCGATTATTACTCTATTCAATTTTTTCTGGCATTTTTTGCGGGGGGGGAAAGTGCACACAAGTGCAGTTCCGCATACTCACATACAAAAACAACACTGTAAAGACGACACCAACACATAAAAAATAAAACAAAACAGCAAAAATTTGTGTACGGATGAGTCACACATCAAAATATGACACGTTTTTGACATAAAGGGCTAGGCTCAACTGTCGTTGCAGCAATATCGATACGGAAAAAGGAATAAAGGTAACAAACTCAAACATTTTACATGGGGTGATTAACAACAAAGAGCCCCTTCTCCTTATTTATATGATCCTGGTACTTTGGAGACGTAAGTAATTAAAAATATATAAAAAAACTGAAACTTCCTGTCAGCAGAAGTCAGATTTGAATATTTTATAAATATAATAATTTTTGGTTTGGTCACCACACCAGTGGTGAAATGGGAGTAAGATGGTGTTATTTGGTCACGGGTAGTCAGTTGAGAAATTGGAGTTCCAACCAACCACTGGTGGTAGGATTTGGCGGTCAGATGGTCTGGAAGGAGCAAAAAAGTCTCAGGATGCGCACGTTATTAGAGTAGTAGGCTTACAGGGCTCTTATAATTGTTTTGTGACATGTCATCGTTCTTAAATTAGTCTTAAACAAGTTAATACGGACTCAAGAACACTCAGTCTTATTGCCTAGTCTCATATACGTATTAAGAGCATTTTATGACGTTTTTCTTTTATAGGGATCTTATTCCATTCATTTTTATATAATAATATAAGATGTATCAAAAAAATTATTTATTCTGTGAGAGAACCAATAAATTTATGCTGTGATATTATTTTACTCTTTGACGCAGAATGTGACAGTGCAAAACTGCAAAGACCAAATAGAGTCTGTCAGAAGTTAAAAAGAATTAATAAATATTTAAGGATTTTTCAGGTATATTATATCACATTTATGAGACTGCCTGGAGCAGGACCAGGCCATGTCCTTTATCGACAAACATTGTGATACGGTAACATCACTAAGTTGCTCATCGGCGAGATCTCGGATTTATCTAGCGACAGATCTGAAATTTGTACGGTCGAGCCATGGACGAGCAGACCCGATGTCACTGAACAAATTTGACAACTAATCAAGAATAAAATGTACGAATTTAATGTTTAAATGTAAACAAATAGCAATAATACGACAAAAAATTACTTTCATGTGAAATGTAACACCGTCTTTTTGTAAACTTTGATGTTCCAGACCTCTTTTAACAGTAAAAAACTCATCAATTCGGCATTTTAAACACTGCAGCGTTCACATGCGCGACTGGACTCGGTCTAGAAAGAAATCCGGGCGCAACTGGTTTTATCAACTGCATATGCCCATTTGGGCTTGTACTTCGGCAGAGGGGAAAGCTTCGTATGGCTTCTCTTTCTGGGACAGAAGCGCGTCTTACTCTAAGATCGCGGGTAAATGTTTATTAGTAAGGCAGTTAGTATGGAGACTGATCGACGACATGACCACGAACTGACAGAGACCAATAGAGAAGAGAAGGCTATGCCAGGCTCTGCGCACACAGACAGAATTTAAATACACGTATAGCACACATACAAACAATATCGTCCGACAGCTCACGGGCATCCTATGATATCGGCTCCGATATCTGATATCGGGCCGGACAATGTGAAAGACAGATACATATTTTATACGTTTTACTTCCTCCGATATCGTATCGGCGGCCGATACCGATATCGTATCGGATAATGTGAAAACGCTCTTACGGTGCATTTTACTGAAATTATAAAAAACCTTGTGACAGACAGGGTTTTTTTAGCAATAGGTAAGTTTTGTGGATTGACACAGAACAATTAATAAAAGACAGAATTCTCTTTCAACTGGCTTTTTAAACCAAAAGCTTGAAAGAGTATTCAATAACCTTTGATTATTCTGTCAAAACCATTCGTCATTTTCGAAGTGTCAACCGTTGCATCATAATAGTGCACAAATCTTAGCCGCAAATATGTGAAAATTACCAAGAAAATGCCAGACGAAGGAACAATTTTATTCAAAATTGTAAAAAGTTTTTTGCTTAGAGTTTTGATATGTAGTAAAGTTGTGTGTTGTTTCCCCTTAGACAATATCGGTTTGTCACAATCTTCTCGACCAACCAGTGCGTTCAGCAAATTCAGCAGAAAAAGCCACGGTAAAAGCCACAAGTCCCCTAAAAAATTCCTATCCACCAAACAAATTTTCGAAGCCAAAACCCCCGATTTATCAGACACATCGAGAAGTAAAAAGAATAAAAAATATTTCAGCAGCAAATCATCGCTTAAATCGACAAAAGAATCCGATTCCATACAGCCACACAATATACGAAGCACGCGTGATAATAGGGCCGTGATGGAATGGGTGAAATTGAAGAAACTAAAAAAGGGGGAGAAAGATAAGACGACGAAATCAAAAACTGCATCTGTGGCAGCGGCTATTATTGGAGATGTTTACGACTTAAAAGAACCGGATATGAAGGTTAATAACAAGAAGTTTAAAAACATTTTCCATGCAAAGATAGGGAACAATTTTAGTGAAACGGATATTTCGAAGAGAGACGCGTCCAAATTGGATAACAGTTCCGTTTCAGAGAGTCGAGAATTTGTCCTTGAAATGTATGATAATTTTACATAATTGTCGAAATAAAACAATAATATTATTTAGATTTCTTTTATTATTTACATTACACGTTAATAAATAGCATCATTTGGTGTGTGCGTTTAAATATAAAAGTAGTGCCACATGAGTAAAGAGAAGGACCAGAGACAAAGCTTCATACAACCGCGCGAATCGGTTGCACATGCGGAGAATGTGTGCGTGTCCACTGGCCGCTTGTCGCGTACGCGGAAAAACCGGAAAAAACCTGTTTTGATAACTGCAGCCAGTGGACAATCTAAGGGCATTGCTTGTTTTGTTAGTTCCAAGTTTGAATTTCACGTCAGAAGCTTTGTCTCTGGTCCTTTTCTTTACTCATGTGGTAGTGCGCCCAAAATAAAAACAGAGTGTTGCCAACTTATTAACAAAAATTAATTACCAAATGGTAATAATATAGTAACTTGAAATATCACAGTGTATGCTATAAATAATTTAACAATAATTGTAAAACCCGTAACAAAAAGCTTCCCAAGCAGAATTCGAAAATTACTTAATATACCTAATATTCACTATTTATATTCGATTAGGTCAATAATATTATCATTAAAATGTTGAACAATGCCCTGTTTACACGAGCTTAACTACTAATGCTTAGTACTTGTTACTTGTCACTAATACTATGCTCATAAACACTCTAAACAAGCGCTTCGAGAGTATGTTTACATGGGAGGTATTAGTGTTAGTGACAAGTACTAAGCATTAGTAGCTAAGCTTGTGTAAACAAGGTATTTAACTGACAAACCAATTGAGCACTTGCAGCAGAAAATATAAGATAGAAAAAGCTTTTTGGAATGTTTGGAAAAAACGGCTCTCCGTGCAGTTACGCACACAAACATTTCGCACAAGAAATCTCGGACCATGTCAGGCTATATTCAGTACTGTAATGTACGATTCTAACCAACCAATCAATGCGTTAGCATGCATGAGCATCCGTCGGCACGTGTCCGCATCCGTCGGCATGCACTTCTAGGAGCGCACCGCAATCAGTCAGTTAGTCTGTCTAAAAGTCTGTTTACAGAGAAATTATTAAATTATTTATAAAACTTATACTGGTAACCCTGTTGGTGCTCTCAAAATTCTAATTGTAAACATATTAATTTTTTTATTTATTTAGATGGGTATTGGTGGGGTGGTTGGGGATTTAGGTGGGTAATAAAATTACCTTTGAAATTACCCATGTAAACAGACTTTTTAGACAGACTCTATTTCATTTCATTTATTGATATGACATACACAACAAATGACAGTCGACAATAGCACACAATAACAGCTTAGACATGTTTTGAACCAAACTGATATCAAAACACGTGCACACAAAGAAATTCATGCGATGTGAAAACATTTAAATTATTACAATTATTATAAATTGGTACTGTAAAAGTTGCGTTAATTAATATTGATTAGTTTACATAATTATTAAAGGGAAAATATTGAATTAATTATTGAAATTATTACAGTGATCAGAGATATTAATTTGACATAAATTATTGATTTATAACCCCTCGTTTTCACCAAGGTATAATACAAGTATAATACATGTTTTATGCAATTGTTTTGATTTTTGTTCTCATTCATATACATGTATAAAACATGTTGTATACAAAACTTGTTATGTACTTGTAATTGCCTACTTTCATTTAGTTCAAACACACGTTTGTACACAGTGTGAACGAGAAGAATGTTTGAGACTGTTGCAATACATGTATAAAACAAATACTTGTTTACAACAAGTTTGCAACAAGTATTCTACAAGTTTTGTATGAGACTAGTATTTAACATGTTTCTTGGTGAAAACGATGGGTTATAAAGTAAGTGTCACAGGATGCGTTGCCGGTGCATCGATTGTACGATATTGTGCGATAAGACGATGCGTGCGGACGCATGCCGCCGCGTGCGGACTGCGGATGGATGCGGACGCATGCCAACACGTGCGGACTGCGGATGGATGCGGACGTTTGCCGACGCATACGAACTGCGGACGGATGCGGACGCATGCCGACTCGTGCGGACTGAGCCGACCGGCAGCCGACGCGTACCGACTAATGGAACTTTTTCCTCATCAGTGATAGTTATTTAGTATAGTGCGAATCAGGAAAGATGACCAAAACTGGCACCCATCTTCGCATGATAACTCCCGAAGAAAAGACTTATGACAATATAATATTTCATAATATATTATAGATATTAATATTATTTTGTTTTAAGTCTTTTCTTCATGAGTTATAATGCGAAGAAGGGCACCATTTTGTGGTCATCTTTCGTGATACGAACTACATATACCTTGTGGTAGCACTAATGAGAAAAAGTCAAATTAATTCTACGGTAGAGCTGAGTGTCCAGTAACAAGTGGGAACAAACCTAGCAATTTTGTATTGCACAGAAAAGTTGGTGGGTCAATACCTACTGTAAATGGGTTCGAACCTCTTAGTATGAAAGGCTGGCATAGTGGTAGGTTACCTTAATTTTTTATTTTTGATGGGGATTTCGGAAATAACGCGTGAAATTTTAAACAGTTGGCTCTTGCAGTGGGGTGGATCCACTCATAAATACAAACAACTTTTAATATGGCGCCAACTCTGATATCGTGAAAAAAACAGCTGTTCCATACATCAAGGTCGAGTAGGTATTGCGCTTTTGTATGGAACAGCTGATATTTTATTTTTCGAGATATCAGATTTGGCCCCATAGTAAAAGTTGCTTGTAATCATGAGTGGAACCACCCCACTGTGGGAACCAAATGATTAAAATTTCAGCGGGTATAGCGGTGCACGATGAAACGATAGAGGATATCGAATAAAGGAGTCGTTCTTTCCTGGGCCCACTTTTTTTAAATTTTCCTACACCCATAATATTTTTTTTCTAGTAGATTTCTCTCGTAGTACAAGGTTTCCGAAAAGAAAAAAAATTATAACCCCTACAAACATAAATAAAAAATATTTAAAAACTCAAACAATGGTGTTCTTTATCGCGTATTTCTTAATGTTTTCGCTTTAAAATGAAAGTGTTTTATAATTAATTTTACTCTCCCGAGTATATCAATAAATTCTAATGCTTGTTACAAATATTTACAGCTGATTTAATCCTGAAAATCCATTTTGTGTGGCTACCGGCTGTTAAGGAATATTCCTTTGCATTTTTATTTCTATTAAAATGGCGACATTGCCTGTTGATATGTCATTTGTAATTTTATTTGACATCTGATAGAATCAATGTGACATATGACAGTAGAAAATCAATGTTGCCAAGGTAGAAAAAGTTTTGGGTTGCTGTTTTATTAACTTTAATTAGCCAACAATTTTTTGAAAAAACTAATGTTTGCAGGGATAAAAAAAATATATTATATACATGTAAAGGTTCCTTATTTTTTGCTCTTTCCATGAAATATAATTTCATGACCGTAGGCCATGGGTTACCCAATGGGGCCCAGCCTCCATATAAAAATGGAACATCTCCTTTGAATACAGGATTTTGTTATTTCAATTTCTACTGAAAATACAAGTGCTTTATCCAGTTTTTATATACAGGATCTTTAACATGGATTATATCAGAAACGTAGCGCTTTAGGACTTTATATCATATAAAATTTTTTATTCGTCCACAGATCCCCTATCGATATACATATATAGGTTTTATCGTGCGCCGCTATTTCCGAAATCTCCGTCAAAAATCAAAAATTATGGTTACTACTATGCCAAAATGTTCAAAGCCCTTTATTTTTTATTCTTTTTTCTGCTTCAAAGAGTTTTTATAAGGCCACATAGCTAACGCCGGTGATAATTTTAAAAACAAACACGGTTTAATTGCGCTCAGTACAAAGTGAAGCGAATAGAATTTCCATACGCTAGCTTTTGGGATATTTTCTTCTAAGTATCTTGTGCCGAAGAATAGCAGAGATGTCGCGAAAATTGATATTAGTAGCGATCGGTTTTTTGTGTAATGGCGGTACCTGCAAAAAACATAGATATATAACTATATTTGTTTATAAAATTGACATACAAAACCTCAAAATAATGGTGATTGGAATAGGTAGTGCAATGGAATTTAGTGACGTTCTCTTAATATGGATAAGACTTGCGGGATTCGGAGTTTGATAATATATAAAAATATATTTAAATAGTATTAAATATATTATAATTTTGAATATTAGTAATATTTGATCTCATAATATTCGAATCCTTTTAAGCTACATATATACAAGGTTATTAGTAAAATACCAACAACCTCGCATATTCTTCGATTTTCCCAAAACCAGACAAAAAAGTCGACTTTTCATACAAAACTCGATCAGCTGTTCGAACATTTGTATGGAAAGTCGATTTTTTTTGTCTGTTTTCGGAAAAGTCGTAGAACAAATGTTGTTGTTTATGATGTTAGTAATCTACTCCTACGAGGTTGTTGATGTTTTACAAATAACCCTGTATAATCCCTACCAAGCAGGATTTAAAGGTATATCAAAAGGCAAAGGCAAAAATAACGGTTGGCACTCCGGGAGTGCCGGCAGAAGTGAAAACTTGAATATTAAGTTTGTGCATTTTTGATATTTAGAAATTAGCGGCAAAGGATTAAAATTATTTCTTTCCTATTACTATACAGTCACAAAATTCAATCTGTTTGTAATTAGAGAAAAATTCTAAAGATTTCGCGCCAGTGGCCTAATTTTTACATGCACGCATTCTACGATTTAAACTTATAGTCACAGAGTATAAATAAGTCTATGATTTCACCGAAGAGATCGCTGCTATTAGTTCCATTTTCAAAATAAGCGCGTTGCTGGTGACACAAGTGTTTACATGACGTCTTAAAATGACGCGCCGCCATTTTCAACGCGCCCCGTAGAAAGAGAGGGGGATACTTCCGCCGTCAGCTGTCTTCTCTCCATCCGTCACATCCATCTTACGCATTTTCGATCAGCCACGTGATTCCTGACGCGAGTTTAGCATTCCCCATACAAAAAGCGCACGACGCCGCTAAAGAAGTTTTCACTTCAAAAATTTATTTAAGGGAGTTAATTTATGTGTTGACAACCTGTCTCATCAATGGAATCACTGGATTGGGTTGCTGACTGGAATGGATAATTTCGAAGGCGAAGCTGTGGGCGGAAAGCTAGTATAAAATAAATAAATATCACTCACTTGGCGACTTCCGGTGTGACTGTAAGCGCCCACCCCAATAGCGATGCAGTGGACTGCACTAATGCGAATATAGGGGTGGTCGAAACGCGAATCGAGTCTGGATATTGACACCATTTGAATGCCTGGACAAGAAAAAACAACATTATTTAATGTAATTACCCGACTGCAGGAGGGTTATGTTTTTTGCGCGTATCTTGTTTGTATGTAATATTCTTTATTACCTCATATCTTTTAAACGGATGAACGGATTTCCATGATTAACATATCGTTACATTTGTCTCGTCAGCCCAAGTGTTCTTAAGAAGGTGGCGTTATAAAAAAACCAACATGGCGGCTGCACGGTGCTATTATAAGAAGTGGAATTTTTTTTTTTTTATTTAGAATACTATAATATGGGTGTCAAATTAAAGGTCTTATTAAAAGGATTTCAAAAAGGTATATCATGATTGTAATAAATAATAACTAAAAAGAAATAAATTAAAAAATAAATTAAAAAAAATAAAAACCCTCCTGCATAAAAAGTCAACTGAAAAGATGGAAACAAGATTAAATATTAAAGGCAGGCAATTATAACATGCAGTCGGAGGCATATAACTTAAATAATTCATAATGTCACTTTCTTTATGCATGCCTCCAACTGCATGTTATAATTGCCTGCCTTTAATATTTAATCTTGTTTCCATCTTTTCAGTTGACTTGTCTTTTTATGCAGGAGGGTTTTTTTTCCATAACATCATTATCGTTAGTTTTGACAAGGCTATCGAATAAAAGGCATGTAACGTTTTGGTATGGAGCCTAGTATACCTAGCTATATATGTGTTTAGGGTTTATTTATGTTTGTGGATTATGTGACTTTCTTTATTCCATCATAACTTCTAAATGGCTTAACCAGCGAAAATTTTTCTATGTCTATGGGCTTAACGGATTTGGATGTATGGGGTATCGTTAGAATCCTTACATCATTCCGAGTGACACTTGTTATATATATATATTTTTAAATCAATATGCCGACTGTACGACGCCACTATCAAATGTGAAAAAAATATTTTACTTCAATTATTGCAATATGGGCATCAAATGAAAGGCCTTAATCAGCACATTTCAAAACTATATCATTTGTCACTAAAATGTGTGAAATAAAAATGAATAAATTTAAAAAATATTAAAAACACGACTGCCCTTCCATAAATGACTAAAAAGTTAAATAACAGGTGTAATTTGCAGTCGGGGGACCTCTTTGATCAAAAATTGATCCATAAAACGGTCCCCCGACTGCAAATCACACATGTTTTTTAACTTTTTAGTTCGTTTTAGCAGGGCAGTCATGTTTTTAATAATTTTTTATTTTATTTTTGCATTTCATTTAGCGGTAAGAGTGCAATAATTTAACGCCGAAAACGTTTTACTTGAAGTATAATGAAAAATTTAATACCATAATAAAATTGTCAATATCATAGTAAAATTACTAGGCTCTAAAAAATAATCTTCATATATCTCCGAAAGTATACATTTTACAACACTATGACCAACAATAATTTGTGTTTATTTTGACGTTTCCTATCGATTGACACTAGTTTTATCAGTTGCGAAGAATTTTCTTTTTTTTTTCAAAATGGCGGGTATGCCAGAAAGGTTAAAGCTAGAGACAAACTGAGCCCACGTACGCAACGTACGCAACGCATTATTAAATCTAAACGGTAGAATTTGTATGCCTAGAAACACACTTGTCATACGCAATGCTATCACACGCGTCCCATGGAACGTTCGATCTGTCGGGCCAGATCGGCGTGGGAAGATGGAGGGGATATACATACGCTATCCCACGCGTACGACTAGTGTGTTTCTAGATCTTACGTTCGCAGCGCAGACACGGATTAGACGTAGCGGTATAAGTACCCTCACTTAAAATGGGAGACCAACAACTTATTGATTTGGTTAGGCGATATGAAGCCATTTTTAATATTAAATCCATTGAATATCGCGATTCTATTTTACGCATTGCAGCATGGTAAGAAATAGCAAAACTCAATGGCGCGGAAATATACATTTAAAAATAACAAATGTAATAAATCGTCCTCAAATTCACTGTCAGACTCAGATAACATTGTACCCTGAAGAAATCCCAACAGCGTCTGATGTCAATATACGTCGTATTCGTGGGACAAGTGTGCACACCAAGTCTCCCACGTTGCGTAGCATACGTTGCGTACGTGGGCTCAGTTTGTCCCTACCTTTACAGTCATGGTCTTTGTAGTACCTATTTAAATATTGGAAAAGTTTTTTGGTATCGTGTTGTGTTGGGACAATAATTGGGAATTTTACCCGATTTACTATGACAAAAATGTATCGCACCACAAAAAGGGTTAGTTCCAGAGATTCTGGGTATATTATTATACTTAAGACAATTTAATTTTTAAGACAGGAAAAAGTAAAAAAATCGTAGTGATTAAAAAGACGAAATTGTGAATTGTGTTCTTCTAGTGAACTTAGAAGAAGATTTGTGGTACTTTTCATTGCTTAAACAATATTTTCTAGCCTGTTGTTTAGTTTAATGGAGTTTTTTGCTAAAAGTCGCTACTTTTAAATCACGTAATATAGCGTGTCGTGACACTCAACTGTCAAAATCCATTGTCTTTGGACAGTTTATGATAAATCGTTCCGTAGATATATTATATCGCGTTTTGGTGGTCTTTGTTATCATTTTTAGGGGTCATTTAACTCCCTAGGCTAAACGATCTAAAAATTATAAAAAAAAGACTCTTAGGTAGGAAATACACGGTAAATTTTTAACTATATCTAAAAACGAAATGGGGATTTTGACCACATAAATGAACAATTTTTACTATGGGGCCAACCACGAAATCGCGAAAAAAAATCAGCTGTTCCATAGAAAAGTACAACATTGACTCGACTATAATGTATGGAACAGCTGATTTTTTTTCGCGATTTCGTGGTTGGCCCCATAGTAAAAGTTGTTCATTTGCGTGGTCTGAAAACACCATTTCATTTTTAGATATATGTAAAGGAATAAGATCCTTTCTTTAAAGTTTAAATTTTGGCGCGCCTGTTAAGACCTTTAAAGGTCGATAACTGTTTCCTTGGATACTCCGAGAAACTAGAATAATAAAGATTGTGACATTAACAATTAACACTGAAACTTCATAATAGAAAAAAGTAATTTGGATTGTAGAAAGAAATAAACTTTAAATGTCGTTTCTTTGTTTTCAGAGCAACACATGGTTTTTTATATTCCCTACAACCGCATAAAAAGAAACAGTCTTATAAAACGACATTTCTAGTCAAGAAACATGGAAAAATTGCGATTTACGTTCGCAGTATTATCGGCGGCCGATGGAAAAAGTAATGTGATATGCATAACCTCAATTGAGACACCCGATGGACGTTTATATGATATACCTGATGAACTAAAACCGGCAAGTAAACACACTATCATAACAACCTCAACTGTTTTCACAAAATTAAAAAATTCTTTGAAGAAAAGACATCAAACACGAAAGCTATGGATCCCATTAACACCGGAATTGAGAAAAATTTACTTGGATGAAGGAGAAAACATACAATTTTGCGACCAATACTTAGACGAAATAACAAATGAAACCAGGCTTTCAAATAATTCTAATAGTATAGAAACTGGAAATAAAAATTTTGGGAAAGTAACTGAAAGATTTTTATTGGAAAAATTTTCAGGGAAAACTTCAAACGTTAAACAATGGATTAACGAATTTGAGAGTGAGTGTACGCGTTTCGAAATAATAAAGGATGCAGAAAAAATCGAAACTTTAAAACATTTACTTGAAAAGCAGTGCTTAGATTGGTACACAAGTATGTTAATAAAATATACGGTAGATGCGGAATGGACAACATGGAAAACAAACTTTTGTGAGACTTACGGAAATAAAGGTTGGTCACAAGTTAAATATGCATTTATGTTTAAATTCCAAGGAGGTTCATTACTGGAATATGCCACAAAAAGGAAAGACTGCTATTAGAGGTAAATAAAGAAATTGACACGCAGACAATGATAAATCTTATTGTAATGGGTTTACCAGATTATATAATGTACAAGATGGATAAGGAATCAATAACATCCACAGCTAACCTGTACAATGAAATTGGTAAACATGAGCAAACAATATATAAAAATACTTATAATAAATTTAAAAAAAATATTTTAGATAACAAAGTGAAAACTGATAAAATAAAACCTTGCAAAATATGCGAAAAATTATATTATATTAATTAAATAAAGGAAGCCGTTTCCACGCTGAAGAAAAGTGCTGGTTTAAACAAACTGATGATTATGACAATAAGAGAAAATATAGCAAGAATATAAACAATACTGTATTGGATGTTGAATTGAGTGAGAATGAACAAAAAAACGAATAATAACACCATTAATTAAAGTCAAACTAACATTAGAAGAAAAATTAGACGTGCTTGGTATATATGATTCAGGCTCCAACGTTTCTTTGGTTAATTCTAAATTATTAAGACTAAAGAGAAAAGAAGATAATGAAAACAATGCAAATTTAATAACAATTAATGGTGTTAAAAGAACAAAAGGTTTGACAACAATGAAGATTAAAGTTTTTAATATAGAGAAAAAAAATTGATGTTTATATTGTAGATGGAGAGGACTTTCAATATGATTTCCTAATTGGACTAGATATGATTAAAGAGTTTAATTTGATTCAGAATGAAAATTTGGAAGTGTCACAAAAAACAGAAGAAAATTTTATTAAAGAGAAATTACACATAAAACATATTACTAATAAAAATGAGGATATAACAAACTTAAACTTGATAAATTATAATGAACATGTTAAGGAAGAAGAATTTTTAATGGATCAGAGTCATTTAAATAATCAGCAAAAAACTGAAATAAATAAACAAACTCATTGAAAAATATAAATCAAGCTTCGCAAAGGATAAATATGATATTGGAACAGTAAAAGATTATGAAGCACACATTGATTTGCTTGTGGACAAATACTGTAGTAAAATACCATACAGATGCTCAATAGAGGATAAGTTAGAAATAGAAGAACAAGTAGGAAAATTACTAGAAAGAAACCTTATAGAAGAATCGTACAGTCCTTTTGCTGCACCAGTAACCTTAGCTTTTAAGAAAGAAGATAATAGGAAAACCAGATTGTGTATTGATTTCAGAGATTTAAATAAAATAGTGGTACCACAGGCTCAACCGTTCCCGTTGATTGAGGATTTGGTTACAAAAACCAGAAACTGTAAGTATTTTTCAACATTAGATATAAACTCTGCGTTCTGGTCCATTCCCTTGCGAATCGAACATAGAAAGAAAACTGCTTTTGTAACTCAGGAAGGCCATTACCAATGGACGTGTTTACCTTTTGGTCTAAAAACCTCTCCAGCTACATTTCAGAGAATCTTGAGTAACATACTAAGAAAGTACAAATTAACGGATTTTACAGTAAATTTCATCGATGATATTCTGATATACTCCAAATCTTATTCTGAGCACATAAACCATTTATCGCTACTTTTGGAGGCGATAAAAAAGAAGGTTTTAGGCAAAAATTCACAAAATGTACATTTGCTACTAATTCAATAAAATATCTGGGACACATAATACAGAATAATACAGTTAGACCAGTGAGAGATAATTTAATTTCTATAAGGGATTTCCCAACACCAAAAACTCAGAAAAATATTAGACAGCTTCTGGGAAAAATAAATTTCTACCGCGAATATATACCAAACAGCTCAATAATATTAGAACCACTTCATAATTTACTGAAAAAGAATAAAAAAATTATTTGGTGTACGGACTGTCAAGACGCTTTTGAGAAAATAAAACAACTGCTGTGCTCACAACCCATCTTAGAGATTTTTGATCAAGACTTGCCAATAAACATATACACCGATGCATCGTTACACGGTATTGGAGCGGTGTTAAAGCAAATACAGCCCAATGGAATTGAAAAACCGGTAGCATACTTCTCAAAAAAATTAAACGATGTTCAAAAGCAAAAGAAGGCTATATACTTAGAATGTTTAGCCATTAAGGAAGCAATAAGGTACTGGCAATACTGGCTTATAGGTAAACCTTTCACTGTCTATTCAGACCACAAGCCGTTAGAAAATTTAAATGTTAAAACTAGAACAGATGAAGAACTGGGAGAATTAGTATATAATCTATCACAATATGATTTCAAAATAAAATATTCTCCAGGAAGAGAAAATTTAGAAGCAGATTGTTTGAGTAGAAATCCTGTATTGGAAGCAAATAAAGATATGGATGAACAATTAAAAATAATAAATTTAATAACATTGGATGAAATAGTAACAGATCAAGAGAAAAATGAGGATATTAAAAAATATAAGAAAAATTTAATACATAAACACAAAATATATTACAAGAGAGTAAATAAACAAGAAAAAATCTTACTGTCAGAAGAATTCAGTATAAAAATTATAAAACAAATACATGAAAATATGTGTCATATAGGTATAAAACAAATGCAAAAGAAAATAGAAAAGTTTTATACATCAAAGAATTTAACAAGAAATATTTGTTAAATTGTGCAAGAAATGTGAAATATGTATAAAGAATAAGACAAGAGGGCAAATAAAATATGGTTTAATGTCGCACTTGGGTCCTGCTTCAAAACCATTTGAAATTGTCTCCATAGACACGATTGGAGGTTTTGGCGGCTCTCGATCAACAAAAAAATACTTACACCTTTTAGTAGATCATTACACCCGATATGCATATATAGTAACCTCGAAGACACAGAATGCAAAAGACTTTATAAAACTATTAAATAATGTACCAAATTGTAATGAAATTGGCATAGTTCTTACTGACCAATATCCTGGAATAAACTCAAAAGAATTTAAAGCTTTTCTAAATGATAAATCAATTAAGCTAATTTTTACTGCAGTAAATTCGCCATTCTCAAATGGACTTAATGAACGATTGAACCAAACACTTGTAAATAAGATTAGATGCAAAATGAATGAAAAACCAAATACGTCATCTTGGACAACTATTGCTCATGAATGTGTGGATAGATATAATAATACTGAACATACTATCACAGGCTTTGCTCCGAGATACCTGTTGGATGGTACAGATGTTTCAATCTTACCAAATGAACTTAAACTAGGAAAAGAAGCAGATAACTGGATTAAAGACAGAAAAATAGCATTTGAAAGATCCATTAAGTCACATGAATATAACAAAATGATAAATGATAAATATAGAACACACCATAATTTTAATATTGGTGATGTGGTATATGTGGAAAATGGGCACAAACTAAATAGAAGAAAACTGGATGAGCTAAGGATTGGGCCTTATAAAATTGAAGAAAAAATATCCGAATCAATTTACAAGATTAATACAGGTCATAAGAAATTAGAGTCAAATCTGTTCCACATTACTAAACTTATTCCTGTTCCTACTGAAGAAGACAGTGCAGGTGGTAACGAAAATTTCAGTGAAAATTTTCTAACCTAGGGGGGGAGATGTAAAGGAATAAGATCATTTCTTTAAAGTTTAAATTTTGGCGCGCCTGTTAAGACCTTTAAAGGTCGATAACTGTTTCCTTGGACACTCCGAAAGATGGCGCTATCGGGCGGAGAAACGTAGAATAATAAAGATTGTGACATTAACAACTAACACTGAAACTTCATAATAGAAAAAAGTAATTTGGATTGTAGAAAGGAATAAACTTTAAATGTCGTTTCTTTGTTTTCAGAGCAACACGTGGTTTTTTATATTCCCTACAACCGCTTAAAAAGAAACAGTCTTATAATAGTTAAAAATTAACCGTGTATAGATGATTCAAAACCGTTAATTTTTAGGGTTCCGTACCCAAAGGGTAAAAACGGGACCCTATTACTAAGACTCCGCTGTCCGTCTGTCTGTCTGTCTGTCTGTCACCAGGCTGTATCTCATGAACCATAATAGTTGAAATTTTTACACATGATGTATTTTTGTTGCCTCTATAACAACAAATACTAAAAACAGAATAAAATTAATATTTAAGGGGGGCTCCCATACAACAAACGTGATTTTTCTGCCGTTTTTGCTCGATATTAATAACGACAACAGGTAGGCAGTTGAAATTTTCACAGATGATGTATTTTTGTTGCCGCTATAACAACAAATACTAAAAACATAATAAAATTAAAATTTAAGGGGGGCTCCCATACAACAAACGTATTTTTTTTTGCCGTTTTTTTGTACGGAACCCTTCGTGCGCGAGTCTGACTCGCACTTGGCCGGTTTTTTTTTTGTTAAGCTTTGTGTATGTGATATGTGCTGCCAATAAAATGCTATTCTATTCTATTCTACAAGATTATTTTGACTTTAAAATCTTACCAATTTAACAGTCCACTGCGGATCCATTCCGCACAACACTAAACTGCCATACGTAACCACGCTTATAAGTATAGTTAGTGCTGCCGAAAACACGTGCCACATTACTGTAGAACGCGTGCTTATTTGAAAGCCATAGCCCCAAATATACGGATCGGATACATATATGCAGAGAGCTGGAGCGAGAAATGAACCTGAAATGCAAAATTAAAAATTATTCAGGGTGTCCTGTTATTTGGCAGTTACACGGGTCTGTTTTCCAGACACTTTCTGTTTGACAGTGGCTTGTAAAATCAAATCGACCGACACTTAAATGAGATTGGTCTTCAATTAAATGAGATAGCGATCGACGCGCTAGCAGGGGGTCAAGTCTGCTAATGTTTTCGTCAAAATCGTAGTTCAATGGTGTTCTAATGGTAATGCTTTTTGACACAGTTCTTGTTTCTTAAACCCAAAATCAAGACACAATAATTTTCCGTTTTAGGTTTAAGAAACACAATGTGTTTCAATTTTGGGTTTAAGAAACAAGAACTGTGTCAAAAAGCATTACCATTCAAACACCATTGAACTACGATTTTGACGAAAACATTAGCAGGCTAGACTCCCTAGGCTCTGTCGGGTGAATTTCGCTGTTTCTTACTTCCTATGTCATTACCGTCACTCGATTTTTTTAAAATCCAACGCATCACAAGGAATAAATCAAAAATATGCAAATTAATACAATTTATTATTGTACTGTAATGTAAATGATGGCATATTTTTGATTTATTACTTGTGATGCGTTGGATTTAAAAAAAAATCGAGTGACGGTAATGACATAGAAAGTAAGACACAGCGAGATTCACCCTGTCACTACGCGCGCGTGTGAAACTCTCGGCGTCCTCTGAGAGGACAAATTTCATACATCAGAAAAGATAAGACCTACGCGATAGAAAGAAAGGCAACTACTAATTGAATGTTTTAAAGCGAAGGGAGCGCTGTGCGACCTGAAATGCACTTTATTGTGTCGGAACAAGAGTCGCAATTTATTTAAACGATTTTGCGGAGTACAACTTCTGTACGCTAGTACTATTATCTATTTTGTGACGCTAATGACTAAAATTGAACAGAAATTCGACCATAAAATCAACCCTTGTAAACACACACACTGGAAGACAAAAGACAATGCAATATTAAACCTCCAACCAAACCATCATCATGGTTGTATCATTGAGCTGGGAGTCAAGTCTGCTAATGTTTTCGTCAAAATCGTAGTTCAATGGTGTTTGAATGGTAATGCTTTTTGACACAGTTCTTGTTTCTTAAACCCAAAACTGAAACACATTGTGTTTCTTAAGCCCAAAAGTGTCTTGATTTTGGGTTTAAGAAACAAGAACTGTGTCAAAAAGCATTACCATTAGAACACCATTGAACTACGATTTTGACGAAAACATTAGCAGACTTGACCCCCTGATCTGATGACGGAGACCGTAAGAAGACCACAGGAACTCTGTGATAAATCCATACAACCCCATCGAGTTTTGGTTCGATAGAATCGTCTGTAGTAGCGGTCACATAATTTAAAAAAAAACACCAGTGCATTTTCATACAAACGAGGTAACTTTGAAGCCTTGTTTCTCCGCCAGGGATTGACCTAGCTGTGATCTGATGATGGCCATCCAGGGAGTGAATGGCTCCTCCATTCACTCCCTGGATGGCCATCATCAGAATTCAGATCATTAGACACACCCAACTGATCTGATCAGTATTTTAAGAGATATAAGGATCATAGTTTTCAGTTTCAGGATTTCAATACATTTTTAATGCTAATTTCACGTTTTTTTTAAATATCCTTATCCTTATGGATCAGGTCAGTTGGGTGTGTATAGCGATCTGAATCTCCTCCATTCACTCCCTAGATGGCCATCATCAGATCACAGATAGGTCAATCCTTGGCGGAGAACCAAGGCTTCAAAGTTACCTCGTTTGTATGAAAATTGACTGGTGTCTTTATTTATGTGACCGCCACTGCATAAGTAGTTGTAGACAACCAGTAGACAACCATTAGACAACCAGTAGACAACGAAGCTATTTGAAAAATATAAATTAATTTAACAAATTACGTACCAACGAGAGCTCCTACTAAACACTGGTGCGGGAAATGAGTGGCGACGAACATTCGGGCGAGCATTACAGAGCCGAGCGCCACCGCGAACACAGGATACGCTATATACTTCCACCACCATACGTAGCACTTTCTGGAATAAACCATGATGGCATTAGCGGATCTATAAATGTTTTATAAAAAAAACATTTTCGCCTCTTAAGGGTCCATGATAGGAAAACATGGTTTGCAAAGTTGTAGCCACAAAACAACCATACAACCAACGAAATAAGAACTATGGAAATGTAATTCTGCTCAAAAAATAGCACCACGCAAACTACAACCGAGTGGGCGGGGCTAAAAAAGTACAACCGAAGCACTATTTAGTCATGTCTGCCAAGCGCTCGGTGACAGTCATGCGTTCTTACGAAAAAATTAGCATAAAAGTGGTAAAAAATGACGTCATGTGTGGTCAAGTAGTGTAAAAGACCAACAGAAGGCAGCAAAAAAATACGGATATATCATATCATTGGTAAGTAAAATATTTTTCGTTATTTAGAAATATCTATGAGCGTATAAATACAAACTATGGTCGCTATTATGCAACAAGTGTTCAGTCGCTTTCACTGCTATCACACATTTTTAAACAAGTATAAAATTCTCCCATTAAAAATCGCCATATCATATCGTGTTTCGGTGGTCATGCTAGGGAGTTCAGACACAGGCCGCGTTCCGATTCACGCCAATAGTGCTCACGATAGGTACTAGGCATTGATTCGGACCGCTTGTGAGAGCACTAACGCCGCTAACGTTGGATGATTTTTGACAACGTTATTAGTGTTATAACGTTACCTCAAAAAGGGGTAATCTCGGTAAAGTAAATATTTATGAATCAAGTTCCTACACGCTGACCAATTATTTACCTACCTACCAATTTATAAACCATCAAAGCTTAAAAATAGGTAGGTACTTAACTAAATAGGTAGGTTCAAAATTTTTATTGCTTTTATAAGTGAAAAATAAAAATAAAACGACGTATTAATACGTTGTTCTTTATCAGTCACACCACACCTCTAGAAGACATATTAAGACGTTGCTCGTACAAATATATTAATTATCTACATAATATGATATGTAGGTAGGTACTTACATGTTTGAAACAATATCTATCTAGAATACATTGTCTTTTATTAAACTTACCTATTTTATTTCAATAGCCTACCTAATTTAAATACTTCTTGAAATGAAGTATCTTACCTATTTGTGACAAAATATATGACCATCATTCATCAATATCATAATTTTATATTTTTTATAAAATTATATACCTAACAATAAAATCATCACAGCCGAAAGACGTCTACTGCTGACATAGGTCTCCTTTAGTTTTCCAGAGCGACTAATTACAGACGACTTACAGACAGCGCATTCGATCGGTCTTTACCAAGTTGTCTGTCTACCTAATAAAACAAACATTATACCTAACTAATAATAATGTACTAGCCATCAAATTTCATAAAATAATTAAATGATGCCACCCGCCGCCGGCCGTAGTGCCCGTAGTAGGTTCGGTGTACTGCAAAGAGTAAAATAATATATTGGGAAAAGAGCGCCCACTCGTGGCAATTTTTTGAAACACTGATTTGAAAGGCTATCAGCGCCTCTGGACGTTTGAGCGGAACTAATGAAAAGAAATGCGTGAAATTATAATTGCTGAAAATGTGTTTTTTCGTATATATATTTTGTCATTTTTGTAATAATTTCTTTATATAAAACAAAAATATTAATAAAAGAGTAAATCGAAACAAAAAAACACAAAAAGCAAAAATGTGATCTTTGTGAGGATCGAACTCGGTATTTGTCGATTGATGGCAGTGTCTTGTTTACGTAGGTTGAGTAGATATCCGCTATGCCACTGAGACATTACTTCAAGTGTCGAATTTACTAATTATATTGGTACTGTCTTCTTAATCAATTTATTTTATTTTGCATATTTTATCCTTACTAATATTATAAATGCGAAAGTCCGTTTGTTTGTTTATTTGTTTGTTTGTTTGTTACGCCTTCACGTCTCAACTACTGAACCGATCATCATGAAATTTTACATACACGTTGTCAGGGGTACAGAAAAGGACATAGGGTACCTTTTACAGTATTGTTCCCGAGGGAGAGCAAAAAAACTTTCCACGCAGACGAAGTCGCGGGCGGCCGCTAGTATTTTATAAGTCGGACTGCAGAGACATATTTTCAACAACGTAACTAACACACACTCATCACTTTTCGTATACAACAATATAAACACATATTCTACCTGGCTAACCCACACCCACATAATTACAATCATAATATACTACAACCCTTATGAAAAAAGAAAAAATTGCCTTGATACTATAAAATGCATCCTGAAACTTGAAAAGATACTCAAATGTTTTTATAAATACCATTATGTTGAGCTCTCTAATAAATCTGAATAACATAGACAATAGTGATATTGCCCAGGCCTCTTCATGCCAAATAGAAAATTTCATAAAACTCACATCAGTGAACGAATCTGACTTCACAATAATAGCACAAAATATTAGGAGCATTTACGCCAACACAGATGACCTGCAGATTAACCTTAGTCAATTTAGATTTGATGTAGATTTGATTGTTTTAAGTGAGTGTAGACTAAACGCAAATAAAAACATTCCTCAACTGAAACATTATAGGGCATTCTATACGACTAAGCACCTGAATCAAGCTGATGGGGTAGTCAGTTTTCTTAAAGATAAACACAAAGCGTCGATCACTGAAATAAGCTTAACTCATGCGTCTTGTCTTCAGATAGACACTGCCAATCTATCCATTATCGCTATTTACCGCTCTCCTTCGATAACAAATGCGGATGACTTCATACAGTCATTAAACAGTCACCTAGAAACTGCAAATCTTAATAAAAATGTAATTATAACAGGTGATATTAACATTAATTTAATATTTAAGCCGGACGAGCGCCCACAAGATCGCAACAATAGAATTAACTATTTGAATATGCTGGCTCTGCATGGCATGCTTCCAGGGCATCTATTACCGACAAGAGGGGAAAATTGCCTAGATCACTTCATATTAAAAATAGATAATGGAAAGCATGCTGCAACCATTTCCGTAATAGATGCATCTATTACTGACCACTTCGTGATCTTTCTAAAACTAACAAATTTGAAAAGTACGAATGACGATATGATTAAGGCTAAAAAATTCAAAACTATTATTAATTACGACAAAGCATTAGACTCTCTTAGAACTGAAAACTTAACTGACTTACTAACATTAACTGATCCTAACACTATTACGCAAAGACTTATAGACACTCTTCAGCGCAGTATCTACCTCAATACCATAAGAATATTGATTCCGAGAAATAATCGAGTTCTCAAACCCTGGATAACTGAAGGTGCTTTGCGATGCATCCAAAACAGAAATAGCATGCAGCGGAAGTTAAAATTAAATCCAGATGATCAAATACTTAAAATTACCTATAAACGGTATCGCAATTATTGTAACAATATGATCAAAAAACTTAAGCGTAATTACGATAAAAATCAATTAAAAACAGCTATACGCAACCCTAAGAAACTATGGCAGACTATTGACAACATCACACAACGTAAGCCACCGAAATCACGGAATTTGGAGCTGCTAGATGTCGCACCATCTCCTCAAGAGTCTGTAGATACTGTAAATACATACTTTGCAAATGTTGGGCATATACTGGCTGAAAATATTACTACAAACCCAGGCATAATACCTAACACAAATGCATCTGCCACTTCACATAACTCCTCTTTTGTACTCCTTGATACTGATCCTGAGGAAGTATATTCTGTACTTATGTCTATGCGGAATGATAGCGCACCTGGCTGGGATAACTTACCAACCCATTTTCTTAAACTCGCACATAAAGAAATAGTTCCAATAATAGTGCATTTAACGAATTTGTGTTTTCAGCAAGGTATCTTTCCAACCGGTCTCAAACAAGCTGTTATCACGCCTGTGCATAAGGGTGGAAGTAAGACCGATCCATCTAACTATAGGCCAATATCGGTGTTGTCTGTTATAGCAAAAATATTGGAAAAACTTTTAAACTCGAGACTTATAGGATACTTAACAGCTTTTAAATTACTGTCAAATTCTCAATTCGGTTTTCGACAAAACTTGTCTACAGAGGATGCAGTTTTGGCATTGACTTCCCAAATAGTGGAAAGTGTTGACTCTGGCAAGAAGTGTCTAGCTGTCTTTTTAGACCTCAAGAAAGCTTTTGACACGGTTTCAGTGCCAATCCTTCTGAATAACCTTCAGAATATTGGCATCAGGGGTACTCCTCTGCAGCTTTTTGAAGACTACCTTAGTAATCGCTGTAACCGTGTTAAAATAGATACGTATACCAGCTCGGAGTCTATTGTCACCTATGGAGTCCCTCAAGGCAGTGTTCTGGGTCCTACGCTCTTTCTAACGTATATTAATAGCCTCTGCGATATGCAGCTCGACGATGGTGGGCAAATATTTTCATATGCCGATGATACTGCGATTGTTTTTTCGGCAAACAATTGGGAACAATTGAAAAATTACACCGAAGCCGGTCTTTTAAGAATTGCATCTTGGCTGAACGCAAACAAATTAACCTTAAATGTATTAAAAAGTAACTATATATGTTTTAGCAAATATAATAATTCACAGCCTTTAGAAAACTATAAAATTGTGCTACATAACTGTGATAAACGCGTCACCACCAGCTGCTCGTGTACTGAACTCAAAAAAGTAGCACACGCAAGATATCTAGGCGTCATAATTGACCAGCGCTTATCCTGGCACTACCACATCGACGTTATGATCGGCAGGATAAGGAAATTAATGTGGACATTTAAAACGCTGCGTCACGTGGCTACTAGAAGCCTATTGTATCAAACATACAGCTCATTGGCCCAATCCATTCTTGCGTACTGTGAATCGGTGTGGGGGAGTGCCACCAAAATGAGATTCTTAGACTTGGAAAGGGCACACAGAGCGTTACTAAAAGTAATGTTTTTTAAACCATATAGATTCCCTACTGATACTCTATATGAGATGAGTGATATCTTATCAGTAAGGAAGCTGTATGTGTTGAACGTCGTTTTGAGAAAACATAAATCCCTTTCATTTAACCCAAGCATACTTTCCAAAAGAAGGAAACACAATGTTGCACCACTGCCACAACTTAAATCTAAATTTGCCAAACGTCAATTTAACAATATGTCATCCTCCCTTTACAATAAAGTAAATAAAACTTTAAATATCTATCCCCTGACACAGTGTAAAGTCAAAGTTGCCTTGATAAAATGGCTAAAAACACTGAGTTATGAAGACGTCGAATGTATTATTAATTAATGTAACATGGAATGGTAAATTACACACACACACACTCACACACACGCACACACACACACACACACACACACACACACACACACACACACACACACACACACACACACACACACACACACACATACACACACACACATACACACACACAGACACACACATGTTTCACGTTTATTATCGTTTTTAATGTATAACTAGGTTACCTACGTATTTTTTAAGGAAGAGCGGAGCCTCCTAGTACAAGCAAGCTATTTGCTTAAAAGGAAACTCCGGCCACAATATATTGTAAACTTATACCTAAGTTGTCGAAATAAATATTTGATTTGATTTGATTTGATATTTGGCAATCTTGAAGACTTTTTTGTAAAAGTTGATGGTTAAAGTTTAGAGATGACGCTCCTTTTTTCTTCCACTTGGGTTGTTCTAAGAGTGCCCCCCCTGGTGTACTGACTGGATTCTACATTACACCGTCCTTGCTTCAATGACAAAGGCACGACAAGGCCCAATGAGTGACACGACGCGAGCCAAATATCCAATCATGTTTGATCTGCGTACAAACCCCAGCCAATAGAAAACAGTATATGCGTCAGAATACAACCTAATACCGATTATGCGTGCATTGTAATAAGGTTTGTTTTTGCTTGTTTATTTTTGAGTTTGCGGCCTTTTGTGTTACAGAGTATGGTGAAGGTGCCATTTTTTAAGCAATATTTGTTAGGAGTTAGGCTTCCTTAGTTCTTTTTTCGTTGCATACAACAAGCTAAAGAGATTATCTAGTAGCTACGAGTATTAAATTGTGTATAAACTTCATATGTGATTGTAAAAAAAATCAGAATATAATTTTGATATTTGGTTTTTTTTGCTCTTTTCGCGAGTTATATTTTTGGCGTAAATAATAGCGGAAACGTATTGAATTCTACATTAAATACACTTGTCGAAGTGTGTACTGTGAAGTTGCTACAATAACATTTTTCAATAAAGATAATTGTGCTAAAGATAATGATGAAAAAAAAAATCGAAAAAGTGCAGAAGTGAGGTTATTTTCCATACTCTTTACACGTAAAGAAAAAGACAGAAACACATATTTCCGCATAACCGAGCCTTAAGGGGCCGTACAACGCTAGAAGCAATTTTCATAGTAAAAATTATCTAAATTATTGTCAATTCTAAAGTTTTAATTTATAACTACTAAACTATTTCTTATTTTGGAAAACTGTCAATTACAAAACTAGAGCGCTAGTTAAGTTTTCTTTTTATTATAGTTTCAAGATTATAGGTTTATTATTGGTTCGCACATCAGTGAAAAACTACAAAATTTGAGGTAACTTTACGATTTTTTTCTATTGAGAAAAGTTTTAGCTATCACGTTTCTGTCAATCACAAAACTGAGTACTATAATACTTTCTACATTATTTTTGGGACCGATAAATAAAGTAATACTACGTGAAATCTTTGTTCAAAAATGTATTTTGGCGATGTACGGCCCCTTAACTACTAAACCAATCATCAATGTTTTTACATACACGTTTTCAGAGGTACAGAAAAGGACATAGGTTACCATGGCATTGCATCCAGAAAAAACCGGCAAAGTGCGAGTCAGACTCGCGCACGAAGGGATCCGTACCAAAAACGGCAAAAAAAAATCACGTTTGTTGTAAAAAATATATTTAAGAGGTAAAAAATATATTTAAAACACAAAAAAAAAATATTTAAGGGGGCCCCCCATTAAATTTTTTTTTTTGTGTTTTTAGTATTTTTTGTTATAGTGGCAACAGAAATACATCATCTGTGAAAATTTCAACTGCCTACCTGTTGTCGTTATTAATATCGAGCAGAAAACGGAAAAAAAATCACGTTTGTTGTATGGGAGCCCCCTTTAAATATTTATTTTATCCTGTTTTTAGTATTTGTTGTTAAAGCGGCAACAGAAATACATAATATGTGTAAATTTCAACTGTTTAGCTATCACGGTTCATGAGATACAGCCTGGTGACAGACAGACAGACAGACGGACAGCGGAGTCTTAGTAATAGGGTCCGTTTTTACCCTTTGGGTACGGAACCCTAAAAATCACGTTTGTTGTATGGGAGTCCCCCTAAAATATTTATTTTATTCTACTTTCAGTATTTGTTGTCATAGCGGCAACAGAAATACATCATCTGTGAAAATTTCAACTGTCTAGTTATTACGGTTCATGAGATACAGCCTGGTGACAGACAGACAGACAGATAGACGGAAAGCGGAGTTTTAGTAATAGGGTCCCGTTTTTACCTTTTGGGTACGGATCCCTAAAAACGAGAGTTCACGGTAACGTAAACAGTCATAGTAGGGCTACTTTTCTGAGGAATAAAAAATACCTGTCATTCATAACATGAGCGATCCACATAGTCATCAAAAGCATCAACGCTGCTGCAGTATTCGTGTGGCCTGATGGATTGCCAGGCCCTGTCTCACAGGTCTGGTCTGTTTGCCGCAAACGTGGTCTATGAGACGAGTAGAATGAGGTCTCTTTGACCCACCAGTACGGACGGTCTTCTAGCAGCCACCTGGTAGAAATGAAAACGGGAAACTGACATAAAATTATTAGAATAGAAATTACTGGATGCTTGGTCTCATAGGACTAATCTGTTTGCCGCAGAAGAAACTGACATAAAATAGAACAGAATTGAAAAGACTGGATGCTTGGTCTCATAGGAGTGGTCTTTTTGCCGCAGACGCGGTTTATTAGACAAGTAGGAGGTCTCTTGGACCCACCAGTATAGACGGACTTCTAGCAGCCGAAGGGAACTAAATTGACAAAGAAAAGACTGGATGCGTGGTCTCATAGGTGTCCGTTGGCCGCAAACGCGGTCTATTAGACGACTAGAATGGACTGAATGCTAAGTCTCACAGGTCTGGTCCGTTTGCCTTAGACGGTCTGCGATCTATTATGAGGTCGGCGAAACTTTTACTCCCCCCCCGCGGACGCACCCCGCGCAGTGCTAGCATCGTCGCACACCAGTACCGCTACCGTTTCCGTTAGCGGTAAATTTACTCTATGGTTTGAACAACGCGGCTACACGCATGGTTATTTACCATGCGTGTAGCCGCGTTGTTCAAACCATCATGTGATCCATCAGGACCATCAGTATTTAATCAGGCGCCTATTATGATAGAAAAAAATGAAAAGCACTCAATTGTTCATGAATGTCACGACGGAAAATTCCAGTTCAGGGGGTCAAGCTTACTAATGTTTTCGTCAAAATCGTAGTTCAATGGTGTTCTAATGGTAATGCTTTTTGACACAGTACTTGTTTCTTAAACCCAAAATCAAGACACAATATGTTTACGTTTTGGGTTTAAGAAACACAAATGTATTTCAGTTATGGGTTTAAGAAACAAGAACTGTGTCAAAAAGCATTACCATTCAAACACCATTGAACTACGATTTTGACGAAAACATTAGCAGACTTGACCCTCTGATAAGACTCAGAATCATGAGTCGACTATGTTCTGAATGTTTTCGCTATGGTGCTACTAACACCTCATATTTACCATTAAAAAACTAAATATTACCATTTCATGACAGCATTCAGCCATCCTCCAAAAGACATGCAGAGGAGCAGCTGGGCGGCAAACACAGAGTCCAGAATTGAGATGAGTGGAAACAAATACTCCAGGACATAATGAGGGTTTGATAGATTGTTCACCAGCTCGAAGTATTCTTCGGAATCTGCAAACCTGGATGGAAATACACTCTTTAGCAAAAATATGGAATCACAGCTTTCACAGGCACAATATACAACAATTTAGAGTTGGTCCCATAGTAAAAGTTGTTCAGTTTGATGGTCCCTATCTACCATAATTCTGGTTTAGCCATTTATTCTGTTACACGTCGTATAATAGTACATAATTAACGTACATAAGTCCATCTGGGCGAGGACAATCAAATAATAAGCTACTGTCACTGCACGGCAATAAAGTACAATTTCAAATTGCACAGCGCTATGTGCCTATTATTGTATGCACCTTCTCTTTCTGTCGCGTTACTCAGTAGCTCTGTCTCAACCGACACACTACATCCCTAGTTCGCTGGCTCGACTGAGTGAGCCGCGAGCAGTAGGTGCGGAGTGAGCCCTCCCTGTCGCAGGCCTATTTTCATAGTCACGAGGTAACTTTGAAGCTTTGGTTCTCTGCCCAGAATTAAACAGGGTGTGATCTGATGATGATAATTTAAAGAATGAATGGTGGAGGACCATAATGAAACCTAACAGATTAGAATGAGTAATTTAGCACAGGGTTGAAAATAAAATTACATCAAAATTATAAAAAATGTAACACTAAAAACTCCATACAGTGTCTGGTTTAAACAAATCTTCTGATTAGTTGAGATTAGCTCCTCCATTCACTTTTTGAATGGTCATCATCAGATCACACCTCGATCCCTGACGGAGAACAAAGGCTTCAAAGTTACCACGTTTTTACCCGACTACGGCGAAGCCAAAATGGAGGGTATATGATTTTGACCTGTATGTATGTATGTTCATCTGTTAGATAGTATCTTCTTAACTACTTATCATAATTTGACAAATGAGGTATGGTTAGAAGCGTCTTAATAGTCCACTGGTTATAGGCTATGTGACGTCACATTAAATTGAATATGGTGCCTTCTAGAGGACTTAAAGTCATGAAATAAAAAAACCGGCCAAGTGCGAGTCGGACTCGCGCACGAAGGGTTCCGTACCAAAAAACGGCAAAAAAATCACGTTTGTTGTATGGGAGCTCCCCTCAAATATCAATTTTATTCTGTTTTTAGTATTTGTTGTTAGAGCGGCAACAGAAATACATCATCTGTAAAAATTTCAACTTTCTAGCTATCACGATTCATGAGATACAACCTGGTGACAGACAGACAGACGGACAGCGGAGTCTTAGTAATAGGGTCCCGTTTTTACCCTTTGGGTACGGAACCCTAAAAAAAATTTTTGTAATGGTGCCGTGTGGGGTAACAAATGGAAGGGCAGGGAAAAAATTACCACTTTTCAAATCCATTTATAACTTTTGTCCGTGGCTTTGCTTGCTTTCACCCGATTAACAACCCGAAAATATTTAAGATAAACAAGAAGTTTTTGTGAGAATATGCCTGTGATTTCATATTTTTGCTCACAAGGTGTATCACTAGTGAGTCACTCACTAGTAATAAGTAGGTACTTTGGCTGCGACAATGAGCAACATTTAATTAGCTGCTTACATTAGCGATTGTGTCTGATAAGCCAAGATCATATGAAAAGTTTCTAGATTAGACTAGTACAAATTAGAAACAGAAAAACCAAAAAAAAGTTGGCATCAATTTATAAAGAATCTGCAATTAATTGCATATTTGAGTTTTATTATCTTTTATATTGACTTTATGATACATTAAAAATATTTTGAGTGTGGGGAATAAGAAAAACCATATTTAAGTTTAAGTACAATCTTGCTTTTTAGACCCCTTGAACAATTAATTACACTTTGGTAATTTTAATCCTTACTAATATTATAAATGTGAAAGTCCATTTGTTTGTTTGTTACACCTTCACGTCTTAATTACTGAACCGATCATCATTAAATTTTACATACACGTTTTCAGGGGTACAGAGAGAGAAGGATTTAGGGTACCTTTCATCCCAAAAACAGTATTGTTCCCGAGGAATTGGAAAAATCTTTACATGCAAAGTTGCGGGCAGTCACTAGCAAAATAAGCTACAAATGTGAAAGTTTGGATGTTTACATGTTTGATACTCAATCACGCAAAAACGGCTGAAATATCTCACAGAACGATGATGACATCAATTGGGTTTGTATAGCGATTTGAATCTCCTCCATTCACTCCCTGGATGGCCATCATCAGATGACAGCTAGGTCAATCCTTAGCGGAGAATCAAGGCTTCAAAGTTACCTCGTTTGTATGAAAATAGGCCCATGATTCCATACTTTTGCTCGCGAGTGTAGTTTAAAACACGGATTAAAACATAGGATACTTTTTATCCTGATCAAAGGTTCCCTAGGGTCCACACGAATAAAGTCTTGGACGAAAGCTAGTAGGTAATATTATTAAATTATTATTATTTTACACTGAAAAAAAATGTTTGAGATAAAAAGTTTCAACACTTTTGCCTAATCAATGTGAAATAGATTTTGGAGTACCCAGAGTGTAGTTTTACTATTCAATTAAAGATTTACAATTTGCTACTGACCTGAGCTAGATAAATTTATTATGTCCTTTCAAAATACGCTAATGCAGTTGAATGCAGTGATTTGAAAATCGATTGTATGTATTTCCTTACCAATCTTGGATAAACTCAATACAAGTCACGCCGAGTGCGTAGAGCTGGTCCATTGTTAGAAGAATACTGATAAGAAGTTACACAATCATTTTAATTAATACATCTTGATTTTATCACTGTAATTTTGCTTTAAATCGAATCATAACAAACTAACCTAACTTTTGTTTGGTTGGTTTGTTCGGTAAACGTCATGTACGTCAATGTCAAGGGTAAGCTTCATCAGACTAACCGTTGAGTCATCTGTCGCCATAGAGTACATTTTAACCATGAAATGTAATAAAATCAAACACTAGGCGCGCCGAGTCAAGTCAAATCGAATCGCAGTAATTCTCCTTCTATACATTTACTTTAAAGGCTGGCGTGGATTCAGCGTGCCGCCGCGGCTACTGCTCTTCGCTTCGTCATTGGACACAGTTTCATAAATTGTTTATTTGTTTAATTAATAAGGTAAGCTTACAGCAATACACATGGTAACATTTTTACAGGATACTTATTTGATTTTCTAGATTGCATATTATATGCAGACCTATTATAGGCTTACACAACTTTCGTTAAACAGAATTTGATTTAAAAACTAAATAAAGCTACTTACTAGGTACATACAAATTAGTTGAATGCAAGTTATAGGTACATATAATATTAACGTTACAACTAAAGGTTTCTTTAAAAGGAAAAGAAAGAGAATCAGCGGTTAATATTAAATGTATGTAGGTAGTAATAATCGCCTAAATATTGCGATTCGATTCAATTCGACTCGGCGTGCCTAGTGGACTCTAAACTTTACAATACTTTCCATGGTTAAAATGTATACTGTGATGACCAATGACTCAGCGATTAGTCTGTCAAAATTAGAATGCACCCTTACTTAACGACATCTAGTGCCAAGTAGCAAAAGTTTAAAAGCATGCATATCAACCTGTAGAGACATCTATTGATGAGTTTCTTATTCACAAATTACACTAACACTACTAGATGGCGCTGTCAGTCGCCGAAAATAGCACATTTTGTCTAGGAGGAATCATTTTTTATTTACCACTTTTTTACAAAAATCATTATTTGTTACTAACTTATGACAAGCAATGGTTAGTTAATAAGTTAGTGCATTTTCTTAGGAAAATTCCTAGGGAACCTTTTACCGGGATAAAAAGTATATTATGTTTTAATCCAGGCTATAAACTATCTGTGTGTCAAATGTCATCCAAATCTGTTCAGCCGTTATTGCTTGATTGAGCAACAAACATCCAAGCCCACAAACTTGCACATTTATAATAATCAGTAGGATGGTAATTCTAATACACAATATTTTTACATGGAATTTTTAGGGCCCATAGTCTAGTATTTTTTACACGACTGCCCAAAGCAAAAAGAGTAAGTATATGTGTTCAGGGTTCATGTATGTTTGTGGGTGTGTGAGTTTCTTTATTCCACCATAACTTCCAAATGGCTCAACGGATTTGGATGTATGGGGTATTGCTAGAATCCTTACGTCATTCCGAGTGACACTGGCTATAACTGTGTGACGCCATTTTCAAATGTGAAAAAAAATTTTTTTTTTTCAATTATTACAATATGGGCATCAAATGAAAGGCCTTAATGAGCACGTTTCAAAATTATATAATTTGTCACTAAAATGTGTGAAATAAAAATAAATAAATTAAAAAAAATTGAAAAACACGACTGCCCTGCTAACAACAAACTAAAAAGTTAAATAACAAGTGACATTGCAGTCGGGGGACCTCTTCGATTAAAAATTGTTCCCAGACTGCAATGACACTTGTTATTTAACTTTTTAGTTTGTTTTTAGCAGGGCAGTCCTGTTTTTCATTTTTTTTTAATTTATTTATTTTGAGACGGTATCATTACGTTCCCTGTCACTGCTAGAAGTAGATAGCAAAACTGTTAAAAGCGGCCGTTTTTGACAAATTTGCTATCTACTTCTACGAATGACTACGAGCTTAATAATCTAAGACTACGAGACAATTTAGTGATTCCTTCTAAATATACTAGACAGACCATGGGCCCTAAAAATTCCACATAAAGTTTTATTAAAATCATTTTCTATTAACAACTTATCAAATAAAAACCTTTGAGGGCGCCAATTTCGGTGGACTATTTTTGTTACAGAAAATTGTTACAGAAATAAACATTTTACATTTCATTTTCAATTTAATTTAGTCAGATATATTGTTTTTATAAGGTGGTATAGACAAAATATGTTTTTCCTGACAATACCTACTAAAATATCTCAAGATGTATCCCGCTTTAACACTACCCTTTGCACCCAACTCTCGTAAACGTGGTATGATCACAAAATTATTGCATTAAAGTATAATCTGGCCAGCTTCCCCGTAGGGGGGTCGTTATGGCCCCCTCCCCCCTTAAAGAAAGGGGTGGGTAGACGCCTCGTTGGATAGGTTTTAGAATCTGCGTTTAGTAGCGGTTTAAACGAGTTTCGTTTGAAAATTCGTTCGTTGTTATATGAAACTGTTAAATGGCGTCTTTTTACAATTTTAGTTAGACTGCAACCTTAGAATACCTAATAAGTAATAACACCTAGAAGCCGTGTCCTCGTATGCAAAGTGAGGCAACTAATACCAAGCCAGGATGGCTTAGTTTTCAAATTTATATCCTTCATACGTTAACTTATCGTAACTGAAACCCAATAATGTAGTAACTAGTCTTATAAATGTGGGAAAATTTAAACTGTTTTGTACTTAATCGGTATGATTAGGGAATAATGTAGAATAACAATCTGAAAACGGAGCCATTTGGCTGTTTTAGTTGCCTCACTTTTGACATTGCGCTTTGTAGAGAACTATCGTTCTAGGTTTTAATACTGCAACTGGATTTGGCGTGTTCCATCGGGTATGCATTACAATGTTGAAAATTCATAATACATACGACCGAAATATCGACGCATAAAACACCTATTTTCAAAATACCGAACATACTAAATGTCGAAATCCGATAGACCGAAACTTGAAAGACCGATTATCAAATGACCGAAAGTTCGAAATCCCGAAAGTTTAAAACCCCGAAAGTTAAAAAGCCGATACTTATAACTTACCTACTCTACCTACAACACATACATTTATGAAAGTAGGCGTTGCGGTTAATTAATTTTACTCAAAAATGCTTGTAAAATGGTCATTATTGACAAAATTCACCAATTGGTTTTGTAATAGTTTTTTTTTCTGGGTTGGGCTGGCGCTGGGTTCATGTCAACCTAACATGCTCGTCGCTACGCTCCTCGCACCTATCTCGTGACCTGTCTACGGTTTTTAAGTCCCAGTAGACTAGTTTAGATTCATTTCCGGCAGCTAAATTTGCTATAAAGCATTTCAGGCGAAGCCCAAAGACACCTATCCACAGCCAATTCGGTATTAAGTAGTTCGGGGTATAGAACTTAGGTTTCTTAAACTTCGGGATTTAGTATTTTCGGTAAAATGTCCATTCGTGATTTTAAACGTACGGCCAAACAACCATTCGACCTTTTGATTTTCGGTCTTTCGTCCATAGGTCTTATAAAATTCGGTCTTTTCTACTTCGGCATTGTAATGCATACCCTCCATCGGGTATGTTTGTCTGTTTATCCTTATTGTCCTGTTTAGTAAGCTCATCGTCATACCTAGGTAGGTCTTTAAATTTTAAATCGTTATTTAAAAATATGTTGTCTAATATTAAATCAAATTGTCACTAATATTAGGGGGTTAAGTATGAAATTGGCGTATAGTTTAGATAATTTTAAAGAACTTGCATTTTCCATACTAACACTGTCTTAATTAATTTAACAACCATTAACGCTAATGTTTTAAAACTTTTATACACAATTAATGTTTAAACACTCTGCTAACTAATGCTATGTGTGTTAAGTAAAAAAAAGTAAATTACAACGAATTAAGTGGTCATTTCAGCTAACAAAAAAAAACCGGCCAAGTGCATGTCGGGCCACGCGCCGTAGGGTTCCGTAGTTACCTTATACCATAGCATATTTAATACCACCTATCATTTTTTGGCCGCAAAAATAACTTTGTTTTTCACAGTGTTGGTATGAATGACAAAGTTATATTTGCGGTTTTGGAAAATGTGCTAATCTCAAAAACTAATTACTATATCTTGTTCAAACTAATTTTCGTTGATAGTGTTTATTAAGATCTACAGCATATATTTTTTTAGATTTTTCACTCTCTTATTTCAATAGTTAAAGGGGGGGGGGGGGGGGGGGAGGACACACATTTTACACTTTGGCGGTGAATATCTTTCAAACGGTTGACTTTGAGAAAAAAATGTCTGAACCACAATGTCATTTTTAAAGACCTATCTACAGACACCGCGCACGTATTGGTCCGAAGAAAAAAATTTTTCTCAGTTTAAGTTCCATGTATGGGGAGCCCCCCTTAGTCTTTTATTTTTTTATTTTTGTGTTAAATTCGTTAAGCGGTTAACAGAATACATCTATCTACCAAGTTTCAACTGTGTAATCTCAATACTTTCGGAATAAAGTGGCTGTGACATACGGACAGACAGACAGACATGACGAATCTATAAGGGTTTTTTGCCACTTAGGCTACGGAACCCTAAAAATGGAGTCACTTTTGACTTTGAGGTACGTTTTTTTAACGTTATCGAAAGAAAATCCTTACTAATATTATTAATGTGAAAGTGCGTTTGTTTGTTTGTTTGTTTGTTTGTTACGCCTTCACGTGTTAACTACTGAACTGATCATCATGAAATTTTGCATACACGTTGTCAGGGGTACAGAGATGGACATAGGGTACTTTCTATCCCGAAAAAATGTTTAGTTCCCGAGAGATAGCAATAAAACTTTCCACGCAGACGAAGTCGCGGGCGGCCGCTAGTCTTAAATATTTTTATTGCTGACTAAGCTGACCCAACAGACGTTGTTTATCCTATCTTAGTTATGAATATTGAATTCGAATTGGAATGTTGGCGACTGGCTGGTGGATGGCTTTTATAGGTAACTAGCGGCCGCCCGCGACTTCGTCTGCGTGGAAAGTTTTTTTGCTATCCCTCGGGAACAATACTTTTTTTCGGGATGAACGGTACCCTATGTCCGTCTCTGTACCCCTGACAACGTGTATGCAAAATTTCATGTTGATCGGTTCAGTAGTTAGGACGTGAAGGCGTAACAAACAAATAAACAAACAAACAAACAAACGGACTTTCGCATTTATAATATTAGTAAGGATACCTTTTGTTTTTTTTTAGTTTACTCTTTTTACCTTTTTCAATGTCAAATGTCAGGTGAGAAAAAATATAGTGATTGTGAGCGAATGGTCTTTCTTTACCCCTTTTTATTATAATATCTATGTTGCTTCACGATATTTGCAGCACGCATTCTGTCAATTCTATGTCAAACTTTATAAGGTTACATTAAAAAAGTTTATATTATCCAAAATAATTTTATATAGTGGTTATGTAGGTATTCTTAAATTTTCTAAGTTTTCGCGCAATTTTCTTATTTTTTTCTTGAGCTCGATATAATAAATTTTTGGTCACCCATCCCATGGCCGACCTTTGCGTAAGTTGCTTATCCACAGCAATCGCCGGGCCTTTGTGTAAACTTAATCTTCGTTTTAATATATTAAGGGGGTTTAGGTATTGCACACACATTAGAGATGTCATCGCATTCGCTCATCTCAGCTCAAACCGCGGTCTTATAACTGAAAGCGAGCTTTTTCAGACAACCTTTAATACTAAGTACACACATCAACTTTGTCTAGGGATACCCTGTAGGCAGACTGTCTAACTTTATTGCAATCAACTTTGACAGAAATCGCAGTGACATTGCTGCTTTAGTAAGAACCAATGTGACAACTATCTTACTTAAAGCAGCAATGCATCTGCGATTTCAATCGAGAATTGTTAGTAACAGCTTTACGTAATTCGGGGTCAGGCCCTTGATTACGTAAGTCTGTTGCTAACAATTCTCGATTGAAATCGATTGAAAGCGCAGTTACATTGCTGCTTTAAGTAAGATAGTTGTCACATTGGTTCTTACTAAAGCAGCGATGTAACTACGATTTCTGTAAGAGTTGATTGCAACAAAGTTACGTAATTAGGGGGCAGGTGTTATTTTCATACAAACGAGGTAACTTTGAAGACCTTGAAGCCTTAGTTTCCTGCCACTGATGTACTATGTGCTGTGATCTGATGACGGCCATCCAGGGAGTGAATAGAGGAGATTCAGATCGCTATACACACCCAACTAATCTGACCAGCATTCTAAAAACGTAATGGACATGTTTTAAAAAACCGCGAAAATAGCATGAAAATTTATGGAAATCCTCAAACTGAGAACTCTAACCCATTAATCTTTTAGAATGCTGATCAGATCAGTTGGGTGTGTATTGCGATCTGAATCTACTCCATTCAATCCTTGGATGGCCATCATCAGATTACAGCACGGTACATCCTTGGTAGAAAACCAAGGCTTCAAAGTTACCTCGTTTGTATGAAAATAACACCTACATCCCTAGACAAAGTTGATGTCTTACTATTACGAAAAAAGTATTAATTGATTTAACAAGACTAAATATTTTTAAATAAAGATTATTAACGAATTAAGTTAAAAAGACTGAGTAGGTGGGTACCATCGAAATAGGACAAGTAAGTAAAAACGGATATTTATATAGATTATACACAACGGCACTTAGACTCTACCATATTGACCTTGAGACCGACTTTATGGCCTATGTAATAAAAGCTTTTTTCGCAGTTTAATTGTATAACCTGATGTGCTGTCGTGTGTACTTTACTCGCTAAAAAGTCTCCCTCAAAATGGCGCAGGTGTTAACCCCCAGCAATCTGACAGACTATTTATCGGGATTTAGCCGGCTCAAACCGGATTAGGGATGGCTCTAACCGATTCTGAGTGGCTTAGCGTTTCGTGCGGGGGTGCGACAATATCATAACTATTGTTTGTTTATTGTTTATTAAAATGTAAGTAGCTAATTACGTAGGCTACAGCCGGAGGATTTAAAAAAAACGAAAAATAAATTTAAAGTATTTAATATAGAGAATTACAATTTTAGTAATTGCTTAAAGTTAGTTACGAACTAAATTAGTTAGGGACTAAAATAAGTGTCTCGGTCCGATGTGAGAAACCAAGTGTTGATTTTGAGGTAAAATATGTAATGTTGAAATGTGCTGACGCCAGGTCACGTAGGCCGCTGCACATTGAACCGGCACGTTGCGCTGACGCTGCATCATGGGCTGTTGCGGTGATAGCTGGTAACGGGGTCGACGGCGAATATGACAATATAATTCCTCCCCCCTCAGATCAGCAATTATTTTTCAACTTTGAGTGAAAAAATTGCTGGTGTAGCTGTAGGTTTCGCGTAGACATGATTTTCCTGGATTTCAGAGGTTTCATCTTGACTGATGCTGGGCTTCTTCTTGGATTTCCAGAGATAATATCGTCGGATCAGTATTATAAGGGTAAGTACAGCTGAACAGGATAGCATAACGTAGAATGGTATGGTAGTATGGTATACTATATTAGGGGTCGTTTGCAGGTTCAACGGAGGCTGGAGGGCAATCTTGCTCTGGATATTATGTAAGCTTCTTAGGTTGATAGAACTTAGGTTAAGATGTAGTGCTGCTGCGCTGTCCATTCTATCTGGATAGTTTATCTTCATAATCTTAAGTGGCTGTCCTTGTATGACGTCATCGGAGTTTATTATAGTGAGCTCGGGTGTACGTAGAGAACAGTGAATTGGTACTGTAACTAAAAAGCTTCCATTTAGCAAATTATAAGTTTGGGTGTTACAGATTAGTTGAACTTTCGTGGGTTTCGGGAACGAAATGACGTAGTTGCGATCATCGAGCTGCTCCATGGCTTCTGTTAAGAGATTTACAGTTGAAAAGCTGCAGGATGAGTTGATTATTTGACTTGAGATGATTTCTTGAATGCAGTCAAATTGTGTACGAAGCTTTTTGCGAGAGCTTTCGTCACAGAGAAACTGATTTTCAAACTTCGGGCATTCAGCCTCCATGTACGCAAATTCTTTTCCATTAGTTGCTATATAAGGACAGGGCGGAATAAGGACCTGATGGAATTTGTTGGGTGCTAAGGATAATTTGTAGAAACTGTAAGTATTCGGGGATACTATGGGTATTTTAAAAACTATAACTATTACTTTATTAGCAAAGTACGAACCCGATTTTATAATATTATAATAGTTCCTAAAATCTAAATCTATTAACTGATTCCTACCGTAAAGTGTAACTAACTTATTTAACATATTTTTAAGGACGTTTGCACTAATCATAGAATGATGGGTGGTCCTAGTTCTAGTAAAAGCTAATATATTTTCTATGCGTAAAAGTTCATCTAATAAGTCATTAATATTTTCTGTAATAATTGCCAATAATTGAGCAAATTTACTATATTTAATAAGGTTACTTTCTTTATGTGCATTTTCATTAAACATTAACTGCAGTGTTGTATTAACTTTACTTTGATTCTCGACTAATTGATTTATAACTTTGTTATGTTCTTCGATCCATTCACTATTTAAACTTGCACGGTTATTATATTCTAAAGCAATTTTGTTCTGGTTATCTTTAAGAATTTTAAAAGCATCATTGTATCTAATGGCATCCTGATAATCTAAATTCCCGGTTATACTTTTAATAATAGATCCTAGTCCATCTAGTAGACCTCTTTTTGTTCTACTCGGTTCTAAACTACTTAAATGATTTAAAATTATCCTAGTCTTATTATGTAAGTAACTAATCTGAAGTTCGTATAGTGAATAGGTATTATTACTAAGTCTATCCTTAAAATCCTGTAGGTCGTTTTGTAACGTAAGTATGTCTTGTTCTATTCGGTCAAGTTCAATATACTGTAAGAAAGTATGATAGTGTGTCGTTAGTCTGGTGTTTCCCAGTTTAAAAGGTAGTAGTCCTGGTCCATCGTCCAAGCTGTCAAGTCTTATGTCCTGGGCTCGTGTCAGGAGAGGGATCAGCGCCAGTAGTATCCTGTAACAATTTTATATTCTTAGGCGCTCGTTTTAAACGAGATTTTGCTACAGGGCCTCGTTTTTTAGATGTATAAATATGAATCGGAAGATCAGCGAGGACTTTGTCATGGGTGTACCGGGGTGCAACCTTCTGCCGACTGGCGAAAGGATTCTTTATGAATACTTGTTGCTGGGGTTGGTATTCAGCTTCGGGCTCTCTAGATTTATTTCGAGATTCTATGAGGGCGGTTCTATCGGCTAACGAAGTCTCATTTATCAAGTCATAAACTACTTTCATTTGGTCGCGATGAGTCACAACGTACTGTTGAAGTAGTTTTTCAGTCAGGTCAATGTCTACGGGGTCCCTAGGATCGAAATGTCCTTTAAGGATGTCATAAGGTCTGCACTTCGTGAAACTATGGATGGAACTGTTATAGGCTATTATAGCATAAGGCATAAGGTTAATAATGGGTTCATCTTTTTGTTTCAGCTTTAAGATACGGAGGTGCTCTAATAACGTCAGGTGAAATCGTTCTATATTACCATTATCATTAGGAGAATGTGGTAAGGTTTTATGATGTATTATTTTATGAAGCTTTAGAAATTCAGCAAATAACTGATTAGTGAACTCTGTGCCATTGTCAGTCACGATCGTTAAGGGTAGTCCGTGGTGAGTACAGAAAGTCAGAAGGGCTAGCAATATGCTTATTGCCGTGCCATCCTTGAGATGATAGGCTTGTCCATACTTCGTAAATACGTCTATGAAAGTTATAAATTTCTCAGATTGTACCGTAAATAAGTCAGCGTGTACTACTTCTAGAGGTTTAGTGGCTGGTGGTACAATGTTAAACTGTTGTCTAATTGGATTCCTATCGTACTTACATTGGCCACATATACTACAGACGTTTATGTATTTAGTGATGTCATCTCTCATTTTTGGCCAATAGTATTTCCTAGATAACGATAAGTAACATTCATTAATACCTCTATGGTTTGTCTTTCCGTCATGATAATGTCGAATTATGTCCTGCTGTCGTAAGTATTCTTTCACATTCTCAAGTTCAGTTTTCGTTAAAACAAGGTTCATAGAAGAGCTCCTAAATTTGTCTTGGATAATAGGTATAATTTTGTACATAGCCAATGCAGGGTTAATTAACAGACCGGTTTTCACTTTAGGGTTAACATACTCTTTAATAGCGTTAATTACGTCATCTTCTAAGTTAGTTTCTGTCACTTGTACGGTCACTTTAGTATGTGTCTCAAATGGTTTTGTTACAACAGGTCGTCTGGTTATGTCGTCTACAATGGTCATAACTATCTGTCTATGAAATTTGTTGAGGGGCTCGTCTACAATAGGTACTTCTAGAATTGGGTTTTCGTTACTGGTATGAGCTGTTCCAGTAGCAGAATTGTCAATGGATGGTGGCCGTTCAGAAGGATTGGCTACCATCGAGCTGGTGTCTTCATTGTGTATCTCCACTCTAGAAAGTGCATCAGCATTTGTATTGCTTTTGCCTTTCTTATAGATAATAGTAAAGTCATATTCACTAAGCTTAAGTCGCCATCTAGTTAGACGAGAGTCAAATTCATAATCCACTGGAGTGGCTTATGGTCAGTCAAAATTTTAAATTTACGTCCGAAAAGGTATGGTCTAAAGTATTTCGTGGCCCACACTATTGCGAGACATTCTTTTTCTATGGTGCTATACTTTATCTCGCTCTCGTTGAGAGTACGAGATGCAAATGATACTGGTTTGTCTGATCCTATTGGGCCTTGTGATAGTACGGCTCCTAAAGCAAAATTAGAAGCGTCAGTCGTCAAAATAAATTCTTTGGTAAAGTCTGGGTATTGAAGTATTGGGTCGTTAGTCAGTAATTTTTTACACTTCTCAAAACAGTCAATATAGTTTTCGTCTAAAGTAATTTTCATGTTCTTTTTCAGGCACTGTGTCATTGGCTTAGTCATTCTAGCGAAGTCGGGAATAAATTTCCTGTAATATCCTAGAAGTCCAAGGAATTGTTTAATTTCCTTTCTAGTCTTCGGTAAAGGGTATTTTTCTATGGTGGAAATCTTATCAGGATTGGGTTTGACACCCTCTCTAGTTATTATATGGCCTAAGTAAGGTGTTTCGAGCTTTAAAAATTCAGACTTGTCCATTTGGATCTTAAAATTGGACTCTCTTAATCTGAGGAACACTTTTTCAAGGTTAGTGATGTGCTCCTGGAGGCTAGTGCTGTAAACTATAATGTCATCTAAGTAAACTAGACATATCTGGTTTTGTAGGCCTCTGAGCACATTATCCATCACTCGTTGGAATGTTGATGGTGAGTTTTTTAATCCCATGGGCATACGGAGAAATTCGAAGTGCCCGTGCTCAACGTTAAATGCTGTTTTTTGGATATCCCTAGGGTCCATTTCTACCTGATAAAACCCACTGGCAAGGTCAAGGGTTGTAAAGTATTGACACTTCCCTAGTTTGTCTAGTACGTCACTAATATTGGGAATAGGATATTTGTCGTCTATGGTTTTTTCGTTTAACTTCCGAAAGTCAACTACGAGGCGCCATTTTTGTTTGCCTGAGGCATCAGCCTTCTTGGGCACAACCCAAATAGGTGAGCTCCATGCAGACTCTGATGGTCGTATGATACCCTGAGATAACATTTTCTCAATCTGATCTTTGACTTCCTGTCGATGAATAAAAGGGTACCTATAACTTTTGGTATAGACCGGTAGTTCATCGGTGGTGTTAATCCGATGTTTTATTTTATTAGTAAAAGTCAAAGGTTCGTTTTCGATATAAAATACATCTGAATAACTAGAGCACAAGGATATGAGATTAGCTTTTTCTTCCTCATTAAGATGGTCAGTCCGCAATCGGGATATTACATCCTGAGCGCGTGACGAAAGTGATTTTACTGCGTCACATTCCATATTAAATACATCTGCACTAACGGAGTGGTCTAGTGAGAGTATGACGTCATTATCGGTTGGGTTATAGACTTCTAACGTACCGCGGCTATTAACTACATTTGTTACGCAATCAACTATTAAACAGTTACAAATTATTTGTTCTGGAATAAATACATCACCATCCGGGGCGTTAATTGGCAATCTAACTAATTTGGAGCTTTTTGCAGGAATTATGTCCTCATATAAATTGACATTTCGGGAGTTATACATTTGAATCGGGTTAACCATAGATTGAGTAGTTAGAGTCCTGTCTTTCAAGTCAATTTTAGCTTCCCATTTGGTCAGCAAGTCTAGTCCTATAAGGCCGTCAAAGAAGTTGTGAAAGTTATAGACAAATAGGCGTATGTCGTCACTATCATTGAACTCTGGAAAGCAAGGTAACGTAATAGAGTAATTATTTCTAGTGGTCGCATGAACATTCGTCACTTCAAACGGGTCAAAGTTAAGTGAAATTCCTGGATAGTATTTTTCAACTGCCTTAGGGCTTAAGAAGGATTGGTTGGCGCCTGTGTCTATTAACAACTTTAAAGGCGGGTTTGCTATTTGTATAAACGGTAATTGTCTCTGAGTTTGTAAGTTAATCTCTATTTTGGCTTTTTTAATTTCTGATTTATCTGAAAATTTTGACGATCGTTGCTACGAGCGTCCTCGGTGTCATTACTGTTTGCAGATTCTACAGAGTCATCATAGCCAGGGTAAGAAATCGGAGTCGCGTCATAATTAGTATAGTCAGCGTAGTCAGTATATTCATAATAAGATTCGTCATTGTTCTGTAAATAGTAAGTATAGTCAGGGTCGTAGTTATAGTCTAAGTTATAGTCACTGTCGTAACACTCATTCACGTTCATTTCCCTAGATTTAAAATAATTACTAGGGGGTGGATTGCCCTGGACACGCCAATCATGACCACGTAGTCCGCCGGTTGGAGGGAGCGGTTTAGGGTTGAAAGATTGAACACCGCTCATAGGTCTTGGGACAAAAGAGTGACTAGGCTGGTTCCTAGGTGGCAAACGGAATACATTGCTCTGAGGGTTGTAGTTGGGAGGCCTAGCACTAAACATTTGTTGCGTACGAGATGGCATACGTACCTGTGGTTGATGCTGGCTCTGCATAGGGTTCATTCTGAAACCCTGCTGCTGTGGTGCAAACCTAAACGGCTGGGGTGCCTGTGGTGGCGGCCTTTGCATAGGCGGCGCAGACCACAATGGTGCTGGTAATGGTACATGTGAAGATTTTGGAATTTGTACAGGGGTCTGATAATTGACCTTAGGGGTCGAATGTGATTTACTAACGGAATCATTTCGTTGCTGTAAGTACAAAATGTTTAATTCCTCCTGCACATATTCTAAAGCCTTTTCAATAGTTTCGGGCCGCATACATCGAATACGTGACCCTAAAGGTTCCTGTAGTCCTCTCACAAACGCTTGCATAGTAAGCTTCCTATATAAGGCGCGCTTAGCTTCGATAGTAGTGGGTAAGTCCTCATGTAAAGTAATGTAAGTCATAATTGTACTAAATAATGTTTGGCAATGGTCGTAAAATTCCTGGGGCGATTTTTGACCTTGAGTAGCCAAAGAGAGGTCATTATAAAGGGATGTCTCGTCCCTCTGGTCAGCAAAATTATTAATGAGCGTATTTCGAATATCTAACCAATTATCAGGTATACCATTCGCATTTATAATACTAGCGGCAGGTCCCGTAATTTTATTTAAAATTCCGTTTAATAAGCACAAATTCGATAATTCACTGCCCGCTTCCGCGCTGATATAAGTAATTACAATTTGGTCACAGATTTTAATAAAACGCGTGAGAACATTTGGGTTCCCGTCAAAATCAGGTACAGGGCGCAAGGCCTTAAAAATAGTGTCAGGATCGTGCGGCATTTTAGCGCTCACTATGCTTTGCTCAAACGAACTATCGGATTCGCTACACTCACACTCGAAACTAAATAAAGTATTTAAATCTATATTTAAATTATCTACTTCAATATCTCTATTACTATCTAACTGTCTATTCCGGCGAGACTGCCTGAGCGCAGACTCGCTGGTACCCGAATTACTGGGATGGAAAATTTTGGGAAGAATAAAAAGGACTACACGTACTAAAGGAAAGCAACACTAGAAAGAATCTGTGCAACTCACAATTTCATCTCGTTTCTCTGCGTATCGATTTCTGGATACTCTCCTCCTGGTGGCTGCAGCTCCCGTAGGTTCAGGATACTCGGTGACGTAGCTTGAAAGCCGCCCGGGCGACCCGCGATTCCCGAATCGATGTAAGAAAACGCGTCTCGCGAACCGGCCCGCGAGTATCCTACCGACTGCGCCAATTACGTAGGCTACAGCCGGAGGATTTAAAAAAAACGAAAAATAAATTTAAAGTATTTAATATAGAGAATTACAATTTTAGTAATTGCTTAAAGTTAGTTACGAACTAAATTAGTTAGGGACTAAAATAAGTGTCTCGGTCCGATGTGAGAAACCAAGTGTTGATTTTGAGGTAAAATATGTAATGTTGAAATGTGCTGACGCCAGGTCACGTAGGCCGCTGCACATTGAACCGGCACGTTGCGCTGACGCTGCATCATGGGCTGTTGCGGTGATAGCTGGTAACGGGGTCGACGGCGAATATGACAATATAATTAGCTGTGTAATAAATAATACAAACAATCAGATTAAGGCTCCGTTATGCGAAATCATTTGTCTCTGAAAAATGAGAGTAAAGAGTATGGAAAATATCCTCACTTCTGCACTTTTTCGATGTTTTTCATTGTTTTTTCATCATTATCTTTAGCACATTTATCTTTCTTGAAAAAAAGTTATTGGAGAAACTGCACAGTACTTTAAAGTGTATTTAGATGTAGAATTCAATACGTTTCCGACTTTCTGCTATTATTTACGGCAAAAATATGGCCCGCGACAAGCGCTTTTGATGATATTCTAATTTTTTTTTACAATTATCCGTGTGGTTTATACGTAATTTAATACTTGTAGCTACTAGATAATCTCTTTAGCCTGTCGTATGTTTTTTCTTGTGGCTACAACTTTACGTTTTCTATATAAAAATATGGCCCGCGCAAACCATGTTTTCCTATTATGGCCCCTTAATGTGGGATTTTATGGATTTTAACGAACCTGTTAGATGTCCAACACAGCTTTAAGAATTAAGATCGACGTTACAGGGAAATAATCCCTAGGTTAGGTTAATAGTATATAAAACATAGTCGCTTCCCGCTGTCTGTCCCTTTGTAAGCTTAGATGTTTAAAACTACGCAACGGATTTTGATGCGGTTTTTTTATTGATAGAGTGATTCAAGAGAAAGGTTTTGATGTAGGTATAATACATACACAAATTCCACACTACACCGAAACGAAACGAGGGTGGGTCGCTAGTATAGTAATTATCATAAAATACTTACATACTTTAGTATCTACGCTTCTCTATCTAATAATGTTAAAATTACATACGGTTCAATTTAAATCATGTAAACATACAAGGGAATTCAATAGAATTATCATACATTTCTGCGCCTTTCAACCAAAATGAATCAAATTTGGTTGAACCACGTCCGTGGTTGAACCGAGAATTTTAGCATTTAGCAATCTTTGACGTTCACTATCTTAAATATAGAAGAAAAAAAAATTTTTTCCCATTTGAAAATGGCGTCGTACAGTCGCCATATTGATTTTTTCTAAAAAAAAATATAGCCAGTGTCACTCGGGATGCTAGAAGGATTCTAACGGTACCCCATTTATCCAAATCAGTTCAGGCATTTAGAAGTTATGGTGGAATAAAGAAACTCACATACCCACATACATGGCTACATGAACCCTGAACACATATACACTCTTTTTGCTTTGAGCAGTCGTGTAAAAAGTAAAATTAAAAACAAAATGTAATATAACATTCACATAGCTAAGACAAAGAATGTAAAATGTTTTCGAAGATTCAAACTTTGAAACGATTTTCCCGGAAAAGTCATGCAGTTTCTAAAGTTTTTCTTTACAAATAATTTGATCATGATTCAACGATTCATCGAAAAAACATTCTAAACTATTTTCTCATTCTTTTTTTACTACTCAGTCTTATTAATAGACACATCAACACACCACACATTATTTCACATCAAACTTCCTAATACAAGCACTTAACTTCAAAGCGGGCCCCATAAACGCATCTAATAATGTCACCCAGTTAAAAGTATCGGCCAATAAAGCCACAATTAGCGTTCGTTTTTTAAACGCAAACACGAAGGGGGAAGTCTAATGCGATATCCTTGTTCAGATTTCAAAAAAGAACATCGGAGCATTTACAAAGTTTGTTAATGGATGTTGCATGAATTTATTTGGCTTTCTAGACTAATTGCTAAAATAGATTTTACAGTGTTTTGTATGTAGGCGTTAAAGAAAATACTTTTGAAAATATCTCGCTATCATTTTATGCAATTAATATTTTTATCTTTTCTAACCCGGCGTCATTGATGCAGGGTCAACATGACCCTGCATGTTTTGCATATGAAAAAATGCTTAGAAATATTTGCCACACACAACTGTCTGTCTCAGTAGCTGCAGCTAAGGATCACCCCTCCCCGCCACGTACTTCACTTCATTCGTCCATCACCCGCGCAAGGAGCAAAACGTGTGTAAACCTGCGACAGGGTAATTATGACCCAGCTCAACGGTGACGTTGCTGTTTTGGTGCCATATACTTTTTTATATATTTTATATAAAGATTATGTTAGTGTTCGTAATCTTCTAATGATAGAGAGGTTAGGTAGTATAAATTTGATTTAAGTATCATTTTTGTTAGAAACGATATTGTTTTTTGTTGATAAAAGAAAATTAAGAAAAGAGTTACAGTTTTGTTGTATAATTAACAGTCTATAGGAAAAATTAAAAATAAAAATTATTTCACTCATTACCAATGTGTTTTATTGCTGCTACTGATTATAAATACAGTATTTATAATAAATATAAAATGTTTAAAATAAAAAATTATTTTATACTATGCCAAATTTTAACAATTGTAACCAGGGTCATAATGACCCCCCTCAACGTTAGTGTAACTTTTTTCCGCCACAATGACGCCGGGCTAATAATCCACACTGATAGTAAGACATTTTTTTTTGTCTCTGATACTTAAATGCCAATTCCTCAAGGACACCCAACAATGCGTCCCCAAAATATTTTGTCATGTCTCACTATTGTAAAGCAAAACAGAGTCATCTAAGTTTGCCGACACCCAAGGCCGTGTATAGAAAAAAAAACTTTCATTGTGCTCTATTGCCCTTTCCCGCCTTTCTTCTAATGGCGGGCGATGCGAGACAAAAGTTTTATAGTTTTACAGCTTAATTCATCCTGTCCACTTTACGGTAGTGCATAATTTTTTAATTGCGACCATAACGTAATTGGTATACTACCGCAGTACCATTTCTTATTTTTTCGTTAGAACGCCATATTTCAAAGATTTTTGTCAATAGTTTTGGGGCATTTTAATGGAAATGGCGGTCTACTTTGATGGCTGCTCGTAATGTTTCTTGATTTATTTTGGTCGGAGGAAGCAATAAAGTTATTACTTATTTCTTTTATGATGAGTTATAGGTATTTTTTGGTTTTATTTGTGGTTTGTAATGACGATTTTTTACTAAATACCACAGATTTAACACAGCTGTTAGAAACAGTCGACCCCGAAATGTCCATAGGTACGTAAGTACTTGTTGTATGGTCTGTGTGCATAGTGCAAGCATTGTCCCAATCGAAAATAGTTATATTTATAAAACACTATTTTTAGAAGAAAATTTCGAAAACCTATAGTGACCTAGGAAATGTCTCCTATTTAATTTAGTGAAAACTTTCAACGTAGATCCGAAACGTGGATACCTTGTGTAAGATTCGTAAAGTATGAGTGAAAACTCTTAAATAATAGGTCTTTACCTATGAAATTGCCGATTTGTATGGAGATTTTCCAAGAAGTTGCATTTTTCATAATAGCATTTTCTTTGTTCATTTAACAACCATGAACACTCATGTAACAAAACTTTTATGTACTAATGTTTGAACACTATGCTAACTTATTTCCATTTAAGATCAGCGAAAAAATAAGTTTTGGTTAAGTTACAACCCCTTCGGTCACCCTTTTTTTTGCTTTCAAAAAAAGAGTCACTTTCAAGATCTTTTTTTTAATGTCACGAAAGCTAAAATATGGACTTTATTTTTACTGATAGTTAACTATCATGATCATAATTCGATGTAATATTCACGATTTTGTTAAAATTTTAAATTATAGATGTTATTATTTTCTCTGTATGTGACAAAATATCGGCAATTTCATAGGAAAAGACCTATTATTTTGCAACTGAAATCCAACAAATAGAAAACCTTTTGAATATTCTAAAAAAGAATACAAACTGCCTCTTTTCCATGAATTATGCCTAAAAATCTATGGATTTAACATTACATTACAAAACACGTAGGGCCATTTAAATAGATGACATTTGACATCTGTCAGTCCATAGTATTATAATTGTCAAAGTAAAATTATGTAAATCGTTTTACTTTCTTTCGAGATTTTGCAATAAATGTGTATTAGTAACTGAAATAAACGCAAGTAATTGTGACTTTAAAAAATAAATATTGAGTGCCTGAATTGTTGAATTTTGATGAAGTGTCAAATGACTCAAATGTGATCTATTAAAGCGGCCCGACATTAAGGCCCTTATAGTGAACTATTACTATCCCATTTATTTTTATTATACGTAAACCAGCCTCTCATTGTCTAATTTAAAAATCTATCGCAATTGCTTTCAGGATGTATCACATTGAAGCTTCTTTTTGTCACAACTGAAAACTTACTAAAGAAATGCAGCAATGTGTCACATCCACCTGTCAAACGAAAGCGATTGCGAATTGCGATAGATTTTTAAAATTAGACAATTAGCCCCCAGGTCAATATTTAAAAAGAGGAAACAACCCTCTTAAATTGTCAATAATATTTTTTGAATAACTCTTCAACAGTTTTCATTCTTTCTGTAAGTTTTAAAATCCATTTAAACCAAAAGTGACCATTGTCGTTTTAAATGCATTTTTAAAACTAGTACAAAGAAAGTTATTCAAAAAATATTAGAGACAATTTAGGAGGGCACGGTTGTTCCTTTTTTTACACGACTGCCCAAAAAGGAGTGTATATGTGTTCAGGGTTCATGTATGTTTGTGGTTGTGGGTATTTGAGTTTCTTTATTCCATCAAAACTTCTAAATGGCTCAACGGATTTGGATGTATAAGGTATCGTTAGAATCCTTACATCATTCCGAGTGACACTGGCTATATATTTTTTTAAATTCACTATGGCGACTGTACAACGTCATTTTCAAATGTGAAAAATATTTTTTTTTTCTTAATTACTATTACAATAGGGCATCAAATGAAAGGCCTTAATGAGCACATTTTAAAACTTTATAATTTGTCACTAAAATGAGTGAAATAATAATAAATAAATTTAAAAAATATTAACAACACGACTGCCCTGCCAAAAACGAACTAAAAATTTAAGTAACAAGTTTCTGCAGTCGGGGGACCTCTTTGATTAAAAATTGTTCCACAAAACGGTCCCCGACTGCAGAGACACTTGTTACTTAAATTTTTAGTTCGTTTTTGGCGGGGCTGTCGTATTTTTTATATTTTTTAAATATTTACTTGGTTGACGAGTAATAAAAATAAATGTATTGGTGGCGCTAGTTGACCTACATAAGCGCCTTAAGTCTCACAATTTTTTTTTATTCCTTATTGAATACTTTTATTTAAGTAACAAAAAAGTGTATCTTCATTACCTTCGTTCCAAGCGAACCCTTTTCCACTATCCATATAAAATTCAGCGCATGGCGACCCGGCCGTCACAACCAGGCCATCGCCATTTATCCCAATAAAAAAAAGAAAAAAGTATTGTCTTTTGATTCCAATTTTGAAATTCAATTCGCGCGGGTTGGGTCATGATTTTATTTTCATGAGTGCCCTGGGACATTAGGGTTGTGAAGTGTTAACGCTAGGAGACATTAAATATTTACGATATTAAAATTGTTTATGATTAGTTTAAGGGATATTGCATCTTGAGTGGACGATGTAATTATTCTTTAATTAGGTTATGCTATTGGAAAAGACAAACAAACATAAAAAAAAACTTTAAATTGAATTATAGCACTAACTAATACAGTGGTTTGGTTATAGAAAAGTTTAGTTAAAATGCTGATAAGGCTTGTTAAACGTCGTATTAACTTATAATATTCATAAATCTAAGAAAATTTTCGCATTGGCTACTTTAGCCGTGTTGACGAATCCATAGACAAAACCTGCTGGCTGATAATCACTTCTTTCAAAAAAAGAAAACAATTATCTGTCATTAAAATTTCAGGTGTTGTAAAATAAATAACGTGATAGCTGTCACTTCAATCAGCTGTTATGTATGTAGTCGGCCATGTTATTCACTAAAATAGACATAAAATCAAAAGGCACCCTTCTTTAACTTTATACGTTTATTGTGCGTTTGTCGCTCTCTATTGATTGAGCGATTATAAATAATGATTTTCATGAAATTCCTTATAACAATCTTATAGGCTTTTTAGTTAACTGTCATGACTTTTTATGAATAAGACGGAAATAGTAGTACATTACAGGCGAGCGCGGGAAGTTAGCATTTACATGACTGTGAATTGTCGAGAATGGTTTGATTTATACGGGTTGCACTGCACACATAATGTTTAGTACTTAATGGCAATAATTTAGCATGACCTTATATAAACACGAATAAAACATAAGCGCGATAATGAGCAATTATGAAGACTTGGCTTTACATTCCTTTGCGTTCCCTATAATGGGAGAAAATAAAAAAATAGATTGTCAATCAATTCCCGCCAAAACGCAATCCAACGGACTTCCATAGATTTTTTGTTTGGCTCGTACGATTTGTACATTTGCCAATTTCCATAGATTGGGAGAATTAAAAAACAGAGTAGGTTGGCAATTTTATTTCCCGCTAAAACGCAATCAATCAAACGGACTTCCAAATAAATGTACCTTACTAAATAAAATACCTTGTTTTTTTTGTTTGGCTCGTACGACTTGTACATTTGCAAATTTCCATAGATTGAGAGAATTTAAAAAAAAGAGTAGGTTGTCAATTTAATTTCCCGCCAAAACGCAATCAAACAGGCTTACATAGGTATAGTTTTTTTTGTTTGGCTCGTACGATTTGTACATTTGCCAACTTCCATAGAGAAAATTAAAAAATAGAGTAGGTTGTCAATTTAATTTTCCGCCAAAACGCAATCAAACGTAGAAAAACAAAAGGAGATCGCACGCAGAACACATAAAATATGCAACACTACTTCAGGCCGCATCACGGGTGAACGGCGCCGTAAACCGGGGTCCCCTGCTATAATACCCGGGCCGGTTACTTTTTAATCCGGGGACGGTCGTAGACACCCGGTCGGTGGGTTGGGTAGGGTGACTATGGCGTTGGAAAAATTGTGGACAACTATTTTGCTAGGATACCTATTCAAAACTGTGGATTTAAAATATGACACTCGTATAGGTGCTTATTTTATTACACTTTAGTGAATTTATCATTTTAATGCCGGGGCATTCTTTAAGCGGGCTTAACACACGGGCCCAATGCGGGTTAGTGGGTGTTTAAGACTGCAAATCGGAGAACAATGCATTAATTTACCTACGCCATCGATCTCCTCAATACGAACAATAACAATAAGTAAGTACGAACGTTTAAAATATTGATGGTCCAAAACAAATTACAATAATCCAATAACCCCCGAAATAACCCCCGAACTACATATTTTCATGTTGAAAATATTTGTTCCTTACTTTACTTACTAAAAATTTTGATCAATTTCTGGAGAACGATAGAGATTCCAAACTCTTAGAATTTTGTTATTTTATTCGACTTTGTTTAATTTAAGAGCCGAGGGAGCGTAGCAAGCGTGCGGCGGCAGTGGCACGCGAAGCGCCAGAAAAAAAACTATTTCAAACTAAATTGGTGGATTTTGTCAAAAAAATTACCATTCTACAAGCATTTTTGAGTAAAACAAATTAACCGTAACGCCTACTTTCATAAATGTATGAGTTTGTGTAGGTAGAGTAAGTTACGAGTATAAGTATCGACATTTTAACTTTCGGGGTTTTAAACTTTCGGGATTTCGAACTTTCGATCATTTGATAATCGGTCTTTAAAGTTGCGGTCTATCGGATTTCGACATTTAGTATGTTCGATATTTTGAAAGTAGGTGTTTTATGCGTCGATATTTCGGTCGTATGTATTTTGAATTTTCAACATTGTAATTAGGGAATGCAAAACCGAAGTGAAATGAAAACCGGTTTTTTTTTTCGGTTTTGAATCCAAAACCGGTTAAAACCGGTTTTTAACCGGTTTTCAAGAAAATATTGGAAAATGTGCAATACTACATTTTTATTGATTTAGTTAACATGTTTACAATTTTAAGAGTATCCCTATTCACAGTTTATCAAAAAATGCACAGTTGTCAAGAACATTACCATTTTACACAATTTTTTGTGAAGCCAATCGATCCTGCTTCTAACTAAATGATCAAAAACTTCTACGGTATGGGACCAACCCAGGTTTGAGACTAAAAAGTCAGGCATCTCAACAAACTTTTTCCCCATATATTTCGTAGGAAATCATTGCAGGTCCTAGGAAATAATTTGTGTAACTAAAATACAAAAAACATAACAAAGGGCAAATAATCACGTAGACGTAATAAGCTTCTAGCTAGCAAGTCTTAACGTACTAAAGAGCTCATTGTTTTCATATAAATAAAACAAAATATACATACAATATGTTTGGTTAGCGATGTCGGAGCTTTAAAGGCATATAAATTGATCAATTTTATCGACATAACCCCCCTACATGTTGGGGTCTATCCCCTCTCCTGTTGGAATGACCGGCATTTTAAATTTGACTTTTAATTTTAGATGGCCTTGCCGAAAATTTATTAATTTCTCCTGATTTAAAAGTCCTACAGTTTAAAAAAAAATATTTTTCGAAAGCTAACAATATCATCTATCAAGTAAAAAAATAAATTATATAAACTTTTGACTTGAATAGGTATGTCACAAATAATTCGAAATTAGTGTGGTTTTTTTTTTTCATTTTTCTCCCATATCTCAAAAACTAGCACATTAATGTGCAATTTTTTTGCATTTTTACAATACATAAAAATATTATCTACAAAACGACATCAAAATTATTGCTCTAAAATGCATCTTTCGAGAGTTATTATTGTTTGAATAGGAATTGTGGCTGGCAAATGCACATCAGACACAATTCAAGCCATAAGAATCCTCATCGAATAGGCAAAAGCTAATAGCACGAACCTACCTTATGGTGTTTATAGAACTGTAACAGGCGTTCGACCACGTGCCTCGTGATCTGATCTAGAAAGCCCACGCGCATTCGGTCCCGGAGTCACACATCGCACTTATCATCGACATGTCACAAATGTCTCAATCTCATCACAAGTGGTCTGCCCTGCAGGCACGAGTGAAAGCTTTGACTTGATGGTAGGGGTACATCAAGGGTCTACTCTGAGTCCACTTATATTTACGGTACAATGGATTATCTAACTAAAAAGTGTCAATAGGAGGTGCCTTGGAATCTTCTCTATGCCGACGACCGACGTGGCCCTCATATTATCTAACAATGCGATAGATCTCCAGCGTGATTTAAACGGCTGGGTGGAGTCGCTGGAAGAAAATGACCCCAAAATCAGCCGAAAGAAAACGGAGCACATGTCATGTATTTTCGATAGCACATCACACCCCAATGACTTTAGCTTCTATGTGGGAAATGACCACCTACCAACAGTCAACCAGTTCAAATACATTGGCTCCGTGAAATAAAACGAAAATATATTTATTTAAAATATAAGCTCACATAATAAGCATTTTTAAATCGTCAAATCTTTTACCCTACCACCCATTATGACGTGCTAAGCTATGACGGAAAGATTGACAGTGACGTCCTCCATATAGCTCAAACGGGCTGGATGAAATGGCGACAGCTCACAGGCGTCATGTGCGATAATCAAATGCCTCTCTTTACAGGCATAGCCATCTCATAGAGATCTTTGTGAAGGGACAAGTTTACAAAACAGCCATTAGACCTGCCATGCTGTTTGGATCCTAATGTTGGGCCACAAATAAACAACACTTAAACAAAATTCATACGTCAGAGAGAAGCTGGTCAGCGGGCGTCACTATGCTGGGCGAAATCAGAAACACATACATACGGGAGGTAGCACCCATAACAAAAAAGCTGAAAGAGACGTCTACGGTGGTACGGGAATGTACCGAAGGCACCCGACGATCACATTGTGAAAATAGCCCTAAACATCCCAACGACGACGCGTAGGAGCGATAGAACCCTGCCACTTGGCTGATGACGGTTCAGCGCGACCTAAAAGAAGCCGACATCGACTCCAAACTGGCACTCAACCGTGCACAGTGGAAGAGAAGGACAGGGAAGGCCGACCTCAAGTAAATGGAAAAAGGCCCAGCAAGATGATGATGTATAATTAATTTCCATATTTTATTTACTAACTCGCTATAACCTTCAACCCGTTCAGCCGCACAAGTAGGTCACTGAACTGAACTACTTGAAGCAGTCAATCAAAATTAGGCGGTGCATTTTCGTTTTGTATGTATTGCAAAGCATGTAACTTTAATCAGAAAAAACCGGAAAAACCGGTTTTTCATTTAAAAAACCGGTTTTTATTTTGCCTGTGAAATCGACCGAAAAACCGGTTTTTTCGGTTTCGGTGAAACCGGTTTGCATTCCCTAATTGTAATACATATCCATAATAATATATGAGAAAATAAAAATCTCAATAAAAAGTATAAAAATGAAATAATAATGCTCATACTCTTCTGATATTTTGAACCATCTACAAACGTAGTGATTATTTCCTCTGCGCCATCTACGTTTGTAGCATCCGATCGATTTCACGTAGGAACATATTATTACACCTACCATAAGACTTTTTATTTCAAGTTGAGAAAGAGAAAGAATCTATTTATTAAGATTAATATTAAAAAAATATAATTTAATAGGTATAATTGAAAAAACTTAACACTAAAAAAACCATAACAAATGAAAAAAAGTTTTAGGTCAATCAGAAGGCCTAAGCATACTCAAATAGGCATTCTACTAAAATTAAAGCTATTAGAATATGATGAAAGACAATGTACTGTACGTTATTGACAGGAGCTAAGCGTTATTTATTTTATTTATTTATTTAAACTTTATTGCATAAGAAAATACAATTGGCGGACTTAATGCCTTAAGGCATTCTCTAACAGTCGACCGGAAAGGGTGTTAAAGAAAGAAATCGTGGCGGCAAAAACAATACATACATAAACAATCCTAATTACTTATGTCAATCCCATACATTGTATTATATTCTACTATTTACCCGACTGCAAGAGGGTTATGTTTTTCGCGCGTATCTTGTATGTAAGTTTGTATGTAATATTCTTTATTACCTCATATCTTTCAAACGGCTGAACAGATTTCCATGATTAACCTATCGTTAGATTTGTCTCGTCAGCCCAAGTGTTCTTAAGAAGGTGGCGTTACAAAAAAACCAACATGGCGGCTGTACGGTGCTTATTATACGTAGTAGAAACAAATTTTTTTTTTTAGAATACTGCAATATGGGTGTCAAATTAAAGGGCCTATTATAAGGATTTCAAAAAGGTATATCATATAAATAATAACTAAAAATAAATAAATAAAAAAATTAATTTAAAAAATTAAAAACCCGCCTGCCTAAAAAGACAAGTCAACTGAAAAGATGGAAACAAGTTTAAATATTAAAGGCAACATTATAACATGCAGTCGGAGGCATGCATAAAGAAAGTGACATTATGAATGATTTGAGTTATATGCCTCCGACTGCATGTTATAATGTTGCCTTTAATATTTAAACTTGTTTCCATCTTTTCAGTTGACTTGTCTTTTTAGGCAGGCGCGTTTTTAATTTTTTAAATTTTTTATTAGAATGGCCATGGATTGACAAGCAGAATCTAAGCGTTAGCTTATGTCATCCATCCCTAAACATTGTATTTTATTATACTAGCGTTTATTTTAGTAAAATGGCTGTTTGAGTAAGGGGGCAGGAACTACAGCTCGTGTAGTTGCGACAGGAATGTCGTAGCGATACTGCGACATGCCTAGTATTCTGGCAGTGGCATTAGTTTAGCTAGCCAAGTTGGTCACCCTACTCGCGACACTCGGATCACAGATACTCCAGCGCGATCATTCTGCTATCTGCGCCATTTTTTCTTGTGAAAATATGGCGCTACTCCCGGTGGGAGCACGTTTGATATATAGTTTATTCACGCGGGCCTTTTATTTCGCCCCCGTGGATATCAAGGTGTGTTTTGGTTCTTTTAAAAAACATTTAGGAGGTGCTAAGTGTTTGTCTATGGTTTAAAAACAAGATATGTTTAAAGATTCAGCATTTTATCGCTCGTTTAGTAAAAAATTAGCGAAAGCCAATACATTTTTAGCTTATCAACATTAACATCCGAGAACGGGAAGCTAGCATTTGCATTGTCAAGCATGGTTTGAATTTAATCATTTAAGGTGGTACCCTGAGCGAAAGTGGCGCCGCGGTGAATTTTATTTAATATTATAATTCTAATACACAATTTTAACAATGTTTTTTGTGGAGATTTTAGGGCCCTACAGTCTAGTATTTTTAGACGGTATCGTTACATTCCTTAGTAGTCACTGCTAGAAGTAGATAGAAAAACTGCTAAAAGTGGCCGTTTTTGACACATTTGCTATCTACTTCTACAAATGACTACGAGGGCATGGCCATGTACCTTCTAAAAATAGTAGACCATGACGGGCCCCAAAATCTCTACGATAAACATTATTTAAAAAAATCTACTAATAACTTATTAAATAAAAATCACTGAGGGCGCCACTTTCGGTCATACAAACACCTTAATAATACTTTTATCAAGAAATGCGAGAAAAAAAAATTTCTTTGTAAAAATGTCATTTAATGGTTCGTGTTTTTGTGTGGTCATGTTAAATGACCATTCATGCAGCTATAAAGCTTTATAAAAATACGGCTAGCTGATGAGTAGCACCGTTTTGAATTTGGAATACTACTTTCTGCACTAGTGCGGGAAATATGTATTGAAATTCATTTCCGCTCTGAATTTTAGAATTTATTTATTTTTATTTATTTAAATTTCAATTGCCCACTGCACTTACAGTTTCACACCAAAGCGTGCAGAAGGATGTGATGAAATAGACCCAAATTTTTCAATTTGTTCAAATGGAATGATAACCTTTTAGAGTATTGTGGTCTATCCCCACCCCCACATATTCAGGCCGTGGCCGGGCCGGAGCTCAACGTATATTTGTTTTACATACAGAATCTTAACACGACCAACAAAACTTGGGCCCCTCCCAAGTAACATTTTAGGTTCTAGCAAGGTTTGTAAAAGGTTCTAAAACCTAAGCTAACCTTTTCTTTCTAGAATCTAAAATGTTACTTGGGAGGGGCCTAAGTTTCGTTGGTCGGGCTAAGATTCTGTATGTAAAACAAATATACGTTGAGCTCCGGCCCGGCCACGGCCTGAATATGTGGGGGTGGGGATAGACCATAATGCTCTAAAAGGTTATCATTCCATTTGAACAATTTGAAAAATTTGGGTCTGTTTCATCCATAGAAATAGAATAGGACATGTGGGGTGGGGACAGACCTTAAGTGAGAAAAGTTATTTATCGCTTCAATAACGACATTAATCTATATATATAAAAGAGAAAATCACTCACTGACTCATCACGAAATCTCAGAAACTACAAGTGCTAGGAGTCTCAAATTTTGCATGAGAGTTCCTTTTAGAGTGAAGGTGCTCACTAAGACGGGATTTTGCGAAATTCAACCCCTAAGGGGGTATTGGTATTGGTATTGGTGATGGGCTCTTTTCTCCGCATTTAGACTCCCATTTGGTCCGTTATGCGTGAACACAGCATGGTGTGGCTAGTCAAGCCATCCCAGCTCCTTCCAGAAGCGCAGAAGCCTCCTGGGGCGTTCACAGGCTTCTAGGAGCGACCTCACGTCTTTGAGGATTTCTGCCCGGTGTGTGGCCAAACCCACGCACTCCAGGATTACGTGGGCGGCTGTTTCCTCTGCGTCCAGGCATCCTCTACATAGGGGACTGTCTGTCGCATTCATGATGAATAGTTGTCGGTTTAAAGCTAGATGACCTGTAAGTGTACCTACAACTATTCGGAGGTCTGGACGATTAAGGCTGAGCAGTCTACAGGTCAACCTCGGCGAGACTGCGGTACGTGCGGTGCGTTACCCCTAAGGGGGTAAAACAGGGTGGCAAAGTTTGTATGGGAGAAAGCGATTCCTTGGCCCGATTGACTTGAAATTTGGCATAGACATTCTTTAACAAAATTAATTGAATACGTGTTTCGTATTTTCTTGAAATGTATCCCCTAACAGGGTTGAAAAGGGGTAGAAAGCTATTTTTAGGGTGGTTGACTTCGATATCGGAATCATAACTTCTTAGTGCATTTGTACGATTAAGAAAAATAAATGTCAGTTGTCAGGTTGTCACCTCCCCTGAGATTGTAATTATGTCACCGCACGAGCTGACATTTCATGTTGTATAAGATTTTATCCTGATTTTCAGTACCTATTTTACGAAATATTAGTCTACTTATAAAACGTGGCAAAATCTAGCAAATATCAGATATCTAACGTGACAAGGAATGTGGTGTAAAGTGTTGAAATTGAGAGCCGGATAATAATGCACAACATAAATTGCACCCGACATAATTTGCAATGTCACGTTATTTTAGCCAGGAACCAGGAACAAATAAACATACATAGATTTTTATTTAAAAAGAAGATACCTACCAAACTATTAAGTATGAGTATTAAATGTTACATAATATTATTATACTTTCTTATATTACTACTAAGAAATTTTATTAAGTACACCTTCCTACCTACCTAATACAAAATCGTGAACAGTAGGGCGTCGGTTCTGTAACCAAACTCGAACCCCACTTCGAATCTCACTTCACTGCACGGGATGGGAACTTTAAATTATAAATAAGATAATGATAAGATTTTTTTTTCATCACAAAATATTTTAGATAGCTACCTAAATTTATTGTAATCGGTAAAATTGCTCATGTAGTTAGCTAATTTCTAATAACAATTCACGCGAAGTGAAGTGAGGTTCGAAGTGAGATGCGAGTTTGGTTACAGAATCAACAGATTGCGCAGGTAAAACCGCGGGGTGCAGCTATTACCTACATATCACAAAATTGTAAAAATGTGAAATTTTTGATGTTTGGATGTTATTCATTTTGTTACTCAATCACGTCTGAACGGGTGAACGGATTTAGACGAAATTTGGCACAGGGATAGATTATAGTCTGGAATACTTAACACAGGCTTCTTTTCATGCCAATCATTGGTTCCCAAGGGAAGACTTACAACGATTACCGACTCCCACGCGGGCGGAGCCACGGGCAAAAGCTAAACATAGTATAAAACAAAGTCGCTTCCCCGCCGTCTGTACGCTTCTCTTAAACTATACATAAAAATCGCAATAAAATCGATTTTTAAGTTTGGGAGCTAGGTGGCCTCAGACAGACACACACACACTTCAATTATATTTTAACACCCTTTGCGTACATCGTATATATGTAGATATCCTGTAGTATAATCAAATAACTTCACACTGACACCACATTAGCACAGTTTTACATTAGTAACTACATTGCACTGCACCCGTGCGAAGCCGGGGCGGGCCGCTAGTGTTAATATAAAATTAGTTACATGACCGACCAGCGCCCTAGTCACATGAGTAAAGAAAAGGACCAGGGACTAAGCTTCTTAAGAACGTGAAATTCAAACTTGCAACTAACAAAACAAATGATGCCCTGAGATTGTTGACTGGCTGCAGTTATCAAAACAGGGGGCTAATTGTCTAATTCAAAAAATCTATCGTAATCGCTTTCGTTTGACAGATGGATGTGACACATTGCTGCATTTCTTTGGTAAGTTTTTATTTGCCCCAAAAGTGCTTCAATGTGTTCCATCCTGAAAGCGATTGCGATAGATTTTTAAATAAGACAATAGAAAGGCAGGTTTTTTCCGGTTTTTCCGCGTACGCGACAAGCGGCCAGCTAACCGCTTGCGCGGTTGTATGAAGCTTTGTCTCTGGTCCTTTTCTTTACTCATGTGTCCTAGTCGCCCTACTTGTCAGTTAGATTCGAAATAAAAAAAAATAACTTTTTTTACCACATTTAGTAGTTTTTAAATAGTTGTTGATATAATACATGCCAACTTCTTTATCCAAGCCCCGTGTTGCTCTAAGGTCCAACCCAAAGTTCACCACAGAAAATCAATTTGGCATCTCCTGTCAAAGTATTTACGAATTTTAACTAGCAGCGTGACTAAAAATGTTAGTCACCGTCACCTACCACCATAAACAGTCTTTTGAAAACGATACAAGATTATTTGTACTTTGAAATGGCGACCGAAACTAATCATTTGCTACTGGTAGGCCAATAACAGCGGGGAACCAGCCATTATTAGTTAAAATAAAAACCTTTTTTGAACAATTACAGAACGAAGTCCGAACGCAACCATAAACGAAGCCAGGCCAGAAATATTTAAGAAAAAATAAAACGTCAAAACGTTTCCCGCCCTTTTTGTTTTTTTGTGATGGCATTGTACGCAAGTCATTATGCCTTGGCTGTAAGGTTTATGATGTTACATTTAAATGGTGAAAAGAAATGGTTATGGAGAAATTGTAACAATTTCTATCAGGCAGGCAGGATCGTTGTAAAATTTTTATTGAGTTACTTACTAAAAATTGCTTTGTAATTTTGTGGGATAAATTATGACTGTTCTCACAATTTAAGACTATCATGATTTTGCAAATAAAAACAACAAAACCTCTAAGTACTTACTTGTTTTTGTTATTCATCAAAAATATTTATATTTTGTAAAAAGTGTGAAAATTTTGAATTTAATTAATCTATATACATAAAAGCGTAAATCACTCACTGACTCATCACGAAATCTCAGAAACTACAAGTGCTAGGAGTCTCAAATTTTGCATGGGAGTCCCTTTTAGGGTGTAGGTGCTCACTAAGACGGGATTTTGCAAAATTCAATCCCTAAGAGGGTGAAACAGGGTGGCAAAGTTTGTATGGGAGAACGCGATTCCTTGGCCCGATTGACTTGAAATTTAGCATAGACATTCTTTTACAAAATTAATTGAACACGTGTTTCGTATTTTTTTGAAATGTATCCCTTAACAGGGTTGAAAAGGGGTAGAAAGCTATTTTTAAGGTGGTTGACTTCGATATCGGAATCAAAACTTCTTAGTGCATTTGAATGATTAAGAAAAATAAATGTCAGTTGTCACTGCACGGGCTGACGTTTAATCTCTAATTTTCCCGATTTTCAAGACAAGCTTTGATTCTTATAATGTTGTCTTCGATCAAATGTTGTATAAGATTTTATCCCTATTTTCACTACTTTACGAAATATTAGTCAAATAAAACGGCAACATCTAGCAAATATCAGATAACGTGACAAGGAATGTGGTATTTAGAGAAGTGTTTCGATGGAGAGCCTGATAATAATGCACAACATTAGTTGCACCCGGCATGCGTTGCAATGCCACGTTTTTTTAGCCAGAAACCTTTTCAGTAGTAAGCAGAACAATTCACCAAACATTCACCAAAGTTTCATCATAATCGGATGTGGATGAATGGTTTAGGAGTGCAAAGGAAACAAATACACATACATCGATTTTTATTTATAAAGAAGATAACTATTAAGCAAAGATATTAGAATTTTTAACTATAAGGTAAGTATTAAATGTAACATAATATTATTATACTTATTTTGTTAAATTACCGCTACTAAATTTTATTAAGTACCTACCTAACTAATATAGAATCGTTAATAGGGCGTCGATTCTGTAACCAAACTCGAACCCCACTTCGAATCTCACTTCACTGCACGGGAATTTTAAATCATAAATAAGATAATGATAAGAAATTTTTTTTATCACAAAAGATTTTAGATAGCTACGCAGGCTACCTAAATTTTTTGCAATCAGTAATATAGCTCATTTAGTAAAAAAATGTCTAATAACAAATTCACGCGAAGTGAAGTGAGATGCGAGTTTGGTTACAGAATCGACAGACTGCGCGGGTAAAACCGCGGGATGCAGCTATTACCTATATAATCACAAAATTGTATAAATGTGAAAGTTTTGATGTTTGGATGTTGTTCTGTTAGGTACCTACTCAATCATATCATACTCAATTACGTCTGAACGGGTGAACGGATTTAGGAGAAATTTGGCACAGATAGATTAAGTCTGGAATACTTAACACAGGCTTCTTTTCATCCCGATCATTGGTTTCCAAGGGAAGACTTACAACGATTACCGACTGCCACGCGGGCGGAGCCACGGGCAAAAGCTATACATAGTATAAAACAAAGTCGCTTCCCGCCGTCTATACGCTTCTCTTAAACTATGCATAAAAACCTCATTAAAATCGATCCATAAGTTTGGGAGCTAGGTTGGTTGCCTGCCTCAGACAGACAGACACACACACACGTCAATTATATTATAACACCCCTTGCGTACGTCGTACAGGTATATGTATCCTGTAGTATAATAATCTGATAACTTTACACTGACACCACATTAGCACAGTTTTACATTTAGTAACTACATTGCACCCGTGCGAAGCCGGGGCGGGCCGCTAGTAACCTATAAAACTCAAAAAGTCTTCCTCTTCAAAATTAGTGTAGAATTTTCTTGTTTCATGTGACAAGGTTTCAGCTCATTACCAATAATTGGCGGGGATAGTATAAATAAATAAACAGAGCGTGCCAAGATAAGTTCACGCGTGTATGAAAAAGAAAATTATTTTGACAGTTTCCTATTTTGCTTATACAAGAGCATCAACGGAGTTAAAAATACTTTTGACGGCGAAAATAAATATGACTTAACGATGGAGAATCACAGCACTGTGCATGCCCTGTCCCATAAGTGGGACAAAGGCAAATACGTTATGTAATGACTTACATTACTTTGTAAAAAAACCCTATTACATTGACATGTAATAGGTAAGGATTTTTTACAAAGTAATTTAGAGACAAGGATTAAAATGTTAAAACCAGTTTTTATACTTTTAATTGTTAACACGCACAAAACCTTCCGTAATAAAATAATTAACCCCCTACGTTCACCTACACAATATTCCCGCGCATTCGGTTTATAATGGCGGATTTCCCGCGCTCGAATGAACGACCATCATGGCAGCGGGCAGGATTGTTTTATGATATCCTATTAAAGTGTAAACAGAGGGCTTGCTACGTAACCGTTTGCGGACAATATTTATTTCGGTAGAAGAATTTCTTGCAAACAAAATCACTTCAAATAAGATATTGATATACTTACTTACCTCAACAATACTGACTCACAATGACGTAACAATATAGGTCAGTTTCTAAAAGGGCCCCGCCATTTTTCTTATCCCATTCGTTCAGTTTTAGCATCACTATCATCTGTTTCAGCATCTGACAGGGTTTTTTGATTCAATGATGTATATATACCCTTTGCCACGGCCTATTCCCGTTGTCCCCCACTTTGTCCCCCACTGTAGGACATCGAGAAAAAGAGTTTTTTCCATACATTTCTTCCCGATATCCCCAATGGGGGACAACGGAAATAGGCCGTAGCAAAGAGTATATACAAGCTGATGCTGAATATTATTAATAAACTATTAATAATATTCGTAACTACAACAAAATACTTAGTTGGCAATCTTGGCATGACATGATACAAACGTAGACCTACTTATAACTGTTCAGGAACTTATTTTGATGCTGCTATGCTAGTTTGTTTCTGATTCCTACTGAAAACTCTTTTCCGTTTTCCCAAGGCACTCGATACTATCAGATAATCTGGCTATTTAAGACATAACTTGGGAGAAGTTTATTTAAAAGTTTTGTTTCAATAAAGTTGTTTACTTGGTAAGTCCACAAAATAATCCTCTTTTATTCTTCTCACACAGCAGCATGTAGTACTATATGGTGAAATATAATGGCTGAAAATTATTACCATTTAAAAACAATGTACGCAAACCGTTACATTGTAAAGCTCCAGTCTGCTCCGAACGAATAAAAGCGGGAAAATTACTTTGCCAAATTACAAACTCGAAACAGTGTAAGCGCCACGTATGCCTATCTTTCTCTAGCTCAAAGTCTCGCATAGCCCCATCCCTTTCCCGCGCACAGTGGAAAACCCAGCGAGGTAAGCTTTTTCGTCGCTCAATTTCCTTCATGAATCGCCCTCGGGTTCCATGATGGCTGATTATACAACAGAATGTGAGCGAAAACTCCCTGAACGCCTCCCTAAAGCTTGCAACACTGAAGCAGTCACGGACTTTACGAGCGGAACGGCGCAGCGAAACAGGCTGTAATCTCCGCCCCACCATTGGCTGTTTCAAAAAAAGTACGCAGCTTGTGATTGGCCAAAACAAATTGCTCGCTCCGTGTTCTTTATGGTTCGGATATTCGAAAAGGCGTAAGTGCGAAAAGTTCGTATAACAAAATGCTGTAAGTAAGCAGGTTTCATTACTGTACAGGTCGGCGTTAGGACCTTTTGGATATTTTGTAATGTTAAACGTACTCTTTCTACCGCGAAGTAGGAATGCAATATTAGGGCAATTATACGATTTCTTCTTTTTGCAACGAGTAGTAAACTGCAGAGGTGGTTTTAACTTAAGCCAGTCTTTGTAGGTAGGTATGTAAGTAACAAGTTGTAGTAATGTGTTAAACTTTCGATTTTCAAATGTTTCTAAAGCTGGCCATACACGCTAGGTTATGCATGATGGTTATGCCTGTAAGGTCAAAACCGTCATACATAACCTAGCGTGTATGGGATAATACTGCAGCATGCCTGTTCATGCAAGCCGCTCATTCAAGCCTCTCGGTTAGGTTAGGTTAGGTTTGCCTGTGGCCAAAACCGTCATGCATAACCTAGCGTGAACGCGACAAAACTGTGCAGTTATCCATGCCTGGGGGCTAATTGTCTAATTTTAAAAATCTATCGCAATCGCTTTCATTTGACAGATGGATGTGACTCATTGCTGCATTTTCTTTGGTAAGTTTTTATTTGTGACAAAAAGAAGCTTCAATCTGTTACATCCTGAAAGCTTTGCGATAGATTTTTAAATTAGACAATAGAAAGGCTGTTCATGCAATTTTGCCGCTCGGTTATGCCTGTGGTCAAAACCGTCATCGTGGACGAAAATATTTTCGTCTATGCCGTCATGCATAACCTAGCGTGTGTCTATTGAACTCGGTTTTGCATGAAGGTTAAAACCGCTCGATTAAAATCGTCATGCATAACCTAGCGTGTATGGCCTGCTTAATAATGTTATATTCACATGCAATTTATAGTATAAATTAACATTAAATGCACTAATACTACACTAAAACTGCATTTAAGATTCAAAGTCAAGGTCAAAGTCAAATAAGCTTTATTCAAATAAACTTAATAATTAAATACTTTTGAATCGTCTATATTTTCCTACCACCCGTTCCAGACTTTTTTAGCTGACAAGAAGAACGGGCGCAAGAAACTTATACCTTAATGTTTAAAATAAGAAAACTAATTATATGTAATGGATAATAATTCAGCATAGGTACCTCGAATCCAACATTTTATCATCTACTGAAAAGCTTATGTTTAAATGATCACGTTACCAATCTAACCTAACCCAAAATAATTAGTGAAGTAGGTATGTAAATGCTTACCTAGGTACCTACAAAATCTTTTTGACCGGTTTAGGATTTGGTGAGCATTTACTAATTTTGGAAGACAAAATGTTTTCAAAAAAAGATCACATTGACACATACATTTTTATCCACGCCATCTATCGTCGGCGAAGAGTGAAAAGCTCGTAAATCCTCTTTCTTGTCAAAACACTTTTGCCGAGTTTTTCGTCACTCGTGACCAGCTTCTGTCATTGACGAGGTTTTCATAAAATGCAATAGATAGCGTTGTACGCGTTTGAATGGAATATGAGTGAGGTAGAGTCGTGAGATAAGAGGTTTTCAGTCAAAATTGTTTAAAAAAACAAAAAACCGACTTCAAAAAACCTACCTCTAAAAAGCAAGAAATAATATTCGTAATAATAAAAACACGTCTATTGAAGTCGGGTGGGGCTGGAGTAAAAATTCCTTTTTTTAGGGTTCCGTACCAAAATGGTAAAAAAGGAACCCTTATGGTGAGACTCAGTCTGTCTGTCTGTCTGTCTGTCACAGCTGGATATCTCGAGAACTACTAATGGCATAAACTTGAAATTTGGAATAGTTTAAGATGACATTTGCCCAACTATTTTGCAAATAAGAAATAAATAAAAAATAAATGTTTTTTTTACAGCAGGGCCTGAAAAGGGGTCTTAAAAATTTGAAGTGGGGCTACTAGGGCATGTGGGGTATCATATGAAAGAGCGCCGTTTGCACGTTTTTAATCATTTTTTCTTTTTTTTCTAGACCGCATAGTTTTTGACTTATGATGAAAAATGTAAAAAAAATGACCGTTCCCCCCCTTATCTCCGAAGTTTGCAAAGAGAAAAATCTGAAATAATTCTATGCGATAGCAGTTTATATATATTACAGGAAAAATAAAATGATGTCTCAATATAGCACACTTTTTTAGAAATTATCAAATTTCTAAAAAAGTTTACATTAGTTCCACTATCGGTCAAGAGATGGCTCTGACCTAAAACTGCAATACTAATTTTATTATTCTACTCTGCAGTGTGGTTTAATGGTGCAATTATGATGGTACGGAACCCTCGGTGCGCGAGTCCGACTCGCTCTTGACCGGTTTTTTATTCTAAAAGCCACACCCGACTTCAATAGACGTGTTTTTATTATTACGAATATTATTTCTTGCTTTTTAGAGGTAGGTTTTTTGAAGTCGGTTTTTTGTTTTTTTAAACAATTTTTTATTTTTTTATTTTTAGTGTAGGTACCTTTTAGTTCATTAGGAAGTGTAGGTATATTATTTAGGTAGAAAACTCGGGTCAGCCAAACGTGAGTTAATCGCGGAGAAACATACATACATGCTGGTCAAACTGAGAACCTCCTTTTTTTAAGTCGGTTAAAGAACTACACATAAGATATCCCTTTTCTGATCTGACTGATCATCGAGATAGTTCACACAAAATCATACTATTTTCGTGCTTTTTTCAAGATTACTTGAAAAGTACTGAACCGATTTAAAAATTTAAAAAAATGGGACCAACTTGAATTTTTACCTAATGTAATAACGTTTGAATCATTTCAATCGGTTCAGCCGTCTTCGAGTAATCGGTGTACATACAAAAAAAAACGGATCGATTCGAATTGAGTATCTCCCTCCTTTTGAAGTCGGTAAAAAAACTGCAAAAAATGTTCTAGACAAAAATTAGATTTACGAGGTTTTCACTCTTCGCCGACGCTATCGAGCTTTTTACCAGTTTTTTACCATTTTGAAAAGATCTCTTTCAAATAAATTTTCCCCCATTTTTCTCCGCCATATTGCCTCATCCACAGACTATCTTACCCCAATGTACCAACGGCCGGGGGTAATTTTTCACCCGTATCACCATCTGTGCTAAATAATAGTACTTCGCTGGTTATTCAAGAAGTTTATTTTTCATTAACCGTTCGTTCAGTTGCTATAATTGGCCGGGTCTTTCATTTTATTCGGCGAAAGGAGGTTTTATATGATGCTATTGGCTGTATATTTTCCTCTTTTGTCTATGGTTATATTTTTTTAATAGGGTATTTGACAACATTGAAAATATACTACAAATTGTGGTTATCCTAACAGATATTGGCGTAAAAAAATATATTTAACTAATATATAGACTAAATTAAGTCTATTAATTGATTAATTTCACCTAGAAAAATGCAATGATTTTTGAATTTTTTCTCTGTAGCGAAAACGCTCTAAGATGACTGATGTCGTACTTGCCTGTAAATAAATATGGCTTCAGGCGTTTGACACGACCATAGACTTAGGATCTGCGATTGATGGCTGTCAAATGGCTAAGGATATTACAATGTTTACAGGCTAGTGACGTCAACAAGTCACGTGTCCAGCGCCATAGCATTATTGGCGTGGTTTTAAAATTTTAAACTTTAACACTGTTTTTTTAATGAAATACATAGATTTTTCCTGAAATATCAATGTGGTGCGCTTATTACGTAGGTAATAAGGAATAATTTAAAATGGTTTTCCAAAATTAGTCAAATAGCCTATTGGAGATGTAAAATATTGTTTGTACTTTGATGGAAAAGTTACTGGATAGGTAGAATATGCAATTTTTTTTTGTTTATTTTTTTTATTTATTTATCTTAATATATAAAATCGTAAACTGAATGACTGAATGACTGACTGACTGATCTATCAACGCACAGCCCAAACCACTGGACCTAGAGACTTGAAATTTGGCACACAGATAGTAGAAAGCCTAGATTAGTAGTTCAGTAGTTTTTGCGTGATTGAGGAACTAACATCCAAACCCACAAACTTTCACATTTATAATACTAGCGGCCGCCCGCGGTTTCACCCGCGTGGTTCCCGTTCCCGTTGGAATATCGGGATGAAAAGTATTCTATGTTTTAATCTAGGCTATTTACTATCTGTGTGCCAAATTTCAAGCAAATCCGTTCAGTAGTTTTTGCGTGATTGAGGAACAAACATCCAAACCCACAAACTTTCACATTTATAATATTAGTAGGATTAGTTAGTAGTATTCTGAGAATCAACCTCTTTGTGGGTAAATGAGATGAGTAAACATAAAAATCGATATGGATGTCGTTCTTGAGGTTTCATGGGATGGTGATTGCGAAAATGAAATTTATTTTGAAGGGAGGGGGAGGGAAGAGGGAGGGAGAGTGAGAGGAAGGGAACGGTAATATTTCTGGACCAAATTCTGATTATTGTAATAAACTAGCTACCGCGTAGTAACGTAACTTCATCCGCGTGGATATTAGAGAAAATTCTTAGAGATCCTTCAACCAGGATCCGACCTGCCGTTTTTACGCAACTTTGTGGTAAGGCTTACGATTAAATATAATCATATAGGTACGTGTCTCAGCGTTTTTGAAAATTCTGACTCCGAAGGGGTGAAAAGGGGGATGAAGTTGTATAAAGAAAATCCTTCATTTTCGAAGTAAAAATCGGTTAATTTATTATATAGGCTTATGGATGGAAATCTAACGCAACGTAAATTTATAATGTTAGTAATGTTCTTACGGCTTGCGGATGCACTTTTCTAATTTTATGTACCTACGTATAACTTGGTTGGCTATGAATAAGTTACGACCGATTTAGTTACTCAGCAAGGGCTTCAAGACAAGGACGCTTGCAAAGTGCGAAGAAAGCAAAAATGCAAAGAATTGTAAGTTTTGATTTACTTTGATAATAGGTACTATAATTATGTACAATCAACAGCACCCTGGGCTACCACTACAGAGTACCTGTAATCAGTTTCAATTTTGAGCATCAATAAAGTTCAAAATATTTCTTTTGTTTTTGTATAAGCTAACGTGCTGCTGACTGTTCATGATTTTCAAAATATTGACTACATTATAATTATTATTTGTTGCAGCCCGCAGATATGTTTTTAATTAATAAAAAAGGGAAATATTGCCCGTGTTGCGGGAAGTATAGGATCCGTGAAAATGGTAAGATTAGGTATAATGATTCCTCTTTTTAATTAATGTTAGACAGGTACTTATGTGTGAATTTTATAAGGAAGTTGATAATAATTGAGTGCACTGATTTTGAATGCAATATTGAATACATATAAAATTAAATAGATACTTATAATATCTCGGGCACAGTAGGTAGACGTGAACCGAGTTAAAGGTATTTGACATCTACCCCTTAAATCACTTAATTGGTGGGGACCCGCCTAATCACATAAAAACTGCTGATCGGATTTTGATTAAATTAAAACATAGAATACTCTTTATCCTGAATAAAAGATCCCTGAGGATTTTCTCGAATTTCCACGCGGACGAAGTCGCGGGCGGAAGCTAGTTTATCATAATTAAACGGGCTTATGCCCAATTACATAATTATGCTTACTAATCAAAATTAACAATGAATTGATTATAATTTTTTTGTGAATGTAAATATATCCAAATTCATTTACTGGAAATTATGTTTAATGAACTCCAAGATAGAACCTTTTGATCAGTGGTTTTTGGAAAAGGTAACACAAAATGAAAAAAGAAAATACCTAAATAAGTATGACTTCCTGAAAGACCTATAATAATACTGATAGTTGGTTTCCTCTTAGGCCGGTCACACACAGACGGAATCCCGATTCGGAATTCCGAATGGAATTTCGACAATGTATGAAGATTCCGTACGAAAAATCCCGCATGTGTGTGACAGCCCATAGATTTTGTATGCAGTTGCTGCGTTCGGAATCATGTATGTACGGAATTCCGTAACGGGATTCCGTCTGTGTGTGGCCAGCCTTATAATATACAGCGTGATTTTTTTCCATTTGATTCCCATCGTGGGATGGTTCCACTCATGATTACAAGCAACTTTTATTAAGGGGCCTAACTCTGATATCACAAAAAAATCAGCTGTTCCATACATTAAGGTCGAGGTATTAAGTATTGCACTTTTGAATGGAACAGCCTTGGAACAGCAGTCTTTTTTCGCGATATCGAAGTTGGCCCCATTGTAAAAGTTGCTTGTAATTATGAGTGGAACCACCCCACTGCGGGAACCAAATTATTAAAATTTTAACGTGTATTTGTGTTTTTTGGAAAATATTATCATTTTTGTCCTTTATTTCCGTCTACCATGGCTACACAAACCAATTCATTTCTTATTCTCTTATCATTTATTACATTTCCTCTCTGTCTTATGCCACAGTTAGGTTTACAGCAGTAGGGTAACTGGTACTGTACTATTACTTTGTTTAAAAAATATTTTGGAGTTGAATTGAAAAGGCATAAAGAAGCAGCGTTGAATAATTTAGAGTCAAGAAGTTTAGTTCAAGAGTCCTAAATAAAAACCGACCAAGTACGAGTCGGACTCGCGCACGAAGGGTTCCGTACCAAAAAACGGCAACAAAATTACGTTTGTCGTATGGGAGCCCCCCTTATATATTATTTTTATTTGTTGTTATAGCGGCAACTGAAATACATCATCTGTGAAAATTTCAACTGTCTACCTGTTGTCGTTATTAAAATCAAAAAACGGCAAAAAATATCACGTTTGTTGTATGGGAGCCCCCCTTTAATATTAATTTTATTCTGTTTTTAGTATTTGTTGTTATAGCGGCAACAGAAATACATACTGTGAAAATTTCAACTTTCTAGCTATTACGGTTCATGAGATTACAGCCTGGTGGCAGACAGACAGACAGACGGACAGCGGAGTCTTAGTAATAGGGTCCCGTTTTTACCCTTTGGGTACGGAACCCTAAAAATAAGCCTGAATGCTAAAAATTTTTCTTTGAAATAATCATTTTTATTACGGATTTTGCGAACAATAAATTAATTGTATATAGGCACAGAATATATGTAGGTATACCTAATAGTAGGTACAGTACTAGGCACGTATCTTGAAATTTTTTCGACGGAGTGGGGATAAGTTCGCGCACGTGCTCTTGTGAGCGACCAATAGCGCGCGCCCCTCTCCCGCCGCCCGCGCCCCTCATCGCTACGCATACCCAAAATACGCGTTTCGCGCAATCCCCACCCGATTTCAAGTTAAATGCCTCGTACTGTATTCAACGTTTACAGGTAGATTTAATGCAGTTGATTTTTTCACTAACTCGATATTCATAAACCTCCTATGCGTTTTCTTTTTCACAAAATAATGCTTTGTGAAGATAAAACATATTGTGTAGGAGATTAGTTTTAAATAAGCGGCAACAATAATCTCGACAACGAAATAAGTAAGCAATCGGACGATGTTTGTCGTTCCTTTTACCTATTCAAAATTCAAAAATAATTAATTCAAAATTCAAAATAATTTATTCAGTCTAGGCTGTTACAAGCACTTGTGAATGTCATAGAAGCTACGCCATCGGTTCGCAAACCCTAAGCGGGAGACCTTGTAACGAGAAGAACCGGCAAGAAACTCGTCAAGGGCTGCTTTTTTCTCCCTGTATATTTCATACAGAGTCGTCAACATTGAAAAATGAGCTCCACGTTTAAAGTGAGGTCATTTTCCATCACAATAATTAACAAAAGTTTGCACACAATTAGGTAGGTTAAAATTAAATATCTACTACATTCAGATAGGTAAATGTGAGAGTAAATAACTTTCAACTAGTTGAGAAATCACTCTGTCTACTACTGGAAACCAAAAAACACTTGATGCAAGACATAAAAAAATAAAAACGCAATTTTTACAATTCAATATCCGTTAAGATAGGTACTCAGAAGCAGACCCAAATTATAGACCTAATTCAACCTATTATAGGTGTTACAAGCACTTGTAAATGTCATAGAAATTAGAAGCTATGCCATCAGTTCGCGCGCCCTAAACGGGAGACCTTGTAAGGAGAAGAACCGGCAAGACGAGTGTCAAGGGCTGCTTTTTTCTCCCTGTATATTTCATACAGAGTCGTCAAAATTTTAAAAATTACATCACCATTTAAAGTGAGTAATTTTCCGTCACAATAATAATTAACAAAAGTTTACATAAAATTGTTAGGTATTGAAATTATTAACTACTAGCGGCCACCCGCGGTTATACCCGCGTGGTTCCCGTTCCCGTGGGAATATCGGGATAAAAAGTACCCTATATTTTAATCTAGGCTATCTACTATCTGTGTGCCAAATTTTAATCAAATCCGTTCAGTAGTTTTTGCATGATTGAGGAACAAACATCCAAACCCACAAACTTTCACATTTATAAGTAGGACTAGCGACCCACCCTTGCTTCGCTTCAGTTCCTTCCTCTTTTGCCAAAAATGCGACCTTCCAACAACACCCAAAAAGAAACAGACATACAGACAGACAGATAGACAGACGCGGCGAGGGACTTTGTTCGTCCGAGTAAGTCCACAGTTCAAAGATGGTACACTGTTCAGTATCGAACTGCGTACTATCGCAAGCACATCCGTTACAATTTCCTGTGCGACATTGAGTTATATGTTAGCTAGCTGATTGTTCCAGCAATCATATTAGAATACTTCTTATTATAAAGGAAAGTGGGTAATAAAACAAGAACCGTATTATTTTTTTTTTTCTTCAAAGCTTTACAAACTAGCAAAAATACTGGTACCTACGAAATTGTACATTTGTACTCGGTTTGGTTGGTGGTAAGGCTTATTTCGAAGAGCTCGGTGGCGCAGTGGTCTAGCGCCTGGCCCAGCGATTGCGCAGGTTAAGCAACGTTCGCAAGGGTCGGTCATGGGATGGGTGACCAAAAATTTATTATCTCGAGCTCCTCCGTGCTTCGGAAGGCACGTTAAGCCGTTGGTCCCGGCTGCATTTGCAGTCGTTAACACCCACCAATCCGCATTGGGCCCGCGTGGTGGGTTATGGCCCGTCCTCCTTATCCACCTATAAGGAAGGCCTGTGCCCCAGCAGTGGGGACATTAAAATGGCTGATGGACAAGGCTTATTTCGTATGAAAATTGTTGAGGATTGTTCCGAGTTACAAGTGCGCACGGATCCCCTATTACGTATATCAGTTTTTCCGTTATTAATCGTGTGATTAAGTTCGTGGAAACTGCTCAGTCGGTCGCCGACTGACGCAGATTAGCGTGTGCTCCGTTGCAGCAGGGCAGGTGCGCCCCGGCGCCCTGCCCAGTGATCGCGCGTGCTCGTGCCCCGTTTCCGCCGCAGCATGGCAGACCGCCCGGCCCAGCGGCCGGTGCAGCCGCCCACCACCACCGCAACGAGCGCTGCCACTAGCAGCACCCCCGCCACCTCCGCAACAACGAGCGCCTCTACGACCGGCAAAGGGGCCGGGCTGACCCCGACTGCGCAAACTCCGCCAACCGCGGGGACGCCAGCCAGCGGACACATGCAGGCGGCCAAGTCACAATCACCACGCATCCGATATGAATCGGATGCTGTGATGGTGGCGAGGCTGGCAAAATCTGGCATTTTGTCAGATCGCTTGATCCGCTGGCTGGCGACCTACGTTAGGCTCGCGGAGTTTGAGCTGGGTGACGCCCCGGTCCTCGCGCCGTCGGACGAGGCAGCGCTGGAGGCACTGAAGGCGATGGAAGACATCCCAATGATGGTCGAGCTTCCCCGCGCCAAAAGGAAGAGCCGCCCCACTGCCACACCGCCGGAGGGTAAGCGTAAGTGCGCCACCCCTCATGCCACCGCCACCCGAGACCCGCGCTTAAATAGATCGCTAAGCGCGGGCGCAAAGCCGTCGCCTACACCTCAGACGCCCGCAACGTCGGCCCGGCCGCGGCCCGCTCCCGGGCCCGCGCCAGCCGCGCAACCGCTGCAGACCCCAGCGCCGCTCCCGCCCAGAGAGCAGCGACCTAGGCGAGTAATACCCGAGGCACCCGCTACATCAGAGCAAGGTATGTCGTTCGCGCAGAAAGCAGCGACGGCACCCAAACCGTCCACGACTACCCCCGCTGCCGCTGTCAAAAATACTGCGCCTACCCTCCAGTCGAGAAGGTACCCCCCGCTGGTTGTGGAAAACCTGCCGGACTGGCCACGACACATGAAGGCGCTACATGAACGCCTCGGCCGCCCCCCTGCCGCGCGCCCCTTCGGCGTAGGAGTGCGATTTTCGCCCGAAGACGGCAACGAGTACCGACTCATCCAAGCCTATCTCTCTGATTTAGAGAAACAGAGCGGGCTGAGTTGGTACTCGTATGCCCTCCCCGAGGAGCGATGTCTGAAAGTCGCCATCCGCGGCCTACTTTTTAATACCTCGCCGGAAGAGATCACCGAAGCCCTGGCCGAGAAGGGCTATACAGCCGAGCACGTACGCCGCATCCAGGCGCGCGCAGGGCGCCCGGGATGCATTTTCTTTGCGTCCATGACACCCACGCCGGGCCTCATCCCGGGCATTTATCAAGTAACCGAGCTTTTAAGTTTAACAGGCATAACCATAGAGGCGTGGCGCGGCAAGAAAGGCCCAGCGCAGTGCCACCGCTGCCAAGGTTTCAGGCATTCCTCCAAAGGATGCCACCGCCCTCTCGCTTGTGTGCGCTGCGGCGGCCCGCACGCTGCGGCCGACTGCCCGCGCCCGAAAACCGAGCCAGCCACCTGCGTCAACTGCGGGGGGCCCCACCCAGCGAACCTCAGCAGCTGCCCGGCCCACAAGAAAGAGGCCAAAAACAAGAGAGCGGGGCCACTAGCGAAGAGCGGCCCCACCACCGCGGCCGCTATACCCCAGAACCAGGTGAGTGAGTCGGCCCCAGCAACACTGATGGCCCCCGCCAACCCTGCCACAACCCGCGGGCTAGACGCCAAGCCGCGCCCGCCAGCCAAACATCGTCGCGGCAAGAGAGGCCGGGGTGCGAGAAGGACGGAGGATCGAGCAAACAACTACCCTCCATCGCAAATGCCGGACTACCCACCACAGTCGGGGGCGAACACCCACCCCCCCCCCCCCCCACCACTTTCCCGGCTACCCACCTCAGCCGGTGACCTACCCTCCAGCGAGCGCCGGCCACATACCTGCGCACGTCCAGCAACTGCTCACCGTATTTAGTCAAAATATGGCTGAGCAAATCCAGCATTGCTTCGCACGAGTCCTGTCGGCACATTCAAGCCACTGAGATTCGTTCACTGGAACGCACAATCGCTCACAGGGAAACGTCGGATGCTGCAACATTTCCTGCGCGAGTACCAAATCGACGTGGCCCTTGTGAGCGAAACGCGACTCGCCGCCTCTACCTCAGTGCGCTTTAATAATTATACCTTGTACCGGCAGGACGAGATCTCCGATGTCGACGGACGCCCGGTGAGAGGCCTGATGGTGCTCGTACACCGCCGGATTGTGCACCAACCCGCACCCACAGCGCAAATCAGCAGCTTCCGCGCGCTCGGGGTTGACATCAACATCCAAGGTACTAATCTTAGAATCTACGCCACATACAGACCCCCCGGGTCGCGATTAGACGCTAAGGAGCTGAGGGAGTTACTTCATCCCCTCCCCACTATCGTAGCTGGCGACCTGAATGCCAAGAGCCCCATGTGGAACTCCACGACCACCAACCCCACAGGCCGCATACTTCACAACGATGCGACGCTACACAACTATGACGTCATGGGCCCAGACGAGCCCACCCACCACGACGCCGCCACCGGCACGGACGACGTCTTAGACATCCTGGTGCTCCGCGGTGTCCCGGCCACGATAAACCAAGAGGTGATGATGGACCTGCCGTCGGATCACAGACCGGTAATCTGCACCCTAGATGCTCTACCAACACGTTCTACATTACCGGCCCCCCGTAGGCGCGTCGACTGGGCCCTCTTTCAGTCCGCGCTTACCGCCCACACCCCGACGCGGCCCATCAACACCGCCTCCGACGTCGAAGAGGCAGCGACGGAGCTGACGTCCGCCATACAGACTGCGCTAACAACAGCCTCGCACACCCGACCGGGTACGGTAAGAAACCAGACTCTACCGTCCCACATCGCGGCACTTATTGCAGAAAAGCGCAACCTGCAGCGACTTTGGCACCAGACCCGCTGCCCCACCACCAAAACAAGGCTGAATGACACCACAGCCAAGGTCAAACGCGCCCTGGACGAACACGCCGCCAGCTCGTGGGAGAAAATCATAGACGACGCCAGCGAGGAGTACCCCTCGGTCCACCGCCTGTGTAAGCGTCTCTATCAGACCACCCCATCGACGCCCCGCCCCCTCATCCACCCAGATGGCCGGCCGAGATACCAAGCGACAGATAGAGCGGAGCTGCTCGCAGAACACCTAGAGCGACAGTTCACACCCAACGACTCTACAGACAGCGAGCACGTAGCGGAGGTGGAAGCGCACGTGAGTAACTGTCTGTCCAAGCCGCTAGCGCCACAGGACGACCCCATCGTCGTCTCTCCCCGTCAGGTGCAGAGAGAAATCGCCAGGTCAAAACCCAGAAAGGCTCCGGGCCCTGACGGGATTACGAACGACCACCTACGCCATCTCCCGCCGAAGACCGTCGCCGCGATAGCGCGGCTCTACAATGGCGTCTGCCGCACGGGCCATTTTCCGACCGCCTGGAAACAAGGTAGGGTGATTATGATACCGAAGCCCGGGAAAAACCCTTCACGCCCAGAGAGCTATAGGCCCATCACCCTCCTTGCCACCCTCTCCAAAATTTTGGAAAAGCTGCTCCTGCCCCTGCTGATGCCGTTCATAGAGCCGCGCCCAGAACAATTTGGCTTCCGTCCGCAACATTCAACGACGCTGCAACTAACCCGAGTGCTCCATCATATTGCGACCTGCCTCAACAAACACGAGCACCCCGCGGCAGTCTTCTTAGATATGGAGAAGGCGTTTGATAGAGTGTGGCACGAGGGCTTGCTCTACAAGCTCTCCCAGTCCGCTCTACCACTACGGTTGCTCCATGTCGTCGCCGCATTCCTGCGCGACCGAGCCTTCGTGGTCGCCGTGGAAGACGCTACATCCGCCCCCCGCCCCGCTCGCGCGGGCGTGCCTCAAGGAAGCTGCCTTTCCCCGGCCCTCTACACAGCTTTTACTAACGACGCTCCAATCATAGGCGACGTAAAGCTCGCTCTGTACGCCGACGACACGGCGTACATAGCGAGCTCTATCAACCCTCATCACGCCACTATCAAGCTGCAGAGAGTCCTGGACGCCCTGCCGCCCTACCTGGACAGATGGCGCATGGCCATCAACGCAGCCAAGACCCAGGCCATCACTTTCGGAAGCCACAAAGCCAAGCCAGCGCCTCTCACCATCAACAATGTCACGGTAGAGTGGTCGCCGACCGCCACTTACTTAGGTGTCACACTAGACCGCCGCCTAACCATGCGCCCCCACATCACGAGCGCCATAAGCAAGATGAAAGCCGCCCGCACCAAGCTCCGCCCTGCCCTCATCAGCCGCCTACCACTCAAAACCAAGCTGGGGATATACAAGACGTACCTCCGTTCTATCTTGACTTACGCCGCCCCAGCTTGGTACGCACTCACCACGGAACCCCAGCGCAGACGCTTCCGCGCGCAGCAAAACATCTCTCTCCGAATGATAACGAACGCTGCCCGGTATGTACGCAACACTACCCTCCACAGGGATTTAAAAATCGAGCCCCTAGATGACTTCGTGAGCAGGCTCGCGCGCAACATGTTTGCGCGCGCCGACGCATCGGATTACGAACATCTGCGCAACATAGCCCCGACTTACGAGCGCCGCGAAGAAAGGCGCACCCGCGCGCTCCCGCGAGACATCGCTGTGTCGCCGCCCGCTGCCCCCACTCCGCCTCTCACCGCAAGTGGCTCCCTCCTGCGGCCGCCGCCTCAGATCCAGCCCGCACCCGACTAACTGTGAAGTTAAAGTAGCAAAAAAAAAAAATATAAAAAAAATAAAAAAAAATATATATATATATATATTAATACATTTAAAAATATCTATCAAAAAAAAGAAAAGAAAAAAAAAAAAAAAAAAAAAAAAAAAACATATCGATTATCCATTTCTCTCATTTAGATGCGGTCCCCTCTGTGACAGTCCGCCGTCCGCTCGCAGGTCGCTCGCTAGGCCTCCCCCCTCGGGGGGTCTCACCTGGCAGGGCTTGACCGCGCCGAGGACGGTGTGTGAAATCACAAAGGGAGGACCCCACTGACCAGCCCGCTGCGGCGAGCTGCGAACCCGCAACAGCTGAAGTGGCGCAAGCCAAAACCAGCATTACCGCGCGCCTGCGGCGTATTATAAAAAAAAAAAAAAAATGAAAATTGTTCATGTTTGAGAGACTCCTTCTACCGCACCTTACTAAGTACATTACGCCGCGCGCCGAACAGTTTGGATTCCGGCCTGAACATTCCACAACGCTGCAGTTAACCCGGGTGTTACATTACCTAGCTACCTGCATAAACAAAAGAGAATTCAGCGCAATGGTGCTGCTTGATATGGAAAAAGCGTTTGACAGGGTTTGGCACGAGGGCCTACTATTCAAGCTAACCCAGTTGAACGCACCTCCCCGACTCGTCCGAATCATCGCTTCCTTTTTACAAAATCGCAGCGTCCAAGTGGTGGTGGAAGGCCATCTATCGTCACCACGCCCCGTCAGAGCCGGCGTCCCGCAGGGCAGCTGCCTCTCGCCCGTCCTCTACCAGGCCTACACGGACGACATCCCCGTCGTGGGCCAGGCGAGACTGGCGCTGTACGCGGACGACACGGCCTACATCGCATCTTCTATGAACGCCACCCACGCAGCCAACAAGCTCCAGCCCACTCTCGACGCCCTCCCGGATTGGCTGGGAAAGTGGCGCATGGCCCTCAATGTGAGCAAAACTCAAGCAGTACTAATCGGCCGCCAATCACCTCATCCGCCGCCGCTCTCCATATTGGGCGAGCGCATCCCATGGCTTTCTTCCGCCAAATACCTAGGAGTAACTATCGACCGCCAACTGAGAATGAACATCCATACCAACAAAGTAGTCGCTCAAACAACCGTCGCCCGAGCAAAGTTGCGGTCGATACTCACAAGTCGCCTCCCACTCCGCACACGCATCAACATCTACAAAACATACATCCGACCCATTCTTACGTACGCGGCGCCGGCTTGGTTCGCACTCACCGCGGAATCTAATAAACGACGGCTCCGCGCGCAACAAAACAACACACTGCGCACTATAACCAACGCCGGCCGCTACGTAAGAAATACCACGTTGCAAAGAGACCACAAAATCGAACCCCTTGATACTTTTATAACTCGCTTGTCGACAGGGATGTTCGCGCGCAGCGACGCATCCTCCTACGCGCACCTACAAAGCATCGCACCAACATACGAGCGACCGCAGCGCAGCCTGGTGGCAGACAGACAGACAGACGGACAGCGGAGTCTTAGTAATAGGGTCCCGTTTTTACCCTTTGGGTACGGAACCCTAAAAATAAGCCTGAATGCTAAAAATTTTTCTTTGAAATAATCATTTTTATTACGGATTTTGCGAACAATAAATTAATTGTATATAGGCACAGAATATATGTAGGTATACCTAATAGTAGGTACAGTACTAGGCACGTATCTTGAAATTTTTTCGACGGAGTGGGGATAAGTTCGCGCACGTGCTCTTGTGAGCGACCAATAGCGCGCGCCCCTCTCCCGCCGCCCGCGCCCCTCATCGCTACGCATACCCAAAATACGCGTTTCGCGCAATCCCCACCCGATTTCAAGTTAAATGCCTCGTACTGTATTCAACGTTTACAGGTAGATTTAATGCAGTTGATTTTTTCACTAACTCGATATTCATAAACCTCCTATGCGTTTTCTTTTTCACAAAATAATGCTTTGTGAAGATAAAACATATTGTGTAGGAGATTAGTTTTAAATAAGCGGCAACAATAATCTCGACAACGAAATAAGTAAGCAATCGGACGATGTTTGTCGTTCCTTTTACCTATTCAAAATTCAAAAATAATTAATTCAAAATTCAAAATAATTTATTCAGTCTAGGCTGTTACAAGCACTTGTGAATGTCATAGAAGCTACGCCATCGGTTCGCAAACCCTAAGCGGGAGACCTTGTAACGAGAAGAACCGGCAAGAAACTCGTCAAGGGCTGCTTTTTTCTCCCTGTATATTTCATACAGAGTCGTCAACATTGAAAAATGAGCTCCACGTTTAAAGTGAGGTCATTTTCCATCACAATAATTAACAAAAGTTTGCACACAATTAGGTAGGTTAAAATTAAATATCTACTACATTCAGATAGGTAAATGTGAGAGTAAATAACTTTCAACTAGTTGAGAAATCACTCTGTCTACTACTGGAAACCAAAAAACACTTGATGCAAGACATAAAAAAATAAAAACGCAATTTTTACAATTCAATATCCGTTAAGATAGGTACTCAGAAGCAGACCCAAATTATAGACCTAATTCAACCTATTATAGGTGTTACAAGCACTTGTAAATGTCATAGAAATTAGAAGCTATGCCATCAGTTCGCGCGCCCTAAACGGGAGACCTTGTAAGGAGAAGAACCGGCAAGACGAGTGTCAAGGGCTGCTTTTTTCTCCCTGTATATTTCATACAGAGTCGTCAAAATTTTAAAAATTACATCACCATTTAAAGTGAGTAATTTTCCGTCACAATAATAATTAACAAAAGTTTACATAAAATTGTTAGGTATTGAAATTATTAACTACTAGCGGCCACCCGCGGTTATACCCGCGTGGTTCCCGTTCCCGTGGGAATATCGGGATAAAAAGTACCCTATATTTTAATCTAGGCTATCTACTATCTGTGTGCCAAATTTTAATCAAATCCGTTCAGTAGTTTTTGCATGATTGAGGAACAAACATCCAAACCCACAAACTTTCACATTTATAAGTAGGACTAGCGACCCACCCTTGCTTCGCTTCAGTTCCTTCCTCTTTTGCCAAAAATGCGACCTTCCAACAACACCCAAAAAGAAACAGACATACAGACAGACAGATAGACAGACGCGGCGAGGGACTTTGTTCGTCCGAGTAAGTCCACAGTTCAAAGATGGTACACTGTTCAGTATCGAACTGCGTACTATCGCAAGCACATCCGTTACAATTTCCTGTGCGACATTGAGTTATATGTTAGCTAGCTGATTGTTCCAGCAATCATATTAGAATACTTCTTATTATAAAGGAAAGTGGGTAATAAAACAAGAACCGTATTATTTTTTTTTTTCTTCAAAGCTTTACAAACTAGCAAAAATACTGGTACCTACGAAATTGTACATTTGTACTCGGTTTGGTTGGTGGTAAGGCTTATTTCGAAGAGCTCGGTGGCGCAGTGGTCTAGCGCCTGGCCCAGCGATTGCGCAGGTTAAGCAACGTTCGCAAGGGTCGGTCATGGGATGGGTGACCAAAAATTTATTATCTCGAGCTCCTCCGTGCTTCGGAAGGCACGTTAAGCCGTTGGTCCCGGCTGCATTTGCAGTCGTTAACACCCACCAATCCGCATTGGGCCCGCGTGGTGGGTTATGGCCCGTCCTCCTTATCCACCTATAAGGAAGGCCTGTGCCCCAGCAGTGGGGACATTAAAATGGCTGATGGACAAGGCTTATTTCAAGTCCGCCTTGCTAGCTGCCACCATCTTACCTAATTCTGACGCCATAACAACAATTTAAAAAATGTTGTGTTCCGGCAGTTAGAGGTAAGATAGCCAGTTCCTCAGCGCTTCTACCTTCGGCCTTTTCGGCACTATCACGTTGTCCATAAAAAAAACCGGTCAAGAGCGAGTCGGACTCGCGCACCGAGGGTTCCGTACCATCATAATTGCACCATTAAACCACACTGCAGAGTAGAATAATAAAATTAGTATTGCAGTTTTATGTCAGCGCCATCTCTTGACCGATAGTTGAACTATTGTTAACTTTTTAGAAATTTGTTAATTTCTAAAAAAGTGTGCTATATTGAGACATCGTTTTATTTTTTCTATAATCTACATGTTGACGGCAGAACGATTGTAAATATGTAAATATAGTTAAGATAGTTTAAATTTTGATATTTTGAAGAATTACTTTGTTTTATAACATTATTTTCTTATTTGAACACTTAATTATGTTTTTCTAGTATATTTTGCATGTAGAAATTAAGATAGGAATTAAGACCTTTGATTTGTTATTTATCTTTCTTGTATAGATACTATTAGCGATTTTGTTTGCACCGTTAGAAAGAGATAGCACTATAATGTTGGAAAGAGACAGGAAAGATTGGTGCCGTGTGCAAAAATTAGTGCCGTGTGCAAACTGTATGCGTTGTAATTGGCTAATAGCTATATTGTAGAAAACTAACTAGCCACTAAGTGCGAGTAAACATTTTGTACTTAAATAAGGCTGTTTCGTATGAAAATTGTTCATGTTTGAGAGACTCCTTCTACCGCACCTTACTAAGTACATTACGCCGCGCGCCGAACAGTTTGGATTCCGGCCTGAACATTCCACAACGCTGCAGTTAACCCGGGTGTTACATTACCTAGCTACCTGCATAAACAAAAGAGAATTCAGCGCAATGGTGCTGCTTGATATGGAAAAAGCGTTTGACAGGGTTTGGCACGAGGGCCTACTATTCAAGCTAACCCAGTTGAACGCACCTCCCCGACTCGTCCGAATCATCGCTTCCTTTTTACAAAATCGCAGCGTCCAAGTGGTGGTGGAAGGCCATCTATCGTCACCACGCCCCGTCAGAGCCGGCGTCCCGCAGGGCAGCTGCCTCTCGCCCGTCCTCTACCAGGCCTACACGGACGACATCCCCGTCGTGGGCCAGGCGAGACTGGCGCTGTACGCGGACGACACGGCCTACATCGCATCTTCTATGAACGCCACCCACGCAGCCAACAAGCTCCAGCCCACTCTCGACGCCCTCCCGGATTGGCTGGGAAAGTGGCGCATGGCCCTCAATGTGAGCAAAACTCAAGCAGTACTAATCGGCCGCCAATCACCTCATCCGCCGCCGCTCTCCATATTGGGCGAGCGCATCCCATGGCTTTCTTCCGCCAAATACCTAGGAGTAACTATCGACCGCCAACTGAGAATGAACATCCATACCAACAAAGTAGTCGCTCAAACAACCGTCGCCCGAGCAAAGTTGCGGTCGATACTCACAAGTCGCCTCCCACTCCGCACACGCATCAACATCTACAAAACATACATCCGACCCATTCTTACGTACGCGGCGCCGGCTTGGTTCGCGCTCACCGCGGAATCTAATAAACGACGGCTCCGCGCGCAACAAAACAACACACTGCGCACTATAACCAACGCCGGCCGCTACGTAAGAAATACCACGTTGCAAAGAGACCTCAAAATCGAACCCCTTGATACTTTTATAACTCGCTTGTCGACAGGGATGTTCGCGCGCAGCGACGCATCCTCCTACGCGCACCTACAAAGCATCGCACCAACATACGAGCGACCGCAGCGCGGCCGGCCCCTTCCCAGGGAGCTACTGCCGCCCCCCCAACCCGCCGCCGCCGACCCAACACGGGACCCGACGCCCGGCCCCCGCTCGCAACAACTGCGGGCGAGCGCGCCCGCCCCACCACCGGACTGACATCGGCCCCCTCCGCCGCCGCGGAGGGGCCCCCCACCATAACAACAGATTTCACCAAATACCTACATCACATGTTTCTTATCCCCACTACCGAAATCCATACCCCCACTCTAAAAGTTTTTCGCATCCACCCACACGATAATAACTCTCCCCTCCCACGCTAAAGTCCGCCGTCGCTCGCTGGTCGCCTCTGCTGGGCCTCCCTAAGGGGTCTCACCCGGTAGGGCAGACCGCGCGACGGTGCGTGAAGAAGCGTGGAGGGGCGACTCCATTGACCGGGCCGTTCGTTAACGGCCTGCGAACCCGCCATAATGGCAAAAGGCCTCGGCCTCAGGCCATCTCCCCGCGCGCCTGCGGCGCGCGTGAAGACAGCACAAACGATTGAAAATTGTTCAGGATTGTTCCGAGTTACAAGTGCGCACGGATCCCCTATTACGTATATCAGTTTTTCCGTTATTAATCGTGTGATTAAGTTCGTGAAAACTGCTCAGTCGGTCGCCGACTGACGCAGATTAGCGTGTGCTCCGTTGCAGCAGGGCAGGTGCGCCCCGGCGCCCTGCCCAGTGATCGCGCGTGCTCGTGCCCCGTTTCCGCCGCAGAATGGCAGACCGCCCGGCCCAGCGGCCGGTGCAGCCGCCCACCACCACCGCAACGAGCACTGCCACTAGCAGCACCCCCGCCACCTCCGCAACAACGAGTGCCTCTACGACCGGCAAAGGGGCCGGGCTGACCCCAACTGCGCAAACTCCGCCAACCGCGGGGACGCCAGCCAGCGGACATATGCAGGCGGCCAAGTCACAATCACCACGCATCCGATATGAATCGGATGCTGTGATGGTGGCGAGGCTGGCAAAATCTGGCATTTTGTCAGATCGCTTGATCCGCTGGCTGGCGACCTACGTTAGGCTCGCGGAGTTTGAGCTGGGTGACGCCCCGGTCCTCGCGCCGTCGGACGAGGCCGCGCTGGAGGCACTGAAGGCGATGGAAGACATCCCAATGACGGTCGAGCTTCCCCGCGCCAAAAGGAAGAGCCGCCCCACTGCCACACCGCCGGAGGGTAAGCGTAAGTGCGCCACCCCTCATGCCACCGCTACCCGAGACCCGCGCTTAAATAGATCGTTAAGCGCGGGCGCAAAGCCGTCGCCTACACCTCAGACGCCCGCAACGTCGGCCCGGCCGCGGCCCGCTCCCGGGCCCGCGCCAGCCGCGCAACCGCTGCAGACCCCAGCGCCGCTCCCGCCCAGAGAGCAGCGACCTAGGCGAGTAATACCCGAGGCGCCCGCTACATCAGAGCAAGGTATGTCGTTCGCGCAGAAAGCAGCGACGGCACCCAAACCGTCCACGACTACCCCCGCTGCCGGTGTCAAAAATACTGCGCCTACCCTCCAGTCGAGAAGGTACCCCCCGCTGGTTGTGGAAAACCTGCCGGACTGGCCACGACACATGAAGGCGCTACATGAACGCCTCGGCCGCCCCCCTGCCGCGCGCCCCTTCGGCGTAGGAGTGCGATTTTCGCCCGAAGACGGCAACGAGTACCGACTCATCCAAGCCTATCTCTCTGATTTAGAGAAACAGAGCGGGCTGAGTTGGTACTCGTATGCCCTCCCCGAGGAGCGATGTCTGAAAGTCGCCATCCGCGGCCTACTTTTTAATACCTCGCCGGAAGAGATCACCGAAGCCCTGGCCGAGAAGGGCTATACAGCCGAGCACGTACGCCGCATCCAGGCGCGCGCAGGGCGCCCGGGATGCATTTTCTTTGCGTCTATGACACCCACGCCGGGCCTCATCCCGGGCATTTATCAAGTAACCGAGCTTTTAAGTTTAACAGGCATAACCATAGAGGCGTGGCGCGGCAAGAAAGGCCCAGCGCAGTGCCACCGCTGCCAAGGTTTCAGGCATTCCTCCAAAGGATGCCACCGCCCTCTCGCTTGTGTGCGCTGCGGCGGCCCGCACGCTGCGGCCGACTGCCCGCGCCCGAAAACCGAACCAGCCACCTGCGTCAACTGCGGGGGGCCCCACCCAGCGAACCTCAGCAGCTGCCCGGCCCACAAGAAAGAGGCCAAAAACAAGAGAGCGGGGCCACTAGCGAAGAGCGGCCCCACCACCGCGGCCGCTATACCCCAGAACCAGGTGAGTGAGTCGGCCCCAGCAACACTGATGGCCCCCGCCAACCCTGCCACAACCCGCGGGCTAGACGCCAAGCCGCGCCCGCCAGCCAAACATCGTCGCGGCAAGAGAGGCCGGGGTGCGAGAAGGACGGAGGATCGAGCAAACAACTACCCTCCATCGCAAATGCCGGACTACCCACCACAGTCGGGGGCGAACACCCACCCCCCCCCCCCCCACCACTTTCCCGGCTACCCACCTCAGCCGGTGACCTACCCTCCAGCGAGCGCCGGCCACATACCTGCGCACGTCCAACAACTGCTCACCGTATTTAGTCAAAATATGGCTGAGCAAATCCAGCATTGCTTCGCACGAGTCCTGTCGGCACATTCAAGCCACTGAGATTCGTTCACTGGAACGCACAATCGCTCACAGGGAAACGTCGGATGCTGCAACATTTCCTGCGCGAGTACCAAATCGACGTGGCCCTTGTGAGCGAAACGCGACTCGCCGCCTCTACCTCAGTGCGCTTTAATAATTATACCTTGTACCGGCAGGACGAGATCTCCGATGTCGACGGACGCCCGGTGAGAGGCCTGATGGTGCTCGTACGCCGCCGGATTGTGCACCAACCCGCACCCACAGCGCAAATCAGCAGCTTCCGCGCGCTCGGGGTTGACATCAACATCCAAGGTACTAATCTTAGAATCTACGCCACATACAGACCCCCCGGGTCGCGATTAGACGCTAAGGAGCTGAGGGAGTTACTTCATCCCCTCCCCACCATCGTAGCTGGCGACCTGAATGCCAAGAGCCCCATGTGGAACTCCACGACCACCAACCCCACAGGCCGCATACTTCACAACGATGCGACGCTACACAACTATGACGTCATGGGCCCAGACGAGCCCACCCACCACGACGCCGCCACCGGCACGGACGACGTCTTAGACATCCTGGTGCTCCGCGGTGTCACGGCCACGATAAACCAAGAGGTGATGATGGACCTGCCGTCGGATCACAGACCGGTAATCTGCACCCTAGATGCTCTGCCAACACGCTCTACATTACCGGCCCCTCGTAGGCGCGTCGACTGGGCCCTCTTTCAGTCCGCGCTTACCGCCCACACCCCGACGCGGCCCATCAACACCGCCTCCGACGTCGAAGAGGCAGCGACGGAGCTGACGTCCGCCATACAGACTGCGCTAACAACAGCCTCGCACACCCGACCGGGTACGGTAAGAAACCAGACTCTACCGTCCCACATCGCGGCACTTATTGCAGAAAAGCGCAACCTGCAGCGACTTTGGCACCAGACCCGCTGCCCCACCACCAAAACAAGGCTGAATGACACCACAGCCAAGGTCAAACGCGCCCTGGACGAACACGCCGCCAGCTCGTGGGAGAAAATCATAGACGACGCCAGCGAGGAGTACCCCTCGGTCCACCGCCTGTGTAAGCGTCTCTATCAGACCACCCCATCGACGCCCCGCCCCCTCATCCACCCAGATGGCCGGCCGAGATACCAAGCGACAGATAGAGCGGAGCTGCTCGCGGAACACCTAGAGCGACAGTTCACACCCAACGACTCTACAGACAGCGAGCACGTAGCGGAGGTGGAAGCGCACGTGAGTAACTGTCTGTCCAAGCCGCTAGCGCCACAGGACGACCCCATCGTCGTCTCTCCCCGTCAGGTGCAGAGAGAAATCGCCAGGTCCAAACCCAGAAAGGCTCCGGGCCCTGACGGGATTACGAACGACCACCTACGCCATCTCCCGCCGAAGACCGTCGCCGCGATAGCGCGGCTCTACAATGGCGTCTGCCGCACGGGCCATTTTCCGACCGCCTGGAAACAAGGTAGGGTGATTATGATACCGAAGCCCGGGAAAAACCCTTCACGCCCAGAGAGCTATAGGCCCATCACCCTCCTTGCCACCCTCTCCAAAATTTTGGAAAAGCTGCTCCTGCCCCTGCTGATGCCGTTCATAGAGCCGCGCCCAGAACAATTTGGCTTCCGTCCGCAACATTCAACGACGCTGCAATTAACCCGAGTGCTCCATCATATTGCGACCTGCCTCAACAAACACGAGCACCCCGCGGCAGTCTTCTTAGATATGGAGAAGGCGTTTGATAGAGTGTGGCACGAGGGCTTGCTCTACAAGCTCTCCCAGTCCGCTCTACCACTACGGTTGCTCCATGTCGTCGCCGCATTCCTGCGCGACCGAGCCTTCGTGGTCGCCGTGGAAGACGCTACATCCGCCCCCCGCCCCGCTCGCGCGGGCGTGCCTCAAGGAAGCTGCCTTTCCCCGGCCCTCTACACAGCTTTTACTAACGACGCTCCAGTCATAGGTGACGTAAAGCTCGCTCTGTACGCCGACGACACGGCGTACATAGCGAGCTCTATCAACCCTCATCACACCACTATCAAGCTGCAGAGAGTCCTGGACGCCCTGCCGCCCTATCTGGACAGATGGCGCATGGCCATCAACGCAGCCAAGACCCAGGCCATCACTTTCGGAAGCCACAAAGCCAAGCCAGCGCCTCTCACCATCAACAATGTCACGGTAGAGTGGTCGCCGACCGCCACTTACTTAGGTGTCACACTAGACCGCCGCCTAACCATGCGCCCCCACATCACGAGCGCCATAAGCAAGATGAAAGCCGCCCGCACCAAGCTCCGCCCTGCCCTCATCAGCCGCCTACCACTCAAAACCAAGCTGGGGATATACAAGACGTACCTCCGCTCTATCTTGACTTACGCCGCCCCAGCTTGGTACGCACTCACCACGGAACCCCAGCGCAGACGCTTCCGCGCGCAGCAAAACATCTCTCTCCGAATGATAACGAACGCTGCCCGGTATGTACGCAACACTACCCTCCACAGAGATTTAAAAATCGAGACCCTAGATGACTTCGTGAGCAGGCTCGCGCGCAACATGTTTGCGCGCGCCGACGCATCGGATTACGAGCATCTGCGCAACATAGCCCCGACTTACGAGCGCCGCGAAGAAAGGCGCACCCGCGCGCTCCCGCGAGACATCGCTGTGTCGCCGCCCGCTGCCCCCACTCCGCCTCCCACCGCAAGTGGCTCCCTCCTGCGGCCGCCGCCTCAGATCCAGCCCGCACCCGACTAACTGTGAAGTTAAAGTAGCAAAAAAAAAAAAAAATTAAAAAAAAAATATTTATACATTTAAAAATATCTATCAAAAAAAGAAAAGAAAAGAAAAACATAAAAAAAATAAAAAAAAAAAAAAATAAAAAAAAAATTTAAAAACAAAAAAAAAAAAAAAAAAACATTTATATCGATCATCCATTTCTCTCATTTAGATGCGGTCCCCTCTGTGACAGTCCGCCGTCCGCTCGCAGGTCGCTCGCTAGGCCTCCCCCCTCGGGGGGTCTCACCTGGCAGGGCTTGACCGCGCCAAGGACGGTGTGTGAAATCACAAAAGGAGGACCCCACTGACCAGCCCGCTGCGGCGAGCTGCGAACCCGCAACAGCTGAAGTGGCGCAAGCCAAAACCAGCATTACCGCGCGCCTGCGGCGCGCGTGTGACTACTACCGACTTTGAAAATTGTTCAGTTCAGTTCAGTTCAATATATACCTACTATGGTTTGAAAATACAAATAGTGAAGAAAAAGCTGGAGTTTTAATTCTTCTACCCGACGTTGCTGAACCCCTGCACCTGCTAAGCTTACAAGTGGTCCTTCGAGCCGGATACGCCGGGGACTTAGAAGATTTCGCTGCCAGCACCCAGGACTTAATTTGAAGAAAAATTCCCAAGACTTAGAATATTTTTGGATCATTCAGTCTGGGACTTGAAGAATTCCTGGGATACTTGAAGAAGCAACCATGTCGTACCCGACGAGGAGCAAGGCAAAGGAGAGAGGCGGAACGTCAACGGCCCAGAGCGATCCTGCACATACGGAACCCGCAGACTCCGAGGTAGCTACGTTCGTCCGCCCACTCCGATCGCCGTCGACTGTTAACCAAGGGATACCTGGTGAAATATACATCCCAGAGATTCCGTCTTCCGGCATTGGTGGAAGAGTGGTGGATTTCACGACCAGAGATCCAGATCATGAAGCAACGCCGACCGTGAGCACCGTACGAGCGCCCCGAAAAGCTCCAAGTGTCACGTCGTCCCGTTCCAGTCGCGCACATAGAGAAGCGACACGAAAGAGAATCGAATACGAAGCAGAACTTGAAATGTGCGCAGCACAACAGCGTCTCGCCGAGAAAAAGAAGGCAATGCAACTGGCGGAACTAGACGCAGAGGAGGAAGAAGAGGAAGAGGCCTTAGCGAGAATAGAACCACCCAAAGAAGATCGCATCCAGGAGTGGATCCAGAAGTCACCTTTTGAGCCCGCTCGTGAGAAGACCCCGCACTCTGGCCGAGATGGACGAGATTCTTCAAGAGGACGGCGTCAACCTGGGAAGGCGATTGAAGAGTTGGCCGAAGCCCTTCGTGACATGGCCAAACCACGCCCTATGCCGCGAGCCTTTTATGAACTACCTAACTTCAGTGGAGATCCAGCTGACTGGCTTGCCTTTAAGAAGAAGTATGAAGATTCCACTGCCCAGTACGAGTTCCGGCCATCAGAAAACCTTGCGAGACTACAATCAGCGATACATGGCAAGGCGAAGCAACTGGTTGAAGACCTTCTCCGCACCAGCTCCGATCCTGGCGAGATCCTGAGATGCTTAGAGCGCACCTACGGGGATCCAAACCTCCTATTGAAGAGCGCTATCGGGAAGATTCGAGCACTACCCAAGACCGCCGACAATGACAGCGATGGCCTTCGTGTCTTCAGTGCCACCGTCCGCTCCTGCATCTCCACACTCAGAAACATCAAGGCGGACGGCTTCATTAACAACCCACAACTTGTGAGTGAGCTGCTGGAGAAACTAACACCGACCCAGCGCCACGAGTACTCCAAGTTTGCACGGAGTCAAGCCATCGCCGGTGGAGTCGATCTGCGTGTGTCGCCAACCCTCATCATATTCGTGGACTTCTTGGAGGAACTCGCCGACACCGCAGCTTTCGTGCTTCCTGCCGACATCATCGGGAGCAGACCTGCGGCTGCGCAAAGGCAGGTGACACCACGGAATCAAACTGTGAGTAACCGTGCCAATGTGAAAAATGTGCATAAAGTGAACGTGCATAACAACAGTGAAATAAAGTGCGTGCTATGTGAAAATGATCATCGGTTAGCTTCGTGTGACAGTTTTCGTGACAAAAGTGTAAATGAACGTTGGGACTTTGTTAAAGACAATAAGTTATGTTTTAAGTGTCTAAGTGGCAATCATAGTCGATTAAGGTGTAAATATAGGAAATGTGCTAAGTGTAATTATGGCCATCACACGCTCCTGCACGTGGATAAACCAGGTAACCAACCTTTTGATATTTCTACTCAGACTGAGCGTGTCACTAACCTCGGGGACAGACGATGTGTGAAGTCACTCCTGAAGGTAGTGCCTGTACAAGTGAAAAACGGGGGTCGTCTGATTGACACTTACGCTCTGCTTGACGACGGTGCCACTATTTCGTTGATAGACGAGACTCTTGCCACGGAATTGCGAGGTCCGAGATCACCGATCCAGATCCTCAGTGCCGGCGGACACTCGATTGAAGATGACTCATCAAGGTTAGTAAGTGTGACTATATGGGGACCAAATGAAGAACCCCGCATTCTGAAGATGAGGACCATCAGGGAGATGAACCTGCCACCGCAGACTGTGCCAAAGAGTGTGATCGAAAATAGTGATCATTTGAAAAGATTGGGAATTGAAGAAATGAGAGACGCTGTCCCACTAGTCCTCATAGGACAGGACAATTGGGAAACAATAGTGGGCGGCGACATAAGGCGAGGGAAATCGGGAAGACCGGTGGCCTCCCTGACCAAGCTAGGTTGGGTAATTCATGGCCCAGTAAGTACGAAGAGCGACGAGCCCGACACCGTAAACTGCATGGCGGAGCTGAACGATCTCGTCAAACAGCAGTTTGACATTGAAAATATGGGGATCGTCGCTAAAAAGAGAGTGAACTTCGAAGAACAGAGAGCTGAGACCATACTCAATGAGACTGTGCGCCTTACCAATGAAGGTTGGGAGGTGGGACTACTCTGGAGAAAAGATAACGTCCAGCTGCCAGATAATTTTAACGACGCTGAGAAACGCCTAAGAGGAATCGAGCGCAAAATGGACAGAAACCCGGACTTCGCGATTGCCTACTGCGCCCAGATAAGCAGATTAATTGAAAAAGGATACGCGAAACGTGTGGAAGAACCGATACCTTCCGAACACACTTGGTTTCTCCCGCATTTTGGCGTGACAAACGTCAATAAACCAGGAAAGTTGCGCTTGGTGTTCGATGCAGCTGCGACATATAAAGGGACGTCATTGAATGACCAGCTATTGAGCGGCCCAGATTTACTGAACTCCCTTTTAGGAATACTTTTTAAGTTCCGCCAAAAGCCGATCGCAATCACCGCGGACATCGAGGATATGTTCCTTAGAGTAAAGATAAGGAAAGAAGACCAAGGAGCATAGCTGTTTCTGTGGAGAGGTGCGAACAAACATGAAGACCCTGAGATATATGTAATGGAATCGATGATATTTGGAGCAACATCTTCTCCAACATCGGCAATCTTCGTGTTAAACAGAAACGCTGAGAGGTTTAAAGAAGAGTTCCCAGAAGCGGTCGAGGCTATTAAGAAACGACACTATATGGACGATTACATAGATAGTGTAGAAAATGTGGAAGACGCCATCAAGATGATTAAAGAAATAAGTGACATTCACGCTCAAGGGAACTTCAACATCAGGTGGTGGACGACCAACCATCCTGAGCTCCGTGAAAAGCTTCCGTACGTGACGCCGCAAAGCGTGAATTTGTCAAAGCTTGGTGGAGAAACAGAACGAACGTTGGGTCTGGTATGGCAAACGAATGATGATACCCTGAGTTTCGACGTGTCATTCAAGAAAATCAAGAAAGAAGTTGCGAGTGGCGAGGAAGTGCCCACAAAGAGAGAGTTCCTCAAACTCATAATGAGTCTGTTTGATCCACTAGGCTTGATATGCCCAGTGACAATCAGCTCAAGGATCTTAATGCAACGGATATGGAAGACCGGCGTCAAATGGGACGAGAAAATAAATGAAGAATGTCATGAAGAATGGAAAGAATGGATAAGAAGTCTTCATGTGCTTAGAGAACTGAAAATACCGAGACATTATGGGATCGAGGAAGAAGAAGTTGAACTTCATATCTTCGGCGACGCGAGCGAGCAAGCTTATGCCACCGTCGCGTACTTCGTTGACCAGAAAAGGGAAGTGGCGCTCGTCTCAGGAAAAGCCAAAGTGACACCCATGAAGATGGTCTCGATGCCACGGCTTGAACTGCAAGCAGCCGTGCTAGCCTGCCGCCTGGCAAACATGGTGGAGAAAGAACATAGCTTCAAGATAAAAAGAAGAGTATTTTGGACAGACTCCAAAACAGTTTTGCACTGGATTAGATCGGACCCGAGGGATTTCAAGCCGTTCGTGGCACATCGCTTAGCTGAAATAGATGAGAGATCCAGAAGCGATGAATGGAGATGGGTTCCGACAGTACAAAACCCAGCTGACGAAGCGACCAGAAAAGGATGGACCCGAGAAAAGTCGATATGGTTCTCTGGTCCAGACTTCCTTATGAAAAATGAAGATGAGTGGCCGAAAGAAGACCAAACGAATGCCACCGATGAAGAGACCAGTGAACTACGCCCAAATCGAGTTCATACCATCACGGAAGCCCCGCCCACTATACTGGAAGTCCAGCGTTTTTCATCCTGGATTCGGGCGGTGAGAACAATGGCTCGTGTGCTGGCCTTCATCAAGCGCCTAAGGCTGAAAGAACGGCCCGAGGTCACTGGAGACTTGATCCGAGAAGCTGAGAAGATATTGATCCTTCAGTCTCAGAAAACTGCGTTCGAAATAGACATAGAAAATATGAAAGCAGGCAAGGATTTACCGAAACAAAGTCGTCTGAAAGCTCTCGATCCAATGATAATGGAGGATGGACTTTTGAGAGTGAGAGGAAGGATCCAGACAGCTGATGTACCTTTTGAGGAACGACATCCTATTATCCTGGATGCAAAGGAACGACTGACTGAGTTGATAATTCAGCATTACCACCGATTAGCTCATCACGCTAATAATGAAGCAGTTGTGAACATGCTCCGCGAAAAGTACTGGATACTGAAGATAAGACCAGCTGTCAAGAAAGTCGCGAGAAGCTGTCCCATGTGTGTGATAAGAAAAACACTTCCGAAACCACCGAAGATGGGGGACTTGCCCTCCGCCAGATTAGCCCATCATCGTCGTGCATTCACTCACTGTGGAATTGATTATTTTGGACCCATGGAAGTGACCATTGGACGTCGTCATGAGAAACGCTGGGGAATCGTCTTGACCTGTTTGACGTCAAGAGCAATCCACCTGGAAGTCGCTTCCTCTCTTAGCGCTGATTCGGCCATCATGGCCCTCCGACGTTTCATTGCGCGCCGCGGTCAGCCTGAAACACTTTACAGCGACCAGGGCACGAATTTCATAGGAGCTGATAAAGAACTAAGGAACGCGTGGAAGAACCTGGAAATCCATCAGCTGGAAGATGCAGCCACCACACTTGGAATCAAATGGAAATTCATCTCGCCCGCCTCGCCACACATGGGAGGATGTTGGGAGCGGTTAGTACGCTCCACGAAAACCGCATTGAAAGTAACCCTGAATGCGAGAGCGCCGAAAGAAGAAGTGTTACTAACGCTGCTGGCTGAGGTGGAAGCTACGATCAATAGCAGACCACTGACCCACGTCTCTGTGGATCCGAACGACCCAGTAACGTTAACTCCGAACCATCTACTCTTGGGTACCGCGTCAACGACCACCAGACTTGGACATTTTTCGGAAGAAGACCTGACAACGAAGAAACAATGGAAAGCTGCACAAGCATTGGCCGACATATTTTGGCGCCGTTGGGTGTCAGAGTATCTGCCGACACTTCAAAAGCGATCGAAGTGGACGAAGGATGTGGCACCGTTGAAAGTTGGGGACTTAGTGTTAATCGTCGACCCCATTCTGCCCAGAAACGTCTGGCCCCGAGGTGTGATAGTAAAGGTTTACCCTGGAGCGGATGGCCAAGTTAGGATAGTAGACATAAGGACTTGCCGTGGGACATTACGCCGCCCTGCAGTTAAAGTGGTAGTTCTGCCTACAGAGGCATAATGGTTGGAAGTAAATCCGCAACCAGGGGGTGGAATGTTGACGGCAGAACGATTGTAAATATGTAAATATAGTTAAGATAGTTTAAATTTTGATATTTTGAAGAATTACTTTGTTTTATCACATTATTTTCTTATTTGAGCACTTAATTATGTTTTTCTAGTATATTTTGCATGTAGAAATTAAGATAGGAATTAAGACCTTTGATTTGTTATTTATCTTTCTTGTATAGATACTATTAGCGATTTTGTTTGCACCGTTAGAAAGAGATAGCACTATAATGTTGGAAAGAGACAGGAAAGATTGGTGCCGTGTGCAAAAATTAGTGCCGTGTGCAAACTGTATGCGTTGTAATTGGCTAATAGCTATATTGTAGAAAACTAACTAGCCACTAAGTGCGAGTAAACATTTTGTACTTAAATAAGGCTGTTTCGTATGAAAATTGTTCAGTTCAGTTCAGTTCAATATATACCTACTATGGTTTGAAAATACAAATAGTGAAGAAAAAGCTGGAGTTTTAATTCTTCTACCCGACGTTGCTGAACCCCTGCACCTGCTAAGCTTACACTACATATAAACTGCTATCACATAGAATTATTTCAAACTTTTCCCTTTGCAAACTTCGGAGATAAGGGGGGGAACGGTATTTTTTTACATTTTTCATTATAGATCGAAAACTATGCAGCCTAAAACAAAAAGAAAAAATGATTAAAAACGTGCAAACGACGCTCTTTCACATGATACCCCACATGCCCTAGTAGTCCCACTTCAAATTTTTAAGACCCCCTTTCAGTCCCTGTTGTAAAAAATATATTTACATATTTAATTCATTTCTTATTTGCAAAATAGTTGGGCAAATGTCATCTCAAACTGTTCTAAATTTCAAGTTGATACCATTAGTAGTTCTCGAGATATCCAGCTGTGACAGACAGACAGACTGAGTCACACCATAAGGGTTCCTTTTTTATCATTTTGGTACGGAACCCTAAAAAGAAAAAAAAAATATAGGGATTTCTTTAGAACTTTTTTAAATATTTATTTTAAGAGCAAATTAAGTATTCAACCTTTATTTATTATCTCCAGCACTCAATGATTGAAATAGAAAATCTCATCAAAGAAATTATTAAAACGTTTTCATGTTCCAAAGTTTTGAAAGAAAATGAAAAGAAAAATTGGACGTTTCTGGACAAACAAAAGGTAAGCCTCCTTTTGATTATTGAAAAACAAAAAGTTTTCCCTCCTAAAAGTTTGATAATGAAAAGAAAATTGTCTATGGACTAAATAGAAGAAAAATAATACATATTCCACAGTCACCCTACAAGGCAGTGAATCTTAAACGGCTGTTTCCATTTATTACCAGCTTATCTATCGCAGAACGAATGGCGGATATTTTTATCATGGCGATATCATCATACTAGTCAGCCATCTTGTTTTATGTACGGAAACGCCATTCGTTTTGGCGGCAATATTATTTGCTAAGGCAAAGGTATAGTTTTAGAAGTCCTTGACTAGGAGATAATTATATCTATGCAAAAAATAATTACCTAAATTATTTATATTTCTAGCAATAATCAGCATTAACTCATTTTTGTTAATCTATTAAGGCTCGGTTACACTGGAACATTTGTATCTGTAGAAAAAAGTAACCTCACTTCTGCACTTTTTCGATGTTTTTCGTTGTTTTTTCATCATTATCATTATAACTATTATATTTCTTGAATAAAAGTAATTGAAGCAACTTTACAGTACATTAATAGTACATTACTGACGCGGTCAATAATGACTGCATTGCTGGCAGCGCGATGATGATGGCCGATAGCGTAGCTTAACGCAGGTCCAGGCCGTCACAGCGCGGTCAGCGTTGCAGCCCTTGATGGCCAAGCTGGAATAAAGGCCGAGACCGGAGGTCGAGGCCTTTATAGCGCGGACAGCAAGGGCAGCAATGATGACCAAGCTTGAAGGCCGAGACCGTAGTTAAGCTCAGCTTGAGGCCATCATAGCGTGGCCAGCAGTGCAGTCATTGTGGACCAAGTCTTGTATAGTGCTTTACTCAAAAATGTCAAATAAGTAAAAAATTACAAAAATGACAAAAATTACTAAAAATACCAAAATGACAATTTTTGACATTTTGTCATTATTTACTTTTGATTTATTTGTCATTTTTGACATTTTTGTCATTTTTCACATTTTTGTCATTTTTGACATTTTTGACATTTTTGACATTTTTGTCATTTTTGTCATTTTTGACAATTTTGACATTTTTGACATTTTTGACATTATTGACATTTTTGACATTTTTGAGCAAAGCACTATACAAGACTTGGTCCAAAATTACAAAAATGTTAAAAATGATTAAAATGACAAAAAAGGGTAAAAAGTCAAAAAAGTAAAAAAAGTCAAAAAGTAAAAAATATCAAAAAGGAAAAATAGTAAAAAAGTTAAAAAAAAGTACAAAAACATCATTTTCAACAATATAACACCCGCGCAAATAAAGAATGGGATTGAAAATGGCGGCTCACGGCGCTTAACACAACGAGTGTGACTGAGAGAGCGATAGCGAGAAGTGAATATGAACGCGCCTCTTTTAATCCCATTCTTTATCTGCGCGGGTTGTCCAATGTACTTTTTTCACCTTACTATGTTTGAAACAAAACTCGACAATAATGGATTCTCAAAGGAAATTGCTGGTGGCTAAAACTCGACAATAATGAAATCTCATACAACTTTGTTGCGTCACCATCGGAGAAGCGCGGCAACCTTGACTTTGTTCAAAGAAGGTTGTCGAAATAATGATGATATTACAAGCATTTTTGAGTAAAGTGTATTTTGATGTAGATTCAATACGTTTCCGTTATTATTAACGCCAAAAAGTTGAACATACGCGCTATGCAAGCGCTTTTGGTAATTTTCTGATTATTTTTACAATTATCTGTGAGGTTTATACTCAATTTAATATTTGTAGCAACCAGAGAAACTCTTGAGCTTTTTGTGTGTTTTTTGTGGCTACAACTTTACGTTTTCTGTATAGAAATAGAAACTTCCTAACCAAACTGACGCTTAAATGTTCTAATGTCAGAAATCGTTGCTCTGTAGATTTAATGAAAGCAGAATTGCAAAAGACATGTCTTGTTCGGAATTCGCAAGTAAATATAAAATTGACGCGCAATTTATGAGAGGCCCGTAGTAATAGAAAATTAACATGGAGACAGAGTCAAAATAACAATACCTAATACATTAAATCAAAAGTCTTTTTTTCCCTTCAGTTAAGTGGTTCTCCTTTTTTATTTTACTCTTACTTTGCTGACCCGCCCGTTTGTTTCCATTGATTTTGAGTATTTTAATTACAAACATTCACACATTCACATTCAACATGTCTTTTATTTACCAGTTACAAGACTCTACCACAGAATAACTATGGTTTTACTGCCAGTTTTAATGATTTCAATTCAACGTACATTTAGTTAGAAAATAAACCAAAAAAATTTTTGAGGCTCGCGCTTCGCGCTCGCCGCGCAGCCTTGTCCTAGGTTTTCTTTACCTGAATGTAGCTACCCTAGTTAGTTTACTTCTTACTTGAGCTAGGGTTCCGCCCATAAACTGTGGACCAAAAAGGGTTCCGTAGCCAAAAGTATTCGGGAACCGCTGTACTGGACTAAGGGCTTTGAAAATTCCACACGTACAAATTTTACTTAAATTCTTAATTAAATAAAAACCTCTGGGGGCGTTACTTTCGGTATGGGATGGAAAAATGGGATTAAAGCGCCTACGAAATTCTGTTGCTACGAAAAATGTTCGTCAGGCTGAAAACCACTTTATAGAATGTAACTTCTTTAATTTGTAAGGTAAACTCCATGAAACTAAATTACCATTTCAATAATAATTAAGCTTGATACATAGACTTATTATATTACTAGCGTAAGGACCCGGTCAAAGTCACTATGAAATGACGCCAGTTGGTTGGCCCTAAAAATACAGTTTTAGGGCCAACGCGTTTCAGTCATCCGCGGGAGACTATGGTAGACAGATGGTGATTGACGTGACTTAAAAATGCCGAATTGTGCATTTGTAGATTGCAAAAAATATGATGCAAAGGTTAAAAAGTTTCATGGAATATCGTTTCATCGGTTAGTAGCTTTACATTATTTTTATTACGTGTCTAACAATTTTAATAAAGTATAAAAGATTTCAATATTATTAGTTATTGTTCGAGGCACTAGAGATGGGTCATCATGACTCAAAGGAACTAATTCACTTGAGTCCATATAAGATCTTTAGTTCATTTAGTTCCATAGCTAATTAACTCCAAGAACGAGAGTAAACAGTAAGGATAGATTACGAACACTACGTACAGAAATGTCTCCTATGAAACATATTCGCTGCAAAAATATTTTTATTAAGTATCTACACTACATTACATTTCAATTCAAATAATTACAGATTGCCTAATGATCTAGTGTGTAAAGAAATATGGAGTCGCATTATTCCAAAATAACGAAAAGAGCCCTATTTCAAGGCTCCTAAAAACGCAAGAATATTCTCTGCTAATTTTTATGACACAGATGTCAAAAGCTGGACTACGGAAGCTGAAAGCAATGGCAATACCGCGAATTGAGATTGAAATATTTACTGCATTCACGCGTATAACAAAATAACTAAACTCAGAAAACGAAACTCCTGCCTCCCATAATTATGCAGTACTAGCAGCCGCCCGCGAATACGTCAGCGTGGAAAGATTTTTGCTTTCCCTCGGGAAAAATACTTTTTTTGGGATGAAATGTACCGTCTTTCTCTATACCCCTGACAATGTGTATGTAAATTTTTATGATGATCGGTTTAGTAGTTAAGACGTGGAAGCGTAACAAACTAACAAACATCATTCACATTTATAATAATAAAAAGTTTTTTATACATACCTTTAAAAAAACCTTAATTTTGACAATATCATTATTTAGTTGGATAAGGATTGTGATACGAAAATGTCATCATCTTCCAATCAATAATTATTACTTTTATAGAAAAAAAAAATTATATACTGTGGGTTTGTTTCATTATTCCAATTTTCATAGGGATCTCTATTTTTTTTAAATAAAATATTGCTAATGTTACTCGCTGATAAAAGCTTTCAATATGTGAAAGAATTTTAAAATCTGATCAGTTTTAAGTTTATGCATTACAATCAATAAAAATAATAGACAAATCTTTCCTCTTTATATTTAACTAGCGGCCGCCCGCGGTTTCACCCGCGTGGTGCCCGTTCCCGTGGGAATATCGGGATGAAAAGTGTCTTATGTTTTAATCTAGGCTATTTGCTATCTGTGTGCTAAATTTCAACCAAATCCGTTCAGTAGTTTTTGCGTGATTGAGGAACAAACATCCAAACCCACAAACTTTCACATTTATAATATTAGTTTAGTATAGCTGAGAAAAAGCACAAAAACATCTAATTTGAAATAAACATGATTGAGATTTTGTTATGTTTACTTTTTATTTATGGCCTTAATACCATCGAAAAACTGATATAATTAACATGATAAAAATATTTAAAAAATAGTTTAAAGTTCTAGCGACCCATCTTTAGGTCGCTAGAACTGTGTGATCTAGTTCTTAACTCCAATTGAACTAAATCGTTCACTTCAGTAATCTTTTTTGCCCACCTCTAATACGGCAGTAGTTTGAGTAGGTTCTAAAAGATGTCGCTGATTTTGCTTGTATGAAGGAATTATAAAGCAAAACATTCGGATGGGCGCATCCTTCCTTTTGAAATCAATGGCTTGATATCACTTTTCTCTTGCGTTATTGTATCGTAAAATTGAGGGCTTTTCAAAGTGACATTTAAAAACAAAAAACAGTAACTATTTGCCTCACTAGATGACGTTGATGGACAAGTAAAGTGTCAAAATTGACTTTGAAAAATAAACGGCCTGTGGTTATATTAAAAAAAAATCATTTCTTAGCGTTGGATGTTAGCGGTGTATTCAGTTTCATGTGAATGAGGGCTTTTCAAAATGAAAAAAATCTGTAGGCTTGCACCGATATGTACTATACTATAGATGCGACAAATCTACGGTCAAAATTCTCGCAGCGATCGCAAAGATGGCGGCCACGCATGCACAGCGCAAGCGTGAGTTGTCAAAGAAAAAGTAGCATGCACACAGATGCGACACATTCTTCATAATGATTATGATATACCTACTTGTTTAATAATATTGCATAAAATTACAGTAAAAACGCAATTCAATTAGGTAATGTTAATACTTACCCAAAAAATAAAAAAGGAGGATGGGCATTTAGTACCCGCACTAATAACAATCATGAGGTATCGTCGAAAAGATTTTTTTATTAGGAAAAATATTACTATGGAGACATGGAAATATATTTACTTGCCTAGATAAGGATCTGGGTTAGCAAATATTTTTCCATGTTTCCATAGTAATAATAATAATGATTAGGATACACGATTAGGTCGAACATACTTACAGTGTGTTCGACAATAACGTGACCGGCATTTTTTTGAATTTTAGTATGCAGCTTACAAAAATAAATATTAGGCTGAATAGAACAACCATTTTCCTAAAATGGTTTGAAAAAAAAACATAAGTTTTTGCTTGATTTCTGGATTCTGCAAGAGGATAATGACCCTAAATACCGTAGTCGGCTCAGCACTTCTTGGAAAGCGATTGCATTTATTGCCAAATGATCCTATTTTTTACTGTGATCAAAATGCTCTTTAAGGCCAACTGAAATTTGAGTACAGAAACTACAGTAAGCCACAACACCGGCTTCACAAGCAGGCACAATCTTCTAAAACATTAGATCTAAAAAAACAGTTTCTGTACTCAAATTTCAGTAAGCCTTAAAGAGTATTTTGATCACAGTAAGAAATAGGATCGTTTGGCAATAAAAAATATTTCGAGTTGATTTATCGTTTTTCAGTACAAAATGTATGGGAAAAGTTTCTGGCGATTCTGTCGTTTCTAGTACTCATACCTAAAATTGTCCCATAGAATCTTTTGAGCCTACACGAAATAGGATCGATTGGCATAAAAAATGTTTTTGGTATTTTAGCATTTTTTTTGCTAACGGTAAGTTTTTTCCAAAATCTGTGAATGCAGCTCAGAATACCTTAAAAAGTTATGGATGGTCTCCTGGAAACGTTTTCCTGTGACTATACGTATAATATACCTGCCCATAATGTACCATCTCAAAAATTCATCCTGTATGTATTGATTTTTATTTCTCTAAACTGCCGAGTCAGACTTTGATGCCACTTTGCACAAGGGTGTAGTTGAGGTAATTCCTACATAAATACAACACCAGTGTTGCTATTGGATCATAGACCACTTCCCATACAAATTTTCCCAATCTCCTTTCTCATAGATAATTACTCTATACACCCCTTTTTTTCTAGATAAATATTCGTGCTAGGGGTAATGTATACATTCGAACTCGCTATTTGCCTCGCCTGCCTCGCCACTCGAGCGAGTATAATTACCGCGGCAATGGAGCACAGTTGTTCTTTGCACGGATGTGCCTGGACAGCAAAATACAGCAGGGATAAGATAAATAATCACATTCAATTTATTTTTCTTTCTTGACAAGCCCTATACATTTTTGACTGACCGTAAGTACCTACACGGGCGGCGGGGCGGTAGTGTCGTCCTACATCAAGGGCGGTTCTTAGCGGTATAGAATCAAATCATATACTTATAATGTAAAACTGTGCTATTAGTTCAGCTATCCTAGTTTAGTACCTACGTATACAATCTGTATGGTTCACTTTTCATAATCTATGATTTTCATACAAAATGTCGGGTCAGTAGAAATAATGTATAAAAAATCGTTTTGGTTGGTTTATGTTAATGTTTTGTTTATTTACCGATGATAAGTCGCTCCATTATCTTTTTCCTTTGCAGTGGATCGATTTTTGTGCGAATTTAACTCGCAGAACGGCATTTTTGTAGCCACAATTACACCGTGTGATTGCGGTGAGCGTCGGCGAGTGACTAAATGAGTTGAGGCCAGTTGGCCTCAACGCGTGGCGCAAAAATCGGGCCCGCTATGTCGCATCTATAGTATAGTACATATCGGTGTAGGCTTGATAGATGGCGTTAATAAAAACGTATGTGTCAATATGTTTTTTTTTTTACTAAACTTCGAAGAGTAGTCAGGTAGGCAGGCAGATGTAACCATAAAATGTTTCTCTTTGTGCAGATGTCAGCCAGCGAGCGCTCACTTGCCTCTTTGGTACAGGCCGTGTATTTTTAAAAGCCAATTTTTACTTTTCTTTCCATCAACGCCATCTAGTGAGGTGAGACAAATAGTTACTCTTTTTGTTTTTTAAAAGTCACTTTGAAAAGCCCTCATTGTGTTTTCTCTTTCCTACGTTTTCTGCTGTTGACACTTGCCTGTTTATCAACGTATACTATCTCTATCGAGCTTACATTACAGGTCTTTGTCATTTTGAAAAGCTCTCATTGCAGTTACAGCACAATGCAATAAAATTAACTACATAACATACAACAGAAGTGACCAAATTCAGAGTGCTTGCGGGACAAACAAAACGACGTATCTGTTTTACTTTTTGCCGTACATTCTCTAGTGAAGTTGCAGCAGATCATTGTCTATTGTCAATTTAATCGTATTGTATGTGATGTTGTCCAATATTTATAACTTGATAAAAATGTATGTGTCAATGTGTTTTTTTACTAAGATTCGAAGAGTACTCAGGCAGGCAGGCAGATGTAACCCTAAAATGTTACTCTTTGGGCAGATGTCAGCCAGCGAGCGTTTACTTTCCTCTTTGGTACAGGCTGTTTATTTTTAAAAGCCAATTTTGACACTCCTCTTTCCATCAACACCATCTAGTGCGGCAAATAGTTACTATTTTAATTTTTTAAATGTCACTTTGAAAACCCCTCATTAAAAACTTGAAATTAAATGAAAATAAGTAGGTATAAAAAATAAAACCACAGCATAGATTTATATATAACTTCATTTATGTCTTTTTAAAAGTAGGTAATTAATGTGTTAACTATTTACAATTCACTTAAATTCTACAGTAAATCTAAGTACATATATTTAAAAATAATCTAAGCGACAATTTTTAATTCCTAAAATTACAATTTATTTTTACAACAAAATTTACTGGCTGTCAAAAGTAAATTGGAATGCTAAAAAATAAGGCAAAAGAAAAAATCATTTTCTGGTTCCTCAAGTCCATCTATAATAGATATACTAAAATCTATATAAACAACTATAGACAATTAGTTGAAAATGGCGCCAAATTAAAAAATACCAACAGTTTTGCTATCTCATTTGTAAATATTGTCACAGAAATATTTTTCACATCACTATTGTAATATAGGTAATTCAAAAAAGTGCAAATAATTAACTAATTCTCTATAATTTTAATTGAAAAACGCCACAAATATTGCACTAGCGAATAAATAACTTTACACTTTGGTCTTAAAATTACATCTATCGATATTTTTACACAAATTATTACTATAATTACAATTACAATGTATGTTGTTGTAATAAATCACTTACATCGCTATGTAAAATAGTAATTAAAATTAGTTTTAATGATTTCACTGGGAATGATTTAATTTTATATTCAGTAAATTATTTTTTTTAATACGCCATAATGAGGGCTTTTCGAAATGACAAAAAACTGTAGGCTCGATAGTGGCGTTGATAAAAATGTGTGTCAATGTGATTTTTTTTACTAAGCTTCAAAGAGTACTCAGGTAGGCAGGCAGATGTAACCCTAAAATGATTCTCTTTGGGCAGATGTCAGCCAACGAGCGCTTACTTGCCTCTTTGGTACAGGCCGTTTATGTTTAAAAGCAAATTTTGACACTTCTCTTTCCATCAACGCTATCTAGTGAGGCAAATAGTTACTATTTTTATTTTTTAAATGTCACTTTTAAAAGCCCTCATTGTTAAAAACCAAAAGACAATTGTAAGCATTTATTTTAAGTATTCTTAAGTATATTCCTCTTAAGTATAATATGAGTATTTTTACAAAAACAACTTCGAATAAATTATCTTAAAAATACAATGCTTATTTACATAAAATACAATACAATTTTTCTTAATTTTATTTTATTTGTCAACGTTTATGTTAAAATTGGGATACGCAGGCCTTAAAGTTGACGCCTCAGGGTTTACAGGGGATGGTGGGGTAGGAGGGATGTAAGGGTATCTCGGATAAGTCGGGTAAGGGTAAGGGTACCCGGAGGGTAAGAGTTGGGGGTTGTGGAAGGGGGGGATGAGTGCGGGGGAGGGGTACCCGTATGGGAGGCCTACGGAAGAGGCGGCAGCTTGGAGTATTGATGCGGCAAAAGCTGGGTCGCTGTAGACAGCTGCGTACGGCCAGGCAACGGCTATGCGCTGTCTTTTGTCTTTCATTCTGCGGTTTTGGAACCATACCTGTGGGCAAAGGAGATGGGATGTTAGTAATTGTTGCTAACCAAGGACCGGAACCGCTTACCGTTAAAGGGGTTTTTGATTGGGTATTTCATTCACTTGTTTTCAAAAACCCTAATATCAATACGGTAACCCTATCGAAAGGGTAACCTAAGAAGGACTTACCGAATACGAAAACCCTATCGGGGAAACCCTATGACGGCTTTATGAAGGGGTTTTAAAACGTGTTCAAGCAATTTATACCTAGTTCCACCTGGGCCGAAGGACCGGAACCGCTTACCGTTAAAGGGTTTTTGATTGGGTATTTCATAGACTTTATTTTCAAAAACCCTATCAATACGGTAAGCATGACGTCGATTAACCCTAATGAAAGGGAAACCCTTTCATTTGGTAAGCTTTTTAATAGGGTTTCCCTATCAATTGAGTTAACCAAAAAAAACCGGCCAAGTGCGTGTCGGGCCACGCGCCATAGGGTTCCGTAGTTACCTTATACCATACCATATTTAATACCACCTATCATTTTTCGTATGCAAAAATAACTTTGTTTTTCACAGTGTTGGTATGAATGACAAAGTTATATTTGCGGTTTTGGAAAATGTGCTATATCTCAAAAACTAATTACTATATCTCATTCAAACTAATTTTGGTTGAAAGTGTTTATTAAGATCTACAGCATATATTTTTTTTGATTTTTCACTCTCTTATTTCAAAAATTAAAGGGCGGGGGACACACATTTTACCACTTTGGCGATGTATATCTTTGAAACGGTTCACTTTGAGAAAAAGTTGTCTTAGGAACCTCAATGTCATTTTTAAAGACCTATCTATAGACACCCAACACGTGTTGGTGTGATTTGAAGTGTTGGTTTGAAGAAAAAAAATTTTTTCAGTTTCAGCTCCATGTATGGGGAGCCCCCCCTTAATCTTTTATTTTTCTTATTTTTGTATTAAATTCGGTAAGCGGTTAACAGAATACATCTACCTACCAAGTTTCAACTGTGTAGTCTTAATACTTTCGGAATAAAGTAGCTGTGACATACGGACAGACAGACAGACAGACAGACAGACATGACTAATCTATAAGGGTTCCGTTTTTTGCCATTTAGGCTACGGAACCCTAAAAAGGGTTTTCCGATCCCTGTTGTTAACACAGTTTAACAGCCTCTTAGCTAGGGATTGGAGGGCGGCTGTTAGGGGTGCAACCTTTAGGGGGGCGCACTTTGCTAACCCATAGCTAGTCTATAAGTCTTGGGGCTCAAAAGCGCTCATAGCGGAACTTGACAGACTAATTGTACTCGATCATGTTTGTTAAGCAACGCTCGACCCGGTTAGGTGTCGGATGGGTGACCGTTAAAGTGGCATTACAACTAAGCGCTTCCGTACTTCGGGGGGCACGATAAACCGTCGGTCCCGGCTGTTGTCATCTGATAACAGTCGACAACTATAAAAAACTTATAAGTAATGTTAGTTGACGGTGCCGATTTGAACCTTAGGAGTGGTAAAGAGGAAGTGTTGTCGACAGTACCTCTCTATCTTTTCTTTTCTTTTTCTTTTCTTTCTACGATAATAATTTAAATAAATATCCTAATAGGAGTTGTCGCAAAAAATTTAACACGCGCGAAACGCACGGTATCATATTCCACACTGTACTGAAGCGAAGCGAGGGCAATTCGCTAGTTATAAATTTAAGTTAATAAAACTGTGACCAGCAAAAAAAAATTGTTGCTGGGTTATGTTCTAAACCACTACTGGGACACTAATAGCCCTTCCCTTTAAACGGATTTCCCACCACGCAGCGTGGACTCAAGTTATTTTTTGAAATGAAAGATTTTCCTTAGGGCGATGACCCCAGAATAAAAGCATAGAATAAAATAATAAATAATTAAATAATATTTAAGTAAATAATAGACTCTAGCCACCCCAAGTATTTTTCCTACAAAAAGATAGCAATAATGATTTAGAAACCTTCGATATGCATCTAAAACTCGTATACAGATTTCCAAATAGGTACCCGTTCTTTTTAAATCACTCAGCTATTCGCACTAACTCGCTAATTAATTGCATCTCTTCTAAAATAACAACCAATAAAATATTCAGCACACAACACTCAATAGTCAAGTCTTAAAACATTAAACTCCATAATGGCGGCTAAAGCAACTTAGCAAACTCGAAAATATTTCAGTTTCACTTCGTGTGTATTTGTATTTCGTTCAAATAAACGCTCAATGAACGAAAGATGGCTACCTTTGTTCGCGCGAATTACTTGCTAATTGGCGGGGATTTTGCGCGCGAAAGCTGACGGGAAACCATTTTCCTTTGTCTGCCATAGACAATATTTGGAAACTTTTTAAGGAAAAGGAATAATAATTATGCAGTTTTATTTTACAAATGTTAATATAATAGTACATTGCAACCGAGAACTAGCCAGAAATGCTAGCATTTGCATTGTCGAGGATGGTTTGAATCATTCGAGGCAATGCCAATAGCTTCCAGTATAAGGCTTGTATAATACTTGTCTCAAAAAATGCGAGGAAATAAAATTTTCCTAGTAAAAATTTAAATTTTAAAATTGGTTCGCGTGGTTGTTTCATCATGCAACCATAAAGTTTTATAAAAATAATGGTACTTTCCGCACTAGTGCGGAAAATAAGTGTTGAAATTCATTTCCGCACTGAATTTCAAATTTAGAATGTGATGAACCAGACCCCAATGGAAATGTGGAACACCCCGCATTTCTTTTTCAAATGGAATGATTACATTTAAAAGCATAAGTGAGAAAAACAATTTTCAATGTTAATCCTAATCAAATATAAATAATTGTAAGCGTTAATTAAGTATTAAATGGAAACACGTAACCAAATTAATTCCTAATTAGCTGCGAAAGAGATTGTCCCAAGAATTTTTGATAGCTCTAATCTTTGACAGCGGTGGGATATAAAAACATCACAATAAACAAACATAAGGTTAAAAAATGCCGACTTTACTGCGCATCAAATGGTAGCCGCGCTTTAATTTAATAGTTTTTAATTGACGTAATCGTGCCATAAAACAGATGCCGGTAAGACACACAGGGCTGTCACTACATACTTTATTATAAAACGTGTAACCTTTGATTTAAAAAAATCAAAGCGTGTAACAGAATTAATGGCTAAACCAGTATGTTATATGGTAGGTAGACTAGGGACCATCAGACTGAACAAGTTTTACTATGGGAACAGCTCTGAATTCGCGATTTCAGAGTTGGCCCCATAGTAAAAGTTGTTCAGCTTGATGGTTCCCATTCTTCCATATTCTGATTTAGCCATTAACTCTGTTACAGTTCAGATCACGAAAGATAACCACAAATGGCGCCCATCTTCGCGTCATAACTCATGAAAATAAGATTTTAGACAAAATAATATTTCATGTATTTAAATAATATCGATATATCTATATGAATATGAAATATTATTTTGTCTAAAGTCTTTTCTTCATGAGTTATGATGCGAAGATGGGCGCCATTTGTGGTCATCTTTCGTGATTCAAACTATACACGTTGTCTATAATATGATAATAGAAATTCATAATTAAAAAAAATTCGCATGAGTGGTTATAAAAAAAACAATTTAGGTAAGTAATAGATATAAAAATAATCCAATTCATAAATCTGCATCACACAAAATTCGGTCCTATTCTTGAAATAGAAACATTTGTTTCTATTCTTTCTACATTTAATTGGTGATAACCTCTAATAAAAATAAATTAAACTTATTGTAGTTAATAAGTAGTTAATAATTAAACTTATTGTAATTAAAGTAATTGGGTTGTCTTTTCGAGATCTTTTTATGATTTTTTTTATTGAAATAAAAACTTAACTTTTCTCTGAGATGCAGCCCTACTCCCAACCATAGACAACCGATGAAGTCTTTTCATGCACCACTCACTAATGATGGCGGCCATATAACCGAGTGTTTCTCGATTTTAATATTCATTAGCAGTCCAAAGCTACCGAATTATTCGGCCGGGTTTTATTAATACGCATCGACAAATTAGCGTGAATGTAAAATACGAATGGGGCTATAAAGACATGTGTTTTTTTCTTTTTTTTTCTCAGCGCGGTCCGTTTTCTTTTTTTTTAATAGAAGTGATAATTGACATTATGACTGGTCAGTACGGGAATTTAAATTGGCGTGGAATACGGCTTTTCTAATTTATTTCGATGTTACTTTACAGTTATTTGAGATAAAAATAATCGAACAATTTTATTATTTCGTCAGTGAGAAATGAAGACCTTATCTCACCTTTAGGCTATTACTGCATTTATGGAAAACTTTCTACGTGTTTGGACCCTAACTATTACACAAAAAGTTACAAAAAACCACCAACTATATGGTAGCATGGACAATTTAATTCGTCCATGATGGTAGATAGAGACCATCAAACTGAACAACTTTTACTGTGAGACCAACTCTGAAATCGCGAAAATAAAATCAGCTGTTTTATACAAAAAATAATATCAATACCCGTTTTTTTGTTACACGTATTAATATTATGTATATTATTGTATATTATGTGCCTAACGACAACATAGGTACTTATTCAGACTCACGACCTGATTATGACAACTGTAATGCATAAGATTTTAGAGCCTGATCAATATGTCACAAAATTAAGTCTTTTTAAATTACGAGCGTAGTTACTCAAACAATAAAATTATTTAAGAAAACTTAAATATTTTACTACATTATAATGTTGTATTCAACTGCACTTTTACTAAACGAGTGTCTAATATGTCTAAATGCTCACTGAATGAAAATTATTTAGTACAAGCATTTAGTTTTATAAAGGACAATATTATTATGGGATGGGCACTCAAAATATGAATTCCCTTTCTGCAAATAAAATTAAGAAATAAACGGAATCAAAGGAATCACAATCATTCAGCTAAAACAAAAAGTTTTTACGAACTGTTGTGTTATTCACACATTTGTCCGCGTGATTTCTGCGAATTAGCGACCGGCTATAAATTGTTCGTGATGGAAATTATTGTATCTCTAATTGAGGGATCATACGCGCTCGTCTTAAAAATGATTAGCGAGTAGAGGCCGTGGCCTTTTTTGGATTGATTTGATAATGTATTTCAGACCACCATCATTGAACTGAATTAAAAAAGTTTACGTCAATTTTTTTTCGAATAGGTACGGAACGTATTGTTAAATAATTGTCGTGACGCTATTCCATGTGTCATTTAATAATACCTATTTTTTCTTCGAATATAGGACGTGTTGTTTTTAATTTTTGACGGTTTTTATAAATATATTAATGATTTCATTTAACTTCTCAAGCTTACGCGCTCACTAGACATGAAATAAAACACTTTTTAACGGATACTAGCGCGGTTTTATTGAAAGTACTTTGGTAATTATTTGGTATTTGGTTTGATTTAAAATTTAAAGTCAAAGGAAAATCAAAAATTAAACCAAATACCAAATAATTACCAAAGTACTTTCAATAAAACCGCGCTAGTATCCGTTAAAAAGTGTTTTATTTCATGATTTCATTTAATCTATAGTTTTTCTAAAGAATTTATAATAAGTCGAACTTAACTTCGATACGAAAACTCTAGATATAATTTTATAAAGATTTTTTGTTCTTGTTGGTTCATTTTACTTAAAAGTTAGTTTTTTCGTAATTCAGAGTTAGTCAATTTATCTTACAATAATAATAGGCAACTTTTTAAGTGAAGTAACAACACAAAATAGTTCAAGAACTATTTAAGTGTCATTGCAAAAAATATAAATAACATTTTCAGTGATTGTTACGAAAAAAATTAGCTTTGCATCTGTAACTGAATGGAAGGTCCTGTGTGGGCGTGTGTTTATGAATGAAGAAACACATTTAGATCACTTGACGACACGCTAAAAGTGAAACGGTCTTGTCATAAGTATGACGAAATAATAGTGACACAAATGGCACATGCTTTATTGACACAGTGCGATGCTTTAATTAAAAAAATAAAATGATGAAAAACTTATTAATAGTACATTACATGCAAGTGCGGGAAGTTAGCATTTATTGTCAAGGTTGGTTTGAAGCCTGAGCCGTAAGTAGGCAAGGGCTTTAATTATTATTCGAGGCAATTTAAATTGCTTCCCGCACAAGGCTTGAATAAAGCTTTTCTCAAGAAATGCGAGGAAATAAAGACACTCTGCCTCACCCCCTCTACGTAAGTTTGCGTTGAAATAGACCGCCTTAAAACGGTTCGTGTGACCATGTTGAACGACCGGTCATGCAAATGCAACCATAAAGTTTTTTTTTAAATAATGCCAGCTGATGAATTCTACCGTTTTGAATTTCCCACACTAGTGCACGAAATACTTAAGTATTGAAATTCATTTTCGCACTGAATTTCTAATTTAGAATGAGTTTGAAACAGACCACCACGTAAATGTGCAACCTCCCACATTCTTTTTTTTTCAAATGGAATTGTAATAATGGCGGGATAATTTTGCTGATTCATAAATCGCTCACCAGTCGGCGCACTACCACTAACTTGGTGCTAGTGTAGATGTAGACCAGTCATTTCGTTGTTTTCTATGAGTTTGCTATCAATTTATGGATGTTGGAAGCGATTTTACGTAAATATCAATTTTTCTCCCAACACATTTTGGTTTTCTTCAATCTTTAATTTGTTAACTAACTTCCATAATAATTATTTATTAGTATCAATAACTTTTAGATATGATTTAAAATAAATAGGGAAAATCGGGGATAAATGCCCGTACAAAGGTCTCCAGCAGCAGTAGCGTCACCAAGCGGGATAGTTTTTTTGACATCCCGCTATATTCAGAGCATAAGGGTCTCCCCAGACCTACCGGTTTCCGTTCTTTGCTTTGCTGTTCGGCAATGGACCGCCGGCCAAGAGGCTCATTTTCAATCTATCGCATATTTTCAATCTAAGTACATTTCACATATAAGAATGTTCTTGTGAGCTTTGTTCCTTAAACGATTGTTATGAAAACACAAAAAAATAGTTCAGATAGGTAATGATGACACCCACAAGCCTGTTCACAATTTATATAAATATGCGATCGATTTATTTTTAGCAATCGGAGACCATGTTCAGGGTGGCATATCTCCCAGAGGCTTCCTACTTCGCAACCCATACGATGATATTTGATAACACCAAGCTAATGGCTATCTTGCCAATTTGGTCTGGTCCAAATATGCGATAGATTGAAAATTACCCTGGTAGGCCGGCGGTCTAAACAGCGCTGCGTACGCTCGTTCCACGAGAACCACAGAATAGATAATAGTACTCTCGTACAGAAGTTGCACTCCGCAAAATCGTTTAAATAAATTGCGACTCTTGCTCCGACACAATAAAGTGCAATTCAGGTCGCACAGCGCTCCCTTCGCTCCAAAACATTCAATTAGTAGTTGCCTCTCTTTCTATCGCGTAGGTCTTATCTTTTCTGATGTATTAAATTTGTCCTCTCAGAGAACGCCGACCGGTTCAGACTTCAGACTCGCGTGCGGAGTGACAGAGCCCTGCGAAAACTATCAAAACAAAGGACTTTTACTTTTAAAATCCTTTTTATAGCTTTAATATGATCAAATTCGGTGTAATATAGGCTGTAAAGATGTTGGCATTTATATATTTCCGAAAAATATGGATATTAGAAAAAAAATAAGAATAAAAACGTCTTAATTTGGCTTTGAATTCCTTCACTTGCATTGTAGAATATCTTTTATATCCATTTTGGGTAAATGGGTCTTTTTCGCACAAAATAAATACCTATTTTCCCATACATTTGTTCTGAACGTCTACTGAAGCGTACACAGCGACATCTACAATTAGCTTTGTGCTGCCACTATTCAAGGGATGAAATTAAAAATAAAACTCTTAAATTACCTTGATAGTAGATTCCGGCAGTTGCAACTGAGCGGCGAGCTCGCACCTTCTTGGGCGGGAAACGTAATTTTCCTTCATAAATTCTTTCTCAAGTCTAGCTAACTGTTCTCTGGTAAACGCTGTACGGTATCGTCTGTAACAAAAAAGAAAACAATTTATAGTTTTTGAATTATAACTGACTTTCGAACTCAAATGGCCAACATTCTGTGCGTTTTAACGCTACGGCTACGATTTAATATTATGGCTGAAATATGAGCAATAGACGATTAGGCCAGTATATTCTAAAAACTCTGTCTTTCTCTATCTTTTTCTTTACGTGTGAAGAGTAATGATAATAACCTCACTTTTTTATTTTTTCAATGTTTTTGTAGATATTTTGAGCATAAAGTCACTTTTTGAAAAAGTAACCGTTGAATATTCTTCTATATGTCATTACCTATTTTTCCTTATATTTTTCGAGAATAAGGGATTAATAGACTTTAAGTATTATCCAAAAAATATAAAATGAATGAAAATTTTCTTAGTCTTTGCATATTTTTTTAGTCGAGTTAAGAACGAATATCGTATTTTTAACCGTAAATTAATCAAGATCGTTCATGAAACTTCAACATATATTTTTATCTGCTCGAAATAAATAATATTTGATTGTTTATTGTTGAATCAAAAATAGGCCAAATTCGATAATTTCGAATATACTGGCCTTAAATCACATGTCGTAAACTTATGTAAATCTCAGACTTTGATGTATTGTATGGAGTTGACAAGCTTACTGGACGATACGTAAAATTTTATAGTTGATGCTTATTATGCTAGCGTTCAAACGCATAGAATATTGGCCATTTGAGTAGGGGGGCAGTTTTGACAGCTGTTGATGATACTAGAATGTAACCCAAAATAAAAATGTAATTTTGTATTGCTACGAAAAGAAACGTATCAAAAACAGGTAACGCTCTCGTTCCTTTAGTTTTCAACCGACTTCAAAAAAAGGAGGAGGTTCTCAAGTCGACGGTATTTTTTTTATTATTTTTTTTATGTATGTTTTACCATAACTTCGTCAGTTGTTATCCGATTTATACAATTATTTTTTTATCTCAAAGAACGTAGTTTGTGTTTGGCCCCATAAAAAATTACAGAGATCTGGCTGGTAGTTTTTCATAATCCTGAAAAATGACAATTATTTAGCTTGCCATCACACGTGTTTTTACGGATTTTCGGACATAACATCTTTGTTTATGCACCGATTTAGATGATTCTTTTTTGTTTGAAAGGGTATACTTCAAGAGTGGTCACATTTTAATTTCATCGGTATTGGACTTTGAACTTCGAAGATACACAAGGGAACTCCTCAAATTCAAATAGTATATGTAAAGTGATTTGGATTTTGGTGGGTTTATGACAAATGACAATGCAAAACAAACCAAACCATGATCTGCGATGCAACGTTCTGGACTAGACTTGGACTACGAAGACACAACGGAACTCCTCAAAAATAAATAGCATACTTTTGGAAATTGAATTGTGGGCATTTTACCATTGAAAATATTTTATACAGTTAAAAATATTTACATGCTTACATACCCTACCATTAAAAAGTTGAAAATAAAAAACTTTTTTAACAAAAAAGAAAAACCTCCTTCAAAAAACCTGAAACAAAAACAGCTTCAAAATTAAATACCTCTAAAAAAGCGAGAAATAATAATCAAAACATTAGTTACGCATAACATTATTAATAAAACACGTCTAATGAAGTCGGGTGGGGCTTTTAGAAAGATAAAAAAAATAAGTCGTCTTCCAGCCCCACCCGACTTCAATAGACGTGTTTTATTAATAATGTTATGTGTAACTAATGTTTTGATTATTATTTCTCGCTTTTTAGAGGTATTTAATTTTGAAGCTGTTTTTGTTTCAGGTTTTTAAAAGGAGGTTTTTCTTTTTTTAAACCATAGTGTCATGATCACTGATTTTTACCTATTTTATTCGATTCCACTTACAATGCATAAAATTATTTATAAAATGATAAAGTTATATTTTTCACAAAGAGAGACGACAGTAATAGTTAAGAAAGTAAATAAATGTTTATACGCAGACGAAAACCTAGCTATTTTTTTATTAATTTAGGCTCTTCTTATGTTAAAAACTGAAAAACATTTCCTTGATCAGCACCCCCTAATGACATGACAGCTGTCAAAAAGGCCTATTAACAATTGCGACAACTAATATAACTTGGTAAGCAATTAAAAAATGCACGGCTTGCTCCAAATTAGGTAGGTATCCTCATATTTTACTATCAAAATCTGTTGATTTGATATAGTGTTTGTATAACATTAATATCATAAATACCTTATATTTGGATCCGGTACCGATGAAGAATTTGTCATCTGCTCCGACTGCGGACTTAAAGACTCTGTGGACAAAGAAAAAAATATTTTCAATAAAAATTATCTATGGTTTTTAAGCCCAGCACACACCAATTAGTTGTTCAAGTTACTAAAATTAGTCTGAAGCATGTTTTAAGGACTGATTATCGGTATAAGTATCTTTTTAAAAGCAATCGCTTCATTAAAGGGTTGGGAGTAGAGTTACCAAAAGTTAGGATTTTTTGGGCCCAGTTAGGATTACGGCCGAAGTTGAAAAATTTCAGGATTTTTTGGATTCTTTACATTATAGTAAAGCAAAACCTTAGAAATAATTACTTTTTTTCTTTGTTAACAATTAACTAGGTGAAGCTCTAAATAATCAACACAACTAAAACATAGCATAAAGTCAGAACTTTTTATTAGAAATCAGGCTTTTTGTCAGGATTTTATAGGTATACCATCTGGGCCTTATTTAATAAACGTGACCATTTGTCACCTTTCGTGACAATTTTATATCCATTGCGTCAACCAATTAGAAAATAGAACAAACTACTAGAAGCTACACCGCAATGTAAACAAAGTTGTCATGACAATAGACAAATTGACAAATTATAACGATAATGAGGGCTTTTCAAAGTGGCATTTGAAAAATAAAAATAGTGACTGTTTGCCTCGCTAGATGGCGTTGATGAAAAGAGAAGTGTCAAAATTGGCTTAAAAATAGACGGCCTGTACCAAAGAGGCAAGTAAGCGCTCGCTGGCTTACATCTGCCCAAAGAGAAACATTTTAGCGTTACATCTGCCTGCCTGAGTACTCTTCAAAGCTTAGTAAAAAAATAACATTGACACATACATTTTTATCAACGCCATCTAACGAACCAACAGTTTTTGTCATTTCGAAAAGCTCATTGACAATGTCTCGTTATTAAATAGTGTTGGTAACCCTAGTTGAGAGAAGTCTATTCATAAGTAGCACATTATCTTAATAACTATTCGTCTAGACACCGACCTACTTGTATAAACTCTTGAAGAACAAAGAAAGAAGATTTTATACTTGTTTTATACAACAAAGGAGTGAAATTCGATTGAAATACTAATTACCCGAATTGACTCATCATAAAATAAAAAAAGGGAATTTAAAAACAAGAACCAGTGGCTTAAAGGTGCTAATTGTACGCACCCAGCCTTTCAAAAGGAGTACATTAACACAAAACAAACACAAATAAGCTATTGTCTAATTAAATATTTTCCCATGCGGTGTGTGTGTGCGCCTTTTTTCTGGGCTGTATCTTTCATTATGGCCTACACAAAGCCGCCATGCGGCTTCTCTTTTTAAAAAACGAGACACCTCAAAACGCTTTACAAATCTGATTAGCTGTTGTAGTGGTTCTAAATTTAAAAAGGCAGCGCTGTTGACATTAGATCCCAAAAAAAGTATATTGGGCGCGTTCAAGTCACGTCTATTGTCTATGGTTTAATGGCGGCTCGATTAAGATGTTTCCTAGTTCCTGTGCTTGATAATTTATACAAAATCATGTTGTTTCCTAAAGAGGTTCCTGAAAAAGGGTCCGCATTAACAAACAACTGTATTTCAAAAACTAATTATGTAGTTATCGAAATTTATTGCATATTTTCAGTGCATTAGACTTGTCTTTATTTCAATAGTCACGTCTATTGTCTATGTATGGTTTAATGGCGGCCCAATTAAGATGTTGCATAACAAAACGGTGCTTAATAATTTAATCTTTAGAAATCATGTTGTTTCCTAAAGAGGTTCCTGAAAAAAAGGTTCGCATTTTACAAACAGCTGTATTTCAGAAACTAATTAAGTAGTTATCGAAAATTTATTGCATATTTGAGTGCATTAGACTCGTCTTCTTTTTTTAAACATGGCGTCGGTGCCACTTGAGCCGTTCCCATGCTGGGTGGCGACAGAACACTCGACAATCAATTTGCAATAGTCGCGTCAGTAGCTTCCGAAGGCGGTTTGTTACGAAACAAACCTTTTTTTAAACAGACTCTATGGTCACCAGCTGTGCGGGTTGTGCGACACAGTGGCGTGTGCTGGCTGAATAGTCGAAAAAAAAAGGAAATGTAAACTTTTAAAAAGCTTCCGTGCGCATTTCCGTATTGGCGTCGTATCTGTGGCGGTAAAATTCGATTGCCGCCTTTTTTATGACTTATTTTTTCTTAAATAAAAACTTTTTCGTTCCGAATCTTGTTCATTTGTTTTTGTTTTATAAGTTGTCTTAAGCAGGAAACAAATTGGACGGTAAAGAAACCGTTAGAATTTTCTCGTGTCATTCGGAGAGATCATGTCGTAACGACTCTCCCGTCTTTGTTTCAAAATTTCCGTTAATGCGTTAAACACACATGACTTGAAATGCCGCCATAAAATCTTGTAAAAGGCTTCATTACTGAGAACTTCAGTTTGAGTTAACAATATAACTAGTTACGAGTATATTTCGTTCCGACCAGGCGCGGTCCGAGGGGGGGGGGGAGTCACAGGGGACATGACCCCCCCCAAAATCCATGTACGATTTTGGGGGGGGTCATGTCCCCTGTGTCAACACATAGAAAAAGCATCTAAAAATTTACAAAAAAGCAATATTATTATTAGTGACCCCCCCCCCCCCAAATTTCAGGCTGCGACCGCGCCTGGTTCCGACAGATACTTACATTACAGAATCAGATATTAAATGTAGCTGACTCTTGTAAAACAGTAAGCTAGAAAGTGTCTTTAGAACAAGTATACCTAACCTACCTTTAATGTAACTTAACGTTACGTATTTTAAAAAAAGTTACTTAAATTTAATATAATATATTGAAAAAAAATATTTTATTTTGCTACACTGATATTTTGGTAAAATCCGCCCCACAAGATATACGACATTTTCCGAAAAGTGTCCGCCCGCTCCATGCCCGGGCAGGCAAGACGGCAATGGCCATAGACACTATAAACACATAATAAATACATTATTTATTCTGTGTTTACACTTAAAAACACTGTGATTATAATAAACTCATAAAATACTTGCTTTGTAATCTATTTTGCACACATTGTAAAATAATCTCAATGTCTTTTGAAGTCATACCTATGACTGTGAATTGATTTAATAAGCGCTACATGATTGTAAAATAAAAACATGTTTTAAGTCGTGTTCCATTGTTTAGAATCTACAATTCACATTCTACCGTGAACACAAGGAAGGAATTTTCAGCTTAATAAATGTCTTTTTTTAGATACAAAATACATTGAATTGAAAAATAGTTAAGTATGTACTTTAAACAAAACTATGGAAAAATTACTTAATTTTTTTTTTAGAACACAACACAATAATAATTAAACATAATTATTGTTAGGTAGATAGTAGGTATTGTAGCTTGAATGAAGCTTACGCATTTTTTTTTATGCACAATAGTGCTTGGCCTTCACCTCAACTAATGTTAAGTAACGATAAGGCCGAAGGTGGAAGAGCACTACACTCGGAATCCTCATCACTGAAGAAATGCCAAGCTTACCTCTAACTGCCGGAACACAACAATTTTGAAATTGTTGTTATGGCGTCAGACTTAGGTAAGATGGTGGTTGCTAGCCAGGCGGACTTGAAATAAGCCCTACCACCAACCAAACCGAGGTACAAATGTCCCTACCCGGTACCCCCCTCCTGAAAATCGAACCCGGGACCCCTGCGTCTTACACGGGTGGACTAACCACGTTACTAGACCACAAAGGTGGTTGATTGTGCAAAATATAACAAATTAAGCTCATAGACCAACATACACTTATTATATTACTAGCGTATTGAAATCATTGACTTAGCAGTTCAAAATATGATATTTTAAGACCCGCCACATACAGACGGAATCTGATTCGAAATTCAGAAACAGAATATCGATAATATTGTATTAAAATTTGAAACGGAAAATTCCGCGTGAATGTGGTAGGTCCATAGACTTCTATGGATTAGCTGCGTTCGGAAACTTCGGAATGATTCCGTTTCGGAATTCTGAATTAAAGTTCCGTCTGTGTGTGGCGGGCTTGAGTAGTCCATAAAATTATGTTAGCCCAATTTAAAAACCGTTATAACTCGTCGATGCATCGCTTATTGGTCGAACTATTTCAAATAGCCGTTGCTAAAGGCGGTATTTTATCACAATTAGCACATTTCACAACGATTCCATTTGCGGACCGAACAATCAGCGATGTTTTCTTACTGTTAGCAATTTTTTGAAGACATAACTACTTACTGGTAAGTATTTTTTTACCTTGAAAAGATTATTTTGAATAGTCGTAGCCCTATTTAATGACGTGACAATTTGTCAATTGTCATGACAATTTGGTTTACATTGCGGTGTGGAATAGCTATGAGTAGTTTGTTCTATTTTCAAATTGGTTGACGCAATGGATATAAAATTGTCATGGCAGGTGACAATTTGTCACGTTTATTAAATAGAACCCAGATCCTATCATACCTAAGTTACGGAAAAAATGGCAAAGATTTTTTCTTTTTCTTTAGTGTACAGACACGCTATGCCGGCCACTCATAAAGCATAAATGCAGCTTTGATCAAGAATACCCTAGATGTCCGGTCAGAGTCTCAAAATAGCACCTCAAAATAGCCCACTTACAAACTGTGCGCTTATTTTGTAGATAGTAAGTGATAAAAATGAGATTTTGTACAAAATAAGCTTATTTTGTACAAAATACGTCATATAAGATGTTATTTTGTACTAAATAATCACCCAGTTTGTAAGTGGGACGCTATTTCAAGGTGCTGTTTTTAAGTGCTGTTTTAGTTCGTAAAGCGTTATCTAGGATATTCTTGATCGTAGAATGGGGAATGTCCGAAAAAAATCAAATTGGTTGAATATTTTTTTATAGGTAGGAATAAGCTCCCTTAGTAATAGAAAAAAGTTGCAGAATTTTCGGTTGCGTATAAATAAAAATAAAAAATAAAGTCACTTCGACTTCACAAATATACGAAAGTAACAGCAGAATGGATATTATACCTTTGCTTATTCCTACCTATAAAAAAATATTCAGACATTTTTATTTTTTTCGGACATTCCTCATTGCAGGCGCAACTAGACCGAACCGAACATCGGTCGCATAACTTCGGTATACCTATGGTGTGTCTAGACACTTAATTTCTTTTGCAATAAAATCAATGAAATGACGTATAATAATCTAATTTCAAAGTACTAACAAGACAACTGGGATCAGAGGCACTGTTCGACATTAAACAAAACTTTATACTCAAAACCATAACATTCCAATGTGCACAAATCATTCCACAAAAGCAATTACGGACCGTTTAATTAATAGTGGCACCGCTCAATTAGCTCCGAACAGCCCTTGTAATAGGCACAAACCGATACCCATACATTAACCATTGACATAATCGACAATCGCCACCCCTCGGACCGCATCGCACGCGCCGGTAATTGTATTGTCGTCTATAGACCCCTTAATACGTTTATTGTCTATGACACGCTTGCTGCCTGATTGTTCCAGTGATTTGAAATTAGAACACCGTTTCGATGCTATCGAAACAAATGACTGCTTTTTTATGTAATTTGATAATAAACTGTAATAATAATTATTAGCAAGCTTATCTGGTACTGAAATAGTTTAATTTGAACCGAAATTTTATGCAGCGTTTTATTAATATTTGATATATCGATGTGTAACCTTATAGGTACCTTCTAAGTCCAAAATAACACAAGAGATATGTATATCAAATTGATTGCTATTTTATCTAATTTGATATAATAACTGTGATAGTTATTAACAACTAATTTAGTATCCATATTACAAGCTTGTCTATATAATATGTACTGAAAAAATTTAATTTGAACCGACATTTTATGCAACGTTTTATTAATATTTTGTATCGATCGATGTGTTACCTCATATTAAGTCCAAACTAACGCTAAGATAAATCAAATTCGTTATTTTTCTAACTATAAAAACGAAGCATTATACAGTGTGTTTTTAGGGTTCCGTAGCCTAAATGGCAAAAAACGGAACCCTTATAGATTCGTCATGTCTGTCTGTCTGTCTGTCTGTCTGTCTGTCTGTCTGTCTGTCTGTCTGTCTGTCTGTCTGTCTGTCTGTCCGTATGTCACAGCCACTTTATTCCGAAAGTATTAAGACTACACAGTTGAAACTTGGTAGGTAGATGTATTCTGTTAACCGCTTACCGAATTTAATACAAAAATAAGAAAAATAAAAGATTAAGGGGGGCCTCCCCATACATGGAACTGAAACTGAAAAAAATTTTTTTCTTCAAACCAACACGTGTTGGGTGTCTATAGATAGGTCTTTAAAAATGACATTGAGGTTTCTAAGACAACTTTTTCTCAAAGTTAACCGTTTCAAAGATATACATCGCCAAAGTGGTAAAATGTGTGTCCCCCCCTCTTTAACTTTTGAAATAAGAGAGTGAAAAATCTAAAAAAAATATATGCTGTAGATCTTAAAAAACACTTTCAACCAAAATTAGTTTGAATGAGATATAGTAATTAGTTTTTGAGATATAGCACATTTTCCAAAACCGCAAATATAACTTTGTCATTCATACCAACACTGTGAAAAACAAAGTTATTTTTGCATACGAAAAATGATAGGTGGTATTAAATATGGTATGGTATAAGGTAACTACGGAACCCTATGGCACGTGGCCCGACACGCACTTGGCCGGTTTTTTTGAACAGTGTTCAAATATTGTGGTGTGGCTTAGACCATCCAACTAAACAACTTTGTCTAAGAGACCAACTTAATCAGAGCAAAAAAATGAGCTGTTCCATACATTTTGGTCGAGTAGATATTGATGTTTTCTATGGAACAGCTGAATATTTTTTCATCTGATTAAGTTGGTCCCATAGACAAAGTTGTTCAGTTTGATGGTCTAAGCCATACCAAAAGATCACTGTTCAAAGAAACACACTGTGTACAAATCCAAACAGTTACCTACTGATTAACTTATAATAGAATTAACTTATAATCCGTTTTTTCTCAACCCTTCAAAGACAATACAATAAGACAACAAGACAATAACCCGTACATTATTCAAAGTAAAGTCAAAACAATAAATAATTAACACTACAACCATGCGAGGGAATTAAACAATTCACATCTCCCGAAGCAAAACATTTGCCCAGCAATTATTCAATAGGAACCCAATTATACGGTGTCATCCCCCTATTTGCTCCCCTCACATTCTCATAATAAAATCCGTATCTACAAGTCGGCAGAGATCTAATGAAGATAAATAAGTCCGTGGGGAGCTGAGCGCAATAAAAATGAAATCAGTCTAAGCTCAATTTGACAATCGACGATCGTCGGAAAATGGCGCGGATTGGCGCGCGCCGATTTAAAAATGCATGTAAACAGATGGTTGTTTTGGACAGTTCCATTTTCAAATTTTAATCTTTGCTAATGAGAGGAAGCTTCTATTTAATTCAGCTACTTAACAACATACAGACGGAATATAGATAATATATGAAAAATCCGTAGTACGGAAAAATCCCGCATGGCATTGTGTGGTAGGTCCATAGATTACAAAGCTGGCTCAGAACTGGCTTAGAACCTGGGTACGCCCATGAGTAAGTATTACTTAAAACTTGTTTTTTTTCTAATGGGTAATATGTAATCGGGTAACAATAAATTCCCATTTTGGGTAAGTATACCAAAAATGACGACGGACTGAGGGTGACTGTACAAAATGCAATGTACGCCGGTGAAACTTGAATAAAAACAACAACTTGCGAATGAATATGTAATAATATTATTTTTAAAATACAATACAGAAATTTTCATTTAATTGTCAAAAAATCAAGAGCGCGCGTCTTCATAAACAATCGACGATCGCTATTACAAAAAAAGAAATCTTTTCCAAAGAGGTTGCATCTCTTTAGTATTGAACCTGCATAGTTTGAATTCTTAACATACCGCCCACCATGGACAGCATGTCCATCTTAACAAAATAAAAAATAAAATGTGAAAATTTTAAACAGTTAATGAAAGCTACCAACTAAACCCTAATTTTAATCAATTCTATATTTACAATTGCAATAATATAACAAAACTTATATTTTATAAGGGAAACAACTACAACTTTAAGATTAAAACATTGATAAAAACAAATAACTTCTTACTGAATTTAAAAAAAAAAAAATTAATATCTCTTTTTTGGGTGTACTTAAGTACTTAGTAAAATGTCATAAACATAGAATAGTTTATGATTAAAAAAAATTAACAACTTCGCTATACATTAGTACCACTACTTTCTAAATCTTTAAATCACTTTAAAATGACACTAAATACCTTTTTACAACAATAGTTATCGATTGACACCACAAAGGAAATGTATGTAAACTATAAGTCTATTCAAACAAGTAACTATTTCAAACAAAGTTATGAGTATGATAAGTACCTAGCATTATTTATTGGTCAACCGGTAAAATGCACAATTTTGAAACAGGTCTTTTAATAGTGGAATTTTTGCACCTAAGGCTAACAACACGCGTAATTTTATCTGTACCAGGGTGTTTTTTAGTAACAATACCATAAAGCCATCTAGCTGGAGGAAGACCGTCCTCTTTAACTAAAACCATGTCGCCGATTTGTGGCTCTGGAATCTGTTTTGACCATTTGTGTCGTTGTAGAAATTGTGCCAAATACTCTCTTGACCACTTTCGCCAAAAGTCTTGTACCATTTTCTGTGTATATTGCCATCTTCTAAGGCTACTGACATTTGAAGTTTCGTAATTGGCGTCCGGAACAAGAATTAATGGGCTACCTACTAAAAAATGTCCTGGAGTGAGAGGGTAAGGATCACTGGAGTCGTCACTTACTTGTGTGATTGGTCTTGAATTAAGACATGCCTCAATTTGCGTTAATACTGTAGTAATCTCTTCAAATGTGAGTGTCGACATTCCAATTACTCTCCTCAAGTGATGTTTTGTAGACTTCACTCCAGCTTCCCACAGCCCGCCAAAGTTCGGTGCGTGTGCTGGAATGAAATGCCACTCAGTACCGTTAGTCGCCAACCAGTCTGCAATTTCTGTATGAAATTTGGAATTCTCCTGAGTTAACAGTGATTTTAACTCACGAGCTGCCCCGACAAAGTTTGTGCCATTGTCGCTCCATAAGTCCGAGCAATGACCACGTCTAGCGACAAATCTTTTAAAGGCAGCTATAAAACTTTCTGACGTGAGGTCGCTAACCGCTTCTAAGTGTATTGCCCTTGTAGACATACATACGAAAAGGCATATGTATCCCTTGGTAGAGCGATGTCCTCTTCCTTTGGTAGATCTAATGGCAATCGGACCAGCATAGTCGACGCCGCTGTGCAAAAACGGTCGACTTGGATTTACTCTGGCCGATGGAAGTTGGCCCATTAATTGATTACAGGGCTGTGATGAATAACGAGTGCAAATCACACACTTATGAATACATGATTTCACCGCTCTTCTTGCATTGACTACCCAGTACTTGGAACGAATATAATTTAACATCAGCTGAGGACCACCGTGAAGTGTTCGTTCATGAGCATCAGACAATACAAGGTCGGTCAAATGTGACTTGTATGGAATCAGGATTGGATTTGTCATATCTGTTGTGAGCTGTGCTTTTTGAAGTCTACCGCCCACCCTGAGGACTTCATTCTTATCCAGATAAGGATTGAGGCTACGTAACTTACTTTTCTTGTGGATAGTTGCGTTTGAAGAGAGACTGTTGAGTTCATTTTTAAAATATAATTTTTGAGTTTCTTGTATGATAATTTTAAGTGTCTCCTGTAATTCTGTGTTAGATAGCCATTTAGAAAAGTTAGGCTTTGACTTCTGTTTTATTTTAGCGATGGTAGCTTTTATAAATCGACGGCAATAAGTCAAAACTCTTACCGACCGACGGAGAGACGAAAATCTAGAGCACAATTCAACCCCTGTGACTTCGGTAACAGTGCATGTTGTTTCTTTTTTAGGTCTTTCTTCCAAAGTTGTGTCTATGTTGCTACTCAGTGGACTGTATTTGATAGCTTTTTCTAGCAACCATGGAGGGCCGTACTTCCACAACTGTAATTCAGCTGCTTTGAAAGGTTGAATACCACGCGATGCGCAGTCTGCAGGATTGTCTGCGGAGCGAACATGCGACCATTGCTTCCTATCGAACAAGGTGAGTATTTCAGAGACCCTATTGGCAATGAACGTCTTCCATCTACTAGGATGGCTACTGAGCCACGCCAGAACCACCTGAGAATCGGTCCAAGCATGGACATGATCACGCGAAACCTCTAGTACTTCAGACACTTCGGACAACAACTTCGCTAATAAAACTGCCCCACATAATTCTAAGCGAGGTATTGAGACTTGTTTAATAGGAGAAACTTTAGTTTTTGATGTTACAAGATTGACATGTACTTCACCTTTGCAGTCTATAACTCGAAGATACACTACGGCTGCATATGCATCTGTTGACGCGTCGCAAAACCCGTGGAGCTCGACACATATATCTTCATGACTAGTATGTAACCATCGAGGGATATTAAATTTAACGAGTAAGGTAAGTTTATCTCTATAAGTGAGCCATTCTTGTAACAAATGATTAGGTAATTCTTGATCCCATTCTAATCCAGCCATCCACAACTTTTGAATAAATATTTTCGCTTGAATTATGGAAGGTGCAATCCACCCCAGCGGATCGAACAACCTTGAGATATCAGAAATAACCTTTCTTTTCGTAATTGGTGTGTTCACTTCCGGTAGCTGCACCGTATATTCAAATTCATCTGTGGTATTATTCCAGGTCAAACCTAAAACTTTCTTTACTTCGTTACCTTCTTTTTCCAAACCTATTTCTAATTTATCAATTCTTTCCTTATCCATACCTTGAGCTTTTTGTAAAAGATCTTTGCAACTAGAACCCCATTTCTGTAATTGAAATCCGCCTTTTTCCATCAATTCATTAATTTGTTTATATATTTTCAGGCCCTCTTCCTCTGTTTGGCAGCCAGTCATGAGGTCATCCACGTAAAAATCATGGAGAACTCTTTCTGCAGCTTCAGGAAACGCATCACCTTCATCATAAGCTAGCTGATGAAGAACCCGGACTGCGAGGTAAGGCGCACAAGCCGTACCGAAGGTAAGTCGTATTAGTCTGTAATGCTTAGTCTCGTTTTCATCGAACCACAATATTCTTTGGAATTCAGCGTCTTCTTCAGTTACTTTTACCTGGCGGTACATTTTGACTATGTCTGCATTAAGAACGATTGGATGACGTCTCCATCGCATTACAATGTGCCTTAAATCTAACTGAAGAGAAGGACCCACCAACAGATCATTATTTAATGATACGCCATTAAGACCAGGAGAGGAAGCATCAAAGACAACCCTAACTTGAGACGTAGATTTATCTTTCCGTATGACAACATGATGAGGTAAGTATACTACACCATGCGCTGATTTTTGATTTTCAGGAACAACCTCCATGTGATTAAGATGAAGATATTCAGACATTACCTGTGAGTATTTTTCTTTTAATTCGGGATCCTTTATAAATCTTTTTTCTAGGTATTGAAATCTCTTAGCTGCAACAACCTGCAGGTTTCCATACTTGCATTGAGGATCAGGAGAGCGAAATGGGAGCTTTACTATATACCTACCAGTGTTATCTCTAGTGGTAGTTTCCGCAAATATCTTTTCACATTCTTGCTCTTCTTTAGAGAGCATTTTTTTGCCTACTACTGCTAACGGCTCCGACTCTAACTCCCAAAACTTTTTGAGGAGATCATCGTGATTAACGGTAGCGTGCATGTTAAGGACTGTGCTAGTGTGAGGTCTCTGGATGCTGTCCGTAGGTGTTGAATAAACCTGACCAGATAAAATCCACCCAAGCCTAGTATTTTGAGCTACTGGAGTACCTGGGGGACCCTTGATAACGCCTTCCACTAAAATCTGGCTGAAAACATCAGCTCCCAGAAGCAAATCAATCCTATTTGGGATATTAAACTCGGGATCCGCTAATTGTATTTCTATTAACTGCGAATACATTTCAATGTTAATCTTTTGATTAGGTAGTAGTGATGTTAGTTTGTTTAGTACATGAGCCCTGACTTCTATAACAAAACTGGCATCGTTTCTAGAGTGTAGTTTGAAACATACTGTTGAATTCGATATCACAGAATCACTGTGAGCACCAACGCCTGAAATAAGGGCTTTGGCTGGTAATTTTTTCAAACCAAGTGATTGAACGGCGGCCTCTGTTATAAACGAAGCTTGAGATCCTTGATCAATTAAGGATCTGAGAGTGCAGTGTTTACCTGACTGAGACTGCACACTCACCAACGCAGTAGCTAAAAGGACATGACTATGATTTTGATTTGAATGGCATGCTACTACCTGATTTACTTCCTCAGTTACATCACTGTTAGCTGACGAGGCAGTGGCAACTGTAATGGCATTCTTGTCAACGGAGGTATCGGCGACGTGGTTTTCCGTTGATTTGGCGACACTAGGATGCAATAGAGAGTGGTGTTTTCTTTTACATACGTGGCATCTAGACGTTTGACGGCAAGCAAACACTGAGTGGTTTGGACCCATGCAATTAAAGCAAAGGTTATTTGCTTGAATAAACTCACGACGTTCATCTACACTGTACTTAGCAAAACCTTTACAATTGTATAATTTGTGGCTTTCTGAGCAGAAAACACAAGAAAAAGGTGTGGCGTGATAGACATTAGTATTTATAAAACTATTGTTACTATTACGAATATTATTTGGTTTTGGAGCTTTCGGCAAAAATTCTAGTGATCTAAAGCGATGCTCTAAAAACTCTTTAAATTGATGCATTGTCGGGAGATCATCTGAGGTACTTATTCGAGCCTCCCAAAGTTTGCGAGACTCTGCATCTAACTTGGAACTAATAATGAAAATGATAATAATATCCCACGACTCTGTACAAAGATCTAAATTCTTTAACCCATTTAAACAGTCAACGGTTGTATCTAGCAAGGACTTTATAGCACCCGATGACTCCACTGCAATACTAGATTGACCAATGAGACGCTTAAGTAAACAGTTAGAAAGATACTTTTTGTTACTATACCTCTTATTTAACAGAGCCCAAGATTCTGCATAGTTAGCCTCGGTGACCGGTATATGTCTCAATAACTGCTCCGCTTCCCCAGCTAAATGAGCTTTTAAATAATGTAGCTTGTGAACATTTTTTAAATTAGGATTAGTGTCGACCAAAGAAATGAACAAATCTTTAAAAGTAGTCCACTCTATGTATTTACCGCTAAAAGTTGGAATGGTAATTTTAGGTAACTTGACATTAAAATTGGACATGAGTGGCGGAGAATGAGATTGCGAAATATTTGTTTGTAAAGTGCTATCTGTCGCAGGTGTCTGTTCTTTAACGATTTTATTTAAGGCAGTTTTCAAATCAGACTTATAGTCATAGTACAGTTCCTGCGTAGTTTCGAACATTTCACTAGTATAGTAACTTGAAGCTTTGTATTCCTTGGTGTCTACGTCAGTTAATATAGTACGGTGATTATCGACAAAACTTTTCCACTGATCATCTAAACTTTCTAACCTTGTCTCTATGTAACTCTGAGTTAAACGAGCCTTAGGTGATTTTTTAAAATTAACATTTCCTTTAATTATAAAAGACTTAATGTCCTCCTGTATTTTGGATAAGGCTTCCATATTAACTGACTCTGAATCACTACTTGAAAAAGAATGAAATGAATTGCTATCTTGTGACATAAACTTAAGCAAAGTAGGTACCTATGTTACTGACACTATAATAATAATAAAAGTACACTTGAACACGAAACGAAATTTCAATCACAATTTACAAAATTATAAAATTAAAAGACTTAAAAGTTAATTACGTACCTACCTAAGTACCTAATAACTTTACAAAATTAAATTACTTTACAAAATTAAACTAAATTATTTAACTACTTAACAATAAAAAGTTCAAATTTCTTCACTAGTATTACGCCACGAAAATGTTTCTTCCAAATTAATAAAGTTCAAGTTCACTCACAGTTACTACTCCGTGTGAAGCACCTCTGTAGTTTTGTAAGCCGTCTAGCCTACTCCGCCAGCGCCTTTGAGTATAGTATTCGGCTGTAGCTTTACCCTCTCGCCACGAATCATGGAAAACGCAAATGGTCTTCGGTTGGACGACGAACCTCTAATTCCCAATAATTTTTCGTCTTGCTTGATACGTTGAATCGCTCCAAAAATGAAAATATTAGATGAATCCAATAATATTATTTGATTTGTTTAAATCGACGGCACCGTCATAATAAGTGTGCAAAGCAAGTAAGTAACACCGGTTGAATTCTTTACTAGTTCGAAATCATATCCGGCTGTCGAATGACCATGTACAAAATGCAATGTACGCCGGTGAAACTTGAATAAAAACAACAACTTGCGAATGAATATGTAATAATATTATTTTTAAAATACAATACAGAAATTTTCATTTAATTGTCAAAAAATCAAGAGCGCGCGTCTTCATAAACAATCGACGATCGCTATTACAAAAAAAGAAATCTTTTCCAAAGAGGTTGCATCTCTTTAGTATTGAACCTGCATAGTTTGAATTCTTAACAGTGACTGATTACAAATGTTGAAAACGGGTGACTTTAAAATACAATTTGAGTAACTAGTTATTCAGAACGGGCGACCGAATTACTATTTGGGCGACAACCTTAGGGCACAAAAAACATTAAAAATTTGGCATATATTTTATTTGAAAAAGGTGACTATTATCCTAGTCGAGATGACAAAAATACCATTACCTACTTGGTATAATAGTTGCCCTGCCCACTCAGTATTTTTGTCACTCATTTAGAATTTTCACTGCTAACTTAAATTATTTATCTCCCAAATGTAGTCGCCCGTTTTAGGTATTTTTGGTAATCCACAGTTTGTCGCCCGTTTGGTTATTTTGTCGCCGAAAAAATAAACCGCTGCCAGGTTTAGTATTTAAGTAGGGTGAATATGCCTATTACCAGCCCCCCCTAAAATTTTTCAACTTTGAATCTATGTTGCTGCCACAATTACGGTCAAATAAATACTGTTGATACAGTTTTAGGTAGCTTGATTAATCTTTATTACGGAAATAGTACTTAGGTTTACGTAGTTTTGTGGAAAAAAAATACAGAAGCGTTTAAATGCACGACGGGCGAAAAACCCTAATTGCTGCCGCCTTAGCCCTAATATCAGCCGCTTTGTTCCCTAATTCCAGCCGGGTACAAAATGTTCCAAAATAAAACTACCATTTTATATGCAATCAAAGAATATTAATTTGGTAACTCTCAATAATGATAATAAAATACTAGAGGCTTTAAAATTATGATTCCCATAAAAAGTCATTGAAACTTATACCTCTCCTGTAGATATTAATCAACTTAGAATATATAAATATATTAAGAATTGCGTAATAAAAAATAACTTTGGTTTAATATACATATAATCAACGAGTTCCTATTCTATTAACAGTCGCTGTTAATTATTTCCAGTCACCCAATTAATTAATTCCCTTTTCTAATCTGTCTAAATTATGTGCAAAAATTTGGGTAACACTGTATTAAATTTAATTGGGATGTTGACTAATGAATAAAATAACGAAATACTAATAAAAATCGTAAACATATTAAACTTTTAGAGTAGCTTGTATACCTCTTGGTTTTATATATTGCATATTATTTGTTTTATGATTCTTCAAAGTTGGGTGGACAAGTACATTTAAAAAGTATAAAATTTATTAAAATAAATGATACCTTTAATTAGTTCGTAAAATGTATAGCAAATTTGTCTAAGGGCTGGTTTACATTATCTTAGTCTTTAGTAGAGTGTTTTAGGAGAGTAGAAGTTCATTGCGTGGTGTGTTTGACGTTCTTTTAAAATCGACGAACATGCCAAGCAATGTATTTCTACTCGCTACTCGACTCGGTCGTCTACTTGCCTAATGTAAACCAGGCCTTAAAAACCATTTCGATAAACACAATATTTAATATAGCTGCCGAACAAATTTCCTACGCGTTGCATACAACGTAGGAAGGCGTGACGTCATAACTTGGTAGCCGTTAGTATGGACCGTTTTTGGGCGAGTCCATTTGTGTGCATTTCACACTGTGATATCTCGGGCAGTTTTCAAGCTAGCGAAATAATTATTTTACCAATGTTTCTTTTTTTGAGAGGTAATTTATGTAATATAAAATAAAAAAAGTTGTCAACATCCCAATTATAACACTCTTGCGGAAGACATAATGACGAGGAGGGAGAGGAAAGTCAAAGTCAAAGACAAAGTCAAAGTCAAAACCTTTATAGAGGATACATATCATGGGTGCTTTTAATCCATATATTATGTATTAAAATATTGTTTGTTTCCCTAATAAAAAAAATAAAAAAATGGGTGTAGATAAAGTCTTGTATGCAACTGTACATAATTAGGTATTAAAACACTCATGTGATACTATTATTACACTCGGCTTCGCCTCGTGTGATAAACCCACATTCGTGTTTTAATACCCCTCGTTATAGTACAGTTGCATAAATAACTATTAGAGTATACAAAATCAGCCAGTATGACTGCAAAGCAATTTGTTAAATGGCCAATTACCAGATCGACGATATTTTGTATCGAACAATTAGAATTATGCCATCTTAATTGCAACCGCACGCCATTCGCGCCAACACCCACGCTGACATTTTACTTTTTCAGCGACCATAGACAAAGCAATCCGCCCCATTTAACCTGACCATCATGGCGGCAGCTGCGGTTCAATTTGGACGTTAATTACAATGTTTGACCAGATTTATTGCAACTAGCTAGACGCTAATTGATTGATGTCCACCCGATATCCAATAAAACTAAACCGTTTATTTTGTTAGTTGATTGGAAGGGAATGACTTGTGGGCCGTGCAGGGCTGTAGCTAGAGTCGAATTTGAGGTAGGGCAGCATTGGTTACAGGTAGGGCGGAAGCAGTGCCGGTTTTAGCACTACCAGCGCCCTAGGCGACATTTCTACGGGGCGCCCTCTATCTGCGATTCCAAGATTTTCTATTTTGCCTGTTAGTTAAAAAACGGCCGCGCAGCGCGAGTTTTAGTCAGTTTCACCTACTAATCTTGTAATCTTGCTTGTTTATAGTAAAAAAAACGGCCGCGCAGCGCGATTTTTAGTCAGTTCCATCTACTAATCTTGTAACCTTTGCTTGTTTATGGTAAAAAAACAGCCGCGCAGCGCGATTTTTATTCAGTTTCATCTACTAATCTTGTAATTTTGCTTGTTTATAGTAAAAATAAACGGCCGCGCAGCGCGATTTTTAGTCAGTAGATGGTTTAACTTTCAAATCACTCTCATTGTTTAGACTACTCTCAAGTTCAGACTTGACCAAACAATTTAATTATAATATGTTATCCTAGTTTTTGGTATTTTTAAGGTAGGGCATTGCCCTACAATGCCCAACCCTAGCTACGGCCCTGGGGCCGTGTGTCTCGTGTTGACCTGTTTAATTTGGTTAAGTATACGGATTTATAGGTCAATATAAGCGCTAATTTATATGATAAATGCGTGAGTTTGTTACAATTGATGTCTTAACATACGATTATTATGAAATTTTGCGGTTTACGAAAAGTATGTAAACTTTCATCCAGAAAAAAAGACTGTTCCCGCCCGAGGGATTACCTTTTTTACCCACTTATAAAATACCTTCTTGCAGAACATTTTTTTTTTCTTTGTTCAGTGTTTAAACCTAAGCACACTCTATTAATAAAGAGAAATATTCATTTTTAGGGTTCCGTACTAAAATGGTAAAAAAGGAACCCTTATGGTGTGACTCAGTCTGTCTGTCTGTCTGTCACAGCTGGATATCTCGAGAACTACTAATGGTATCAACTTGAAATTTGGAATAGTTTAAGATGACATTTGCCCAACTATTTTGCAAATAAGAAAAAAATAAAAAATAAATATCTTTTTGACAACAGGGACTGAAAAGGGGTCTTAAAAATTTGAAGTGGGGCTACTAGGGCATGTGGGGTATCATATGAAAGAGCGTCATTTGCACTTCTTCAACATTATTTTTAGTAGGCCGCATAGATTTCGACTTATGATGAAAAATGTAAAAAAAATACCGTTCCCCCCCTTATCTCCGAAGTTTGCAAAGAGAAAAATCTGAAATAATTCTATGTGATACCAGTTTATATAAAGATTACAGGAAAAATAAAACGATGTCTCTATATAGCACACTTTTATAGAAATTATCAAATTTCTAAAAAAGTTTACATTAGTTCCTCTATCGGTCAAAAGATGGCGCTAATCTAAAACTGCAATAATAATTTTATTAATCTACTCTCTCTACGGAACCCTCGGTGCGCGAGTCCAACTCGCTCTTGACCGGTTTTTATTTCATAATGGAGTAAAAAAAGGCTAGTTGTTTAATTAACTCTTGCCTTTAGCGTATTAGTCCAATCAACGGGGCTTATGCAACCCGAATAATTCTTCCGTCTATGAAATATGATTAAAGAAGAAAATTTGTTGGCCTACTGAACAAATCTATATATTAAGGGTATAAAAAAATATTAAAAAATAATAATCAGCAGATATTTTAATCAAGAAAAGATATATTGAAAAATATTAAAATTTAAATTTGGAGTATCTCCGAAATCGAAAAAATATTGGATTCTTTTACATACTTATTCTAACTAATACACAAATACGTATACAGAAAGTATTTTAGCCCGAGAAAATATTCACAGAGAGATATAAGCGATTTTCATGTTAAGGTAAAAATACCTAACTTCTCTTAACAAATTTTATTGGCTTATTGTTCATCTGTAATCTGTGTTACCTAACTTCATCACATGCCAAATTTTATAGACGGGAGAATTTTTCGGAAGTCTCCATACAACAAATATGCTCATTGATTGGACTATATAGAACCGATTTTAAATAAGTATTCATTTGTTTTTCGAGATTTTTAACATTGAAAATGTTTTTTCGTTCGCTTCAGTAGGCCCCCATTTTCGCTGAAAGTGCAATTCGCCCATGATACCCAGAAGTTTAGATCCACGAGGACGTATGAGGGCTCAAAAGACGCGGGATTTAAAGGGCTTTAAGAAAATGTAAAAAATATTATGGAAACGTCAAAAACTTTTTTGGAAATTTGAAAAAAAATACTTTTTCGACCGAAAATCGTGTTTTCACAGAAAATTTCCAATATCTCGAGAACAGGGCCGAATTTCAAAAATATGAAAAAAACAGCACCTCGTTATTGAACCAAGGAACATTTTAGGTCATTATACTTTTTTCGATATTGGTGACGGTTGAGGCTGTAGAGATGCCCTTAGCCGCGAGTTTTGCGCGGCGCGCAAAAATTTAAAATTTTCGACCGATAAATTACGCGTTCTTACTGAAAAAGGAATTCGTCAATATTTTTTTTAGGGTTCCGTACCCAAAGGGTAAAAACGGAACCCTATTACTAAGACTCCGGTGTCCGTCTGTCTGTCTGTCTGTCACCAGGCTGTATCTCATGAACCGTAATAGCTAGAAAGTTGAAATTTTCACAGATGATGTATTTCTGTTGCCGCAACAACAACAAATACTAAAAACAGAATAAAATTAATATTTTAGGGGGGCTCCCATACAACAAACGTAATTTTTTTGCCTTTTTGGTACGGAACCTTTCGTGCGCGAGTCCGACTCGCACTTGGCCGGTTTTTTAATAATCTATAATAGGTAGATTTATTTTCAATGCCCTTTCAAGTCGTCTAAAGCACGAGATCTGTGAATTTATCGTCTTCTTAAAAGCATTGCGACAGTAAAACCTTTTTCGAAACTTAAACTTTTTAAAACCTTTAAAAAGTACGGACGTTTAAGTTTACCGTTTGATTCAAATAAAAAAAAACATTATTTTCGTGGTCGGAACTCATTAACGATTTCAATAGAAATTTATTACCTCCATTTTCATAACATTGCAAAACTTAAACGTTATATAACCCAAGGGTAACTTTAACACAGGTTTACCTAACGGTACCTACCTGATAATTAGGGACAATGTAGATGCTTCGCCGCCAAAGATATGGGACTTAGCGATTTTTTATATTTTACAGACCATAGACAAAACCGCGCGGCGATTCTCAAAGCTGTTAAAAGTCATAATTGCTTTAACAATGTTACCAACATAATGCGTATAAGGAAAAACGACATGATATTTGAAATCCTTAATTTCTTGTGTTAAGAACTAAATTAGCTTAACAATGTTTTTGTGAAATGCAATACATTTCTTGTCTGTTTGCTTTATTTTTGAGTAAAAGCTTTCAAAGGATCTTTTACTGTTATTTCGAAGTTATTGCTAATTTTATGGTTTTATATTTATCAAATATAATAAAGAAATGAGTGAAGGTAACAGTAAATACCTACCTAACAGTTTGATAATTATTGTGATGGAAAATGACCTCACTTTAAATGTGGAGGTCATTTTTCAATGTTGACGACTCTGTATGAAATATACAGGGAGAAAAAAGCAGCCCTTGACGAGTTTCTTGCCGGTTCTTCTCGTTACAAGGTCTCCCGCTTAGGGTTTGCGAACCGATGGCGTAGCTTCTATGACATTCACAAGTGCTTGTAACAGCCTAGACTGAATAAATTATTTTTGAATTGTTTTTTTTTTAATTTAAAATATACTTGATTTACCAATTATACAGGATGTTTAGTACTTACATAAATGTGTACCTATAGATTTAATTTCTACATTGCAAAAAAAGTATTATTTTAAGTCAAAATTTATACTTTATTGTTTCAAAGCTAGTTAATTTTTAGGGTTCCGTACCCAAAGGGTAAAAACGGGACCCTATTACTAAAGACTCCGCTGTCCGTCTGTCTGTCTGTCTGTCTGTCACCAGGCTCTATCTCATGAACCGTAATAGCTAGAAAGTTGAAATTATGACAGATGATGTATTTCTGTTGCCGTTATAACAACAAATACTGAAAATAGAGTACAATTAATATTTAAGGGGGGCTCCCATACAACAAACGAAAATGTTCGCCGTTTTTTGGTATGGAACCCTTCGTGCGCGAGTCCGACTCGCACTTGGCCGGTTTTTTTACAATAAAATCTATATATTTAGCTACGTTTGTAATTTACCTACATATTAATAAGGTAATTCAAAATTTAAAAAATAAATTATTAAGCGATCTGTCTATCAACATTTTATATTTGGCAATACAAAATTATTCAGATTTCTTACTAATTAAGCGGAAACGTAAAAAATATTAAGAAGAAAATTAATCGTAATATAAAGTAAATCGTTTATATGTTAACATTTATTATGTTGCAGGCAACATTTAATTAATTTAAAAAAAAAATGGATCTGATTATATCATTGTAATAATTGAGTGTGCAAATAAATGCTTCCTTGTTTATCTGGTGTTTTGTTGATCTACCAAGATTACAGTCCAGAAACGAAGTCCAATAAATTCATGATTGGAACCGGAAAAGTTATAATAGTTTTTAGTTTAAAATAAGCATTAATTATGAGTAAAAGAGGCAAGACCTAGTAGGTATAAGTAAGCACAGAATACATAATAATGAAAGATAAGTGTAAGTAACCAATCATTAAGTATCATGTGACATAATTAAAGTGCTATAAAACACATATAAATACATACCTTTACTCTTAGGCGAAGACGGTGGAGTATTCTGAACGCTTATATCAGTGTAAACATGACTTTTAGATAGCAAATCCACAGATAAGGGCCCACGGATCTTATGGTCCATCGTATAACTTCTAAAAGACTCCATGATTGAAAAACAAAACTAAACTAATTGTGTCAAATTAAAAAAAGAACACTCAACTTTGTCTAAAACCGAAACAAAAGAACGCTTTTCAATAAACGAATTCAAATTAAGAACAATCAATCAACTTTGCCTAAAATCCAAACAAAAGAACGCTCAATAAACGAATTCAAATTAAGAACATCTTAACGCGAGCGAAATTAAAAAGCTAATAACACACGCTACCGCTTGCCGCCGGAAAAAGTAAACTGTCAGTAAGACTGACAGTTTGTTTTCGGCATGGCGCCGCCTCGCACTAAAAATCCATAATGCGTTGGCCAATAACGGCCGCCGCTTTGCCCCCGCCAATCAGGGCGGGGCTCCGTAATCATGCGCTGTCTCTTTCGCTCATGAGCTTTCTCGGCTTGAGCTTATTACGTTTCAAACGATTTAAGCTGGGGACACACACAGAGGGCTGAAAATGTGTTTTATATATGAAAATAATTCATAAGAATTACATTATTTGATATAGAGTTACCAAGATAAACTTAACGATGTTGTTAGTGTAAAAAGTTAATAATAATATTTTTTTTACGTGCGCTAAAAATAAGACAAAACTTGATCAAAAAAACAAAGGTAAAAATAGTGAGACGTTTTTCAATGAAATTTTTTATTTTTAAATACTTTGTCGCCAATATATTTTTTAAATGATATGACGTTAGTTTCATAATAAACACCACCTAGGTATTTAATATACATTGTCTGTTTGTTTCATCTCTTACACTAGGAGCCAAATCACCCTTTTATTTCAAAATTATTTAAATTTTGAAAAACATTCCTTATTTTAAAAAGAACAAAAAGAGTTTGCGATGTCCGAATATCAATCAAAATCGTGAAAGCAAAAAAGTCCCAGTTTGGGTTCTTCTGGCATAGATATTATTTCTTTTATCTAAAAGAGGGCAATAATAGCAGTGCCAATGTATTTTCTGGTTTTTGAATAAATATTTTTGTATTTGTATTGTATTTTTACCCGACTACGGCGAAGTCAAAACGGAGGGTATATGATTTTGACCTGTATGTATGTTCATCTTTTATATAGTATCTTTTAAACTACTCATCATAATTTGACAAATGAGGTACCGTTTGAAACGTCTTAATTGTCCACTGGTTATAGGCTATGTGACGTCACATTAAATTGAATTTGGCGCCCTCTAGAGGAGGAGGAGACATGAACTAAAAAATTTATTTTAATGATGCCGTGTTGGATACGAAATGAAAGGGCTTACAAAGCACTTTTCGAAATGTAAACTTGAGAACAGAAAAATCGCACCACAGGCCTATTTTCATACAAGCTCAGGGTTAAACTTAAAAAATTACAAGCTAAAATTACATCAAAAGTATGTAAAATGTAACACTTAAAACTTTATACAGGCTCTGGTGTAAACAACGCTTCTGATCCGTTGGGTTTCTTTAGCGATCTGAGCCTCTTCCATTTATTCTTTAATTTGCCATCATCAGATCAGAGCCCGTTTAATCCTGGGCGGAGAACCAGCCTTTCTATTGTCTAATTTAAAAATCTATCGCAATCGCTTTCAGGATAGCTTCTTTTTGGGACAAATAAAAACTTACCAAAGAAATGCAGCAATGTGTCACATCCATCTGTCAAACGAAAGCGATTGCGATAGATTTTTTGAATTAGACAATTAGCCCCGAGAGCTTCAAAATTATCTCGTTTGTATGAAAATAGGCCTGTGGTGCGATTTTTGTGCTCTCGAGTGTATATTGTTAGCTTTTGTATTAAAAACCCTCCCAGTGCGCCCAAAGCTTTAACTTTTAATCATCTTCTCATCTCATTTTAATGGGCGCCGAGCCGTGAACATCATGCGCCGTTATTACGGCTCCCAGATATTAATATGCTCTAACGTAGACGCGGATAGCGGAGTAAATTGCGATGAATAAACTGTTTATCGCAGGGCCTCTTTGCTTGTATTTTGTGTTCGACCTCTTTGTTGAGACATTGAAACTCCTCGCTGAAAACATTGGCATAGACAATAGACAAAAAGGGGACTTCAGACTTCTTTTTATAACGTGACAGAAATGAGGGCTTTTCAAAGTGACATTTAAAAAATTAAAAATAGTAACTATTTGCCTCACTAGATGGCGTTTATCGAAAGAGAAGTGTCAAAATTGGGTTTTTAAAATAAACGACCTGTACCAAAGAGGCAAGTCAGCGCTCGCTTTCTGACATCTGCTCAAAGAGAAACATTTGAGGGTAACATCTGCCTGTCAACCTGAGTACTCTTCGGAGATTAGTAAAAAAATACATTGAGACAAACATTTTTGTCATTTTGAAAAGCCCTCATTGACTAGCTAACTTTATAAACTCATGATGACTTTAAAAACGGGGTTGTGCCGTTTGGCCAAAATACTTTTCGTCAAATTTCACTTGCCAAAAAACTTATTGCACTATAGTTTCATTTCCCAAATTAATCTTTAGCACACATTTTATTCACTTGGTTAAATTATCATTCATTTGGAATCTTTTTACTTTGTCAAGTTTTATTAAGTCAAATGCTTAATATTATGGCAAATTAACATTATATTCCAAAAAATGTTTTGTTCAAACATTTACCTAACTAATAAAATAAAACATGACCAAGTTACTTCTTGATTAGAGTCTGTCTAAAAAGTCTGTTTACATGAGAAATATTATTAAATTATTTATAAAAACTTATACTGGTAATCCTGTTGGTGCTGTCAAAATTCTAATTGTAAATATAGCTTTACTAAATTTTATTAAGATGGGTATTGGTGGGGTGGTTGGGGATTTAGGTGGGTATTAAAATTACGTTTGAAGACAAGTTGTTGCCATATGAACCAACTCTGAAATCGCGAAAAAAAATCGACTGATTGCGTAAATTAGTTTGCATTGCAATGTGATATTTTGGGAAAAGTTTTTCGGCCATACATTAGTAAACCAAAAACATAATTATTTCGGGAATTAGGGGCCATAATATGAAAACATGGTTTGCGCGGGCCATATTTTTATATAGAAAACGTAAAATTGTAGCCACAAAAAAAATGTACAACAAGCTAAAGAGATTATCTAGTTGCTACAAGTATTAAATTGCGTATAAACTTCACAGATGATAGGGAAAAAATATCAAAATATCATCAAAAGCGCTTGTCACGGGCCATATTTTTGCCGTAAATAATAGCGGAAACGTATTGAATTCTACATCAAACTACACTTTAACGTACTGTGCAGTTGCCCCAATAACTTTTTTTCAAGAATGTACTAAAGATAATGATGAAAAAACAACGAAAAACATCGAAAAAGTGCAGAAGTGAGGTTATTATACTCTTTACATAAAAGACAAAGACAAATGATTTCGCATAACGGAGCCTTAAGTAAGTAAGTGTACAAAATTTCCGATGTTTTGACCTCCTAATATTATTTTTTTTTTGTCAAATAGCGGACACTCGAATAAACTTACTTCCAGCACATCACATTGCAATTTAAACATAAATCCACTCAATGCCCTATGAAAGTTCGTTCATTATCTGCTGATATCAAAGTTATTACTACTATCTATCCATTTAATAAATGATAAAAATATATACTATTTATCTTATTATAACACACACACACACACACACACACACACACACACACACACACACACACACACACACACGCACACGCATACACACACAACACATTTTTAATTAGTACCCTAAATACATACAAAAAATATTATCTAAATTCTCTTAGTAACTAGTTTTATATCTTTATTAACTTCTATAGTGTCCAATATCTACTAAAATATTATTATATAAAATTAAAAATAACCTCTTACCTGATTTCCACCTGGTCCGGTTGTGGAGAGACTGGTTATCCGTCACACAGGTTCTCCTAGCACAGAGACCAGTCTCTCACATAGACTACCATCAATATGGTTCCTGACTAAGCTTTGTAGTTGAATATTAAGTATAATGTATATGTGAGAGAAGAAATAAAGATTTATTTATTTATTCGATATGACTATGGGTCTTCAAAAAATTCCACATCAAAAAAGCATGAAATCTGTACCAAAACAAGATATATTCTAAGAAACATTACGTGTCACCCTAAAATGTAGAAGCAGTAAAACCGAACACACAATACGCTCTAAACTAAAATCGTAAAAGAGAAATTCCATTTCTTTACAACGCGCGGTGGTACTGACCACTCCATAATTGAGCAAAGACAAACATATTGTAATGCCAACACGAAAACAGAAACAATACTCTTTTCACCGAAATTGTCTATGGACCCTTTTTGGCGGCAAACCATAGAAATGTCACGCTGCGACAAAATGGACGACAAAGCAGTTCTTTGGTAAATGTTTTGGTAATAAAATGCTACCGTTTTGGGGACAATTTGTCAAATTAAAGCGTTGAGGGTGTTCTATAGAATTTGAGTGTTGATTTGCTGATTCTTGGTAATGTTTTAATTTTGGGACACCGTGCAATATTGATTTGAAGTAGGTAATTGATTTAGTGGAACACTTTTAAAAAGCTACTGGGTACTTTGTCATGAAAATATTGGGCGTTCAAAATAAAATTAAACCCAGTGATATTTTTTTAGTTGAGGGGTCGTTTCTCGTTGATCACTCTTTTTAGTACAGTAGCCCGTAGAACATTTAAATCACAAAAAAGGTTACCGTTTGCCGTTGTGATATAGTTATTTATTAGGAAATTATAGATACTTTAACCCAAGTTTTACAGATCTTAACCCGCCGTAACCTATATTTGTAGGTATATCTCCAAAAATGATATTTTTTATTTTTCAAGGTTTACCACATGGTTTAGCTATTGTCCTGTTCTACAGCTTTGTTTGATTGCCACTGATAATAGTAAGACTATGGAAAGTGATCATGCACAGATTTAAGACCAGATAAAATCCAACCAATTTCATCAGGTCTTAAATCTGTGTATGGCTACTTTTTATAGTCTTACTTTTATCTGTGGCAATCAAACCAAGCTGTAGAACACGACAATAGCTAAACTATGTGGTAAACCTCGAAAAATAAAAAAATATCAATTTTGTAGATATACAAATATAGGTTACGGCGGGATGCGATCTGTAAAACTTGGGTTAAAGTATCTATAAATTCGTAATAATTACCTATATCACAACGGCAAACGGTAACGTTTTTGATGATTTAAATGTTCTACGGGCTACTGTACTATTTTACCCATAGACATAGAAAAATTTTCGCTGCGCTCAAGTTTTTACCCGACTGCAAGAGGGTTATGTCTTTCGCGCGTATCTTGTATGTTTGTATGTAATATTTTTTATTACCTCATATCTTTCAAACGGCTGAACGAATTTCTATGATTAAGATATCTTTAGATTTGTCTTATCAGCCCAAGTGTTCTTAAGAAGGTGGCGTTATAAAAAATCCAACATGGCGGCTGTACGGTACCAGTATACGTAGTGAAAAAAAAATTTTTTTAGAATACTGTAATATGGGTGTCAAATTAAAGGGCTTATTATAAGGATTTCAAAAAGGTATATCATGATGGTAATATATAATAACTAAAAAGAAATAAATAAATTTAAAAAAAATAAAAAACCCGCCTGCATAAAAGACAAGTCAACTGAAAAGATGGAAACAAGATTAAATATTAAAGGCAACATAATAACATGCAGTCGGAGGCATGCATAAAGAAAGTATGAATGATTTGAATTATGCCTCCGACTGCATGTTATTATGTTGCCTTTAATATTTTATCTTGTTTTCATCTTTTCAGTTGACTTGTCTTTTATGCAGGCGGGTATTATTATTTTTTTACCTTAAAGAGCACTTATACTTAAATCGATCTACCGAACTCTTTTAATTTCGTCAATCAATTCGTATGAAGTTAGTTTCGAAAATATTTAAATGCGGTCAATAAATAGTTACCTATTTGTTATACAAGTGACAAAGCAGCGAGAAAAGTGTTTTAGGCATTCTGTAGTAGTGTAATTTCCACGTGACTTCCTGGTAAAAAGCTAAATTCAGCATTAAAAATTTGCTCTGTCTACTCTATTGGAGATAAACAATATCTTCATCGCTGGACGCATTCGTTTAAAATAAAAATAAATGTATTTTCTTTCTTTCTTTCATTCATTTTTAGGGTCCCGTACCCAAAGGGTAAAAACGGGACCCTATTACTAAGACTCCGCTGTCCGTCTGTCTGTCTGTCTGTCACCAGGCTGTATCTCATGAACCGTGATGGCTAGAAAGTTGAAATTTTCACAGATGATATATTTCTGTTGCCGCTATAACAACAAATACTAAAGACAGAATAAAATTAATATTTAAGGCGGGCTCCCATACAACAAACGTTTTTTTTTGCCGTTTTTTGGTACGGAACCCTTCGTACTCGAGTCCGATTCGCACTTGGCCGGTTTTATTGTAATTTATCATAACACAGTAAAAATAAAAATGTTTGATCTAACCCATGCTGAAAAAATTTTGATTCAAAGAGTAAAGTATATTCCTGTCATTTTGTTTTACAATACGTTATGTTTTTCTCTTATTTATTAATACCCTATCTTATTTATTTATTTAAAATCATAAAACACTATTGTTAATATAAATTCTATTATTTTTTTATTAATGTATTTTATACATGCGACCTCATTTCGCATGTATAAAATGAACTATCTATCCTTTTGTCACTAATTATCAATCAATTTTACAAGGGCTCATTCTTTTCACTCATTTCTTTATTCTTTATTATTAGAAAAGGTAGTGTTAGAAATTATTAAAGCACTTTGCCTCACGCTTGCAGCAAAAATCGATTTTGCTGCGAGTTTTCACGCGCCAAAAGCGCCCTTTTCGAGCTGGAGAGGTGAAAATAATACTTTACTATATTTGAAAGAGAAGCTTTCGATATTACAATTACTTTTAACAAAACAATAATATCAAATGTCCTAAACGGGTGACACTAAATGCCCCTCATAAATCTTTCAGAATCAAATCTCTATAAAAAAAAATCACATCAACATTCATCATCCAGATTATCTTACTCCAATTGGTACCCTCGCGTTATAAAAACGTAATATTTCATATTAGATGGTGTTGCGCAAGGGTCTGCACTGGGCTCGCTACTGTTTACTATAAAGGCAAATTATTTTATGAAAACCGACTACGTGCGAGTTGTACTCACGCACAAAAAGTTCCGTACCAAAAAACGGCAAAAAAAACCATGTTTGTACTTTTTTTCTGTTTTTAGTATTTGTTGTTATAGCGGCTATAATAATATATGATAATATAATATATAAAATTCAACTGTCTAGCTATCACTGTTCATGAGATTCAGCCTGATGACAGGCAGGCAAACAGACGGACAGTGGAGTCTTAGTAATAGGGTCCCGTTTTGACCCTTTGGGTACGGAACCCTAATAAATGATGTTGTGCAAGGGTATGCACTGGGCCCGCTACTGTTCTTTTTATAAGCATAATATATCGTAACTTCGTACGCATGAACTTTTTTAACTCGGCTTCTAGACTGCGTACAGTACGAAGCATATATTTTGAAATCGGGTGGGGATTGAGCGAAACGTGTATTTTGGGCAAGCGTAGCGGTGAGGGGCGCGGGCGGCGGGAGAAGGGCGCGCGCTATTGGTCGCTCACAAGAGCACATGCGCCAACTTATTCCCACTACGTCGAAAAAATTTCAAGATACATATATGCCTCGTAGGTACTGTATCAAGATGAAATTTTCACCAGATTTTAAGTTAAACTTCAAAAAATATGATTAAGAAAACCGCATTAGTTTTCACATTAGTTTTCATTAGTTTTCATATCATAGACAGAACAAAAAGACAAAAAACTTAAAATAATTATTTTCGATTATACACTCTTATAAAAACCTCTCATTTTATCGGGTTTTTCTCTTGAATATCTCTCTTAGGTACTATTTCAGTACGCTATATTCAGTATTTATGTTACCCGATTAAATACTACCCTATAGATATACTTACTTATTTGATAGGGTTTTACAAGGGTCACCACTGTGCTCTATACCCGTCCCCCTTTTTTTAATACCCTTGTTTTGCAAACAATCTGATGCTCAATTGTCAGTTTATTATATTTGAATGTAAATATTACACCTATTTAGTTTTATGGCTGTTAATGTTGGAGATTAGTTGTAGAGTTTGGGTCATCTTTTGTGCTTTTGTTTTTTTTTCGGGGGTGGTTTTTCGTTATTCATTTGTTTTTAGGGTTCCGTACCCAAAGGGTAAAAACGGGACCCTATTACTAAGGCTCCGCTGTCCGTCTGTCTGTCTGTCTGGTACCAGGCTGTATCTCATGAACCGTGATAGCTAGAAAGTTGAAATTTTCACAAATGATGTATTTCTGTTGCCGCTCTAACAACAAATACTAAAAACAGAATAAAATTAATAATTAAGGGGGGCTCCCATACAACAAACGTAATTTTTTTGCCGTTTTTGGTACGGAACCCTTCGTGCGCGAGTCCGACTCGCACTTGGCCGGTTTTTTTAGTTATTGTATTTTATCATTTTGAATGTGGATTAGATATTATTTTATCAATGTTTCGATGCCAAAAATGCGTAAATTCTTATTTATAAGGAGGCCTTGTGTTACAAAAGTAAAACCGGTCAAGAGCGAGTCGGACTCGCGCACCGAGGGTTCCGTACCATCATAATTGCACCATTAAACCACACTGCAGAGTAGAATAATAAAATTAGTATTGCAGTTTTAGGTCAGCGCCATCTCTTGACCGATACTGGAACTAGACATGTGCGCCGATGGTCATTTGACCGGCGGCGGCGTCTGGCGTCTAAATTGTCGGCGGCGGCGGCGTCATCGGCGTAATCGGCGAGGATGGTCAAAATAAGTAGAATAGAAGACTTTCAGAAGCTTTTCAATTTCGTCATCGTCGAGGGCAGAATGCCGAAGACATGGAACATAAGTGAAGTGAAAGTGAGGTGATTCTGTTCTTTAATAACAGGTGACAAGACCCTCTTGAAGAATACGAATTGTCGCGCTCGCAAGTTCGACGACTTCCAACCTCCTGAACAAGCCGCGTTCTGAAAAGGCTTTGGACCATAGACAACATCTATACGCTGCAACAGGTTATACAGAAGACCGGGGAGTATAATCTGCCACTTTGCTTAGCGTTCGTGGTCTATGTTGAAGTCTTTGATTCGATTGAGACCTAGGCAGTGCTGCAGTCTTCAAAGGTGCACCAAGTAGACTAGGTATATCGAGGTGTTGAGGCACTTATAAGAAAATGCCACCATGTCGTGTCGGCCCGAGTACAGAATCAGAGCACAGATCCCATCCAACTACAGCGAGGTGTGAGACAGGAAGACTTTATTTCTCCGAAACTGTTCACAGCTGCGATGGAGGGCATCTTTAAGCTCTTGGACTGGAAAGGACTCGGTCGGTATCAACATTAATGGCCAGTACCTAACACACCTTCGTTTTGCTGATGATATAGTTCTTATGGATGAGACCTTGGGAAGGCTTGAACACAATGCTCGAAGATATCCGTAGTGCCTCCCAAAAAGTGGGTCTTAGAATGAAGATGGATAAGACGAAAATCATGTCGGCTGCTGGAGTGGGTACAACATGAGTTGTACCCACTCCAGTTCATGTTGGGAACACTACACTCGAAGTTGTTGATATACGTATACCTAGGACAGACAGTGCAGTTAGGTAAGTTCGACTTCGAAAAAGAGATCTCTCATGGAATCCAGCTCGGATGGGCAGCATTCGGGAAGCTTCGACAAATCTTCGCGTCCAACTTACCTCAGTATCCCAAGACAAAATTCTATGACCAGTGTGTTGTCAGTGTTGAGTTACCGCGATAAAACGTGGTCGCTAACTACGGGTCTCATAAGAAGGCAAGGTCACCCATTATGCAAATAACTTATGGAGTACTAAAGTAACCGACATTGCTCGGAGGATTGTTCAGCTGAAGTGGCAGTGGGCGGGACATATTAGCGAGAAGAAACACTGGCGGTTGGGGCGAAAAGGTAGGAAAAACGACCGCACACTGGACGACGCTCCTTGGGTAGGCCCCCCACAAGGTGAACCGACGATCTGGTGAAGGTCGCGGGAAGCCGCTGGATGCGGGCAGCGCAGGACAAATCGTTGTAGAGATCCTTGGGGTAGGCCTATACCCAGCAGTGGGTGTTGTGCGGATGATATGATAAAGATTAAATTATAAAATCACTATAAAAAAACCTCAATGGCAACAATCAAACTAATCCAAAAAAGAGAGGAAAAGATTAAAAAAATATGAGATAATTATGTACCTAGATGCAAGTTATTTCAGCTTTTTGTACTTGTTTCTTACACATATTACACTTGGATTTTGACGCCGATGACGCCGACGAAAACTTCGGCGGCGGCGGCGTGGCTAAAATGACCGGCGGCGTGCGCCACGCCGATCGGCGCACACGTCTAACTGGAACTAATGTTAACTTTTTTTAGCAATTTAATAATTTCTAAAAAAGTGTGCTATATTGAGACATCGTTTTATTTTTCCTGTAATCTTTATATAGACTGCTATCACATAGAATTATTTCAGATTTTTCTCTTTGCAAACCTCGGAGATAAGGGGGGGGGCGAACGGGATTTTTTTTTTTTACATTTTTCATCATAAGTCGAGAACTATGCGGCCTAAAACAAAAAAATGATTAAAAACGTGCAAACAGCGCTCTTTCATATGATACCCCACATGCCCTTTTGGCAAATGTCATCTGAAACTATTCCAAATTAGTAGTTCTCAAGATATCCAGCTGTGACAGACAGACAGACTGAGTCACACCATAAGGGTTCCTTTTTTACCATTTTGGTACGGAACCCTAAAAACCTAATGCTGAATATGGTAGATAGGGACCATCAAACTGAACAACTTTTACTATCGGACAAATTCTGATTTCTCAAAAAAAAAATTTGCTGTTTCATACAATTAATAAAGTAAATATCAAAATGTATGAAAGAGCTGATTTTTTTCGCGATTTCAGAGTTGGTCCCATAGTAAAAGTTGTTCAGTTTGATGGTCCCTATCTACCATATTCGGCATTAGGGGTTATTTTGTAACAAGTTGTAGGTATACCTATATTCTCTGCTATAGATAATATAATCCTTAGCGGAGAACCAAGGCTTCAAAGTTACCTCGTTTGTATGAAAATAGGCCTGTGATTCCATACTTTTGCTCGCGAGTGTATAACAGTTAAAATTATACAACCTTTTAAAAGCACAACATTTCAGTCAACCCCCATAATTACAATATTTACAACGACGTTATAAAACCATTAGTTAAAAATAACAGTTTCATTCTCATCTTGTTTGCGGCAAAAACACAAAGGTGCCGACGCAGTAAAAATCGGTACTTTTACGGACAATCGATATTTTGAACCGTTGTTAATGATTGTGGCAAATAATGCTGAAAAAAAGAGTTCAATTGAAATGTTAGAAAAAAGGTTTAGTTTAAACAAATTATTGGTTGTTATAATGATAAAAAAACAATGAGAACAATCATTTAGTTACTCAAAGTCAAATAAGCTTTATTCAAATAAACTTAATAATTAAGTACTTTTGAATCGTCTATATTTTCCTACCACCCGTTCCATACTTTTTTAGCTGACAAGAAGAACGGGCGCAAGAAACTTATCAGCTGTAACAGCCATAAGTAACGATATTTATATTATATTGTTTTAAATTTCCATGGTTATTAACATTATTTAAATATACTGTATCGGGATTTTCACCATGTACCTTTTTATTTTTGAGACTCCGATATTTCGGCGCAGTTGCATGCGCCATGATCACGGAAGAACTGTCGGTTGTCACGTGCGGGTAGATGTTATTGGCAGACGAATCGGTCTACCCTCCGTCTAGTTCTTTTATTACGGTCGGTACCGGTACCATTGTCTGCAAACTCACTATTCACTCGAATCTGTTCTCGACACACGACACTCACTGTATCTTTACGCGGAACGGCACTTTTTTTTTTATTTTTGTTGTTTTGACACAGCCGGACTACTGGATTCCAGACACTCGACAATTTAAACCCATCATCACGATTGAAATTTTTGTATTTGGTAATTTCAATCGCTTCCCTGACCATTCTTGGTATGTAGTGGCGTTCTGTGGAGATGATCTGAGGGTTATGTAACTCGATCCAGTGATTTGTGTCCGAATGAATTAAATGTTCAGCGATGGCCGATTTTTGCGTATCGTTGTTTTTGACCGCTTTTATGTGTTCCTTTATCCGGCATGCTATTGTGCGTTTAGTTTGGCCGATATATGAACTACCACAACTGCAGTCGATCTTATAAACACCAGGTTTCTCCAGAGGAAAACTGTCTTTCGGGGACCGTAGACATTGCGATACCTTTTTTAAAGGAGTGAAGATAGTTTTTATGGCGTACTTTTGTAATATATTTGAGACCTTATCCGTCACTCCTTTTACATATGGCAAAAATACTGGCTGTCTATCTACTTCCTGCCTCTGTAACTGGTGCTTTTTCATGTGTCTAGGTGGAAGCTTTCCTGAATATCCATTGCTCTGCAGGACATGCCGCACGTGTTGTAACTCTTTGTCTAGGTGTTCATCATCACAAAGATCATATGCACGGTTTGTTAGTGATGCCACTACAGAGTTTAGATGCCTAGGATGATGATGCGAAGTAGCTTTGAGGTAACGATCTGTGTGTGTGGGTTTTCTGTATACAGAGTGGCTGAGTGTACCGTCAGCGCGCACCTTAATCTTGACATCTAGGAATGCTAAGCTTCTCTCTGCCTCTATCTCAGTGTGTGTAAGAATAAAGCCCCGCAGTGACATTTACGGTTCCGCGAACGTTTTACGAAGTGCGAGTGTAAAACTATTACGGAAAGTGATACGTAATTGCAGGTACCAACTGGATCAAGTTCAGAGTGAGTTGTATCGGATACATCTCGAGTGCAGTGAGTCTCTTTCGGCAAGTGACTTTGACATTTGCGATCGTGTTACCTATTTACAAGCCCAGCGGATAAGAGAACTACGTGCTGTGAAACAACATCGTAAATTCGAGTTACTTGAGCAAAAACAGAAGTTGGTTACCCCCTACCATGAGAACTCACCCCAAACTCGAACGGTGGTAAACATGTCAAATGTAGACTTGTCTGACGCTGCACTGTCCGTTCTCGAAAGAGGGATGAACTTTGCCATCACACCTAGGCACATTCCCTACGAGGATGTAATTGGATCGGTCGAGGAAGGTATCAGACGTAACAAAATACCATCAATTGATGCGGACACCCTGAGACAAGACATTGCCGTGACATTACGTCATGCAAAACCACCACAGGCGAACGTTACAGCTTCGGAGTTGTCTGCACTTAACGAACTACGGAGAGATCAAACCATAATAGTGTTAAAAGCAGACAAAGGGAATGCAACCGTAGTACTGAACGCATCCGAGTATGACAATAAGATCCTAGAACTACTCAGTGATGACAAAACATACAAAAAGGTAAATTACAACCCAACAGCGAGAACGGATCGAAGCACACGCACGCTGATTATGGAATGCTCTCACGCAATAGACGATGATATTGTCAAACATCTGTTATGCCCCAGGAACGTCCAGCCTCCTAAATTATACGGTTTGCCTAAAGTACATAAGCAAAACGTGCCATTACGGCCTATTGTGAGTCAAATAGGTTCACCTACGTATGAATTGGCGAAACATGTCTCGAATGTACTACAGCCGTTAGCAGGACAAACGTCGTCATACGTTAAGGACTCCCGTCATCTCGTTGACATTCTGTCGCATAACAAGGTCGAGGAGAATGAGTTGATGGTCAGTTTTGACGTAGAATCGCTCTTCACCAATGTGCCGGTGGCGGAGTGTCTCGAAATTATAAAGGTCAAGTTACATAACAACGATATCCCGATGGAATACGCCAGATTGTTGGATCACTGCTTGTCGAAGAATTACTTCATTTATAATGGTCAGTACTACCTTCAAGTAGATGGAGTGGCTATGGGCAGTCCAGTAGCTCCAGTGGTAGCCAACCTCTGGATGGAACATTTTGAAGAACAAGCCCTCGCGACTGCGCCTGCCGAGATCAAACTATGGAAAAGGTACGTTGATGATGTTCTTTGCATAATGAAGGAAAACAAACAGGATGTTGAAGGTTATCTGGCATATTTAAACAACATTCATCCAAAAATTAAACTAACCTGTGAGATAGAGGCAGAGAGAAGCTTAGCATTCCTAGATGTCAAGATTAAGGTGCGCGCTGACGGTACACTCAGCCACTCTGTATACAGAAAACCCACACACACAGATCGTTACCTCAAAGCTACTTCGCATCATCATCCTAGGCATCTAAACTCTGTAGTGGCATCACTAACAAACCGTGCATATGATCTTTGTGATGATGAACACCTAGACAAAGAGTTACAACACGTGCGGCATGTCCTGCAGAGCAATGGATATTCAGGAAAGCTTCCACCTAGACACATGAAAAAGCACCAGTTACAGAGGCAGGAAGTAGATAGACAGCCAGTATTTTTGCCATATGTAAAAGGAGTGACGGATAAGGTCTCAAATATATTACAAAAGTACGCCATAAAAACTATCTTCACTCCTTTAAAAAAGGTATCGCAATGTCTACGGTCCCCGAAAGACAGTTTTCCTCTGGAGAAACCTGGTGTTTATAAGATCGACTGCAGTTGTGGTAGTTCATATATCGGCCAAACTAAACGCACAATAGCATGCCGGATAAAGGAACACATAAAAGCGGTCAAAAACAACGATACGCAAAAATCGGCCATCGCTGAACATTTAATTCATTCGGACACAAATCACTGGATCGAGTTACATAACCCTCAGATCATCTCCACAGAACGCCACTACATACCAAGAATGGTCAGGGAAGCGATTGAAATTACCAAATACAAAAATTTCAATCGTGATGATGGGTTTAAATTGTCGAGTGTCTGGAATCCAGTAGTCCGGCTGTGTCAAAACAACAAAAATAAAAAAGTGCCGTTCCGCGTAAAGATACAGTGAGTGTCGTGTGTCGAGAACAGATTCGAGTGAATAGTGAGTTTGCAGACAATGGTGCCGGTACCGACCGTAATAAAAGAACTAGACGGAGGGTAGACCGATTCGTCTGCCAATAACATCTACCCGCACGTGACAACCGACAGTTCTTCCGTGATCATGGCGCATGCAACTGCGCCGAAATATCGGAGTCTCAAAAATAAAAAGGTACATGGTGAAAATCCCGATACAGTATATTTAAAAAAAAAAATGATATTTATATTAGGTCTTTACCTATGAAATTGCCGATATTTTGTCACATACAGAGAAAATAATAACTTCTATAATTTAAAATTTTAACAAAATCGTGAATATTACATCGAATTATGATCATGATAGTTAACTATCAGTAAAAATAAAGTCCATATTTTAGCTTTCGTGACATTAAAAAAAAGATCTTGAAAGTGACTCTTTTTTTGTGAGCATAAAAAGGGTGACCGAAGGGGTTGTAACTTAACCAAAACTTATTTTTTCGCTTATCTTAAATGGAAATAAGTTAGCATAGTGTTCAAACATTAGTACATAAAAGTTTTGTTACATGAGTGTTCATGGTTGTTAAATGAACAAAGAAAATGCTATTATGAAAAATGCAACTTCTTGAAAAATCTCCATACAAATCGGCAATTTCATAGGTAAAGACCTATTACTTTGAAAATAAAGAAAGCTTGTGCTAAGGTTAAATGCCTTAATAACTAATGTGCACATTTTTATACTTGTAAGTATATACCTAAATAAATATCTTTTTGAAATGATTAAAACAGAAAATTTTCGGAAACAATGTAAATATAACTTTATGTAAAATGATTAAAACAGTTTGTATAAAGTTAAAAAAAACTCTATGTTGGAACAAATCTCAAAAAAAAAGGTTTTTTCTCAAACCTACCTACTCATAAGTATACTTACATAATACATAAAATAATGATTGTCATTAAAACAAGTTTAAAAAAAATAAAAACAGCAAGAGTAGGTTAAAGTTTTGCGATTTACGTATTTAGAAAAGTCAGAAAATCTAAAGTAACTCTGTCTGTTGTGCAAATAAGTAGGTCGCATGTAATAATTGCGTATTCGGATTTAAAAGCAAAGTCTGTCATAATATAAGTATTCAAAATTTGCTGTTATGATAACTCCTGTACCTACCTACGCCTACGTAAACCGAAGAAATATTCTAACTACAAAATAAACGGTTGTTAAAGAAATTTTTCTGACCACTTAGGCGCTCTGCATCCAGTGTTTCTTTCAGACAAAATTCTCTGGGGGGCCAATTAAGAGGTTCGGGGGAGCTCGTCCGTCGATCACTACACTAGTTAGCCCGTCTACCTACACACAACACATTTTTCTCCGGGGGGGCACTAAGGCTGCTCCGGGGGGGCACCGCCCCCCCGGATTAGTACCTGAAAGAAACACTGTCTGCATCCTACATCTGTCTGTTCGTTCGTTTTATTTTCACGCCTAAACTGCTGAACTTCCACTTAATTTGATATAAAAAACGATTAGAAGTTGGTGGAACAAAGGATTAATGTTTCCCGAATTTCCGCGCAGACTTAGTCGCGGGGAAAAGTTAGTTTATCCTAACTTCTAATATTAGGTTAGGTTTAAAGACTTTATTTTCAAAAAAAGACTTACATAAGTCACTTACAAGAAAAAAAAATACAAAGTAATTTTTTTTTCTTACATCACCACCAAGCCTTAAATATTAGTAGTAATACTTAACCATAAAAACGAAATTTAGGTATAAAGTTCGTAATTTTCAATTATATAATGAGATAGTTTGGACTTAAAGCTGTTATATAATTTAATATCTTTTATGTATGAAGGTAAGCTATTGTACAGTTTTACTCCCTCAAAGGTGATGCTTTTTAGGGTTCCGTAGCCTAAATGGCAAAAAATGGAACCCTTATAGATTCGTCATGTCTGTCTGTCTGTCTGTCTGTCCGTATGTCACAGCCACTTTATTCCGAAAGTATTAAGACTACACAGTTGAAACTTGGTAGGTAGATGTATTCTGTTAACCGCTTAACGAATTTAATACAAAAATAAGAAAAATAAAAGATTAAGGGGGGGCGCCCCATACATGGAACGGAAACTGAAAAAATATTTTTCTTCAAACCAACACGTGTTGGGTGTCTATAGATAGGTCTTTAAAAATGACATTGAGGTTTGTAAGACAACTTTTTCTCAAAGTCAACCGTTTGAAAGATATTCACCGCCAAAGTGGTAAAATGTGTGTCCCCCCCCTTTAACTTTTGAAATAAGAAAGTGAAAAATTTAAAAAAAATATATGCTGTAGATCTTAATAAACACTTTCAACCAAAATTGGTTTGAACGAGATATAGTAATTAGTTTTTGAGATATAGCACATTTTCCAAAACCGCAAATATAACTTTGTCATTCATACCAACACTGTGAAAAATAAAGTTATTTTTACAGACGAAAAATTATAGGTGGTATTAAATATGGTATGGTATAAGGTAACTACGGAACCCTATGGCGCGTGGCCGGACACGCACTTGGCCGGTTTTTTTAGCATAATTTGTACGTGCCCATGGCAAGACAAGTAAGCTTGGCCGACAAAGACTGCGTTTGCTTATTTGAGATTTTTTGGTGAATGTTATGTTGGTATGAATTTTTTTATCAATAATTTTTCGAATCAAAAGGCAAGTGCTATACACGTAAAGTTGCTTTATGTTCATTAATTTGGTTTCATTGAAAATTTTTTCGGTAGGTGTTAGATAAGGGTAACGAAAAAGTGTTTTAATTACTTTATTTTGCATTCTTTGAAGCTCCTGTAGCCTTGTAAATTATAAATGTGTAATATTATAAATGCGAATGTAAGTTTGTATGTTTGTTACCTACTCTTTCACGTCTTAACTACTCAAAATTTTGCATATATTTTGCATATACACGAGTATGGAAAAGGACATAGGACAAAGGACATATCTTTTCACACTTTATCCAGAAAAAATACTATATCTGAGGGATAGAAAAACAATTTATCCAAGCAAACCGAAATTATGTCGGATGCATGCAGACACCATTTTATAATGTGAAAAGAAAATATTTTTCTTCAATTATTTTTATTATTACTTAATTATTACTTACCGTGTGGCCTGTCATCAACTCCGTCGCTATCCACTTCACTCCTCACGCTCCCTGGGCTTGCCCTCTTCAAATCCTCCTGTCCATTCTGATCTCCTTGATAACCACTCATAACTCTTTTATCATAAGACATAAAAAAGGGAAAATTCGGAACACGATTTTGCTGAAAATAATACCCCATTTTCCCATCCCTAACTTTCACTTCCTCATCTTCAGAATGTTCGTTATTATAGTCTTGACTAATCGTATTCTCTATATCGATTTCCGGCGATCGTCTATCGCTCAGCCCTACAATCGATTCTATTGAGAAGTTTTTAGGCGGAATTTTCGTCTGCATTTTGCTTATTTCCGAATCCATCACTTTTCAAAAATAGAACACAAACTTTTTAATTGTCCACAGTCCACTGACACTTCGCGCGGTCCGATTTGAAAACGGAATGAGTTTTTGTATTTGGAACGTCCGAATGGTAGGTCTCGACTGAATTTTGTGATCTGTCTTTGTATGAACGCTTTGGACACGCCTTCAATGCGAGGGGAGTAAACGATATCTTGTTTCAACGCTGCATTTGATTTTAAACCTTAAAACTTTACTATAAGGTTGATTCCATGTGGCTGTAAAAGCAAGTGTGAATATTTCGAAGCGTCGTATTTGAATTTGGAACTGTAAAGTGATAGAATAGAAGCTAATTTCGATTGGTTAATTGGGAATGGAGTTATCAAACCATCTTTTGTTCGATAGTGTTATAAAAAGTGGTATTCTTATTTTATTGGTGTAGTTAACGTTTAAATAACAATGTCGAGGCGTTAATTTTATTGTTTTGTTAGCTACCTGTGTTTAGTTTTGTATAATTTTAAATACTTACTTACGTAGTTTTTGGGTACAGCCCCCCTACCTGAAGAAAACGCTTGGCTTCGAAATATTGTATCGATTTGACGTTTTAGATTTTTTAATTGTTAACAACAACTTATGTCAATCCTTTACATATCTTGCGAAAGCGAGGCGAAAGCGAAGCGAAGCGAAAACGAAGCGATTGCGAAAAGTAACTAACTATGCAAAAAGTAATCGCGATGTAACTTTGAGCATTGGCTAGCTAGAGTCTGTCTAAAAAGTCAGTTTACATATGGGTAATTTCAAAGGTAATTTTAATACCCACCTAAATCCCCAACCACCCCACCAATACCCATATAAATAAAATTGAGTAAAGCTATGTTTACAATTAGAATTTTGACAGCACCAACAGGGTTACATACCAGCATAAGTTTTTATAAATAATTTAATAATTTCTCATGTAAACTGACTTTTTAGACAGACTCTACTATAGGCACAGAATACATAGTCTACAGGCTCTACTCTACCTGTCTATTCTGTAACCAAACTCGCATCTCACTTCAAACCTCACTTCGAAACTAATTACATATTTGAATATTTTAAAAAGAAAGACCGGTAACGATCAATTGCGATTGTCAATTTTTCCGCAATTGACGCCCATTGACGGAAAAATTGATCGTTTACGCGTGCAATTGAAGCGATTGTCAATTGCTCCAACAATGGAATTGACGGAAAAATTGACAATCGCAATTGATCGTTACATTCGTTACCGGCGGGCTTTACGTTACGCATAATTATTAATATTAATAAAACACGACTATTGAAGTCGGGTGGGGCTGGATAGGAGGACAACTTTTTTTTAAATTCTTGAATTCCACATACCTACCACTAAAACTTTTTAGTGGTAGGTATGTAAAACTTTTTAGTGTAGCGGTTAAATATTTTTTTACTTTTTATAATACTAGCGACCGCGTGTAACTTCGTCTGCGTGGAAAGTTTTTTTGCTATCCCTCGCAAACAATATTTTTTGGGATGAAAGGGACCTACCCTATGTCCTTTTCTGTAGCCCTGACAACGTGTATGCAAAATTTCATGATGATCGGTTCAGTAGTTAAGATGTGAAGGCGTACCTAACAAACAAACAAACAAATGGACTTTCGCATTTATAATATTAGTAAGGATTTTCAATGTATTATGCCCATAAATCTATATACATATTTACGTTGTTGTTTCGTTGTGTCTTCGTAGTCCAAGTCTAGTCCAGCCAGCCTACTTATTGTCTAATTTTCAAAATCCATCGCAATCGCTTTCATTTGACAGAATGGATGTGACACATTGCTGCATTTCTTTGGTAAGTTTTTATTTGTGACAAAAAGAAGCATCAATCTATCACATCCTGAAAGCGATTGCGATAGATTTTGAAATTAGACAATAAGCCCCCAGAACGTTGCCGCCGCAAGCCATGGCTCGGTTTGTGTGAGCTGTAGACCTCGCGATAAAATAAAATAAAATGTCGCCATGAAGTTTTCAAAACACACATTAGGTACGTGAGTATTCGCAGCTAGATGGTGCTTCTAATTTTTATAATTTTTCAAAATGGGTGAATATTTTTTTATAAATTTTTAAAAATTGGCTTGGCTAAACAGTTATATATAATTATCGAACCTATTCACAAAATTTCACCAAAGTCGGTTGAGAAATGCGACCTGTAAAGGAGATCAAACAGCCGGAAAGCTGGACTGAAATATGTTTTTTACATATCTCCGTAATTTTATTAAATTTAGAAAAAATGCCTCGACAAGAAAATCTATATATTTATTAAATCTGCTCACAAAATTTCACCGGGATCGGTTGAGAAATGCGATCTGTAGATGAGAACAGACAGCGCCGGAAATCCGGACTGAAATACGATTTTTTACATTATCTCCGCCATTAAAAAAAAATTGAAAACTGACTTGACAAAAAAAATCTATACAATTTTCAATCCTGCTTACAAAATTTCATGAGAATCTGTTGAGAAATGCGACCTGTAGAAGAAAACAGACAGAACTGGAAAGCCTGACTGAAATATGTATTTTTAACATTTCTCCGTCATTTAAAAAAATTCATAAAACTGGCGTGACTAAAAAATTCTATATTATTTTCGAACCTGCTCAGAAAATTTCACGAGAATCGGTTTAGAAATGCGACCTGTAGAGGAGAACAGACAGCGCCGGAAATCCGGACTGAAATACGATTTTTTTACATTATCTCCGCCATTTAAAAAAAAATTTAAAACTGGCTTGACAAAAAAAATCTATACAATTTTCGAACCTGCTTACAAAATTTCACGAGAATCGGTTGAGAAATGCGACCTGTAGAAGAAAACAGACAGAACTGGAAAGCCGGACTGAGATATGTATTTTTAACATTTCTCCGTCATTTTAAAAAAAATCAAAAAACGGGCGTGACAAAAAAATTATACATTATTTTCAAACCTGCTCACAAAATTTCACGAGAATCGGTCGAGAAATGCAACCTGTAGAGGAGAACATACAGCGCTGGAAAACCGGACTGAAATAGTTTTTTTTTAACATATCTCCGCTTTTTTTAAAATTTCTAAAAACTGGTTTGACAAAAAAAATCTACATCATTTTTAAACCTGTTTACAAAATTTTACTAGAATCGGTTGAAAAATGCGACCTGTAGAGGAAAACAGGCAGAGCTGGAAAACGGAACTGAAATCTGTTTTTTAACATATCTCCGCCATTTTGAAAAATTTCAAAAAAATGGCTCGACAAAAAAATTCTACATAATTTTGGAACCTGCTCACAAAATTTCACAGAATCGGTTGAGAAATGCGCTGGAACAGACAGCCGGACATACGAAAGAATTTTTGCCCAAGCTGAAGCAGAGACGCTTCGCTCGCACTTCGTGCTCGCTCGGTCAATAACATTATTGAATATAAAAATAAGAGTGGATTTCGGGTTAGGTTCGGAATAATCGTATATATAGTCTGATGTGGTGTTGACTGTATCTAGCCTAGGGCTTTTTGAAACGTATTTAAGTACACAGTGTTGTAATAAAGTACCTATTGTAAGCTATTATTTCATTATTATTTAAAAGAAGAAACCCTGAAGTCGTTAGAAGAGATAAGAGCTACGCGATAGAAAGAGAGGTAACTTCTAGGTGAATGTAACTGTAGCGAAGGGAGCGGTGTGCGACCTGAATTGCACTTTATTGTGTCTAGGATAGAGTCGCTATTTATTTAAATGACTTTGCGAAGTGGATCTTCTGTACGTGTACTACTTATTATGTATTCTGTGGTAAGAGTGCGGTATAATATGTGATGTCTGCTATAGCATAATCAGTCTGTTGCTATTACTTATTAGCTTGGGCGAAAAAGACAGCAAACCGAATGCATGGCAAAGTATTATTTTATAAAATACAGTGTCACTTAAATCTAGTCACATGGAATCACGTTCGCTTTCGCATTTCTATGTAAAAGTTTCAAGCAAGACCGTATGTTGGTTATTGTTATAGGTTTTTTATTTTATAATTAATTTGTCGCACTTGTAACGGCTTTAAATATCCATCCCTTCTTCCTTATACCTATACATGCACATATAGATGGATGCGCGCTTGCGACGTCACCGCGCATTGCACCACTCTTCTGTTTTTCGGTCGCATAGACCACCGCGCGTGTAACTTAATTCCTACAATTTTGAGCAATTTGGATATTCCTCTAGTTTTTTCATCATATTAGTGATTCATGTGTGGTGTCTGCAAGTTAAACGAACTGATTGCTGTATTAATGAAGTTGGCTACGTCGAATGGACACTTGGAAAAGGTTGCAACCACGTGGCGTGAAGTGCTCGTTTAAAATTGTGTCCTGGGACCGCTTCAGCCAGTCATATCAAGTGAGTGCATGTATTTTCTTTCCTTCATTTTCAGCTGATACCTTTTTTCCAATTCTTTTATTACCTAAAACAGCTGAAACTCCCACCTTCGAGGTTATTACAAGTGTCGTTTACGTGGACTAACTGAATTTAATATATTTATCGCATTTTCCAAATACAGTCCATTAAAAATATTTTACTAGCGCCGAGCTTTTATTAAAATTGATAAAAGTTATATTTTAAAACCGCAAAGGTGGCCTTAGAACCCACCAAAAGTTGGTCACTTCGAGCCGATGCATACCTATTGTTATTTCGCTCATGCTCGAATTATTTTTGTAATTAATACTCTGCAGACATTTATCACTAAGTTTATTCCAGAACTTTAATATTTAGTTGCTACATATTTACTAAGTAGGTATATAAATCGTGATTTAGTGGATGTCAAGTTTTTTTTCTTTCGCATTCGCATTGATATCTATTCCATTTTATTTTTAACCGCATAATCCATATAAACTCGCAATATTTGTTGCCTATTAGTGAATATCACTTCAATACATAGAACGTTGTTCCATTTTATTCTCGCTCGTTTATTTTCTTCCGCCACCCGCATTAAAAATTATTTCTCACAGCGCGCGAACTCGTCGCCCGCTCACCTGTTTACTGCATTTTAGGTTGCACGCACACGCATATTTTTACTTTTCATTTTCTCACGTGATATCAATATTTATATAAAATTAATTTCACTCGCAAAGTTATTTAAGTATTACACTTCGTAAAAAACAAACAACACCTCGTCTTATAATTTTATCTATTTTTTTTATTCATACCATTGTTTTTTCTTTGGACATTGCTTGCATAAGTAACAACTTAATTCGATTTAATTTCTAGTAAAAATGTCTACAACTAAGGAAACTACAGAGGCAGCTAAGGAAGCTAAGGACACTAAAGAGATGAAGGAGTATGATTTAAATGAATCGAAATTTCGCATAATTCAAGCAAAACGCGATGCTTATTTTTCAAGAATGCAAAGTATTTATGAACTGTCAAAAAATGTTCATACTGATGACATTAGCAAAGAAACCTTTTTGAACAATGTCATTAATATTGAATCATTACGATCCGACTTTGAACGTATAATAGATGAGTTTAATGATATTAATCTGAAAATAAATCCTCGAGTCCCAATTAATTATCAAGCTTGGGTATCTTTTGATCAAATGTATTGTTTTGTAAAACGCGTAGAAAATTCTATTATTCAGCCTTCCGCATCTAAGCAGCAATGTTCAAGCAAACCACAGTTATTTAGTCACATTCCTAAATTGCCACCGATTGAATTAATTTCATTTAATGGCGACATGCGAAACTGGCCTTTGTTTTATCAGCAATTCAAAAACATTATTCACGAAAATCCTAACTTATCAGACAGTGAAAAGGTTTATTATTTAATTGGTAAATTGACTGATAAGGCGTCATCCGTGTGCGCAGGATTGTTACCTACCGCGGAAAATTATCCTATTATTTGGAATGCACTCATACAAAAATATGATGACACCCGCTCACAGGCTGTTACTTACCTAAATCAGATTTTAGAGTTTAAGCCATTGCATAATAACAGCGCCGCTGGCCTTGACCTATTTGTTAATGTATTCAACTCGTCGGTTGAGGCCCTTAAACAATTAAAATTATCCGATTTGTCTGATTTTATATTCTTACATATTGCACTACAAAAAATAGATCAAGAAACAGTCAAATTGTTCGAAATTATGAATGGTAGAACCGATATTCCTTCTTTTACTTGTTTAGTTGATTTCATAAAGGAACAGTCTAAAGTATTGACTCGATCAAATAAAATTAACGATTTTAATCAAAATAAATCACGCACTGTAAAACCTAATATACCGTCACCAAAAAACATAACAAAAAACTTTATGAATACTGATCGACAAAACTCCGCTTATAATAATAAAAATAATTGTTCTTTGTGTCAATCTATTCATGAACATTTATATCAATGTTCTCATTTCTTAAATCGCATGTCTCCGCACGATAGATATACTTTTGTTAAAAATAATCGCTTTTGTAATAATTGTTTAAGTTCTAAACACAGAACTTTAGCATGTACGTCACAACGCAATTGTTCATTTTGTTCAGAAAGGCATCATTCATTGTTGCACTTCAACCCGCAAACATCAAAATCTAATATTGTTTTAAATCGCACCGCACAGGAATCGAATCTCGGCTCCAATAATTCTAATATCACGCAGCCAGTGTGTGATTCACCTCGCTTATCGGCCGACCGGTTGCCGCTCGATCACAACGCTCCGTGCGTTCCCGCTGAAAACGACCGTACGCCACCTGCGCATACGGTCGATACTTATTCCTCTCCGCAAATTGATTCTAATTTTTCTCAAAATACTTTCATTTGTAACAATGCTAGTTCACAAGCGACAACTACCCTTCTCGGTACCGCAAAGGTAAAGGTTATAGATAAATACAATAATACACATTTAGTTCGTTGCTTAATTGACCCAGGCTCGCAAAGTAAAGTCCATTCGTTTAGATAGTGTCGGTACACCCGCAAGCACTTGTGTTCAGAGACAGGAATACCGGTAAGTTTTTGGTAACGTTATACAAATAACGTTACTGAGCATTAGTTTTAGCTTATTAAGTGTTTTATACTTAAAGTTTTAGAAATGTATCGACATTTCGCAGAGTCGTACGTTTATACGGAAAGTCCGTATTATTAGCTTGTAAATTTTCCAGAATTGTGTCAAGCGTCGGAAGTTTTTTATTAGCATAAAATCTGTATACTGTTCGGACGTACGTACTACATCACATTCAAAGTCGTCCGTTTTCGATAGTGGGATTCTTCCGTTTTTACGTTTTTTGGTGTTAATGGGTCTATTTTCAATATTATTCCGACGCTAATTCTTGGTATCCCCACTATTCTTGAAGTATCTCTGATAGGTGCAGACAAACTGATTTCAACGCAATGCCGATGGACATTGATCATAAGCTGTTTACATGTTTTACAAAACACCCGTATTTTTTTGTTGGTTCACTTAAAGTTTCATCTTGAGGCACTTAACTGTCTTTCCAAGGATGAAAAAATATTTTTAGTATACGTAGCAGAGTCAACAAACACAAGCTATCACTACGGCGGCGCTTCGATGCAAACTGCCAAAATACAAATTGACTTGCGGGTGTACGCCGCACGCGGTATCCTTTGTTTATGCGGCGGCATCCTTTGACAAGAAGCGGCACGTGCAAAGGCGGCGCGATCAAAGGGCGACACTATCTAAGTGAATGCGCTTTAATTATATCTCGGCCGCTTGTTGCAAGCGCTTATCACTACCAATACTTACACAAAATCGTTTTTCTAAAGTTCATGGTATCGGCGGCGTTTCGCAGCGTGTACTAGGAAAAACTAATGTGAAATTTACGTCTCGGTTTGATAGTGGGAAAAAATACTTCATTCAACCTTTGGTAATGGATCAAATCACAACTCGATTACCGGATTCGCATGTTGATTTAAAATATTTTGATTACATTAAAAATCTTCCGCTAGCTGACGATAGTTTTCATCTTCCTGGGCCAATTGACATACTTTTAGGAGTAAATTTTTACTGCGAAATTTTATTGTTTGACCGAAAGGTGTTTAATAATAGTTTACCTTCCGCTTTCGAAACTAGTTTGGGTTATTTAATTATGGGCGATGCGCCTATCATTTCTTAGCAGAATATAACACGTAGTTTTTGTTCTTTTTCCCGCGAACCCCTAGAAGAAAATTTAGAAAAATTCTGGCAGTTAGAAGAAGTGCCTTCTAGCAAGTTTTTTAGTCCAGACGAACAATGTTGCGAAAACATTTATTGTTCTACAACAGTTCGTAACGCCAACGGTAGTTACACCGTGGATTTACCATTTAAGGAATCCCCGCATAATTTAGGTAATTCTTACATTCCCGCTAAAAGACGATATTTGTCGCTCGAAAAAAGATTTCAAAATTTTCCTCATTTACGGGAACGTTATAATGATGTTATTATGGATCATATTGAAAAAGGTATTCTTACCAAGGTTTCGCCGGAGGAATGTCTCCAACCTGGATTTTATTTGCCGCATCATCCAGTACTTCGCGATGACAAAAGCACCACGAAAATACGAGTTGTCGTAGACGGTAGTGCTCAGTCCGATACTGGCACATCATTAAATAGTATTCTACATACCGGTCCTAATTTACAGGCCGACATTTTCAACATTCTTTTGAATGCGCGTATTTTTTCAATTGTATTTTTTGCCGACGTCCGCCAAATGTATTTATGTATTATTGTGAATCCAGACCATCGTAAGTACCAACGTATTTTATATCGCTTTAATTCCGATGACCCTATTGATACTTTTGAATATACTAGGGTTTGTTTTGGTCTCCGCTCGTCACCGTTTTTAGCGCTGCGTACATTGCGCCGTTTAGCTGAAGACGAAAGACAGAACTATCCACAAGCGTCTCAAGTTGTGGATAGGGACGTCTACATGGATGACATGGCATCCTCTGCTTCTTCACTGGGAGAAGCAGTAGAGATTGCTGATCAGTTACTTAAACTTTTCAAGTCCGGAGGTTTCGAGTTAGTCAAGTGGACGAGTAACTCTCCGGAACTTCTCGCGCACATTCCAGAAAGTCATCTTTTGACTGATTCAATTTCTTTTAAACTCAATGATGAAAGTGAGTTCAAAATTCTTGGTTTACGTTGGCTTGCAGCGTCGGATTGTTTTTTATTTACTGTCTCACCCCCAGACTTTACATGCACTAAGCGTGCTATACTTTCCGCCACAGCTCGTCTTTATGACGTTTTGGGTCTAGTGGGACCTATCATTTTATATTGTAAATTATTAATTAAAGAGCTTTGGGCTCTTAAGATTGATTGGGATGACGAACCGCCGTCTCATATCATAAATTTGTGGCATCAATTAGTAAAACAATTACCATTAATATCTGAACTTCGGTTCCCTCGTCATTTAGGTATTCAAAACCATTCTAAGGTTACACTTTTAGCTTTTTCGGATGCCAGCGAAAAGGCATACGGTTGTGTCATTTATGCGCACGTCGTTAACGACAATAATAAACCCATTGTAAGGTTAATTTGTTCTAAATCTAAAGTTTCTCCACTTAAAACGATTACATTAGCTAGACTTGAGCTATGTGCAATCTTATTAATGTCTAAATTACTCCGTGTGGTGTACGACAATATTTCGAAACGACACCCCATAGATAAAGTTATGGCATTTTCAGACTCTCAAGTCGCCCTGTGTTGGGTACATTCAAGTCCACACAGGTTTAACACTTTTGTAGCAAACAGAATAGCTCAATGTCAGAGTTATTTTGACCCTAATTGTTTTTATTTTATACCTGGAGTTCAAAACCCAGCTGATTGCCTGTCACGTGGGATGTTACCACATGAACTAAATAAGCATGACTTATGGTTCCATGGTCCTGATTGGATGTCATTGCCTTCCAATGAATGGCCTATTTGTAAGTTTGTGCCGAGCTCAAATGTTAAAGGTGCTGAAGAGAAGACTTCTACTTTTACCGCGAGTCAATCTGAAGACCATCCTCTTTTACTATTGAGCTTAAAGTTCTCTTCTTGGAACAAGTATTTAAGAGCTTGTGTTTATTTCTTACGTTTCATCAAGAAACTTCCACGCAGTCACACTATCACAGCTAATGACTTAGATGTCGCTGAAAATAACGTCATTGAAGCTGTTCAAAATAATGCATTTACTCAGGATATTAGTAATTTACGCCAAGGAAAATTATGTTCCCCAAAATTAAGAAAACTAGCTCCCTTTTTGTGCAATAATATACTCAGAGTGGGCGGACGCCTAACCCACGCAGATTTAAATTATTTTCATAAACATCCCGCACTTTTACCTAGATCTGGTCACATTGTCAATATCTTAATTGATTTCTATCACCAAGAAAATCTTCACGCTGGTCCGCAAGTTTTACTTGGCATACATAGACAGAAGTTTTGGATTTTATCTGCTAGACGTTTAGTTAAACAACGTATCCATAAATGTAATAAATGTTTTAAGATTAAACCAAAACCTACCTTTCCTCCAATGTCTGATTTACCGCAGTGTCGATTAGATATCGAACAAAATAAGGCTTACACTCACACTGGATTGGATATGGCTGGACCTTTTCAAATTGTTATGACCCGAAAACGTGGTGCTCGCACTCAGAAAGCATATTTATGCATTTTTATATGTCTTGTGACGAAGGCAGTTCATCTTGAACTGACGTCAGATTTGTCTTCAGCATCATTTTTGGAGGCATTTAAAAGATTTTTGTCTCGTCGTGGTCCATGTAAATTTCTGTACAGTGACAACGGCGGAAATTTTGTTTCTTCTAAATCCTATCTTAAAGAGTTGTGTGAATTCTTAAAGTCGGACGATTATTATAAATTATTTAGTGAAGAGCTTGCTAAACATCGTATAACTTGGCGTTTAAATCCTCCTACCGCCCCTCATTTCGGAGGAATATGGGAGGCTAATATAAAAAGTGTGAAATCGCTACTGTTTCGCGTCGTAGGGAAACAAATTTTGACATACGAAGAACTACTTACTGTTCTCCATCAGATAGAGGCTGTTCTTAACAGTCGTCCTCTGTACACACTGAGCACGGATCCATCCGAGCCGACCGCGCTAACACCCGCACATTTCTTAGGCAACACGACTCTACAGTTTCTTCCCGCAGCTGACGTGAGCAACGAGCGCGTTAGTTTGTTATCTAGATTTTCGCTAATGGACTTACTTGTACAATCGTTTTGGAAACGGTTCAAAACCGAATATCTCCATAATTTACAAGCGAGAGAAAAATGGAACACTCCATCAAATCCAGTTACTGTAGGGACAATTGTTTTGATCAATGTTGATAACGCTCCGCCCTTGCAGTGGCCATTGGGCGTGATAACTAAAGTTTTTCCCGGTAAAGACGGCGTTATACGTGTCGCTGAAATAAAAACTACCAGCGGCAACTATATTCGCCCTGTTGTGCGGTTATGTCCGCTCCCTAACCAATAGTTTTTTTTTATTTGTTATTATTTAAGCACTTATGTTTAGTTTTCATGTAAGTATGTAGCTCTAGTATGTTCCTTTAATTACTTTAAACTGCAGAGTATTTCTCTAGTTTTTATTTTGTTGAAGGGGTTCCTTCAAGGGCGGGGGGATGTTGGTTATTGTTATAGGTTTTTTATTTTATAATTAATTTGTCGCACTTGTAACGGCTTTAAATATCCATCCCTTCTTCCTTATACCTATACATGCACATATAGATGGATGCGCGCTTGCGACGTCACCGCGCATTGCACCACTCTTCTGTTTTTCGGTCGCATAGACCACCGCGCGTGTAACTTAATTCCTACAATTTTGAGCAATTTGGATATTCCTCTAGTTTTTTCATCATATTAGTGATTCATGTGTGGTGTCTGCAAGTTAAACGAACTGATTGCTGTATTAATGAAGTTGGCTACGTCGAATGGACACTTGGAAAAGGTTGCAACCACGTGGCGTGAAGTGCTCGTTTAAAATTGTGTCCTGGGACCGCTTCAGCCAGTCATATCAAGTGAGTGCATGTATTTTCTTTCCTTCATTTTCAGCTGATACCTTTTTTCCAATTCTTTTATTACCTAAAACAGCTGAAACTCCCACCTTCGAGGTTATTACAAGTGTCGTTTACGTGGACTAACTGAATTTAATATATTTATCGCATTTTCCAAATACAGTCCATTAAAAATATTTTACTAGCGCCGAGCTTTTATTAAAATTGATAAAAGTTATATTTTAAACCCGCAAAGGTGGCCTTAGAACCCACCACCGTATACATTTCAAAATAAGAAATCTTTGCAACATACTCGGTTTGTTGTCCATTTGAATCATTTTCCTAGGGTAACGTTACCCCAGCAAAATATTTTTTTAGCGAGTGATTCTAATATACTTAGATTCTCCCCTCCTAATCCAGTAAAATCGTTTGGGGGCTCGACGAAAAAATACAACATACATTCACCGGTGGATCGAAGTGAAAAAAAATATCCTTCGATCCACCGGTGGAGCCTCGTCGGTGGATCGTAGATGAATGAGCGATCAAAAATTGTCCCATGATCCGGTCCCCGACTGCAATGACACTTGTTTTTTAACTTTATAGTTCGTTTTTGGCAGGGCAGTCGTGTTTTTCATATTTTTTTAATTTATTATTTTTTAATAGGTAGGTAGGTATTACTACATCAAGAAGATTATCTTCTTGCGCTACATTCGCTCGTAGTCATTAGTTTAGTTGTAGATAGCAAATGTATCAAAAACGGCCACTTTTAGCAGTTTTGCAATCTACTTCTAACAGTGGCTACGAAGGAATGTAATGATACCGTCTAAAAATACTTGACTACCTATATTGGCTCCGTGCACGCTTTTAGCGCCACCTAGCGTGTTTTCAACTTTGTTGGCTCTGACCAGTGGGTCTATTGCCCGAGTCTACCTTTTATGGCAGAACTTTTTATGTCATAATTTTATTATGCATAACAACTAATGGCATAAACTTCATGTCGCAGAAAATCGTTTGGCATACACTCATTTATCATACACTTAAAACGCATAATTTTGTAAGCCAGAATCATCTTTTGGCATACATTTCATATCCATAATAATTAAATAGTAGAACCATCATATCGCAGAAAGTTCACAGTCAGAACCATCATATCGCAGACAGTTTATAGTCAGAATCATCTTTTGGCATACATTTCATAGTCTATAGTTATTAAAAGGCAGAACTATCATATCGCAGACAGTTTATAGTCAGAATCATCTTTTGGCATACATTTAATAGAAAATTAATATCTAGAATAATTTTGTATTACTTACACGCATGTTTCATGCTGCATGCATCCTTACATGCAGACAAATAAACATGCAGCAAGCATGAAATAAAACACTTTTTAACGGATACTAGCGCGGTTTTATTGAATGTACTTTGGTATAAATTTAGTTGGTATTTGGTTTGATTTTTGGTTTTCCCGACGTTTCGGCACCTTTGCAGCTGCCGTGGTCACGGGGGACTGAAGCTACCCGTGAGCCTACCCTCAAGCGATGAATTTTTTTTTAGACGTTCAGAAATTAAAATTTTAAAATTTATAACTAACCGTATCATTAGATCTTATCTAATGATACGGTTAGTTCCTTTTGCAAATAAATAAATTAATACAAAAGACGGAGGTCGGCTTCCTCTCCAAGTTTTCTTTCGCCATTTCTTTCTTGGAGGGGCCTCCCAATTTTATGAAATGGTGGTAGTTTCAGTAGATTCTCTCTCTTTTTAGCATTAAATAATTCATAAAATTAAATTATAAATCAACATAAAATAATTAAAAATTTTGATAAATTTTAAAATTTTAATTTCTGAACGTCTAAAAAAAATTCATCGCTTGAGGGTAGGCTCACGGGTAGCTTCAGTCCCCCGTGACTACGGCAGCTGCAAAGGTGCCGAAACGTCGGGAAAACCAAAAATCAAACCAAATACCAACTAAATACCAAAGTACATTCAATAAAACCGCGCTAGTATCCGTTAAAAAGTGTTTTATTTCATGTCTAGTGAGCGCGTAAGCTTGAGAAGTGAATATGCAGCATGCATGCAAGCATTGTGGAGCTCCGCTCGCTTCGCTCGCTCCGCTGCAAGTGGTCAAAACACTAACCTAACCTAACCTACTGGTAGGTGCATTAAAAGTTTATCTTTATAGCGGGGGGCCTCAGGCCCCCCGACCCCCCTGCACCCCCCAGCAAGCATCCAAGCAGCATAAACAAGCATGCATGCATGCAAGCAAGCAGCATGCATATCGGTTTTGCAGCGATTCGTTCTGTTGTTGACTTTTGTAGCACAACATTTACAAAAATTCAACATATTGACTTTTTAAGACAAATTTTTTAATTCAATTTGAAGTTAAAATGCATTTTTTTAGAGATTACAATATGCTTGATGACATTATTCTTAATGAAATTCTGCCATATTCGTAGTATACCATGTGAAAATTATACCAAATAATTGTCGACTAAATAAACATTATGCCAAACGAAATTCTGCGAATAAAAATTTTGCCAAAGGTATTTATGCCTAATGAAATTCTGCCATCTGAATAGTATGCCATTGTAAATTCGGACATGTAAACATTCTGCCAAACAATAATTATATTAAACAATTTTTATGCCTTAAAAATATTCGTTTAAAGAAGATTCTGCCAAGTGTGTTCTGCCAAATAAATTTCGGAGCATCAAGTTTCTGCCAGATAGAGGTAACCCCTATTGCCCAAGTGTCGTCGACTTCGCCGTCGGCTTCATTTGACTGATGGTTGTAATACATTGCTACGTTTTTTGTTAAGTTTTTATTGGTACCAAAAAGAAGTAGCAATGTATCTCATCCATCTGTCAAATGAAGCCGACGGCGAAGTCGACGACACTTGGGCAATAGAACCGCTGGGGCTGTACCGGCTAACGCATTGAACATCGGCAAGTCTACCCAGCTTCAAATTAAAATAGATAAATCGGGCCCCAATCAGGTCAAAATGGCGAACCCCAATTCATGATATCACACGAACATCTTCCAAATAACTTCGGCAAATAGTATGATTCGAAATTCTTTACTCTGATTTATCTGTTTTAAATTGAAACTCGGCAGGGCAGACCCACCGAAGTTCGAAAAGTTAGCCGGTAGGGCCCCTGACCGTTTTGACGTTTTGATATGTAATGGCGGCATTGTGACAAAATATTAAAAAATACTATAAATATTGTGTTATTAATGTAAATTTCAAAATTACTGTGATTTGGGTGGACAAAATGTTGTGAAATCATTTTTGATCATTTAAATTAAATATGGCAAGTAAGATCTATTCAAAAAAAAGTGTTTTATTTTGGTTATATTAGGGTTTGTTTACCTACTTCTTTTTTAGTTATAGATTTTGTAAAACAAGAGGATAAAGCTACTTTAATAATTTTATTAAGTGATATTTTATAAATGTATCGCTAGTAATCAATTAAATATCGTTTTCAAACAGATTACAGAGCCTTCATTATTTCTACTTTTTGCCACCATGAGCGCTGCGATCGATTATTATACCTGCGCACCTACAGCCAATAGGCCCTAAAAATTCCACAAGAAGTTTTATTAAAATAATTGTGTATTAGAATTAAGGATTTGGCACACTAGCACACACAATATTAAATAAAATTCACCGCGGCGGCAGGCGCCTTCGAGTGATATTAGACTATCATAGAAATATGATCATATATGTATGAGTCATTTTTATATGAAGAACATAGGACGGTCTAAGGCCGCTATTACATTATCATATATTTATCATTTATAAATGATTTCATATCTGTCAAATTTTATGATCATAGTTAAATGATGCTGTCCTTCATTTTTACATATTACACTTATGATCCACCTATGATCATATAAACAATGTCATAAATCAAGATGGATAACGATTTAGCTGTGTTTTCCGTTGCTATGAGTGCAATTTTTATTAACAGCATTAAAAAAGAAGAAAACTGTTAAGAACAAAGCAAAAAATTAAAGACGTATTTGGGTTTTGTAAAAACGTATTTCGTTATCCGGGACAAGATTATTATATAAACACTCATTTTCCTCGTAAAGAGTAATTAATATTTTTGTTATTTCAATATTCCAGTCAAAATTCTTGCACTTGAAGACGCCATTTTTTTAAGTTAGGCGAATAGAGGAAAGAAATCACTACTGGGGCAACGAATATGATCCTACTTGTACGCTGGCTGTCAAATAGGATCCCATAACTATGATCAAAGACAATATGAATCACATGTAGTTATTAAACCGTCCTATGTTCTTCATATAAAAATGACTCATACATATATGATCATATTTCTATGATAGTCTAATAGCACTCTAATAACTACATGTGATTCATATTGTCTTTGATCATAGTTATGGGATCCTATTTGACAGCCAGCGTACAAGAAGGATCATATTCGTCGCCCCAATAGTGATTTTTTCCTCTATGTGCCTAACTTCAAAAAATGGCGTCTTCCAAGTGCAAGAATTTTGACTGGAATATTAAAATAACAAAAATATTAATTACTCTTTACAAGTAAAATTAGTGTTTATACAATAATCTTGTTCCGGATAACGAAATACGTTTTTACAAAACCCAAATAGGTACGTCTTTTATTTTTTATTTTGTTCTTAACAGTTTTCTTCTTTTTAATGCTATTAATAAAATTGCACTCATAGCAACGGAAAACACAGCTAAATCGTTATCCATCTTGATTTATGACACTGTTTATATGATCATAGGTGGATCATAAGTGTAATATGTAAAAATGAAGGACATCATCATTTAACTATGATCATAGAATTTGACAGATATGAAATCATATATAAATGATAAATATATGATAATGTAATAGCGGCCTTCGGTCAAGATACGTATTTAGGTACTCAGCTGACATCTAGTGTGCAATAGAAAAACTAACAAATATAAACTGTTAAGCGCCCTCTGTTGTCGAATAGCAATACTAATTGGTATTGTTTTCGTAGTTCTTTAAGAGCTTCCACTAGCGCCGCCATTCAAGAAGACAATCATTACAAAAATTCTGAAAAATATAAAACCAATTTTTGTAAGTCATAAATGCTTAGTTTAAATGTGTTCGTGTAGTTACAATCTGGATTAATACGTAAAGTGGTCACTTTAGGCGTAATCCAAATTGTAACTACACAACAACATTTCAACCAGGAAAAAACGCATACAAAACATACATTTCGATATCGATAGTACCTTATACAAAAATAGTTTTTAACTATGTAAAGACGGATCCAAAGCTCGTGTTTTGCTCTACACAATCAACAAACACATCTACACAAAACATTGTTTCGCGAAACATTTTTGTGTAGAGAAACAATGTTTTTGCTTTCCATGCCCGGTGGAAAACACGTGCACAAAACATTTTGCGCGGGTCAAGGGGCAGGGTATTGCCATCATAGTCTGTGGTCATATTGGGCGCATTCTGCCAGACAAGCCGCTAGGTCATCGATCATCTGACCGTATATTTTAATCGATGCAATAAGTGGAATACGTTTTTGGGGTGTTTTTTTAAAGCCGGTGGCGTACATTGCCGGTTTTGTAACGAATGTGTCAAAGAGGACCTTTCCAAAAACATCAACGAACTATAACGAGGTTGGCGAACGTTTGGAGGCGGTATTACAATCCGATTCTAATCTCCTAGCAAAAATGGAAACAAAAAATGTCACTCACAAGCTGACCTTGATAGTTACATTTTCAGGTATACCTAAACTCATAAATTTATTTCATACATTTTCGAGTCATGATAAGTACAGCTTGGCCATAAACAGTTGAAATTAAATAAAATGAAACTAAAAGCCAGGACCAACGGCTCTATGTAAGGTACATTGTGCTAACACCGACAAATCCGCATTGGGCCCATGTGGTGGGTTATGGACCGTCCACTTCATCCATCTACAAGCCAAAAGGAAGGCCTGGCATAAAGGCATTAAAAATGGTTGATATGCATGGTTATTTTTGATGCCGTCTGTGTAAAATTTTGACTAATTGGCGGAAAATAATCCTGTCTTGAAACTCACTCGGACGAAAGTATTTTTAGTAAGCACGACCATTGATGGCAAACTAGCTTCCGCCCGCGACTTCATCCACATTTACATTCGAGAAAATCCCTAGGGAACCTTTAACCAAGATAATAGTATCCTCCTATGTTTTAATCCGGCTTTTAAACTATATGTGCACCATATTTCATCCAAATTGGTTCAGCCGTTTTGTGTGATTGATTAACAATCATCCAAACAAGCAAACTTTCATATTTATGGTATAAGTAGGATAATACGGCCACCTCCGAAGCGCTCGAAATAGAAAATTTTTGCTACATGAAATGGGACTGCAATTTACTTAAGTCTTAATTTCTCAGTTTTTATTTAAGTTATTATTAAGTTTTATACTTCAACTGAAAGCTGAATAGATGGTGATGTTTTTAAAATATTATGCATGCTTAGTCACTAGGAATTTTTTAAAGATATTTGCTGCCTTTTCTATAAAATCTGAAAAAATAAAAATAAAAAATGCTTTTAAGGATTGATTTTTTTATAAACACCTGTACTTTTTGTAATTTTTTTTATACATTATCAACATTTAGACTGTTTACTATCCTAAAATAATAAAAAACCGGAATCGAACGAGTAGTTATCTTTTATTTTAAATTTTTGTTCTTGAAAACGTGCTTTTGGTAAAAAATTACTTAATTTCAATTTACTCAAAAACTATGAACTTTTTGAGAAAAAGTAATAAAAAAAAATATTTGTTTTGACCTCATCTATAACCCTTTAGCAGGAATACGTCATATTTCCAGTGACCCTGTATATACTATTTTAATTTTTAAATGTCACTTTGAAAACCCCTCATTTAAAAAACTTAAAAATTGTTTATACCATAGACACAGAAAAATTTTCGCTACGCTCAAGAAGACCAACAAAGCGTGGAAAAGAGAAGTTAACATTATACAAATAAGCAATCACAGTTTGTTTAAAATATTTGTTGATCCTTATTAGAATTTCAAATAAGGGTATCGTGGAGCCATGGTGTCTTGTGCTCTAAGTAAGGGTCCCCCCAGACCTACCGGTTTCCGTTCTTTGCTTTGCTGTTCGGCAATGGACCGCCGGCTCATTTTCAATCTATCACATATTTTCAATCTAAATACATTTCACATATAAGAATGTTCTTGTGAGCTTTGTTCCTTAAACAATCGTTATGAAAACACAAAAAAATAGTTCAGATAGGTAATGATGACACCCACAACCCTGTCACTATTTATATAAATATGCGATCGATTTATTTTTAGCAATCGGAGACCATGTTCAGGGACCCAGAAGCTTCCTACTTCGCAACCCAGACGATGATATTTGATAACACCAAGCTAATGGCTATCTTGCCAATTTGGTCTGGTCCAAATATGCGATAGATTGAAAATGACCCTGGTTGGCCGGCGGTCTAAACAGCAAGTATAGCTTGACCATAAAGAGTTGACATAAATTGAGGGCGCCACTTTCTATGTAAATACGTCAAAATCACGAATAATTTGGCAACACTGACTACATTTAGTACTGAAAATTTTTAGTTCCATTTTATTTAATTTCAACTCTTTATGGTCAAGCTGTAGAACAGCAAAGCAAAGAAACGAAACCGGTAGGTCTGGGGGGGGGGGGGGGGACCCTAATTGTGATGTGACAAAAAGAAACAATCCAAGTAATCACACTTTTCACAGGTAAATAAGATATTGCCACACATTTCTCTATAACCTCGCTACATTTATTCGTTTATCGACGAAGAAAACAGTATGGAACATAGTTTTGCCATAATATAGTCATATTTTATTTATGTATGTAAGTCATATTTTACGTATCTCATATAAAATGTATACATTCGTTTTTTGGATCACCCGTTTATTGACATTGTTGTTCTTTGGCATTCTATTTCTATGGTTTATACCTACGAGTAGGTACTACCCTTTACTTACACTTACGTCAACTTGCAAAACATTTTGAACTAAAATACACCATTTAAATTAGGTATAAATTGACCGTCATTTATATATTGAACACTAAATTAACATAGTCATTCTAAATAATACCGAATCGAGACAAATTGTGGTTTGAACTGGTTTAAGTATCCTCACTTACGATGGAGCGTTGAACGATAATATAAATGGATATGGATACGGCATATTAGGTTATATTGCATATTGTTTTTCATATTGCAATTTGTTCAATGTCAATATAATGTTCTATGTCAAATTCCTAACAAAATATTAATTATTTATGGAGTTTTTATTATTCAGATCAAAAAGAACAAAATGTTTAGGAAACATTAGTTTAAAAACATTTTGGTGTCTTAGGTAAAAGATTTTTTCCAGTAACGTAATAATTATCCTCCTGTAAACTTGTAATTTTTAAAAACAGAACTATCTGCAATATGAACGGCGATATAAAATGGATATTGCATATTGTATAACGTCTAGTTCAGAGGGTTTCAAACTTACCTATTTCTTCTACCGCCCACTTTGAGCAATAATTTTCTAGCGCTCCCCTCCCCTATTTACCAACACTATTTCACAAGGCACTTTTAGTTGATTCAAAGTTCAGCTACAGAAAATGACAAACGTAAACGTTTTTATATATGTTTTGTCCTTTTCTGTCGCTGAACATCATTGTCTAAAATATTTATAGCTATGGTTATAAATAAGTATAATTACCAAACTTATTGCAAAATACTTCGCTACGCTTTGAATTGGGAGTCAGTGTCGGAGCTAGGGTCATGAACGCCCCTGGCAAGCTTTGAATTTTGCGCCCCAAGTCTTATTTCTAGAATATTGAACGCCTCTCGCAAGTTAAAGTGTAATGGTGGTGGAGGGCGGGGCGTAATGCTAGGGAGTTACGATGCTGTTGGAAGTTGACTCTAGAAGTCGCTAGGGTTCAATGTGCCGCCCGCGACGACCGACGTACTCAATACTCAATACTGAAATCATTTATTGCATTCCAGTGTTACAGTAGTTCTTAAATTATATATTAGATCACTATAGACCCTGTCGGGCACAACAACAATAATAGATACGTAAGATCCTGCCTTATCCCCTTGTTACATAATCTACTATTTTCTAACTACATACTACAACCAACCAATTATTATTATTAAATAAGGTGATAATCGTCTACATTCCCTATTCTCCAACTAAAAAACTAAGAGAGCATCAATAAAATAAATAAAAAATGTGGACATCCATATAATTTCTTAGTTCTTGGACGTACATAATCGCTTCTCAGTTTCTATAAAAGTATTGAAAACTCTTTGCTCAGGCTCAGTCCAGTGAACACAACTTAGTGCACAACTAAAAAAAATTAAATAATTAATCATCTACTTAAAGTTCGACAAATAAACGTACTGCGTGAAAAAGTGACAAACAATAAAACCGCAAATCTATTCAATTTTTTTTTGTACTCATAAAAAGTGGCTGGAAATAAAGTGGATTTATTATAAATTAATTTAAAGAGATTAAAAACATAATTAAATGTTATTAATTCATTTTCCGAGTTCCAAAAAAATGTGTGGCAAAATAAAAAGGATTTAAGTAATTAAAATAAATTTAATCTCTTTTAGATATGTTAAAAAATAATTAAAAAATCTACTTTAGTGGTTTAGTGTTAGTTATTTAGGTAAGGGAGTCATAGAATATGAATATAAGATTCTTAGGTATGATGACCTGACATACCTAATAAGTAAAAGCCTTTAAAGAAAATATATTAAAAAATTCTTTTGTGGCGGGAAAACTTTGACATTTGAAACAAAATGGACGTCAACTGGACCATGTATCCCCGCATTGGGCTGCGGTCTCCCAACTTGACAAATACTACTGTGAACCTTCAAGAGAATTTCGAGATGGGCATTGAAGATACCAACTGGATTCTGACGTCATCATTCATCATTTTCACCATGCAAACTGGTATGAAACGTCACATTATCATTTTTAGGGTTCCGTACCCAAAGGATAAAAACGGGAACCCTATTATTAAGACTCCATTCCATCTGTCTTTCACCAGGCTGTATCTCATGAACCGTAATAGCTAGACAGTTGAAATTTTCACAGATGATGTATTTCTGTTGCCTCAACAACAATTATACTAAAAACAGACTAAAATAAATGTTTAAGTGGGACTCCCATATAGGGTTACCATATGAAAAAATCAAAAGTCCGGAGAAAAGGCCCGATATCCATTGAAAAATCCTGAGATTTGTAGCAGTTTGAGAATAACGTACGGGGGGGGGGGTAGTCGGCAGCGGCGAACTGATTAAATAATAGACAGCTTATTTATCCTTCTATTAAATGTACTTTTTATTAAATGTACTGAATTTTGATTTCCTCAAATTTTCGAAATCCGGCCGCAATCCTGAGCAAAGTCCAAAAATCCTGAGATCTCCGGACAAATCCTGAGATATGGTAACCCTACTCCCATACAACAAGCGGGCAAACGTGATTTGTTGCCGTTTTTTGTACGGAACCCTTCGTGTGCGAGTCCGACTCGCACTTGGCCGGTTTTTATCATTACATTAAGGCACAAAATAATATGAGTAACACATACTTTTTATTTTGTGTACCTATTGTATACCTGGGGGGTAAAGACAACTGTGTCACTGCTTGCTTCTAAAAATATTATAGGTACCACATCATTTCATTACATTTCAGGCACTTGTTTTAAATCAAACCAAAAAACATTTTTAAAACATACCAAGTTTGGGCTCCTCCAGAATCAGATACGATACGGACTACGGATGAATTATTTTTCGTAAAATACACCTGAAATGATTACTTAATATCTTCCCGCATATACCTAAGTATAACCTTTTCAAGCAATTTTGATAATATTTACATTTAAGTATACTTATAGTTTTTTATTTTTAGTTTTTCCCAAACTTATGTTTGTAAGGTATTTTTATGTTTTTTGGTTTAATTTAAAACAAAGGCTGAAATGTAATGAATATGATGTGGCTTATTTTTAGAATTGTCTCAGAAAACCTTTTCATTTGGTATCACACGATAGGTTATAGAACATTTTTTTTTTCATACAAAAAATGATGACGTCATAACTCCTCTTCTAGGGGAATTTTTTTAAGAACTGCCACCCAAAAAATTGTTTTGACCTCAAGTATACGTGTGCCAACCATCGATTTGCGGTTTTTTTGCGTTTCACTATTCCCCGGTAGTACGCAAACGTAAATTCATATTTAAGTGCCAAAATGAGCGAGTTGTTATAAACATGGTAATGTCTCCTAAAATAATGCATGTCATTCAACATTTGTATACTTATTGTTTTACCTACCTGCTTAACATAAAAAACATGATTTGTGCGACAATTCAGAAAGGAGTGGCGTAAATAAGTTTATGTTCTTAGAAAAAAATCACTTCTCATGCTCGTAAAGTTCGTTTTTATGTTGGATATAAGCTAGATAAATCGCTTTTCATGCTCTAGTGCATAATGTAAAATCTGCGTCTAACACCCAATTGCACTAAACTTAAGAATCGCCTAAGTCTTGTCTTAACTACAACTCGACCAAGTTAAGTAGGCGAATGACAGCTACATGACCGCTAAGTTTGACACCGTTTTAATTTCGTCGTGTTGTAGTTAGGAACAGACTTAGGCGATCCTTAAGTTTAGTGCAATCGGGTGTCACGCCCGATTGCACTAAACTTAAGGATCGCCTAAGTCTTTTCCTAACTACAACACGACCAAATTAAAACGGTGTCATAAACTTAGCCTTCATGTAGCTGTCATTCGCCTAGTTAACTTGGTCGAGTTATAGATAAGAAAAGACTTAGGCGATTCTTAAGTTTAGTGCAAATGAGTGTCAGTCTCAGACTTTAAGACAAAAGTCGTCAGGTAAACAGCCACACACGCCATTTAACTTCGTTAAGGCCCCGTTATGCGAAATCTTTTGTCTTTGTCTTTTTCTTTACGTGTAAAGAGTATGGAAAATAACCTCACTTCTGCACTTTTTTGATGTTTTTCGTTGTTTTTTCATCATTATCTTTAACACAATTATCTTTCTTGAAAAAAAGTTATTGGAGCAACTGCACAGTACGTTAAAGTGTATTTTGATGTAGAATTCAATACGTTTACGCTTTTATTTACGCCAAAAATATGGCCCGCAACAAGCGCTTTTGATGATATTCTGATATTTTTTACAATAATCTGTGAGATTTATACGCAATTTAATGTTTGTAGCAACTAGATAAACTCCTTATCTTATCGTATGATTTTTTTGGTGGCTACTAGTTTACGTTTTCTATATAAAAATATGGCCCGCGCAAACCATGTTTTCCTATTACCGCCCCTTAAATAAACTTGCTATTTCATTCTGTTTCTTCATTTTGTACATATAATACATGTTACTTATACGATTATATCAACTTTTTTTGCAATATTGCTGTTTAATTTCCTCACAATCGAAGTGAAAATTAAGGTTTTATGCACTTGTTGTAAAATCTACTATTATTTACCTATGTATTTGGTGATCATACATAACTAAAAGCAGGTTGAAAATTTACTGAAAAAAAAAACTTTTTTAAAAACACGTTTTTAAAACGATACTAAATAATAGATATACTAGAAAAAATACGTCATATTCTCGGATGGCAATCGAGCCCGCGACCTTTGGAAGTCCGGTCCAATCCTCTGACCGCTGAGCTACCGAGTCACTAGTGGCATAATCGATTTTTTTTTTTATAGTGAACCTTTTTTACTCTTTTTAAAAACTCATCAACGTAATATAGTACTGTAACACTTAAACTGGAGTTTTTGGCGCCATTTACTCTAGTTCGGTTCGGTGACTATCTTAATTATTTACAAATTGATTCTTAAAATTGGTGCAGTTTTGTGGTACAAGTGTCTACGCAAGTGAACAATATGTGGGATAATTGAAGGGCGCGATCTTGGTTGTGTGAAGCCGAGACTTTTAATGTAGTGGTGGCTACCTCGGCAAAACTTACCGAGTAAACTGTCTTGATATACTTGGTGCCAAATGCTCCAAGCAGCATTGGAATGTAATGCACCCGCATTTTAATGTAAACTGAAACAATCTACCACTGAACTATTCAACACTTGACACTGTCAAAAATTACTTCCAAGAGGAATGTAGATTGCCAAAACAAAAATAAGAAGAAGAAGAACACTTAAACTGATGATAGTGTTGTTTAAACTGAACTGAACTGCAAGAGGGTTATGTTTTTCGCGCGTATCTTGTAAGTTTGTATGTAATATTCTTTATTACCTCATATCTTACAAACGGCTGAACAGATTTCCATGATTAAGATATCGTTAGATTTGTCTCGTCAGCCCAAGTGTTCTTAAGAAGGTGGCGTTATAAAAAAACCAACATGGCGGCTGTACGGTGCTATTATACGTAGCGGAAAAAAAAATTTTTTTAGAATGCTGCAATATGGGTGTCAAATTAAAGGGCTTATTATAAGGATTTCTATACGATTATATACGATCTATACGATTTATATCATATAAATAATAACTAAAAATAAATAAATAAATAAATTTAAAAAATTTAAAAACCCGCCTGCCTAAAAAGACAAGTCAACTGAAAAGATGGAAACAAGATTAAATATTAAAGGCAACATTATAACATGCAGTCGGAGGCATATAACTCAAATCATTCATAATGTCACTTTCTTTATGCATGGCTCCGACTACATGTTATAATGTTGCCTTTAATATTTAATCTTGTTTCCATCTTTTCAGTTGACTTGTCTTTTTAGGCAGGCGGGTTTTTAAATTTATTTTTTTCCCCTTTCCATACTAAGTCCGCCAGCCAGCATACATAATATACCATATGGGCGAGTACTTTTGCAATTTCTTTTCGTTTTTCGACCTATGTTCCTTGGAGAAAGTTGTTCAGTTTAAGCAATACTATCACCTGTTTAAGTATCATCTGTGGTAAAACAATGTTATCTTTCGAAAAAGTAAAAAGAAAACTATGAGACTATTATAAAAATGGTCCTTCGAGTCGGACTCGCATGTGAAAAACATACAGCATTTTTTGATAAAATCTCGTCATTGTTAAAGGTACATCTTTATTTTTATGGTTCACTAGCGGCCGCCCGCGACTTCGTCTGCGTGGACAATTTTTTTGCTATCCCTCGGGAACTATACGTTTTTTCTGGATGAAAAGTACCCTATGTCCTTTTCTGCACCCCTGACAACGTGTATGCAAAATTTCATGATGATCGGTTCAGTAGTTACGACGTGAAGGCGTAACAAACAAACAAACGGACTTTCGCATTTATAATATTACTAGCGGCCGCCCGCGACTTCATCTGCGTGGAAAAGTTTTTTGCTATCCCTCGGGAACAATACTTTTTTTCGGGATAAAAGGTAGCCTATGTCCTTCTCTGTACCCCTGACAACGTGTATGCAAAATTTCATGATGATCGGTTTAGTAGTTAAGACGTGAAGGTGTAACAAACATACAAACAAACAAACGGACTTTCGCATTTATAATATTAGTAAGGATTTCAAATTTCAAGTGTTATTGAAGCACAAATGAGTTTGTGATCGTGTCTTTTGTTACCTAAGTATGTACAATCTTCTTAAACTGACATCTTAACCACAGACAACAATGTGATATTGGCTTTTCGCCAAATCGTTTTATCTATCTTGGAAGGTATGGTCAACGAAATGGTGGGCCATTTTATCCATAAATAATTAAAAACATAATATAATTTCATAAGATATTATAATATTTACTTATATTTATATGGTGGTACCAAATGATGTGATGTGATGATACTGAAACAGGTGATAGTGTTGCTTAAACTAAACAACTTTCTCCATGGAATATAGGTCGGTTTTTTGGCGCCATTTTGTCGGGTTCGGTTTGGTGACTATTTTAATTATTCGCAAATTGATTCAGTGCAGTTTTGTGGTACAAGTGTCTACGCAACTGAACAATATGTGGAATAATTGAAATAGGCGCGATCTTGGTTGTGTGAAGCCGAGACTTTTAGTGTAGTGGTGGCTACCTCGGCTGACCTTACCGAGTAAACTGTCTTGATATACTTGGTGCCAAATGCTCCAAGCAGCATTGGAATGCGATGCACCCGCATTTTAATGTAAACTGAAACAATCTACCACTGAACTATTCAACACTTGACACTGGCAAAAATTACTTCCAAGAGGAAAGTAGATTGCCAAAAAAAAATAAGAAAAAGGAACATAGGTCGAAAAATGAAAAAAATAATAATAATCCTATGGGGCCATCCATAAATTACGTCACACGAATTTCATAATATTTGACCCCCTACCCCGTCCTTGTCACAGCGGGTCACATTTGTGTGGACCCCCCTCCCTAGTGTGACGTCACATATTTTACAAGTTTATATCTAGAAATAATGATTTAACTTAAACAATAGTTCAAAAATTTGTTTTATTTCAATTTAAATGATTTTGAAATGTAACGTCACAAAATTTAGGACCACTCCCACCCCTTTGTCACACAATGTCACACTTCGTCGACCCCCTCCCTCCCCCTTGACGTGTGACGTAATTTATGGATGGCCCCTATACAAAATGTATTGGTCAGCTGACCGACTAACTATGGAAAGGCGAAAAAAATTCGTTTTTCGGCCTATGTTCCTTGGAGAATGTTATTCAGTTTTAGCAACACTATTAGGGAACGTACCCATACAACGTGACCCGTTAAGGTGGGGGGGTCTTTAAAATAATAATAATAATAATAAAAATCGTTTTATTGACCAATTAGTGACAGGTGTTTAAATAATACCAACTTAGGACTAGATAGCAGACTCTTAATATTATAAGCCTCTGCTGCCGAACTAGGCAAAAAAAACCTGTATTTCGGCATTCAGCGCACGTAGTCAATATTGTCAATGGAAATCTGGTTCTTTTTTTTCAAGTTGTATTCAAATCTTGGCATATACTACGGGTGGTCACCAGGGGGGGGGGGGGGGGGGGGGGGGTCAAAATTGAATTGAGAATGACTAGTAAAGAGAAAATTTTTCAGATTAAAATACGCCGTTTTGTACCACTCTGAAGTTGACGCAGATTAATGTCTATTATCAATTTAATCGCATTAGAAAATGGGAATTCCTTTTTTCTTGTTTTAAATTACATTGCGCATACTCAAAGAAATGAAGGCGGAAAATTGTGAAGGATATAAACAATGCTATTGCATTATATTATAATACTTATTAAGGAAAATCTTAAGTATTACTAAATATTTCCGGTCTTTTTATCTGTGCCACTTTCATCAAGGTTGTTTTGTTCTAAAGTCAACCACATTATAAAAATATGAAATATTACTTATGGCCTTTCGACATTGAAACGGGTGTCCCTTGACTCGCCTAAAGTCATTGGTCCTAATTTCATTTGGCCGAATTTCTTTGACCTAAACTCCTTAGGTACAATTATTGTTCGAACACCATTACGTTAGGTAAGTGTTTTGAACACTTCCATAATGCTTGTATGCATGTTGCATGCATGCATGCATGCTGCATGCTTGCATGATAGTATGCATGCATGCATGCTTTTTCTTGCATGCTTGCTCACTTGTATGCATGCATGCTTGCTCGTTTGTATGCCTGTATGCTTGCTTGCATGTTTGCTCGCAAAATGCTTGCCGGGGGGTGCAGGGGGGCTGGCCCCTCTGTTCTTTATAGCGGGGGGCCTGAGGCCCCCCGCTATAAAGAAAAACTTTTAATGCGAAGACCATTAGGTTAGATTAGGTTAGTGTTTTGACCACTTGCAGCGGAGCGAGCGAAGCGAGCGGAGCTCCCTAACGCTTGCATGCATGCTGCATGCTTGCTTGCATGCTTGCTTGCATGCATTCCATGCTCTTGTTTGCATGCATGCATGCCTGCTCTTGCTTGCGTGCATGCGTGCCATGCAAGCATGCTATTTGATCTTGATTGTACTTGTATTGTCATGTTTGCTTGTGTGCATACTTGCTTGCTTGTGTGCGTACTTGCTTGCTTGCTTGTATGCGTGCATGCTAGCTCACTTGTATGCTTGCATTCTTGAGTGACAACGACAGGTTTATCTGCTCATTCTTTATTTTTAATTAACAAAAACATAATTTTTAGTGTTTCGTATTCTAAATCACGTGCAAGTTGACCAATTAATTGTTGGTCAAATCGTTCAAAAGTGTTTAATTAAATTGAATAATTTTCAACTTACAAGTAGTAAACAAAACGGATTAAGAACGGTTATTCCTATAATGATTAAGGTAATTGAACATTCGGCGAAAAAATTATTAGGCGTTACACAATTGTGCGAATCGTTATTAAGTACTTTAAAACATTAAGGATTATGAATAGTTATGCTTAATGACAAATTTGGGAAGTAAACATGCGGCGAAAAAATTTTAGGCGAAATGAAAATAGGCCAAACTAATTTAGGTCAAATGAAAATTGTGCAAAAAGTTTTTAGGCCAATAATTAGTGTGCCAAAGACAGTTAGGACAAAAAAAATTAGGCATTCCAATATATACCCCATTGAAACACCTGGAAGCCAGCCCAAAAGCAGTCGACAGGCGAACGACTGCTTTTGGGCTTAATGATGTTACTGGCGAAACATAATATTACAACATAATAGACCGCCTCTGTGGTCTAGTGGTTCGCCCACCCGTGTAAGACGCAGAGGTCCCGGGTTCGATTCCCAGGGTGGGGTACAATTTGTACTCGGTTTGGTTGGTGGTAGGGCTTATTTCAAGTCCGCCTGGCTAGCTACCACCATCTTACCTAAGTCTGACGCCATAATAACAATTTAAAAATTGTTGTGTTCCGGCAGTTAGAGGTAAGATAGCCAGTATTCCGGGTGTAGTGCGCTTCCACCTTCGGCCTTATCGTCATTTAACGTCAGGTGAGGTGAAGGCCAAGCACAACCCGTTGAGTATACAAAAAAAAAAAAAACATCGTGTAACAAAGAACCCCTAATGACGAATATGGTAGATAGGGTAGATAGGGAATAGGGACCATCAAACCGAACAACTTTTGCTATGGGACCAACTCTGAAATCGCGAAAAAAAATCACATGTTGACTATTACAGCTTTCGAAAATATCAAATTAAAATAAAATCACATTAAATTAATATAATAAAATCCTTTCAGTCATATGAATATATGAATGTATGGAAAACCAATAGCCCTTATTAATATAGAGTACCTGGGCGACCGAGCTATTACTATTTATTGTAATATGGTGGTGTTTAGGTGATAATCTACATTGTTATCTCAAACATTAACTACATTTTTTTAAACTTGTCTAAAAACAATAAAAATTAAAAAAAAACTTGAACATATAAAAAAACAAAAGTAAGTCACCGAGGGGAGCTCGGTGGCGCAGTGGTTTAGCGCCTGGCCCAGCGATTGCGGAGGTTAAGCAACGTTCGCAAGGGTCGGTCATGGGATGGGTGACCAAAAATTTATTATCTCGAGCTCCTCCGTGCTTCGGAAGGCACGTTAAGCCGTTGGTCCCGGCTGCATTTGCAGTCGTTAACACCCACCAATCCGCATTGGGCCCGCGTGGTGGGTTATAGCCCGTCCTCCTTATCCATCCACCCATAAGGAAGGCCTGTGCCCCAGCAGTGGGGACATTAAAATGGCTGATGATGATGAAGTCACCGAGCGGGATAAGAACCCGTAACTCTCGTTTCTTGCCGTTCGCATCTTAACCCGCTGGACCAAACGGACAGTGGCCGGCAGGACGAAATTAGCGACCATATTCTGCGTCGAAAGAAAAACGCATGAAAACTCGAAAACACGCGTTTTACCAAACAAGACTAATCTAGATTGATTGTTTACCCCCGAAAACCCCCTTTTACAAAATTTCAGCGAAATCGTTAGAGCCGTTTCTGAGATCACAGAAATAAATAAATATACAAGAATTGCTCGTTCAAAGGTATAAGAATAGCTACCTTCGACACGAGAAGAAGAAGACTTCTAATTTTTTTTACTCTGAATTATTTAAAATCTATGGGGCACTTATCTAAGGCAAGAATAAAAAATACTTAAGTTTTCTTTTTTGTTTCATTATCAGGTTTTGGAATGTTGGAGTCTGGCTGCGTGTCCATAAAGAACGAAGCAAACATAATGATGAAGAATCTGGCAGACATCTCACTTGGTGGTAAGTCTGTAGAGGTCAATATTTTGACTTTTGTCGAAATACGACAAAAGTCAAAATGTTGCCTCGAAGTTCGATCGATCCGGATCACGATAATCGGATGACGTTCGTTACGCTTCGTGAATTTAAAATCCTTACTAATATTATAATTGCGAAAGTCCGTTTGTTTGTTTGTTACGCCTTCACGTCTTAACTACTGAACCGATCCTCATGAAATTTTACATACACGTTGCCAAGGGTACAGAGAAGGACATAGGGTACATTTCATCCCGAAAAAAGGTACTGTTCCAGAGGGATAGCAAAAAACTTTCCACGCAGACGAAGTCGCGGGCGAAAGCTAGTAAATAATATTTATTACTTACTAGCGGCCGCCCGCGACTTCGTCTGCGTGGAAAGGTTTTTTGCTATCCCTCGGGAACAATCCTTTTTTTCGGGATGAAAGGTACCCTATGTCCTTCTCTGTACCCCTGACAACGTGTATGCAAAATTTCATGATGATCGGTTCAGTAGTTAAGACGTGAAGGCGTAACAAACAAACAAACAAATAAACAAACAAACAGACTTTCGCATCCTTACTAATATTATAAATGCGAAAGTCCGTTTGTTTGTTTGTTTGTTTATTTGTTTGTTTGTTACACCTTCACGTCTTAACTACTGAACCGATCATCATGAAATTTTGCATACACGTTGTCAGGGGTACAGAGAAGGACATAGGGTACTTTTCATCCCGAAAAAAGTATTGTTCCCGAGGGATAGCAAAAAAACCTTTCCACGCAGACGAAGTCGCGGGCGGCAGCTAGTTTATTATAAATGCGAAAGTCAACAAATAAACAAACAAACAGACTTTCGCATTTATAATAAACTAGCTGCCGCCCGCGACTTCGTCTGCGTGGAAAGGTTTTTTTTGCTATCCCTCGGGAACAATACTTTTTTCGGGATGAAAAGTACCCTATGTCCTTCTCTGTACCCCTGACAACGTGTATGCAAAATTTCATGATGATCGGTTCAGTAGTTAAGACGTGAAGGTGTAACAAACAAACAAATAAACAAACAAACAAACAAACGGACTTTCGCATTTATAATATTAGTAAGGATATTAGTAAGGATACCGACAAGCTGTTTCGAAATAACCTTATAAAGCCAAATATGATAGCTAGGGGACCACTTTCGCAAAGGTCGGTCTTGGGATGGGTGACCAAAAATTTATTATCTCGAGCTCCTCCGTGCTTCGGAATCGGAAGGCATATTAAGCCGTTGGTCCCGACTGCATTTGTAGTCGTTAATACCCACCAATCCGCATTGGGCCTGCGTGGTGGGTTATGGCCCATCCTCCTTATCCACCCATAAGGAAGTCCTGTGCCCCAGCAGGAACATTAAAATGGCTGATGATGATGAAGTATTAATTCCAATTTTTTCGTCTACTCCCCTAGGCCTGACTTACTGGATCTTCGGTTACGGCATGTCGTTCGGAGAGGGAGCGTATTCCAACCCATTTATAGGAGTTGGAGACTTTCTGGTAGACCCTCCAGTAGGAGACGCGCTGATGGGGCCTGTGTTTGCGTCTTTCCTGTTCCAACTGTCGTTCGCTACCACTGCTACTACAATCGTTAGCGGAGCTATGGCTGAGAGGTGAGAAATCCATACTACAGTACGAGGCATACCGGGTGTAATGTAACAAGACCTTTAACGAAGCCTAGGTCAACGTATTCTGCCCATCATCAGGACCATTTCTGTTCAAAATTATTGTTGGGAAACTTAGATGAAATTAATTTCATGAAACGATTTTGATTTTAGGTGTTAAAAAAGCATTGCATACTTTTCCACGCAATGTAACGCGTACAACAGACCGCGCCTGCGAGTGTATGCTACACAGCTGCGTGCGGCCGAGTTAAAAGGCAGCATTTATGTGCGTTCTCATGAGATACAGTACGAGGCATATAACTTGAAATCGGGTGGGGATTGCGCGAAACGCGTATTTTGGGTATGCGTAGCGGTGAGGGGCGCGGGCGGCGGGAGAGAGGCGCGCGCTATTGGTCGCTTACAAGAGCACATGCGCGAACTTATCCCCACTCCGTCGAAAAAATTTCAAGATACGTGCCTAGTACTGTACATCGAGTGACGACGTTTTGAAGCCATTATTTTTTACGAAATACTTAAAATTTTGATAATATTTCATTGGACAAAAAGTAGGAAATAACGAATAAAATAAGATTTCATAAAAAATTTGAAAAAAAAATTCTTACTTTGACCTTCAATAACTTCGTAGCTATTGGTTTCCCAGGTATAGTCTAAAAGACAAAAATGATCCTGATGATGGGCAGAATACGTGGACTTCGGCTTCGTTGAATGGTTGAAGGTCTTGTTACACCCGTTATATCTTGAAATCGGATGGGGATTGCGCGGAACGCGTATTTTGGGCATGCGGAGCGGTGAGGGGCGCGCGCTATTGGTCGCTCACGAGCACATGCGCGAACTTATCCCCACTCCTTCGAAAAAATTTCAAGATATATGGCTCGTACTGTACCTAGTATTACTATCCCCGCCAATTGCTAATGCGCCTGGCGGCCATTTTATTAACCTCAAAAACGAAAAACAAGTTGCGTCGTTGCGGACGACGTTAATGTGAAAAGGTTCCTGGGCATTAGCAATTGACAGGATAGGTAGGTATAAAGGAGCTCGATCGATGGCGCAGTGGTTTAGTGCCTGGCCTGGCGATCGCGGTGGTTAAGCAACTTTCGCAAGGGTCGGTCATGGGATGGGTGACCCGAAATTTAATATCTCAAGGTCCTCCGTTCTTCGGAAGGCACGTTAAGCCGTTGGTCCCGGCTGCATTTGCAGTCGTTAACACCCACCAATCCACAATGGGCCCGCTTGATGGGTTATGGTCCATCCTCCTTACCCACCCATAAGGAAGGCCTGTGCCCCAGCAGTGAGGACATAAAAATGGCTGATGGTCAATTACGTACAGAAAGTAAGTCCGCGCGCCCATTTTGAAATTCTTGAAGCACTTTTTTTGGAGCCAGATAATATTATGGTTCCAAACGCAGTAGTTTTAAGTGTTCGACGAATTCTAATAGTCACAATTTTAACAAGTGTATACTGCCCGGCATATATATTGGCAAGAGAATGAAAGAGACAAAGGATGCGCAGTAGCCATAAACTTAGTGTTTATGGCTACTGTGCATCTTTTGTCCCTTTCTTTCTCTTGCCAATTTATATGCCGGCATTGTGGGGCTACCGCCCAAGTAGCGTCGACTTCGCCGTCGGCTTCATTTGACATATGGTTGTAATACATTGCTACTTTTCTTTGGTATGTTTTTATTATATTATTTTATTATTAAAAAGAAGTAGCAATGTATCTCATCCTTCTGTCAAATGAAGCCGACGGCGAAGTCGACGACACTTGGGCGGTAGGGCCCCTGTACCTACGTGTTCTATAAGTCGTAATCGCAACTCAATGTGTTTGCTAGATCTAAGGACGATCATACAAAGTAATCCAATCAAATTAGACATTGAATGTTGCATCAATTCAGGTATTTTTGGTTTTTGGATAAGTAGGTATATTGTTGGTAATATTAAATCTAAGTTTTCGACATTGGCAGACGACCGGGGTCCGGGGGGCTAATTGTCTAATTAAAAAAATCTATCGCAAATCGCAATCGCTTTCATTTGACAGATGGATGTGACACATTGCTGCATTTCTTTGGTAAATTTTTATTTGTCCCAAAAAGAAGCTTCAATTTGTTACATCCTGATAGCGATTGCGATAGATTTTTAAATTAGACAATAGAAAGGCGGGTCATTCTCAAAAAAAGTTACCTTTATTTAGTTTTTGTCGATTTTGACCCGGAAGGACTGGTTTTTGATCAAGATGGTGAAAGAAAGTTTTAAAGAAGGTTAAATTTGCAACAATTTGAGAGTAAAACGGTTTTGATATGACTGATAGTTTCGGAGACACAGCTTTTAAAAGCAATTTTGTTCATTTCTTGAAGAACGGTTGTTGTGGTGAGAAAATTGTAGTGTTACAATATTAAAATATAAAGCTACCTAGGTAGGTATGTAGTTTTTCATCACCTCACCATATTGAAGATAAAAACTTTGAAAGTAAAATTGCTTCTTCACTGTCAATGATTGGTTAAGTACGATTTTATAAAGGCAGCAACTGTTTATGGTAATCTTGTAAAAAATAAAAGAATCGTTTAAAATATTTACGTTTATGCCTTTCAAAATTTGCAGAGAAAAATAGTTTATTTATTAAAAACTCCTTGACAGAGTAAGCAAAAAAACAATAGAATTACTTATCATTTAAAACAAAAACTGGGGCATTGTTTTATTATTATAATTAGCATATTTGTATGTATCGGGCGCGCTCTGTAAGTAAACATAAAAAACTGCCTCTATATTGTAAAATCACTGACAGATTGTTTACTAAATCGGACAAGTAAGGATAAACGAACTTAGGTTCATTACCTACATCGGAATATGATCAAAAAAGTCACGCGTATTTGTAATGTGTAAAACCCATATCCTTCATTTTTTATCCGTTTTTTGTGCAATGTCAGTCATCGACACTTTAATATTGGTAAATTATTTTGAAATTGTACTTTGTACTAATATAAGCATCGTTAGTGAATTTATATCATCATCACTGTGAGCTAATTACCCGACTACGGCGAAGCCAAAACGGAGGGTATATGATTTTGACCTGTATGTGTTTGTAAATTCATCTGTTCCCTCATAACTTCTAAACTACTTTATAATTTGACAAATGAGGTATCGCTAGAAGCGTCCTAATCGTCCAATGAACATAGGCTATATGATGTTACATTAAATTGAATGTGGCGCCCTCTAGAGGAGTTAAAGACATGAACAAAAAAAAATTTTTTTTTTAATGCCGTGTTGGGTACCAAATGAAAGGGCTTAATGAGCACTTTTCAAATATGTTTATATTGTTAGCTTTTGCCCGTGGCTTTGCTTGCTTTCACCCTATTGACAACTCCAAAATATTTAAAATAAAAAAGAAGTTTTAAAACTAAAACCCGACTACGGAAAAATTGAGCTCTAAAAAGTAAGAAACAAGAAAATATTTGAGTCTAAAATTCAATAAAACGGATAACCGTAGTCGCATGCCACCTCCAGCCTGTTGTTCATGTCGTACGTGTTTAGGACAAAGTGGCATGCGACTACGGTTATCCTTTTTGTTGAATTTTAGACTCGAATATTTTCTTGTTTCTTTCTTTTTAGAGCACGATTTTTCCGTAGTCGGGTTTTTTAATGATTGCAGAGGTTAAAGAACTTTCGCCAAGGGTGGGTCATGGGATGGGTGACCAAAAATGTATTATCACGAGTTCCTCCCTGCTTCGGAAGGCACGTTAAGCCGTTGGTCCCGGCAGCATTTGCAGTCGTTAACACCCACCAATTGGGCCCGCGTGGTGGGCTATGGCCCATCCTCCTTATCCACCCATAAGGAAGGCCTGTGCCCCAGCAGTGGGGACATTAAAAATGGTTGATGTCGAAAACTAATAGCCCTTTCTCCTCTAGATGCAACTTCAAGGCGTACTGTGTGTTCTCGTTCCTGAACACGATCGTGTACTGCGTCCCTGCTGGATGGGTGTGGGGCTCTCACGGATTCTTGAACAAGCTGGGAGCCGTAGACATAGCTGGCTCTGGGCCGGTGCATCTCATTGGTAAACGTAATTATTTTCATTGTTCTTTGCATAGGTGGTTCGTCAGCATTCGCGTCTGCCTTCATGCTAGGCCCTCGCCTTGGGAGATACGCTAGCGGCAACGCGCCACTTTTTACAGCAGTAAAGACATTACGACGCAGTAAATATAGTTCATAGTTCTTTGCATAGGTGGTTCGTCAGCTTTCGCGTCTGCCTTCATGCTAGGCCCTCGCCTTGGGAGATACGCTAGCGGCAACGCGCCACTTTTTACAGCAGTAAAGACATTACGACGCAGTAAATATAGTTCATAGTTCTTTGCATAGGTGGTTCGTCAGCTTTCGCGTCTGCCTTCATGCTAGGCCCTCGCCTTGGGAGATACGCTAGCGGCAACGCGCCACTTTTTACAGCAGTAAAGACGTTACGACGCAGTAAATATAGTTCATAGTTCTTTGCATAGGTGGTTCGTCAGCTTTCGCGTCTGCCTTCATGCTAGGCCCTCGCCTTGGGAGATACGCTAGCGGCAACGCGCCACTTTTTACAGCAGTAAAGACGTTACGACGCAGTAAATATAGTTCATAGTTCTTTGCATAGGTGGTTCGTCAGCTTTCGCGTCTGCCTTCATGCTAGGCCCTCGTCTTGGGAGATACGCTAGCGGCAACGCGCCCCTTCTTACTAGGAGTAAAGACATTACGACGCAGAAAACAAAGTTCATTGTCTTTGCATAGATGGTTCGTCAGCATTCGCGTCTGCCTTCATGCTAGGCCCTCACCTTGGGAGATACGCTAACGGCAACGCGCCACTTTTTACTAGGAGATACAGTAAATTAGTTCATTGTTCTTTGCAATTTTGCATAGATGGTTTGCTACATTTGCGTCCACGCGCGTCTCAGCCGGTACACTAACGGAAACACGGAAACACACAGAAATAAAGACTGAAATGAGCTGTAAATAAAGTTCACTGTTCTTTGCATAGGTGGTTCGTCGTTAGCATTCGCGTCTGCCTTCATGCTAGGCCCGCGCCTTGGGAGATACGCTAACGGCAACGCGCCACTTCTTACTAGGAGTAAAGACATTACGACGCAGAAAATAAAGTTCATTGTTCTTTGCATAGGTGGTTCCCAACATCAACATCTGCCCTCGTCTAATCTCGTCTAATCGTCAATAATCCTGTCACCCTGTTGTAATTATTTGGTAACGATATATTAAAGTTTGTAAATATCGTTACTTATGGATGTTACAGCTGATAAGTTTCTTGCGCCCGTTCTTCTTGTCAGCTAAAAAAGTCTGGAACGGGTGGTAGGAAAATATAGACGATTCAAAAGTACTTAATAATTAAGTTTATTTGAATAAAGCTTATTTGACTTTGACTTTGTCTCGGCCGGTACACTAACGGAAACACGCTTCTAGCTACAGAAATAAAGACTACCTAATTAGCTGTAAATAAAGTTCATTTTCCTTTGTTTAGGTGGTTCATCGGCTTTCGCGTCTGCCTTCATGCTAGGCCCGCGCCTTGGGAGATACGCTAACGGCAACGCGCCACTACCTTTGGGGAACCCTGTAAATGCTGTGATGGGGACATTCGTGCTGTGGTGGGGGTGGCTGGCTTTCAACTCTGGAAGTACTTATGGGGTAAGTAATAATTATATTACTTAACAAGGTATTTTTTTTTTAGCCACAATCCAATCTTTAGGATGTTTTCATTTTCAATTCATTAACGCTGAACTACTTTTTCAGAAGCATAGCGTCAATTAGATTCTAATAAATTACATATTTATTTATTCTTCAGGAACAAACAGTTACAATTTGAATTACAGTTGTTACTGTTTTAGTAGTAAATACTTACCTACTTACCAAAACCTCGTAGCTCTCTAAAATAAAACTCTATAAACCATAGAGTGACCATCAGCCATTTTTAATGTCCCCACTGTGAGACACAGGCCTTCCTTATGGGTGGTTAAGGAGGATGGGCCATAACCCACCACGCGGGCCCAATGCGGATGATGATGATACAGCCGGGACCAACGGCTTAACGTGCCTTCCGAAGCACGGAGGAGCTCAAGATAATAAATTTTTGGTCACCCATCCCATGACCGACCCTTGCGAAAGTTGCTTAATCTCCGCGATCGCTGGGCCAGGCGCTAAACCACTGAACCATCGTTTCCCTTGTAAATTAGTTACCTACAAATATTAAAAAAAGAATTAATATTAAACAAAATGTACCCATATTGTTATACAGGGTGTAAGCCTTATAGAGCCGAATATGGTAGATAGGACAATCGAACTGAAAACTTTTACTATATGGGACCAACTCTGAAATCGCAAAAAACACTGCTGTTTCATACATTTTAATATTTTCGGTATTAATTTCTGTATAAAACAGCAGATTTTTTTTCCGCGATTTCAAAGTCGGTCCCATAGTAAAAGTTGTTCAGTTTGATGGTCCCTATCTACCATATTCGGCTTTATAAGGGTCCCCGCAGACCTACCGGTTTCGTTTCTTTGCTTTGCTGTTCTACTTGCTGTTTAGACCGCCGGCCAACCAGGGTCATTTTCAATCTTTCGCATATTTGGACCAGACCAAATTGGCAAGATAGCCATTAGGTTGGTGTTCAAATATCATCGTCTGGGTTGCGAAGTAGGAAGCTTCTGGGAGATATGCCACCCTGAAAATGGTCTCCGTTTGCTAAAAATAAATCGATCGCATATTTATATAAATTGTGAACAGGGTTGTGGGTGTCATCATTACCTATCTGAACTATTTTTTGTGTTTTCATAACGATCGTTTAAGGCTCCGTTACGCGAAATCATTTGTCTCTGTCTTTTTCTTTACGTGTAAAGAGTATGAAAATAACCTCACTTCTGCACTTTTTCGATGTTTTTCGTTGTTTTTTCATCATTATCTTTAGCACAATTATCTTTCTTGAAAAAACTTATTGGGGCAACTGCACAGTACGTTAAAGTGTATTTTGATGTAGAATTCAATACGTTTACGCTATTATTTACGCCAAAAATATGGCCCGCGACAAGCGCTTTTGATGATATTCTGTTTTTTTTTACAATCATCTGTGAGGTTTATACGCAATTTAATGTTTGTAGCAACTAGGTAAACTCTTTAGCTTGTCGTATGATTTTTTTGGTGGCTACAAGTTTACGTTTTCTATATAAAGATATGGCCCGCGCAAACCATGTTTTCCTATTACCGCCCCTTATGGAACAAAGCTCACAAGAACATTCTTATATGTGAAATGTACTTAGATTGAAAATATGCGATAGATTGAAAATGAGCCTCTTGGCCGGCGGTCCATTGCCGGACAGCAAAGCAAAGAACGGAAACCGGTAGTTCTGGGGGGACCCTAAGAATATTACCAAACACCTTGTATAAGCGACGATATCGAAATGCCTAAGTATAGTACTTATAGGTACTGTTCTTTCACGTGATGTGTTTGTAGGGTGACCAACAATTATAGTTTCTTAGAGAAAATTATTCAGTTTCGTGGACTGAACTCATTCTTAATTCATCAATGCCCAAAGGCGTCAGAATTTTATTGTTGTCTAGAAACAATAGAAAATCTATAGTGTCTCATTTTTCGGGCGTTGATGGGTTAAAAGCCTTGTGCATAAATTGTAAAAATAATTTTCATGGTGTCACCTTGCATAAAAGTTAGTTTTTAGGCTTAGAATAATAACGCGTTATTATTCTAAGTTCTTAGGGTTCCGTACCCAAAGGGTAAAAACGGGACCTTATTACTAAGACTCCGCTGTCCGTCTGTCTATCTGTCTGTCTGTCACCAGGCTGTATCTCATGAACCGTGATAGCTAGAAAGTTGAAATTTTGACAGATGATGTATTTCTGTTGCCGCTATAACAACAAATACTAAAAATAGAATAAGATTTATATTTAAGGGGGTTCCCATACCACAAACGTGTTTTTTTGCCGTTGTTTGGTACGGAACCCTTCGATGCGAGTCCGACTCGCACTTGGCCGGTTTTTTTATGTTTCTAGATTGCAATTTGCATTGATAAGTTGTTTCACCAGGGGGCTGATTACGTACCTAACTCTGTTGCTAACAATTCTCGATTGAAACCACAGTTACATTTTACATTGCTGCTTTAAGCAAGATAGTTGACACGTTTGTTCTTGAAAATGCAGCAATGTAACTACGATTTCTATCAGAGTTGATAGCAACAAAGTTTCAAAATCAGGGGACAGGCTTTAATTTTAACCCTTGATCGTTGATCCTGAAACTTCGCCACTAAATTATTAATACGCCAATTGCAACCCTCTCAGTAACAAATTAAACTTTAAAATTGCTTGAAAGTTTGAAAACAAACAAGCCACTGACAAGGTCACCATTATCTTGAACACGCATGCATAATGTAGTTAGGACGTAAACATATTACTGGACTAAAGGGCTGATTGTGTTCATAAGCGGAGCGGGCAGCGTGATAGTCATAGACAAAGAGATACGATAGTCGATAATGGCGTCGATTCGGTTGGCAACGACTTAACTAAATTGACGGGACTAAACTAAATTTGGTTTTCCATCCTTTTCTTTCTATATCGAAAAGACAAGAACAGAATGCTAAAATTTAGTTTAGTCGTGCTAACCGAATCGACACCATTGTCTATGGTAAAAAAAGATTTTTTACCGAAGACTTGGCCTTATCGTCACTTAACATGATGAGATGAAGGCCAAGCAGTATCCCGTTGTGCAAAAGTGTAAAATAAGTTTTACGAAAATCCCCCGACTAAAATTGATGTAGGTTGTATACATATTTATCCACCTATTCTTAAATTACAAACGCAAGAAAAATCCGTCGGGGGCTGCCATTGCCATCTGTCTAAAAGTCTAAAGTAACTTAAAATAATTAATCATAACTGCAAAATATTAGTTCATTTCGGAGCAGGTAATGGCCATATGGCATAAGAATAAATAAAACTAATGGCAGCCCCAACGGATTTTTCTTGCGTTTGTAATTTAAGAATAGGTGGATAAATATGTATAGAACCTACATTACTTTTAGTCAGGGGATTTTCGTGAAACTTATTTTAACTCTTTTTACAAATTAACAGTAATATGTAAGATAATTAATTTAATTTGTCAAGCTTACACGCTCACTAGACATGAAATAAAACAATTTTTAACGGATACCTGGGGCGGTTTTATTAAAAGTACTTTGGTAATTAGTTGGTATTTGGTTTGATTTTTGGTTTTCCCGACGTTTCGGCACCTTTGCAGCTGCCGTGGTCAAGGGGGTCCATATTCGGTTGCATAAAACAGAAAGGCATATTTTTGCACTGCATAAAGTTTTTTGGCATACTCATCATTTCGTATAACGTTCATACAGAATAAATCATAACGCATACTTTTTTTCCGCATAACCTCTATTGTAATAATAATGTATCGGCACATTTCTTTTTTGCATAAATATTTTTGCTATACCGATTACTAATCATACCATTTATTGGCATATCAATCTTTATCATAAATATTCCAAGTCATATTTATCAAATATCATAATGTTAACGGGTAGAAATTATACTAACAAATTAGTAACACCGTAAATAAAATTTATTTATGTTTTATAGTTTAGAAACTTTGCTATAATTGAAGCATAGGCGTATAGAGTTGACCATGACCATCAGGCATGCAACATGCAAACAAGCATGCAGCATGCAAGCAAGCATGCAGCAAGCAAGCAAGCATACAGCAAGCAAGCAAGCATGCAGCATGCAAGCAAGCATGCAGCATGCAAGCAAGCATGCAGCATGCAAGCAAGCATAAAGCATGCATGCAAACATGCAACATGCATGCAAGCATTGCACTGCGAGTGGTCAAAATACTAACCTAACCTAACCTACCTATAGTGCATTATTTTTTTTTCTTTATAGAGGGGGGCCTCAGGCCCCCCGACCCCCCCGATTCGCACTTCGTATTTTATGGTAAATTACCTTTAGACGTATAACAATTATACCCTTTCCTTTTATGGTAATTAAAATTATCTTCAAGGAGATTAGAGTAAGTAAGAATTATGCCGATGAAACCTTTCTGCGTTCATAAAACTCTGCTTATCATAAATTATGCGAAAAGACTTTATGCCAAAACTGTTATGCCAAACGACATTATAACTAAAAAGATTATGCGACTGAAATGGCACCCTGGTCAAGGTGCCGAAACGTCGGGAAAAGCATAACACACCATAAACCATTTCATAATTAATTTAATAGAAAAAATACTAGAAAAAATCGACTCAACCGTAGCAGCTCAGACGAGATTCGAACCCGCACCCTTGGGATTCCGGCCCAATGTGCCGACCAATTATGCTACCGAGTCGCTAGTGGGAGTGTTAGGTTTAGCTCGAACATTCACGCGGTAGATCAACTAAGTTAATGTTTTGGATTCACACGGCAGATGTCTCGGTGTTCTACTGGTGTACTTACGTACTGCGAGTGAAGGTGCCAAGCGCGCATTGCGATCGGTTGCGAACATTATCAAACGTTCGTTTCACTTCGCTACACGCTAGGTGACTCGCTAGTCTCTAGAGTCTAGACTAGGCGCTAAGCAAGCCACCTGTCAGTGCGTGCGTGTATAAAAATGGTCACTCAGTGTAGTTGACTATATGGCCGTCCCTGACACAGGCGCGGTCGCAGCCTGAAATTTTGGGGGGGTCACTAATAATAATAATTGCTGTTTTGTAAATGTTTTAGATGCTTTTTCTATGTGACATGTACGATTTTGGGGGGGGTCATGTCCCCTGTGACCCCCCCCTCGGACCGCGCCTGCCCTGACATTGCCAAGTGCTCACTACTTCATATTCTGATCACGCATCATTAGAGTAGGCCTAATATAATACGTCTTTTGCTAAGAATTAATCATTGAATTCTATACCATAATTCACTCACAAGTCAGAAACGCCACTTCATGATATGAATCTGCAATGTAGAATTAAGTATATAGGTACCTACTTACCTAATACTTATCTTCTTGTGATTTTTTTAGTGCTTTACATAATAAACCAAAATAAACATTTTAATTGAGACACGTACACCCAATTGCACTAACATTAAGAATCGCCTAAGTCTTTTCTTAACTACAACTCGACCAAAATAACTAGGCGAATGACAGCTACATGACCACTAAGTTTGACACCGTTTTAATTTGGTCGTGTTGTAGTTAGGAACAAACTTAGGCGATCCTTAAGTTTAGTGCAATCTTGGGAGTGTCCCGAAACTAGTAGCCATGTATCTGTTATCATTAAAGTATGGAATCCGTTAATGTGCTAATTAACTAGATTAACTGATCTGCACATCGAGTCAGGTAAAGTTTTTCATAATGTAGCAGATTTCTGCACTAAAGTGCGGAAATCTAGTTAAAACTAGAATCTGCATGTTAACGGATGCTACACGGATTTTAAAGTGCAGAAAACAGTCTTCAGAACATTTAAGATAAAGTCATATTGAAAGTAAATTTTACAAAAACGACACGACGTTTTTGGATCATAACGCGTTTATTTCGTTTCGGACATGAGTACTATTATATTATTCTGTGCTTTGGGGTTGTAAATTATTTCCAATTATCGGGTTAATGCAAGCAAACCCGCTGGCAAAAAAAATAGCTAAATAAAATTAAAAAATATTAAAAACACGACTGCCCTGCCAAAAACAAACTAAAAAGTTTAATAACAAGTGTAATTTGCAGTCGGGCCGTCGGGGGACCGTTACATGGAATAATTTTTGATCAAAGAGGTCCCCCGACTGCAAATTACACTTGTTATTAAACTTTTTAGTTTGTTTTTGGCAGGGCAGTCAATATTTTTTAATTTTATTTGATTATTTTTCACACATTTTAGTGACAAATTATATAGTTTTGGAATGTGCTCATCAAGGCCTTTCATTTGATGCCCATATTGTAATAAATGAAGAAAAAATTTTTTTTTACATTTGAAAGTGGCGTCGTACAGTCGCCATATTATTTTTTTTCAAAAAAAAATATAGCCAGTGTCACTCGGGTTACTGCAAGGATTCTAACGAAACCCTATACATCCAAATCAGTGCATTTAGAAGTTATGGTGGAATAAAGAAACTCACATACCCACAAACATACATGAACCCTGAACACATATACACTCCTTTTTAGGCAGTCGTGTAAAAACTGCTCTGTTTTTTTTATTTACCTACGTCTTAAGAGCAGAGAAAAAACAGCTTCTTCCTTTCATCACTAAGCCCACACCCTAACTGTTCATTTGTCATCATAGTGAATCCAAAAGAGCGCCAATTAGCCCTAAACTATGCCGTTTACGTCGCTAATGCTACTCGTTCGCTTCTCGATTACCGCCAAATGACGGCCATTTTGAAGTCCATTTGTCATCATCATATTGAATCCAGTAAATAGTGCCAATTAACTCTAAACATCGCTTTTAAAGCAACGCATTGAGAAACTTTTTCCGTATCATCTGTCTCACTCAAACTCTCGTAAATGACTCCATTATTAAATTACTCCACATAATTACACTCATGGCAAACAAACAGTTTTGGGACGACAAACCGTTTTTTTTTTCGTTAAAATAAAAAAACATCTATACCTATCTATTTTATCTACACCCATGCTTTAAATCCTCTGTAAAGGGTTTTGAAACTTACACCCGCACCCTGATTATCTAAAAAGAAACTATTTAGCGACCGGTTTCATTCCACATACATTGCTACTTTTCTTCGGTATGTTTTTTTTTAATCCAAAAAGAAGTAGCAATGGATCACTATCATCTATGAACTGCAACCGGTCGCTAGGTGGTTTCTAATTAGATAATCAGCCCGCCGATTGCACTAAACTTAAGGATCGCCTAAGTCTGTTCCTAACTACAACATTACGATATCCGAGCGAGAAGTCGCGCTGCCCACGCGCGAAGTGTTACATTATGAAATTCAGTACTTACAACATTATATAGGTAACACTCGTTCGGATGATATAATGACGAGTAGGAGGAGGAGGAAAGTTAAAACCCTTTCTAAAGGATACATATCATGGGTACAGGCAGATAAAGTCTTGTATGCAACTGTACATAATTAATTAGGTATTAAAACACTCATGTGATACTATAATCACACGAGGCGAATGTTGGCAGTAAGCTAACCGTTTCAGAACCTTTTACAGAGGATTTAAAGCGTGGGTGTAGATAAAAGGTATTATATATAAATAATGTATACCTACTATTATAAAGGTCGTCTTGATTATTTTTCACCAAACACCCTTGTAACATTTTATAATTTTTTGAAGGTCAGCGGTGCTAAATGGCAGTACGCAGCAAGAGCGGCGGTTATGACTATGATGGGTTCCTTCGGCGGAGGGTGCTTCGGAATAATGTGAGACGTTTTATAAATGGGCTATTATATAACTATCAGCTACTTTCGAAAAAATTTTTTTTATCTGGAAGTGAACACTTGAAAAAGCCTATTTCCGTTATAAAAACGATTTCGTTTCATGATTTCTTAGAACTTTGTCATTTGGAGGGTGCGATTGTCTCGAGCGATCTTCTGAGCCACCAATAAGTTTGAAACGTATTGTTTACGGCTACCATATTCTGCTACGACTACTACGGCTACGACATTCTGCTACGGCTACTACGACATTCTGCTACAACAAAGTTTTTTCTTACTACCGATATTTAAAACGTCAAATCTTCATACATTCCAACATCTTTCCAACGATAATTTCTTTATCATTTGGCTGAAATGCTTACGTAAGTAGAAGGTACTGACTGAGTATATTTTTGCTTACAATTGTAAATAATTCAAATCAATATTTCTTTTAGCTTTACAATGATCAAGAACAAAGGCAGAGCTGATGTGTTAGACCTCATCAACAGCATTCTAGGATCTCTAGTTTCTATCACAGGTGAGATATACGTTGCCCCCGTATTACAACCTCTTAAAACTTGACAGTTTTCTGAACGGCTATCAATGAGTCTCTTTTGTTTGCTATAGGTACAGTGAGAAAGAAATGTAACTATAGCAATTCATAAACCTGGCAAGTTATATGAGGTTGTAATACTCCCCTGTACTTTTAAATATTTATAAATAATGCTGGGTAGTCTTCCGCTGGGTGCGGGTACGGGTTCGAGCTCTTGCTCCTTCCCCGGGCTTCATCTCGTGGGGCGACTGCCCCACGGCGTTGTGTGCCGCTATACGCGGCCGCCTTTCGGCGTGTAGGGTGTCCCCCCGCCGGAAGTTGCTGCGCGGCCCTCTGCGCGGTCTGCCGCACCAGGTGAGACCCCCATAGTGGGGGAGGCCCAGCGAGCGCCTGCGAACGGGCCACGGCTTAGGCAACGGGGTAGGGGTTATAATTTGGTGAATGGGGTTCAGGGTGGGAGGGTGGGATTGGGTGGGGTGGGCTGGAGAGATGGCGGGGGCACAATGTGACGGGGCAGCGCCTTCCTCGTCTTCCTTTTGGCCCATGTGTTGGTGGGGGAAGGAGCCCTTACCACTGGTGGTGTAGTCGTTGATAAATAGATAAATAAATAGATAAAATAGATAAATAATATATACTGCCCGGCATATATATTGGCAAGAGAATGAAAGAGACAAAAGATGCGCAGTAGCCATAAACTTAACTCGTGTTTATTACTGCGCATCTTTTGTCCCTTTCTTTCTCTTGCCAATATATATGCCGGCATCTGTACCTACTGGTAAAATCACTAAGGTGTTGGTTAATTTAAATCTTATAACAGCCATCTTTATTCGAAATTCTGTTAATAAATTGAATAGGTATTTTGTGATCGACTATAAAATTTTTTTTTGCTAATATTCGACTCCCCGCAAGCTACCGACCAAACTATCGCCCGATAGTTTGGTCTTTTAATCAGTATGAAGAAGTATGCAACTGCGCACATTACAAAGATTTGGTATCGGCCGATTCTTAATATTAAATTCTTTTTATTATAGTTTCAAGATTATGATTATTATTGTTTTTTTTTCTATCGAGAGAAGTTTTAGCTAGGTATCATGTTTCAGTCAATCGAAAAACTGAGTACCTACACTCCCTACTATAGTCTATTTTCTACATTATTTTGAAATCTTTATTCAATTGTACCTATTTGGCGTTGTAGGAATGGTACGGCAAGGGAATGCAATCCGCATAATCCGTTATTCGAAAAATCCGGATATCCGCTCATTTTTACTAGACTTCCAAATCCGGATTTGAAAATCAAATTCGGATTTTTCGAATAATAAGAAATTTTTACAAAAAAATAAAACGAGCAAGTTTCTCGGAAGTATTTTTACTTACGATTAGAGCAATCGAGCGAATAGCATAGCAACTGGGCGAATAGCAACTGAAGTATTCCACTTAGAGCAACTTTCGATATTTAACAAAATGACTTACAAATATATTGATAGTTGCTTTAAGCGGAATACTTTAGTTGTTATTCTTCCAATTGCTATTCACTCAGTTGCTATAAATGGAACACTTCGTTTCTCGCACTAGCTAAACGGTAGATGCTAAATTCTAGATGACGCCATTCACGCGTCTTGCTAGTGCCGTGTCTCAGGTCTGTCACATTAAGTCCCAAAAAGTTCGTTTGGTTGAACCAGCTCTCCTGATGTACCTGCCGATCCAACTCTCCTTCTTCATCGTCAATTTCGAAGTGTTCTTGCAGCGTCTTTAGCTCGACCAGTGGGTCTACCGCGCAAGTGTTATTGGCATCGCTATCTACTTCATTTGACAGATAGGTATGACACATTGCTACTTTTCTATGATAAGTTTTAATTTGTGCCAAAAAGAAGAAGCAATGTGTGCGATGCTGATGACACTTGCGCGGTAGGGGCCCCTGGACCACCTTCCACTTCGCTTCGGCTTCGTTTCGCTTCTTGGTGGTCGTACGGAGCGCGCATCTAACCTTTGTATCACTTCCATTAGTGCGTGTGGTGCGCTTGCTTCTTGTCGACTGGAAAATGTAAAATTGCCATCATCTTCTATGCGAACTTCTTGGTTGTTTTCACTGGCGCGCGTAAGGTCTCTTTTTCCCGTTGGCGTGGTGGCATATAGTCTTCCGGATGGTGCGCTGGTGACAATCCTCCTAACCTCCTAAGGAACGAGTGGCTAATACGGTGCGTCTCTCAATCTCTCAGGGCTTTATCACATTAAGTGCCATGTATATTTAAAATTCACATAAACTAAACAAAATATTATGTTGTTTAGTTATGTACATTTTTATCATATTAATATATTATTATGATATATTTCTTTTTTGTTAGGTGCATTTGTATAATTCACACTCTTTATAGAGTGTGATTTTTAGTTTTATTAGCGCTTTTTCGACGTCTTATCGCGCGATTTTTCTGACGCTTCGGAATAGGACATATGACTTCTCTACTGTGTGTTTGCACGAGCGATTTTTTTAACGCGCGATATTTTTTATCCCGTTCCACAGTCAGTCACATTGTGTTCTATTAGAAGCTTCAGATAACTATACTAAGACTATTTTAATTACATTTGAGCAATAGGCTTGCAATAGAGTTTTTGGCGGGATTTTGTCGAGTTCAGTTCGGTGACTATTTTAATTATTCGCAAATTGATTCATAGTGGATATTGTGTCTTAAAATTGGTGCAGTTTTGTGGTACAAGTGTCTACGCAACTGAACAATATGTGGGATAATGGAAATAGGCGCGATCTTGGGTGTGTGAAGCTGAGACTTTTATTGTAGTGGTCGCTACCTCGGCAAAACTTACCGAGTAAACTGTCTTACTTCCAAGAAGAAAGTAGATTGCCATAACAAAAGTAAGAAGAAGAAGAAGGCTTGCAATAGGTAACATCATAATTTTGTAGTGTTTTATGACAAAAAAGTATTGGATTTGATTAATATTGTCTTTTCATTGAATCCACTTACATAAATATAAGAGACATCACATTAGTGAACCTTTATAGACAGAAATGATTTATTTTTATAAAAAAGAAAATATTTTTAAAAAAATCCGTAATATCCAGATAATCCAGATTTGACCAAATATCCGTTCTTAAAAACCCGGAATTTGAAATATATACGGATTTGCATTCCCTAGGTACGGCCCTTTAAAGTGGGCGCAGCATCGTGTTGTCCAACAGGCCGCTAATGTGTGTAGTTGCGTTAGTTAGCTATATTTATTGTGTGTTAGCGGGTTGCTTCCTGTACGTGGGAGGTGCTCGTGATATGCCGGAACTTCATAATGGTCCATGATGGGCACAATTCATCATACGTTGCCGGTTTTATAACAAATGCTTCAAAGTGGTTCTTTCAAAAGCATCAATTTATGATAAATTGTGCCGATCATAAGCGAATGTGTGTAGTTGCGTTAGTTAGCTATATTTATTGTGTGTAGCGGGTTGCTTCCTGTACCGCGCGTGGGAGGCGCTCGTTATAGGAGCGGTGGGTGCAGCCATCGTGTCGATGGCGGCGCCGTTATTCGACATGATGCGGGTTGATGATCCGGTTGGTGCGAGCGCGGTGCATGGCGCTGCTGGATTTTGGGGTGAGTGAGTTTAGAATATAAAATCCAATTACCTAATCCTACAAACCTTGGCAGCTTGGCACGTATCTTTAGCGGTGACAGTTAATGGGCAGAAGTAATATTTGGTTATCATTTTCGGGAGACATGGTGCAGTCTACTGCATACATGCGCAGTAATATTGGTAGTGTCGTGGAGAATGCATGTGTATGAAATTTTTCATTTACCTACGACACTACTGGGCTGGTAGTGTAGAAGGGGAAAAAATACCCACGACACTACCAGTAGTGCGCCTTGTTAGTGTCGTGGGGAAGAAGGGCGCAGTAATCCCCTCCAATTTTTGTCTGCTAAAGATACGTGCCGAGGCTTGTACTAATATTATAAATGCGAAAGTTTGGACGTTTGTTACTCAATCACGCAAAAAATTGTATGAAAGCCTCACAGATAGTAGCCTGGATCAAAACATAGCATATTTTTGATCCCAGTCAAAGGTTCCCTAAATTTTGCCGAATGTCCACGCGGACGAAGTCACAGAATAGCTAAACGAAGTCCTTCAAAACTCCAACGCGGCTCTCCCCTAGCTTTGCTAGAAATATCTGTAGATACGCCCATGCATTGTTTATTGGATTCCTAAAACTATCGTAGTGCCATAGGTCGATTGTCTCCAATACACTTTCTAGTGAGCCTTTAGAAGAAATCCCCAAGGGCTGACAGAATTAGTTAAGAAACAAACTCTATAAGTGGCTCTATACAACGTGTTACAAAAGTACCCCTAATGCCAAATATGGTAGATAGGGACCATCAAACTGAACAACTTTTACTATGGGACTAACTCTGAAATCGTGAAAAAAAAAACAAACATACGTTTTGATATTTCCGTTATAAAATTTTGTATGAAACAGCTGATATTTTTTTTTTGCTATTTCAGAGTTGGTCCCATAGTAAAAGTTGTTCAGTTTGATGGTCCCTATATCTACCATATTCGGCATTAGGGGTATTTTTGTAACACGTATAATAGGTAAGTATTTGTTTCCAGGTGTCATAGCAGTTGGTCTGTTTGCTGACAATCCGATTCCAATGGAAACCACCAACGGCAGATCTGGACTTTTCAAGGGTAATATACACACGCTGAAATTTCAATCATTTTTGGTTCCCGCAGTGGGGTGGTTTCACTCATGATTACAAGCAACTTTTAATATGGGGACTCTGTTATCGCGAAAAAAAAACAGCTGTTCCATACAAAAGCGCCATACCTACTCAACCTTAATGTATGGAACAGCTTATTTTTTTCTTTATTTTCTTTCTCTTTTCATAGGTGGTGGTTGGTACCTACTAGGTGTCCAAACTTTAACCGGATTTTGCCTGATGGCTTGGGGGGCGCTAGTAACTATGGCCCTGCTGTGGGCCATAGACAAAGTACTGCCTATAAGGATGGACCCCTATGAAGAACTACTGGGAGCTGATCTGACTGAACATAGGATTAGACATGGACAGGTAAAACTTGTATAGTTTAAGTGTAATGCTAAGAATATACGTGTTTTTTTATGTTTGGCCTTCACCTCACCTGATGTTTAAATGACGATAAGGCCGAAGGTGGAAGCGCACTACACCCGGAATCCTCACCACTGAGGAACTGTCTATCTTACCTCTAACTGCCGGAACACAACAGTTGTTATTATGGCGTCAGACTTAGGTAAGATGGTGGTAGCTAGCCAGGTAGCCAGGCGGACTTGAAATAAGCCCTACCACTAACCGAGTACAAATGTACCTCTCTTCTGGGAATCGAACCCGGGACCCTGCGTCTTACATGGGTGGGCTAACCACTAGACCACAGAGGCGGTTAGGGACCATCAAACTGAACAACTTTGACTATGGAACCAACTCTGAAATGGCGAAAAGAAATCAGCTGTTTTATAAAAAATAAATTATGAAACAGTTGATTTTTTTTCGTGATTTCAGAGTTGGTCCCATAGTAAAAGTTGTTCAGTTTGATGGTCCCTATCTACCATATTCGGCATTAGGGGTTATTTTGTAACACGTTGTATAGATTTTTTCAACTGATACATTTAAAGCATCCTTGTTTTTTGACTGCATTTGTTTTACACTGTCTTTTTTATGAAAATTCTAAGAACTGTGCCTTTCGTAATCCTGAAGTTTGATCAAAAAACCCTAAACTACTTACATACTCAAAAGGAGATCGCAGAAGTGGGCCTAACCCGTTACAGGAATCAGAGTTAACTAAAATTAAGTGTAATTTTTAGTCATGTCTTAAGTTTCCGCAAACTACAGACTTTCTATTGGCCGATAGTTGGGTCGCACCGTTTTTAATATGAAGAATCAGCCGATACCAAATCGTTGAAATGTGCGCACTTGCATACTTCTTCATACTGATTAAGCGTGCCCGCAGACTACAGACTTTCTATAGGCCGACAGTTTAGTCGGGCTCTCAATCAGAATGAAGGTGTATGCAAGTGCGCACACTAGAACGATTCGGTATCGGCCGATTCTTCAAACAAAATCAACTATTGGCCAGCTGTCGGCCGACAGTTTGGTCTGTAGTCTGCGGGGACACTAAAGGTCCGACCAAACTATCGGGCGATAGTTTGGTCTGTAGTTTGCGGAGATTCTAAGAATTAATATTGGTGTCGATTCGGTTAGCACGACTTAACTAAATTGACAGGATAAACCTAATTTTAGCATTCTGTTCTTGTCTTTTCGATACAGAAAGAAAAGGATGGAAAACTAAATTTAGTTTAGTCCTGTCAATTTAGTTAAGTCGTTGCCAACCGAATCGACACCATTGTGTATTATTAATAGAAAATTAAAATTAATCCTATCAAAGGTGGGAGTATCCCGGGCAGTATCGGCATTGCGTCCGTTTCACAGATCTAACAGTATTGAAGAAATCGGCGGAGTGGGCGTTAATACTGGACACAAACTAGTTGTTGATCGACTGCAAGAGGTAAGGGGGCGCAGTCTGCACACTAGCGCCGCCAAGGGCGAGCAGGGAGGGGTAGCTGCCCCCCCTAGAGGGTAAAAAAATGTAGTCAACTGCAAAGTAACCAAAGTTCTAAGGCCGTGCAATTGACTTGCGTTACCGATAAATCACGCATCTCAAAACTTAAATAAATTCACTAGGTGCTCTTGACTGTATCTACAATTTACACACATCAACTTTGTCTAGGGATACAAGTGCTATTTTCATACAAACGAGGTAACTTTGAAGCCTTGGTTTCCTGCCAGGGATGTACTGTGCTGTGTGTGATCTGATGACGGCTATCCTGGGATTGAATGGAGGAGATACAGATCGCTATACACACCCAACTGATCTGACCAGCATTCACTTCCTGGATAGCCGTCATCAGATCACAGCACAGTACATCCCTGGCAGAAAACCAAGGCTTCAAAGTTACCTCGTTTGTATGAAAATAACACCTGCTATCCCTAGACAAAGTTGATGTGTGTATTAACTTGCTCCCCCTGGGCCATGGGCTGGAGACACGCCCTTGAGCGCGTCCATTGGAAAAAAATCATAAGAGCTTAAATAAAGACGAAATTGTTAATTATCTCTCTGTAGTGCACTCCGAACAAGCTGTGTTGTTGTACTTTTTTATCACTTAAGCAAACAATATTTTCTAGCCTGTCCTTTAGTTTGATGGACTTTTATTGCGAAAAGTGGGCACTTTTCAGTCCAGAGGCCGTATTACGAGCTCTTAAATCCTGCCAGGTTTATAAATTGCTGTAGTGACATCTCTTTTTCGCTGTATAGCAAATAAAAGAGATGGATTGATAGCCAGTCAGAAAACTGACTGGAAATAAGAGGTCATAAATATAGCCCCAGGGATTGAAAATTGGCCACTTTTCGCAATAAAAGTCCATTAAACTAAACGACAGGCTAGAAAATATTGTTTAAGTGATAAAAAGTACCGCAAAGCTTGTTCTGAGTAAACTACAGAGAGATAATTCACAATTTCGTCTTTATTTAAGCTCTTATGATTTTTTCCAATGGAGGCGCTAGTGTGCAGACTTGCGCCCTCGTAAGTCGTAAGCAGGCATAAAAAAAATGATTTTTTGACTTACAACTAAGCAATCCTTACTCCTTACTTCAACATTAGCCATTTTTAACGTCCCCACTGCTGGGGCATAGGTTCCTTATGGGTGGGTAAGGAGGATGGGCCATAACCCACCACGTAGGTCCAATGCAGATTGGTGGGTGTTAACCAGTGCCAGATTAAGACCACTTGATACCCCAAGCAATTCACGCATGTGGGCCCCCTATATAGGGTTACCATCTACGTAAGGGAGGATGCCTGTCTAGAATATGCACAAAATTCCAGATTTTTCAGAAAAATTAGTCTTTAGTTAAAAAAATTGCCGCGTAGCGCGGTTTTTTGTTAGTTTCATCAACTGTCTATAGCAAAAAATGGCCGAGCAGCGCATTTTTTTGTCAGTTTCATTCACTAATATTGTACTCTTGTCTTGCCTGTCTATATCTAAAAAATACAGCCACGCAGCGCGATTTTTCGTCGGTTTCATCCACTTATCTTGTAGTTAGTTAGTCATGGCAACACAAATGAAATTGAATTAAAACATTTTTGTATTTTTATTTCTTACAAAAAAAAATTTTTTTTTTTTCGGTGCCGATTATGGTGCCCCCCAGACGTGATGCCCTAAGCAATCGCTTAATTTGTTTAAGGGTTAATCCAGCACTGGTGTTAACGACTGTAAATGCATCCGGGACCAACGGCTTAAGGCGCCTTCCGAAGCAGGGAGGAACTCGAGATATCTAAGAAATTTTATATCCATCAGGTTTGAGAAGCCACGCCAGCTTTTAAAGCGCAGCTCACACCATCATTTAGCACATGAGTAGATTATTTTGCAGCACAAATCCTGGATTTTGGAGCAAAATATATCACGAGATATATCAATGCAAAGGTGGCTCCTCAGCAGCGACGTATTCTCCATAGACGTAATGACACCCCAGTGGTGTCGTTTACAATTTTATTGGCAACCACACCACTACCGAGTACCGACCGACTAGTGAAGAGTAACATGTCATGTCACAGAATACATAAGTGGTCAAGTCTGCTAATGTTTTCGTCAAAATCGTAGTTCAATGGTGTTTGAATGGTAACGCTTTTTGATTCTTAAACCCAACTGAACACACATTGTGTTCCTTAAACCCAAAACGGAAACATTGTCTTGATTTTGGGTTTTAAGAAACAAGAACTGTGTCAAAAAGCATTACCATTAGAACACCATTGAACTACGATTTTGACGAAAACATTAGCAGATTTGACCACTTATGTATTCTGTGACATGACATGTTACTCTTCACTAGTCAGTCGGTACTCGGTAGTGGTGTGGTTACCAATAAAATTGTAAACGACACCCCAGGTCATGTGGTGATCTGATCTAACGAATGATAAATGATATCGATAAATGCAAGTTTAGTATTAAAACTTCACTACGGTGGTGTGGCTACCAAAAATATTGTTATCAATACCTCAGTGGTGTCATCCAATAGTGTCATTAACAATACACGTAAACTTCCAACAGATTAACCTTAAAAGCAACAAAGACAAGCTAAATCTCCAAATGTTTGCAAACGAAGCATTTGTGGATGACCAACAGCCAGAATCTACATTCAAGAATGGCATTTTGAATAAAAGACCTGGCAACCCTGAGAACGAACTCCACAGAGCTCTGGACTCTATGGTCAGGGATATTGATGGCACCAATTATAAAAAGAGTAAGTATCTATCAATGAGGGCTTTCAAAATGACAAAGAAAACCGGCCAAGTGCGAGTCGGACTCGCGCACGAAGGGTTCCGTACCAAAAACGGCAAAAAAAAACACGTTTGTTGTATGGGAGCCCCCCTTAGATATTTATTTTATTCTGTTTTTAGTATATTTTGTTAATAGCGGCAAAAAAATACATCATCTGTGAAAATTTCAACTGGCTATCACGGTTCATGAGATACAGCTTGGTGACAGACAGTCGGACGGACAGACAGACGGACGGCGGAGTCTTAGTAATAGGGTCCTGTTTTTAACCTTTGGGTACGGAACCCTAAAAAACTGTAGGCTATGTTGATAAAAATGTATGTGTCAATGTGGTTTTTTTACTAAGCTTCGAAGAGTACTCAGATAGGCAGGCAGATGTAACTATAGAATGTTTCTCTTTGGGCAGATGTCAGCCAGCGAGCGCTTACTTGCTTCTTTGGTACAGGCCGTTTATTTTTAAAAGCCAATTTTGACACTTCTCTTTCCATCAACGCCATCTAGTGGGGCAAATAGTTACTTTTTTTTTTAAATGTCACTTTGAAGAGCCCTCATTCTAGCAACAGTGGCAATAAATAAAGAGTAATATACCTTTACTCAAAAATGCTTGTAATATGGTCATTATTTTGACAACCTTCTTTGAGCAAAGTCGAGGTTGCCGCGCTCCTCCGATGGTGACGCGGCAAAGTTGTATGAGATTTCATTATTGTCTTGTTTTAGCTACCAGCAATTTCCTTTGAGAATCCATTATTGTCGAGTTTTGTTTCAAATATAGAACGCCACACCTATTGCTCTCTCAGTCACACTCGTTGTGGTAAGCGCGGTGAGCCGCCATTTTCAATCCCATTCTTTATCTGCGCGGGTGTTGTACATTGAGGGGAGAAAACCCTATTACACAGGTGATATTTGTATTTTTATGAAAAATTTGTATGGAAAAATATAAAAAACTCGCACTTGACCGTTTTTTGACCTTTCATTAAATACCTTTTGACCACTTCCGGGGTACCTTAGGGGGTCGAAAAAAACCTTATTTTTTGACTCCGACGCACCGTTTCTGAGATATTTGCATTTTTGTATTTTTTTCGAAATTAGGTTATACGTACCCACTATAGTAGTAGGTAGTACTCGCATTTTTGAGTAAAGCACTATACAAGCCTTGGTCCACAATGACTGCACTGCTGGCCACGTTATGATGGCATCGAGCGAAGCTTAACTACGCTCTCGGCCTTCAAGCTTGGTCATCATTGCAGCCCTTGCTGTCCGCGCTATAAAGGCCTCGACCTCCGGTCTCGGCCTTTATTTCAGCTTGGCCATCAAGGGCTGCAATGCTGACTGCGCTGTGACGGCCTGGACCTGCGCTAAGCTCCGCTCTCGGCCATCATAATCGCTGCCAGCAACGCAGTCATTATATATACCGCGGCAGTAATGTACTAATTTTAGAAAAATTCTGGCAACACTAGCAATAAATAATGGAGTCTATCTCCCATTAGCTAGATTAGGGCCCATCTTTAAAGGTTCCAAACATGTTCCAAATAATTTGTCTGACAGATAATTTCATAAAAAACATCTTACTGTTATTTTTTTTATAAAATAACAGATATTTATCCCCCATTACATTAACTTCTTATCGTATGAGGAATAGTGGCCACCTCTGGTGTTAGAGTTTATCAAGCCGCCTGTAAGGCCTCTAACTTGGCTTAACGACTGTTATCAGATGACAACAGCCAGGACCAACGGTTTAACGTGCGCTCCGAAGCATGGTAGCGCTCAGTTATAATGCCACTTTAATGGTCACCCATCCGACACCTGGCCGGACCGAGCGTTGCTTAACAAGCGTGATCAAGTACGATCAGTCTGTCAAGCTCCGCCATGAGCGCTTGACTTATTAACAATACTGATAATAAAACTGACTAAACTAAATTAAAAGACATTGTTATTCGTCCATACAAGTTAGCCACGTGTGCCAGCTACAGTCATGTGTATTCGCGCCTTAACAAGCATGTGTATCATAATATATGATTTCATTCACTGCATAATAGATGATTTCATTCACTGGCTGAATGCACTGAACTCCCAATACCCAAGCCATAATTTAAAAAAATACTCATAATGTACTGACAATAAAAATCCTTTTTAATAATGCTTACATAACCAGAAGTGTCCGTTACAATCTAAATATTGATAATTATTGCAGAAAATATGTTAAGAATTTTCATATGTGCCAAATTTGTGTTGGTTCATAGGCTAATTTGTCCTTTACTGATAATAAAACTGTTACTAAGTATACTACATGTTAAAAAATAACACCTTATGCCGAATATGGTAGATAGGGACCATCAAACTGAACAACTTTAACTATGGGACCAACTCTGAAATAGCGAAAAAAAATCAGCTGTTTCATACAAAAACTAATAAGGTAAATATCAAAATGTATGAAACAGCTGATTTTTTTTTTTCGCGATTTCAGAGTTGGTCCCATAGTAAAAGTTGTTCAGTTTGATGGTCCCTATCTACCATATACGGCATTAGAGGTTATTTTGTAACACCTTGTATATTTCTTTATTTTTTCAGGAAAAGTCAAGAGAGATACATCTGCCCCCCATGTAGTTCCAGAAGAATTAAAAGGGAAGAAATTCAAAGAACTAACAGTTACAGAGTTAGAAGAATTAGGCGAGATAAACGCCAGAGAAGATAGATTTCGACATCGGTTCGGAGAAGAAGATTATAAGAGAGACGTCAAATCGGCTAACACGAATTTGCGGTGGATAGATTAATGTTGCCATGTCGTGACATTTCTACCATTTTAGAACAGAATATAACCGGTGTAACAAGACCTTCAACAAAGCCGAAGTCCACGTATTCCGCCCATCACCAGGATCATTTTTAGACTATACCTGGGAAACCAATAGCTACGAAGTTATTGAAGGTCAAAATCAAAAATGTTTTTCATATTTATTATGAAATCTTATTTTATTCGTTATTTCCTACTCTTTGCCCAATTAAACATTATCAACCTCTCAAGTTTACGCGCTCACTAGACATGAAATAAAACACTTTTTAACGGATACTATTAGCTAGATACCGCCGAAGAAGATCAACCAATTCTTACGACCTGTCAAGTGTAATATCCCCCCTTCAAGCTGCAAGCGTCTACAAACTAGATAGTGACTGTGGGCTTTCCTACATCGGGCAAACAAAGAGAAGCATAGGGACCCGCGTCAAAGAGCATGTAGCTGACATGAAACATAGGCGCGATAACAAGTCTGCAGTGAGTGAACACGCCTTTGAGGGGCCCAACCATTATATTAGATTTGACAAACCCCAAATCCTTGCTAGGGAACGTAGATTTATCCCTAGAATGCTCCGCGAGGCTATCGAAATAAATAAATATCCTAATTTCAATAGAGATGATGGTTGGAAAATTCCACCAGCTTGGGACCCCATCATTCACAAGCTAAAGCCCCTCACACACACTGTAAGATCTAATGATACGGTTAGTTCCTTTTGCAAATAAATAAATTAATACAAAAGACGGAGGTCGGCTTCCTCTCCAAGTTTTCTTTCGCCATTTCTTTCTTGGAGGGGCCTCCCAATTTTATGAAATGGTGGTAGTTTCAGTAGATTCTCTCTCTTTTTAGCATTCATATTCATATATATTTATTGCAAGTCACTCACATGTTTAACAATATGACATATTATTATATTGTAGGTACACAACATAAGTGACACCCTGTAAGGGCGTAGCAATGTTTTTTAAGTTTTACATTAAGAATCTTATTATTATTGTTAAACTTAAATATTTTATTTTAACAACCTATAATTTAAAATTCACATTTTAAAACTATATGTAACACTTCAGTAAAATTTATAACATTAAAAAAATATAGGTACACTAAAATATAGGGATTACAAAATAATGTCAACATAAAACTTTCACCTTGACTTCGCTTACATATTTTTTTCTTCAAAAAATTCGGACATACTATAGTAACATTTATTTATAAGATATTCTTTCAGCTTCTTTACAAAATTAATATTTTTTTCTAATGTTTTAATGTTGTTGGGAATATGATTGTGTATTTTAATTAACATAGAGTGCGGAGAGTCTGAAATTAGTTTTAAACTTGAGAACGGTAGTTTAAGTTTATTTTGATATCGGTTATTTCGTCGTATTAATAGTAGGTATGAACCTCTATACAAAAAAAAGTTGGGAGTTACAAGTCGTGATAAAGTTTGGCCACATGATAGAAACTGATCTGTGGGCTGTTTCTAACTAATATTGAGCTGGGCCAAACTATCCTTACATACAGTTCCGTACGGCGGCGGGTTGAATAGCGCACTTTTCCCGGCTCCATTCTAAAAACTATAACGATTCAGGTTTAACTAATAGATCAAATGTGGTATCATTTTCGGATAAATCAATAACGTAGAATTTATTTCTGGTATAAAAAAATGCAATTTATTACGCAGTTTCTGAAAAATTACACAATAACCAACATTTTTAAACTTCATTTTTTTAGTTTAGGTATTGGCACTTGTTTCAGTATTTTCAAAAAAACTACTTTAAAGGAGTTTTTCAGGTTAATTTGTTTTATGCTTTTGTTATGTTAACTATATTTTATACAATTTGCACCTAACCCAAGTAGTTGAGGTCCATTGTTTGCGGAGACACAGCTAGTCAAAAATATGCATTTTTTCACGAAATAAAAGGGGTTTCCGTTTCGTTCGGAAGCATTTCTCAGTTTTTTTGTTTATATTTCTGTAAAGTTAATTAAATTTTCTACAATTTGATTCTAAATTAAGTAGTCTAGGTTTACTAGTTGCAAAGATACAGCTAGTCAAAGATAAGATTTTTTCAATTAATTTCAATAAAAAGCCCATTTTCAACCAGCTATGTCTCTGCAATCAATAGACCTAGACTACTCAAATTAAGCTCAAGTTGTAGAAAATTTAATTTACTTTACAGAAATATAATTTCCTTTGATTCTTCTTTATTAGGTAAAAGAAGATACACTACAAACTTACAAATCCCTAAAACTAGAACTTATTTTGCTAGAACTCAATACAGAGTTAGATCAGCCAAGTTATATAATTCAATCAATAAGTTTCTTAATATTTATCCCAAAACTTATTACGAATGTAAAACTATATTGACTAACTGGATAAAACCATTAACATATGATGATACAGAGGCCCTTTTAACTTGTGAAACGATATAATATTAAGTATTTCTGCTGCATTACTGCTGATTAATTAATTGCGCACACCCTACCATTCATGCAACACACACTCACTCACTCACTCACTCACACACACACACTCACTCACTCACGCACACACACACACACACACACACACACACACACACACACACACACACACACACACACACACACACACACACACACACACACACACACACACACACACACACACACACACACACACACACACACACACACACACACACACACACACACACACACACACACACACTAACATATATAATTTAAAAATAACTTTGATTACATTTTTATAACTAAACTTAACTAATTAGTTGTTCATATTCATATATAGTATGTAAGTGTTACGATGGAGCGGGACTGTCTGTCACAAGTATTGTAATACTCACTAGGCAGTCCCAACCTGCTGTTTTGAAAACAAATGTTTTGTGAACAAAATAAACATTTTTTGATTTTTGATTTTTTTTTGATATAAACAAAAAACCTGAAAAATGTTTCTGAACGAAACGGAAACCTTTTTTATTTCGTGAAAAAATGCATATTTTTGACTAGCTGTGTCTCCGCAAACAATGGACTTAAAATACTTGGGTTAGGCTCAAATTGTATTAAATATAGTTAGCATAACAAAAGTATATTACAAATTAACCTGAAAAACGCTTCTTTAAAGTAGTTTTTTTGAAAATACTGAAACAAGTGCCAATACCTAAACTAAAAAAATGAAGTTTAAAAATGTTGGTAATTGTGTAATTTTTCAGAAACTGCTTAATAAATTGATTTTTTTTTATATCAGAAATAAGTTCTACGTTATTGATTTATCCGAAAGTGATACCACATTTGATCTATTAGCTAAACCTGAATTGTTATAGTTTTTAGAATGAAGCCGGGAAAGGTGCGCTATTCAACCCGCTGCCGTATGGAACTGTATGTAAGGATAGTTTGGCCCAGCTCAATATTAGTTAGAAACAGCCTACAGATCAGTTTCTATCATGTGGCCAAACTTTATCACGACTTGTAACTCCCAACTTTTTTTTGTATAGAGGTTCATACCTACTATAATGTAAGTGGCGTGTATAATTCTGGGTGTTTCCTAACGAATTTACAGGCCTCAAAGATATATAAACATGTGAGGGTCAGTATATTAAGTTTTTTGAAGTACGGTCTACAGGAGTCTGTTTGTTCTATGTTGGTTAATATTCTGATACATTTTTTTTTAAGGACAAATATGTCGTGGGCATTTGTAGAAATTCCCCATAGTATAATGCCGTATGTCAGTCTTGAATGTGCAAATGCATAATATGCAGAAAGAGCGGTCTTCAAGTTTGTATTACGTTTTAACTGTCTAAGTGCGTATATGAAAGATGATAGCTTACATGATAGTTTTTGGATTTGAGGTTTCCAGTTTATAAATGTGTCTAGTTCTACTCCTAGCATGTTTACTGAATCTACATTTTCTAAGTTGTTGGTCTTGTATTGATAGTTAATATCTAATGCAGTTTTCTGGTAAGGTCTAAATTGTATTAATTTTGTTTTTTTAATATTCAGCTCTAGGTTATTACGATCGAGCCATTGTATTGTAGAGTCTAATATTTTGTCTAAATCTGATTTGAGTGTGTCTATATCTGTGCAAGGTATTATTATGGTTACGTCGTCTGCAAAGAGTACGTTCTCAAAAGGAATTGAATTTGGGAGATCATTTACATAGACGAGAAAGAGTATACAGCCCAGAACGCTTCCTTGAGGTATAGAGCCAGTGATAGGAATGAGATCAGATCTAATATATTTAATCTCACCTGTGTCAAAGTCAATATGTTGTAACTCTACGCACTGATGTCTGTTTTGGAGGTAAGATTTAAACCACTCAAAGACTATACCTCTTACACCAAGTCTATAGAGCTTATCTAGCAGGATTTTATAATTAACACGGTCGTAAGCTTTACTCATATCGAGTAGCAGGCTTATGGCGTATTCTTTTTTATTTATTATTTCTAAAATTTTCTGTATTAAATTGTATATTGCTAAAATTGTACTTCTATTTTTGCGGAAACCGTGCTGATTTTTATGGAGAACATTAAACTTTTCAAGGAAAGCAATTATTTTTTTAGCCATAGCTGTTTCCAATATTTTGGCACCTGCTGGTAATAGCGCAATGGGACGGTAATTGCTTACATCAGTTTTTTCTCCTTTCTTATGTACTGGTTTAACCAGGGATATTTTCAGTAAATCAGGAAAGCAGCCCTCATGGAATGACTGATTTATCAGTAATGTAAATGGAAAGGCGAGTTCTTCTGCGCATTTTTTTATTAGGCTTGGAGGAAGTTCGTCAGTTCCGAAGCTGGTTTTATTTTTTAGATTTTTAATGATTTTGTAGGTGTCAGCTGATTCTAGTAGATGTAAGTATAGTGAGTTGTTAACGGTATTTGTTATAATGGGGTTTGTGTCATAGGATAAGTTCTGTACCCTTAGCACGAACAGCTATCGAGAAAAATAACGCGCGTAAAATTACTCGAATCTCATAATTTTGTATGGAAATTGGTACAGTGCCACTACGTCCGTAAATGGAACTAAAATTTCGAAGCACGAAACATTTTGACATAAGCTATCGAGCAGCCTTCGAATCGAATTCGAATAGTAAAGTTACAACTTGTATGGAAATAGGTAGCACCTACCCACTTTTGACATACGGTATCGAGAAACTCGCAAGCTGGCTATCGACAACTTACTCACTGACATTTTTTCAGTGAGAGTCATTTCGAGCGACTTTGTATTATTTATTATTAAAATTTAAAAGCATATATGTAGTAACAAATATTAAGTTTGAGAACTATGACATGTCCGCTGAATTATCCACAGGCAATATTACATAAATTGTCCTCATTATACAAAGAAATTTGTAAAATAAAAATCTCGTAATTTTATGCTATCCACGGTATCCCCCACATCCACCATACCTATATTTTAGCAATATTTTAGAACTTACCTACAAAACTCAAATAAAACCAGAGGATACGGTGTTATACGTTTTATATTTGTTGTCAGCAACAACATCATACAGTTTGCACACAGTAAATTATGTTTCATTTAGGTAGGTATTAAAAAATAAAACCTTAAAACTATGACGAAAACACTAAATATAACAATGCAAACATAATAAAGTCTTTAATTTGTCAAATCTTCAAACACTATACCTAAGCACTAATTCCGATGAAATTCACATATTTTCATAGCACGTTCAAATGTTTTATTGTTTATGTGTAAACAATTTCTTATTCATTGACGATAATCCAAAGTTATTCTTCAAGTTCATAAAAAATCTTCAATTAGGTAGAACAATTTGATGAAATTATGACACATTGTAGTTTACTCCTACCTAGGTCATAATATTATTTCCTCGCGATTGTATTATTTGTTAGCCGACACAGATAAAACAATTAAGATAAAAACAAAATAAAGAAATGCTTTACGGTTTTCTATTTTAGGTTATATTTTTCATTAAATCATAGGATGAGAAAGAAAGAGAGAAAGAATAGTCACACTCTTCTTTTTCAAACCAATCACGGGCAAGGTGCAATGACCGTTCAAAACCATGGGCAAAATCATGCACAAATTTAAAATTGTAATAGTAATTTGCAAATTAATTAAAGTTATTAAATGAAATAAATATTGCAAACAAATTTATTATTATTAATAAGAATAATAAATGTAAAATTATGATGATAAACAACTTGATTGAATTTTAATTTACATATTTATGATTTACATAGATATTAAACATGGTAAGTGGTGGGGGCTTATGATTTATCTCTTTATTTATTATTTGCCACATTGCTTTACTTTTATTTTTAGAATTTGTATATTTGTGAGTATTTTTTATCTTCTTTGACATATGAACAGCTTTTTTTAATGTTTTACAATATAATTTATAATAATTATCTATAGTTTTACTTTTTGTTTGTGTTTTGAGCAATTTTAATAGTCTTTTATTGCGGCAGGACACTTTGAGTCCTGGAGTGAGATTTGATTTAAATGGTTTGTTGGATTGTTTCTTAGTAAGTTTAGGTATACAATTATTTAAAAATTTTTGAAGTGTATTATGAAAAGCGTTATAGTTTTGGTTTATTTTATTTTCTGGTTTTATAATGTCTTGCCAATTTACACTTTGGAGTTCTTTTTTGAATTCTTTTATATTTTTATCGTTGTACAGTCTTTTCAGGGTAGAAAATTCTTTAGGTTTCAGGGTAGAAAATTCTTAATTAAATAATTCATAAAATTAAATTATAAATCAACATAAAATAATTAAAAATTTTGTTAAATTTTAATTTCTGAACGTCTAAAAAATTCATCGCTTGAGGGTAGGCTCACGGGTAGCTTCAGTCCCCCGTGACCACGGCAGCTGCAAAGGTGCCGAAACGTCGGGAAAACCAAAAATCAAACCAAATACCAACTAAATACCAAAGCACATTCAATAAAACCGCGCTAGTATCCGTTAAAAAGTGTTTTATTTCATTATCAACCTTTTAAGTATTTCGTAACAAACCATGGCTTCGAAACGTCGTCACTCGATCGATGTATCTCATGAGCACGCACATAAACGCTGCCTTTCAACTCGGCCGCACGCAGCTGTGTAGCATACACTCACAGGCGCGGTCTTTTGTTCGCGTCACATTGCGTGTTAAAGTATGCAATGCTTTTTTAACACCAAAAATCAAAATCGTTTCCCAGCAATAATTTTGAACAGAAATGGTCCTGATGATGGGCAGAATACGTAGACCTCGGCTTCGTTGAAGGTCTTGTTACACCCGGTATAATAGTACTAACGTACAGAAGCCCATCCGCGCGAGGACAATCACGTAATAAGCTACTCTCGCTGTACGGCAATAAAGACAAATTCAAATTGCACAACGCTGTGTGCCTATTATTTAAGCGCCTCCAAAGCGCCTCTCTTTCTCTCGCGTAGCTCTGTCTCAACCGACACATGACATCCCTCGTGCGCTGGCTCGACTCAGTCAGCCGCAAGCAGCAGGCAAAATATAAAAGTTTAAGCCCAGAGTGAGACCCCCTGATTTTAGTATATTTTAGGTGATATTAGGTGCTTTAATTAAGTGTATTTTTTGATGCTGTTGAATGAATGAAATGTAGATATTACTAATGTAAAACAAAATATATATTTTCTAACATATTCTTAAACGTGTCCTGTATTTTATTTAACTGTTAAGTTAATTAATAAAATAAAATTCAAAAAATTGAATATTAATTATTTTATTTTCAGTTTCATTTATGTTATACATTTTAATTGATTTTGTAACAAAAATGTTCACTTATTAAAACTATCAGTCTTTAATTTTCTGTAATTGATAATGGTATTAAATTGTTTATCTTTAAACATTATAAAAATAGGTCAACCCATTAAAAATTAATCATTTTCAAATTATGTTTTAATCCAAGCATATAACAGTATCTTAAATAACAATTAAGGCACTCAAACGTTTCATAATTACATTACACGCCGCTTGGTGGCGCTGCTATGGATGGGGACTTTTTGTATTATACATATGGGTTATTTTTCAATGATGTCTAAAAATGGTTGATAATTACCATTACGGAAATCGGACAGAAAACGAATTAAAGATCGAATTAAAAAAAAGAAATAAAATGATATGTCTATGTATACACTAGCGCCAATAGGATTAGTAACGATTTTTGTTTAGTAGCTAATTATAAAGCTTATGCCACCATATGATTAACTGTGAAAAAATTTTTACGATATCTCTTAAACCTGAGAAGTTATGAGCTAAAACACTGGTTTTTTGGGGGTCCTTATGACGTCATCGCGACGTACGCAATCCTTATGTCGTACGTAATAAAGCACATATTGCATTGAGCTTGGCATTTCCTTCAAACCCTTTTAACTCAACCATTTCTAAACTGATATCAAAAATTCTTTCACTGGGTTTCATAGCTATCAATATGTGTTTATATTATATCAATAAAACTAAATGATTCAAACCTGTTACTGATCCTTATTGGCGGTAGGTAGTGCGTCGACTTATGTCCGATTTGTGAATCAGCAAAATTATCCTGCCCTTAAAAAAACTACCAAAATAGTAGTTTTCACACTACAGAGTTATTGTACCAATGGCTGATCTCCGTTGGTAAAGCCTTGAAATTCTTCACCGCTTCATTGATATCTTCTACGGGGACAGCCAAAGTGTATAATTTGTATTCTTTTTGCACTCTGCTTGCCGTAGTTTCACCGGCGGTGTAGATGGAATCTGTGCTTTTAACTGGCAACACTATTTCTAAAGCTTGGAGATGTTCGAAAGCCTTTAATATCACTGGACGTGGCACAGATTGGGTTGAAGAGTTGGTGTTTGCGAATTTTGTGTATCTGGAAATATATATTTTTTTATGCACAACGGGGTAATGCTCGGCCTTCATCGCACCTAATGTTAAGTGACGATAAGGCCGAAGGTGGAAGCGCACTACACCCGGAAACCTCATCACTGAGGAGTTCCTCGGTGATGTCTTACATCTAACTGCCGGAACATAATTTTTAAATTGTTGTTATGGCGTCAGACTTAGGTAATCAAGTTTTAAAGTCAAGTTTTTTTTATAAAATAATGATTTTTTTTGACGTCAGTTCATTGGGATATTTTATGTTATAAGGGGACAGCCTTTGCAAGCGATAATGAAATCCTCAGAACACTAACATTTTTTAAACTTTTAGATGTTATGCATTCACAATGCTATTTTTTTATTAAGATTATTAATATAATTGAAAAATATTAGATAAAATTAGCTATTTCATCTTAATTGATTGTCTGGCATCTGTAAAGGTGCTGCTTTCGAATGTCGAAGTTAATTCACTTCACATTGATGAGATGGCGCTGGCCTACAGCGGAAACGTGAAAAGTATTAGAAAATTTCGTCAATCCTGCTAGCGACTCGGTAGCATAATTGGTTAGCGGTTAGTGCATTGGGCCGGAATCCTAAGGGTGCGGGTTCGTGTCCCGTCTGAGCTGCTACGGGTGAGTTGATTTTTTCTAATATTTTTCAATTATATTAATAATCTTATCACTAACATTATTAGAAAAATACGATCGCACCAGATCAATAGGGTATTTGACAACATTGAAAATATACTGCAAATTGTGGTCATCCTAACAGATAATGGCGTAAAAAACATATTCAACTATTATGTAGACTAAATTAAGTCTATTGATTGATTAATTTCATCTAGAAAAATGCAATAATTTTTGATATTTTTTTTCTGTTGCGAAAACGCTCTAAGATTACCGATGACTTAAATAATAATACTTAACGAATCCAATGTAAATTATTATAAGTGGAAACTTTTTTGGCAAATGAGTTAGCATAAATTAAGTTATTACTATGTAATGTATAATGCTGTTTGTTTCCCAATAAAAGATAAATAAATAAATAAATGACGTCACTTGCCTGTAAATAAATATGGCTTCAGGCGTTTGACACGACCGTAGACTTAGGATCCGCGATTGATGGCTGTCAAATGGCTAAGGATATTACAATGTTTACAGGCTTGTGACATCAACAAGTGACGTTTCCAGCGCCATAGCGCGGTTTTAAAATTTTAAACTTTAACATTGATTTTTTAATAAAATACATTGATTTTTCCTGAAATATTAATGTGGTGCGCTTATTACGTGATAAGGAATAATTCAAAATGGTTTTCCAAAATTAGACAAATAGCCTATTCTCGGACCGGAAACGAACCCGCAACCTTTGGAGGTCCGGTCCAATGCTCTCTGATCGCTAAGCTACTAAGTCACTAGCGGCATCGTCGAATTTTTTCTGATTGATCTGGTAGCGAGTCGTATATTTTCTAGTAAGTATATTATTAATAGCATTGTGAATGCAAAAATCTCAAATTTCAAAAATTTAACAAACACTATTGCTTGGTATCTTCGATCAAGCTTGGTATCTATGATTAGCATTTAAACCAAAAAACATAGCATATGGATTTGACATATCTGAAGAATTATTATCCAAAAAGTACTGCAAATTAGAGATGGGACGGGTACCCGGTGTGGATCCGGTACCCGGCGGATCCGGCACTTTTTCAGGATCCGGCCGGGTACCGGGTAATGGCGCCGGATACTCGGCACTGCCGGGTAATTAGGTCTAGGATAAAATTTTAAAAAAGTTATTTCAAGAACGGATATTTATTTCAATTAAACATGAATCAGTAGAAGAATTAATATAGATAATTCAAAAGAGGTAAATTATGGTGAAGAAATACAAGCTGTTCAGCACGATCTGGATTAAGTCTGTTGCACTTTTTCTCATAGATATTACTAGTACCAGCCTCCGAAAAGAGGCGTTCACTATATTATACGGAACTGGCGGGAGTGAGTGGTTAAATATTTAATCGCGAGACTCTGTATAATAGGGCAGTGACCCATATTATCGGCCCACCACTTATAGGGATTTATAGTGGAAGTGGAATGTACGTCATTTCATACCGGGTAATTTTGCCGGCTACCCGGCATAAGCTTGCGCCGGGTACTCGGTTGCCGGGTATCCGGCAAAAGTAGGATCCGGTGCATCTCTACTGCAAATAAAGTTCGGACTTTTGATAGAATAAACGCGACCATTGTACCAAAAGAAACACTGAAAATTCGTTATAACTCGTGCCATTGACTGTCAGTCATTATAATGTCCCCACTGCTGGGGCACATGCCTTTCTTACGGGTGGATGAGGAGGATGGGCCATAACCAACCACGCGGGCCCAATGCGGATTGGTGGGTGTTAACGACTGCAAATGCACCCGGGACCAACGGCTTAAGGTGCTCGGGATAATACATTTTTGGTCACCCATCCCATGACCGACCCTTGCGAAAGTTGCTTAACCTCGGCAATCGCAGGGCTAGGGGCTAAACCACTTCGCCACCGAGCTCCTCACTCGCACTATTAAGAGCCCGTACACATTTTGCCACTGATTGCCGCTCTCTCGTTCGCACATTTCATGTTTTCTCAAGATTTCTTAAATCTGAGTGCATGATTGAAAAATGTGTCTCGGTCACTTTTCGCAATATAAGATTACGGACATTTTAAAAGATATTTCAGTTTTTTTTTTTTTGCTAAAGTACAACAAGTTGTTGTCTCTAACAGTTATTTGAACTGGCAAAAACGGTAACTTTTTCTAGCAACTCGAAACTGAAATATATGTTGAAATGTCCGTAATCTTATATTGCGAAAAGTGGCCGAGACACTTTTTTCAATTACGCACTCAGATATAAGAAATCTTGAGAAAACATGAAATGTGCGAGCGAGAGAGCGGCAGTCAGCGGCAAAATGTGTACCGACTCTTAGAAAGGAATCTAAAATGGCGGCAATATACGGCAGCAGTTATTGAGGTATTTCAGTCATACAACTAAAATCTAATGACGAACCGCGTGAGATGGCACGATAAATGCCGCCATTTTAGATTCCTTTTAATGGCGCCAGTTATAAATACATTCAAGAACCTTATAGAACATGAATATAAGGTTCTTGAATACATTACAATTTTGTATGGTAACACTGAGCAACTTGTGCAAAAACCGTGTTGCTAGGCAAAATAATTTTATTTTATATTTATTTATTTTGTTTTGGACAACAGACGATCATATACAAAACTTGTTGGATTTGAATAGTGTAAAGAAAGACCAGTGGGTCTATTGCCCAAGTGTCGTCGACTTCGCCGTCGGCTTCATTTGACAGATGGTTGTAATACATTGCTACGTTTCTTCGGTAAGTTTTTATTGGTACCAAAAAGAAGTAGCAATGTATGTCATCCATCTGTCAAATGAAACCGACGGCGAAGTCGACGACACTTGGGCAATAGACCCACTGGAGTGCCAACAAATATACAGGGTATCCCAAAACTTTGCCACACGGAGGGACACTTAAATATTTAAGGTAGGAAGGTTTACAGAAAGAAGTCATTTTGTTTTTAAAAAAAATGGAACTACATTAAATTTTTTGTTTTAATCGCATACGATTCGATACAAATTGGTACAATACGTAATAATTAAAATTTAAATGTTAAGTCTTCGTGTGCCAAAGTTTTGGGACACCCTGTATAATGATTATTTAGTGTAACAGAGCCGAAATAGGTAAAAGTATTAACTATTACCTGATATTAAGGTTTAAAATTAAGTAATAAATACTTAAAATTATAATTTACCTGTGTAAAACCATTTCGAAGTTCATAGGTTGTCCCTCAAATATATCCATGCCGTGTTTCATGGCTATGACCAGAGACAACTCGAGAATAGACAAGGATTGTAGAAGCTTTACTCTATGTTCAGGAGTGACTGTCTTGTCTATGATCGATACAAGGTCTGCGGCATCAATGAACGGTTTTTTAGCTGATAACTGGGATACTAATTGGAACTGAAACAAAAATGTGTAATTTCTAATAATTCTACTAATATTAATAGGACCTCGGTGGCGCAGTGGTTTAGCGCCTGGCCCAGCGATTGCGGAGGTTAAGCAACTTTTGCGAGGGTCGGCCATGGGATGGGTGACCAAATATTTATTATCTTGAGTTCCTCCGTGCTTCGGAAGGCAGGTTAAGTTAAGCCGTTAGTCTTGACTGCATTTGCAAGTCGTTAACACCCACCAATCCGCATTGGGCCCAAGTGGTGGGTTGGCCTATCCTCCTTATCCACCTATAAAAAAGGCCTGTGCCCTAGCAGTGGAGATATTAAAATGGCTGATGGTCAACTAATATTATAAATGTGATACTAAGTGATGACATGTAAACCGAGTACAAATGTACCTCCCTCCTGGGAATCGAACCCGGGACCCCTGCGTCTTACACGGGTGGGCGAACTACAAGACACACAGAGGCAGTTCAGTAATCTAAAAAAATATTTGGACCACCCTGTATAAAGACTAGTCAATATATTCCTAAATATCTGCTCATTGACATAGCCTGGTGACAGACAAACAGACGGACGGACAGACGGACGGACAGACAGACGGACAGTCGAGTCTTAGTAATAGGGTCCCGTTTTTACCCTTTGGGTGCGGAACTCTAAAAAATATTTGGATTTTGGAAATATTTGGATTTGGTGAGTACAAGTCTTTATACAGGGTGGTTCAAATAGTGAGATTCGAACCACCCTGTATAAAGACTTGTACTCACCAATACATTCCTAAATATCTGCTCATTGACAGTAAAGTAGCACATCTTCTCCATCGCATCGACTACTCTTTCATCCTGCACCAAGCTTCTAACATACGGACAGACAGACAGACCAGATAGACAGACAATGGGACAGACAAACGGACAGTGGAGTCTTAGTAATAGGGTCCCGTTGTTACCCTATGAGTACGGAAACCTAAAAATATTTTGACCACCCTGTATAACTCACCAATATATTCCTAAATATCTGCTCGTTGACAGTGAAGTAGCACATCTTCTCCAACGCATCAACTACCCTTTCATTCTGCACCAAGCTGCTAACATGACCGTTCCAGTCGGTTAAGAACTCTGCGTCTAGTTCGGAAAACTGTTCCATATTTATTCTACATCTTTGTATTACCTCCATTGGTAGTAACTCTTCTTCAGTAACTTCTGATGCTAAAATAAAAAAAATACTGCTAAATAGAGATATTTTTTATGCCCAATTGGATAGTGTTTGGCCTTCACCTCATGTTAAGTGACGATAAGGCCGAAAGTGGAAGCGCACTACACCCGGAATCCTCACCACTGAGGAACTTTATGAAGCAATATCCGACTCTATTTCGAATAGCACAGTAAGTCTAAATTAGTATGTCATCATTAGAGACCTGGGACAGGCCTCCTTCACTCGCTCAAGGTCGCGCGATAAGCACCTACCGCTAGCCGTGCCTACGGAGGCACAAGTGAGCAGCGGGCCGCCACACGCCCGCCTGTGTACGAGCGCGGCATCTTACTGCCTGCGTAGGTATTGTCTCTTTATAATAGTAACAATGTCGAATCGATATTACTGTGCCGTGTACGGATGTCTAAATCAAAAAACCAATAAACAACTGTCGTTTTTCAACGTTGCGTCGTCAGAAAAGTTAAGAGCACGCGATAGAAAGAGAGGCAACTACTAGGTGAATATAATGTAGGCCAATAGCGCTGCGCGACCTGAATTGCACTTTATTGTGTCGGTGTAAAGTCGCTATTTATTTAAATGACTTTGCGGCGTGCTGCTTCTGTACTTGTACTATTATTTATTCTGTGCCTGGGGCCCTATTTTTGAATCGCTCGACTCCAGTCGAGCGCTCGTTTTTACTGATTTTCGTTCGACATTTGACTCAATCTCCATACATTTGACTCAAATGTCGAACGAAAATCAGTAGAAAAGAGCGCTCCTGGGAGTCCCTGGTTATATGCAACATAAAAAGCTCAAAATATGCATGCAAATATGCAAGAAAAATGGCTAAAATATGCACGAAAACCCTTAAAAAGGGCCAAAATATGCAACATTAATAAATGAAAAACTACTCAACAATAACAATCGTATTTGCGAAAATATAAATGACAAAATTTATTTGACATTGAAATTTACCTTTGAAAATGTATACGATACGACTAAGCACTGTTCCAAATGTTCTGAAGACAAATTGTGTCTATGATCGCTTAAAAAATATATTTTGCAACCGGAAAGGACGTTGTATGTCTATCTAGGCATGCATTGCGGTGACTGGGCAGAATTTAAATTTGATTGCCATTGTTTGGACATGTTAGGCATTTGAACGATGAACAAGATCGAGCGTGAATATGCATGATTTCCAAATTTTTTGCCAAAATATGCAACTACTTTTGAAAAGGGGTTAAATATGCAAATGCATATTGCATATGTATATAATCCGGTCTCTAGTCATCATTAATATAAAGAAACTCACATACATAAATCTTGAACACAATATACTCCATTTTTGGGCAGTCGTGTAAAAATTACTCACCAACAGACTTCTTTCTACTCCTCCCAGTCTTTTTCTTAGAACCTTCAACATTCTTTCTAAGAATACTCAACGGCATACTGAGAAGGGAAACTAGAATTTCTTTACAGCATGTTAAGGGTGATTTTGGCATGGCACCGTTCGCTTCAGCCGTTGTATCTTCGAAAGGGAACATAAATATGTGTCGGTGAGAAAATCTGGATTTCACTCTTTTCTCTAACAAATCCATGACGTCAATACGGTTGGTGACACCTGTAACAATATTTTAATAAAATAAAAAAACTTGGACGCCACGTTCAGTAGAATGGCGGGATGTCACAAAAGGGCTTTGAACATTTTGGCATAATGATAACCATAATTTTTGATTTTTGACGGGGTTTTCGGAAACGGCGCACGACGAAACCTATGTACATACATCAACTTTGTCTAGGGATACAGGTGTTATTTTCATACAAACGAGGTAACTTTGAAGCCTTGGTTTTCTGCCAGGGATGTACTGTGCTGTGATCTGATGACGGCTATCCAGGGAGTGAATGGAGGAGATTCAGATCGCTATACGCACCCGACTGATCTGACCAGCATTCTAAAAACGTAATGGACATGTTTAAAAAAACCGCGAAAATAGCATGAAAATGTATGGAAATCCTCAAACTGAGAACTCTGACCCATTAATCTTTTAGAATGCTGATCAGATCAGTTGGGTGTGTATAGCGATCTGAATCTACTCCATTCAGTCCTTGGATGGCCATCATCAGATCACAGCACAGTACATCCCTGGCAGAAAACCAAGGCTTCAAAGTTACCTCGTTTGTATGAAATAACACCTGTATCCCTAGACAAAGTTGATGTGTATATATCGATAAGGGATCTTTAGACGAACAAAAAATGTATTATGAATTATGATATAAAGTCCTATAGCGCAACGTTTTCGAGATAAACTGGGGAATAAGTTTTATGGGATTTTTATCTTTACGAATCCAAACTTATTCCCCGGAAACGTTGTGCTTTAGGACTTTATAACATAAGACATTTGTTCATTCATATCAGGTTTCATCGTGCTCGTGCGCCGCTATATTTCCGAAATCCTCGTCAAAAATCTGTTATTATGGTTACCACTATGCCAGTCGCTCATACTAAGAGGTTCAAACCCATTTATCCCACTTGGTGACACTACTGCTGCTGGAGACCTTTATACAGGCATTTACCCCCAATTTTCCCACTTATTTTAAATTTTATCTAAAAATGGTTGATATTAATAATTATTATTATGGAAGTTGGACAGTAAATGAATTAAAGATTGAAACGAAAATATGTTGGAAGAAATATTGATATTTACGAAAATTCGCTTCTGTCCATCAGCCATTTTTGATGTCCCTACTGCTGGGGCACAGGCCTTCCTTATGGGTGGATAAGGAGGAAGGGCCATAACCCACCACCTGGGCCCAATGCGGATTGGTGGGTATTAACGACTGCAAATGCAGCCGGGACCAACGGCTTAACGTGCCTTCCGAAGCACGGTGGAGTTCGCGATAGTAAATTTTTGGTCACCCATCCCATGACCAACCCTTGCGAACGTTGCTTAACTTACGCAATCGCTGGGCCAGGCGCTAAACCACTACGCCACCGAGCTCCTCAATTCGCTTCTAACATCCAAAAATTCATAGTAAACAACAAAATGGCAGATCTACACTAGAGCCAAGTTCAGGGTTGCATGATTTAAATCAAGTTGATTTCAATCACGATTTTTATTGCATGATTTTTTTACAAAAATCACTCATTTAAATCAAAATCCAAAAAAGGAATTAATTAATCGCTGAGAGTGCATATTCATCAACTATTATGTTCGAAAACAATTTTAATACAAAGTATGATAGGTACAAGCTATATCATTTATCACAATAAAAACTAACAATCAAATATTAGATATATTTTTTGTGTCAGTAAAAATATAACAATTAATTGATTACTTTCATTCATTACATGCAATGCAAGTAATTAATGAAAATAATAATGACAGTAATGTTTTCAGAAATAAAAATGTTGTCCACAAGAAAAACTAGGGTAGTGATTGCAAAACCTAATAATAATAAAAAATCAAATAAATAAAAAATAATCACGATTTATTTTAAAAAATCTGACTTTTTTGATTAAAATAAAAAAATCATGATTTTTTGCAACCCTGGCCAAGTCAGCGGTAGTGCGCCGACTGGTGGACGATTTGTGAATCAGCAAAATTATCCTGACATTGAATAATTTTGTTTATCATATCGTTAGGTACTAATAAGTTAACAAAATCTTACCTAAAACACACATTGGTGCCTGTTTGCTATCAGTGATGTCGAACAATTTCCGAGTCCGGCTGCTGTGACAGAACATGTCGAACTCTAATATGAACACCATTGATGTACACCGTCGGTCTGCCTGCACCACTTCAGAAGCAATTAATAAGGTAATAAAATCTTACCTAAAACACACATTGGTGCCTGTTTGCTATGAGTGATGTCGAACAATTTATACAGCAATGTCTGAGTCCGACCGCTATGACAGAACATGTCCAAATTTTCCTATATTAACATCATCGCTCTACACTGCCCGTCCACACCACTTTGCAAGCAACTAATAACTTATTAAATCTTACCTAAAAGACACATTGGTGCCTGTTTGCTATGAGTGATGTTGAACAATTTATACAGCAACGTCCGAGTCCGACTGCTGTGACAGAACTTGTCAAACTCTTCCAATATGAATACCATCGATCTACAGTATCGGTCTGCACTGCTTTGCAAGCAACTAATAACTTATTAAACCTTACCTAAAACACACATTGGTGCCTGTTTGCTATGCGTGATATCAAACAAGTTATACAGCAACGTCTGAGTCCGACCGCTGTGACAGAACATGTCAAACTCTTCCAAAATGAACACCATCGATCTACACCGTCGGTCCGCACCACTTTGCAAACAACTCAGCAAGAAGGACAGGTTCTCAGCGAATGTACCGAACACTTTGTCACCAACCGCATTTTCTAGTTTCATCTGTAATAAAAATATGAATCACTCATGGCTGAGATAGACAGACTGATCATACTCAATCACATTTGCAAAGCACGCTCGGTCTGGCCAGGTATTGGATGGGCGACCGTTAAGTGGCATTACAACTGAGCACTTCCGTGGAAAGCACGTTAAACTGTCAGTCTTGGCTGTTGTCATCTGATAACAGTTGTTGAGCCAAGTCAGAAGCCTTACAGGCGGTTTGATAAACTCTAACACTAGAGGTGGCCACTAATCCTCATTTGATAAAAAGAATAAAAGATGTATAAGGACTAAGGACTAAAATAAACTAATTTTATTTCATTGGGCTTAGATGTAATGGCCACTTCTCATAAGAAGAAGAATAAAAATATGTAAGGATTAAGGATTAAAATTAATTTTTATTGCATCAAGATGTTAAGTTAAAACTATGGATGTTGAAAAAATATGTTTTTTAATATATTACCTGAGCAGTAATTGATTTTAGAGCTATTTTATCATCATGATGAATCAACCCATTAAGTTTCACAATTATAGCATCATTGGTGACATCTACTTCCCTTGATATTTGACTTAGAACTGAATTTATAAGCTGTAAAAAAATTAAGTAAGTATTATTTATTATTATAGGCCGCAGCAAGTAATTTTAGCTGTATTTATTCTGTGGTTTAGCAGTGAGAGAAATTGTAATTACTGCACACGTTTGCAGTAACCCCGCACCACGTCTCCCGACAAAGAGACCGTGTGCAAAAACGTCACTGTGTAGCGTCTGTGTAATAGGTAGTTGAAACACGACGCTTGTATGGAGTGCCCGGGGTGTGGCGAGAAGTGAACATGAGCAACGCGATTTTCAATACCATTCTTTATCTGCACGGGTTAAAGGTACAAATTCAAACCATCTAATATTTTAAACCATTAATCTCTCTTTCTTTTGACTAGTATTACAATGTAAGTAAGTGTGCTCCAGCCAACTTACGGAATTTTTTTTTTATGCACAATGTTAAAGTCAATTTTAATGTTGGCCTGATGTTAAGTGACGATAAGGCCGAAGGTGGAAGTGCACTACACCCATAATACTACCTTTAACTTATCTCTAAGTGCCGGAACACAATTTTTAATTTTTATGGCGTCAGACCTAGGTAAGATGGTGGTAGCTAGCCAGGCGAACTTGAAATAAGCCCTACCACCAACCAAACCGAGTACCAATTGTACACCCCTGGGAACCGAACCTGGGACCCCTGCGTCTTACACGGGTGGGCGAAACTCTAGCACTAGACCACAGATGCAATTTGTTAGTAAACAAACTGCACATACTTATCTCAAAAAGAACTTTCATTATACACACATCAACTTTGTCTAGGGATACAGGTGTTATTTTCATACAAACAAGGTAACTTTGAAGCCTTGGTTTCCTGCCAGGGATGTACTGTGCTGTGATCTGATGACGGCTATTCAGGGAGTGAATGGAGATTCAGATTGCTATAAACACGCAACTGATCTGACCAGCATTCTCAAAATGTAAAGGACATGTTTAAAAAAACTGTGAAAATAGCATGAAAATGTATGGAAATCCTCAAACTGAGAACTCTGACCCATTAATCTTTTAGAATGCTGATCAGATCAGTTGGGTGTGTATAACGATCTGAATCTCTTCCACTCACTCCCTGAATGGCCATCATCAGATCACAGCACGGTACATCCCTGGCAGAAAACCAAGGCTTCAAAGTTACCTCGTTTGTATGAAAATAACACCTGTATCTCTAGACAAAGTTGATGTGTATATATCGATATTCATTATTTGTAAAACATGTAGGTATTAAAAATGTACCTTTATAGTAAAGTTTGGGCGTTTTGATAGGGTAGTAGGTAAAGTTCGTACGTACGGACGAAGTCGCAGGTGGCTTATAGTGTAAAACAAATGGGTTATAAAATAAAATTAAAATAGACGCACTGAGACGGTGGAAGTCATATTTGAGGTTATGTGTATCTTAAACTGTAGGATTTGTCTGAAACTACTTACTGTTGTTTTCCCAGATCCTCTAGGGCCAATCATAAGAGCAGAATGAGATTCTCCATCGGCAATAGAACGTTTTATCAATTCGTAAACATGAGATCTCTCCTGATGTTTACCGTTGCCACTTCTAAATGTGACATTGTCTTCAATTATTTTTAATTTTAAATACTTTCTGATGAGCTTTATTTGCTGTGACACCGCATTTTCAACTGATATAACCATAATTCGAATAAATACCTATGTAACACAAATAACAGAATAAATAACGCGCGCGCTCTCTCGACAGACCGTCACAAAAAACAAAACAACAACAACACAGACACACTTGAACTTGAAGTTTGAACGAACCATGGAAATAGTACTATAAACCGGAATGAGCGCTTCGCCCCAAAACGAGCCGACAGAGAGGTCAAGTAGATGTATGTGTCCTTTTCTTCATTAGGGTGACCAAACCGTATGGTTGGCCGGAGACATACATAATACTTTAAACTGTTTAATATAAACTTAAATACCTAGGTAGTTCTTTATTTATAATTAACACTTTTTACCGCGTTTTTATTAGGTTGCTTGCTCTTTTGTTTGTTTGAGCACAAATTTTGCAAACGATTTTATACTGAATTCCCGATGAGCTAGAGACTTGAAACTTTGAACACAGGTCAGAAATGGAAGGAAATGCAATATTACAATGTCATTGAGCTGATCTGATGATGGAGCCGGAAAAACGCCACAGGAACTCTATGATGAATGAAACTATACAACCCCATCGTGTTTGGGCTTGTTAGAATTGTCTTGACAAGTACTCTGATGGGAGACGAGGTTCGGGGTTGGATGATGAAGTCTGGAGGCCATGCCATAGGAACTCAATATTGAAATCATGCAACCCCATCGAGTTTGTGCTCGTTTGAATCGTCTTGACGAGTGCTCTGTTGGGTAATAGTATCCAAGAGTCTGATGAAGGAAGCCGGAAGAAGGCCACAGGAACTTTGTAATAAAACCTTTCAACCCCATCGAGTTTGGACTCGTTTGAATGGTCTTGACGAGTACTCTGATAGGCGGTGGTATATTTTTAATTTAGCTCGTTAACTAAAAAACAGAAAATAATTATTTATTTAAAAAAAATTTGGAACAATTTATTTATTACGTTTTTATTAAATTGCTTTTTTGTTTTTATTTTTTAAATATGGTAATTCAACCAATACAAAATCTAGTTTATTCAATTCAATTTAAGTTCAAGTGTAAATAATTACGCAACTTTAAAGTTTATTCCATTTTTTTTATAAAAATACAATGTGCGTGAACTTCGGAAAAACAAATGAATGTTGGAAAAACAAGTAAAAGTAGGAACACATTGTCTAGTGATCTGTAGTCAAAAAAAGATGCAAACGATTTTCGACTTTATTGACCTTTGAAATTCGGTTGCTTTTTCCCCTAATTATACTTGTTCATTTACTTTGCTGTTTCATTAAAAACTGTTATTTTGGTAAATATGTCAATAAGGTCTAAAATTCTTGCACCAATTTCTTTACTTGTGAAGTTAATAAAATGGGTGCATGAGATTTACGACGACACAATGTTAAAAATATAAAAAGAAACCAAGATGGCGGCCAACTATATTGTTCGTGGGCCGATTTTGATGAAACTCGATTTTGCTACTATTTTGATAAAAAATAACAACGAAATGTTAAAAATATAAACAAATATGGCAACCAACTCTTTTATTTGTGATTGGGGCTGATTTTAATGAAACTCGGTTTTAGGACTAATTTGATAAGAAAATAATAACACAATATTGAAAAAAATAAAAATCCAAGATGGCAGCCAACTTTTTTGTTTTTGGGCCGATTTCGATGAAACTCGGTTTTTGGTAATATTTTGACAAAATAATAACAACGCAATTTTTTAAAATACTAAAAATCTTAGGCGGCAGCCAACTTTTTTGTTTTTTGGGCCGATTTCGATGAAACTCGGTTTTTGGTACTATTTTGACAAGAAAAAACAACTCAATGTAAACTGATGGAAAAATAAAAAAAGATCAAAATGGCTGCTAATTTGTTTTTGAAATCGGCCCAAGAACAAAAAAGTTGGCCACCATCTTGAATTTTGTAAGTTTTCAACATTGCGTTGTTATTTTCTTGTCAAAATCGTACCAAAAACAGAGTTTCATCAAAATCGGCCCTAAATCAAAAAAGTTGGCCGCCATCTTGAATTTTTAGTTTTTTTAAAATTGCGTTGTTATTTTCTTGTCAAAATAGTTCCAAAAACCGAGTTCCATCAAAATCGGCCCAAAAACAAAAAAGTTGGCCGCCATCTTGGATTTTTAGTTTTTTTTAAATTGCGTTGTTATTTTCTTGTCAAAATAGTTCCAAAAACCGAGTTTTATTGAAATCGGCCCAAAAACAAAAAAGTTGGCCGCCATCTTGGATTTTTTAATTTTCAAAATTGCGTTGTTATTTTCTTGTCAAAATAGTACCGAAAACCGAGTTTCATCAAAATCGGCCCATAAACAAAAAAGTTGGCCGCCATCTTGGATTTTTAGTTTTTTAAAAATAGCGTTGTTATTTTCTTGTCAAAATAGTTCCAAAAACCGAGTTTCATCGAAATCGGCCCAAAAACAAAAAAGTAGGCCGCCATCTTGGATTTTTAAAATTTTCAACATTGCGTTGTTATTTCATGTTGAAATAGTACCAGAAACCGAGTTTCATCGAAATAGGCGCACAAACATGAATTTGATTATTATTATTAATTTTACCGTCTCGCCTGCGACCTCTAGCCATTTCAATAGAACAATTTCGTTTTTTTTGGAAATCTGAAATGGTGAAGTATTTATGGTCACACTAGTTTTGTAAAGTTACATTTCCTATAGATTGAAATTCTTAAATTAAAATTCAAGGTCAAAATCGGAGTTGCCAGGATTGACACTTCTATTTATTACCACCTCACCGATGATTGCTGATTAGCATTATTGTAGATATCTAATTAAATCAAAAAAGTTCTGTTTTATATTACAATTATTATGTGTCATTCTAAAATTAATATTTAAATAGTATATATTCGACTTCCCACTCCGAATCATTAATTTTGATACACTACTTGATTGGTAACGTACATATTTTTAGTCCTACTATCGTAGTATTATTGTTTAGTAATGGCAATTGTGCGAACGAGACACCGACCTCCACCTGGTGTTGTCTCATTCACACAGTAGTGCCTTCAGTCAATGTCGTCGATAGAATTTCAACTCTATGAGCAATGCAATAAAGTTGAATTTCTTTTAAACGATAGGTGAAAATTTTTGAAGTGTACTCACTCCCTATTATAAACCTCCTTGGAACGAACCTATTTCCATGGAACGAACAGACACACACCACAGAGTAAACAAGGAAGTATTATGGGACCAGTCTACGCTCTACGCCTACGCTACGACTAGTGAAGCCATGTGTTCGAACTTTACGAGGACACAAGTTTTTCACAATTGTACTTATTATCAGAGGTGCATCCGATAGTTCTGATACCGATACCGATATCAATATATCGGCGACACTTCGGGTTTTCCGATATATCGGCAATATTTTTAGTGTCGAAAACTTAGCTTAAACTTAGCTTAGCAAAGGCGCAGGTTTTTTTTGTCAATTTCATTGCAAACGAGATTCGAACCGAATTTCGGTTTGTCGAAAGCTGTTGGACAAAACTAGGTGTAGCCGGTAGCTGTTGGACAAAACTAGTTTTGCCGGTAGCTTTAGGTTAAACTAAGTTTGCCGGAAGCTGGTGGACAAAACTAGTTTTGCCGGTAGCTGCTAGACAAAACTAGTATTGCCATTTTAAGTTTATTCCATTTTTTTTATAAAAATACAATGTGCGTGAACTTCGGAAAAACAAATGAATGTTGGAAAAACAAGTAAAAGTAGGAAAACATTGTCTAGTGATCTGTAGTCAAAAAAAGATGCAAACGATTTTCGACTTTATTGACCTTTGAAATTCGGTTGCTTTTTCCCATAATTATACTTGTTCATTTACTTTGCTGTTTCATTAAAAACTGTTATTTTGGTAAATATGTCAATAAGGTCTAAAATTCTTGCACCAATTTCTTTACTTGTGAAGTTAATAAAATGGGTGCATGAGATTTACGACGACACAATGTTAAAAATATAAAAAGAAACCAAGATGGCGGCCAACTATATTGTTCGTGGGCCGATTTTGATGAAACTCGATTTTGCTACTATTTTGATAAAAAATAACAACGAAATGTTAAAAATATAAACAAATATGGCAACCAACTCTTTTATTTGTGATTGGGGCTGATTTTAATGAAACTCGGTTTTAGGACTAATTTGACAGGAAAATAATAACACAATATTGAAAAAAATAAAAATCCAAGATGGCAGCCAACTTTTTTGTTTTTGGGCCGATTTCGATGAAACTCGGTTTTTGGTAATATTTTGACAAAATAATAACAACACAATTTTTTAAAATACTAAAAATCTTAGGCGGCAGCCAACTTTTTTGTTTTTGGGCCGATTTCGATGAAACTCGGTTTTTGGTACTATTTTGACAAGAAAAAACAACTCAATGTAAACTGATGGAAAAATAAAAAAAGATCAAAATGGCTGCTAATTTGTTTTTGAAATCGGCCCAAGAACAAAAAAGTTGGCCACCATCTTGAATTTTGTAAGTTTTCAACATTGCGTTGTTATTTTCTTGTCAAAATCGTACCAAAAACAGAGTTTCATCAAAATCGGCCCTAAAACAAAAAAGTTGGCCGCCATCTTGAATTTTTAGTTTTTTTAAAATTGCGTTGTTATTTTCTTGTCAAAATAGTTCCAAAAACCGAGTTCCATCAAAATCGGCCCAAAAACAAAAAAGTTGGCCGCCATCTTGGATTTTTAGTTTTTTTAAATTGCGTTGTTATTTTCTTGTCAAAATAGTTCCAAAAACCGAGTTTTATTGAAATCGGCCCAAAAACAAAAAATCTTGGATTTTTTAATTTTCAAAATTGCGTTGTTATTTTCTTGTCAAAATAGTACCGAAAACCGAGTTTCATCGAAATCGGCCCATAAACAAAAAAGTTGGCCGCCATCTTGGATTTTTAGTTTTTTAAAAATTGCGTTGTTATTTTCTTGTCAAAATAGTTCCAAAAACCGAGTTTCATCGAAATCGGCCCAAAAACAAAAAAGTAGGCCGCCATCTTGGATTTTTAAAATTTTCAACATTGCGTTGTTATTTTCATGTTGAAATAGTACCAGAAACCGAGTTTCATCGAAATAGGCGCACAAACATGGATTTGATTATTATTATTAATTTCGGTTTGTCGAAAGCTGTTGGACAAAACTAGGTGTAGCCGGTAGCTGTTGGACAAAACTAGTTTTGCCGGTAGCTTTAGGTTAAACTAAGTTTGCCGGAAGCTGGTGGACAGAACTAGTTTTGCCGGTAGCTGCTAGACAAAACTAGTTTTGCCGGTAGCTGTTGGACAAAACTAGTTTTTCCGGTAGCTGCTAGACAAAACTAGTTTTGCCGGTAGCTGTAGGTCAGAACTAGGTTTGCCGGTAGCTGATGGACAAAATTAGTTTTGACGGCAGCGGTTGGACAAAACTAGTATTGCCTGTAGCTTTTGCACAAAACTAGTTTTGCCGGTACCTGTATGTCAGAGAACTAGGTTTGCCCGTAGCTGACGGACAAAACTAGTTTTGACGGCAGCGGTTTGACAAAACTAGTTTTGCCTGTAGCTATTGCACAAAACTAGTTTTGCCGGTAGCTGTAGGTCAGAACTAAGTTTGCCCGTAGTTGACGGACAAAACTAGTTTTGACGGCAGCGGTTGGACAAAACTAGTTTTGCCTGTAGCTATTGCACAAAACTAGTTTTGCCGGAAGCTGTTGGACAAAACTAGTTTTGTCGAAAGCTGTAGGACAAAACTAGGTGTAGCCGGTAGCTGTTGGACAAAACTAGTTTTGCCGGTAGCTTTAGGTTAAACTAAGTTTGCCGGAAGCTGATGGACAAAACTAGTTTTGCCTACTAGTAGGTCAGAACTAGGTTTGCACGTAGCTGACGGACAAAACTAGTTTTGACGGCAGCGGTTGGACAAAACTAGTTTTGCCTGTAGCTATTGCACAAAACTAGTTTTGCCGGTAGCTGGTGGACAAAACTAGTTTTGCCGGTAGCTGCTAGACAAAACTAGTTTTGCCGGTAGCTGTTGGACAAAACTAGTTTTTCCGGTAACTGCTAGACAAAACTAGTTTTGCCGGTAGCTGTATTTCAGAACTAGGTTTGCCGGTAGCTGATGGACAAAATTAGTTTTGTCAGCAGCGGTTGGACAAAACTAGTATTGCCTGTAGCTTTTGCACAAAACTAGTTTTGCCGGTACCTGTAGGTCAGAACTAGGTTTGCCCGTAGCTGACGGACAAAACTAGTTTTGACGGCAGTGGTTGGACAAAACTAGTTTTGCCTGTAGCTATTGCACAAAACTAGTTTTGCCGGTAGCTGTAGGTCAGAACTAAGTTTGCCCGTAGCTGACGGACAAAACTAGTTTTTGACGGCAGCGGTTGGACAAAACTAGTTTTGCCTGTAGCTATTGCACAAAACTAGTTTTGCCGGTAGCTGTAGGTCAGAACTAAGTTTGCCCGTAGCTGACGGACAAAACTAGTTTTGACGGCAGCGGTTGGACAAAACTAGTTTTGACGGCAGCGGTTGGACAAAACTAGTTTTGCCTGTAGCTGTTGGACAAAACTAGTTTTGACGGCAGCGGTTGGTCAAAACTAGTTTTGCCGGTAGTTGTTGGACAAAACTAGTTTTGCCGGTAGCTGATGGACAAAACTAGTTTTGACGGCAGCGGTTGGTCAAAACTAGTTTTGCCTGTAGCTATTGCACAAAACTAGTTTTGCCGGTAGCTGTTGGACAAAACTAATTTTGTCGAAAGCTGTAGGACAAAACTAGGTGTAGCCGGTAGCAACAGCTACCTTTTTTTGTCGGTAACTTTAGGTTATACTAAGTTTGCCGGAAGCTGATGGACAAAACTAGTTTTGCCTAGTAGTAGGTCAGAACTAGGTTTGCACGTAGCTGACGGACAAAACTAGTTTTGACGGCAGCAGTTGGTCAAAACTAGTTTTGCCTGTAGCTATTGCACAAAACTAGTTTTGCCGGTAGCTGTTGGACAAAACTAATTTTGTCGAAAGCTGTAGGACAAAACTAGGTGTAGCCGGTAGCAACAGCTACCGGCTACACCTAGTTTTGTCGGTAACTTTAGGTTAAACTAAGTTTGCCGGAAGCTGATGGACAAAACTAGTTTTGCCTAGTAGTAGGTCAGAACTAGGTTTGCACGTAGCTGACGGACAAAACTAGTTTTGACGGCACCGGTTGGTCAAAACTAGTTTTGCCTGTAGCTATTGCACAAAACTAGTTTTGCCGGTAGCTGTTGGACAAGACTAGTTTTGCCGTAGGCTGTTGGACAAAACTAGTTTTGCCGGTAGCTGATGGACAAAACTAGTTTTGACGGCAGCGGTTGGACAAAACTAGTTTTGCCTATAGCTGTTGGACAAAACTAGTTTTGACGGCAGCGGTTGGTCAAAAGTAGTTTTGCCGGTAGTTGTTGGACAAAACTAGTTTTGCCGGTAGCTGATGGACAAAACTAGTTTTGACGGCAGCGGTTGGACAAAACTAGTTTTGCCTGTAGCTTGTTGGACAAAACTAGTTTTGACGGCAGCGGTTGGTCAAAACTAGTTTTGCCAGTAGCTTTAGGTTAAACTAAGTTTGCCGGAAGCTCATCAGCTTCCGGCAAAACTAGTGCGTGCGTGCGTGAACTTCGGAAAAACAAATGAATGTTGGAAAAACAAGTAAAAGTAGGAAAACATTGTCTAGTGATCTGTAGTCAAAAAAAGATGCAAACGATTTTCGACTTTATTGACCTTTGAAATTCGGTTGCTTTTTCCCATAATTATACTTGTTCATTTACTTTGCTGTTTCATTAAAAACTGTTATTTTGGTAAATATGTCAATAAGGAATACTAAATAATTTACTAGAAAAAATACGACTCGCACCAGATCAATACTCAGACGGGAATCGAACCCGCGACCTTTGGATATCCGGTCCAATGCTCTGACCGCTGAGCTACCGAGTCACTGGTGACATCGTCGAATTTTTCCTAGTATATCCTAAACTCTTACGCTGTAAGCCAGCGTTATTTCACCAATGTGAGGAATTACCTCGACATTCAATTGAAATATCTTTCCAGATATTTTAACAATTGATTAAGATGAAATAGCTATATAATTTTTAAATTTTGAGATTTTTGCATTTACAATGCTATTTTTAAACAATACTAAATAATATACTAGAAAAATTGATCTGGTGCGAGTCGTATTTTTTCTAGTATATTATTTAGTATTGTTTAAAAATAGCATTGTAAATGCAAAAATCTCAAAATTTAAAAATGTCAATAAGGTCTAAAATTCTTGCACCAATTTCTTTACTTGTGAAGTTAATAAAATGGGTGCATGAGATTTACGACGACACAATGTTAAAAATATAAAAAGAAACCAAGATGGCGGCGGAAAACCAAGTTTCTTCGAAATCGGCCCATAAACAAAAAAGTTGGCCGCCATCTTGGATTTTTAGTTTTTTAAAAATTGCGTTGTTATTTTCTTGTCAAAATAGTTCCAAAAACCGAGTTTCATCGAAATCGGCCCAAAAACAAAAAAGTTGGCTGCCATCTTGGATTTTTATTTTTTTCAATATTGTGTTATTATTTTCTTGTCAAATTAGTCCTAAAACCGAGTTTCATTAAAATCAGCCTCAATCACAAATAAAAGAGTTGGTGGCCATATTTGTTTATATTTTTAACATTTCGTTGTTATTTTTTATCATAATAGTAGCAAAATCGAGTTTCATCAAAATCGGCCCACGAACAATATAGTTGGCCGCCATCTTGGTTTCTTTTTATATTTTTAACATTGTGTCGTCGTAAATCTCATGCACCCATTTTATTAACTTCACAAGTAAAGAAATTGGTGCAAGAATTTTAGACCTTATTGACATATTTACCAAAATAACAGTTTTTAATGAAACAGCAAAGTAAATGAACAAGTATAATTATGGGAAAAAGCAACCGAATTTCAAAGACAATAAAGTCGAAAATCGTTTGCATCTTTTTTTGACTACAGATCACTAGACAATGTTTTCCTACTTTTACTTGTTTTTCCAACATTCATTTGTTTTTCCGAAGTTCACGCACGCACGCACTAGTTTTGCCGGAAGCTGATGAGCTTCCGGCAAACTTAGTTTAACCTAAAGCTACCGGCAAAACTAGTTTTGACCAACAACTACTGGCAAAACTAGTTTTGTCCAACAACTACCGGCAAAACTAGTTTTGACCAACCGCTGCCGTCAAAACTAGTTTTGTCCAACAATCTACAGGCAAAACTAGTTTTGTCCAACCGCTGCCGTCAAAACTAGTTTTGTCCATCAGCTACCGGCAAAACTAGCTTTGTCCAACAACTACCGGCAAAACTAGTTTTGACCAACCGCTGCCGTCAAAACTAGTTTTGTCCAACAGCTACAGGCAAAACTAGTTTTGTCCAACCGCTGCCGTCAAAACTAGTTTTGTCCATCAGCTACCGGCAAAACTAGTTTTGTCCAACAGCTAACGGCAAAACTAGTCTTGTCCAACAGCTACCGGCAAAACTAGTTTTGTGCAATAGCTACAGGCAAAACTAGTTTTGTCCAACCGGTGCCGTCAAAACTAGTTTTGTCCGTCAGCTACGTGCAAACCTAGTACTGACCTACTACTAGGCAAAACTAGTTTTGTCCATCAGCTTCCGGCAAACTTAGTTTAACCTAAAGTTACCAGCAAAACTAGTTTTGTCCAACAGCTACCGGCTACACCTAGTTTTGTCCTACAGCTTTCGACAAAATTAGTTTTGTCCAACAGCTACCGGCAAAACTAGTTTTGTGCAATAGCTACAGGCAAAACTAGTTTTGACCAACCGCTGCCGTCAAAACTAGTTTTGTCCATCAGCTACCGGCAAAACTAGTTTTGTCCAACAACTACCGGCAAAACTAGTTTTGACCAACCGCTGCCGTCAAAACTAGTTTTGTCCAACAGCTATAGGCAAAACTAGTTTTGTCCAACCGCTGCCGTCAAAACTAGTTTTGTCCAACCGCTGCCGTCAAAACTAGTTTTGTCCGTCAGCTACGGGCAAACTTAGTTCTGACCAACAGCTACCGGCAAAACTAGGTTGTGCAATAGCTACAGGCAAAACTAGTTTTGTCCAACCGCTGCCGTCAAAACTAGTTTTGTCCGTCAGCTACGGGCAAACTTAGTTCTGACCTATAGCTACGGGCAAAACTAGTTTTGTGCAATAGCTACAGGCAAAACTAGTTTTGTCCAACCGCTGCCGTCAAAACTAGTTTTGTCCGTCAGCTACGGGCAAACCTAGTTCTGACCTACAGGTACCGCCAAACTAGTTTTGTGCAAAAGCTACAGGCAATACTAGTTTTGTCCAACCGCTGCCGACAAAACAAATTTTGTCCATCAGCTACCGGCAAACCTAGTTCTGAAATACAGCTACCGGCAACACTAGTTTATTCTAGCAGTTACCGGAAAAACTAGTTTTGTCCAACAGCTACCGGCAAAACTAGTTTTGTCTAGCAGCTACCGGCAAATCTAGTTTTGTCCACCAGCTACCGGCAAAACTAGTTTTGTGCAATAGCTACAGGCAAAACTAGTTTTGTCCAACCGCTGCCGTCAAAACTAGTTTTGTCCGTCAGCTACGTGCAAACCTAGTTCTGACCTACTAGTAGGCAAAACTAGTTTTGTCCATCAGCTTCCGGCAAACTTAGTTTAACCTAAAGCTACCGGCAAAACTAGTTTTGTCCAACAGCTACCGGCTACACCTAGTTTTGTCCTACAGCTTTCGACAAAACTAGTTTTGTCCAACAGCTACCGGCAAAACTAGTTTTGTGCAATAGCTACAGGCAAAACTAGTTTTGTCCAACCGCTGCCGTCAAAACTAGTTTTGTCCGTCAGCTACGGGCAAACTTAGTTCCGACCTACAGCTACCGGCAAAACTAGTTTTGTGCAATAGCTACAGGCAAAACTAGTTTTGTCAAACCGCTGCCGTCAAAACTAGTTTTGTCCGTCAGCTACGGGCAAACCTAGTTCTCTGACATACAGGTACCGGCAAAACTAGTTTTGTGCAAAAGCTACAGGCAATACTAGTTTTGTCCAACCGCTGCCGTCAAAACTAATTTTGTCCATCAGCTACCGGCAAACCTAGTTCTGACCTACAGCTACCGGCAAAACTAGTTTTGTCTAGCAGCTACCGGAAAAACTAGTTTTGTCCAACAGCTACCGGCAAAACTAGTTTTGTCTAGCAGCTACAGGCAAAACTAGTTCTGTCCACCAGCTTCCGGCAAACTTAGTTTAACCTAAAGCTACCGGCAAAACTAGTTTTGTCCAACAGCTACCGGCTACACCTAGTTTTGTCCAACAGCTTTCGACAAACCGAAATTAATAATAATAATCAAATCCATGTTTGTGCGCCTATTTCGATGAAACTCGGTTTCTGGTACTATTTCAACATGAAAATAACAACGCAATGTTGAAAATTTTAAAAATCCAAGATGGCGGCCTACTTTTTTGTTTTTGGGCCGATTTCGATGAAACTCGGTTTTTGGAACTATTTTGACAAGAAAATAACAACGCAATTTTTAAAAAACTAAAAATCCAAGATGGCGGCCAACTTTTTTGTTTATGGGCCGATTTCGATGAAACTCGGTTTTCGGTACTATTTTGACAAGAAAATAACAACGCAATTTAAAAAAAACTAGAAATTCAAGATGGCGGCCAACTTTTTTGTTTTAGGGCCGATTTTGATGAAACTCTGTTTTTGGTACGATTTTGACAAGAAAATAACAACGCAATGTTGAAAACTTACAAAATTCAAGATGGTGGCCAACTTTTTTGTTCTTGGGCCGATTTCAAAAACAAATTAGCAGCCATTTTGATCTTTTTTTATTTTTCCATCAGTTTACATTGAGTTGTTTTTTCTTGTCAAAATAGTACCAAAAACCGAGTTTCATCGAAATCGGCCCAAAAACAAAAAAGTTGGCTGCCGCCTAAGATTTTTAGTATTTTAAAAAATTGCGTTGTTATTATTTTGTCAAAATATTACCAAAAACCGAGTTTCATCGAAATCGGCCCAAAAACAAAAAAGTTGGCTGCCATCTTGGATTTTTATTTTTTTCAATATTGTGTTATTATTTTCTTGTCAAATTAGTCCTAAAACCGAGTTTCATTAAAATCAGCCCCAATCACAAATAAAAGAGTTGGTTGCCATATTTGTTTATATTTTTAACATTTCGTTGTTATTTTTTATCAAAATAGTAGCAAAATCGAGTTTCATCAAAATCGGCCCACGAACAATATAGTTGGCCGCCATCTTGGTTTCTTTTTATATTTTTAACATTGTGTCGTCGTAAATCTCATGCACCCATTTTATTAACTTCACAAGTAAAGAAATTGGTGCAAGAATTTTTGTTTTGGCAATCTACTTTCCTCTTGGAAGTAATTTTTGCCAGTGTCAAAAGTTGGATATTTCAGTGTTAGATTGTTTCAGTTAACATTAAAATGCGGGTGCATCGCATTCCAATGCTGCTTCCAGCATTTGGCACCAAGTATATCAAGACAGTTTACTTGGAAAGTTCTGCCGAGGTAGCCACAACTACAGTAAAAGTCTCGGCTTCACACAACCAAGATCGCGCCTATTTCAATGATCCCACATATTGTTCAGTTGCGTAGACACTTGTACCACAAAACTGCACCAATTTTAAGACACAATATCCACTATGAATCAATTTGCAAATAATTACAATAGACACCAAACCGAACTTGACAAATGGCGCCAAAAAACTCGGGCTCCAGTTTACCTTGACACATTTTGTACCTATGTGACATATGGACGGACAGACCAGAGGGCTTAGTACGAGTTGTTTCTCACCTCACTTTGCGAATAGTATAGAGTGAAAGAGAGGAAATCATGCGAGTGAGTGAACGAGTGAAAGAGAGAAAATGAAAGTTAACTATTCGCAAAGTGAAGTGAGAACAAAAAACCAACTCGTACTAGGCTCTTTGACGTGACGAATCTATAAGGTTATTCTCATGGAAATAGTAATATAAACCGGAATGAGCGCTTCGCCCCAAAACGAGCCGACAGAGAGGTCAAGTAGATGTATGTGTCCTTTTCTTCATTAGGGTGACCAAACCGTATGGTTGGCCGGAGACATACACAATACTTTAAACTGTTTAATATAAACTTAAATACCTAGGTAGTTCTTTATTTATTATTAACACTTTTTACCGCGTTTTTATTAGGTTGCTTGCTCTTTTGTTTGTTTGAGCACAAATTTTGCAAACGATTTTATACTAAATTCCCGATGAGCTAGAGACTTCAAACTTTGAACACAGGTCAAAAATGGAAGGAAATGCAATATTACAGTGTCATTGAAGTGATCTGATGATGGAGCCGGAAGAACGCCACAGGAACTCTATGATGAATGAAACTATACAACCCCATCGTGTTTGGGCTTATTAGAATTGTCTTGACAAGTACTCTGACGGGAGACGAGGTTCAGGGTCGGATGATGAAGGCTGGATTCCATGCCATAGGAACTCAATATTGAAATCATGCAACCCCACCGAGTTTGGGCTCGTTTGAATCGTCTTGACGAGTGCTCTGTTGGGTAATAGTATCCAAGAGTCTGATGATGGAGCCGGAAGAAGGCCACAGGAACTCTGCAATAAAACCTTTCAACCCCATCGAGTTTGGACTAGTTTGAATGGTCTTGACGAGTACTCTGATAGGCGGTGGTATATTTTTAGTTTAACTCGTTAACTAAAAAAAAGAAAATTATTATTTATTTAAAAAAAATATTTTTTAAGAACAAATTATTTATCACGTTTTTATTAAGTTGCTTTTTTGTTTTTATTTTTTAAGTATGGTAATTCAACCAATTAAAATCTAGTTTATTCAATTCAATTTAATTTCAAGTGTAAATAATTACGCAACTTTAAAGTTTATTCCAATTTTTAATAAAAATGCAATGTGCGTGAACTTCGGAAAAACAAATAAATGTTGGAAAAACAAGTAAAAGTAGGAAAACATTGTCTAATGTCTAGTGATCTGTAGTTAAAAAAAGATGCAAACGATTTTCGACTTTATTGACGTTTGAAATTCGATTGCTTTTTCCCATAATTATACTTGTACATTTACTTTGCTGTTTCATTAAAAACTGTTATTTTGGTAAAGATGTCAATAAGGTCTAAAATACTTGCACCAATTTCTTTACTTATGAAGTTAATAAAATGGGTGCAAGAGATTTACGACGACACAATGTTTAAAATAAAAAAAAACCAAAATGGCGGCCAACTATTTATATTGTTCGTGGGCCGATTTTATGAAACTCGATTTTGTTACTATTTTGATAAAAATATAACAAAGAAATGTTAAAAATATTAAAAAATATGGCAGCCAACTCTTTTATTTGAGGGCTGATTTGAATGAAACTCGGTTTTTAGTACTAATTTGACAAGAAAATAATAACACAATATGTATTGAAAAAATTAAAAAATCCAAGATGGCAGCCAATTTGTTTGTTTTTGGGCCGATTTCGATGAAACTCGGTTTTTGGTAATATTTTGACAAGAAAATAACAACGTAATTTTTAAAATACTAAAAATCTAAGATGGCGGCCAACTTTTTTGTTTTTTGGGCCGATTTCGATGAAACTCGGATTTAGGTACTAATTAGACAAGAAAATAACAACTCAATGTAAACTGATGGAAAAATCAAAAAAGATCAAAATGGCTGCTAATTTGTTTTTGGGTTGATTTTGATGTGACTCGGTTGAAAAAACAAATAAATAACTTGACTTCCATCTTAGATTTTTCTTATGACATTTCTTTGCTGTTTTCTTGTCAAAATAGTACCAAAACCCGAGTTTCATCAAAATCAGCCCACAAGCAAAACAGTTGGCCGCCATCTTGGATTTTTGTATTTATAAAATTGCATTGTTACTTTCTTGTCAAAATAGTACCAAAAACCAAGTTTCATTGAAATCGGCCCAAGAACAAAAAAGTTGGCCACCATCTTGAATTTTGTAAGTTTTCAACATTGCGTTGTTATTTTCTTGTCAAAATAGTGCCAAAAACCGAGTTTCATCAAAATCGGCCCAAAAACAAAAAGTTAGCCGCCATCTTGGATTTTTAATATTTTAAAAATGCATTGTTATTTTCTTATCAAAATAGTGCCAAAAACCGAGTTTCATCGAAATCGGCCCATAAACAAAAAAGTTGGCCGCCATCTTGAATTTTTAAATATTTAAAAAATGCGTTGTTATTTTCTTATCAAAATAGTGCCAAAAACCGAGTTTCATCGAAATCGGCCCATAAACAAAAAAGTTGGCCGCCATCTTGAATTTTTTAATATTTATAAAATGCGTTGTTATTTTCTTATCAAAATAGTGCCAAAAACCGAGTTTCATCGAAATCGGCCCATAAACAAAAAAGTTGGCCGCCATCTTGAATTTTTTAATATTTAAAAAATGCGTTGTTATTTTCTTATCAAAATAGTGCCAAAAACCGAGTTTCATCGAAATCGGCCCATAAACAAAAAAGTTGGCCGCCATCTTGAATTTTTTAATATTTAAAAAATGCGTTGTTATTTTCTTATCAAAATAGTGCCAAAAACCGAGTTTCATCGAAATCGGACCATAAACAAAAAAGTTGGCCGCCATCTTGAATTTTTAATATTTAAAAAATGCTTTGTTATTTTCTTATCAAAATAGTGCCAAAAACCGAGTTTCATCGAAATCGGCCCATAAACAAAAAAGTTGGCCGCCATCTTGAATTTTTTAATATTTAAAAAATGCGTTGTTATTTTCTTATCAAAATAGTGCCAAAAACCGAGTTTCATCGAAATCGGCCCATAAACAAAAAAGTTGGCCGCCATCTTGAATTTTTTAATATTTAAAAAATGCGTTGTTATTTTTTTATCAAAATAGTGCCAAAAACCGAGTTTCATCGAAATCGGCGCATAAACATGAATTTGATTATTAATATAAACTTTACCCCTCGCCTGCGACTTCCAGTTATTTCCATTGATAGAACAATTTAGTTTTTGGGAAATCAGAAATGGTGTAGTATTTATGGTCACCCTAGTTTTGTAAAGGAATATTTCCCGAACATTGAAATTCTAAAATTGAAATTTGGCGCCAAAGTCAAAATCGGATCGGAGTTGCCAGGATTGACACTTGAATTTATACAACTACAATAATGCTGATTAGCATTATTGTAATAATCTAATTAAATCAAAAGAGTAAGTTCAGTTTTATTTTACAATTACTATGTGTTATTCTAAATTAATATTTAAGTAGTATATTTTCAATATTCCACTCCGAATCCTTAACTTTGACACACTACGTGATTGGTAACGTACATTTTTTTTTCCTACTATCGTGGTATTATTGTTTTGTAATGGCAATTGTGCGAACGAGACACCGACCTCCACCTAGTGTTGTTTCATTCACACAGTAGAGTCTTCAGTCAATGTCATCGATAGAATTTCAACTCTATGACAAAGGCAATACAGTTGAATTTCTTTTAAAAGAATAGTGATAATTTTTGTATAGTACTCACTCCTTATATGAACCTCCTTGGTTATTCTATTTCTTGCCATTAGGCTATGGTACCGCAGGCTGAATAGGTATCTAATTAAAAACCACCCAGCGACCGGTCTCATTTGACAGATGAATACGATACATTGCCACTTCTTTTTGGGGTAAAAAAACATACCAAAGAAAAGTAGCAATGTATCACATTCATCTTGTTACGATTTTCATACGAATTCAGCGAGTTGTTACGATTTTCATACGAATTCAGCGATAACATGAATCATCAAATTGACGGGACCAAAGTTTTAATCACATAACTTTAATTCGGCACTTAGGTACAATGGGGAATGTCCGAATGGGGATTTTTTTTAATTTTTTACGGAACCGAAAATTCTGAAACTTTTTTCTATTACTAAGGGAGCTTATATTCCTACCTATAAAAAAATATTCAGCCAATTTGATTTTTATCGGACATTCCCCATTATGTTGAAAATTGAGCAAAGGTATACTGTACATATGTAGGTAGTACTAAGTCTTCGGGTGTGAATTACCTGCCTCTGAGTAGCACTTTCAGAAGGTCGTGCCACTTTGACGTCAAAGTGGCGGGATCAAGGAGGTCTTGACTCCTGACATACTGCCTTTACCTTTAGAGGTACAAATGTCTGGTTCAGGGTACAAATAGTACGTATGTAGCACAAACTCTTTAATGTGATACATTTCAAATTGGGGACTTGATCCCGTCATTTTGACGCTCACGATTAAAATCTGCCAGCAATGTCATTCCCAGTCGCCACACCAGTTTCGCGCTACAGTTGCAAAACTTCTGAAAGATTCCGAATAATTCTGGAATACTTCTCGGAAAGTTTCTTTCAATCAGGACTTTTCAAAATAAAAATAAAAAAATACTTTTTTTTATTTTTATTTTGAAAAAATACTTTTGATAAATAGGCTCAGATCAATTTTAGTCTTAGATCTTAAGATTCATAGGTCAATCTTGCTAGAAAATATACCCGCCGACCGACCGAGGCGACGACTAACGGACGAACGGTACGAACGAACAACTCGTGCGCGGTGCGTGGCGCCATCTAGTGGCGGGTGGCGGCGGCGCGGCGTGCGGCGCGGCGAGCGGGTAATGGCGGGTGGCGCGGCTCCCCCCGGGGAAGTATTTGCCCGCTCACCGCGCCCCGCAGAGAAGTTTTCAGAATATTTCGGAATAATTCGCGCTCGGAGGGAATATTTCAATCTGGTTGATTTTAAAAAGTAATTAAGTATGTTCTCAGTGAATCATGGATGGTGATGGTGAATTGTTTTTTATTAAGGGTAAGTAAAGTTTAAATGTTTATTTTATTACCTATGTAAAGCAAAATTATAACTATTTTTCTATTTTTCGAGGTTTTTCTAGGTAGGTACTCAATTTGTTAGTAATGATTTAAAAATAAAAGGCTGAAGAGTAGTTACCAAGTCCTTCTGCCTTAATAGGTACATTATAAATAAAATAAAGTAGGTACGTACCTACACTAGTTCATAAAAAAGAACATTAATTCTCTAAAATACTTAGTTTAGTAGGTACTTCTTACTTAGGTAGGTATACTACTTAAGTACCTACTCAGAAATTGTATTTAAGAGCTAGATATTACGATATCTATCCATACCTACTTTACTACTTTTACTATGATCAGAGAATGATTAAGTTTTTTCTTGCTAGGTAGGCTAGGTAGGTATTTAAAAATGTGTCAACTATTTTTTTAAATTTGAGATTTTTGCATTTACAATGCTATTTTTAAACAATACTAAATAATATACTAGAAAAAATACGACTCGCACCAGATCAATACTCAGACGGGAATCGAACCCGCGACCTTTGGATATCCGGTCCAATGCTCTGACCGCTGAGCTACCGAGTCACTAGTGACATCGTCGAATTTTTCCTAGTATATCCTAAACTCTTACGCTGTAAGCCAGCGTTATTTCACCAATGTGAGGAATTACCTCGACATTCAATTGAAATATCTTTCCAGATATTTTAACAATTGATTAAGATGAAATAGCTATATAATTTTTAAATTTGAGATTTTTGCATTTACAATGCTATTTTTAAACAATACTAAATAATATACTAGAAAAAATACGACTCGCACCAGATCAATACTCAGACGGGAATCGAACCCGCGACCTTTGGATATCCGGTCCAATGCTCTGACCGCTGAGCTACCGAGTCACTAGTGACATCGTCGAATTTTTCCTAGTATATCCTAAACTTTTACGTTGTAAGCCAGCGTTATTTCACCAATGTGAGGAATTACCTCGACATTCAATTGAAATATCTTTCCAGATATTTTAACAATTGATTAAGATGAAATAGCTATATAATTTTTAAATTTGAGATTTTTGCATTTACAATGCTATTTTTAAACAATACTAAATAATATACTAGAAAAAATACGACTCGCACCAGATCAATACTCAGACGGAAATCGAACCCGCGACCTTTGGATATCCGGTCCAATGCTCTGACCGCTGAGCTACCGAGTCACTAGTGACATCGTCGAATTTTTCCTAGTATATCCTAAACTCTTACGCTGTAAGATATTTACCTCACCTCACATTGGTGAAATAACGCTGGCTTACAGCGTAAGAGTTTAGGATATACTAGGAAAAATTCGACGATGTCACTAGTGACTCGGTAGCTCAGCGGTCAGAGCATTGGACCGGATATCCAAAGGTCGCGGGTTCGATTCCCGTCTGAGTATTGATCTGGTGCGAGTCGTATTTTTTCTAGTATATTATTTAGTATTGTGTCAACTAATTTCTGCTGCTTTTTAGGGTTCCGTACCCAAAGAGTAAAAACGGGGCCCTATTACTAAGACTCCGCTGTCCGTCTGTCTGTCTGTCTGTCTGTCTGTCACCAGGCTGTATCTCATGAACCGTGATAGCTAAACAGTAGAAATTTTTACAGATGATGTGCTTCTGTTGCCGCAAATACTAAAAACATAATAAAATAAATATCCAAGGGGGGCTTCCATACAACAAACGTGAATTCCTTGCCGTTTTTTGCTCGATATTATTAACGATAACAGGTAGACCGTTCAAATTTTCACAATGATGTATTTCTGTTGCCGCTATATTAACAAATACTGAAAACAGTATAAAATAAATATTTAAGGGGGGTTCCCATACAACAAACGTGATTTTTTTGCCGTTATTTGGTACGGAACCCTTCGTGCGCGAGTCCGACTCGCACTTGGCCGGTTTTCTTTACCGATCTTGCTGTTTTTTTTGTTGTAAATAGGCAGCCCGTGGATCGGAGTACGGATGGTTGAAAAACGTAAAATAATACAGCGGCTTTGTGTCGATGTGATTTGGCAACATTTATTACAAAATAAATTCAGCAAATCAATGGCTAATTATTATGATTAACTTCGATATAAAAAGAAATATTAACTCACACAATACAGACGTGGACAATGGACATTGAAAAAACCGAGAGGAAGTGAAGAGGTAACGTCAACAACGTCAAAGTCATTTTTTGACAGTGACAGATTCGTTCAGGAATAGCTACTGATAAGACTACATTCACAAGCATGTTTGCGCACGCGCACACGGATGGGTTCCATACTGTGGTGCGCAAGCAAGTCGCGTCGCTGATGTAAAGGGTGCGGGGCAGTGCCAACACTATCCAGCCTGCCTAGCATGACCAATTTATATCGCGTGATATAGCGTTTTATCATGTTTAACTGTCAAAAATACAAAGGAATCTGACAGTTGAGTGTTGATAAAATGCTATATCACGCGATATAAATCGGTCATGCTAGGCAGGCTGGGCCCTATATAATAAACGTGACAATTTGTCACCTGTCATGACATTTTTACATCCATTGCGTCAATCGATTTGAAAATAGAATAAACTACTCATAGCTACACCGCAATGTAAACCAAATTGTCGCGCGCGACAATTTACAAATTGTCACGTTATTAAATAGGGGCCTGCACGCGTAGCATGACCAACATCGAGATAAGATTCGACTCAGAGAACAATGGCTTGTCTACACCGAAATGTCACTTTTGTCGGGTTGAGATCGAGATACTCATGCTCGCATTTACAACTAGTAGACTCGTATTGTTCTTTGTCGTGGACTAATGTCAAAAGTCGACAAACACGAGCTTTTCTCTTCAACTGACATTAATTTGACAGTTGAATCAGAGAAACTTGTCTACCACCCTTTGAGTAGTCGAGAAGGTCGAGAGAGAATCACAGACTAATAAGAAGATTCGAAATAGTTTTCTACGTATTTTATTTTATATGAATCTAAATTTCGCAATAAAAATAAATCTAAATTATCCGTGCTTATATTTTATTCCTTAAAAACTTAAATTAAAATTATTTTCATACGTTGATTTTAATATTTCGTAATTTTCTCGTCATTTTACACAGATTACTAAATTAACAATTTCGTTAGTAGTCTGTGTTATCTTTTCAAAATACTCTCAATAAAAGAAAGGCAAACGAATTTATATCCATACAGCTATTAGATTAATTATTATTATATATTATTATATTTAATTAGTTTTAAGAGTTTAGCGTTGTGAAATCTATAAAAAGGAACGGTGCTTTATGAGAAATAATTATTTTCTATTGGCAATATTATTCTTCTCGAACTCGAGAGAGCTTGTCTACGGAAGAGAACGCTTTCTTGAGTGCCTCTTTATCTTAGAACTTATAAAAAAATGAGAATCATGTTTAAACTAAATTATTTCGGATCAAATTAGATAATTTTGACGTTTATTGATGTTGAAATAAAAAGATTACCTTTAAAATTCACTTTTTTTATTAAAAGACATTAAAAGGTTTCGAAATTCTGAGAACGAGTCTCACCTGTCTGTCAAACTGTGCTCAGCAATCGAGAAGGTCGAGACGACAAGTCTTCGTAGACAAGAGTCTCGTTTGCTCATGCTACGCGTGCTGAACGTCATTAGTGACAAGCCTGGGGCCTATTGCATAACAAATTACAAGCTAATATTATTAGCGATTTTCCATACAAATTCACTAATAATATTAGCTTGTAATTTGTTATGCAATAGGCCCCTGATTGCCCTATTATGGGGCACTGGATGCGTATACACACGCATGTGCCATGTGTTCCGGTGGGGCACAGGTATTTAAATTGAATCAATGTATTGTTTGTCCTTGATTGTTATTTTATTTATTTTTTAATCAAATTACTATTAATGTTTCAATCAAATCTAATATTTTTTAAATTTAATTTCAACTGTCAATTATTTTTAAAACTCTAATTATATAATTTATCTATAAGTTTAATTTTAATTTATAAATTATATTGATTTTAATTTCTAAAGATAGGTATAATGTTATTAATTAGGTATTCGAGCTGTTTATGTTTGCAATATGGACCTTGTCTGAAATAAAGAAATTTTATTTTATTTTATTTATTTATTTTTTATAACACTGTAAATCCGTTTTTAGCGTTTTCTGCTTCTTATCCCAATGTATATGATTTGTCGTCGTGTATCCAGGCACAAAACGATAAGTTCAAAAAGTCAGTCAGAACACTGAATTTTGTAATTGTATAACAATATAAGAAACAGTTACGGCTTTAATGCCCAGTAGGTATTGCAAATGAAATACAATAAAATTCTCTGAAACCTATTAGATGCGTTTTATTGTATGTATGGATTCACATTGGTTTTGTTACGTTACTAAGGGTGTTGTCAACATACTTTTTTATTTAATAAAAAAACTATAGTAGATTAAAAGTTTTAATCTACAATATAATAATAATAATAAGAATAAAAAGAAAATATAAAAACTCGATTCGGTAATGTGCCAAGTTTTAATTTAAAACTTGACACATTCTGAGATCGATATTTTGGTTTTTCTTGGTTATATTTAAAGTAATTTAAAAAACTACTTACATTACTTACATACAGTGTTATGCTTCGGAAAGTTATAACATCCAATAGATGAATGCTCTAAGAATAGTAACGAACGGGAACTTTAAAAAAAAACCCAGTCTCCCCCAGTGGTAACGCAACTAGTGGTGGCGACTGGGAATGACCGATATTAATTTATCATGGTATTTTATCAGTATCGTTTGTATGAATTCTTAGATGTTTAGCTAAAGAACCGCTAGTATTAAAACATTTCGTACAATAACCACATTTGTATGGTTTCTCCCCTGTATGAATTCTTACATGTCTTGCTAAGTCACTGCTAGTAATAAAACATTTCGTACAATGACTACATATATATGGTTTCTCTCCTGTATGAATTCTTATATGTTTAGCTAAATAACTGCTAGTATTAAAACATTTCGTACAATAACTACATTCGTATGGTTTCTCCATTGTATGAATTCTTACATGTGTATTTAAATTATCACGTTGAGCAAAACATTTCGTACAATAATTACATTTGTATGGTTTCTTCCCTGTATGAATTCTTACATGTTTAGCTAATATACTGCTAGTATTAAAACATTTTGTACAATAATTACATTTGTATGGTTTCTCCCGTGTATGAATTCTTACATGTTTATTTAAATTACCACGTTGAGAAAAACATTTAGTACAATAGCTACAGTTGTATGATTTCTTATCATTATGAATTCTTACATGTCTAGCTAATATACTGCTAGTACTAAAACATTTCGTACAATAATTACATTTGTATGGTTTTTCTTTTGTATGAAATTTGACATGTCTTGCAAGATTTGCGCCATCATTAAAACTTTTTGAACAATAACTACATTTATATTCCGTCTCATCGCTACAAAAAATACTATCCTTATGTTTGTTCTTACTTTTGCTTTCTGTCACAGTATCAGTGTCAGGTATTTTCTTATTATCTTCGTCATGTGCCTTATTTTTCTCAGCTTTATCTGTTTTTTTTAAGGATACTCGACTTTTCAGTATTTCCTTTTTAGTTTCATTATCCGCTTTACGTTTTTTGGGTAAGTGCAGCACCTGTGAAGTATTGTTTTAACGATAGATAAACAATAGTTGTGAAAGGTTCAGATTATCTGCAACATGCGATGCAACACTAGTTAGTATGTCCAGCAGTCTACACGCGCACGTCATGAAGCCGCTCTTGTACCGTACGAGTATATGCTTTGCTTGTTCGCGGCGCGCAAAATCATTGCGAATTAGCCGCGTACTGACTGGGCGAGCAGCCTCACGAGGTAGATTTAGTTGCAAGAGGGTGCCACCCGCGGCAAGGCCGAGCCAAGGCGAGGCTGAGTTAGCATCGAGCGCTCAGTTTAACGTGAGTGAAGTCACACAGAGACCGCGCGTGTCTTGCATGAGACCGTACATTCGGAAAGCTAGCGCCTTTATACTAATTCTTCGACATATACAAAAAAATAAATTTAAAAATATTAAAAACACGACTGCCCAGCCAAAAACGAACTAAAAAGTTAAACAACAAGTGTCATTGCAGTCGGGGGACCTCTTTCATCAAAAAATGTTCCATAATAAGGTTTATTTTTATTTCACACATTTTAGTGACATATTATATAGTTTTGGAATGTGCTCATCAAGGTTTTTCATTTGTTGCCCATATTGTAATAATAGAAGAAACATTTTTTTTTCACATTTGAAAATGGCGTCGTACAGTCGCCATATTGATTTTTTCTAAAAAAGATATAGCCAGTGTCACTCGGGATGCTGTAAGGATTCTAACGATACCCCATTCAGGCATTTAGAAGTAATGGTGGAATAAAGAAACTCACATTCCCACATACATGAACCCTGAACACATATACACTCTTTTTGCTTTGGGCAGTCGTGTAAAAAAAGAAACGAAATCCTTAATTTCCCGATAAGTATATGTTTTTTTACGCATCTTCTCTTAGTCCTCTATTAGTATAATCAGAACATTGCACGTCCCAAAGTAGTGTATATTTGCCGAATTAATTTAAGACACTGTTCAATTATCCATGACGCATGAACGATCGAGGCACGCTCGGGCGAGGCAGCGCGTGCGTTTGCCTCAGGCGATGCACGTCCTGACTGACCGAGGGTTTGCCTCGCACGGCTGCCTCGCGAGGCTGCTCGCCCAGTCAGTACGCGGCTTGTGACACTGCGCGCACTCAAAGGCCGCGTTATTACACAAAATAGGGTATTTGTGTACCTACTGCATTTATATGGATTCGGGCTGGGGTTACCATCTGACCGGATAAATCCGGTCTAGACCGGATTTTAAGGGCTCAGACCGGACTCCGCCCGGATTTAATTCACAAAAATTAATTTTACAAAAAGAAACATAAATTTAATTTGTCTTTGTGCGTGCCTAATGTAAATAACCTTTTTTTTTTATTTGAGTCTAAGACCGGACTTTTGTCCAAAAATCAGGATTTTCAACCTTTTGTGACCGGATTTCAGAATTTTGGTCCTGGTAACCCTAATTCGGGCTAACAGCGTTGGCGTGGTTTGGAACTATCACGAACACTTGTTCGTCGCAACAACCGACCATCGGCGGGAACAACGCACGCGCTACGAATGCACATTCAAATGTATGGATAATTTTGCATTGCATGTTGCGTTGTTGCATGCACATAATCTGTACCGGGCTTAAGGCTCAAAAAATGTTTCAATACTTTTGAAAACTTTTCTTTAACCATAATACGTATAATCAGTTTGATTTTATGTTACGCAGTTCTTTTGAAAGAGATAAATCCTTACTAATATTATAAATGCAAAAGTCCGTTTGTTTGTTTGTTACGCCTTCACGTCTCAACTACTGAACCGATCGTCATGAAATTTTTCACACACGTAGTCAGAGGTACAGAAAAGGACATAGGGTATCTTTCATCCCGAAAAAAAGTGTTGTTCCCGAGGGATAGCAAAAAACCTTTCCACGCAGACGAAGTAGCGGCGCTAGTTTTATATATTTTAAAAGATAAAAATGCATTTAAACTCATCTGTAGAGCTGATGAGTGTAAGTGCTCAGACCAAATAAAAAAGGGAAGACGTAGTCCTCTGAACAATGCAGTGAAGCCAATAAAACTACGCCTTGGCGTGTACACACACAGTTCTTTAAAAAAAAGTTCTTTAAAAAAATTAAAATGAAAAGCAACATTTAAAACTTTGAAAAAACCTACGTCACCTAAAATAGTTATTTTTAATCCTGCAATCCCTGATGGAAATGGAATATTGTGTCTCATTTTCCGGGCTTAAAGGATTAAGTGAAAAAAATAGGTATTCCTAACAAAGGTAAAATAAGTGGTTTTACGAAAATATCTCCCAATTTAAATTAATTTAGGTAGGGTACTATACATACATATTGAAGGAAGGATGTTATGAGTTTGACTGATTGACTGATGGAAAGAACAAATCACATCATGCAACCATCAGTCAGTACATTACACGGTAGGTTAATCATCAGTCACAGCCCGTGACTGTGGTTAAACTGACAGCAAAACCTACCGTGTAATCGATGCCTAACATGTCAGAACAAACATCTTGCCTTAAATACACGAAACTTTAGTATTCGTTAGTTTTATTTTTTACATTTTTCCTATTTCCTTCCTACTTCCGCCACTACTTTTAAAGCGAGCTAATCACAGCCCTGCATGCAGGGCTTTGAGAAGCTCACTTTTTCTATCTATCATTAGGCGACGGCTACACGTGTGGTAAATACTGTGATCCATCAGTATTATTTATCAGGGATCTATTTAACAAAAGAATAAAAAAAGTACAGTAATTTACCATAGTAATAGTTTATTGGGATAGAATTATGTTTTATAATTAATAAGAAACATAATTCTACCCCAATAATAACTGTGGTAAATTATTATAGTAAATTCACTAATCTTTTATGAAATAGGCCCCTGATTAAATACTGATGGATCACAGTACCAGGCGTGTAGCCGTCGCCTCACACCCGAGTCAGAATAGCTGAATGCCTATCATAGTCTGCGTCTCTTTCATCAGTAATAAATAAAAGAGACGCTTTGATAGCCATTCAGAAAACTGACAAGTTTTAAGAGCTTGTAATACCCCCCTTGGGACCGTATTATGATCTCTTGAATCCAGGCAGTTTTTTGTTTTGATTCTGATATGTGATAAATAACGTTATTATTTCATAACGCGTTATTTTTATAACATTGGGGTAATATGAATTACTATGGCAGCACCGGCTCACACACTAATGCATGAAAAAATTGGCTTCAGTCCCTTGCTTGGAAGACTCCGTCTTCCCTTTTTATTTGGTCTGAGTGTAAGTGTAGAAAAAGAGGCAACTGCATAACTGTAGGGAATTTGCGTTGTACTGTACGACATGAATGGGGAATGTCTGATAAAAATCAAATTGGCTGAAAATTATTTTATATGTATACACATCAACTTTGTCTAGGGATACAGGTGTTATTTTCATACAAACGAGGTAACTTTGAAGCCTTTGTTTTCTGCCAGGGATGTACCGTGCTGTAATCTGATGATGGCCATTCAGGGAGTGAATGGAGGAGATTCAGATCGTAATACACACGCAACTGATCTGCTAGGTGATTGCGTAAAGTCAACGTATTCATTTGACAGTTCATATTGTATCATAATATATGTCATCCCATACAAATTGCAGCCGATGGAATACGATATGAACTGTCAAATGAATACGATTACCTTACGCAATTGCACCTCTGATCAGCATTCTAAAAGATTAATGGGTCAGAGTTCTCAGTTTGAGGATTTCCATACATTTTCATGCTATTATTGCGGTTTTTTTAAACATGTTCATTACGTTTTGAGAATGCTGGTCAGATCAGTTGGGTGTATATAGCAATCTGAATCTCCTTCATTCACTCCCTGGATAGCCGTCATCAGATCACAGCACAGTACATCCCTGGCAGGAAACGAAGGCTTCAAAGTTACCTCCTTTGTATGAAAATAACACCTATATCCCTAGACAAAGTTGATGTGTGTATATAAAATCCCTTATTCGTACCTACCTACCTATAAAAATACAGCCAGTCTAATTCTTTTTTACCCGACTACGGCGAAGCCAAAACGGAGGGCATATGATTTTTTCAGACATTTTCTATTGCACTCTATTGTGTCGGAGCAAGAGTCGCTATTTATTTAAATGACTTTGCGAAGTGGATCTTCTGTACTTGTATATGGAATCACCACCAGACCTAGTACCAGTGAACAACAACGGAAAGAAACGGGAGACAACATCGACCCAACAAAGCGAGGGGATGGCATTGAAGAAGACGACTTTATCGAATGGAGCAGAAAATCTTTACACGGGACCAACAACTTGGACAGCAATTAGTCGCCGGAGGGATCGCAAGTATTGGGAGAAGCAGGAAGAACCGAAATGGAAGTGAGAAGAGACTTCGCGACATCATAGCCTGTTACAAGACCCACAATATGCACGAGATTATTGGCACATCACAAGGGTCATCACAGCTTTCGGTAAGAGTCCTTGGAAATTGTTCAGTTTACACGAAGGAAAAGTCGACTGTAAACGACGGCACTATCATATATGTATCTAAATGTAAGCAGTAGAGATAACACTTGGAAGCATTATTCGAACAACTCAGCACAGATGTGAAAGTGGGCAGGCCCGGATCTAGGGGGGGGGGGAGGGCGGGAGGGGGCACTTACCCCGGGTGGCGAAGACTAGGGTAGGGCGGCCGTAGGCCGCCGCCCCTTAGTCTTCCCAAGCAAGTAATGCAAGTTAACAAGGCAAGGAAAACGGGGCAGCGGGCGGCGCGGGTATGGTTACCATCTGACAAGCATTTGCCGCATTTGACAGGGATTTTTCGGTTTAGATAGGCGTGCGGGTGCCGTGAAACTGACTAAATATGGCGCTGTGCGGCCATTTTCTTTTTACTATAGACAAGCAAAATTACAAGATTATTGGATGAAACTGACTAATAATCGCGCTGCGCGGCCATTGTTGTTACTAAAAAAAATTAAAATTACAAGATTATTGGATAAAACTGGCTAAAAATCGCACTGCGCGGCCATTGTTGTTACTAGAAAAATACAAAATTACAAGATTATTGGATGAAACTGACTAAAAATCGGAATCGGAATTAATTTACGGAAAAAACAGGCATCTTCCCTTACGTAGATGGTAACTCTAAACGCGGGTTGATGAAAATTGTTTCGAAGAGGGCGGCAAATTGTCTTCTGCCCCCCATTGCGAAAACGTAGATCCGGGGCTGGACGTGGGCCACGTACGCCGATCTGGGCGCCTCGATCCATACATTTTACATAGAGAATAGACGTTTAGAGCTATACTTCATCCACGCCATGCGATGCGAAGTCACGTACGCAACGCCGATCTAACAATCCCAGATATTCGTCGGAGACGTCGGATGGTGGAGGGGATAAGTCACGCGTCTGTGGCGTGTGCTTAGGTGTATTTCTATACGTCTCAGACGTCGAAGTCAATTTTATGCGTGTGACTTATACCCGTCATACATATCGTTCAACGAAAATGTAATTCCAGGACCGATTGCAGTACAAGGTAGTCCTCTCGAAGTTGTTACGAAATATGTCTACCTCGGGCAAACATTGCAATTGGGTAGAAACAACTTCGAAGGAGAGGCCAACAGAATAGGATACAGCTGGGCTTGGCAGCATATGGGAAACTTCGTCGAGTCTTTGAGTCGCCTATTCGACAGTCTAAAGACAAAAGTCTTCAACCAGTGCGTCCTGCCTGTCATGACATACGGAGCCGAAACGTGGACACTCACTGTAGGGCTGGTTCACAAACTTAAAGTCGCGCAGCGAGCTATGGAAAGGGCTATGCTCGGAGTTTCTCTGAGAGATCGGGTCCGGCCGGAACGAGGTAATCCGACAGAGAACTAAAGTCATCGACATAGCCCACCGGATTAGCAAGCTGAAGTGGCAGTGGGCCGGCCATATTAGCCGTAGAACCGATGGCCGCTGGGGCAAACGAGTTCTTGAGTGGAGACCGCGTATGGGCAAACGTAGTGTGGGACGCCCTCAGACAAGGTGGAGCGACGATCTTCGCAAGGTGGCTGGCATAAACTGGATGAGTATAGCCGCGGATCGTGCTTGCTCAGTGGCGTGCACTCGGAGAGGCCTATGTTCAGCAGTGGACGATGATAGGCTGATGATGATGATGATGAATGATGATGATGAATGATGATGATGAATGATGATGACTTATCCCCTCTACCATACCACGTATCTAACGAATATCTGGGATCGTTGGATCGGCTTTGCGGACGTGGCGTCGCATCGCATGGCGTGGATGTAGTGTAAACTAAACGTCTATTCTCTATGTAAAATGTGGGGACCGACGCGCCCAGATCGGCGTACGTGGCCCAATGTGTCTCTTGCCTGGTGCAGGACCTGTCTAGCGGCAAAGGTCCTAATAAAGCTAACTGCTACTTGCTAATTTTCTCACAAGAGACGATTACGAAACTTGCAAGAGCACGTTTCATAGTAAGGAATGAACAAGTGCGAGACGGTGCGGAAAAGACGGCGACAATGTTAGTGCCCAAGGGAGAGATGGAACACAATACAAAGCAATAAATGAGTGTGGGGCAGCGACAATTGGATCAAGCAACTGTGCAAACCGGTACAATGCTACCTGCAGATGGCAGTCGGCGAGCAGATCATGAATAGGTCCATGTTGAACTTGGAGAGGAACGGGTGGAGGGTACAAGAATAACAAGCGACTATGAAACCGGCACCCTGATTATCTAAAAAGAAACTATTTAGCGACCGGTTTCATTCCACATACATTGCTACTTTTCTTTGGTATGTTTTATTTTAATTCAAAAAGAAGTAGCAATGGATCACTATCATCTATGAACTGCAACCGGTCGCTAGGTGGTTTCTAATTAGATAATCAGCCCGCCGAACAGGTGCAACAACTCCCAATTTTACCAATGAAAGTCCTGTATTTCTATTTTGTAAAAAATATAGTAATTAATAATAATACATAAATATTATTTTAAGAGACTTACCTCATCATCTTTTTCCTGATGGTTTTCAAAAGACTTTGTGTCCACAAATCCTTTAAAACACAAATCACATTTAAACGGTTTAAACAGTTTTGATAAATTTAATGACTTCAATCTCAACAACAAAAAAGTTTAAGAAGTGACCGTACCACGAGTTGACACAAACTGTTTTAGCATGGCTCACAAATTTTCTACGTCAGAAAAGATAAGACCTACGTGATAGAAAGAGAGGCAACTACTAAGTGAATGTTTTGGACTGAAGGGAGCGCTCTACGACCTGAATTGCACTTTATTGTGTCGGAGCATGAGTTGAAATTAATTTTAAAAAATTTGCGGAATACAACTTCTGTACGCTAGTACTATTATCTATTCTGTGGTTTTAGTTACGGTAAACTATCGTTTTCTCTCTTTCATATCCGATAGTTTACGGTAGCGAAAACAGTTTGCATCAACTCATGGTAGAGCTAAAGAACTTTTACCCCCAACTTTAAGCGGCATTAACAACATTTGGCACACGTGGACCACGTATGCCGATCTGGACATATCAGAAGTATCAGAACCCATACAGTTTACATAGGGGCTAGTTGTTTAGAGCTACATCACATCTACGTGTATCCACGCCTTGCGACGCGATGCCATATTACGCGACGCAACGAAAAGTATGTCTTCTGACGCGGCCTATTAATGTTAATGGGCGCGCCCACGTCGGCGTACCATAGGCAACAGCGTAGCTTATCAACTTTGAAGGTTAAAATTACTTGCACGCCGCGCCGTCACTGCATACGTTTAGTTCGTGCAGGGGCGATACGCGCGCACACCAATTTTGTTGCCAACTGGTTAAGCGACGCTGTTGCCCATAGTACGTGGCCCACGTGTGCCTAATGTAGTCCCCGCTTTACGGCGTTTGTCTGCTGCTAACGCTGCCGTGACCGGGACGTCAAAGGGACGGGATGACGGCGCCAATATAGCGGTACATAAATTCACTATGACACCGAAACAAACCCGTCATCCCTCATCTTAATGTCAAAATAAAACTTCGGCGCCGTCATCCCCTCTCGTTGACGTTCCAGTGACTTCAACGGTGGACAAACAGTGTATTAGTCTAAGTTCATATGAACGCGCGGTGCACCGTGCGTTGTAGGAGCATTGATGCGTAAGCATATGAAGCGTGAGTGGGTCTCCAGCTTCCTCATAGGCTATAGAGAAATTGTAAGCATGCCATATTTTAATAAAGCATAATAGCAGCAATCAAACTTCCAGCCATAATAATAGCAGCCACCATAAGTTCGTTACTATGAGTTGTTTTATGTGTGTAAGCGGGCGGGCGCACGTGTCTTCGGGCGTCACGATTGCCAGGACACCTCACACGACCAGAATCGAGTTCTAATAAGATAAGGCTTCATTTTGGCCGCCATCTTGAATTTTTTGTAAAGGAGCCAAAATTGGGCCTGGCAACATTCGGAACCGAATTCAGCAGGCTTTTTTACTTCGGAAAAGTCATGTTGCCAAAATGGCTCACAAAATGCAAACTTTAATTCGAATTACTAGTCTAATATTTTTCCCTAATTTTAAAGAAATATTAATATTACCACAGATTACATAATACTATAGTACAGATACCTCATCCCATACTAAAGAAATGGCCATCGTAAGGCGACTATCTGGGCGATTAAACATGTTTTTCTTGTAGAATTCTAGATGGCGCCGCTATCGTCGCAGCATGCTTAGCACAGATAGCAACAAACATTACCGAATTTTCAAAGAAAGTACAAATTACTGCCGATAGATGTCGCTCAATTTTTATTGAAATTTGTTTAAAAAACCCTTCATTTTACTGTTTCATTGCAATTTTGCATTAAGTGATTTTTTTAAGAAGCAATTTAAAAGATTCATGACTTTTTTATCTGTATTTGAATATTACAAAAACTAATCGAAGCAGGTACCGCCAACTAGTGAGGTAAATTTAAACTAATTCCACATTAGTTTAAATTCACCTTACTAGATGGCGGTACCTGCTAACTAAGCCACATCTGATGTACTAAATGGGACCCCATGATATTACCTATCTAATTTAAAAGAAAAGCAAAGTCTATTTATTTAGGAATGTTTATATCGCTATGCTTAGTTATTATACCTACAATTTTTTTACACTAATCCCACCATTCACTATAGGGTCCGTAGTAAGAAAGTAAAAAAGCTTTGTTTACGATCATACCTCGAAGTTTCAACAGTATTCGAGTGTGATGGTTAGTTTTTTTGGATCTCATTGCTGCAATTAGACTTTAAATTTCTGACTATAGTCTAAAACCCTAAGCTCACTGGTATGCCTTAACGGCATGTGTAAGCTGAAGACACGTGACGCCCGCTTACACACATAAAACAACTCATAGTAACGAACTTATGGTGGCTGCTATTATTATGGCTGGAAGTTTGATTGCTGCTATTATGCTTTAAAATATGGCATGCTTACAATTTCTCTATAGCCTATTAGGAAGCTGGAGACCCATCATGATAGCGTAAGCACGCGCGGCAGTCTGACATCAACATTGTCGTCAAGGGGGCAATTTGTTCCGCAAACCGCGCGGCTCAACTGAATGTATCGATGCAGGTTTGTAGATCTTGAACGAAAGAAAGATCTTGCGCGCGATGCCTTAGTGCCGGGTAATGTAAACGATATAACAGTTTAATACAATCTTGTACCGCGCGGTCATGTGAACTTAGCCTTATAATGACAACAAGAGGGCTTTGCTACTGGTTTGGCACAAAAAAAACTTATTGTCTTATTCGCACATGGTTTCAATTTCAGGGGGGGAGCAACTTTTAGTTTCTCATGTGAATTAGTGCCATCTTAAGCTCTAGGTGTTGATCCCGAGATTCAAGGGGTGCAAGTACACCACCTGGCTCCCCCCTGCTGGCGCCCATGAATTAACACTTATGACAAACAAAGTGGCTCCCTCATTATTTTCTGCTCTGTTTAAATAAGTTCTTATTTTTTTCTACTTACTTTTTGAAGTTTTAGTGTAAGATACATTGCTTCTTTTCTGACTAACTTTTGATTTTTTCTTGAGACGGTCCGCTTTCTGCTGTTTACAAATGTTTTCTAGAGGTAGATTGTCTTCGGGATCTGATGATGCATCTTGGATGATAACTTCTAAAGGAATGCCACCTAAATCATCTAAAACAATAATAATTATACAATATTATACTGGAAAAAATACAACTCCGTCCGGACCAGTGGTTTGACTACTAAGCCACTGAGTCACTTACGTTATGTCTGACTCGGTAGCTCAGCAGCAGGGAATGTTAACGTTATTTTTAAATATAATGTTAATTTTTACTCTTTTTACCGTTAATTTTAACATTAACGTTATGTCAATAAATAACGTTAATTTTAACGTTAATTTGAGAAATAACATTAAATTTAAAGTTATTTACTGGGATACAGGTATTTTTTTCATACGTATGAGGTAACTTTGAAGCCTTATTTTCTGCAAGGGATGTACTATGCTGAGATCTGACGATGGCTATCCATGGAGTGAATGGAGGAGATTCAGATCGCTGTACACACCCGACTGACCTGATCAGCATTCTAAAAGATTAAAGGACATGTTTAAAAAACTAGCATTAAAATGTATGGAAATCCTGAAACTGAGAACTCTGACCCTCTGACTCTGACTCTTTTAGAATGCTGATCAGATCAGTTGGGTGTGAATAGCGATCTGAATCTCCTCCATTCTCTCCCTGGATGACCATCATCAGATCACAGCATAGTACTTCCCTTGCAGAAAACCAATGCTTCAAAGTTACCTTGTTTGTATGAAAAAACACCAGTATCCCTACACAAAGTTGATGAGTATATAAAAAATATTCAGCCAATTTGTCATTTTTCAGACATTCCACATTATACCAAATGACATTCCACATTATACTTAATGGAATAATGCAATAAAATTGTAACCAAGTGCGAATAAAACCATAAGTTGTGTCAAACCAGAGTGGCAAAGGGTTGGCAGACAATGATCTGTCATTCCAATCATAATTTACGGCTACTAAAGTAATGTTAAGTTACTAAAGTAATTAATAAATAGGTAATACCTTCATCCTGTTCCCATACGTCCATTTCACAATTTACATATTCTGTTTTAAGTGGAGTTTCCATGTTGACCTCTTCCTCAGAGTTGCAGATATGACTATAACCGTCGAAGTCTTGCCCAAGATCAAAGGGATTGTTTACAAAACAATTACAGGGAATTTACCAACAGCTAAAAACAATATTTATGAATGATGATGATGATAATCTTGGGGTATGTTACTATGAAAGGTAGCTGTAACTTCTGTGATACAAACTGAGACAATTTGCAATGCAAATCAAATAATTTTATTCACACAAAACAGAGTGCATACAGTTGTTATTGATTACAATTCCGGTTCTCTGCCTTGGCATGTCTCAGTTTGTAACACCAATAATAACAACCGACCGAGGGGGCGAACCGGGGGTTTAGAATAGTCCAAATATTACGATATAGGGAAGCATTTATATAACCCTATGTATAGGTAATTATACACTTTAATTACAGTTTCTCCTCAAACAAAGAAAACAAAACTTTAAGGAGTTAAAATGAAGTTATAATGGGAAGTGAAAGAAATTGTCGAGAACATGACAACATGCATGACCATAGATTAAAGTTATATACTGCATGACTCACGATGACAGTATTGACAGTGACATTGACATTTGCTTTTTTATTTATTTTTTTAAACATTAATCATTCAATCGATAACAACATTTTGGAATAATCGATTTATTTTAATGACTACGTTATACAAGAATCCTTTTGGTGATTTTATTACATAAAAAAATAGGTTTTACATTTACTAAAATCTGATGTTATAATAAAATTGCTAAACATCAATTTTTGGTTTATTTTTTATGCAATATAAATAATATATTATTTGTATTTTTATATTATTAAAAGTTATTTTTCATATTTATTAGGCAGTACTTTTTCCTAAATTTGCTGTTTCTATAAATAGCTCAATCTTATGAACTTCACGGCGCAAGTGCAAACAATTTCTGCGCATTGCGCGGCCACAAAATCGATATGATTCTGATTGCAAATGAGATTGTGAGTAGAATACCAGTCTTAAGATATCATATATTATTGACGAAAAAATATTACACGGATAAAATTATTGTTAAAATAATAAGATTGACATTCCCAACAACGAACAAACCAGCAATAAAATAATACATTGAACCATGTTAGATATTAGATAGGACGTTTTTTACACACTCTCCAAATTTTTAGTATGTGTTCATTCAGTCCACGACACTGAACAACTTTCTTTATGAAACGTATGTCGAAATAGGAACCCCAAAAAATGTTGAACATCCCTTACTAAACTAATGACGTGATCTCTTTGATTTGTATGGAAAGTATTTTTTTTTATATTTGACTCTATGCTTCTTAGAGAAAGTTGTTCAGTTTCATGGACTGAACACATCCTTAAAATTTGGAGACTGAATAAAAAAACACCCTTTTAGACATCTTTTTTTTTGTTACCATCTTACCAATATTATTAACAGGAAAAACTGAAGCCGGCAGACCTACCGCCTAACTCAAAAAGCTTTAAAATTGCTAAAGTTTATGACGTTAATGCACTGTCCGTCCTTGTCATTGTGTTATGATTGATATGACAAGGACGGATAGTGCATAGCTATGCTATCGCTATGGCTTTGAGTTAGGCGATCTCCTGCGACAGCATTTTTAAATCATACTACATTATAATTAGTGTCCGACCGATACTAGAATTCCAGTTTCGGCCGAAACCGAAACCGAACTTTCGGCTTGGTTCCAGTTTCGGCCGAAACCGAAACTTATTTTCACACATTAAGTGGATGTTGTTTTTACACATACATGGTTGGTGGTATGGTTTGTCTGAAGCCCGCTAACGAAGGACGGATAATAAAATTACAAACACCAGTCGATTTTCATACAAACGAGGTAACTTTGAAGCTTTGAACTTGGCTCTCCGGATCTCTTTGGGTTTGATCGAGCTGTGATCTGATGATGACTATCCAGGGAGTGAATGGAGGGGATCCGGATTGTTATGCACACCCAACAGATCTGATCAGCATTCTAAGCTCAAAAGCTTTAAAATAGCTCCTTTTTTCATTCCCTGGATAGCAATCATTGGATCACAGCAATCACGGGCAATCCTTGGCGGGGGAGAACCAAGGCTACAAAGTTATATCGTTTGTGTGTAGAGCGGCTGGTGTTTCTAATTATCCGTCCAACAATTAAATAAAATAGAAAACAATCATTAAATTAGGTATGTAACAAAAATAGTTCTTTTTTACGTTTAATTAACAAAAAAAAACATTATCACAAAATAGTCAATATGTTAAACTTACTTTTGTAAGTCAACTTTTTTAATAATCAACAATATTTACTGTTTAAATATACTAGTATGATTAGCTATTTGTTGTTACACATTAAACCACGTAAGATTTCAACTCAACACGATCACGCCGATTTACGCCGGCTGGCGAACTCCGACAATTCACGAACAACGACTTTCGGCAGAGACGAACTGTGGCCGTAACTAGATTTTCCGGCCGAAACTGGCCGAAACCGAAACCGAAACTTGGGTTGGTCACTAATTATAATAACATTTTGACATTCAACAAAATCGACCAATCAACAAACAAGAAAATAGTTGACCAATTAAAAACACCATTCTTAAATGTTGAAATGATTTTGTTGAATTAAAAAAAAAATAATTAAAAAATATTAAAACTTGTCTGCCCTGTCAAAAAACGAACTAAAAGTTAAATAAGAAGTGTCATTGCAGTAGGAGGACCATTTTGTGGAACAATATTTTAATTAAAGTGGTCTCCCGAGTGTTGTTATTCAACTTTTACTTCGTTTTGGCAGATCAGTCGTGTTTTTCATATTTATAATTTTTTTTTATTTCATACATTTTAGGGATAAATTATATAGTTTTAGAATGTAATCATAGCAATATTGTAATAATTGAAGAAATAAATTTTTATGTCACATTTGAAAGTCTTCGCGTCGCGTCGTACAGATGCCATATTGATTAAAAAAATATTATATAGTCAGCTGCCAGTGTCACTCGGAATTATATAGGTACCTAAAAATTATAACGATACCCCATACATCCCAATCCGTTAAGGCATATAGAAGTTATGGTTGAATAAAGAAACTCACATAAATGAACCTTGAACACATTACATTCTCTGTTTTTTGGGGCAGTCGTAAGAAAATCTGTCGCTGGAGGGAAGCAGACGAGACATAAATGAAAATGTTTTTGCATTTCAATATTTTTTGTTTTACGACTGTATATTATTTTACCAAACATACTTATAAAAAAGACAGGATGATTTTATTGTCTTAAGGGGCGGTAATAGGAAAACATGGTTTGCGCGGGCCATATTTTTATATAGAAAACGTAAACTTGTAGCCACCAAAAAAATCATACGACAAGCTAAAGAGTTTATTTAGTTGCTAAAAACATTAAATTGCGTATTAACCTCACAGATGATTGTAAAAAAAATCAGAATATCATCAAAAGCGCTTGTCGCGGGCCATATTTTTGGCGTAAATAATAACGTAAACGTATTGAATTCTACATCAAAATATACTTAAACGTGCTGTGCAGTTGCTCCAATAACTTTTTTTCAAGAAAGATAATTGTGCTAAAGATAATTATGAAAAAACAACGAAAAACATCGAAAAAGTGCAGAAGTGAGGTTGTTTTCCATACTCTTTACACGTAAAGAAAAAGACAGAGACAAATGATTTCGCATAACGAAGCCTTAAAAAACTAAATACTTAAAGTAAATCTCTCTGAACATTATTTATGAAGATGATTCACTTACTTTTTATTTTAAATATTAAAATAATTCCTACTATAACTAGGTAGTGGCAATAAATATATTTTACTGTCATCACCTTGATCTTCAAAACGGTCTCTTTCCAATGCGCTGAGATAATAATAAGCTCTCTCTGTCTTGACCTTAAACTGTGCAAAATTTTAAGGTTACACATGAGATAGAATTGGTGCTGACATTTCTTGAGGATTACCTAGCATGCTTTGTTTGTATACAACTTACAATCAAAGATTTCATAATGCAAGAATTTTATTTTTTAAAAACAAAATTATTTTTGTTCGTAACATTTAAGAATAAACAGGTGATAGCATTTGTTTGATGTGATTAACATAGAAAAGTATCTATCCGTCTGACCTACTGTACATCTTATTGCGCATGACACAAATTCATCGGAAATAATTATATAGAGCGGTATTGCAAAATTGGGTGAATGTGTTACTCGGTATTGGCAAAATGTGTATTTACGTCTTGTTTTATACGCGAAAGATTGTGGAGAACTGATCATGTTTTGATATACAGTGCACTAGTGCTAATGTGTTACGTAAATAAGTGCAGCAGGTTCTAAAAAGTTGAATTTTAATATTGCAAATTTTGCACACGACACAGGCCATTAAAACTCACAATGTAATATATTCCGGTATTAGCCTGCAGCAGTGTAGCACCGCTTTCTTTGTTATTAAAAGACAGCGTATAATTATTAAGAGACGCCAATTGCTTGCTTAAATGCTTCAAAACTGTAAGTGGTGGATTCGTCTGGCCTTCAAATTTTTTTGCATATAAATGTTTTTTCGATTTAATAAATATGGAATTTCATTCCATACCTATTTTATTTTATTAAAACTGCTTGTATTCAAACTTATATATTTTAGTGTATTTGTCTGTAGGTAAATAGTTATAACGTATAATTTTAAATTATTTCACTAATTTCACTGTATTTATACTTTCATAATAACCTAATGTTTTATTTTTTGATTGATTTCAAATCAGTTGTGGAATTTATGTTTTTTTTGTTCAGCTGATTTAATCGATTTGAGTCGATTACTTCCTACTCGACTAAGTTTTCGAGTGACATAATAAGACGGCGAAACGCAAGAAGAAACGCTTCTTGGCGAAACGTTTTGAAGTAACAACTAATACTGTATTCTCGATACATACAATGCAGCTTACTGTTATGCAATAAGGTGCATTTTACAAATATTGAGTGAAAATGAATTTATTTTCATTTTGTACTATTATTTATTCTGTGGTTTTAAGAAATTGTTTGACATTTGACCAAAGAGTAAAATTTGACGTTGATATGACAGTGACAGTTTAGTTGCAGAAACGCATTGTTTGTTCTTCATTCATTCATTGCATTTTACAATTTTAAATTCTGTATTTTTCGGTTTCTCCTTCATAATTAATTGGAATATTTCAATATGTGTCGCATTAATATCTGCTGAAAAAGTACTACTATTTGCGATTGTTATACAAACGGTAAGTTGCTTTCAATAGCTGAAAAACCGAAATGAGCAATACCCATTCAAAATGAACAAGTCTTTGTCTAAAGTATATGCAATTTAAAACGCTGCGGTATCGTTGCTTTTATAAATAAGTTGGTAAATAGTATATAGTGTTATTTATTTGTTAGTTACAGTCTTTATAATAAGTCTATGCTTTATACAGTGTTGGTTTGAAGATTTTCTGCCTCTTGTCATAGACTTCGAGGAAATCACTAAATTGATGCCATTTATTGCAAATTACTTCATCCTGTATTCCAACTAAGACTTACTGCTCCTGTGAGAAGTGTCAACTGACTATAGTAACTTGTGTTTTGTTGTGAATATTAATAGTGTTATATTGATGTCATAGTTATTTACCATTGTGTTTTTCCTCTCAATGTTATTATTAGTTATTTAAGCTTCTAATAATCAGTAAATTCACTTGATTGTCTGCTATCTACCTGTCTATCTGTCATGACCTTTTTTTAAGGGCCATGAAGAGAAATTGAATCATTTATTTTGGGATGGGCAATAGTCCATATTTTTGCGAAATCGAGTTGAGTATGTGGCCACACTTTATGTTAAGAGATGTATGTTTTCACCAAGAAGTGCTCATTTCCAACTTTATAATAATAAAGCAGGGTTGCATGATTTAAATCAAGTTGATTTAATTCACATTTTTATTGCATGATTTTTTTTAAAAAATCACTGATTTAAATCAAAAAAAGGAATTAATTAAACGCTGGGAGTGCATATTCATCAACTATTATGTTCGAAAACAATTTTAATACAAAGTATGATAGGTGCAAGCTAAATTATTTATCAAAATAAAAATTAACAATCAAATTAAGATATTTTTTTGTGTCAGTAAGAATATAACATTGAATTGATTATGTTCATTATTTACATGCAATGCAAGTAATTAATGAAAATAATAATCACAGTAATATTTTCAGAAATAAAAATGTTGCTCACAAAAAAATCTAAGGATCTAACTAACTAATGATCGCAAAACCGAATAAAAATAAAAAAATCAAATAATTAAAAAAAACTTTTTTTTTTAAATCTAATGTTTTTATTAAAATAAAAAAATCTTGGTTTTTTGCAACCTTATAATAAAGTCCAGTATTTTATATTAATATTGTATACTTAGTATTGTTTTTTCAGAAGGGCACAAGTCCAGCACTTTATTTTGACTTTTTTGTCACTTCCAATAAATTAAAACTCAAATAAGAACACAAGGCACTATTGTGTTAGATAGGCCTTTAAATTTCCATTAACTATTATGAACCCTCAATAGACTTTTTTTTCAACAAAAGGTACCCTATATCCTTTTCTGTACCCCTGACAATGTGTATGTAAAATTTCATCATGATCGGTTCAGAAGCTAAGAGGTGATGGCGCTAGGCGTAACAAACAAACAATCAAACATACTTTCGCATTTATAATATTTTAAGTAAGGATATTTTTCCATGACAGCTTTACGCACATAGTCTTTCAATAATTTGAATTGAATATTGAGATTTGACCTTCGATCAAGAATACCCTAGATGTCCAGTCAGAGTCTCAAAAATGGCACATCAAAATAGTGTCCCATTTACGAACTTTGTGCTTACTTTGCACATGAGAGATGTGTTTTTGTACAAAATAAGAGGTGATTATGTACAAAATAAGCGCCAAGTTTGTAAGTGGGATGCTACTGTCGAGGTGCCATTTTTGCATATTGTTTTAGTTCATGAAGTGTTATCTAGGATATTCTTAATCAAAGGATTTGATGCATGCCAACGCCTTATGGGTGTCAGAGTGTCGACTTCCGTGACCTTTGACCCACACCAGGGTACCTATATATCTGGGGGATTTTTTCCCGATATTCCCCAGAGGACGACAATGGGAATAGACCGACTGTAACGGGTGGCACAAAAGTAAAGACCCTATTTGGTTCAGCTATAACATTTTTTCTAAATTAGAAAACTAGATTTAGGTTTTTTTAAATGTATATTTGTGCCATTAAATTTCGTACCATTAGGATTTAAAGATGATGTCTTTTAAATGGTGACCTCCACTCCAGAGTTGATACACATTTGAGCCCTATTTATGACATTTTGCATAACTTGCCGTAACACTTCCTGCGATATGTTCGTTATTTCTTGACGAATGTTTTCTTTTAGAGCTGCGAGAGTCTGTGGCTTGTTCACATACACCCGAGATTTCAAAAAACCCCAAAGAAAGAAGTCTGGACTGGTCAGTCCTGCCGGACGGTGGGGAAATCGTCGACGAAATTCACGTTGTGTTCTTATCACTGATGAATTATTCCGTAAGAACATTGACACAATTATTCCACGTTCTTGGGGAGTAAAACGGTCCATGTTTATTTTCAGTGTATTTTATATTTGTTCACTACACAATTTTCAACAACAGAATGACAGAAAATGTCATATAAAAAAAATAAAAGTATTTTCTTTAGTGCCAGTACTTTTGCGCCACCCGTTACATGACATGTGTAATTAATTATAAACGCATACATGTTACAGATGTTACGGATAACGGAGGCACCTAACACGTCACAAGATGGAGGAGCAAGCGTGCCTGGTGCGCGCGCGCTCCGACTCTGAGAACTCGTCCAAGCTCAGCTTCGGCTCGATCACTCGTACAATGGCGTACACTGATGACAGGCTTACTGGTGAGAAAATAACAATCAACGTCTCGTCTACGGTAGATTAAAATTCTATTATAGTCTGTTTCACCCACCAATCTGCCAATGCAGATTGGCCAAGAGGATGGGCCATAAGGAAGGCCTGTGCCCCAGCAGTGAGGACATTAAAAATGGCTGATGGTCATAGTCTGTTTATCCTTATTACTGTTTATCCTTACTTGTCCTATTTGGTAAACAATATGCACCCATCTATTTATTGAAAAAATCTTTTATGAAATACAACAACAGGAGGCCATGGCCCACAAGGCCGATTACCTTTGTAGATTCCATTGAACTTGCATTAAAAATGTCAATTAAAAAAGATTTTAATTGTTATTTTCAAAAGTCTTTATTGTATTTTTTGTATAATACTGGCTAATCAAAATTTGAATTTATATTTCTTTTACTTAATGCTGTATTCTGAATGACACTTCATTAAACAAAGTCAAATACAACAGTATTAATGTTTAATGTAGGCAGTGTCAGTGCCTTTAACTTTATTTATTTTTAAATCTTAAAGCATGGCCGGAGTAGGATTACCATCTGACAGGCATTTGCCGCATTTGACAGGCATTTACAGTTTAGTCAGTGGGCGCTAAGCTGAGACAGGCATTTTTAATTTTGCGGATGAAACCACAGATTCCAAGATTAGTTGATAAAACTGACTAAAAATCGTGTTGCGGCCTTTTTTTACTATCAAGCATTTTTTTTAGAAAACTAGACATTTTGTGTATCCTAGACAGGCATCTGCCCTACATAGATGGTAACCCTAGGCCCAAGGCTCCGAGAAAATAAAAATTTTGTATTTGTATTGTATGCAGCGTTGCTGTAGCGTGGCTAAAACGCCTATGTGTGAAAGCGTTCTAAGCAATAATAAGCATCAGTCATTTCTCCGAGTCCTTTGACTCTCTTTCTTTGCAACTTAAACCACACCCCGGGCACTCCATACAAACGCCGCGTTTCAACTACCTATTACACAGACGCTACACAGTGACGTTTTTGCACACGCGCAACTGTGTGCGTGAAGTCTAGAGCTATTGAATGAGCATACGAACTAGCCTACTAACTCGCGGGGCGCGGTGAGGTAATTGATTGCGGGGCGGGGCGGAGAGTTTCCTTTCTGTACGGTAGTACTTATATCTATTCAGTGCTTAAACTTCAACATATTTACAAATTAAACATTAATAACTTATTTTCTCCCACCTTCCTAGTAACAGAAGGTGCGGGCGAGCCAGGCAACGCAGTGACCACGGCGTCGAGCGCGCCCGAACACCCACCGGAAAGTAACGAGAGCGGAGAGTTACTGGACTACAATGACTCTAGTTTACTGGAGCAGTTCCATGAAGATGCGCTCAGACAGGTTCGATGGCATGTACACTGTTGGATAACATAAATAACATATTTGGACATCATAACTAACATCACTGGACAAATAAATAACATTATTGGACATCATAACTAACATTATTGGACAAATAAACAACGTTATTGGACTTTGTAACTAACATTATTGGACAAATAAATAACATTATTGGACATTGTAACTAACATTATTGGGCAAATAAATAACATTATTGGACATCATAACTAACATTATTGGACGAATAAATAACATTATTGGACATTGTAACTAACATTATTAGACTAACAAATAACGTTATTGGACATTTTAACTAACATTATTGGACAAGTAAATAACACTATTGGACATTATAACTAACATTATTGGACAAATAAATAATATTATTGGGCATCATAACTAACATTATTGAACATCATAACTAACATTATTGGACATTGTCATAGTAGAACCAAATAAGTAGGCCAACTCGAGCCTCGAGCGAGCGATACAGCTTAAACACACAGGGCTGTCACATCGCCAGCGGGTCTATCGACTAAAATAATGAAGTTAATGTCAATTGTAATTTGACAGATGTATGTGATACATTGGCACTTTCGTTTTGACACCAATTTAAACTTACTAAAGAAAAGTACCAATGTATCACATCTATAGTTGTAAAACAGCGGTTGTTATCGGGTAGTTATCCAAAGCCGCCGGTAATAACGTATAGACAGCGGCTGGCAACCGGCTGCTTATCCGACTCAATACTAAAAGGTCTTACAATTTTTACAGTTCCTAAGTCGAAATTATTAAAGTAAATGAGCCGTTATATACAAATAGGTATTTTTACTAAATTAATTATCTACTTTGTCATGGTTTAAAACATAAAATGTTAAATATTATGAATTAGGTATTTTGCAATGTCCCTAAACAAGACATAATAAGCTAATGTACTTACCTACCTATTTATTTATACGGTACATAATTAGTACCTATTTAATCTGTAGGTATGAAACTCCGCTTCGCCACTTTTATTATTATTATTGTACAATCGTAATAAGAAGTAAGCTCGCAAAGCTTGGCGTTTTGCAATGTTTCACACGTGTACCTACAACGTCCGTTTTGTGTTTCGTGTTTTTGGAATAATATGTGATCAGCCCGAGTAAGACGAAACATTTAATTTAAAAGTTAAGTAGGTATTTCAAAATAACATTGACGCAACTAAGAAATAGGAAAGAGCGCTTACCTGAATAATTAAAGCTGAAGTAACGTATAAAGTAAGTAGGTAGTATGTAGATAAAAAAAATATCACTTAGGACATTAAAAACATTAAACGGATTGAATAAAACATAATGACTTGTTTTCAATCGTAGACAGCCGCTGTTTATGGGTGATCACCGTAGTCAGCGAAAAAAGCGGCTGGTAACCGGCTGGCTGACTAAGATAACAACCGCCTTCACATCTATAATCACATCTATCTGTCAAATTACAGTTTACATTAAATTAATTGTTTTCAGGAACTGACTAGAATGTTTTCATTGCCTACGTCATGTTTTGTGATTTGAAAACTTACAGTCGAAATAGGATTAATTAAAATGTGGCTTTACTAAATAATGTTCATTCAAATAAATAATTATGAAATTTTATTTTTTACACTATTAACTGTTTCTTACTTTTTCATTTACCTACACTTATCAAAATAATAAATCTTTAAATTCGGAAATTGAAAACTTTCCATACCTAATAGGCATTAAAAGTACTTTTTCCGGTAGGAAATTATGAATTTTTAACAAAATTACATAATTGATATAAAAAAAATCGTCTGTTTCGACAAGTACGAAATGTCTTATTATTTAATGTTAATGTAAAATATATCCTCATTCTTACAAATCTTTTTTGCAATAATATCTTTGGAAAGCATGGTATGTACTGTAGGTAGGTAAACGTTCAAATTATTACGAGCTGCAGCACAGCGGCGTGAAGCGTGCGTGAGCGCGGGAGGGATTACGTACACGGCGCAGCCACGACTGTTGCACCTTTATCACCTTTAAATTTTGTCAGTGTGTGTGTGCGACGACGCATACGTACGGGCGCGCTCACATACAAACCGCGTTCGTGCGTATAATGAGTAAGATGACTTACTTATTTGGTTCTACTATGACATTGTGACTAACATTATTAGACATAAACCAATGCACCAAAATTGGAAACATCACTAACACTGTTGGATTGGACAAAGTCACTAGAACACTAATATTATTGGGCAATAACAATGTTACTGGACAACATAACTGACACTATGTCCCAGGCGCGAGTTTTGCTATTGCTAGCGTGCGAGCTAGCTATCGGTGGATCCGCGCTAGAACTAATGGTTTATTCCGTGTTTGTTCCGTAGGCGGGCTGCGGTCTATCCCGGGCGCAAGTGTTGCTACCTATCAGCGGATCCGCGCTAGAACTAATGGTTTATTCCGTGTTTGTTCCGTAGGCGGGCTGCGGTCTATCCCAGGCGCAAGTGTTGCTACCTATCGGCGGATCCGCGCTAGAACTAATGGTTTATTCCGTGTTTGTTCCGTAGGCGGGCTGCGGCCTATCTCAGGCGCAAGTGTTGCTACCTATCGGCGGGTCCGCGCTAGAACTAATGGTTTATTCCGTGTTTGTTCCGTAGGCGGGCTGCGGTCTATCCCAGGCGCAAGTGTTGCTACCTATCGGCGGATCCGCGCTAGAACTAATGGTTTATTCCGTGTTTGTTCCGTAGGCGGGCTGCGGCCTATCTCAGGCGCAAGTGTTGCTACCTATCGGCGGGTCCGCGCTAGAACTAATGGTTTATTCCGTGTTTGTTCCGTAGGCGGGCTGCGGTCTATCTCAGGCGCAAGTGTTGCTACCTATCGGCGGGTCCGCGCTAGAACTAATGGTTTATTCCGTGTTTGTTCTGTAGGCGGGCTGCGGCCTGTCCCAGGCGCGAGTGTTGCTAGCGTGCGGGCTAGCTATCGGCGGATCCGCGCTAGAGCTAGCGGCAATACCGTTCATTCTGCCATCGGCTGAGATCGAGCTGTGTATTCTGCAACATGAGAAAAGCTGGCTTGGTAAGTGGAAACTCCTATAAACGCATGTTGTTTTTTCGTTTGAGTTTTGTGCTGTAAATTGTTTTGTACGAACATACAGGGTGTCCTATAAAATTTTTGGTCATACCGAGATGAGTCAGCGAGGAGTTCCAATCCTATAGAAAATTGTGTTAGAATGTCAATATATGGATAATAAAAAACTGTCCACGCAGAAGAAGTCGCGGGCGGTCGTTAGTTATAACTAGAACTAAATTTATTAATATCTGTTTCATACGATTAAGGTCTCATTTTTCTGGTTTTAGTGCTTATCAGTCTAGTAAGAGCAAAGTATATCTAATTTGTATGTCATTAAGGCCCTATTTCCTTTGCTTTAGTATTGATCAGTCTTGTAGGAGCATCGCTAAGTAAAAGCGTTTTAGCGTCGGTTGGGGCGCGTTATCAGAGCGTCTCGGGCATCGCAGAACATTACTGTCAAGTTAAAACTAAAATTATTAATCTCTATTTCTTACGTTCAGGGGTGCGATTGTGTAAGATAATCGTATTCATTTGACAGTTCATATCGTATTCCATCGGCTGCACTTTGTATAGGATGAAGTACATATACACACATCAACTTTATCTAGGGATACAGGTGTTATTTTCATACAAACGAGGTAACTTTGAAGCCTTGGTTTCCTGCCAGGGATGTACTGTGCTGTGATCTGATGACGGCTATTCAGGGAGTGAATGGAGGAGATTCAGATCGCTAAACTCACCCAACTGATCTGACCAGCATTCTAAAAACGTAATGGACATGTTTAAAAAAACCGCGAAAATAGCATGAAGATGTATGGAAATCCTCAAACTGAGAAACTCTGACCCATTAATCTTTTAGAATGATGATCAGATTAGTTGGGTGTGTATAGCGATCTGAACCTACTCCATTAACTCCCTGGATGGCCATCATCAGATTACAGCACAGTACATCCCTGGCAGAAAACCAAGGCTTCAAAGTTACCTCGTTTGTATGAAAATAACACGTGTATCCCTAGACAAAGTTGATGTGTATATTATGATACAATCTGAACTGTCAAATGAATACGATTGACTTTACGCAATCACCTAGCTGTTCATACTTTTATCAGTGCTTATCAGTCTAGTAAGAGCAAAGTAGAGCTAATTTTTATGTCATTAAGGTCCTATTTCCTTTTTTTTAGTACTGATCAGCCTCGTAGGAGCATCGCTAGGCAGTGTCGGTTGGGGCGCGTTGTCAGAACGCCTCGGGCGTCGCAGAACTCTACTGTCAAGTTTGGCCGTTAACGCTGTGTTCGCTGCTGTGGCAGCCTTCATGCCCACTTATGGCACTTTCATGATGGCTAGGTAAGTACTATTAGATATTTAGATTTTTGCATTCACATTGCTTTTTTAATAATAAATAATAAAATGTATACCTACTAGAAATACAGCCAATACAGTGGGCTGCTGTGTGCCGGTCGCAGCACGTTATTTCGATACTCACTCACTCAATCTATGGTTTGCGAAATGATTTTGCGAACTGGCCCTTCTGTACTTGTACTATTATGTATTTGGGTAAATCGCCGCGTTGTGACACTACTATAGCTATAGGTACATTACTCTGTCGTAGGTTCTGTTCGGCCATTGGCTCGGGCGGTATAGTGCCCGCGCGCTATACGTACGCTCACGAGTGTATACCGCGCAACGGGCGCGCGAGGGCGTTGCCCGCGTTGTGACACTACTATAGCTATAGGTACATTACTCTGTCGTAGGTTCTGTTCGGCCATTGGCTCGGGCGGTATAGTGCCCGCGTGCTATACGTACGCTCACGAGTGTATACCGCGCAACGGGCGCGCGAGGGCGTTGCCCGCGTTGTGACACTACTATAGCTATAGGTACATTACTCTGTCGTAGGTTCTGTTCGGCCATTGGCTCGGGCGGTATAGTGCCCGCGTGCTATACGTACGCTCACGAGTGTATACCGCGCAACGGGCGCGCGAGGGCGTTGCCCGCGTTGTGACACTACTATAGCTATAGGTACATTACTCTGTCGTAGGTTCTGTTCGGCCATTGGCTCGGGCGGTATAGTGCCCGCGTGCTATACGTACGCTCACGAGTGTATACCGCGCAACGGGCGCGCGAGGGCGTTGCCCGCGTTGTGACACTACTATAGCTATAGGTACATTACTCTGTCGTAGGTTCTGTTCGGCCATTGGCTCGGGCGGTATAGTGCCCGCGTGCTATACGTACGCTCACGAGTGTATACCGCGCAACGGGCGCGCGAGGGCGTTGCCCGCGTTGTGACACTACTATAGCTATAGGTACATTACTCTGTCGTAGGTTCTGTTCGGCCATTGGCTCGGGCGGTATAGTGCCCGCGTGCTATACGTACGCTCACGAGTGTATACCGCGCAACGGGCGCGCGAGGGCGTTGCCCGCGTTGTGACACTACTATAGCTATAGGTACATTACTCTGTCGTAGGTTCTGTTCGGCCATTGGCTCGGGCGGTATAGTGCCCGCGTGCTATACGTACGCTCACGAGTGTATACCGCGCAACGGGCGCGCGAGGGCGTTGCCCGCGTTGTGACACTACTATAGCTATAGGTACATTACTCTGTCGTAGGTTCTGTTCGGCCATTGGCTCGGGCGGTATAGTGCCCGCGTGCTATACGTACGCTCACGAGTGTATACCGCGCAACGGGCGCGCGAGGGCGTTGCCCGCGTTGTGACACTACTATAGCTATAGGTACATTACTCTGTCGTAGGTTCTGTTCGGCCATTGGCTCGGGCGGTATAGTGCCCGCGTGCTATACGTACGCTCACGAGTGTATACCGCGCAACGGGCGCGCGAGGGCGTTGCCCGCGTTGTGACACTACTATAGCTATAGGTACATTACTCTGTCGTAGGTTCTGTTCGGCCATTGGCTCGGGCGGTATAGTGCCCGCGTGCTATACGTACGCTCACGAGTGTATACCGCGCAACGGGCGCGCGAGGGCGTTGCCCGCGTTGTGACACTACTATAGCTATAGGTACATTACTCTGTCGTAGGTTCTGTTCGGCCATTGGCTCGGGCGGTATAGTGCCCGCGTGCTATACGTACGCTCACGAGTGTATACCGCGCAACGGGCGCGCGAGGGCGTTGCCCGCGTTGTGACACTACTATAGCTATAGGTACATTACTCTGTCGTAGGTTCTGTTCGGCCATTGGCTCGGGCGGTATAGTGCCCGCGTGCTATACGTACGCTCACGAGTGTATACCGCGCAACGGGCGCGCGAGGGCGTTGCCCGCGTTGTGACACTACTATAGCTATAGGTACATTACTCTGTCGTAGGTTCTGTTCGGCCATTGGCTCGGGCGGTATAGTGCCCGCGTGCTATACGTACGCTCACGAGTGTATACCGCGCAACGGGCGCGCGAGGGCGTTGCCCGCGTTGTGACACTACTATAGCTATAGGTACATTACTCTGTCGTAGGTTCTGTTCGGCCATTGGCTCGGGCGGTATAGTGCCCGCGTGCTATACGTACGCTCACGAGTGTATACCGCGCAACGGGCGCGCGAGGGCGTTGCCCGCGTTGTGACACTACTATAGCTATAGGTACATTACTCTGTCGTAGGTTCTGTTCGGCCATTGGCTCGGGCGGTATAGTGCCCGCGTGCTATACGTACGCTCACGAGTGTATACCGCGCAACGGGCGCGCGAGGGCGTTGCCCGCGTTGTGACACTACTATAGCTATAGGTACATTACTCTGTCGTAGGTTCTGTTCGGCCATTGGCTCGGGCGGTATAGTGCCCGCGTGCTATACGTACGCTCACGAGTGTATACCGCGCAACGGGCGCGCGAGGGCGTTGCCCGCGTTGTGACACTACTATAGCTATAGGTACATTACTCTGTCGTAGGTTCTGTTCGGCCATTGGCTCGGGCGGTATAGTGCCCGCGTGCTATACGTACGCTCACGAGTGTATACCGCGCAACGGGCGCGCGAGGGCGTTGCCCGCGTTGTGACACTACTATAGCTATAGGTACATTACTCTGTCGTAGGTTCTGTTCGGCCATTGGCTCGGGCGGTATAGTGCCCGCGTGCTATACGTACGCTCACGAGTGTATACCGCGCAACGGGCGCGCGAGGGCGTTGCCCGCGTTGTGACACTACTATAGCTATAGGTACATTACTCTGTCGTAGGTTCTGTTCGGCCATTGGCTCGGGCGGTATAGTGCCCGCGTGCTATACGTACGCTCACGAGTGTATACCGCGCAACGGGCGCGCGAGGGCGTTGCCCGCGTTGTGACACTACTATAGCTATAGGTACATTACTCTGTCGTAGGTTCTGTTCGGCCATTGGCTCGGGCGGTATAGTGCCCGCGTGCTATACGTACGCTCACGAGTGTATACCGCGCAACGGGCGCGCGAGGGCGTTGCCCGCGTTGTGACACTACTATAGCTATAGGTACATTACTCTGTCGTAGGTTCTGTTCGGCCATTGGCTCGGGCGGTATAGTGCCCGCGTGCTATACGTACGCTCACGAGTGTATACCGCGCAACGGGCGCGCGAGGGCGTTGCCCGCGTTGTGACACTACTATAGCTATAGGTACATTACTCTGTCGTAGGTTCTGTTCGGCCATTGGCTCGGGCGGTATAGTGCCCGCGTGCTATACGTACGCTCACGAGTGTATACCGCGCAACGGGCGCGCGAGGGCGTTGCCCGCGTTGTGACACTACTATAGCTATAGGTACATTACTCTGTCGTAGGTTCTGTTCGGCCATTGGCTCGGGCGGTATAGTGCCCGCGTGCTATACGTACGCTCACGAGTGTATACCGCGCAACGGGCGCGCGAGGGCGTTGCCCGCGTTGTGACACTACTATAGCTATAGGTACATTACTCTGTCGTAGGTTCTGTTCGGCCATTGGCTCGGGCGGTATAGTGCCCGCGTGCTATACGTACGCTCACGAGTGTATACCGCGCAACGGGCGCGCGAGGGCGTTGCCCGCGTTGTGACACTACTATAGCTATAGGTACATTACTCTGTCGTAGGTTCTGTTCGGCCATTGGCTCGGGCGGTATAGTGCCCGCGTGCTATACGTACGCTCACGAGTGTATACCGCGCAACGGGCGCGCGAGGGCGTTGCCCGCGTTGTGACACTACTATAGCTATAGGTACATTACTCTGTCGTAGGTTCTGTTCGGCCATTGGCTCGGGCGGTATAGTGCCCGCGTGCTATACGTACGCTCACGAGTGTATACCGCGCAACGGGCGCGCGAGGGCGTTGCCCGCGTTGTGACACTACTATAGCTATAGGTACATTACTCTGTCGTAGGTTCTGTTCGGCCATTGGCTCGGGCGGTATAGTGCCCGCGTGCTATACGTACGCTCACGAGTGTATACCGCGCAACGGGCGCGCGAGGGCGTTGCCCGCGTTGCCTTTGGCGGCGGCGGCGGGCGCTTTGACGGCGGCTGCTTTGGCGAGAGCCGCTTTGCCGCCGACTGGGGCTGCGACGTTAGCTGAGAATAGAGAACACTTCAGTGCATGGCATCGGTGAGTTAACACATTTGTTTAACAATAGGTGCATTCCAACAGACAAATTTCTAAGTCATCGATCACCACAGAGTACATTTTAACCATAGAAAGTAAATTATTGGAAATTCTTTACAAATGACTTTCCATGGTTAAAATTTACTCTATGGCGATCGGTGACTTAGAAAGGAAAACGCCCATAAAACATCTCGCCTTTTGGGCTTTTGTGCCTTAACAAAACAAAAACCATAAAAATATTTGATTTTTTTTATTCCCAAAAATTAAAACTTAAAACTATTAGTCTAAGCCTGGGACTGAAAACCGTTTTTATTAGTAGTTAAAGCATTTAAAACTTTCAACGGTCCATCCATCTTGTCTTTATTGAAAATGTTGCCACAGAATAAAAGTACAGATCTAAAATAACAATCGATTTCTGAGTAGGTATACCGAATCCGATTCTTTTGTTGATAGTTGAGTATGTGAAAATAGTTTCATAGTCATGTTGAATTACATTTTTGATTCATATGATTGTATTTGAATGCTTTCCTCGCGGTAACTTCTTAAGGGCCGATTTTTCAATCCTCAGATAAACAGACAGATAGGGTTTATTCGACAGATAGCAAAAACATCTGTTTTTCAATCGTCAGATAGGCCTTATTCGACGAATATCTCACTTATCTGAGGAATAATTCTATCTGACCGTTTGGGGGCCAGATAACACCTTATTCCTCAGATAAACAGTAAATTTGAGGTTAGTTTTCGTGCTTTCTAGTGTAAAATGGATATTTTCAAAACAATTGACGACACGGCCATTGAGGAACAATCCATAATAAATGAATTATATAAATCCAAGTATCTAATAAAAAAAGAATTGATGAAATTCCACTCGAGAGAAGTTTCAACATTCTTTCCTGCACATTCTTTGATAGAAACTAAACAAATATATTTTTTTAAATTTTCTATTATTTGATTGTAGGTCATACCTCTCGCTTGACTAAACAACACAATAAATAATAGTACTAGACTAAACTCACAAGCAGTTGAATCTTAGCTATATTGAACTTCGCAGAATGCTTTTTTAGGTTTCCGTAATAAGTAATTCCTTATTTTGAATCGAAAAATCACAAATACAAACACCACACCACAGCATCCATAGCACATCCAAATTCCAAACAACCTCGTATTTAATGAATGACGGACCCGGGCCCGACCGCTTTTGTTTGTCCATGATTGCCAGATGTCCGAAATCGAAGAAATAGTTCGTCCTGTTCTAACATTCGTTCATTCTCTATATTTGTTTCACCTTCGTGAAGTTAGCGTTTCCACAGATGATATATTCGGTCAGTTAGTTACCCATAGAATAAATATTACTTGAAATATTGAAAATCACTTAACAGACGAATAAAGAGACTTATAACTTTATTCTTTGGTTAGCTATTCGTCTCTTTATCCGAGGATTGAAAAATCGGCCCTAAGAAAAATAAAAAATAAAAACAAACCCAAATAGTAATCGATTTTAATATAATACCATCATTACAGTCACATTGACGGTGACGGAAGGAAACGAGACCACAGAGCAAGCCATTCATTAAGAAGATGAAGGAGGTTTTGATTTTTTTAAAAAGCTCTTTTAAAAGCTTTTAAAAAAACTACTGTCTATCTTGTCATGAGACGGCGGTGTATGTTATTGTCATCGTACATGATGATTTGGTATGATCGTTTGTTTTCTGTGCGATTTCCGAGTTGAGCTTAGTTCTTTGGTCATTTGTGTTTTGTGAGAGTGAACTGGACACGTAGTATTCTGTTGTGACAATTTACCAAGTTAAGTTAAGCTAGGACCAACGGTTTAACGTGCCTTCTGATTCCAAAGCACGGAGGAGGAGAAAAAAAGTATTTTCGGGTCACCCATCCTGTAACCAACCCTTGCAAACCAGTATGCCCCGCGGCGCTAACCAGCTGTGTCATCGAACTCCTCCCCTGAACTTGTTACTTACATTTTATTCCCAAAACAAGACGTTTTCAAAAAAACATAACCTAAAAAGGTTATAGAAAACTTGTAATATAAATTATACTTGGGTAAGATATCAAAAACTAATTACTGATTTTAATTAAGGAATCTATCAGCTACTAAAATCAATTAAAATTATTAGGGCACAAAAATATTTAGAGTGATATGTTGTGCTCTAAGAAAATGGGCGATCTCCTTTGTCTGTTGGAATGCACCCAATGTTACAATGTAGTACAGTACGTCAAGATAAAGAATGGGCATCGTGTTTTTGCTTTTCTTAATGACGTAGACATTTATTTCATTGCAATAAAGGTGAAATTGTAAATGACTTTCACGGCCAGTTTGGCCCTAAAAGTTTTTGTTAATTGTCTTTTTGTTAATTGTCTTTGCTATGTTAGACGATTGTTTCCGATGTTTTCCGATGCCCATTACTTATCTGGAAGTAATGTATAGTAGAGTGGACATGTCCAAATTAAATCTAAAAAGATTTTATCTCGTCTCTCAAAGGTAATACTTACTAAAATAAATTTTAATAAATGTAAATTGTTTCACTAATCATTGATTGTTTTTTGCTGTATAATATGTATTATTAAATAAATAGTGACTCATACATTGTACAAAGTGCCTTTCTTGGTTCGTAGACATGGGATGGGTACCCGGTTTGGATCCGGTACCCGGCGGATCCGACACTTTTAGGATCCGGCCGGGTAACGGGTAATAATGCCGAGTGCTCTGCAGTTCCGGGTAATTTACTAACGAAAAAATTATGGCTAATACCATTCATTGAGCAAGAAAAATACAATTTCAAGAAACTACAAATCCATGTATTATTTTATTTAATATTTGTACTTTAAAATTAGCAAATTATGATGTAAGAAAACAGTTTTCAGCTCGATTGGCATCAAGCCGCCTTCTTTTCTTCTCGTAAATTAATTCTGCTTCAAAAAATAGGAGTTCGCTAACTTGCAGCCCCCCTAGACCACACGTACGTTATATGATATAGCTATTTATCACTTTGAACTGTCAAAAATCAACAGATTTAGGTTTAGGTTTAAAGAACTTTATTCTCATAAAGACATAAGTCACTTACATGAGAACATAATAAATAAAAAGACTAAAACAGTTCGTGGTCGCAAAAGCAAAACAGATTAAGTAGGTACTTACTAACAAAGTTGGGTAAAAGTTAATTAATTTACAGTACAATTTCACAATTCAATGCACAGTCCCGCTTAACGCACTATTTTCATAATTATTGAGTACTGATAACATACTGAGCAAGTTTCTTCTTAAATACGTTAAACGAGTCTTCACTTTTTATAGGTGTGGGTATTTTATTATAAAGTTGTGCTCCTTCAAATGTAATCATAGTTTTGACAGTTAAGCGTCGATAAAAAGTTGTTTTTCGATAGTCATGTTAGGGGGGCTGGTCAGGTGTAGATAAATATTTAGTAACTTTTCGTTATATCGGATAGTATTCTTTTTTAGAAACGCACCATATGTAGGGATTTGTATTTCTTCCAACCCAACCTTTGCCGAGCTTAAACACCGATCTAATTCCGATGCGGCAGAATTTTTTGAACCACCACTAGTTGCCCCGTCATTACTGTTATTAACAGCATTAACAGTTTCTTCACAATGACGCGTGAGCGGGCAAGCGAAAAGCACGTGAAAAAGGTCTGGGGATGTATTTTTGAATCATTAGAAATGAATCTTAAATTCATGCACGAAAGCAAAACGTATACGAAATCAATTTCGATTGCTCCCAATTTTACACATTTTTGAAACAATAGAAATGAGTGTTGCCCTAAAACTCGAATCTTATAATATTTTTCATTTCACGCAGAAAAAATAAAAACCGTAAAGCCATAACTCGGTGATTTTGAAAACCGGTATTATGTTACGGGGGAACGGAACGTAAATTAAAAAGTTATAATGACATTGTCTGTTAGTCACTTAATTTTGATATTTCTCTCTCTTTCTCACGTCATTTCTACTGGTAGAATATCGAAAACGAGTGGGTCGGACCACTCGTTGCAAAATTCACGAGTATGAATATTCAAAAATAGCGATTTTAGGGATTCGCATACGAATCTTGCGATTTCATACACGATTTGGAATTCTAATGATTCAAAAATAGGGCCCCAGCTCTGGCGGGTACCCGGGTACTCGGTTGCCGGGTATCCGGCAAAATCATTACCCGTCCCATCTCTATTAATTTGTTTGTACTGCAAAACAAAAAGTACATTGTTATTTACAAAGACTCTTAGTAAATACTCGGTTGCCAGGTATCCGGCAAAATCATTACCCGTTCCATCTGTATTGGTTTGTTTGTAGTGCAAAACAATAAGTACATTGCTATTTACAAAGACTGTTAGTAATTTTATTATATGATAAATAGGTATAGTGTAAGTAATCGTTCTTATTCTTAAAGTATTCGTTTCTTACAGGTACCTCCTGCTGTGCACACTGCCTATACTAGCGTCTTTAATCAGCTTGATCTGGACGCCCGAGTCACCGCGATATCTGTTACAAGTTGGAAGGGAGGTCGATGCTATGGGAGTGTATCAGGTAAATATTATAGGGGTTAAAGCAGCGAATTAAAATCTATGGAAGTGTAATTACAAACAAATATTGTTTAAAAAAAATCGGCCAAGTGCGTGTCGGGCCACGCGCCATAGAGTTCCGTAGTTACCTTGTACCATACCATATTTAATACCACCTATCATTTTTCGTCTGCAAAAATAACTTTGTTTTTCACAGTGTTGGTATGAACGACAAAGTTATATTTGCGGTTTTGGAAAATGTGCTATATCTCAAAAACTAATTACTATATCTTGTTCAAACCAATTTTGGTTGAAAGTGTTTATTAAGATCTACAGCATATATTTTTTTTAGATGTTTCACTCTCTTATTTCAAAAGTTAAAGGGGGGCGACACACATTTTACCACTTTGGCGGTGAATATCTTTCAAACGGTTGACTTTGAGAAAAAGTTGTCTTAGAAACCTCAATGTCATTTTTAAAGACCTATCTATAGACATCCAACACGTGTTGGTTTGAAGAAAAAAAATTTTCAGTTTCAGTTCCATGTATGACGAGCCCCCCCTTAAGCTTTTATTTTTCTTATTTTTGTATTAAATTCGTTAAGCGGTTAACAGAATACATCTACCTACCAAGTTTCAATTGTGTAATCTGAATACTTTCGGAATAAAGTGGCTGTGACATACGGACAGACAGACATGACGAAACTATAAGGGTTCCGTTTTTTGCCATTTAGGCTACGGAACCCTAAAAATGGCACCACGGGGCCAAAAAAGTACAACCCGCTCAGCTTTAGTCGGGCCAGCCACGCCCGGTGACTGACGTTAGCGTTTTTTATAATAATTGCAGTTTGTATTGTAAATAAAAGAGAATGTTTATTAGAAATGACGGCCTGTGTAGTCAAATGGTGTAAAAGACGCAATGAAGGCAGTAAAAATATGCAGAAATAACGTATCATATTTTTTCGTTTAAGTATAGAAGATATCTATGAGTAAATAAATTATGGTCGCTAATAAGCAACCAGTGCTTAGACGCTTTGTGCTGCATAATTAAACGACACCATTTTAGCTCCATCCACTTAGTTGTACTTTTCGTGTGGTGCCATTTTTTGAGCGCAATGCTTGTTCCATGGATTTTAGTTCGTTGGGTTAAAATATGAACACACACAGAGACTGTCATATCTTCTATGATGTTATAGATGCTTCGATTACTTGTTATTATTTCGAATTAGTATCATAAAATCCGCAAATAAATTGTTTTTTTTCCTGAACGTTAAAAAAAGTATCTTAAAACTGACCCCTTTTTTCGTTTGCAGAAATGATCACTTAATTCGTTGTTACTTAGCCAATACTATTTTTTTTTCACTTAATACATGTAGCATTAGTTAGCTGAGTGTTTAAACATTTCTGCATAAAAGTTTTATTTTATTTTATTTTATTTTTTAGGTACACCAACAAAATGCATACAGTAACATTACACATATTTCGTTCACTAAGCCAAGCTTTGACGTGTATGATTTCTATTACATGTATACTCAACATTGATAAGGAATTCTAGCTTATATATAAATTAGTAACTTTATCTGAAGATTTTTAAAGAATTTTAAACAAATTTAAAATGTTAATTAAAATGTTAATTACAGTTTTGAACAATGAGTAAGTACTTTAAAAAACCGGCCAAGTGCGTGTCGGGCCACGCGCAGTAGGGTTCCGTAGGTACATTATACCATACCATATTTTATTACCGCTATCATTTTTCGTCTGAAAAATAACTTTGTTTTTCACAGTGTTTGTATGAATGACAAAGTTATATTTGCGGTTTTGGAAAATGTACTATATCTCAAAAACTAATTACTGTATCTCGTTCAAACCAATTTTCGTTGAAAGTGTTTATTAAGATCTCTTACTTTAAAAGTTAAAGGGGGACACATTTTACCACTTTGGCGGCATATATCTTTCAAACGGTTGACTTTGAAAAAAAAAACAGTCTTAGAAACCTCAATATCATTTTTAGAGACCTATCTATAGACACCCCACAAGTATTGGTTTGATGAAAAAAAATATTTTCAGTTTCAGTTCCATGTATGGGGAGCCCCCCTTAATCTTTTATTTTTTTTAATTTTTGTGTAAAAATCGTAAAGCGGTTCACAGAATACACCTACCTACCAAGTTTCAACTATGTAGTCTTAATACTTTTGGAATAAAGTGGCTGTGACATACGGACGGACAGACAGACAGACAGACATGACGAATCTATAAGGGTTCCGTTTTTTGCCATTTTGGCTACGGAACCCTAAAAAGAAGATTATGAACAATAAAAAAAGAGAATTCTTAAACAAATATTAAACAAAGATAATATTGTTGTACATCACTAATGCAACTAAAATATTACATCCCTGATCTAAACTCTAAGAGGTTGCGTTTAAATTTATGAAAGCTACAGCCGAAAATATCCAGATCCAAATCAGATCAGTTAGCATATTATAATACGTACACATACGGTGAATAGGTGAATTTTTGCCAAGTTTGGTCCGACATAAAACATATACCGAGAATTAGGTCTAGGAACTCGAAGGGAGATTTCATTCAACGAAGACTCAGCGAGTAACATACCATGTAAAAGTTTATATAAAAAGCTTAAGTCCAATATCCAACGACGATCTTTTAATTGTAGAATATTGAAAAATTTTAGTCGTTCATCATATGTGTGGCGAGATGTTATGCCTCTCGCGGTAAAAGCTAAGTACCGGGTAAAGGAACGATTTATTACAATCCTGTCTGAGTGAACGCTGTAAGGGAGCGTACCCAAACTACATGACCCATATTTTACCATTTTTGACCCCCTCCCCCCCTTGGTGACCATCCGTAGTATATGCCAAGACCCCCCCCCCCCCCACCCCCTGGTTTTCACGTAGTATTTCATAGATAATGGTCTTACATCATTTTTAACAGAAATAAAAAAAATTTGCTCATTTTTGTCTTTTCATTAGTAAGGCGCTTGCTACGTAATGCCAAGAGTGTGTATTATAATTTTACATACAATTACAAGTGAAAAAATGTATGAAAGAAGAAAAAAAAAATCGCTGCGTGCCATATTTGAATACAACTTGAAAAAAAAGAACCAGATTTCCATTGACAATGTTGACTACGTGACAAAATTTAGCCCCCCCCCCCCCCTGTGACCAAGCGTGGTATTTTAAAGACCCCCCTCCCCCCCTTAACGGGTCACGTAGTATGGGTACGTTCCCTAATAAGGATTCCAATCGCGCTAATGTTTTATAACATTAGCGCTCATGGTTGTTAAATAAATGAAGACAATGGATATCTAAGGAGTCAATGAAGAAGATTCAGATTACTATACACACCCAATTAATCTGATTAGCATTCTAAGAGATAGAAGGATCAGAGTTTCAAGTTTCAGGATTTCCATACATATTTATTCTAATTTCGCGGTTTTTTTAAAACATATCCTTATATTTCTTAGAATGCTGATCAGGGGTGCGATTGCGTAAGTTAATCGTATTAATTTGACAGTTCATATTGTATTCCATCGGCTGCAATTTGTATGGGATGACATATATTATGATACAATATAATATGCAATCACCTAGCTGATCAGTTGGGTGTATAGCGATCTGTATCTCCTTCATTCACTCCCTAGATAGCCATCTTCAGATCACAGCTAGGTCAATCCTTGGCGGAGAACCAAGGCTTCAAAGTTACCTCGTTTATGTGACCGCCACTGTATATCGTCGTTTCTTCACACAGAGCATCCACACGGGCAACCAACTCCGCATATGCGGTAAAGGGCAAGTGACGCGCGCTGAATCTGAGTACCGTCTAGGGGAGCTCGCGCTGCCCGGAAAAAGGCGCGCGCCGGCGCTGCACCACGTGCGGCATAGTGTTAAAATGGTAAGTGTTATGTGAAATGTTCAATGTAATATGTGTTTTCCTCCCATTTAGGTCGTCTTTTACCTAACAAATACCTAATTTCCATAAATAGGTATACTACCACAGTTCAACTCCATACAGTTGTAAAACGCCTTTGATGTTGGACGATGCCACCGCGTGCCGCCGCCCGTGTAGGTACTTACGCAGATGTGCAAGGGTTGTCAAAATAGAAAATAAATGTGATTAATAAGTAATTATTTATTTACAAGTACTTGGGTAAGGCCGTAGATTTTTAAGTAACATAGGCATTTTTATGTTACGGTATCATAAAAGCAACGTAGTTTATTGTAAAGCTGCGAACATAACAGAAGATTAAGTGGCACTTTACAAAAGAAAATTGGTTCCCGAAGGGTAGAAAAATAACTGTTCACGCAGACGAAGTCGCGGGCGGTCATTAGTTGTTTATAATGCCGCCTGCCGTCCTCCCACGTACCCTAGGACACCTTTGACCAGGATAAAAAGTACATATCCTATTTTTTTATCCTATTAGACCGTGCGCAAAGCGTAGGTATGTAGTAGGTAAGTCGGTAGGTACCTACCTGTATCAAATAAACTTAAAAAGTTGTAACCAGCTTGCTTTTAAGTAGGTATTTACTTTAACAGAACGGCCACGGCGTCATTAACTAATTAACAGTGTTCGAGTACCTAGTAGCACAGAAAATAAATTAGTAGGTACCTATGTAGGTAGGTACCACCAGTGTAATAGGTACGTAAAACTCTGGTTCACACAAGGTCGTAGGTACTAGATACCTAGCTATTTTGTGATCATAGCAACACGCACGATATGCTTATGTATCTAGTTCCTACATACCTACCAAATATATAATCATTATTTATTACACAAATCTACTTGAAGTTATTTTAATTAATTATATTTTATTAGCCACAATTAAATTTTACTATAAAACTGCACACGACAGGTATTATTGAATTATACAAAATAAGTACCTAACAGCACGAGATGATGATAGTAATACGAAATTACTTATAGGAATAAATAAACTTACCTCGCATCACGGGGAAATCTATGAAATTTTAAGTCCTTGTTGTAAGTCGCCGTCTAGGCACATCCGTATACGGAATGAGTGTGCACCATTATAATTATGTACTATAATAAAATTATACATAATAAACGATAGCGACATAATAGTAGTTTATGAAACTGATGCATAATGAGGGGTATTAAAACATAAGTGTGTGTTTAAAAACCGAGCCGTAGGCGAGATTTTTAATAGTATCACACGAGTGTTTTAATACCTAGTTATGTACAGTTTCATACACTACTTTATCTACGCTCATACAATTTGTGATAGAACTGATTGAACCTACAAAGAAAAATATCAATGACTAGCTTCTGCCCGCGACTTCGTCCGCGTGGATTTTAGAGAAAATCCTTAGAGAACCTTCAACCAGGATCTTACCAGTCATTTTTACGTTTCCGGTTCCGGTTCCCGTGCCCGTTCTGTTCCCGTCCGTTCCCGTCCCTTTCATGTCCCGTTCTCGTACCCCTTCCGTTGCCATTCCCGTTCCCGTCCCGTTCTCGTTCCCGTTCGCGTACCGTTCTCGTCCCGTTCCGTTCCCGTTTTATTCCCGTTTCATTCCCGTTCCGTTCCCGTTATCATCCCGTTCCGTTCCCATTCCGTCCCGTTCCGTTCTTGTTCCCGTTCCGTACCCGTCCCGTACCCCTTCCGGTTCCCGTTCCCGTCCCCGTTCCCGTCCCCGTCCCCGTCCCCGTCCCCGTCCCCGTTCCCGTCCCCGTTTCCGGTTCCGGTTCCCGTGCCCGTTCTGTTCCCGTCCGTTCCCGTCCCTTTCATGTCCCGTTCTCGTACCCCTTCCGTTGCCATTCCCGTTCCCGTCCCGTTCTCGTTCCCGTTCGCGTACCGTTCTCGTCCCGTTTTATTCCCGTTTCATCCCCGTTCAGTTCCCGTTATCATCCCGTTCCGTTCCCATTCCGTCCCGTTCCGTTCTTGTTCCCGTTCCGTAACCGTCCCGTACCCCTTCCGGTTCCCGTTCCCGTCCCCGTTCCCGTCCCCGTTCCCGTCCCCGTCCCGTTCCCGTTCCCGTCTGGATCCCGTTCCCTTCCCGCCCCGATCCCGTTCCGTTCCCGTATCGTTCCCGTTCCGTTCCCGATCCTTTCCCCTCCGTTCCCGTGCCGTTCCTTTACCGTTCCCGTCCCGTTATCGTTCCCGTACCGTTCCTGTATCGTTCCCATTTCGTTCCCGTTCCATTCCCATTCCGTTCCGTACCTTTCCGTTCCCATTTCGTTCCCATTCCGTTCCCTTTCCGTTCCCGTTTCATTCCCGTTCCCTTCCCGTTCCGTTTCCATTCCGGCCCGTTCCGATCCCGTCCCGTTCTCGTCCTGTTCCCGTGCCCGTGCCCGTGCCTGTTCTCGTTCCCGTTACCTGGATGTGCATGTTCATGATGGTACAGGTCCATGATGTGTCATGTCCACCGTGTTGGACTTCAAAATAAATGTCATTTTCGCAATCACCATCCCATGAAACCTCAAGAACGACATCCACATCGATTTTCATGTTTACTTACCCCATTTACAGCCTAAGGGATGATTTTCAAAATAACAAAATGTGTGTTTGCCTATTTATTTTTAGACATGCTCCTACGAATTTTAAAGTTGTAATGTCTATTTTATATTCTTTTTCCATACATTTGAACCTCATTTTCACATGTTAAATCATGTCCACCGTGTTGGGCTTCAAAATAAATCTCATTTTCGTAATCACCATACATAAAACCTCAAGAACGACCTCCACATCGATTTTTATGTTTACTCACCCCATTTACCCCCTAAGGGGTTGATTTTCAAAATCACAAAATATATGTTTGCTTATTTATTTTTAGACGTGCTCCTACGAAGTTTAAAGTTGTAATGGCCATTTAATATTTATTCCATACAAAATTTGAACCCCATTTTCACCCCTTGAGGATTAAATCATGTCCACCGTGTTGGACTTCAAAATAAATGTCATTTTTGCAATCGTCATCCCAGAAAACCCCAATAACGACATCCGTATCTATTTTTAGGTTTACTCACCCCATTTACCCCCTATGGGGTTTATTTTCAAAATCACAAAATATATGTTTGCCTATTTATTTTTAGACGTGCTCCTACAAAGTTTAAAGTTGTAATGTCCATTATTTTTCCAAACAAAATTCGAACCCCATTTTCACCCCTTGAGGGGTCAAATCATGTCCACCGTGTTGGACTTCAAAATAAATGTCATTTTTGCAATCGTCATCCCAGAAAATCCCAATAACGACATCCATATCTATTTTTAGGTTTATTTACCCCTTTTCACCCCCATTTCATCCCCGTAGGGGTTGAAATACTAACAATAACAATATACGTTGCGTTAGATTTCCATCCATAAGCCTAAATTATATATTTAGCAATTTTGATTTCGAAAATAAAGGATTTTCTTCATTACACAACTTCATCCCCCTTTTGACCCCTTCGGGGGTAGAATTTTGAAAAACGCTGAGACCCATATTTATTAATTTTCAATCGTTAGCCTAAACACAAAATTTGACGATCCTAGCTTCAAAACTGAGGGACTTTCATACAAACTTTCATCCCTTATTTCATCCCCTTAGGGATAGAATTTTCAAAAATCCTTCCTTAGTGGATGCCTACACTGTATAAGGTATCTGTGTGCAAAATTTCAAGTCTCTAGGTCCAGCGGTTTGGGCTGTGCGTTGATAGATCAGTCAGTCAGTCAGTCAGTCAGTCATTCAGTTTACGATTTTATATATTAACCGCCTTACTAATAAAGAACTGCAACCCACCCGTTTTACAAGTGTGTAACTATGACAGTGATAGATGAGTTATAGATCGCGTATACAGTCGGTTACTAATAAAGACTTTTATTGTATTGGGTAGTTACACAAAGGTTAATACGAATATCACTTGCAACACTGGTGCTCACGTTCTAAAACAACATTATCTTTAATTATTTTCTAGTGAAATATAAATAAATAAATAATTTAAATCTTATATTGAGGCATATTTGGTTAAAATCTTCAAATTGTAATGGGTTTTTTAATTTTTTGGTTTTATTTTACTTATTTTTTTCGTCAACTGTCTATCGTGTTTTTAAACGTTCACAGGAAATGTCATACGTTGCCATGACAATAATAAACAAACAAATATTTTCAAATGTTCAAAATGTAAATACACAACATTTTATGCGTTTCTTTTATTATTTTCGGTTGTTTTGTGTTTTTCTCAGTAATAGCCAAGATTTGCAAGCTTTGGAATACCCACCTCATTTTCACAGTTTGTGATTTACGCTCACGAGTTGCATAATAATGTCATCCCAATGGAATCAACGCTGGAGAAATGTAATTCTTGCCAATTTTATAAATAATGTTTATTATTTATAATTATTAACTTGTACTCGAAACAATCTAACAAGCACCAGATCATACCTAAGTCAAGATCATGGAAATAAGATCGAGGAATCGAGCACATGAAGGAAACTTATATACCTACCTACCTACCCTATCGCAAAGATTTCAATCTTTGCGCTATCCTAACCTGAAGAAAGCTGCATCGATTAAAAACTTAAGAACAACGAAGAACTATTTTCTTTTAAAGGTTATGTATGTCTATAAAATAAAATATATCGAGTGAAAAACTAGTGCATTTTTATTCAATATTAGATAATTATGATCTAGCATTGCAACGGTTGGTTTGTTAATAATCTTATTAAAATGATAATGGGATTATAGAATCAATCTATTTTGCTTAATTTATAAAAAGGAACTTTGACAGGACTTCAGTAATGTACGGTTTCTTATATAAATTGTAGGGCTGATTGACCAGTTTCATTGCTTTGTATGCTAGTAAAGACTTCTCATATCGAATTGTTCTAGAAACAACATCGAAATAATGATAAAACTTTATTTTTATCCATTTTACGTATTTACACATCAGTTAAACTAGGTCCCGTGAGTGTATAGTGACAGTTTAAGTTTCCATAGTAATTACCCACTCGTTACAACAGGCGTATGTCACGGAACTGTCAAAATTTGTTTATTAGTCAAGATTTCGCTGTATCACCGGTACACAACGCGGGTAAATGTTTATTAGTAAGGCAGTAAGATAAAAAGAGTAAGTTTGTAGTTTCTCGGTAGGTCGGGATTGGGTACGTATCAGAATGTCTAAAGTTAAAATGTCTAAAGTTAAAATGGCAAAGTTCAAAATGTCAAAAATTAAAATGCAAATGGTTTAAAATGTCAAAAATCATTATGTATAAATTCATAATAGCAAAATCCAAAATGTCAAACGGTTCAAACATCAAACTAGTTAAAATATCAATGGTCCATAAGTCAAAGGTTTACAATGATTTGAAAACAACAATTCACCTTTTTTTTCATTTATCGCCTTGCAAAATTTTGTGAGCAATTCTTTGTAGTTTCTAGTAATTGCGTTACAATTTTTAAATTGTAACATGGAGGAGGGTATACTTACGTTTTCAAAATTTGTGATTATTTACCTAAGATGTAACATTATTACACTATTGTGTAAAAAAAATGTTTTTTTACTTTTATAATATACTTACTGTGATTATTTAGGTACTTAGATGTAAAGCTTTTATATTATGATGTAAATATAAATGATGATTTTCTTACCTCTTTATCATATTTGTTTTCTATTGTTTTCTACAGTTACTTACCTGCGGACTTGACAAGAACTATGGTGGTACCTATTTAATTATAAAGAATAAAACGGGCGATGCTTCCGACATTTCTAATTATAGGCCAATTTCACTAGCTACGATTATGGCTAAAGTATTGGACAGTCTGCTTGACAAAATATTGGCTAATCACATTGAATTAAATGACAACCAGTTTGGTTTTAGACCAGGTCTATCGACTGAAAGTGCCATCTTGTCCCTTAAGCAGACTGTTCACTACTACACATCTTGGAAGAACCCGGTATTTGCTACTTTTTTAGACTTGTCTAGGGCTTTTGACGTAGTAAATTATGATAAGTTATGGCAAAAGCTGTCTTGTGAGACTGACGTACCTCAGGAGATTGTAGCAATATTTAAGTTTTGGTATGGTAGTCAGACAAATACTGTTAAGTGGGCTGGATGTCATTCTGATGAGTTTGGGCTACAATGTGGTGTGAGACAGGGTGGTTTAAGTTCCCCTCGATTGTTGAACCTTTATATTAACCAGCTGATAGGTCGACTCAACGGCGCCAACGTCGGCTGTTACATAGACGGCGTTTGTACGAATAATATCAGTTACGCTGATGATATGGTTCTGTTGAGTCCATCTATCGGTGGGTTAAGGAAGCTCCTGTCAATATGTGAGTGTTACGCAGTGGATCATGGACTTAAGTACAACACCAGTAAAAGTGAGTGGATTCTGTTTAAGTCAGGTACGCTTAACTATACTAATCTTCCCGAAATAACACTTTGCGGGAAGCATCTGAAGCGGGTTCAGAGTTTTAAGTACTTGAGCCACTGGGTCACAGAAGACTCTGATGATAATTTGGACATCGAGAGGGAGCGTAGGTCGCTGGCTGTTCGCTGCAATATGTTGGCCCGCAGATTTGCACGGTGTACCAGGCCAGTCAAAGTAACGCTTTTTAAAGCATACTGCCAATCTTTTTATACGTGCAGTCTGTGGGTTACCAACACGCGGCGGGCATTCAGCGATCTAAGAGTCCAATACAATAATGCCTTGAGGGTGCTGTTGGGGCTGCCGTGGCGATGCAGCGCCTCCAACATGTTTGCAGAAGCTCATGTTGACGGCTTCCATGCGATAGTGAGGAAACGGTGCGCCTCCGCGCTGTCTCGGTTGCGTGGCAGCAATAACAGCATCCTTAAGGTATTTGTTGACAGATGGGACATGCCTCTGATCCAAAGATGGGTTCATGCTCACACTGTGACAAACACGATGCTTTAATATTTATGTAATATTTTGATTTAATTTAATTTGATTGAATTTAATTTGATTCTTATTATACATGCTATTGATTTGTATTAATTAATGTAATTTACTAACACTAGTCTTAAGATATTGTTACTAACATTTTTATGGGCCTTGCCTGAAATAAATTATTTGAATTGAAATTGAATTATTTTAAGGGTATGATTTTATCAATTACCTAATAAATGCGTGTTTTCAGTGACCTAGTTAATAATATTTGTTCTAAAATAGTAGATCTCTCTCTAAATTGAATCACCAAATAATGTTAAACGATTACCTAAATATTAATTAAGAATTACTTGGAAATAATATCAATTATCAAAATAATAAAAGTGTCACTGAAATTGAATCACCTAACAATATCAAAATGGTTTTAAAAACTCCGTTATAAAAACTCCGCCCCTATTAGGAATTTTTCTATTAATTAGGTAACAGATCTATAATTTCGATAATTGAACAAATTAATCGATGCTAATAGTTAGATGATTAGATTTATAGTGATAGGTTTATTATTTTAGGTAGGTGTATTATTCCTGCCCGTAACTTATTTTTTAGAGCATAGATCTTAGGTATATTCAGGCTATAGAAAAAAGTTATCAAACTATAATTTAAGATACATACTTACATTAATCTGATGATTTATACTTTAGAGACAGTTTTGGTAAATATGATAACTAATATATTTCTTGGGGATAGATATTATTATTAGGGTATTGCAGATTAGTGACACATCTAAACTTAGGTGACAGAAAATTTTTTGCCCTTTTATTTTCAGTTTTGCTATAGTATGTACCTGTGCGAATCAAGTTCGCATACGTACACACTATGGCAAACTATTTTCAGTACAGGATAATATTTTTTTTACTGCAGGTTCGCGAACCTAAGTGAGTACCCACCTTAACGTGCACCTATTGTCCTCCAGTTTTTTGTGTGCATTTCTTGATTCATTGCAATATATCAATTGGATGCACTCGCCGAGATCACCAGTCAAGACTCTCGTGGTGGCTACCACGAGACGCGGAGCGCACGCCGCTCGACCAATGCACCGCGCCCGTGTTGTGCACGCGCTGACGTTGCCGTAATCAAGTTGTTATTATTTCTTAATTCATTCAAATCACACTTTCTCGACTTCAATTTTGTTAGACTGCTACACTTATCACCAAACATTAAAGCAGGAGAATAAGCGATCCCCTCCATGAAAAAAGACTCCGGCAAACAGTGAGCTTTCCATACAAACGTAATACATAATTATCTGTGGTAGGTAATACCAAAATGATTTGCGATTAGAACATATTTAATCCTCACCACTGAGGTACCTCTTACTGCCGGAACACAACAATTTTCAAAGTCCCCCTTGACTATGGCTATGCTGAAACGTCAAGAAAATCCAAAATCAAACCAAATACTAACTAATTATCAAACTACTTTTAATAAAACCGCAAGAAAACCGCGCTAGTATCCGTTACTCCGGCGAACCGTGAGCTTCCCATACAAAGTATTAACATAACACCAAAATGATTCGCAATTTAACCATAATTAACTTTTTTTGTGATGTTATATATTGGATAAAGACAGACATTATTTATCTAGTAATATTTAACTAAATAAAAAATCCAAAATACCAAACCAAACAAAAATTATTGCGATTTACAGTTTTGTATTAAAAAATGTAATTGGAATTTATTATGAATTGGTAATTTGAATATTAGACACTTTAAGTTTTGATCATTTGAACTTAGACATTTTAATTTAGGACTATCTGACCGTTTGACATTTTCGTTTTTGACATTTTGAACTTTTTACATTTTAATCGTTAGACATTCAAATTTTTGACATTTTGAACTTTGCCATTTTAAGTTTAGACATTCTAACTTTAGACATTCTGATACGTACCCGTCGGGATTACTTACATAATGTTCATTAAGACGTTTTCCGTCGCCGCATCTAAAATATCGGGTGGAGTCAAATTTTCACTCACTTCTATGACATTTTTAAGCAAAAGTAAAAATTAAAATCTAAAAATGGCGCGTATTCAATTAGAAAAATAAATAATGAGATGAGTGCATTCCAGAAGACTAATCGCTACGATAAGTCACATCACCATAGAGTACATTTTAATCATGGAAAGTATGTGGAACACTGACATGAAAAAAAAATTTTTATGCAGGTCAATGATGTGGAAATATCGTTGTTACTTTTTAATATCACGGCACTGCCTTCTTCTTAGATTTGCCCTGTATCGTAATGAGAAAAAAAGTTATTTTATAACATTGCTCAGAATGCTCAGTATAGCGAAGGTATGTTATAAAATAACTTTTTAATTTTTTTTCGGTATTGCGTGTATAAAGTATGTCAATATAAATTCGATTTGAAATTCATAATTCGAATTTTACGATATGAGAGTAGATAAAAGATTTTTAAAATGGTCGCTCGCAATGCGTGATTTATTCGGTCGCGCCGTCCTTCCGCGTTCGAGTGCCCAAACTCGGCGAGTTTGGGCACTCCGAGCCGCGCCGCCCGACCCCCCTCGAGACCCCTCCGTTGCTCTGCGCAAGTACATTCGTTTATCTACTCTCATATCGTAAAATTCAAATATGAATTTAAAAGTGAATTTATATTGACATACTTTATACACGCAATACCGAAAAAAAATTAAAAAGTTATTTTATAACATACCTTCGCTATAGGGAATGCAAAACCGGAGTGAAATGAAAACCGGTTTTATTTTCGGTTTTCAATCCAAAACCGGTTAAAACCGGTTTTAAACCGGTTTTGAAGAAAAGTATTGGAACATGGGTAATAATACATTTTTATTGATTTGGTGAACATTTTTTCAATTTCAAGAGCATCCCCATGCACAATTTATCAAAAAAATTTACAATCAACAAGAAAATGGTCAAAAAAACCTTTTCCGATACATTTCATAGAAAATCATTGCAGGTCTTAGCTCTGAGAAAAGAATTTGTGAAACTGAAATACAAAAAATAAAATAAAAGATAAATGATCACGTAGACGTAATAAGCTTCTAGCTAGCAAGTCTTAACGTTTTATATTAAATCTCATTATTTTCTTAGAAGTAAAACAAAAACAAAACGTATCTTTTATAACTGAACAATTCGCTATCTGAAGTATCTATTAAAACTGTTATCAAAATCTAACAAAAATTAAACTTCTTATTTGAAAATAAACATTTGGCCAAGGAGGTCTCTAAGAGTAATCACCATTAATAGGTATCTTAAAAATTGACACCATACGCTTGATTTATTTTGAAAATACTTAATATTTTTAGTATATTTCAGGGTGAACTGTAAAAGAAATCTTTTTAACTATATAAGTAACACGATACATACTCCATTTTATATGAATATTAAAAAACCTTCAAAATACCTATATATCTAATAAATAACGCCAAGTGCAGAATAAAGTGGCTCCTAATTAATTTCATGAGTTTCTTGAGACTGTACCTATCTGAAATATTATTATGTTATTTTGTTTGTTTAGTTAGTTATTTAAATCAAAAAATGTTTTTCTTTTATTTACGTATTATAAAATTGTATTTAACAAATATCTATCTATAAATATAAATTAAGAACTTTTTTGCTTTATTTATAATAATATCCATATTTTACTTACTTTCTCGCTATAAAAACAAAAAAAAACATTCGACCCGTTCAGCCGCTCAAAAGTAGGTCACTGAACTGAACTATTTAAAGCATTCAATCAAAATGTGGCGGTGCAATTTTGATTTGTACGTATTCTTCTTCTTCTTATTTTTGGCTTGGCAATCTACTCATTTCCTTAGGGAGTAATTTTTGCTAGTGTCAAGTGAATAGTTCAGTAGTAGGTATTGTTCCAGTTTACATTAAAATGCGAGTGCATCGCATTCCAATGCTGCTTGGAGCAATTGGCACCAAATATATCAGGACACTTTACCCGGTAAGTTCTGCCGAGGTAGCCACCACTACAATAAAAGTCTCAGCAACCAAGATCGCGCCTATTTCGTAGACACTTGTACCACAAAACTAAACCAATTTTAAGACACAAATTCACTATGAATCAATTTGCAAATAATTAAATAGTTACCGAACCGATCTCGACTAAATGGCGCCAAAAACTCCCTTTGTAATGTATTGCAGAGCATGAAATTTTAATTAAAAAAAACCGGTTAAAACCGGTTTTTCGTTTAAAAAACCCGTTTTATTTTCCTTGTGAAATCAACCGAAAAACCGGTTTTTTCGGTTTCGGTGAAACCGGTTTGCATTCCCTACTTCGCTAACTGAAATATGCTATAAAATAACTTTTTTTCTCATTACGATACAGGGCAAATCCAAGAAGAAGGCAGTGCCGCGATATTTAAAAAAAAACATGTTATTTCCACATACTTTCCATGATTAAAATGTACTCTATAGTGATCGATGACTTAGCGTAACAATTAGTCTGCTGAAATGCACTACCTCATTATTATTTTTTCTAATAGAATACGCGCCATGTTTTAATTTTAATATTTACTTTTGCTTAAAAATGACTGATAGTAGTGAGTGTGGACTCCATCCGATATTTTAAATGCGGCGACGGAAAAACGTCTTACTTAATCTAAGTAAGTAAGTACATACTACCCACCTAGTCGTAGAAAGTCGAGAAACTACTTTCCTACTCTTTTTATCGTTGTTAAATTATTTGGTAGGTTCAATCACAAATTGTATGAGAGTAGATAAAGTAGTGGTATGAAACTGTACATAACTAAGTATTAAAACACTCGTGTGATACTATTAAAAACCTCGCCTGCGGCTCGGTTTTTAAACTCACACTCATGTTTTAATACCCCTCATTATGCATCAGTTTCATAAACTACTATTTTCAACTGTATGGAGTTAAACTGTGATACTACTTTACTTATTTATAGGCTGAGTACCGCCTAGGCTAGCTCGCGCTGCCTGGCAAAAGGCGCGCCGTGACGTCGCATCATATAGTCTTGAACGGGTAGTAGGAAAATATTGATAATTCAAAAGTACTTAACAATTAAGTTTAATTGAATAAAGCTATTTTTGACTTTGACTTTGTACGAAATATGCTCGCTTTCTGAGATACTTTTAATGGGAGTTTATTTGTTCGATTAGTGGTCCATATTATCTGGTTTAAATTTAAGTATCGAACAGTTAAAACTCCGATAAAATACCTCGGACACCGGGCATTAGTGTTAAACCGATAAGTGTTTTGTGAAATGTTCAATTAAATATATATTTTTCTCCTTCTTAGGGCGTCCCTTAGCTGGCAAATTTCAACTAAAATACTACTCATTCTTTACTAGATTACTGTGTTTCCTTCATAGCATTGTGAATGGGAAATTCACCCGAATTCATATTGTCCTCAGTTCTGGCAAGCGTTCTTCCAGCTGTTTTCGGGCGCGTACAGAAGTATGACATTGTCGTTAGGAGGCGTCATGCTGTTCATGCTAGCTATACAGGTACGACTGATAATACACACATCAACTTTGTCTAGGGATACAGGTGTTATTTTCATACAAACGAGGTAACTTTGAAGCCTTGGTTTCCTGCCAGGGATGTACTGTGCTGTGATCTGATGACGGCTATCCAGGGTGTGAATGGAGGAGATTCAGATCGCTATACACACCCAACTGATCTGACCAGCATTCTAATAACGTAATGGACATGTTTAAAAAAACCGCGAAAATAGAATGAAAACAAACGTATGGAAATCCTCAAACCGAGAACTCTGAGCCATTAATCATTAGAATGCTGATCAGATCAGTTGGGTGTGTATCAGTGGCGAGGGGTGAAATTATGGCGAAGGTAAGCCGCTCTACAAAAATGATGAAAAATGTAGTGATCTGCATAGTGGATCAGTGGGGTGGGATTTCCAAAAGGTAAGCCGATGGGAATCGGCTTGTATGGACCCTTCGCCACTGGTGTGTATAGCGATCTGAATCTACTCCATTCAGTCCCTGGATGGCCATCATCAGATTATAGCACGTTACATCCCTGGCAGAAAACCAGGGCTTCAAAGTTACCTAGTTTGTATGAAAATAACCCCTGTATCCCTAGACAAAGTTGATGTGTATAGTATGAAATAACTATTATAAGTACAAAGTGAAATCGAAGTCATTGTCAATCTTTTATGGAAATAAATTTGAAAATTCACTTGTTATGGCAACACTGGCATAGATATTTCAAGGTGAAATAATCATAAAAATAACATAAATATCGTATTGCAAAAAAGTCGTTACTCTCTTGTTTTTAAGCATCAATCAATCTTTACTTACAAATATTTTCTGTTCCTATAAAAAAGCATCTCAAATGTGTTCTCAAGATAGCTCTCATTGTTGAAAGCGGTTTATAAATGCGGGACTAAGGGCTGATTTTTCAATTCTCAGTTAACAGATATCAGTCAGTTTAAATACTAACCAAATTTAATTCATTCTTAAAATGTGACAGTCAAATGAATGACAAACACTTTCAATTTTGTAGTATTATATGTTATCTGACAGATAAAGCTTTATCTAGGCATTGAAAAATCAGCCCTAAGGCCGTATACAGAGAGAAAGCAGGTTGAGGCAGGTTGCTATACTAAAATGGACCTTATCCCCGCGCATTATATTATATTTTCGCTATACTAAAATGGACCAGAGCTTATAAGCGCTTACCTGCGCCGGTCCATTTTAGTATAGCGAAAATATAATATAATGCGCGGGGATAAGGTCCATTTTAGTATAGTAACCTGCCTCAACCTGCGTCAACCTGCTTTCTCTCTGTATACGGCCTAAGACATTTTTGTCCTAAAGATACCAATATCGCAATTAGATTCTTATTAAAAGATAGTCAATGACTTCAGTTTTACCCTGTAGAAGAATCTATTGGCATAGATTCTTCTATGCCAATAGATTCTTCTAAACTTTGGTAACACTGGCGTGTTACCAAATTTTTTCCTCTTTAAAATGTTACGTACACTATCATATTGCTAAGATAACTATCTTGATTCTTAACAATAAGGATTGACGTTATTTTTTATGTTTGGCATTTCTATATGGATCTCAAATGGGGTTGGCAACGCAAAGCTAATTGTAGATGTCGCTGCGTACGCTTGTTCCTAAGACAGTAGACGTTCAGAACAAAATGTATGGGAAAATAGGTATTTATTTTGTGGTATTTTTTTACCGAAAAAGACCCATTGACCCAAAACGGATATAATTTTTTATATCCGTTTTGGGTCAATGGGTATTTTTCGGATTTATTCTGATCTATTCTACAATGCAAATGCCGGAATTGAAAGCCAAATTAGGATGGTTTTGTTCTTACAGATTTTATATTTTTTTTCCATATCCAGATTTTTCGTAAATTTGTAAGTGCCAACATTTTTAAAACCTATTACACAGAATTTAATCATTTTAAAGCTAAGAAAAGTTTTTTTTAAGTAAAAGTACTTTGTTTTCATAGCTCTCGTGGAACAAGCGTACGCAGCGCCATTCTGACAGTTGCCTTCCCAATTCATTGGCAATGGGGTGTGATACTGAGGAACTAATGGCGCTACAAGCGACAGTCCTAAAATCATTGGATTGATTGTTTCAAATGTCTAATGTCGTTTCTGACGTATTTTAACCAATCAAAACCATTGATAGCGGCCGGATCGCCGCTGGCGCCATCTGCGATTAGCTTTGCGTGATACACCTCATTAATGGGGTTGGCAACGCAAAGCTAATTGTAGATGTCGCTGCGTACGCTTGTTCCTAAGACAGTAGACGTTCAAAACAAAATGTATGGGAAAGTAGGTATTTATTTTGTGGTATTTTTTTTACCGAAAAAGACCCATTGACCCAAAGTGGATATAAAAGACTATTCTACAATGCAAATGCCAGAATTTAAAACCAAATTAAGACATTTTTATTGTCACAGAATTTATCATTTTTTTCTATATCCAGTTTTTTCGTAAATTTGTAAGTGCCAACATTTTTAAAGCCTATTATACAGAATTTAATCATTTTAAAGCTACAAACACGATTTTGTTAAGTAAAAGTCCTTTGTTTTCATAGCTCTCGTGGAACAAGCGTACGCAGCGCTATTTTGACAGTTGCCTTCCCCGTTGCCCTAGATTTTATGAAAGGACTTAATGCCCCCATGAAAACTATTGAATCGCGATATGCAATTTATCACATTTAGCCGTCAAAAGGCAATGGGTTTTGAGTTTATTTTTACAGTTGAGTTTCGATAAAACGCTATATCACGCGATATACAAGTTGTATAATACAACATAATACAAAAACCCCCTAATGCCGAGTATGGCAGAGAGAAACCATCAAACTGAACAACTTTTACTATGGGACCAACTCTGAAATCGCGAAAAAAATCAGCTGTTTCATACAAAAAAATATATTTAACAGAAAAACCAAAATGTATGAAATAGCCGCTTTGTTTCCGCGATTTCAGAGTTGGTCCCATAGTAAAAGTTGTTCAATTTGATAGTTCCTATCTACCATATTCGGCATTAGGGGTTATTTTTTAACAGGTTGTACACACATCAACTTTGTCTAGGAATACCAGGTGTTATTTTCATACAAATGAGGTAACTTTGAAGCCTTGGTTTCCTGCCAGGGATGTACTGTGCTGTGATCTGATGACGGCTATCCAGGGAGTGAATGGAGGAGATTCAGATCACTATACACACCCAACTGATCTGACCAGCATTCTAAAAACGTAATGGACACGTTAAAAAAAACCGCGAAAATAGCATGAAAATGTATGGAAATCCTCAAACTGAGAACTCTAACCCATCTTTTAGAATGTTGATCCGATCAGTTGGGTGTGTATAGCGATCTGAATCCTACTCCGTTCAGTCCTTGGATGGCCATCATCAGATTACAACACGGTGCATTCCCGGCAGAAAACCAAGGCTTCAAAGTTACCTCGTTTGTATGAAAATAACACCTGTATCCCTAGACAAAGTTGATGTGTATATATCGTGTCGTTAGTACAATACTCATATTTCTTGCTTTTTTACAGTTCTACCTATCATCATACGTACCAGCGACAGTAATATCAAACGAAAACACCCTCCTATTAGTCTCAAAACAGACCGAACAGAACGTCACGTTCGAGAAACAACATTACAACCGAACGCTCGAGAACGTGGAGTTTGTAAACGTCACGTTCGTGGAGTGCACGTTCAGGGACATGTTGATGTCGCGTGTGACGTTCAGAAACTGTTCGTTTTACGGTGTGGCGTTCGCGAACATTAAGACTTCGCAGACTGGGTTCTTTGGATGCAGTTTTGTTAATAGCACGTAAGTATCTTAAGTGTTTTTAATTATTATTTCCACAGAAATTAATTGTTTTAAAACAACAAAATTTCATAAGATTTTGCATGGCAGATTTACACAGCTTTTACCATCACTTACTAGGATATTATAGTTTTTAAATAGCAGGTTTTCATTGTTTTTAAAAAGTAGTATTCAATGATATGAGAGGAAAAGTATAAAAGATAAATAACAACCGAACGCTCGAGAACGTAGAGTTTGTAAACGTCACGTTCGTAGAGTGCACGTTCAGGGACATGTTGATGTTACGTGTGACGTTCAGAAACTGTTCGTTTTACGGCGTGGCGTTCGCGAACATTAAGACTTCGCAAACTGGGTTCTTTAGGTGCAGTTTTGTTAATAGCACGTAAGTATCTTAAGTGTTTTTAATTATTATTTCCACATAATATAAATTATTTGTCTTATAACAATAGAATTCCATAGGAATTTACATAGCAGGTTTTTTACAGTTTTTACTATCACTTACTAGGATATTATGGTTTTTAAATAGCATGGTTTCGTTGTTTTTAAAAAGTAGTATTTATTGATTTGTGAGGAAAAGTCAGGTAGATGATCGAAGGGAAAAGTATAAAAGATGAGTTACAATTATAGATTAGAAGGCGGTTGTTATCTTAGTCAGCCAGCCGGTTACCAGCCGCTTTTTTCGCTGACTACGGTGATCACCCATAAACAGAGGCTGTCTACGATTGAAAACAAGTCATTATGTTTTATTCAATCCGTTTAATGTCCTAAGTGATAATTTTAGTTTATCTACATACTACCACTTACTTTATACGTTACTTCAACTTTAATTATTCAGGTTAGCGCTCTTTCCTATTTCTTAGTTGCGTCGATGTTATTTTGAAATATTTAACTTTTAAATTAAATGTTTTATCTTACTCTGGCTAATCACATAATTCCAAAAACACGAAACACAAAACGGACGTTGTAGATACACATGTGAAACATTGCGAAACGCCAAGCTTTGCGGGCTTACCTTCTTATTACTATTGTACAATAATAATAATAATAAAAGTGGCGAAGCGGAGTTTCATACCTACAGATTAAATAGTTACTGATTATGTACCGTATAAAAAAGTAGGTAGGTAGGTACATTAGCTTATTATGTCTTGTTAAGGGAAATTGCAAAATACCTAATTCATTTTATGTTTTAAACCATGACAAAGTAGATAATTAATTGGAACTGTAAAAATTGTAAGACCTTTTAGTATTGAGTCGGATAAGCAGCCGGTTGCCAGCCGCTGTCTATACAATATTACCGGCGGCTTTGGATAACTACCCGATAACAACCGCTGTTTTACAACTATAGTTACAATCGAACGCTAGAAAGCGTAGATTTCGTGAACGTAATTAACGTTCGTGGTGTTAACCCTTAACCACCTACTACCATATATTATTATGGTCACACAACCTCCTGTCATACGTCTGTTGGACCCCGAGATTATAATTCACAATTCGAAAAAATAATAAAAAAAGGTGTTGTTTTTAATTAAAAGTCTGATTAGGAACATATTTAACTATTTATTGGAAAAAAAACTCACATGAAAACCAACAATATTTTTGGTTTAATCACTAATAAACTGAAGGTAAATTGTCTTAAACTCTTATTTTAGGCTCACCGACTAACATATTTGGAAAATGAGATCCACAAAAAAACTTACGTAATAGGAACTTTTTTATAGTATTTTTTTAAAACTAGATAAAGATAAAACTCAGAAATAAACTAACATTCATAACAAAAATAAAATTAAAAAAATTGTTGGCTCTCGTCCCTCCCCCAGCAGTACATTTTTACTCACCTGAGCTAAACGCGCGCAGGTCCAACCTTTGACCGGTACCGAGGGGTGTGGGGAAAAGGTACAGAAACGAACAAGTCAATACGAAACTCGGGCGCAAAAATATTCACGATTATTCACTCGACAGGGTCTGTGTGACGTATGGTAGGTGGTTAAGGGTTAAGACTTTGTAAACTGGGTTCTTTAAGTGCAGTTACCTACTCAATAAAACTGTCTTCAATCTCGGGAAACAAAAGATGGGTTCATATATCGTTAAGAGCGCGTAGTTAGTAGTACCACAGATTACATAATACTATAGTACAGATACCTCATCCCATACTAAAGAAATGGCCCGTCGTAAGGCGACTATCGGGGCGATTTAAAATGTTTTTCTTCTAGAATGCTAGATGACACTGCTATCGTCGCAGCATGCCTAGCACAGATAGCAACAAACTTTACCAAATTTTCAATGAAACCTCAAAACCTTTAAAACGGAAAAAGCTAAACAATCTTTTTAGTACAAATGATTGCCGATAGGTGTCACTCAATTTTTATTGAAGTTTGTTAAAAAAAACCCTTCATTTTATTAATACTATTTCACTAAGTACAATTTTTCAATCGGTGATTTTTTTAAGAAACAATTTAAAAGTTTCATGACTTTTTATTTGTATTTCAATATTACAAAAACAAATCGAAGCAGGTACCGCCATCTAGTGAGGTAAATTTAAACTTATTCCAACATTAGTTCAAATTCACCCTAGTGAGACCCCATGGTAGTACTGTAGTGTAGTAAAAGATTATTTTTACGTACAAAAACTATATAGTCTACTCCGAAGGGAAGCGAGTGCGGGTTATAGATAAGAACCTCATTATCATGGGTTGTTTTGTTACAGTATAATCGACTCTGACATAGAGGTGGGTCGCGAACTGGACGAGTGGTGCGTAATGCGCGGGACTATCATACGAGGCATGAGGGGAGGTCAGTACGCATTGTTATTTATTATATCACCCATTTTAACAGCAAACTAAATCTATGGAACAAGCATTCCGCTAAAAACAGAGTTTTCAGTTTCAGGATTTCAATACATTTTATTTTTATTTATTTATTTATTGGTTTTGTACACACAATTACAAACAGATAAGAAATGGACAGAAGATTTGTACAAGGGCACAACTTATTTCACATTGAAATTTCTTCCAGCAAGCCCGGCACAGGAAATAACATTGAGAAGGGCAGACAGTGTCTACCTCAAAAAATATATGCATATATTTTTGAGGTACACACTGTCTGCCGTGTCTAAATGTTCTTTCCTGTGCCGGGCCTGATGGAAGAAATTTAAATGTGAAATAAGTTGTGCCCTTGTACAAATCTTCTTTCCCAACTTCTGCTGACGAGGAGTTTCAGTTTTTTTTTTATATCTTTAATTACTTACGTCTCCAAAGTACCAGGATCAGGTCATTTATATTTATAATAAACTAGCAACCTGTCCTCGCTTCGCTTTGGTTCAAAATATCTGTGCCTCCAGTCAAAAAGAGCATAATTCAAAATGACTCTTTTCAGGAGAGTTGAAAAACCAAACTTTTGTTGTTTTTTAGTTATCAAATTATGAACACGAAATCCAATACGGCAAATATTTAGATATATTTTTAATGATACGATTCATGGAAATTTATTACACATTTATACACTCTATATATATTTTTTTCTAAATTTTCTTGAATAATGCCCTTACTAACGACTACATAAAAGCATAACGTGATTTATATGAACTTTTTTTGCATATTATAAGAACAACATTAATTGTCTATTCAATAAATTAAGACTAAAGGTAACAAATGATGTATATGTTACCGGCAATGTGTATAATCCGGCATTGTATACAATGCCTAGGCATTGTATACAATGCCTAAAACGATCAGGCAATGTATGAAATATAATTCATTTTATACTTTGCCTAGGCATTGTATACAATGCCTGCTGGTCCACCGGCAATGTGTAAAATAAGTATATTTCTGTTGTCTGTTATAAAAAAATAACCTCGAAATTTAAGGCTCACGCTCCGCTGCGCTTCGCGCTCGCCTTAAATTTCTAACCTATACGCGGGACCTACAGGAGTGAAGCAGGTTCGATTCCAAACTCAAATTTCTGTTGTCTGTTATAAAAAAATAACCTCGAAATTTAAGGCTCACGCTCCGCTGCGCTCCGCGCTCGCCTTAAATTTCTAACCTATACGCGGGACCTACAGGAGTAAAACAAGTTCGATTCCAAAGAGCCCCCCTCGAGCCCCCCTCGAGCCCCCCTCGAGCCCCCTCGAGCCCCCCTCGAGCCCCCCTCGAGCCCCCCTCGAGCCCCCCTCAAGCCCCCTCGAGCCCCCTCGAGCCCCCCTCGAGCCCCCCATCGAACCCTCGAGCTTTCCCCGAGCCCCCCCCTCGAGCTTTCCTCAAGCCCCCCCACCTCGAGCTTTCCCAAGCCCCCCTCGATCCCCCCTCGAATCTATTCTCGAAAATCTTTTTATTATACACATTGCCGGTGGACCAGCAGGCATTCTATACAATGCCTAGTCATTGTATACACTGCCTAGGTAATGTGTGAAATAGATATCAATATTCATTATATTTCATACATTGCCTAAAAGGGCCAGGCATTGTATACAATGCCTAGGCATTGTATACAATGCCTGCATTTCATACATTGCCGGTAACATATATAATATATTTGGTTAGCGATATCGGAGCTTTTAAAGGCAGATAATATGATCAATTTTATCGACAAAACCCCCCACATGTTCGGGTCTATCCCCTCTCCTGTTGGAATGGTTGGCATTTTAAATTTGACTTTTTATTTAAGATGGCCCTGCCGAAAATATTAATTCCTTTAGATTTAAAAGCCCCACAGTTATAAAAAAATTACTTTTCAAAAATCAAATGCAAAAGGCAAATCGATACACTTCCCCACTGTGGAAGTGCTTTATTCGAAGAGTGACATCCACGGGAACCTACCCTTTTATTTGATAGCCAGTCTTGGCACAATATGGTAAAATATAAATTAAATGATCAACAATAGGATTAATATTAGGTACTAGTACTAACACATTTGGATGTAATTTCTCTGAAATAAAAATTATTTAATTTAATTTTAAAAAGCTTATAATATTACCTATCAAGTAAAAAATAATTATGTAAACTTTTCACTTTAATACGTCATAAAAAATTACTGAAGTAGATTTTAATCCGAAATAGGTGTGCTTTTTTTTGTTTTTCTTTCAGATCTCAAAACAAGGACATTAATGTGCATTTTTTATATTTTTATAACACACAGGAATATTATCTACAAAACAAAATCATAACTATTGCTCTGAGTTACATATTTTGAGAGTTATTATTGTAATATGACCCTTACGTAAATGGACAAATTTAGAAACATTTTTATCAGTTTTTAACTTAAGTTGATAATTTTATCTCAATATAAATGACATTGAACTATAAAAGCAAGTATTTACGAGTTTTTAATTTTGACCATTTTCGAAAATTAACAATTAGTGCCATAGGGTCATATTCAATCAACAATAACTTTTGAAATATGTAACTCAGAGCAATGATTTTGTCGTTTTGTTTATAATATTCCTGTGTATTATAAAATGCAAAAAAATGCACATTAATGTCCTTGTTTTCAAGATGTGTGGGAAAACCTAAAAAAATCACTCTAATTTTGGATTAATATTTACAAAAGTATTTTGACGAATTAAAGTTAATAGTTGACATAATTATTTTTTATTTGATAGGTGATATTATAAGCGTTCGAAAACAATTTTTTATAATTGTAGGACTTGTGAAACCAAAAGAATCCATATTTTCGGCAGGGCCATCAAAAATAAAAAGTCAAATTTAAAATGCCGGTCATTCCAACACGAGAGGGGATAGACCCGATCATGTGGGGGGTTTTGTTCATATTATCTGCCTTTAAAAGCTCCGACATCGCCAAGCAAACCTATTGTATCTACTCATAATCGCTTTCTTCACATAAATTTGTTTTCCAGAGAGCAACAAGTGGCTCTGATTTGATTGTGAATATCGGAACCAGCTTCTATTGGGCCAATGCACATTTTCTTTATTGGCGTTACACTTCTTTAATACCAGTGGGCCTTTAAAGAGTGCTTCAAAATTATAGAAATTCTCCAAAGTCATTTCTTTCACAGTGATATGGCGTTACCACCTGGTAATAATCTCTAGGATGGTGAATACTTTGGATTTTTTTAGGTGGTTATAACGTGGTTATAAAGAGCATAACTACATTTAATTCTATATTATTTTTAAACTTAATGATATAACATGAATTATGTCTTCTATTAATAAATCAAATGTAATTATGCTTTTTTGGTCACAGATAATTTTGAGACTATACCATTTATATCTTTCTGATCGTAAAACTCAACAATTATTTAGAACTGTGCCCTTACAAGCAGTGAGTTATGCTTTTTGTGTAAACAATAAATGTATGTTAGGAGGTAGGTACAGTTATGCCCTTTTGATATGTTATGTAACTCAATGTGCTGATTACAACAGTGCAATAAAATAAAAAGGGCATAACTCGTCTTATGCCCCTTTTGACTGGAGGCACAGATATTTTCAATCACTTGCATCTCCAAAGTACCAGGATCACATAAATATGGAGAAGGTTAACTTATGGTGGTTCAATTATGATTTAATATAATAGGCTTACATATTTTTCAGAAGGTCATCCGTAGTCAGTTGAAACAAAAAAAAACACTTCATCACTGGTGATGAAATAGGAATAAATTGTTCCCAATTCGTCTCCTGTGGTCAGATGAGAAATTTTTCTTCTCAACTGACCACTGGTGATGGGATTTAGTGGTCAGTTGGTCCAGAAGGAGGACGCCGAGCGCTTCAAACTCGCGCACGGAGTGACAGAGCCCTGCCCATAGTAAAAGTTGCTTGTAATGAGTGGAACCACCCCACTGCGAAACCAAATGATTAAAATTTCAGTGTGTATGTGATGTAATGTGGTCTAATGTTTTTTGTTGTAGGTTGTAGAGCATCCCTATCGTCTAGTCTAGCGGGTTTAGTCGCGGAACAAAGCTACGCGGCGCACGCGATGCTACTAGCAGCAGCATTAGCAGCGTTGCCGCGCCCGCCCGCTACGGCAGGTGAGTGTGCTACAAATATTGCTACGACTGTTTAATGTGCTACGAATATACATAGATATAATAGTGGGGAACAAAGCGATGACCGGTTAATGTGCTACGACCGGTGAGAGTGCTACGGATATAGCTACGACTGTAGAGTGAGCAGGATATACATAGGTATAGGACTACGTTGCTACGCGGCGCACGCGATGCTACTAGCAGCCGCTCTAGCAGCGTTGCTGCGCCCGCCTGCTACGGCCGGTGAGTGTGCTACGAATATTGCTACGACTGTAGAGTGAGCAGGATATACATACATAGGTATAGGACTACAAAGTGTAGCGGCGCACGCGATGCTACTAGCAGCCGCTCTAGCAGCGTAGCTGCGCCCGCCCGCTACGGCCGGTGAGTGTGCTACGAATATTGCTACGACTGTAGAGTGAGCAGGATATACATACATAGGTATAGGACTACAAAGTGTAGCGGCGCACGCGATGCTACTAGCAGCCGCTCTAGCAGCGTAGCTGCGCCCGCCCGCTACGGCCGGTGAGTGTGCTACGAATATTGCTACGACTGTAGAGTGAGCAGGATATACATACATAGGTATAGGACTACAAAGTGTAGCGGCGCACGCGATGTTGCTGGCAGATGTAGCTGCCACAATTATGTTTAAGTTACATATTATTAGGAAGTTCAAAATGAATGCGCTACATGGCGTTGGCGCCTCAAATTTGTGTTGATATACAGAGTGTCCCAAAACTTTTCCACGACGTGTTTGTGGTAAGTATAACATTTTTAAATTTCTCATTCTCTTCCAGCGTGCCTCTGCGCTGCGTGCGCACTGCTGTCCCCCTCACTCTACATAGTGCAGAGCGAGACAGCGCTATACATAGTAGAGGCGGTGTACCGCCTGTTCATCACTCTCATATTCTACATAGTGAGCGTTAAAGTCGTCGAGACATATCCCGCTAATTTGAGGTGAGTTAATTTGATGTTTAAGATTAAGTCCTTAAGGTTTATTATGTGTTGTGTAGTGTGTGTCACCTCTCTTACATTATATATGTGTTCATAGACTAATAAATCAGTTAGTATCCACTGAACGGTCGCCACATTGCATGGCGACCATGCAATGTGGCGACCGGAGGCATATTCGTAAGTACCCGACGCGTTATCCACTCGGGAAGTTTCGGCTGCCGCTCGTGCGCTCGCGTCTTGGCGCATAATGTCCTTTTCTCAAAATGTCCTTTCTCATAATGTCATTTTCTCGAAATGTCCTTTTCTCAAAATGTCCTTTGAATATGCAATATTTTTTTAAACAAAGACATCCATATCGATTTTTATGTGTACTTACCCTATTTACCCCTGAAGGGATTTATTTTCAAAATCACAAAAGATATGTTTGCCTATTTATTTTTAGACGTGCTCCTACGAAAGTTAAAGTTGTAATGTCTATTTTATATTATTTTTCCCTAGCACAATCAGTAATCTCCTATTGTATCCCAATCTGGGGAGGTGCAAATAAGACTGACTTCTTAGATCTGGAAAGGGCACAAAGATCTCTGATAAAAATCATGTACTTCAAACCTTACAGATTCTCTACAGACAGCCTGTACAAAATTAGTAAACTTCTTTCAGTTCGAAAATTATATATACTTAATCTGACTCCAAAATTCCATAAATCCTTACCGTTCAGAGAATCAATTCAAAGAAAAAGAAGAAATGACATTGTTGCCCCCCTACCCCCTGTACGTACTGCCTTTGCTAGAAGACAGTACTCATCCCAATCAGTATTTATATACAATAAACTTAACAAAATACTTAAAATTTATCCTATGCATTTGTATATGTGTAAAAAATGTCTAAAGCTATGGTTAGGAACACTTACTTATGACGAAGTCGAAAATCTTTTAACTAGAGTCGCTTAACAACACAAAAACACACACACACACACACACACACACACACACACACACACACCTCTTAGCTAGATTTAAAAACTTTGTAATTTGATTAACTTTGTTTATTTTGTTTTATTTTTTTTCTACTGTTGAAATATATTTTATTTTTGTAATCTACTGTTATCCATAGGGAAGTAGCGGGTCATTCCCAATACAAGTATCGTCAGATTACTTATAGGGAAGTCTCAGCAATTTTTTGTAACTAAGATTACAGAAATAAATGTTTTTTTTTTTTCCATAAAAAATTTGAACCCCGACTTCAACCCCTATAGTTGAATTATGTCCACCGTGTTGGACTTCAAAATAAATGTTATTTCCGCAATCGTCATCCCAGAAAACCCTAATAATGACATCCAAATCGATATTTAGGTTTATTTATCCCATTTAAACACTAAGGGGTTGATTTTTAATAAAATACGAAATATGTGTTTGCTTATTTGTTTTACTTTCCAACCATAAGCCTAAATAATTAATTTAGTGCGTTTTACTTTGATAATGATAAATAAATAATATTTTTGACTACAAATAAAGAGTTTGGTTCATGATTATTATTACTTTTTTATTTCTGATTCTTTCCATCATATTTTACAATTTATAACTACATTACTCATTATTCATCTCATACTCATTCCCTCTTAATATGGGAAGCTTTAGTATGTCATGCTCACTTTAAACATTTCTGCAATGGCGTCGTGTGAGGCGGGTCGTTACGTTCCCTCAAATATGGTTGAGCGAAACGATGGCTGGTTCATGCGTCATGCTCGTGAACGGGTGCTGCCAGTGGGAATGGGTCTGCTTCTGTTTGCTTGTATTAAGGGCGTCGTATATTAAAAATCTATTTTATATTATCTGTATGTATGGCACTTCTTACTCAAAACAATATCATAATAACTAACCTTGTTTTGATTTATTTAACTGCAATATTTTTACTTTCTATAGTCAGTAGTTTTGTGAAAGGCCTATGAAATGCTTTTGGATATTAATTTTCAATTCGATGCCTTAACATGGGTAGCCTTAGTATGTCATGCTCTCTTTAATCATTTCTGCGGTGGTGTCGTGTGAGGCGGGTCGTTACGTTCCCTCAAATATGGTTGAGCGAAGCGATGGCTGGTTTATGCGTCATGCTCGTGAACGGGTGCTGCCAGTGGGAATGGGTCTGCTTCTGACTACCTATCTTAACGCATATTGAATTGTGTGTTTTTTTTCTTGTAACAGCCCAGACTGAATAATAACTTCAATTTTTGAATTTAGCTTGAACCCTGTAAATTGATTAAGAAATTTAAAATTCATTAAGTAATGATCTAATTAAATAATGTTGTTTATTTGTTAATCTTTGTTAATATAAAATCTGGAAACGATATACATATTTGTAAATATCGTTCCATTTGATAAAGCTGATAAGTTTTTTGCACCCATTTTTCTTGTCAGCTAAAAGACGTCATAATGGGTGGTAGGGTAAAAGAATTGACGATTTAAAAAACGCTTATTATGTGAGCTTATTTAAATAAAGAATATTTCACTTTCACTTCACTTTCACTTTCATTACTTTATAACATTCTTAGACTTAATAAATATTTATATGCATTGCATGTCTGTGTTTTTGATGAAAATTTAGATAAGTGATTAACTAAAAAAGCTTTAATATGTATTTGTTAAAAAAAAAATGCATATAAAAAGGACATTCCGAGAAAGGACATTTCGAGAAAAGGACCGACGGTTTAGCGTGCCCTCCGAAGCACGGAAGCGCTCAGTTGTATTGCCACTTAACGGTCACCCATCCAGCACCTGACCGGACCGAGCGTTGCTTAACAAACGTGATCAAGTACGATCAGTCTGTCAAGTTCCGCCATGAGCGCTCCTACTGGGTTGTTTCGCGGCGAAGGTGTGCTATAAGCGTTTTAGGCACACCTATAGTGATTTGGGTATTTTCTCAAATGATCTAAAATTGTTAACAATATGAATTTATATAATCAAATTGAATGATTTTTTTTTTAAATTGTGAATTGAATTTGATTTTTTTTTTGATATTATTATTACCTAAGTTAATTCATCATTTATACTAACTTTTCCGTTATTGTTTTACTAACAACTCTGGATCTATGATGTAGTGCGTGTACTAACGTACATGCACACACGCATTTCTCCTCATATAAAAACCACATGTAGTGCACAATAAATGAGTCCATTAATCGCAGTCAGATCCAAAGAGAATGTAAAAATAACTAGCGTGTCAGATCTTTCATTTCAACGCCTCCTTGCAATGATATCTGATAATATTTTTTTCACACCACATGCTCGACAATGCCGAATTATATGTCATGTAAACCTTACCGAAAGCAAGACATTATATCTCTTGGCTTTAGCTGGGTTATAATGTTCTATTATAACCCGCTGGTCAATAATGTGATTTTCACTTTCATAATTCTTATTGCTATGTCCATAAAGTCTAATTTCACTAAACAGAATGTGTCCTCAGCGGGCGCGGCCAACTCGATTTTCGAAGACCGAGGCCGTGGCTCACTAGATTCGCACTGAGACGAACTTCATTTGTATGTCAAATCGAGTAGGCCACGCCAGCTGAAAGAAGTTGCTATAGCCGTAGCCAGTAGTACTACTAGCTTTAGAAGATTCTAACTATCTACTAAGCCTGGTTTTTTATTGTCTCGCATAAAGTGAGAAAAGTAGAGTATACACCACCGGGATAAAACTGTTTTTTTCTTGGGCGCTTGAATCCCTCACTGCACTCAGGATTTAATGTAGCGCCCGTGACATAAAACAGTGCTTTATCCCCTTGGTGTATAATCTACTATTTTTAAATAACTCGTGCATTTTTTGCTGTTTAGGTGTACAGCCCACGGGCTGATTCTGTCTGTGGCATACATGGGTGCGGCGATAGTGCGCGGCGTGGGCGACGCCAATGCGATACTCAGCAGTGTACTGTGCTGCTGTCTGGCGGCGGCCAGCACGGGGCTAGCTATCAAACTGAGGTAAATAACCACAACAAAGTCATTTATGAAAAACTAGCGGCCACCCGCGTGGTTCCCGTTCCCGTGGGAATATCGGGATAAAAAAGTATCCTATGTTTTAATCTAGGCTATCTACAATCTGTGTGCCAAATTTCAACCGAATCTGTTCAGTAGTTTTTGCGTGATTGAGGAACAAACATCCAAACCCACAAACTTTCACATTTATAATATTAGTAGGATTACTGATGTTAAAAAGAATTAGTTACTATCATGCTTTTTAGAATCAGTAATCTCAGTGGCAAATCTAACCGCGATATTTGGAACATTTTTTTTTAATCAAAGTGATTAAAATTCTTGTTGAAATAATCATAAAAAATCACAAGTCATAATAAGTAAGGGGCTGTCTCAACGAGCGAGAAAATCGCCAACGATGTTATCGTCGTACCACGTATTTATATATGTTACGGCTAATACTCGAAGTGCGGCTAAACCTAGTTTTAGCCGGCTAAAACTAGGTATAGCCGCTATAGCTGTTGGCTAAAACTAGGTGTAGCCGATTTACTCGCGGCTAATACTAGGTGTAGCCGGCTAAAACAAGGTGTAGCATGGGGTATTAAAAAAGTTATTTTTGTTGTCTGTTAAAAAAAATAACCTCAAAATTTAAAACTTAAATTTCTAACCTATATTCGGGACCTACAGGGGTAAAGCAGATCGGTTCACCTAGTTTTAGCCAACAGCTACCGGCTACACCTAGTTTTAGCCGGCTAAAACTAGGTTCAGCCGCACTTCGGGTATTAGCCGTAACATACACTCTCTGCGTGTCTGTCTACACACGGCGATGTTATCGCGGCGATAGTTGTATCGAAATACGTAACATCGTCGCGATTCTCTCGCTCGTGGAGACAGCCCCTTACTTATTAATATGACTTGTGATTTTTTATGATTATTCCAACTTTAATTTTAATCACTTTGATTTAAAAAAATGTTCCAAAGTTATCAATATCGTGGTTAGATTCTAATGCCCGTATTTATAAACCGCTCTCAATGTTGAGAGCTATTTTGAGATCATACTTGAGATGATCTTCTTATAGGAACAGCGTCTCAGGTAATGATCTCAAGATAGCTCTTAACTTTGAGAGCGGTTTATAAATACGGGCCTAAGTTTGAAAGATAGCTATTAACTTCGATTCAGTGGTCTCGAACCTACCGATTTTTCGGTATTTCTACCGATATGGAGCCTCTCCTACCGAAATACAGAGTGCTGGTACCGACACTGATGTATGGAAGTGAATCTTGGGTATGGCAGAAGAAGAATGAAAGCAGAATAAATGCAGTAGAGATGCGATCGTTGAGGAAAATATGTGGAGTCAAATTGAGTGATAGAGTGAGCAATGATGTGATTCGTGAAAGGTGTGGTCTGAAAGATGATATAGTGACAAGAATTGAGAAAGGAATGCTCCGGTGGTTTGGTCACTTGGAGAGGATGAATGAAAGGCGAATCACGAAAGAGATATATTGTGCGAATGTGGAAGGAACGATTGCGCAAGGGCGTCCCAGAAAAACCTACGCGGACCAATTAGAGGTTATTATACAAAAGGCTGGTGTACGCAGTGACAAAAACCGCAGGGCATGTATGAAAAGATTGATGGATGTGAATGAAGCGAAAGAAGTGTGCAAGGATCGTAGCAGATGGCGATCCATAGTCTCTGCCTACCCCCATGGGAAACAGGCGTGAGTGTATGTATGTATGTAAAGATATTTTCACGATTTCTGAGAAGTTCTGAGGATATAAGGAAATTCTTCTGATTTTTTTACCGAATCGAACTAGCAACCCGTTTCGATTCGTTTGTTTACAGGGGAATCCTTTACGACTCTGCAAAGCGATAATTCAGACTTTATTTTTCATTTGTTTTCGACTTGTACTTTTTAAGTAAGTACACTTTTCTTCATTTAGGAACAGTGCTTACTTGAATTTGATATTTTTTGAAAGCTATAATAGTCAACTTGCGGACTTTACTGTCGAATTTACTGTGTAATTTCTCCTATTCGCTGTGTGAGTTGGAATAAAAAGGAATTGGATTTTCATACAAAAACACGCGAAATTTATTATATCCCAATTCGGAACATAGCTAGTTTGTATTGTATGGAAGACCATATTGTAGCCCTTATATTTTTTAGTAGCAGGTATAATGGTTTTTTTTCACAACATACCGATTTTGGGTATGAATCTACCGATTTTTTTGGCAAATCTACCGATTTCGTATTTTGAGGTTCGAGACCATTGCTTCGATTTCACCTTTTAAAAGAATAAAATTACTCGACGAATGCAAAACGTCCGAAGGCCGCTTTTTGTCTGATTAAACTTAATGTACGATTTAAACAGACTGGCCGGAATCGGCCCGCACCGTAACGGATGCGTACGTATGCGTCGGCAGCCGAACGCAGCCGTCGGCATGCGTACGGATCCGTTCGCATCCGGCGACACGCGTTCGCATTCGTCGGTACGTTCTTATGGAGGGACGGGTGGCAGTCAGTCAGCCAGTGTCTGTTTGCCAGCATTGCCGTAATTTTAATATTATTATACGAACAAAATGGTAGATTTAGATGTGGTGTTACTGGCTGCTGCCTTGGAAGAAGAAAATAATAATATAATTAATGAAAGAAAAAGGAAAACGAGAAATTGGGTTGATGATTTATAAACATCAACAAAATTGAACTTTGAATAAAAAATAAAAACAAATAGACATCAAACCAAGGAGTTTTAACTAGGCAGGTATGGATTTTTGAAAAGGAATGTTGAGAAATAAAGAGTAGGTATGGACGAAATGAGGTCGCATGTATGGAATAAATATAAAATAAGAACAGATAATGAATTATTCTGATAGCTGTGTTTGTTGGTTGAACGTAAATAAATAAATAAGATGGGTCGGCCGCTGCGGCGTACATGCGGAACAAGTCGCCTTCGACGCGTGAGGACGGAGCCGACCGCATCCGAACGGATGCGTACGGATGCGGACGCATGCCGACGCGTGCCGACGGAGCCGGTCGAGTTCCAAGCTGCGTTAATTTCAAAGAAATATAGTACTTAACTACCTAATATTGAAAGATACATTTCCTTCAACAGTTTGTAAAATGCGTTTCGGTGCGGGCCGACTCTGGCCGGTCTGTTTGAATCGTACATAAGAGTTTAAAAATTACTTTCTTAACATCGATATTATTCTGTTTCAGATAAAACAACACCGAATAATGATAGTGAGTGAGACATTATATCGATAAATAGATACGTAATGATACCGATTAGTTATATCTTGCCAACACAACTGATACCAAAGTGACGCGACTGAATCGAGTATTTAATCGATTACGACTGAGATGGGTATCGATAACATAAAAAAAATGATTTATAAATTTTATAAGATGGACTGAGGTTTTTTAGCCGGTAGTTATTAATAAAAACGCAAAAAATGAAAAGAATGAAATTATCCTTACTAATATTATAAATGCGAAAGTAATTTGTTTATTTCTTTCATGTAAGCTTAACTACTCAACCGTTAATCATGAAATTTTGCATACACGTTGTCAGGGGTACAGAGAAGGACATAAAAGTATTATTCCCGAGGGATAGCAAAAAAAATTCAACACAAAAAGTCTCGGCTGGTGAAAAATATAATTCTTTAAAAAGAGTAAAAAAAGGAATTTTAAAGTCAATATGATAATAGTAAATCAGTCATCTCTTAATCATATTTGTTTTTTTAATCATAATTGTGCCATTAAGATTCTTAGAATTCATAGTATACAAATAAATTAACAAAAAAAAAATTTTTTTTAAATCATGAGTGTGCCATTGAGATTCATATATGAATTCATAGTGTACAAATCCTTACAAAAAAGTGCCATACATCCTAGACACCAAGTGCCATACATTAAAAAATATAGTTTCGTATTCGATTACTTGAAAAACTTTTATTTTTTATTTTACTAAATAACAAGCTAAATAATATCTAATCCTAAACTAAATGATAAATTATTGGATTGCTTGATCTCGGTTTCATTATTATTCTCGTAATAAAAAGTCATAAACTTTCACTAACATAAAATTAGGCAACTATAATTATAGTTGCCTATATCTGTTTCTCCTTACTTGTCTTATTTGGTAAACAATCTTCATTTTTAGGGTTTCGTACCCTTAGGGTAAAAACGGGACCCTATTACTAAGACTCCGCTGTCCGTCTGTCTGTCACCAGGCTGTATCTCATGAACCGTGGTAGCTAGAAAGTTGAAATTTTCACAGATGATGTATTTCTGTTGCCGTTATAACAACAAATACTAAAAACAATAAAATTAATATTTAAGGGGGCTCCCATACAACAAACGCGATATTTTTGCCGTTTTTTTGCTTTATATCAATAACGACAACAGGTAGACAGTTGAAATTTTCACAGATGATGTATTTTTGTTGCCGCTATAACAACAAATACTAAAAATAGAATAAAATTAATATTTAAGGGGGCTCCCATACAACAAACCTGATTTTGTGCCGTTTTTTTTGCTTTATATCAATAACGACAACAGGCAGACAGTTGAAACTTTCACAGATGATGTATTTCTGTTGCCGCTATAACAACAAATACTAAAAATAGAATAAAATAAATATTTAAGGGGGGCTCCCATACAACAAACGTGAATTTTTGGTACGGAACCCTTCGTGCGAGAGTGCGACTCGCACTTGGCTGGTTTTTTTTATCCAACTCTTTATTGAAAAAATCAATTATAAAATACAACAAATGTTTTCCCACACATGTTCTCGAAAGAAATTGCTAAATTATTAGTGACAATTTGCTTTAATAAGACAACATATTTTTAAATAACGATTTATTTTTAAAAGATGTATGACAACTATCAAAAGATGTGTACTAAATAAGACAAGTAAGGTTAAACAGACTTATTAACAATTTAGACTCTAATTTAGATATACCCACCGAATTGTCGATTTTCATGCCATATTGAATTATTTGCTCATTTTAAAAAGACATTTTTATTGTCACTAAATAACTTTATTTAACACTAACAAAGTTATCGATACCTATCTCAGTTTAAAGCTAATTTAAAAATAACTAGAACGTATAATCTGAGGCTGATTTTTAGCCTAGATTTAAGCTTTATTTGTTTGATAACGTATTATATTGCCAAATTGAAAATGCTTTCCATATATTTTTTTATAACTTTATTTTGTTAATATTCAAACTGACAGATAAAAATACAGCCCTAAATCTAAAGATATTTTAGCAAAATTCAACAGATTTACGGCCAGAATTTATAATCAATCCAGAGATAGTGATAGATCTAAAGGGCCCCCGAGACGGTCACACGGTTTGACTCAAACTTAACGTGTTTGATCAAACAGTTTGATGTCAGTTTGAAGGATCTGTCAAACGGCACTGCGCAGTTTGATTCGGTACGCTGACGTAATTAGACTTGTGATGCAGCAGACAAACTGCCCTCGAACAAGGATAGCGATTTCCTCATGTTTCTAACGTTAATGTCGTGCCTAAAAAGAGAGAAAAAAAGAAAAGAAAAAGAATTTGGTCCAAAGAATGGTACAAACTAAGATACCGTTTCATACACGAACATCTACAGAAAGTGCTTGAAACTACTGCACCAGATGATTATGAAAACTTTCTAAGAATGGATGAAGTTTCTTACGAAAGTTTGTTCAAATGCGTCGGAACACGATTAAACAGCGCGTCAAACTCAACAAAAATATGAAAGTTCATCAAACGTGCTTCAAACCCGTAAATGTTTGACAAACCGTTTAAACTACCTTTGTAAACGATCAAAATGGTTTGAGTCAAACCAAACCTTACGTGTTTGAATCAAACCGTTTGACCGTCTCGGGGGCACTTAAGTTGATTGCTAGGCAACAATCGTACATTCTTTATTAATATCAAACGTACTAATCTGGATCAAGCCTATTCATATATACTGATTATAAATTCTGTCCGTAAAACGACAGCGTATAACCATACAGACAAAAATGCCTGCACAGTATTTGTTTTCATAAAATAACCAGCGAACGAAAATATATGGTGGTAAGTGTAATTGCAAAAAAATATTGCTTAGAAATACATGCTGTGTAGTCAAATGGTGTAAAAGACGCAAAGAAGGCAAAAAGATGCAGAAATATCGTATTTAATATTAAATATTTATAGAAAATATCTATGAGTCAGATTATGGTCGCTATTATGCAACCAGTGTTCAGTCTTTTTGTGCTGCATAACTAAATGCCAGTAGTTTTAGCCCCGCCCACTTGGTTGTCATTTTTGCGTGGTGCTATTTTTTGAGCGGAATGCTTGTTCCATAGATTTTAGTTCTCTGATGAGAACTGTCAAATAAGACAAGTATTGGATAAAAAAAATGATATAGTAAATTAACTATCAGATATACGTTCTAGTTAATTTTTAATGATTCTTTTGTAACATATCAATTGACTGAACGCTAACATACTAACATATGACGAGAGGCAATAAGGTTCGAATGTGTAGCTGTAGCAGGACATTTGTAGAAACAGGAATTTTATAATCTTACTAGAAAAAAAAAACAAATTGCTACAATCGTAGTACCTACTCGACCTTAATGTATGGAACAGCTGATTTTTTTTGCGAGCAGGAGAGTTGGCCCCATAGTAAAAGTTGCCTGTAATCATGAGTGGAACCACCCCATTGCGGGAACCAAATTATTAAAATTTCACATCCATAATTTTACTAGAACCATTATAAAATTTCTTTTTGTACAATAATCCTGCGACATAACTATTAAATTTAATTTTACAATTCAAAACTACTATGGGTTTCCATAGATAATTCAGATTATGTCAGAGGAAAACGTTTAATTCTATAATGAACTTTTGTGAATAAAGATCAAAATGAAAGTAAAATAATTTATGTCAATAAATGTCTGGTAAAAAATAGTGAAGATTTTTCATACTATATATGACATTTTCTGAATATTCTTTAGGGACTTATGATAAATGAAATAAAAAATAAAGTGATTGATTGAAAATGTATTTATTATAGAAGAAATATTCTTTTTTGTTTAATTTAATTTTTAACATGAATTTGCCATGTGTTTGACAAATATTTGTAAAAATCTTTGTTTAATAAGATTAAAATTATTGATTTGTTATTTTAAGTTCACTGAATAATACTATTCCAACGACAAAAAAGACAAAAACATTAGATTTTTGATAGTAAATAAAATTTCGCTAAAAGACAATTTATTACAAACGCCAACTTGTGGTATCACTGATTAATAATAATTCAATAATTAATATTGAAAAATGAAGTTTTGTATTATAATTAAAATTCATAGTTCTTAATAATTAGCTATTATAATAAATCATTGATTCTGTATGTGTATATAATATGTATTTAGTGCAATAATGATTTAGCTAGCAATACATTACAATATTAATGAATGTTAAATTACACATTTCTATACATTATTTTATTTAGTAATATGTCGAGAACTAAAAGTGAAATTATTTATTCGGAATGAGATACAAATTGTTTTTTTTTTTAAGTATAAAGTCTGTTTGAGCCAAGTATTTAATTCTGAAAGTCGATGACGACATTCTGTCAAGCTAACTTCACTTCAATACGAAATGCCGACCGATCGAACTTCACTTAACATAAAAACTATGGATTTCGAATCAAATTCGTATAGTTTGTATTGGAAATTTGTTCCTTTTACGGAGATAGATGGCGCTGTAGACATTTGTGTACTATATGAATTACTTTCAAAATGACAAAAAACTGTAGGCTCGGTAGATGGCGTTGATGGAAAAAGAAGTGTCAAAATTGGCTTTTGAAAATAAACGGCCTGTACCAAAGAGGCAAGTAAGCGCTCGCTGGCTGACATCTGCCCAAAGACAAAACACTTTAGGGTTACATCTGCCTGCCTACCTGAGCACCCTTCGAAGTTTAGTAAAAATAATTCACATTGACACATACATTTTTATCAACGCCATCTATCGAGTCTACAGGTTTTTGGTCATTTTGAAAAGCCCTCATTCACATGATAACACCGAAAACAACCAACGAACGCTAAGAAATGAAAATATATATTTTTTTAACACAGGCTGTTTATTTATCAAAGCCAATTTTGACACTTCATATGTCCATCAACGCCATCTACTGAGGCAAATAGTTACTATTTTTTGTTTTTAAATTGGAACACTTGAAAAATCCGTCATTGGACAGGATTACAAACTTCAGTCAAGAATATCATAAATAACCATAAAGTTTGCTAATCCTTGTCTTATTTGAATACTTTTTATCATTTTTCAACTATTTAATGAAAAAATCTATTAGAAAACACAATTGTCTTTTGTTTTCCACACATAGATAACGAAAGGAATGACTAAAACTATTTTTGACAGTTGTCATGCGTCTTTTAATAAATCTTTTAATAAATTTAAACATATGTTGTCTTATTAAATCAAATTGTCACTAATATGTTGTCTTATTAAATCAAATTGTCACTAATATGTTGTCTTATTAAATCAAATTGTCACTAATATAAAATAGACAATTTGATTTAATACGACAACATATTTTTAAATAACGATTTAAGTTTAAAAGACGTATGACATCTATCAAAAGCTGTTTACTAAATATGACAAGTAAAGATAAACAGACTATAGCAACTATTCTGTCAACTATAAATTTTGTTATAGTAGCTCTTATGCCGAAATAAAGGTGTTGTGAACTTATATTTTTCAGTTAAAAACATTAGTATTACGTATGTAAAGGCTGAACATATCTGGGCCCTGTTTAATAACGTGACAATTTGTCAATTGTCATGACAATTTGGTTTACATTGCGGTGTAGCTATGAGTAGTTTGTTCTATTTTCTAACTGTTTGACGCAATGGATATGAAATTTTCATGACAGGTGTCAAATTGTCACGTTTACAATGTAAGGCCCTGACGGTTGCCAATGGTTGTAAGTCTTACAGCCAAATACTCAAACGAATATTAAAGTTAAGGCCCTTAAATAAAAAAAAGTTGTCAGATTTAACAGAAGCTCATGGTTGTAGTGAAGAAGACTTATGGCCGAATACTCAAACGCTAGTTAACTTTGAGGGGCTCTCAAACGTCGTCCTGTCACATTAAATGTCAAAGATATGACAAAGACAGCATGCTGTTTGAGAGCCGCTCAAAGTTAAGTAGCGTTTGAGTATTCGGCCAGAAGATTCTCAAAGGCTTCTTAGCTAAAGTCTTTAGTTAAGGTCTTCTTAACTTTAAGGAAGCTGGCAGTTTCATAGAGTTTCTATCAAATCTAACGTTTTTGAATTTAAGATGGCCTTAACTATAAGATTCGTTTGAGTGTTTGGCAGTTACTTTTGTACACCTTTTTGTACAGTAATAGAGTACAGAATCGTATGACATTCTTTTAAATTAAGAATCCTTGATTAAAGCAGTAGATACGGGTTATTCAAAACCATTATTTTAATTCAAACTGGATTTAGACTTTAACATATTTGACGTTAAGTCTAAAATCGATTGGCGTGACATCTATTCCTTAAGCAAAAAGGTTTGCAATTGTGTTAATTAAGACTGTTTAATTATAATTCCGATTAGTGACAAAACCATATAACCGGTTCTATTAAGAAATAATACGCGATATGAATACATAGTATTTTCCTATAATACTTAAAATAAGGTAAATTTCAATGTCAAAGGAGTTGTCCCGATCTGGGCCATGTATATGTACAGTAAAGTCTATAAGTATGTATACAGGCTAGAACTATGCCACTCTAAAAGCTATTACTTCTTTGAAAAGAAATCTATGACAAATGATAACTACAACAAAGTGACAAAGTTATAAACTGTATTCTTATTTTTAGACGTGACTGTATACCACCTCAAAAGATAGAGAAATATTTATTAGTTCTGAGATAAATGCAATTTTATTCTATACTAGCTGCCCGCCCTGGCTTCGCACGGGTGGTGCCATCTATTAGTTATATTGCGATCTAAAATGACGGAAAAGAGAAAACATGATTTTGTACGTCTTTTCGTACAATTTATTGAAAATTATCTTTTAGACAAACCTTTTCGTGATAATAACAAACACAACAAAAAAAGAATTACGCTAAAAACATACTATTGTGTTGTGTCGTGTCGCGATCTGTCGCGTATCGGTTTCATACATTTAGTATGGTTAGAAACACATTACTACAGTGTGTCGTGTCGACACAACACAACACAATAGTGTATCTAGTCATACTAAATGTATGAAACCGATACGCGACAGATCGCGACACGACACAACACAATAGTATGTTTCTAGCGTTATCTAATTTTGGTGCACAAGTTAAATTGTTCCTTACAAAAAACAAAGCTTTTTTAGAGATATTGGACGATTAGAAACTGTTTATCTATTTTTTGTACACTGTACATAGACGTGGCCTAGACACCATACATTTTGGGACATCTATTTTCTTAATGTATGTCCACCACCACCGTTATACAAAATCTGGTTTACATAATGTCTTGCCCTAGCCTGTAGCATTCATGACGAGTTCCAGGGGTTTCGTCTAAGTTGAAATGTCAAAAATGACATTTTGATGTCAAAATTTACATTTCGGTATAGACAAAATAAAGGTCGTATACCTCAGTAATACTCGGACGTGACTTTAAAGAAATCCATAAAAAACAATTATGCGAATATAAAAAACTAAATGTAATTCATTGCGTAGCTTTAAATCCTAGTAGTGACGTCATATCCTGTAAGTGATATTACCATAGACTGCTTTTGTTCATAGGTGAAATAAATAAAAAAGACATTTTTATTTTATTTCCTGTTATTATTCCACGAAATTATGTGTAAATATTGTTAAGGACATTGCCATTGTGTGCTATATTATTTTGTTTATTTGGGAACAATTTACTAAACTTTGATTTGTAGCAACTCCTTTGTGAGTTTGCAAAAAGTTAATAATAGTGTCTATGTGTGTGATTGTGTGTCATATTTTTTAACTAGATAGTATGTGAGAACTTTAATCATTTGCCATATTTTTTTCAACATCACAATAATAATTATTTTATAGACACAGTATGTTTGCACAGAACTGTGCAGTTCTTTTTTATTTTTAGTTAATGTTCAATAAAACAACTCGCAAAGAAAATAATCACTACGCATTATATTACTTTACAGTTAATGTTTAGTACAATATGTTTTTGTTCCGGATTCGTCATATTCCTGACTCGGCGTATTCCAGAGTCGCCGAATTCCAGATTCGATTCGAGAATAGTAAACACTGGCGTTTTACGATTTCTAAGTTTAAACATGCTTGCACGCCCCGCCATCACGATGCGCCTGGCAGAAATGGTCTCACAATAAAATAAACTACTTAAATGGACAAATTATCATTAAAGTGTCAATTTTGTATTTGTTTTTTTTTTATTACAAACATGCTTCAGATTAATTAATATTTGAACTAAAATGTAATGTATATTATGGTCTTGTTGTACCTTATAATTAAATAATAAAAAAAAATTGTCATCGACTGTATTTGATGTTATACCGACGAATCTGGAATACGACGAATTTGGAATGCGGCGAATCTGGAATACGACGAGTCAGGAACATTACGAATCCGGAACAAATCGTTATTACTATACCTATACATGTTTTCTATGAAGTACTCAAAAATGTTAAAAAGACATTGTAAAATTAACAGTTATCCCCTAATTATAAAACGTAGACAATTTTGATCGGCGGGCTGATTATCTAATTAGAAACCACCTAGCGACCGGTCTCATTTGACGGATGAATGTGATACATTGCTATTTCTTTTTGGGGTGAAAAAAAAACATACCAAAGAAAAGTAGCAATGTATATCAAATGAAACCAGTCGCTAAATAGTTTCTATTTAGATAATCAGGGTGCGGGGCGGTTATTTCCGAACTCGATCGAGCATCTGAGATCGAATTGATATCGAGTAAACGGTACTATAGAACCATGGAAATCGTTTTCAATGTACCAAAATAACAGATTTTTTACTTTTAATCGATCCTGATGTGAACTCAATCCCGTCAAGAGTAGGGCAGGTCGATTTTTGTCGATGTTTTATAATTAAGGGGTAAAAGTCGATAAACCTAGTCGAGACACTCATAACAGCAGTTTAAGGCTGCGCAGTCTGCACACTAGCGCCGCCATTAGAAAAAAAAACATAGTGCTTAAATAAAGACAAATTTGTAAATTATCTCTCTGGAGTGCACTCCAAACAAGCTTTGCGGTACTTTTTATCACTTACGCAATATTTTCTAGCCTGTTGTTTAGTTATATGGACTTTTATTGCGAAAAGTGGCCATTTTTAACAATAAAAGTCAATTACACTAAACGACAGGCTAGAAAATATTGCGTAAGTGATAAAAAATACCGCAAAGCTTGTTCGGAGTGCACTCCAGAGAGATAATTCATTTTTTATTTTTTATTTAAGCACTATGATTTTATTTCCAATGGCGGCGCTAGTGTGCAGACCGCTCTTAAGAAAGAACTTTAGTAAACTAACATTTAAGATTGGTTTTGCAATGAAATAAAGATTGAATAAGGTAGCTATTCATAGAAATAAATATATTTCTTATATAATAAACTAATAGATTTTTTTATCAAATAATTATACTCTTCTAAGTACTGACTTTTCAATCCCCAGATAACTCAGTTTAATATTAAAAACGCGTGGCCCAGAACATTCCCTAATGTCCGGTTTACATTAGTCCAGTAAGCATTCCAGTCCAGCGGTCGAATCCAACGGCGCTGGAATGCCACTGGAATAATGTGAACAGTACTGGAATTCCAGTAAGCTCTAGTCTAGCACTGGACTGGATTGACTCGCTGTCGCAGGTAATGAGGGCTTTTCAAAGTGACATTTAAAAAATAAAAATAGTGACTATTTGCCTCACTAGATGGTGTTGATGGAATGAGAAGTGAAGTGGCTGAAATCTGTCCAAAGAGAAACATTTTAGGGTTACATCTGCCTGCCTACCTGAGTACTCCTCGAAGCTTAGTAAAAAAAATCGCATTGACACATACATTTTTATCAACGCCATCTATCGAGCCCTATTGTAATTTTGAAAAGCCCTCATTACATCAATGTTTTATATGATGGATACATTTTATTTGCGGGTTGGAAAGTTAGCCCTAATTTAAAAATAAATATGCGAAATAGTAATTGTTGTGAAATTCCTTAGCGATGAAATGGTATTTTCATAAAATTTTGGAAATAATATTGTCATTTTCATTGCATTCACACATATCAGTGAAGTCACAGTTCCGACACAGTACCTCCACCGTGATAATTATTCTTTCATACATTCTCTATGATCTATGAACACGCGTGCACTGACAGCACTGTCTTGTCACTCACACTGACACGTGTGGACGCCTTCATACAGAATGTATGAAAGAATAATTATCACGAGAGGTTTTCAATGAACTAAAAATAACCTTGTATGAATTATTTATGTCATTTTAATTCAGTTTAACAGTCGCTAGTTGTTAAAACGATATCTTTACTCATTTTTTGTTTCATTAAATCCACATTGACTACTGTGTTCTAAAAGTCAGTATTGATTATAATCCCTATAGAGTATTTACATTGAATTTATTAAAAAAACGACTGTAATTGTATAGTTTTTAATGCATATCGTTCATTTTTATTAGACTGAAGAATTATTTAAAATTAGTGAAATTATATTTGGATATTTAATTGTCTGTTTGGTATATAATTGAAGATTGATACCTGTAAAACGTTTGTGGATTTGTAATTTAATTCTTGATTTATAATTTTGGAGTTAAAAAATTCATGTTTTCACAAATTGTTTCTATAGATATCGTTTTTGTCAAAATAGCCAGTTATCACTTATTTTTCTACATTCTTGAGTTGTGTTGCCATCATTAATATTATAGTAAGCGATAGTAGTTATTTTGGCAAGAACTAGTAGAAGGCATAGACTGAAAATTGTAAGTCGATGGTCTTTGTATATATGGTAAGATTAAATAAAAACATTATGTTGACTTTGCCATATTTGTTTGTTTTATTTTACTATAAGTGCCCCAAAACTTTTATTTTAATTAGGAAAACACATCACGTCTAGTTAAACAGTTGGACTATGAAAACAGCTTTAATTACGTACGGCATAAAGACCGGTTCTAAATAAAGTACTGGAAAAAAAAAATCGACTTGTCACCAGAACCTCAGTCTTAGGCGGGAATCGAACCCGCAACCTTTGGAAGTCCGGTCCAATACTCTTACCAACTGAGCTACTGAGTCGCTCTCGGTTGGTACACATAGGGACTTCTTAAGCCCGATTCACACATATCTAGGGTTACCAGATGTAAAAATCAAAAGTCCGGAGAAAAGGACCGATACCTATTGAAAAATCCTGAGATTTGTAGCAGTTTGAAAATAACGTACGGGGGGGGGGGGGGGTGTCGTCGGCAACGGCAAACTGTTGAAATAATAGCTTATTTATCCTTATATTTATTACTTAATCAGTTCTTTGCTGATTTTAACTATTATTGTGCAATTTATTACCATATTTAGAATTATAATTTTTTGTTTGCTGAGAAAAGTCCAAAAATCCTGAGATATGGTAACCCTACACATATCGGTGAAGTTACAGTTCATTGAGAATGTATGAAAGAATAATTATCACGGTGGCGGTACTGTGACGGAACTGTGACTTCATTGATATGTGTGAATCGGGCTTTATATGTAGGTATAATAAAAAAAAATTTCGTTGAGAACAATTTATTTACATCTCGTAATATTTACAGTAAATGTTACAATTTTATTTAACTAAAGACAGATTTTCTGTCAGTCTTAAATAACGGTACAGCCAACGGCACTCTGGGCTGCCAAAAAATGACGAATTTTCTCAATCAATTTTGAACTAAAGGCTCAAAATTTTACTTAAAGGTCCAAAATTCATGAGTCTTGTACAACTTATGTGCTGCTGACTGTACCGTCGCGGTCTCAATTAATTTAACAATGTACAAAATAAGAGACCAACATCAGAGCGCTTCGAAACAACGTATTTTAAATCGGTATACTCTTTGCCATACATTATATCGAGTAAAGTCGAAGCGGATTACTGTCTACTGACAATTTAATTGCATTGTATCTAACCACTTTGCAAAAAAAACGTTCGTGTGAGCGCGCATCGCGCCAACGCAAATTAAAACTATGTAATGCCATATTTACACGAGCTTAGCTACTAATACTTAGTACTTGTTACCTGTTATCTTTCGTGTAAGTAAACATACCGAATAAGTGCTTAGAGTATGTTTACATGAAAAGTTTTAGTATTAGTGTGACAAGTACTAAATAAGCATTAGTAGCTAAGCTCGTGGAAACGTGGCATAAATGATGCGGTGTGCAAGCGATTTTAACCTTACGAGTGGTTATGGTTAGGCGTTTCCGGCAAACATCTTGACGCTCTTTCGACGGAGCTAGGATAAGTTCGCGCATGTGCACTTGTGAGCGATCAATAGCGCGCGCCCCTCTCCCGCCGCGCGCGCCCCTCACCGCTACGCATACTCGAAATACGCGTTCTGCGCAATCCCCACCCGATTTCAAGATGTTTGCCGGCTACTGCACTGCACCACTGTCATGGTGCCACTACACATAGCTATTCGTGCTCGCGTACCGTATTCGCCATAATAAAATACATATCCACCACATATGGTCATGATCCAGCAAATATGGCAATTACAATACTAATAGATATTTTAAGTGCCACCATTCAGAGTGAACGAGAATATGCGGGTCTATCGGCTAATAAAAACATTGGAGTTCATGTTAACTGTAATTTGACAGATGGATGTGATACATTGCTACTTTTCTTGGGTAAATGTTTATTTGTGCCAAAATCGCAAACTCGCCCGCAGCAAGACAGACACCGCGCTAAAGTGCATTTCATCAAATAGTTATTTTTTGGTTATGTTGGTTTTCCGAATATCTACTTAATTTTGAACCTATAAGATTACAATGACAGTACTGCCAACATTACAGCATAGGAACTATGTGATGAAACGCACACTAGTACAGATGGCCTCGTTGCGATAGTAACAACTCCGTTGCCATAGTAATGCCATATAAACCTATCGCATATAAGCAAAATCTAACTCCTGAGTTTAGAGTTAGATTTTGCGCGCAAACTCTAACTACTGAGTTTTTTGACCAATCAGAGATCACTATTAAAACTCAGGAGTTAGTTTTGCTTATATGCCACCCCATCACTAAAGGGTGTTTGGTAATAGTTTTCCGTTCGGAATTTTCATACGTTTAACGATATTTTGTTTCGGAATTCCGAATCGGATTCTGTCTGTATGTGGTGGGCCTTAAAAGGTTTATCCTAGAATGTCATATACAATAATTTGATTTACTATAAATACTTTATTAGCTAGTGGTTATCGCACATAATTACAATTTGACGTCAATTGACACTAAGTGTGCCCGCAGACTACAGACTTTCTATCGGCCGACAGTTTGGTCTGTAGTCTGCGGGGACTCTAAAGCATTGAAACGTGTGAGCTCTAGATCGTATGCATTTTGATATTACTAGTAGCGCCCACCTGCGACTTCGTCTACGTTTACAGTTATTTTCTATCCCTCGGGAACAGTAAGTAATTTTTACTGAAAGTCAATTTCTATACTTCTAACAAAGTCCGATATCATATGTGTTTTCTTCATTTCCACAACGCGTTGTGGTCGTTTGGTATGATGACCACCCTATATTCTCAACGAGTCACGCTGAATCGTATCACACTGTGACTGGTTAAGAAAAAAAAAATCGCAACGAGTAACACGTGTGATTCGATGCGAGTTTATTTTCTCATCTAGTAACACTGATTCATGTATAGTGTGACATGTTCAGAAAAAAATCGCAGCGGGTATACAGCCCGGCATATATATTGGCAAGAGAATGAAAGAGACAAAAGATGCGCAGTAGCCATAAACAGCAAGTATCTTTTGTCTCTTTCTTTCTCTTGCCAATATATATGCCGGCATCTGTAACAGTGCGACTCGCTTGAGAGCCACAGCAATAATTTTACGTTATGGATTTTTGGCAGTGACCACAACGCGTTGTAAACGGGTTTTCGCTCAATGAACTAATTCGGTCTTTGAGCATTTCATGATTATCGGTTAAGTGTTAAAGACGTAAAAACCTAACAAACAAACAAACTCAGTTTCAGACTAACTTCCGCCCGCAACTTCGTTCGCGTGGACATACGGAAAATCTTAAAGAAACCTTTGACCGGTATAAATTATCCTTTAAGTAATCCAGGCTATGAACTATGTGCCAAATCCGTTCAGCCGTTTTTTGCGTGCTTGAGTACTTAGCAAATATACAAACTCACAAACTTTCACAGTAGTTAAGTAGAACTACACTGGCCTGCAAAAGAGGTAGAGGCCTGCAAAAGAAGAGTACTACAGAGGCCTATTTTCATACAAACGAGGTAACTTTGATGCTTTGGTTCTCCGTCCAGGATTAAACGGGGTGTGATTTGATAATGGCCATTCAAAGAGTAAATGGAGGAGGCCCAGATCGCTAAAGAAACCCAACGGATTAGAAGAGTCGTTTAGGTCAGGGTTGAACTTAAAAAAATAACAAGTTAAAATTTCATCAAAAGTATGGAAAATGTAACACTAAAAAGTCCGTTCGGTCTCTGGTGTAAACGACTCTTCTAATCCGTTGGGTTTCTTTAGCGATCTGGGCCTCCTCCATTTACTTTTTGAATGGCCATTATCAAATCACACCCCGTTTAATCCTGGACGGAGAACCAAAGCATCAAAGTTAGCTCGTTTGTATGAAAATAGGCCTCTGTAGTACTTACTTTTGCAGGCCAGTGTAGTTAGGATTAGATAGAATTTTTAATATTTATCTTCTTTAATTGAAATGTTAAAAATTCAGTCCTTACTACAACCATTTAGAGCACACTTTTCAACGCTTTACTGTAATTCGAGTTGGTGCTAACTAATACCTTAATTATCCCATTTTTTCGGTACCTATGCAGAATGATTCATTAAGTTATTTTAGATAAGAGAGAAAAAATGTAAAAAAATAGTTTCTTTAAAAACGTTTTACACTAGTCTAAAGTGGGACTCTTTGTTGGTGTATAAATTATTGAGTCCCACGTTTTAACACACGAGCCTAAAGTGGGACTCAAATTATTTAGTTGTTTATAAAATATCGAGTCCCACTTTTAAGATAAGTGGGACTCTTTCTGCGTTACTAATCAATGAAGAATAAGTTTGTACCTAGTTTAACCAAAAATATTGCTAAAATAAGCAATATTACTCCACTCGACGTCTCCGAGCGTCATATTTATCGTATTGGTATCTCTCGAAGTTTGTTCGACTATGAATGTTGTTAGCGTGCAAATGCACATTGTTTTAGTGTGTCTGCACATACTCTATTTGTACTAGAGTCTGTCTAAATAGTCTGTTTACATGACAAATTATTAAATTATTTATAAAAACTTATACTGGTAACCCTGTCGGTACTGTCAAAATTCTAATGAGCGGTTTTCAAAAGGCAGTTTAAGAAAAAAAAAACATAAAAAAGAACTAAAGTCGCATTACTCATCTCCAAGAACCTTATATTCATATTCTATGACACTGGACATTCTACTACTGAAGGATGGTTGGGGATGAGGTCATTCACCTTTGCAGATATCTTTTATCCCTCTCACACTGTGACTGAAATTGCCATGCTAAGTACAAAATATCCCAATCCATAGTCAATTTACCCAGGTCATGTACAACAATTAATTAGATTTTCTAAATAAATGTAAATATCGGCACACTTTAAATTAGTTACATGATGTTAAAATTTATTAGTACATGCCAAAGTAATTATTTAGAGGACAGATGAGTCCATTTTGTTATTACAATATTTTACGTTTAACAGTAATTTCTCCATATTTCATAAGTTACCAAATAAAAATAAGGTGGCATCACTGATGGAATTGTCTTTGATTTGACATGTCACTAATGTCAATGATTTTCCACCGCATCTCACGTTTATGTACAAAAATATAAAATTATTTAAATAAAATTCGCGTTACAAAGCATGTGTTGCATTGTGCAAAATTGCAAAAGTGTTTCAAAACCAAATTCTAACATTATATTTCACAAGTAAGTGTTTTTTAAAGTATTTTCAGCATTCAATTTTCCCTTCTCAGAAATCTGAATTTTAGCAGATTTCAAAGATTGTTTCCGATCTAATTCGGAAATATTATAGAAGTTAATTATAATTCCACCTTAATTACGTATTTTTTATTTCAATATAATAAATATAATATGTACAAATCTGTATTCATTTTCGACACATAAGAAGCTTTAGAAATATTATCTGCATATCGCAGGGTGACCATAATCACAGCAGAACTTTTGAATAAGAAAGAAAGATTTGGATGAAAAATTTACGTTTATCCTACCTAACATTACATTTTATGTTTTTATGCCACATTTAACTTTGAGAGCGGAATTATTTTGTATTCTTAACAGAGAGAAAAAATGTAATGTAAACTAAAATATTATCTTACGTAGTTGAGTTAAACAATTTAGATCAGTTTCAGCTAGGAATCGGACCTACCTAACTTACTACCTTACTACTATACTAGTTATTATGGTCTTTGACACCCATTGTTTATTCGTAGTAACAAAATAAAAATTAATCTTATTTTATTTTTCAGATTCCGAAACGATGAGGAAAAGAAACATTCATAGTATATCCCAATTACCGTTAGAGGGAAATTATTTTCAACGGCCAAAATAATGCAGTTTTGACATTTTATATTGCAACTTTTTTTAATACAATGTCTAATAATGAGACTTATTTTTTTTTTCACACAACCGAAAATTCTAAAACTTTTTTCTATTACTAAGGGCGCTTATTCCTGCCTATAAAAATATTCAGCCAATTTGTTTTTTTTGGACATTCCTCATTGTACAAAATAAAAATACACGTGACTTTAGGGTGGAAGGGTAGGTGTGTATAAAAAAAAATCTGCCCGGCATATATATTGGCAAGAGAAAGAAAGGGACAAAAGATGCGCAGTAGCCATAAACACTAAGTTTATGGCTACTGCGCATCTTTTGTCTCTTTCATTTTCTTGCCAATATATATGCCCGGCATCTGTACCTAAGTCTTAAACCTCACCACGTATCTCCAAGTTTTGACTTTTAACCAGCCGGACCGTACAGGTGGTCCTGTACGGTCCGGTCCGGTCCGGTCCCCTTGGTAGGGGTCAAGTTTGCTATTCTCGTGACTAACGCCGTAATCGTGTTTCAATGGTGTTTGGATGGTAATGCTTTTTGACACAATTCTTGTTTTTGTAAACCCAAAATTGAAACACATTGTTTTTCCTAAAAATCCAAACCCGTTAGACACTGTGTTTCAGTTTTGGGTTTAAGAATCAAGAACTGTGTTAAAAAGCATTACCGTTCAAACACCATTGAAACACGATTATATGATGTTAACAATAGCAGACTTGACCCCCAGTGTGACCACCATTCCAAAACAGTATCGTCCATCCGGAGAGGAGCCAACCGAAAATAATCATTAAGTAAATATTTTGTGTTGCGCGCCGCCGCTGGCCAAAAGGGGGGTTTGAATGAATATATAGAAAGGTTATAATATGGTTGGTCAAGAGTAGTAATAATCCTATAAATGCAGTAATATTCTAAATGCGAATGTTTGTATGTTTAGAGATACCCAAACATACAAACTTTGGCACTAACTAACATCTAAACTATTCTAAACATTCAAATGTTTAGAATCTAAACACTTTTGAATGTTTGGATTGGTCGTCCAAAAAACTTACGCCGCCGTAGGCATAAGTTGATAGTCTGTAGTAAGTACCTATTTGTAGTGACTGTCCTACGAATGGACAACATTGTTGTCACCCTAATGAAAGAGATGGAAAATATCGTTGACGTCATTCAAGGTTATTTTTTCGTTCTTCAAGCCCCAAAAGGTGACGCAATGTCCAGAGTCATATATAAGGTTCTTGCTCATCTCTCAGCAAAAATGTAAACAAAGAAACGTCACTGTCAAATTGACAAACTGACCCTGAGAGTGACATTTTCAGATATTGAAAACCTTTGGTCACTTTTATAACTTTTTAATTTGTTTTTTATATTTTGAGTCATAATAAATATAATGTTATCTAGGGTAATTTTAAAGTATGATGGTAATTAGAAATTTTAATAACCTATCGTAACCATTTTGATGTTAAAAATTCTTGATACGAACTGATAAGAAAACTAAACTTAGATATTGACTCCATGTACCTAAACTATCAAAAATACGTAGGTAACAGGACATTGCAATCAATGGGGTTGGCAACGCAAAGCTAACTGTAGATGTCGCTGCGTACGCTTGTTCCTAAGACAGTAGACGTTCAGAACAAAATGTATGGGGAAATAGTTATTTATTTTGTGTTATTTTTTTACCGAAAAAGACCCATTGACCCAAAATGGACATAAAAGACGGAAGAAACAAAATGGAGATGCCGGTTTTGAAAGCCAAATTAAGACGTTTTTATTCTTACAGAACTTATGCATTTTTTCTATGTCCAGATTTACTTCACAGAATTTAATCTTTTAAAGCTAAAAAAAACTATATTTTTAAGTAAAACTCCTTTGTTTTCATAGCTCTCCTGCAACAAGTGTATGCAGCGCCATTTTGACAGTTGCCCTCCCCATTATAATTGTTTCAACTAACCTTATTTACAATAAAGTCAAAGTCGAAATAAAAATAATATTTATTCAAATAAACTTAAAAAAAATAGAGATTTTGAATCGTCTGTATTTTAATACCGCGTGCTAGAGCCTCGTTGCAGTATAGAAGGGCAATATATTTTTTATTTCATTTTATTTTTATTTTCATTGGAAAACATACAGTATTTATAACTAACTAGCGGCCGCCCGCGGTTTCACCCGCGTGGTTACCGTTCCCGTAGGAATATCGGGATAAAAAGTATTTTATGTTTTAATCTAGGCTGTCTACTATCTGTGTGCCAAATTTCAACCAAATCTGTTCAGTAGTTTTTGCGTGATTGAGGAACAAACATCCAAACCCACAAACTTTTACATTTATAATATTAGTAGAATAGTATAACTAAATATGATACAAATATACTCATTTAATTTGTTTTCGCATATAAAGGTTAATCAGGTTTTTTGTTTGGGGTGGCACCACACTGTTATGGGGTGCGCACGCTCCCCCCTTCCTACGCAAATGCAATTTCAACAAGATTAGTAACCAAATACTTAAAGGTGCATCGTGTGTCCACTAGCGCCGCCTCAAGAAAAAAGAATTACAACGAATAACTAGTTATCTATTCACAGTGTTTGGTAATAGCCTTATAAGCCACATGTTTTATGTCGGTTAGTAAAAAAATGTCACAACCCTCCTTTGTCTCCCCTACGAATCAAATGTTTATGGTTTTTGTTAAACTATTTTGAATAAGAAATAAATGTAAAGATTATTTAGGTATTCTTATTAAAATGTTGGATCTAAGTTAAACTGAACTTATTTTAAGACAATTTTTATAATCTTTTACATACATTCTTAATCGAGAACTGGCAGAATGTCTAAGCATCTTCGCCTGTCGTCGTCGTCGTCGTCGTCGTCCCCCCCCCCCCCAAACCAAAAGACAAATGTTACTACTACAGCTACTATTATTACTATTTTTTATTAAATTTTATAAAATGAACCAAAGGTTGATGTACACGATTTGCAGTTGATGTGTGCACAGCATCATGAATATCTTTACTACTATAAAACTGTTATTATGAAATATTAAATTATATTACTGTTTTTGCCGCAAAACTCATGATTCAGAATATTTATCTAATCTATTTTTATTAGGTTCGTGATGAAAAAACATGTAGGTGTGTTTATTTCTTGACTTAGCAATATACTATTTCCTCTTGAGTTGTTTGGTTCTAGCAACACCTTTGTTTACATTTTTGCTGGGAGATGAGTAATGCGACTTAAGATGTCGTTGATCTAAGTAGGTAGCGTTTTATAAAAAATATGAATTGTATTTTTTTATTATACGTTTGTTGAGTACCTATGTGGTTTGTTGCTTTGTGCATTGGTTGTCCTTCGACGTGTAACGAAGAACTTTTTATGACCAATATGACCATTAGTGGGAAATAATAATTAAAAAATCTACCTACTTGAAGTAGCGCCATCTATCGACATAAAATTATACTAAAATTCTCTGCTGTCAGAAAACCGCTCATTGTAAACATGTTTATTTATTTAGATGGGTATTGGTGGGGTGGTTGGGGATTTAGGTGGGTAATAAAATTACCTTTGAAATTATTCATGTAAACAGACTTTTTAGACAGACTCTATTAGTAATGTCTTATAAAGTAGCCGTTTTGAAATATAAGTACAGGGTTAGTTTTAAAACACCAACAACCTCGCAAGAGTAGATTGCTTACGTCATAAACAACACCATTTGTTCTAAGATTTTTCTCTTTGCAAACTTTGGATATAAGGGGAAACGGTATTATTTTTTACATTTTTCATCATAAGTCGAAAACAATGCGGCCTAAAATAAAAAGAAAAAATGATTGAAAACGTGCAAACGGCGCTCTTTCATATGATACCCTACATGCCCTAGTAGCTCCACTTCAAATTTTTAAGACCACTTTTCAGTCCCTGTTGTAAAAAAGACATTTATTTTTTTATTTATTTCATATTTGCAAAATAGTTGGGCAAATGTCATCTTAAACTATTCCAAATTTCAAGTTGATACCATTAGTAGTTCTCGAGATATCCAGCTGTGACAGACATGGCCGAATACTCAAACGCTACTTAACTTTGAGCGGCTCTCAAACAGCATGCTGTCTTTGTCATATCTTTGACATTTAATGCGACAGGACGACGTTTGAGAGCCCCTCAAAATTAATTAGCGTTTGAGTATTCGGCCAACAGACAGACAGACTGAGTCACACCATAAGGGTTCCTTTTATACCATTTTGGTACGGAACCCTAAAAATATCGACATTTGTATGGAGGGTCGGTTTTTTGTCTGTTTTCGGAAAAGTCATAGAACAAATGTTGTTGTTTATGATGTTAGTAATCTACTCCGAGGTTGTTGGTGTTTTTAAAATAATTCTGTATATTTTAGACCAACTGCAAAAAGGTCGTATTTTTCACCAGTGGACCTAATGGGAAATGGATTATTTGCGCCTAAACGCTTTTTTGTTATTCTAGGTATAAACTTATTCTTCATTTATTAGTAAGGCAGTTAAATTGATTGGCGAAAACGTATTGTGCCATGTCTGTTTATCATTTTAAAGAAATTGATTTATGTTTTTTTAGAAGTTACTTTAGTACGGATCTTATTATGATTCGATCACGCAGAGAAACGCCGAGCATGGCTCTCTTCATAATTCGAGTATGTCAATGAATCACCCTTTTTTCACGTAAAAAGTAAAACATTTTTAAAATAAAATATAAATAAATAAATATTAAACTATCAAATACAATCACTCCTATTCCAAATTAACTAAAGTACTTGTATTATGGAAATATTGGAAATCGGGAAGAGCGACGCTGGTCTGGGGCCCTACCAGCTAACTTAAAGATCTTCAAGATAATTTAACACATTGCTACTTTATTTTGGCACAAATAAAACCTTACCAAAGTAAAGTAGCAATGTATCACACCTTGGGTTTCCAGATCCCCCGTATTTTACGGGCTACCCCGTTTTTCAGGCTCAGACAATATACAGGGTAGATTTTTGAGACGGTACATTAAGGGCCTTAACCGTTATAATTACAGGAAAACGTTCCTGGGAGACCTTCCATAACTTTTTGAGATAATCTGAACTGCATTCACAGATTTTTGGAAAAAGTTATCGTTACCAAAAGAAATGCTAAAATACAAAAAAAAAAAATTTATGCCAATTCGATCCTATTTCATGTGGGAATAAAAAAAATCTACTTGATTTATCGTTTTTCCGTACAAAATGTATGGGAAAAGTTTTTGTCAATTTCTAGTACTCATACCTTAAATGTTTTGATTCCCACATGAAATAGGATCGATAGGCATATTTTTTTTTTATATTTTACCATTTTTTGCTAACGGTAACTTTTTCCAAAATCTGTGAATGCAGTTCGGAATATCTCAAGAAGTTATGGAAGGTCTCCCAGGAACGTTTTCCTGTAACTATAACGGTTAAGGTACCTGCCCTTAATGTACCGTCTCAAAAATCCACTCTGTATAAATAAACATAAAAAATATAAAAAAAACAGCTATCTTAATTGTCCGCCGTAAAAAAAAATTAATCCTTAAATCAAATAGTGGCAGGTGGCAACCATAATCACATCCGTCTGTTAAATGAAAGCGATTACGGTAGCCATGTAAGTTAGCTGGTAGGGTCCCTGGGCATTAATACCAGGGGCTGATTATGTAACTTTGTTGCAATCAACTATGACAGCAATCGCAGTTACATTGCTGCTTTAGTACGAACCAATATGAGAACTATCTTACTTAAAGCAGCAATGTAACTGCGGTTTGAATCGATTTCAATCGAGAATTGTTAGCAACAGAATTACGTAATCTTGGGGCTGACCAGCTTAGCTAGCATGACCATCGAAACACGATATGTCCTATATCGCGTTATACAACGTAATACTAAAAATCCCTAAAGCCGAATATGGTAGATAGGGTATAATGCAAACAATCCCTCCCGAAAATTATATTAAACCGGAAAAAACAAATTTTTATGATAATTTGCATAGTGGGGCAACCCTAGACTATAGTTGTAAACGAGCGGCTCGTGAGCCGGTAGTAACTGAAACAAGCGGCTAGAAACGAATAACGAGCCGCTTGATACCGGGGTGATACCCGATCTGAGCATCGAAAAAAAATCTTTATTACATTTTTATTGTTAAACTCCTATTTTTATAATACAGTAGCACATATTATGTTATGCTTTTTTCGTTTTTGGTGCATTAAAGAAATACAACTAAATGTTTACTATTATACTAAGTATCTGTCCACACTTATTTAATGGACAAATACCTTGTTTCAAAACATCTCTTTACAAATAAATTATTAAAATAGTCCTTCCACTGCTGTGTCACATTTTGTAAAATTATTTTGAATTTTTAACACTTAATACAGATGAAAATGTCATGGTTTATGTCTATTTATGTTAAATGTATCCTTTACACATATCGAGAATCCTATAGTAAATAAATCAGAAGAGAAACAACAAAAACAACAAACTAAATAATGTGAATATATCAATGAAATGTAAGCCGTTTCGAGCCGCTAGTTATTGCTGGAAATGATAACGAGCCATATAAGCCGTTTCTAGCCGCTAGGCTAGAAATGTCAGTAACCAGCTTCACATCTAAGTCACTTCAGACCTAAGTTGTGTTGTGCTTTTGCCCATTAATGGGATTGATTATCGAAAACAATAGTGTATTTGCGTCTAGGCGCGTCACTTTGCAGTTTTCTATACAAATAAAAAACATTTTTTACGGGTTATTATGGAACACCCGTTTTCTCGACACTCAATTGTCAAAATCCATTGTCTTTTGACGATTAGTGATAAATCGCTATATCATATCGCGTTTCGGTGGTCATGCTAGGGGCTGAGACAATATACAGGGTTATATGTAAAACACCAACAAGCTCCTAGGAGTAGATTACTAACATCATAAACAACAACATTTGTTCTATGACTTCTGGAAAAAAAAAAAAGATCAACTCGATCAGTTGTTCGGGACATTTGTATGAAGTGTTTTTTTTCTGTCTTTTTAGGGTTCCGTAGCCTAATGGCAAAAAACGGAACCCTTATAGTTTCGTCATGTCTGTCTGTCTGTCTGTCCGTATGTCACAGCCACTTTATTCCGCAACTATTAAGATTACACAGTTGAAACTTGGTAGGTAGATGTATTCTGTAAACCGCTCTAAGGTTTTTACATAAAAATAAAAAAAATGAAAGATTAAGAAGGGCTCCCCATGCATGGAACTGAAACTGAATTTTTTTTTTCATCAAACCTATACGTGCGGGGTGTCTGTAGATAGGTCTTTAAAAATGACATTGAGGTTCCTAAGACAATTTTTCTCAAAGTCAACCGTTTGAAAGATATACACTGCCAAAGTGGTAAAATGAGTGTCCCCCCCCTTAATAAGAAAGTGAAAAATCTAAAAAAAAATATGCTGTAGATTCTAATAAATAGTTTCAACCAAAATTGGCTTGAACGAGATATAGTGATAATTTTTAGAGATATTTTACATTTTCCAAAACCGCAAATATAACTTTGTCATTCATACAAACACTTTGAAAAACAAAGTTATTTTTGCAGACAAAAATATATAGTAAAATTCAATATGGTATGGTATAAGATAACTACGGAACCTTACTGCGCGTGGCCCGACACGCACTTGGCCGGTTTTTTTTTTTTCGGAAAAGTTATAGAACAAATGTTGTTGTTTATAGTAATCTACTCCTACAAAGTTGTTGATTTACAAATAACCCCGTACGGAAGTTTATTTGAAAATAAACTTTTATATGATAGTATGTTACATAAAAAATCCGCTTTCCATAAAATAAACGCGACTTTTCATAAATACATTTAAAAAAAATCGACAGTTAACTGTCTCTCTCACATAATCCTTTATGAGCGAAAGAGATAAAACGACTACACAGAGTGCACTTATATATGGATTTTGTATCTATATAACAAAAGGTATAATAGCCCATTTATTTAATAGTCTTATTTTATAAAACAAACTAGCTTCCGCCCGCGACTTCATCCACATAGACATTCGGAAAACTATCACGGCCTTACCAAAAAAAAATTCGAATTGCACTCCGGGAGTGCCGGCAGAAGTGAAAACTTGAATATTAACGTTGTGCATTTTGATATTTTGGAATGGTTAGGGAATGATTTTGCACGAATTGCAATCTTACGAATTTACTCTGCATTTGAATTTACAAATACAGAACAGTATGCTTGATAGAAAATCTGGAGTTTTGACATTGAATTAAAAAATTAGGGCGTTGCTATGGTGACACAAGTGACGCACCGCCATTTTCAAGAGAGGGGGATACTTCCGCCGCCGGCTGTCTACTCTGCATCCGTCACATCCGTCTTACGAATTTTCGATCAGGGTCACGTGATCCTGACTGACTGACGCGAGTTTAAGATTTTTTCCCCATTACAAAAAAGCGTACAACGCCGCTAAAGAAGTTTTCACTTCAAAAAAATAAAAGACTGTTTAATTTAGACACTGTTTAAATGTGGTGCAGTCTCTATCAAATTATATTGTCACAAAATTGACCAGGCGCGGTCCCAGGGGGGGGTCACAGGGGACATGACCCCCCCCCCAAAATCGTACATGTCACATAGAATTTTTTTCTAAAAATTACAAAAAAGGATGGTATTATTATTAGTCACCCCCCCCCAAAATTTCGGGCTGCGACCGCGCCTGAAAGTGACAACATCACATTTTAAGTTACACACTTGTTGAACATTTTTTTTAAATCTTTTGTGGAGTGGCGTTTGTGTGCCAAAAATCCAAATCCGTTTAGCCGATTTTGCGTGATAGAGTAATTAAACAAACATGCAAACTCACATATTTAAAATAAGTAATAGAAGGAAAACTAAATGGAGAATCTCTGAAAAAAATCTGCTGAATATTTTTATAGGTAGAAATAAGCTCCCTTATTAATAGGAAAAATATTCAGTTCTTTTTTGTTGCGTGAAAAAATTCTAAAAAGTTAAATAACTTTGTCATCGCAAACGTACGGGAGTAACAGCAGAATGGAGGTTATTCTTTAGCCACCACCTGCCACAACCACAACATGTATTAAAAAAAGTTTCGACACACTTAGCCTATGGCTATGCAGAAATGTCAAAATTGTGTAAAAACTTTTTTTTATTTTTTCACGCAACCAAAAATTCCGAGCTTATTCCTACCTAACCTACAAAAAATCAGCTAATTTGATTTTTTTCAGACATTCCCCATTATGAAGTTAGGAACTATTTATCTTTTTCGTTTATTTCTGTAAGTTTCATCAGATAAGACTCATAAATAAATGGACTAGTTACTTTGACTCAAGGGAATAACTTTGGCCCAAACTTGAAGTTTTGATTGGTAATATGACTACGGTTGATGACACCGGAGCTTGACCGGAAATCAACCGAAACTGAAGTCAGACGTCGCGTATAGCACAAAATTGGAAGGGCACAAGGCTAGAATGATGAAGGTCTAAAACACTGTTTTTTTTATTATCTATGGTAGTTTCCACGAGCTTTATCTTTTTGTCTAAGGCCGGGTCTCCTGCGCCGTGTTTTTGTGTTTACAAACATCAAAACAATGTTTTGCCAACATGTTTGGGGCGTGGCCTATGAGTTTTGTTTTGCAAAAACACAAAACATGTTTGCCGCGACGAACGGGGAAGTAAAAGTAACTCATTTTGTGTTAGCGCTCACTAGATGCAGACGCCTCGCATGCGTTCGTGTGCCATTGTGTGATTTGTGTAATTTTCTTAGTGATGGAGTGGAATAAGGAGAAGACATTTTTTAAATGGAACCTATCATCAATTCTCAGTTCTTGGTAAATATTGAACGAACGAGGTTGCAGGTAGGGTCGGACCCGGAATCTGTTTCTGGTTCTTCTTTGGAGAACTAAATCCACTATTGCCATTACAGCTACCACGTCTTCTTCGTCGGAACTCATTTTCGAAACTGAGCCGTGATTGGACGCAAATTTTCTAACAAAACATGTTTTCAAAACAAAACCTAGGCGCAGCGGACGTGCGGTTATGCTAAACATGTTTTGAAAATAATGTTTTTTAAACATGTTTTGTTAAAAATTAAGCGCAGGAGACCCGACTTAAGAACCAAATGCTTAAAAGATGAGAGTCCAAGAGTTTTTTTGAAGAAAACACAAACGAATTGCACGGATAAAAGGCTGAGATTTTCAATTCTCAAGTCAGCTAATCTCAAAAGCCTTAAAGGTGCATTGTGCGTCCACTAGCGCCGCCAATCAAGAAAACATCATTACAACGAAATAACTATGTTTAATAAAATTCAAAAAAATATGAAAACTAGTACCTACTTATTAGTTATAAACAATTTTTAATGTGTTTTTTCCTGGTTAAAATGTATTTGTGTAGTTAAAATCTGGATTAACGCTTAAAGTGGCCACTTTAGGCGTTAATCCAGATTGTAATTAAGAATTAAAGCATACAAAAACAGTTTGTAACTAGTACTAGTATTTATAATTTTCTGAATTTTATTAAACAAAGTTATTTCGTTGTAATGAATTTTTCTTGATTGGCGGTGCTAGTGGAGGCTCGGCACGCCCTTAAAAATGGACACTCATAATTCTAGCCTTGTGTCCTTCTGGAGAAAAGACCTTATTCAAGCCATTTTACAATGCTAGAAGTTAAATTCTTGTCCAGTTTCGGCCTAAGATACTCCCTACGGTCAAGTGTCCTCAACAGCACATATTATTAATTTTGCATTTATTACTAAAAATAAGCGCCCCCGCGCGTATGTGTAACGATCTTATTTATACTATTATGTATATTAATAATAATTAATGTAAAATATGTACAATTAACTATATACACACGTACAACTTGACCATAAAGAGTTGACAATTGAGGGCGCCACTTTCAGTGCAAACGCGTCAAAATCACGAATAACTTGGCAACATTGACAAGTAACAAAACAACCCACAACGCTGAATATGGTAGATAGGGACCATCAAACTGAACAACTTTAACTATGGGACCAAATCTGAAATCACGAAAAAAAACTGTTTCATTCATTTTGATATTTTCGTTATTTATTTTTGTATAAAACGGTATTTTTTTTTTCGCGATTTCAGAGTTGGTCCCATAGTAAAAGTTGTTCAGTTTGATGGTCCCTATCTACCATATTCGGCATTGCGCGTTGTTTTGTAACACTCTGTGTTTTGTACTGGAAAACGTTAGTGCCCTTATTTAATTTCTACTCTTTCTGACCAAGCTGTATTTTTGTAAACAAAAAAGATCTACACAGACGACACTTTTTGCACGTTTAAGTCTGCGGAATGATCTTTTATTACTTAGAAAATAAAGTTGTTTTTTTTTTTCATTTTTATATGCAAACAATTTCAAAGGAAATACAAAAAAACCGGCCAAGTGCGAGTCGGACTCGCGCACGAAGGGTTCCGTACCAAAAAATGGCAAAAAAATTACGTTTGTTGTATGGGAGCCCCTCTTAAATATTAATTTTATTCTGTTTTTAGTATTTTTTGTTATAGCGGCAACAAAAATACATCATATGTGAAAATTTCAACTGTCTACCTGTTATCGTTATTAATATCGAGCAAAACATGGCAATAAAATCACGTTTGTTGTATGGGAGCACCCCTTAAATATTCATTTTATTCTGTTTTTAGTATTTTTGTTATAGCGGCAACAGAAATACATCATCTGTGAAAATGTCAACTTTCTGGCTATCATGGTTCATGAGATACAGCCTGGTGACAGACAGACGGACAGACCGACAGACGGACAGCGGAGTCTTAGTAATAGGGTCCCGTTTTTACCCTTTGGGTACGGAACCCTAAAAAGCATAGAATCGATTCGGCCAGTAGTCATTATAATCATAATGTACAAATAAGTATAACGTACAAACATTATAATGTACACTGAAACTAATCATTTTTGCCAAAGAGAAAAACGACAAAAAATGTTGGTCCTCTGATACAAAATCTTTCCGCATGGACTCTAATAACATTGTATTAGTATGGGAAAGTATATTTTTATTGGCGTATTTCGACCTATGTCTCATTGGCAAAAAAAATACGCGTTCACTAGCGCCGCCAATCAAGAAAAAATAATAACAACGAAATAACTATGTTAAATACAAATTTTAAAAATATAAAAACTAGTATTAGCTATAAACTATTTTTGTATGCGTTAAATTCTTAGTTTAAATGTGTTCGCGTAGTTAAAATCTGGATTAACGCCCAAAGTGGCCACTTTAGGCGTTAATCCAGGTTTTAACTAAACGAACACATTTAAACTAGGAAAAAACGCATACAAAAATAGTTTTTAGCTAATACTAGTTTTTATATTTTTTTTAATTTTATTTAACATAGTTATTTCGTTGTAATGATTTTTTCGTGATTGGCAACGCCAGTGGAGGCTCGGTGGGCCCTTAAAGGAATTTAAACGACTAAAAAGTAACGGTGTATTAAAGTGAGGTTACTTTCAACACAATTATTAAAAATCATACGCGCACTCTATCAGATAAAAAGTCAAACGTCTGTGTAGGCTCTAATAAATATTAACAATCCAACTTCGTCTTTAAATCCTTGTCTATAAGGATCAAATTAAAAACTAAGTATTTAATAGCTGTTAGTATTGCACGTTTCTGACACTTATTACTAAAGGCCAATCACGTTTTAAGTTGCCGAGAATTGATTTATTATGAAAAGTTTCGGAATTTTGACTGTCGCCTAATTATCGAAATTTGTATGACGGGTATCGCTTTATCGCCGCGCGCACTGAGTTTCGTGGTACTAGGTAGGGACGGATAATTAGAAACACCAGTCAATTTTCATTAATGACCGACGGAAGTTTCGGTTTCAGCCAGTTTCGGACAAAAAATCTAGTTTCGGCCACAGTTTCGGTTTCGGCCAATATCGGCCGAAACTTTCGGCTCAAACGAAACTCGGTTTTCGTTAATTGTCGCGCGTCAATCGGCTAACTTTGGAGTTCATCAGCCATCGTGAATCGGCGTGATTGTGTTGAATTAAGGTTACGTGGTATAATATTCAGTTAAGTACATGGTTTGATTTTAATTGTGAAAAAAATCATTTACCCTACCACCAACCACGTATATGTAAAAAAACAACGTCAAGTTAATGTGTGAAAACATGTTTTCAGTTTCGGCCGAAACTGGAAACAGGACCAAAAGCTCGGTTTTGGTTTCGATCGGAATTCCAGTTTCGTTTGGACACTAATTTCCAAACAAACGAGGTAACTTTAAAGCCTTGGTTCTCCGCCAAGGATTGACCTAGCTGTGATCTGATGATGGCCATCCAGAGAGTGAGTGGAGGAGATTTAGATCGCTATACACACCCAACTAGTCTGATCAGCATTCTAAGAGCTGTAAGGAAAAGGATCAGAATTATCAGTTTCAGCATTTCCATACATTTTAATGCTATTTTCGCGGAGTTTTTAGACATCCAAATAGCTCTCAGAATGCTGGTCAGATCATTTGGGTGTGTATAGTGATCTGGATCTCCTCCATTCACTCCCTGAAAGGCCATCATCAGATCACAGATAGGTCAATTCCTGGCGGAGAACCAAGGTTTCAAAGTTACCTAGTTTGTATGTAAATCAACTGGTGTTTCTAATTATCTGTCTACCACTGTATATCGCGTGACATAGCGATTTATTGACACTTCTGTCATAATCTGTCTTTTGACATTTAAAGCGATAAATCGCTGTAGCTTATCGCGTTTTAGAGGTCATGCTAGGGGGCTGATTGCGATAATAAAAGCCACAGTCGCTATTTCGAGACGATTTAAAAATATTATCAACTCACAGCTAACATGCTTTCATTAACTAAAATAAAGTAATATCTGACATAATTTTGTTCAAATATACCTAATCAATTAGATTACTTTTATAGATAATTTTTTAGGGTTCCGTAGTCAAATCAACAAGGAACCCTCATAGTATTTTTAACTAACTTTTGTCATAATGTACATATTTTATAAGTAAATTTTAGAAAAACGTGATTTCCTAGTTTATTTTTGTGAACACTTTACCAAAATGTCAAACCAATTATGGCTTAGTAGCAAAAGGACCTATTCGCAAAATGCCACACGGCCAAAAAAAGGCCACGTTCTCGGAATGAGTTGTTCTCGAAAGGACCTATTCGCATAATACCTCATTCTCAAAAAGACACATTCGCATAATGCCTTATTCGCGTAATGACCTATTCTCAAAAGGACACATTTTTTTAAATACCTGCCAGCTTTAACGTTAACAGCAAATGATTGGTAATTATTATGTATTAATAAGTAAAATACATTTTTATTACATTTTAATCCGTCAGCTCCGCTATAGATATAATATTTGATAAGAAATATTTTGCATACACGTTGTCAGGAGTACAGAGAAGGACATAGGGTACCTTTCATCCCGAAAAAAGTTATGTTCCCGAGGGATAGCAAAAAAACTTTCCACGCAGACGAAGTTGCGGGCGAAAGCTAGTATTTACTAAATTAGAGACACAGGAAATTACTGTGGAACAATTCTTCAAACAAATTATTTATTTGCAACTTTTAATGTAAAATTGCAATACATTTTTTTATGATACATCTACTTCTTACCTAATAATTATTGATATACAAATAATAATAATTACAAAAAAAAACATACCTTTCCTTTAAGTATAGTAATTGTTGATTTTTAATAAAATGATAATTAATGACGATTTTAAATTAGTATTTTTTCATATTTATATGTATACGAATTATTTTACCTTTCTGAAATACTCAATTTCTGGTTTTTTTTCATTTTGAGAATGAGGCATATCGCGAATAAGGCAATATGCGACTGCAGGGCATTTTGCGAATAGGTCCTTTTGCTACTAAGCCCCCAATTATTGCTTTATACGGGGCTTCCTATACAGCGTGTTACAAAATAACCCGTAATGCCGAATATGGTAGATAGGGACCATCAAACTGAACAACTTTCACTATTGGACCAAATCTGAAACCGCGAAAAAAATCAGCTGTTTCATACAAAAATTTATTACGAAAATATAAAAATTTATGAAACAGCTGATTTTGTCCCGATTTCAGAGTTGGTCCCATAGTAAAAGTTGTTCAGATTGGTGGTCCCTATCTACCATATTCGGCATTAGGGGTTATAGTAACACGCTGTATAATGTGCCAAAAACACCGAACAACAAAATCGCAAAAGCTCATTAGGCTTACAAAAACAACTTATTCAAAATTGTTGTACAATGGGGAAGGCAACTGTCAAAATGGCGCTGCGTATGCTTGTTCTACGAGAGCTATGAAAACGAAAGACTTTTACTTAAAAAAATCGTTTTCTTAGCTTTAAAATGATTAAATTCTGTGTAATAGGCTTTAAAAATGTGGGCACTTACAAATTTCCGAAAAATCTGGATATAGAAAAAAAGGACATCGTCGAAATGTGCCCTAGCATGCACAAACGAATGTCCTTCATTATAATTTTTCTATATTTCTTTTATTTTATTAGCAATTATTGATAGTAAACGGACATTCTGCGATAAAAAACGAAAAATTAAAAGTTCTGTAACTACTACACAATTTGCTGTCATCTAAATTCAAAAGCTTCCTATTAGAGATGTTCCGCTTTTGTGTAAAGGCACAATTAGACCACACAATTTCAAGCGTGCGATATCTAGTCTGTGTTGAAATCGAGAGTAGACTAAATTACTCTGTTGCTAACAATTCTCGATTGAAACTGTAATTACATTGCTGCTTTAAGTAGGATGTTGTCACAATGTTAATGTAACTGCCATTTTTGTCAGTATTTTAGCATACCGCTGGGTGGGGCGCGTAGAGTCGGAAACCCCTGCCTTAGGCCGTATACAGAGAGCACGCTAGTTGCCGACCGGTGCTTGTCGGCGCTGGCTCGCGCCAGTAACCGTTAACATAAAGCAAGCAGGGGTCCTATTATTGTATCGCTCGACTCCAGTCGAGCGCTCTTTTCTACGGATTTTCGTTCGACATTTGACTCAATCTCATACATTTGAGTTGATTTGTCGAACGAAAATCAGTAGAAAGAAACAAGGGCTTGACACCAGCCGAGCGATTCACAAATAGGGCCCCAGGTTGAAGCAGGATTTCGTACTAAACGTCGCTAGCACTGACCGGCGCGTGTCGGCGCTTGTCAGCGCTTATCAGCGCTTGTTCATACAAATGCCTTCGCTGGTTACCTGCGCGGACCAGCGCTGACAAGCGCCGGTCGGCAACCAGCGTTCTCACTGTATACGGCCTTAGGTAATAAAAGTTGAAACCATCGTATGTACAGCGATTTTTTCAACTCGCGATATTTTTAACGCCGACTAAGTTCCACGGGAAAAGGTACCTTATGTCTAGGCCTGGACATAAGGTACGGTCAACGGCCCGCTGGGCTTCCACGACAGGAGAATGATATTCAATCAATTTTATACTCAAATGCAAAGTTATTATTGTTCAAAATAAATTACATATTTTTGTCAGTTTTGTATAACATCATGTGCTGCTCACTGTATCTTTTCCCGTGGAACGTCGTCGGCGGTAAAAATATCGCGCGGTGAAAAAATCGCTCGTATGAACGATCCCTTAAAGACTTGATAGATTGTGTGGTGCAACTTACACTATACTGCACTACACAATTTATTGACTCGATTTATTGAACAGACTCGTCTGCGCGATTTCAAGATTAGAACAGACAATTTATTTACACTACACTAAGACAAGGAGCCGTTTGAACAAAACTGAAGCATTGCCTTTTAACTCTATTATTTGAAGTAATTTCTTTGGAATTGATGAATAATTGATTAATTTTTCATGAAATCCGAAGCTTTTACTTCAAATAATAAAAGCAAAAGACAATGCTTTGTTTTATTCAATTGAGCCAAGATATCGCACGCTTGAAATTGTGTGGTCTAATTGATGCTTAACGAAATCGATGATTTAAAATTATCAAAATACTTTTTACATCATAATAATATCACAATTATGTAAAATAGCGTTTCGATCGATATTGAGGAAAATCGATTTTAGATTCGTTAATTCAATTAGCGGTATCTACGGAGGTAAAAGTGAGTGACATCTCCAATTGTTTTTTTTACTCGCTCGCTCACTTGCTTTCTTGTTTGTGTTGTGTAGTGCGTTCTTATTTTTATTATTTTTGGATTACTTTTAATAACTTGGCTATTCTAACGGACTGATTTCCTGCAATAACATTAGACCTCGGCTTTGATTTATGGACTTTGTGATCTGCTCGAACGATAACTCGGCATTGACATCGGATTTTTGATACACCCCAACCTAATACAAAATGGAAAGTGTTTGTGTTAATTCTGACTCTGCTGGTGGTTCCATGGTATTGGAAGATAAGCAGATTCTTCGCTGTATTGTATACAACAAGTGCTTACATAGCGGTAAACAATAAATCTGTTCAGAACATCTAAAGTGTACCTACATCTTTTGCGATTAAGTATAACCTCAAAATCGAATACATTCTGTAGTATGCCACAGTTCCTCAAGTTGTCCGTGATTCAACAAATGCCTGATGAGAATTTATGAATGATTCCGAACACAACTAGTATTTTTTCATTGCTGTGCGCTTCTGGGGCATCAATGTATGGGGAAACGAGCGATGTCCTTTATAAATTCTGTAAGAATAAAAACGTCTTAATTTGGCTTCCAATTCCGGCATTTGCATTGTAGAATAGTCTTTTATATCCATTTTGAGTCAATGGGTCTTTTTTAGTAAAAAATACCACAAAATAAATACCTATTTTCCCATACATTTTGTTCTGAACGTCTACTGTCTCAGGAACAAGCGTACGCAGCGACATCTACAAATTAGCGTTGCGTTGCCAACCCCATTGGAGCAACAGTTTTTGGTGAAAAGTTTTTATCTCAGCCTTTTTATTTATACAATGCAATGAAACCAACTCAGCCAAGCTTCTTATAACCTTTTTTTACCACAGAATCAATGGGGAATGTCCGAAAAAAATAAAATTGGCTGAATATTTTTTTATAGGTTCCTACCTTAAACATGATATTAAAAAAAAACCACAAAAGTCAAAACTTTTTTTTAAAATACTTTCTGTGGTTAAAGGAAGGGGTGGCAAAGGTATAATCTCCATTCTGCTGTTACTTTAGTACTTTTGTTAAGTCAAAGAGACTTTTAATTTTTATACATTTTTCACGCAACCGAAAATTCTGAAATTTTTTTCTAATAAGGAAGCTTATTCCTACCCATAAAAAAATATGCAGCCAATTTGATTTTTCGGACATTCCCCACGATCTACGGCCGATTTCATTAACCTATCATCAGTAAGAGATAGGCTTAAAGAATTGTTGCCTAGATATTTCTGTTAAATGGCGGGAAAAACAACAGTTTCTGAGTAACAGATACATAGTAGGCCTATCTCTTACTGAGGAAGGTTAGGTTAGGTTAAACGTCCGATTCCAAGGACGTTTAAGAATTAAAATTGGTACTATTTTAAAGATATTTAAAAATATATCAATTTCATTTAATTATCTCAACTGATTCTATATCAGAAAGTACTTAGAAGAAACCTGGCTGAGTCTATTTGCTCTTAAGTGTAGTTGGTATGACAAAGTATTAAAGTATCCATTATGTATTATGTAGACAAGTGTTACAAAATAACCCCTAATACCGAATATGGTAGATAGGGACCATCAAACTGAACAACTTTAACTACGGGACCAACTCTGAAATCGCGGAAAAAATGTCTGTTTCCTACAAAAATATCAAAATGTATGAAACAGATTTTTTTTGCGATTTCAGACTTGGTCTCATAGTAAAAGTTGTTCGGTTTAATGGTCCCTATCTACCATATTCGGCTTTAGGGATTATTTTGTAACACGCTATATAATAAACAAATAAATAAAATAAAAAAATAAATACAATATTTGAGAACGACCATTACATACATCGTTTTTAAAGAAAAATAACCTCTATGTCATCTACATACAAGGTTCAAAACAGTGTAAAGGCGATTTGAGGTTTAAATTCTTCGGTGGGCTAAACTGACCTTTATTGCGATGGCTTTAAGTACCCGACTCTTCCTTTTTCGTTTTGTATATTCTGAAATAAAATAAAGTTCATGTGAGATAAACAAAAGTTGCCCTTTGCATTTGCAAGTGATTGACAACCGTATTCACAAACAATACTATGAGGTCTCACAGTGGCAGCGGACGCACAGCGTCCCAATTGGCATGATGACTATTTTTCACACGACTGCCCAAAGCAAAAAGAGTGTATATGTGTTCAGGGTTCATGTATGTTTGTGGGTATGTGAGTTTCTTTATTCCACCATAACTTTTAAATTCCTAAATTGATTTAGATAAATGGGGTATCGTTAGAATCCTTACAGCATTCCGAGTGACACTGGTTATATTTTTTTTTTAGAAAAAATCAATATGGCGACTGTACGACGCCATTTTCAAATGTGAAAAACAATATTTTTTCTTCTATTATTACAATATGGGCATCAAATGAAAGGCCTTGATGAGCACATTCCAAAACTATATAATATGTCACTAAAAACGAACACGATGTCAAAAACGAACTAAAAAGTTAAACAACAAGTGTCATTGCAGTCGGGGGACCTCTTTGATCAAAAATTGTTCCATAATAAGGTCCCCCGACTGCCAAAAACCAACCAAAAAAAAAGAAACATTGGTAAAAGAATTATTTCGCTAGCATGAAAACTGCCCGTGATAACAGTTTGAAATTAACACAAATGGACTCGCCCAAAAACACTCCATACTGACGGCTACTCAATATGACGTCACGCTTGAGTAGTTTGTATGCAACGCGTAGGAAATTTGTTCGGCAGTTATATTAAATATTGTGTTTATCCAAATGGTTTCTTAGACAAATTTGCTATACATTTTACGGACTAATTAAAGGTATTATTTATTTTAATAAATTTTATACTTTTTAAATGGACTTGTCCACCCAACTTTGAAGGGTCATAAAACAAATAATACGCAATATATAAAACCAAGAAGAGGTATACAAGCTACTCTAAAAGTTTAATATGTTTACGATTTTTATTAGTATTTCGTTATTTTATTCATTAGTCATCATCCCAATTACCAATCAAACACGTAATACATAAAACAAACGAACCAATCACAGAGCTCTATTTCAACGCAGTGCGTTCGCACATGCAAGGGTAAACGAGTAATTGAGTATTGTTCTTGAAATTGAATACGGGTCTTACGAACCCGCTACTTGTCAGTACGGGAAGAATAGCATTTTTCATGCTCTATCCTCTTCTATCACTAAGGATCGTCATTTGCTAGAGCGAGAAAGCGTGTTGCCGACCGCAACTTCGATGCTGCCGCACGCAATAGCACTCACGCTATCTTTCTCGCCCTAGCAAATGTACGGAATCGCATTTTTCATGCTCTATCCTCTTTTATCACTGAGGATCGTCATTCGTTAGAGCGAGAAAGATAGCGAAAGATAGCAGCCGACGGCATCCTCAATGATGCCGCGCGCGATAGCACTCACGCTATCTTTCTCGCCCTGGCAAATGGACGGAATCGCATTTTTTATGCTCTATCCTCTTCTATCAATGAGGATTGATAGAAGAGGGTAGAGCATAAAAATGCTATTCCGTGCTGACAAGTGGGGTTCAACCCTGAAGCCCGAGTACGGTTTCTGTGTGGACAAGATTTGGTTGTGTGGTCAGTAAATTGACCATAGCATGGGGTCTCATTAGGAACATCAGATGTGGCTTAGTTCGCAGGTACCGCCATCTAGTGAGGTGAATTTAAAATTAGTTTAAATTTACCTCACTAGTTGGCGGTACCTGCTTCGATTTGTTTTTGTAATATTCAAATACAGATAAAAAAGTCACGAAACTTTTAAATTGTTTCTTAAAAAAAACTCCAAATGCAAAATTGTAGTGAAACAGTAACATTAAGAGTTTTTTTAACTTTCAATAAAAATTTAACGACACCTAACGGCAATAATTTGTACTAATAAGATTGCTTTGCTTTTTGCGTTTCAAAGATTTTGACGTTTCTTTGAAAATTTGATAATGTTTGTTGCTATCTGTGCTAGGCATGCTGCGACGATAGCAGCGCCATCTAGCATTCTAAAAGAAAAACATTTTAAATCGCCCCGATAGTCGCCTTACGAGGGCTATTTCTTTAGTATGGGATGAGGTATCTGTACAGTATTATGTAATCTGTGACCATAGTTATGGTCATTGTGGACGACTGTAGTTATATTGTCATGTCATCGTGTGTGACAGAAATGGTGAGGATAATAATGAGGTAATCAGCCTAGATGAACATGAAGACATTGTTGAATAAAAAGAAATACTCACAAAGCGCTTCCGTTAGGGTCAGTCTTGATAGCAAAATCGCATTTGGCCTCCTTCATAACGGAAACAATTTCTTCGTTCAAATCGTCTCCCTCGTTACAACACAACCACAAATTATTTATAAACTCATTAATAGCTTCTACTTCAATCCCCTCAAAAGGACCCAGAAATTTAAACTCAGTATACAAATCTTCTTTAGCAAACTCATCAAAATATTCCAGAATTTGATTTTTCAAATCATTCTTTGTCAAGTCTTCGGTATCATCCGTTTGTACACTCAAAATACTTTTCAGAAATGGATTAGTCTCTTCGTTTAAAGTATTTGTTGTTACTTTACAAAATTTACTCGATTTTTTATTTATATTAATCAGTTTCGAATCTAATTTTCCATTGATTAAAAGCTTTTTTGCATTTTTTACACCTTTTTTATAATTTTTAAAAGGTTTTTTGCAATCTTCATCCGATTTACAATCTTCATCATCATTTAAACTTTCATTTGATTTAGTGACACTTTCATCATCATTTGCTGAAATTTCATTTAAACTATGATTTTCTATTACAGTGTCATTTACATCTATATTTATAGCTCCATTTGTTTCAGTTACTTTATTAATTTCGTTTGCTTGTTCTTTAACTTCGTTAGTATGTTTTTTACTGTCTATATCCATTTCGTCTGTTTGTTTGTTTGTTTCTTCGGTATCGTCTGGATCATATCTCAAGTCTAAATGTGTTACAACATACATGTGATCTGGGGCCTCTTTGAACAAACAGAGAGCTCTGAAATAAAGGTTTTATATACAGGGTGTTAATGAATGAACCAAAAATTTACTATGGGACCAACTCTGAAATAGCGGAAAAAAAATGCTGTTTCATACATTTTGATATTTTCATTATTATTCTTTGTATGAAACAGATGTTTTTTTTTTGACTCATCACTAAGATTGTCTCAGGCGGGAATCGAACCTGCGACCTTTGGAAGTCCGGTCTAATGCTCTTACCAACTAAGATACTGAGTAGGGTTACCAGATAGTACACCTAAAAATTCTGAATAAGCCTGATTTCCACTAATAAGTCCTGACATTTTGCTAAGTTGATAATTATTGCAAGGCTTATTGATTATTTTACTAAAATGCACTAGTTGGTTACCAAAAAAACCGGCCAAGTGCGAGTCGGACTCGCACACGAAGGATTCCGTACCAAAAAACAGCAAAAAAATCACTTTTATTGTATGGGATTTATTTTATGCTGTTTTTAGTATTTGTTTGTTGTTATAGCGGCAACAGAAATACATCATCTGTGAAAATTTCAACTGTCTAGCTATCATGGTTCATGAGATACAGCCTGGTGACAGACAGACAGACAGACAGACAGACAGCGGAGCAGCGGAGTCTTAGTAATAGGGTCATGTTTTTACCCTTTGGGTATGGAACCCTAAAAAAGAAAGATAACTAAATCTTAGTTTTTAAGGTTTGTTTTCTATCATGTGAGTAATCCAAAAAAGCCTGACATTTTCCAAGTCTGGCCGGAATCCTGACAGAGACCCAAAAAGCCTGACATGTCAGGACAAATCCTGACGTCTGGTAACCCTACTACCGAGACACCTCGGTTGGCAGAAATACCAAAAATCTCAACTAAAAAAGCAATAAAAATATAATATAAAACGATTTAACTCACCGATAAGGCCTAACCCCTTCGCTTATCGTCCTCAAAATATACTTATTATAGTTCAAAATGTCATTAAAAATATTGTTCTCCTCCACTTCATCAACAAATTCCTCATTGACAATTTCTTCAACAATATTGTGTATGCGTTTACGTTCCACATTAGTCAATTTAGATTCAAAGACAACCTCAAGCTCAAAGTCATTTTTAACGAAATCTAGTATTTGTAACAGAACATTCATTCTGAAGAGATATTTTCGATTTGGGAAGTAGATTCTGGGTTTTTGCAACTTTGGTTGCTTCGGTTTCGGCTCTGGTTGACCGAAGCCTATTCTTGATGCCTGAAAATATTTTATTACGTAAAGAATAAAAGTTGATTACAATTTTATTAATACAATTTGTTAATCCTTACTTGTTAATCTTAATTTGGTAAACAATCTTCACCCAACTCTTTATTAAAAAAATAATTATAAAAACAAATAAAACCGGTCAAGAGCGAGTCGGACTCGCGCACCGAGGGTTCCGTACCATCATAATTGCACCATTAAACCACACTGCAGAGTAGAATAATAAAATTAGTATTGCAGTTTTAGGTCAGCGCCATCTCTTGACCGATAGTGGAACTAATGTTAACTTTTTTAGAAATTATCAAATTTCAAAAATCAAGTGCTATATTGAGACATCGTTTTATTTTTCCTGTAATCTTTATATAAACTGCTATCACATAGAAATATTTCAGATGACATTACCCCACATGCCCTAGTAGCCCGACTTCAAATTTTTAAGACCCCTTTTCAGTCCCTGTTGTAAAAAAGATATTTATTTTTTTAATTATTTCTTATTTGCAAAATAGTTGGGCAAATGTCATATTAAACTATTCCAAATTTCAAGTTGATACCATTAGTAGTTCTCGAGATATCCAGCTGTGACAGACAGACAGACAGACAGACTGAGTCACACCATAAGGGTTCCTATTTACCATTTTGGTACGGAACCCTAAAAATCTGAAAACTGTGTCATTATGGCTCAGTTATAGTTGCGTCACTTTTGACAGCGCATTTTGTAAGGAACTATCGTTCTAGGATGATATTATTCTAAGGCTGCAGTAAACAATCTCAAGGCTGACGGTAAATAATAGTTATTTATGCAACTGTAGTATAATACCTAATAATGTATAGTTGCATACAAAACTTTATCTATGAATCCTCTATAAAAGGTTTTGAAACAGTAGCTTATTGCCAACATCAAAACCAGTGTCATAGTAACTATAATATCCGAACGAGTGCCTCCCGCGCGCGCCGCTGTCATAATATCATCCAAACGAGTGTTATTATCTTGTACTGAATTTTTATAATGCAACTCTGGGTTGACGGCGTCCCCAGCCACTCGTTCGGATGATATTATGGTTACTATGACACTGGTAGTTATAATGTTGGCAGTAAGCTAATTGTATCAGAACCTTTTATAGAGGAATTAAAGCATGGGTGTAGATAAAAGTAGTGCATAGACTACTCACATATTCTGTGTTTGGTGCTATTGGCTCAACAATCCCTGTACCACTCTTCCCCAACGCGCCTCCCTCCCAGCCCATTTTCGCCATCATACTGAAGCAAACATATTAAATTGAAAATCAGGAATAGCAGTTTTATATCTCTTATACTGAGCCCCATTATCGCACTGTCGCGAAGCTTTTCGTTATTGTGTTGTACAATTAGAAACTTTGAGCAAGGATCAGTTACTATTTTTGTTTAGTGCCATTTCCAATGGCCTATGATACCAGATGAGTAACTATGAAGAAATTTTCACCTTATAGTGGTGGACGAATAATTAGAAACACCAGTTGATGGTGGAACTTGGCATTTCCTTAAAACCCTTATATTTTTAGACATTTCAAAACAGATTTCAATAACTCTTTCACTGGATTTCATAGCTATGAAAATGTGTACTGTATTAATAAAACTATAGGACTTTCGCTGACCTCATTTCATTTAAAGGAAATAAATAGATTTAATGAAAAAAAAAACTTCAATCCCATGAGTCGAAGATTCTAATTGTACAATACGACAACGAAAAGCAAGTAAAATGCTGAGTCCACATTATTGCTCTGTTGTGAAAACAGAGCAATAATGTGGACTCAGCATTTTACTTAAGGGTTGAGGTCGATCCACATTTGTAATAATGGATTCACACTATATGAATGTAATAAGGAAAAGACTTAACACAGCTGTTTGCACTAAATTTAAGAATCACCTAAGTCTTTTCCTAAGTACAACTTGACCAAGATAATTAGGCGCATGACAGCTAAGATCATGACACCATTTTAATTTGGTTGAGTTGTAGCTAGGAAAAGAATTAGGCAATGCTTAAGTTTAGTGCAAACGGCCATTAATCAAATAACCTTGTTGCTTTATCAATCTTAAGAGGCTGCGATAATGCCTTATTGAGTTTACCTTGTATCTTATTCGGTAGTTGTAGCCAGGAAAAGACTTAGGCGATGCTTAAATTTAGTGCAAACATCTGTTAAACATTTACCTTGCTGCTTTATCAATTTTAAGGGGCTGAGATAACGCCTTATTGAGTTTAGCTTGTTTCTTATTCGGTAGTTGTAGCCAGAAAAAGACTTAGGCGATGCTAAAATTTAGTGGAAACGGCTGTCAAACATTTACCTTGCTGCTTTATCAATCTAAAGAGGCAGCGATAATGCCTTATTGAGTTTAGCTTGTATCTTATTCGGTAGTTGTAGCCAGAAAAAGACTGAGGCGATGCTTAAATTTAGTGCAAACGGCTGTTAAACATTTACCTTGCTGCTTTATCAATCTTAAGAGGCTGCGATAACGCCTTATTGAGTTTAGCTTGTATCTTATTCGGTAGTTGTAGCCAGAAAAAGACTTAGGCGATGCTAAAATTTAGTGCAAACGGCTGTTAAACATTTACCTTGCTGCTTTATCAATCTAAAGAGGCAGCGATAATGCCTTATTGAGTTTAGCTTGTTTCTTATTCGGTAGTTGTAGCCAGAAAAAGACTTAGGCGATGCTAAAATTTAGTGGAAACGGCTGTCAAACATTTACCTTGCTGCTTTATCAATCTAAAGAGGCAGCGATAATGCCTTATTGAGTTTAGCTTGTATCTTATTCGGTAGTTGTAGCCAGAAAAAGACTGAGGCGATGCTTAAATTTAGTGCAAACGGCTGTTAAACATTTACCTTGCTGCTTTATCAATCTTAAGAGGCTGCGATAACGCCTTATTGAGTTTAGCTTGTTTCTTATTCGGTAGTTGTAGCCAGAAAAAGACTTAGGTTATGCATAATTTAGTACAAACGGCTGTTAAACATTTACCTTGCTGCTTTATCAATCTTAAGAGGCTGCGATAACGCCTTATTGAGTTTAGCTTGTTTCTTATTCGGTAGTTGTAGCCAGAAAAAGACTTAGGCTATGCATAATTTAGTACAAACGGCTGTTAAACATTTACCTTGCTGCTTTATCAATCTTCAGAGGCTGCGATAACGTCTTATTGAGTTTAGCTTGTATCTTATTTGGTAGTTGTAGCCAGAAAAAGACTAAGGTTATGCTTAAATTTAGCGCAAACGGCTGTTAAACATTTACCTTGCTGCTTTAGCAATCTTAAGAGGCTGCGATAACGTCTTATTGAGTTTAGCTTGTATCTTATTTGGTAGTTGTAGCCAGAAAAAGACTAAGGTTATGCTTAAATTTAGCGCAAACGGCTATTAAACATTTACCTTGCTGCTTTATCAATCTTAAGAGGCTGCGATAACGCCTTATTGAGTTTAGCTTGTTTCTTATTCGGTAGTTGTAGCCAGAAAAAGACTTAGGCTATGCATAATTTAGTACAAATGGCTGTTAAACATTTACCTTGCTACTTTATCAATCTTCAGAGGCTGCGATAACGTCTTATTGAGTTTAGCTTGTATCTTATTTGGTAGTTGTAGCCAGAAAAAGACTAAGGTTATGCTTAAATTTAGTGCAAACGGCTGTTAAACATTTACCTTGCTGCTTTATCAATTTTAAGGGGCTGCGATAACGCCTTATTGAGTTTAGCTTGTATCTTATTTGGTCTTGTAACGCTGTAATTGCAGTTCGGTTGTGGATACGGCTGAGAGTCAGTGTTGGTGTACTCTTGAGTAGACTTCCGCCAGTATTGTGCGGTCCAATTGTTTGGTGGCGGTTGGGATGTGTCGTCTATCTTTGGATCGGAGCTGCAATTGGTGAATTAGTTATTAGGATACTATACAAAAATGCATGGATGGATTCCCTTTATTTTTTTGGAATTTTATCTTTGATCTAGAATATCCTAGATCCTAAAACGCTTCACGAACTAAAACAGTACGCAAAAATGGCAACAGGGTCCAACTTACAAACTTGGCACTTATTTTGTACATAATCACCTCTTATTTTGTACAAACTCACATTTTATGTCACTTATTTTGTACAAAAACACATCTTTATCACTTAATTTGTGCAAAACAAGAACCCAGTTTTTAAGTGGGATGCTATTTGAGGTGCCATTTTTGAGACTCTGACTGGACATCTAAGGTATTCTTGATTGAAGAATTTTATATAACTTTACATAATAATTTGTAACTATTTGGAAAATCTGTAAGTTGATATAACTTGTTCGGATATAGAAATCATCTGTAAATGATGACCATACATTAAGTGTGAGTGTGATAGCATGACCACACACGTGGTATATCATGCAGCAAGATGGTATGTGTGAGCAAGATAGCATGACTTTACAGTATTTATCTAATACTTTAGCCATTTTATATGACTACTAGCGACCGCCTGTTACTTAAAAGCTATCCTATGCCCTTTTCTGTACCCCTTCTTCTTCTTATCGAATGAGAAGTGGCCACCTCTAGTGTTAGAGTTTATCAACCCACCTGTAACGCCTATAACTTGGCTTAACAAATGTTATCAGATGCCAACAGCCGAGACCAACGCACACACGGCAAAATGGCTCATTTACGACGACAAAAGTCAAAAATGAAAAGTGATTAAAATAACTCAATACACCTTTCAAAACGTGCCCAAATAACCAGTGCATTAAGAACAAAAGAAATATTTCATGCAGGATAACCCAAACCGGTTTAAGACAATCGGGAAGTCAGCACTAACTCATCATTTCAACTTTTTCTATTTAATATTGTTTTAATTACGCTATTTATCAGGTGTGATATAGACTTGTTTTGTGAATCATATAATTTGTTTTAACCATGGATGTTTTACCTAGTGGTTAGTACTTTATAAGTAATAAATAATTACCTTGTTACACAAAGCCATTTAATTTAAAAATATCAATGAATAGGCGTGATAATCAATTTTAGATATTTTGCTGTTTGCTTACATTTGAGTAGGTTTTTAAAAAAAGTTCCACCGAATTCCACTTCAAATTATATTTTTACTGAAGCTACAAGTGATAACTTTATTTGTAATTATCACCCCCTTCTCCTCCCTTTTCACTCGAGAAAAACATCAAGAGTGGATACAAATATGGATATTTTGCACTATAATGTTCATAGAATCTGATCCAGTAATTACCTCAAAGCGACAAAATATTAACAAACAAACAATATCATACAACCAATAACTTTTTATCAATTTTAAGATGATTTGATTTAATTTTTGTTTTTTTTTTCATTCAATTTTTTTTTTTTTACTATTTGTGTTTTATTTTCATAAAAACTAACTCTTAACACACTTAATAATCAAAGGTAATATAAATATTAACTAAGTGCGATTTCATTTGAAATTCATATTTTTGTCGTCGTATCCAAGCCATTTTGCCGTGTGTGCAACGGTCCAACTCTCCCAAGTACGGAAGCACTCAGTTGTAATGCCACTTCACGGTCACCCATCCGACACCTGACCAGACCGAGCGTTGCTTAACAAATGTGAACGGGTACAGTCTGTCAAGTTCCGCCATGAGCGCTTCTGTACTCCTGAGAATGTGTGTGTATGCAAAATTTTGTGATGATAGGTTCAGTAGTGAACACTTGAAGGCGTAACAAACAAACAAAGGGACTTTCGCATTTATAATATTAAAAGTAAGGATTCCATTGTGTTTATTTATGAAAGAAACAGAAAAGATGAAAAAAGTGCAACAACAATAATAGAACAAAAGTAGGTTACCTCTCGTCTTCCTTCTTTGCAATTGGGGGATGATAGTATCTAGAATCATCATATAACGAATCCTTGCTTATTACACGCCGGTTTTTAGGATCCAAAACCATCTTTTTCTCTTTAGATTTCGTGCAAGTACAAGTAGGTCCCTCCGTGTTTTCTTTGACTACTAAGTTTCGTGCACTTAAATCGTTTATATTATAATAAGTTGAGCTTTCCCATAAATTATAAGTGTGCTGAAATTGTTGCTGCGAGCTTCCAGGCATAGGAAACGCATCAGAATCACCCATTTCTTCAGGATTTGTTTACTTTTGCTGCGCACAAACGGTGCGTGTTTATTAACTAAATGAAGCGGCTAAACTCTACAAAGTATAAGTAAAAGAGATAAATATAAATAGTATTTAGATATTTTTAGATCATTTTATGTTATTCATAAATGTATTTCAAGGAAAAACAAATAAATAAAAACAGCGACCGAACTGAGCGTACTTTTGACAAATTGGTTCATTGACATTGACAGTGACAGACAGACTAGACGGTTGAGTTTTTTTTTTTTTATCAAAATTATCCCATATTTCAGAAGGCAAAAGAATCAATGATCACAGCAATCCTTCAAGGTTTCACGAGTTACTTTTATTTGTAACGAAATAATACAGCCGTTTTCGATATGTACTACTATTTAGAACCAAACTCTTCTCTCCACCAACCAATATTCAACGTAACTACGCAACCTACACTAGCATGTAGGTATTTATTTGGTGCAGTCTACCTCAGAACTTTTCTTTGTTCTTGTGGTTGTTAGGCGACAACGGTTACACTCATGGTAAATAATGTGTGATCCATCGCGATAGAGTACATTTTAACCATGGAAAGTAAAATATTGAACATTCCATGGTTATTATTTACTCTATGGCGATGGATCACAGTATTTCGAGTGCGTTTCATCAGTGAGCGCAGCGAAAATTTTTCCAAGTCTATGGTTATTACAGACCTATGGCGTTATGTTGGTACCCCTGAAATTTATTATTATTGCGATGGAATAAGGTTCAAATTTGAATACATTTCAAAGGTACCAACATAACGCCATAACAACCAATGAAATAACCAACCGGTAATAACCAACCGATGAAACGTAGGTACTCTACCATGCGTGTAGCCGTCGTCTTATAGTATACATCACAGATAATATAATACTATACTAGGTATTGAGGAGCTCGATGGCGCAGGGTTGTGTTCAGAGGCTTAGAGTGCAGTTAAAAAACAACCAAACGGTTGTTTTTTAACTCACTCTAAGGTTAGGAACGACCTAGAACTTTAAATGTCAATGTCTTCTTCTTCTTATTTTTGTTTTGGCAATCTACTTTCCTCTTGGAAGTAATTTTTGCCAGTGTCAAGTGTTGAATATTTCAGTGGTAGATTGTTTCAGTTTACATTAAAATGCGGGTGCATCGCATTCCAATGCTGCTTGGAGCATTTGGTACCAAGTATATCAAGACAGTTTACTCGGTAAGTTCTGCCGAGGTAGCCACCACTACAGTAAAAGTCTCGGCTTCACACAACCAAGATCGCGCCTATTTCAATTATCCCACATATTGTTCAGTTGCGTAGACACTTGTACCACAAAACTTCACCAATTTTAAGACACAATATCCACTATGAATCAATTTGCAAATAATTAAAATAGACACCGAACCGAACTTGACAAATGGCGCCAAAAAACTCCGATGTCAATCAAATGTCAATGTCAATACCATAGAAATAGAATGTCAAAGAACAACAATGTCAATAAACATGTGATCCGAAAACGAATGCATACATTTTATATAAGATACGAAAAAAATTACTTAGATTCATAAAATATGACTATATATGGTAAAGGAAATTAATAAACTATGTTCCATACTGTTTTCTTCGTCGATAAACGAATAAATGTAGAGAAATTTGGTTTTAGAGAAATTTGTGGCAATATCTTATTTACCTGTGAAAAGTGTGATTACTTGGATTGTTTCTTTTTGTCACATCACATTACTTAGAGCACAAGACACCATGGCTCCACGATACCTTTATTTTAAATTCTAATTAAGATTAACAAATATTTTAAACAAAATGTGATTGTTCATTTGCTAGGCGGGACGCTAGGGGCTCTTACTGTGAAAAATGTTGGCACATGTCACTTTATCCTTTGTCTCTTTTTTACATAGACCGTGTCCGTATGATGTTAACTTCTCTTTTCCACGCTTTGTTGGTCTTCTTGAGCGCAGCGAAAATTTTTCTATGTCTATGGTCAATACAGTCTTCATTTTCCACTTGAAATAGGAATAATGTAAACTTTCCTTTATTCAAAATCAAATAAAAACTGTTTTTTTCGCGAAGCTACCATGATTTAGTTAAGATGATTAATATAATGAAAATATTAGAAAAAATCGGCTCACCCGTAGCAACGCAGACGGGACTCGAACCCGCACCCTTAGGATTCCGGCCCAATGCACTACCAGTTATGCTACCGAGCCACTAATGGACTTGGCGAAATTTTCAAATACTTTCTACGTTTCCGCTGAAGATCAGCGCCATCTCACCGATGTGAAGAGAATCACTTCGACATTCGAAAGCAGCTTCTTTGCAGATGCTAGCTAGACAATCAATTAAGGTGAAACAGTCATATAATTTTAACTTTTTAGATTTTTTGCATTCACAATGCTATTTTTATATTAAGATGATTAATATAATGAAAATATTAGAAAAAATCGGCTCACCCGTAGCAACACAGACGGGACTCGAACCCGCACCCTTAGGATTCCGGCCCAATGCACCACCAGTTATGCTACCGAGCCACTAATGGACTTGGCGAAATTTTCAAATTTTTTCTACGTTTCCGCTGAAGATCAGCGCCACCTCACCAATGTGAAGGGTGCGGGTTCGAGTCCCGTCTGAGTTGCTACGGGTGAGCCGATTTTTTCTAATATTTTCATTATATTAATCATCTTAATATAAAAATAGCATTGTGAATGCAAAAAATCTAAAAAGTTAAAATACCATGATTTATTTGAAAATTAGACACAAAACATCAAAATACAATATAATGTCAAATGACATTGACAGTTTTTCTATAGACAAACGTCAGAGCGTTTTACAACCATCAATTTTGATGGTTGTTTGGTTGCAACGCTCTGACGTTTGGAACGGGAAAGTTGTTACAACCGAACGTCACGCTCTAATGTTTGGAACGGCGTAAGAGCGTTCGGTTGCACTCGGAGCGTAGGTTCGGAACGACCCTCAGTGGATTAACGCATAGAGTAAAGGTATGATTCCGATGTCTGCAGCACTGCTGCGCGACACTGCTGCGCGACAGTGCTACGCGACACTGCTGCGCGACACTGCCGCGCGACACTGCTGCGCGACACTGCTGCCGAGCTCGGAATGTAGTCTCATATAAACCTATAGAGAATGTATGGGGACCAGTGGTGTTGCGGCAGCAGTGTCGCGCAGCAGTGTTGCGCAGCAGTGTCGCGACGCTTCTCCGCTCACTTCAAATTGAGCCTTTCAAACGTAACATTACGATTCAATTTGGAGCACATAGCTGCAGTGCTGCGCAGCAGTGCTGCCGACATCGGATCGGAATCATACCTTTAGATAAAAAATGGTTTAACGCCTGGCCCAGCGATTGCTAATCGTTGGTAAAGTCGGTCATGGGTCACCAAAAATTTATTATCTCGAGCTCCTCCGTGCTTCGGAAGGCAAGTTAAGCCATTGGTCCCGAATGCATTTGCAGTCGTTAACACCCACCAATCCGCATTGGGACCGCGTGGCGGGTCAAGGGCCCATTCTCCATATCCACCCATAAGGAAGGCCTGTGCCCCAGCAGTGGGGACATTAAAAATGGCTGATGGTCATACTAGGTTTATACAGGGTGTCCCAAAACTTTGCCACACGGAGGGAAAGTACCTTAAATATTGAAGATGGGAAATTTTACTGAAAGAAGACTTCATTTTGTTTTGAAAAATAATTGCAACTGCATTCAAAGATTTTTTACGACACCAATCCAAAGGTTTACTAGTAAAGATTATTTTTTCTTAAGTGACACAGCATCTTAAACAAAAGGAAGACCATGAAATTTAACATTTAAATTCTAATTATTACGGATTACATAAATTTGTATCGAATCTTATGCGATTTAAAAAAAAACATTGAATGCAGTTCCGTTTTTTTTTTTAAAAACAAAATGAAGTCTTCTTTCAGTAAAATTTCCTATCTTCAATATTTAAGGTAGATTCCCTTTATGTGGCAAAGTTTTGGGACACCCTGTATACTACCACCATACATACACTACCGAAGTACAAAACAACTGGATTCTGGATAAATCCTATTAAAATAAAACACGTTTGATGACTATTATTTAAACAATTTATTACTCTACATATTAAATAGCTATTTCTGATTATAGTAACATATCAGATAGACGAAAAACATGATTTTACATAACATTTTCGCTTACAAATTAATATTATACTTATAGCAAAAAATATGTCAATAAACAAAATTTAATTAAAGTGGTGTTATAAATTATTTCTTGCAAATAGGTTGTGAGTTCCCCCAATATGTTACTGTAAACATATAAAATTGATGGTGACCGGAATCCGCAGATATCTGTAAAAAAACACAGTAACAGTGAATTTTTACACGACTGCCCAAAAGAGTGTATATGTGTTCAGGGTTCACGTATGTTTGTGGGTATGTGAGTTTCTTTATTCCACTATAACTTCTAAATGGCTCAACGGATTTGAATGTATGGGGTATCGTTAGAATCCTTACATCATTCCGAGTGACACTGGCTATATTTTTTTTTAAAGTCTAAATGTTAAAAAAAAAAATTCTTTAATTATTACAATATGGGCATCAAATGATTCCAAAACTATATAATTTGTCACTAAAATGTGTGAAATAAAAAAAATATATTAAAAACACGACTGCCTTGCCAAAACGAACTAAAAAGTTAAATAACAAGTGGCATTGCAGTCGGAAATTAAATTGTTTCACAAAATGGTCCCCCGACTGCAATGACACTTGTTATTTAACTTTTTAGTTCGTTTTTGCAGGGCAGCCGTGTTTTTAATATTTTTTTGTTTTTATTTTTAACGCAACATACAACTTGTAACAGAATTAATGGCTAAACCAGAATAATATTTTAGATAGGGACCATCAAACTGAACAACTTTTACTATGGGACCAACTCTAAATCGGGAAAAAAAAATCAGATTTTTCATACATAAATTAATTATGAAAATGTATGAAACAGCTGATTTTTTTTCGCGATTTCAGAGTTGGTCCCATAGTAAAAGTTGTTCAGTTTGATGGTCCCTATCTACCATATTCTGGTTTAGTCATAATTTAAATAACGGAATCTAAAAAGGCAAGCATGAATGAAACATATTTTGGCCATGTTCTACAGCAAAACGTTGGCCCTGTTTTACAGCAACAAGTAAAATAGTTGACTCTTGCTTTACATCAAAAACTTAATTCTTCACCTCATTACTCTGTCATCCAGTAGAACCTGGAGCTGAAGCGCGCGGGCACCCTCTCCCTGTCGTCGGGCAGCGCGGGCGTCGCGTTGTTACCTATACCACCTTGGGCTCATAGACAACATGCATCCAAAAAGGTACTCACCTTATTTACTCGGTCGTAATGTAGAGTACAGCCCTGTTCTACAACAATTAGTTGGTTCTGATCTACAGCGAAAAGTTGGCTCTGTTCTATAACAAAAAGTTGGCCCTGTTTGACAGCATAGTCCTCTTCTGTAGCAAAAAGTTGGCCTTGCTCTCCTGCAACAAGTTGGAAAAAAGTTTTGATTCATCGCTCACCTCATTTACTCTGTCGTCGGGCAGCGCGGGCGTCGCCTACGGGTACACCGCCTTGGGATCAAAGGTTTATCTTAAAAATGTATCCTCACAGTCCTTACCTCATTTACTCTGTCATCCAGTAGAACCTGGAGCTGAACCGCGCAGGCACCCTCTCCCTGTCGTCGGGCAGCGCGGGCGTAGCGTCCGGGTACACGGCCTTGGGCTCGGGGGCCGGCTTCGGTCTGACAAATATAAAAAATAAAAAATCAGTTCATCATCAGCCTATCATCGTCCACTGCTGGACATAGGCAATGACGAAGGAATAACAAGGACCTGACATACCTACGAAAAAAGCGTGGATACCTACTTCATTCATTGTTCTCCATTCAAACGCAACTAAACATGGCGGCTTAGCTTAGTGTACATACACCTTTCGTCGCTTATATTAAAAAATGCATATTCGCGGTGTTGTAATATAAGCGACGTTATGTAAACAGCATAGAGCCGAAATTGTTACATGTAAACGCAACACAATATCGGACAACGGACACGGCACGCGCCTGACGTCATGAATCCTTTGTTATTGCAGTTTGTGCCACTTCCATAGGTTTCCTTTTCTGAGGACACAGGCCTCTCCAAGTGCACGACACCGAGTACGGTCTGCGGCTACTCTCATCCAGCTTTTGCCAGCCACCTTGCGAAGATCGTCGCTCCACCTTGTCTGAGGGCGTCCCACACTACGTTTGCCCATAGGCGGTCTCCACTCAAGAACTCGTCTGCCCCAGCGGCCATCAGTTCTGCGGCTAATATGGCCGGTCCTCTGCCACTTCAGCTTGCTAATCCGGTGGGCTATGTCGATCGCATGCCTCATATAAAACGTGTAACAAAAATACCCCAAATCAGGCCTCCTTCACTCGCTCAAGGTCGCGCGATAAGCACCTACCGCTAGCCGTGCCTACGAGGGCACAAGTGAGCAGCGGGCCGCCACACGCCCGCCGCCGTACGAGCGCGGCATCTTACTGCCTGCGTAGCTATTGTCTTTTTATAATAGTAACAATGTCGAATCGCCATTACTATGCCGTGTACGGATGTCAAAATCAAAAAACCAATTAACTATTGTCGTTTTTCACATTATGATATATGCTACACAGTTCATTTAAAGGAAGATGACCCTAACGTTGCGTCGTCAGAAAAGGTAAGAGCACGCGATAGAAAGAGAAGCAACTACTATTAGCGCTGCGCGACCTGAATTGCACTTTATTGTGTTGAAGCAAAAGTCGCTATTTATTTAAATGACTTTGCGGAATGCTGCTTCTGTACTTGTACTATAATGCAGATATTAGACGGACCTTTTTTCGTTCATTTTCGATGCTTCATCGCAGTGAAGCATCGAAAATGACGTGTCTAATTAAGTAGATTCATCTTTCATCGCGATGCGCCTTTTCGATGAAAGTCACTAGACGGCAGTGCAGTTTCATCGGCATCGGACTTTCATCAGTCATCAATCACATCGGAAATGAACAATAAATGACGCGTGTAAACAGTGCCATTCACTGCAGTGAACGGCATGTTGTCACTAACCTATTTATGTTTATTTTAAAATGCCTTTATTTTTCGTTTTTAGACTTTTTTCAACCCGCACCATGCAACATGCATACAAGCAGTGCATGCAAGCATTTTTTTTCTCTTTATTTAACTTTTAATTCTTTAATCAAAATTATCACGTACAACCTGTTGCCGCGAAATTTTGTGAGAAATGAGAAATACTACATTCATTTTACATTTAGTGTCTAAATACTAAAAGTCGTTCACTGGTCACTAGTCACTGCCTTTTTCATCGAAAATGAAGCACTTTTGATGACCGTCTAATATCTGCATTAGTTATTCTGTGCCCAAATGCAAAATATGGTAAATAGAGATTAACAAACTGAACAACTTTTAGTATGGGACCAACTCTGAAATCGTGAAAAAAAAACAGAAACAAAAATTGATAACGAAAATATCAAAATGTTTTAAAATTTATAAAATTGCTCCACAAATACGTTTTGTTTTAGTGAATTAAATTCTGTAAAAGAGATATATTTCACGGAATATTTACCTCTTAGTGTCGTGGACGCGCGCCTCGCAGAAGTAGCCGTAGCTCGGCCTCTCCAAGTTTAGTTTATCCAGCATGCATTTATCATACACGCCCTGGGTGTTGCGGCATCTGGAAACAAAATAAGGATCTTAACAAATTTCATCTTATTCATCAACGCCCGAGAGGTCGCCGGCGACCGAGACTATAGTTGTAAACGAGCGGCTCGTGAGCCGGTAGTAACTGAAACGAGCGGCTAGAAACGAATAACGAGCCGCTTGATACCGGGGAGATACCCGCACCCTGATTATCTAAATATAAACTATTTAGCGACTGGTTTCATTTGATAAACATTGCTACTTTTCTTTGGTATGTTTTTTTCACCACAAAAAGAAGTAGCGTTGTATCACATTCATCTGTCAAATGAGACCGCTCGCTAGGTGGTTTCTAATTAGATAATCAGCCCGCCGATCTGAGCATCGAAAAAAAACCTTTATTATATTTTTTATTGTTAAACTCTTATTTTTATGATATAGTAGCACATATTATGTTATGCTATTTTCGTTTTTGGTGCATTAAAGAAATACAACTAAATGTCTACTATTATACTAGGTAGCTGCCCACACTTATTTAATGAATAAATACCTTGTTTTAAAACATCTCTCACAAATAAATTATTAAAATAGTCCTTCCACTGCTGTGTCACATTTTGTATAATAATTTTCAGTTTTTAACACTTAATACAGATTAAAATGTCATGGTTTATGTCTATTTATATTAAATGTATCCTATAGTAAATAAATCAGAAGAGACACAACAAAAACAAAAAACTAATTCATATGAATATGTCAATGAAATGTAAGCCGTTTCGAGCCGCTAGTTATTGCTGGAAATGATAACGAGCCATATAAGCCGTTTCTAGCCGCTAGGCTAGAAATGTTAGTAACCAGCTTCACATCTATAACCGAGACACAATAGAAAATCTATTGGGTCTCGTTTTCCGGGCGTTGACGAGTTAAAGGAGACAAGTATGTATGGTTGTATGTACTACCAGGACTCTGTCACTCCGCGCGCGAGTATGAAACGCTCGGCGTCCTCTGAGAGGACAAAATTATGTCAGAAAAGAGGTAACTACTAAGTGAATGTTTTGGAGCGAAGGGAGCGCTCTGTGACCTGAATTGCACTTTATTGTGTCGGAGCAAGAGCACAGAATAGATATAAGTACTACCGTACAGAAAGGAAACTCTCCGCCCCGCCCCGCAATCAATTACCTCACCGCGCCCCGCGAGTTCGTGTGCCGAACTGCCGAATCCAGGGTTGGTAGGTTGGGGGTTTTTTTTAGCATTTTTGGGGAAAAATTATGGTCTTGGCGAAATTTTGGGGAAATGAAATGTTTGGGGAGAAAAAATATACAAGGAAGAATTTTGGTTGGAATATAACTCCGATATTGTTAATCTGACCATGTTAAGCGAAGATGAAGTTTCGGAAGTTCTAAACGGTTTAGATGATGCAGCCCACTTATTTTCTAATTTTCAAAATCTATCGCAATCGCTTTCATTTAACAGATGAATGTGACACATTGCTGCATTTCTTTGGCATGTTTTTATTAGTGGCAATAAGAAGCATCAATGTATCACATCCTGAAAGCGATTTAAAGGACGAACAAAGTACAGAAAAGGACATAGGATACCTTTTATCCTGAATAATGCATTGTTCTGTTCCCGAGGGATAAACAAAATACTATCCACGCAGATGAAGTTCACTAGTTTTAACTAAAGAGGAGTTAGAAAGGAATAACTGACTATTCAATCACATACTGTTTCAAACTAAAGTCTCCTGAGCTCTTGTCAATGCAGTGAGCGTACTGGTTGAACTCGCTCATGCAGGCGCTCTTGACCTTCTGGAAGAACTCCATGGTGCAGGCGGTGACCACCTTGCCCTCGTTGATGCACTTCCGAGGGTCCTGCTCCTCCATACGGCAGAGCATGTACTCCTGTTGACGTTGAGATGTTGGTAATTACATTTTGTATTATGAACAAATACACAATGGTGTCAATTCAGTTAGCAACGACTTAACTAAATTGACAGGACTGAACTAAATTTAGTTTTCCATCCTTTTCTTTCTGTATCGAAAAGACAAGAACAGAATGCTAAAATTAAGTTCAGTCCTGTCAATTTAGTTAAGTTGTGCTAACCGAATCAACACCATTGTAAACATAATCAAACAATGCATTGTTTTTAATGGAAGCTTAGTTAGTACCTACTAGTATCTCCTTTTAATATCCCAATGGTCTTGGATTCGCATCCTGGCGGAGGCTCTTCACCAAATCATTTGTTCTTGAACCAAAGCTTTGGTTGTAGACACATTAGAACCCAGAATTCTTGATTCCAAGTGTATGAAACGTGATTCTTTTAAAAAACTATGTCCAATTTTGACAAAATCAATGTATTATTTTTCTGTTACTAAATTATGCTGTTTTAGATTCTTCATACTTACTTTTGCCTCTCTCTTTAAATCTCTAAAGTAGCATTGGTAAACACATTATAGGTAAAACTAACCAACATTCAAATATGTTCTACAATAATTGTAACCATTATTGTTTATTAATTTTTTAATCTACTTTTGACATGTGAAAAAGAAGACAATTAAATTTTTATTTGCAATAAATCAACTCTTCTGCGAATCTTCACCTGTCTGAGGTGCTACGGGTGAGTTGTTATTTTTTTTACTTTTTACACGACTGCCCAAAGCAAAAAGAGTGTATATGTGTTCAGGGTTCATGTATGTTTGTGGGTATGTGAGTTTCTTTATTCCACCATAACTTCTAAATGCCTGAACTGATTTGGATAAATGGGGTATTGTTAGAATCCTTACAGCATCCTGAGTGACATTGGCTATATTTTTTTTAGAAAAAATTAATATGGAGACTGTACGACGCCATTTTCAAATGTGAAAAAAAAATTTTTTTAACACCAAAAATTAAAACTGTTTCCCAGCAATAATTTTGAACAGAAATGGTCCTGATGATGGGCAGAATACGTAGACCTCGGCTTCGTTGAGGGTCTTGTTACACCCGGTAGACTATTACATGTAAACTTATAACAATACGTAAGGCCAATAATAGATTTCCCTTTTAAACATCCATTCTTAATTTTAACCTGTTTTTGAACTGTTTTTATAGTAGGTGCCTGTTTCACAATCAATGATTGTTAAACCTGCCTGCCTGCCTGCCTGCCTGCCTCACAATCAATGATTGTTAAACAGGTTCTGTTCCAGTTATCGACTAAACCAGAAGTAATCAATCAATAATTTTTCTAGTATATTAGTTATCTTAATTGTTATTTACTTCTTGGCAAACTAGCTTATTCCTTGTTTCTTTTTTAACACTTACATAAAAAACCGTAAGTTGTAAAATATACAAAATTGAGCAGAAAGTAAACAAACTAGTAAACATTTGTTAAAATGAATTTAAAGAAATTCAAGACTTATGTATTACATAATATAGCAATGATTTTAGCCAAGAGAATGTTAAAGAAAATAGGTCTTCAGTTGCATGTTTCAAACAGTATAAAATTCATCTTTTTAGTATAAACATAACCTCTCTTTTGTGAGATTATGCAATCAAATAAGAGCAAAAAACAACAACTTATACACTCATAAAGCAATAGAATCAAATCTATTTGGTATTTAGAGACAATAAGTGAATGTGTACTCACATTATTAGCGTGTTCACAATATTTTCCGAGGTGGAACGACCCAGCAAAGAGAGTGGAAGTAGACAAATTGACTTCTTGCACTGTCAATGCTGAGTCTTCGGGCAAACTGATGTCCGCGGTTAGCACCATTTTTAACTAATACAATTTCACTACGAATTTGAATGATAAAACCTCAAAATAAATAGGAATATTTTCTTCCACAATTTTGTGGAAGAATATTTTTGAATAGGTAACCCTATTTTTTATAAAAGCTATGATTGACAGGAGAGACAAAGGCAAAAGATATTTGTCGTCCATAAGTGTGAACGAGATAGCTACATTATATGTCGCTTCCTTTAGGCCGGCCACACACAGACGTAATCACGTAACGGAATTCCGAACGTAATTTCGACAATGTATGAAGATTCCGTACGGAAAAAACACGCTTGTGTGTGGCAGCCCATAGATTTTGTATGCAGCTGCTGCGTTCGGAATCACGTACGTACGGAATTCCGTTGCGTGATTCCGTCTGTGTGTGGCCGGCCTTATTTGGTAGGTTAATAATAGTATGATGACGTTTGACAGCTGTTCAATTCCGCTCCGTTTCACGTAAATTAAATACACGATATAAAATGCAAAATATTTATTTTTTTATTTCATTGACATAAAAATATGAATCAATAATGACTAGAATTAAACTTGTCCATAAATCCAAAGCAATCGTTGATATTTTGATACAAAAGCCCAGCTTTAAGCTTATTTCTTCATTTCAAAGTGGTCTCCAAATGGATAGCCCTCGTCTTGACTATATTCAGTAAACCGCTCATCTAAAATTAAAATAAATTATGTATGACTGAACATTACCTTTATTTAAAATTAGGAACTGAGTATGAGTTAAATTAAAATTAGTAGAATATTAATTATCGGTATCGGTCTCTAGGCGCGTAGCGCGAACATCACAGACCGAACGAGGGCAGCGCGGCTGGCTAGCACGAATCAATCAGCCCACTGATTTTGTAATTTTGTTGCAATCAACTCTGACAATCGCAGTGACATTGCTGCTTTAGTAAGAGAACCAATGTGACAACTATCTTACTTAAAGCAGCAATGTAACTGCGCTTTCAATTGATTTCAATCGAGAATTGTTAGCAACAGACTTACGTAAGTGAATCTCCGTTATTTCTTACTTCCTGCGTCATTGCCGGCACTCAAAAATTTTTAAAAACCAATGCATCACAAGGAATAAATCAAAAATATGCCATCATCTAGGTACATTAGAGTACAATAATAAATTGCATTAATTTGCATATTCTTGATTTATTCCTTGTGATGCATTGGATTTTTAAAATTTTTCGAGTGCTGACAATGACGCAGGAAGTAAGAAATAACGGAGATTCAGCCACCTGCCAATCGTAAAACCATAAAAAAAAACATTCGTAGTTCCCGGTTTTTCGTAGGCTTTTGGGGTAGGGTAGGTTACTTAGGTACTTACCTATAAAATTTGGAGCCAGAGCTAGTAGGCAATAAAAAACTTAAAAACAGACACGACCTAAAAATCAAAGCTTTATATTTTTTACTAACCTCCATATTGCACGTAGTTTTCTCCAGGTAATTGATAATACTTAGGGATATCGTAACGATTTACCTGAAAACGAAATAACAAATAAATAACTAATGACAATGCACGTGGAAAAGAACAGTTAAGGTCATTGGGCATATTTGACCTGCTTGATAAAAGTTCGCGTACAGAAACCAAACCAGTTTTATATTGAAGGATTCAATCCCACTTTTCAAAATACCTATGTATTATTTTTTTATGTACCGACCGGCAGAAAAAAGTTATTTCACATTATGTGTGTGAGTATACGTTATTAAACTTTTGTTAATAAAACAGAAGTTTTTACTTTCAGCATTATTATTGAAATGCTATGATAAAATGATAAAAATTGATAAAAACATGTCCTGCAAGAATGCGACCCAAACCACTGCGTAGCAGATACATTTATCTAAATACCTAGCCCTATTTCGTTTGTGTACGCCGTAGGTCAAATGTTCGAACAAAATGCCCAATAACCTTTTAACACACAAAGATACTCACCGAATCATAATTTCTCCTCCCCATTCTCGGAATATTTTTATTCGTTTTTATCACATAGCCCACTGAGTTTTGGTCGAAAGGTCCCCCACTTTCGTCACTTCTCCCGATTCTTGGTATATTATTCGATCTTACTATAGAACAATCGATTGTAACCAAAATATAACTTAGGCAGAATGCTACTAACGCACATGCCAGTTTCGCCGCCATGTTGACGAAGTTTAACGTGGGTAGTTTGACGACTGAAAAACTTCTGATGATTCTAAACATAGGAGCTAAGGTTTTAAAGGCAGAATTCGATCCATCCCCTATTTTCGAAAGATCGTTTGATTTTATCATCTCGCTCGTTCAAACGATTGGGAATGGTAATAGCTTACTAGATGATTATCTCGGAATGCGGGTACTTACCTAAATAATCGGTTGATAGCCAAACATTGACCTCTATATTATTACACTGGACTGGCTGCTGTCAAACTGCTCTTGTGCCTACAGTGCTGCCAACTAGTCTGAGCGAAAACGCGCTGTCAACGCTCTAAAAAAGCGCTAGATTGCGCTAAAAGGGCATTTTAAAAAAAAGCGCCAGATTTCGCGCTAATCACGAATGGTTTTACTATGTATTTGCTCTTTGCAAGAGCGTCGCCTACCCCCCCCCCCCCCCCCCAGAGGTTAAAAAAATTGAAGTAGATTATCTATTAGAATGCTTGGTGTACCATAATAATACGTATAAGTAATATAATAAGTATCGAATTTGTATAATTTTAATAGATTCACCAAGCATTCAACCAAATAAATGCAGCAGGCCAGCAGGTAAATACTTAATCTATTAAAATAAAAAAAAGCGCTAGATTTAGCGCTAGGCGCTAAAACGCGCTTCGAGCCAAAAAAAGCGCTAGATCTGGCGCGAAACGCGCTAAGTTGGCAGCACTGCTATTTGATTTCCGCCATTTTGGCGCTGTAGGACGTAGCGTGAGCATAGCGTGAGGGACATGGTACTAAAGTCTGAAGTCTGGAGAGACCATCACGGCAACCATTTTCATTGTACACGTCAAAATTAGTTCTTTAAACGCACGCTAGTGGCGTTTCAAATAGGCACAAGAACTTTGCTGTCAAATCATACAGACAGCCAGTCCAGTTAATAAGAAAAATAAATTTTCATGTCAATGTAGCCAAAGCACCACAGCCTCTGTGGTCTAGTGGTTCGCCCACCTTTGTAAGACGCAGGGGTCCCGCGTTCGATTCCCAGGAGGGGGACACATTTGTACACGGTTTGGTTGGTAGTAGGTTTCAAGTCTGCCAGGCTAGCTACCACAATCTATCATCCATCTTACCTAAGTCTAATGCCAACACAACGATTTAAAAATTGTTGTGTTCCGGCAGTTAGAGGTAAGATAGCCAGTTCCTCAGTGGTGAGCCAACTTCGGCCTTATCGTCACTTAACATCAGGGCTTGGAGCAACGCGGCTTAATAAAAGCCATTGCGTTGCTCTAAGCATCAGGGTGAAGGCCAAGCACTCACTATCCCGTTGTGCATAAAAAACCGGTCAAGAGCGAGTCGGACTCGCACACCGAGGGTTCCGTACCATCATAATTGCACCATCAAACCACACTGCAGAGTAGAATAATAAAATTAGTATTGCAGTTTTAGGTCAGCGCCATCTCTTGACCGATAGTGGAACTAATGTTAACTTTTTTAGAAATTTGATAATTCTAAAAAAGTGAGTATTGAGACATCGTTTTATTTTTCCTGTAATATTTATATAAACTGCTATCACGTAGAATTATTTCAGATTTTTCTCTTTGCAAACTTCGGAGATAAAGGGGGGAACGGTATTTTTTTTTACATTTTTCATCATAAGTCGAAAACTGTGCGGACGAAAACAAAAAGAAAAAATGATTGAAAACGTGCAAACGGCGCTCTTACATATGATACCCCACATGCCCTAGTAGCCGCATTTCAAAGGACATGGATGGTTTTTCCAAAGGCCGCGGTCCATCAAGTCCATCTGCTACGAAATTTCTACTGCTTGTTGTGTATATTATTGTGGATTATTTGACAAAAAACTACAATATAAAGTACTCCCGTTCTTTTTAAATAATTATTTATTAATTAAAAGTAAAATAAAATAATCGAGCTGGCAACACACAGAAGTACATGCACCATGGAAATAGTACTATAAACCGGAATGAGCGCTTCGCCCCAAAACGAGCCGACAGAGAGGTCAAGTAGATGTATGTGTCCTTTTCTTCATTAGGGTGACCAAACCGTATGGTTGGCCGGAGACATACATAATACTTTAAACTGTTTAATATAAACTTAAATACCTAGGTAGTTCTTTATTTATAATTAACACTTTTTACCGCGTTTTTATTAGGTTGCTTGCTCTTTTGTTTGTTTGAGCACAAATTTTGCAAACGATTTTATACCAAATTCCCGATGAGCTAGAGACTTGAAACTTTGAACACAGGTCAGAAATGGAAGGAAATGCAATATTACAGTGTCATTGAGGTGATCTGATAATGGAGCCGGAAGAACGCCACAGGAACTCTTTGATGAATGAAACTATACAACCCCATCGTGTTTGGGCTTATTAGAATTGTCTTGACAAGTACTCTGACGGGAGACGAGGTTCAGGGTCGGATGATGAAGTCTGGATTCCATGCCATAGGAACTCAATATTGAAATCATGCAACCCCATCGAGTTTGGGAGTTTGAATCGTCTTGACGAGTGTTCTGTTGGGTAATAGTATCCAAGAGTCTGATGATGGAGCCGGAAGAAGGCCACAGGAACTCTGCAATAAAACCTTTCAACCCCATCGTTTGGACTCGTTTGAATGGTCTTAACGAGTACTCTGATAGGCGGTGGTATATTTTTAGTTTAGCTCGTTAACTAAAAAAAAGAAAATTAATATTTATTTAAAAAAAATATTTTTTAAGAAAAAATTATTTATCACGTTTTTATTAAGTTGCTTTTTTGTTTTTATTTTTTAAGTATGGTAATTCAACCAATTAAAATCTAGTTTATTCAATTCAATTTAATTTCAAGTGTAAATAATTACGCAACTTTAAAGTTTATTCCAATTTTTAATAAAACCGGCCAAGTGCGTGTCGGGCCACGCGCAGTAGGGTTCCGTAGGTACATTATATACCATACCATATTTTAATACCGCTATCATTTTTCGTCTGAAAAAATAACTTTGTTTTTCACAGTGTTTGTATGAATGACAAAGTTATATTTGCGGTTTTGGAAAATGTACTATATCTCAAAAACTAATTACTGTATCTCGTTCAAACCAATTTTCGTTGAAAGTGTTTATTAAGATCTATAGCATATATTTTTTTTAGATTTTTCACCCTCTTACTTTAGAAGTTAAAGGGGGGGGGACACACATTTTACCACTTTGGCGGCAGATATCTTTCAAACGGTTGACTTTGAAAAAAAATAGTCTTAGAAACCTCAATGTCATTTTTAAAGACCTATCTATAGACACCCCACAAGTATTGGTTTGATGAAAAAAAATATTTTCAGTTTCAGTTCCATGTATGGGGAGCCCCCCCTTAATCTTTTATTTTTTTTATTTTTGTGTAAAAATCGTAAAGCGGTTCACAGAATACACCTACTTACCAAGTTTCAACTATGTAGTCTTAATACTTTTGGAATAAAGTGGCTGTGACATACGGACGGACAGACAGACAGACAGACAGACAGACAGACAGACAGACAGACAGACAGACATGACGAATCTATAAGGGTTCCGTTTTTTGCCATTTTGGCTACGGAACCCTAAAAATGCAATGTGCGTGAACTTCGGAAAAACAAATAAAAGTTGGAAAAACAAGTAAAAGTAGGAAAACATTGTCTAGTGATCTGTAGTTAAAAAAAGATGGAAACGATTTTCGACTTTATTGACGTTTGAAATTCAATTGCTTTTTCCCATAATTATACTTGTACATTTACTTTGCTGTTTCATTAAAAACTGTTATTTTGGTAAAGATGTCAATGAGGTCTAAAATACTTGCACCAATTTCTTTACTTGTGAAATTAATAAAATGGGTGCAAGAGATTTACGACGGCACAATGTTAAAAATATAAAAAAAAACAAAATGGCGGCCAACTATATTGTTCGTGGGTCGATTTTATGAAACTCGATTTTGTTACTATTTTGACCAAAATATAACAAAGAAATGTTAAAAATATAAAAAAATATGGCAGCCAACTCTTTTATTTGTGGGCTGATTTGAATGAAACTCGGTTTTTAGTACTAATTTGACAAGAAAATAATAACACAATATGTATTGAAAAAATTAAAAAAATCTAAGATGGCAGCCAACTTGTTTGTTTTTGGGCCGATTTCGATGAAACTCGGTTTTTGGTAATATTTTGACAAGAAAATAACAACGCAATTTTTAAAATACTAAAAATCTAAGTGGCGGCCAACTTTTTTGTTTTTTTGGGCCGATTTCGATGAAACTCGGTTTTTGGTTACTAATTAGACAAAAATAACAACTCAATGTAAACTGAAGGAAAAATCAAAAAAGAAAAATTAAAAATTGCGTTGTTATTTTCCTGTCAAAATAGTTCCAAAAACCGAGTTTCATCTAAATCGGCCCAAAAACAAAAAAGTTGGCCGCCATCTTGGATTTTTTAAATTTTCAACATTGCGTTGTTATTTTCTTGTCAAAATCGTACCAAAAACCAAGTTTCATCGAAATCGGCCCAAAAACAGAAAAGTTGACCGCCATCTTGGATTTTTTAAATTTTCAACATTGCGTTGTTATTTTCTTGTCAAAATCGTACCAAAAACCAAGTTTCATCGAAATCGGCCCAAAAACAAAAAAGTTGGCCACCATCTTGGATTTTTAGTTTTTTAAAAATTGCGTTGTTATTTTCTTGTCAAAATAGTTCCAAAAACCGAGTTTCATCGAAATCGGCCCAAAAACAAAAAAGATAGCCGCCATCTTGGATTTTTTAAATTTTCAACATTGCGTTGTTATTTTCATGTTGAAATAGTACCAAAAACAGAGTTTCATCGAAATAGGCACACAAACATGAATTTGATTATTATTATTAATTTTACCGTCTCGCCTGCGACCTCTAGCCATTTCAATAGAACAATTTCGTTTTTTTGGAAATCCGAAATGGTGCAGTATTTATGGTCACACTAGTTTTGTAAAGTAACATTTCCTATAGTAGAGGAGAGGCCAGGCCTTCAAAATTGAAATCCCGTCGGACAAGCGAGTGCTCTACCGACAACTGGTATCATTGTCTTCAGCATGATCTCCTGAACAATAATATAGCGGTTGTCGCATTATAAAGTGGTGGAGGGGGGAAGGGGGGGGAGGGAAAGGGTGCAAAATTCGGTTATCAGAGTTTGGCTAATTTCTCCATAACCACTTGTTCGATTTAAACAAATAAACTGTCATATGGTAGGTAATATTCTTAACAACAGATTTTATCAAACAATGGTTTTTGTAGATACTATAGTTTATGAAATAATTAGATAAAATATGAATTTCAAATAAAGAATTTTTTTGTTTTGTAGAATTGAAGCAGTAAATTGAAATAAACTACTATGGAATTAAAACTATGAAAATTTGCTCCAAAAAAAAAAATATCGGTGAATAGCCCAGTCATTCCCCTATATAGAATAATAAACTTGTTAAACATTTTTGTCTAGTAACTAGCTAAAAAAATGTTTTTTGTGTCGCGTGGCGAAATTTTTTCTTCCATTTTTTTTCTTAAATCCTCTACAGAATTAAAAGTATGAAGATTTGCCTCAGGAAAAAAATAACAGTAAATAGCCCAGTTATCCCATCATATAATGATAAACTTATCAAACATCTTTGTCTAGTAATTATGTTAAAAAAAATATTTTTATTGCGTGGTGAATTTTTTTAATCTTTTTTTTTTGAAAATCCTCTCCAGAATTAAGTCTATCAAAATTTGCCCCATAAAAAAATAATAGTGAATAGTCTAGTTATTTTTCTATATAGAATAATAAATTTGTAAAACATTTTTGTCTAATAACTGTGTTACAAAATGTTTTGTGGTGCGTGGCGAAATTTTCTTTACAATTTTTTTTTTCGAAAATCCTCTACAAAATTAAAACAATGATGATTTGCCTCAGAAAAAAATGCTGGTGAATAGCTTAGTTATTGCACTATATAGAAAAATAAACTTATCAAACATTTTTGACTAGAAATCATGTTAAAAAAATTATTTCTGTCACGCAGTGAAATTTTTTTTTAACATATCATTTTTCCAAAAATCTTCTACAGAATTAAAACTATGAGGATTTTCTCCAGAAAAAATAATAGTAAATAGATCAATTATCCCACTATATATATTAATAAACTTATCAAACATTTTGGTCTAGTAACTGTGTTAAAAATTGTTTTGTGTCACATAACACGGTGGACCTGCAAAGTTATGTTTAAATGAGTTTGCACGGCACAAAATATTTTTTAACACAGTTACAAGAATATTTGACAAGTTTATTATTTTATATAGTAAAATAACTGGGCTATTCACTATTATTTTTTTTCTGGGGCAAATCGTCATAGTTTTAATTCTGTAGAGGATTTTCGAACAAATGGTAGAAAAAATTTCACCTCGTGGAAAAATAAACATTTTTTTAACAAAGTTACTAGACAAAAATGTTAAACATGTTTATTATTTTATATATAGTGGAATAACTGGGCTATTCACCAGTATTTTTTTTCGAGGATAATCTTTATAGTTTTAATTCTGTAGAGGATTTTCGAAAAAAATGGTAGAAAACATTTCGCCACGCGACCCAAAAAAATTTTTAAGCATAGTTGCTAGATAAAAATGTTTAACAAGTTTATTACTCCATATAGTGAAACAACTGTGCTATGTACAAATATTTTTTTTCTGGGGCAAATCTTCATTGTTTTAATTTCATAGTACTTTATTTCAATTTACTGCTTCAATTCTACAAAACTAAAAAAGCCTTTGTTTGAAATTCATCTTTTTTCTATTTTTGTAATAAACTTTAGTATTTACAAAAACCATTGTTAGGTAAAATTTGTTGTTACGAGTATTATCTACCATATGACACCTTATTTGTTTTAATCGGACAAGCGGTTACTGAGAAATTATCCAAACCCTGATACCCGATTTTCGCATCTTTTCCCTCCCCTCCCTCCCCCCTCAACCACTTTATAATGCGACAATCGCTGTATTCTTGTTCAAGAGATCATGTTGAAGAATAAGAATACCAGTTGTCGGTAGAGAACTCTCCGGTTCGACGGGAATCGTCATTAGACGACTTTCGTTAAAAAGGTTTCCATATTATTCGGACAGTGACCTCCCGCACTATATCGATGATAATATTGGTGTCTTCCAGCCAAATTTCAAAACTAAAAAACAGACAGCAAGCCAATGACTGTGGCAATTTCACGTAATACTTTATACTATATGTACTTCTGTACTTTATTTTAATTTACTGCTTCAAATCTAAAAAACTAAAAATGATTTTGTTTGAAATTCGACTTTTATCTAATTATTTAATAAACTATAGTATTTACAAAAACCATTGCAAAATAAAATATGTTGTCAAGGATATTACCTACCCTAAGACACCTTATTTGTTTAAATCTGACAAGTGGTTGTTGAGAAAATTAACCAATTTCCGATACTCGACTTCCGCATCTTTTCCCTCCCCCCCTCCCCCCTCCACCACTTTATAATGCGACAACCGCTGTATTCTTGTTCAGGAGATCATGCTGAAGACAATGATACCGGTTGTCGGTGGAGCACTCTCTTGTCCAGCCGGAATCGTAATTAGACGACTTTCGTAAATGTGGCATCTCCTCTATAGATTGAAATTCTTAAATTGAAATTCGGCGCCAAGGTCAAAATCGGAGTTGCCAAGATTGACACTTCTATTTATTACCACCTCACCGATGATAGCTGATTAGCATTATTTTAGATATTTAATTAAATCAAAAGAGTAAGTTCTGTTATAAATTACAATTATTATGTGTCATTCTAAATTAATATTTAAATAGTATATATTCGACTTCCCATTCCGAATCCTTAATTTTGATACACTACTTGATTGGTAACGTACATATATTTAGTCCTACTATCGTGGTATTATTGTTTAGTAATGGCAATTGTGCGAACGAGACACCGACCTCCACCTGGTGTTGTCTCATTCACACAGTAGTGCCTTCAGTCAATGTCGTCGATAGAATTTCAACTCTATGACCAATGTAATAAAGTTGAATTTCTTTTAAACGATAGGTGAAAATTTTTGTAGAGTACTCACTCCCTATTATAAACCTCCTTGACATGCAGGCTAATCGCTAGGTCATCGATCGCCACAGAGTAGATTTTAACTATGGAAAGTACAATATTTTAACCTTTCCACTGCCGCGCGCGGTTCAACCATGCGTTTTAGACGCAAAGCTGCCGCAAAACGTCGCGTGATTCCGCTTGGAACATCCGTTCCGGTACATTGCGGAATTGCGCGAATTACTCGTATTATCCTAGTTTATAAACTATTTACTTTCATCTATTGTGCTTTAGCTCTACTTATCTCCATTCATCAGCAGCCCATCACAACTAGTGCGCCGAAAAAGACTCGAGCCATGGAAATGCCTCGAGATCGACCGAGCTCTCTAAAAGGCTCAGCCGTGAAAATGGCTCGAAATCGGCCAAGCTCTAAAAAGGCTTGAGCTCTGGAAAAGACTCCCGAGTCGTTGAGCTTCATACAAACAAGGCGAGCCATGTAAAACTACTCCGAGCTCTAGACAAAAGGACTCGGAGGCCTCGAGTCTTGTACACATAGACATAGAAAAATTTTCGCTGCGCTCAAGAAGACCAGCAGAGCGTGGAAAAGAGAAGTTAACATCATACGGACACGGTCTATGTAAAAAAGAGACAAAAAGGATCAAGTGACATGTGCCAACATTTTTTTACAGTAAGAGCCCCTAGCGTCCCGCCTAGCAAATGAGCAATCAGTTTGTTTAAAATATTTGTTAATCTTAATTAGAATTTAAAATAAAGGTATCGTGGAGCCATGGTGTCTTGTGCTCTAAGGCTTGTATTACAGAACGAGATTCAAGCACTGCTTGCTGCTTGAGTACAGTTAGAAAGGGATGGTGCTATTCATCGCATATAGCGCCATCCCTTTCTAACTGTACTCAAGCAGAGATTTGAGTCTGAGTTTGATTCTATAATACCAGCCTAAGTAAATGTGATGTGACAAAAAGAAACAATCCAAGTAATCAACTTTAAACTTTTTTAAATAAGATATTGCCACACATTTCTCTAAAACCAAATTTCGCTACATTTATTCGTTTATCGACGAAGAAAACAGTATGGAACATAGTATATTAATTTCCTTTGCCATATATAGTCATATTTTATGTATCTAAGACATATTTTACGTATCTCATATAAAATGTATACTTTCGTTTTTCGGATCACCTGTTTATTGACATTGTTGTTATTTGACATTCTATTTCTATGCTTGGACATCACTAGATGACTAGTGATGTCCAATCCGCAAGTATGAACTTGCGGATGGGAAAAAAAAACCAACGACATTTATAATAATAGTATTTAATACTTACGTCTTAGGGTTCTAAATAATTACTTACAATTTGTAATAAAAGATCTATCATTTAGATTTAGGGTTGTTAAAAGTTTAGCTAACTAACATTTATTTTTTGTGATTCTTTACTGGCAACACTAAAATAATTTTACCTCACAGGGTTCCAAACTTCCTCAACCGATTTTCAACTTTAAATACTACACGTTTAAGATAAAAATTAATTAAAGAAAGACAGTGAATTTAAAAAGTTTCAACTTATTGAGCTTCGATCAAGAATTCTTGATCATACTTTAATAGTTATTTATACAACTGTAATATAATGAGGGTTATTAGAACACGAATGTGGGTTTATGAATTTAAAGAGTTTTTAACTTATTGAAAGGGAGCTAATAAATAATTATTGACGTTGGACAGTAAATTAATTAACGATGGAATTGAATGTATACGAAAATTCGCTTTCAACAGGGGATGGCAACGCAAAGCTAATTGTAGATGTCGCTGCGTACGCTTGTTCCTAAGACAGTAGACGCTCAGAACAAATCTATGGGAAAATAGGTCTTTATTTTGTGGTCTTTTTTTTACCGAAAAAGACCATTGACCGATAATGGATACAAAAGACTATTATACAATGCAAGTGCCGGAATCGGAAGCCAAATTAATATGGTTTTATTCTTACAGAATTGTTTTTTTTCTTAATATCCTGATTTTTCGGAAATTTGTAAGTGCCAACATTTTTACAGCCTATTTTGATCATTTAAAAAAGCTATAAAACGATTTTTAAAGTAAAAGTCCTTTGTTTTGATAGTTATCGTGGAACAAGCGTACGCAGCGCCATTTTGACATTTGCCTTCCCAACATAGCAGACAACAAAATGACAGGTCTACATAATATACACTAGCGCCAAGTTAGCGGTAGTGCGCCGACTGGTGGACGATTCGTGAATCAGCCAAATTTTCCTGCCGTTTGGATTGTCTATGAACAAAACTTGTTAATGTCTTTCGGTTGTCTATGGAACACTCATCTCCCGTTTCCCCGTAGACCGACTGGTATGAACACTTGGTACTTCGGTGTGACACCTCCTTTCTCTATGACTGCGCGTACGAGGGAGAAAGGGTCCAGTTTCTTTCTGACGACCAGAAATCTGCGGGCAAAGAACATACTTTAAAGTAAAGCACATAGGTTTTAGTAAATTGTCAAACTGTTTATGAACCTTAAACTATTAGACTTACTACTTAACTGGTTGATTTGAACATTAAATATGTTTAGCCTTACTTGTCTATTTAGTAAACAGTTTTTGACAGTTGTTATAATATTACTTTTATATTTAAATCGTAAAACTAACTTTATAAAATTGTTATTGATTAATAACAATTTCTTTCGTTAGCGCTATCGCACACGTACAACTTTTGTCTCCGCAACTTTATTGTCTCTCACGTGATTTGTATGAAAAGTTGCAGACGACCGTATCGCTTCGTGTGCGCGCTTCCATATAAACCCGTGGACTTGATGTGAGAGACAAAACAGTTGCTGGGAGACTAACTGCCGATTGCACTAAACTTAAGGATCGCCTAAGTCTGTTCCTAACTACAATACGACCAAATTAAAACGGTGTCAAACTTAGCGGTCATGTAGCTGTCATTCGCCTACTTAACTTGGTGGAGTTGTAGTTAAGAAAAGACTTAGGCGATTCTTAAGTTTAGTGCAATTGGGTGTAAGTTGCCTGTGTGCGATAGCGCTTAATCAAAGACAAAAGTTGCCGAGCAACTTATTTGTCTCTGTCGCTGTCTCCTTGTCGAGATTTGGAAGGTGCGCACACGGAAGCGACAGCGACGCAACTATTTCGTAAAATTTAGCCTCATTCATCAATATGGCAATCATGTTTGTGTTGAATGTGTTTTGTTGAAAAAACCATTTGTTGTATTTTATAAATAATTATTTCTTTAAAGAGTTGGGGGAAGAAATAGTAGTTTGTTACACAAGGGATGTAAGTGAGCTATTACAGAACAAGATCCAATTTGGCGCCCGTGCGAGCGCAGCTCGCAAAGGGCGCTAATGGATCGAGTGCACCCGAGATATTTAGACGCACGAGCGAGCGAAGCGAGCGAGGGCGAATATAGTTCGAGGGTGTAATAGCTACTTACAACCGAGGTAAGCATACTATTTTACATCATTCATGCGAGGTAAATTTAATAAAAATTAAATAAAAATAAAAACAAAAATAAAAAAAAAATACAAAAACATTAAAACAAAAATAAAACGTTAAAGGGTTATTTCATTGAAAACTCGTAGGGTTGATCAGACAATTAAACTGAACAACTTTCATTATGGGACCAACCTCGAAATCACGAAAAAAATCAGCTGTTTTTGCATTGCAGAATTTTGCATACCTAGCTTCAACTGAAATGAAATGCCGCCATTTTCATTGTTTTTTTTTTCAGCCAAAAGTTTCGTCAGTTTATAATAAAAGAAATGAGATTGGTTCACTAAGGAGTTTTAAATGCTTGAATTGTAAAGTAACTTTACAGTTAAAGCATTCACCATCCTTGAATTGTAAAGTGATTTGAAAATGGAACGTTCTATCTAAACAATGCACTGTGTTGCACATGCCAACTTACACAGCCTCATACTATATAAGTAAATCCTAGTTACCGAGCAAGTATGATGTAAAGATTGTTTACCAAATAAAGACAAGTAAAGATAAACAGATTATACCAACTTTGTAGCTTCCATTTATTTTCTATTCTTTTTTTGGTAACATGATTTTTGACATACAAAAGCAGTCGAATGTTGTGTTGCCATAATAACAACATTGCGACTCTCCCATTATTTCCTACACTTTTTTCCCACCATTTACCCTCCCGTCTTTATTTCTTTAGCTGTTTTAGCTGAATTTGCCAATGTGTGTGTGTTAAGTGTTGCCATAAAAGTAAACTTTTCCAATTTTACTATTTTATGCCCCTTTTTTACCAGAATTTATTACCTGTCTTTATCTCCATAGCTCTTAGATGCCAGCTTGTATCTCATGGCGTAGTGATGCAAAGTAGCTCTTTCTTCTTTACTAATTCCACTAGTGAACATATCCACGTCGATAGAGTCGGACCCGACGTACCCACTGACTCCCTTTACATGGTCTTTTTTGCTTACTTACATGGCTTTTGACATACGTACATTAGCAGTCTAGTGTTGCCATTTTAATGCCATTATTTCCTACACTTTTTTTACCTTATCCAGCTGTCTTTATTTCTTTAGCTGTTAAAGGTCTAAGATGATTTTGCCAACGTGTATGTGTGTGTTAAGTGTTGCCATAAAAAGCAAACTTTCCCATGTTTTCTACCATTTTTTACCAGGCCTCTATTTCACAAACGTGACAATTGTAAATTACAATGGCAATTTGTGAATAGTTTGATCGGTATATTTTCTAAATTCAAATTGGCAGACACTTTGGACGCCAAATTGTCATTGTCATTTACTATTGTCGCGTCTGTGAAATAAAGACCGGAATTTACTACCCTGTCTTTATCTCCATAGCTTTTAGATGCCAGCTTGTATCTTATAGCGCAGTGATGTAAAGGAGCTCTTTCTTCTTTACTAAATTTTCTAGTGAACACATCCACATCGATAGAGTCGGACGCGACGTACCAACTGACTCCCCTTTATTTTACACTAGCGGCCGCCCGCGGTTTCACCCGCGTGGTTCCCGTTTCCGTAAGAATTTCGGGGTAAAAAGTATTCTGTTTTAATTTAGGCTACTTACTATCTGTGTACCAAATTACAACCAAATCCGTTCAGTAGGTTTGCGTGATTGAGGAACAAACATCCAAACCCACAAAGTTTCATATTTATAATTAGCGGCCGCCCGTGGTTTCAGCCGCGGGGCTCCCGTTCCCGTAGGAGTATCGGGATAAAAAGTATTCTATGTTTTAATCTAGGCTATCTACTATCTGTGTGCCAAATTTCAACCAAATCCGTTCAGTAGTTTTAGCGTGATTGAGGAACAAACATCCAAACCCACAAACATTCACATTTATAATATTAGTAGGATAGTCTTTTTTCTAGTGTTGCCATTTTAGTGACTCTTCCATTATTTCCTACACTTTTTTACCAGAATTTACCTACGTCTTTATTTCTTTAGTTGTTAAACGATGATTTTGCCAACGTGTATGTGTTAAGTGTTGCCATAAAAAGTAAACTTTCCCATTTTTTCTGCCTTTTTTTTCCACAATTTACTAACCTGTCTTTATCTCCATAGCTCTTAGATGCCAGCTTGTATCTCATGGCGCAGTGATGTAAAGTAGCTCTTTCTTCTTTACTAAATTCACTAGTGAACACTAGATCCACGTCGATGGAGTCGGAGGCGACGTATCGACGCATTAGGTCGTTCGCTGCGCGTAGGAGTTGTTTTAAGTCTGCTGTGGAGCTTCCTAGACCGGCTCTGTTTACCTATAAGGGGTAAGAAGACAATATAATAATAATTAAAGTGACATTATATGCAACATGCGACATCATGCGACGGTGCACAATGTCAAAAAAAAAGTTTTTTTTTCTACGCTTACTGACTGGATGATGGCAAAATAAATTAATTTCTTTCTTTCAACACTATCGCCACTCCCGCAAAAAAAATTACCGTGTTGAAATTAAAATATTTGCAACACAACATAGGTATTTCTTTTCAAATATCTTGCATATTTTCAGCGATATAGAGCAGTGGTCGTCACATTTATCTGATAAAGGGCCACAATAGGCCACATAGGACAACGTAAGGTATCACTGCGGGCCGCACCGCACATTCTTGTATTATTTAGTTGGCACCAACCACCAATCACTAATATTGTTAACACGTTTTTTGTGACCTGTCAAAACCCGATTGCTCCCTAGATTTTTTTATGGTAATTGCTACTTGGGGCCCGTTCAAGTATTACGTAAGCGCTATGGGGGGGTGGGGGGGGTCTATGTTTTGCTTATTTTGGATGACATGGGGGGTAGGGGAGTCTAGATGATGATTACGTCATCGGTAGTTATTTACTTTTTTACACGAATGGCAACCCTCACATTATCTATGCTTGTAAACGAAACGCATTTTCGGGGATTCCCGCAAATAATGCATATGTTTAGGCATTCGCTTTAGAACCGATTAGGGAAATTACCGCGCGCTATTCACTTGTAAAATAAAGTAAAAACATTTATAATTGGAAAATGTTTATGTAAGCATGGGGGGAGAGGGTAAGAGCTTTGCTTACTTTTGCTGACAAGGGGGATAGGGGGGTAAATAATTGTAATAAATCTGCTTACGTAATATTTGAACGGCTCCTTGTGACTACTGTAAGTCTTTATTTGCCAACTCAATGAAGAATACCATCTCCTAAAATTGTTAGCCTTGTCGCGGGCCGCACTAATATCGTCGTATATATCGCATATGCGGCCCGCGGGGCCTTGTCGCGGGCCGCACTAATATCGTCGTATATATCGCATATGCGGCCCGCGGGCCGCAGTATGACGACCACTGATATAGAGCACCAAACTTTCTAATTAGACAAGGAGAGCGCTATAAGCAAGTGACGTCACATGCTTGTACCGCCATACTCTCGCCATAGAAAATTTCATTTTAGAAAGAGATAGCTAGAATCACAATTAAGTAGCTCATAATTCACTTGTTATAATACAGACTGAATTTCTGATATCTAATTTGTTATTTAATAATGTTATATTTCTGAATGTCACAATTAAATATCTACATTTCAACAACAGTCAAATACCCTAAATCCAAGCTGAGGGTCCTCTCGCAAAATATCAATAGTTATTTATAAACACACAAACTTAATGACAGATAATTTATTGTGGTTTTTCTCGAAAAAAAAAAACATAACGACGGCCGTTTTTAAGCTTTTTTTTACCACCCAGTAGAAGTCGCAAGTAGGCGGGACCCGTGTAACCTCAAGTGAGCGTAGCTCCGCACCCTGATTATCTAAAAAGAAACTATTTAGCGACCGGTTTCATTCCACATACATTGCTACTTTTCTTTGGTATGTTTTTAGGGTTCCGTAGCCTAAATGGCAAAAAACGGAACCCTTATAGATTCGTCATGTCTGTCTGTCTGTCTGTCTGTCTGTCCGTATGTCACAGCCACTTTATTCCGAAAGTATTAAGACTACACAGTTGAAACTTGGTAGGTAGATGTATTCTGTTAACCGCTTAACGAATTTAATACAAAAATAAGAAAAATAAAAGATTAAGGGGGGGCTCCCCATACATGGAACTGAAACTGAAAAAATTTTTTTTCTTCAAACCAACATGTGTTGGGTGTCTATAGATAGCTCTTTAAAAATGACATTGAGGTTCCTAAGACAACTTTTTCTCAAAGTCAACTGTTTGAAAGATATTCACCGCCAAAGTGGTAAAATGTGTGTCCCCCCCCCTTTAACTTTTGAAATAAGAGAGTGAAAAATCTAAAAAAAATAAATGCTGTAGATCTTAATAAACACTTTCAACCAAAATTGGTTTGAACGAGATATAGTAATTAGTTTTTGAGATATAGCACATTTTCCAAAACCGCAAATATAACTTTGTCATTCATACCAACACTGTGAAAAACAAAGTTATTTTGGAAACGAAAAATGATAGGTGGTATTAAATATGGTATGGTATAAGGTAACTACGGAACCCTATGGCGCGTGGCCCGACACGCACTTGGCCGGTTTTTTTTTTATCCAAAAAGAAAGGATCACTACCATCTACGAACTGCAACCGGTCGCTAGGTGGTTTCCAATTAGATAATCAGCCCGCCGCATACTTCTGAATTTTGCTACGTCAGTCGTGTGAGCGAACGCCAAACAAAAACATCTTCAAATAACATATAAAAATGCCGCGTTGCATTATATAAAAGATCAAAAACAATATCCACATATATCATTTAGCAAACGGGTGCATAAAATATCAGAGGGAAGCTTTATTTAATTTATTTTGATTTTAATTAAAAATTCAACTGAGTTTTTCCTTTTAAATTTCAAAACAACAAATATCCACCTTTATGCGGTATACACTTATGATCCATATTCCAATGCGCTATTTGATTAGCGTATAGTTGGCAGCCTCACCATGGAATTAGAAGGTTTTGACTAGGTCAAAAAATTGTTAGTAAATAGTTATAAATAGTGAACTATAGCATATAAATAGTGATACTATGGTTCAAAAGATATTTGAGTATCTTGGTGAGGCTGCTATCTTGACGTCAAGCTAGCAGACACCTTAAGAAATACAGTTCGTATCAATGTGATTTATATGCCAAAAAATTGTTAGGAAATAGTGAATCGTATACGCAAAATTTCAATAATATTGCTTCAGTACAAGCCGAGATATTACGATCTCAAAGTGGGCTGCTAACTTGACGTTTCTGGCAATGGCGATTCCAGAGAAACGGGTACAAGTTATAAACAAATAAATATATCAAAAAATTGTTAGTGAAATTGTGATTCTTACGATTTAAATAAAAAAAGAATTCTTCATTGCTATTTTCTAAAAATCGAATGTTAACTTCTACATAGTAATCTGAATATAGGCTGTCGATCAATATTGAACTTTGCTCCACGGTAATAAGGTTTAAACTTGATTGCAATCATGAGGTGAGTACTATCAAGCAAAGACACCTTAAGAAATACAGTTCGTATCAATGTGATTTATATGCCAAAAAATTGTTAGGAAATAGTGAATCGTATACGCAAAATTTCAATAATATTGCTTCAGTACAAGCCGAGATATTACGATCTCAAAGTGGGCTGCTAACTTGACGTTTCTGGCAATGGCGATTCCAGAGAAACGGGTACAAGTTATAAACAAATAAATATATCAAAAAATTGTTAGTGAAATTGTGATTCTTACGATATAAATAAAAAAAGAATTCTTCATTGCTATTTTCTAAAATTCGAATGTTAACTTCTACATAGTACTCTGAATATAGGCTGTCGATCAATATTGAACTTTGCTCCACAGTAATAAGGTTTAAACTTGATTGCAATCATGAGGTGAGTACTATCAAGCAAAAAAGTGAAATTTAAATTTTTTGACTGTGTCAATAGTCATATCCTCGGTGCAAGGCTATTGATTTGGTATAAGTAAACAAATATTTTTCTACTTACTTTTTAATTTATTTTTTATTAAATCTCATCAAAAAAAATTTGATTGTGTAATACTACTCTAATAATAATTAATACTACTACTCTAATCATCGGTAATACCACAGCCTAGAGAGTATTCTTCTTACAGTCGGACATCGCCCTTTGTGTTGTGACAGTTGACGCAACGACTAAAAGTGTAAGGGTTGGCACGATGTAATTTGCCTTTTCGAATTTTAAAAATATGTAGGAAAAATAAGATAGACACTTCAAAATTCTTGTTTTATTCTTTGAATTATTTATTGACATTTTTTTCTAGAAGGTAAGAATATTTTTTTCAAATTTGTCTCTTTTCCTTCTTTTAATGCTCTTAAAATAAGGAAAAGAAAAAGTTTTTCTTAGTATTTTCTCTTTTTTTCTTCTTCTTGCATCATAAGTGCGAGGAATTATAGGAATTATGGAAAGGATATGGAAAGGATGTATGATAATCATAATTTTAATTGTAAATCATTACTAATTTAGGGCTAAATAAGTATAAAATAAATCTTAAATTAGTACTCAATTAGGAAATAATAATGAAAAAATAAGTTCCAAGATGGCGGCTGACAACTTTCTTGTTTATGGGCCGATATCGATGAAACTCGGTTTTTGGTACCATTTTGACACAAAAATAACAACGCAAGGTAACGCAATGTGAAAATATTAAAAAATTCAAGATGGCGGCCAACTTTTTTGTTTGCGGGCCGATTTCGATGAAACTCGGTTTTTGGTAGTATTTTGACAAGAAAACAGCAACGCAATGTTAAAAATGTAAAAAATTCAAGATGGCGGCTAACTTTTTTGTTTGCGGACCGATTTCGATGAAACTCGGTTTTTGGTAGTACTTTGGCAAGAAAACAGCAACGCAATGTTAAAAAAAATAAAAATTCAAGATGGCGGCCAACTTTTTTGTTTGCGGACCAATTTCGATGAAACTCGGTTTTTGGTAGTATTTTGACAAGAAAACAGCAACGCAATGTTAAAAAAAATAAAAATTCAAGATGGCGGCCAACTTTTTTGTTTGCGGACCGATTTCGATGAAACTCGGTTTTTGGTCGTATTTTGGCAAGAAAACAGCAACGCAATGTTAAAAAAAATAAAAATTCAAGATGGCGGCCAACTTTTTTGTTTGCGGGCCGATTTCGATGAAACTCGGTTTTTGGTAGTATTTTGGCAAGAAAACAGCAACGCAATGTTAAAAACCGGCCAAGTGCGAGTCGGACTCGCGCACGAAGGGTTACGTACCAAAAAACGGCAAAAAAAATAAGTTTGTTGTATGAGAGCCCCCCTTAAATATTAATTTTATTCTGTTTTTAGTATTTGTTGTTATAGCGGCAACAAAAATACATCATCTGTGAAAATTTCAACTGTCTACCTGTTGCTGTTATAAATATCGAGCAAAAAAAACAGCAAAAAATTACGTTTGTTGTATAGGAGCCCCCCTTAAATGTTAATTTTATTCTGTTTTTAGTATTTGTTGTTAAAGCGGCAACAGAAATACATCATCTGTGAAAATTTCAACTTTCTAGCTATCACGGTTCATGAGATACAGCCTGGTGACAGACAGACAGACTGACAGACGGACAGAATAGGGTCCCGTATTTACCCTTTGGGTACGGAACCCTAAAAATGAATAAAATTCAAGGTGGCGGCCAACTTTTTTGTTTGCGGACCGATTTCGATGAAACTCGGTTTTTGGTAATATTTTGACAAGAAAACAGCAACGCAATGTTAAAAAAAATAAAAATTCAAGATGGCGGCCAATTTTTTTGTTTGCGGTCTGATTTCGATGAAACTCGGTTTTTCGTAGTATTTTGGTAAGAAAACAGCAACGCAATGTTAAAAATGTAAAAAATTCAAGATGGCGGCCAACTTTTTTGTTTGCGGACTGATTTCGATGAAACTCGGTTTTTCGTAGTATTTTGGTAAGAAAACAGCAACGCAATGTTAAAAATGTAAAAAATTTAAGATGGCGGCCAACTTTTTTGTTTGCGGGCCGATTTCGATGAAACGCGGCTTTTCGTAGTATTTTGGCAAGAAAACAGCAACGCAATGTTAAAAATAAAAAAATACAAGATGGCGGCCAACTTTTTTGTTTGCGGGCCGATTTCGATGACACTCGGTTTTTCGTAGTTTTTGGCAAGAAAACAGCAACGCAATGTTAAAAATGTAAAAAATTCAAGATGGCAGCCAACTTTTTTGTTTGCGGACCGATTTCGATGAAACTCGGTTTTTGGTAGTATTTTGGCAAGAAAACAGCAACGCAATGTTAAAAAAAACAAAATTCAAGATGGCGGCCAACTTTTTTGTTCGCGGGCTGATTTCGATGAAACTCGGTTTTTGGTAGTATTTTAGCAAGAAAACAGCAACGCAATGTTAAAAATGAAAAAAAATTCAAGGTGGCTGCCAACTTTTTGTTTGCGGGCCGATTTCGATGAAACTCGGTTTTTCGTAGTATTTTTGTAAGAAAACAGCAACGCAATGTTAAAAATGAAAAAAATTCAAGATGGCGGCCAACTTTTTTGTTTGCGGGCCGATTTCGATGAAACTCGGTTTTTCGTAGTATTTTGGCAAGAAAACAGCAAAGCAATGTTAAAAATGTAAAAAATTCAAGATGGCAGCCAACTTTTTTGTTTGCGGACCGATTTCGATGAAACTCGGTTTTTGGTACCTAGTATTTTGGCAAGAAAACAGCAACGCAATGTTAAAAAAAATAAAAATTCAAGATGGCGGTAATTTTTTTTGTTTGCGGGCCGATTTCGATGAAACTCAGTTTTTGGTAGTATTTTGACAAGAAAACAGCAACTCAATGTTAAAAATGTAAAAAATTCAAGATGGCGGCCAACTTTTTAGTTTGCGGACCGATTTCGATGAAACTCGGTTTTTGGTAGTATTTTAGCAAGAAAACAGCAACGCAATGTTAAAAATGAAAAAAATTCAAGGTGGCGGCCAACTTTTTTGTTTGCGGGCCGATTTCGATGAAACTCGGTTTTTCGTAGTATTTTGGTAAGAAAACAGCAACGCAATGTTAAAAATGTAAAAAATTCAAGATGGCAGCCAACTTTTTTGTTTGCGGACCGATTTCGATGAAACTCGGTTTTTGGTACCTAGTATTTTGGCAAGAAAACAGCAACGCAATGTTAAAAAAAATTAATATTCAAGATGGCGGTTATTTTTTTTGTTTGCGGGCCGATTTCGATGAAACTCAGTTTTTGGTAGTATTTTGACAAGAAAACAGCAACTCAATATTAAAAATGTAAAAAATTCAAGATGGCGGCCAATTTTTTTGTTTGCGGACCGATTTCGATGAAACTCAGTTTTGGGAACTATTTCGACAACAAAACAGCAACGCAATATTGAAAATATAAAAATCCAAGATGGCGGCCAACTTTTGTTTGTGGGCCAATTTAGATAAAACTCGATTTTGGATACTATTTTAACAACAAAACAGCAACGCAATGTTAAAAATATGAAAAATCCAAGATGGCGGCCAACTTTTTTGTTTGTGGGCTGATTTAGAAGAAATTCGGTTTTGGGTACTATTTCGACAACAAAACAGCAACGCAATGTTGAAAATATGAACTATCCAAGATGGCGGCCAACTTTTTTGTTTGTGGGCCGATTTAGAAGAAACTCGGTTTTGGGTACTATTTCGACAACAAAACAGCAACGCAATGTTAAAAATATAAAAAATCCAAGATGGCGGCCAACTTTTTTGTTTGTGGGCCGATTTAGATAAAACTCGGTTTTGGGTACTATTTCGACAACAAAACAGCAACGCAATGCTAAAAATATAAAAAAATCCAAGATGGCGGCCAACTTTTTTGTTTGTGGGCCGATTAAGATGAAACTCGGTTTTGGGTACTATTTTGACAACAAAACAGCAACGCAATGTTAAAATATAAAAAACCCAAGATGGCGGCCAACTTTTTTGTTTGTGGGCTGATTTAGAAGAAATTCGGTTTTGGGTACTATTTCGACAACAAAACAGCAACGCAATGTTAAAAATATGAAAAATCCAAGATGGCGGCCAACTTTTTTGTTTGTGGGCCGATTTAGATGAAACTCGGTTTTGGGTACTATTTTGACAACAAAACAGCAATGCAATGTTAAAAATATGAAAAATCCAAGATGGCGGCCAACTTTTTTGTTTGTGGGCCGATTTAGATAAAACTCGGTTTTGGGTACTATTTCGACAACAAAACAGCAACGCAATGTTAAAAATATAAAAAATCCAAGATGGCGGCCAACTTTTTTGTTTGTGGGCCGATTTAGATGAAACTCGGTTTTAGGTACTATTTCGACAACAAAACAGCAATGCAATGTTAAAAATATAAAAAAATCCAAGATGGCGGCCAACTTTTTGTTTATGGGCCGATTTAGATAAAACTCGGTTATGGGTACTATTTCGACAACAAAACAGCAACGCAATGTTAATAATATAAAAAATCCAAGATGGCGGCCAACTTTTTTGTTTGTGGGCCGATTTAGATAAAACTCGGTTTTGGGTACTATTTCGACAACAAAACAGCAACGCAATGCTAAAAATATAAAAAAATCCAAGATGGCGGCCAACTTTTTTGTTTGTGGGCCGATTAAGATGAAACTCGGTTTTGGGTACTATTTTGACAACAAAACAGCAACGCAATGTTAAAATATAAAAAACCCAAGATGGCGGCCAACTTTTTTGTTTGTGGGCCGATTTAGATGAAACTCGGTTTTGGGTACTATTTTGACAACAAAACAGCAATGCAATGTTAAAAATATGAAAAATCCAAGATGGCGGCCAACTTTTTGTTTGTGGGCCGATTTAGATAAAACTCGGTTTTGGGTACTATTTCGACAACAAAACAGCAACGCAATGTTAAAAATATAAAAAATCCAAGATGGCGGCCAACTTTTTTGTTTGTGGGCCGATTTAGATGAAACTTGGTTTTGGGTACTATTTCGACAACAAAACAGCAATGCAATGTTTAAAATAAAAAAAAATCCAAGATGGCGGCCAACTTTTTGTTTATGGGCCGATTTAGATAAAACTCGGTTATGGGTACTATTTCAACAACAAAACAGCAACGCAATGTTAAAAATATAAAAAATCCAAGATGGCGGCCAACTTTTTTGTTTGTGGGCCGATTTAGATAAAACTCGGTTTTGGGTACTATTTCGACAACAAAACAGCAACGCAATGCTAAAAATATAAAAAAATCCAAGATGGCGGCCAACTTTTTTGTTTGTGGGCCGATTAAGATGAAACTCGGTTTTGGGTACTATTTTGACAACAAAACAGCAACGCAATGTTAAAATATAAAAAACCCAAGATGGCGGCCAACTTTTTTGTTTGTGGGCCGATTTAGATGAAACTCGGTTTTGGGTACTATTTTGACAACAAAACAGCAATGCAATGTTAAAAATATGAAAAATCCAAGATGGCGGCCAACTTTTTTGTTTGTGGGCCGATTTAGATAAAACTCGGTTTTGGGTACTATTTCGACAACAAAACAGCAACGCAATGTTAAAAATATAAAAAATCCAAGATGGCGGCCAACTTTTTTGTTTGTGGGCCGATTTAGATGAAACTCGGTTTTGGGTACTATTTCGACAACAAAACAGCAATGCAATGTTAAAAATATAAAAAAATCCAAGATGGCGGCCAACTTTTTGTTTATGGGCCGATTTAGATAAAACTCGGTTATGGGTACTATTTCGACAACAAAACAGCAACGCAATGTTAAAAATAGGAAAATTCCAAAATGGCGGCCAACTTTTTTGTTTGTGGGCCGATTTAGAAGAAACTCGATTTTGGGTACTATTTCGACAACAAAACAGCAACGCAATATTAAAAATATAAAAATCCAAGATGGCTGCCAACTTTTTTGTTTGTGGGCCAATTTAGATAAAACTCGGTTTTGGGTACTATTTCGACAACAAAACAGCAACGCAATGTTAAAAATATAAAAAAATCCAAGATGGCGGCCAACTTTTTGTTTATGAGCCGATTTAGATAAAACTCGGTTATGGGTACTATTTCGACAACAAAACAGCAACGCAATGTTAAAAATAGGAAAAATCCAAGATGGATTTAGATGAAACTCGGTTTTGGGTAGGGTGTAGTGTGGTACAATGAAACACCAAAAGACCTGAGTCTCATATTTCTCTCATTTTTGTAGATATGAATTTAATTTTTTACAGGAACGGAGTCTACTCAATTAGGTATAGTATGGCATTTATAGTTTTATTAATAAATAGATACATAACCAATAACAAGACTTTTAAAAGAAAATGGGAATTGTTTCAATGTGTACACCTAGGTGGAAGAAACACCCCGTGTCCAACAATGAAACACTGTTATTAATTTTGCCTTTTTATATAAAGTGGAACAAGTTAATTACAAAATCTGTTGAATTACAATCAATGAAGGTTTTTTCAGAGTATTCCACAATTATTCAGACTTTAAAAGTACCTCTAGGTTTGTCTCCGGTACAATTATTTAGTGACTTAAAGATTAACGAGTCCTAATTTTTTAAATCTTAGTAAGGCACCTTTTTTTAGGCAAAAACTATTTAAAATCAACAGTTACTCATAATAGGCATTAATATCTTAAGTAAAGTTTGAGCGTGGGCGGGGACTTTTATTGTCCATTTTAGCAAGTCTAGCGCTAAAATGAATGTTGCCTTCGTTGATTGATAGGACACTTTATAACCTTAGAAAGCTGCAGAACTGTATTAACCAAATTTTTCTGCTTGTTTTCTGGTACGCATTGTATTTCAATATTTGTTGAACGTGTCTGTAACTCAAGCTGTGCCAGTCTAGAAGAAAGGTTTTGATTAGCTGAACGTAGCGACTCATTTTCCTTGCAGACATCATCAAAGTGGCCAACTGGGCGGCGTGTTGCGTTTTTATGCTATCCAGATCCTGGCTGAATGCCAAGAGAGATGATTCAAAGCCAACTATCATATTTTGCAAGGCAACAATTTTTGGATTAATAACATCCTCGAAAGCATTGTAAATCTCCTCTCTAATAATGTCCCTTAAATCATTGGCCGAAGGGCAGGAACAACTCGTTGGCGCAGGAAAACTTGACTTCAAGCGCTGGGTAACGAAGCTATCATTGGAGGCAGTGGGTAATTTAGCTCTCGTTGGTGTAATCGTGTTATTACCCTTTTTGGGCTCGCGAATGTGGCAGAAATCACAAATTCAGGCGTTTTTAGTATCAGCTGTCATCGCATTCTAATCTGCGAGTAAATATGCAGTGCACTGCAAATGATAATTGTCTTTGCAACGTTTACATTGCATGAATATTGCTCCATCCATGATATTAGGATATCCCGCGCACTCAGATGATCCTTTAGTCGACATTTTTTATTCTTATACAATTTCAATAATCTTATACCTTACTACGGCTTTGGTGAATGAAGATGTTTTAGTAAATCAAAATTAATTGAAAAGTAATGTCCAAAAATATCTTCAATACAAATTAAAAAAAAATATCTTTAAAATAAATAAAATGTCTCAAAAAAAAATTTGGGAGAAAAAGTCTTTATAAGCGAGGATCGATCTTCGGGCCACTCACAGCTGAATTCAGTATGCAGCACTCAGTGTGCTAACGTATGCGCCAAAGCGACTTAAAGCGTTCAAAGTATTGATCAGTTAAGTAGGGTTTGAAACTTGATGTATGAGTTGGTTTGAGTATGAGGTCAAGACGAAAATAATAATTATTGTACTACCTCAACACTGATAATATCACTGATGATAATATTTAGTTTTAACACTGGAGATGAGATTTATTACGCAAATTAAAGCGCAGTTTTATCACTTTTCTGAGGATAATGCTCAGACTATATTCAGCAGTTTTTAATAATCCACTGATTAAAAAAGGCACTGAATATTTTTTGAGCACAAATACACACTTTTAAACCATAGGTATAGTTCTACAAACGATATCACTGGTGAATCACTAGACAAATTATTGATTTAACTTGATTCCAAATGTTAGAATTGTGATTTAAAATTAATTTAACGTAGAGACTATGTTTACTACAGAGCGCCATCTGGCGGATTTAGATGAAACTCCGTACTATTTCTAACATTGCGTTGCTGTTTTGTTGTCAAAATAGTACCGAAAACCGAGTTTCATCTAAATCGGCCCACAAACAAAAAAGTTGGCCGCCATCTTGGGTTTTTTATATTTTAAACATTGTGTTGCTGTTTTATTGTCAAAATAATACTCAAAACCGAGTTTTATCTAAATCGGCCCATAAACAAAAAAGATGGCCGCCATCTTGGATTTTTTATATTTTTAACATTGCGTTGCTGTTTTGTTGTCGAAATAGTACCCAAAACCGAGTTTTATCTGAATCGGCCCACAAACAAAAAAGTTGGTAGCATCTTGGGATTTTTTTATTTTTAACATTGCGTTGCTGTTTTGTTGTCAAAATAGTACTCAAAACCGAGTTTCATTTAAATTGGCCCACAAACAAAAAAGTTGGCCGCCATCTTGGATTTTTTTATATTTTTAACATTACTTTGCTGTTTTGTTGTCGAAATAGTACCCAAAACAGAGTTTCATCTAAATCGGCCCACAAACAAAAAAGTTGGTCGCCATCTTGGATTTTTTATATTTTTAACATTGCGTTGCTGTTTTGTTGTCAAAATAGTACCTAAAACCGAGTTTCATCTAAATCGGCCCACAAACAAAAATTTGGCCGCCATCTTAGATTTTTTATATTTTTAACTTTGCGTTGCTGTTTTGTTGTCGAAATAGTACCCAAAACCGAGTTTCATCGAAATCGGCCCCCAAACATAAAATTTGGCTGCTATCTTTTAGATTTATTTATTTATTATTAGTTTAGATTTATTACTAAAATTGTAATAATAGGCACGATCTGGCAACATTACCATGTGGTAAATACTGAGCCTGTAGGCGTGCGTTTTCATTCCATCGTTGGAATTGGAATTATCAGTATTTACCACAGTTGGACCACAGTAAATACTGTGTGTGTAGCCGTCGCCTTATACGTAATTATAGTGCGACTATCTTGAATTAATATTTATCTTGTTAATACAGTCGCACTAAAACGTAACAGTACCATCAACATTTCAAAAACGGTAATCAAGCATAAATCCCAAGTTTGTTCTTTTTCAAAACAGACTCTACTGATCTTTGCTTCTGAATGAAATATAGACTTAATCCGGGAAATTCCTTGAACATCAATGTTTGCGGGGACTTAACACCGTAGTTACCATAACTTTATAACCAAAATATACCGAAAATACTTACTTCCGCTAATATACCTACAAAAATACTGATGTTCGGTAAAGTCGATAGAATATACTGAAAAAGTATTAAAATACTGAATCTGGTCACACTGGCGCTCCGCGCTCCGTGTTCGCGTGTTCGCATCGGATCCCAAATATGGAGCGCGCTCCGAGGTTCGCGGAGCGCGGAGCGCGGAGGTTCGCAAACCTGAGTGGGGACACACCCCGTTAAAGTTTCAGTTACTAAAAAAAAATACAAAATATTCATTTTCAAAAAATTACAGGTTAGGGTATTTTCATTAGACTCCTCCCTTTAAGTTATAGTTTTAACGTTAGGTACCTAATTGGTAGTAAAATATTTGTAGTTTTTCCTAAACTAAATAAATGAACTGAGAGTAGAGTATTAAACGACCAAATTTTTTTGATGAGATTAATTCAAAAACTTTTTGATTGTGTCAATACTCTAAAAAATAAAAAAGTGGGTAGAAAAATATTTGTTTACTAATACCAAATCAATAGCCTTGAACCGAGGACATGACTATTGACACAGTCAAAAAATTTAAATTTCACTTTTTTGCTTGATAGTACTCACCTCATGATTGCAATCAAGTTTAAACCTTATTACTGTGGAGCAAAGTTCAATATTGATCGACAGCCTATATTCAGATTACTATGTAGAAGTTAACATTCGATTTTTAGAAAATAGCAATGAAGAATTCTTTTTTTATTTATATCGTAAGAATCACAATTTCACTAACAATTTTTTGATATATTTATTTGTTTATAACTTGTACCCGTTTCTCTGGAATCGCCATTGCCAGAAACGTCAAGTTAGCAGCCCACTTTGAGATCGTAATATCTCGGCTTGTACTGAAGCAATATTATTGAAATTTTGCGTATACGATTCACTATTTCCTAACAATTTTTTGGCATATAAATCACATTGATACGAACTGTATTTCTTAAGGTGTCTGCTAGCTTGACGTCAAGATAGCAGCCTCACCAAGATACTCAAATATCTTTTGAACCATAGTATCACTATTTATATGCTATAGTTCACTATTTATAACTATTTACTAACAATTTTTTGACCTAGTCAAAACCTTCTAATTCCATGGTGAGGCTGCCAACTATACGCTAATGTTTGTTTACATGTCGACTCGTGATTTTAAGTGTGATTTTAAGAAAATTGTACGAGGAAAACTATAAAAATGATTGATAAATGTGTTGTTCGTGGTTGCGGAAGTACATGGTATCCAGGATGCTACGTATCCATTCACCTGTAAGTGTTAAACGACGATTTCCCATTATTTCGATTTTATGAGGTTTTCATCGAAATTCGTTAATAAATCTTAATTAAAAAAAGCTAACAGTGCCTTTTATCAAATAAATGATAGTTTTTTCTGCTAATTACATTACGTTTTTGTTAAATTCACTCGGATTTTAATACCATTGAAACTGTACTGATGTGACCACGAATTTTGTTTTCCGTAGGATTTTCTCACTAGTAGACAATACTAAGTTAGATTTAAAAAAATTGTTTGTGGAACATAGTGATTTGTTTTGGTGCCTGATAATAATTGAATGTTATTTTTATTGCACATTACCTACATATTTTGTTTGATTCCGTTACATATTTTGTTGAGGACTACATATAACTGGTGGTTTTACATAAATCAAATCATTCATATTGTCTAACTAGACAAATATAAAATAAATTAATTGTTCGTTCAGTGATATTGCCTAGAAACTTGTAAATTTTTAGTTTTACCAAGTGAAATTTTCAGAGTGTTTCTAAAGTATTCAATTGCATTGAAGTTTTTTTATGTTTGTAAGTCATATTAAATGCAAAATTATGTAAAAGTTAGGCTGGCATAACAATAGAGTGATTCTGTTATAAAACAAAGCAACATCATTGAGCTAAAGCTTATTTGATTTATCTTTACAAGTATGAGAGAAATTGAAAGATGACTAATTGTTTATTGACTGATTTTACGAGAGTGACATAGGCTATAATTTTTTTCAATATGGCGCCTGCGTTTAGAAAGAGGGATGAGAGGGCGAAGTTTATCTATAGATAAAATATAGGTAGAAGCTTCTAGTGCTTGTCTAGTGTAAATGTAGGATATTGATACTGAAATCATATACAAATTTATTTTCAGATGGAACAATCAATGACAGCATTAGATGCGCCACCAGTTAATCTTCCGATAGTCGTCGTTGTCTTGCACCGATTCTATCTTTGTCATATGGTGGTCCACCATCATCTCCTGCAATGGTTGTATTCATTTTATCATAAATAAAAATACGATTATAAAAGAAAGTGTAAAAAATGTGCGTACAGCTTAAACTCAAAAACGAATCTCGGTACGATCAAGGGAATTATATGGTGTGGTATGGTAGCCCTCCAAAAGGCGTGTTTTCAAGGTATATGGGCTGGAAAATTCGGTCTCTAGCAACAACAACAGTAAAAATGTTGTTTCTAAACAATTATTGCAATGTGATAAGTGGTCGGAATAATAATTTCAATAAAAAAAATACCTACCTCTGATGTTTTTATTCCAACTACCTACCTACGTGGTATATCTCACATAGTAAGTCATCATCATTATCATCAACCATTTAATGTCCTCACCACTGCAGAGCCAGAGACGTAGAGTTAAGTAAGTCCAAAATATAAGAAATATTTCTCTTTATAAATTAATACAGTTTGACTTTTAATTGAGAAGTAAGAAAAAATAGGTGTAACGGTTCGGTCACAGCCCGCCGCGGTGGGCGGCACGGCTCATCACTAATGTTGAGCTCATCGTCACGACCGCTCAGCGAATGCAATATTTCCTGCGCGCTATCTCGGTGTCGGTCTCAGCCGAGAGGCCGACATGTAGATTGAGATAGCGCATAATAAATATTGAATTCGCTTGTAATGGGGAATGTCTGAAAAAAATCAAATTAGCCGAATATTTTTCTTTAGGTAGAAATAAGCTCCCTTAGTAATAGAAAAAAGTTTCAGAATTTTCGGTTGCGTGAAAAAAATTTAAAAAATGAAAGTCTCTTCGACTTCTCAAATCAGAATGTATGACATTTGTGAAGTCGAAGAGTTTTTAATTTTTTTTTTCTTTTTACACAACCGAAATTTCTGAAACTTTTTTCTATTACTAAAGGTATGATTCCGATCTCGGCAGCAGCAGCAGTGTTGCCGCAGCAGTGCACTCCAAATTGAACCCTAATGTTACGTTTGAAAGGCTCAATTTGATGTGAGCGGAGAAGCGACGCGACACTGCTGCGCAACACTGCTGCGCGACACTGCTGCGCAGCAGTGCTGCGCGGCACTGCTGCCGCAACACCCCTGGTCCCCATACATTCTCTTTAGGTTTATATGAGACTACACTCCGAGCTCGGCAGCAGTGCTGCGCAGCACTGTCGCGCAGCAGTGTCGCGCAGCAGTGTCGCGCAGCAGTGCTGCTGACATCGGAATCATACCTTAAGGGAGCTTATTCCCACATATAGAAAAATATTCAGCCAATTTGATTTTTTTCGGACATTCCCTATTGCTGTAATTTAGTGCTATAATTTAACTTTACAAATATACGAAAGCAACAGCAGAATGGAGATTATACATTTGCCACCACCTGCCATGGTATTAAAAAACCACAACCACAACATGGCATTAAAAAAAGTTTCAATACAAAATGTCAAAACTTTTTTTTAATACGTGTCGTGTTGTGGTTGTGGCAGTTAGCGGCAAAGGTATAATCTCCGTTCTGCTCTTAGGCTGGTATTATAGGATCAAACTCAGACTAAAATCTCTGCTTGAGTACAGTTAGAAAGGGATGGCGCTATATGCGATGAATAGCACCATCCCTTTCTAACTGTACTCAAGCAGCAAGCAGTGCTTGAGTCTCGTTCTGTAATACGAACCTTACTTTCGCACATTTGTGAAGTGGAAGTGACTTTAATGTTTTTAAATTTTTTCACGCAACCGAAAATTCTGAAACTTTTTTCTTTTGCTATGAGACCTTATTCCTACCTATAAAAAAATATTCAACCGATTTGATTTTTTTCGCATATTCCCCATTCGAATCCTCCTTTCTTAGGAAAACAATAGTTTTCCGATCTTCCTTAGGAAAACAAAATATATGGTCACCCTATATAGAAAGAGAGGAGGGGGTCTCCAGTAGAGGGAGAAAACGATAAAAACGATATGTAGGTTTTTGCCTTAAGTAGGTATTCAGAGTTTGAACTCCATACTTTACCTACAACCTTCTTGCTTTGAAGTCACGGCTGTATAGCATTGAAGTGCCTATGCCTTTGAGCAAAAAAAATATTAGCGTATAGTTGGCAGCCTCACCATGGAATTAGAAGGTTTTGACTAGGTCAAAAAATTGTTAGTAAATAGTTATAAATAGTGAACTATAGCATATAAATAGTGATACTATGGTTCAAAAGATATTTGAGTATCTTGGTGAGGCTGCTATCTTGACGTCAAGCTAGCAGACACCTTAAGAAATACAGTTCGTATCAATGTGATTTATATGCCAAAAAATTGTTAGGAAATAGTGAATCGTATACGCAAAATTTCAATAATATTGCTTCAGTACAAGCCGAGATATTACGATCTCAAAGTGGGCTGCTAACTTGACGTTTCTGGCAATGGCGATTCCAGAGAAACGGGTACAAGTTATAAACAAATAAATATATCAAAAAATTGTTAGTGAAATTGTGATTCTTACGGTTTAAATAAAAAAAGAATTCTTCATTGCTATTTTCTAAAAATCGAATGTTAACTTCTACATAGTAATCTGAATATAGGCTGTCGATCAATATTAAACTTTGCTCCACAGTAATAAGGTTTAAACTTGATTGCAATCATGAGGTGAGTACTATCAAGCAAAAAAGTGAAATTTAAATTTTTTGACTGTGTCAATAGTCATGTCCTCGGTTCAAGGCTATTGATTTGGTATTAGTAAACAAATATTTTTCTACCCACTTTTTTATTTTTTAGAGTATTGACACAATCAAAAAATTATTGAATTAATCTCATCAAAAAAATTTGGTCGTTTAATACTCTACTCTCAGTTCATTTATTTAGTTTAGGAAAAACTACAAATATTTTACTACCAATTAGGTACCTAACGTTAAAACTATAACTTAAAGGGAGGAGTCTAATGAAAATACCCTAACCTGTAATTTTTTGAAAATGAATATTTTGTATTTTTTTTTAGTAACTGAAACTTTAACGGGGTGTGTCCCCACTCAGGTTTGCGAACCTCCGCGCTCCGCGCTCCGCGAACCTCGGAGCGCGCTCCATATTTGGGATCCGATGCGAACACGCGAACACGGAGCGCGGAGCGCCAGTGTGACCAGATTCAGTATTTTAATACTTTTTCAGTATATTTTATCGACTTTACCGAACATCAGTATTTTTGTAGGTATATTAGCGGAAGTAAGTATTTTCGGTATATTTTGGTTATAAAGTTATGGTAACTACGGTGTTAAGTCCCCGCAAACATTGATGTTCAAGGAATTTCCCGGATTAAGTCTATATTTCATTCAGAAGCAAAGATCAGTAGAGTCTGTTTTGAAAAAGAACAAACTTGGGATTTATGCTTGATTACCGTTTTTGAAATGTTGATGGTACTGTTACGTTTTAGTGCGACTGTATTAACAAGATAAATATTAATTCAAGATAGTCGCACTATAATTACGTATAAGGCGACGGCTACACACACAGTATTTACTGTGGTCCAACTGTGGTAAATACTGATAATTCCAATTCCAACGATGGAATGAAAACGCACGCCTACAGGCTCAGTATTTACCACATGGTAATGTTGCCAGATCGTGCCTATTATTACAATTTTAGTAATAAATCTAAACTAATAATAAATAAATAAATCTAAAAGATAGCAGCCAAATTTTATGTTTGGGGGCCGATTTCGATGAAACTCGGTTTTGGGTACTATTTCGACAACAAAACAGCAACGCAAAGTTAAAAATATAAAAAATCTAAGATGGCGGCCAAATTTTTGTTTGTGGGCCGATTTAGATGAAACTCGGTTTTGAGTACTATTTTGACAACAAAACAGCAACGCAATGTTAAAAATATAAAAAATCCAAGATGGCAACCAACTTTTTTTGTTTGTGGGCCGATTTAGATGAAACTCTGTTTTGGGTACTATTTCGACAACAAAACAGCAAAGTAATGTTAAAAATATAAAAAAATCCAAGATGGCGGCCAACTTTTTTGTTTGTGGGCCAATTTAAATGAAACTCGGTTTTGAGTACTATTTTGACAACAAAATAGCAACGCAATGTTAAAAATAAAAAAATCCCAAGATGCTACCAACTTTTTTGTTTGTGGGCCGATTCAGATAAAACTCGGTTTTGGGTACTATTTCGACAACAAAACAGCAACGCAATGTTAAAAATATAAAAAATCCAAGATGGCGGCAATCTTTTTTGTTTATGGGCCGATTTAGATAAAACTCGGTTTTGGGTACTATTTTGACAATAAAACAGCAACACAATGTTTAAAATATAAAAAACCCAAGATGGCGGCCAACTTTTTTGTTTGTGGGCCGATTTAGATGAAACTCGGTTTTCGGTACTATTTTGACAACAAAACAGCAACGCAATGTTAGAAATAGTACGGAGTTTTATCTAAATCCGCCAGATGGCACTTTGTAGTAAACATAGTCTCTACGTTAAATATTGCCGAATAGTTTTAAATCACAATTCTAACATTTGGAATCAAGTTAAATCAATAATTTGTCTAGTGATTCACCAGTGATATCGTTTGTAGAACTATACCTATGGTTTAAAAGTGTGTATTTGTGCTCAAAAAATATTCAGTGCCTTTTTTAATCAGTGGATTATTAAAAACTGCTGAATATAGTCTGAGCATTATCCTCAGAAAAGTGATAAAACTGCGCTTTAATTTGCGTAATAAATCTCATCTCCAGTGTTAAAACTAAATATTATCATCAGTGATATTATCAGTGTTGAGGTAGTACAATAATTATTATTTTCGTCTTGACCTCATACTCAAACCAACTCATACATCAAGTTTCAAACCCTACTTAACTGATCAATACTTTGAACGCTTTAAGTCGCTTTGGCGCATACGTTAGCACACTGAGTGCTGCATACTGAATTCAGCTGTGAGTGGCCCGAAGATCGATCCTCGCTTATAAAGACTTTTTCTCCCAAATTTTTTTTTGAGACATTTTATTTATTTTTAAAGATATTTTTTTTTTTAATTTGTATTGAAGATATTTTTGGACATTACTTTTCAATTAATTTTGATTTACTAAAACATCTTCATTCACCAAAGCCGTAGTAAGGTATAAGATTATTGAAATTGTATAAGAATAAAAAATGTCGACTAAAGGATCATCTGAGTGCGCGGGATGTCCTATTATACTTCAGATTCGTCCTCGATATTAGTATATTAACACATGTAGTACCGCTTGCATGTATCACCACTTAGCACGTTATTTTAAAGCAATAACCTAAAAAACCTAAAAAGAGAAGGTTTTTGACTTAAAATTGACAGATATTTTGACATTTCCGGTCCAAGTTCGCCCTGTCACTGCTACACGCCAACCACTTCATTCGCTTTTCGTGCTTCGCCACGGACGCACGTATACAGTCTCAAAGTGAGACTTAGTTAGAATTATATTTTTACAGTGAAAATTAAATTATAGTTAAGCATTTACTTCGTGAAGAAAGAAAAAAGTTTTCAAGACGGAAGAGGACAAGAAGAAGAAGTCAAGACGGAGGAACACTTTTAAATGCCGTTTACTTGGTTAAACAGCATAATTGTCTGCTATTTATCTGATGCGAACTTACCATACTGGGTATTTTCTGTCAGTTTTTTATTTATCTGATGCGAACTTACCATACTGGGTACTTTCTGTCAGTTTATTTATTTGTCTGATGCGAATTTACCATACTGGGTACTTTCTGTCAAAGAATTGTGTTTAAGACACAATTAAATATCTATTGCACTCGAGATAGTCATACTGGACTATTTCACCGCATAGATACGTCAAACAACGCTACTGCAGCAACTCAAAGTGCCGATGACGACGCGACATTGTAAAAAAGCAGACTACCCTCAAAGGTTGCCACGTTGTTGGAACCGCTGCCGAGCAACAATCGGGTGATTCCGTCGTCCGCTGAATCGCCGCCATCCACCTTCCAGGCAGGCGGCCGCTGTGATGGAGCTGCAAGAGCAGCCCTGACAACAGCGTTGCTCATCAGGTATGAATTTTGACATCATGATATCCTTGGTGTTGAGTTAATCTCAACGGTATTACAGTGTAGCATCGGTACTAAGATAAATTTATAGTTTACAAAACTGACAGAGTTAGCTATAAAGGCTAAAACTTAATAACTTAATGGAACCAGATATTGAGTTATACAGCAAATAGCTCATACCTGATACTTCACACACCTATTATGTGAAATAGCTTAGCTGCTGAAATAGCTAGCTGCTGGCATGCTGATAGAAATTTCAACTAAAAATGGAATAACAGAATCCTTACATTTTATTATCTATAAATGAATCATAATTGCAATGCAATTATCCTACTAATATTATAAATGTGAAAGTTTGTGGGTTTGGATATTTTTTCCTCAATCACGCCAAAAACTACTGAACGGATTTGGTTGAAATTTGGCACACATATGGTAAGTAGCCTAGATTAAAACATAGTAGAATGCTTTTAATCCTGATATTCCCACGGGAACGGGAACCACACGGGTGAAAACTCGGGTGGCCGCTAGTAAATCATAAATGCAATTTATGTTTGTTGGAATACAGTAAAAAATTTAATCATTTGCCTTAACTAGGAAACCTTGTATTTCAGGTGGGTAGACCTAACATGTTGAACTTGTTCATTACTATTTAGTATGTTTCTTTCTAAGCTATGGCCTTGTACAAATTATCTCTATTACTTGTCAAATTTAATTTGTGTGAGTGTGTACAAAATAATGTTTCTGATGTGGGAAAATTATTAGCTACAAGTGTCAGTGAAGTTTTAGGCAGCTTTCCAATATAAAACTATATACACCTTTTTGTGACAGTATTTTTACATAACGTGGGGCATTACGACGTTCAATTATACCGTACAGTACACGATCAACTCTAGTGTAGCTGAGGCTGCTCACTTAAAAAATATATATATGTTTAGTTTGTAAGGTATATATCTATGGGCCATTGTTGCCTGAATATAAATAAATGAATGAAAAATTAATAAAAGGCCACCGACAGTTCAGTCGAATATGAATGATGCATTGGCCACAGGCCTGATGTGAACGATATCCATCAACAAAAAAGCTGAAGTAAATCGGGCGTAGTACTCAATAAAACAATTTTTAAAACTGATATACAGGGTCACTGGAAATATGACGTATTCCTGCTAAGAGGTAATAGATGAGGTCAAAACAAATACTTTTTGTCATATAACTTTTTCTCAAAAAATTAATAGTTTTTGAGTTAATTGAAATTAAGTATTTTTTTACCAAAAGTCCGTTTTCAGACACAAAAATTTAAAATAAAAGATAACTACTCATTCAATTCCGGATTTTTTATTATTTTAGGATAGAAAACAATCTGAGTGTTGATAATGAATAAAAACAAATCCATAAAATACAGGTGTTTGTAAAAAACTCAATCCTTAAATTCATTTAATTTTTTTATTTTTTCAGATTTTTTAGAAATAGTTTCAAATATCTTTAAAAAAATCCTAGTAAATAAGCGTGCATAATATTTAAAAAACATCACCATCTATTCCGCTTTCAGTTGAGGTATAAAACTTAATAATAACTTAAATAAAAAATGAGAAATTAATACTTAACTAAATAGCAGTCCCATTTCATGTAGCAAAAATTTCCTACTTCAAGCGCTTCCGAGGTGGCCGTATTATCCTACTTATTCCATAAATGTGAAAATTTGCTTGTTTGGATGATTGTTAATCAATCACGCAACACGGCTGAACGGATTTGGATGAAATTTGGCACACAAATAGTTTATAAGCTGGATTAAAACATAGGAGGATACTATTATCTTGGTTAAGGGTTCCCTAGGGATTTTTTCGAATGTAAATGCGGATGAAGTCGCGGGCGGAAGCTAGTTTTCCATAAATGATCGTGCTTACTAAAAATACTTCCGTCCGAGTGAGTTTGAAACAGGATTATTTTCCGCCGATGAGTCAAAATTTTATACAAACTGTATCACAAATAACCAGGCATATCAGGCATTTTTAATGCCTCGCTGCTGGGGAACTGGCCTTCCTTTCCTTTTGGGATAAGGCGGACGGGCCATAACCCACCACGTGGGCCCAATGCGGATTGGTCGGTGTTAACTCAATGTACCTTACATTGTGCCCTTGGTTCTGGCTGCATTTACGGTCGTTAACACTGATCAATCCACATTGGGCCCACGTGGTGGGTATGGCCCGTCCGCTTTATCCATCCACAAGCCAAAAGGTAGGCCAGTTCCCCAGCAGCGGGGCATTAAAAATGCCTGATATGCATGGTTATTTGTGATACAGTTTGTATAAAAATCTTGACTCATCGGCGGAAAATAATCCTGTTTCAAACTCACTCGGACGAAAGTAGTTTTAGTAAGCATGATCATTTATGGCAAACTAGCTTCCGCCCGCGACTTCATCCGCATTTAGATTCGAGAAAATCCCTAGGGAACCTTTAACCAAGAAAATAGTATCCTTCTATGTTTTAATCCGGCTTATAAACTATTTGTGTGCCAAATTTCATCCAAATCCGTTCAGCCGTGTTGCGTGATTGATTAACAATCATCCAAACAAGCAAATTTTCACATTTATGGAATAAGTAGGATAATACGGCCACCTCGGAAGCGCTTGAAGTAGGAAATTTTTGCTACATGAAATGGGACTGCTATTTAGTTAAGTATTAATTTCTCATTTTTTATTTAAGTTATTATTAAGTTTTATACCTCAACTGAAAGCTGAATAGATGGTGATGTTGTTTAAATATTATGCACGCTTATTTACTAGGATTTTTTTAAAGATATTTGAAACTATTTCTAAAAAATCTGAAAAAAAATAAAAAATAAATGCATTTAAGGATTGATTTTTTTATAACCACCTGTATTTTATGAAAAATTTTTTATTCATTAACAACACTCAGATTGTTTTCTATCCCAAAATAATAAAAAATCCGGACTTGAATGAGTAGTTATCTTTTATTTTAAATTTTTGTGTCTGAAAACGTACTTTTGATAAAAAAATACTTAATTTCAATTTACTCAAAAACTATTAATTTTTTGAGAAAAAGTTATATGACCAAAAAAAATTTTTTTGACCTCATCTATTACCTCTTAGCAGGAATACGTCATATTTCCAGTGACCCTGTATATATTTATTTGCCTTAAAAACGACAACAAAAGACGTAGGCAGGTATGTCACATGCTTCATCTCCGACGGCAAGCGAATAGCGAGACGCGGTGAGGAAGCCCCATCAGCTGTTTGTTTCGTCAGTCACAGCAGACTCGCAGACGGGTATTACGGCCCATCCAAATAGTTGCCGATGATGCATCATCAATTTTTGCCTTCAATCATCATACGTGAGGTAAGGACACCCGTTAAGATAATGTATTCGTGAGGGTGCATGCTAGTGTGACATCTGTCTGTATTCAGCGAATACAGGCAGTGGTCACCGACTACAGGCGCAAAGGTCTACTTAATCGTTTGCGCCGGTAATCGGCTGTGTGAATATACCATTTAGCCGAGCTACACAGGTCACTCAGATTATTATTATATTTTTCTATTATATATATACTATAGTATATCATCTCCAGTCGAGCAGAATGCAATACAGTTATAATACATACAAATAATAGTTTTGTTACAATTTGTTGAAGGTTCAACGGAAGGTGACATGAGTAAAAAAAAAAAAAAAAACAGATTGTCATATCAGATTTAGTTAAGAACTGTTTAAAATTTAATTTAGCTTTTATAAAAATTACGTACTCTACTTAAAAATAATTTTATCACGATTAAAAATGTAACTTATTGTTTTTAAAAACACAGTCTAGACATCCCATCACCTTTAAGGTTTAAATATTGATAAGGAAAGTGATAGTAATATATACGAATTTAAAATCATAAATTTTGGGCATTTTAGTGCCCATATTTTTATTACAAAACTACCACCGCCGGCTATAAAGTTTTTTAAATAGCATGATTTCCCTGTTATTGGACAATATTTACTATTTATAAGGGTCTCAGAACACTTTTTAAAGAAATGAAGTTCATCTTTTTATATACAATGTTTTTTTTTATATACAGCTACCGTCGCAACTTTCCATTATATTACAGATGTATTAGCAATTATGATTTTTACAAGACAAACGTTCACAAAACTGCAGAAATCACTTAGTTGAATGTCATCGATACTTACACAGAATTCCGCGTAAGTCTAATTAGAGACGACATATTATTTTTTTTGAGCCTTTCAACAACGGGGTGGACTAGGAGACACTAGTGGTCACATCAGGAATCACAAATTGCAAAATATTTGAATATCAATTATCTAGAACACGCAGTTCAATATGCTTTCATTGCAATTTTTCTTATTGTATTCAGTGCGGGGTGTTAAGTATTCTAGATATTATTATTCTGATGCTAAATAGAAATTATTCAATTCATAAATTCAAAAACTAATCACCAGTTTTGGTTTTTATTTTCCAGATTGAGATTGAGTAAATTCAAATGCAATGCAAGTCGAATTAAGCAGTGGTGATAAAATGCAGTAGATTTTCTTTTTCTCTATTTCTAGCATTTAATTTCAAAAATATTTGTTTTCTAATTTGAGATTATAGCATTCACAATGATATTTTGGTTTAGTATTGTACAAAGAATATTCTGACACTAAGATACCTATTATTTTAATTCTTTTCCACCAGTTTTTTAAACGAAGGTGTAACGAGTGTGCCATCATAATCGTCACAATCTTGAGCCTCGGTTTGGCACCTCTTATTCACATGTAAGGTACTTCTTCGTATATCTTATTCTAATATAAAGTATTAACATTCTATTACTTTTAATTTCAGGGATGGAAATTAATCGCACAAATAAATTGGTTTTCGTAACATTATCAAGGTGGTATTATTTTACAGGTATTTTATTTATGTTATTATTGAAGCTGCTGTCTGTTAATACTATCAGGAAGTACAGAGTTTGGTAACAGAAACGGTTCGATTATTTAACAAATACTAATATAGACATAATAAACATTTTTTTATTATGTGTGTAACACAATTATCAGTATTAAATAATACTGCGTTCATTATTGAATGAACAAAATTGAGCTAATCTCAAGGTTTGGTAAAGAATTTAACTAAGTACGCCTTTGCGTAGACTTCATTGTACAAATACAATGGATATCTTAGATTACTTAAGACATTTTATTACATATTTTCCAATTTTATTCATTTTTCATCATTGTTATCTTAAAAGTTTAACTTTGATTACCTTGCCTATTGCACAAATAGTGCAAACAATACAAAAAAAAACAAGAATGGATCATACATATTTATATTAAATAAAAAGTTCATAATCACTTCTTATTTAGAAAGAAATTAAATTCTATATGAAATGTAAGTAATAGATTGCTGAAATGAAACATTTAATGAAAGTAGACTTGTGTTGTGTCCAACCAGTTTTAGTACTCGACGTATGCCGATACCTTTATAGCCCTAACAAAAAATGTTACTATAGATGTTCCAGGTAACACGGCGAAATGGTCAACGACTCCGCTATATTTGCAAAATATTAAAACATATTATCACCGATAATCAAATTAAGTTTTCCAAACCAACCTTGTATATTTATATGTATATATGTGCGTGTATATTTATATATTGTACCAGCCATCTATAGGTACCGTTTTTAGTATATGTAATCATGTAAAACGTTCAGAATGATGTTAAATGGTATTCTTATCTTTTTAAAAAGACTAATACGCAAGAAATGATATTTCCATTTTCTTATTATAATGCTTTTAACATCTACATGTGTTAATATACTAATATCGAGGACGAATCTGAAGTATAATTAATGATTAAACGAACTTACCTGTAAGTGAAGTTCTATCATAATTATACGAAGGATTCGTCCGAAGATATTAGTATAGAATCCCACCCTCCCTACTCATTATTCTAATTACAATAACTGTTTACCCACTGAAGAAAATGAGGAAATATCATAGGATTTGGACTTTAAACTAAATGAAGTGGTTGGCGTGTAGCAGTGACAGGGCGAACTTGGACCGGAAATGTCAAAATATCTGTAAATTTTAAGTCAAAAACCTTCTCTTTTTAGGTTTTTTAGGTTATTGCTTTAAAATAACGTGCTAAGTGGTGATACATGCAAGCGGTACTACATGTGTTAATATACTAATATCTTCGGACGAATCCTTCGTATAATTATGATAGAACTTCACTTACAGGTAAGTTCGTTTAATCATTAAATATCATGGATGGAGCAATATTCATGCAATGTAAACGTTGCAAAGACAATTATCATTTGCAGTGCACTGCATATTTACTCGCAGATTAGAATGCGATGACAGCTGATACTAAAAACGCCTGAATTTGTGATTTCTGCCACATTCGCGAGCCCAAAAAGGGTAATAACACGATTACACCAACGAGAGCTAAATTACCCACTGCCTCCAATGATAGCTTCGTTACCCAGCGCTTGAAGTCAAGTTTTCCTGCGCCAACGAGTTGTTCCTGCCCTTCGGCCAATGATTTAAGGGTCATTATTAGAGAGGAGATTTACAATGCTTTCGAGGATGTTATTAATCCAAAAATTGTTGCCTTGCAAAATATGATAGTTGGCTTTGAATCATCTCTCTCGGCATTCAGCAAGGATCTGGATAGCATAAAAACGCAACACGCCGCCCAGTTGGCCACTTTGAATGATGTCTGCAAGGAAAATGAGTCGCTACGTTCAGCTAATCAAAACCTTTCTTCTAGACTGGCACAGCTTGAGTTACAGACACGTTCAACAAATATTGAAATACAATGCGTACCAGAAAACAAGCAGAAAAATTTGGTTAATACAGTTCTGCAGCTTTCTAAGGTTATAAAGTGTCCTATCAATCAACGAAGGCAACATTCATTTTTGCGCTAGACTTGCTAAAATGGACAATAAAAGTCCCCGCCCACGCTCAAACTTTACTTAAGATATTAATGCCTATTATGAGTAACTGTTGATTTTAAATAGTTTTTGCCTAAAAAAAGGTGCCTTACTAAGATTTAAAAAATTAGGACTCGTTAATCTTTAAGTCACTAAATAATTGTACCGGAGACAAACCTAGAGGTACTTTTAAAGTCTGAATAATTGTGGAATACTCTGAAAAAACCTTCATTGATTGTAATTCAACAGATTTTGTAATTTACTTGTTCCACTTTATATAAAAAGGCAAAATTAATAACAGTGTTTCATTGTTGGACACGGGGTGTTTCTTCCACCTAGGTGTACACATTGAAACAATTCCCATTTTCTTTTAAAAGTCTTGTTATTGGTTATGTATCTATTTATTAATAAAACTATAAATGCCATACTATACCTAATTGAGTAGACTCCGTTCCTGTAAAAAATGGAAATCATATCTACAAAAATGAGAGAAATATGAGACTCAGAACTTTTGGTGTTTCATTGTACCACACTACACCCTACCCAAAACCGAGTTTCATCTAAATCCATCTTGGATTTTTCCTATTTTTAACATTGCGTTGCTGTTTTGTTGTCGAAATAGTACCCATAACCGAGTTTTATCTAAATCGGCTCATAAACAAAAAGTTGGCCGCCATCTTGGATTTTTTTATATTTTTAACATTGCGTTGCTGTTTTGTTGTCGAAATAGTACCCAAAACCGAGTTTTATCTAAATTGGCCCACAAACAAAAAAGTTGGCCGCCATCTTGGATTTTTATATTTTTAATATTGCGTTGCTGTTTTGTTGTCGAAATAGTACCCAAAACCGAGTTTTATCTAAATCGGCCAATAAACAAAAAGTTGGCCGCCATCTTGGATTTTTTTATATTTTTTACATTGCGTTGCTGTTTTGTTGTCGAAATAGTTCCCAAAACCGAGTTTCGTCTAAATCGGCCACCAAACAAAAAAGTTGGCCGCCATCTTGGATTTTTTTATATTTTTAACATTGCGTTGTTGTTTTGTTGTCGAAATAGTACCCGCATCCGAGTTTCATCTATATCGGCCCACAAACAAAAAAGTTGGCCGCCATCTTGGATTTTTTTATATTTTTAACATTGCATCGCTGTTTTGTTGTCGAAATAGTACCCAAAACCGAGTTTCATCTAAATCGGCCCACAAACAAAAAAGTTGGCCGCCATCTTGGATTTTTTATATTTTTAACATTGCGTTGCTGTTTTGTTGTCGAAATAGTACCCAAAACCGAGTTTTATCTAAATCGGCCCACAAACAAAAAAGTTGGCCGCCATCTTAGATTTTTCATATTTTTAACATTGCATTGCTGTTTTGTTGTCGAAATAGTACCCAAAACCGAGTTTCATCTAAATCGGCCCACAAACAAAAAAGTTGGCCGCCATCTTGGGTTTTTTATATTTTAACATTGCGTTGCTGTTTTGTTGTCAAAATAGTACCCAAAACCGAGTTTCATCTTAATCGGCCCACAAACAAAAAAGTTGGCCGCCATGTTGGATTTTTTTATATTTTTAGCATTGCGTTGCTGTTTTGTTGTCGAAATAGTACCCAAAACCGAGTTTTATCTAAATCGGCCCACAAACAAAAAAGTTGGCCGCCATCTTGGATTTTTTATATTTTTAACATTGCGTTGCTGTTTTGTTGTCGAAATAGTACCCAAAACCGAGTTTCTTCTAAATCGGCCCACAAACAAAAAAGTTGGCCGCCATCTTGGATAGTTCATATTTTCAACATTGCGTTGCTGTTTTGTTGTCGAAATAGTACCCAAAACCGAATTTCTTCTAAATCAGCCCACAAACAAAAAAGTTGGCCGCCATCTTGGATTTTTCATATTTTTAACATTGCGTTGCTGTTTTGTTGTTAAAATAGTATCCAAAATCGAGTTTTATCTAAATTGGCCCACAAACAAAAGTTGGCCGCCATCTTGGATTTTTATATTTTTAATATTGCGTTGCTGTTTTGTTGTCGAAATAGTTCCCAAAACTGAGTTTCATCGAAATCGGTCCGCAAACAAAAAAATTGGCCGCCATCTTGAATTTTTTACATTTTTAACATTGAGTTGCTGTTTTCTTGTCAAAATACTACCAAAAACTGAGTTTCATCGAAATCAGCCCGCAAACAAAAAAAATTACCGCCATCTTGAATTTTTATTTTTTTTAACATTGCGTTGCTGTTTTCTTGCCAAAATACTAGGTACCAAAAACCGAGTTTCATCGAAATCGGTCCGCAAACAAAAAAGTTGGCTGCCATCTTGAATTTTTTACATTTTTAACATTGCTTTGCTGTTTTCTTGCCAAAATACTACGAAAAACCGATTTTCATCGAAATCGGCCCGCAAACAAAAAAGTTGGCCGCCATCTTGAATTTTTTTCATTTTTAACATTGAGTTGCTGTTTTCTTACCAAAATACTACGAAAAACCGAGTTTCATCGAAATCGGCCCGCAAACAAAAAAGTTGGCCGCCACCTTGAATTTTTTTCATTTTTAACATTGCGTTGCTGTTTTCTTGCTAAAATACTACCAAAAACCGAGTTTCATCGAAATCGGTCCGCAAACAAAAAAGTTGGCCGCCATCTTGAATTTTTATTTTTTTTAACATTGCGTTGCTGTTTTCTTGCCAAAATACTAGGTACCAAAAACTGAGTTTCATCGAAATCGGTCCGCAAACAAAAAAGTTGGCTGCCATCTTGAATTTTTTACATTTTTAACATTGCTTTGCTGTTTTCTTGCCAAAATACTACGAAAAACCGAGTTTCATCGAAATCGGCCCGCAAACAAAAAAGTTGGCCGCCATCTTGAATTTTTTTCATTTTTAACATTGCGTTGCTGTTTTCTTACCAAAATACTACGAAAAACCGAGTTTCATCGAAATCGGCCCGCAAACAAAAAGTTGGCCGCCACCTTGAATTTTTTTTCATTTTTAACATTGCGTTGCTGTTTTCTTGCTAAAATACTACCAAAAACCCAGTTTCATCGAATTTAGCCCGCGAACAAAAAAGTTGGCCGCCATCTTGAATTTTGATTTTTTTTTAACATTGCGTTGCTGTTTTCTTGTCAAAATATTACCAAAAACCGAGTTTCATCGAAATCGGTCCGCAAACAAAAAAGTTGGCCGCCACCTTGAATTTTATTCATTTTTAGGGTTCCGTACCCAAAGGGTAAATACGGGACCCTATTCTGTCCGTCTGTCAGTCTGTCTGTCTGTCACCAGGCTGTATCTCATAAACCGTGATAGCTAGAAAGTTGAAATTTTCACAGATGATGTATTTCTGTTGCCGCTTTAACAACAAATACTAAAAACAGAATAAAATTAACATTTAAGGGGGGCTCCTATACAACAAACGTAATTTTTTTGCTGTTTTTTTTGCTCGATATTTATAACAGCAACAGGTAGACAGTTCAAATTTTCACAGATGATGTATTTTTGTGGCCGCTATAACAACAAATACTAAAAACAGAATAAAATTAGTATTTAAGGGGGGCTCTCATACTACAAACGTATTTTTTTTGCCGTTTTTTGGTACGTAACCCTTCGTGCGCGAGTCCGACTCGCACTTGGCCGGTTTTTAACATTGCGTTGCTGTTTTCTTGCCAAAATACTACCAAAAACCGAGTTTCATCGAAATCGGCCCGCAAACAAAAAAGTTGGCCGCCATCTTGAATTTTTTACATTTTAACATTGCGTTGCTGTTTTCTTGTCAAAATACTACCGAAAACCGAGTTTCATCGAAATCGGTCCGCAAACAAAAAAGTTGGCCGCCATCTTGAATTTTTTTTACATTTTAACATTGCGTTGCTGTTTTCTTGTCAAAATACTACCAAAAACCGAGTTTCATCGAAATTGGTCCGCAAACAAAAAAGTTGGCCGCCATCTTGAATTTTTATTTTTTTTAACATTGCGTTGCTGTTTTCTTGTCAAAATACTACCAAAAACCGAGTTTCATCGAAATTGGTCCGCAAACAAAAAAGTTGGCCGCCATCTTGAATTTTTATTTTTTTTAACATTGCGTTGCTGTTTTCTTGCCAAAGTACTACCAAAAACCGAGTTTCATCGAAATCGGTCCGCAAACAAAAAAGTTGGCCGCCATCTTGAATTTTTTACATTTTTAACATTGCGTTGCTGTTTTCTTGTCAAAATACTACCAAAAACCGAGTTTCATCGAAATCGGCCCGCAAACAAAAAAGTTGGCCGCCATCTTGAATTTTTTAATATTTTTACATTGCGTTACCTTGCGTTGTTATTTTTGTGTCAAAATGGTACCAAAAACCGAGTTTCATCGATATCGGCCCATAAACAAAAAAGTTGTCAGCCGCCATCTTGGAACTTATTTTTTCATTATTATTTCCTAATTGAGTACTAATTTAAGATTTATTTTATACTTATTTAGCCCTAAATTAGTAATGATTTACAATTAAAATTATGATTATCATACATCCTTTCCATATCCTTTCCATAATTCCTATAATTCCTCGCACTTATGATGCAAGAAGAAGAAAAAAAGAGAAAATACTAAGAAAAACTTTTTCTTTTCCTTATTTTAAGAGCATTAAAAGAAGGAAAAGAGACAAATTTGAAAAAAATATTCTTACCTTCTAGAAAAAAATGACAATAAATAATTCAAAGAATAAAACAAGAATTTTGAAGTGTCTATCTTATTTTTCCTATATATTTTTAAAATTCGAAAAGGCAAATTACATCGTGCCAACCCTTACACTTTTAGTCGTTGCGTCAACTGTCTAGCTAGACGAACGGCGGCTTTTGCGCCAACACAAAGGGCGATGTCCGACTGTAAGAAGAATACTCTCTAGGCTGTGGTATTACCGATGATTAGAGTAGTAGTATTAATTATTATTAGAGTAGTATTACACAATCAAATTTTTTTTGATGAGATTTAATAAAAAATAAATTAAAAAAGTAAGTAGAAAAATATTTGTTTACTTATACCAAATCAATAGCCTTGCACCGAGGATATGACTATTGACACAGTCAAAAGATATAAATTTCACTTTTTTGCTTGATAGTACTCACCTCATGATTACAATCAAGTTTAAACCTTATTACTGTGGAGCAAAGTTCAATATTGATCGACAGCCTATATTCAGAGTACTATGTAGAAGTTAACATTCGAATTTTAGAAAATAGCAATGAAGAATTCTTTTTTTATTTATATCGTAAGAATCACAATTTCACTAACAATTTTTTGATATATTTATTTGTTTATAACTTGTACCCGTTTCTCTGGAATCGCCATTGCCAGAAACGTCAAGTTAGCAGCCCACTTTGAGATCGTAATATCTCGGCTTGTACTGAAGCAATATTATTGAAATTTTGCGTATACGATTCACTATTTCCTAACAATTTTTTGGCATATAAATCACATTGATACGAACTGTATTTCTTAAGGTGTCTTTGCTTGATAGTACTCACCTCATGATTGCAATCAAGTTTCAACCTTATTACCGTGGAGCAAAGTTCAATATTGATCGACAGCCTATATTCAGATTACTATGTAGAAGTTAACATTCGATTTTTAGAAAATAGCAATGAAGAATTCTTTTTTTATTTAAATCGTAAGAATCACAATTTCACTAACAATTTTTTGATATATTTATTTGTTTATAACTTGTACCCGTTTCTCTGGAATCGCCATTGCCAGAAACGTCAAGTTAGCAGCCCACTTTGAGATCGTAATATCTCGGCTTGTACTGAAGCAATATTATTGAAATTTTGCGTATACGATTCACTATTTCCTAACAATTTTTTGGCATATAAATCACATTGATACGAACTGTATTTCTTAAGGTGTCTGCTAGCTTGACGTCAAGATAGCAGCCTCACCAAGATACTCAAATATCTTTTGAACCATAGTATCACTATTTATATGCTATAGTTCACTATTTATAACTATTTACTAACAATTTTTTGACCTAGTCAAAACCTTCTAATTCCATGGTGAGGCTGCCAACTATACGCTAATGCTATTTGACATATTCTTGAAGTTTCATAAACATTAAAACATAGACTAGCGGAAATGTTACTCAATAGGGGAGACCGAGAAAAGTTGTGACTGTGAAGAGTTGAAAAGTATGGCGGGTCGCCATTGTTCTTTGAAACTTTATTCACTCAAAATACTGCGAAATAGCTATTTTCGACTTTATTTATATTGTTTTAGCATAGACTTTAATCAAGGTGTGTATATATATATATATATACACCTAAGATAAAATTGAAATTATGTAGTATTTTCAGTGAATAAAGTTTTGAAATTTTAAATAAGTTATAATTAGGAAATATAGCAAGCCGAGTTGTTGATTCGAAAACATAACTGAGTTGAGTGTTGACTTGAGATCGGTAATATTTTAGAATTCCAAACTCGTTGTAGGCTTTCTCAAACCTATAACCGATAACTTATACGCGGCGTCCGTCACCCGTGTGATGTCGGCGAACTGTCCAAGATCTAGCGTTTCTGCACAGACTTTTCAATGGATCTTTGCAATCTAATGAGCTCGTGAACAACATCGCAATCAGTGTTCCATATCGTCTTCCTCGACAGCCAATAAAGAAAACTTTTGCGCTACCTACTTTTAAGACCAATCTTGGACGAAACGCCCCTTTGCTTCGTTGTTGTGCTCAGTATAATAATCTCAAAAGAGATATCTCTGATGATATCGATGTTTTTCGCGACTCATTGAATAAATTTAAGTCCAGTATCTTTAAATTATTAGAATCTAATAATCAATAATAATAGTGTAAATTAATAGCTTTAATTTTTTTTTCTTTTATTTTATTTATTTATTTTTTTAAATTTATTTTACCATACTTGACACAATTAATGTTTTCAGTGTTGTAAACGCCTATAATAGGTATATAAATAAGTATTGTGCTCTATTGTATAACTGATATCAACAATGTTAAATATACACGCTGAAATTTTAATCATTTGGTTCCCGCCGTGGGGTGGTTCCACTCATGATTACAAGCAACTTTTACTATGGGGTCAACTCTCCTGCTCGCAAAAAAAATCAGCTGTTCCATACATTAAGGTTGAGTAGGTACTGCACTTTTGTATGGAACAGCTGTTTTTTTTGTGAGCAGGAGAGTTGGCCCCATAGTAAAAGTTGCTTGTAATCATGAGTGGAACCACCCCACGGCGGGAACCAAATGATTAAAATTTTAGCGTGTATATACTGTTGGTGTACCTTTTCCATAAATAAATATGCGAAATTCGAATTTTCATTTTTGAACATATTAATCGATATCCGATACATTTATTTTATTTGGAATTCTAAATTTTGAATTTCATATATTTGTTGCCTAGTAACACTAAGAAATGTCAGGATTTCACCGAATTATGAAAAAGAGTTTAACGAATATTTGATCTAGAACTATTAGTATATGTTAAGTGAAAAATGTCAACCAACCTGGTCTCCCTTATCTCGTTAAATTTTCTTAAAGTACTTTATGTCTTAACAAATAAGGTGGTAAATCGCATTATTAAAATTTGTTTGCGTCATCTAGCAGCTGAGTAGCAGCGTTATAAATATACGTATTATTTAATTTGGTACCAAGTGCTATGGTAATACGATTAAATCTAAATAAATAAACTTTGTGATTTATGACCTTTTGGATTTTATACATTTTTAATTTTTATCCAATTACGTGTTCACAAAGTATGTGTGCGTAGTATGTAACTATTAAATGGGGGGCTTGGCTTCGATTTTTAATGTGTTAGTTTGGTTACACTGGTTTTCATACTAAATTGAGCTCATACTACTTCTATGTTCTGTGTTCAAAGCAATGCGTCCACTGACGTCCATTATACAAAGTACGCTTATATAATGGACGTCAGTGAATGCGTCGTAGCTTTATTTACCAAAAAGTTCGAATTATGAATTGAACGCCGCTCATACAGTACAAACTGCACGGTAGCCCTAGACTTACACACACAGTTGCGCGTGTACAAAAACGTCATCTGACGTCATCTGTTTATAATGGCGCGGTTGTATGGAGTGTCCAGGGTGTGGTCAAGACTCAGTGAGCTGAGTACTATCTAGATAAGATAAGGTCAGCAAGATGAAAGTGTATTGGGAAGTTTACATTTTAAAGATAGTTATTCAAAATAGAAATAAACAATTCTTAGATCATTATTTTTTTACTGTTTTATTTACGTACTTACCATTTGCATACTGGCTTGTATAGGCTCGGCTATCCCCTGGGCGTCGGCGCCCAGGCCTCCGCCCTTCCAGCCCATCATTTTCATCATCCTGGCAACGGAAATTACACCTTATGATAATGGAATAAGGTTCAATTATTAATAACTGTGCAGTTAATAAACTTGTGATTATTTTTTAACCGACTTCCAAAATGTTGTCGTGTTCTGGGGGTCTATTACGAAAAGTTTAATGCGATATACGCAGCTGCGTCCGTGCTTCGTTTTGATTGTTTCATATTACAAATCACTTTCGTATGCGATATTGCGAAGTGATTGCGTGAGTTTGACAGTTTCTCTCTAGCGTATCCGACATCGTTCGTTTAGTAATCTATGGACTACGATAGCCAAATTCAAAATGTTTGTTATAACTACAACCAACGAACTGCGGACGACTATCGTGGCCAAGTGACTGCGTTACGTAATTGCGTACGTTATTTTCGTAATAGGCCCCCTGTTCCGAGATGATCCATGATAAAATGTGAACTATTAGTAGTGCGTATTTTATGTGAGCGCTTGTGTCTTTGTCTTTTCTCTCTTTCTTTGTGTCTTTATATCTCTGTATGTTGGTGTCTGTATCTGTGTGTGTATTGTGTGTGCATAAATAACTAATAAAAAACTTTTAAAACTAACAAATTGGCAACATAAATAATTGGCAGCGAGATGCGGTAACCGTTATGAGCTATCCACTATAAACAACCGCGTTTGTGTGTGTGTGTGTGTACTTGTGTAAAGGTGTGTGTGTGTGTGTACACACAGTACACACTGTGTGTGTGTATATTGTATATGTGTGGTGTGTATGTCTGTGATGTATATGTGTGTGTATGTCTGTGATGTATATGTGTGTGTGTGTGTGTGTGATTGTGAATGCGATGCGATCAACAAACAATTTATTTCCACCACTATCTTTATTGTAAGTTAAGCTAATGTGCACTAACTTTGCCGCGACGCTGGAGTCGAGCGGCGTCCCGAAGCTGTCCTGGCGGCGCCCGGAGACGTCGCCCGCGGAGATGCGGGAACCGTTGTGCGCTATCCACTGCTCCTTCATCATCAAGCTTACCACCTCTTGCTTTAACCTCTGCAGCAATGGTTTATGGATTTTAGGAGGAATTTGTAAAATTCAGGGATGTTACGGAGCTCAGTAATAGTATAATATAATTTATTATATTTATTTGAAAATACAGACGATTCAAATGGGCTTATTTATATTAGGTTTATTTGAATAAAAATATTTTGACTTTGACATTGTTAGAGAATAAACAAAAATTGAAGGCTCAATGGCGTAGTGGTTTAGCGCCTGGCCCAGCGATTGCGGAGGTTAAGCAACGTTCGCAAGGGTCGGTCATGGGATGGGTCTTTACTATTGGTTTTATTGTTGGTCCCGGGTGCATTTGCAGTTCTTAACACCCACCAATCTGCATTGGGCTCTCGTGTTGGGTTATGGCCCATCCTCCTCATCCAGGCGAGGCCCCATTAGGTGGAATTTCTGTGAAGAACGGAAGAAGCCAGACTCAAAAAAAAAAATACTTACATTCCACGCCATAATCTCTACAATGCCCTTAGCCTCCGCTTTGCTCGCTCCGGTCGCTCGCGCCACCAGTTGCCCGTTTATCGTCATAGAGAAAAATCCGTTCTGATAGTCCGTCTGTACGTTCACACCACACGCTTGGCAGCTAGCTGGAACATCGCACAAAATGTATTACAGATTTGCAAAAGTCTAGAAATGGAACTAAAAAACTTGCATTTGAATTTTGAATACAAAAGTGAGTGCAAAGAGGATCTAATCACTATGGTTGAATGCTACGCTTTGATCATCTTAGTTAGATCATCAAAAGTACTATGATCACTGAACTAATATTTTTTTTCTATGGAGGTCAATGTCTACTGGCAGGGTCGCCATACAAGGAGGCGACCAGGAGATGTTGAATAAAAGTAACTGATTGCGATCAATAACTCATTTATAATGGTTTGCACCAAGCTTATATACGAGGAGAGATGAGTGTGTGCTATATGTTGTACATACACACACTACAATACAATAACGGCCCGGCCGGTGCCAGCGCGACAGGCGGCGTTCAGTAATCACTGCGCAGTGATTACCGAATTCGCTTGCCGTGCTGGCTGTGACCGGGTCGAAATACTATGACAAAGAAGTGGCTCCCCCATGGGCTTGCCATAGGTCCCGAAAAAGCGGGATTTGTCCCGTTTTTTTAATTAAATTTAACGTCCCGCCAGAATTTCGCTCAAATCTTCCGCCCAGGGCGCCCCACGCCAACACACGTCGATCGATCGCCTTGTGTGGCTCATTCGACCAGCGACACACACGAAGCACTGCGCTTATTTTTGTCCGCTACCGACAGTTTATTCATTTCATTTCTACTGTCTATTTTGTCCCGATTTTGTGTGACGTCAATGCCTATTTTCCCTGTTTCTTATATCGAGCACCCGATTTAAGTCAAGGACCCTATAGCAACCCTACTTCCCCGTTATTTTCTATACTTTTGCTAAATTGCACCGAGTTGTAACTACATTTTACTACAAACCTATTTTGCTGTCTCGCTTACCTATAATATTTGAAAGTTTGCCTGCCCATGGCCTTACCAGCAGGACCATGCGACCGAACCCCGTGTGAAACATTCTCTCATGGAATTCACGGATATTTAAGCACTTTATATTTCCCATTTCATCCAAATATTCAGCAACTACGTCTTTCACTTCGGAAGGAGACTTTACGACCACCGGTTCATCTTTTTTACTATCATCAGCTACTTCCTCGTCATCATTATCCGACTCAACTTTCTCCCCTTGGGGGACAAAGTTTATTTTTGCAGATTTACTGGGAGGTGTTTCCGTGATGACTCCACCTTCTCGCTTCACGCCCTTGGCTCGGTCTTCTGCTGCTGTCGACGCAGAGACAAAAGTTCTTTGCAGTTTTGTTTTCCTTGAATTTCTGTAAGCTTTAGCAACCTGTTGATTTAAAAGATATTTAAGATAAAACCATATTTTCTGTTTTCTTTGAACTACTATCAGACAGTATGAGGCTAACATCTTGAAATTGGGTGGGGATTGTGCAGAACGCATATTATTATGGGCATGCGTAGCGGTGAGGTACGCGGGCGGCGGGAGAGGGGCGCGCGCTATTGGTCGCATGCAAGTGCACATGCGCGAACTTATCCCCACTCCGTCGAAAAAGTGTCAAAATATTTGCCTGGTACTGTACTAATAGTTTTGGCAATGAAAATTGCTGGAACTGTTGTTACCATGTACAGTCAAGTTCAATATGATATATGCACCTTTGACAGTTCATATCAACCTTATGCATTTCTAATGAAAGTCATTGTCTGCGCAAAAGCGCTTACATATTTATGAACTTGACTGTAATCACAATCCTACAATAGAAATGCAATAATTGGTTTGATAATGTACTAAAGCAGTGGTTCCTAATTAGTTTAAGACTTTTTAAGACCAAAAGCAGGAAAATCAAATGCAGGAATGATAATTAAAAATACTCAATTAGCCATTCCACAAAAGCTAGTAGAATAGAATGACAATGTATGGGATTGACAGGACCTAAACATTATAGTCCAATAAAACTAGCTTTATCTGGACATAATTAATAAACTCTTTGTTTTTATTAGTTTATCGGATATTGATATTAAGTGTCAAATATTAATTAGATATGTGATGTAAGAAATCCGGGGTGGTAACAGTTTCATATAAAAATCATGAGATTTCGTACATTACCTAGTTTTTTCCTAAAAGCAAAATAGTTAACCAAATACCTTGTAAGTATAATTTTATGGTGCATTAAAATGCTATCACCTAATAGCAAAATTAAACTGAATCCAAATTCGCATGTTTGTTTTTTTTTCACAGTATTCATCTCATCTCAATATCTAGATAAGCCAAAATGGTAACTATGATGCTTGTATCTTATTATGCTATGCGTCTTTTTAGACATTTTAGACAAAAATTAAACATTATTTTTTTACGTTTTAATAATAATGTATTTCTCAGTAGTTAATTTTTTTTTAGTTTTATGCGAAGTTTCTAAATGTTTAATTCCTTTTATATTAACTATAACTAACACTAATTTATGATGTAGAAAAAGAAAATTTCAGTTATCTTATTATGTCCCGATAAAGCTGGTTTTATTGGACTATTAGCTTATGTCATTCCCATACATTGTGAATCTATTCCACTAACATTAAATTTACTAGAATGGTCATTTGAGTAGGGGGGCAAATGTATGAAACCATGTAGATGAAATTGCTGCACGTAACCCTTGATGTAAGCTCACATACCTCTATGGGTACATGTACCACTAATTGGGAAACACTGTGTTAAGGTGTTTAGCTATCACTGAGTTAGACTTTACTCTCAGATCTATAATAGACAGACAAAAGACAAACAGTGTACTGTAAAGCGCATTCGTTTAGATAGTGTCGCCCTTTTATCGAGCCGCCTTTGCACGTGCCGCTTCATGTCAAAGGATGCCGCCGCATAAACAAAGGATACCGCGTGCGGCGTACACCCGCAAGTCAATTTGGATTTTGGCAGTTTACATCGAAGCACCGCCCCGTAGTGAAAGCTTGTGATTGTTGACTCTGCTACGTATACTGAAAATATTTTTTCATCCTTGGAAGGACAGTTAAGTGCCTCAAGATGAAACTTTAAGCGAACCAACAAAAAAAAAAGGGTGTTTTGTAAAACATGTAAACGACTTATAATCAATGTCCATCGGCATTGCGTTGAAATCAGTATGTCTGCACCTATCACCGATACTTCAAAAATAGTGGGGATACCAAGAACTAGCATCGGAATAATATTAAAAATAGGCCCATTAACACAAAAAAAACGTAAAAACGGAAGAATCTTACTATCTAAAACGGACGACTTTGAATGTGATGTAGTACGTCCGAACAGTATACAGATTTTATGCTTATAAAAAATTTCCGACACTAGTCACGATTCTGGAAAATTTACCATCTAATAATACGGACTTTCCGTATAAACATATAACTCTGGGAAATGTCAATACATTTCTAAAACTTGGATTTGAGTATAAAACACCTAATAAGCTAAAACTATTGCATGAACCATTGCTATTTTTTACCATTATCAGTAACATTATTTGTATAACGTTACCAAAAACTTACCAGTATTCCTGTCTCTGAACGCAAGTGCTTGCGGGTGTACCGACACTATTTTTATTTATTTTATTTTGTTGGGAAAACTTACAGCTGTGAAATACAATATGAATATGAATGATTACAAAATATGTAAATATGAGTCATTTACAAGTTTTCACTTATGGGTAATACAATTATGGACTAAATAACAGATAGGTACCTATGTGGGTTAAATACAGATAATGTGTAATCTAGGTTATACAATTACTTAATGTTATTTTATTTGACAATATCTTTATCAAAGAATGAGGCGCCGATCATGCGACGTATCGCAGCCGGCCTTATCCCAAAAACATCAATAGAGGGATTCTCCATAGAAAATTTATTAAATTGTGCAACAGCTCTGCAGAAAAACGAGTTTTTTCTATAATTCGTGTTACATGTTGGTATGCATAAGGGACGATATTTACGGAACTGCCGACTGGGCGTGTTTATATATATTTCGCTCAATAGTTCAGCAGAGTCAATGGCGTTATTTAGTATTTTATTAAGGTAAACAAGATCAGCAATATTTCTTCGCATTGTAAGAGGTAGAAAATGATACTTTTTGCATCTAGCTTCATAGTTTGGAAGAAATTGCTTGCATTTAAATTGTAAGAATCGAATAAACTTTTTCTGAATGGACTCGATTCTGTCGATATATACATTATACAATTTTTTTTAATTTTTAATTTTATAAGCCTTTATTTACTTTCAAGAAAGATACATAATTATAAATATAATGATTACAGTTTTTAAATTCAGTTTCGATTCAAACAGCAGCTTCCTTTGTAAGTCTGTCCTGTAATTTGGACACAAAGGCCTCCTCCATTCCTTTCCACCTTTCCTCATCTCTGGCCAGTGTTGGCCAGAGTGGGCTTATTAAATTTTTGAACTCATCAGACCACCTTCTTATTGGCCTCCCTCTTTTTCTTTTTACATTCTCTCGAGGGGTCCATTCGACCAATTTCTTTGTCCATTTTTGTCGTTGCTCTCTAATAATTTTTCCTGTCCATCTCCCTTTCAGGGTTCGGATTTTGATTTCGACATCTTTCCAATTGGTCACTTTCCTTAAATCGCTTGCTCTTTTCTTGTCCATCCTTGTATACCCTAATATGCTCCTTTCCATACTTCTTTGACATGTTACTAACTTATGGATGTGGTTTTGTGTTGTTGCCCATGTTTCGCATCCGTATGTGAGAATTGGAAGGATACAGGTGTTATATAGTCTCTTTTTGACTGCAAGAGAATAATGTTGGTTCTTCATAATGCTTTTTAGTGACCAAAATCTTTTCCAGGAATTTGTAACTCTTCTTTCGATTTCGTGGTCCATTTGATCTTTCATAGAAATTAGTTGTCCCAGGTATATATAGCTAGTTACATATTCGACTTTTACACTGTCTATTGTGATGGGGTCATACGATCTGTTGGTCATTGCTTTAGTTTTGGTTTCATTCATTGTCAGGCCGACTTTCCTGCTTTCGAACGTTAATTCTTGAATCATTGATTGTAAGGATTCAGAGCTGTCACTAATGAGTACAATGTCGTCTGCAAATCTTAGGTTAGTAATGCTTTCACCGTCTACATTACGTCCTTGATCTTCCCATCGCAGTTGTTTGAATATTTCTTCTAATACTGATGTGAATATTTTTGGTGACAGTGGGTCTCCTTGACGAACTCCTCTTTTTATTGGGAAAGTGTCTCCTTTGGATTCTAGTTGGACTTGAGCTGAGCTGTTTTTATAGACGTTTCTTATAAGCCTTATATATTTATTTTAATTATACAAAAATTTACATTATACAAAGGGTTCCATATTTCAGAGGCATATTCAAGGATACTACGTACGAAAGAGACTAGAGTATTTAAACGAATAGAGTTTAGCTAATGATTTATCAATAATCTTCTTCAGCTATGACTTGGGAACATAATGTTTATGTCCATTCAATACTACTGCAACCAAGTACCTATTAAGAATAAGGCATTATTGAAACCATAACAAAAAGCGGTCATCGTAATTCAATCAAAACATTAAGGCTCATAGGCTCAACCCTGACTCAGAACTGCACTACGAAAAACCTAAAATGTACCTCATGTGAGAGTCCGGCGACTTCATGCATGATCTCAGGAGGGTAACGGCATCCCATAAACTCCATATTAGTAAACACCCTAGCCAAGCAGACCAGCCTCTCTTCAGGATAGTCATTTTTCCATCGTTCCATGAAAGCTCTTCGTAATTCCCAATGTTCGTCGCTTTCATGCTCTTCCCTGTACCTATCTGGGTCCCAGCTGGAGTCAAAAGACATTTTTACTTTCTTAATAATAAATCATCAATGTTTTTAGACAAGAATTATGAACAATAAAATGAAAAATAGAAATAAAATATTTTGTGAAGCAAACAAGCAAAGCACCCACAAAAAAATTGACTATCTTGATTTGACTTTGACATTTTTAGTTTTTATTTAATAATATCCTAAAATGTTGCCATAAAAAATATAGTTCTTCTTCTTATTTTTGTTATGGCAATCTACTTTCCTCTTGGAAGTAATTTTTGCCAGTGTCATGTTTTAAATAGTTCAGTATTTCTTGATTTTCTAGTAGATTGTTTCAGTTTACATTAAAATGCGGGTGCATCACATTCCAATGCTTCTTGGAGCATTTGGCAGCAAGTATATCAAGACAGTTTACTCGGTAAGTTTTGCCGAGGTAGCGACCACTACAATAAAAGTCTCAGCTTCACACATGTTCTGGGAGGCCATGACATATTTGGTAACGATCGCGTAAGTGGCTGACTCTGGGTTCACAGGATGGAGAGGCACTCTCTGATGCTAAATATGTCGGTCTGTTTTCGTGAAGTGGTTGCGTTCTTTTTATATGCAGGCTGAAAAATGTGTTATCGTTACCAAAAAAAAACGATAATGTAAATGGCTGAAAATAGTACAGCTAGCAAGTACTAGTTGTACTCACTTGTATTACGGAAGGACTGAACAAAATTCGGTTGCGTTATGGAGCTACGCCAATTCAAAGATGTTTTATTGTTACCAAAAAAAAACGATAAGGTAAATGGCTGACAATAGTACAGCAAGTAAGTACTAGTTGTACTCACGTGAACTGTGTAAGGACTGAACAAAATTCGGTTGCGTTTCGTAGGTATGAGCGATTTAAGTTACAAGGATACAATTAACTTTTTGTTTGTTTGTAATGTATAAACTCAAAAAGTACTGATCCGATTTTGATTTTTTTTCACCTATAGAAAGCTACATTTTCAGCAAGTAACATAGGCTATAATTTATTTTCAAAAATATAAGAGATCCCTACAAAAATGGGCCAAAATGAAACCCATGGTATCAAAAAAACTCCAATCAAAGTAACTATTTGGCGTGCGCTGCGAAAACTATTAATGATACATAAAAATAATGTAGTGTAGGTTTATAGTTCTCATTATTATCTACAAAAAATCTAGGAGGATATACGTCTAACTATTATAGTTTAGTCAATATAACCACTTTTTGTTCAAATTAGTCAATCAAAATGGGTAGAGTCCAAATATGTATTTGTTTGGCAGTTTTTCCATGAGAGCCATCTAGAATTTTCGCTTGGTGTTTATTTCCACGGTCTGCGCTCGACCAAATGTCCCTCGAAGACTCGAAAGAAACCGAAGCGAGGGTGGGTCACAAGTCTATAAATAATTACTGAAGACGCAGTAACTCAACTTACTAATAACATTGCAAGTAATCTAGATCAAGACCAGAGATGTATTGAAATCTTTTTAGACCTGGCAAAAGCATTCGACACAGTTTCTACGAACATACTATTACAGAAACTTGAAACTGTCGGTATACGTGGTGTACCCTTGCAACTGTTTGAAAATTTTTTAACTAACAGATATCAAACTGTGAAAATAGGAGATCATGTTAGTAATCCTCTACCCATTAGCTGTGGAGTACCACAGGGCAGCGTCCTTGGCCCAAGTCTCTTTCTGGTTTACATAAACGAACTGTGTCAGTACGAACCAACAAACGGCAAAATTAGTTCATATGCCGACGACACTGCTTTAGTATTCCAGGGAGGGACTTGGGCGGAGGCGCAGTCTCATGCGGAGAAAGGTCTCTTTGAAATCTCCTGTTGACTACGTAAAAATCTTTTGACACTTAATATCAAGAAATCACAGTATCTAACTTTTTCCATCAACAAATCCACACAGCCAAAAAACAATATCAGCTTAAAAGTCCACAACGGCAATAACACATTAACTTGTACTTGCCTAACTTTGGAACAAACTGATCACATAAGGTACCTGGGCATTCAACTAGATAAAAACCTATCTTGGGAGACACAAATAGACCTCTTGTCTGCACGCACACGAAAGCTGATATGGATATTTAAAAAGCTTAGAAACATCCTTAAGCCAACTCTCCTAAAAACGGTATATTACGCTTGTTACGGACAGCTTCAATCGCGTGAAACTAGTGAAAAAAGTGATTAAAAGGTGTATAGCAAAAAGACTGTTTAATGGACCGCTAAGTGCGTTACTAGTGATAGAATCTGTGTTTGTGATTATTTCATGTAAGTACTTTGATTTGTAAACAGTAGCTTGTTATAACTGATTGAGTCATTTAGTTTGTGTTTTTAATTACTTTGAAGTTTATTAATATGTAACGTTCTATTTGGTTTTAAATTGTTGCATATAAAAAGTTCTGTAAAATGAGATATTTAGCGTAGCTGTAAGTTTTATAGTTTGTGAAATATTTAAGTTTTAGTAATTCAAATAGGTATTGTTTAGGCATTTAGGTATCCTATGGATTAAATGATATGAATGCTTGTGTTTTTACTTATACTACCTGGTAAAGGTTTTGAGGTAATGGGCTAGGTAATATAGGTCTAGGAGGTGGTAGTTTCGACCTGAAATGTGTCTAGGTCATACGCCAACCTTTGTCCTATAAGCCCTAAAGGTTTTGATATGGTACTAAGAGGTAAGATTATAAATAAAGGCCTCTTGTATAGGTCTCTGATAAAGGTAATGAGAAACCTAAATACCTAAACCTCGTATTGAAAGGTAGCCAAATAATAAATTAGGTAGGTAATCTCGTAAAGAGCCAGGAGTGGGGGTTTGCTATCCCCACCACCGCTAACAATTTATGGTAACGTAGGGTAGTAATGATTTGAGTTTTGTAAACTACCTAAGTTAAGTAGAAAATGTAAGTTTTTGTATTAGTGGATATTTGCTATCGTACAAAATGTTACCTTAGGGACGTGTGATCGTAGGAAATGTTGTAAGCTCGCACGGCCCAATTCGTTATAACCACAATATATGGGCATATAAGAAGAAAGTGTTTCATTCTGTTCCTGCTTGGCGAATCATCCTATGGTGCAGTGTTGAGGTTACCGACATCGGTAACAACGCTTTAGTCCAATCTATACTAAACTATTGTATAACAGCTTGGGGTGGGACCTGCAAGACAAAAATCATTAAACTAGAACGTGCTCAAAGATCATTGCTCAAGGTGATGTTTCGCAAGCCATACAGATATCCGACGTATAGCCTCTATCAGGAATCAAAAATTTTGACAGTGAGGTAACTATTTGTCTTGCAGGTCACCTTGCGCCAGCATAAACAACTAATATACAGCAGCACAGTGATACAGAGCACCACCCGCAGAAAGAAAGATGTCTGTACAACAAAAAAACACAACACTGTATTCCTACGTAGTCAAACATGCTTCCTTGCCCCATACGTATACAACAAATTGATCTTAGCACACACACACACACACACACACACACACATACACACACACACACACACACACAACATACTCAATTTCTTTATTATTATTATATCTTTTTATCTTTCTCCAAATTCAGCTACTTCCACAGCATACATACCCTCACGCACACTTACCATACCATAGAGGCCTGGAGTCCTGAAATACAGGATTGTCCTAGTTTAGGCTCCAGTCCATCAATTGTTTTTACTGTAACCTAGAACTTTGATTTTTGTACCTGGAAATTGTATGTAACTTTGGTGGAAATAAATTATTTTTTCATTTTCATATCTCATTTTCAAAACAATTAGAGATCCCTACGAAAATGGTAATAATGAAACCCATGGTATCAAAAAATTTCCTATCAAAGTAACGCACAGATAATAGAATTATCATCTTTTTGACATCTTCGGGGTACAATTATTGTCCTGTACTGCTGCTACAGTCTTAATTTAGCTCCGTGCGGTAAAAAAAGGAAAAAAATGGTCCATGGACGAAAATTAAACACCGCAGAAGAGGGTATCGAAAAATTAAGACGGCTATTTTCCAATATTTTTAAAGCTGGTTAACCTGAATGTGAATGTATATGCGCAATGAGTTAAGAGAGAGAGCTCTAAAAAGTTGTAAATAATGTTTTATAATACTCTTGTCAGTTTTTGTTTAACTAAAAACTCTAGATGGCGCTCATGGAAAAACTGCCAAACAAATACATCTTTGGACTCTACCCATTTTGATTGACTAATTTGAACAAAAAGTGGTTATATTGACTAAACTATAATAGTTAGACATATATCCTCCTAGATTTTTTGTAGGTAATAATGAGAACTATAAACCTACACTATATTATTTTTATGTATCATCAATATTTTTCGCAGCGCACGCCAAATAGTTACCTTGATACCGTGTTTTTCATTATTGTCCATTTTTGTAGGGATCTCTTATATTTTTGAAAATAATTATGGCCTATGTTACTTGCTGATAATGTAGCTTTCTATAGGTGAAAAAAAAACAAAATTGGATCAGTACTTTTTGAGTTTTTACAAACAAACAAAAAGTTAATTGTATCCTTGTAACTTAAATCGCTTATACCTACGAAACGCAACCGAATTTTGTTCAGTCCTTACACAGTTCACGTGAGTACAACTAGTACTTACTTGCTGTACTATTGTCAGCCATTTACCTTATCGTTTTTTTTTTGGTAACAATAAAGCATCTTTGAACTGGTGTGGCTCCATAACGCAACCGAATTTTGTTCAGTCCTTCCGTAATACACGTGAGTACAACTAGTACTTACTAGCTGTACTATTTTCAGCCACTTACGTTATCGTTTTTTTTTGGTAACGATAACACATTTTTCAGGCTGCATATAAAAAGAACGCAACCACTTCACGCAAACAGACCGATATATTTAGCATCAGACAGTGCCTCTCCATCCTGTGAACCCAAAGTCAGCCACTTACGCGATCGTTACCAAACTTGTTATGGCCTCCTAATCTAACAACCAAGATCGCGCCTATGAGAAACTTTCCAGGCAACGTTCCTCAAAAATCTACTAGATGGCGCTGTCTAATTCCCAACAACCTTACTTGATACTATGGTATATGAATGTGCTATCTATAGTAATAAAGAGTACCATCGTAAAAACATTTGTTTTCATTGTAATCTGTCTGTAATATTGTTGTGAATATTGAAAATGACTAATATTAATTTATTATAATATTATTCACTAGCACCTAAGTATATTTTGCTTTGAGGTATGTATCTATATGCGTGAAGACCTTGTAACTTTCTTGAACTCCGATAACCGTCGACCAATGAATCAAGACTACGGTTCTTGGACTCTAGCAGCGCTATCAAGCATGGCTTTTAGCATGTATAGGTAATTACCACCACTACTATTTGGGGGCGTGGCCTACCTTTTATACAGTAGTCGGCAAACATTTTGAAATCGGGTAAGGGTTGCGCAGAACACGTATTTTGGGTATGCGTAGCGGTGAGGTACGCGGGCGGTGGGCGCTTGCGCGCGCTATGGGCCATTCGTAAGTGCACGTGCGCGAACTCATCCCCACTCCGTCAAAAGAGCGTCAAAATGTTTGCCGGAATCTAGGCCACAGTAATCACGTGATACCTACGTGCTTGATGTCAAGCCATCAAGCATCGCCCCTAAACGATCAAAATTTGATTGAACTGCCGAAAAATTTACGTGTTTGACAAGTTATGCCTGACCGTCGCGTACATGCAGGAAGGAGGCTCCGTCGCAAAATGTCCCTTTCGCAAGATGTCCCCTGGTCGCAGAACGTCCCTTTCGCAAATAGCCCCTTTCACAAAACGTCTCTTTCTCAAAATGTCCTTTTCGTAGAGTATCCCTTTCGCAAAATGTTCCTTTCGCAGAATGTCCCCCTTGTACCCCTCTGAAAATCGCATAAAAGACAACTTTTTGATGTGATTTTTTTTTATTATTAGCCCCTTTAGCATGACCGACGAAACACGATATTATATCGCGTGATATAGCATTTTATCGACACCCAACTGTCAAAATCCATTGTCTTTTGGCAGTTAAACGTGATAAATCACTATATCATATCGTGTTTCGATGGTCATGCTAGGTAGGCTAGGAAAGGGGACATTCTGCGAAAGGGACATTTTGCGAAAGGGGCGTTTTGCGAAAGGGACGTTTTGCGAAAGGGTCATTCTGCGAAAGGGACGTTTTGTGACCTGGGGACATTTAGCGAAAGGGACAATAATCTGCGACGGAAGGAGTTGAAGAAGCGCAACCATAGAAATAGAGCGCAGCGAAAAATTTTCTATGTCTATGAGCGCAACGAACCGGAAAAAACCGGCTAACTGCATGTCGAGCCACGTATAGAGAATAAGGTTTCGTCCGTAGTCTCTGTCTCTGATGCAACTCAGAATGTTTCGGACAGACTGAGGCGAATTCGCCGCGCGATGCGGCATTCTGACCACCGAACTCAAAGCCATAGCCATAGCTATAGCCAAAGCAATGCTCTAGCAATTGTTTTGGCTATGGCTATCGCTTTGAGTTAGGTGGTCGAAATCCGTCAAAATACCGCATCGCCCGCGGAATACGCCTCATCTGTACGAAACTTTATAGGTAGGTAGGTACTGTTCATTAATACGTTCTTATAAGGTTTATTGAGCTGTATTTCCCTTATCCAATAAAATAAAATAAAGACAGACAGGGACTGACGGACGGACGGATGGACTGAACGATCTTATGGGTAATCGTATAAGTTACATGGGTTCCTTGTTTTACTACGGAACCCTAAAAAAGCAGTCATTCAAAGGCAAGTACAACTGCACAATACACTACATATAAGCTAAGCTAACCATATTACATTAATATTATCTTCAACATCATTTTTGTCGCCGCAAAACGATTAGTTGATACTGTCAAAATCATATACGTATTTTTTTACGATTCTTCTCTTTGGTTAGACTATTTGTACCACGTTCATTCATACTATACTCAACTGCCAGGAATTGGACAGCGCCATCTAGTAAATTTTTAAGGAACGTTGCCTGGAAAATCCCTCATTTCTATTATCCCACATATTGTTCAGTTGCGTAGACACTTGTACCACAAAACTGCACCAATTTTAAGACACAATATCCACTATGAATCAATTTGCGAATAATTAAAATAGTCACCGAACTGAACTCGACAAACTCCCGCCAAAAACTCCAAAAATATAGTTAACCAATGCTGTATAAAGGTCAGCGTTCACTGGGCACGCCGAGTCGAGTCGAGTTAGCAGCCCACTTTGAGACCGTAATATCTCGGCTTGTACTGAAGCAATATTATTGAAATTTTGCGTATACGATTCACTATTTCCTAACAATTTTTCGGCATATAAGTCACATTGATACGAACTGTATTTCTTAAGGTGTCTGCCAGCTTGACGTCAAGTTAGCAGCCTCACCAAGATACTCAAATATCTTTTGAACCATAGTATCACTATTTATATGCTATAGTTCACTATTTATCACTATTTGACGACCTGACGACCTGAGTGGTGCAGTGGTCAACATGCCGCCTACCACGCAAGAGGTCCCGGGTTCGATTCCCGGCCGGGCAGAAATTGAAATGATGAGTTTTAATTTCTGTGGCGGGTCTGGGTGTTACTATGTATAATAAGTATATATTTAAAAAGTATATAAATAGTATATCAGTTGTCTAGCACCCATATTACAAGCTTTGCTTAGTTTGGGGCTAGATGGCGCTGTGTGAATTTGTCCAAGCATTTATTATTATTATTATTTACTAACAATTTTTTGACCTAGTCAAAACCTTCAAATTCCATGGTGAGGCTGCCAACTATACGCTAATGTTTAAATAAAATTATTTTCTGTTATGCACTTCACTTTATCTTTGAGGTTTTTCTTTCGCTAATTCGGGAATTTCCCTAAAGTAGTACGTTTGTATCGTTATATAAGTAGAGCGTGTTTTTTTTCTTTGGTTTTATTATACTTGACGCACCCATCCGGGAAATATGTTTAGTTTTGCTTTCGAATAGAATGTTAAAATATAATTTTAACATTTATTGTGATGATAAATGAATAAAACCTTTTGAAAATCTGTATTTTTATCGGTATATTTTCCTTGTGCAACTTGGTATATTTCAGTATTTTTTTGAGGTGCTTCGGTATTTTCGTAAAATTTAATCTAGTCACACTGCCACTTACACTTTCCTGTCGGCCTGTCACTTTTTGGACGAGACGATTTGTTTTGTTTTGTGGGTATTTTCACTTTTCTCGTGAATTTCTGCTTCCATTCCATGTGATTTATTCTTTTCTTTTGGATTTCTTATCCAGCAGTGGTGAGATCTATAATGTTGGTAATTTAATTGAGAAAAAAAATCCGAAATATTTGAAGCAACACTCCTTTTTGCAGCTTCAATCATGTTGAATTCAACTCACAGCAGTAAAAACTTAAGAAGGTAACAAAATAAAACCATTGTAATACAAGCGTAATACCTATTTATTGAAATATATTTTTATTATTTCCCTTGCACTTCTATTACTTTTACTAAACAATTGCTGCTCAGGCAGTGCTTAGTTTTTCTCTTGATTTTCATGTGCATAAAATTGATGGTAAAAATTGCCCCAAATAAACTCAACATTTTCCATTTACGGTAATCAAATGAGGGTAATTAATTATTTTTATTTTGTATTTTGTAAAAAAAAATTGGTAAAAATGTACTTGTTTCTCCGCCCCACGAATTTGGGTTTGGGGGGAGAGGAGAGGGGGTACCCCCTACCCCCCAAAACCTCCCTCCCCTTTAGCAAACACACTTCCAGAGATATTCAAGGTTAAAGTTTGAGGTTATGAAGGTAAAAATGTAGTATATGGACCGTTGCATTAGGGTTTGGGGGTGAAAAGGGGGAGGGAGAGGTGGAGGAAGCCTCCTCCCGAAAAGGGAGTTGCAAAACCTAATAGTTTATGAGAAAAATGAAACTGAAATTTTGACATTAGGTTACTTTAATTCAATTTTTTTTGTGTTCTTTTCTGTCAAAAGCTATTTTTTTTCTGTTGTCTGTTATAAAAAAATAATCTCGAAATTTAAGGCTCACGCTCCGCTGCGCTTCACGCTCGCCTTAAATTCCTACAGGAGTAAAGCAGGTTCATTCATTCCAAACTTAATTCAAAATTACTTAATATCTGTGGCTGTATAGGAAGGAACTAACAACTTTGCCCACACGTAACTAAACGCAATAAGGGAAAAAAAGATGGCTAGTTGAAATATCATCAAAAATGGCAGTACAAAATCTTGAATTTTTTTTTGGAAAAACTATCAGTTTGCTAGAGTTGAAACTTTCCACAATTACTTCAATAATTCAGACCTTTTCATTAAAAAATTGCCATCTCTCAAGTCGTGGGGCGGGGAAGTACATAATAGCCGTTTTTAATAACCCAATAAATGTTGGAACACATATGGCTAATAATTTGTTCCTCTCAGTACCTATCCATCGGCACAAATTTTCACTTTATTATAAATAATTCAAAAGCGCCACCGCACACAAGCAACTTGTTTGTTAATCCGCAACTATTTTGTCTTTCACATCAAGTCCATGGGTTATATGAAAGCACGCACATGAAGCGACTCAATCGTCGGACATTTTTCATACAAACCATGTGAGAGACAAAATAGTTGCCGAGACAAAAATTGCCCGTGTGCGATGGCGCTTAAGATAAACAGACACCAATACTTGAGTTCCTATCCTAACAAACCTGACTCTCCGACCAAAATGTTTTCTATTTTTACCTTTGATGACTAAACTTTATTTTTTTTAATAGGAGTAGCACCAAGCAAGATGAACCAAATCCAATGACGTTACCTTTGGAGAAAGTAGTGGAGCAAATCGACAGCAAAGTGCTTGCGTACTACCTTGAACAGGTTTCTATGTTCCTTAAAAACAGCAAAAAAGATTTATTGTTTCCGAAACTTTCTCCGTATTTGGATGCATTCCTAGTAAGGTTCATAAGTAACGTGCAAAGCATGGAAGACCTGCTCGATACATTTGATTGGAACAGCAGAAGTTTTGCTGAAGATATTATTGATTCGTTGATTGAGAATGAGAATGTGTACAAATTGACGTACAGCTATGAGAACAGTCGGATTGAGTCAGAGTAAGTAAAAGGGTTTGAATCAAATCAAATCAAATATATTTATTGTGAACCTCTTAGTATGAGAGGCTGGCGTAGTGGAAGCCATATTTTTTTATTTTTGATGGGGATTTCGAAATGTCGATAGGGGATCTATAGACAAACAAAAAATGGCTTATGATATAAAGTCCTAAAGCGCAATGCTTTCGAATTAATCTGGGGAATAAGTTTGGTTTTTTTTTACATTAAATGAGCTTACTTTTGACCACATTCGAGAACCATAAGGCTAAGAAGAGGCCGAAGATGAAGCGAGCTTGCCCAGAAGAAGCCTATTCACTCGGGTTTTAAATATCGCTGGGTTATATGCTTTCGGGAACACAGACGCAGGCAGGGAATTCCACTCCTTGGCTGTGCGCATTAAGAAGGAAGATGAAAAAACGCTTTGTGCGCATGCATGGAATATCTTGTATGTTGTGCTTTAGGACTTAATATCAAATGAAATATTTTGTTCATCTATTTCATAGTGCGTAGCTATATTTCCTAAATCTCTTCAAAAAAAAAATATTGTTAACACTATGCCAAAATGTTCATAGCCCTTGGTAATGTAACACCATCTAAACTCGTGAAATAATAAGGATATTCATAACTTTGACATAAAAGTTACTTTTATAAATACCTCTTTAAGCCCACCACAAACACACAGAATTTTGATTCGGAGTTCTGAAATAGAATCATTCTCAATGCAGAAAATTCAAACAAAATTATGGACCTACCACATACATGCAGTAATTTCCTGATTGAAATTTTCATACATTATTGATATTTTGTTTCGAAATTCCAAATCAGATTCCGTCTGTATGTGACAGACCTCAGTGAATGAAATATAAAATACTTTGTTTTTTTTTCCAGTATACTTGTTTATAAAAAAGTTTATTTTGAAAAGGAGAAGAATCCAAAACAATGTCTCACTAAGAATTCTGATGCTCCCTAGTAAGTATATTTTTATACTGAATAAGGGCTGGTTTTTACGGGGTCAGTAACTGGACAAAGTGACTCGGAATTTCGGACCCAGTAACTGGGTACATGCAGACAGGATCGGCAGTAAGTCATACTGTGCCTGAAAATAGAACGGGTGGGTAGTCAGCTGGGCTGACTTGCGAGCGAGAAGTCAGCATTGGACTGTGTTGAAACTAGGGTCTACACGAGCCCAGTAGCAAGTCAGCGCTGAGGGGGTATTACAACCTCTTAAAACTTGCCAGGTTTATGAATTGCTATAGTTACATCTCTTTCTCGCTGTATAGCAAACAAAAGAGACGCACTGATAGCCATTTAGAAAACTGGCAAGTTTTAAGAGGTTGTAATGCGGGGGCTGGACTCAGTTACTGTACTGCCATGTTACTGACCCCGTATAAACCAGGCATATCCTACTGCCCTGAAAGTGTGCAGTCATCAAACCCTTGTCATGTCTCTTTTCTCTTTAATTCTTTATTTTTTCAAAAGGGAACCCCCAAAGCACAAAAAAACAAAAAAAAAATATTTATTTTGATGTGATACACCATTTTAATGTTTTTATAAAGTAAACAATCTTGTAAAATATCTAGTAATATATTAAGTCTATGTAAAATATGGTTTCTTATTGAACTAGCATTAGTTACAACTACCATATTATATTCGGTTTCATCTGGAATTCTTCTATCTAGCTTTTTAATTTGTCTGAATTTTTCTATATTATAATTTTTTATTAAATATTGTGATTTAATGTCGAGACATTATCTTTAATTTTTCAATTTTCCAATATGGTTAATTAACACCAACAATATTTTATAGCTCATCACAAAATGACTCAACAAAATCTCCGAACACGCAAGGATCACCAAGAAAAGACTTAAGCTGGGTGAATGCAACGCTAAAATTCATCAAAGACAACACCAAGACTCTTCTACAATATCCAACGATGTCTTATAGTGATGCAGAAGAAGTGTACTCGGTGGTAAAGCAGCAATGTAAAGATGTCATGCATTTGGGACCGCTGTGCGAAGATTTGTTGGACGCTATAAAAGTTTTGAATGAGACTATGGAGTTAAAAACAAGTTTTTTGTATGTTAATAGTATTGAAGTGTAAGTAATTTATTTTTGTGACAACTCAACTCACCAATCTGATATTCATGCATCTCTTCAAATAACGATGAAACCAAGACTGTTCCGTTGTCATTTACGTTATATTTTGCTAATAATTTTTGGATTTGCTACAAAATACTTAGATATAAGTGCTACATCACAGAATAACTAATAGTACAAGTACAGAAGCAGCACGCCGCAAATTCATTTAAATAAATAGCGACTTTTGCTCCGACACAATAAAGTGCAATTCAGGTCGCGCAGCGCTAATGACCTACAGTTTAATTCACCTAGTAGTTGCCTCTCTTTCTATCACGTGCCTTACCTTTTCTGTCGGCGCAACGTTAGGTTTCACTTCTTTCAAATGAACTGCTTAGCATATATCATAATGTGAAAAACGACAATTGTTTATTGGTTTTTTATTTAGAAATCCGTACACGGCACAATAATATCGATTCGACAAGGTTACTATTATAAAGAGACAATACCTACGCAGGCAGTAAGATGCCGCGCTCGTACGGCGGCGGGCGTGTGGCGGCCCGCTGCTCACTTGTGCCTCCGTAGGCACGGCTAGCGGTAGGTGCTTATCGCGCGACCTTGATCGAGTGAAGGAGGCCTGGCTAAATACAGGACACTCCCCGCCCCGCTCCAGAATCAATTAGCTCACCCCACCCCGCGAGTTCATGTGCCGAATCGTTCGTTTAGTCGTAAGTTTCAACAGCTGTGAACTTATGTGCACAGTGCGTGAATTTAAAAAAAAATGTCTCATCTTGTATTGCAAAGTTATGTGCCGGTTACTATACTTTTCTGTAACCAAGGGTGCGATTGCGTAAGGTAATCGTATTCATTTGACAGTTCATATCGTATTCCATCGGCTGCAATTTGTATGGGATGACATGTATACACATCAACTTTGTCTAGGGATACAGGTGTTATTTTCATACAAACGAGGTAACTTTGAAGCCTTGGTTTCCTGCCAGGGGTGTACCGTGCTGTAATCTGATGATGGCCATCCAGGGACTGAATGGAGTAGATTCAGATCGCTATACCTACACACCCAATTGATCTGATCAGCATTCTAAAAGATTAATGGGTCAGAGTTCTCGGTTTGAGGATTTCCATACATTTTCATGCTATTTTCGCGGTTTTTTAAACATGTCCATTACGTTTTTAGAATGCTGTCAGTGAATGTCAAATCAGTTGGGTGTGTATAGCGATCTGAATCTCCTCCATTCACTTCCTGGATAGCCGTCATCAGATCACAGCACAGTACATCCCTGGCAGAAAACCAAGGCTTCAAAGTTACCTCGTTTGTATAAAAATAGCACCTGGTACCTGATATCCCTAGACAAAGTTGATGTGTGTATTATGATACAATATAAACTGTCAAATGAATACGATTAACTACGCAATCACCTAGCAAAACTGAAAAAAATAGTTTTGGTTTTATCGTTGAAATGAAAATTAGTGCAAACTATATTTTTTTAATAATAAATTTCAGGCAATTATCTATTGAAAAGTGTCCTATAAAAAGGAAAGGCGTTGAAAGCAAATTGTGAGTATATAAGGTTTCATCTACAGTATCATTTTAGCGTAGTTTGTAATTAGATTTACAGGGTGTTATTTTTATTTCAGACAACCACCTGTAAAAAATAACAACAAAGTGCAGGAAAAGACGTAAGTATGAAAATTAAATTGTCACTGTGTTTAGTAAAAGGTACAACTTTCGTGATTCTAGTTTCCGAGATATCCGCAATTTTGTGAAGCGGTTGAAATATACCGATGTTTTTTTTCTATAAATCAATTAACATCCTAGAAAACATGTACATAAAATAATTTCCCGTCAAAAACGTTTATTTAGTACTTTGAGAAGCTCGTAAAGTTTAGTACTGAGGGTACAACTTTAGGACGCTATACTTTACAGACAGTAAAACTCTGTTTTTATACTTTACACGCCAGATACAAGGCTTATAACAGGTTTGTAGCTGTTAGGGTTGCCAGAAGCCCCGTATTTTAGGATACTATACTTTACAGACGGTAAAACTCAGTGTTTTTATACTTTACACGCCAGATACAAGGCTTATAACAGGTTTGTAGCTGTTAGGGTTGCCAGAAGCCCCGTATTTTACGGGTTACCCCGTTTTTCAGGCTAAGATAATACAAAAACCCGTAATTGCGAAAATAAAATACGGGGTAAATAAAGCTCCCGCGGGCTGATTATCTAATTAGAAACCACCTAGCGACTGGTCTCATTTGATAGATGAATGTGATACATTGCTACTTCTTTTTGAGGTGAAAAAAATATACCAAAGAATAGTAGCAATGTATGTCTAATGTAACCGGTCGCTAAATAGTTTCTATTTAGATAATCATTCTGCCGTATTTGTTACAAACTGATTCGGAGCTGGCTAGCGAAACCAGACGCTATCGTTTTGGCTGGCTGGCGCGTGCTGTGTTTACATACCTACATACTTACCTAAATATAGTGATGCTATCGGATACGGACGACGAGAAAAAAATCAAAGCAAGCGAAAGAGGAGAAAGTATGTTTGCAACTATAATAAGAATGAATGGGAGACGGAATATATCTTAATAAATACTGCTATTTTAATTGTCTCCCGTAAAAAAATCTAAAACCCGTAGTTTTTAAGCTGGTAACCCTTAACTCAAGTAGTGGCAGGTGGCAACCCTAGTAGCTGTGTAGCCGGCCCATTAGCGGCTCAAGCCGTGCGGGGGTGATGACATGGGACGCGCGGGGGGATCGCAGCACGCAAAGTATGAAAATGCGTACGCATCGATGCGAAAAGATTTCCATACTTACGCGCTTTTTGTATACTGATGATCGCCGCGGATCAGTGTGGCCCAACCCTAACACTCCTTCAGTAGTCGAATAAAAAAGCAAAATATTGGTGGCATTTCAAGTGAGTTCTTAACCGCAGAAGTAGGGCCACCATTAATTTTTTTTTTTACCTTTGCCTTTCCACAGATAAATCGAGATATTCATTGTCAGTATTAGATTTTTTATTTTATCGATAAACATCAATATATCGTCTACAATACTATAAATAAATTGTTCTAGCTACTTTTTGATTTTATGGTTGATTTTTACTTGTATCGATAAACATCGATAGATCTCGTCAACAACACAATAAGTGTTTGTACTAAGTAGTTGTTTCATTTGGATCTCAACAGAAACAATCCGACGACATCTGGACCCCAACAACAAGAATCCGGTTGGAACGCAGTAGTAGTAAAGAAGAAGCCCAAACAACTACCCAATCTGCCTGGCCAATCATCCAAACAACTACCCAACCCGCCTGGCCAATCATCCAACCTACTACCCAACCCGCCTGGCCAATCACGTAAAGCCAAACGGGTGAAAACCCGGATGGAAGCGAGGAAGGCGTGGCGACAGGCTACAGATGAAAGTAGGCCGCGTGAAGCCGCCGAAGGGGCTGCAAAGTCCCACGACGCCCCCAACAGTGATGCGCTAACTCCTCACGTGGACAACAGTCCTGCTGAGAAAGCTGCTCCTAAAGGGACACCATCTGTGGCCTCGGAGCCAGCTGCCAACGCACCTGAGCGACGTAAACCGGCCCGGCGAGGTAAACCCCGTGGTAAAAAAAAGGCTACGCCCGCCAAGCCCGTAAAGAGAAATCATCCCGACGATCCCTTTACTCCGCGAGGCGAAGGCAAACGCAGTAAACCCAATCCCACCACCACCATCGCATATGCCGACGCTCTGAAATCGGATCTTAGTGTCGCTATCACGGTGGAGCCCTACCATGACCTTACCAGGAAGCAAGCTGAGGACATCAAGAGGCAGGTGGATGGTTTGTTGGACGAGGAGATATTTGCTCCGAGGTCGTCAAGCGATCCATATGTCTTACCAGCTTTTAAGGCGAACGCCTTCTATAGTGAAGGCGTCCTTAAATTCTGGTGCAAGGATGACCTCTCGCTTCAGTGGCTCCATCGCACCGCTGCGAAAATCAACTCACCGCGTCCTGGCACCGAATTGGTTGTCAAGCGACAACGAGAGATCCCTAAACGCGTTAAAACCACAATCTTGGTGCCACAATATGGACCGGACGATACTTTGGACCGGGTACGCAAACGCCTCGCGTGCCAAAATACCCATCTCGACGTCTCGAACTGGGCCGTTTACCATTCCGAGGAGCAGAAGGACAAACAATGCCTGTACCTCGTGCTCGGTGTCCCAGAGGAAGACGTCGAGAAACTCAAGGCAAGCGAGCGTAGAATTTACTACAAGTTGGGTAACATCTACGCCCGCTTCCTTGAAAACACAAGTGCGCCCCCGCCGAACCCCAATGCACCTGGGGAGGTCACTAGTGACCTAGGCAGCGATACATTACACCACACCGCACACTCAAACCCACCACAAACCACCGACGACGCTGATCCGCCCAAAGTGGACCCCAGCGAAGTCCCCCAGGAGGAAGGGATAAATAAATAAAAATATATTTATTGCAACAATCACAATTTACCAATGACGAAGGAATAATATGATGGACCTGGGGCCCTATTTTTGAATCGCTCGACTCCAGTCGAGCGCTCGTTTCGAATGATTTTCGTTCGACATATAACTCAAATGTATGAGATGTCGAACGAAAATCAGTAGAAACGAGCGCTCGACTGGCTTCGAGCGATTCAAAAATAGGGCCCCTGGCATACCTACAAAAAAAGATTGCATACCAACTTCATTCAAATTGAAACGCAAATAACTTATGTAAATACCATAGAGTCGAAATTGTAACATGTAAACGCAACACAATATGGCGGACACGGCACGCGCCTGACGTCACGAATGCTTTATTAATGCAGTTTATGCCACTTCCATTAGTTTCCTTTTTCAGAGCAATTTGCAGATACTTAAATATAGCCCTGACTTCTAAAATAAGTAAACTTGTGTATCAGAAGCCAGTTCCTAGTTGAAAAAGTTTAATTGGAATTGTTGTACATATTTATTTTAGACTAGCTGATGCCCGCGACTTTGACGCGTGACCTTTGACTCCGGCGTATGCTAATAAATATGAACTAATGTAGTTACAAAAGAAAATACTTGTAGCAGTGTTATAATGTTATAAGTTAATAAATTAATATTGTAAACATCGTTTAAAAAAAATCTTTATAAACTATGTTCGGAGTCTTTCCTTCGGGAAGCAATATGAAAAGACCTGAAGCGTTACTTACCCTGGAAAAAGCCACAAAAGTTGGCCATGCGAAAAACAACCAGTCCTTCGATCGACACCAGCGGCTTTAAGCGTGACCCGTATTTAGGCAAGTCGATATCAAAAATTATGTTCAAACTGTTACCGCCTTCACCACGTGGAGGTACTCCCAGCTTATGTTATTATATTATGCTAAACAACTTTAACCTGATCTCTTAGATTTCCACATCAGATGACCTCCGTTTTTTGTAAACACATGTTTATGTAAATAAATTAAACTTGGTTCTGCATCAGGTATTCCAGATCTTTTATTTTTATACCTCAACAAAAAAGCTCATCAGGCTGAACAACTTTTGCTAAGGCGTAATTTTTATAATCCTTATAGTTTAGTTGGACCATTATGGTTCTGCATCAGGTGTTCCATTTTCCAAAATCGATATACCCTAAACTATGCCCAGGCTTAACAGCTATATAACAAAAAAGTTTCATTCGAATCCGTTCAGTATTTCCGGAGATTAGCGTGTTCAAACAGACAAACAAACAAACAAACAGATACACTTTTTTAATTCTCACTCTACTACTGTGTCCTGTCTCTATCGCCCCAAATGTACAGACACTTGTTTTTTACTGTTTTATTATATGTAAGGATACATATGAAAAAAGGAAAACTTAAAGAGCCAAACGTAAATGAAAAAAAAAAAGAAAAACCTGTGATTGACATTTATCATTTGTCATGCTCACGTATGCTATGCATGTATGTTTGCGTGTGCGTGTGCGTGCGTGCGTGCGTGTGTGTGTGTGTGTGTGTGTGTGTGTGTGTGTGTGTGTGTGTGTGTGTGTGTGTGTGTGTGTGTGTGTGAGTGAGTGAGTGTGTGTGTGTGAGTAAGGTTGTTTGTGCGTTACATACAAGCAATATGTAGAAGTACAATGGATGGGATTGGGGATATCGCTATGGAAGACTATGGAAAACGGTGAAAGCGACGTGGATGAGGAGGTTACGCTAGCTAGCGACGATGGCGCTGCCAGCATCCCCCAGCAATAACCTCCCCGTCCTCCTAACCAACCTCCAGCACAGCCAGACTGTAACAGCTAACCTACGCAGAATGCTGGAGGTCAATCCCAAGACCGAAGCCCTAATACAGGAGCCAGGTCTTAGCGACATCGGAGGTAAGCTACTCTTAATGTCCGATTCTTAATCTCTCAGCAAAAATGTAAACAAAGAACTGTCACTGTCTAACTTCTTCTCCTTATCTTCTTATCGGAGGATTAGTGGCCACCTCTGGTGTTAGAGTTTATCAAGCCGCCTGTAAGGCCTCTAACTTGGCTTGACTGTTATCAGATGACCACAGCCCGGACCGACGGTTTAACGTGCCCTCCGAAGCACGGAAGCGCTCAGTTGTAATGCCACTAACGTCACCCATCCGACACCTGACCAGAACGAGCGTTGCTTAACAAACGTGATCGCGTACGATCAGACTGTCAAGTTCCGCCATGAGCGCTTCAAACGCTGTCAAACTGACCTTGATAGTTACATTTTCAGATAGAAACCTTTTGACATTTTTATACCTTTCTAATTTATAAAGTATTTATATGTCTTGGTAATTTTGAAGTAGAATAATAATTAGTTGTTGTGTTGTTGTTTTTTCTTTATTGATACCTATCATAATCATTTTTGATATTTAAAGTTGACTCAATAGCTTAAAACTCATAACAATGGGGAAGGCATCTGTCAAAATGGTACTGCGTACGCTTGTTCCACGAGAGCTATGAAAACAAAGGAATTTTACTTAAAAAAAACGTTTTTAAAGCTTTAAAACAAAGACTTCTATGTGTATACTATACACATAGAAAATGATTAAATTCTGTGTAATAAAAATGTTTGCACTTACAAATTTCCGAAAAATCTGGAAATAGAAAAAATGGATAAATTCTGTAAGAATAAAAACGTCTTAATTTGGCTTTCTATTCCGGTATTTGCATTGTAGAATAGTCTTTTATATCCATTTTGGGTCAATGGGTCTTTTTCGGTAAAAAAAATACCACAAAATAAATACCTATTTTCCCATAGATTTGTTCTGAACGTCTACTGTCTTAGGAACAAGCGTACGCAGCGACATCTACAATTAGCTTTGCGTTGCCAATCCCATTATTAACAAAATCACAAACTTAGCATCTTTGCCTGTCCCCCCAACACATACTTATCGTATTAAATACTAATATAAATGAAATTTTATAAAATTAACCAAAGGTTGATTGAGGTCTACAGTTTGTAGTTGATGTGTGCACAGCATCATAAAAATGTTTTCTACTATAAAACTGTTATCATGAAATATTTGAGTAACATGACTGTTTTTGCCGTAAAACTAATGATTCTGAATATTAATCGGATATATTTTTATTAGTTAGTGGTGAAAAAACACTTAAATGTGTTTATTTCTTGAAGTTAGCAATATACTATTTCTTTTTGTGTTGTTTTGATCTGGCAACACCTTTGTTTACACTTTCGCTAGGAAATTAGTAATCAGACTTTAGACACCACCGCTGACAACCCGCGTACTTGCATCTTCACACCTAAACACGCAAACAACCTTAATGACCGAGTTCTGTTCCAGAGACCTGAACACCATCAGGCTCCGAAATGACTCCTACCCAGGCCTACCTGCCGGGCGACGCCGATATCCCCACCTCCGAACTGGTTCATCACTGCGAACGCGAGGGACTATAGCTGATGATATCAGCTGACTCCAACGCATACCATGTGCTATGGGGCAGCAAGGAAAACAACACGCGCGGTGAGGAATTTGTTTATTTTTTACTCACGACTAATATGAACATAATCAACAAGGGGTTTTAACCGACTTTCGTAACATCACGAGCCCAGACAATCGTTGACCTTACTTTAGCGAGTGAACACGCGTCTCATCACTGGGTCAAATACAACCTAAATATGACTCTCACACCGCCTAAGCCCCGACGTAATCCACGTAAGATGGACCGACGTAAGTATGAGATGACCGCCGAGAAGCTAAGGTGTCTAGACACCTACAATTCATGCGTTAATAGCGGATATTGATAACCACGTTGATCGCATAACGACAACATTAAACACCAGCTTTGAAGAAACATGCCCACCTACTCCAAGCCACGCAACAAGCATTACTGGTGGGTACCTGATCTGGAGAAATTACGCCGCAAGGTAAGAAAGTTGTTCAACAAAGCAAAGAAGCGCACGACTGGGACGCCTATAAAGGAAGCGTATTCGCCTCAAGAAAAGAGAATGCTGGAGACGCTTCTTCACCAATATTGAAACCAACAAACGAGGCTCACAGAGTGAAAAACATCCTGTGCAGCGAACCAATACACAATCTTGGTTTCCTCTTGGTTTGGTGACCTCAGAACTGTTAATGACCACTCACTCCCCAGGATGCCGCATAACGGAAAGTCGCACATGGGAAGAAGAAGATCAGAATTTACCTGCTGAAACCGACCGGATCACCGCCCACAAGGTTGTCAACCAAGGGCGTCGCCAGGGGGGAGCAGGGGGCAGGGGGGGAAGGGAAGGGGGGGGGGCAGGGGGCAGGGGTCGCTCTGCTGTCGGGGTGCAACTGCAAATAACCAAAGTCCTAGGGCCGTGCAATTGACTTGCTTTTCTGTTAAATCCTGCCCGATGGGGCACGAAAAACTTTAAAACTTTTTCAAAACTTGAATAAATTCACTAGGTGCTCTTGACTGTACCTACAATTCATATTTTTCTCATACTCTTTTATATTAACTTGCCCCCCCCTGGGCCATGGGCTGGCGACGCCCTTGTTGTCAACCCGGAGAAAGTAAGATGGGCAATCAACAGCTTCCTTCCATTCAAATAGTTGAATCATCGTTGCAATCGGAAGTGTCGATTAATTAATGTAATAAATTAAACAATTGTTGAAAAATTGTGCCCTAGTTTCACATTACGCGGAAGAGATATGTATCTGTGTCATTTGTATGAGTTAAATGAATTGTTTCTTGAAGTTTATAATGTTTTAGTGTATTAGTAGTTTTAATCTCGTTTTCAAATATTGTCACTTGACGCAACCCGTTTTCAGGTCGCGCGCGTGAGACGATCGCGGGCGCTCGCCTGCCGGCCCCGCGCCGCCGTCGCCTCAGTCAGCAGAGTGCAGAGAGCCACGGGTCACAGAAGAGAACGGCCGCACGCGCTTTAAATTTGTAAATTTTCTTTTAGAAAACAGTAAACGATTGTACTCAAACGCATTATATTTACACACATCAACTAAGTCTAGGGATACAGGTGATATTTTCATACAAACGAGGTAAATTTGAAGCCTTGGTTTCCTGCCAGGGATGTACCGTGCTGTGTTCTGATGACGGCTATCCAGGGAGTCAATGGAAGAGATTCAGATCGCTATACACACCCAACTGATCTGACCAGCATTCTAAAAACGTAATGGACATGTTTAAAAACACCGCGAAAATAGCATGAAAATGTATGGTAATCCTCAAACTGAGAACTCTGACCCATTAATCTTTTAGAATGCTGATCAGATCAGTTAGGTGTGTATAGCGAGCGGGCTGAATCTACTCCATTCACTTTTGGATGGCCATCATCAGATTACAGTACGGTACATCCCTGGCAGAAAACCAAGGCTTCAAAGTTACCTCGTTTTTATGAAAATAGGACCTGTATCCCTAGACAAAGTTGATGTGTATATTTTCACTTTAAGTCCGACCACAGTGAAAGAATTCTTCCCAGTCATTTCTGTTTTTATTTCCGTTTTATAATAATTAATTTGTAGCATCATTTTTTCTAATCTTAAACAAAGTGCATATTTTTTAAATTACTCTATTCCAATAACCTTACCTTACTAATGCGCAAAATGAATCACAATAAATAATTTGTAAATAAACTTGATAGCAATTTAAGCAGTACTGACTTTGACCTAGATATGGATTATGAAGACTTGCTCTTTCTGCAAACGTTTTGTTATTTATTTATTTCAACATTATATTGTACTTTATCGTTTAATAACCACCATAGAATTACACCAACAGAACTGGAGCTCGCTGGACTCGTGCAGACAAGCGAAACTCGCACTGCCGCGCGTGGACGCTCGTCTATCCAGGGCCCTGATACAACTGTGCAGACCGCAACTTCGCCTGGTAACAGGTGCTATTACTGGTCATGGACAATTTAACAAACATCTTTTTAATTTAGGTGTCACGGACAGTCCCCTATGCAGAGGATGCATGGAGGAAGAAGAAACAGCCGCCCACGTTCTGCTGGAATGCAGAGGGGTGGCCCCCTACCGGGCGAGGTACCTCGGCTCGCCGGGCAGCGTCCAGGAAGCGATCACGAATGTGAAAGCCCTTGGAGCGTTCCTGGCTGAGCTGGGCTGGCTGGAGTGATCCGGCCGAACATCCTCTGACGCAAAATAGGCGCAATAGACGTCGAGTTGCGGAAACCGCCTGCACAGATAAGAAGAAGAAGAAGAAGATCGTTTAATAATATTTAGTCTCGTAGTAATGTAAGTACTTATTTTGCCTGAAATACATGTTAATCTCAGTTCAGGTACATTGTATCTTTTTAGGGTTCCGTACCAAAATGGTAAAAAAGGAACCCTTATGGTGTGACTCAGTCTCTGTCTGTCTGTCTGTCACAGCTGGATATCTCGAGAACTACTAATGATATCAACTTCAAATTTGGAATAGTTTAAGATGACATTTGCCCAACTATTTTGCAAATAAGAAAGAAATAAAGAAATAAATATCTTTTTCACAACAGGGACTGAAAAGGGATCTTACAAATTTGAAGTGGGGCTACTAGGGCATGTGGGGTATCATATGAAAGAGCGCCGTTTGCACGTTTTCAAGCATTTTTTTCTTCTTTTATTAAGTCAATAATTTTCTACTTATGATGAAAAATGAAAATAAAAACCGTTCCCCCCCTTACCTCCGAAGTTTGCAAAGGGAAAAATCTGAAATAATTCTATGTGATATCAGTTTATATAAAGATTACAGGAAAAATAAAACGATGTCTCAATATCGCACACTTTTTTAGAAATTATCAAATCTCTAAAAAAGTTAACATTAGTTCCACTATCGGTCAAAACCTAAAAGACCTAAAACTGCAATAATAATAATAATAATAATAATAATATTCTACTCTGCAGTGTATTTATGATGATGGTACGGAACCCTCGGTGCGCGAGTCCGACTCGCTCCTGACCGGTTTTTTCCCTATATGTACGTATGTTAAGAATAGTTGTAACAGTAGTCTGATGTAAGATTATTAGAATAAAGATTTTATTTATTTATATATTATTTATTTAAACCATTCCCTTATTAAATAGATTTTTTTTTACTTGTAACACTAAACCTTAGTAAACCCCGAAAGTTGTACCCTTTTTTGCCCATAGAAAAATAATCATTAAAGTACTAAACTTATTTCCCTCAAGATCTTTTAACTATACATGCTACCAAAAAATGAAGCATGTATTGTGAATCTTGAATGTTATCAGATTAGCTTGATATCAACCACTCCGTAACTTCGCAGTAAAAGTATATTTTTTACGACCATAAACTTTAAATACGATTTTATCAACTTGTAGGTACATTTCAGATTCAAAAAAATATAAAAAGGATGGTTGTACTTGTAGAACTGGGTTCTTTTTTCTTTAGATAGGTAATTTTATCTAGTTTTGGGAACTATTAATAACTCCATATCCCGAAAGTTGTACCTTTTCAGATTCACAGTCACAATTATGTTATATAATTATTTTTAGGGTTCCGTAGCCTAAATGGCAAAAAACGGAACCCTTATAGATTCGTCATGTCTGTCTGTCTGTCTGTCTGTCTGTCTGTCTGTCTGTCCGTATGTCACAGCCACTTTATTCCGAAAGTATTAAGACTACACAGTTGAAACTTGGTAGGTAGATGTATTCTGTTAACCGCTTACCGAATTTAATACAAAAATAAGAAAAAAGATTAAGATTCCCATACATGGAACTGAAACTGAAAAAAAATTTTTTCTTCAAACCAACACGTGTTGGGTATCTATAGATAGGTCTTTAAAAATGACATTGAGGTTTCTAAGACAACTTTTTCTCAAAGTCAACCGTTTGAAAGATATACACCGCCAAAGTGGTAAAATGTGTGTCCCCCCCCTTTAACTTTTGAAATAAGAAAGTGAAAAATCTAAAAAAAATATATGCTGTAGATCTTAATAAACACTTTCAACCAAAATTGGTTTGAACAAGATATAGTAATTAGTTTTTGAGATATAGCACATTTTCCAAAACCGCAAATATAACTTTGTCATTCATACCAACACTGTGAAAAACAAAGTTATTTTTGCATACGAAAAATGATAGGTGGTATTAAATATGGTATGGTATAAGGTAACTACGGAACCCTATGGCGCGTGGCCCGACACGCACTTGGCCGTTTTTTTAATCTTAATGGGTAATGAGGTTAGGCCATTACCTACCACGCGGGCCCAATGCGGATTATTCCGTGTAAACTACTGCAAACATGTCTTCCGAAGCACTACCAAAAGACGCTGATACACAAGGCAAGTTTCTTACACGCAAGTGGCAATTATTTCTTGGCAATAATTGTGTTGCCTAGTGTAAACAGATGCTTCAAGCCTCGCCTCTTACAATTTTGCCTTTCAAGTTTTGCATTCAATTTTTTGACACTTGCGTGCAAGTAACTTTCCTTGTGTAATAGCGTCTTAAGAAATAACAGCAAAAAAAGACATAATATGTCTTCTTTTATGAAAAATATATTAATATTATTTTTTTCTTAAATGGATGGATAAGGAGGATGGGCCATTACCCACTACCGCGGGCCCAATTTGAATTGGTGGGTGCTAACTGCAAATGCAGATGGAACCAACGGCTAAACGTGCCTGAAGTGCTTCAGACGCAACTTGTAGCTGACTGAAACATTTCAGTACAACCCACGTAGATAAACAATGCGGTTAGAAATGGCGTTCATACTTATTTACTTCTCGCTCGCACACTGTATCGCTCTCTTACTTACACCCAACACACTGTCTTCTTCTCATCGAATGAGGATAAGTGGACAACTCTGGTGTTAGAGTTTATCAAACCGCCTTTAAGACCTCTAACTTGGCTTAACGACTGTTATCAGATGACAACAGCCGGGACCGACGGTTTAACGTGCCCTCCGAAGGACGGAAATGCTCAGTTGTAATGTCTCTTTAACGGTCACCCATCCGACACCTGACCGGACCGAGCGTTGTTTAACAAACGTGATCGAGTATAATCAGTCTGTCAAGTTCCACCATGAGCACTTCAACTGCACTGTGATAAGTATAGTGAGCCGCCATTTCCAATCCCATTATTAAACTGCTCGGGTTGTACCAGCGAACTAAAATCTATGGAAGTGTAATTGCAAACAAATATTGCTTAAAAAATGGCACCACGAGGCCGAAAAAGTACAACCCGCTCACCTTTAGTCGGGCCAGCCACGCACCCGGTGACTATCATTAGTGGTCTTTTCAATAAATTGCAGTTTATATTGTAGAGAAAAGATAGAAAGGGAGAGTTTATTACAAATGACGTCCTTTATAGTCAAATGGCGTAAAAGATGCAAAGAAGGCAGTAAAAAGATGCAGAAATAACGTATCTTATTTTTTCGTTTAAGTACAGAAAAGATCTATAAGTATACAAATTATGGTCGATAATAAGTAACCAGTGTTCAGACGCTTTGTACTGCATAATTAAATGCGAGTATTTTTAGCTCTATCCACTTAGTTGTACTTTTCGTGTGGTGGCATTTTTTGAGCGGAATGCTTATTCCATAGCTTTAGTTCGCTGGGTTGTACTGTATTTATGCTAAAATCTCAAAATCAAGATTGGAACATTGTCATTCACAATGCTATTTTTATGCAATTCTAAATAATAAACTAGAAAAAATTTCGACTCGCACCAGATCATATTCTCAGACGGAAATCGAACCCGCGACCTTTGGAAGTCCGCGGGCTGATTATCTAATTAGAAACCACCTAGCGACCGGTTGCAGTTCATAGATGATAGTGATCCATTGCTACTTCTTTTTGGATTAAAAAAAAACATACCAAAGAAAAGTAGCAATGTATGTGGAATGAAACCGGTCGCTAAATAGTTTCTTTTTAGATAATCAGGGTGCGGGTCCAATGCTATTACCACTGAGCTACTGAGTTCGCGCATGTGCTCTTGTGAGCGACCAATAGGTGCCAATAGCGCGCGCCCCTCTCCCGCCGCCCGCGCCCCTCACCCCTACGCAAACCCAAAATTCGCGTTTCGCGCAATCCCCACCCGATTTCAAGATACTTGCCTCGTACTGTATAATCCCACGACGCTGCAAGCCAGCGTTATTTCATCAATGTGAAGATTTACCTCTACATTCAATTCCGTCCGAGAAATGATTTGTTGCGAATGGATTTTTTTCTAGAATATTATTTAGTATTATTGTCTATCATTTTTATTTTTTTAAACAGGGACTTAAATCAATCGAATACATCAGACACCAAATCCAAGACCAAAGTTAAAAAAGTCTTTGCGAATCGAAAGCAACTCGTCGACAGTTTGAGCAAAGCATTCATAAATACAACTCTTAAAACGATTTTGAACTTTATTCGTACGGAGTCAGAGGCGAGTTTAGTGTTCAGGAATGCTGATAAAAAACAGCTTTCTTTCATACAGAGCGCTTGTGCTATGGCTAGATCGCCGAAGTTTTACACACTCTTTGCTGATGATAGCAGACAGATTTTGAGGGAAATTTCTAAAGTGATAACCGAAAATCAGTGGTATGAGCTGAGAGTTGATGTGGCTAAAGCACAAAAGGATAAACTCAGGTAAATCCTAATTATCCATCCTTACTAATATTATAAATGCGAAATCCATTTGTTTGTTACGCTTTCACGTCTTAACTACTGAACCGATCATCGTGAAATTTTACATACACGTTGTCAGGGGTACAGAGAAGGACGTAGGGTACTAGGGTATTTCATCCCGTAAAAAAGAACTGTTCCCGAGGGATAGACAAAATACTATCCACGCAGACGAAGTCGCGGGCGGCCGCTAGTACCATATACTATTTTAAATGCGAAAGTAACTCCGTCTGTTACGTTTTCCCGCCTAGACAGCTGGACCGATTTTGACAAAATTTGGTATGTATATATAGATGGGGGGGTTCTGCCGTTTGGCCAAATTATTTTTGGTTCAATTTCACTTCCCAAAAAACGTATCGCACTAGTTTCATTTCCCAAATGAATCTTTAGCAAATTTACATTTCGCATTTTATTCACTTGGTCAAAATATTATTTGGCATATTTTTACTTTGTCAAGTTTTATTAAGTCAAATTTTTATTTTGGCTAATATTCTATTCCAAAAAAATGTTTGGTCAAATCGTCACTTCACATGCTTAAGAGCGTGCAGTCTGCACACTAGCGCCGCCATTGGAAATAAAATCATAGTGCTTAAATAAAAAAGAAATTATGAATTATCTCTCTGGAGTGCACTCCGAACAAGCTTTGTGGTAGGTGCTTTTTATCACTTACGCAATATTTTCTAGCCTGTTGTTTAGTTATATGGACTTTTATTGCGAAAAGTGGCCACTTTTAACAATAAAAGTCAATTAAACTAAACGACAGGCTAGAAAATATTGCTTAAGTGATAAAAAGTACCACAAAGCTTGTTCGGAGTGCACTCCAGAGAGATAATTTACAAATTTGTGTTTATTTAAGCACTATGATTTTTTTTCTAATGGCGGCGCTAGTGTGCAGACTGCGCAGCCTTAACTTATTTAAAGCGTAAGTTTGACAAATGATAATTTATTTCTACTGATACAGGAATACAGAACAGGAGTATACAGGGATTCCAATTGTATAAAAGGAACAAATGGCAAAAATTAATATAATTGTATTAATTACTATTATTAGTAATTATAACAGATAAAATTAAGTTTATTTTCATTAATTAAAAAACATAAAACGATTTACTATGTTTTTTTTTTAAATCAAAATAAGTAAAAGTATTTCTTAACTTAAATTTTTTAATTAGTTGCAATACACATTAGTAATTTAACTTCTGAATATTCAGCTTTGTGTTGCAAAATCGTGTCGATTTCTCCGTCCATAACTGAACCTTTTTTATTTCTTTTTTGTGGTGGTGCGCCATTTTGAAATAGATAGGGAGTTGAGAACATATTTTTTTTAGAAAATTACATAGTAGGTATTCCTTATAAAGTTAAGATGTATTCGCAGCAAAATTGGTATGGATTAAAAAGTAGATACAATATTGCGTTAGGAGATTTTTCCCGTAATACATGCGAAATTGTATTTTATGTCGATTGGCATTGGCAAAAGGTATTGGCAAAGTATTGGTACTTCATCGTCGATTTGTATCCTATGCACTCACTCACTACCTACTCAAATTGACATATTATTTAAATCGTGTGCCATGCAATATTTTGGGAAGAGTATGATTTGCCAAACGATACAATTGCCTAAATAATACTTGGTAAAATGAAACTTTGACAAAGTAATTATTTGCTAAACAATTATTTGCCAAAAAGAGTTTTGCTAACTGAAAAATTGCGATAAGTTGTTTTGACAAATGTTTTTTTGCCAAATGAAAATTTGCGATGTGATATTTTGGGAAACGTTTTTTGCCCATACATTAGTAATCCATATAGATGGGACCTTGGGAAAGGAGGAAGTGAAGAGAAGTGTTCAGTTTCATAGACTGAACACATCCTTAAAATTTGGAGAGTGGTTACTAGGCGCCTTAAGTATTCAATTTAATTTGATTGATATTCTATTAAATATTTCTTCTTTTCGCTGTAGTAAGCTGTTCAAAAAATATGGTTTAAAAGTTTATTTTATTTTATTTACAGAACTGTTTCGTTAGTAAAATATCCAAAAGACTCCTATGACGAGAAGAGGTGATTTTTTTATTATTATTATTATTGTTACTGAATTTACCCATATTTTTATTTGCAACTTATTTTTTTTTACAAAAAAACCCTAATGCCGAAAATGGTAGATAGGGACCAACAAACTGGACAACTCTTACTATGGGACCAACTCTGAAATCGCGGAAAAAAAAATAGCTGTTTCATACATTTTGATATTTTCGATATTAATTTTTGTATGAAACAGCTGATTTTTTTCGCGATTTCAGAGTTGGTCCCATAGTAAAAGTTGTTCAGTTTGATGGTCCCTATCTACCATATTCGGCATTAGGGGTTTTCTTGTAACACTTTCTTTGTTGTAGAATAGAGTAGTAATTTTGTTTTTTTTTTTAGAAATTCAAATAAACCTATCACATTTGAAAGCGGTGGTAAACTCGAACAGGTTGTAGGGGGGATAGTTGGTGGCATTTTAACAGTTAACAAAGAAAATCAGCCTCTAAAATCAACAGACATAGAGACTAAAATACAATCAAACGAAAATAATTCCAACAGAAAAGAACCTCAAATTATAAAAGAAGATAATAATAATATACAAAATTCAGATAAAGAAAATATAGTTCCTACAAATGAAACAAAAATTAAAAACATTAATGTATCTAAAGTAAAGTCGCAAACTAGACCTTCCAGAGCAGATTATAAGGATCAAAGTTTGTCGGATATGAAAAGAGCTAAAAGCGTCCCTCCCTCTTTAATAAAGAGAGATAAAAAAGTGGAGGAAATACTTGGCGGTAGAAAACTGTGTTTGAGCAAGTTGAAGATGTTGCAAGCGATGTCGAAACCAATGGAAAGCGATATCGCTACGAGGTATGTTATTGGAAGTGTATTTTTTTAAGTCGCTTTCTTGTTTACTTGTTTCTTTGTTTGTCCCACTAGCGACTCGGTAGCATAATTTGTCAGTGCTTTGGGCCGAAATCCCAAGGGTGCGGGTTCGAGTCCCGTCTGAAGTGCTACAGGTGAGTCGATTTTTTCTAGTATTTTTATAATATATTAATTATCTTAATATAAAAATAGCATTATGAATGCCTAGAATCTAAAAATTCAATGTCCATTTCTGACCTGTCAAAATGTTGATTTTATCATTATCATGTATAAAGAAGTAATATAGCTCATAAAAGGACATGTCCCATCGCGCCTATGTCATTTGCCTCACCATTCTCAAAAAGTGAAAGTCTATCGCGTCTTAATTAAAGTAGTATGTCAGAGTAAATATTTTACCCTAGAATCAGGTTAATAATTATTTTCTGCATTAAAAAGTTTTTAAGTTAAAACGCTTTTAAATCACAATTTTTTATCATGATAGGACTATTTATTTACATTTTTTTCACAAAATACTTCAGAATACAACTGAATGTTTTTGTAATTGTTTGTCTAAATATAAAACAATTCTTGACTGATACTTTACCAAAATAAAATATAATTAGCATTTTAATTATGAAAGTAATTAAATAAAATGAAACTGGGGCAATGCTGGGACATCTCCTTTAATTTTTATTGCTATTAATAGACTGCTAACTAAAATAAAATAGGCAATACAGAAAATATAGAAAATCCTAATAAAGGTTAGCGATAATTGCAATTAAAACATATTGATTTTACCATTACATATTTTTCTGATTGCTAAATTTTAATATATTACTAGTTCTACGGTCATAGCAACTATTTATTATAATTTTACATCAACTTTGCTTTTATAAAAGCTATTTGTATGGATGAACACTTGTATGGGAAGTGGTCATTGTTCTTTTCCAAACGTACTAATTATTGTCACTGATTTTAAATGTTGGAAACTGTTTCGTGGAAAAATTTTGTAAGTACCTACTGAATTTTTTTTTTGTTGATTCAGTATTTCGAAAAAGAAACGTATTTCAAACATTTCGAAAAATGTTCAAAAATGTCAAACGCGAGGTCCAGCTCACAGAGCAACTAGTTATTAATCCTTATAAAGTCTGTCTAAAAAGTCAGTTTACATGGGTAATTTCAAAAGTAATTTTAATACCCACCTAAATCACCAACTACCCCACCAATACCCATCTAAATAAAATTGAGTAAAGCTATGTTTACAATTAGAATTTTGACAGCACCAACAGGGTTACCAGTAAGTATAAGTTTTTATAAATAATTTAATAATTTCTCATGTAAACTGACTTTTTAGACAGACTCTACACCACTGACGTCAATTATTATAATTGACGTCAGTGTTATACACGCTGAAATTAAAATCATTTGGTTCCTACAGTGGGGTGGTCCCACTCATGATCACAAGCAACTTTTACTATGGGGTCAACTCTGATATCTGATTAATGCATAGGACATAGGTACATTAAGATCGAATAGGTATTGCGCTTTTGTATGGAACAGCTGATTTTTTCACGATATCGGAGTTGACCCCATAGTAAAAGTTGCTTGTAATCATGAGTGGAACCACCCCACTGTGGGAACTAAATGATTAAAATTTCCCGCTGTATTTCAGAATGATGAATCAAATGGGGTGGGACGGCGGTCCCCTGGGGCTGCGCGGGGAGGGTATCACTGAACCCATCATACCGCCACTGCATTTGGTAAGTTTAAGAGCGTTTTCGCATTTTGCAGTTCGGATAGGGTGTCTCAGTCACACTTGAACTTTTTTAAAGATAATAAATCACTTGATTTATTTTTGGTGAATGTTTTCAGTCCATAACTAACTTCCTATAAAAAAACCGGTCAAGAGCGAGTCGGACTCGCGCACCGAGGGTTCCGTACCATCATAATTGCACCATTAAACCACACTGCAGAGTAGAATAATATAATTAGTATTGCAGTTTTAGGTCAGCGCCATCTCTTGACCGATAGTGGAACTAATGTTAACTGTTTTAGAAATTTGATAATTTCTAAAAAAAGTATGCTATATTGAGACATCGTTTTATTTTTCCTGTAATCTTTATATAAACTGCTATCACATAGAATTATTTCAGATTTTTCTCTTTGCAAACTTCGGAGATAAGAGGGGAGAACGGTATTTTTTTTTACATTTTTCATCATAAGTCGAATACTATGCCGTCTAGAAAAAAAAGAAAAAAAGATTAAAAACGTGCAAACGGCGCTCTTTCATATGATACCCCACATGCCCTAGTAGCTCCACTTCAAATTTTTAAGACCCCTTTTCAGGCCCTGCTGTAAAAAAGATATTTATTTTTTTATTTATTTATTATTTGCAAAATAGTTGGGCAAATGTCATCTTAAACTATTCCAAATTTCAAGTATACCATTAGTAGTTCTCGAGATATCCAGCTGTGACAGACAGACAGACTGAGTCACACCATAAGGGTTCCTTTTTTACCATTTTGGTACGGAACCCTAAAATCATGAATCGATTAACTGTTTTTTATTATTCATACTAATCAGAGAGAACATAATAATATGATCAGGGGGCTAATTGTCTAATTTTAAAAATCTATCGCAATCGCTTTCGTTTGACAGATGGATGTGACACATTGCTGCATTTCTTTGGTAAGTTTTCATTAGTGACAAAAAGAAGTTTCAATGTGTTACATCCTGAAAGCGATTGCGATAGATTTTTAAATTAGACAATAGAAAGGCAGGTCCATATTATTATATGAATGCATAAAATTTTAAATCATTATATCCTATGGCATAAGGTTTTTTTGGCATAATGATCAATTCGCATAACATTAATACCGTATAAATGTTTGCGGATACTTTCATTTCGCATAATTATCATAATGATCAAAAAGCGTAAAATTTTATTTTATACAATTTTTTACCCATTATGATAACTAATCATAATGTTTTTTAGCAGAACAGCTTGTGGCATAACCCATACGGCCGCTACCGCGGCACGCTCGCTTCACTCGCTCGGCTCGTGATTTGTTGGTCGCAATGGAACCGAACCTTATCATTGCTCGCTACGCTCGCTCGTCGTTGCACCTTTGTTTACCAACGGTCCTAACATAAGTAATCCAGCAAATGTTTTTATACTGCCAATCAAATGATGACTATGAATCTTATAGTAATAAATTATGCCATTGTATATTACTTGTGTTAAATTACTATTATGCGTGTTAAAGTTGTACGTTTAACATTAATGCTCACCAAATTTATGCCAAATGAGATTAGTACAAGTTAACAGTTTTATACCAATGAAATCATTCTGCGAATATAACATTATGCGAAAAAAAATTATGCCGTTCCTGCTATGCTAAATCATATTATGACTAAAAAATGTATGCGAGCAAAATGACAACCCATATGATCGATTGATAATATGAGGTAACCAAATTATTCTTCTTTACTTAAAGTTACATGATTTTTTTTATTTTAGGCACCAAAGGCTGGCCTAGGTCATGTGAAACCCGACAAAAAAAGCAATTCCATTTTCCGTCACAATTTTCTACAACAATTATTAACTCTACTAACAAAAGAACAATCAAAGCTTATAGTTGAGTTCAAAACGCCTATCACTGACCAGGAAAACAAATATATAACAAATACTACGAAGTTGTTGAATGATAGAAAGAATATAAGTGAAAAAAATGAGGAGGAAATTAAGAATGTTGTTTTTGGGATTATGGAAGAATTGCTCTGCGAGCCAGATTTAGAGATTAGTTTTGAGATTTCGTCGGATAAAAAGTGAGTTTTGCAATGTGAATTTTATTTCACTTTTTTTCAGCATTTTATCCTCCCTTTTGAGCCAAAAGTTCCGGACAAATTTGTACTCTGTTTGGTTGGTGGTAGGGCTATTTCAAGTCCGCCTGGCTAGCTACCACCATCTTACCTAAGTCTGACGCCATAACAACCATTTAAAAATTGTTGTTCCTCAATACGATTCCGCTAGCAATTAAATTCCATCGTAACCTAACCTGTTATTTGCCTTTCTTTGATAACTATTTAGTATTAAAACATTTAACGCAGTGAGGGCTTTTTAAAATGACAAAAAACTGTAGGCTCGATAGATGGCGTTGATAAAAATGTTTGTGTCAATGTCAATGTATTTTTTTACTAAGCTTCGAAGAGTACTCAGGTAGGCAGGCAGATGTAACCGTAAAATGTTTCTCTTTGGGCAGATATCAGCCAGCGAGCGCTTACTTGCCTCTTTGGTACAGGCTGTTTACTTTTAAAAGCCAATTTTGACACTTCTCTTACCATCAAGGCCATCTAGTGAGGCAAATAGTTACTAATTTTACTTTTTAATGTCACTTTGAAAAGCCCTTGTTACGTTAACGGTTTCACGAAATAAATAAAATAAAACACATTTTATTACAGATATGTTACACTTATCAAAAACATAACTACATTTAAGAAAAAAACAATACCAGCGACAGTAGATAGAGACGCCATAGTAATGCAAATGTGCAGTAATCTACCAGAAATAATAACTACAGACTGCGCGAAAAGTATCGGCATACTTTATATGAAAACCTCAGGTGCCCTCAAAATGGGGGTCAGATTAATTCTACAGTACAAAGTTATGGAGTTTCTGAAAAGCAACCTTATGGAATATACGATAGAATCTAATTTCGACTTTTCAAAGAAAAGCGTGAACTGTTTGAAGAATACAATGAGCATTATTAATGAAAGAAAAAAAGAAGAAATGTTCTCGACTAGTATTGAGCGAGAAATTAACACGGAAACGTTGAGACACGCTAAAGGTATACAGATCGATGTGGAAACCGACAAACTAAGGTAATACTAGAATTTGTTAAGGGGCGGTAATAGGAAAACATGGTTTGCGCGGGCCATATCTTTATATAGAAAACGTAAACTTGTAGCCACCAAAAAAATCATACGACAAGCTAAAGAGTTTACCTAGTTGCTACAAACATTAAATTGCGTATTAACCTCACAGATGATTGTAAAAATAAATCAGAATATCATCAAAAGCGCTTGTCGCGGGCCATATTTTTGGCGTAAATAAAAGCGTAGACGTATTGAATTCTACATCAAAATACACTTTAACGTACTCTGCAGTGTGCTCCAATAACTTTTTTTCAATAAAGATAATTGTGCTTAAGATAATGATGAAAAAACAACGAAAAACATCGAAAAAGTGCGGAAGTGAGGTTATTTTCCAGACTCTTTACACGTAAAGAAAAAGACAGAGACAAATGATTTCGCGTAACGGAGCCTTAAACAGCATGAAATGGGCGAGAAAATTACTTCCGGACATTTAAGCGAGCTGGACCTCTATTTTTGAATCGTTCGACTGGCGTCGAGCGCTCTTTTCTACTGATTTTCGTTCGACATATGACTCAAAACAATGGGATGTCGAACGAAAATCAGTAGAAACGAGCGCTCGACTGGAGTCGAGCGATTCAAAAATAGGGTCCCTGGTCGTTTCCAAGCTGTATTCTTGCTCTAACAAATGTTGATTCTGGACAGGGGAAAAAGATAGAGATACAAGGAAATGTGAAAGAAATTGATCTATTTTTTCATTTTCATTTATCTATTGACCATAATTATTATAACATAGAACGTTACATTTGGCATGTCATAGTGTTACATTATTGAAAAAAAAACCACATAAATACTAGGTTTAAGTCATTCTAGATTACTATTAATTACAGGAGACTTCAATTTTATTTACCAATCCTAATTTCTCTACTTAGCTATCGTCTTGATATTGTCAAAAGTTAATACTAATTTAAATTAAAATAAACAATTCGTCATGATAATGGTCTAATACAATAGTCTATAATAATACACGCTTATATTTTAATCATTTGGTTCCCGCAGTGGGGTGGTCCCACTCATGATTACAAGCAACTTTTACTTTGGAGCCAACTCTGATATCGCGAAAAAATTCAGCTGTTCCATTAAGGTCAAATAGGCATTGCGCTTTTGTATGGAACAACTTTTTCGCGATATCAGAGTTGGCCCATAGTAAAAGTTGCTTGTAATTATGAGTGGGACCACCCCACTGCGGGAACCAAACTATTAAAACTTCAGCGTGTATTAGTATAGACTACTGTATTAGACCACTTTGTTTCGCATTTATTTGTAGCTCTATCATTTCCCCCGCCTAGAATTAACATTTGCTAAAACAAGAATATAGCATGGAAACGACCAGTTCGCTTAAATGGGTGGACGTAGTTTTCTCGCTCCCGTAAACGCTATTTATAAGTGCCAGAAAGAGATATAGCAACAGAAAAATGTAACTCAACCAAATATTCAGAGCTTTTTGAAGTTCAACATATATTTTTCCTTATTTTCCAGATTTCTCACCTTGCGAAAGAAAATTGTGAAACAACTGCCAAATTCCGAGGAGCCCAGCGATCTTGCTAATAACAATAGTGATAATGTTAACAAAAACATAGTAATCGAAACTAAAACAAAACAAGAATCTAATTCAAAACAAGAATCTAAAACAATACAAGTATCTAATGCAACACAAGAACCCAAAATAAAACAAGAATCTATTGCAAAAGAAGAAACTAAAACAAAACAAAAATCTATTGCAAAAGAAGAATCTAATACAAAACAAGAATCTAATCCAATACAAAAATCTAAAACAAAACAAGAGTCTAATACAAAAAAAGAATCTAAAACAAAACAAAAATCTAATATAACACAAGAAGCTTCAAAAACTGCCAGTAATATTACAGATGATATGAAAAATTGTACTGCAAATTCTACTGATACTGTAGATTATATTGTCATTAGTGACGATGAAAACGAAGCTAAAAGTAATTCTTTTGAACTTAAAGAGATGGAACAAGAGATACAATCTATAGAAAATCTCTCGCCAAGCATCAAAAGAAATCGCTCAGACTCTGTTAGCTCTTACAATATTATAAAGAAAACTAAAATGACAGAACCCGTGACATATTTCTTCATAACTCCTAAAGAAGGCGACAAAATTAGCAATGACGAAGTTAGAAAATTCCAAACGGCCGTAGCTGAACAAATAGATTTAGCTATGAACCTCCCAATGCTCGAGTGTCATGGCGTCGAAAATGGTGCCATTGTGTACGGCTGTCACAATGACATTGGCGCGAAACTCATCAAAAGTATTGCCAGTGAAATGCGGTTTACTACCAAAGAGTGCGAAAATTTTGCCGAAAAGGGCTGTCGGAAATTAAATATTAGATTGAATAGTTTTGTAGGTGTTAATTTGAAGAAATTATTTAACTTGATTGAATGTTATAATATCGGTTTGAACACGGATCGTTGGGTGGTAGAAGATGTTGAAGTTTTTAAAGATTACATTATATTATCTGTTGAAGTCGATTACGCTTCTTTTCAGTATATTTTGGAAGCAAATTTTAGACTTTTCGCTGGCACTGATAGGTTAAGAATATCTTTGGTTTGGGAGTAAATGTATTAAATATTTACTTAGATATATAAACATATTTTTGATTTATAAGATTTTCCAAGATTCATATCTTGGAAATTAGTTAGATGACTGTTAGAAAAATATTTCTACAAGTTTGTTTATCAAAAAATGTGTGATATAAGAAATGTTATCCTGGGTTTAAATTTAAAAATGTATATTTATTATGTTTTCAAAAGGAGACCTGTCATATTATGCTGAAATGTGTACTTTGTTTAATTTATGAATCTGTGATTCAGAATCTGCTTGTACTTTTTCATTTATTAATCTGTGGTATTTGTCAACCAAATGTCAGTTGTGTACCAAATTGAAGTCAAGTTGACATTTGACCATCAGCCATTTTTACCGACTTCAAAAGGAGGGAGGTACTCAATTCGACCCGTTTTTTTTTTTTTTTTTTTTTTTGTATGTACACCGATTTCTCGAAGACGGCTGAACCGATTGAAATGATTCAAACGTTATTACATTAGGTAAACTTTCAAGTTGGTCCCATTTTTTAAAATTTTGAAATCGGTTTAGTACTTTTCAAGTAATCTTGAAAAAAGCACGAAAATAGTATGATAGTGAACTACCTCGATGATCAGTCGTATAACTTCTTTGTTTATGAACTGAATAAGATAATTATTTTTTTGTTGGAAAAGGGATATCTTTAGTGTAGTTCTTTAACCGACTTAAAAAAGGAGGTTCTCAGTTTGACCCGCATGTGTGTATGTTTCTCCGCGATTAACACACGTTTGGCTGAGCCGATTTTAATTTCTACCTAATTAATGTCACCACTGCTGGGGCACAGGCCTTCCTTATGGGTGGATAAGGAAGATGGGCCTAGTTTTTTTTCTCGGCCCACCACGCAGGCCCAATGCGGATTGGTGGGTGTTAATGACTGCAAATGCATCCGGGACCAACAGCTTAACGTGCCTTCCGAAGCACGGAGGAGCTCGAGATAATAAATTTTTGGTCACCCATCCCATGACCGACCCTTGCAAAAGTTGCTTGACCTCCGCAATCGCTGGTCCAGGCGCTAAACCACTGCGCTACCGACCTCCTCTTGTTGTTGACACCTCAATTTGACATTTCTCTTACTTAATTTCGAAGAAGGCAAAGGAATTATGGTTAATGCAGCCAATTTTTTTCACATTTCATAGTGACTTGTGTTACCTTTGACAAGGTTCCAGCGCTTAAGCAATTTGCGGGGATTATACAGGGTCACTGGAAATATGACGTATTCCTGCTAAGGGGTTATAGATGAGGTCAAAATAAATATTTTTAGTCATATAACTTTTTCTCAAAAAATTTATAGTTTTTGAGTTAATTGAAATTAAGTACATTTTTACCAAAAGAACGTTTTCAGACACAAAATATTAAAATAAAAGATAACTACTCATTCGATTCCGGATTTTTTACTTATTTGGAATAGAAAACAATCTGAGTGTTGTTAATAAATAAAAAAAATTCATAAAATACAGGTGTTTATAAAAAAATCAATCCTTAAATGCATTTATTTTTTTATTTTTTTCAGATTTTTTAGAAATATCATCAAATATCTTTAAAAAAGTCCTAGTAACTAAGCGTGCATAATATTTTAAAAACATCACCATCTATTCAGCTTTCAGTTAAGGTATAAAACTTAATAATAACTTAAATAAAAAATGAGAAATTAAGACTTAAGTAAATAGCAGTCCCATTTCATGTAGCAAAAATTTCCTACTTCAAGCGCTTCGGAGGTGGCCGTATTATCCTACTTATTCCATAAATGTAAAAGTTTGCTTGTTTGGATGATTGTTAATCAATCACGCAAAACGGCTGAACGGATTTGGATGAAATTTGGCACACAGATAGTTTATAAGCCGGATTAAAACATATGAGGATACTATTATCTTGGTTAAGGGTTCCCTAGGGATTTTCTCGAATGTAAATGCGAATGCAGTCGCGGACGGAAACTAGTTTGCCATAAATGGTCGTACGTTTACTAAAAATACTTTCGTCCGAGTGAGTTTGAGACAGGATTATTTTCCGCCGATGAGTCAAAATTTTATACAAACTGTGTCACAAATAACCATGCATATCAGCTATTTTTAATGCCCCGCTGCTGGGGAACTGGCCTACCTTTTGGCTTGTAGATGGATAAAGCGGACGGGCCATACCCACCACGTGGACCCAATGTGGATTGGTCAGTGTTAACGACTGTAAATGCAGCCAGAACCAAGGGCTCAATGTAAGGTACATTGAGTTAACACCGACCAATCCGCATTGGGCCCACGTGGTGGGTTATGGCCCATCCGCTTTATCCCAAAAGGAAAGGAAGGCCTGTTCCCCAGCAGCGGGTCATTAAAAATGGCTGATATGCATGGTTATTTTTGATGCTGTCTGTATCAAATTTTGACTCATCGGCGGAAAATAATCCTGTTTCAAACTCACTCGGACGAAAGTATTTTTAGTAAGCACGATCATTTATGGCAAACTAGCGTCCGCCCGCGACTTTGTCCGCAATTACATTCAAGAAAATCCCTAGGGAACCTTTAACCAAGATAATAGTGTCCTCCTATGTTTAAATCCTGTTTATAAACTGTCTGTGTGCCAAATTTCATCCAAATCCGTTTAGTCGTTTTGCGTGATTGATTAACAATCATCCAAACAAGCAAACTTTCACATTTATGATATAAGTAGGATAATACGGCTACCTTCGAAGCGCTTGAAGTAGGAAATTTTTGCTACATGAAATGGGACTGCTATTTACTTAAGTCTTAATTTCTCATTTTTTATTTAAGTTGTTATTAAGTTTTATACCTCAACTGAAAGCTGAATAGATGGTGATGTTTTTAAAATATTATGCACGCTTAGTTACTAGGACTTTTTTAAAGATATTTGATGCTATTTCTAAAAAATCTGAAAAAAATAAAAAAATAAATGCATTTAAGGATTGATTTTTTTATAAACACCTGTACTTTTTGTTTATTTTTTTATTCATTATTAACACTTAGATTCTTTTCTATCCCAAAATAATGAAAAAACCGGAATCGAATGAGTAGTTATTTTTTATTTTAAATTTTTGTGTCTGAAAACGTACCTTTGGTAAAAAAATACTTAATTTCAATTAACTCAAAAACTATTATTTTTTTGAGAAAAAGTTATATGACAAAAAATATTTGTTTTGACCTCATCTATAACCCCTTAGCAGGAATACGTCATATTTCCAGTGACCCTGTATACAAGTTAAGCCTTTTTTTTCTATGGGATGTGCCGGGTCTCCTTTAGAGAAAAGGAAAAAAAACTAGGGTAAAATGATCTCCATTCATGTTATTTGTTCTAGATTATTGAAGTCACTTTTGTTTACTTAAAGCAAATTCTAATTGACAATAGACTGTGAATAACGTAATATGCAACGTTGTTACAAAAATACCCCTAATGCCAAATATGGTAGATAGGGACCATCAAACTGAACAACTTTTACTATGGGACCAAACCAAATCTGAAATCGCGAAAAAAATCAGCTGTCATACATTTTGATATTTTTCATTTGTGTCAAACAGCTCATTTTTTTCGCGATTTCAGAGTTGGTCCCATAGTAAAAGTTGTTCAGTTTGATAGTCCCTATCTACCATATTCGGCGTTAGGGCTTTTTTGTAACACTTTGTATAATTTGTTACCATGTTATAATAGATGTTATATGTCTATTAATTTAAAAAATAACTTGTTTATGTGTCAAAAAACATAAGTTTCTGGAGTTTACAAGTCTTTAAGACTTAAAAGTATTGTTTTTTAATAATTTATCTAATCTACACTCGCGAGCAAAAGTATGGAATCACAGGCCTATTTTCATACAAACGAGGTAACTTTGAAGCCTTGGTTCTCCGCTAAGGATTGACCTAGCTGTGATCTGATGACGGCTATCCAGGGAGTGAATGGAGGAGATTCAGATCGCTATACACACCCAACTGATGTGATCAGCATTCTAAGAGATATTAGGATATGTATAAAAAAACCGCAAAATTAGCATAAAAATGTATGAAAATCCTGAAACTGACAACTCTGATCCTTATATCTCTTAGAATGCTGATCACATCAGTTGGGTGTGTATAGCGATCTGAATCTCCTCCATTCACTCCCTGGATAGCCGTCATCAGATCACAGCTAGGTCAACCCTTAGCGGTGAACCAAGGCTTCAAAGTTACCTCGTTTGTATGAAAATAGGCCTGTGATTCCATACTTTTGCTCGCGATTGTATAATTATCTTACAGCTTGACCATAAAGAGTTGAAATAAAATGGAACTAAAAATTTTCAGTACTAAATGTAGTCAGTGTTGCCAAATTATTCGTGATTTTGACGTATTTACATAGAAAGTGGCGCCCTCAATTTATGTCAACTCTTTGTGGTCGAGCTATAACTATGGTTAAAAATTATTTGCTAAGTCAAATGGGAGTGTCATGTTCCGTAATAAAAGTTTAATGTGACAAAAAAGTAACAACATCATATTTTTAAACAGTGTCTAAGTTACACACTTGTTGAACAGAGTTTTGGAATATTTTGTGGCACATGTGTTTTACCGGTATGTTTAAACTGGCTGTGTTATTTTCTTTAAGAAAACTTTATGATATGTATTTTTGGATAAATCTTACGAGATTGTTGATCTCATATAAGTATTTATATTTTGGACTGAGAAGCATAAAAAAAAATTTTAGGTTTTAAAGTAAGATTTTTAAACACTTTAACTAAACACCTGTTAAATGTGATGCTGTCACTTTCAAACAATATTGTGAAAAAAGTGACAGCATAACATTTAAACAGGTGTTTAGTTAAACAATGATTAAAAATCTTTTGTAATAACACGGTATTATATTTTTAATTTGAATAAAGTTTCGTTTTTTTGCGTTTTTAAAGTCTTCCCAACGGTCGTTTTTTTAATAATTTCTCTAAGTATATAGAAATTAAGCTTCGGCCAATAGGAATATAAAAAGTAGTTTTTTTGTAACTTTTTAGTAGCATATTAGGGAGAGATCTTTAAAGGCGTGAAACGTATCGTTTCTGTTTTCGACAGTGTTTTGTTGACATTTGTATGGACAACTTAGTTAAATGTAGTTACCGCCAGAGGCGCTGTACCAAATTGCATACAAATTGGTACTATACACGCTGAAATTTTAATCATTTAGTTACTGCCGTGGGGTGGTTCCACAGTGGAACCACCCCAGTTGCTTGTAATCATAAGTGGACCTTCTACTTATGATTACAAGCAACTTTTACTATGGGGTCAACTCTGATATCGCGAAAAAAAATCAAAGCGCAATCCCTACTCGACCTTAATGTATGGAACAGCTGATTCTTTTTCGCGATTACAGAGTTGGCCCCATAGTAAAAGTTGCTTGTAATCATGAGTGGAACCACCCACTGCGGGAACCAAATGATTAAAATTTCACGATGTATAGACCCTATCGAGTATAGTAAACGTAACTGTACACTGTAAACTCATAATACAGGCATTAGAAGTGCCATAAGATTATTCGTTGTTGATATTGTTATTGTTAAGTAGTAAGATCACCTGATCATCTTTTTTATTTAATTTTAAGTAGCTTACGCAATGTAAACAATTTTGACATCTAATGGAAAGTTAAGTTTCTATCGATTGTAACAACACTTGCTTCCATAACACCTATTTTCTTTAGATATAAGATTCAATGTTAACCGTCTGTAATTTTTGACTGTTACCTACATCTGCCCCCTGATTTTCTTTTGACAGTTTCATTTACTAGCGTGTGCTATAATATTACAGAGTCTGTAATCGGTGGGGGCAGTTCACTGGTTAAAATGTTTTTATGTGAGCATAATATGTTGATTATTGAAAACTTGTTTCATTCATATCATAATAGCCAGACAAAATTAGACTAGCCTTAGCCTAGCCCATGTTCCAAGGTGCAAAGCATACATTTTTATTAACTAGGTCAGTGATTCTTAGCCTCGGGTCGCGACCCAAATTCCGCACCCTGATTATCTAAAAAGAAACTATTTAGCGACCGGTTTCATTCCACATACATTGCAACTTTTCTTTGGTATGTTTTTTTTAAATCCAAAAAGAAGTAGCAATGGATCACTATCATCTGTGAACTGCAACCGGTCGCTAGGTGGTTTCTAATTAGATAATCAGCCCGCGGGTCGCGAGAGGTATTGGGTTGAGTCGCGGGCCCCCAAACGACTTTAAAGAGATAAAATGTTACTTTTTTAATTGCGAATATATTTATTTTTTATTGATAGGTCGATCGATGTCATTACACAAAGTATTCTCAAATTTATTATTACTCACAAAACAAAGACTAAAGGCTGTGTTACTGCTATCAGGTCAGAATCGCAACATGTTAGTTCTCAGTTTTCGGCATCTTTACTAATATTATAAATGCATAAGTCCGTTTGTTTGTTTGTTACGCCTTCACGCAGTAGTGGCGCTAACGCCGCTCCAAGCTCCCCCCCCCCCCCTAAGGGGCGACGGCCCAGGGCGCCCCGGATATAAAGGGGCACCGCAGGCGAGTCCTACTTACTATCGTAAATTCCCTGTTAGCGGCGACAAAATCGTTATGGTGGCAACACATCATCACAACAACTTAGCAGCAATATCTCGCCGAAATTTCATCGCTCGCTACCATGTGCCGTTTAAGATTTGGCCATTGTAAAATCCAGAGGCGGCCCTAGGGCAGTGCAAGCGGTGCGACTGCACTGGGCGCCTTCGTGTGGGGCGCCGAAAACGCCCGACCACCGGACGCAGACAAGTCGCGGAGGCGGTCAAATAATTAAAGACACCAGTTGATTTTCATACAAATGAGGTAACTTTGAAGCTTTGGTTCTCTGCCAAGGATTGACCTAGCTGTGATCTGATGATGGCTATCTAGGGAGTGAAGGAGATTTAGATCGCTATACACACCCAACTGATCTGATCAGCATTCTAAGAGATATGAGGATATGTTCAAAAAAACTGCGAAATTAGCATCAAAATGTATGGAAATCCTGAAACTGAAAACTCTGATCCGCGGGTACCTGTCACTGGAAAACAATAGAAAAATATTAGGAATAGGGTCGCGGACATCAAATATATTTCTACTTTGGGTCGCCAGCCTAAAAGGTTAAGAACCACTGAACTAGGTAATTACCATACTCTTTGGCAGGGGGCGCCAAATGGCGGACCGCTCCATTTTGTGCGGACCGCGAGAACACAGCAACGTACAAATATGTAAACCGCTCCTACTTTAAGTAGGTAGGTACCTAATAATTACATTTCGGTAAAATAAATATTCTTTTCTTTAAAATGTTGTGCGGACCGCTATGGTCATATCATTTCTTAAAATAGACTCCGAACAAAACTAATTGGTGACCCGTGCTCTATGGTTTCGGTCATCGATTGAATTAGATCTTGAAGCTGGTTTTTAGTAAATATTTGAATATACTATTAAAATTTTAAAACCAATCATCATGAAATTTTACATACACATTGTCAGGGGTACAGAAAAGTATGGGGTACTTAAAACGCTAGTTTTTTTACATTCTCTTTGGGGGTACCTTTCATCCCAAAAAAAGTATTGTTCCCGAGGGATAACAAAAACCACACAGACGTAGTCGCGAGCGGAAGCTAGTGATCTTATAATCAAAAGCATTTGTAGTAAAAAAACCCATATGGAAAAACAAACTTCTTTATTTGGTAACAAGGTTCAAATTAGCCCGGTGGCCATCCCAGCTGGCGACCGCCTAGAATGTGAATATGTAGGTGATAGACACTCTGACACCCGTTCTTGCCGTCGTTGATGACCAAGCGGAAGCCAGTCTTGTCTATGCCTTCTTGGGCAGCCACTTTACGGGCTGCGGTCAGCAGATGACCTGAAATTGGACATTTAACTATACATACTTGTAAAAGGCAAGAGCTACAAAAGAAAAATAGTCAAGTACAATTCGTGCAATACAACGAGGTAACTTTAAACCCTTGGTTTTCTGCAAGGGATGTACCGTGCTGTGATCTGATGATGGCTATCCAGGGTGTAAATGGAGGAGATTCAGATTGTTATACACACCCAACTGACCTAATCAGCATTCTGAAAGATTAAAGGACATTTAAAAAAACTGCAAAAATAGCATTAAAATGTATGGAAATCCTGAAACTGAGATGAGAATTCTGACCCTTCAATCTTTTAGTGTGAGTTGCACCAAAACGCTGTCTAAAGTTATATAAGTCAAATGGTAATGCTACCTATTTGTCACGTCAAACTTGTCAAAGGATATCATGATGGCTGTCAACCTCTTTTTTGGCTAACTAAAGGTATGATTCCGATCTCGGCAGCAGCAGCAGTGCAGCCGCAGCAGTGCACTCCAAATTGAACCCTAATGTTACGTTTAAAAGGCTCAATTTGATGTCAGCGGAGAAGCGTCGCGACACTGCTGCGCAGCAGTGCTGCGCGGCACTGCTGCCGCAACACCACTGGTCCCCTTACATTCTCTATACGTTTATATGAGACTACATTCCGAGCTCGGCAACAGTGCTGCGCAGCACTGCTGCAGACATCGGAATCATACCTTAATGCTTAACCGGTACTCAGGGATTGACATACTGTTAAAAAAATAACGATATAAAAAAATAACGTTAAAAATACCGTTAAAACATTTTATTGGTAAATTTACCGGTAAAAATATTTTACCGTTAAAATTAACGTTAAATATAGCGTTAAATTTAGTACTGGTAAAATTAGCGGTAAATAACGTTAAATTTAACGTTATTTCTCAAATTAACGTTAAAATTAACGTTATTTATTGACATAACGTTAATGTTAAAATTAACGGTAAAAAGAGTAAAAATTTACGTTATATTTAAAAATAACGTTAGCATTCCCTGCCCGTACTATAACAAGCTTGTTAAAGTAAGATGGTGCAACTCAGCCTTAGAATGCTGATCAGATCAGTTGGGTGTTTATGTTATAATCTGAATCTCTTCCATTCACTCCACACGATGGCTAGCTAGCATCGTTAGATCACAGCATGGTGCATCCCTTGCAGAAAACCAAGGCTTCAAAGTTACCTCGTTTGTATGAAAAAAACAACTGTATCCCTAGACAAAGTTGACGAGCATATTATAATTATTTTTCATTTGATTCTGATTTTATATTAATTAATGAACATATAAATCCAAGACATCTGTACATTTGCTGTTAAGTGTGTATTATGAAAAAATAAAAGCTAAGTAAGTAAGTATACCGCCCGGCATGTAACTTGGCAAGATAAAAACGAGACAAAAGATGCGCAGTAGCTAGAAACACTAAACTCAGCTCATTTGCCAAGTTATATGCTGACTAGGTGCCAGCATATAACTTGGCAAGACAAATAATAAGACAATAAATACTTAAATAATGTAGATACCTATTGGTATTGGTTATGGGCTCTTTTCTCCGCATTTAGACTCCCATTTGGTCCGTTATGCGTGAACACAGCATGGTGTGGCTAGTCAAGCCATCCTAGCTTCTTCCAGAAGCGCAGAAGCCTCCTGGGGCATTCACAGGCTTCTAGGAGCGACCTCACGTCTTTGAGGATTTCTGCCCGGTGTGTGCCCAAACCCATGCACTCCAGGATCACGTGGGCGGCTGTTTCCTCTGCGTCCAGGCATCCTCTACATAGGGGACTTTCGTCGCATTCATGATGAATAGTTGTCGGTTTAAAGCTAGGTGACCTGTAAGTGACCTTCAACTATTCAGAGGTCTGGACGATTAAGGCTGAGCAGTCTACAGGTCAACCGCGGCGAGACTGCGGTCATCGCCAACTTGAACTGTCTACAGCTTGTTAGATCTACCCAACGAGTATTATGTGCAGCACGAGTATGTTGTCTTACCTAACAACTGTTCATCACTGTCTTCAGCCTTGGACAGCTGTGTGATGGGTTTGCGAGGAATCACCAGGATGTGGGTGGGTGCTTGCGGGTTCACATCGTGGAACGCCACACACTAGAAAATAAAATAAAAAAAATATTCATCAAATACGGCCAGTGGATACCTACATTACCTTCGGCAGGGGTGCCCATACTTTTTCTTAAAGATATCGACCTAGCAAAAATTTATAACTAAGAGATCAACATTTTGACCATTTAGCCCACCAAATACCTATTCATCAAGAAGAAATTGCATATTATTATGTAAAACTACATGGGGTGCAAAATGTCAAATCTGTTATCCTTGGCGATCGACCTCAAAACCTCTTGCAATCAATCTATATGGGCACGTCTGACCTACAGTGTATTATCGTAAGCCGTGTGGGGGCTTTATCAAAATATCTGGACTTTTTAGTAGAAAAGAAATCAGGATTTTAGTCCGAAGTTTCAGATATACCATCTGCCAGGGTTACCAGATGGTAACTCTAGTCGCGACTGTATCCAAATCAACAATTACGCAACTTTGTAATTATTAATGGAAAAACTACGGTATTGTACTACCTATGCATTCGATTTAAACAATAAGAACAAAATTGTTTATTGTTTTGGAAAAAATACAACAGCTGATTGCAAATGTCACCGGTGGTTTAATAACCTATGTATTCTTAGATTTTGGCGTTGGCGTCAAAATATTTTACCTGATCGTCTTCGTATACAAATTTTGCAGGAATCTCCTTCCTCAGAATCTTTCCAAATATCGTATCTCCGCCAGGAGCAGCAGATTGCGCGAGTTCGACCTCGCCGCCCGCCATTTTTGATAATTAATTTTTGATCAGGGTTGCCAACTCCTGAAAATGTTTTCCCCTAAGCACATGTCAAAAACCCCTAAGGCTGGCCACACACACGGAATTAGGCGGGCTGATTATCTAATTAGAAACCACCTAGCGACCCGGTGCTACCGCCCAATTGTATCGCTTTGACTCTGGCTTTCATTTTCGACGCCATCTTGTCTTTTGCGACCGCCGAGGAAAGCTTGAGCAAGAAATAACTTGGAAATAACCTACCTTTTTCTGAAGGCCAGAGTCAAAGCAATGAACGAATGGAAATGTATGGATCTGACAGATAAGAGCGATCGCCTAAGGTTTTCAAGATGGCGGCATAGCTGTCATGAAAGCGATTCCTTATGTCATGAAAGCAGTTGCTGTTTTCTCACAGCTTTCAATAATAATTCAGATTTTACTCATTTTTAAGCTGTATTTAGAGAGGAAATTGATTTTTTAAAGGTTTTCAGTGTTATTTTGTGGATAATAAGTGGATACTGCATAAGGTTTGCTATTTTTAACTCGTTTATATTATGTCGACTTTTCGTTTAGTATTTTTGTTTATTTGTTTGTTTTTCCGTTTTAGGTAAGAAACTCCGACCCAAATTTGTTGCTGGTTGAAGTCGATGAAGAAAGAATGAGGGAAATACTCATGTTGTGTAGGAGACAGCTGCGGGAAGACAGCATTCCCATCCTATGATGTTTCTCATCTCAGCAGCTGTCGGAGTGGACGTTTGTCGACACCTTTCGCTTGGGAAAGGTCCATTTTATGACGCTTTGCGTAGATTTGATGCCTCTTTTGCAACCAACTCAAAGAATAACAGCTATTAAGCTAAATAGAGCTCAAGGTGTCTATCATTCCAATACAAAATACAATAGGTGATATTTTATAAACAACTAAACTTTATCATCACTATTACCTGTCATTTCACTGTTGTTACAGATCCTCGTTGCATCTCAATTTTATGCCTGTGGTCCCTACCAAAGGTGTGTAGGCAATGATTTTAGCCTCGGTCTGTAACAGAGGTCTATACCTAATCATCTTGCGCAGGTAACTTATGCGTGAAATCAACTACAGATCCTGAGGCTATATCACTTTCCCAAGAACAGTATGTGAACACAAAGCAGTTGCAATAAGGTAACCATAACCATGTTTTAGTTAGGTTACTTAAGCCACGTTGACATGATCAAAGTATACTTGGACTAAGTCAATTTACAAAGTAGCTTTCATCAAAGTATACTTGGATACAGGTTGACACAATCCAAGTGTACTTGAACCAAGTAACTTGGACAAAGTAGCTTTTGTATACAGCGATGTCCAAGTGCACTTGGATTACTTGCTTACATAATCAAAGTAGTGCCCAAGTAGTCGTCAAAACTACTTGGTCCAAGCAGACTTGGATGAAAGTAGAGCATGGTCCAAGTTTACTTTGATTAGAATTTTGATCCAAGTGCACTTTGATTACTCGTTTACATGATGCAAGTAGCATCCAAGTTGTCATCCAAACTATTTAGTCCAAGTGTACTTTGATCATGTCAACGCAGCTTTACCACCTTTAGTTGCAGTAGTTTGGTTGTGAGTCCGGTTAACCAAACTAATGCAACTTTTAGTTGCAGTAGTTCGGTGATTTAAATCAACAGAACTACTGCAACTAAAAAGTTGCATTAGTCCAGTTGATTTAAATCACCGAACTGTTGCTACTATTAAGTGCAGCAATATTTCCGTAGGACTTAACATGCCGAAACGAAAGGCTCCCATACCACTAGGTACTCAAATGTTAGTCTTCCATGGCACTATTGTTTCTTTTATTTCTGTTGGAATAAAAAAGAATGAAAATTACAGAAGTTAACATTCTCCATATTTATTTGAACCTAGTACTTCTGTGACGTAGGTATTACAAAAAAAAAAGAAAAAAATCAAAAAGTGATTGAAAATCATAAAAGTATACCTTCGCCATATTTATGTGATCTTGTACTTTGGTGACGTTATACTTGTACTATGTATAAGAGCCCAATCTTCTTCTTCTTCTTCTTTGGGCTTTGGCGGTTCCCTCTTGGATTTCGCCAGTATCCAGTTGTTTGCTCAGTTATTAGTTCCTACAGACTCTGCTTCTTCACGAGGCGTGTTGTGAGAGTACAATGTCTAAGAGTAAAAGTGGTTATGCTTAGATTTTGAGACTGTAGTACTAACTGTTGAAATATCTGGAATAAGGACATACACACAACACATAAAACAGGTGTTAGTAAATAACTAATAACTACATACAGGTTATAGTCTTATATTATTGGATATTATATAGTCACATAAAACATCAATGCATGGGGATTTGGTATAGCTGAGAACAGTTTTGAAATTAGTGGGTTTAAGGATGCATGGAGGGAGAGAATCATATAAGGAGGAAGGATATTTTGGACAACAGAAAAAAATGTGATCAATCGAACCCTCGTCTAGACCGCATTCGCATAGTGAGGAGTCCCTAACCCTAATTTTAGCTAAGTGGACAGGAGTGCAAGAATGGCCCAACCTTAGACGGCATATAGTTGAAGTGCATGATTTGGGTGCCTTTTTGAACTTAAAAAACCATGGTTTGTCAGGTAAGGAATCTTGTATGTCGGCGTAGTGCTTTCCTTTTACCTTGCTACTTTCTCGCCACCTGGTTTCCCAGGAGGATCTCATAATTTGGGCAGCTAGCAGGTTCAAGTCGTGAGCATATGCTATATTATGATTGATGCTTCCGTTGGTAGTGGCCTCTTTAGCGATAATGTCAACTGTTTCATTACCCAATACTCCTGAGTGTCCCGGAATCCAGGCTAATACAACTCTTATCCCAAGGGTGAAACACCTATACAGGACATTTCTTATTTTAAGGATGAGAGGAAAATTGGACTTAGTGCGAAAAGGGTTAGATAAAATTGCCTGGAGACAGCTTTTAGAGTCTGAGAGAATAATAGACTTATCTAGTTTATGTGACTCTACATAGAGGAGAGCCTCGTGGATGGCTGTAGCTTCTCCTGTGAAAACGGATGAGACAGGGGGGCATTTAAAACTGAGTATTATCTTATACTTGGGAATCCAGACAGCAGAACCTACACACTCCTCCTCATTCAATTTAGAAGCGTCGGTGTACAACACCAGCCAGTCCTTCCAGTTTTTATCAATAGTTGCTTGGAGTTGGGCTTCTGCAGCTGGCGAGTGTTTGGGAATATCCAAATCAAGATGTATATTAGGTTGGAATACAAGGGAGTGGTATGGATTCTCAAATAGGGGTTTAAGCAAACATTGGTAAATGGGGCATGGAAGGCGGATAAATTTGATGAAGCTTCGGAACAGACAAGGGGATTCTTTATTTTTCCAGAATTTATCAGATGAGATAAATTCTGATAGCTGGTGTAATTTTGGGATAAGTGGGTGGGATGAATTTTGAATGATTTTAAAAAGGAATTTATCTGCAAGATATTGCCTCCTAATAGGCAAGGGGGGGTCCGAGCATTCCACCTGCAGGGCATTGGTAGGAGAAGATTTCATGGCTCCCACGACAATTCGCAGAGATTTGGACTGAATCTTGTCTAGTGAGTTCAATGATGATTTTAAGCAGGGTTCCAAAAGAAATGACCCATAGTCCAAGTGTGCTCGGACAAGGGCATTATATAAGAGTTTCTGACAGAAAGGATGCGCACCCCACCAAGCACCGGAGAGGGCACGAAGGATGTTAATGTTCTTTTCACATTTCTTGGACACATGAGCTACATGTTGGGTACCATTCATTCTGGAATCCAGGACAACCCCAAGGAACTTAGCTCGATTTTTGAGAGGAATGGCTTGGTTATCAAACTTAATTGGTATGTTAGGGGTACTTCTAGCCCGTGTAAAGATGACGGAATTACTTTTGTCAATGGAAAGCGAGAGCCCATGTTCTGATAACCAGTCGTTGAGGTAACCCAAAGCGGAGTTAAGACGAGAAGCAATTTTCATGGGGTCACTGTCAGAGATGTATAGAGCTAGATCGTCAGCATATTGAAGGACGTTACAAAACGAGTTAAGTGACAGCTCAAGGTCATAAGTATACAGACTGTACAGTAAAGGACTCAATACTGACCCCTGGGGAAGGCCCCTCCAAACAGTTCTTGCTGGGAGGAGAGAGTTGTTAATGCATACTTGTATGGAACGGGACGATAACAGGTTAAATATGATATTGGTCAGCCTCACAGGGATACTCAGATCAAGCATTTTCTGCCTGAGTAGAGGAAGCAAGACATTGTCATATGCCGATGACACATCCAAGAAGACTCCCATAACGTTCTCATGTTTGGAGAGGCCTATCCAGATATCAGTTAAAAATATACTAAGACTGTCCATCGTACTCATGCCTTTGCGGAACCCGAATTGACTTTTGGCCAGAAGGCCTCTACTCTCCACAATCCATTCAAGGCGGTTTTTAATTAAGTGTTCCAGGATTTTTGCCAATGTACATGAAAGCGCGATAGGCCTATAGCCATTTGGATCATTGCTGAGTTTTCCTGGTTTCAAAATGGGTATTATAATCTGGGTTTTCCATTCCCCAGGAGGAACTCCACTCAGAAAAATGTTGTTAAGAATGCAGAGGAAAAATGATTTAGTAGAGGGGCTGCTATTAACAATGAAGGAATAGGGAATCCCATCGATTCCTGGGGAGGAATCTTTGAGTCCATTCAATGCTGCTGTAAGCTCCTCCAGGGAGAATGGAGAATCGAATTCGGAGTATGTTGCTGGAGTTGGTGACAAGGCAATAGTAGCTTCCGTTTTGGTTGGGACTGATGGGGGAGCGAGTTTGTTTTGGAAGGAATCAATCCAAACTGAAGAGTCATTAGAGGAGACGTTGCTGTTACAATTCATAGAGCCACGGAATCTTCTGACGTTTCTCCACACCAGGGAAGGTTGGGATCCTGGGGAAAGGCATTCGCAAAATCGGCGCCATCCAAGTCTTTTCTTTTCTGTAAGGACTCTTACAGCAGTAGCAGCAGCAGCACGATATTTAATAAAGTTGGATTCATTCATTGACGCCGAGTAGTCCAGTTCTGCTGTCTTCCTTTTTCTGCAAACCTCTGTGCACTCTGGGTCCCACCAAGGTGGAGAGGGAGCTTTACTTTTAAATATGTTTTTTGTTGGTAACGACTTTTCTGCAGCCTTTAAAATACTATTTCTGAAAGCATCATAAACCGAGAGATAGTTGTCGGGTGACACCACAGGAAGATGTTGTATTTCCTGGTCTAGAGCGCGACTATATTCGGACCAATCAGCCTTTGCAGTGTTGAATTTCAGGCGTGGGCGAGGAGTGTCTGTGGTGATCTTGGAGGGACCAAAGAGGTTGTCTGGTGTTAAGATGACAATTGGGTAATGGTCGCTTCCCTGAGTTGTGGGAAAGACTGTCCAAATGAGGGAGGAGGAGAGAGCAGGAGAGCACAGGGTTAGGTCCACGGCACTTCTGATGTTTTGTGATGGGTATACCCTCCGTGTAGGAGAGCCATCATTGAGCAGGCAAAGATCAAAATTGTCGCAAATATCCAGAAAGGAGGAGGACAGGTAGTCACAGTAATAGCAACCCCATGACGTGTGGTGAATATTGAAATCACCTAGGACTATAAGTGGGGAAGAGATAGTAGAGAGGATCTGAGAAAACTCGGCTAGGCATGCATGATTAGGATGGGGCATATAGATTGACAAATAAATTATATTATGGATCTTCACAGCTACTGCATTAATATGCTCACTGTGAGAAGGAAGGGTAATTTGAGAAAAAGTTACTGTTCTGGAGATCAGGAGGGCGGCACCTCCAGCACCGTCGCTTCTGTCGTCCCGAAGGCACGAATAGCCTGGGAACCGGACTCGATCGCCAGGCTTACGACGCATCTCCTGAACAGCAAAGACAGCAGGAGAGTACTTTTGAATGAGATACAGGATTTCATGCTCCTTATTCCTGCTGCTGAGACAGTTCCATTGAAGGATTGGAGCCATTGGAGCAGGCAATATTGAGGAGCTGAGTAAGTTGTTCTCGGATGTTGTTCGGTAGTTGCACATCACTAAATCTGCCTAGCAGATTAATGATGGTTGATAAAAGTAATGAAATCAGGTTGTCATTAGGGATGGGTGAATCAGAAGAGATGGCACAGCCATTTGAAAGTTGGGATTGTGGAGTTTGAATTATGGCACGATGGGCCTGAATATTGTAGCCGGGACTAGCAGCAGGTAGACGTGGTTGACTTGAGAGGGTGACCGTTTTCCTGTAGGATGTGGTAGAATTCTGCGGATTGGTGGTTGGAAGAGGGGTTGCATACTGACTGGTTGGAGGGGGAGAGTAGGCCTGTTCACTCCTGGTAGTGTCCGCAAAGGATCTTCGGACCTGGGCAAATCTGGCCGATGCCTCGGAGTATGACACATTCTCTTGGGACATCACTAACTTAATATGTTTTTGCCTAGATTGTTCTGGGCATGAAGGGTCAACAGCTTTATGTGGTCCTGAACAATATAGGCAAGTAGGGATTTCCTTATTGCATGTGTGTCCTTCGTGGGATTGAGCACATATGAAGCAGCGAGCTTGTGACCTACATTGGGATTGGATGTGGCCAAATCTGCAACATTTGTTACACTGTATAGTCGGGAGAACATATGTCTCAACCGGCAAGGATGTGTAAAAACAATAGACGTAAGGTGGTAGTTTCTGTCCCGAAAAAGTCAAAACTACGGTCTGAGTAGGGATCCAGCTTGGCGAGTTATTGTTAAAGACTTTCCTGTTCAGCCTACGGGCTTTAATAATAGAACCATATCCAGAAGGGATTTCAACTGACTCAACTAGCTCTTCAAGAGTCCAATCCACTGGGACTTTGGTGACGTTATACTTGTACTATGTATAAGAGCCCAATCTGAAAGCACTTAATAGTGGCAACAGTTCGGTGATTTAAATCAACCGGACTAATGCAACCTTTTAGTTGCAGTAGTTCGATTGATTTAAATTGCCGAACTAATGCAACTAAAAAGTTGCATTAGTTCGGTTAACCGGACTAACAACCAAACTACTGCAACTAAAGGCTTTATCAAATACCAACCTACTTGCTTCTAACCAGAGGCACAGAATAATTACAAGTCCAGAGGTCAGAATTTATAACCTCTGGTATTGTTGTAGGTTCAATGATCATTTTGGATTTCTTCAACAGAAAAATGCACCACTCTCTGAATGTTTCTGTGATAAGAAATAATTATTTTTAAAATGTACCTATACTTATTTATTATTTAATAGTTTTGTTTTCAGATATATGATGCAGATTTACGCATGTTGCATGTAGATGCGTTATTTGGTGGTGCAAGCCATGACTCTAACATTGGGAACCTATGCCATGTGAAAGCTGGAATGCAAAGACTCCATGAGATGGGACAGATCTTCTGGTTCTTGGGTAAGTGCCATCATAAAACAATTATTAAACTAATGTTAGCTGATTCTCCCACTGGCGACGCGCCCCGTCGCGGAGCGTGGAGCACCAGATTTAATGTTGCATGCAAGTACGTCAGTTTGTATAGAAAACACGCCGGAGAAATGTGCGTCGCCAGTGTGATAATCGCCATCCTTTGTACTTTGCAGAAGGGTACACAGGGAATCACCCAAATCTTAGATTAACCCTTTAACTGCCGCCGGTCGGATAGGAAATATTATTAAAAAATTTAAGTAATAAATACTACTTAAAATTATTTGTCTGGTAAATCCATTCTGATATCTGATAATAATTGTACAAAAAAACCGGCCAAGAGCGAGTCGGACTCGCGCACGCAGGGTTATAGCAGCAACAGAAATAATTTCTGTTGCTGCTATAACAACAAATACAAAAACAGAATAAAATAAATATTGAAGTGGGGCTTCCATACAACAAATGTATATTTTTTGCCATTTTTTTGGTACGGAACCCTGCGTGCACGAGTCCGACTCGCTCTTGGCCGGTTTTTTTGGTCTGAAAATTTCAACTGTCTAGCTATCACGGTTCATGAGATACAGCCTGGTGACAGACGGACAGCAGAATCTTAGTAATAGGGTCCCGTTGTTACCCTTTGGGTACGGAATCCTAAAAAAGATTACAACAAATGTATATTTTTTGCCATTTTTTTGGTACGGAACCCTGCGTGCACGAGTCCGACTCGCTCTTGGCCGGTTTTTTTGGTCTGAAAATTTCAACTGTCTAGCTATCACGGTTCATGAGATACAGCCTGGTGACAGACGGACAGCATAATCTTAGTAATAGGGTCCCGTTGTTACCCTTTGGGTACGGAATCCTAAAAAAGATACTACAATCTCTTATTATTTACAGACAAAAACAAGAATGCCAGGCCCAGTGGGGAGAGAATAGGAGAAGCAAGATTGCAATATGGAGTAGTCCAAGTCATCATCATCATCATCAGCCTATCATCGTCCACTGCTGAACATAGGCCTCTCCGAGTGCACGCCACTGAGCACGACCCGCGGCTACACTCATCCAGTTTATGCCAGCCACCTTACTAAGATCGTCGCTCCACCTTGTCTGAGGGCCTCCCACGCTACGTTTGACGATATGCGGTCTCTACTCAAGAACTTGTCTGTCATCGGTTCTACGGTTTAGTCCAAGTATCTTAAGCCATTTGTTATTTGATTTATATTATTAATCTATGTATCTTAAGTGAAGAGCGCGCAGTTTGCACACTAGCGCCGCCATTGGATCGAGAATCATAATGCTTAAATTAACACGAAATTGTGAATTATCTCTGTAGTACACTCTGAAAAAGCTTTGTGGTACTTTTTATCGCTTAAACAATATTTTCTAGCCTGCTTTTTTAACCGACTTAAAGGAGGTTCTCAGTTTGACCTGTATGTATGTATGTTTGTCCGGGATTATCTCGCGTTTTGCTAAACCGATTTTGATGCGGTTACTGTCACGTTGCGGAAGGTAACGGAGCAAAATTTAGAAGAAAATGAAACGAAAGAACTGAAATTCAGAAGTTTATTTTAAAATGTCACGTCCTAGGGTAACAGAAATTTTGAGGTACTTACAGACTAACTATTAATATTAAGCTAAGTAAGTAAAACTAACGAAGGCCGATGAAGTTAGAACGAAGCAGGCTGAAGCGGCGAGCGTACACGAAAGGAGAAGGTTTTAGTATTTTAACCGACTTCAAAAAGAAGGTTCTCAGTTTGACTCGTATGTATGTATGTTTGGCCGCAATTATCTCGCGTTTAGCTGAACCAATTTTGATGCGGTTTTCAGAAAAGTATTTGTTACATTTAAGAGAAGGTTTTGGTATTTTAACCGATTTCAAAAGAGGAGGTTCTCTTCTCAGTTTGATCCGTATGCATGTTTGTCCACGATTATCTCACGTTTGGCCAAACCGATATTTCTACATAGATAATATATCTTATACAGAGAAGGTACTATCAATCACATCAAATCACAATGACCTAGGGAGGCTAGTGGGGCTTTTAGAATAAAAAAAGTTGTCCTCCAGCCCCACCCGACTCCAATAGACGTGTTTTATTACAATGATTATGCGTATCTAGTGATGAATATTATTTCTTGCTTTTTAGAGGTAGCGTAGGCTTTTGAAGTCGGTTTTTTGTTTTTTAAAACAATTTTAGTTCATTTATTTAAACTTTGTTGTGGCCACTTTTAACAATAAAACTCCATTAAACTAAACGACAGGCTATGAATATTGTTTAAGGAATAAAAAGTACCACAGCTTTTATGGAGTGCACTGTCTATAACAGAGATAATTCACAATTTCGTATTTATTTAAGCACGTTCCAATGGCGGCGCTTGTTTGCAGACTGCGCGCCCTTAAGTCATTTGTTATTATATTTATATAATGTAACAAAAACTCAGATACTGAAACAGGTGATGGTGATCCTACATGGTTACTAGATCGAAACACAAAAAAATTCATACTCCCATACGAAATGTTGGTCAGCTAACCGATTACTATGGAAAGGCGAAAAAAAATTCGTTTTAGGACAATGTTCCTTGAATAATGTTGCTCAGTTTTAGCAACACTATCACTTGTTTCAGTATCTGACAGGGTTTTTGTTACACCCCGTATTAGTATCTGAACTAAGACATTTGTTATTTTTATGTAATTTATTTTATTTGTTTAACTTTAGATATTTTTTTGTGTGGTTGTTTCTGTATGATTGATTAGTTTCACTTTGTATTCAGAATTATACTACTGTGATGTCAAAAATTAATTTGATTGTTAGTTTTAAGAGCGCACCGAATCTCCACTAGCGCCGCCAATTAATAAAAAAAACATTACAACGAAATAATTATGTTTAATAAAATTCTAAAACGTATAAAGATTTGTAATTTTTTTTTGTATGCTGTAATTCTTAGTATATATATGTTCGCGTGTAGTTACAGTTTAGATTAACTACACAAACACATTTTAAACCAGAAAAAAACGCATACAAAAATAGTTTACAACTTTCCTAGTTTTTATACGTTTCAGAATTTCTTTAAACATAGTTATTTCGTTAAAATGTTTTTTTCTTGATTGGCGGCGCTAGTGGACACGCTATAATTAAGGCGCGTGGTCTGCACACTGGCGCCGCCATTGGAACGAGAGGAATAGTGCTTAAATAAAGACGAAATTGTGAATTACCTATCTATCTGTAGTGCACTCCGTAGAAGCATAGATGTTTTGTGGTACTTTGCTTTACTTTCTAGTCAAATGTCGATTCCAAAATGGGTCCCCAGACTGCGTGCCCTTAATTTAAATTTTTACTTACGAAATACAAAATTGTATCAGGAACTTCTGTAAGGATAGCTGTATTGTGTTAAAAAATAAATAAAAATTAAAATTAGCTTTGTCTGTAATAATCAGTCCTTGTTTCTTGCACGTTCTCCTCAGGGGATATAGGATCAGATAAACCTAACCTCTTGGCACGGCCGCCATACGAAAGAGTATATTGCTAAACCGCTAAAATAGCATTTGTGCCTTGTGGAAAATTAATTTCAGTTTTATAATTTTAGTTTTTGACATTCGTTTTTTTACAATCGCACAAATGCCATTATGGCTTGGAAATCAAGATGACGGGATCACACTGCTTGTAAAAGACATCTTTTTAGTACTCATTTTGTACCTTTACCTTTTTTAGGGTTCCGTAGTCAAGCCAACAAGGAACCCTTATAGTCGCGCTATGTTACTAGGGAAACGGTTGCTTTTGGATACGTGAAAAAATTGAGGACAGTAGCACAATACATAATAGTACAAGTACAGTAGTAAGTACATAATAATAATAATTTAAAAGGAACACTATCACTGCTACATCATAGGCTTTACAAGTTGTTGACGAGAGTAATCGATTCGATACTCTGAAAAGTTATTGTAAGTACCTACAAATAGGAGTACCTACTATACTTAGTTGTACTTGTAGGCGTAAGTAGTGTAAAACAGGGAAAAGTTTATATAGACATATAGATAGACCTAATACCACCACACTGCGCATGGCCCGACACGCACTTGGCCGGCTTTTTTTATTACAAAACTACTAATCACAATAGGAAAACAACTACTCTATGATTTAGAAGTAATGTTATGCAATTGCCGCGATTATTTTGAGTTATATTTTTTATTTATAGCTTTTACGCCTGCCTAATTGTGAAGAGCAACGCTTATAGTAGAATTTTGCTCTTAGAATTTTTTCAGGCAGGCGTTTTTGCTTCTTTTAAAGATTTAATTTTTACATTAAACCAAGAGTGGATATAAATCCGCTCTTGGTTTAATGTAAAAATTAAACCAAGAGGGGTAAAGGGGGTTTTTTGTGTACTGTGAAGATTCTATGCTAAGGCGATTCTCACACTGGTGCCGCGCCCCTTCGCTGAAGAAATGTTTGAGGTGATTAGTCTCAAGTGGCGCCCTCATTTTAATTAAATTTATTGCTCGCTAAGTACGTAATGTATTGAAAATTCAAACGTTGAGATTGAAGCTAAGGTTTTATTGTTTATTTACAAACAATAACTTCTGTAAAATATAGTTCGATGTAGTAGTAGTAGCAAAAGTGCCAAAATTGGCCACTTTCTGCTTTTTTGCCTACTACTACTACAAGGAACTATATTTTACAGAGGTTATTGTTTGTAAATAAACTATAGAACCTTAGCTTTAATCTTAACGTTTGAATTTTAGATAAAACATGTATTTACGGAGCAATAATTTATTCAAGTTGAGGGCGCCAGCCAGTGTGAACCCTAGTGGGTACTGTTGGTACAGTCATGGACGAATATGTACAGTTAAGGTCGATTATTATTTGCCCGTCTTGTTTTTTCTGAGGGATGCCCCTCCCAGAAAAACATCCTGGTTCCGCCCTTGCGTTAAACCTTCGATTATTGTTACAATTTTGACAAAATAAAACACTAATAAAACTAGCGACCGCCCGCGACTTCGAGAGCGTGGACAGTTTTTCTTCTATCCCTTGGGAACAGTACTTCTTTCGGGATAATAGGTAGGTACCCTGTCTTTCTTTGTACCCCTGACATGATGATCGGAGCCGTACCCTCCAACCCGAAAAATAGTACTGTACCCGAGAGATAACAAGTGAGGAAGTCGCAAGCAGCCGCTAGGATGTTAGGTATTATGTTATAAATAAAGTAAAATGTTTGTCTGGAGAAAAGTAAAAAAAAAAGTTATAGGAAATGATTAAGTTTTTATTAAATTAACAAGTAATTAAATTAATGTGGATAACATTGCTTAACTTCATTTTTATTCCCCTAATTTTGTACGTATAATAATCGACATCTTTTAATTCTCATTACATTACAAAAACGTAGTCTGTTCGGAAAGTTTTTGAAACACAGTTTTTGTCATGTTGTAATTAATTTTATAGTGCGACTATCTTGATAGATATCAAGATATTACAGTCGCATTAAAACGTTAAAGTGCTGTCAACATGACAAAAACTGTGATCAAGCACAAATCTCAAGTCGGTTCTCTTTCCAAACGAACAGACTCTATGTACATATTGTGATAGAAATTAAAAAAAAACCGTCAACAAAACACGCACGGGCGGCGCGGCGTGCGTTAAAATCAACTTTTGCACGCTGCTGTACTGTCATCGAAAACACACATTTTAGAGCAACTGTATTGAAAACAATTATGAAATTAGATGAATCTGATGCAAGCTAGAGAGGTTTAGAAATTAATTTTCTTCTTTGCTTTCAAATCTCTCGCCTTTAAATTTTTCTGTGGTTTTGGGAAAGAAGTAAACAACTCTGATTATGGCGGAAAGTATACATTTCCGCCACGTTCGGTCTTCTCGCTCCCCTAGTCCGCGCCGGGCTCCTCGCGGACGCGCCGCGCCGCTACATCCAGCGCCCCCGCGCCGGAGCCGCTCCTATAAAAATTACATATCTCTTAGTAACTGCATGTTGCAATGGCAGGATAATTTCATACAGCTAATAATGTTGTACTAACTACCCTATTTGACTGATTTTTGAGTAGTGTGGTTTAAAGTGGTTTAAGCGAGATTATATTTTGTCATCCTGCATTTGAATGGTATCAAAGAAAGGTTACAAAAATACCGAGACAAAAGAACGTAGACTATGAGACGAGATTGGGGTATCTAAATCACCGCCCCCCCGGAATAGTACCTGAAAGAAACACTGGCGACGTGAGGTCGCGACGTGACGCACATCAGTATCGCTGCCGAAGTTGGATCAACAAAACGATGCATCTCACAAAAACTACCTACATGAACAGTGTTCTAAAAGATACCATTTGGAAAAAAATAGAACTGCTGCTGCGGTGTGCGGTTGGGCTCGAATTCACGACCGCAGTGACATGAGGCGGCGACACGTCGCGGCTTCATGTCGCGTGTCGCTTGCCTCCAACTTGCACCTTAGTTGAGACTTTTAAAATACTAAATGGCCATTATGATATTCCAAACTTTGACAAGATGCTGCCGCAGAAAAGTAATGCTCACTCAAGAGGAGCTTCAAACTTGTAAAAACAATTTCAAACAACAACCCCCACAGGCACTTTTTGAGCAACAGAGTAGTCAAAGCATGGAACAAGTTGCCGGCACAGATATTCTCAGTCGACAACTAAAGCCAATTGGACAAACATCTATTAATGTTAAAATAAAGCAGAGATTGCAGGATACAGGCACTATCAGTTGCAACAACTGCTCGCCTGTTTAATAATAATAATATTCCTCTAAGATACACTTTCCTTGGATGAATGGATATATGTAGCTCAAAAGACTCACTTTGTGGTCGGGATTACTCGGCGCGGCGGCGGGAGGATAGTATCGTCGACATCCATGCTTGTCCTGATGACATTGTGCCTCCTCTTCGCTGAAACAAACACACAATGTCTTAATGTCCTCTATCTGCCAGTGAAAGTCGGTTATAATCGGTTCAACTACATCGGAGATAAGACCCAGACAAACATCAACTTACTTAATTTGTAGATAATGATTTTTTGTTATGTTTAGAAATTCCTTTTAGAAAACACTAATGTGGACGGGCGCTGGATGGGCCTGCAGATGCAGCCTGCGACAGGCCTATAGATGCAGCCTCATCAACTGAAAATGAAAATATATAGATTAAACAATAGCTTCTTAGAATAATAACACCTAGAACGATAATTCCCTATAAAGTGTGCTGGCAAAAGTGAGGCAACTAAAACAGCCAAAATGGCGCCATTTTCATATTTTTATTGTCCATTATTACATAATCATACCCAATAAGTACAAAACAGTTTCAATTTCAAAAATTCACCTTTAGGGGATGAGTTATTAAATTATTGGATTTTAGTTACGTATAAAGGATATAATTCTGAGAACTGGGAACTCACTTTGCATACAAGGACACGGCTTCTAGGTGTTATTATTCTAAGAATAGCTTATAATTTTAGCAGTTTTGGCTGATCAGTCAGACGAACTTTGTCTCTCATAATTCAATTAATGAGTTATCCTAACTGTACTAATGCAAGCAAATGTGAAAGTTAAGAAAATAAATATGTAGTGCTGAAAAAAAAAAGTGGTGAAAAAAAAAGTGCATAAGAGCAATGTGTAGAATCCAACAAACAGACAGTTGTAAGCCCTACTTTGTAAATTTAAAAGTTCTTACTTTACCTTGTATATTTATTTTTGAGGTTGCCATTTATGTAAAGTCCAATTTGCACTTATTTAAAACATTTAAATCGGCAAGAAGAAATAAGAACTTGGTGCTTATACCGAGCAAGAGTGCACTTTATAGGAAAAGTGTATTCTGTATGGCACCTAAAATCTATAATCGCTTGCCACAGACCATTAGAGATATTGAACAGCTTTCAGTCTTTAAAATCAATGTAAAAAAATTGTTACTAGAAAAAGCATATTATACAATTAATGAATATCTGACAGACAAATCATTGTAAATTATAAAGATTTAAATGTATTTTTTTATTGTAATTATCTTTGTTTTTTCATGTAATTATTATGACATTAATTTGAGAATGTATTACTTAATTTTAATTTTGTAGTAACTTTGACATTTATTTAATTTTATTTTGACATTAATTTGTATTTGTAAAATTTTTGTATATGTAAACATGACTTATTCTTTAAATTGACAAAATATTTTTCGCATGCATATTTATGCTGATATAGCCGTTTTTATGATAATTATGTACCTGTTAACTTTTTTTACCTATATCTGCGAATAAATGAATTGAATTGAATTGAAAAAAAAAAGTGGACAGATTTGTAGCATCTTTGTATTTACCTACATTCACAAATAAATGAAATTGAAAATGCAGGTACTTACTCTACTAAAACACAAGAATGAAATTGAAACAGTATTATATTCAAAAAAATATTCCCATCTGCCTCCGCTACCATGGTGGCAAAGCTTGAAGGGGGCAGATCAAATTGATGCATTTGCTGCAGCAACAAATAGGTATCCACTCAGCTTGTATATTAATATTACTTTGCCCAAGGACAGAGCGTTGATATTTTATCAGAAACAGACATTAATTTAAGTCACAGACTGTTGTGGGAAATACAAATTAAGAATATTGACATACATAATATATTATTAAGCGAGTGAGGTGCATTTTGCTGAGCTTTCAAACTTTTGACACATTGTAAAGGATCACTTACTTGTTTCCACTCCTTGACACTTCTACTATTATTTAAACTTGAGGCCGATGCCTCCCTCATGGCCAAGCTAATCATTTGTTGCTCAGCCTGCGAGCCACCCAGTTGCGTGGCTCTGGCTGCACTCCAGCCATGCCACCAATACCTCCAGCTGCGCCTCAGACACTTAATGTGTTGCAGGCATCTGAAATGTGTTAAAAGAAACTAAAAACCTTTATAATAATAATAAAAGCCTTTATTCTCTGACCATAGTTTCAACAATAAATGAATAATTAAACCTAAATGTTATTGTTTTATTCTTCTTATCATGTTGTGGCATCACCATCCTGCAGTTGGTCAGGCTGTCCCCGGACATAGGCCTCCGCCAGGCACCTCCACCCCTCTCTGTTACATGCTGTCCTCCTCCAGCCTTTCGGCAAATCGTCTTCCCATCTCTTAATTTGCCTTCCTCTTCTCCTTTTTCCGTCCCTTGGATACCATTCAGTGATATCTTTAGTCCACTTCTTTGTTTTGGATCTCCACATGTGCCCCGTCCAGCGCCATTTTAGAGTTTTTACCTTTTTTATCACGTCTATCACTTTCGTTTTTGCTCTGATGGTTTTCAGTGTTTGTCTGTCTGATAGACGGACACCCAGCATACTGCGCTCCTTCGCGTCTCCTCAAAAACCTTTATAGACAAGCAAAATGCAAGTGGTTAACCATCAGCAGAAAAGCTTTAACCTTTTGTTATAAAAGCACCATATACAAAGAAGTAACTTTTGTGTATAAATCTACGCTTTGATTAGTTCGATTTAATTCTATTCTTTGAAGATAATAATATGAGATCACACTCGAACCCAGTCCTAAAACAAACTATTCGCTGACAATGATACCTATTAAAAGTAGCTAACTTTCAGTTAAGTATTCATTTCAATCATTTCAAATTACAGTAAGTAGGTACCTTAGTAAAACTGAATCCAATTAATTATAATCACAAACAAAAATATTTATTTTACTATGAATATTTTTTAGGTTAAAAGTAATAAATAAATGTCAACATAACGCGTTTTATTATGCTTATGCAATTTATAACATTTTATTAATGTATCGACAAATTTACCTAACAGAGCTAAAATGATACATATAATAAGCTTTTTCGTTAATTATAGTAATGTTTAAAATAAATCCGGCATTCTATTTAGTCAAAAACTTAAAATGATTCAATTGATTCACTATGATTTTGAATCATAAATGCGCGAACGAAACGCAGACTCTCGTCATTCAATAACGTTCATTCGCGATTGCTTTACCAAAGCTTTAGCCAGCGGCTGGACCGCCTAACTCTCTCGCTTTGACTCTGGCTTTGGTTTATGACGTCAGTGCACTGTCCGTCCTTGTCATCGTGTTATGATATGACAAGGACGGATATAGTCTAGCTATCGCTCTGGCTAAAGCTTTGAGTTAGGCGGTAGGGCCCCTGGGGCCCCTGGGGCCCTACCGCCTAACTCAATGCTTTAGCCAGAGCGATAGCTAGACTATATCCGTCCTTGTCATATCATAACACGATGACAAGGACGGACAGAGCACGGGAAAGTTGGGCGGTCGCTGAAAGCGATAGCTTTAGCCAGCGGTGCGACCGCCCAACTCAAAGCGATAGCGTTAGCCAGCGGTGCGACCGCCCAACTCAAAGCGATAGCGTTAGCCAGATCCAGAGCCAAAGCAATGCTCTGGCTAAAGCTATCGCTTTCAGCGACCGCCCAACTTTCCCGTGCTCTAGCTCTGGCTAAAGCTTTGCTAAAGCAATCGCGAATGAACGTTATTGAATGACGAGAGTCTGCGTTTCGTTCGCGCATTTATGATTCAAAATCATAGTGAATCAATTGAATCATTTTAAGTTTTTGACTAAATAGAATGCCGGATTTATTTTAAACATTACTATAATTAACGAAAAAGCTTATTATATGTATCATTTTAGCTCTGTTAGGTAAATTTGTCGATACATTAATAAAATGTTATAAATTGCCTAAGCATAATAAAACGCGTTATGTTGACATTTATTTATTACTTTTAACCTAAAAAATATTCATAGTAAAATAAATATTTTTGTTTGTGATTATAATTAATTGGATTCAGTTTTACTAAGGTACCTACTTACTGTAATTTGAAATGATTGAAATGAATACTTAACTGAAAGTTAGCTACTTTTAATAGGTATCATTGTCAGCGAATAGTTTGTTTTAGGACTGGGTTCGAGTGTGATCTCATATTATTATCTTCAAAGAATAGAATTAAATCGAACTAATCGAAGCGTAGATTTATACACAAAAGTTACTTCTTTGTATATGGTGCTTTTATAACAAAAGGTTAAAGCTTTTCTGCTGATGGTTAACCACTTGCATTTTGCTTGTTTATAAAGGTTTTTGAGGAGACGCGAAGGAGCGCAGTATGCTGGGTGTCCGTCTATCAGACAGACAAACACTCAAAACCATCAGAGCAAAAACGAAAGTGATAGACGTGATAAAAAAGGTAAAAACTCTAAAATGGCGCTGGACGGGGCACATGTGGAGATCCAAAACAAAGAAGTGGACTAAAGATATCACTGAATGGTATCCAAGGGACGGTAAAGGAGAAGAGGAAGGCAAATTAAGAGATGGGAGGACGATTTGCCGAAAGGCTGGAGGAGGACAGCATGTAACAGAGAGAGGTGGAGGTGCCTGGAGGAGGCCTATGTCCGGGGACAGCCTGACCAACTGCAGGATGGTGATGCCACAACATGATAAGAAGAATAAAACAATAACATTTAGGTTTAATTATTAATTTATTGTTGAAACTATGGTCAGAGAATAAAGGCTTTTATTATTATTATAAAGGTTTTTAGTTTCTTTTAACACATTTCAGATGCCTGCAACACATTAAGTGTCTGAGGCGCAGCTGGAGGTATTGGTGGCATGGCTGGAGTGCAGCCAAAGCCACGCAACTGGGCGGCTCGCAGGCTGAGCAACAAATGATTAGCTTGGCCATGAGGGAGGCATCGGCCTCAAGTTTAAATGTAGTAAATAATAGTAGAAGTGTCAAGGAGTGGAAACAAGTAAGTGATCCTTTACAATGTGTCAAAAGTTTGAAAGCTCAGCAAAATGCACCTCACTCGCTTAATAATATATTATGTATATCAATATTCTTAATTTGTATTTCCCACAACAGTCTGTGACTTAAATTAATGTCTGTTTCTGATAAAATATCAACGCTCTGTCCTTGGGCAAAGTAATATTAATATACAAGCTGAGTGGATACCTATTTGTTGCTGCAGCAAATGCATCAATTTTATCTGCCCTCTTCAAGCTTTGCCACCATGGTAGCGGGGGCAGATGGGAATTTTTTTTTTTATATAATACTGTTTCAATTTCATTCTTGTGTTTTAGTAGAGTAAGTACCTGTATTTTCAATTTCATTTATTTGTGAATGTAGGTAAATACAAAGATGCTACAAATCTGTCCACTACATATTTATTTTCTTAACTTTCACATTTGATTACATAAGTACAGTTAGGATAACTCATTAATTGAATTATGAGAGACAAAGTTCGTCTGACTGATCAGCCAAAACTGCTAAAATTATAAGCTATTCTTAGAATAATAACACCTAGAAGCCGTGTCCTTGTATGCAAAGTGAGTTCCCAGTTCTCAGAATTATATCCTTTATATGTAACTAAAATCCAATAATTTAATAACTCATCCCCTAAAGGTGAATTTTTGAAATTGAAACTGTTTTGTACTTATTGGGTATGATTATGTAATAATGGACAATAAAAATATGAAAATGGCGCCATTTTGGCTGTTTTAGTTGCCTCACTTTTGCCAGCGCACTTTATAGGGAATTATCGTTCTAGGTGTTATTATTCTAAGAAGCTATTGTTTAATCTATATATTTTCATTTTCAGTTGATGAGGCTGCATCTATAGGCCTGTCGCAGGCTGCATCTGCAGGCCCATCCAGCGCCCGTCCACATTAGTGTTTTCTAAAAGGAATTTCTAAACATAACAAAAAATCATTATCTACAAATTAAGTAAGTTGATGTTTGTCTGGGTCTTATCTCCGATGTAGTTGAACCGATTATAACCGACTTTCACTGGCAGATAAAGGATATTAAGACATTGTGTGTTTGTTTCAGCGAAGAGGAGGCACAATGTCATCAGGACAAGCGTGGATGTCGACGATTCTATCCTCCCGCCGCCGCGCCGAGTAATCTCGACCACAAAGTGAGTCTTTTGAGCTACTTATCCATTCATCCAAGGAAAGTGTATCTTAGAGGAATATTATTATTATTAAACAGGCGAGCAGTTGTTGCAACTGATAGTGCCTGTATCCTGCAATCTCTGCTTTATTTTAACATTAATAGATGTTTGTCCAATTGGCTTTAGTTGTCGACTGAGAATATCTGTTCCGGCAACTTGTTCCATGCTTTGACTACTCTGTTGCTCAAAAAGTGCCTGTGGGGGTTGTTGTTTGAAATTGTTTTTACAAGTTTGAAGCTCCTCTTGAGTGAGCATTACTTTACTGCGTCAGCATCTTGTCAAAGTTTGGAATATCATAATGGCCATTTAGTATTTTAAAAGTCTCAACTAAGGTGCAAGTTGGAGGCAAGCGACACGCGACATGAAGCCGCAACGTGTCGCCGCCTCATGTCACTGCGGTCGTGAATTCGAGCCCGACCGCACACCGCAGCAGCAGTTCTATTTTTTTTCCAAATGGTATCTTTTAGAACACTGTTCATGGTTTTTGTGAGATGCATCGTTTTGTTGATCCAACTTCGGCAGCGATACTGATGTGCGATACGTCGCGACCTCACGTCGCCAGTGTTTCTTTCAGGTACTATTACGGGGGGGCGGTGATTTAGATACCCCAATCTCGTCTCATAGTCTACGTTCTTTTGTCTCGGTATTTTTGTAACCTTTCTTTGATACCATTCAAATGCAGGATGACAAAATACATATAATCTCGCTTAAACCACTTTAAACCACACTACTCAAAAATCAGTCAAATAGGGTAGTTAGTACAACATTATTAGCTGTATGAAATTATCCTGCCATTGCAACATGCAGTTACTAAGAGATATGTAATTTTTACAGGAGCGGCTCCGGCGCGGGGGCGCTGGATGTAGCGGTGCGGCGCGTCCGCGAGGAGCCCGGGGCGCGGACTAGGGGAGCGGCGGCTACAAGAAGACCGAACGTGGCGGAAATGTATACTTTCCGCCATAATCAGAGTTGTTTACTTCTTTCCCAAAACCACAGAAAAATTTAAAGGCGAGAGATTTGAAAGCAAAGAAGAAAATTAATTTCTAAACCTCTAGCTTGCATCAGATTCATCTAATTTCATAATTGTTTTCAATACAGTTGCTCTAAAATGTGTGTTTTCGATGACAGTACAGCAGCGTGCAAAAGTTGATTTTAACGCACGCCGCGCCGCCCGTGCGTGTTTTGTTGACGGTTTTTTTTTAATTTCTATCACAATATGTACATAGAGTCTGTTCGTTTGGAAAGAGAACCGACTTGAGATTTGTGCTTGATCACCGTTTTTGTCATGTTGACAGCACTTTAACGTTTTAATGCGACTGTAATATCTTGATATCTATCAAGATAGTCGCACTATAAAATTAATTACGTATAACAGTGCCGTCAACATGACAAAAACTGTGATCAAGCACAAATCCCAAGTCGGTTCTCTTTCCGAACAGACTACGTTTTTGTAATGTAATGAGAATTAAAAGATGTCGATTATTATACGTACAAAGTTAGGGGAATAAAAATGAAGTTAAGCAATGTTATCCACATTAATTTAATTACTTGTTAATTTATTAAAAACTTAATCATACCCTATAACTTTTTTTTTACTTTTCTCCAGACAAACATTTTACTTTATTTATAACATAATACCTAACATCCTAGCGGCTGCTTGCGACTTCCTCACTTGTTATCTCTCGGGTACAGTACTATTTTTCGGGTTGGAAGGTACGGCTCCGATCATCATGCATACACGTTGTCAGGGGTACAAAGAAAGACAGGGTACCTACCTATTATCCCGAAAGAAGTACTGTTCCCAAGGGATAGAAGAAAAACTGTCCACGCTCTCGAAGTCGCGGGCGGTCGCTAGTTTTATTAGTGTTTTATTTTGTCAAAATTGTAAGAATAATCGAAGGTTTAACGCAAGGGCGGAACCAGGATGTTTTTCTGGGAGGGGCATCCCTCAGAAAAAACAAGACGGGCAAATAATAATCGACCTTAACTGTACATATTCGTCCATGACTGTACTAACAGTACCCACTACCACTAGGGTTCACACTGGCGCCCTCACCTTGAATAAATTATTGCTCCGTAAATACATGTTTTATCTAAAATTCAAACGTTAAGATTAAAGCTAAGGTTCTATAGTTTATTTACAAACAATAACCTCTGTAAAATATAGTTCCTTGTAGTAGTAGTAGGCAAAAAAGCAGAAAGTGGCCAATTTTGGCACTTTTGCTACTTCTACTACATCGAACTATACAGGGTCACTGGAAATATGACGTATTCCTGCTAAGGGGTTATAGATGAGGTCAAAACAAATATTTTTTGTCATATAACTTTTTCTCAAAAAATTAATAGTTTTTGAGTTAATTGAAATTAAGTATTTTTTTACCAAAAGTACGTTTTCAGACACAACAATTTAAAATAAAAGATAACTACTCATTCGATTACGATTTTTTCATTATTTTGGGATAGAAAACAATCTAAGTGTTGATAATGAATAAAAAAAAATTACAAAAAGTACAGGTGTTTAAAAAAAATCAATCCTTAAATGCATTTATTTTTTTATTTTTTTCAGATTTTTTTAGAAAAAGCATCAAATATCTTTAAAAAAATCCTAGTAACTAAGCGTGCATAATATTTTAAAAACATCACCATCTATTCAGCTTTCAGTTGAGGTATAAAACTTAATAATAACTTAAATAAAAAATGAGAAATTAAGACTTAACTAAATTGCAGTCCCATTTCATGTAGCAAAAATTTCCTACTTCAAGCGCTTCGGAGGTGGCCGACAGTGGCCGTATTATCCTACTTATTCCATAAATGTGAAAGTTTGCTTGTTTGTATGATTATTAATCAATCACGCAAAACGGCTGAACGTATTTGGATGAAATTTGGCACACAGATAGTTTATAAGCCGGATTAAAACATATGATGATACTATTATCTTGGTTAAGGGTTCCCTGGGGATTTTCTCGAATGTAAATGTGAATGCAGTCGCGGGCGGAAACTAGTTTGCCATAAATGGTCGGACTTACTAAAAATACTTTCGTCCGAGTGAGTTTGAGACAGGATTATTTTCCGCCGATGAGTCAAAATTTTATACTAACTGTGTCACAAATAACCATGCATATCAGCTATTTTTAATGCCCCGCTGCTGGGGAACTGGCCTACCTTTTGGCTTGTGGATGGATAAAGCGAACGGGCCATACCCACCACGTGGACCCAATGTGGATTGGTCAGTGTTAACGACTGTAAATGCAGCCAGAACCAAGGGCTCAATGTAAGGTACATTGAGTAAACACCAACCAATCCGCATTGGGCCCACGTGGTGGGTTATGGCCCGTCCGCTTTATCCCAAAAGGAAAGGAAGGCCTGTCCCCAGCAGCGGGGCATTAAAAATAGCTGATATGCATGGTTATTTGTGACACAGTTAGTATAAAATTTTGACTCATCGGCGGAAAATAATCCTGTTTCAAACTCACTCGGACGAAAGTATTTTTAGTAAGTCCGACCATTTATGGCAAACTAGTTTCCACCCGCGACTGCATTCGCATTTACATTCCAGAAAATCCCTAGGGAACCCTTAACCAAGATTATAGTATCCTCATATGTTTTAATCCGGCTTATAAACTATCTGTGTGCCAAATTTCATCCAAATCCGTTCAGCCGTTTTGCGTGATTGATTAACAATCATACAAACAAGCAAACTTTCACATTTATGGAATAAGTAGGATAATACGGCCACTGTCGGCCACCTCCGAAGCGCTTGAAGTAGGAAATTTTTGCAACATGAAATAAGACTGCTATTTAGTTAAGTCTTAATTTCTCATTTTTTATTTAAGTTATTATTAAGTTTTATACCTCAACTGAAAGCTGAATAGATGGTGATGTTTTTAAAGTATTATGCACGCTTAGTTACTAGGATTTTTTTAAAGATATTTGATGCTATTTCTAAGAAATCTGAAAAAAAAAATTAAAAAAATACATTTAAGGATTGATTTTTTTATAAACACTTGTATTTTATGAATTTTTTTTATTAATTATCAACACTCAGATTGTTTTCTGTCCTAAAATAGTAAAAAATCCGGAATCGAATGAGTAGTTATCCTTTATTTTAAAATTTTGTGTCTGAAAATGTACTTTTGGTAAAAATGTACTTAATTTCAATTAACTCAAAAACTATTAATTTTTTGAGAAAAAGTTATATGACAAAAAATATTTGTTTTGACCTCATCTATAACCCCTTAGCAGGAATACGTCATATTTCCAGTGACCCTGTATATTACAGAAGTTATTGTTTGTAAATAAACAATAAAACCTTAGCTTCAATCTCAACGTTTGAATTTTCAATACATTACGTACTTAGCGAGCAATAAATTTAATTAAAATGAGGGCGCCACTTGAGACTAATCATCTCAAACATTTCTTCAGCGAAGGGGCGCGGCACCAGTGTGAGAATCGCCTTAGCATAGAATCTTCACAGTACACAAAAAACCCCCTTTAACCCTCTTGGTTTAATTTTTACATTAAACCAAGAGCGGATTTATATCCACTCTTGGTTTAATGTAAAAATTAAATCTTTAAAAGAAGCAAAAACGCCTGCCTGAAAAAATTCTAGAGCAAAATTCTACTATAAGCGTTGCTCTTCACAATTAGGCAGGCGTAAAAGCTATAAATAAAAAATATAACTCAAAATAATCGCGGCAATTGCATAACATTACTTCTAAATCATAGAGTAGTTGTTTTCCTATTGTGATTAGTAGTTTTGTAATAAAAAAAAGCCGGCCAAGTGCGTGTCGGGCCATGCGCAGTGTGGTGGTATTAGGTCTATATGTCTATATAAACTTCTCCCTGTTTTACACTACTTACGCCTACAACTAAGTATAGTAGGTACTCCTATTTGTAGGTACTTACTTACAATAACTTTTCAGAGTATCGAATCGATTACTCTCGTCAACAACTTGTAAAGCCTATGATGTAGCAGTGATAGTGTTCCTTTTAAATTATTATTATTATGTACTTACTACTGTACTTGTACTATTATGTATTGTGCTACTGTCCTCAATTTTTTCACGTATCCAAAAGCAACCGTTTCCCTAGTAACATAGCGCGACTATAAGGGTTCCTTGTTGGCTTGACTACGGAACCCTAAAAAAGGTAAAGGTACAAAATGAGTACTAAAAAGATGTCTTTTACAAGCAGTGTGATCCCGTCATCTTGATTTCCAAGCCATAATGGCATTTGTGCGATTGTAAAAAAACGAATGTCAAAAACTAAAATTATATAACTGAAATTAATTTTCCACAAGGCACAAATGCTATTTTAGCGGTTTAGCAATATACTCTTTCGTATGGCGGCCGTGCCAAGAGGTTAGGTTTATCTGATCCTATATCCCCTGAGAAGAACGTGCAAGAAACAAGGACTGATTATTACAGACAAAGCTAATTTTTATTTTTATTTATTTTTTTAACACAATACAGCTATCCTTACAGAAGTTCCTGATACAATTTTGTATTTCATAAGTAAAAATTTAAATTAAGGACACGCAGTCTGGGGACCCATTTTGGAATCGACATTTGACTAGAAAGTAAAGCAAAGTACCATAAAACTTCTATGCTTCTACGGAGTGCACTACAGATAGATAATTCACAATTTCGTCTTTATTTAAGCACTATTCCTCTCGTTCCAATGGCGGCGCCAGTGTGCAGACTACGCGCCCTAATTATAGCGTGTCCACTAGCGCCGCCAATCAAGAAAAAGACATTTTAACGAAATAACTATGTTTAAAGAAATTCTGAAACGTATAAAAACTAGGAAAGTTGTAAACTATTTTTGTATGCGTTTTTTTCTGGTTTAAAATGTGTTTGTGTAGTTAATCTAAACTGTAACTACACGCGAACATATATACAGGGTGGAATTTTTTAATGCCACCTGGAGGGAAAGTACTCTAAATAATAGAGATAGCAAATTTCTTTCAAAAGAAACATTCCTTTATTTTTGAAAACAAACCAAACTGCATTCACAGATTTTTATACATATGCTTCCCACACCCAGGAATCGAACCAGCTAAAATTCGAAAAAACAACAACGCTTTTATGTTATCAATCGTTAGGGTCAAACATAAGGCTCAAATCTCTCTAACAAACATGGTAAATTAAATGAAAGGAAAATCATTAAATCTAAACTTATTTTAATTGAACGAGAAAAAAGCTTAACTAATTAGTTGTACGAAATTGGCCCCATGTTGCTGGATACAAAAATTTATTATTTTAAGGAAGTCATTTGCATGCAATGGATGCGTAATAGTCTGCATTATGAACATCTTATCGAAATAGTTCTACATAGATAGTTTATTGTGAACTAACATAATGGAACCTTAAGTAAAAGTGCTTTATCTTGTCTTTCATGGTTTTCCTTTCATTTAATATACCATGTTTGTTAGAGAGATTTGATCCTTATGTTTGACCCTAACGATTGATAACATAAAAGTACAGGGTATTGTTTTTTCGAATTTTAGCCGGTTCGATTCCTGGGTGTGGGAAGCGTATTTTTAAAAAACTTTGAATGCAGTTTTGTTTCTTTTTAAAAATAAAGGAATGTTTCCTTTGAGTGAAATTAGCTATCTCCATTGTTTAGAGTACTTTCCCTACAGGTGGCATTAAGAAATTCCACCCTGTATACTAAGAATTAAAGCATACAAAAAAAATTTACAAGTCTTTATACGTTTTAGAATTTTATTAAACATAATTATTTCGTTGTAATGTTTTTTTTATTAATTGGCGGCGCTAGTAGAGATTCGGTGCGCTCTTAAAACTAACAAATTAATTTTTGACATCACAGTAGTATAATTCTGAATACAAAGTGAAACTAATCAATCATACAGAAACAATCATACAAAAAAATATATCTAAAGTTAATCAAATAAAATAAATTACATAAAAATAACAAATGTCTTAGTTCAGATACTAATACGGGGTGTAACAAAAACCCTGTCAGATACTGAAACAAGTGATAGTGTTGTTAAAACTGAGCAACATTCTTCAAGGAATTCTTCTTTTTTGTGTTTCGATCTAGTAACCATGTAGGATCACCATCACCTGTTTCAGTATCTGAGTTTTTGTTACATATTGTATATAAATATAATAACAAATGACTTAAGGGCGCGCAGTCTGCAAACAAGCGCCGCCATTGGAACGTGCTTAAATAAATACGAAATTGTGAATTATCTCTGTTACAGACAGTGCACTCCATAATTAAAGCTGTGGTACTTTTTATTCCTTAAACAATATTCATAGCCTGTCGTTTAGTTTAATGGAGTTTTATTATTAAAAGTGGCCACAACAAAGTTTAAATAAATGAACTAAAATTGTTTTAAAAAACAAAAAGCCGACTTCAAAAGCCTACGCTACCTCTAAAAAGCAAGAAATAATATTCATCACTAGATACGCATAATCATTGTAATAAAACACGTCTATTGGAGTCGGGTGGGGCTGGAGGACAACTTTTTTTATTCTAAAAGCCCCACTAGCCTCCCTAGGTCATTGTGATTTGATGTGATTGATAGTACCTTCTCTGTATAAGATATATTATCTATGTAGAAATATCGGTTTGGCCAAACGTGAGATAATCGTGGACAAACATGCATACGGATCAAACTGAGAAGAGAACCTCCTCTTTTGAAATCAGTTAAAATACCAAAACATTCTCTTAAATGTAACACTTTTCTGAAAACCGCATCAAACTTGGTTCAGCTAAACGCGAGATAATTGCGGCCAAATATACATACATACGAGTCAAACTGAGAACCTTCTTTTTGAAGTCGGTTAAAATACTAAAACCTTCTCCTTTCGTGTACGCTCGCCGCTTCAGCCTGCTTCGTTTGTAAGTACCTCAAAATTTCTGTAACCCTAGGACGTGGCATTTTAAAATAAACTTCTGAATTTCAGTTCTTTCGTTTCATTTTCTTCTAAATTTTGCTCCGTTACCTTCCGCAACGTGACAGTAACCGCATCAAAATCGGTTTAGCAAAACGCGAGATAATCGCGGACAAACATACATACATACAGGTCAAACTGAGAACCTCCTTTAAGTCGGTTAAAAAGGCAGGCTAGAAAATACTGTTTAAGCGATAAAAAGTACCACAAAGCTTTTTCGGAATGTACTACAGAGATAATTCACAATTTCGTGTTAATTTAAGCATTATGATTCTCGATCCAATGGCGGCGCTAGTGTGCAAACTGCGCGCTCTTCACTTAAGATACATAGATTAATAATATAAATCAAATAACAAATGGCTTAAGATACTTGGACTAAACCGTAGAACCGATGGTAGACAAGTTCTTGAGTAGAGACCGCGTATCGTCAAACGTAGCGTGGGAGGCCCTCAGACAAGGTGGAGCGACGATCTTAGTAAGGTGGCTGGCATAAACTGGATGAGTGTAGCCGCGGATCGTGCTCAGTGGCGTGCACTCGGAGAGGCCTATGTTCAGCAGTGGACGATGATAAGCTGATGATGATGATGACTTGGACTACTCCATATTGCAATCTTGCTTCTCCTATTCTCTCCCCACTGGGCCTGGCATTCTTGTTTTTGTCTGTAAATAATAAGAGATTGTAGTATCTTTTTTAGGATTCCGTACCCAAAGGGTAACAACGGGACCTTATTACTAAGACTCTGCTGTCCGTCTGTCACCAGGCTGTAACTCATGAACCGTGATAGCTAGACAGTTGAAATTTTCAGACCAAAAAAACCGGCCAAGAGCGAGTCGGACTCGTGCACGCAGGGTTCCGTACCAAAAAAATGGCAAAAAAATTACATTTGTTGTATGGAAGCCCCACTTCAATATATATTTTATTCTGTTTTTGTATTTGTTGTTATAGCAGCAACAGAAATTATTTCTGTTGCTGCTATAACCCTGCGTGCGCGAGTCCGACTCGCTCTTGGCCGGTTTTTTTGTACAATTATTATCAGATATCATAATGGATTTACCAGACAATTATTTTTAAGTAGTATTTATTACTTAAATTTTTTAATAATATTTACTAATCCAACCGGCGGCAGTTAAAGGGTTAATCTAAGTATTTGGGTGATTCCCTGTGTACCCTTCTGCAAAGTGCAAAGGATGGCGATTATCACACTGGCGACGCACATTTCTCCGGCGTGTTTAGAAATACAAACTGACGTACTTGCATGCAACATTAAATCTGGTGCTCCACGCTCCGCGACGGGGCGCGTCGCCAGTGGGAGAATCAGCTAACATTAGTTTAATAATTGTTTTATGATGGCACTTACCCAAGAACCAGAAGATCTGTCCCATCTCATGGAGTCTTTGCATTCCAGCTTTCACATGGCATAGGTTCCCAATGTGTGAGTCATGGCTTGCACCACCAAATAACGCATCTACATGCAACATGCGTAAATCTGCATCATATATCTGAAAACAAAACTATTAAATAATAAATAAGTATAGGTACATTTTAAAAATAATTATTTCTTATCACAGAGACATTCAGAGAGTGGTGCATTTTTCCGTTGAAGAAATCCAAAATGATCATTGAACCTACAACAATACCAGAGGTTATAAATTCTGACCTCTGGACTTGTAATTATTCTGTGCCTCTGGTTAGAAGCAAGTAGGTTGGTATTTGGTAAAGCCTTTAGTTGCAGTAGTTTGGTTGTTAGTCCGGTTAACCGAACTTATGCAACTAAAAGGTCGCATTAGTCCGGTTGATTTAAATCACCGAACTGTTGCCACTATTAAGTGCTTTCAGATTGGGCTCTTATACATAGTACAAGTATAACGTCACCAAAGTAAAAGATCACATAAATATGGCTAAGGTATACTTCTATGATTTTCAATCACTTTTTGATTTTTTTCTTTTTTTTTAATACATACGTCACAAAAGTACTAGGTTCAAATAAATATGGAGAATGTTTACTTCTTTAATTTTCATTCTTTTTTATTCCAACAGAAATAAAAGAAACAATAGTGCCATGGAAGACTAACATTTGAGTACCTAGTGGTATGGGAGCCTTTCGTTTCGGCATGTTAAGTCCTACGGAAATATTGCTACACTTAATAGTAGCAACAGTTCGGTGATTTAAATCAACTGGACTAATGCAACTTTTTAGTTGCAGTAGTTCGGTTGATTTAAATCACCGAACTACTGCAACTATAAGTTGCATTAGTTCGGTTAACCGGACTAACAACCGAACTACTGCAACTAAAGGTGGTAAAGCTGCGTTGACATGATCAAAGTACAGTTGGACTAAGTAGTTTGGATGACAACTTGGATGCTACTTGCATCATGTAAACGAGTAATCAAAGTGCACTTGGATCAAAATTCTAATCAAAGTAAACTTGGACCATGCTCTACTTTCATCCAAGTTTGCTTGGACCAAGTAGTTTTGACGACTACTTGGGCACTACTTTGATTATGTAAGCAAGTAATCCAAGTGCACTTGGACATCGCTGTATACAAAAAGCTACTTTGTCCTAGTTACTTGGTTCAAGTACACTTGGATTGTGTCAACCTGTATCCAAGTATACTTTGATCAAAGCTACTTTGTAAATTGACTTAGTCCAAGTATACTTTGATCATGTCAACGTGGCTTAAGTAACCTAACTAAAACATGGTTATGGTTACCTTATTGCAACTGCTTTGTGTTCACATACTGTTCTTGGGAAAGTGATATAGCCTCAGGATCTGTAGTTGATTTCATGCATCAGTTACCTGCGCAAGATGATTAGGTATAGACCTGTTACAGACCGAGGCTTAAATCATTGCCTACACACCTTTGGTAGGGACCACAGGCATAAAATTGAGATGCAACGAGGATCTGTAACAACAGTGAAATGACAGGTAATAGTGATGATAAAGTTTAGTTGTTTATAAAATATCACCTATTGTATTTTGTATTGGAATGATCTCTACACCTTGATTTCTATTTAGCTTAATAGCTGTTGTTCTTTGAGTTGGTTGCAAAAGAGGCATCAAATCTTCGCAAAGCGTCATAAAATGGACCTTTCCCAAGCGAAAGGTGTCGAGAAACGTCCACTCCGACAGCTGCTGAGATGGGAAACATCATAGGATGGGAATGCTGTCTTCCCGCAGCTGTCTCCTACACAACATCAGTATTTCCCTCATTCTTTCTTCATCGACTTCAACCAGCAACAAATTTGGGTCGGAGTTTCTTACCTAAAACAGAAAAACAAACAAATAAACAAAAATACTAAACGAGAAGTCGACATAATATAAACGAGTTAAAAATAGCAAACCTTATGCAGTATCCACTTATTATCCACAAAATAACACTGAAAACCTTTAAAAAATCTATTTCCTCTCTAAATACAGCTTAAAAATGAGTAAAATCTGAATTATTATTGAAAGCTTTGAGAAAACAGCAACTGCTTTCATGACATAAGGAATCGCTTTCATGACAGCTATGCCGCCATCTTGAAAACCTTAGGCGATCGCTCTTATCTGTCAGATCCATACATTTCCATTCGTTCATTGCTTTGACTCTGGCCTTCAGAAAAAGGTAGGTTATTTCTTGCTCAAGCTTTCCTCGGCGGTCGCAAAAGACAAGATGGCGTCGAAAATGAAAGCCAGAGTCAAAGCGATACAATTGGGCGGTAGCACCGCAGATCCAGAGCCAAAGCAATGCTCTGGCTAAAGCTATCGCTTTCAGCGACCGCCCAACTTTTCCGTGCTCTGGCTCTGGCTAAAGCTTTGGTAAAGCAATCGCGAATGAACGTTATTGAATGACGAGAGTCTGCGTTTCGTTCGCGCATTTATGATTCAAAATCATAGTGAATCAATTGAATCATTTTAAGTTTTTGACTAAATATAATGCCGGATTTATTTTAAACATTACTATAATTAACGAAAAAGCTTATTATATGTATCATTTTAGCTCTGTTAGGTAAATTTGTCGATACATTAATAAAATGTTATAAATTGCATAAGCATAATAAAACGCGTTATGTTGACATTTATTTATTACTTTTAACCTAAAAAATATTCTTATTAAAATAAATATTTTTGTTTGTGATTATAATTAATTGGATTCAGTTTTACTAAGGTACCTACTTACTGTAATTTGAAATGAATACTTAACTGAAAGTTAGCTACTTTTAATAGGTATCATTGTCAGCGAATAGTTTGTTTTAGGACTGGGTTCGAGTGTGATCTCATATTATTATCTTCAAAGAATAGAATTAAATCGAACTAATCGAAGCGTAGATTTACGCAGAAAAGTTACTTCTTTGTATATTATTATGGTGCTTTTATAACAAAAGGTTTTCTGCTGATGGTTAACCACTTGCATTTTGCTTGTCTATAAAGGTTTTCTAAGGAGACGCGAAGGAGCGCAGTATGCTGGGTGTCCGTCTATCAGACAGACAAACACTCAAAACCATCAGAGCAAAAACGAAAGTGATAGACGTGATAAAAAAGGTAAAAACTCTAAAATGGCGCTGGGCGGGGCACATGTGGAGATCCAAAACAAAGAAGTGGACTAAAGATATCACTGAATGGTATCCAAGGGACGGAAAAAGGAGAAGAGGAAGGCAAATTAAGAGATGGGAGGACGATTTGCCGAAAGGCTGGAGGAGGACAGCATGTAACATAGAGGGGTGGAGGTGCCTGGAGGAGGCCTATGTCCGGGGACAGCCTGACCAACTGCAGGATGGTGATGCCACAACGTGATAAGAAGAATAAAACAATAACATTTAGGTGTAATTATTCATTTATTGTTGAAACTATGGTCAGAGAATAAAGGCTTTTATTATTATTATAAAGGTTTTTAGTTTCTTTTAACGCATTTCAGATGCCTGCAACACATTAAGTGTCTGAGACGCAGCTGGAGGTATTGGTGGCATGGCTGGAGTGCAGCCAGAGCCACGCAACTGGGTGGCTCGCAGGCTGAGCAACAAATGATTAGCTTAGCCATGAGGGAGGCATCGGCCTCAAGTTTAAATGTAGTAAATAATAGTAGAAGTGTCAGGGAGTGGAAACAAGTAAGTGATCCTTTACAATGTGTCAAAAGTTTGAAAGCTCAGCAAAATGCACCTCACTCGCTTAATAATATATTATGTATATCAATATTCTTAATTTGTATTTCCCACAACAGTCTATGACTTAAATTAATGTCTGTTTCTGATAAAATATCAACGCTCTGTCCTTGGGCAAAGCAATATTAATATACAAGCTGAGTCGATACCTATTTGTTGCTGCAGCAAATGCATCAATTTTATCTGCCCCCTTCAAGCTTTGCCACCATGGTAGCGGGGGCAGATGGGAATATTTTTTTTAATATAATACTGTTTCAATTTCATTCTTGTGTTTTAGTAGAGTAAGTACCCGTATTTTCAATTTCATTTATTTGTGAATGTAGGTAAATACAAAGATGCTACAAATCTGTCCACTACATATTTATTTTCTTAACTTTCACATTTGATTACATTAGTACAGTTAGGATAACTCATTAATTGAATTATGAGAGACAAAGTTCGTCTGACTGATCAGAGTGATCAGCCAAAACTACTAAAATTATAAGCTATTCTTAGAATAATAACACCTAGAAGCCGTGTCCTTGTATGCAAAGTGAGTTCCCAGTTCTCAGATTTATATCCTTATATACGTAACTAAAATCCAATAATTTAATAACTCATCTCCTAAAGGTGAATTTTTGAAATTGAAACTGTTTTGTACTTATTGGGTATGATTATGTAATAATGGACAATAAAAATATGAAAATGGCGCCATTTTGGCTGTTTTAGTTGCCTCACTTTTGCCAGCGCACTTTATAGGGAATTATCGTTCTAGGTGTTATTATTCTAAGAAGCTATTGTTTAATCTATATATTTTCATTTTCAGTTGATGAGGCTGCATCTATAGGCCTGTCGCAGGCTGCATCTGCAGGCCCATCCAGCGCCCGTCCACATTAGTGTTTTCTAAAAGGAATTTCTAAACATAACAAAAAATCATTATCTACAAATTAAGTAAGTTGATGTTTGTCTGGGTCTTATCTCCGATGTAGTTGAACCGATTTTAACCGACTTTCACTGGCAGATAGAGGACATTAAGACATTGTGTGTTTGTTTCAGCGAAGAGGAGGCACAATGTCATCAGGACAAGCATGGATGTCGACGATTCTATCCTCCCGCCGCCGCGCCGAGTAATCCCGACCACAAAGTGAGTCTTTTAAGCTACATATCCATTCATCTAGGGAAAGTGTATCTTAGAGGAATATTATTATTATTAAACAGGCGAGCAGTTGTTGCAACTGATAGTGCCTGTATCCTGCAATCTCTGCTTTATTTTAACATTAATAGATGTTTATCCAATTGGCTTTAGTTGTCGACTGAGACTATCTGTTCCGGCAACTTGTTCCATGCTTTGACTACTCTGTTGCTCAAAAAGTGCCTGTGGGGGTTGTTGTTTGAAATTGTTTTTACAAGTTTGAAGCTCCTCTTGAGTGAGCATTACTTTTCTGTGTCAGCATCTTGCCAAAGTTTGGAATATCATAATGGCCATTTAGTATTTTAAAAGTCTCAACTAAGGTGCAAGTTGGAGGCAAGCGACACGCGACATGAAGCCGCGACGTGTCGCCGCCTCATGTCACTGCGGTCGTGAATTCGAGCCCAACCGCACACCGCAGCAGCAGTTCTATTTTTTTCCAAATGTTATCTTTTAGAACACTGTTCGGTAGGTAGTTTTTGTGAGATGCATCGTTTTGTTGCTCCAACTTTGGCAGCGATACTGATGTGCGACACGTCGCGACCTCACGTCGCCAGTGTTTCTTTCAGGTACTATTCCGGGGGGGCGGTGATTTAGATACCCCAATCTCGTCTCATAGTCTACGTTCTTTTGTCTCGGTATTTTATTTTTGTAACCTTTCTTTGATACCATTCAACTGCGGGATGACAAAATGTAATCTCGCTTAAACCACTTTAAACCACACTACTCAAAAATCAGTCAAATAGGGTAGTTAGTACAACATTATTAGCTGTATGAAATTATCCTGCCATTGCAACATGCAGTTACTAAGAGATATGTAATTTTTACAGGAGCGGCTCCGGCGCGGGGGCGCTGGATGTAGCGGTGCGGCGCGTCCGCGAGGAGCCCGGCGCGGATTAGGGCAGCGGCGGCTACAAGAAGACCGAACGTGGCGGAAATGTATACTTTCCACCATAATCAGAGTTGTTTACTTCTTTCCCAAAATCACAGAAAAATTTAAAGGCGAGAGATTTGAAAGCAAAGAAGAATAGTTATTTGTTATACAAGAGAGCAGTCATTTTTTGCTGCGAGTGCTGACTTTTAAATCACGAACTAGCGAAGTAGTCTAGAATTGAATCACGAGCGTAGCGAGTTAAAGTAACGGTAACAAAAAGTTAGAAATAACGTTATTTACTGAAATAACGTAAATTTCGCTAAAATAACGTTCAAATTAACGTTATTTATTAACATAACATAACATAACTGAGCACAGTGAGTGATTTAAAGGCACGAGACATCAAAAAATTTGCGCTCGTGTTAAACATACAATTTTTCACCTCTACCAGCGAGAAAAGGTGTTAGAAATTAAAAAAGCACTTTGCCTCACGCTCGCAGCAAAAGTCGATTTTGCTGCGAGTTTTTGGTAAAAAAGCACTTTGCCTCACGCTCGCAGCAAAAGTCGATTTTGCTGCGAGTTTTTACGCGCCAAAAGCACCCTTTTCGTGCTGGAGAGGTGAAAAATTAATTTCTAAACCTCTAGCTTGCATCAGATTCATCTAATTTCATAATTGTTTTCAATACAGTTGCTCTAAAATGTGTGTTTTCGATGACAGTACAGCAGCGTGCAAAAGTTGATTTTAACGCACGCCGCGCCGCCCGTGCGTGTTTTGTTGACGGTTTTTTTTAATTTCTTTCACAATATGTACATAGAGTCTGTTCGTTCGGAAAGAGAACCGACTTGGGATTTGTGCTTGATCACCGTTTTTGTCATGTTGACAGCACTTAACGTTTTAGTGCGAATGTAATATCTTGATATCTATCAAGATAGTCGCACTATAATTAATTACGTATAACAGTGCCGTCAACATGACAAAAACGGTGATCAAGCATAAATCCCAAGTCGGTTCTCTTTCCGAACAGACTACGTTTTGGTAATGTAATGAGAATTAAAAGATGTCGATTATTATACGTACAAAATTAGGGGAATAAAAATGAAGTTAAGCAATGTTATCCACATTAATTTAATTACTTGTTAATTTAATAAAAACTTAATCATTTCCTATAACTTTTTTTTACTTTTCTCCAGACAAACATTTTACTTTATTTATAACATAATACCTAACATCCTAGCGGCTGCTTGCGACTTCCTCGCTTGTTATCTCTCGGGTACAGTACTATTTTTCGCGTTGGAAGGCTCCGATCATCATGCATACACGTTGTCAGGGGTACAAAGAAAGACAGGGTACCTACCTATTATCCCGAAAGAAGTACTGTTCCCAAGGGATAGAAGAAAAACTGTCCACGCTCTCGAAGTCGCGGGCGGTCGCTAGTTTTATTAGTGTTTTTTTTTGTCAAAATTGTAAGAATAATCGAAGGTTTAACGCAAGGGCGGAACCAGGATGTTTTTCTGGGAGGGGCATTCCTCAGAAAAAACAAGACGGGCAAATAATAATCGACCATAACTGTACATATTCGTCCATGACTGTACTAACAGTACCCACTAGGGTTCACTCTGGCGCCCTCACCTTGAATAAATTATTGCTCCGTAAATACATGTTTTATCTAAAATTCAAACGTTAAGATTAAAGCTAAGGTTCTATAGTTTATTTAAAAACAATAACCTCTGTAAAATATAGTTCCTTGTAGTAGTAGTAGGCAAAAAAGCAGAAAGTGGCCAATTTTGGCACTTTTGCTACTACTACTACAACGAACTATATTTTACAGAAGTTATTGTTTGTAAATAAACAATAAAACCTTAGCTTCAATCTCAATGTTTGAATTTTCTATACATTACGTACTTAGCGAGCAATAAATTTAATTAAAATGAGGGCGCCACTTGAGGAGACTAATCACCTCAAACATTTCTTCAGCGAAGGGTCGCGGCACCAGTGTGAGAATCGCCTTAGCATAGAATCTTCACAGTACACAAAAAACCCCCTTATAAATCCGCTCTTGGTTTAATGTAAAAATTAAATCTTTAAAAGAAGCAAAAACGCCTGCCTGAAAAAATTCTAAGAGCAAAATTCTACTATAAGCGTTGCTCTTCACAATTAGGCAGGCGTAAAAGCTATATAAAAAATATAACTCAAAATAATCGCGGCAATTGCATAACATTACTTCTAAATCATAGAGTAGTTGTTTTCCTATTGTGATTAGTAGTTTTGTAATAAAAAAAGCCGGCCAAGTGCGTGTCGGGCCATGCGCAGTGTGGTGGTATTAGGTCTATATGTCTATATAAACTTCTCCCTGTTTTACACTACTTACGCCTACAACTAAGTATAGTAGGTACTCCTATTTGTAGGTCAAAAACTAAAATGATAAAACTGAAATTAATTTTCCACAAGGCACAAATGCTATTTTAGCGGTTTAGCAATATACTCTTTCGTATGGCGGCCGTGCCAAGAGGTTAGGTTTATCTGATCCTATATCCCCTGAGAAGAACGTGCAAGAAACAAGGACTGATTATTACAGACAAAGCTAATTTTAATTTTTATTTATTTTTTAACACAATACAGCTATCCTTACAGAAGTTCCTGATACAATTTTGTATTTCGTAAGTAAAAATTTAAATTAAAGGCACGCAGTCTGGGGACCCATTTTGGAATCGACATTTGACTAGAAAGTAAAGCAAAGTACCACAAAACTTCTATGCTTCTACGGAGTGCACTACAGATAGATAATTCACAATTTCGTCTTTATTTAAGCACTATTCCTCTCGTTCCAATGGCGGCGCCAGTGTGCAGACCACGCGCCTTAATTATAGCGTGTCCATTAGCGCCGCCAATCAAGAAAAAAACATTTTAACGAAATAACTATGTTTAAAGAAATTCTGAAACGTATAAAAACTAGGAAAGTTGTAAACTATTTTTGTATGCGTTTTTTTTCTGGTTTAAAATGTGTTTGTGTAGTTAATCTAAACTGTAACTACACGCGAACATATTATATATACTAAGAATTAAAGCATACAAAAAAAATTTACAAGTCTTTATACGTTTTAGAATTTTATTAAACAATTATTTCGTTGTAATGTTTTTTTTATTAATTGGCGGCGCTAGTGGAGATTCGGTGCGCTCTTAAAACTAACAATCAAGTTAATTTTTGACATCACAGTAGTATAATTCTGAATACAAAGTGAAACTAATCAATCATACAGAAACAATCATACAAAAAAATATATCTAAAGTTAATCAAATAAAATAAATTACATAAAAATAACAAATGTCTTAGTTCAGATACTAATACGGGGTGTAACAAAAACCCTGTCAGATACTGAAACAAGTGATAGTGTTGCTAAAACTGAGCAACATTCTTCAAGGAACATTGTCCAAAAACGAATTTTTTTGTGTTTCGATCTAGTAACCATGTAGGATCACCATCACCTGTTTCAGTATCTGAGTTTTTGTTACATATTGTATATAAATATAATAACAAATGACTTAAGGGCGCGCAGTCTGCAAACAAGCGCCGCCATTGGAACGTGCTTAAATAAATACGAAATTGTGAATTATCTCTGTTACAGACAGTGCACTCCATAATTAAAGCTGTGGTACTTTTTATTCCTTAAACAATATTCATAGCCTGTCGTTTAGTTTAATGGAGTTTTATTATTAAAAGTGGCCACAACAAAGTTTAAATAAATGAACTAAAATTGTTTTAAAAAACAAAAAGCCGACTTCAAAAGCCTACGCTACCTCTAAAAAGCAAGAAATAATATTCATCACTAGATACGCATAATCATTGTAATAAAACACGTCTATTGGAGTCGGGTGGGGCTGGAGGACAACTTTTTTTATTCTAAAAGCCCCACTAGCCTCCCTAGGTCATTGTGATTTGATGTGATTGATAGTACCTTCTCTGTATAAGATATATTATCTATGTAGAAATATCGGTTTGGCCAAACGTGAGATAATCGTGGACAAACATGCATACGGATCAAACTGAGAAGAGAACCTCCTCTTTTGAAATCAGTTAAAATACCAAAACATTCTCTTAAATGTAACACTTTTCTGAAAACCGCATCAAACTTGGTTCAGCTAAACGCGAGATAATTGCGGCCAAATATACATACATACGAGTCAAACTGAGAACCTTCTTTTTGAAGTCGGTTAAAATACTAAAACCTTCTCCTTTCGTGTACGCTCGCCGCTTCAGCCTGCTTCGTTTGTAAGTACCTCAAAATTTCTGTAACCCTAGGACGTGGCATTTTAAAATAAACTTCTGAATTTCAGTTCTTTCGTTTCATTTTCTTCTAAATTTTGCTCCGTTACCTTCCGCAACGTGACAGTAAATGCATCAAAATCAGTTTAACGCGAGATAATCGCAGACAAACATACATACATACAGGTCAAACTGAGAACCTCCTTTAAGTCGGTTAAAAAGGCAGGCTAGAAAATATTGTTTAAGCGATAAAAAGTACCACAAAGCTTTTTCGGAGTGTACTACAGAGATAATTCACAATTTCGTGTTAATTTAAGCTTTAAAGCATTATGATTCTCGATCCAATGGCGGCGCTAGTGTGCAAACTGCGCACTCTTCACTTAAGATACATAGATTAATAATATAAATCAAATAACAAATAGCTTAAGATACTTGGACTAAACCGTAGAACCGATGGCAGACAAGTTCTTGAGTTGAGACCGCGTATCGTCAAACGTAGCGTGGAAGGCCCTCAGACAAAGTGGAGCGACGATCTTAGTAAGGTGGCTGGCATAAACTGGATGAGTGTATCCGCGGATCGTGCTTAGTGGCGTGCACTCGGAGAGGCCTATGTTCAGCAGTGGATGATGATAGGCTGATGATGATGATGATGACTTGGACTACTCCATATTGCAATCTTGCTTCTCCTATTCTCTCCCCACTGGGCCTGGCATTCTTGTTTTTGTCTGTAAATAATAAAAGATTGTAGTATCTTTTTTAGGATTCCATACCCAAAGGGTAACAACGGGACCCTATTACTAAGACTCTGCTGTCCGTCTGTCATCAGGCTGTATCTCATGAACCGTGATAGCTAGACAGTTGAAATTTTCAGACCAAAAAAAACCGGCCAAGAGCGAGTCGGACTCGCGCACGCAGGGTTCCGTACCAAAAAAATGGCAAAAAAATTACATTTGTTGTATGGAAGCCCCACTTCAATATTTATTTTATTCTGTTTTTGTATTTGTTGTTATAGCAGCAACAGAAATTATTTCTGTTGCTGCTATAACCCTGCGTGCGCGAGTCCGACTCGCTCTTGGCCGGTTTTTTTGTACAATTATTATCAGATATCAGAATGGATTTACCAGACAAATATTTTTAAGTAGTATTTATTACTTAAATTTTTAATAATATTTACTAATCCGACCGGCGGCAGTTAAAGGGTTAATCTAAGTATTTGGGTGATTCCCTGTGTACCCTTCTGCAAAGTGCAAAGGATGGCGATTATCACACTGGCGACGCACATTTCTCCGGCGTGTTTTCTATACAAACTGACGTACTTGCATGCAACATTAAATCTGGTGCTCCACGCTCCGCGACGGGGCGCGTCGCCAGTGGGAGAATCAGCTAACATTAGTTTAATAATTGTTTTATGATGGCACTTACCCAAGAACCAGAAGATCTGTCCCATCTCATGGAGTCTTTGCATTCCAGCTTTCACATGGCATAGGTTCCCAATGTGTGAGTCATGGCTTGCACCACCAAATAACGCATCTACATGCAAGATGCGTAAATCTGCATCATATATCTGAAAACAAAACTATTAAATAATAAATAAGTATAGGTACATTTTAAAAATAATTATTTCTTATCACAGAGACATTCAGAGAGTGGTGCATTTTTCTGTTGAACCTACAACAATACCAGAGGTTTTAAATTCTGACCTCTGGACTTGTAATTATTCTGTGCCTCTGGTTAGAAGCGAGTAGGTTGGTATTTGGTAAAGCCTTTAGTTGCAGTAGTTTGGTTGTTAGTCCGGTTAACCGAACTAATGCAACTTTTTAGTTGCATTCGTTCGGCAATTTAAATCAACTGAACTACTGCAACTAAAAGGTCGCATTAGTCCGGTTGATTTAAATCACCGAACTGTTGCCACTATTAAGTGCTTTTAGATTGGGCTCTTATACATAGTACAAGTATAACGTCACCAAAGTACAAGATCACATAAATATGGCGAAGGTATACTTCTATGATTTTCAATCACTTTTTGGTTTCTTTTTTTTTGTAATACCTACGACACAAAAGTACTAGGTTCAAATAAATATGGAGAATGTTAACTTTTGTAATTTTCATTCTTTTTTATTCCAACAGAAATAAAAGAAACAATAGTGCCATGGAAGACTAACATTTGAGTACCTAGTGGTATGGGAGCCTTTCGTTTTGGCATGTTAAGTCCTACGGAAATATTGCTACACTTAATAGTAGCAACAGTTTGGTGATTTAAATCAACCGGACTAATGCAACTTTTTAGTTGCAGTAGTTCGGTTGATTTAAAGCACCAAACTACTGCAACTAAAAGTTGCATTAGTTTGGTTAACCGGACTCACAACCAAACTACTGCAACTAAAGGTGGTAAAGCTGCGTTGACATGATCAAAGTACACTTGGACTAAGTAGTTTGGATGACAACTTGGATGCTACTTGCATCATGTAAACGAGTAATCAAAGTGCACTTGGATCAAAATTCTAATCAAAGTAAACTTGGACCATGCTCTACTTTCATCCAAGTCTGCTTGGACCAAGTAGTTTTGACAACTACTTGGGCACTACTTTGATTATGTAAGCAAGTAATCCAAGTGCACTTGGACATCGCTGTATACAAAAAGCTACTTTGTCCAAGTTACTTGGTTCAAGTACACTTGGATTGTGTCAACCTGTATCCAAGTATACTTTGATCAAAGCTACTTCGTAAATTGACTTAGTCCAAGTATACTTTGATCATGTCAACGAGGCTTAAGTAACCTAACTAAAACATGGTTATGGTTACCTTATTGCAACTGCTTTGTGTTCACATACTGTTCTTGGGAAAGTGATATAGCCTCAGGATCTGTAGTTGATTTCATGCATCAGTTACCTGCGCAAGATGATTAGGTATAGACCTCTGTTACAGACCGAGGCTAAAATCATTGCCTACACACCTTTGGTAGGGACCACAGGCATAAAATTGAGATGCAACGAGGATCTGTAACAACAGTGAAATGACAGGTAATAGTGATGATAAAGTTTAGTTGTTTATAAAATATCACCTATTGTATTTTGTATTGGAATGATAGACACCTTGATCTCTATTTAGCTTAATAGCTGTTCTTAGAGTTGGTTGCAAAAGAGGCATCAAATCTTCGCAAAGCGTCATAAAATGGACCTTTCCCAAGCGAAAGGTGTCGACAAACGTCCACTCCGACAGCTGCTGAGATGAGAAACATCATAGGATGAGAATGCTGTCTTCCCGCAGCTGTCTCCTACACAACATCAGTATTTCCCTCATTCTTTCTTTATCGACTTCAACCAGCAACAAATTTGGGTCGGAGTTTCTTACCTAAAACAGAAAAACAAACAAATAAACAAAAAAATACTAAACGAGAAGTCGACATAATATAAACGAGTTAAAAATAGCAAACCTTATGCAGTATCCACTTATTATCCACAAAATAACACTGAAAACCTTTAAAAAATCTATTTCCTCTCTAAATACAGCTTAAAAATGAGTAAAATCTGAATTATTATTGAAAGCTTTGAGAAAACAGCAACTGCTTTCATGACATAAGGAATCGCTTTCATGACAGCTATGCCGCCATCTTGAAAACCTTAGGCGATCGCTCTTATCTGTCAGATCCATACATTTCCATTCGTTCATTGCTTTGACTCTGGCCTTCAGAAAAAGGTAGGTTATTTCTTGCTCAAGCTTTCCTCGGCGGTCGCAAAAGACAAGATGGCGTCGAAAATGAAAGCCAGAGTCAAAGCGATACAATTGGGCGGTAGCACCGCGGAGCATTGCTTTGGCTCTGGATCTGGCTAACGCTATCGCTTTGAGTTGGGCGGTCGCACCGCGGTTGCAGTTCATAGATGATAGTGATCCATTGCTACTTCTTTTTGGATGAAAAAAAAATCACACAAAAGAAAAGTAGCAATGTATGTCAATTGAAACCGGTTGCTAAATAGTTTCTATTTCGATAATCAGGCACCACATACGTGATTCCGAACGCAGGGTTGCGTTCCGAACTTAACCAGTATATAACTTTAATCTATGGAACTTACGCTCCGAGTGCAACCGAACGCTCTAACGCCGTTCCAAACATTAGAGCGTGAAGTTCGGTTGTTACAACTTTCCCGCGGTGCGACCGCCCAACTCAAAGCGATAGCGTTAGCCAGATCCAGAGCCAAAGCAATGCTCTGGCTAAAGCTATCGCTTTCAGCGACCGCCCAACTTTCCCGTGCTCTAGCTCTGGCTAAAGCTTTGCTAAAGCAATCGCGAATGAACGTTATTGAATGACGAGAGTCTGCGTTTCGTTCGCGCATTTATGATTCAAAATCATAGTGAATCAATTGAATCATTTTAAGTTTTTGACTAAATAGAATGCCGGATTTATTTTAAACATTACTATAATTAACGAAAAAGCTTATTATATGTATCATTTTAGCTCTGTTAGGTAAATTTGTCGATACATTAATAAAATGTTATAAATTGCCTAAGCATAATAAAACGCGTTATGTTGACATTTATTTATTACTTTTAACCTAAAAAATATTCATAGTAAAATAAATATTTTTGTTTGTGATTATAATTAATTGGATTCAGTTTTACTAAGGTACCTACTTACTGTAATTTGAAATGATTGAAATGAATACTTAACTGAAAGTTAGCTACTTTTAATAGGTATCATTGTCAGCGAATAGTTTGTTTTAGGACTGGGTTCGAGTGTGATCTCATATTATTATCTTCAAAGAATAGAATTAAATCGAACTAATCGAAGCGTAGATTTATACACAAAAGTTACTTCTTTGTATATGGTGCTTTTATATCAAAAGGTTAAAGCTTTTCTGCTGATGGTTAACCACTTGCATTTTGCTTGTCTATAAAGGTTTTTGAGGAGACGCGAAGGAGCGCAGTATGCTGGGTGTCCGTCTATCAGACAGACAATCACTCAAAACCATCAGAGCAAAAACGAAAGTGATAGACGTGATAAAAAAGGTAAAAACTCTAAAATGGCGCTGGACGGGGCACATGTGGAGATCCAAAACAAAGAAGTGGACTAAAGATATCACTGAATGGTATCCAAGGGACGGAAAAAGGAGAAGAGGAAGGCAAATTAAGAGATGGGAGGACGATTTGCCGAAAGGCTGGAGGAGGACAGCATGTAACAGAGAGAGGTGGAGGTGCCTGGAGGAGGCCTATGTCCGGGGACAGCCTGACCAACTGCAGGATGGTGATGCCACAACATGATAAGAAGAATAAAACAATAACATTTAGGTTTAATTATTAATTTATTGTTGAAACTATGGTCAGAGAATAAAGGCTTTTATTATTATTATAAAGGTTTTTAGTTTCTTTTAACACATTTCAGATGCCTGCAACACATTAAGTGTCTGAGGCGCAGCTGGAGGTATTGGTGGCATGGCTGGAGTGCAGCCAGAGCCACGCAACTGGGTGGCTCGCAGGCTGAGAAACAAATGATTAGCTTGGCCATGAGGGAGGCATCGGCCTCAAGTTTAAATGTAGTAAATAATAGTAGAAGTGTCAAGGAGTGGAAACAAGTAAGTGATCCTTTACAATGTGTCAAAAGTTTGAAAGCTCAGCAAAATGCACCTCACTCGCTTAATAATATATTATGTATATCAATATTCTTAATTTGTATTTCCCACAACAGTCTGTGACTTAAATTAATGTCTGTTTCTGATAAAATATCAACGCTCTGTCCTTGGGCAAAGTAATATTAATATACAAGCTGAGTGGATACCTATTTGTTGCTGCAGCAAATGCATCAATTTTATCTGCCCCCTTCAAGCTTTGCCACCATGGTAGCGGGGGCAGATGGGAATATTTTTTTTAATATAATACTGTTTCAATTTCATTCTTGTGTTTTAGTAGAGTAAGTACCTGTATTTTCAATTTCATTTATTTGTGAATGTAGGTAAATACAAAGATGCTACAAATCTGTCCACTACATATTTATTTTCTTAACTTTCACATTTGATTACATTAGTATAGTTAGGATAACTCATTAATTGAATTATGAGAGACAAAGTTCGTCTGACTGATCAGCCAAAACTGCTAAAATTATAAGCTATTCTTAGAATAATAACACCTAGAAGCCGTGTCCTTGTATGCAAAGTGAGTTCCCAGTTCTCAGAATTATATCCTTTATATGTAACTAAAATCCAATAATTTAATAACTCATCCCCTAAAGGTAAATTTTTGAAATTGAAACTGTTTTGTACTTATTGGGTATGATTATGTAATAATATGAAAATAAAAATATGAAAATGGCGCCATTTTGGCTGTTTTAGTTGCCTCACTTTTGCCAGCGCACTTTATAGGGAATTATCGTTCTAGGTGTTATTATTCTAAGAAGCTATTGTATCTATATATTTTCATTTTCAGTTGATGAGGCTGCATCTATAGGCCTGTCGCAGGCTGCATCTGCAGGCCCATCCAGCGCCCGTCCACATTAGTGTTTTCTAAAAGGAATTTCTAAACATAACAAAAAATCATTATCTACAAATTAAGTAAGTTGATGTTTGTCTGGGTCTTATCTCCGATGTAGTTGAACCGATTATAACCGACTTTCACTGGCAGATAGAGGACATTAAGACATTGTGTGTTTGTTTCAGCGAAGAGGAGGCACAATGTCATCAGGACAAGCGTGGATGTCGACGATTCTATCCTCCCGCCGCCGCGCCGAGTAATCTCGACCACAAAGTGAGTCTTTTGAGCTACATATCCATTCATCCAAGGAAAGTGTATCTTAGAGGAATATTATTATTATTAAACAGGCGAGCAGTTGTTGCAACTGATAGTGCCTGTATCCTGCAATCTCTGCTTTATTTTAACATTAATAGATGTTTGTCCAATTGGCTTTAGTTGTCGACTGAGAATATCTGTTCCGGCAACTTGTTCCATGCTTTGACTACTCTGTTGCTCAAAAAGTGCCTGTGGGGGTTGTTGTTTGAAATTGTTTTTACAAGTTTGAAGCTCCTCTTGAGTGAGCATTACTTTTCTGCGTCAGCATCTTGTCAAAGTTTGGAATATCATAATGGCCATTTAGTATTTTAAAAGTCTCAACTAAGGTGCAAGTTGGAGGCAAGCGACACGCGACATGAAGCCGCAACGTGTCGCCGCCTCATGTCACTGCGGTCGTGAATTCGAGCCCGACCGCACACCGCAGCAGCAGTTCTATTTTTTTTCCAAATGGTATCTTTTAGAACACTGTTCATGGTTTTTGTGAGATGCATCGTTTTGTTGATCCAACTTCGGCAGCGATACTGATGTGCGATACGTCGCGACCTCACGTCGCCAGTGTTTCTTTCAGGTACTATTCCGGGGGGGCGGTGATTTAGATACCCCAATCTCGTCTCATAGTCTACGTTCTTTTGTCTCGGTATTTTTGTAACCTTTCTTTGATACCATTCAAATGCAGGATGACAAAATATAATCTCGCTTAAACCCCTTTAAACCACACTACTCAAAAATCAGTCAAATAGGGTAGTTAGTACAACATTATTAGCTGTATGAAATTATCCTGCCATTGCAACATGCAGTTACTAAGAGATATGTAATTTTTACAGGAGCGGCTCCGGCGCGGGGGCGCTGGATGTAGCGGTGCGGCGCGTCCGCGAGGAGCCCGGGGCGCGGACTAGGGGAGCGGCGGCTACAAGAAGACCGAACGTGGCGGAAATGTATACTTTCCGCCATAATCAGAGTTGTTTACTTCTTTCCCAAAACCACAGAAAAATTTAAAGGCGAGAGATTTGAAAGCAAAGAAGAAAATTAATTTCTAAACCTCTAGCTTGCATCAGATTCATCTAATTTCATAATTGTTTTCAATACAGTTGCTCTAAAATGTGTTTTCGATGACAGTACAGCAGCGTGCAAAAGTTGATTTTAACGCACGCCGCGCCGCCCGTGCGTGTTTTGTTGACGGTTTTTTTTTAATTTCTATCACAATATGTACATAGAGTCTGTTCGTTTGGAAAGAGAACCGACTTGAGATTTGTGCTTGATCACCGTTTTTGTCATGTTGACAGCACTTTAACGTTTTAATGCGACTGTGATATCTTGATATCTATCAAGATAGTCGCACTATAAAATTAATTACGTATAACAGTGCCGTCAACATGACAAAAACTGTGATCAAGCACAAATCCCAAGTCGGTTCTCTTTCCGAACAGACTACGTTTTTGTAATGTAATGAGAATTAAAAGATGTCGATTATTATACGTACAAAATTAGGGGAATAAAAATGAAGTTAAGCAATGTTATCCACATTAATTTAATTACTTGTTAATTTATTAAAAACTTAATCATACCCTATAACTTTTTTTTACTTTTCTCCAGACAAACATTTTACTTTATTTATAACATAATACCTAACATCCTAGCGGCTGCTTGCGACTTCCTCACTTGTTATCTCTCGGGTACAGTACTATTTTTCGGGTTGGAAGGTACGGCTCCGATCATCATGCATACACGTTGTCAGGGGTACAAAGAAAGACAGGGTACCTACCTATTATCCCGAAAGAAGTACTGTTCCCAAGGGATAGAAGAAAAACTGTCCACGCTCTCGAAGTCGCGGGCGGTCGCTAGTTTTATTAGTGTTTTATTTTGTCAAAATTGTAAGAATAATCGAAGGTTTAACGCAAGGGCGGAACCAGGATGTTTTTCTGGGAGGGGCATCCCTCAGAAAAAACAAGACGGGCAAATAATAATCGACCTTAACTGTACATATTCGTCCATGACTGTACTAACAGTACCCACTAGTAGAGGAGAGGCCAGGCCTTCAAAATTGAAATCCCGTCGGACAAGCGAGTGCTCTACGGACAACTGGTATCATTGTCTTCAGCATGATCTCCTGAACAATAATATAGCGGTTGTCGCATTATAAAGTGGTGGAGGGGGGAGGGGGGGGAGGGAAAAGGTGCAAAATTCGGTTATCAGAGTTTGGCTAATTTCTCAATAACCACTTGTTCGATTTAAACAAATAAACTGTTATATGGTAGGTAATATTCTTAACAACAGATTTTATCAAACAATGGTTTTTGTAGATACTATAGTTTATGAAATAATTAGATATAATATGAATTTCAAATAAAGAATTTTTTTGTTTTGTAGAATTGAAGCAGTAAATTGAAATAAACTACTATGTAATTAAAACTATGAAAATTTGCTCCAGAAAAAAAATATCGGTGGATAGCCCAGTCATTCCCCTATATAGAATAATAAAGTTGTTTAACATTTTTGTCTAGTAACTAGCTAAAAAAATTTTTTTTGTGTCGCGTGGCGAAATTTTTTCTTCCATTTTTTATTCTTAAATCCTCTACAGAATTAAAAGTATGAAGATTTGCCTCAGGAAAAAAATAACGGTAAATAGCCCAGTTATTCCATTATATAGAATAATAAACTTATGAAACATCTTTGTCTAGTAATTATGTTAAAAAAAAAATTTTATTGCGTGGCGAATTTTTTTTATCTTTTTTTTTTGCGAAAATCCTCTACAGAATTAAGACTATCAAAATTTGGCCCATAAAAAATAATAGTGAATAGTCTAGTTATTTTTCTATATAGAATAATAAATTTGTAAAACATTTTTGTCTAATAACTGTGTTACAAAATGTTTTGTGGTGCGTGGCGAAATTTTCTTTACAATTTTTTTTTCGAAAATCCTCTACAAAATTAAGACAATGATGATTTGCCTCAGAAAAAATGCTGGTGAATAGCTTAGTTATTTCACTTTATAGAAAAATAAACTTATTAAACATTTTTGACTAGAAATTATGTTAAAAAAATGATTTCTGTCACGCAGCGAAATTTTCTCTAACATATCATTTTTCCAAAAATCTTCTACAGAATTAAAACTATGAGGATTTTCTCCAGAAAAAAATAATAGTAAATAGATCAATTATCCCACTATATAGGTTAATAAATTTATCAAACATTTTGGTCTAGTAACTGTGTTAAAAATTGTTTTGTGTCACATAACACGGTGGAGCTGCAAAGTTATGTTTAAATGAGTTTGCACGGCACAAAATATTTGTTAACACAGTTACAAGACAAAAATATTTGACAAGTTTATTATTTTATATAGTGAAATAACTGGGCTATTCACTATTATTTTTTTTCTGGGGCAAATCGTCATAATTTTAATTCTGTAGAGGATTTTCGAACAAATGGTAGAAAAAATTTCACCTCGTGAAAAAATAAACATTTTTTTAACATAGTTACTAGACAAAAATGTTAAAAATGTTCATTATTTTATATATAGTGGAATAACTGGGCTATTTTTTTTCCGAGGATAATCTTTATAGTTTTAATTCTGAAGAGGATTTTCGAAAAAAATGATAGAAAACATTTCGCCACGCGACCCAAAAAACTTTTTAAGCATAGTTGCTAGATAAAAATGTTTAACAAGTTTATTACTCCATATAGTAGAACAACTGTGCTATGTACAAATATTTTTTTTCTGGGGCAAATCCTCATAGTTTTAATTTCATAGTACTTTCTTTCAATTTACTGCTTCAATCCTACAAAACTAAAAAAGCCTTTGTTTGAAATTCATCTTTTTTCTATTTTTGTAATAAACTTTAGTATTTACAATAACCATTGTTGGGTAAAATTTGTTGTTACGGGTATTATCTACCATATGACACCTTATTTGTTTTAATCGGACAAGCGGTTACTGTGAAAATATCCAAACCCTGATACCCGATTTCCGCATCTTTTCCCTCCCCTCCCTCCCCTCTCAACCACTTTATAATGCGACAACCACTACATTCTTGTTCAAGAGATCATGCTGAAGACAATGATACCAGTTGTCGGTAGAGAACTCTCCGGTTCGACGGGAATCGTCATTAGACGACTTTCATTAAAGCGGTTTCCATATTATTCGGACAGTGACCTCCCGCACTATATCGATGATAATTTTGTTGTCTTCCAGCCGAATTTCAAAACTAAAAAACAGACAGCAAGCCAATGACAGTGGCAATTTCACGTAGTACTTTATACTATATGTACATCTGTACTTTATTTTAATTTACTGCTTCAAATCTACAAAACTAAAAATGATTTTGTTTGAAATTCGACTTTTTTCTAATTAGTTAATAAACTATAGTATTTACAAAAACCATTGCAAAATAAAATATGTTGTCAAGCATATTACCTACCCTAAGACACCTTATTTGTTTAAATCGGACAAGTGGTTGTTGAGAAAATTAACCAATTTCCGATACTCGACTTCCGCATCTTTTCCCTCCCCCCCTCCCCCCTCCACCACTTTATAATGCGACAACCGCTGTATTCTTGTTCAGGAGATCATGCTGAAGACAATGATACCGGTTGTCGGTGGAGCACTCTCTTGTCCAGCCGGAATCGTAATTAGACGACTTTCGTAAATGTGGCATCTCCTCTATAGGGTTCACACTGGCGCCCTCACCTTGAATAAATTATTGCTCCGTAAATACATGTTTTATCTAAAATTCAAACGTTAAGATTAAAGCTAAGGTTCTATAGTTTATTTACAAACAATAACCTCTGTAAAATATAGTTCCTTGTAGTAGTAGTAGGCAAAAAAGCAGAAAGTGGCCAATTTTGGCACTTTTGCTACTACTACTACATCGAACTATATTTTACAGAAGTTATTGTTTGTTAATAAACAATAAAACCTTAGCTTCAATCTCAACGTTTGAATTTTCAATACATTACGTACTTAGCGAGCAATAAATTTAATTAAAATGAGGGCGCCACTTGAGACTAATCACCTCAAACATTTCTTCAGCGAAGGGGCGCGGCACCAGTGTGAGAATCGCCTTAGCATAGAATCTTCACAGTACACAAAAAACCCCCTTTACCCCTCTTGGTTTAATTTTTACATTAAACCAAGAGCGGATTTATATCCACTCTTGGTTTAATGTAAAAATTAAATCTTTAAAAGAAGCAAAAACGCCTGCCTGAAAAAATCCTAAGAGCAAAATTCTACTATAAGCGTTGCTCTTCACAATTAGGCAGGCGTAAAAGCTATAAATAAAAAATATAACTCAAAATAATCGCGGCAATTGCATAACATTACTTCTAAATCATAGAGTAGTTGTTTTCCTATTGTGATTAGTAGTTTTGTAATAAAAAAAAAGCCGGCCAAGTGCGTGTCGGGCCATGCGCAGTGTGGTGGTATTAGGTCTATATGTCTATATAATCTTCTCCCCGTTTTACACTACTTACGCCTACAACTAAGTATAGTAGGTACTCCTATTTGTAGGTACTTACTTACAATAACTTTTCAGAGTATCGAATCGATTACTCTCGTCAACAACTTGTAAAGCCTATGATGTAGCAGTGATAGTGTTCCTTTTAAATTATTATTATTATGTACTTACTACTATACTTGTACTATTATGTATTGTGCTACTGTCCTAAATTTTTTCACGTATCCAAAAGCAACCGTTTCCCTAGTAACATAGCGCGACTATAAGGGTTCCTTGTTGGCTTGACTACGGAACCCTAAAAAAGGTAAAGGTACAAAATGAGTACTAAAAAGATGTCTTTTACAAGCAGTGTGATCCCGTCATCTTGATTTCCAAGCCATAATGGCATTTGTGCGATTGTAAAAAAACGAATGTCAAAAACTAAAATTATATAACTGAAATTAATTTTCCACAAGGCACAAATGCTATTTTAGCGGTTTAGCAATATACTCTTTCGTATGGCGGCCGTGCCAAGAGGTTAGGTTTATCTGATCCTATATCCCCTGAGAAGAACGTGCAAGAAACAAGGACTGATTATTACAGACAAAGCTAATTTTTATTTTTATTTATTTTTTTAACACAATACAGCTATCCTTACAGAAGTTCCTGATACAATTTTGTATTTCGTAAGTTTAAAATTTAAATTAAGGACACGCAGTCTGGGGACCCATTTTGGAATCGACATTTGACTAGAAAGTAAAGCAAAGTACTATAAAACTTCTATGCTTCTACGGAGTGCACTACAGATAGATAATTCACAATTTCGTCTTTATTTAAGCACTATTCCTCTCGTTCCAATGGCGGCGCCAGTGTGCAGACTACGCGCCTTAATTATAGCGTGTCCACTAGCGCCGCCAATCAAGAAAAAAACATTTTAACGAAATAACTATGTTTAAAGAAATTCTGAAACGTATAAAAACTAGGAAAGTTGTAAACTATTTTTGTATGCGTTTTTTTCTGGTTTAAAATGTGTTTGTGTAGTTAATCTAAACTGTAACTACACGCGAACATATATATACTAAGAATTAAAGCATACAAAAAAAATTTACAAGTCTTTATACGTTTTAGAATTTTATTAAACATAATTATTTCGTTGTAATGTTTTTTTTATTAATTGGCGGCGCTAGTGGAGATTCGGTGCGCTCTTAAAACTAACAAATTAATTTTTGACATCACAGTAGTATAATTCTGAATACAAAGTGAAACTAATCAATCATACAGAAACAATCATACAAAAAAATATATCTAAAGTTAATCAAATAAAATAAATTACATAAAAATAACAAATGTCTTAGTTCAGATACTAATACGGGGTGTAACAAAAACCCTGTCAGATACTGAAACAAGTGATAGTGTTGCTAAAACTGAGCAACATTATTCAAGGAACATTGTCCAAAAACTAATTTTTTTCGCCTTTCCATAGTAATCGGTTAGCTGACCAACATTTCGTATGGGAGTATGAATTTTTTTGTGTTTCGATCTAGTAACCATGTAGGATCACCATCACCTGTTTCAGTATCTGAGTTTTTGTTACATATTGTATATAAATATAATAACAAATGACTTAAGGGCGCGCAGTCTGCAAACAAGCGCCGCCATTGGAACGTGCTTAAATAAATACGAAATTGTGAATTATCTCTGTTATAGACAGTGCACTCCATAAAAGCTGTGGTACTTTTTATTCCTTAAACAATATTCATAGCCTGTCGTTTAGTTTAATGGAGTTTTATTGTTAAAAGTGGCCACAACAAAGTTTAAATAAATGAACTAAAATTGTTTTAAAAAAACAAAAAACCGACTTCAAAAGCCTACGCTACCTCTAAAAAGCAAGAAATAATATTCATCACTAGATACGCATAATCATTGTAATAAAACACGTCTATTGGAGTCGGGTGGGACTGGAGGACAACTTTTTTTATTCTAAAAGCCCCACTAGCCTCCCTAGGTCATTGTGATTTGATGTGATTGATAGTACCTTCTCTGTATAAGATATATTATCTATGTAGAAATATCGGTTTGGCCAAACGTGAGATAATCGTGGACAAACATGCATACGGATCAAACTGAGAAGAGAACCTCCTCTTTTGAAATCGGTTAAAATACCAAAACCTTCTCTTAAATGTAACAAATACTTTTCTGAAAACCGCATCAAAATTGGTTCAGCTAAACGCGAGATAATTGCGGCCAAACATACATACATACGAGTCAAACTGAGAACCTTCTTTTTGAAGTCGGTTAAAATACTAAAACCTTCTCCTTTCGTGTACGCTCGCCGCTTCAGCCTGCTTCGTTCTAACTTCATCGGCCTTCGTTAGTTTTACTTACTTAGCTTAATATTAATAGTTAGTCTGTAAGTACCTCACAATTTCTGTAACCCTAAGACGTGACATTTTAAAATAAACTTCTGAATTTCAGTTCTTTCGTTTCATTTTCTTCTAAATTTTGCTCCGTTACCTTCCGCAACGTGACAGTAACCGCATCAAAATCGGTTTAGCAAAACGCGAGATAATCGCGGACAAACATACATACATACAGGTCAAACTGAGAACCTCCTTTAAGTCGGTTAAAAAGGCAGGCTAGAAAATATTGTTTAGGCGATAAAAAGTACCACAAAGCTTTTTCGGAATGTACTACAGAGATAATTCACAATTTCGTGTTAATTTAAGCATTATGATTCTCGATCCAATGGCGGCGCTAGTGTGCAAACTGCGCGCTCTTCACTTAAGATACATAGATTAATAATATAAATCAAATAACAAATGGCCCAAGATACTTGGACTAAACCGTAGAACCGATGGTAGACAAGTTCTTGAGTAGAGACCGCGTATCGTCAAACGTAGCGTGGGAGGCCCTCAGACAAGGTGGAACGACGATCTTAGTAAGGTGGCTGGCATAAACTGGATGAGTGTAGCCGCGGATCGTGCTCAGTGGCGTGCACTCGGAGAGGCCTATGTTCAGCAGTGGACGATGATAGGCTGATGATGATGATGATGACTTGGACTACTCCATATTGCAATCTTGCTTCTCCTATTCTCTCCCCACTGGGCCTGGCATTCTTGTTTTTGTCTGTAAATAATAAGAGATTGTAGTATCTTTTTTAGGATTCCGTACCCAAAGGGTAACAACGGGACCTTATTACTAAGACTGCTGTCCGTCTGTCACCAGGCTGTAACTCATGAACCGTGATAGCTAGACAGTTGAAATTTTCAGACCAAAAAAACCGACCAAGAGCGAGTCGGACTCGTGCACGCAGGGTTCCGTACCAAAAAAATGGCAAAAAAAATACATTTGTTGTATGGAAGCCCCACTACAATATATATTTTATTCTGTTTTTGTATTTGTTGTTATAGCAGCAACAGAAATAATTTCTGTTGCTGCTATAACCCTGCGTGCGCGAGTCCGACTCGCTCTTGGCCGGTTTTTTTGTACAATTATTATCAGATATCATAATGGATTTACCAGACAATTATTTTTTAAGTAGTATTTATTACTTAAATTTTTTAATAATATTTACTAATCCAACCGGCGGCAGTTAAAGGGTTAATCTAAGTATTTGGGTGATTCCCTGTGTACCCTTCTGCAAAGTGCAAAGGATGGCGATTATCACACTGGCGACGCACATTTCTCCGGCGTGTTTAGAAATACAAACTGACGTACTTGCATGCAACATTAAATCTGGTGCTCCACGCTCCGCGACGGGGCGCGTCGCCAGTGGGAGAATCAGCTAACATTAGTTTAATAATTGTTTTATGATGGCACTTACCCAAGAACCAGAAGATCTGTCCCATCTCATGGAGTCTTTGCATTCTAGCTTTCACATCACAGGTTCTCAATGTGTGAGTCATGGCTTGCACCACCAAATAACGCATCTACATGCAACATGCGTAAATCTGCATCATATATCTGAAAACAAAACTATTAAATAATAAATAAGTATAGGTACATTTTAAAAATAATTATTTCTTATCACAGAGACATTCAGAGAGTGGTGCATTTTTCCGTTGAAGAAATCCAAAATGATCATTGAACCTACAACAATACCGGTTATAAATTCTGACCTCTGGACTTGTAATTATTCTGTGCCTCTGGTTAGAAGCAAGTAGGTTGGTATTTGGTAAAGCCTTTAGTTGCAGTAGTTTGGTTGTTAGTCCGGTTAACCGAACTTATGCAACTAAAAGGTCGCATTAGTCCGGGTGATTTAAATCAACGAACTGTTGCCACTATTAAGTGCTTTCAGATTGGGCTCTTATACATAGTACAAGTATAACGTCACCAAAGTAAAAGATCACATAAATATGGCTAAGGTATACTTCTATGATTTTCAATCACTTTTTGATTTTTTTTTAATACCTACGTCACAAAAGTACTAGGTTCAAATAAATATGGAGAATGTTTACTTCTGTAATTTTCATTCTTTTTTATTCCAACAGAAATAAAAGAAACAATAGTGCCATGGAAGACTAACATTTGAGTACCTAGTGGTATGGGAGCCTTTCGTTTCGGCATGTTAAGTCCTACGGAAATATTGCTACACTTAATAGTAGCAACAGTTCGGTGATTTAAATCAACCGGACTAATGCAACTTTTTAGTTGCAGTAGTTCGGTTGATTTAAATCACCGAACTACTGCAACTAAAAGTTGCATTAGTTCGGTTAACCGAACTAACAACCGAACTACTGCAACTAAAGTTGGTAAAGCTGCGTTGACATGATCAAAGTACAGTTGGACTAAGTAGTTTGGATGACAACTTGGATGCTACTTGCATCATGTAAACGAGTAATCAAAGTGCACTTGGATCAAAATTCTAATCAAAGTAAACTTGGACCATGCTCTACTTTCATCCAAGTCTGCTTGGACCAAGTAGTTTTGACGACTACTTGGGCACTACTTTGATTATGTAAGCAAGTAATCCAAGTGCACTTGGACATCGCTGTATACAAAAAGCTACTTTGTCCTAGTTACTTGGTTCAAGTACACTTGGATTGTGTCAACCTGTATCCAAGTATACTTTGATCAAAGCTACTTTGTAAATTGACTTAGTCCAAGTATACTTTGATCATGTCAACGTGGCTTAAGTAACCTAACTAAAACATGGTTATGGTTACCTTGTTGCAACTGCTTTGTGTTCACATACTGTTCTTGGGAAAGTGGTATAGCCTCAGGATCTGTAGTTGATTTCATGCATCAGTTACCTGCGCAAGATGATTAGGTATAGACCTGTTACAGACCGAGGCTTAAATCATTGCCTACACACCTTTGGTAGGGACCACAGGCATAAAATTGAGATGCAACGAGGATCTGTAACAACAGTGAAATGACAGGTAATAGTGATGATAAAGTTTAGTTGTTTATAAAATATCACCTATTGTATTTTGTATTGGAATGATCTCTACACTTTGATTTCTATTTAGCTTAATAGCTGTTGTTCTTTGAGTTGGTTGCAAAAGAGGCATCAAATCTTCGCAAAGCGTCATAAAATGGACCTTTCCCAAGCGAAAGGTGTCGACAAACGTCCACTCCGACAGCTGCTGAGATGGGAAACATCATAGGATGGGAATGCTGTCTTCCCGCAGCTGTCTCCTACACAACATCAGTATTTCCCTCATTCTTTCTTCATCGACTTCAACCAGCAACAAATTTGGGTCGGAGTTTCTTACCTAAAACAGAAAAACAAACAAATAAACAAAAATACTAAACGAGAAGTCGACATAATATAAACGAGTTAAAAATAGCAAACCTTATGCAGTATCCGCTTATTATCCACAAATTATCACTGAAAACCTTTAAAAAATCTATTTCCTCTCTAAATACAGCTTAAAAATGAGTAAAATCTGAATTATTATTGAAAGCTTTGAGAAAACAGCAACTGCTTTCATGACATAAGGAATCGCTTTCATGACAGCTATGCCGCCATCTTGAAAACCTTAGGCGATCGCTCTTATCTGTCAGATCCATACATTTCCATTCGTTCATTGCTTTGACTCTGGCCTTCAGAAAAAGGTAGGTTATTTCTTGCTCAAGCTTTCCTCGGCGGTCGCAAAAGACAAGATGGCGTCGAAAATGAAAGCCAGAGTCAAAGCGATACAATTGGGCGGTAGCACCGCCGTTCCAAACATCAGAGCGTTGCAACCAAACAACCATCAAAATTGATGGTTGTAAAACGCTCTGACGTTTGTCTATAGAAAAACTGTCAATGTCATTTGACATTATTTTGTATTTTGATGTTTGTGTGTCTAATTTTCAAATAAATCATGGTAGCTTCGCAAAAAAAACAGTTTTTATTTGATTTTGGATAAAGGAAAGTTTAAATTATTCCTATTTCAAGTGGAAAATGAAGACTTTGTATTGACATTGACATTTAAAGTTCTTGGTCGTTCCTAACCTTAGAGTGAGTTAAAAAACAACCGTTTGGTTGTTTTTTAACTGCATTTTAAGCCTCTGAACGCAACCCTACCAATGCATACAAAATCTATGGGCTGCCACACACATGCGGGATTTTTCAATACAATAATCACTTATTTTGTCAAACATAAGTATACATTAAATGTGGTTGTAAGGGTTTATTATTGTCCTTGCATGTTTGGCCTTGTAGGACATACAAAATTACAATATCAATTAATTTAATTATTTCTAATACTTAAATGTCAACAATGTTTTCGGAAATAGGAAAGGCTCTTCATAAATTGCGCCATTGTAAAGTATTTTTTCTAAGTATATTATATAATTAGTATTTAAATATTAAATTATAATGTAAATTTATTGATAAAAAAATTATGACAATTGCGAATTCATCATCTTTATATATAAAAAATTATATTTACAAGAACTATGCTTTAAAATTAATATAGGTATAGATTATTTACACTACAAAAATGAGTATCTCGCGCCGCAGAGGCTTCAAAAATTTTTGCAAAACACCCATTATTCAGTAGTACTAATACCACGTAACTCCAATAATGGAACTTATAATCGTAAATCTATCAGACAAAAATCGATTCTTGACTACTTTTTGTTGTGTTGTCATAGATATAGGTTGTTGTTGACTTGTCGTAGTTGTCCGTTGTCTTGTCGTCTAAGGGTAAGGTTGTCTGTCGTGCCTGCGTTTGAGTTGAGTTTCTTGGTATTTTTGAGGATTTTAAAACAACATTGCTTTCATTTATTGGATTTGTTGACACCGCTTTTCTACGTGATCTGGCTCCCGTATTGTTTTGTTTGTTACCTTCCTCATCTGTTGACCCGGCTTGTGTTTTATGGACTTGACTTGGCATGCTATTTGGACTGTGTTGTTACGATAAATACTCTCAAGAAGATCCATCAGGTAAACGATTTACTTTACTATTAAAGTCAATAAGTAATTAATTTGATAATCCACCACATAATGGCAAAACTTCATAATAAAATATTACTTTTAATGTTTCAGAACAATGGCGCTCTGTATTTCATGTTCTTCTGAGATACATGATGATTTTCAATATTATCAGTGTAGTGATATGGGCCCTGAAATAATTTCTGCAATTGAAGAAGCCTTTGGTCACGAGGTGAGCAAGAATAATTTGATTGATATTACATAATGGCATTTATATCCTCTAAACTATAATAACACAATGTTGTTCTTTTACAAGGTGGATGAAAATCTCCATGAAAGCTCCATGTGTGAACATTGTTTTGCAAATATTTTGCAAATAATGTCTACAGCTCCTGATAACACATCTTCTGCACATGAGGAATATAAGCTTCAGCATCAACATGACCAAAACATCTGTATATGGTGTCAAAGCTCATTATTCCAGAGGCGTACTCACAACCTTCCAGACCGTGAAAGGCAATTCATTGCTGAGAGGATTCAACCTCGAAACGTAAATATACTTTAGTTTAACAAAGAGAAACACATTTAGGCATTTTAAAGAATGATGCACTCATAATTCTGATTTTGTTTTAGGTATCTGATGGTAGCGTATAGCATACAGCTATGGATGTTGGCTAAGAGTTAGGCAAACTCTGCAGCAACAAGAAGTTACTATGCCGCCTGAGACCAGTAATACCTCTGCAACCTATTCTAATACATGCATATGGTGCTTACGTTCTCTTGCCCGTACACGGAGACACTCTTTGCCAGAAGGGCCAGAGCGAAATGAAATAGTTTCAAGAATTTCTCCCAGAGAGGTGACATGCCTTGTAGTTATTATTTTAAGACATTACTTTAGTTTTCAAAATATATAAAACAATATATTTTTGCTAGGTTCCAGCAGAAGCCCGTGTTTGCTATGCATGCTGGGTTTCTGCACGTAGAAATGTGCAAAGGGCTCAGAACATTGATGAGGCGCAAAGTACAGTTTCTGCAAGCCACCATCATGATGTTTCTTGTGCATTATGCAACATGTCGTTATTCCGAAGACAAACACATATTTTGCCCAGTGGGGCAGAAAGAGACGCATTGGCAGCAAGTATTTATCCTCGTGAGGTAATTATATTTTTTTTGTATAATAATAATAATAAATAAATAAATGCTTGGACAATGGGGAATGTCCGAAAAAAATCAAATAGGCTGAATATTTTTTCATAGGTAGAAATAAGCTCCCTTAGTTATAGAAAAAAAATTCAGAATTTTCGGTTGCGTGAAAAAATTTAAAAAAATTTAAGACTCTTCGACTTCACAAATGTAAGAAAGTAACATCAGAATGGAGGTTAAACCTTTGCCAACACATGCCACTATGACAACAAGAATAAAAAAAAAACAGTTTTGCCATTTTGCGTTGAAATTTTTTTTAATACCATGTTGTGGTTGTAGCAGGTGATGGCAAAGGTATTAATCTCCATTCTGCTGTTACTTTCCTATATTTGTAAAGTCGAAGAGACTTTCATTTTTTTAAATTTTTTCACGCAACCATAAATTCTGAATTTTTTTTCTATAAACTACTATTCCTACCTATGAAAAAATATTCAGCCAATTTGATATTTTTTGGACATTCCCCATTTCACACAGTACCATCTAGCCCCAAACTAAGCAAAGCTTGTAATATGGGTTCTAGACAACTGATATATTACTTATATACTTTTTAAATATATACTTATTATATATATATAGTAACACCCAGACCCGTCACAGAAATTAAAATTCATCAATTTCTGCCCGGCCGCGAATCGAACCCGGGACCTCTTGCGTGGTAGGCGGCATGTTGACCACTGCACCTCTCAGGTCGTCGTGTTATATTTGATTATTGCAATTGATGTCTCTTTGAACAAAATAATATGTACACTATACAGCGCTTTCTATGCACAAGCACTGTTTGTGGTAAAACAAGTAACTTATTCCGATAACTTATGACTGCTTAGTTCTAACCAAAAAGGCCTGTAGTTTTATAAATAGTGGTTTAGTTGAAGATGATTTATTTTTAGATTAGGTTTTTTAGATAGGTATTTATTTTTATATTTCATTATTTTTAATACACACTTTTAGTAATACTTATGTATTGATTGCTTGGTTTTATTTCAGTTATCTGGGCGCCTACTTTGCACAAATTGTTGGTCAACTAATGTGAGAAGGATAGCACAAGTAGATCCACAACAAGAAGACCAAGAAAATGTGCAACAAATGGAGCTAGATGAGTTCTCACTAGGGAATGCAAAACCGAAGTGAAATGAAAACCGGTTTTTTTTCCGATTTTGAATCCAAAACCGGTTAAAACCGGTTTTTAGCCGGTTTTCAAGAAAATATTGAAAAATGTGCAATACTACATTTTTATTGATTTAGTTAACATGTTTAAAATTTGAAGAGTATCCCTATTCACAGTTTATCAAAAATGCACAGTTGTCAAGAACATTACCATTTTACACAATTTTTTGTGACGCCAATCGTATGGGACCAACCCAGGTTTGAGACTAAAAAGTCAGACATCTCAACAAACTTTTTCCCATATATTTCGTAGGAAATCGTTGTAGGTCCTAGGAAATAATTTGTGTAACTAAAATACAAAAAATATAACAAAGGGCAAATAATCACGTAGACGTAATAAGCTTCTAGCTAGCAAGTCTTAACGTACTAAAGAGCTCATTGTTTTCATATAAATAAAACAAAATATGTTAAAAAAAACAAAGCTAAACATAGAATATGTTTGGTTAGCGATGTCGGAGCTTTGAAAGACATATAAATTGATCAATTTTATCGACATAACCCCCCCCCCCCACATGTTGGGGTCTATTCCCTCTCCTGTGGGAATAACCGGCATTTTAAATTTGACTTTTAATTTTAGATGGACTTGCCGAAAATTTATTAATTTCTCCGGATTTAAAAGTCCTACAGTTATAAAAAACTACTTTTCGAAAGCTAACAATATCATCTATCAAGTAAAAAAATAAATTATATAAACTTTTAACTTGAATAGGTATGTCATAAAAAATTACTAAAATAAATTTTAATTCGAAATTAGTGTGTGTTTTTTTTTTCATTTTTCTCACATATCTCAAAAACTAGGACAATAATATGCAATTTTTTTGCATTTTTACAATACATAGAAATATTATCTAAAAAACGACATCAAAATTATTGCTCTGAAATGCATCTTTCAGGAGTTATTGTTGTTTGAATAGGAGTTGTGGCTGGCAAATACACATCAGACACAATTCAAGCCATAAGAATCCTCATCGAAAAGGCAAAAGCTAATAGCACGAACCTACCTTATGGTGTTTATAGAACTGGAAAAGGCGTTTGACCACGTGCCTCGTGATCTGATCTGGAAAGCCCTCCACGCGCATTCAGTCCCGGAGTCACACATCGCACTTATCATCGACATGTCACAAATGTCTCAATCTTAACACAAGTGGTCTGCTCTGCAGGCACGAGTGAAAGCTTTGACTTGATGGTAGGGGTACATCAAGGGTCTACTCTGAGTACACTTGTATTTAACGTCACAATGGATTATCTAACTAAAAAGTGTCAACAGGAGGTGCCTTGGAATCTTTTCTATGCCGACGACCGACGTGGCCCTCATATTATCTAACAATGCGATAGATCTTTAGCGTGATTTAAACGGCTACGGCTGGGTGGAGTCGCTGGAAGAAAATGACCCCAAAATCAGCCGAAAGAAAACGGAGCACATGTCATGTATTTTCGATAGCACATCACACCCCGATGACTTTAGTTTCTATGTGGGAATTGACCACCTACCAACAGTCAACCAGTTCAAATACATTGGCTCCGTGAAATGAAATGAAAATATATTTATTCAAAATGTGAGCTCACATAATAAGCATTTTTAAATGGTCAAATCTTTTACCCTACCACCCATTATAACGTGCTAAGCTATGACGGAAAGATTGACAGCGACGTCCTCCATATAGCTCAAACGGGCTGGATGAAATGGCGACTGCTCACAGGCGTCATGTGCGATAGTCAAATGCCTCTCTTTACAGACATAGCCATCTCATAGAGATCTGAGAAGGGACAAGTTTACGAAACAGCCATTAGACCTGCCATGCTGTTTGGATCCGAATGTTGGGCCACAAATAAATAACACTAAACAAAATCCATACGTCAGAGAGAAGCTGGTTAGCGGGCGTCACTATGCTGGACGAAATCAGAAACACATACATACGGGAGGTAGCACCCATAACAAAAAAGCTGAAAGAGACGTCTACGGTGGTACGGGCATGTACCGAAGGCATCCGACGATCACATGGTGAAAATAGCCCTAAACATCCCAACGACGACGCGTAGGAGCGATAGACCCCCTGCCACTTGGCTGATGACGGTTCAGCGCGACCTAAAGAAGCCGACATCGACCCCAACCTGGCACTCAACCGTGCACAGTGGAAGAGAAGGACAGGGAAGGCCGACCCCAAGTAAATGGAAAAAGGCCCAGCAAGATGATGATGATGAATAATTAATTTCCATATTTTATTTACTTACTCGCTATAAACATCTTTAACCCGTTCAGCCGCACAAGTAGGTCACTGAACTGAACTACTTGAAGCAGTCAATCAAAATTAGGCGGTGCATTTTCGTTTTGTATGTATTGCAAAACATGTAACTTTAATCAGAAAAAAACCGGAACAAAACCGGTTTTTCGTTTAAAAAACCGGTTTTTATTTTGCCTGTGAAATCGACCGAAAAACCGGTTTTTTCGGTTTCGGTGAAACCGGTTTGCATTCCCTAGTTCTCACACACAGCTAGCTCCAGCCGTCATTGTTTTGTCCCCTTGTGTACAAACACAGAAAGGTTTCGTGTGCCTATTTATCTACGGAAACTTATTTTCAAAACTCAAAAAGTGTTTGTGACCGACAATGCAAGAGTATGTGCTGAACATAAATCGTTGTATAATTGAGAGTTTTTAGAACAGCATGAGTTTTCTCATACATTCACCAAAAATGAGATGCAGTCAATGCTGAAACTGAGTGTCCAAGAAATTGATAGTTAATTAGACTTTGAATATATTAATAATATTGAAGACAATATATTTAAATTCTGGACAGGTCTTACTAAAGAAAATTATAATATTATATACAATATAATAAGTCCAGCATTGACATGCAAATCCCCCCGAACTGCGTTGGGGGTTTATTTAATTAAAGCTCGAACTGGAGACTCCAATAAAAGAATCGCCTCCCTGTTATGTTTAAGTAAATCTTCAATAACACATTTGCTTAATGTGGCTAGAGAGGCTCTGGCCTCTGATTAATTTATTTGTGCCTCTACACTTAGGGTCAAACCACGTTACAAGAGAAAATTTGATAAATAGAAATCTGTTAATACCAGAAGGTTTATTTGGCAACAGAGAGGAGAGTCCCAATAGTAATATGTGATGGGACATACATATACTTACAAAAGTCATCGAATTATTTATTTCAAAAGAAAACTTATAGCTTGCACAAATACCGGAATTTGGTTAAGCCATTTCTACTTGTAACAACTGACGGACATATCATCGACATGTTTGGACCTTACCCGGCAACTGAGTCTGATGCTAATATTATGAAAGGCCTTTTTCAAAATGAAGATGGGTAATTAAGAACATTTTTCAGGGCAAAGATGTTTTCATTTTAGACAGGGGCTTTCGAGATGCAATTGACTTTTTAGAATCTTTGGGCTACAAAATATTTAAACCCGAGTCATTAGAATGAGACGAGCCTCAGTTGCCAACTTTAAAAGCCAACAAGTCAAGATTTGTGACGCTTTGCAGATGGGTGGTAGAAGTTGTCAATTGCCGATTTAAAAGAGATTTCAACTTATTTCGCCAAGAATATTTTAATTTAGCTGCCCCCCATCTAAACGATGACCTACGGATTTATGCAAGCATTATCAATGCATTTCATCCCGTTATTGTAAATAGGCCGGATGCAGAAATAATTTTAAACAGAGCTATTGAAAGAAAAGAAATGCCTAATATTCTGGCGCAGATTATTATTGACAATAGAATAAACCGATTCCGCCGAGCCCAGTTTACAAATATTGATGCACAACAACCAGAGTTAGATGTTTTTCCTGAAATGACCCATTCAGATTTAATAATATTTGCCATAGGCATATATCAATTAAAACAAGCCAAAAGTTATTATGGCGAACATGTGAACAGTGTATTTCTGCCCTATCATTTAATGAAGTACTTGAAGAAGTTAATACGCAGAGTGCATTTCAATTATTTTCGGAACTTCTCACTCTATTTTATAATCTCTGTTTCCCTGTAATAAAAGTAAAAATGAAATAAGCCATTAAAAATAAATGGCTTACAAAGGGCATAAAACGGGCTTGCATTCGAAAGAGACAACTATATCTAAAATATCGACTATCATCATCTAATAAAAGTAGACTAAAAAAACAGTATCGGAACTATACAAGAATCCTTACTAATATTATAAATGCGAAAGTCTGTTTGTTTGTTTGTTTATTTGTTTGTTTGTTTGTTACGCCTTCACGTCCTAACTACTGAACCGATCATCATGAAATTTTGCATACACGTTGTCAGGGGTACAGAGAAGGACATAGGCTACCTTTTATCCCGAAAAAAAGTATTGTTCCCGAGGGATAGCAAAAAACCTTTCCACGCAGACGAAGTCGCGGGCGGCCGCTAGTATTTAATAAATGTGTGCACCAAGCTCAAAAGAGCACAAATACGCAGTAAATATTAAAATCAAAAAATGTATGCAAAAGCTCATGGGAGATTATAAAAAATAATGTACAGAATAATGAAACTCAAGCTGTCATAAACGAAATCAAACTTGAAAATAATAAATATATAAATGATCCAAATACAATATGTGATGAATTTAATAAATACTTTATTGACAACATAAACATGAAGAAATCTGACAACAATAAAAGGCTAGAAAATGACTTGAGGAATATACCCATCCACTCTAACAGTATCTATCGCCAGATAATGAAGACGCGATTCTTAAAATTATCAAAAATTTTAAAAACATTAATTCTGTAGACTATGAAAAAATAAGTACAAACATTTTAAAAAAGTGTGCCACTTTTATAGCCAGACCATTAGCTCACATAATAAATCTTTTGCTTGAACTATTTCCCCGATGAACTGAAATATTCTGTAGTAAAACCGCTACACAAGAAAGGCTCTCGTAACGAACTCAGAAACTATAGGCCTATTACAATCATTCCGATTTTATCTAAAATATTTGAAAAACTGATGCACGATAATGCATTCATTGCATTCATTGCATCACAAAAACTGTTACAAAAAGAACAGTTTGGCTTTCGTAAGGGTAGCTCGACAACACTAGCATGCTTTCATCTTATAAAGGAAATAACTCATGGCCTTGATGATAAAATGCATACTCTCGCAATATTTCGTGACATGAGCAAGGCATTTGATAGTATTTGTCACAAACAGCTAATGGATAAATTAGAGAGATTAGGAATTAGAGGTATTGCGTTGTCATGGATCGAAAGCTACTTAACAAACCGTCAACATTGTGTTGAAATATCACGTTTTTCGAATAATTTGAGGAAAACATATACATCTAAGTATACTTTAAACCGGTGTGGCGTTCCTCAAGGTAGTGTCTTAGTTCCGTTATTATTTATATTATATATAAATGATCTCCCTACTGTCACGGATCAGAAGTGTGTATTATTTGCTGACGATGTTACCCTTGTTATAAAGGCATAGGATAGAAAACAATTAGAGAACACATCTAATGCAAATTTAAACAAAGTGGTGACCTGAGACATAAATTTAAATTATGATAATATTAAAATAGCAAGTGAAGATATGACAAAGTTTCTGGGCATAATAATAGACAAATTCTGCAACTGGAAAGCTCACGTAGACGTATTAGTTACAAAACTTGATAGATACATCTATGCTTTAAATAGAATTAGACAAATAGCATCAAAGGAAGCGGCAATAATGGCTTATCACGGCTATGTATCTTCCTTGTTACGATATGGAGTTATATTGTGGGGAAACTCGGTGGATACCCTGAGAGTGTTTAGAACTCAATAGAAATGTATTAGGTCTATCTGTGGTGCTCATTACTTGGATAGTTGTACACCCCTATTTAAAAAATTGAATATATTACCCCTACCGTGCCTTTATATTTATATCTATACTAGTATTTCGCCCTGGTGCGCGGGCTGCTGAAGCAGCCCGCGGGCATCGCCCTTTTGGGCTGTAAGTGGCGGATTTTGGGCAGTTGGACTGCAAATTGTGGAATAGCCATATTGCCATCCGATTAAATCACATTGCATTTTGTCTGCAAGTTGCAGGGTGGTGTGGTGATGCGTAGTGAAAATGAATGCTCTATATTTTTTTCTAAAAACTGCTGGCTGATATTTAAATCATAGAGAAACTAATATACACGGTTTACTTTTAAGTATATCTAAAAATTTAATGAGTGTATCTCATTCCTATTCTAATCGAGTATGTACAGTTAAAAGTTTCAATATTTAATAATTAGTCAATAATATATTGAGGTTTGTTTATGTCTCAAAATTTTACTGATTTATGGATTTAGAGCTCATTCATAGAATTACACGCGTATAATTAAATGAGACTATCTTGTTTACCTACGTAAATCATGAAAAGAATGAATGTGTTCCTGTTCACGCATCTTGCTATTTTTGTGAGTTTGCCGATTAATCAAGATTTTTTCCGATAGTTTCTTTTTTTTTATTTTTAACTTTTTATATTCAGACACGTGGGTTGATATCTCTATTTCATTAAAAATATACTTTAAAATTAACGGTGTAGTTACTATGTGAAAAATCAAATCAAATCAGGGGGTGCTAAGAATCCCTGGGTGCGGCTCGGCTACCATCAACTACGAAAACTGCACCTGGCAACCTACAAAACGCGCACACTGAGAACCGATACGAAGTTAACCGAGTTGGAAAAAGTTATTATCAAGTTACACTGGTGGGACATCATTGGTTTATTAAAGAGGCTATCGAGCGGAATAAAGGCTCCAAAGTGTTCGCGAGAGATCTGAAAACTGACAACGGTCGCATCATTTCAACGAAGCTGAGAGAGATCGACAGTTTCTATGGGCAGTTATATTTCACACAGACACCTGTTGATGGCAAGGCTAAGGACATCGTTGAGGGCAGAACGCTAAACGCTTGGAAAAGTGAGGTGATTTTGTTCTTTAAAAAGACTTCCCTCCATTTAAGGAACTACAGACCCATCTCACTGAGCCATGTCTATAATAAGTTGTTTTAGAAATAGAAATAGAAATCGTTTATTGCCTCAAATTACAAATTAGGTGCTTACAAAATTACAAATAACCACAAAGGCAAAAGGTAGTGACTCAGCTTATGCTGAACAGGCAGGATTAAGCACTGCTCAGCGCTGATTTTCAGCCACCGCTCTTTCCCGAAAGGTCAAGAGTGGGAAATTAAGTGTAAACGGAGTGGCAGCCAATTAAAAAAGAACAAATCTAAGTTTTAAATAACCAGTTCAAGATTATACAAAAAAAAAAGTTTTCGAGAGTCCTTACGAATCGTCTCGCTTGCAGGTTCGACCACACCCAACCTCCTCATCCATACGCTGCGGATGGTAATACAGAGGACCGAGGAGTATAACCTTTTTAGTTTTTAGAGTTTAACATTTAAATTTATGAACCAGCCCCACAGTGAGTGTCCACGTTTCGGCTCCGTATGTCATGACAGGCAGGACGCACTGGTTGAAGACTTTCGTCTTTAGACTCTGTGGAATAGGCAACTCAAAGACACGACGAAATTTCTCATATGCTGCCCAGCCCAGCTATATCCTTCTGTTGGCCTCTGTCTCGAAGTTGTTTCTACCCAATTGCAATGTTTACCCGGGGAAGACATATTTCGTAACAACCTCGAGAGGACTTCCTTGTACTGCAATCGGTCCTGGAATTACATGTTCGTTGAACATAACCTTGGTTTTGTCCAAGTTCATCCGAAGACCGATGCGTAGAGAGGAATCATCTAGGATGTTCAGCATGTATTGTAGATCCTGCAACGTTTCGGCCACAATGACGATATCGTCCGCAAATCGCAAGTGTGATATGTATTTGCCGTTAATGTTAATACCGCGTCCTTTCCAGTCCAGCGTTCTAAACATATCCTCCAATGCATTTGTGAACAATTTGGGGGAGATAGAGGGGATATGATAACATCCTCTTGTCTCACACCTCGATACAAGGGGATATGCTTAGTCTGCTGGTTCTGCAGTTGGACCGCCATGGTTGCGGCATTTTAGAGACATCTCAACTCTTGGATATATCGCCAATGGGGAATGTCCGATAAAAATCAAATTGGCTGAATATTTTTTAATAAGTAGGAATAAGCTCCCTTAGTAATAAAAAAAAGTTTCAGAATTTTCGGTTCCGTAATAAAAATTTAAAAAATGAAAGTCTCTTCGACTTCACAAATGTAAGAAAGTAACAGCAGAATGGAATTTATACCTTTGCCCCACCTGCCACAACCACAACACGGTATTAAAAAAAAGAAATGTCAAAACTTTTTTTTCTTAATACTTGTTGTTGTTGTGGCAGGTGGTGGCAAAGGTATAATCTCCATTCTGCTGTTACTTTCGTACACTTGTGAAGTTGAAGAGACTTTCATTTTTTAATGATTTTTTACGCAACCGAAAATTCTGACACTTTTTTCTATTACTAAGGGAGCTTATTCCTACCTATAAAAAAATATTCAGCTAATTTGATTTTTTTCGGACCTTCCCCATTAACTTCATCGTTGCAGGGCTTCTAAAACAGCCCAGGTTTCGATAGAATCATATGCCTTCTCATAGTCCACAAATGCTAAGCACAAAGGTTGGTTATACTCTTCGGACTTCTGTTTAAGCTGCCGCACTGTAAAGATGTGATCTATGGTGCTGGTGCCGTATCCTGCTCGAAACCCGACCTGGGGCCCTACCGCCCAAGTGTCGTCGACTTCGCCGTCGGCTTCATTTGACAGAAGGATGAGATACATTGCTACTTCTTTTTAGTAATAAAATAATATAATAAAAACATACCAAAGAAAAGTAGCAATGTATTACAACCATATGTCAAATGAAGCCGACGGCGAAGTCGACGCTACTTGGGCGGTAGCCCCACTGCTCCGGGGGTTGAAGATCGAGATGCGAAGCGTACAACTGGCTATAGAAGTTTTCAATTTCCAAAAGAACCTCCGGCTTCGAAGCTACGACGACTCCACTGGCCGTAGTCAACTTCGTCAAGTGACTTCTCCCAAGAGACTGGACAAATACTTTCAATCCCCGATTTCGCTTAATTGCTCGTTCAATCGAGCGTGAATTGGAGCATTGGAGACCGTAGCGCACCAGTTTACCAATCTTCTTGCTGAGAGCCTGTTGTTTGGACGAAGTGACAGGTGAGTCTTCACGTCGCTTCTTCATGAGCCTAAGGGTTTCTTCCGAAAACTACTTCTTCAGCCTTTGCGCTGATTTTCGCAAAATTTCGAGCCCTCTTCCCTAAGTATTCTGACCACATTTTCGAGGGCCCGGTTGACGTCAACAGTATTTGTGGTTTCCACGGCAACGAATCGGTTTTCCAGGTTTGACTGGAACGTTTCAGACCCTATGATGGTTTGGAGCAGGTTAGAGCGGAGCCTATACTTCATCAAGCGAGCGCGTTCAAGCTTAACCTCGATATTCAGAGAGCCTCGGATGAGTCGGTGATCGCCGCCAGTATTAAACTTGTTGATCACTGAGACGTCTCTGAATATATGCTTTTTATCCGCCATGATGAAGTCGATCTCATTTTTAGAACTACCATCGGGGCTTCTCCATGTCCACTTTCTTTGGAGCTGTTTCTTGACGAAATAATTCTTCACAAAAAACCCTCTTTCTCAAGAAAGTTGACAAGCATTTGCCCCCTGTGGTTTCTGCACCCAAAACCATGGGATTCTACTACAGATTTGTCTTGATTCTGTACTCCCATTTTAGCGTTGTAGTCCCCCATAACAACGTTGAAGTGTGCCTTGGTAGTGAAGTGTAAGGGCTTGGATATGTCTCCAAACATATCTTCCACTTCATCATCCGAGTGTGCTGGTCAGTGGATAAACCTGCATAACCTTGAGAGTATACCTCTCGGTTAGCTTGAACACGAGGTACGCAACCCTGTTGGACACACTCGACACTTCTACAATGTTGTCACAAAGGGCTTTATGTACCAGGAACCCAACGCCACCCTGGGTAGCTGGTCTCACTCTCGGAAATACAGAAGGTGGCCCGATTCAAGGGTCACAGTATCCTCCCCCTCTTTTCGGACTTCGCTGAGCCCAAGAATGTGCCACTTTATCCTTCTGAGATTTTCCTCGAGTTGCGCCAGGTGTTCGTCGAGCCTTAACGTGTGTACGTTGTAAGTCGCCAGGGTCAGTTGTTTATGGTGGCCTTCCGTAACCCGGGGATTCTTCGCACCCCCTGTCCTGCCGTTACCGTGACCACCGCCGTGATCAGGAATAGCAGGGCGGCTGGGAACTGGGGGCCGTGGTCTGTTTTATGTCGCCATTAGGAGGGTTTGCCCATAATTTCCACGCTGGGCATGCGGGTTGGCAATCATAGTGCGTAGCTAATCGCACCGGTGTCACTGCTGCCTGACACCGGTCTGTGTATTTCATTAGCTCGCAATGTTTGTGATGGTTATCCCGCCACCGGTCGACCGCCAGAGCCTCGTTCGTACTCGTGCTAGCAGGGTGCACCGCGAGCAGGAGAAGTTGGCTTGGGCTCTGAATGATGTTATTTGGAACCCCTTGCACCCATCCCCTTGCATCCACTTTTAATTTTTTTAAATAGTTTTCTAAATTTTAAATACTTTTTGAGGTATATTTAAAAACACAACCCTGAAAATGGGTATTTTTACTGAGCACAACTCCTTGATATGTTGCCTTATTCACCAATACATGCCATTTTTTTCAAATGTCGTAAGTTGCCTCAAAATACCCTTAGAATATTTTAAAAATGTATAAAGTTTACAAAATGGCCGCCACCGCGTCCGCCATAAAGATTTTTTTATTTTTCTATATTAAGCAGCATTATACTGCTGCGTGCGATTACGTTTTGATTTTCTTTCTCACTTGCACCCAGCCGCCACAATAGGACTTGAAAAAGGGTATCTTGAAAATGTACTTTACCTTAGCAGTTTCCAGGGTTGCCAGACGTTGTCAACCAAAATGCCAAAAAGTCATTTGTATATAGACAATACATGAACCCTCATACCCGAAATTCCAAAAAAGACGTTATTTCACTTTTTTCCATTTTTGAATTGGGGTTAAAATATTCTACTAATCATAGATATTATATCAATACCTATAACTACGGCCCTCCCGCTCAAGTGTCGTCGACTTCGCCGTCAGCTTTATTTGACAGATGGTTGTAATACATTGCTACTTATCTATGGTAAGTTTTTATTCGTACCAAAAAGAAGTAGCAATGTATCTCATCCATCTGTCAAACGAAGCCGACGGCGAAGTCGACGACACTTGGGCGGTAGGGCCACTGGTCTATGAACTTCAATACGCTCCAGTGTTGCCATCTGGAAGAATATCGACTTTAAAAATGGCATATTTTCGTACCTCAAACAAAATGGCCACTACAAATGGCGCCATCTTGATTTTTTTTAAATTTCCAGTTTAGTAAAAATTGAGAGTTATTGTATCGAAGCGGTAAAAATTATCACAAAACAAACAACACTTTAGAGCTGTGCCCCCGCGGTTTGCGGTCCAAAAATAGAATTTTTTTTCAAAAATTTTCGGCGCGGCCGCCATTTTGTTTTTGTTTTTTTTTCCATTTTTCTAAATCTTAAATGTCAAAATCTACCACTCTTGTAAATTTGAACAAAATCAATTGGAAAACAAAAAGTTACAGTCCTCGCCACAGCCGCCATTTTGTTTTTCCCAAATGTCATAATTTTTCCCCAGTTCGATTGGGGTTTTGCACATTTTCCCCAAACTTTATGCTACCTTTTTCCACCTCCTTCTGGGAGAACAATTATGTCTATCAGTCAATGAGTAAGTGGTATTTCATTTTTCCTCATTTCGATTGGGGTTTTGCACATTTTCCCCAAATATTATTAAACCCTTTTTCACCACCTCTTGGGAGAACAATTAATTCAATTAGTGAGTGAGTCAGTCAGTATGTGAGTGGTAATCTAACTATATAATTCTGGGTTTTCTGTAATTTTGTATGGCGGCCATTTTGCTTTTTCGCCATTTTGAATTGTACAACTTTAGTTGGAGCACCATCTACCTATGTAGTACCATTTTGGCGAGCAGTACCCCGTCATGAGGATCTTAACCTGGATTTCCACTTTTAATATTTTTTCTGATAGTTTACTAAATTCAGAATACGTTTTCCATACATTATACCTTTCTACAAATGCTCCTTTTTGGTAATAAAAATTTGGCGGTACTTGGAAAATAAACCTACTTTCAATTTCAGTGTTGCCAACTATTCGATATAAAAATAGTCAAATGTCATTGGTATTGGCAAAATCTGATGGTTTTTGATAAAAAAATATTTAAAAACGCCGCTATTTCTATTATTCAAATCATTATTTTTATCCTAAAGGTCGCTGTATACTTTACGGGAAAAACCCCGGACGGGACGGGCACGGGGCGGGCATGGAACGTGATCCTGACGGGGAGTTTAATGCATACGCAACTTGCTGGTCGCGACAGTTATAGATGCCGGCATATAAATTGGCAAAAGAAAGATGAGACAAAAGATGCGCTGAGATTGGCTCCAGCGCGACCACCATTTTGTTTTTGTAGTTTTTTCTATATTTTGTTAATTTTAAATGTCAAAATCTACCACTCTTGTAAGTTTGAACAAAATCAATTCGAAAACAAAAAGTTAAAGTCCTCGCCACAGCCGCCATTTCGTTTTTCCCTAATGTCATATTTTTTCCCCAGTTCGATTGGGGTTTTGCACATTTTCCCCAAACTTCATTCTACCTTTTTCCACCTCCTTCTGGGAGAACAATGCCAACTTTTTTTTTATTCTTGTTGTCATAGTGGCAGGTGATGGCAAAGGTATAATCTCCATTCTGCTGTTACTTTCCTACATTTGTGAAGTCGAAGAGACTTTAATTTTTTAAAAAATTTTCACGCTACTGAAAATTCTGAATTTTTTTTCTATTACTAAGGGAGCTTATTCCTACCTATGAAAAAATATTCAGCCAATTTGATTTTTTTCGGACATTCCCCATTATGTCTATCAGTCAATGAGTAGGTGGTATTTAATTTTTCCCCATTTCGATTGGGGTTTTGCACATTTTCCCCAAATATCATTATACCCTTTTCCACCACCTTCTGGAAGAGCAATTAATTCAATTAGTGAGTGAGTCAGTATGTGAATGGTAATCGAACTATGTAATTCTGGTTTTTCTGTAATTTTGTATGGCGGCCATTTTACTTTTCTGCCATTTTGAATTTTTTTTCCTCGCTTTAGGATCTGCTTAGAGTCATGTACATTTTTAATTTAAGCACCATCTACCTATGTAGTACCATTTTGGCGGGCAGTACCCCGTCATGAGGATCTTGACCTGGACTTCCACTTTAATTTTTTTTTCTGATGGTTTTCTAAATTTTGACTACTTTTTTCATACATTGTATCCATCTACAAATGCTCCTTATTGGTAATAAAAATGTGGCGGTACTTGGAAAATAAACCTACTTTCAATTTCAGTGTTGCCATCTTTTCGATATAAAAATAGTCAAATGTCATTAATATTGGCAAAATCTAATGGTTTTTGATAAAAAATATTTAAAAATGCCACTATTTCTATTTAGCACGTTTTTGGGGTAAATCTCGAAAAGTACCCTGAAATTGGGTAATTTTTTTTACAAGGCACTACTCCTTAATTAGTTGCATAATTCGTCAGTACATGCCAACTTTTTCAAGTGTCATAAACTGCCTCAAAATAGCCTTACAATATTTAAAAAATGTATAAAATTTACAAAATGGCCGCCACCGCGTCCGCCATATTGATTTTTTGATTGTTCATATTTTTCCTATATTTTGCAGTATATATTGCGTGCAATGACGTTTTGATTTGCTTTCTCACTTGCACCCAGCCGCCGCAGCAGCAACAGGACTTGAAAAAAAGGTATCTTGAAAATAACTTTTTCAAATCAAATCAAATCAAATCAAATATCATTTATTTTGTCAAACATGAGTATTACATAAAATGCAGTTGTCAGGGTTTATTATTGACCTAACATGTTTGGCCTTGTAGGGCATACAAAATTACAATGTCAATTAATTTATAATTTAAATGTCACAAATAAAAAATAAATAAAAAATTAAATCATAATACCTTACAAAATATGATTGCATACGAATAAATTTTTCCTCAACAGGTTTCAGTGTTGCCAGACGTTGTCAACCAAAATACCAAAAAGTCATTTATATATAGACTATACACAAGTCCTTATACTCAAAATTTTCAAAAAGTAGTTATTTCACTTTTTTTCATTTTTGGGTAAATCTCAAGAGTTACCCCGAAATGGGGTAAAAATATTCTATTAATCAATACATTGTATCTATACCTACAGTCGTTTTATAAACCTCAAGACGTTTTATGAACTTCAATATGCTCCAGTGTTGCCATCTGGAAGAATATTGACTTAAAAATGACATATTTTCGTACCTCAAATAAAATGGCCACTACAACAGGCGCCATCTTGATTTTTCTTTAAATTCCCAGTTTGGTAAAAACTTAGAGTTATTGTATCGAAACAGTAAAAATTATCACAAACTAAACAACACTTTAGAGCTGCGCCACCGCAGTTTGCGGTCCAAAAATAGTTTTTTTTTTCAAAAAATTTCGGCGCGGCTGCCATTTTGTTCTTGTGTTTTTTCCATTTTTCGTCATTTAAATTGGTTGGAAAACAAAAAAGTTACAAACCTCACCACATCCGCCATATTGTTTTCCCGAAATTTCATAATTTTTCCCCAGTTCGATTGGGGTTTTGAACATTTTCCCTAAACTTCATTCTTACTTTTTCCACCTCCTTCTGAGTGAACAATTTTGTCTATCAGTCAGTGAGTAAGTGGTATTTATTTTTTCCCCAGTTCGATTGGGGTTTTGCACATTTTCCCCAAATATCATTATACCCTTTTCCACCACCTTCTGGGAGAACAGTGAGTTCAATCAGTGAGTGAGTCAGTATGTGAGTGGTAATCGAACTATATAATTCTGGGTTTTCTGTAATTTTGTATGACGGCCATTTTGCTTTTCCGCCATTTTGAATTTTTTTTCCTCGCTTTAGGATCTGCTCAGAGTCCTGTACAACTTTAATTTGAGCACCATCTACCTATGTAGTACCATTTTGGCGGGCAGTACCCCGTCATGAGGATCTTGACCTGGACTTCCACTTTTTTTTCTAATGGTTTTCTAAATTTTGAATACTTTTTCCATACATCGTACCCCTCTACAAATGCTCTTTTTTTGTAATAAAAATGTAAGTTTCTTGGAAAATAAACCTACTTTCAATTTCAGTGTTGCCATCTTTTCGATATAAAAATAGTCAAATGTCATTAATATTGGCAAAATGTAATGGTTTTTTGATAAAAAATATTTAAAAATGCCACTATTTCTATTTTTCACATTTTTGGGGTAAATCTCGAAAAGTACCCTGAAATTGGGTATTTTTTTTTTACAGGGCATTACTCCTTAATACGTTGCATAATTCGTCAATACATGTCAACTTTCTCAAGCATCGCAAACTGCCTCAAAATAGCCTTACAATATTTAAAAATGTATAAAATTTACAAAATGGCCGCCACCGCGTCCGCCATATTGATTTTCGATTGTTCATATTTTTCCTATATTTTGCAGCATATACTGCGTGCAATGACGTTTTGATTTGCTTTCTCACTTGCACCCAGCCGCCGCAATAGGATTTGAAAAAAGGGTATCTCGAAAATGCCTTTTTCTTCAACAGGTTTCAGGGTTGCCAGACGTTGTCAACCAAAATACCAAAAAGTCATTTATATACAGATCATACACAAGACCTCATACTCAAAATTTAAAAAAAGTGGTTATTTCACTTTTTTGCATTTTTGGGTAAATCTCAAAAGTTACCCCGAAATGGGGTAAAAATATTCTATTAATCAATACATTGTATCTATACCTACAGCCGTTCTATAAACCTCAAAACGTTCCGGTGTTGCCATCTGGAAGAAAATCGACTTTAAAAATGGCGTGTTTTCGTACCCCAAACAAAATGGCCTCCACAACAGGCGCCATCTTGAATTTTGAAAAAGTTTCCCCGATTAGTAAAATTTAAGGGTAATTGTGGTGAAACAGTAAAGTTTTTTTTCTTTAATCAAACAACACTTCAGTGTTGTGGCCCCGCGGTTTGGGGTCCAAAAATCAAATTTTTCAAAACTGCCCAGCGTGGCCGCCATTTTGTTTTTTATTTTTTTTCTCATTTTTCTCAATTTTAAATGTTAAAATCTACCACTCTTGTAAGTTTGAACAAAATCGGTTGGAAAACAAAAAATTTACAAACTTCGCCACAGCCGCCATTTTGTTTTTCCCAAATGTCATAATTTTTCCCCAGTTCGATTGGGGTATTGAACATTTTCCCCGAACATCATTATACCCTTTTCCACCTCCTTCTGGGAGAACAATCAGCAGGTTTTCTGTAAATTTGTATGGCGGCCATTTTGTTTTTCACCATTTTGAATTTTTTTTTCTCGCTTCAGGATCTGCTTAAAATCCGCTACAACTTTAGTTTGAGCACCATCTACCTATGTTGTACCATTTTAGCAGGCAGTACCCCGTCATGAGGATCTTGACCTGGACTTCCACTTTTAATTTTTTCTTCTAATAGTTTTCTATATTTTGAATACTTTTTCGTACATTGTTTACATCTACAAATGCTCCTTTTTTGTAATAAAAATGTAAGTTTCTTGGAAAATAAACCTACTTTCAATTTCAGTGTTGCCATCTTTTCGATATAAAAATAGTCAAATGTCATTAATATTGGCAAAATGTAATGGTTTTTGATAAAAAATATTTAAAAATGCCACTATTTCTATTTTTCACATTTTTGGGGTAAATCTCGAAAAGTACCCTGAAATTGGGTAATTTTTTTTTACAGGGCATTACTCCTTAATACGTTGCATAATTCGTCAATACATGTCAACTTTCTCAAGCATCGCAAACTGCCTCAAAATAGCCTTACAATATTTAAAAAAGGTATAAAATTTACAAAATGGCCGCCACCGCGTCCGCCATGTTGATTTTTCTTTAGTTCATATTTTTCCTATATTTTGCAGCATATACTGCGTGCAATGACGTTTTGATTTGCTTTCTCACTTGCACCCAGCCGCCGCAATAGGATTTGAAAAAAGGGTATCTCGAAAATGCCTTTTTCTTCAACAGGTTTCAGGGTTGCCAGACGTTGTCAACCAAAATACCAAAAAGTCATTTATATACAAACCATACACAAGACCTCATACTCAAAATTTAAAAAAGTAATTATTTAACTTTTTTGCATTTTTGGGTAAATCTCAAAAGTTACCCCGAAATGGGGTAAATATATTCTATTTATCAATACATTGTATCTAGACCTACAGCCGTTCTATAAACCTCAAAACGTTCCAGTAAAAATGGCGCGTTTTCGTACCCCAAACAAAATGGCCTCTACAACAGGCGCCATCTTGAATTTTTAAAAAGTTTCCCCGATTAGTAAAATTTAAGGGTAATTGTGGTGAAACAGTAAAGTTTTTTTTCTTAAATCAAACAACACTTCAGTGTTGTGGCCCCGCGGTTTGGGATCCAAAAATCAAATTTTTCAAAACTGCCCAGCGTGGCCGCCATTTTGTTTTTTATTTTTTTTCTCATTTTTCTCAATTTTAAATGTTAAAATCTACCACTCTTGTAAGTTTGAACGAAATCGGTTGGAAAACAAAAAAGTTACAAACTTCGCCACAGCCGCCATCTTGTTTTTCCCAAATGTCATAATTTTTCCCCAGTTCGATTGGGGTACTGAACATTTTCCCCGAACATTGTTATACCCTTTTCCATCTCCTTCTGGGAGAACAATCATGTCAATGAGTGAGTCAGTGAGTGGTAATCGAGCTATATATAGTATAATTTGTTAAAAAGTACAGTGACTTATTTAAAAAGAATAAAGATGATGCACGACGCAATCAAAGACACGGGGTGAGGTTGCATATACCTAAATAAAGACTAGCTTTACATTCAAAGAATGATTATTGTATGGCAATAAGAATATTTAACAAATTGACAAATGACATGAAACTTCTGACAATGAATAAATTTAGACACAAACTATTTAATTTTCTTATCAATAAAATGTATTATTCAATAGGTGAGTTTTTGAATGACAAAATTTGATAACCTGACATGTAGCTATTAATTTATGTAATTCTTTTGACATTTTTATCTAGATCTAATTTATTCTATAATGAATTATTTTTTTGATCATGACTATACTTTTAATAATTTTGGACATTGTATTAAATTTGAATAAATCATTATCACTTATTGTATTATTGTGATAAATATGACAATAATAAACAGAATTGTACAAATTTTTGCACGTCGTCAAATGCACGATCGAATATGTAAGAAACAAATCCATTGTAACAACATATGTAACCACCATATCCTCGCAAATAAATGCTTACTTACTTACAAATAAATATAAAAATTAATAAAAATGATAACACCTTACAAATCAAATAATACGATTGAATACGAATAAATGTCACTTAATGCCTATTTTTATAAAATTATATGTCAAAATGCTTAGCCTAGATGAATTCAATTATTTTTTGTCAGATAAAAAAAAAGAAAAATTAAATTAATGTCAAAAAGTACCTAACCATAGTAAAAATGTCAAGACTGCCTACATTATTTAAATAAATGTCAAAATATTTATATTGACAATGATGATTAAAATAATAAATTAATTAAATTGTTGTCTAAAATTTACATCTTTACATAATTATTATAAATTAGGTAGACCTTTATCTGATAAATAGTCACTTATTTATGCTATAGTAGCACTTAAGCATAAGGAAATTCTTTAGTCTGATTTTAAATAAATTTAAGTTAAGATCTTTCAGGGCTATTGGCAGCTTGTTATATATTTTAGGTCCCATACCAAAAATACTATTACGCATAAGTACCGTATTTGGACTAGGTACACACACAAAGCTTTGTATTTTTAATTTGTCTTACACCCAATTGCACTAAACTTAAGAACCGCCTAAGTCTTTTCTTAACTACAACTCGACCAAGTTAAGTAGGCGAATGACAGCTACATGACCGCTAAGTTTGACACCGTTTTAATTTGGTCGTGTTGTAGTTAGGATCAGACTTAGGCGATCCTTAAGTTTAGTGCAATCGGGTGTTATTCTATTACTGACAAATGACTGAATTTTAAATAACTCTGGATTCGTTTTTACAAATACAGCTACTTCAAATATGTAAATACATGATAGTGTTAGTAATTTGTAATTTTCAAAGATTTCTATGTGTATACTACATTAGATATGCTGGTCAGCACCGAAAACTTGCTCATAGAGTTACGGTGCATGATCAACCACTCATTTAGTCTATTGCGAGCCACAGTGAAGAACAGTTGATGGCCGCAAAGGTTGTAGTCGGCAAACTAACACTTAAATCGATTAGTGTGAACAATAAAACATTGATATTATTTACCTGCGATTTTTTTTTCTACGCCTTTTCATGTTATTTTAGGTAATCAACTCTATTATTTCTTGATTTCCGACAAAATAATATTTATAAATGACACATTATGGCGTAACTGACAACTGCCATCTTAATATTGACATTTCTTTTACTCTTAAATAGAAATATTATAGAGCAAGCAGTACTACCGAATCGCTGTCAAAGATTAAGAAAATTATTCAAACAGATGTGCACTTAAAATGTGGAAAGAGGTTTCTACTGTTTAATGTTATACCATGTTTCTCAGAAGAGCAAATTCACCTTGATGTAGTAACGAATGAGTAATTTCTACGTGTTTTGTGTTTATATTTTGTTTCATTCTGTCATAAAATGAAAATTCAGAAAATTTCACCTAATTTTTAAATTATTTTCTAAAGGTATTATGCAGGATAACAAGACACTAAACATCTATTTGCAACATTAGAGGTTGCAATTACTTTGAACGCTAAACTACGATGGTATGAGGAGATGTTTAGATTTATCAAGTATCGCCCACCTTACGTCGCTTATCAGGTCGATGAAAAACTGATGATGAAACTGGCAAAACTGCCTGTTGATTTTCACTTAATTTAGTTTTTTTTGATAAACACACACAGCGGCGTGCGCGCACGTTACAGCTCGGCAGGCTGATTATTTAACTAGAAACCACCTAGCGACCGGTCTCGTACCATTTGAATGCATCGATACCACATTTTCGTATTTTCGTGATGACTTGTGCGAAAACCAACCTCAAACCCTATATTACCGCTCTGCTAATATAAAAATAGCATCGTGAATGCCTAAAATCTAAAAATTAAATAATAATTACTATTAGTATTTTTTTTGGTATTATTTTCTCATACTCTAAATAAATAACTAACAGTAGAAGATAATCTGTTATTCACTTAATTTTTTGTATCTTGAGAATTTAGGTAGACACAATATTATTACAATACAATAAATAAGTAAATTTAAACTTTAAATTTAAAACTGTTTATTTCTGTTAAGTACAAAAGAAAATGGCTTATCCTAAAGTTGAAGAATCTTTAATATTTAAGATTATTATGACACTATAGCAGGGTCACTCAGGGCAACGGATATGACAAGTTGTTTACATTTTTTTATTTACTAGCATAAAAAGTACCTACATATATAATTATTAAATTTTATTTGTTGGTGATGCCCTGTATGGTACCCGGCTACTTCGGTTTACCCTGTACAGGACTCTATCGATGACTCTTAACTAAGACTGCTTCCGAACGTACATCAATCAGACTCGTGAAACTAGGATGGTGAAACCATGAGTTACTGTGAAACTCTCTGAGATGTACGCCGAGCTGGTGTGGACTGTATAAATAAAAACGCCGGCTGGTTGTGGAATAACTTCAGTTTATTCCCTGATATGGATGGTTGTTTTCGCACACTGACTCTAACTAACAACTTCGAAGAATACAATTTAAAGTTAACTAACAAGGAAAATACTATTGAAAAACACTCTATGCGATTGAACAATGAAACTACGCGTGAATTTAACTAACAATCTCGAAACACTTGACTTTATATTACAACTCTAATATGCAACACTTATACGACTTTAACTACGAATTTCTCGTTTACAAATTAAAAACACGGAATTTAAACTTTCAAATCTATTTATCTTTGCTCACTCGCTGAATTCTTGCTAAGACTTTAAACGATGTTTTCTACCTGCGGCTGCGAATTGCGACTAACATTGACTACTAACGACTACTTTCTGTGACTACAATTGCGGCTACAATTTTATTAAAACAATTCGCTATTAATATGCTTTTTTGCCCGGTGGCAACTAGCCTACTTATCAGGACGTTCGCAGGACGTTCAGGGAAATCAGAGAGGGATGTAAACATGTAAAAAAGGGGTTACGCACTACCAATAATAAAATTATTTTACAAACTTTTCCGCATGGAAAAGTACCAGAGGCGTGGACTAAATTGTGACGTCACGCCATGTGCGTTAATGTAGCCCTTCTGATTGGTCGAGCTTAATTAAAGTGGCCCCTCTGATTGGTCTAATTATTTGGGATACAAATTCGTTGATTTCTTCCTATTTCGGCGCCGGTTGTCGGCTGTCGTCAACATTATTATTAAAAGTTTTATACCTAAGTACTCTCAGTCAGAGTCCAACAAGTAAAAGGCAAAGAATACGTTAGTGTCGCATCTGCGTCAACACTGAACTATTCTTTGCACATTTCCCCTCTCCCGCCTCCCAATACCTCAGCCCGCGCACGTCCGCGTTGTGAGACAATTTGTATTTTGACCAGCATGTCTAGTGTAGTATACACATGAAGTCTTTGGTAATTTTTGAAATAGTTTTGACAGCTATCAATAGGTTTCAAACCAAACATTGATCGTTTCTGGATTTTAAAAATCATTTCTTTATTTACCGAGTTACCCCAGACAATAATACCATATCTTAATATTGATTCTACTGTTCCATAATAAGCAGCAATTTAACCCATCTATATTAAGAATTGGTGCTAATTTGTAAACTAATTTCCGTACGGAATCTTCATATATTGTTAAATTCCGTTAAAATCGCCAAAATTGATTGTAAAACCCCCCAAAAAGAAACAATATATATTTCCTCAAAATACTCTTTAATTATATCAATTTTTTCAGCCAGAGCTTTGCTTTTTTTCAGAGAGAGATGAGATGAGAATCTCATCTCTCTCGACCTCTGATGAGGTTTCATTTTTAAAATCATACATTTTCACATTAAATGACCTTAAAAAAAATCTTGGAGTAAATGTAACGCAAGGGCCACCATTGCACCGCAGAGAAGCGGATCATCATGATGCTTTACAGCATTTCAATTGAAAGTCCATTACGCAGCTTATTTTACACATGTTCACAAAGCCCTACACCAACTTGATTTAAATTTTTCAGATTATTCTATTATAACAATAAATTCATAATGCCCCTAAAATAATCCCTAAAAAAATCCCAACCTACATGTTCTCCCCCTAAATCTAGGGGGATAACCCCTAAGTTGGCACCCCTGTTTTTGTTTTTTCGAAATGTCAATGAGTGTATTCCAGCAGAGTAATCGCTGACTCATCGATCACCATCCGCCATAGTGTACATTTTTTATCCATGGAAAATGGAAAGTAAAATTATTTTACTAAGTAAAATTATTTTAAACACTTTTTACTTTCCATAAAATAAATGTATGGAAACAGTACATTCCACTGTGCTATTAAGATCTACAATAAATTACCTGTTGGATTAATGTCCATCAGGTTTGAGGAGCCACGCCAGCTTTTAAAGCGCAGCTCACACCATAATTTAGCACATGAGTAGATTATTTTGCAGCACAAATCCTGGATTTTGCAGCAAAAAATATCACGAGATATATCAATGCAAAGGTGGCTCCTCAGACGAAACATCAAGATTGAGGAGCCACCCTGGAACTCGCTAACTACCAGTTGAATATTTTTGGAAATTAGTGCATCATTTAGCACATAATTTGTGTATTGCACTTGCTAGAAATTTGAGCTCAGTAGTGTTGGAATTCAATAAAATACAATACTTTTAGTATGGCTCCTCAATCCTGATATCCATAATAACAAGATTGTGAATTTCCATGATTGTGATCGGTCAATTAATATATTCGACATAATGATCATTTAGCACGTCGTTTGTTTGATTTTGCACTATAGGAATAAAATGATAAGACACAGTGGATTTGGTAAACGAACGCATTTTGTGTGGCTCCTCAATCCTAACGAAATAAACAATTATTAACATTAATTTGTTTTAACTACCCAAAAATGATTGTAAAATGGTCATTATTTTGACGAAATCCACCAATTGAGTTTGAAATAGTTTTTTTCTGGCGCTTCGCCGGCCGCTGCCGTGGCACGCTCGCTTCGCTCGCTCGGCTCGCGCGCTGGGTTCATGTCAACCTAACATGCTCGTCGCTACGCTCCTCGCACCTATCTCGTGACCATGTTCTACCGTTTCTATGTCCCAGTATACTAGTTTAGACTCATTTCTGGCAGCTAAATTTGCTATAATGCATTTCAGACAAAGCCCAATGTCTTTTTTAATTATGATAGCGTGTTGTTTTTGACTAATTCATTAATTCGGTATTAAGTAGTTCGGGGTACAGAACCTAGGTATATTAACCCTCGGTTTTTTAAGCTTCGGGATTTAGTCTTTTAGGTAAAATGTCCTTTCGGCATTTTAAACGTTCGGCCAAACAACCATTCGGCCTTTTAATTTTCGGTCTTTCGTCCATAGGTCTTGTAAAATTCGGTCTTTTCTACTTCGGCATTGTAATGCATACCCATTCAAACACACATTATTTAAGGTAAAATCGCTCAGATAGTGTCGGTACACCCACAAGCACTTGTGTTCAGATTCAGAGACAGGAATACCGGTAACAAACACAACTTTCACTACGGCACTTCTATGTTAACTGCCAAAATCCAAATGGACTTGCAGGTGTACGCCGCACGCGGTATCCTTTGTTTATGCGACGGCATCCTTTCACAAGAAGCGGCACATGCAAAGGCGGCGCTATAAAAGGGCGACCGACACTATCTAAACGAACGGACCTTAATTTTCTGTTAAATGAATGCTATTATTCAATTAACCCTCAACCACTGACGTACGTCTGAGAGACGTATGCGCGCAATTAAAACTATAATATCTTTTTACATCGTCCGCGCATGTACTTGTCCTTTCCTGTACCTTCCTAGGATCCAGTGGCCTGCGCGCAGCGGGGGTGAGCGGACGTGCAGTGCGCTTCTAATAGGTAAATATACACTTCGTAACGTCTGTGGGACGTAGCGTCAGTGCGTTAAAAAATATTAAGTTCCTTAAAAAGTGTCATTTATTTAAATTATAATCACAGATTTTTAACTATATGTTTAGATATTATCAGTTCTGTGATCATTATAGACTGTTAAGTTAAGTTTTGTGGCCATAAAGAAGGCTTTTTTGTTTCTGTTGATTTTTCATTAAGTTTTTTATTTTAAAATTTAAATAAATATTCTAAGTACTGATGTCGTTTTATTTTAATTTAATATATACCATATATTCTGAAGTAACGATACATAGTAAAACAACCATGTTATCATAAATAATTACTGACTAACGACTGTTTAAAAAAAACTTACGTCCACTAGACGTACGTCAGTGTTAATGCAAGTAAATACACGTCAGTGGTTAAGGGTTAATGGTTATTTAGGACATAAACTCTAATTACCTATTAATATTGTCTGATTTTTATTATTCTTGGTTGACATTGTATTATTTTACATTATGTATTGCTATAACGAGTAGGTACCTAAGTTATTTGACGAGATAAAGATTGTAAGATCTAGACATTTTTATGTTAATTTTCTATTCTCCATCATAGAATTCGTCTTTGGTTTTAGTTTAAAATAATATTTTCCACGACGACGCGACGCTGATGGCAGAGTATGCCAAATATTATATTTTGTAACATCCTAATGTACACCATACATACTTTGGAAATAAATAATAATGAGGGCTTTCCAAAATTACATAAAACTGTAGGCTCGATAGATGCCGTTGATAAACAGGTAAGTGTCAACTGTAGAAAACGTAGGAAAACTTTTTTAAGTGAAAACTTCTTGAGGAATCACGCGTGGCTGATCGAAAATTCCCTGCCGGCGTCTGTGTTTCCGAGCACATACAACCTGACTCTTTTCAAGGCCAGAGTGAATAGGCACCTTCTGGGCAAGCTCGCTCCATCGTAGACCCCGTCTATACTTACGGGTCTGCAACTTTATTTCGAAAGACGCAAGCTCGATGAACGATTGCTCGAATAAATTATTGACCGACGAACTATTGGTCGAGGAGTCGCTGTTTCGAATCACGCAAGCTCGATGAACGATTGCTCGAATTAACTATTTACCTCAAAATTGTTACTCGAGCTGTCATAGTTTCGAAAAACGATGATTAGAATGAACTATTTAAAGAAAAATCGGTGTTTAAAACGATTTTTTTAAAGATTTCTTACAATTAATGAAGTGTAAGAAATCTTTAAAAAATGCGTTTTTTTTTATTATTTTGTTTATTTTCCTACTTTTTTTTTCTAACGTAAGTAATTATAATTTATAGAAAAATAATTGTGTTTCATTTTTTATTTCATTGGTGTCCGCCAGCTCCTCAATTATAACATCCACACCGCATGCAAAATAAGAATTTAAAAAATACTAGCTTTATTGATGAGATTTTTCCGTATTTTTTTAAAGATTTCTTACACTTCATTAATTGTAAGAAATCTTTAAAAAAATCGTTCTTCTTTAAATAGTTCATTCTAATCATCGTTTTTCGAAACTATGACAGCTCGAGTAAAAATTTTTAGGTAAATAGTTAATTCGAGCAATCGTTCATCGAGCTTGCGTGATTCGAAACAGCGACTCCTCGACCAATAGTTCGTCGGTCAATAATTCATTCGAGCAATCGTTTATCGAGCTTGCGTCTTTCGAAATAAAGTTGCAGACCCTATACTTACGGGCTAGACTAGGGTCAAGAGCAAACCCATTATAATAAAAAAAAAAAATGCGTAAGATGGATGTGACGGATGGAGAGAAGGCAGCTGACGGTGGAAGTATCCCCCTCTACGGGGCGCGTAATATTAATTCTAATAATATAATTTAAATCCTTTGCAGCTAATTTCAAAATATCAAAAATGCACAACGTTAATATTCAAGTTTTCACTTTTGCCGGCACTCCCGGAGTGCCAACCGTTTTTTTTTAATCACATGCCGTTTATTTTTCAAAGCTAATTTTGACACTCCACTTGGCCATTAACGCCATCTAGTGTGGCAAATGGTTACTATATTTTTGTCATTTTGAAAAGCCATCAAAAAATATTTATTTAGGTAATAGTGTAAACTGTAGTGTGGTGATCGGTTGTTTTGTTGTAAGCGGATCGATCCAGGAATTAACACAGAAAAGTAACAAGAGTAACACAAAGTAACAACAGTAACACAAAGTGGAAGCGTGGCTAAATGGAATGGGCCGCGATGCCGGCTCCGCCCTGGTAGCTTCGATCGGCCTACAACCCAACCAAACTTATAAATAATGAGCGTGACATGTGACGCGGCGAATCTTCTCGTCGCGTGGTGCCAGGCCGTCCTGTAACGTCAATATTGCCTACTTAATATCTGGCCAGATAATTGACGGAAAACACAGACGGCACCCGTGTCACGTTGTGGAGATTTCATAATAATTTCTTCTTTCTTCAGGTTATTGAGTGACACCAAATATGTGCCACCAAAGTCTTTCACTCGTAATAAGTTCACTCGGGATGACAAGGCAAAAATATATCGAGTCCCGATACAAACTACTTAATTGAGGAAGTAAAAATCACTGCTTAATAATTAATGGAGTGCAACCTTGCCCGTTAGAAAAAACGATATTTCATTTAATCGCGACGCCGCGCATCGGATTTGAATAACGTCAGTACAGTCCACAAAAGGTCCTTTATTTCGTCACAAAGGCTGACGAATATTACCAACACTTATTCACGTCGCAAAACTAGCTTTAACTTACAACTAAATGACAACAAACACACGATTTTATACTTAAAGCAGTCCATCAAACGCCACACTCAAAAATGGCTGGCTTCACGCCACCAAACGAACCGCGAGCAAAATGAATCGTCTTGCTATCAAGTTATCTTGTGAGCGCGCGGGGTCTCACAGCACGACTGCCTTCTAGAAACAATTAACGCGATGCGCGGCGAACGAACGGAACCGGTTCGCTGAGAGCGGCCGCGTCCCGGCGCGGCGGGGGGAGGGAGGCGCCCGCGCAAACATCCGCAGGCTGATTATCTAATTTAAAACCACCTAGCGACCGGTGATAATTACGAAATAGTCGCTGTCAAACTCGATTTCATACCACCGATCGAGTTTCTACGAGTGCTGCCTCCAACGGACAACTAAAGAACTAAAATATACGAGCACTTGCAAGGAAATGCTCCGAAATTCGTATTATCTAACTCAGAAACCGCGACGCGACCGCGACGATTTCGCGATTTCTTCTGTCAAACAGAAACCAGACAAAACGTAATTTCTGATTAGTTTTCGTTAAATTCTTAGCCTTACCTTTGACCAAAATTAAATAAAATTGCTATAATGTAAAACAAAAGGCCTGTCCTTCAATGCCTACACGGAATTTGCCATTTTGAAGACGAAAAAATGTAAACGAAATTCGAAGCGAAAACAAAAAGGTTATGTTCACAGAGCACATATAGTCAGACACATACACAGATACAGACTACTTTCGGTAAAAGGACTTTTCAGTCGCTGCCACCGGTTGCTAGTGGCGCTAGTTTCTATGGAGATCTTAACGAGCATAAACTGGAGCATAAACTAATCAGCGATCGCATACATAATACCAAATCAGTGACTCGGTCGCGCGACGATTTCGAAATAATTCAGGAATCGATTTCGGTCGCTCATTTTAGATAATCAGCCTGCCGACCCGCCACAAGATAGGAACGCGTTTTATTCTAAACATCGATGATATAGCGATTGGCCTGCTTGCATACGCCCATTAGGACGCGGTCACATCTGTCTGACGCCACGTGTTAGCACGCCGTATTTATATGAACGTGCTAAAAGATAAGTGCAATACGCATGGACGTGTTATAAGATAAGTGTGCTCCTAGTGTATACATTAACTATGAAAACTGATATCATCTGTCGGCGTGTTAACACGTGGCATCAGACAAATGTGCCCGCACCTTTATTCTTTTACCCTTTATTGTAAATACTGATGGACTACAGTATTTATAATGCGTGTAACCGTAAACTTTTTAAAATGACTTGGAATTTTGGATACAATACAAGTCTTTTGAGCCACAACAGGCAGGTAGGTAGACCTCAACATTATACACATTCCAAGGGGTTGTAATTATTTATTTTAATAACAGTGTTCCACGAACTAAGCAAAAGAGAGAAGTAGGTATATGTAGAATGCGATTAAAAACTATGTACAACAGAAACCAAATAATTAATTACCAAATTCAGAGCGCTTGCGGTACAAAATGTTTTTTTTAATCTGTATATGCTTTGCCATACATTCTCGAGTGAAGTTGCCGCTTCTGTTGTATTAGTGCAGTAGCCCGTAGATTATTTAAATCACCAAAAAGGTTACCGTTTGCCGTTGTGATATAGTTATTTATTACGAAATTATAGATACTTTAACCCAAGTTTTACAGATCGCAACCCGCCGTAACCTATATTTGTGTATCTCCAAAAATGTTATTTTTTATTTTTCAAGGTTTATCACATAGTTTAGCTATTGTCGTGTTCTACAGCTTAGTTTGATTGCCACGGATAAAAGTAAGACTATAAAAAGTAGCCGTACATAGATTTAAGACCTGATGAAAATGGTTGGACTTTATCTGGTCTTAAATCTGTGTATGATCACTTTCCATAGTCTTACTATTATCAGTGGCAAATCAAACAAAGCTGTCAGCTGTAGAACACGACAATAGCTAAATCATGTGGTAAACCTTGAAAAATAAAAAAATATCATTTTTGGAGATATACAAATATAGGTTACGGCGGGTTGCGATCTGTAAAACTTGGGTTAAAGTATCTATAATTTCATAATAAATAACTATATCACAACGGCAAACGGTAACCTTTTTGGTGATTTAAATGTTCTACGGGCTACTGTACTATATTGTACGTCAATAGATTGTATACATAGTTCTCCACAATTTAATTAAAGCCTACATCCTGGTCCAATAGGCCAAAGCATATGCATTAACGCTCTACCAAATACATGAACCCCGTTAAACTTCATTGTCCGATAGTCTTCATCAACCACTACGTGATATCCTGCCGTGTGTAGCCCCCTTTGTATCGCTATTTTCTTGGCGATTATTAAGAGGTGGCCTGAAACCAAAGGGGCAAAATAAAACATACATCTTCTGATTATAAAATCCATTTATTCATCATCCATGATATAATTTTACATAGTAGTTATCCTACTAATATCATAAATGTGAAAATTTGTGGGTTTCAATTTTTGTTCCTCAATCACGCAAAAACGGCTAAACAGATTTAGATGAAATTTGACATACAGATAATTTATAGCCTGGATTAAAATATTGATTTAGATACTTTTTATCCCGGTCAAAGGTTCCCTAGGGATTTTCCGAATGTCCACGCGGATGAAGTCGCGGGTGGAGGTTTATATAATAATAATTTTACATTGTTTTATTTTTAATAATTTCTGTCCCCCAAGCATGACCATTGACCACAGAAACGCGATATGATATACAACTTGGCCATAAAGAGTTGAAATAAAATAAAATGGAACTAACATTTTTCAGTACAAAATATAGTCAGTGTTGCCAAATAATTCGTGATTTTGACGTGTTTACACAGAAAGTGGCGCCCTCAATTTTTGTCAACTCTTTATGGTCAAGCTGTAGCTATTTATCACGTTTAACAATGGATTTTGACAGTTGAGTGTCGATAAAACACTACCACCCGATTGCACTAAACTTAAGGATCGCCAAGTCTATTCCTAACTACAACACGACCAAATTAAAACGGTGTCAAACTTAGCGGTCATGTAGCTGTCATTCGCCTACTTAACTTGGTCGAGTTGTAGTTAAGAAAAGACTTATGCGATTCTTAAGTTTAGTGCAATTGGGTGTACGAGGCATATATCTTGAAATTGGGTGGGGATTGCGCGGAACGCGTATTATGGGCATGCGTAGCGGTGAGGGGTGCGGGCGGTGGGTGAGGGGCGCCCGCTATTGGTCGCTTGTAGGTCCACATGCACGAACTTATCTCCACTCTGTCGAAAAAATTTAATGATATATGCCTCGTGTACTGTACCACGCGACATAAATCATGTTTCGATTGTCATGCTAGGAGGGCTTAATGAGACTGCTGGGCCCTGTTTCATAGATATTTACCGTATACCGTAGTAAATTACGACGGTGTTCATTGCGTCACCAATTTGAAACTAGAAAATAAACTACTCACAGACATCGCAATGTGTGCGAATTACCGTTGTAGGTAAATTTACAAATTGTAATGTTAATTAAATAGGTTCAGTGTCGATCCTAAAATGATATAATCCAAGTTTATCTAACAAAAAGGCCACCACATCTGTCGACCACCCATAACGTGGAAATGCATATGATCTACTGTCGGGCCACCTTTAGGACCTTCGTTCATTACCACCCTGAATCCTTTTTGATGCAGTCCTTTTGTTTTAGTTACCCGGCGGCAAATGTTCAGAAGATGTCCTGCATCAAAAATTGTGTTACAATGCGATTAATTTCCCAATTGTACAACAGAAGTGACCAACTTCAGAGCACTTGCGGTACAAAACGACGTATTGTAAAATTGACCTGTAAAATTTTATCTTTGCCATACATTCTCGAAAGTTGTAGTGGATCACTGTCTGTCGATTGTCAATTGTCGCATTGTATTTTAGGTGACGGCCACACGTATGTTAAATACTGTGATCCATCGCCACAGAGTACATTTTAACCATGGAAAGTAAAGTACAGATGCCGGCATATACAGCTTGACCATAAAGAGTTGGCAAAAATTAAGGGCGCCACTTTCTATGTAAATATGTCAAAATCACGAATAATTTGGCAACACTGACTACATTTTGTACCACTGACCTGCATATATTTACACTGGACAGGCTTATGTCAAACTGTTTTTGTGCCTATTTGATTTCCGCCATTTTGGCGCTGTAGGACGTAGCGTGAGCATATCCTCTTCCGTTCGGCGTTCAACGAGTGAAGTGCGTTACAACTTACCTCTCTAGTTGTTGAAAAAAATCCCCTTATAAACACAAAGTTTCACAACAATTTTTAGTAAATTCAATAGATAAACCACCCGTCTATCTAAGTGCAGTGAATTATATCAAGATTCCGAAGAATTACATGAGAAATTGCAATAAAAACTGTGCGGTAATGTACATATAAATAACTACAAACACAAAACATATCCTCCACTCTAGTCATCCACCTATTTCCGTCAACTGACAGTGACGTTGACATTGACATCAGCTGACGCTGACAGATCTCGTCCAGGCAAAGGTAAAGATCATACTGCCTTAATACACCACTGTAAGTTTTTCTAAAGAAGGCAAAGGAGTTGACCATAAAATCAACACTCAAAAGATATTTGTAGTCTCCTGATATTAGTAAATTGTAAACATGAACAATACTCTCAACAAATATGCTTCAGACCCGCGGTGCTACCGCCCAATTGTATCGCTTTGACTCTGGCTTTCATTTTCGACGCCATCTTGTCTTTTGCGACCGCCGAGGAAAGCTTGAGCAAGAAATAACCTACCTTTTTCTGAAGGCCAGAGTCAAAGCAATGAACGAATGGAAATGTATGGATCTGACAGATAAGAGCGATCGCCTAAGGTTTTCAAGATGGCGGCATAGCTGTCATGAAAGCGATTCCTTATGTCATGAAAGCAGTTGCTGTTTTCTCAAAGCTTTCAATAACAATTCAGATTTTACTCATTTTTAAGCTGTATTTAGAGAGGAAATAGATTATTTAAAGGTTTTCAGTGTTATTTTGTGGATAATAAGTGGATACTGCATAAGGTTTGCTATTTTTAACTCGTTTATATTATGTCGACTTCTCGTTTAGTATTTTTTTGTTTATTTGTTTGTTTTTCTGTTTTAGGTAAGAAACTCCGACCCAAATTTGTTGCTGGTTGAAGTCGATGAAGAAAGAATGAGGGAAATACTGATGTTGTGTAGGAGACAGCTGCGGGAAGACAGCATTCTCACCCTATGATGTTTCTCATCTCAGCAGCTGTCGGAGTGGACGTTTGTCGACACCTTTCGCTTTGGAAAGGTCCATTTTATGACGCTTTGCGAAGATTTGATGCCTCTTTTGCAACCAACTCTAAGAACAACAGCTATTAAGCTAAATAGAGATCAAGGTGTCTATCATTCCAATACAAAATACAATAGGTGATATTTTATAAACAACTAAACTTTATCATCACTATTACCTGTCATTTCACTGTTGTTACAGATCCTCGTTGCATCTCAATTTTATGCCTGTGGTCCCTACCAAAGGTGTGTAGGCAATGATTTTAGCCTCGGTCTGTAACAGAGGTCTATACCTAATCATCTTGCGCAGGTAACTGATGCATGAAATCAACTACAGATCCTGAGGCTATATCACTTTCCCAAGAACAGTATGTGAACACAAAGCAGTTGCAATAAGGTAACCATAACCATGTTTTAGTTAGGTTACTTAAGCCTCGTTGACATGATCAAAGTATACTTGGACTAAGTCAATTTACAAAGTAGCTTTGATCAAAGTATACTTGGATACAGGTTGACACAATCCAAGTGTACTTGAACCAAGTAACTTGGACAAAGTAGCTTTTTGTATACAGCGATGTCCAAGTGCACTTGGATTACTTGCTTACATAATCAAAGTAGTGCCCAAGTAGTTGTCAAAACTACTTGGTCCAAGCAGACTTGGATGAAAGTAGAGCAAGGTCCAAGTTTACTTTGATTAGAATTTTGATCCAAGTGCACTTTGATTACTCGTTTACATGATGCAAGTAGCATCCAAGTTGTCATCCAAACTACTTAGTCCAAGTGTACTTTGATCATGTCAACGCAGCTTTACCACCTTTAGTTGCAGTAGTTTGGTTGTTAGTCCGGTTAACCGAACTAATGCAACTTTTAGTTGCAGTAGTTTGGTGATTTAAATCAACCGAACTACTGCAACTAAAAAGTTGCATTAGTCCGGTTGATTTAAATCACCAAACTGTTGCTACTATTAAGTGTAGCAATATTTCCGTAGGACTTAACATGCCAAAACGAAAGGCTCCCATACCACTAGGTATTCAAATGTTAGTCTTCCATGGCACTATTGTTTCTTTTATTTCTGTTGGAATAAAAAAGAATGAAAATTACAAAAGTTAACATTCTCCATATTTATTTGAACCTAGTACTTTTGTGACGTAGGTATTACAAAAAAAAAGAAAAAAACCATAAAGTGATTGAAAATCATAGAAGTATACCTTCCCCATATTTATGTGATCTTGTACTTTGGTGACGTTATACTTGTACTATGTATAAGAGCCCAATCTAAAAGCACTTAATAGTGGCAACAGTTCGGTGATTTAAATCAACCGGACTAATGCGACCTTTTAGTTGCAGTAGTTCAGTTGATTTAAATTGCCGAACGAATGCAACTAAAAAGTTGCATTAGTTCGGTTAACCGGACTAACAACCAAACTACTGCAACTAAAGGCTTTACCAAATACCAACCTACTCGCTTCTAACCAGAGGCACAGAATAATTACAAGTCCAGAGGTCAGAATTTATAACCTCTGGTATTGTTGTAGGTTCAATGATCATTTTGGATTTCTTCAACAGAAAAATGCACCACTCTCTGAATGTCTCTGTGATAAGAAATAATTATTTTTAAAATGTACCTATACTTATTTATTATTTAATAGTTTTGTTTTCAGATATATTATGCAGATTTACGCATCTTGCATGTAGATGCGTTATTTGGTGGTGCAAGCCATGACTCACACATTGGGAACCTATGCCAGGTGAAAGCTGGAATGCAAAGACTCCATCAGATGGGACAGATCTTCTGGTTCTTGGGTAAGTGCCATCATAAAACAATTATTAAACTAATGTTAGCTGATTCTCCCACTGGCGACGCGCCCCGTCGCGGAGCGTGGAGCACCAGATTTAATGTTGCATGCAAGTACGTCAGTTTGTATAGAAAACATGCCGGAGAAATGTGCGTCGCCAGTGTGATAATCGCCATCCTTTGCACTTTGCAGAAGGGTACACAGGGAATCACCCAAATACTTAGATTAACCCTTTAACTGCCGCCGGTCGGATTAAAAAATATTATTAAAAATTTAAGTAATAAATACTACTTAAAAATATTTGTCTGGTAAATCCATTCTGATATCTGATAATAATTGTACAAAAAAACCGGCCAAGAGCGAGTCGGACTCGCGCACGCAGGGTTATAGCAGCAACAGAAATAATTTCTGTTGCTGCTATAACAACAAATACAAAAACAGAATAAAATAAATATTGAAGTAGGGCTTCCATACAACAAATGTAATTTTTTTGGTACGGAACCCTGCGTGCGCGAGTCCGACTCGCTCTTGGCCGGTTTTTTTTGGTCTGAAAATTTCAACTGTCTAGCTATCACGGTTCATGAGATACAGCCTGATGACAGACGGACAGCAGAGTCTTAGTAAAAGGGGCCCGTTGTTACCCTTTGGGTATGGAATCCTAAAAAAGATACTACAATCTCTTATTATTTACAGACAATAACAAGAATGCCAGGCCCAGTGGGGAGAGAATAGAAGAAGCAAGATTGCAATATGAAGTAGTCCAAGTCATCATCATCAGCCTATCATCGTCCACTGCTGAACATAGGCCTCTCCGAGTGCACGCCACTGAGCACGATCCGCGGCTACACTCATCCAGTTTATGCCAGCCACCTTACTAAGATCGTCGCTCCACCTTGTCTGAGGGCCTTCCACGCTACGTTTGACGATACGCGGTCTCTACTCAAGAACTTGTCTGCCATCGGTTCTACGGTTTAGTCCAAGTATCTTAAGCCATTTGTTATTTGATTTATATTATTAATCTATGTATCTTAAGTGAAGAGTGCGCAGTTTGCACACTAGCGCCGCCATTGGATCGAGAATCATAATGCTTAAAAGCTTAAATTAACACGAAATTGTGAATTATCTCTGTAGTACACTCCGAAAAAGCTTTGTGGTACTTTTTATCGCTTAAACAATATTTTCTAGCCTGCCTTTTTAACCGACTTAAAGGAGGTTCTCAGTTTGACCTGTATGTATGTATGTTTGTCTGCGATTATCTCGCGTTTTGCTAAACTGATTTTGATGCGGTTACTGTCACGTTGCGGAAGGTAACGGAGCAAAATTTAGAAGAAAATGAAACGAAAGAACTGAAATTCAGAAGTTTATTTTAAAATGTCACGTCCTAGGGTTACAGAAATTTTGAGGTACTTACAAACGAAGCAGGCTGAAGCGGCGAGCGTACACGAAAGGAGAAGGTTTTAGTATTTTAACCGACTTCAAAAAGAAGGTTCTCAGTTTGACTCGTATGTATGTATGTTTGGCCGCAATTATCTCGCGTTTAGCTGAACCAATTTTGATGCGGTTTTTAGAAAAGTATTTGTTACATTTACGAGAAGGTTTTGGTATTTTAACTGATTTCAAAAGAGGAGGTTCTCTTCTCAGTTTGATCCGTATGCATGTTTGTCCACGATTATCTCACGCTTGGCCAAACCGATATTTCTACATAGATAATATATCTTATACAGAGAAGGTATTATCAATCACATCAAATCACAATGACCTAGGGAGGCTAGTGGGGCTTTTAGAATAAAAAAAGTTGTCCTTCAGCCCCACCCGACTCCAATAGACGTGTTTTATTACAATGATTATGCGTATCTAGTGATGAATATTATTTCTTGCTTTTTAGAGGTAGCGTAGGCTTTTGAAGTCGGCTTTTTGTTTTTTAAAACAATTTTAGTTCATTTATTTAAATTTTGTTGTGGCCACTTTTAACAATAAAACTCCATTAAACTAAACGACAGGCTATGAATATTGTTTAAGGAATAAAAAGTACCACAGCTTTAATTATGGAGTGCACTGTCTGTAACAGAGATAATTCACAATTTCGTATTTATTTAAGCACGTTCCAATGGCGGCACTTGATTGCAGACTGCGCGCCCTTAAGTCATTAGTTATTATATTTATATACAATATGTAACAAAAACTCAGATACTGAAACAGGTGATGGTGATCCTACATGGTTACTAGATCGAAACAAAAAAATTCATACTCCCATACGAAATGTTGGTCAGCTAACCGATTTCTATGGAAAGGCGAAAAAAATCGTTTTTGGACAATGTTCCTTGAATAATGTTGCTCAGTTTTAGCAACACTGTCACTTGTTTCAGTATCTGACAGGGTTTTTGTTACACCCCGTATTAGTACCTGAACTAAGACATTGGTTATTTTTATGTAATTTATTTTATTTGTTTAACTTTAGATATTTTTTTGTATGGTTGTTTCTGTACGATTGATTAGTTTCACTTTGTATTCAGAATTATACTACTGTGATGTCAAAAATTAATTTGATTGTTAGTTTTAAGAGCGCACCGAATCTCCACTAGCGCCGCCAATTAATAAAAAAAACATTACAACGAAATAATTATGTTTAATAAAATTCTAAAACGTATAAAGACTTGTAAAATTTTTTTGTATGCTTTAATTCTTAGTATATATATATGTTCGCGTGTAGTTACAGTTTAGATTAACTACACAAACACATTTTAAACCAGAAAAAAACGCATACAAAAATAGTTTACAACTTTCCTAGTTTTTATACGTTTCAGAATTTCTTTAAATATAGTTATTTCGTTAAAATGTTTTTTTCTTGATTGGCGGCGCTAGTGGACACGCTATAATTAAGGCGCGTAGTCTGCACACTGGCGCCGCCATTGGAACGAGAGGAATAGTGCTTAAATAAAGACGAAATTGTGAATTATCTATCTGTAGTGCACTCCGTAGAAGCATAGAAGTTTTGTGGTACTTTGCTTTACTTTCTAGTCAAATATCGATTCCAAAATGGGTCCCCAGACTGCGTGCCCTTAATTTAAATTTTTACTTACGAAATACAAAATTGTATCAGGAACTTCTGTAAGGATAGCTGTATTGTGTTAAAAAATAAATAAAAATTAAAATTAGCTTTGTCTGTAATAATCAGTCCTTGTTTCTTGCACGTTCTTCTCAGGGGATATAGGATCAGAAAAACCTAACCTCTTGGCACGGCCGCCATACGAATACGAAAGAGTATATTGCTAAACCGCTAAAATAGCATTTGTGCCTTGTGGAAAATTAATTTCAGTTTTATAATTTTAGTTTTTGCCCTACAAATAGGAGTACCTACTATACTTAGTTGTAGGCGTAAGTAGTGTAAAACAGGGAGAAGTTTATATAGACATATAGACCTAATACCACCACACTGCGCATGGCCCGACACGCACTTGGCCGGCTTTTTTTATTACAAAACTACTAATCACAATAGGAAAACAACTACTCTATGGTTTAGAAGTAATGTTATGCAATTGCCGCGATTATTTTGAGTTATATTTTTTATTTATAGCATTTACGCCTGCCTAATTGTGAAGAGCAACGCTTATAGTAGAATTTTGCTCTTAGAATTTTTTCAGGCAGGCGTTTTTGCTTCTTTTAAAGATTTAATTTTTACATTAAACCAAGAGCGGATTTACAAGGGGGTTTTTTTGTGTACTGTGAAGATTCTATGCTAAGGCGATTCTCACACTGGTGCCGCGACCCTTCGCTGAAGAAATGTTTGAGGTGATTAGTCTCCTCAAGTGGCGCCCTCATTTTAATTAAATTTATTGCTCGCTAAGTACGTAATGTATAGAAAATTCAAACATTGAGATTGAAGCTAAGGTTTTATTGTTTATTTACAAACAATAACTTCTGTAAAATATAGTTCGTTGTAGTAGTAGTAGCAAAAGTGCCAAAATTGGCCACTTTCTGCTTTTTTGCCTACTACTACTACAAGGAACTATATTTTACAGAGGTTATTGTTTGTAAATAAACTATAGAACCATAGCTTTAATCTTAACGTTTGAATTTTAGGTAAAACATGTATTTACGGAGCAATAATTTATTCAAGGTGAGGGCGCCAGAGTGAACCCTAGTGGGTACTGCTAGTACAGTAATGGACGAATATGTACAGTTATGGTCGATTATTATTTGCCCGTCTTGTTTTTTCTGAGGGATGCCCCTCCCAGATAAACATCCTGGTTCCGCCCTTGCGTTAAACCTTCGATTATTCTTACAATTTTGACAAAAAAAAAACACTAATAAAACTAGCGACCGCCCGCGACTTAGAGAGCGTGGACAGTTTTTCTTCTATCCCTTGGGAACAGTACTTCTTTTGGGATAATAGGTAGGTACCCTGTCTTTCTTTGTACCCCTGACAACGTGTATGCATGATGATCGGAGCCGTACCTTCCAACCCGAAAAATAGTACTGTACCCGAGAGATAACAAGCGAGGAAGTCGCAAGCAGCCGCTAGGATGTTAGGTATTATGTTATAAATAAAGTAAAATGTTTGTCTGGAGAAAAGTAAAAAAAAAAGTTATAAGAAATGATTAAGTTTTTATTAAATTAACAAGTAATTAAATTAATGTGGATAACATTGCTTAACTTCATTTTTATTCCCCTAATTTTGTACGTATAATAATCGACATCTTTTAATTCTCATTACATTACAAAAACGTAGTCTGTTCGGAAAGAGAACCGACTTGGGATTTATGCTTGATCACCGTTTTTGTCATGTTGACGGCACTGTATACGTAATTAATTATAGTGCGACTATCTTGATAGATATCAAGATATTACAGTCGCACTTAAACGTTAAAGTGCTGTCAACATGACAAAAACGGTGATCAAGCACAAATCCCAAGTCGGTTCTCTTTCCAAACAAACAGACTCTATGTACATATTGTGATAGAAATAAAAAAAAAAACCGTCAACAAAACACGCACGGGCGGCGCGGCGTGCGTTAAAATCAACTTTTGCACGCTGCTGTACTGTCATCGAAAACACACATTTTAGAGCAACTGTATTGAAAACAATTATGAAATTAGATGAATCTGATGCAAGCTAGAGGTTTAGAAATTAATTTTCTTCTTTGCTCTCAAATCTCTCGCCTTTAAATTTTTCTGTGATTTTGGGAAAGAAGTAAACAAGAAGCTTATAACCCCAATGGAGATTGCACGGCTAGTGTCATAGTGAAGATAGAAAAAATGTCCTTGAGTGACGTTACGGCTTATTGCTATCTCTTTTTTTAGTGTTACAATACGTTTTCGTTTCTCACGAACGAACGAACGACGAACATCGAACACGTATTGTCACACTAAAGAAAGAGATAGCAATAAGCCGTAACGTCATTCAAGGACATTTTTTCTATCTTCACTATGACACTAGCCGTGCAACCTCCATTGGGGGTATAAGCTTCTTGGAAGTAAACAACGCTGATTATGGCGGAAAGTATACATTTCCGCCACGTTCGGTCTCCTTGTAGCCGCCGCTCCCCTAGTCCGCGCCGGGCTCCTCGCGGACGCGCCGCACCGCTACATCCAGCGCCCCCGCGCCGGAGCCGCTCCTGTAAAAATTACATATCTCTTAGTAACTGCATGTTGCAATGGCAGGATAATTTCATACAGCTAATAATGTTGTACTAACTACCCTATTTGACTGATTTTTGAGTAGTGTGGTTTAAAGTGGTTTAAGCGAGATTATATTTTGTCATCCTGCAGTTGAATGGTATCAAAGAAAGGTTACAAAAATACCGAGACAAAAGAACGTAGACTAAGAGACGAGATTGGGGTATCTAAATCACCGCCCCCCCGGAATAGTACCTGAAAGAAACACTGGCGACGTGAGGTCGCGACGTGTCGCACATCAGTATCGCTGCCGAAGTTGGAGCAACAAAACGATGCATCTCACAAAAACTACCTACATGAACAGTGTTCTAAAAGATAACATTTGGAAAAAAATAGAACTGCTGCTGCAGTGTGCGGTTGGCCTCGAATTCACGACCGCAGTGACATGAGGCGGCGACACGTCGCGGCTTCATGTCGCGTGTCGCTTGCCTCCAACTTGCACCTTAGTTGAGACTTTTAAAATACTAACGGCCGGTTTCTGAATTGAGAAATTCAAATTGAGCACTACTTAAGTACAAATTTTGTATAGGTGAGTAAGATTTGAGTAGTGCTCAACTTAAATTTCTCAATTCAGAAACCGGCCGTTAATGGCCATTATGATATTCCAAACTTTGACAAGATGCTGACGCAGAAAAGTAATGCTCACTCAAGAGGAGCTTCAAACTTGTAAAAACAATTTCAAACAACAACCCCCACAGGCACTTTTTGAGCAACAGAGTAGTCAAAGCATGGAACAAGTTGCCGGAACAGATAGTCTCAGTCGACAACTAAAGCCAATTGGACAAACATCTATTAATGTTAAAATAAAGCAGAGATCCACGCTTGTCCTGATGACATTGTGCCTCCTCTTCGCTGAAACAAACACACAATGTCTTAATGTCCTCTATCTGCCAGTGAAAGTCGGTTAAAATCGGTTCAACTACATCGGAGATAAGACCCAGACAAACATCAACTTACTTAATTTGTAGATAATAATTTTTTGTTATGTTTAGAAATTCCTTTTAGAAAACACTAATGTGGACGGGCGCTGGATGGGCCTGCAGATGCAGCCTGCGACAGGCCTATAGATGCAGCCTCATCAACTGAAAATGAAAATATATAGATTAAACAATAGCTTCTTAGAATAATAACACCTAGAACGATAATTCCCTATAAAGTGCGCTGGCAAAAGTGAGGCAACTAAAACAGCCAAAATGGCGCCATTTTCATATTTTGATTGTCCATTATTACATAATCATACCCAATAAGTACAAAACAGTTTCAATTTCAAAAATTCACCTTTAGGAGATGAGTTATTAAATTATTGGATTTTAGTTATGTATAAAGGATATAAATCTGAGAACTGGGAACTCACTTTGCATACAAGGACACGGCTTCTAGGTGTTATTATTCTAAGAATAGCTTATAATTTTAGCAGTTTTGGCTGATCAGTCAGACGAACTTTGTCTCTCATAATTCAATTAATGAGTTATCCTAACTGTACTAATGTAATCAAATGTGAAAGTTAAGAACATAAATATGTAGTGGACAGATTTGTAGCATCTTTGTATTTACCTACATTCACAAATAAATGAAATTGAAAATACAGGTACTTACTCTACTAAAACACAAGAATGAAATTGAAACAGTATTATATTAAAAAAAATATTCCCATTTGCCCCCGCTACCATGGCGGCAAAGCTTGAAGGGGGCAGATAAAATTGATGCATTTGCTGCAGCAACAAATAGGTATCGACTCTGCTTGTATATTAATATTGCTTTGCCCAAGGACAGAGCGTTGATATTTTATCAGAAACAGACATTAATTTAAGTCATAGACTGTTGTGGGAAATACAAATTAAGAATATTGATATACATAATATATTATTAAGCGAGTGAGGTGCATTTTGCTGAGCTTTCAAACTTTTGACACATTGTAAAGGATCACTTACTTGTTTCCACTCCTTGACACTTCTACTATTATTTACTACATTTAAACTTGAGGCCGATGCCTCCCTCATGGCTAAGCTAATCATTTGTTGCTCAGCCTGCGAGCCACTCAGTTGTGTGGCTCTGGCTGCACTCCAGCCATGCCACCAATACCTCCAGCTGCGCCTCAGACACTTGATGTGTTGCAGGCATCTGAAATGCGTTAAAAGAAACTAAAAACCTTTATAATAATAATAAAAGCCTTTATTCTCTGACCATAGTTTCAACAATAAATGAATAATTAAACCTAAATATTATTGTTTTATTCCTTCTTTTCATGTTGTGGCATCACCATCCTGCAGTTGGTCAGGCTGTCCCCGGACATAGGCCTCCTCCAGGCACCTCCACCCCTCTCTGTTACATGCTGTCCTCCTCCAGCCTTTCGGCAAATCGTCCTCCCATCTCTTAATTTGCCTTCCTCTTCTCCTTTTTCCGTCCCTTGGATACCATTCAGTGATATCTTTAGTCCACTTCTTTGTTTTGAATCTCCACATGTGCCCCGTCCAGCGCCATTTTAGAGTTTTTACCTTTTTTATCACGTCTATCACTTTTGTTTTTGCTCTGATGGTTTTGAGTGTTTGTCTGTCTGATAGACGGACACCCAGCATACTGCGCTCCTTCGCGTCTCCTCAAAAACCTTTATAGACAAGCAAAATGCAAGTGGTTAACCATCAGCAGAAAAGCTTTAACCTTTTGTTATAAAAGCACCATATACAAAGAAGTAACTTTTGTGTATAAATCTACGCTTTGATTAGTTCGATTTAATTCTATTCTTTGAAGATAATAATATGAGATCACACTCGAACCCAGTCCTAAAACAAACTATTCGCTGACAATGATACCTATTAAAAGTAGCTAACTTTCAGTTAAGTATTCATTTCAATCATTTCAAATTACAGTAAGTAGGTACCTTAGTAAAACTGAATCCAATTAATTATAATCACAAACAAAAATATTTATTTTACTATGAATATTTTTTAGGTTAAAAGTAATAAATAAATGTCAACATAACGCGTTTTATTATGCTTATGCAATTTATAACATTTTATTAATGTATCGACAAATTTACCTAACAGAGCTAAAATGATACATATAATAAGCTTTTTCGTTAATTATAGTAATGTTTAAAATAAATCCGGCATTCTATTTAGTCAAAAACTTAAAATGATTCAATTGATTCACTATGATTTTGAATCATAAATGCGCGAACGAAACGCAGACTCTCGTCATTCAATAACGTTCATTCGCGATTGCTTTAGCAAAGCTTTAGCCAGAGCTAGAGCACGGGAAAGTTGGGCGGTCGCTGAAAGCGATAGCTTTAGCCAGAGCATTGCTTTGGCTCTGGATCTGGCTAACGCTATCGCTTTGAGTTGGGCGGTCGCACCGCCGGAGATGTCGATTTGTTTTTCGGAGGAAGGCAACTCACCACAGCAGGAATACGTAAACTCAAGAGCAAGAACCAAAGTGCAATTGCACACATCCATTGGTGACCAACTTAATAACTTTAAGGATGAAGTAAGAAAGATGATCTCATATCTTACGACTACGCACGGTAAACAGCTTGCGGAAGTCAACGCTACGCTGAAAACAATTAAAGACTCAAATCATAATATCGAGGGTGCTGTTACCTTTCTAAGTGCGCAAAATGAAGAGTTCAGAAATAAAATAAGCGAATTGGAGAGTCAAGTAAAAGAGGATAGAGAATATATTAGGCTGCTGGAGAGTAAGATGGAGGAGGGCCAAATAGCAAGTCGTAAAGCAAATTTTGAAATTAAGAATGTGCCGAGAAAAGAAAATGAGACCAAAAAGGACCTAGTAGATATGGTTGTTTGCCTTTCTAATAACATTGACTGCAAAATAACACAGTCTGATATTAAGGATGTATATAGAGTTCGTAGTAAGAAGCCAGAACTCTCAAATACGCCTATTATTGTTGAGACAAACTCCGCAATATTGAAAATGGATTTTCTTAAGATGGCCAAAGTGTTCAACACTAGACATCAAACAAAACTCCGAGCTAAGCACGTAGGGCTGAAAACTAACGAAGAAGTCCCGATTTATCTGTCAGAACATCTAACAGCGAACAGCGCTCGCCTGTACTACCTCTCCCGTGACCTGGCTAAGTCAAAGGACTATAAGTTCTGTTGGACCGCTTATGGCAAGGTTTACGTCAGAAAAAATGAGCAATCGCCGATTATCATGATAAGAAATGAGGAGCAGGTACACAATCTCATACGCCAAGATTGACTAGATGAAGATGGAGAAATCGCTTATTGCTTATATTGCCTTAATCTTCTTATCTTACTGATTTTTTGCTATGATTTGCTAGTAACCCTCTTTAGCTTTGATTTACTAGTTAATTTATTGAGCTTTTATTTGCAAGTAAATGGAAAATTCGCTTATTGCTCATGTTGCCTTAATTTTGTGACCAAACTGATTTGTTGCCATTTTTTGCTAGTAAGCCTATTTATCTTGAATTTTGTAGTTAGTCTGTTTAGCTTTTATTTGCAAGTAAACATAGTTAGTTTAATTAACATAGACTTGATCAAGACTCTTTTGTACATCACACTTTCTAACACATCCTCACACATGACACATCCTTCGCCCCTTACATACACATACACACGCAATTACACACACAAATACACTCACAAGCTTTTATCAAACATGACACACCCCTCGTCCCTTACAATTACATACACATACACACACAAATACACTTACAAACTTATATCAAAAATATCCGACTCTTCCTTAATATTACATAATCAAACATTAATCTTTTTACAAATAATGTCCGACCTTATTACCATGTGTTTACCAATTTCATATGTTAATGGATAACCTCACTTTACATACACTGAAAGAGATAGACAGCATTGAAATTGCAAGCTCCGTTCTTTGTGACAGCGCTGATATTACTAAACATATAAAAATCGAAAAAAATGATCTTACTGTCATTTGCCAGAACATAAAAAGCATTTACTCTAATTTTGACGGTTTTTTACTGACTTTGAATAGCCTGGCAATTAATACAGATATTATAATACTTACGGAATGTAGACTTGACCCCAACAAACCTATACCACACTTGAATAATTACTGTTTTTACTCAAAAATGCTTGTAATATGGTCATTATTTTGACAACCTTCTTTGAGCAAAGTCGGGGTTGCCGCGCTCCTCCGATGGTGACGCGGCAAAGTTGTATGAGATTTCATTATTGTCTTGTTTTAGCTACCAGCAATTTCCTTTGAGAATCCATTATTGTCGAGTTTTGTTTCAAATATAAAACGCCACACCTATCGCTCTCTCGGTCACACTCGTTGTGGTAAGCGCGGTGAGCCGCATTTTCAATCCCATTCTTTATCTGCGCGGGTGTTGTACATTGAGGGGAGAAAACCCTATTACACAGGTGATATTTGTATTTTTATGTATAATTTGTATGGAAAAATATAAAAAACTCGCACTTGACCGTTTTTTGACCTTTTATTAAATGCCTTTTAACCACTTCCGTGGTACCTTAGGGGGTCGAAAAAAACCTTATTTTTTGGCTCCGACGCACCGTTTCTGAGATATTTGCATTTTTGTATTTTTTTCGAAATTAGGTTATACGTACCCACTATAGTAGTAGGTAGTACTCGCATTTTTGAGTAAAGCACTATACAAGCCTTGGTCCACAATGACTGCACTGCTGGCCACGTTATGATGGCCTCGAGCTAAGCTAAACTATGCTCTCGGCGTTCAAGCTTGGTCATCATTGCAGCCCTTGCTGTCCGCGCTATGAAGGCCTCGACCTCCGGTCTCGGCCTTTATTTCAGCTTGGCCATCAAGGGCTGCAATGCTGACCGCGCTGTGACGGCCTGGACCTGCGCTAAGCTCCGCTCTCGGCCATCATAATCGCTGCCAGCAACGTAGTCATTATATACCGCGGCAGTAATGTACTATTATTTCACTACTAGCTACTTAAATCAAAATTATGGGGTAGTAATATATATTAAAAATACTTTGAAACATACCATCAAGGAAGTTAAATTAGTTCAGGCATCTTGCCTTCAATTGGAAACTCTAGATAGTATTCTTTTGGGTATTTACAGATCGCCATCTAATACAAACGCATCTGTTTTCATAGACTCTTTATGTACACATAGAGAAACTTTAAATGCTACTAACAGTGTTGTGGTCGCAGGTGATATAAATATTAACATTGCTCCTAAACCAGATGAGCGGTCTCAAGAGTATCAAAACCTTATACAGTATTTAAATAAGCTATCGTCATTGGGAATACTAGCAGGACACACTTTACCAACAAGAGAAAACAGTTGCTTAGACCACTTTATGATAAAAATGAACACAAAAAATTCAAGGCTTCTATTGCTGTTCTTGCTACGTCTACTACTGACCATTATTCTACATTCCTTGCTATATCGAAAGCTAAAAACCGCCCAAACATAAAAAAGACTAAAACCATAATAGATTTTGAAACCGCTCTAAAACATCTTCAAGAAAAAAATATCTCCGAGTTACTTTATTGTGATGACCCCAATGTAGTGATCTGTGAGTTAATTAAAAAAAATTGCGAAAGTATTAAGGAAAATTCCAAGGTTACTTTAATAACAAATAGAAAAACCATTTTAAAACCCTGGATTACTACTGGCATTTTACGCTGTATTAAAAACAGGAATAAACTACAAAGAAAATGGCAAAAAGAACCACATAATGAAATAAACAAACTAACATATAGACGGTATAGGAACTTCTGTAATAATTTAATTAAAAAACTAAAAAGAAAATATGACAGAGAATTGCTTTCTAAATCAATGACAAATAATAAAACACTATGGAAAAACATAAAACAAATTACTTATAAAAACAAAACTAATAACTTAAATACGGAACTTCTAAATATAAAATCTGACCCCGCTGAATCAGCAAATTTGGTGAATAGCTACTTTGCAAATATTGGTAAAGACCTTGCATCTGCCTTCGTGCGCCCTCCTGGAGCCATGATGTCATTAGACTCAATTTGTGAAAATAACTCTCAACAAGCGAACTCATTTGTATTACTTCCTACTGATTGTGAAGAGGTAAATAGGGTCTTGATCGGCTTAAAAACTGATAGTGCTCCGGGTTTGGATAATATCCACACGAGTTTCCTTAAACTCGCTAAGAATCTGATTGTTCCAGTCATTACACACCTCGTCAACCTATGTTTCGAAAAAGGCTTATTCCCTACTGCGTTGAAACAATCCATTAGAACACCAGTGTACAAGGGTGGGGAGAGAGAAGATGTCAGCAATTATAGACCTATCTCTGTACTACCATCGATCTCCAAGGTGCTGGAAAAACTGATCAACTCAAGACTCCTTAATTATTTAAATAAATTTAACATAATTTCCACATCACAATTTGGCTTTCAGCAAGGAAAGTCGACGGAGGATGCAGTGAATGCCCTTAGCTCGCTGGTCGTAGAAAAATTAGATAAGGGTAAAAAGTGTCTGGGTGTTTTTCTAGATTTAAAAAAAGCGTTTGACACAGTCTCTCTCTCTATCCTTGTGCGAAAATTTGAAAGGATTGGCATAAGAGGAACCTGTCTTGCTTTATTTCAAAGCTATCTTACTGACAGGAAACAAAGAGTTAAGATAGGGGATTTTGTTAGCGAGGAAGCTGATATTTCATACGGAGTACCTCAGGGTAGTGTCTTAGGACCTACCCTATTTCTCATCTACATAAATGATTTGTGCAATGTTCAAATACCTCACGCTCAAATCTTTTCATACGCAGATGACACCGCAATAATTTTTACATCTGATTCATGGGATAGCGTCAAAATGCACACCGAACAAGGAATGAGTCAAGTTGCTAAGTGGCTTGGATCTAACCTCCTCACACTTAACATTCAAAAAACAAAGTTTATTTGTTTTAGTATAAATAATAGTACTCAACCAAACGACAATTTTAATATCAAAATACATGATTGTGGTAATAATAGTAGTAACTGCGACTGCAGAATTATCGAGAAAGTCACCCAATTAAAATATTTAGGAGTTATGGTGGATAATCGACTATCGTGGCACCCACATATTGATTATATAAGTAGTAGAATTAGGAAATTAGTCTGGATTTTTAAGTCATTGCGACATGTGATACCGAGAGATATAGGAATTGACCGCGCTTCGCCAAATAGTCTGTTGAATAATACAGGGTCACTGGAAATATGACGTATTCCTGCTAAATGGTTATAGATGAGGTCAAAACAAATATTTTTTGTAATATTACTTTTTCTCAAAAAGTTCATAGTTTTTGAGTAAATTAAAATTAAGTTATTTTTTACCAAAAGTACGTTTTCAAAAACAAAAATTTTAAATAAAAGATAACTATTCGTTCAATTCCGGTTTTTTTATTATTTTGGTATAGAAGACAGTCTAAATGTTGATAATGTATAAAAATAAAAATACAAAAAGTACAGATGTTTATAAAAAAATCAATCCTTAAAAGCATTTTTTATTTTTATTTTTTCTGATTTTTTAGAAAAGGCAGCAAATATCTTTAAAAAATTCCTAGTAACTAAGCGTGCATAATATTTTAAAAACATTACCATCTATTCAGCTTTCAGTTGAGGTATAAAACTTAATAATATCTTAAATAAAAAATGAGAAATTAAGACTTAAGTAAATTGCACTCCCATTTCATGTAGCAAAAATTTCCTACTTCGAGCGCTTCGGAGGTGGCCGTATTATCCTACTTATATCATAAATGTGAAAGTTTGCTTGTTTGGATGATTGTTAATCAATCACACAAAACGGCTGAACCGATTTGGATGAAATACGGCGCACAGATAGTTTAAAAGCCGGATTAAAACATAGGAGGATACTATTATCTTGGTTAAAGGTTCCCTAGGGATTTTCTCGAATGTAAATGCGGCTGAAGTCGCGGACGGAAGCTAGTTTGCCATAATGGTCGTGCTTACTAAAAATAATAATAAGAGTTTGGGGACAGGATTATTTTCCGCCGATGAGTCAAAATTTTTACGGACGGCATCAAAATTAACCATGCATATCAGCCATTTTTAAAGCCTTTATGCCAGGCCTTCCTTTTGGCTTGTGAATAGATAGAGCGGATGGGCCATAACCCACCACGTGGACCCAATGTGGATTGGTCAGTGTTAACGACTGTAAATGTAGCCAGGACCAACGGCTCTTTGTAAGGCACATTGTGTTAACAACGACAAATCCGCATTGGGCCTATGTGGTGGGTTATGGCCCGTCCACTTTATCCATCCACAAGCCAAAAGGAAGGCCTGGCATAAAGGCATTAAAAATGGCTGATATGCATGGTTATTTTTGATGCCGTCTGTATAAAATTTTGACTCATTGGCGGAAAATAATCCTGTCTCGAAACTCACTCGGATGAAAGTATTTTTAGTAAGCACGACCATTATGGCGAACTATCTTCCGTCCGCGACTTCAGCCGCATTTACATTCGAGAAAATCCCTAGGGAACCTTTAACCTGTAACTGTTTTTATAAGTGCAATAAAGAGTATAATAACCAAGATAATAGTATCCTCCTATGTTTTAATCCGGCTTTTAAACTATCTGTGCGCCGTATTTCATCCAAATCGGTTCAGCCGTTTTTTGTGATTGATTAACAATCATCCAAACAAGCAAACTTTCACATTTATGATATAAGTAGGATAATACGGCCACCTCCGAAGCGCTCGAAGTAGGAAATTTTTGCTACATGAAATGGGAGTGCAATTTACTTAAGTCTTAATTTCTCATTTTTATTTTAAGATATTATTAAGTTTTATACCTCAACTGAAAGCTGAATAGATGGTAATGTTTTTAAAATATTATGCACGCTTAGTTACTAGGAATTTTTTAAAGATATTTGCTGCCTTTTCTAAAAAATCAGAAAAAATAAAAATAAAAAATGCTTTTAAGGATTGATTTTTTTATAAACACCTGTACTTTTTGTAATTTTTTTTATACATTATCAACATTTAGACTGTCTTCTATACCAAAATAATAAAAAACCGGAATCGAACGAGTAGTTATCTTTTATTTTAAATTTTTGTTTTTGAAAACGTACTTTAGGTAAAAAATTACTTAATTTCAATTTACTCAAAAACTATAAACTTTTTGAGAAAAAGTAACATAACAAAAAATATTTGTTTTGACCTCATCTATAACCCTTTAGCAGGAATACGTCATATTTCCAGTGACCCTGTATATATATCTCTAGTACAGTCTGTCTTAACATATTGCATCACTATATGGGGAGGTGCGGGAAAAACAAAATTTCTAGAATTGGAGCGGGCTCAAAGGTGTCTCATAAAAGTGATGTATTTCAAAAAATGGCGTTTTCCAACTGAAAGTCTCTATCAACTAAGTAACATCCTTTCTGTAAGAAAGCTATATATTGTGCAGAGCACCCTCAAACTTCACAAAACCCTGACATATGACCCGGGTATAATGAACAAAAGAAGAAAAGATATAGTTGCTTATGCTCCAAGAGTTAGGACCAAATTTGCACAAACACAATATCTTGTTCAATCTGCTCACCTCTACAATATTATAAACCGACAGCTATATATATATATGACAAAACACACAATGAATCTAAAAAACTTATAACTAAATGGCTAAAAACTAAAACTTGGGAAGAGACAGAATCACTTCTCTTATTTATAACGTAATAAGTATAGGTACTTAATACAAATTCTAAATAATAAATCTATATATGACATACACACATACATACGCAAACACACTCACACATACACACACACACACAAATACATACAACTGCATGCAAATCTACTTTTTACTTAAGTCTTGGCTTTTATATTGTGATTGTTGGGTAGGTATTTGTGTTTTATTGTTTAGAAGCTTTTAGGTTGTTGTTGTATCTTTTTGTAATTTTAAGTATGTATAATCATTAAGGAGGAGCGGGGCTTCTTAACACAGGCCTTAAAGCTTAAAAGGAAGCTCCAACCCATTTTATCTAATGATCTACATGGAGAACAAATGGAAATAAACATTTTTTATTTTATTTATTATTTAGCGTAGCGTGAGGGACATGGTACTAAAATTTGAAGCCTGGAGAGACCATCACGGCAACCATTTTCATATTGTACGTCAAAATTAGTTCTTTAGACGCACGCTAGTGGCGTTTCAAATAGGCACAAAAACTTAGCTGTCAAGTCATACAGACAGCCAGTCCAGTTAAATAAAAAAAATCTTTTTCATGTCAGTGTTTTGTAATGAAAAATTTTAGTTCCATTTTATTTAATTTCAACTCTTTATGGCCAAGCTGTAAGTTAGCAAGAGAAAGATGAGACAAAAGATGCGTCGAGTTAGGGTTTGTGGCTACTGCGCGTCTTTTGTCTTGTTTTTATCTTGCCAAGTTACATGCCGGGCAGTATAAAATATTGAACATTCCATACGAATTACTTTCAATGGTTAAAATTTACTCTGTTGCGATGAATCACAATATTTACCATACGCGTAGCCGTCGGTCGCCTCAATCTGTTAACATTCTCGGAGTGAAATTGGAGCGTATGTATAAAGGTGCGGGCACATTAGTCTGACGGCACGTGTTAACACGCCGTATTTATATGGACGTGTTATAATATAAGTGTGATCCTAGTGCGCATACATTTATTATGAAAAACCATGTCATCTGACGGCGTGTTAACACGTGGCGTCAGATTAATATGCCCACACCCTAAACCTTGCTGTAGGATTCGACATGATTTACAAATAAATTAAGTAGGTACCTAATAATTTTTCATCGTCCAAGGAAGCTTGTGACAGTCGTGGTATAACTTTCTTGGGAACAACTACAAAGTGTATCGGTGCCTGTTGATTTTTCTTTGCATCAAATGCTGCACACTGCAAATTATTTTCAATGGTTAAAATGTATACTGTGGTGGGTGAACGATGACTTAGCGATTAGCCTGCTGGAATTCACCCATGACTGTTTCGTGACGTCACTAACGTCAGTCAGCGTGCGTGCGGTGCGGCCATTTTTGTTTTGAAAATTGTAAGTTAGTAAAATTTACCAGAAAATCGAAAATGGGTGAAAATCTACTAATAACAGATATATTCACCAAATTCCAAAAGGACCTTGATGCTGATCAAGAACTTCGCGAGGTATTCACATAAAAATAATACATAAACTAAACTTATTTGATGAATTTTAAGGCCGCTATTTGCAAATATATATTTTGTTTTGCTATTTCGCTTCAAAAACTGGTTCAATTTGTACCTTAAATTATACGACAGCTGTAGTTATCATGAATATGATAGAATTTTCGTATTTTATTTGCTTTTCATTTTTTTAGGTTATCCGTACAATATGCAAAGATTTGCAACAGTCGTCGCGAGAAGCGGTGACTATATTGCAAATTATTCATCATAAGGAGGAAGCCAGTAAGTACAGTGTAAAATTCACTATCCTTACTAATATTATAAATGCGAAAGTCCGTTTGTTTGTTACGCCTTCACGTCCTAACTACTGAACCGATCATCATGAAATTTTGCATACACGTCAGGGGTACAGAGAAGGACATAGGGTACCTTTCATCCCGAAAAAAAGTATAGTTCCCGAGGGATAGCAAAAAACGTTTCCACGCAGACGAAGTCGCGGGCGGCCGCTAGTAATTAATAAGTTATTCACAAAGAAAATCCATAATATTATGTTTAGAGATTTTGTACCCAGTGCCGGATTAAGACTACTTGGTGCCCTAAGCAGGGCGCCTGTGGGCCCTCTATATAGCGTTACTGTCTACGTAAGGGAGGCTGTTTGTTTATGATATGCACAAAATTTTTCAGAAATATGCCAGGCTATAGCTAAAAAAACATCTGGGCAGAGCGATTTTTAGTCAATTTCATCCACTATTCTCGTTTTTTTTCCGTGCCGATTATGGTGCCCCCCAGACGTGATGCCCTAAACAATTGCTTATTTGTTTGTGGGTTAATCCAGCGCTGACTGTACCCGACTAGATACTGTGTTTAACCCCAGTAAATACTCATAAATTCCAAACAAATTAATGGGTTCAAATTGGTCTTGCCCATTTTTATATGAAGCTATGTAGGTTGAAGTTAAAATGTAATATTTTTCAGTTATTCAAGCATGTCAAAAGGCTCGTGAAATCTTTACTAAAGCGCAACAAGGATATGCCAAGCTCAAGGAGACTGTTCCGTCAACTGATTACTTCAAGTGAGATTTATGCAATACTATTTAGGATCGTTAATTTGAAATCATTTATATCACTAGCCTAGGGCTGCCAGATGCCCCATATTTTACAGGTCACCTCGTTTTTTCAGACTAAGATAATAGAGAAACCCGTAATTGAGAATGTAAAATAAGGGGTAAAAGAATCTTTGGTCTTAATTATCTTCATAAAAAACAGCTGTTTTGTTTCCCATAAAAAATCTAAACCCCTATATTTTTTATGCTTGCCTTGTAACCTCAAGAGAACGCATAAGAGAACTGTCTTTAAATTTTTTTAAAACCAACCTCACTAAATGGCTTTGTGATAAGCACTTAAGGAATTCATGAATCAAAACTATTGACTGTTGCTTTATCTTTTTGACTGTTAATTTATCTTAAGGCTCCGTTATGCGAAATCATTTTCTTTAAGTGTAAAGAGTATGGAAAATAACCCCACTTTTGCACTTTTTCGATGTTTTTCGTTGTTTTTTCATCTTTATCTTTAGCACAATTATCTGTCTTGAAAAATAGTTATTGGAGCAACTGCACAGTACATTAAAGTGTATTTTGATGTAGAATTCAATATGTTTATGCTATTAATTAGGCCAAAAATATGGCCCGCGACAAGCGCTTTTGATGATATTCTGATTTTTTTTACAATCATCTGTTAGGTTTATACAAAATTTAATGTTTGTAGCAACTAGATAAACTCTTTAGCTTGTCGTATGATTTTTTTGGTGGACTACAAGTTTACGTTTTCTATATAAAGATATGGCCCGTGCAAACCATGTTTTCCTATTACCGCCCCTTAAACATGTGTGGTAATAATATGATTTGAATTTTTTGTGATTTTTAATTATCCTGACATTTTCTGTATTATTTTACTTAATGACTCACCCCCTTACTAATAAAGATTGAATAGCAGATGTATAGTTACACAATGGTTACTCTCTGTCAAACTATTTGAATTTGACATTAAAAAGAAAGTGACAAAACACTGTGTAACTATGCAGCTGCTATACAATCTTTATTAGTAAGGGGGATATGATTTGAATCTTTTGTAATTCATAGTGTCTTGACATTTTTTATATTTTAATACCTTATTGATTATTAAATATCTATATTTGATATTATTTTTCTCATTATTAATTTTGTTCTCCATTTTTTATAATTTTGCAAACTGTATGTTCAGCGAAACATGTTGGCCATATTATGATAACTACAACTTAACCATGTTCCTAGCAAAATAAAATTATTCTATTCTATTCTTAAATCAAGTAGTGGTAGGTGGCAAACCTACATTAGCCAGGAAACAGTTTCTAGTTTTTTCAGTGTATTACTTATGTACACACAATTTTTCTACAAGCTTTTCCATTCATCTCATTCAGCCACTGGTATTATTGTTTCACTTAAAATGATCAATAAATACATAATTTTAACCATTATTTCTAATCTTGTAGGTACCACGACCACTGGCGTGGCGTGACACAACAGTATTGCTTCCTGATCGCTCTTGTGATCTGGTTGGAGGTCGGCATATTAGCATCTCACGAGACTATTGCCGAAGTTTTGGGGAGTAAGTTGATTTTTTTATTGAACATCATCACAAAGTCATTGCTTTGATTCAGAAGTAGCTAAAAACACTTGTGTTATGGTAGTGGGAGTAGCTTATTATTTGATTATCCTTGTACCGATGGGCTTCTGTATGTTAGTACAATAATGGTGGCCGAGTAATTGGAAACACCAGTCGATTTTCATACAAACGAGGTGACTTTGAAGCCTTGGTTCTCCGCCAAGTATTGACCTAGCTGTGATCTGATGATGGCCATCCAGGGAGTGAATGGAGGAGATCCAGATTACTATACACACCCAACTGATTTGATCAGCATTACAAGAGCTATTTGGATATAAAAAAAAATAGCATGAAATAGCGTGAAAATAGCATTTAAATGTATGGAAATCCTGAAACTAAGAACTCTGATCCTTGCAGCTCTTAGAATGCTTATCACACCAGTTGGGTGTGTATATATCTGGATCTCCTCCATTCACTCCCTGGATGGCCATCATCAGATCACAGCTAGATCAATCCCTGGCGGAGAACCAAAGCATCAAAGTTACCCCGTTTGTATAAAAATCGACTGGTGTTTATAATTATCCGGCCACCACTGTATATTCTGTCGCTAGTAGTGAAATAAGGTTGTCTTTGAACAGTATTTCTCACAAAAAGTATTACACATTATTTGTCAACAACAGAATTTAATAAACCTCTTCTCAGTTACAGATGCCTAATTAAACCTGTAAAATATTCTTTCTGAATATGAATAATTTGAAGTGGTTGTTAGAATAAAGTTATGAATGTATTGTTTCCTTTCGCAGTTAGTTCAGTGGAAGAAAAGGAGGGCTTCCATTTGGATATAGAAGATTACCTTGTAGGTTTACTCATGATGTGCTCAGAATTGGTAAGTATTTTTTTAATCAAGTATACTTAAATTCTATTATTTAAATTAAATAACAAAATCAAGAATTAATATTTTTTTTATTGACTACGGGATAGTGCTTAGTCTTCACCTCACCTGATGTTAAGTGACGATTAGGCTAAAACACACTATATCTGGAATCCTCATCACTGAGGAACTGGCTATCTTACCTCTAACTGCCGGAACACAACAATATTTGAATTGTTGTTATGGCGTCAGACTTAGGTAAGATGGTGGTAGCTAGCCAGGCGGACTTGAAATAAGTCCTACCACCAACCAAACGGAGTACAAATGTACCCCCCCTGGGAATCGAACCCGGGACCCCTGCATCTTACGCGGGTGGGTGAACCACTAGACCACAGAGGCGGTTAAATCAATTAATGTATGTATTGTATTTGTTTTTCAGTCCCGGTATGCTGTAAACTGTGTGACCCAAGGGGACTACGCAAAGCCATCGCAGATATCTAAATTCATAATGGAACTCAATGCCGGCTTTAGGTATGATTAAATAAATAAAAATCGTATTAACCTCTTGAGTATTGGCTGTAACCTATAGTTACACAAAAAAGTGTGCCTTTAAATTATTAACCAATTTGAGTGTCCGATAGCAATAGATTCAGTTTTCTATCGGCTAAATACCTAAACGATTCTTAAAGTTCCATCTTATCTTAAATTCAAATAAGTTGTCAAGATTTGATAGAAACTTTATGAAACTGATAGCTTCCTTAAAGTTAAGGAGACCTTAAGTAAAGATTTTAGCTAAGAAGCCTTTCAGTATTTGGCTGTATGTTCGTCATTTGTTAGTTACGATCGTCTGGCTATGGTTTATTCATTAATAACAGAATTATATCAAACAATATGCACCGCCTTCGATCGAGAATATCATAGATAACTAAAACAGTACGTAAAATGGCACCTCAAATAGCGTTCCACTTACATACTTGGCGCTTATTTTGTACATAATCACCTCTTATTTTGTACTAACTCACATTTTATATCACTTATTTTGTACAAAATAACATCTTTTATCTTTTCACTTACTTAGTACAAAATAAGCGCCCAGTTTGTAAGTGGGACGCTATTTGAGGTGCAATTTTTGAGACTGACTGGACATCTAGGGTATTCTTGATCTAAGTGCACTGCTAAACAAAAAAAAAACTTTTAGTTATTTCATAAACTATGGTAATTGATAATGCTATCTTCTTACAGGTTGCTCAATTTGAAAAATGACCACTTACGCAAACGATTCGACGCACTCAAGTATGACGTGAAGAAAATAGAAGAAGTAGTCTATGACCTGAGCATAAGGGGACTGTTGCCTAAACCACAGACTGAAGAACCGAAGGAGGCATAGACTTAACATTGTGTTTTTTATTGTTTTAAGGTCTCTACCCACTATACCGTACCATACCATGACCGTGCTAGGACATAAATCAGACAAAAAAATCCTTTATGAGCGCGACGCCTATTAATGCAACATGCCATCGCTGGCACAATGCCTAACTCAGCCAATTGACTAAGACGCAGATTGCCTAAATTGAAAGATGCCAATACTACAATATACCGATAATTGACTAGAATCAGATTGCCTACAATGTGTCGTGATCGTGACTATAATTTTGCCTGACACTGTCAATTTGTAATCCTAAAATATTAATAAATTAAAAAAAAAACTGTACTTTTAAAATACTAATTTTATTTCTTAAATAAAAACAAATCTTTTCTTAAAAAATTAAACACTCCTTACATAAAATAAAAACCGAAATGAATATGACATTTTGCTTCAGTGTGATGCTTTAATTTGCCATTTAAGGCCGTTGTACTAGCAAAACGTGGTTTTTAGTAGGTTTTCATTCTCTATCTCCTCTTTATTTAATGAATATTAAAACAAAGTAAATATACCATAAGAATCTTCAACATTTTGCCTATCGATTCCACGATTAACATTTGTTATAAATATTTTACATAATGCCAAAAATATCATAAATAAAATCGACTAACACTTTTGTTTCTGTGCATCTCCTCCGTAACTACGAGTCCTATGGAAATCTCGTTACCACCAATCGATAGAGGAGAAAAAATGCTACAAATTCCACGAAAGACATTTTCGAAAAGACCATTGATGGGATTTTCGCGACAATTTTTCAAAAATTCAGATACATTTTTGATAGAGGGTGCCCTCGAGGGGAGCGGGCGGCAGACCGCCACCGGCGCTCGGACGGGGAACACGTATCGCTCATGCTCCCACTGACAGCTACACAATTCTCTATGTCTCGCTCGTTTGTTTTAGCCTTGCTTTAGCACTGTCAGAATGTTACAATTATGTTTTGAAAATTCATTTCGAACTGAAGGACTATTACAAAAAAGCATCGCGATAAGCGTACGATATTCGTCCAACACCGTGGCACTATTTCCTCACCAATAAGGTTCAATATCAAGTAAATTGAACGACGAATTGCGTCCGACTATCGGTTTCTTTTTTGTTTTGTAATAGGCCCTCTGATGCATTATTTTGCCATAGATATAAAAATTACGCGTAAGGACGGTTAGTATAAAATACCTACCTATTGAATACTATATATGAGTCTTCAAATCAAACATTTGTAGGTAATAAATCACACGACTGTGAGTTAATTTATTTCACTATAACTTTTTAAATGCCTGAACTGAACAGACTTGGATGCATGCAGGTAGGGTATAGGTAAGAATATTTATACCATCCTGCCCCCCTAGCATGACCATTGACCAGTGACCACTGAAACGCCATAATAATATCGATTTATTACTTTTAAGGACAAGGGTTTTGACAGTCAAGTGTCGATAAAACGCATCACGCGATCTATAGGCTGTCCCAATACTTTACCTCATCCAGGAATCGAACCCATCAAATATATTTTTACGATACCAATCGATAGGGTTTCTCATCAGACCCCCTAGTCAAAGTAATATTTGCAAATCGTTATTGCTTCGCTTTTGAAACTGTATGGAAATGACATAGGGTACGTTCAGATGACAAGCGCTCAACGCGCGGTAATTTTTTTCAGATTCAATAATTTGGTATAATTCGATGGATTCGAATTTGGATTCGATAATATAAGCGCGCATTGACGCGCGCTGACAACAGTCGAGCGCTAGCGCAGCGTTCAACGTGCACTTTATCAAAACTCGCGTTAAGCGCTTGTCATGTGAACCTGCTCTTAAGGTTTCGTTAACAATCTAATTTTAAAAACATATGTTAATGTAAGTAAGTAATCGAATTTAAAAATCAAACGAAAAATGTAAGGATTATAGTCTTAATTCATACATTTTTCGGAGTGAAGTGATAGCGAAAATTTTAATGTGACATTTGGCTACAGGCTCTGGATTATTAGCACGTTTTTAGGGTTCCGTAGCCTAATAGCAAAAAACGAAACACTTATAGATTCGTCATGTCTGTCTGTCTGTCTGTCCGTTCGTATGTCACAGCCATTTTATTCCAAAAGTATTAGAATTACACAGTTAAAACTTGGTAGGTACATGTATTCTGTGAACCGCATTACGATGTTTACACAAAAATAAAAAATAAGGGATTTATATTTTTAAGATTATTATCTTAAATATATAAATCCCTTTATTTTATTAAGATTATTATCCCCATACATAGAACTGAAACTGAAAAAATATTTTTCGTCTATGCGTGCGGGGTGTCTATTGTCTATAGATAGGTCTTTAAAAATGACATTGAGGTTTCTAAGACTATTTTTCTCAAAGTCAACCGTATGAAAGATATATACTGCCAAAGTGGTAAAATGTGTGTTTACCCCTCTAACTTTTAAAATAAGAGAGTGAAAAATCTAAAAAAATGTATGCTGTAGATCTTAATAAACACTTTCAACTAAAATTGGTTTGAATGAGATATATTAATTATTTTTAGAGATATAACATATTTTCCAAAACCGCAAATATAACTTTGTCATTTATGCAAACTCTATGAAAAACAAAGTTATTTTTGCAGATGAAAAATGACGTGGTATTAAATGAGGCATGGAATATGGTAACTACGAAACTCTACTGCGTGAGGCCCGACACACACTTGGCCGGTTTTGTATGAGGCCTAGGGAATGCAAACCGGTTTCACCGAAACAGAAAAAAACGGTTTTTCGGTCGATTTCACAGGCAAAATAAAAACCGGTTTTTTAAATGAAAAACCGGTTTTTTCCGGTTTTTTCTGATTAAAGTTACATGCTTTGCAATACATACAAAACGAAAACGCACCGCCTAATTTTGATTGACTGCTTCAAGTAGTTCAGTTCAGTGACCTACTTGTGCGGCTGAACGGGTTGAAGGTTATAGCGAGTTAGTAAATAAAATATGGAAATTAATTATTCATCATCATCTTGCTGGGCCACTCTCTAATTTTTATTACTATTTAGACGCAGTGAACGCACACCAACTTAAAAAAGTTAGCCTGTTTTGTTTAGTACCTACTTACGTCAAAAGCTTTTTCATATTACTGTTGTTTATCCAACTTCATAATTTATAAAAAAATATTTTATATTATTGAAATCTTTTAAACGGTCGTGATTTCAGGCCTCAAACTTCGTCAATCGATATAGGTTTTAGATTCTATGATATTTTTTTCGTAGTGGTTAGATTATAAAGTACCTACTATACTTACCAGAAATATTAATCTCCTCTGGTGATAATGTTTATTATTGCGTATACCTATTTTACCAACAAATACCAATATATTACACCATCAATTAACAAAATGTAGTTGTCAACAAAATAAGTAAATGCATTTGAATTGAATTGAAAAAACACGAAAAATGTAGTAAGTAGATAATCAAAATACTTCCTTTCCGAAAAAAACGATCTTTTAAAATTATTTGGAAAAGGAACTAACACCATCATTTCAATGATGCCATACAATAGTCTGCGCGCGACGCGATCACTATAAAAAAACCTTTGAAATAAATTCAAAAAATTCAAAATTCAAAAAATCATTTATTCAGTCTAGGCTGTTACAAGCACTTGTGAATGTCATAGAAGCTACGCCATCGGTTCGCAAACCCTAAGCGGGAGACCTTGTAACGAGAAGAACCGGCAAGAAACTCGTCAAGGGCTGCTTTTTTCTCCCTGTATATTTCATACAGTCGTCAACATTTAAAAATGACCTCCACATTTAAAGTGTTTTAAATTTACACAATAATTAACAAAAGTTTACACGCAATAGGTAGGTTGAAGTTAATTACCTACTACATAATGGATAGGTAATTGTGAGAGTAAATAACTTTCAACTAGTTGGGAAATCACTTTGTCTGCTACTCCTAAGTAGGCAATATTTACCAAAAAACACTTGATACAAGATATAAAAAATAATAATGAAAAAAACGCAATTCTTACAATTCAATATGCGTTAAGATCGGTACTCAGAAGCAGACCCATTCCCACTGGCAGCATCCGTTCACGAGCATGACGCATGAACCAGCCATCGTTTCGCTCAACCATATTTGAGGGAACGTAACGACCCGCCTCACACGACACCACCGCAGAAATGTTTAAAGTGAGCATGACCATAAGACGTACCTAGTTACGAGTCTAAGTACTATGCAAAATGTGAAAAAATCGGTTGGCACTCCGGGAGTGCCGGCAGAAGTGGAAACTTGAATATTAACGTTGTGCATTTTTGATATTTTGAAATTAGCGGCAAAGGATTAAAATTATTTCTTTCCTGTTACTATACAGTCACACAATTCAATCAGTTTGTAATTAGAGAAAAATTCTAAAGATTTTGCGCCAGTGGCCTTTTTAATTTCTACATGCACGCATTCTACGATTTAAACTTATAGTCACAGAGTATAAATAAGTATAGACTTTTCATCATCGAAGAGATCGCTGCTATTAGTTCCATTTTCAAAATTAGTGCGTTGCTGGTGACACAAGTGATTACGTCTTAAAATGATGCGCCGCCATTTTCAACGCGCCCCGTAGAAAGAGATTACACTTGAAAGTAGGGGATACTTCCGCCGCCAGCTGTCTACTCTCCATCCGCCACATCCGTCTTACGCATTTTCTATCAGCCACGTGATTCTTACTGACGCGAGTTTAGCATTTTTTCCCCATTACAAAAAGCGTACAACACCGCTAAAGAAGTTTTCACTTAAAAAAAAACAGTAAAATAACTAAAACATGAAACAGACTTGACTTCATACATAATTTAATTTTAATATAAATTGCGGCTGATTGATTTCTTGTTTTTTTATAAAACAATTTACCTTCAATTTACCTACATAAAATTAAAATTTGATATTTTAACAATGCCATACTGCCGTGTCTCCAACTTTCTATGGTCCGTGAATTTTGGCCAAGCGTAATGTAGGTTACACATTGGTTTTCAAAAATTTTAATAGATGTCGGTACTAAATTACATCTTAGTTTTTCAAATTTTTTAATAGATGTCGCTAATAAATGACTCGCGAAGTAATGTAGAGGGTGGCAGGGTGAGGGGAGTCAAATCCTTAGCTGTCACTTCACCAAGAGCCGCCTTAACTTTATTAGTTGTTCCTGCCACTTTAAAATTACAACAAAAGAGTTTCCAACCCAAACTTGCGTATTGACGAGACATACTGCTGTTTAGACATATCGATTTGTGGACGAAATAATATTTAGGTAATTACAATGTCTAGGCATTGACGGTTAGGCAATCTGCTTCTTAGTCAATTTACGTGTTAGGTATTATTGCAGCAGTTGCATGTTGCATTTTAGATGTCGCGCTCATAACCCAAAAAAATATTTATATTGAAAAGTATGACACTATTCCAATTAACCGTTCCGTTACCACTTGTCATACTTTTCAATACAAAGAATATTTTTTTGCCTGATGCGTTCCTAGCACGGTCATGGTATGGTACGGTGCAGTGGGTAGAGACCTTTAAAGTAAAATTTAGTAAACAATTTAGATATGTGAGCGAAATTGATTTTTTAAACTACTTTTAATTGCACATTTTGTAATCGATACAAAATTAATAAAAAAAAATAAAGTACAAAAGTCGAACAAACTATAGTTTAAAATGGGTTAAGAATTTTTTATTTTTTTATTTTTGGTAAAATTAAGGGCTTTTTTAGTTTTGTTAGAAACAAAAACTTATGAATGAAAATATTGGTGACCGATAAAAAAAACACTAAGGCTCGTATTATAGAATCAAACTCAAATTTCTGCTTGAGTACAGTTAGAAAGGGATGGTCCTATTCATCACATAGCGCCATCCCTTTCTAATTCACGTGCGGGACTACAGCTGGGCCACAAAAAAAAATTGGAAAACTGACTTTTTGACTATCCCATGATGAAGACGATAGTTTGTCGGAATTTGTCGCCAAAAACCAGAATTAGTCGGGCTTGCGTTTAGGAGATCTGTGTGGCGCAGCTGTAGAGACGTCTCTACAGCTGAGCCACACAGATCTCGAATACGGAAGGTCGTAGCTAAAATCTGATTACTCGTGTGTGTAGCCGTTAGTTTGTCGGAATTTCCGATTTTTTTTGTGGCCCAGCTGTAGTCCGGCACGTTTCTAACTCTACTCAAGCAGAGATTTTAGTTTAATTCTAGAATACAAGCCTTAGAATGATAACACCTAGAAGCCGAGTCCTTGTATATAAAGTGAGGTAAAAAACAGGCAAAATGGCTCGGTTTTCAGATTCAATCCTTCGTACGTTACCTAGCGTTCTAGGTTGTTATTATTCTAAGAATAATCATTTTTATTGTTATCTCAAAATTTTAAACAAATTAGATATTAAGGGGCTCTATGTAAAAAAAAAATTTTTTTCAATGTAATGCCATAGGTCGCGGAAAGATCCTAGAGATCTGAAATTAAGATATAATACTGGCATGGTTCTATACGTGGAGAAAGATTATATCTTTCTCCACGTATAGAACCATGCCAGAAATACGATTCAGCGATTTTGGCTAAATTCATTTTTAATTTCGAAAATACCTCTTAAAAATTCTTAAGGCGGTTGACCGAAAGTGGCGCCCTCAGAGGTTTTTATTTAATAAGTTATTAATAGAAAAATATTTTAATAATGTTTATCGTGGAGATTTTAGGGCCCATGGTCTAGTATTTTTAGAAGGTATCACTACATGCCCTCGTAGTCATTCGTAGAAGTAGATAGCAAATGTGTCAAAAACGGCCACTTTTAGCAGTTTTGCTATCTACTTCTAGCAGTGACTACGAGGGAATGTAACGATACCGTCTAAAAATACTAGACTGGGCCCTAAAATCTCCACGATAAACATTATTAAAATTGTGTATTAGAATTATAATATTAAATAAAATTCACTGCGGCGCCACTTTCGCTCAGGGTACCACCTTAAGTTCGAAATTATTTAGAAACAACGTTAGGTATTCAAGTCGAAATTGATTTAAATAATGTGTATCATCAATATTCACAATCATGTAGAAGCATTTCTCTTTAATCGCTATAGTTATTAACTACGAATTGATTTCGTGATTTTTCCGCCTAATCTGCCATTTCGGTCTCGCTCTGCCGCACGACGTTTTCTCATTGCTATCTCTCGTTACGATTTATTTTTTACATAGCCCCTTAATTAAAGTTAGTGACAGCTGTTGTACAAAAAGCTACCCTATTCCCTTCTACTAAAGGCGAGAATTCCAAGAATTTTCGTGGAGTAACGTAATATTTTAACACGTATTAATTATTTTAGGACTGATTTGCATTTAAAAAAATGTTATAAAATAATAACTTTCTGTAGGTATGTCTAGTTTTTATGTGAATAAAACTAGTTAGGTATAGGTATTAAGATGACAGTGAAAATCAGCTACTTTTGTACTGTTTAAAAAAATGGGGAATGTCTGAAAAAAAATTAGCTGAATTTTGAGACATTTTCGGTTGCTTGAAAAAATTTGAAATTATACATTTGTGAAGGCGAAGTGACTTTATTTATTTATTTTATTTTCTAAGCAACCAAAAAATTAAGAAAAAAAAATCTATCACTAAGGGAGCCCATTTCAACCTTAAAAAAAATAAACGACTTTAATTTTTTTCAGACATTCCCTATTGTCACTTTGGCTAGGGTCTAACACAGTGTAAGTTATTTTCACTTCTGCAACACAAAAATTACGCTTATGGTCATAAAAAACTTGGTAGCAAAATCGCTTTTTGCTGTGAGCGTGAGTTTCGAATAAGTTTTCCTCCCGATTCTTATATAGATTAGCACAGAGAAACACGAGACATAAAAAATGCTCTCGTGTGAAATACATATCGGGTCATTTTGTATTCACCATCCAAATTTTGAGGATGTGTTCAGTCCATGAAACTGAACAACTTTCTCTAAGGAACACATGGTCAAATATGTAAAATAAAAATCGACTTTCCATACAAATCAAAGAGATCACGTGATCAATTTAGTATGGCATGACCAACATTTTTTGGCGTAATCTGACACATGTTTCTTAGAGAAAATTGTTTAGTTTCATGGACTGGACACATCTTTAAAATTTGGATGGTAAGTTCAAAATGACCCTGTATATAACTTTTCACCAACTGCTCTACCAGCGAGAAAATGATTTTACTACAAGTGTGAGGAAAATTGATTCGAAACTGACACTTGCAACAAAAAGCTATTTTGCTGCGAGTTTTTCATGCTGGAGAAGTGAAAATAATACTGTACTGTACTACTTAATAAGTTCACATTTCCATTGTCTACATTACATTTTGCACCAAATGGAATAATTTTATTTAAATAGGTAAGCGATATGTTTAGCATAAGTTTTTCATTTTTTGAATAATAATATTTTTAATACGCTACTTTGTTTTTAATTTATATTTACCTAAAAATAGTCTTTGTAAATATTCATAATCTGGGCGAAATTTTAAGTAAAGTACGAATATAGGCGATATAATAGGCGAATATTTAAGTACTTAAATATTACTATAGGCCAGTTTTATAGGTTTTTTTTTGGAACAATGTCTAGAACACATTAACGCCTATAAATAGCTTGACGGCAATATTTTTTTATGCGCAACTATAAATATAAGATTATTGATTTTGATTTTCATTAATTTAAATTAAGATTTCAAATATATCTGGTCATTTTGAACTTACCATCCAAATTTTGAGGATGTGTTCAGTCCATGAAACTGAACAACTTTCTCTAAGGAACACATGGTCAAATATGTAAAATAAAAATCGACTTTCCATACAAATCAAAGAGATCACGTGATTAATTTAGTATGGGATGATGACCAAAATTTTCTGGCGAAATTTGACACATGTTTCTTAGAGAAAGTTGTTTAGTTTCATGGACTGGACACATCCTTAAAATTTGGATGGTAAGTTCAAAAATGACCCTGTATAATTTCAGATAGTACCAGAGAGCAAAGACTGTCTTTATTCAAAATTAAATTACAGTACGAGATGTAGGGCCTAGAAAGTCGTTTGACACTAGTACTTTGTCATAGCAACTTTTTTGATTGATTTTTTAAACTGAGACATTCTGTCAAAAAAGCTGCTATGACAACGTACTAAAGTGCTTAGGGACTTTTGTTGTTGACCATACCTAGGCACTTCCTTATATCTTTTTAAAGGAAATATCTGAATGGAAATAATAAGTAGGTACTTAGGTAATGAAACAAGATAAATACAAAATGGAAACCAACAATGCGATTAATTTTAACAATCTACAACAGAAGTGACCAATTTCAGAGTTTGTAGTTGACCATACCTAGGCACTTGCTTTTAATTTCTATAGAAAATATCTGAATGGAAGTAATAGGTAGACTAGGTACTTAGGTAATGAAACAAGATAAATACAAAATGGAAACCAACAATGCGATTAATTTAACAATGTACAGCAGAAGTGACCCAACTTCACAGTGCTTGCTGTACAAAACGACGTATTTTAATCTGTGAAATCTCTTTGCCATACATTCTGGAGTGAAGTTGCAGCTGATCACTGTATGTCCATCAGCCATTTTAATGTCCCCACTGCTGGGGCACAGGCCTTCCTTATAGGTGGATAAGGAGGACGGGCCATAACACACCACGCGGGCCCAATGCGGATTGGTGGGTGTTAACGACTGCAAATGCAGCCGGGACCAACGGCTTAACGTGCCTTCCGAAGCACGGAGGAGCTCGAGATAATAAATTTTTGGTCACCCATCCCATAACCGACCCTTGCGAACGTTGCTTAACCTGCGCGATCGCTGGGCCAGGCGCTAGACCACTGCGCCACCGAGCTCTTCTGTATCTAGCATCACTGTGTATTGTCAACTTAATCACTTTGTAAATAACCTAAAAATTCCACAATAATAGAAAACAAACCTGCTCATCTTCGTATATAAATTCTAAGTCCGATCCATCGCCGAAATAGTTTTTAAAACTATCTTGAACACTTGTGGTAGTCATTTTTATTATTTTATCTGTAGGAATGTTTATTTACACAAAAAACACAGGTATTTGTTCGTAATGACTGTCTTGACTTGTTTGATTCGAGGCTCTTATCTGGCTAATATCATAATGATTCATAAACATTGTACCATCTTGTACCTTCTTACGTCATACTTATAATTTTAGTTTCAAGGTTGTGATTAAGGTGATTCCCTTACTGAAAGTGGCGCCCTAAGAGGTTTTTATTTATTATGTTGTTGATAGAAAAGGATTTTATTAAAAATATATCGTGGAATTATTAGGGCTCATAGTCTAGTATTTTTAGAAGGTTGACTACATTCCCTCGCAGTAATTCGTGGAAGTAGATATCAAATGTGTCAAAAACGGCCACTTTTAGCAGTTTTGGTATCCACTTTTAGCAGTGACTACGAGTAACCAGTATATAACTTTAATCTATGACTACGAGCATAGTAGAATCAAATCTACTATGCTACGAGGGAATGTAATGATACCGTCTAAAAATACTAGACTATGGGGCCCTAAAAATTCCACGAGAAGTTTTATTAAAATTGTAATTATTACAATTTAAATAAATTTCACCGCGGCGGCGCCACTTACGATCAGGAAGGCGCCTTAAAAAAGCAATGTTGTTATTATAAACAGTGTGGCAATTGCCCGAGTGAAATCGCCATTTTTGCGATGCCACGTAGCCTAAATTCGCCCAAAACTTTAGTCATGTAGCCCAAAAAACTCATTTTTGATGATCTCTATTCTGTTACTTACATACATTTATAAAGACGAAATGAAAAATTTTTTTCACGCAATTGAATATTCTGATACTTTTTTCTATTACTAAGGGAGCTTATTCCTACTTATAAAAATATTCAGCCAATTTGATTTTTTTAAACATTCCCCATTAGTGATGCGCCTAGCGGCCATTTTTTAGGGTTCCGTAGCCTAAATGGCAAAAAACGGAACCCTTATAGATTCGTCATGTCTGTCTGTCTGTGTGTCTGTCCGTATGTCACAGCCACTTTATTCCGAAAGTATTAAGACTACACAGTTGAAACTTGGTAGGTAGATGTATTCTGTTAACCGCTTAACGAATTTAATACAAAAATAAGAAAAATAAAAGATTAAGGGGGGGCTCCCCATACATGGAACTGAAACTGAAAACATTTTTTTTCTTCAAACCAACACGTGTTGGGTGTCTATAGATAGGTCTTTAAAAATAATAATGAGGTTTTTAAGACAACTTTTTCTCAAAGTCAACCGTTTGAAAGATATTCACCGCCAAAGTGGTAAAATGTGTGTCCCCCCCCCTTTAACTTTTGAAATAAGAGAGTGAAAAATCTAAAAAAAATATATGCTGTAGATCTTAATAAACACTTCCAACCAAAATTGGTTTGAACGAGATATAGTAATTAGTTTTTGAGATATAGCACATTTTCCAAAACCGCAAATATAACTTTGTCATTCATACCAACACTGTAAAAAACAAAGTTATTTTTACAGACGAAAAATTATAGGTGGTATTAAATATGGTATGGTATAAGGTAACTACGGAACCCTATGGCGCGTGGCCCGACACGCACTTGGCCGGATTTTTAACCTCAATAACGAAAAACATTATTGCAAAAATATTATATTACAGAAACACTATCATAATGAAAATAATTTTAGTCACTTATGCTCTGAAATGTTATCATTCCATTTGAAAAAGGAATGCGGGACGTTTAACATTTCCGTGGGGGTCTGGTACATCACATTCTAAATTTTAAATTCAGTGCGGAAATGAAATTCAATACTTACTTCCTGCACTTGTGCGGGAAGTAAGTATTCCAAATTCAAATCAGTAGACCTCATCAGCTAGCATTATTTTTACAAAACTTTATGGTTGCTTATCTGGTCTAAACATGGCCACACGAACCAATTTAAATAAATACCTTTCACATTTTTACTAAAAAAAAATATTACCTCGCATTTCGTGAGTAAAGTATTATACAAACCTTGTACTGGAAGCTACTTGCATTGCCTCGAATGATTCAAACCATCCTCGACAATGCAATCGCTAGCTTCCCGTTCTCGGCTGTAATGTACCATTATTCATTCAATACCAAATTAATATATTTTAGCATTTTAATATATATTATATATATTATACATTACCTATTAGAATTTTCTTGTTTCATGTTATTTTTATTTGCGCATGACGTTAACGTGGATGCTAGTGTGACAAGGTTCCTGCGCATTAGCAATTGGCGGGGTTTATAAATGAAACATTTTTTCTCGTTCAACAAGTAAATTTTTATTATATACAAACACAACTTGAGCATTATTTTACAGCACATCCATGTGAAATATATATTATTACAATGCAGATCACAGTCTTATAAGGTATTTTTTATGTGAATGAATTTACATAAAATTATAGTACAGTAGCCCGTAGAACATTTAAATCATCAAAAGGTTACCGTTTGCCGTTGTGATATAGTTATTTATTACGAAATTATAGATACTTTAACCCAAGTTTTACAGATCGTAACCCACCGTAACCCATATTTGTATATCTCCAAAAATTTTTATTTTTTATTTTTCAAGGTTTACCTATTGTCGTGTTCTTCAGCTTGGTTTGATTGCCACAGATAAAAGTAAGACTATAAAAAGTAGCCATACACAGATTTAAGACCTGATGAAAATGGTTGGATTTTATCTGGTCTTAAATATGTGTATGATCACTTTCCATAGTCTTACTATTATCAGTGGCAATCAAACAAAGCTGTAGAATACGACAATAGCTAAACCATGTGGTAAACCTTGAAAAATCATAAAAAAATCATTTTTGGGGATATACATGTCGGAGCGCGAGCGCCGTGCTGCCCAAGATTATTGGAACTCGCGCCATCTATTGAGTTGAGTCGTAACTATCAAGTCGGAAACGTCAAGTGGCTCACTTGGGTAAGGTCGACACAGCGAGTGTATAATCTGTGCAGCAAGCGATGACTTTGTCTATGAAATAGTTTGACAGTTGACAGATTTGATGTTTGTCAGTTTGACAGTTGACAGTCTTGACGTTTCCTGAGGCGGGAAAATGTGAAGAGCGCTTTTTGGGGGTAGTCTGTGGAGGATTCTGTTACCGGCAGCCGTAGTGAACGGTCGTTGATTTGAATTCGCCTCGCTGTGTCGAACTTGCCACGTTTACCGACTTGAATCCGTGTGAATCTGTTCGATCATCCGTTATTTTGTGCTAACTTGATGTTGATTGTAAGAATAGAGGTTGTGCATTGTAAAGAGACTATTATTTCATGCTCGGCGATGCATAACCTTATCCTGACGACGCCCCGCTCCCCCCCTGACTCCGTCATCAGAAGTGGGATGCAATCCAAACGTCCAACGTGATGAGAAAAGTGAATCAAACGATATGAGGTGTGATAACGAGACACGTGCAACGGAAAATCAATGTGATTGACGAAAAATAGCGTCTATTATGGAGCAGTAAAATCGCAATTTTATGGCTTTGGAACAAGCTATGCGTGCGTCTACTTTGAGTGCCGATGTTCGTTCCCGAGTTTGACCCCGAGTGAAAAGATGTTAGCGTACATGCCTGGATCACAACGGCGGACATGTGCGTTACAGACAAGCAACAAGGCTCATTGCTGATGATTGCGCTGAGCCGCTCACTCAAGGGAGAAGCTTCGTCTTGGCTGACTTCTGTTTCATTTCCTGTGATGAAGCTATGGTGATGGATGACATGGAGTGGTTTCAAGGAGCCGTTCATGCAAAGGTGTAGCATACCAGGATATCGCAGAGTGCCGACTGATTTCAAGGATAACAGGTCATGTGATCGTTCCACTTTTTCTAGTGCTTATTCTCATGTCAAACAACAACCAAATGCGCTTGTGATTATCTGCTTCAGGTGCTTCACCAGACAACAGTGGTGCAGCGATAGTGGTGCAACAGTTGTGAAGCTGAGCAAACCAACTAGCAGCGCAAGCAGTGATGTAATGGCGGCAGCTATGCAATGGTGGCAGCGATACAATGGCGGCAGCGATGCAATGGCGGTGGCAGTGGCAGGTGTGAACCTGAGAGCATCCTGTTACTCAGCTCAGCGTGGCGAATCTACAAGGTCACTTTATAAGGGTCAGTCGTAACAATTTTATTTTGAATTTATTTTACAACTGAAAAGTCACTAAGTAATTGTTTTGATTATGATTATGACGAAAAAAGAATTGATCGGCGTAGAAAAAGAAAATTACAAAGAAAACAGTCCATATTGAGTCTCATTCTGTTTCAAAAGTATTCAAGGGAGTGAATTTAACTAAAATTAAAAGAGCTAAGTAATTTGTTGTTGGTGACATCATTCAACAGAATTGATATTGGAATTTAGGGCAAAAATAAGGAAATAGAAGGAAATCTTTCTTAGTAATGTCATATTCTGTGGTAATGTAATGTTAGCACTTTTCTGTTGTAATGTAACCACTTTTCTGTTTTAATTCACTGCTAACAGTTGGTAGATGCATCAATGTTTCTGAATATGTTTACTGTTGGTGTAGTGTTGGTACAGTGTCAGTACAGTGTCAGTACAAGTACAGCGGTGCACTGTTAGTGAACTGTTAGTACACTGTTAGTACGCTGTTAGTACACTGTTAGTGCACTGTTGGTACAATGTTGGTACATTGTTAGTGCACTATGAGTACACCGTTAGTACACTGTTAGTATACTGTTAGTACACTGTTAGTACACTGTTAGTACACTGTTAGTACACTGTTAGTACACTGTTAGTACACTGTTAGTACACTGTTAGTACACTGTTAGTACACTGTTAGTACACTGTCAGTACACTGTTAGTACACTGTCAGTACACTTTTAGTCATAGTGTGGTGAATTTGAGTAAGCAGCTGTTGCTATGTAGGAATATGAATTCAGTTTAGTCACTAGTGTTCATAATCATGAAATTAAAATTAGTTTCTGATTTAACAAAGTTTTTGTTTGAGTACCTATCTGGAAGTTGATTATCTTCAAAATGTGAGTAAACAAGGTTTTCGAAACGCGTACTGTGTCTTTTCTTCTCCGTTTCAGCTGACGTACCAGAGGCATAGAGTGCTGACAGCGATGGTGGTATCAAAAGAAGTGACTTCATCACCGAGAGGCGTGAAGCGGCACATCTTTGCGACTCGTGTCTTTGACAGCGTGCGAGACGAGGAGATGGGAGTAAACGACGACGTCACTTCGTCTCAAGGATCCCTGCTTCCATCAGGTGATCAGATCTAAGTTTTGATTTGTTTTTGTTACTGTGAAGTTATAATGCAGTCACAACTGAGTGGCAAGCGTTTAGTCTTAGCGTTCATCGGATATAGGTGATGATGATGAAGGTGATGATGATAGTGATGATGCTGGTTATGATGATGGTGATGATGATGGTGATGATGACTAATACTCACTGGTGATTTGTGATAATGATTCTTACCTGTTTGAAGTATTGGTTGATAATAGTACCTACACCATTAGGATGCCTGTCAGACGCCTGATGCCTTTAGGTTGTCTTGAAGGGTTAATTGACTATCAGACGCCGGAGAGAGGTTGTCTTGAGTCATTGTCAGACACCGGATAGAGGTTTTCTTGAAGTGTTAATTGTTAATTGACTATCAGACGCCGGATGGAGGTTGTCTTGAGTCAATGGCAGACGCCGGATGGAGGTTGTCTTGAGACAATGTCAGACGCCGGATGGAGGTTGTCTTGAAGTGTTAATTGTTAACCGACTATCAGACGCCAGAAGGAGGTTGTCTTGAGTCACTGTCAGACGCCGGATGGTGGTTGTCTTGAAGTGGTAGTTGACTATCAGATGCCGGATAGAGGTTGTCTTGAGTCATTGTCAGACGCCGGATAGAGGTTGTCTTGAAGTGCTAGTTGACTATCAGACGCTGGATAGAGGTTGTCTTGAGTCACTGTCAGACGCCAGATGGAGGTTGTCTTGAAGTGCTAGTTGACTATCAGACGCCGGATAGAGGTTGTCTTGAGTCACTGTCAGACGCTGGATGGAGGTTGTCTCGAAATTCTGTTTGACTATCAGACACCGGATGGAGGTTGTCTAGAGTCGTTGTCTGATGCCGGATAGAGGTTGTCTTTAGTAACTTTTAGCTACAGGTTATCTTGTAAATGATAGAGTTGACGGCTTTATAAACCAGATGCACATTTTACCTTGATAATTTTGATGATACTTGGTGCTGTTTGATAGATCATTTCTCTTGATGGTACAAACGTTGTTATTTGACTGGTTAGTTAATTTATTGTGAATGGAGACTAATGAAGAGCTGGAGTACTTGTGAATGATTTAAAGCTACCTACTAAGAACAACTTAAAATTAATCAGAACATTGTCAGATGGAAAATAACTTAACATTTTGATTAAATTGTAATCATTGAGTTAAGGATTAAGAAAGAGACGTTTCCTAAACTTTGGTCAGGAAGGCCGAGTGGTAAAACTGTTTACTGTCTGGTGATGTTTGTCTCCAGGTATTCCACTGACTGCTTCACACGTGGACGTGTGAAATGTCAAGATGGCCGTGTCGGAGCGCGAGCGCCGTGCTGCCCAAGATTATTGGAACTCGCGCCATCTATTGAGTTGAGTCGTAACTATCAAGTCGGAAACGTCAAGTGGCTCACTTGGGTAAGGTCGACACAGCGAGTGTATAATCTGTGCAGCAAGCGATGACTTTGTCTATGAAATAGTTTGACAGTTGACAGATTTGATGTTTGTCAGTTTGACAGTTGACAGTCTTGACGTTTCCTGAGGCGGGAAAATGTGAAGAGCGCTTTTTGGGGGTAGTCTGTGGAGGATTCTGTTACCGGCAGCCGTAGTGAACGGTCGTTGATTTGAATTCGCCTCGCTGTGTCGAACTTGCCACGTTTACCGACTTGAATCCGTGTGAATCTGTTCGATCATCCGTTATTTTGTGCTAACTTGATGTTGATTGTAAGAATAGAGGTTGTGCATTGTAAAGAGACTATTATTTCATGCTCGGCGATGCATAACCTTATCCTGACGACGCCCCGCTCCCCCCCTGACTCCGTCATACAAATATAGGTTACGGCGGGTTGCGATCTTTAAAACTTGGGTTAAAGTATATATAATTTCGTAATAAATAACTATATCACAACGGCAAACGGTAACCTTTTTGGTGATTTTAATGTTCTACGGGCTACTGTGTTAAGAGAAACTCAGAATTGTGAATTCACTACATAGTTGGGAGCAAAGAACAGTATAATCATTATTTTCTAGGTTAAAATAAATTATGTTTTTTTTGTGCACACGGTATAGTGTTTGGCCTTCACCTCACCTCATGTTAAGTGACGATAAGGCCGAAGGTGGAACCACCTTCTCACCACTTAGGAACTATCTTAACTCTAACTGCCGGAACGCAACAATTTTTAAAGGACATCAGGCACATGAGACCCAAAAGTGTATAAACATAATTCTGTTATCTATAAACACTTTATGTTACTAGAATCATAAAACAGTAGTAACATTATTTTTTAACTCCTTCATTTAGCGTTAATTAATTATTGAAAAAAACAAAAGCATATCAATGAAACGGACATCTTTGTTAGCGATTTCACAAGTCTCCCCTGAGTGTATTTGTTCTGTGGCACAAGTGATTGCGCATTAAAAAAAAAGTCTGCCGGATGTCAGTCAATTTAACTGTCAAAAGCGTTTTGTTACGTGCGACATATGCACAGATTTTCCGTTTGATCGGTTCCAACTCGTACATTATGGTGCTAATCTGTATCACTAACGCAGCTAACGAAACGTGTTGTCGTGAAACTGGTGTTGCTATTTAGTGTCGGGGTTACCAAAAAATATAACTTTTAAACGCAAATAACTCTTAAAACATAAATCTTCGTAAAAATCTGAATATTTTCTATGACTTATTAATTACATGCCTACATTTCGAAAAAAACAGAAACGTTATACATTCTTTGGTTTTTTTTCTATGGGACTCTGCCTGATGTCCTTTTATGGCGGCGTCAGACTTACCTAAGATTAACTATTGAACGAATAAAATAGAAATCATTCAAAAATGTGACAGACAAATGTGTGACCAATATTTTTAAATTTGGCGGTATAATACGATATCAAACGAATAAAGAATTATCTAAGCATTGAAACATCAGCCCTAAATAAATTATGTACAGTACGAGGCATATAACTTGAAATCGGGTGGGGATTGCGCGAAACGCGTATTTTGTGTATGCGTAGCGGTGAGGGGCGCGGGCGGCGGGAGAGGGGCGCGCGCTATTGGTCGCTCACAAGAGCACATGCGCGAACTTATCCCCACTACGTCGAAAAAATTTCAAGATACGTGCCTAGTACTGTAGTTATAGGTTTGATTCAGAGTATTTATGTGTTACAAAAAAAATACCCCTAATGCCGAATATGGTAAATAAGGACCATTAAACTGAACAACTTTTACTATGGGACCAACTCTGAAATACCAAAAAAAAAACTGTGGTTTCATACATTTTGATATTTTCGTTATTAAATTTTTATATGAAACAGCAGATTTTTTTTTCGCGATTTCAGAGTTGGTCCCATAGTAAAAGTTGTTCAGTTTGGTGGTCCCTATCTACTATATTCGGCATTAGGGGTTGTTTTGTAACACGTTCTATACTTAATTAACTTAAATATTTTTAATTTAATACTGATATCTTTTAATTAGCTGCCAAAAAAAGGAAATAAGAGAGCAAAGTATTTTTTTACCTATATAAAAAAAAAAAGAAAACACTTTCATTTCTCATATTCGGAAAGTAATGTCTTAAACTGAGCAGCGAGTTAAAAACTCTTCGTTACACCCTAGGGTGGAAAAGAATTTTAAAAATAGAACTGAATTTGGCTACGTTGTAAACCATAGAGTTACCTCATCGCTAATGTAAAAGTTAACAATAATTAAAAACAAATGGTTTTTAAAAAAAATGCAGCCTTGTATTAGGGCGCATTCACACGAACAACAACAAAACATGGTATAAGCAGCCAGTGCAAAATTAAAAATTAGGCGGGAGGCCGGCGACGCGGCGTGTTCCAAATTGAAATAAAAAAAACTATAAAATATTGGCGGGATACCTAACTCTGTGACTTTGTGCCTATTTAGTTTTGAGTGAATTTTGTATTTACCTACTAAAAATGAGTATAAAAATAAAACATTAAACAAAATAACAGAAACAATAAAACTACGCTCTAACTCGCCTCAACCAACTACTTCAGGAGAGTCTCTGCCATGGACTTCACCGTTCTCCAACTTTTACAGGCATCCAACAGAGCTAAATCTGTCATCATATCAAACTGAGTAAACATTCCAAGCAAGAATTAACTTAAATTTCACAAATTTAAATAGGTAGGTAAGTATAATAAATATAAGTTCTAGGTACCTACCGGGTGTAACAAGACGTTCAACGAAGCCGAGGTCTAAGTATTCTGCCCATCATCAGGACCATTTCTGGTCAAAATTATTGCTGGGAAACGATTTTGATTTTTGGTGTTAAAAAAGCATTGCATGCATACGCAATGTAACGCGTACAACAGACCGCGCCTGCGAGTGTATGCTACACAGCTGCGTGCGGCCGAGTTGAAAGGCAGCGTTTATATGCGTGCTCATGACATACATCGAGTGACGACGTTTTGAAGCCATTGTTTGTTACGAAATACTTAAAATTTTGATAATGTTTCATTGGACAAAAAGTAGGCAATAACGAATAAAATAAGGTTTCATAAAAATTTTGAAAAAAATATTTTATCTTTGACCTTCAATAACTTCGTAACTATTGGTTTCCCAGGTATAGTCTAAAAGACAAAAATGATCGTGATGATGGGCGGAATACGTGGACTTCGGCTTCGTTGAAGGTTTTGTTACACCTGTTATATGTACCTAGTTACGTTGTTAACACGTAGAGTTTTTATTTAATAAACATATTGGAAAAACTAAGACTTTTTTTACTTTCCTTATATTCGAAATGAAAAGTGGAGTGTTAAACACGGGTAAAAGTCATCAATTCCATACTCGAGCTATAGCCGTCCTCGCTAATATCTCGTATGGGAATTGCTTCCTTTTGACCCTTGTATAACAATCTACTATTTTCTATAATTTTAACGAAATTTTATGTAAAAAGAGACAAAATGTGTACACGTATATTGTGTTCCTTCTAAAAGGTACCTACAGTAGATTTTTTTAAAAGAGAGCAAATAGCACTTTACCTACCACAGATAATATAATACTATACTCTGCGGTAATGCCACAGCTTTGGAATATTTCTTTGCACCCAACTGAATTGAAAAGTAAAATTTATTAAAAAAATCACTAAAACAATTTAGTTAAAAACATGTGACATTATGATCAGCCTTTCAGATAGAATTTTACACACATTACAATATAAATTCATATATTATTTTACTGTACATTTTAAAAATTCAGTATAATTACTTATTTATACATTTACTGCTAGTATGAAAAATCATAAACATTTTAACGCTATTTTAAATGGTTAATTTGAATACAGCTCGCTCAAAATACTTAACTTGACCCATATTTTAGTACCACGTAATTAGCGCATTAGCAATTTTAGGTACAAAAATGTTTATTGCGCAAGCCTCGTTGAAATGAAATGAAAATATTCAAATAAGCTCACATAATAAGCGTTTTTCAATCGTCTAATTCTTTTATCCTACCACCCATTCTGACGTCTTTTAACTGACAAGAAAAATTTGCGCAAAAACTCAGCTTTATCAAATGGAATGATATTTACAAATATGTATATCATTTCCAGACATTAACATTATCATAGTTTAACAAATAATAGTAGTTTATGATACAAGGTTGGTAAGGAGGTTTTTTCACGAATTTTAAAAAACCTTAACAATCGTGTGCCATACCACGTTTTTCAATACATTTGCGAGAAAACATTATAGGTACCACTGAAATTGTAATCTATACGTATAATAAAACTGTAAATTCTAAATATTTGTGCGCGAATTACGCAAAAACCGCTAAACTAATTTTAATGGGTTTTTCACAGTTTAGTGGATTGAGGTCCAACTTCTAAGCTATGTTTCATCAAATTCAGGTGGGTGGAACCAGGGAAACAGCTTGAACTCTCCGTAGTACTAGCTTTCATACACTAAAGAGGTCATTTTAAACTGTTCGCTGTATTTTTCTACTGTCCACGCGGATGTAGTCGCGGGCGGAAGCTAGTAGAAATTAAAAAAAAACGTACGTAAACAAAAACGCACGGCGCGGGCGTGCGGTAAAATCAACTTACCGCACGCTGTACTGTCATCGTAAGCTCACATTTTCGAGCAACTGTATTGAAAATATCATTGTTTAATTAGCCTATTTCTTGATTAATAAATTTACAGGGTTCAAGCTAAATTCTAAATTAAAGTCAGTATTCATTCTAGGCTTTAAAAAAAAACAATTTAATATGCATTAAGATAGGCATGAATAAGCATGACGCATGAACCAGCCATCGCTTCGCTCAACCATATTTGAAGGAACGTAACGACCCGCCTCACACGACACGACATTGTCTATGGTTGGGTTCAAGTTAAATTAAGCGAGCTGTACCTACTATAATAATTAATGGTGTATTTATTCCCGTTGTCCCACCAATAGTAAAGTGTGGTATTATCCCCAAATTGTTTGTCTTTTCAGATAACGCGTGTTTATTTAGAGATAATACATGGTGAAATCAGTCCAATTGTGTATAGTTTTAAATGAGGGCTACCTATTGGGGTAAACGGGAAAGTTATAAAGCTGACGGGAAAATTTTCTTATGACTTGTACCAAAAAAAGTGGAATAAATAAAATTCTTTACCAACAAAATAATAAATAAAACATGGCAGTTTTTTAACATTATTGATCTAGTATTTGGAATTCTCATCCACGCACTTAAGGTGGTTCGATGAGCTGAGTAGCGCCACCGATGGAAATAAATCAACTTTTTATCAAGGGCTTAGGTTAAAAGTTTTGGTTATTTTGCGCATAAAGAAGAGAAAAGGTGCAATTTTAAAATATTTAAGATCATTGTGAAATAACGTTAAAAATATATATGTAAATAAAACTATGAATTAATTCATAATGCCCTTTTTCAAAATAAATTACATAAGTGAATTAATTTCAGATATTTTTCTCAAATACATAAAAAATATTGCAATTATCTGCATTTTGTTAATGACTGTTTTTTTTTAATTTTTAAGACTTTTCCTTTTTAAAAAAGGACATTTAAAATTGGCAAAAAGTATCAAATAATATTAAATAAAAGTTATCATATGTCATAATAATAACAATGTGTAGTTTCAATCCTCATCTTTATATTGATGTATTTTTTTTTATTATATTATTTATTTGTTACGGAACACAATTGTGTTTGATAATTTTTTAACTAAAACTCACAGAGTTCACTTTTTAATTTTATCATTATTAGTTAAAATTCGTCGTTTATAAAATACACATACAATATACATACAATACAAGCTGCGACGAAGATAACATATCAATGCCATATGTTCGTAAATACAACGTGCTACGAAAATACCCCTAATGCCGAATATGGTCGATAGGGACCATCAAACTGAACATCTTTTACTAAGAGACCAACTCTGAAATCGCGAATAAAAATCAGCTGTTTCATACATTTTGATGTTTTCGTTATAATTTTTTGTATGAAAAATTTTTTGTGATTTCAGAGTTGGTCCCATAGTAAAAGTTGTTTAGTTTGATGGTCCCTATACCTATCTACCATATTTGGCATTGCGGTTGTTATGTAGCATCCTGTATTAATATACAGGATGTTACATATTATGATATATTTTCTCCGTTAAAGCCTGTATATATTTTAATACGCACGTTTTAAGTTATAAGATATTATATATTAATATAAACACATATAAACAATTCACAGCTCGCAGATATTATATTTAAAATTCAAAATGGTCTTACTACACAATTTATTGGCCAAAACATTATAATTTTTTTAAATTAATAATTAAAATATTTTTTTTGTTGGAATTTATGAGCAACTGTTCTTTTATATCTATTGACTGTAACATAAAGTATTGTTTTTAGATTATTCTTTCCAATGTACAGGGTGTTACGAACAACCCGCAATGCCGAATATGGTAGATAGGGACCATCAAACTGAACAACTTTTACTATGGGACCAACTCTGAAATCGCGAAAAAAGATTAGCTGTTTGTGTTTCATATATTATATTTTCGTTATTAATTTTTGTATGAAACAGCCGTTTTTATTTCGTGATTTCAGAGTTGGTCCCATAGTAAAAGTTGTTCAGTTTGATGGTCCCTATCTACCATATTCGGCATTGCGGGTTGTTGTGTAACACCCTGTATATTTAGGTATTGCTTTGTCTTATTTTTCACCAGTGCAGTTTATGCGATATAAGTAATAATAATAATATGTATATTTAAATTTTTATAGTAAGACCATTTTTATTATATTTAATTTTAACACACACACATTTTTACCCACCTTAATCATACAAAACACAAACCCAAATTAGGTAAATTAATGGGTCTCACTCATTTCATATTTGGAACTAAATTTCACTGGAATTTGACCCTTCTCACTATTTACACAAGGGTTATTTCTGTGTTTTTGGTCACATTTGGCCTAACCCCTTTTGGGGCGTCCCCACTAGCCCCAGTTGGGGTCATATCTGGTCCAAGAGAAGGAGGGGGCGAGGTATACCCGTCTCCCTCTCACGAAACAAGATACTATACCTCTGTACGCTGTACGAGGTACACCGCTCTGAAAAAGAAAATAAATATTATTTACCTATTTACTTAATTTTTCTTCACATATTTTAACTTGTCTTATTTGGTAAAGAAGCTTCACCCAGCCATAGAATAACTAATAGTACAAGTACAGAAGCAGCACGCCGCAAAGTCATTTAAATAAATAGCGACTTTTGCGCCGACACAATAAAGTGCAATTCAGGTCGCGCAGCGCTAATGGCCTACAGTTATATTCACCTAGTAGTTGCCTCTCTTTCTATCGCGTGCTCTTACCCTTTCTGACGACGCAACGTTAGGGTTGACTTCTTTTAAACGAACTGCGTAGCATATATCATGATGTGAAAAACGACAATTGTTAATTGGTTTTTTGATTTACACATCCGTACACGGCACAGTAATGTCGATTCGACATTGTTACTATTATAAAAATACAATACCTACGCAGGCAGTAAGATGCCGCGCGACTACACAGGCGGGCGTGTGGCGGCCCTCTGCTCACTTGTGCCTCCGTAGGCACGGCTAGCGGTAGGTGCTTATCGCGCGACCTTGAGCGAGTGAAAGAGGCCTGACCCAGCCAAGGGGCCCCCCTTGGCTGTGATCTGATGATGGCCATCCAGGGAGTGAATGGAGGAAATTCAGATCGCTATACACACCCAACTGATCTGATCAGCATTTTAAGAGCTGTAAGGATCATAGTTCTCAGTTTCAGGAAATCCATACATCATAATTTATTAGTTGGGTTTTATTGTTATTTATGTATTAGATTTTCTATTGTTGTCCGGCCGCATACGGCCGCGCGGACATTGTAGAATTAAGCGGATTTTATTTTATATGGATAACACGGTAATTTTTTATGATCAACTTATCCTGAAATATGTTAAACTTACCCTGAGGCCAGAAGGCCGCCAAGAAACTCGGCCTCATGGACGACCATGAGGCCGAGTTTCTTGGCGGCCTTCTGGTATGTCTTGGCGTTGGAGTAGGTCACTCTCACGGGCGTTAAGTTCCCCGCCGGGCGCGGATATGGGTACGTTCAGATGACAAGCGCTCAACGCGCGTTGAACGCGCGTTAAATTTTTGCATAGTGTTCACATGGTGCGCGCTTTGCAGGCGTTGAACGCGCGTTACCGTGGCCGCCGCCCAGGGCGCAGTCAGTTTGAGTTTTATATTTGTCGAACGAAGATGGACGTAGAAACTGTTTTGACTGTGATTTTATACCAACGGCAGAAACGACGCGACAGAAGACGGAGATATTGGGTTCACCCAATTTTTTCATACAGATTGACTGAAAACCAGTACATAATTTTGTATCCCAAGTTAAGGCAATTCGGACCCAAATTTTTTAACTACTTTCAAAGCTTTCGATTCCATTTAGGACGATTTCTGGATTACCTGAGCGAAGACGAAAACACGTCTACCCACGTCAAAAGCGCGCGCTCAACTGAACGGTAACATAGAAAACCAATGATCTCAAAGCGCAGCGTTGAACGCGCGTTTTATCAAAACGCGCATTAGCATGTGTACGGTCTGAACAAAATGTATGTAGTTGTCAACGCGCGTTAGCAAAACGCGCGTTAAGCGCTTGTCATGTGAACGTGCTCTATAACTTCCCCGCCGTCAGTTCAGGAAAGTCATAAACGGTAGACTCTAAAGCTGTCTTTATGTTCAACTTACCTTGAAATATTTTATTTTATTTCGTGGAAAACATACAGCTGCTATGTTTACAAAGAGTATTATTTGTAAGTCATTAGCCAACAATCAAGTTTTCACATGTAGGATAACAGATGAATAAACAATTTTTACGAGTAAGAAAATACGTTATTTGCACTAATACGATCATGCTACGAACAACGGGAACAAAGTTAACAATTTGGCGATTAGACTCACTTAATTATTATAATTACAACAGGATGATGCCAGGGTTTCTATGAAATCTGACCCCGAATTACGTAAGGCTGTTGCTAACAATTCTCGATTGAAATCGCAGTTGCATTGCTGCTTTAAGTAAGATAGTTGTCACATTGGTTCTTACTAAAGCAGCAATGTCACTGCGATTTCTGTCAAAGTTGATTGCAACAAAGTTAGACAATCAGCCTACAGGTCCCACCTTCCAATAGCTATGTGTGTTACATCGCTGGATAGGTACTTTTGAGCTGAATAAAAGTTACTATGGCGCCAAGTTTCAAATCTTAGTTCAGAGTTATTCTTACTAGCGATCCGCCCTCGCTTCGCTTCGGTGTAGTGTGGAGTTTGACACTCTGTATTATACATACAAACCTTCCTCTTGAATTACTCTATCTATTAAAAAAACCGCATCAAAATCCGTTGCGTAGTTTTAAAGATTTAAACATACATAGGAATATAGGGACAAAGATAACGGCTTTGTTTTATACTAAGTAGTGATAGTAGTTTTACAAGATCCAAAAACAATGTTAGCAATGTTTATTATTCTAAAAATGTTAATGTTAAAATGTTATCGTTAACAAATGCTTTTTTATAAATAAAACAACGACAACATATTTTTGGGTACTGGCTTACACAATTGATGGGTAATGGCTTAATCACCACGCTTGCCAAATGCGGGTTGGTGATCACAAATCCGGGCTATGCATCGAAAAATCCGAAACACACTTTGCCCGACATGGGAATTGATCCCGGGAACTCAGGGTATCAGGCAGAGCGCTTTGCAACTCGGCCACCGAGGCGAGTGGCAATGCGCTTACATTGAGCTTTTATTACATTCACGTTTACAAACATTTATTTAAGACCGATAAAAAGGTTTGTGACTCAATGAAGCAAAAGATAACTGTATGCAAGTAAATAGAATTAATTGGCTGCTGCTAAAACTACCATGTTTAATAAAGAATAACTCTAAAAGGACTAAGATTTAGAACTTGGCGCCATAGTAACTTTTATTCAGTTCAAAAATACCTATCCATCGATGTAACACACATAGCTATTGGAAGGTGGGACCAGGATTTGCATCCTCCTTTAAGTACATTAATTAAAAGTACATTAATACATAATCACATTTAGCCATTACCTTCGTATTTACTTAGTAGTTCCGTTGCGAGTGCTCGCTTCAGAGATGCAATACTATTCTAACATACATCGATATCAGTTTGACGGCTCAATGTAACAAACAACCGACACGAATGAACTAAGTAGCTATTCTGCGGATACTTCGTGCGCACACATGGCACATGTAACTTCAATGACTTGGTTACGCGTAGTGAAACTACGATGTACTACAAGCTTGATGTGTAAATGTTGTCCCTGTCACACTAAAGGCACCGAAAAATGCATTAAATTACTGACTGAATCTTGTTCAGCAGTTAGTGGGCCATTGAGACGAGAATGTTGGAACAGAAACAAGATAAAATCATGTCGTATTATGCCCTCATTCAATACAAAAAATATATTTCAAAATTGAATAAATGTAACTTTACTTACAGATTTTTTGGATAAGAAATGAGTACCTACCTACTTGGCGTTTCTTCATATTTTTTTTTATTTTCCCACTTGTGGCTAACCAGAAAATGGGGGACCGTTTTGTTGAACAATGTTTAATCAAAGAGGTCCCCCGACTGCAATGACACTTGTTATTTAACTTTTTAGTTCATTTTTGGCAGGGCGGTCGTGTTTTTAATATTTTTTAATTTATTTATTTTTATTTCATATATTTTAGTGACAAATTATATAGTTTTCAAATGTGCTCATTGAGGCCTTTCATTTGGTGCCCATATTGTAATAATTGAAGTTTTTTTTTTCATATTTGACATTAATGGTGTTGTTAAGTCGCCGTATTGACTTTTTTCAAAAAAGTTATAGCCACTGTCACTCGGAATGATGTAAGGATTCTAACGATACCCCATACATCCAAATCCGTTGAGCCATTTAGAAGTTATGGTGGAATAAAAAAACTCACATACCCACAAACATACATGAACCCTGAACACAAATACACTCTTTTTTGGGCAGTCGTGTAAAAAACGCTCCACCCTATTGTGCATGGCTCCTTATTATGTAATATCATAAACGCCGGTTTTAAATTCTAGGTACTTAAGAAATCTTTTTTGCACTGATTCAAGTTGATTAATATAAACCGAGTAGCGTGGATTCCAGACTTGAGAGTTGTACTCCAGTATACTTCGAACAAGTGAGCAATACAAAACTTTTATGGTTTTAGCTTTTTTGAATTTGGAGCAAGATCTGATTAGAAAGCCCAGAGCTTTAGACGCTTTTTTAGCAATGTGTGTCACATTTTGATCGAATAGTACTTTGGAGTCTTGAAATACCCCGAGGTCTCTCATGTGATTAACGCTAGTGAGAGCTTGGTTTTTAAGTTGATACGTGTATTTTGAGTCACAATGCTTACGCGAAAAAACCATTGAATAACACGAGTTTTGAGATCAAGTTTATTTGCATCGCAATAGGCTTCGAACCTACTTAGGTCTTCTTGAAGTAAGAGACAATTGGTTTCGTTAGTTATTTCCATATACATTTTCATATAAGAGGAGGGCAAATAGGAGGACTTGAGAGTGTTGAAAACATGTGGATACGGCATTTATAAAAATTAAAAATAATAATGGGCCTAATATAGATCCCTGCGGGACCCCAGAAAGTATTGTACCCCAAGCAGATATTAACCCGTTTATAGCCACAGCTTGACATCGGTTTTTTATGTATGAGGTGAACCACCGGATATACCCTATATAACCACCGGAATATGTTGAACATACCCTGAAATATGATCAATTTACCCTGAAGTCGTCCATGAGGCCGAGTTTCTTAAGCCTTTATGTTCAACTTACCCTGTGAAGTATGTTCAACTTGCCCTGAATATGTTCAAGTTACCCTGAAATGTTCAACTTACCCTGAAGTCGTCCATGAGGCCGAGTTTCTTAAGCCTTTATGTTCAACTTACCCTGTGAAATATGTTCAACTTGCCTTGAATATGTTCAAGTTACCTTGAAATGTTCAACTTACCCTGAAGTCGTCCATGAGGCCGAGTTTCTTGGCGGCCTTCTGGTACGTCTTGGCGTTGGAGTAGGTCACTCTCACGGGCGTCAGTTCCCCGCCGGGCGCGGATATAACTTCCTCCGCCGTCAGTTCAGGCAGGTCATAAACGGTAGACTCTAGAGCTGCGTCGTAGTTATCCTGTGACAATCATAAATCCTAAATTCTTATCCTTATTTAATATTATAAATGCGAAAGTCCGTTTGTGTGTTACGCCTTAACGTCTTAAGGGCCCACCGAGCCTCCACTAGCCAATCAAGAAAAAATCATTACAACGAAATAACTATGTTTAATGAAATTCTGTAAAATATAAAAACTAGTATTAGTTATAAACTATTTTTGTATGCGTTTTTTTCCTGGTTTAAATGTGTTGTATGGTCGTTCAACCGCACATTCTTCCGCGTAAGCATTTTTACATGAATCACATAATTATTTCTTTATAAATTAAATATTGTATTTTAATTTAGTCTGCATTTACTAAGTACCGCCGCCTCGCGCGTCTATACCAAGTTTACACAGCTTATTATGAAAATATACGTTTTTATCTCAACAAGGAGTTTCTATCAGCATCCATCAGCATATCAAGTAAAGGGGTGTGTTACTACAGGATCATACATGTGTTTTGTAGTTAAGATGTGGATTAACGCCAAAGTGGCCACTTTGGGCGTTAATCTAGACTTTAACTACGCGAATACATTTAGAAGCAAAACACACCGGATGCGTAAGCGTAAGCGTGCACGTACGCGTAGACGTACCGTGACGTTGTAATGTCTAAAACTTTATTAGACATGGCACACCGCTTGCGTAACGTACGCGTGCACGTAGACCGATGCGTAACCCTACACAATGCAGCTCCCATGAGACAAGCAGGCTGCGTACCTACGCAGAGCGGAACGCATTGATGACGGTGTACTCAATGGCATTCCCTATTGGACGTCACACCGAACAAATTCGAACACGCACGTATCTTTGCTGCGCGTCACTACGCGCGTGACCGCGTGACTACGCATTCAGTTGTTTTTGTTAACAAATAGTACCGGTACTACCGGTAGTAAGTGGTATTTATTTTGTTTTTAAATAATGAATAACGATATTAAAGGAAAACTAATTGAATGAGTGCAAAAAAATTAGTCCATTTACTCAATCTTCGTCTGACATCGCGCACTAAAGTCGCGGCTGATGGCTGCCGCAGCGGCTGGGTACGCGCGGGACAGGTTGCGTTGCGTGCCGCGTAGACGTATGCGTAACCCGGTGTGTCAGGGGGTTACGTGCGTAACTACGCGCGTGACTACGCGCGTGTCTTCGCAGCCGGTGTGCCCAGGAAGCACTAAGAATTTAACGCATACAAAAATAGTTGATAGCTAATACTAGTTTTAATATTTTTCAGAATTTCATTTTTTTTATTATTATAAGTACAGCCACATGGCAAACATTAACACATCGATTACAAAATAATTAAAATAAGTTCTGATGCATGCCACAATAACGGCGTAAATAGCATTCCCAATTGAATATTAGTCACAGAAACAAATAGGTAATCATTTAACACACATTAAACATAGTTATTTCGTTGTAATGATTTTTTCTTGATTGGCGGCGCGCGTGGACGCGCGATGCACTCTTAACTACTAAACCGATCACCATGAAATTTTACATACACGTTATCATCAGGGGTACAAAAAGACACATTTTGTCCCGGAAAAAAGTACAGTTCCCGAGGGATAGAGACAAAACCCGACCACACAGACGAAGTCGCGGGCGTTCCCTAGTCCTTACTAATATTATAATATATTATAATATTTTTGCGGTCGGGCGGGCGGTGCATCTTGCATATATTGTTTGCGGAAGGAAGCTACATATATTTCTTTTTTCAAAATAATATTATAAATGCGAAAGTCCGTTTGTTTGTTTGTTACGCCTTCACGTCTTAACTACTGAACCGATCATCATGAAATTTTGCATACACGTTCTCAGGGGTACAGAGAAGGACATAAGTTACTTTTCATCCAGAAAAAAGTACTGTTTCCAAGGGATAGGAAAAAAACTAGCGACCGCCCGCGACTTCGTCTGCGTGGAAATTTTTTTTGCTGTCCCTCGGGAACAGTATTTTTTTCGGGATGAAATGTACCATATGTCCTTCCCTGTACCTCTGAAATCGTGTTTACAAATTTTCATGATGATCGGTTCAGTAGTTAAGTCGTGAAGGCGTAACAAACAAACAAACAAATGGACTTTCGCATTTATACTATTAGTAAGGATTAGTAAGGACTAAGGATAATATGAGTAATTGCATTAAAACTAAAAATATTTAAATTGGTCTATTATTATCTAAAATAAGATACTTAATTTATCACTTTATAGACGCCTATGGAGCTGCTATATCTTTCTATGCGGGTCCAAACAGCGAAACGGCTTTTTGATAGAAACAGGAATGTACTATTTCAGACACAGTAAATATTCTTTACGACCGAGGCAACTCGCAAACCTTAAAATGTAGGAATTATAATAAAATTTCTTATGACAAGGGCAAAAAGAAAAACACGAGAAATAATCGAACGATCAATTTATTAATTACAAGAGATTTTAGGTTGATCCGTAGTTAACTAATTTTAATTTTCAATTGATATAGGTAAGGTAACCTACAATTATTGAATTTCCAATCCAATAGGCATGATGACAATTTTTTTTATTTTATGTTACATAAATTACCTCTCAAAAAAGAAACATTGGTAAAATAATTATTTCGCTAGCATGAAAACTGCCAGAGATATCACAGTTTGAAATGACACAAATGGATTCACCCGAAAACGCTCCATACTAACGGCTAGTCAATTATGACGTCACGCCTGAGTAGTTTGTATGCAACGCGTAGGAAATTTGTTCGGCAGGTATACACAGTTAATTTTTAACTATGTCTAAAAATGAAATGGGGGTTTCAGACCACGTACATGAACAACTTTTACTATGGGGCCAACCACGAAATCGCGAAAAAAATTCAGTTGTTCCATAGAAAAGTACAACATCGAATCGGACTATAATGTATGGACAGCTGATTTTTTTTTTTGCGATTTGTGGTTGGCCCCATAGTAAAAGTTGTTTATTTACGTGGTCTGAAAACCCCATTTCATTTTAATATATACTTAAAAGTTAACCGTGTATATAATATTGTGTTTATCAAAATGGTTTCTTAGACAAATTTGATGTACATTTTACGAACTAATTAAAGGTATCATTTATTTTAATAAATTTTATACTTTTTAAATGGACTTGTCCACCCAACTTTGAAGGGTCATAAAACAAATAATACGCAATATATAAAACCAAGACAAGCTACTCTAAAAGTTTAATATGTTTACGTTTTTCATTAGTATTTCGTTATTTTATTCGTAAGTCATCATCCCAATTTCAAACTCACGCGAAGTGAGTTGATTTTCAAAGTGAGTTGCGAGTTTCGTTTCAGTTACGGCAGGATTTGAACCCAAAACCTTTGGCGCAACAAGCAGGGCAGGATCGTTCGGTACCGATAAAATAAAAAATATAAAAAATACTGTACTTTACCTTGAGCAAGTAGCTAAGGTCGAGCTTGGTAAATTCTACATACTCCATGTTGAGTTGCATCGCCCTTAGATGCATGTCGTAGAAAAGACCTTTGCTTACGCCTATCTGAAACCAAATTTTATACACTTCCGATATAGGAAAGCATTTATACACGCTGAAATTTTAATCATCTGGTTCCCGCAGTGGGGTGGTTCCACTCATGATTACAAGCAAGTTTTAATATAGGGCCAACTCTGATATCGCGAAAAAAAACAGCTGTTCCATACAAAAGTGCAACACCTACTCGACCATAATGTATGGAATAGATGATTTTTTCGCGTGAGTTGGCGCTCCATAGTAAAAGTTGCTTGTAATAATTATTGCAACCACCCCACTGCGTATATATATGCATAAGTCTATGTTATTGCCAATAATCCTGTCACCCTGTTGTAATTATTTGGTAACGATATATTAAAGTTTGTAAATATCGTTACTTATGGCTGTTACAGCTGATAAGTTTCTTGCGCCCGTTCTTCTTGTCAGTTAAAAAAGTCTGGAACCGGTGGTAGGAAAATATAGACGATTCAAAAGTACTTAAGAGGAAACACCACGATCGAGAGAATTGAAAAATTCCTTTACAAAGTTGACAAAATCAACGTTTCGTTGTCCCCTGTTTTCTCCTCCAAAACCAGACCGATTTAAATATTTTTTCCTTCAAATTTAAAGAATGGGTTTGGCTGTGTTCCTATGTTTTTCTTTTTTTTCATAAATTAATTATTAAAAGAGATATTAATCTTCAAAAAACCTAAAAAATTGCCATTGTTTAGACATCCAGCAATCAAAATTGACGAGATTATATAAAAAAATCAAAACATAGGAACACAGCCAAAGCATTCTTTTAAATGAAAATGAAAATAGTATTTAAATCGGTCTGATTTTGGAGGAGGAAATAGGGGACAACGAAACGTTGATTTTGTCAACTTTGTATAGGAATTTTTCAATTCTCTCGACCGTGGTGTTTCCTCTTAATAATTAAGTTTATTTGAATAAAGCTTATTTGACTTTGACTTTAACATTTCACGCAGTACACTTTCGATGTACAAAAATTTTCGCATTTACAATTTTAGTAGGATTTTATTAAATAAATAAGTGTACATTATTCTGACCATTTGAAGTTTAGTTGTTATCACATAACACATTAAGTGAAGTGACTATAAATACGTCTTTTTGATAATAGTTGTGCTACATTAGTTTTATCTCGTTTTTGGAACTAACTCTTAACTGTAACAAAATAATCAGATTCAATATGCACGTTTAAAATGATGAATATTTAGATATTTCAGCAAATAAAATTTACTGAAATAAAAATCTTTTTTAAAAACACGTTTTTAAAACGGACTAAATTATTACAAAAAATATCGGACTAAAAATATTAAAACGGACTAGTAAAAAAAAAACTAAAAAGTAAAAAATAAATTCTTCTGTAAATATTTATAACCCTAATAACCTATAAGTATACAGGGTGGATTTTTAAAACGGTACATTAAGGGCAGGTACCTTAACCGTTATAGTTACAGGAAAACGTTCCTAGGAGACCATCCATAACTTTTTAGGATATTATGAACTGCATTCACAGATTTTGGAAAAAAATACCGTTAGCAAAAAAAATGCTAAAATACCAAAAAAACATTTTTATGCCAATCGATCCTATTTTGTGTGGGGATTAAAAGACTCTATGGGATCATTTAAGGTATGAGTACTAGAAACGACAGAAATCGCCAAAAACTTTTCCCCATACATTTTGTACTGAAAAACGGTAAACCAACTCGAAATATTTTTTATTTCCAAATGATCTTATTTCGTACTGTGATCAAAATACTCTTTAAGGCCAACTGAAATTTGAGTACAGAAACTACAATAAGTGACAACACCGGCTTTACACGCAAGCACAACCTTCTACAACATTAGATCTAAAAAAAAACAGTTTCTGTACTCAAAATTCAGTTATCCTCAAAGAGTATTTTGATCACAGTAAGAAATAGGATCGTTTGGCAATAGAAAATATTTAGAGTTGATTTATCGTTTTTCAGTACAAAATGTATGGGAAAAGTTTTTGGCGATTTCTGTTGTTTCTAGTACTCAAACCTTAAATGATCTCATAGAGTCTTTTGATCCCCACACTAAATAGGATCGATTGGCAAAAAAAATTTTTTTTTGGGATTTTAGCATTTTATTTTGGTAACGGTAATTTTTTTCCAAAATCTGTTAATGCAGTTCAGAATATCTGAAAAAGTTATGGATGGTCTCCTGGGAACGTTTTCCTGTAATTATAACGGTTAAGGTACCTTCCCTTAATGTACCGTTTTAAAAATCCATCCTGTATACCTACAGAAATTTTAAACCTAAAAATTTTAAACCAAAAAACGTGGGGCGCATGCTATACAATAGACAATATGGATGATAAATTTTACAAAACGCGCCCCGTGTTGTATTGTCCATCAGCCATTTTAATGTCCCCACTGCTGGGGCACAGACCTTCCCTATGGGTGGATAAGGAGGACGGGCCATAACCCACCACTCGGGCTCAATGCGGATTGGTGGGTGTTAACGACTGCAAATGCAGCCGGGACCAACGGCTTAACGTGCCTTCCGAAGCACGGAGGAGCTCGAGATAATAAATTTTTGGTCACCCATCCCATGACCGACCCTTGCGAACGTTGCTTAACCTCCGCAATCGCTGGGCCAGGCGCTAAAGCACTGCGCCACCGAGCTCTTGTTGTATAAGATGTTAGTAATCTACTCCTGCGAGATTGTTGGTGTTTTACAAATATTCCTGAAGGTGTAACTAATTATTACGTTCAACAAAAATAACCTTTTATCAAAGAAGTAAGTAACGACATTAAAAATACTTTATCAAATTAACTACTTATCTATTAAGTACCACCATTAGATATCAAATCACATTGGAATTTGTACTATTAGATAAATTATATGTTAGAGGTTTAAGTATGAAATTGCTCTTTTGTACGGAAAATTTTTAAAGAATTTGCATTTCCCATACTAACATTATCATAATTTATTTATCAACCATGAATGCTAACATTTTAAAACTTTTATGCACAAATGTTTAAACAATCAACTAACTAATGCCACGTGTGTTTAGTGAAAAAAATAAGTACGTACCAGCTAAGTTACAACGAATTAAGTAGTCATTTCAGCTAACGAAAACAAACCGGCCAAGTGCGAGTCGGGCTCGCGCACGAAGGGTTCCGTACCAAAAAACGGCAAAAAAATATATTTGTTGTATGGGAGCCCCCCTTTAATATTAATTTTATTCTGTTTCTAGTATTTGTTGTTATAGCGGCAACAGAAATACATCATCTGTGAAAATTTCAACTTTCTAGCTATCACGATTCATGAGATACAGCCTGGTGACAGACAGACAGACAGACGGACAGCGGAGTCTTAGTAATAGGGTCCCGTTTTTACCCTATGGGCACGGAACCCTAAAAAGGAGTCACGTTAATCGGCAATTTCATTCTATAACCCCTATTATTTTTACTTCGGTATTGACAAAGTATTTTTTTAAGATTAATACTAGAAAAACAACTCTCTAACTCAGACGTGAATTGAACCCACGTCCGTTGCGATCCGGGCGAATGTTCTAAACCACTGTGCTACCGCGAAGTTATAAATAAGAATAATTTTATACTTTAAAATTAATTTCAAATCGTTTTAGATAATTTTGACGTTTAATTTCATGGAAAATAATGTTTCACAAGTATAAATTCGAAATTCTTGACATTTAAGTCTCTCGTTAAAACGAACACAGTACCTACAGGGTGAATAAAATACTTTCCATAGTTAAAATGTACTCTATGGCGATCGATGACTCAGTGATTAATCTGTTGGAATGCACCCATTATTTAGGGTGTTTTTCTTCGAACTATCGTTTTTTTCCCACCCTGTATAGGTAAAACCTTACAGAGGAGTTGTTTTTTTCAATTTTGTAATTATGCATAATATTATTTACCTTTCCAAATGTGAATGTTCGCGATATCTCTGGTCTGATGCACGCTCTCCCATCTGTGTTGGCGGGATCTCTTAGCCAGTCGTCGAAGAAACTACAAATATCAACAATAACGGGTGTAAAAAGACCCTCAAAGTAGCCGAAGTCCACACATTACGCCCATAATCAGAATCATTTTTGTTTTTTAGACTATACCTGGAAAATCAATAGCTATGAAGTTATTGAAGATGGAGGGTCAACAATTTTTTTTTTAATTTTTATGAAAACTAATTTATACGTTATTTCCAAATTTTTGTCCAAAGAAACATTATGAAAATTTTAAGTATTTCGTTACAAACAATGGCTTCAAAACAATATTAATCAATGTATCTCATGCGCACGCACATAAACGCTGCCTTTTAACGCACGCACTCGCAGGCGCGGTGTGTTGCGCGCGTTACATTGCGTGGTACAGTATGCAATGCTTTTTTAACACCAAAAATGAAAATCGTTTCCCAGCAGTAATTTTGAACAAAAATGGTCTTGATCATGGGCAGAATACGTAGACCTCGGCTTCGTTGAATGTCTTTTTACACCCTGTATATTGAAAAAAAAAACTTAAGAGAAGAGAAAATATTTGAGTCCATTATGTAAGGGACTCAAAATTATATGGTTTAATAGGACAAATATATCAAAAAGGCCTTTCACTTCTTAGGCTTTATTAATATACACACATCAACTTTGTCTAGGGATACCAGGTGTTATTTTCATACAAACGAGGTAACTTTGAAGCCTTGGTTTCCTGCCAGAGATGTACCGTGCTGTGATCTGATGACGGCTATCCAGGGAGTGAATGGAGGAGATTCAGATCGCTATACACACCCAACTGATCTGACCAGCATTCTAAAAACTTAATGGACATGTTTAAAAAAACCGCGTAAATAGCATGAAAATGTATGAAAATCCTCAAACCGAGAACTCTGACCCATTAATCTTTTAGAATGCTGACCAGATCAGTTGGGTGTGTATAGCGATCTGAATCTACTCCATTCACTTCCTGGATGGCCATCATCAGATTACAGCACGGTACATCCCTGGCAGAAAACCAAGGCTTCAAAGTTACCTCGTTTGTATGAAAATAATACCTGTATCCCAAGACAAATTTGACATGTATATAATTTAGATGGTATTTTAAATAAACCAAGTACTCACGCTTCAGGCCACTTTGGCTCTAAATCCAGCCAGGTTTCCTTTCTTAAAGTCCAGCCCAGCCCCGGGAAGAAATCTGTGCGGTGCAGCAATTCTGGACGGGAGAGATCGATCACGTCTTTTTTTCCGTTGTCGTTCCATGCTGATACACACCTAGGAGCAGGCAATATAAATAATTTATTATTAATCTATATTTACATATTTTTTAGTTGAAAAATATGGCCTGTCGATTAAAAAAGCTTCGCACATTGCGGTGAACTAATTTATTCTATAGACTTGCTTATTTGGTAAACAAAGTTCACCCAACTGTTTGTTGAAAAAAAAAAAAACAATTATAAAATACAACAAAATGGTTTTCCACACACAGATTAAAAAAGAAATTACTAATTAATTCATGACAATTAATTTTTAATATGACAACATATTATTTAGTAACTATTAAAGTTTATATGAGGATTTTAACTGTTGTTATACACCAAATCCTTAGTAAGCCTATTTCTATTATATCGATAGGTTAATGAAATCGGCCATAAAGACAAATAAGGATAAACAGACTATACTAAATAAACAAGACGTAAATCAGTCATCGAAGCAATGAAAAAGCTAGTTTTATTTTATTTTTCCGGTTAAGCTCATCATCATCAAATTATGTATCCATGCGTGAAGGCTTAGGTACTTAACTCACAGTGAAGTCTCAATGCATCAAATTAGTAAAGGATATTATTTTGGTTTGACATACTTTTTAGGGTTCCGTACCCAAAGGGTAAAAACGGGACCCTATTACTAAGCCTTCGCTGTCCGTCTATCTGTCTGTCTGGGTACGTATCAGAATGTCTAAAGTTAGAATGTCTAAACTTAAAATGACAAAGTTCATAATGTAAAAAATTTGAATGTCTAACGATTAAAATGTCGAAAGTTCAAAATGTCAAAAACTAAAATGTCAAACGGTCAGATAGTCCTAAATAAAAATGTCTAAGTTCAAATGATCAAAACTTACAATGTCTAATAGTCCAAATACATAATTATAATGACGAATACAATTTACTTATGCCTTTCTTTCATTTAGGTACCTAATTATTTAGGTTAAATAATTGCGTGTTAACCTCTGTGCCTCCGCCGCACATCACCATAGCTGCGCCGCTCCCTGATTCGGTAGCCGATGCCAGTCACTGATTCAGTAGCCGGCAAACAAAAACCAACAATCGAGTTTGAAATAGTTTTTTTCCTGACGCTTCGCCGGCCGCTACCGCGGCACGTTCGCTTCGCTCGCTCGGCTCGCGCGCTGGGTTCATGTCAACCTAACATGCTCGTCACTACGCTCCTCGCACCTATCTCGTGACCTACGGTCTACGGTTTCTAAGTCCCAGTAGACTAGACTTATTAGACTCATTTCCGGCAGCTATATTTGCTATGAAGCATTTCAGGTGAAGCCCAAAGACACCTCCACAGACTCAATTAACCTCAAAGAAGGCGATTCGTTTTAAGATCCAACCCAATTTAAAAAAATCATTGTGAACTTAGACTTAATGACCATTGATATTTTAACTCGTAAAGTATTTGATACATTTGATACTTTGAATTTTGCTATTTTGAAGTTAGACATAATGATTTTTGACATTTTAAACCATTTGAATTTTAATTTTTGACATTTTGAACTTTGCCATTTTAAGTTCAGACATTATAACTTTAGACATTCTGATACGTACCCATCTGTCTGTCTGTCACCAGGCTGTATCTCATGAACCGTGATAGCTAGAATGTTGAAATTTTCACAGATGATATATTTCTGTTGCCGCTATAACAACAAATACTAAAAACAGAATAAAATTAATATTTAAGGGGGGCTCCCATACAACAAACGTGTTTTTTTTTGCCTTTTTTTGCTCGATATTAATAACGACAACAAGTAGACAGTTGAAATTTTCACAGATGATGTATTTTTGTTGCCGCTATAACAAAAAATACTAAAAACAGAATAAAATTAATATTTAAGGGGGCTCCCATACAACAAACGTATTTATTTTTTTTGCCGTTTTTTGGTACGGAACCCTTCGTGCGCGAGTCCGACTCGCACTTGGCCGGTTTTTTATTAAGGCCTTAAGATGGGTCAAATCCCAATATTCAATTCAAATTAAGTATTGAAAAATTACGCTCGTGAAGCTATCATGGAAAAAATATTATAATGTACTTGAAATAATACACAATAGATTTAATTGAAATAATTTATAAAAATGTTACTACCTTTGATGTAAAAAAATATTCCGTGGACCCTGTTTCTGGTCTTATTTGCAGAATTTCTCGGAAACAGAACATTTGTTTATGTTAAAACCAACCATAAAAATCGGCGATGTTAATACCTTCAATCTTAATTGAACAGATTTTTTTTAACTAACTTAAATGCGAAGCGAAGAAAATTAATAAAAACATGTAAAAATTGATAATTTGGTGCTAGTTTTCAACGCAACCGCCACGTTGGAACGCGCACTGATTTGAACCCAAAGTGAGTAGAGTTACGTTCGATTTCACACCATCACGGATCGACCCGCTCGGATCGACCCATGTTAAGGCCTTAAGTTCTAAAATACATACAAAAGGAAAAACCATATCATAACTTTAAGTCAAAACACAAGTATTTGATTTGCAATTCTTCTACTTTTGTAACTTCCCGTCACTCATAATCATAAATTAATTGACAACAACAACAGGACAATACTTGTCGCTTATTTGCGTTGTAACGGAAATATTTGTAAACATACCACAGACTTGGGTCTTTGAGTAGCAGCGGATACGTGCCCAGGAAGTACTCGAAGAAATCCTGGGATATGTCGAGGTCATCTGTGGACAATAATCATTCATCATCATATCAGCCGCACGACACCCACTGTTACCTAGGCCTCCCCCAAGGATCTCCACGACGATCGGTCCTGCGTTGCCCGCAACCAGCGGCGCACCGCGACCTTCCCGCGACCGTAAAATAATTATTCTTAGTGTATTTCAAATAGACACATCAACTTTGTCTAGGGATACAGGTGTTATTTTCATACAAACGAGGTAACTTTGAAGCCTTGGTTTCCTGCTAGGGATGTACTGTGCTGTGATCTGATGATGGCCATCCAGGGAGTGAATGGAGGAGATTAAGATTGCCGTACACACCCGACTGATCTGACCAGCATTCTAAAAGATTATTCTAAAAGATCACAGCACAGTACATCCCTGGCAGGAAACCAAGGCTTCAAAGTTACCTCGTTTGTATGAAAATAACACCTGTATCCCTTGACAAAGTTGATGTGTGTGTAAGGTCCTTCTTAAATAGTGCACATAATTTTAAGGGGTCAATGTACTCATGCATACAAACAACTTTTACTATGGGACAAACATTAAAATCGCGAAAAAAATCAGCTGTTCCATAGAAAATTTAAAATCGAATAATTATATCAAAATGTATGAAACAGCTGTTTTATTTTCGTGATTTCAATATTGGTCCCATAGTAAAAGTTGTTTGTATGCATGAGTACATTGACCCCTTAAAATTTCGTGCACTATTTAAGAAGGATCCTATATAAGAAAAATTACAAAAGATATAAAAACAGAATAAGACTATAATAATAGTCTTATTATTAAATATAATAATAGTGTGCTTTGCTTAATACAGACATTTTGAACAAAACATATCGGTGTTATTACAAAAAGATTTTTAAACACCTGTTTAACTTAGACACTGTTTAAATATGATGGTGTCACTTTTTTGACAATATTGTTTGAAAAGACAGCATCACACTTGAACAGTGTCTAAGTAAAACAAGTGTTTAAAAATCTTTTGTAATAACACAGATTTTTTTGTAACTTTTAATATTTCGTCGGTTTCGAAATTGCCAATGACATCACGTTGTTTATCATAAAAGTCTTTAAAGTGTATAGAAGTTAATACATATACCGGCATATAAGTTGGCAAGACAAAGATGAGACCAAAGATGCGCAGCTACTGCCCATCTTTTGTCTCATCATTGTCTTGCCAAGTTATGTGCCGGTATCTATGTTATAGTCAAACCCCGAAGTTCAGGCGCTCCTAGATTTGCCTAGTCAAACCTCAGGTTTGACAAGAAGGGTTAGTCAAAGTCCAAAACTAAAGCGTGTTTCGGGCTTTGACTAACGAATTTATGGCCAAACCTAAGAGAGACCAACTTGGATAATCAAAACACCGAAATTCAACACGATCAAATCGGGGTTTGACCAGTCAGACGAGTGAAAATGTAACTAAATCAACAATCTTCCTGTAAAACAAAGTTTTCTGTTGACTATTTTAAAAAAAACCACGAAATTTAGTTAAATTTCTAACCTATCACGTGACCTACAGGAGTAAGGCAGCTTTGGCTAAAATAAACCTAAATATGTATAAAAACAGCATTCATTTCCGATGTTAGATGGTGATAGGTTAGAAATTTAAGACGATTGCGAAGCGCAGCGGAACGATCGTCTTAAATTTCGTGGTTATTTTTTTTAACAGACAACAGAAATCTTTGTTTTGCAGGAAGATTATTAATTTAATTATCACTCTAAAGAAAGTGTTTTCATACTTTTAAATACAACGAATTGCGTTTCAGTGTTTGACTGTCCAAGTTAGTCTCCTAGGTTTGGCTATAAATGCGTTAGTCAAAGCCCGAAATACGCTATTAGTTTTGGACTTTGACTAAGCCTTCTTGTCGATCCTGAGAATTGACTAGGCAAACCAAGGAGCGCCTGGACTTCGGGGTTTGACTATAACATCTAAACTATATTGAAAAATAAATTTAAAACTTACCTTCAACAATAATCACAGCCTGATGCCCCAGCGTTTTAAACACATGGTTCAAAGCGAATCTAAAATGGCGCGCTATGTTGTAGTACCCCCTGAACTTGACTTTGACCCTCGGCAGCGGGATCTCCGATAGATCTGGCTGCTGAACTACTGTGATGGAGGGATCCGCGTCCGTGAAGCTGCGGATCACTTGGTATGTTGCGTTGTGGCCGCAATCCTAGCGAATGGAGGGTTACGTTATGTTTGGTATACGACGTGTTAGAAAATAACCCCTAATGCCGAATATGGTAGATAGGGACCAACGAACTAAAATCTATGGAAGCGTAATTGCAAACAAATATTGTTTAAAAAAAACCGGCCAAGTGCGAGTCGGACTCGCGCACGAAGGGTTCCGTACCAAAAAACGGCAAAAAAAATTACGTTTGTTGTATGGGAGCCCCCCTTAAATATTAATTTTATTCTGTTTTTAGTATTTGTTGTTATGGCGGCAACAGAAATACATCATCTGTGAAAATTTCAACTTTCTAGCTATCATGGTTCATAAGATACAGCCTGGTGACAGACAGACAGACAGACAGACGGACAGCGGAGTCTTAGTAATAGGGTCCCGTTTTTACCCTTTGGGTACGGAACCCTAAAAATGGCACCACGGGGCCGAAAAAGTACAACCCGCTCAGCTTTAGTCGGGCCAGCCACGCACCCGGTGACTGATGTTAATGTTTTTTTCAATAAATTGCAGTTTGTAATGTAGAGAAAAGATAGAAAGAGACAGTTTATTAGAAATGACGTCCTTTGTCAAATGGTGTAAAAGATGCAAAGAAGGCAGTAAAAAAAATGCAGAAAAAACGTATCTTATTTTTTCGTTTAAGTATAGAAAATATCTATGAGTATACAAATTATGGTCGCTAATAAGCAACCAGTGTTCAGACGCTTTGTGCTGCATAGTTAAATGCCAGCATTTTGAGCTCTATCCAAAGATTTAAATCGAAAGATGAGCCCTGTGCGTCTGAAAAGTGTCCACATAAATTGTCTGTGTGCGTAACGTCTCACACGCACGACACATGGGCGCGCGCCGCCGCTTCATTTTGGTAGGTACCGTCAGCATTCTAGATTTGTTAAGTTAGCAATAAATAACTTTAATAATTATTAGGTACATACTAAGGTATAGTTGCGAACAACGCTAGTTAGCTCGAGATATGTTCTTACAGTACTTAAAGATTAATAATGGGCATCGGAAAACGTTGGAAGCATACAAACTTACAAAAACAAATTAACAAAAAGTAGTTTGACCCTAAAAATCATTTACAATTCTTTATTTCAATTTTCAATGTAACAAATGTCAACGTCATTTCTAAGAAAAGCAAAAATACTAGGTACTTTAGCCGATGCCAATTCTTTATCTTGACGTAGTACTGTACTCATACACAATAAGGCCTGTGTGTCTTTGTCCATGTCCATCAGCCATTTTAATGTCCCCACTGCTGGGGCACAGGCCTTCCTTATGGGTGGATTAGGAGGACGGGCCATAACCCACCACGCGGGCCCAATGCGGATTGGTGGGTGTTAACGACTGCAAATGCAGCCGGGACCAACGGCTTAACGTGCCTTCCGAAGCACGGAGGAGCTCGAGATAATAAATTTTTGGTCACCCATCCCATGACCGACCCTTGCGAACGTTGCTTAACCTCCGCAATAGCTGGGCCAGGCGCTAAAGCACTGCGCCACCGAGCTCTTCGAGTGTCTTTACGACATAAATAAGTAATTAATATATAGTGGTGCGTTTGTATTGCGATGGTTGCGTTCTATCAGGACGAGCATTTTAAAATTATAAATAAAAAAACAATTTCACAAACGATTCTTTATTAACAAAAAGGAGGTTATACAATTTGACACGTATGTACTTAATTGGGACTGCACTAAATACATTGATAATAAGGCTTCCAAACAAATACTGACACAATAATTTAAATATATACTTAGTACATACATTAATTTTAGTCGGGGGGTATTTTCGTAAAAAATATTTAACCTTTTTTCAATTAAAAATACCTATTTTTTACTCTTATTCAAGTAAGAATAACTATTTTAAGTGTGGGTTTAAAAATTTTATTTTGCTTTTTATTTAAAACTTTTCAAAGAATTCATACGTTATCTACTCTAAAAACCGCATCTAAATCGGTCAAATCGTTTTGGACATAAAATTAGAACATGATAACTGCAGCACCCCCTAGTGGTTTAACGCCATAACATCCATCTAAAAACGGATGCCGATTAACTAGAAACCCATTACAGAAAACCGCATCTAAATCGGTCAAACTATTTTGGAGATAAATGGGAACATGATAACCGCAGCGCTCCCTAGCGGCTAAACATCGTAACACCTATCTAAGTACCATCTATAATCCATTACAGAAAACCGAAATCGGTTTGGTAATTTTTGAGAACACTTCAAGTGCCAACTTATCTAGTGGCTGCAGCGCTCCCTGGTGGTCTACCATCATGAAACATGTCTACGAATCTGCTCTAAAATGAAACCTTTTGAATGCAAAAACCGCATTGAAATCGGCCCAATAATTTCAGAGGAAAATGTTAACAGACATACATACATACAAACAAACAAACAACCTCTAACCCCAAACGCAATTACCGCCTCCGTTTCGTTCGGTAAAAAAACAAAGATTTATCTTTGGACAAAAATAAATTTTAATGTACACAAAAATAATGATTTCTATTGCTGACGGTACCGATAGTTTCGCTCGGCTCGGCCTCACTCGTAGGTCTCGGCGTGGCTCGGCTACGCTCGCCGCTCGGTTTGTTTACGTCTACATAAACTTGACCCCTAGTACGGACAACGATCAGTTATTCAAGAGCTCAATCTTATCTGGCAGATAACCAATGCTATAATGACGAAAAAAGAGACACAGTGTCATCTCGCTCACTCATACTGCAAATTGCAACCATTCGCTCTCTGTCATACAAACACGTGACGGGCACCATTTTAATTTGTTTATTTAATTAGAAACAGTGAAAATAATTAATAATTCTGTACTTACGCATGAAATGTAATTCCCTTGGATTTGTTTGTGTTTCTTGAGTTATTAGAATACTTTCTGAAGGCACAGGAAGGCATTTTTGTAGCTTATCGAACCTAATTAGCAAAATCAAAGATGTTTACGTAACGTGCACCGCTCACTGCTTTCTACAAGCGACTGACACGGGAAGAGTGAGCTCACTCTTCCCAACGATGCCACATTTTCGGCCGCTATAGTTTGGCAAGGGCGCATCTTTCGATTTAAATCTTTGGCTCTATCCACTTAGTTGTACTTTTCATGTGGTGCCATTTTTTGAGCAGAATGCTTATTCCATAGTTTTAGTTCGCTGATAGGGACCATCAAACTGAACAAGTTTTACTGAAAAAAATCCAGCTGTTTCATACATTACTAAATGATATACTAGAAAAAATACGACTTGCACCAGATTAATTCTCGGACGGGAATCGAAACCGCGGCCTTTGGATATCCGATCCAATGCTCTGATCGCTGAGCTACATAGTCAGTGTTTCATATATTTTGATATTTTCGTCATAAATTTTTGTATGAAACAGCTGTTTTTTATTTCGCGATTTCAGAGTTGGTCCCATAGTAAAAGTTGTTCAATTTGATGGTCCCTATCTACCATATTCGGCATTAGGGGTTATTTTGTAATACTTTATATAGCAAAGAGATAATGCTTCTATAGCAAGAGGCTTCAACAATAGTATGAGATCATAATAATTTTTAGGGTTCCGTACCCAAAGGGTAAAAACGGGACCCTATTACTAAGACTTCGCTGTCCGTCTGTCTGTCTGTCTGTCCGTCTGTCTGTCTGTCTGTCTGTCTGTCTGTCTGTCTGTCTGTCACCAGGCTGTATCTCATGAACCATGATAGCTAGAAAGTTGAAATTTTTACAGATGATGTATTTTTGTTGCCGCTCTAACAACAAATACTAAAAACAGAATAAAATTAATATTAAACGGGGGCTCCCATACAACAAATGTATTTTTTTGCCGTTTTTTGGTACGGAAACCTTCGTGCGAGAGTCCGACTCGCACTTGGCCGGTTTTTTATTTATTAATTTCATTAAGGCATACACAACAGTTGAAAATCGTTAGAAAACAAAACAACAGCTACGAGTATAAAGTACTGAGTGAAACTATCACGCAATAAAATGTACACACAGCATCATAATCAAGTGCGTAAACAATTTTATCTACTCTCATATCGTAAAATTCGAATTATGAATTTCAAAACGAATTTATATTGACATACTTTATACACGCAATGCAATGGGGTTGGCAACGCAAAGCTAATTGTAGATGTCGCTGCGTACGCTTGTTCCTAACACAGTAGACGTTCAGAACAAAATGTATGGGAAAATTGGTATTTATTTTGTAGTATTTTTGTACCGAAAAAGACCCATTGACCCAAAATGGATATAAAAGTCTAAAAAGACTAATTTATAAATTTCTTCTATATCCAGATTTTTCGGAAATTCGTAAATGCCAACATTTTTAAAGCCTATTTACACAGAATTCAATCATTTAGAAGCTAAAAAAACTATATTTTTTTTAAGTAAAAGTCCTTTGTTTTCATAGTTCTCGTGGAACATTTTGACAGTTGCCTTCCCCATTGAAAAAATTATAATGTCGCCACTGCTGGGGCACAAGCCTTTCCTATAGGTGGATGGCGGGTAGGCCATATACCACCACGCCGGTCCACCGCGGATTGGTGGGTATTAACTTCTGATATTGTGTTTGTGTTAATAAATAAAGAAAAAAACAAAAAAAATACTACAAATGCAGCCGGGACCAACGGCTTAACGTACCTAATGCGCTGGGAGCTCTTTGGAGCGGACATGCTTAAGGAAGAGGATCTAAATCAGTTAACGATAAGTCAACTCAGCAGGTACTGTAAGTGAACAGGTAGGTTCGAGGGTCCGATGCCGGTGGGGTAAATGATAACCCGCCTCCCCCTCCGGGGATTTGGGGAAATGGGTGAAATGGTTGCAATCAAGGTGACTGATCACCCGCCCGACTTCGCTGGCGTCCCCCTTCTAAATAATAATAACAATAACGTGCCTTCCGAAGCACGGAGGAGCTCGATATAATAAATTTTTGGTCACCCATCCCATGACCGACCCTTGCGAAAATGCTGAGCCAGGCACCACTGCTCCTCAAATACATTGCAATTTAAAACATAATAAATAATTACTATTAATTTGAATTGATTAGGCACCAAAAATTTTATAATTGTTTGGTACCTAATTAATTACGATTTAGGATAGGTCCGGAAGGATTTAAATTGAATTGATAAGATTTTGACATTATCTATATTAAGAACGGAGACGGAAGTAATAAATAAAATTTGGTACCGGCTCGGAAGATAAGATTGATAATTTTTATGTAATTGATATAAACTTCCCCAACAAGTGTGTTATATAAATTAGGATATTAATGTCTCAACTCAATCCAATTAAAAATTTAGCGAAAGTTAAGAAACTTTTGTAAAGGTCATCATAAGGATGGGTGACCAAAAGATTAGAGGCGAAACACACCGAATGCATAAGCGTATACGTAAGCGTGCACGTAGACGTACCATGACGTTGTAATGTTTGAATCTTTATGAGACATGGCACACCGATTGCGTAACGCGTAGACTGATGCGTAACCCTACGCATTGCAGCTCGTAACGTTGTACTAAATGGCATTCCCTATTGGACGTCACACCGAACACGCACGTATCTTTGCTGCGCGTCACTACGCGCGTGTCTACGCAGCCGCCGGTGTGCCCAGCAGGGGCTGTATTATTACCTCTTATTTCCAGTCAGTTTTCTGACTGGCTATCAATCTATCTCTTTTATTTGCTATACAGCGAGAAAGAGATGTCACTACAGCAATTTATAAACCTGGCAGGATTTAAGAGCTCGTAATACGGCCTGAGGCCTTTATAGTCATTTGTCAGATACTATGTGTGTTGTCAACCACACCACTTGAGTGTCGTTTAAATTTTTTTTTATACCACACTGACCGTAGTGAAGTTCTAATGCTAAACTTGCATTTATTGATATCAATTTATTTATCTTTCGTAAGATTCAACCGCTTCTGTGGTCTAGTGGTTCACCCACCCGTGTAAGACGCAGGAGTCCCGGGTTCGATTCCCAGGGGGTTATTGTACTCGGTTTGGTTGATGGTAGGGTTTTTTTCAAGTCCGCCTGGCTAGCTACCACCATCTTACCTACTGACGCCACAACAACAATTAAAAATAGTTGTGTTCCAGCAGTTAAAGGTAAAATAACCAGTTCCTCAGTGGTGAGGATTCCGGGTGTAGTGCGCTTTCACCTTCGGCTTTATCGTCATTTAACATCAGGTGAGGTTGTGCATAAAAAAAACAGAGCGACATACACTGCCACAGGTACTACATACATGATAGTTAATAAATATATAGATAGATAGTTTATAAATACATAATAGTTGCCACAGGCCTGACAAACCTTAATATACTTACTTGGCTAACTATGATAGGGAAGGTGTCCTTATTCGGTCTGAATTTGACTAAGTTGTCGAGGCATCTTTTCACTGTGACTCGGTCACAGGCTATTATCAGTACAGGCAGCACGAGATTATCTGAAACTAAGAAAAATGGTTAAAACTTATAAGTCTATCATAATATAAAATAGTTTGTGTGTGTTGGTGTTGATTTGTAATTTGTATTTTTATGTTTCTTTCTTACTAACACTAGCTTGTAAGTTTATAATGGATCCCTGTTGTCCGAAATAAACTTTCTATTATTATTATTCTTAACTAGTTTTCCTCCCGTAGCTTCGCCTGCGTGGACTACAGGCACACCCCGGGCACTCCATACAAGCGTCGCGTTTCAACTACCTATTACACAGACGCTACACATTGACGTTTTTGCACACACGCAACTGTGTGCGAGCTATTGAATGAGCACACGGATCGGCACACGGAACTCGCGCGGTGGGCGCCGGTGGGGTGAGGTAATTGATTGTGGGGCGGGGCGGAGAGTTTCCTTCCGGACGGTAGTACTTCTATCTATTCTGTGCTACAGTTATATCGTCGTTTTTATCCAAGGACTCATCTATATCCGTGAAAAATTTCGTCAAAATCGGTCCAGCGGTCTAGGCGTGAAAACATAACAAATAGATAGACAGACTTTTTTTAGCATTTTATAATAGGGTAGTATTTAATCGGGTAACAATAAATTCCCATTTTGGGTATCAAAAATACTGAAATACTAAGTGGGCGACCGAGGGCGATTACAGATATTGAAAATGGGTGACTTTAAAATACAAATTGAGTAACTAGTTATTCAAAATGGGCGACCAAATACCGCGACATCGGAGGTCAAGAAGTGGGAATGTCATCGTGTAACAGCGCTGGGTGGCTACGTCGTTCGCAAGAAGACTACACCACACAGAAGAGCGGACCACGACATTCAGAGTATGTGGATTTGTTTTTGGTAATAAAGTGTCGTCTCTGCAACCAAGTCGTTTCCCTTCCAATCCCGTACCCCGCATCCGTAACATTTGGTGTCAGAAGTGGGATTGGAAGGTAAGAGACGCTAGTGACGCCTAAGGAAGAAGAGCGTCGTCGGGGACACGCTCCACCATTGATGGATAGCGTCGCGAAGGAGCGCATCACCGGAGAAGGTTCAGCGTCGCGAGGGAGCGAGGCGTTGGGGAGGCGTGTGTGGCCGGGAGGTGGATGCGCATTGTTGGGGGGTGAAAAGCACGTCGCTGGGAGCTATGCGGCAGCGCATTGGCGGGAGGTGAAGCGCGTCGTCGCACGAACGGTCGAACTTAGAAGTGCGTCACTGGGAAGCGGATGCGCGACGCTATGAGGTGGAAGACAGTCGGCGGAAGAAAGAAGAAAGCCGGTGAAAGAATGAAGATAGCTGGCGCCGGCGTAAGGAGAAAGCGCATTGTCGGAAGAAAGAAGAGTGCCAGCAGAAGAAGGATGCGCGTTTAAGTGGTAGAAGAGGGCCGACGGGAAGAGAAATCTGTGTCACCGACAGAGGCCTGGGATCCAGCTAGACGGCCTGCGAAGACAGAACATGTAGACGTGTCAGCGGTTTATCATGAGTCTTACGATGCTCGGGACGAGCATGTCTTAAGAGGGGGGTAGTGTGACGGCCGTGACATCACATTACGTAGTTGAGACAGACAGCATTAAGGCTCTTATCAATATCAATGACCTTGCTGAATGACCTTGAGATGCCTTGAGCTTAAACGTATCGCGGATAATCGCGCGCCTTGGCCACAGAAAAGAAAATAAGTACAGATGGCCTACTAAATAAAGAACTATGTAATCTAATTACAGCCTCTTCCTTAATACCAGCCTTTTTATTTTTATCAAATAAGAGTTCTTTTTTCTAAGTCTAATCGGTTACATATTAGAATGGTCTAAGGTCATAACACCTATGGACGAAAAATCTAATTTGAAAAACAATGCACAAAATACCTAAGCTCATAATATATAATAGTTGAAATGGATAATGTGCGGTTTACCTAAAGTCGGTTCAGGATAATACATCCCTTATGTCTGTGGCCTAAACTTTAGAAATTCTAAAACATAATCATTTTATATGAGTAGAGTAGGTATGTTAATAAAATCTTGACATCAGGCCTAGAATCTACTTTACCAAATGGGAAACAAATGCTATGAAAAGACAGTAAAAGTGAATCAAAAAGTGTCGGCCATCTTGATCTCACGTTAATCTCTACGTTTGAACATCAATATTACCCCGTCACGCCACCTAAAATTTACTCAACGAGCATTAGTTTTCACAAAGACTGAGTACAGAGTGGCTGTGTTCGAAAAACAGCATTAGAGAACGATCAACGCAAGCAAACTTTGGGCAGTCTGTTTACGAAGGCAAGATGTTATTTTTATGGTTTTAATAAAACTAGTAATAGATTAAAGTCATAACGTTTTAAGATTACCTACTTATTTGTAATTAAATTTAGTAATGTCGGAAACATTAGGGGGGGGGGCTGGAATTTCGGGCTCATATATGATGGGTATTTAACTTTCGTTTAACAAATTAAATTCATCTTAATTTGCTCGTCGTAAGGTTGTAATTTGTAGTGCTATTAACCTAGAATTACTAATCCTGCACCCAATGGCCTAAATACAGCCAGGTAAATAATGTGCAATTCCTAAGATATTTGTCCTGCAAATGAGGAACTTATATTAGAAATATATTTGAACCTAACATCAGCCGGTCATAAAAACTTTACGGCAATATACAGGCTGTTCCGAAATATTATTTTGATAATGTTCTTATATATTTGTTTATTGAATTTCACTTTTTGAAAAGAAAACGCCTCAAAGATTTCAATTTCAAATAATTAAAACGATCTCGTACTCGTTGATTATTACATACAACGTCTTACAAAAAAATCACAGATCTCGTGCTGTACCTACACGACTTGAAAGGGCATTGAAAATGAATCGACCTATTTATAGATTATTCAAAAAAAAAATAAAAAATAAAAACCATAACGCGTATTATTCGGTCGAAAATATTTTTTTTTCATAAACAAAAAAAAAATTGTCTTCAAAAACAACTTTTCTAAAATATTTTTGCATCATCGTAAATATCGCATCTCGCGCCGTGCAAAACTCGCGGCTAAGGTTACCTCTACAGCCTCGACCGTCACCAATATCGAAAAAAGTGTAATGACTTTAAATGTTCCTTCGTTCGATAGCAAGGTGCTTTTTTTCATATTTTTGAAATTCGGCCGAAAATTTTGAAATATCGGAAATTTTTTGTGAAAAGACACAATTTTTCGGTCGAAAAAAGTCGTTTTTTTTTCGAATTCCAAAAAAGTTTTTGACTCTTTCAAAATATTTTTCATATCTTCTTAAAGCACTTTAAATTTCGCGTCTTTTGAGCCCTTATACGTTCTCGTGGCCCTAAACCTCAGGGTATCACGGCTGAGTCGCACTTTCAGCGAAAATTTCAGGGACCTACTGGAGCGAACGAAAAACATTTTTAATGTTAAAAACTCCTAACTAATGCGCGAAAAAAATCAGCTGTTTCATACAAAAATTGATAATGAAAATATTAAAATTTATGAAACAATCGTTTTTTTTTTTTTCGCGATTTCAGAGTTGGTGCCATAGTGAAAATTATTCAGTTTGATGGTCCTTATCTACCATCATATTCGGCATTTAGAGCTTATTTTGTAACACGTTGTATATTAAACCAAAGACTTTTGCGGTATTTTTTTTTTGTTATGCCATTTTTCATATATTTATATTCTAAGTTGTTTAATATTTACAAGAGCTGTTTAAATTTCAAAGACTTAAGCTAATAAATTTAATAGAAAAAATACTAGAAAAAAACGAGACACCCGTAGCAGCTCAGACGGGACTTGAACCCGCACCCTTGGGATTACGGCCCAATGCTACCGAGTCGCTAGTGGGAGTGGCGAAATTTTCTAGTACTTTTTACATTTTCGCTGTAAGCCAGCGTTATCTCATCAATGTGAAGACTTGTTGAGGGAATCATAATTTTAGAGCCTTTAAGTGTTTTATTATCATTATTGATAGTTACAAAATTAATTTCATACAAACATGGTTGTTTTATTTTTTAACATCACGTACCTGGTTGGAATTAGGGAACAAATTGGCTAATGTTAAAAATAAGAACGCCGAAATTAGGGTTTCTCGCCCTTCCTGCAACATTGGTGCCAAATTGCTCGATGTCATGTTTTTTTAACATAAATATTATGTTGATTATTGGACTAATATAAATCTTATAATCGACAAAACGCAAGGGCTGTTATTAGGGGTACTATCTAATTGGCATACTGGAGAATTGCGCACTCTGTGGCACTTTAATGTAATATTTGTCAATTACAAACGTCAAAAAATTGCGCAGCGCGACACAGGTCCATTCAGCAATACGCCTCCTCCCCCACTGATTTTTTGGACGAGAAAATGGCGCGACGACATTGTGACAGTGCGCGAAATGGAATATAACAATATCGAAATTTTTTTGGCTACTAATCAAAAATCTAAAACAACCATGCCCTGCGTCTTTTTTTGTAGAATATTAACAAAGAAAAAATAACAATTTTCGACTTATATTAAACGAGCGAAATGGATTTAAAAATTGCAATGGATGTAGGTTTAGGATTTTTTTTCCAATACATATAATACAAAAAATAAAAATGTAAAACAACAGTGCCCTCTGATATATAATGTAGTTTTACATATATTTTTTTGAAAGCCATATCTGTAATATTGATGGAGAAAAACGCATTTAAAAAGGGTGGATATTCATGCTTTGAGATATATATGAGCCTTAAGCGATGACCAATTTAGCCGCTGGCTGTCAATTCATCGTGGCGTAGTGGTGTGGCTGCTCGCCTTATACACGAGAGCCCGCGGTTCGATCCTCTGTCGGACCAAAGCATTTTGATGGTTTTTACGATATTTCTAGAATGTTTACATGTTTATTTATTTTTTATTTATAATCAGGCAACAATGGCCCATAGATACATACCTTAAAACTAAAACATATATGTAATATGTTTATATATATACAGGGTCACTGGAAATATGACGTATTCCTGCTAAGGGGTTATAGATGAGGTCAAAACAAATATTTTTTGACATATAATTTTTTCTCAAAAAATTACTAGTTTTTGAGTTAATTGAAATTAAGTATTTTTTTACCAAAAGTACGTTTTCAGACACAAAAATTTAAAATAAAAAATAACTACTCATTCGATTCCGGATTTTTTATCATTTTGGCATAGAAAACAATCTGAGTGTTGATAATGAATAAAAAAAATTTCATAAAATACAGGTATTTATAAAAAAATCAATCCTTAAAAGCATACTTTATTTTTATTTTTTTCAGATTTTTTTGAAATAACATCAAATATCTTTAAAAAAATCCTAATAACTAAGCGTGCATAATATTTTAAAAACATCACCATCTATTCAGCTTTCAGTTAAGATATAAAACTTAATAATAACTTAAATAAAAAATGAGAAATTAAGACTTAACTAAATAGCAGTCCCATTTCATGTAGAAAAATTTCCTACTTCAAGCGCTTCGGAGGTGGCCGTATTATCCTACTTATTACATAAATTTGAAAGTTTGCTTGTTTGGATGATTGTTAATCAATCACGCAAAACGGCTGAACGGATTTGGATGAAATTTGGCACACATATACTTTATAAGCCGGATTAAAACATAGGAGGATACTATTATCTTGGTTAAAGGTTCCCTAGGGATTTTCTCGAATGTAAATGCGGATGAAGTCGCGGGCGGAAGCTAGTTTGCCATAAATGATCATGCTTACTAAAAATACTTTCGTCCGAGTGAGTTTGAAACAGGATTATTTTCCGCCGATGAGTCAAAATTTTATACAGACAGCATCAAAAATAACCATGCATATCAGCCATTTTTAATGACCCGCTGCTGGGGAACAAGCCTTCCTTTCCTTTTGGGATAAAGCGGATGGGCCATAACTCACCACGTGGGCCCAATGCGGATCGGGCGGTCGGTATTAACTCAATGTACCTTACATTGAGCCCTTGGTTCTGGCTGCATTTACAGTCGTTAACACTGACCAATCCACATTGGGCCCACGTGGTGGGTATGGCCCGTCCGCTTTATCCATCCACAAGCCAAAAGGAAAGCCTGGCTGATATGCATGGTTATTTGTGATACAGTTTGTATAAAATTTTGACTCATCGGCGGAAAATAATCATGTCTTAAACTCACTTTGACGAAAGTATTTTTAGTAAGTACGACCATTTATGGCAAACTAGCTTCCGCCCGCGACTTTATCCGCATTTACATTCGAGAAAATCCCTAGGGAACCTTTAACCAAGATAATAGTATCCTCCTATGTTTTAATCCGGCTCATAAAGTATATGTGTGCCAAATTTCATCCAAATCCGTTCAGCCGTTTTGCGTGATTGATTAACAATCATCCAAACAAGCAAACTTTCAAATTTATGTAATAAGTAGAATAATACGGCCACGATGTTGCACATGTGTCACAAAGCGTTATTGACGATACAAAGCTCTAGTGATTGGGTTACATTTAGTTACAGATTTCCTATCTGTAAAACAAAACCGTCAATATCCACCCAGTTTCTTATCTAAACAACATAAATTATTAAACATGATTGATATGAGAAAATATGGCTATGAGTGATACTTTTCAGTAATTTTAAGAGTATTTTACATCAAAAGTAACTGTTAAGAACTGCATCACCCAAGGTACCATGGGCACAGAATAACTAATAGTACTGGGAAACAGCGTCGCTTAACCACACCTATGGCACAGTTTCACTTGCATGCTGCGCCCGTCTCAACATCTCAGAGAAAGAAAACTAATGGAGCTGCCATAAACTGCAACAGGGCCTGATTTAAGAACTATGGACCCTATAGGCTCATTCTGTGGTGCGGGCCCCCGTCTAGTAGTGAAGCGCAGTTATAGAGCGGTGTCAACGCACACACGGCAGGGGCGGATACCATCTATGTATGGGATGGAAAAATGCCTGTCGAGGATGCACGATTTTTCAGAGATATGCCTGTCTATAGTTAAAAAAACGGCCGCGCAGCAGGATTTTTAGTCAATTTTATCCACTAATGTTGTAATTTTGCCTGTCTATTGTGTTTCAGCCACTATAATCTAGTAGTCTTGCCTGTCTAAAGTGAAAAAAACGGCCGCGCAGCGCGATTTTCAGTCAGTTTCATCCGCTTGTTTTGTAATCTGTGGTTGCATCCGCGTAATTAAAAAATGCAAAAAAAATCGTGTTGCATTCCGGGAGTGCCGGCAGAAGTGAAAATTTGAATATTAACGTTGTGCATTTTTGATATTTTGGAATGGTTAGGGAATAATTTTGCACGAATTGCCATCTTACGGATTTACTCTGCATTTGAATTTACGAATACAGAACAGTATTGTACGAAAGTCTTATTACTCTATAGCTTGACAGAAAATCTAGAGTTTTGACATTGAATTAAAAAATTAGCGCGTTGCTACGGTGACACAAGTGATTACGTCTTGAAATGACGCGCCGCCATTTCCACCGCGCCCCGTCGAAAGAGAGGGGGATACTGCCGCCGCCGGCTGTCTACTCTCCATCCGTCACATCCGTCTTACGAATTTTTGATCAGGGTCACGTGATTCTTACTGACGCGAGTTTAGCATTTTTTCCCCATTACAAAAAGCGTACAACGCCGCTAAAGAAGTTTTCACTTCAAAAAATTCATGTGGTGCGGGGCCCTAGGCTGCAGCCTATGTTGTAGCTTGTAGCCTGTGCTTAAATCCGGCAGTGAACTGCAATACCGACAAAATACAAAGCATTCGTGACGTCAGGCGCGTGCCGTGTCCGCCATATTGTGTTGCGTTTACATGTTACAATTTCGACTCTATACTGTTTACATAAGGTGTATGTACCATGGGCAACAGCGTCGCTTAACCACTGCTAAGGTTAAAATCGCTTGCACGCCGCGCCCGCTGTCACATACGTTTAGTTCGTGCAGGGGCGATACGCGCGCACGCGAATTTTGTTGCAAACTGGTTAAGCGACGCTGTCAAAGTCAAATAAGCTTTATTCAAATAAACTTAATTATTAAGTACTTTTGAATCGTCTATATTTTCCTACCACCCGTTCCAGACTTTTTTTAGCTGACAAGAAGAACGGGCGCAAGAAACTTATCAGCTGTAACAGCCATAAGTAACGATATACAGTGCCTTTGGTCTTAAACTAGCGATAATTTAAAGGCGTGTAATACACCTAATTTTATCGACAAAAACACCCACATGTTGGGGTCTATCCCCACTCCTGTTGGAATGTCCACCATTTTAAATTTGTTTTTTTATTTTAGACTAGCGGCCGCCCGCGGTTCACCCGCGTGGTTCCCGTTCCCGCTACCGTGGGAATATCGGAATAAAAAGTATTCTATGTTTTAATCCAGGCTATCTTCTATCTGTGTGCCAAATTTCAACCAAATCCGTTAAGTAGTTTTTGCGTGATGGAGGAACAAACATCCAAACATCCAAACCCACAAACTTTCACATTTATAATATTAGTAGGATGACCCTGCAGAAAAATAATTATTTCTCCGGATTTAGAAGTCCTATAGTTATAACAAAAATATTTTTTGAAAGCTAATAATATTACCTAGTAATTTAAAAAATAAAATGTGTAATTTTTTTGTTTAAATACGTCATAAAAAATTACTAAAATAAAATTTTATACGAAATTTGTGCAATTTTTTTGACTTTTTATTACATTTCTCAAAAACTAGGACATTAATGTCCACTTTTTTTGCACTATTCAAATACACAGGAATATTATCTACAAAACGATTTTAAAATTTATTGCTCTATGTTGCATATTTCGAGAGTTATTTTTGTTTGAACTATGACCCTTACGTAACCAAAAAATGATTATTTTCGAAAATGGACATAATTACAAGCATTTTTTAAATTAGGTTGATAATATTATCTGAATACTAATTTCATCAAATGATAAAATCTAGTTTTTAGGAATTTTGATTTTTTTTATTTTCGAAAATAACTATTTAGTACTTGTCAGGGGCATATTCAAACAACAATAGCTCTCGAAATATGCAACATGGAGCAATACATTTTTGAGTCGTTCTGTGGGTAATATCCCTGTGTATTTGAATAATGCAAAAAAGTGAACATTAATGCCCTAGTTTTTGAGAAATGTAATAAAAAGTAAAAAAAATCGCACAAATTTCGTATAAAATTTTATTTCAGTAATTTTTTATGACGTATTTAAATCAAAAATTTAAACATTTTATTTTTTAAATTGATAGGTAATATTATTAGCTTTCAAAAAATATTTTTGTTATAACTGTAGGACATCTAAATCCGGAGAAATTAATATTTTTCTGCAGGGTCATCTAAAATAAAAAGTCAAATTTAAAATGGCGGCCATTCCAACAGGAGTGGGGATAGAACCCAACATGTCGGTGTTTTTATCGATAAAATTAGGTGTATTACACGCCTTTAAATTATCGCTAGTTCAAGACCAAAGGCACTGTATATATACAAAAGGGTGACAGGATTATTGGCAACAACATAGACTTATTTTTATATTACTTCAACAAAGTACTTATAGTAGCAAGTTATGTGTTACATCATTTCCACGCATTTTGATCTTTAAGATAATCGTCTACTTTATAATAACCTTTACCCATGAGCGTTTTTTTAACATGGTTTTTAAATTCATGCAAAGGAAAATCAATCACTTGTTGTGGAACTGCTGTTGCCCATAGTACACTTAGCTAAGCCGCCATGTTTAGTTGCGTTTGAATGGAGAACAATGAAGTAGGTATGCAGGCTTTTTTCGTAGGTATTTTTTTTTTTTATTTTATTTGTTTAAGACACACCAACAGCATACACAATGAAACATACACATAGGAAAAATAATCAAAATTCACTTCTGATGTGTAGGCCAATAACAGGCGTGTACAGCATTCAAATATGGGTAAGGCCACAGTCAACAAATTAGGAGTTATGAGTTAATAAACAATAGGCACCTAATACTAATATAGATTCACAATATGTTTAGCAAAATTTAAACAATATATATTCAAACAAAATGATAGGTATGGCAGGTTCATCTTATTCCTTCGTCCGTCATTGCTCAACATACGTTTAGTTTGTGCAGAGGTGATACGCGCGCACGCGAATTTTGTGTTGCCCATAGTACATATGTTTTAGTCAAACCCCGAAGTCCAGGCACTCCTAGGTTTGCCTAGTCAAACCTCAGGTTTGACAGGAAGGCTTTAGTCAAAGTCCAAAACTAAAGCGTGTTTCGGGCTTTGTCTAACGAATTTATGGGCTAACCTAGGAGATGCCAGCTTGGATAGTCAAACCCCGAAACTCAATACGATCAAATCGGGGTTTGACCTAAATTAGGGACAGAATGTGTTATTTTGTATGTAAATGTGTAAAAATACATTCTTTAGAGTGAAAATGTAACTAAATCAACAATCTTCCTGTGAAACAAAGATTTCTATTGTCTGTTAAAAAAAAATACCACGAAATTTAAGACGATCGCTCCGCTTCGCAATCGTTTTAAATTTCTAACCTATCACGTGACCTACAGGAGTAAGGCAGCTTTGACTAAGATTAACCTAAATATGTATGAAAGACAGCATTCATTTCCGATGTTAGATTTAGTCAAAGCTACCTTATCCTGTAGGTCACGTGATAAGTTAGAAATTTAAGACGGACGCGAAGCGCAGCGGAGCGATCGTCTTAAATTTCGTGGTATTTTTTTTAACAGACAACAGAAATCTTTGTTTCACAGGAAGATTATTAGTTTAATTAAATTATTACTCTAAAGAATGTGTTTTTCATACTTTTAAATACAAAGAAACATATTTTGTACCTAATTTAAGTCTGACTGGCAAAACCTCGATTTGATCGAATTGCGTTTCGGTGTTTGACTGTCCAAGTTAGTCTCTTCTATGTTTGGCTAGTCAAAGGCTGAAACACGCTATTAGTTTTGGACTTTGACTAAGTCTTCTTGTCAAACCTGAGGTTTGACTAGGCAAACCTAGGAGCGCCTGGACTTCGGGGTTTGACTATAACACATACACCATACAGTCAGCATAAATAGACAGAGACCGTCAAAATGTCCATATACTTTCACGTAAAGTAATCAATAATATTATTACAACCAAACTGATTTACTTAATCTTTTAATCTTTTTGAAATTAAAAGTTAATAATATGTTAAAATTGTAGGTAAATAAAATTAAAATGCACCTAGTTAAATAATTAAATCTTCAATTCTGTAAATAAAATAATATTGAAACACTAAACAAGTTATTTATTATGAATACAAGTGTTCACTTGAAACTCAACCATATTATTGATTATCGAATCCAGGAAAACTTATGAATTTGAATGTTTACATTTTTTAATTGATAAACAGCGCTTACATATAATAAAGGACAACTGAGCAGGAAAAGATCAAACAGTTATGTCTTAACCTACTCTATAAAATGTTTAGTTATGGTTCTATATGAAATAAAATGAAAAATTCTTAATTCAAATAAGCTCACATAATGAGCGTTTTTAAATCGTCAAATATTTTTTTTACCCTACCACCCATTATGACGTCTTTTAGCTGACAAGAAAAATGGGCGCAAAAAACTTATCAGCTTTTATCAAATGGAACGATATTTACAAATTATGTATATCGTTTCCAGACTTTATATTAACAAAGATTAACAAATAAATAAAATTATAATTAGACCATTACTTAATGAATTACAATTTTTTTTAATCAATTTATAGAGTTCAAGCTAAATTCAAAGTCTGAAGTTATTATTCAGTCTAGGCTGTTACAAGAAAAAAAAAATATTTACAATTCAATATGCGTTAAGATAGGTAGTCAGAAGCAGACCCATTCCCACTGGCAGCACCCGTTCACGAGCATGACGCATGAACCTGCCATCGCTTCGCTCAACCATATTTGAGGGAACCTAACGACCCGCCTCACGCGACACCACTGCAGAAATGATTAAAGAGAGCATGACATATCACCAATCAATTATCTTAACCAAGTGAGTGTAATTGCACAGCTGGTTCTAAATAATTATGCAAGTTGTTAATTGTATTTATCTGTTTTATTGCAAGCAACAAAGGCAATGTTGATTGTTATAAAACAATATAGCAACTGGTGCTATTGTTAGGCTATTGTAATGACTTTAATGAGTAATCACTTATTAGTGGCAATTTTGTATGTTTATTATTTCTTGTTCTGTTTGGTAAACATCTTAACCCAACTCTTTATTGCAAAATCAATTATAAAATACAACAAATGTTTTTCCACAGATAAATCATGAAAGAAATTACTAATTATTAGTGACAATAATTTGATTTAAGAAGACAACATATTTAAAATATATATATATATACAGGGTCACTGGAAATATGACGTATTCCTGCTAAGGGGTTATAGATGAGGTCAAAACAAATCTTTTTTGTCATATAACTTTTTCTCAAAAAATTAATAGTTTTTGAGTTAATTGAAATTAAGTACATTTTTACCAAAAGTACGTTTTCAGACACAAAAATTTAAAATAAAAAATAACTACTCATTCGATTCCGGATTTTTTACTATTTTGGGATAGAAAATAATCTGAGTGTTGATAATGAATAAATTTTTTTCATAAAATACAGGTGTTTATAAAAAAATCAATCCTTAAATGCATTTATTTTTTATTTTTTTTCAGATTTTTTAGAAATAGCATCAAATATCTTTTAAAAAATCCTAGTAACTAAGCGTGCATAATATTTTAAAAACATCACCATCTATTCAGCTTTCAGTTGAGGTATAAACCTTAATAATAACTTAAATAAAAAATGAGAAATTAAGACTCAACTAAATAGCAGTCCCATTTCATGTAGCAAAAATTTCCTACTTCAAGCGCTTCGGAGGTGGCCGTATTATCCTACTTATTCCATAAATGTGAAAGTTTGCTTGTTTGGATGATTGTTAATCAATCACGCAAAACGGCTGAACGGATTTGGATGAAATTTGGCACACAGATAGTTTACAAGCCGGATTAAAACATATGAGGATACTATTATCTTGGTTAAGGGTTCCCTAGGGATTTTCTCGAATGTAAATGCGAATGCAGTCGCGGGCGGAAACTAGTTTGCCATAAATGGTCGTACTTACTAAAAATACTTTCGTCCGAGTGAGTTTGAGACAGGATTATTTTCCGCCGATGAATCAAAATTTTATACAAACTGTGTAACAAATAACCATGCATATCAGCTATTTTTAATGCCCCGCTGCTGGGGAACTGGCCTACCTTTTGGCTTGTGGATGGATAAAGCGGACGGGCCATACCCACCACGTGGACCCAATGTGGATTGGTCAGTATTAACGACTGTAAATGCAGCCAGAACCAAGGGCTCAATGTAAGGTACATTGAGTTAACACCGACCAATCCGCATTGGGCCCACGTGGTGGGTTATGGCCCGTCCGCTTTATCCCAAAAGGAAAGGAAGGCCTGTTCCCCAGCAGCGGGTCATTAAAAATGGCTGATATCCATGGTTATTTTTGATGCTGTCTGTATAAAATTTTGACACATCGGCGGAAAATAATTCTGTTTCAAACTCACTCGGACGAAAGTATTTTTAGTAAGCACAATCATTTATATCAAACTAGCTTCCGCCCGCGACTTAGTCCGCAATTACATTCGAGAAAATCCCTAGGGAACCTTTAACCAAGATAACAGTATCCTCCTATGTTTAAATCCTGTTTATAAACTGTCTGTGTGCCAAATTTCATCCAAATCCGTTCAGTCGTTTTGCGTGATTGATTAACAATCATCCAAACAAGCAAACTTTCACATTTATGATATAAGTAGGATAATATGGCCACCTTCGAAGCGCTTGAAGTAGGAAATTTTTGCTACATAAAATGGGACTGCTATTTAGTTAAGTCTTAATTTCTAATTTTTTATTTAAGTTATTATTAAGGTTTATACCTCAACTGAAAGCTGAATAGATGGTGATGTTTTTAAATATTATGCACGCTTAGTTACTAGGATTTTTTTAAAGATATTTGATGCTATTTCTCAAAAATCTGAAAAAATTAAAAAATAAATATATTTAAGGATTGATTTTTTTAAAAACACCTGTACTTTTTGTAAATTTTTTTATTCATTATTAACACTTAGATTGTTTTCTATCCCAAAATAATGAAAAAACCGGAATCAAACGAGTAGTTATCTTTTATTTTAAATTTTTGTGTCTGAAAACGTACTTTTGGTAAAAAAATACTTAATTTCAATTAACTCAAAAACTATTAATTTTTTGAGAAAAAGTTATATGACAAAAAATATTTGTTTTGACCTCATCTATAACCCCTTAGCAGGAATACGTCATATTTCCAGTGACCCTGTATATATATATATTTGATTTGGATACATATATATATATATATATATATTTATGACAACTATCAAATCAAAAGCTATTTACTAAAGCCGGCCACATACAGAAAGAATCCTGATTCGGAATTCCGAACGAAATAGCGATAATGTATGAAAACTCCAAACGGAAAATCCCGCATGTGTGTGGTACACTGACGTCCATTATACAAAGTACGCTGGACAGGCGAATGTCACCAGTCATTTGTTCCGAATAGAAAATCGCCATATTGGCGCTGAAAGCAGTAGATTAGAAGGGTAAGACAATAATTCGTATCGTAATTCGATGAGTTTAGATGTCATAAGTGCAGCCAAGAAGGCCGACAGGGTCATCATTACCACTGACGTCCATTATACAAGTACGCTGAACAGGCGAACATATTGGCGCTGAGAGCAGTAGATTCTACTATGATAGTAGTGAGTGTACTTTGAACTAATTAGTTCCAAGTACACTCACTACAGCCATAGTATAGGATCTACTGCTCTCAGCGCCAATATGGCGATTTTCAATTCGGCACAAAAAATTGCTGTCATTTCATGACATTAGCCTGTCCAGCGTACTTTGTATAATGGACGTCAGTGGTGTGGTAGGTCTATTTTGTATGGAATTAGAATCTAAGGCAGGTTTTTGCAATTGTCCGAATAATGTTTAAGATTTTTACAAAAATCCTAAAAATTGCTCAGACGATTGTGAAAATTGATTTTAGATTTCAATTATCCAGTTCTTTACAATCAACCTAGGATTATTGTAAAGATCAGATTTATATACGATTATCCTACAACATATAAAAAACAAGTTTTATAGGATCTGTATTTTCCTGTTTCTCACAGAAATTCTACCAATGTCCCTAAGATAAGTACCTACTCAAATATTAAGGAAAATAGAACAGTTCTTTTATTCTTGTTTGGTGCTGGGTTTTTACAGTATGTTAGGTACATAACTTTGAATGCAAATAGAAAGGACATCATCCATGTTTCATACAGTTTTGGTCCAAATATGAAAGTGCCGGCCAAAAGACAAGTGCTTTATTCTGATAGATTTTGTCCATCTAAGCATTTTTTATTATGGCACCGAAGCTGTAGCACCGCTTCACATTTGTGTCAAAATGTATGAAAAGACCGACTTTTTTTACACATTAAAATCATGTACAGCGGTGCTACAGTTTCGGTGCCATAATAAGAAATGCTTAGGCGGACAAAATCTATCAGAATTTGCTTTTATCCGATTTTTTTTTACATTTGTGCCAAAACGTATGAAAAGACAGACTTTTTTAACTTATTTAAAATCCAGTATAGCGGTGCTACAGCTTCGGTGCCATAATAAGGGGTCGTTCCGAACCTACGCTCCGAGTGCAACCGAACGCTCTAACGCCGTTCCAAACATTAGAGCGTGACGTTCGGTTGTAACAACTTTCCCGTTCCAAACGTCAGAGCGTTGCAACCAAACAACCATCAAAATTGATGGATGTAAAACGCTCTGACGTTTGTCTATGAAAACATGTCAATGTCATTTGACATTATTTTGTATTTTGATGTTTTTGTGTCTAATTTTCAAATAAATCATGGTAGCTTCGCAAAAAAAACTGTTTTTATTTGATTTTGAATAAAGGAAAGTTTAAATTATTCCTATTTCAAGTGGAAAATGAGGACTTTGTTTTGACATTGACATTTAAAGTTCTTGGTCGTTCCTAACCTTAGACTGAGTTAAAAAACAAACGTTTGGTTGTTTTTTAACTGCACTCTAAGCCTCTGAACGCAACCTAAGAAATGCTTAGTTAGACAAAATCTATCAGAATAAAGTACTTTTGCTGTTTGACCGGCACTTTCACATTTGTACCAAAATGGATGATGTCCTTTGTATTTGTCTATGTTTTAAAAGATGTTGATAGCATAAATAAATAGCATTCATCAAACAAAAAAAACATTGAATTTAAAATTTAATTGTTTAGCTAAGATTGCATTAAGATTACACCTAAACTACTGAACCGATTTTGATTAAATTTGATGCAGAGATAGATGGGACCGTGGGGAAGCACCTAGGCAACTTTTTATCCCACTGCTGGGCACGGGTTTGTGCCCGAACGATATAACCTGTAGTCCACACTGGCGAAGTTGTGGGCAGAAAGCTAGATGTTTATTATTTTTATTAATAAGACAGAGAGTAAATAATTCATATACTTACTTGGCAAGTCTACAACATTGTCTTTCATTGAATCTATTTCACTATCTTTATTAGAGTCTATTCTCTCTTCTTTATGTTGTTTTTTAGTCTTAAGTTGTTTCACCTGTTGCAGCAGTTTGTTACTATCAGTTAGCTGCTCATCCATTTGTTTCTGCAGACTATTCAGTCTATTCATTAAATTCACTGTGTTAGCCCTTGAATTTGATCCCGGAACATCCACAATAGACAAATATGTGAGCAAGAAATAAGTTATCACCAAAACTGCACCGATCACAGTCATTCGTTTAAAATTCACACGCATTTTGATTTATATGATTGGAAAATTGGTTCTAACTATAGTCTAGATTTGTCACGTCCTATTGTCCACGTATGTTACCTTGATACGCTGTGATTGAACGTAAACACCACACAACATTTCAACAACACAACCATATTCCGAATTGCATATTTTGCGAACTGAATTGTTGCTACACAACTTCACCGTGCTAACACTGTACACAGTTGCACACTATATAAGAGTACGTGTTAGCTGTGTATGCCCATTGATAGCAATAAACACACTTTTTCGTATCAATTTAATAAATAGCAGAAATTCTTTCACGAAATCACATCACAACATCTCCGACCGTCATCCGTCACGTCCACAGATTACTAATTTGTAGCAAGCTAGTCACGTCACGTCTAGCGATGCGCGATTATGAATGATCATTCGATTATCTCAATCATTCGAATAATTCGAATAATTCGAATTCGAAGTAGTGTAGATATTTTCGGAGAAAAAGACCCGATTTGCATTGCAAATCATGAGATTTGTAGCAGTTTGAGAATTAGATACGGGGGGGGGGGGGTGTCCCGCGCTCATCACTTTTCAAAAGTATTACTAATTAGTAAAGTAATCCAATGTCATATTACTAATATGACATGGATTATTGAAATTAGTAATTAGTAGTTAATTCGATTATTGAAATTAGTAATAATCGCGCACCCCTACACGTCACGTCAGTGACCAGTGTTGCCGATTAGGCAAGGCCATAATACCCGAATGCCAAGTCAAAAATTCCCGGTTTCGGTAAAAGATAATTAAGAAATACCCTATTTTTTCCCGCTAGATAAATAGGTATTAAAATGAAAAAGTATTAAAAAAATAACCATTTATTTTGGGTACCTACTTATTTATTTATTTAATTAAAAATAATAATTTTAAAATTCGGACATAAAAATCAATACAAGGTGTTAGTTACAGCGAAGCTTATTCTAGTGTTAGTAATTTTTAATGAAAACAAATTATAATTTGGCCACAGATGCGGCTCCTGTGCTTATAGGTAGTCATAGCTAGTGACAGGGGCATGAAGCTGCAGCCAGCGGCGCAGCAGTGGGGAGTCCCACCGGTTAGCCAACGCGCTCAGGATGCAATCCTTGTCCTCATAATAATAAACACAACAAACAAAGAATATTAGGATATAGATGTGGTCTCAACCGGTGTCTAATCTCATATTCAGACAGACTCCGACATTTTAAAACTGTTGCTTTAGATGTACGACGTCAACAGCAGGGCTTTTTGAACTTACATAAAATCATTCATGGTTTTATTGATTCCCCTAAATTATTATCCAATATTAATTTTAATACCAGGCTATTGATTAGAAACAAAAGTAAATAAATAAATTTAAGAAAAATTAAAAACACGACTGCCCTGCTAAAAACAAACTAAAAAGTTAAATAACAAGTGTCATTGCAGTCGGGGGACCGTTTTGTGGAACAATTTTAATCGAAGAGGTCCCATCAATGAAATTCTAACTGCTTTGGACAATGGATACAGCGTGGATGCCGTGTATGCCGATTTCGCCAAAGCATTTGATAAAATTTGTCATAAAACCTTATTAGTGAAGCTTTGGCGACTTGGTATACACGATACACGGTGATCTCTTCCGCTGGCTCAAATCATACGTGGAGAACAGGAATCAATGTGTTGTACTTTCTGATTTCACGTCGCAAAAAAAAACATGTCAGTTCTGGTGTTCCACAAGGGTCCCACCTCGGTCCCCATTTATTCATATTGTATATTAATGACATTTGCAACTTTATGTTACATTCAAGTGTACTACTTTATGCTGATGATACAAAATTTTTCCAATTATTCGGGATAGACATGACTGTGAACTACTACAACATGATTTAGATAATTTTGAGAAATTTTGTATTGACAATAACTTGTTTTTGAATTTCGATAAGTGTCACGTGATCACTTTTTCTAAAAAACAAAATGTTTGAAATTATAACTATTAAATTAAATGGAAAATGTCTGAATAGAGTTACACAAACACGTGAATTCGAAAATGACTTTTATTCCTCACATTGACTCCACTGTAGAAAAATCTTACAAACAGCTAGGTTTTATTTTGCGTGTAGGAAAATCTTTTCTGAATTCCTTAACATATAAAATTTTGTATAACAGTTTTATTCTCAGTCGACTCGAATTTGCCTGTGCTGTTTGGAAACCTTACTTACTCTAAAGTTCATATAAACCGAATCGAAAGAATTCAGAAAAAGTTTATAAAGACACTTGACTACAGAACTGGCCATACTCATTTTAATTATGAAGCCTCCCTTGAATACCATGAGGTTAAATCTTTGGAAGTACGTCGTGATTGTGTGGACTTTGTTTTGATCTACAAAATAATTCATAATGCACTCGATACCCCCTCATTGTTGCAAGATATCTTCTTTAGAGTGCCTCGTAGACAAGAACGTAAATGTCGTAAAAAATTGTTTTATATTCCCCGTAGTAGAACGTGTTACTGCAGGAACATGTTTATAAGGCGTGCCTGTACACTATGTAATAATAAGTTGGATGATGTGGATTTGTTTTGCTGTACATTAAGAGCGTTTAAAAAACAAATAAATTAGTTTTACTTTAGGTATTGGTAGTTATACAACACTGTCAAAATTTGCAACTTATTTTGAACATTAATTCTTTGTATTTAAGTATAAAATTGATTTAATATGATTGTAATAATATTTCGTTGTTTATCGGTATGTAACAACTTTAAATAGTTGTTTTTGATCTTGTATTCAATGTTTTTAATATTGTTAACTTTTTTTTCTTTCACTAGTAAGTTCAAATGGTAACTATATAAATGGTTTATAGGGTTCCGTACCCAAAGGGTAAAAACGGGACCCTATTACTAAGCCTCCGCTGTCCGTCTGTCTGTCTGTCTGTCTGTCACCAGGCTGTATCTCATGAACCGTAATAGCTAGACAGCTGAAATTTTCACAGATTATGTATTTCTGTTGCCGCTACAACAACAAATACTAAAAGCGGAATAAAATAAATATTTAAGGGGGGCTCCCATACAACAAACGTGTTTTTTTTTGCCGTTTTTTGCTCGATATTAATAACGAGAACAGATATACAGTTGAAATTTTCACAGATGATGTATTTCTAATGCCGCTACAATAAAAAATACTAAAATCAGAATAAAATAAATATTTAAGGGGGGCTCCCATACAACAAACGTGATTTTTTTGCCATTTTTGGTACGGAACCCTTCGTGCGCGAGTCCAACTCGCACTTGGCCGGTTTTTTTGTCATTACAAATGTTGCTTCTTTGCAAAGATTTGGCTTGTATAAAAATATATCTAAGTTACATTAAGGAAACTATAGGTCTAGAATGTAAACAAAAACTAAGATTAATATTTTTTTGTGAGACCGTTTGTTTCTTAACAATAAATAAATAAATAAATACTGGCCATTAATGTTGATGCCGAGTCCTTTCCAGTCTAAGAGTTTAAAGATATCCTCCAACGCAGCTGTGAACAGTTTCGGAGAAATAATATCTCCCTGTCTCACACCTCGCTGCAGTTGGATAGGATTTGTTCTCTGGTTCTGTACTCGGACCGACATGGTGGCATTTTTGTAAAAATACCTCAACACCTCGATATACCTGTAGTCCACTTGGCACCTTTGGAGAGACTGCAGCACCGCCCAGGTTTCAATTGAATCAAAGGCTTTCTCATAATCCACGAACGCCAAGCAAAGTGGCAGATTATACTCTTCGGTCTTCTGTATGACCTGCTGCAGTGTATGGATGTGGTCTATGGTGCTAAAGCCTTTTCGGAACCCGGCTTGTTAGGGAGGTTGGAAGTCGTCGAACCAGTGGCGTAGCGTGTGTTTGTGCCGCCCGGGGCGGACCCGAATTTTGCCGCCCCCTATTTTCGTTATAATTCAAGAAAATCAGTAATTATTTCTTTAAATAAGTGATAATTATCTACCTTATTTATTTACTAAAAATTAACTCTTCAGGTTTTTTTTCGGTGCATAATCTTTTATGTAGACGCGTGCTCTGGGCCATACGGTGATGCTGATGATAGTTTGGTAAAAATCATTACCACCAACGAGAGTGTAGCTTAGTCGCGGCGTGCGAAGCGCGCCGCGCGCTCCAAGCCATATGGTGATGATTATTTGGTTGAAATCATTACAATCAATCGTAGTGTAGCCTAGTCGCGGCGTGCGAAGCGCGCCGCGCGCTCCGGGCCATATGATATGATTATTTGGTCAAAATCGTCAATGATAGTGTAGTCTTATATATTTTTTTAATATTTTTTTGTGAAATTTTGCCGCCCCCTAAAAAGCGCCGCCTGGGGCGGGCCGCCCCCCCCGCCCCCCCATCGTTACGCCACTGCGTCGAACTTGCGAGTTGCGAGCGAGACGATTCGTAGGACTCTCGAAAACAGCTTATAGACATTACTCAGAAGCGAGATGGGTCTACAGTTCTTTACGAGGGACTTGTCACCCTTTTTAAAGAACAAAATCACCTCACTTATGTTTCATATCTTCGGCGTTCTGCCCTCGACGATGACGGAATTGAAAAGCTTCTGGAGGACTTTAAGTATCGGCTTACCGCCCGCTCTCAGAAGTTCTGTTGTGATTCCGTCGTCACCCGCCGCCTTGTTGTTTTTCAGCTGTTTGAGAGCCATACTAATCTCGTACATACTGACGTCCGGGATATCTTGGGTATAGTGTCGGGTAAGCTTGGCTCTGGGGTCTTTAGCCTTGCTTTCAACAGGTGTCTACGTGGAATATAACTGCCCATAGAAACTCTCGATCTCCCTCAGGATTTCAGGCTTCGCTGATGATGATGCGTCCGTCGTCAGTTTTCAGCTTCGTCATCTGGCTTTGCCCAATAGACAGATCTCTCGCGAACACTTTGGAGCCTTTATTCCGCTCGATGGCCTCTTTAATACGATTCGTATTAAATTGGTGAAGGTCGCTCATCAAAGACTTAGATATCTGTCTATTAAGCTGCCGATAACGATTAGCATCTACTTATCTCTGGAGCCTCATTTCACGTCTCTGATCCATGAGTAGGAGTGTGTGGTCGGAGAGTTTCTTTAGCTTAGGACGACGGGTCTTAAAGAACTTGGACCCTACCGTACGGACAGTATCCACCACCATATTGTTTAGAACTTTAGATCGTCGACATCTATGCTGTTCTCAAGGCTTTGAAGCGGATTTGGAGTTCGAGTTGAAAGCTCTCGGGGTTTTGAATATGGGCCGGCAATGGTCGGAGTGTTGATTTTATCAGTTGAGATCTTTCCGGCTTTATGTTGATATTCAATGTGCCACGTACCAATTGGTGATCGCTCCCCATCTTAACGGCGTTCATTACAGTGACATCATTGAATATTTGCTTTTTCGTCGACATGATAAAATCTATCTCATTTCTGACTGTACCGTCCGGACTGACCCAGGTCCACTTCCGGCTTTCCGGCTTTCTGAAGAAGGAGTTCATCATAAGGTACTGTCATTCCAGTTTATAATAGTTGTAATAATTTAAATGTTTTCGCATCGCATGAATTTCTGAGTGTGCTGTGCGCGTGTTTGGATGTCAGTTTGGTTCAAAACATATCTAGCTATTATTGTGTGCTATTGTTGACTGTCATCTGTTGTGTATGCCATATGAATAAATGAAATAAATAAAAAAAAACTGTTTCCCTCTTTTCTTTGGCAGTGCATTTCGCTCATCCGGTGGAATAACCGCACAACTAAACTTTTTTCAAAAATTGAGTTATGAATGCCAAATTATTCCTTATGTGTATATTTACCCGGAGGATTAAACTCAGGACTGTGTTAACAATAGTTTTCGCTAGATGGCAGAGTGTTGTTCTTCCAAAGACGAAAAATCGTGCCCCTTTTGGAGGGTGAACCACCAAAGTGTATATTTATTTAATATATTTATTACTACATTTACTTTTAATAACATCACTACTACAGAAAATGAAAATTTTTAGAAGAAATACCGCACATTATTATAATTAATGGGCATATAATTATTGCAATTAATGACAAATATTAAAAAGTATGTAGGTATATTTTATCGATCCAATATTTTGTTTCTTTAAATTAAAGATCTGTAGAATATTATAAACATCACAGGAGCACCTTTAAACCCTTCTCCTGAAAAAGCAAAAGTGTAGTTGTGCGGATATTCCACCGTATAAGCGATTTATCCATTTTACAATTTTATGTATCACCATGAGACAAATACCGCAAAGACGCTTAAATCGCTTAATCACTGTTCGGATTCGGATTTTCACAATATTTGTGTAAATTCGAAATAATAGGATAAAATCTGGATAGAGTGGTTTTGTATGTTTTGTCACCTCAATCAATCAAATTCACAAATCAGACAATAGAACAAATGAAACGATTATGAACGAAGTGAGATAGAGTGAGTTTGTGAGAGTGTCAGAATGAAGAAGAATGGAGCAAAGAGTACCTATAATAAAATTATGTGTGGAGAAGCCCCGTCTTATAATGTTGCTAGCGTTAAAATAAAAATAAAATAAACATTTAATATTTGATTATAATTTTTATTTATTACCACCTACCCTAATCGATTCCCGATTTAATCCCGACTACGGTCCGTAATTCCCGGAATCGGGAGTAATCCCACCAATCGGCAACACTGCCGCCCGTTCTCCGACCCACACCACACGTCAAAGTCAAAAACACAAGGAAATTGTCTGTCCATCCCTCCATCCTTAATTGTCTTCGGTAAACAATCTTCACTCAACTCTTTATGGAAATAATCATTTATAAAATACAACAAATGGTTTTCCACACATCGATTACGAAATAAATTGTTAATAAATTAACAACAATTTCATAAAGTTACTAACATATTTTTAAATAAGGATTTAAGTTTAAAAGACGTATGACAACTGTCAAAAACTGGTTACTAAACACCTTACTAAACACTGACGTCCAATGAACTCCAATGTACGCTAATGTCACGAATTTTAGTAGCGTCTTTAGTAGAGTGCATTTGCCGGTGAACGCGTGACGTGTAATTGAATTAAAGAATAGGTATTAGGTATGGCGAAAATGACACTCTACTGGAAGCGTGTAAACGGTCACTGGAAAGGCACCAAAACTACTAAAGCACTCGCATTCGAATCTACTCGCACGCTACTAAGCACTCTACTAAATACTAAGATAATGTAAACCAGCCTGAGCTCTACTAACTATCTACTGAGTTGCGTTCCGCGGGCTGATTATCTAATTAGAAACCACCTAGCGACCGGTTGCAGTTCATAGATGATAGTGATCCATTGCTACTTCTTTTTGGATTAAAAAAAAACATACCAAAGAAAAGTAGCAATGTATGTGGAATGAAACCGGTCGCTAAATAGTTTCTTTTTAGATAATCAGGGTGACGAACGTACGCTCCCGAGTGCAACCGGAAGCTCTAACGCCGTTCCAAACATTAGAGCGTGACGTTCGGTTGTTACAACTTTCCCGTTCCAAACGTCAGAGCGTTGCAACCAAACAACCATCAAAATTGATGGTTGTAAAACGCTCTGACGTTTGTCTATAGAAAAACTGTCAATGTCATTTGACATTATTTTGTATTTGATATTTTTGTATTTAATTTTCAAATAAATCACGGTAGCTTCGTAGAAAAACAGTTTTATTTGATTTTGAATAAAGGAAAGTTTAAATTATTCCTATTCCAAGTGGAAAATGAAGACTTTGTATTGACATTGACATTTAAAGTTCTTGGTCGTTCCCATAGACATAGAAAAATTTCGCTACGCTCAAGTAGACGGACAATGGTGCGAGTGAGAAACCGATTCTTACGGCTTATTCGATGTGCGAGAAAGAGTTAAAAGAAAATGACAGCAGAACCTAGTTTGACTTCATTTATCGTCTGTTATCATCTTGGTGAAAAGCGTCCACACGATTATTTTGTAATTTTGACCGCGATCTGGCCTTCTACTCAAATGGCCACTTTTCTATTCGTTCGCTAACTTAAAGCTTAAAAATAAGCAATTAAACGATCAAGTCTCTCGTCGCAAGTTTATGTAAATCACAGACATTGTTGTATTATATGGAACTGACAAGCCCACGACACGTAATTTTGGAATTTATGGCTTATTTTTAATTTTTAAGTTAGCGAACGAATAGAAAAGTGTCCATTTGAGTAGCCCCACTGATCGGTTTGGCTCATAAAGCTATATAAATCAATAATGGTGTCGTGTTCTGTACTGAATTGTAATGTTACTTACGACAACAACCCAAATAAACACTCATTTCACAGGTAAATAAGATTGTACAAGTATCATTTTCATATTTCATATTTTAGTTGAATATATTCCTAAACACACTAAGTAATACACTAATATCATGCTATTAACCGCCTATTTTCTAAATAAAGGCTGATTTCTAAACATTATGTGTTAGATAAAAAGATATTATGTCCGTGAACTTGAGGAAATAAGGCGTAGAGATTGATCAAAAATTATTATATTATCGATACTCATGTCGATGATTTCCAATATAACCTTATTTGTCTTTGTGAACACTGATAGCTTTATCTAAAGCTGCTTTTAACCGACAGTTTTCAAATGGTAAATTATACCTACTTAAGTACTAATTTAACAATATTTCCAGGTTTCCTGTAAATCCAGTGATTAAGTTACTGGATAAATGTCATAATAGGCTGGGAGCCTCAAGGAGACTTGTAAGAAATTATTCAAATAAAATTGTTCAAAATCTTGTTTGTCTTTTATTTATTAGAGCAATAATACATTATGGTTATCGACAATCTAAAATGGACTTCAGGGCATCCCTAAAGTTCACGCACACGTTTACAAATTTTCACACACTGGCTCATGTCACTTTTGGTGTCGCAGCCAAGCGAACTCTGTTCCTCTATTCCAGTGGAATATTAACTTTATGGTCGTTCCTAACCTTAGAGTGAGTTAACCAACCAAACGGTTGTTTTTTAACTGTACTCTAAGCCTCTGAACGCAATCCGCCAATATGGCGATTTTCAAATCGGATCAAAAAGAGTACTTACCGCTCAAAGACTTCTATGTGTATACTATATACACATAGAAATCTTTGTTACCGCTTAGTTATTAAATTTTTTATACTTCACATGGTCTCTGCTTTGTCACATAGTAAATTAAGAAATAAAATGGAGAATGAATTCAACCACGAACACAATTATAATATATTTATTCTTCTATTAAGTTTCTCACAAGCCTGAATTTGTATATGTATAAGAATAAAAAGGGAAATTAGATAATGAAAGCTGTATACAAGTATCTAAATAGTATCTTAGCCAGCCAAATAGTACAGCTATTATGCAGCTGTTATACAGATACAGCTAAATCTACACTTAAAGCTGTATAATTTTGGAATTTTCAGAGTTACAAGGGCTGTATAGCTTGCTATACAGTCTATACAGCAACGTTTAACAGCCTTTAGTAAACAAATAGTCTATTAAACAGCTTTTACACAGTTTAAAATGTTACTTGGGCACCCGTACAATAAGTTCAATTTTAACAGTGAATTTGTACAAATAACGGAAAGGTCAATGTTACCGATGTCGGCAACCTCAACACTGCACCATAGGATGATTCGCCAAGCAGGGGCCCTACCGCCCAAGTGTCGTCGACTTCGCCGTCGGCTTCATTTGACAGAAGGATGAGATACATTGCTACTTCTTTTTAGTAATAAAATAATATAATAAAAACATACCAAAGAAAAGTAGCAATGTATTACAACCATATGTCAAATGAAGCCGACGGCGAAGTCGACGCTACTTGGGCGGTAGCCCCACAGGAACAGAATGAAACACTTTCTTCTTAAATGCCCATATATTGTGGTTACAACGAAATTGGGCCGTGCGAGCTTACAACATTTCCTACGATCACACGCCCATTAAGTAACATTTTGTACGATAGCAAATATCCACTAATACAAAAACTAGAGATGCGCCGAATGTTCGGCCGAATATTCGTATTCGGCAAATTCGGCATATTTTTTCATGTTCGTATTCGGCCGAATATTCGGTTGATTTGCCGAATAATTACCGAATGTTTAAATTGTACCAATAATACCAATTATTTATTGACAAAATAAAAAAGATTAAGGGGATTCTCTAGCAAACGGTCTCCATACAAACGGCGATAACGTTTCCCACCCTCTCTAAACCTTAACCTAGAGCAACAAATTATATAATCCTACAGCAATGAATTTTCGGTATGTCTTTGAAGTGCCTAAAAACTAGGGCTGTCTGTTTTGATTTTTTAAATATTTTAGATTTGAAAATATTGGCACTTTTTTGTTTTGTATGAAATCACTAAAATGCAAATAAGTATTTCAAAATCTTTGATAGATATTCAAAAAATCAAAACGTACAGGCCTTCTTGTTTTTAGGCATTTCAAAAACATGCCTATTTTTTTAAACAATAAAAACTTGCTATCTTTATAAACCACCACTAGTATTAAAATCTATAATCAAATTATATATTTTTTTAATAAATGTCAATGTATGCCTCATCTTCAAAGACTTTCATCAACGTAATAATAAATTTCAAAGTATGCAGTTCCGAACTGCAATTATTTGTAACCGAAAGAGCGGTACATCGACTGAGTGAGCCGTGCTAGAGAAGGAGTTGCTGTGGCAAACGCCCGCCCGACACGTGTAAAACCTGTTTACTGCGCAGAATTGAACCGAATGATTCGGCCGAATATTCGGTTCGGTACATTTTGGACCGAATATTCGGCCGAACATTCGTATTCGGTTAAACCTACATTCGACGCATCACTAACAAAAACTTACATTTTCTACTTATCTATCTATCTTAGGGAGTTTACAAAACTCAAATCATTACTACCCTACGTTACCATAAATTGTTAGCGGTGGTGGGGATAGCAAACCCCCACTCCTGGCTCGCAACAAACCTAAGACTGGTATTGGGGGTAGTGATTTCCCCCACTCCTTTTTCCTTACGAGGAGATTACCTACCTAATTTATTATTTGGCTACCTTTCCATACGAGGTTTAGGTATTTAGGTTTCTCATTACCATTATCAGAGACCTATACAAGAGGCCTTTATATATAATCTTACATCTTAGTACCATATCAAAATTTTTAGGGCTTATAGGACAAAGGTTGGCGTATGACCTAGACACATTTCAGGTCGAAACTACCACCTCCTAGACCTATATTACCTAGCCCATTACCTCAAAACCTTTACCAGGTAGTATAAGTAAAACATCATTTAATTCATAGGATACCTAAACAATACCTATTTGAACTAAAACTTAAATATTTCACAAACTATAAAACTTACAGCTACGCTAAATATCTCATTTTTTTATAAGCAACAATTTAAAACCAAATAGAACGTTACATATTAATAAACTTCAAAGTAATTAAAAACACAAACTAAATGACTCAATCAGTTATAACAAGCTACTGTTTATAAATCAAAGTACTTACATGAAATAATCACAAACACAGATTCTATCGCTATAGTGGGTGTTCTACGAGCTCAAATTTAATCGAAAACCGCAAATCGATGTACAGAGCCATAGACTTATTATATTACAGAGCATAGCCGTTTGGTACACGTATACTTGAGGACAAAAAAACATTTTGGACCCGCAGTTCTTGAAAATTCTTCCCTTAGGAGAGGAGTTATGGTGTCATCTTTTTTTGTATGGGAAAAAAAAATTTTTGTTCTAAAACCTATCGTGTATGGTATCGAATGAAAGGGCTTACTAAGCCGGTTCTAAAAATATATCACATCATTACATTTCAGCCACTTGTTTTAAATTAAACCAAAAAATATTTTCAAAACATAGGTACCATGTTTGGGCTCCTACAGATACGATATGGTTGAATATTTTTTTATAAAATATACCTCAAATGATATGTAATATTCTCATATTCAATCTCAAGAAAGCAATTTTGAAAATATTGACATTAAGTATTTTTTTTAATTTTTCATGATTACGAAGCTTTTACAAAGTGATTATATAAGGATGAAAAAAAATGATTGTTCTGAAACCTATCGTGTGTGATATCGAATGAAAGGGCTTTCTGAGTAGTTTCTAAAAATATATCACATAATGACATTTCGGTACTTGTTTTAAATTAAACCAAAAATCAATTTCCAAAAATCCTATACAAACGTAAGTTTGGGCAAAAATTAGAAAGAAATACTAAATGTAAACATTTTCAAAATTTCTTTCTTGTGATTTCATATGAGGATATTATATAACTCTTAAGGTGTATTCTACAAAAAATAATTTGACCACATCGGATCTGAAGGAGCCCAAACTTGGTATGTTTTGAAAATGTTTTTTTGGTTTAATTTAAAACAAGTGGCTGAAATGTAATGATGTGATATATTTTTAGAACCGGCTTAGTAAGCCCTTTCATTCGATACCATACACGATAGGTTTTAGTACAAAAATTTTTTTTTTCCCATACAAAAAAAGATGACACCACAACTCCTCTCCTAAGGAAAGAATTTTCAAGAACTGCGGGTCCAAAATTTTGTTTTGACCTCTAGTAGACGTGTACCAAACGGCTTTGCTGTACATCGATTTGCGGTTTTTTTAATCGTACAACTAGGACCGCTAGTAGCGCACTTAGCGGTCCATTAAACTGCTTTTTGCTATACACATTTTAATCACTTTTTTCACTAGTTTCACGCGATTGAAGCTGTCAGCAACATTTAACATTGTTTAAGATTTATTTTATTTTCTATTCTCATCTCCAATCTTAAAAAATGTTTAACTTTCCGATAAAGTGTAAATTTATTTTTAAAATCGAAATTATATACAATATTTAACTGTCAAATACGGGTGGCATTGGTTCCTAACTAGGATGCTAGACCGGCGCCGGTGGGCTGATTATCTAATTAGAAATAGAAACCACCTAGCGACCGGTCTCATTTGACAGATAAATGTGATACATTGCTACTTCTTTTTGGGGTAAAAAAAAACATACCAAAGAAAAGTAGCAATGTATGCCAAATGAAACCGGTCGCTAAATAGTTTCTATTTAGATAATCAGCCTGCGGGATATGTAATCGCGGCTTTATCTCTGTGTCGCAGTGTGTACCTAGCCCTTAGTATAAGTACTCTTTTTGTAGCCATTAACAAAATTCCTGTTCAATGAAATGAGTTTCCTTCGTAAGAAACCGCTAAATAATTTAAGCGCCGGAACGCCCTAATTAAAAGTTCTACACGTGTAAAGTGTTTAAATGCTCCCGCGCATACCGAAACCATTTAGGAGTGCCCATAGATTATAGTGCTCGGGCGGCTATACGTTCAGAATTTCTGGGACAATCGGGACAATGAGGGCTTTTCAAACTGACATTTAAAAAATAAAAATAGTAACTATTTGCCTCACTCATAGCCTTCTCTATTTGCAAGCCATGAACATAAGTTTGGCAACGTCTGTTACTGTCAGTTCGTGGTCATGTCCGTCCGTTAGTCTGCCTCCATACTAAATGTATGGGAATATTTCAATTTTAAAAGGTCGATATTTTATTTCGTAGTAATTGTGTGGGGTTGAAAATATGAAAATAATTTAGTTCTTTTATTGAAATGCTTTATATATTAAACAAATAAAAAAATATCAATGTTAACCAGGAAAAAATGACTGTCAAAGATATCATCTTTTTTGTTGATTTTGTTCAGCAGGGAGTTGATTGACACGCCCTCTAGCAATAAATGATATATCATTAGAAAGGTCTTTTAGGACAAATATTTGCTGTTAATATACTTTATATCAATTGTTAATACTTTTGGAGTTACAGGTTATTAAAGTATAAAACTGATTAATTGTCTATGTGTTGATCTACCACTTCTAGCAATGAATGATATATCATTAAAAAGGTTTTCAAATAATAAATATTATTTCTATCAATTGTTAGTATTTTCGGAGTTTTAGGTCATTAATGTTATAAAAAAAGAAATTTATGAAATAAAAATAAACAAAAAAAGAAAAATATTACTGCCCTGCCAAAATGAACTAAAAAGTTGCAGTCGGTAGACTTCTTTGACTAAAAACTGTTCCACAAAAGGTGCCCTGCCTGACACTTGTAATTTATCTTTTTAGTTCGTTGTGGCAGGGCAGTCGTGTTTTTATTTATTTTTTAATTTATTTATTTTTCCTCTAGTCCTTGTTTTACAGGACGAATGCACACCCTACGTGGAAATTGCGCGAGAGTTGAAAGGTCGAACGCCGTCGGCAAGCATGCGGAAACCATTCTACGGACTCGGCGAATATACCTTACGTCCTATTTAGGGGTCCATAAATTGATTTGATTTTAACCTCCTTTAGCAGTATCCTACCTAACTAATAATAACTGCTCATATTTTCAATTTATTTTTTTATTGATGGGATTACCAGCTATCATTATTATAGTTGGTATTACTACACGGAGAGGTAGCATTGATTTTATTGTATTTTTAAAACCTTGAGTACAGCAGACAAACTTCAACATAGGTAAGTAACTGAATATATTTTATACGATTGATTATCAGTTTGACTCAAATTTATTATTAAGGAAATTAATAATGCTCATTTGATTATTTTAGGATTTTCAGTTTAGGTTTTAAGTAGTTTTAAACAATTTAAAGGAGGGGTCGTTTTGAAAAAAGTTTGAGAATCACTGGGTTTAAACTGAACTTACCTACAACGAGCTCAACTCGTTCGGCGTTTGTTTTATTCAATGTCGTAGGTACTTTAATTAGTGATTATTTAGAATAAGGCACAGAGAGAATATAATGTACCTTCTAAAAATAATCAAATTATTATTGATTGACATCATTGCCAAAATGTTGTAAATTTTTATGACGTTAATAAAGTACTAAAACAAAAAAAAAATTAAAACCTTACTTTATGTGTAAACTAAATAAAAAAATTCGGGCTGCACTCCGGGAGTGCCGGCAGAAGTGAAAACTTGAATATTAACGTTGTGAATTTTTGATATTTTGGAAAGGTTACACGAATTGCCGTCTTACGAATTTACTCTGCATTTGAATTTACGAATACAGAACAGTATTGTACGAAAGTCTTATCCAAAGCTTGAACAGAAAATCTAGAGATTTGACATTGAATTAAAAAATTTGCGCGTTGCTATAGTGACACAGTTTACGTCTTGAATAGACGCGCTGCCATTTTCGCCGCGCCCCGTAGAAAGAGAGGGGGATACTTCCACCGCCGACTGTCTCCTCTCCATCCGTCACATCCGTCTTACAAATTTTCGATCAGGGTCACGTGACCTGACTGACGCGAGTTTAACATTTTTTCCCCATTACAAAAAAGCGTACCTACAACGCCGTTAAAAAAGTTTTCACTTCAAAAATATACATAAACAAGGCCGGAACCCATGTCCCTGTATGATTTCTGTCTTCCCACGTGCATAACGCATCAATCACAGAAAAAACATGTCACCGGCAAAAAAGAAGCGCCACTGTATTTAATTATGACAAAATATGTCGGCTATGCGTTAAGACAGAGGCCGTGGGGTTTTTGTCTATAATTTATTAGTTTCATTATTGCTAACATTCGTTTGTTTATTAATTGTTAAGGATGAGATTTTTGCGGAGAACGGAAAAGGATCGGAGTGATTTCGGATTGTCTTTGACTTTTTGGCGGGAAAGAGCTGTACTGTAGGTGAATGCTATATTTCACATTACCTATTTAATATTAAGTATTTAGTAACGGCCCAGAATAGGCATTACCTATACCTACAAACTTAATCAGATCCGATTAGAACCTTAGAGATCCATCGCTCTGTTTCCGATTTAGAATAATTGACAACATTAAAAAAATTGACATTTTTTTTGTCATTTAGAAATTACTGATGAAAACAAGAGACAGGGTTTTTGCCACATATTTCGTTAAATTATTGATCCTACTAATATTATAAATGTGAAAGTTTCTGGGTTCGGATGTTTGTTCCTCAATCACGCAAAAACTACTGAAAGGATTTGGTTGAAATTTGGCACACAGAAAGTAGATAGCCTGGATTAAAATCTAGGATACTTTTTATCCAAATTTTCCCACGGGAACGGAAATTACGCGAGTGAAACCGCGGGCAGCCGCTAGTAGTTTAATAAATCCAATGAACATTTCTATCTATCGAACAAATAAGAAAAATTACAAAAGTGTGTGATATTGTGAACTTACTGAACAACCAGAAATTACTGTAAAACACGAAGGACCATTTTTCTAATTTTAAACCTCTTTAGTTTCTCTCATAGAAATTAGAAAAAAATAGTTTCTCGATATTTTCTGGACCAGCCAGACCATAGATTTAGAAAAATTTTCGCTGCGCTCAGCCAGACTATCGGCTAAAAACAATGAAGTTAATGTTAAACTGTGAGTGACTGTGATTTGACAGATGTATGTGATACATTGCCACTGCGTTTTGGCACAAATAAAAACTTACCAAAGAAAAGTAACAATGTATTGCAATTGCAATCAGGGCGATGACGATAGCAATGTAAGTTAGCCGATAAAATAACTTGAAAAAAAATAAATGGTTATACAAGACTATCACTGTTCAGACCAAGAGATTTCGCAAAAGTAAACGAAACTAATTTGTCTACTTTCAGCACACTAAAATTGCAATCAAATCTATTTAAAGTGACTTTAAATTCATCTTATATCTGCATAATGGTCCAAACCTCAGCATCAGAAGCAATTACAGTCAATAAATCTATTAAACAGTCGCAACATCTTTATAAATCCGTCTTCACATAGAAACACGTGACGAGCCTAATTAGATGAACTAACCAAATAATTATCACAATTAATGAGCGGCCTCATATCTCACACGATATAAATAAATCGTAGTTTGATCACAAGGCGCGCGCGCATACAGACACGCCCCTAAACCCCCATTGGTTCAACTCTAATTATATCTTGGATAGCAGCCCGAAAGCTATTTGCATCGTTTAAATAAACACAAAGGATATCCAACCTTATATCAAAGATCTAGAATGTGAATTTGAAACAGACACAGTTAAAAGTGCTATACAGAATTGTCATCCAGAAACGACGCCCATTAGTCGAAGCTCTCCATCTTCATTCTAATCAGTCACTCAAGAAATTTTAAACTCAAACGAATATAAACCTTATTGCGAGAAACTAAAGGTGTATAAATATACTAGTACATCAAATATGTTTTTCAGAAGAGGCAGTTAACATTCCCCGTCTCACATTCGTTTCAGCGCGGTACGATTTGACAAAAACGCACCGTTAAGGTTTCAAATTAGTCTAAATTATTGTTGCGCGTGAGTTAGTTGTCACTATAACCGATGTGAGTCGAAAAAGTGAGACATCATTCGTGGAGACGGTCTTAGATTCGAGCAAAGAGCTCACGCGATTCCAAATTTGAATTCGAAAAAAGAATAACATGAATCCTGTTGCCAGTATGGATGTGGAAGAAGAGCGTGCCGAATCGATAGTCGAAAAACCTGATACTAAATTGGCTTTCTCGATTGAGAATTTGCTGGCTGATAAATTTGAAAGCGGAAAAGAGAGAGAAGAATGTCCTTCCACGAGTGCTATGAGTATAATTTCGAACAGTACAAGAGATAGTGAAGTGCTTTGTGAGTCCGATGTTGAGAGCAACCAGAGTTCTGAAAATGTTGATGTGGATGGATCGGGCGGTGACGGTCGTGATTATTTGGAAGATAAGAGAATTGATTATCAACAATCAGGTATTTGATTGATAATATTTTTATTCTTTAAAACCCGAGTTCCAAAGAAGCCTTGCAGGAATGCCAAATAGCGACGGCTATCCAACCAAACCAACAGGTACACCAGCTGCCTGCGAGTCTAGACATCGCTTTCTTAATTCTCCTCTTCTAAAGTAAATAACTAAGTCGATTTTTAAGACAAAAACTTATTAACTTGAGTATGTAACTTGATGTAATTCCTTAGCCTTACGTTAAAAAAGGAAGTTAGAACCCTATCTAACATTAAATAGGAACTAAATCTATAAAAATAAGTACTTAAAAACAAATAATTAAACTTACGGAGAAAGTTCTCCACAGTCAGCTTACCTATTCGACCAGTCAAACAATACTAACTCTCTATTTTCTTAAAATTCGAAGATTTTAAAATGACAAATGAATGACAATTTTGTTAGTTTATTTAACATTCAAATAAAAGATAGGTATCATAGATAGCTTTAAGGAAAAACAATAATTATCAATAATAAAAATGTGTTTTATGTTCTAAATAAAAAAAATAAGTAATAACGTAATAACAAAATAATTAAAGTAACGCAGAAAGTTATCTTCAGTTAGCTTATTCGATCAGTCAAATAAAACGCACTATTTTATTAAAATTCGAAGATTTAAAATGACATATGAATGACTTAGTTGGTATTTACTTTATTTTGTATAACTTTTTATCATTTCATGTATATTTCTGCGATAAATTAACTAAAATATAAAATAAAATATCAAGCAATAAACAAATAAAAACCGGCCAAGTGCGAGTCGGACTCGCGCACGAAGGATTCTGTACCAAAAACAGCAAAAAATCAAGTTTGTGGTATGGGCCCCCCTTAAATATTATTTTTATTCTATTTTAGTATCTGTTGTTATATCAGCAGAAATACATCAGCTGTGAAAATTCCAACTGTCTACCTGTTGTCGTTATTAATACCAAGCAAAAAACGGCAAAAATCACGTTTGTTGTATGGGAGCCCCCTTAAATATTAATTTATTCTGTTTTTAGTATATTTGTTGTAATAGCGGCAACAGAAATACATCATCTGTAAAAATTTCAACTGTCTAGCTATCACGGTTCATGAGATACAGCCTGGTGACAGACAGACAGGCAGACAGACAGACGGACAGCGGAGTCTTAGTAATAGGGGCCCGTTTTTGCCCTTTCGGTACGGAACCCTAAAAAATATTTGTTTCCCTTTCGCAATCATTAGTTACAAAAGAATATGAAGTAGAACTCCTTAATAATAGGTTATTAAGCTGTTTATGCCACTATAGGTAGTGGCATAAACAGCTCTATTTCTCAGCCCTGAATATACTTCAGCGATTTAATAGTTGCTGTTGCTTCCTTTAAGCTACCAATTGTATAGTGGTGATTACTGCTTCTTTTTAAATACTGAATAATACACTGAATCTGCTTAGAATCTTTTTATTATTTATGATAAATCCACTTAGCACGTTTACAAAATTCCAACATGAAAAATCTGACATTCCCTGACAGCTTGTCATAAAAAAGCGGAAATTGGTGTTGCCACCAAACATAACATTCGTCCCCCTTTTCAAAGAAGTCTTACATAACGGTTATGCATAAAGAACAGAAATATAATGTTATAATTAATCTACAGTAATTCACAACCATAATCAACAAGTAGGCAGTACAAAATTTAAATCTAAGTTTAGTTATAAATTTAACCGATTAGGAACTTTTCTTAACCTAGTAGACCTACGTAAGGGAGGTACAGGTGACTCCATTCCAGCACCCTCAGTGAAACCTGACTCTCTATTTTCTTCAGAAGCTTCGACTGTATGCCCAGAGCTCTGATCTTTATCCAACAGAATATTACTTGAATTTTCTTCCCTACATTCATAATCAACTAGACTTCTATCAATTTCTTTTATGGGAATTTGAACAAAGGGTTCCTGATGTGGTCTCTCCTGTACCTCTTCCGGTATACATACATTAGAGTAATCTTCAATGTTAATATTAGTATTTTGACACAATCTCAAAGATGATGCATGATAATATTTGTCAACACCATCCACCTTAACAATATAAGTAACCATACTTATTCTCTTAATAATTTCTCCTATAACCCATCCTTTCCCCTTGTTTAATACTTTACACCATACTCTATCACCTTCCTTAAACTCTTTAATTGGCTTTTCCCTATTTTTGCAAATCTCTCTAGTTACACTGTTATGGGGTTTCATCAAATCAAACTTTGTCCGAGGCTTCTGCTTAAACAAAATTTCATTTGGTGTCATACCAGTTGAATTTGGTGAGTTCCTATAAGTGAACAGAAAATTTTGCAGCAGAACCTCATTGCTTAGTTTAGGATTTTCTTTTTTAAGTCTAAATAAACTATTTTTTATAGTTTGCACCGCCCTTTCAGCCAGACCGTTGGACTGAGGGTGATAGGGCGGAGTTTTAATAGCCTCACAACCATTTGCTTTTAAAAAATTTATAAACTGACCTGAGTTAAAAGGTGGTCCATTATCACTTACAAGTTTTGCTGGTACTCCAATAAAAGCAAATGTTCTACATAATTTTTCTATGACATGAGTTGCTGTAGTACTTTGCATAATTTGTACATCCAACCACTTCGAACATGAGTCAATCAAAAGAAGATATGTCATGGAATCAAAATAAAAAAAATCAACATGTACTCTTTCAAAATTTTTATCAGTTTTTTTCCAAGGTACTAATGAACAGGTATTATTAGTGAAATTTCTTGTTGATTGACAATTATTACAATTTGCTATAATGTTCTCTATATCCTGACCTAAATTTGGCCACCAACAATATTCTCTCATGAGCATTTTAGACTGAACCACACCGTGATGTGATTCATGAAATGACTTTAATACTTTACTCCTAAGTTTCAAAGGTATAATTACTCTATTACCCCACAATACACATTTTTTCTCCACAGTCAACTCGGCTCGCTTTAAAAAATAAGGTTTTAACTCATCCTGACTTATACTATTTGGCCACCCTGTAGTGACATACTCATACACCCTACTTAAAATAACATCTTTTCTAGTATTTTCTGCAATATCCTTAAAATCCAATGGATAATCTTCAGTAAAATTTAAATAGTTTACCCTGTCTGCCTCCTCTGCAACATCAGGCAGCGGTAATCGGGACAATGCATCAGCATTTCCTAATAAAGTTCCTTTTCTATAGACTATTTCATAATTATAACCTGACAGTAATAGGGCCCATCTTTGAAGTCTGGCATTAGCCGTAACAGGAATTCTTTTTAGAGGATCAAATATGAATTTTAACGGTTGATGATCACTAACTAGTATGAACTTTCGACCATATATAAATTTGTGAAATTTTTTTATTGCATAAATTATAGCCAGGGCTTCTTTTTCAACTTGAGAGTAATTTTTTTGTGCACTATTTAAGGACCCTGAAGCAAAACTAATTGGTTTTCCATCAATTTTATGACTTAATACTGCCCCTACTCCATATTCACTTGCATCAGTAGTTAAATATAAATCTTTTTTACAATCATAATGTACTAATAACTGATTTCTTACTAACAACTGTTTACTTTCTTCAAAGACCTTTTCACAATCATGAGACCACACAAATGGAGTATTATTTTTTAGTAAATTATGTAAGGGTTTCAAACGCTCTGACAATCTTGGCAAGAATTTACAATAATAGTTCAAAAGACCCAAGTACGCTTGCAATTGTGTAATGTTTTTAGGTGCTGGAGCTTTAACAATAGCATCTACTTTTTCTGGCAGTGGTTTTATTCCCTCTTTACATATTACATGCCCTAGAAATTTTATCTCTTTACAAAAAAATTGACACTTATCCAAATTTACCTTGACATTATAGGATTTCAAGCGCTCCAAAACTCTGCACAAATGCTCAAAGCAATCAGTCATACTATTTCCTTTAACCACAACATCATCAATAAAACATTTCACATTTTTTAATCCACTTAAAATCTGATCCATGGCACATTGAAACACAGAAGGTCCACTTGATACCCCAAACTGTAACCGTGTTGGTCTAAACAATCCTAAATGTGTATTTATGGTCATGTACTCACGAGACGTCTCATCTAGTAACAATTGTTGATATGCCCCAGTCAAATCCAAAACACAAAATACACTGCCCCCTGACATTTCTGTAAAAATGTCTTCTGGAATAGGTAATGGATAATGTTCAGTATCTAAAACCTTATTTAGAGTGACTTTATAATCCACACAAACACGTATTTTTTTTTCATTTCTCTGTACCACTACTATTGGACTAGCCCATTTACTGTGTCTAACTCTTTCTATGACACCGGCCTTTTCTAAGCTAAACAATTCTTTCTCCACTTCCTCTTTTTTAGAGTATGGAATCGTATATGCCTTGTGAAAAACAGGTTCTGCTCCTGTTTTAAGTTTAAGATTAGCTTTTAAATTTAAAATATGTGATGCCCTGTCTTTCTCAAATACCTTTTTATATTTATTTTTTATAACATTTATTAGTGTGATTTTCTCATTACTTTCAGATTTTGTTAATACTTTTAACTCAAAACATTTTTGCCATTTTGGAAACATCACTTTTAACCAATTTCTGCCAATTAAAGGCTCAAAATATTTTTCACACTCAATAACAATCAAAAACAAGGTCTTTTTCATTTTACTTACTTCTACCTTAATAGAACCTAAAACCTTAAGATTTTCGCCTGATACTGACTTTAATTTATAATTACACTGTCTTAATTTACAGTGTGAAAAATATTTTTCATAATCTTTTCTATGTATTACAGATTTACACGCACCTGTGTCAACTTGCATTTTCAAAGACTGTCCATTTTTTAGTCACAAAGGCATCCAAGCAGCCTCCTCTCCTCCCGTAATTTGCATTATACTTCCCAACACAACTTCTTCCTCTTTGTTTTCATCATAACTGGCTGGTTCCTCTTCATCCAGTTGCCTCAAATTTCTTTCTCCTCCCGCAGGACGGAAATGACATTTGTTAGCGATATGGCCCTGCCGCTTACAGTAGTAACAAATCCATGATTTTTTATAGCATGTATCCGACGAATGGTAGCCACCACAACGAGTACACTCTCTAGTATTTTTGGCACGACCACCACTGCTACGCCCACGCATCTCTCCACCGCGCGATGTTGACTGTCCAGGGTTCCTCATTTGTAAGGGTTTTTTCATCTGAATTGCCTGCACACAAGTGGTGTCGTTACCTGGTTGCATTTTTCTTATTTCACTTTCCGCACTCTCAAAAGCTGTCGCAATTTTTATTGCTTCTTCAAATTTTAGGTCATCGCCCATCGTCAAAAGCTTTCGAGTTAACTGTTCTTTGGCAACTCCACACACCAACCTGTCTCTCAAGGCATCATTTAGAAACGAGCCGAAATTACAAAGTGCAGCTTTCTTTTTTATTTCGACGACAAAATCATTTACTTTTTGTCCTTCTTTTTGTTTTAAGGTGTAGAATTCATACCTGCCAGCTATTGCAGACTTCTTTACCACAAAATGTTTAGTCAAAATTTCTATGATTTGTTTATAAGATTTAGTCGCGGGCTTGTCTGGTGACACTAAATTTTTTAATATGTTATATGTGTCAGGCCCCATTAAAGTTATTACCATCGACACTTTTCTCTCTTCTGGAACCTCATTTACTATAAGGAACTGTTCCATGCGCTCACTGTAATCCATGAATTCTTGTTTTTCTGGATCAAATTGTTCAATATTTCCTATTAGCGCCATTCTTCCCAATCGTCGCCAACTTTTAAATACTGAATAATACACTGAATCTGCTTAGAATCTTTTTATTATTTATGATAAATCCACTTAGCACGTTTACAAAATTCCAACATGAAAAATCTGACATTCCCTGACAGCTTGTCATAAAAAAGCGGAAATTGGTGTTGCCACCAAACATAACACTTCTCTTTTGCAACTGTGAGATATATAGCAGGTTCATCTAGATATCATTAACGACTTGAAGTTACATCTCAGACTCTAATGCAGCTTTGAGTAGTAAAAAGGTTGCAAGATCCACTACTGTAATTTGAGTAGTAAAAAGGTTGCAAGATGCGCTACTGTACTTCTTGAGGTAGTAAAAAGAATGCAAGAACCGCTACTGTACTTCTTAAAGTATTAAAAAGATTACAAGACCCACTGCTGTACTTCTTGAGTAGTAAAAAGGTTGCAAGATCCGCTACTGTACTTCTTTGAGTTAGTGTTGCCCAAATTCAGTCTTGGTCTTGCAGTCTTGGTCTTGTTCTTGCGTTTTTGCAAGACCAAGACCAAGAACAAGACCGCGTATTTTTAGCAAGACCAAGACCAAGACTGACCGTGCAAGACTTGAGCAAGAACAAGACATAGCCTGCAAGACTCTTGCGTCTAGCGCTATTTCACTGAGTAGTTAGGTGTAACAGTTCGGTGTATAGGTAGGTACGCTTAGGAATTCTATGAGACGCAAAAAACTGTATCAAAGAATATGAAAAACTGGACCTATGCGCATTACGACTAATACCATAAACATAGCGAATAAAAAAATATCTATTAAAATCAAACTGAGTGCATGCATAGTTATGTTTTAACCATCGGCACTTTGATAATGCGGCATCAAAGGTTTTGTACTTACTTCTCAAAGAAATTTGCCGCTTTTCGGAAGTAAAGCTTGTTCGCTTAGATAGTGTCGGTACACCCGCAAGCAATTTTGTTCAGAGACAGGCATACCGGCAAGTTTTTGGTAATGTTACTGATAACGGTAACAATATCGTTATCGGTATCGATAATTATTTAAGTTGTACCATAGTGTGCGGGAGGGGGAGGGGTTCATATTTTTAGATAATGGTGTCCGTCCCTCCTTGTGTTTATTGTAATAAAATACGAATACAAATAATACACAGCGAGGTGGAAAGAGAATTTTAATGAAAAATTCAATAAAAAAGGACTACCTACTATTCTTCATCACTTGAAGTGTCGGAGTTATTATCACCTGTATTTATAGTAATAGATCCAACATCATCACGTTCCGAATCCATACCAAAATATCGATTTTCTTCTTTAATTGCGTGATCTACACAACTTTTGTGTTAACATGTTTTACAAAACACCCGTCTTTTTTTGTTGGTTCACTTAAAGTTTCATCTTGAGGCACTTCACTGTCCTCCCAAAGACGAAAAAACATTTTTAGTATACGTAGCAGAGTCAACAAACACAACCTTTCACTACGGCGCGGCGCTTCGATGTAAATTGCCAAAATCCAAATTGACTTGCGGGTGTACGCCGCACGCGGTATCCTTTGTTTATGCGGCGGCATCCTTTGACAAGAAGCGGCACGTGCAAAGGCGGCGCGATAAAAGGGCGACACTATCTAACCGAATGCGCTTTACATGGTTATGATACACGCGCCGGCGGCTTCTTTTGAAATCTAAAACAATCGTTGCCGCCACGCCGAAATCATAACATTTGACACTATTTGATTGCCGCCATAGGGCGTAGGTATACTCATGCAAAATAATTTCGAATTTTAAGAGTAAAGCTCGTTCGCTCAGATAGTGTCGGTACACCCGCAAGCAAATGTGTTCACAGACAGGCATACCGGCAAGTTTTTGGTAAGTAATGTTACTGATAACGGTAAACAATATCGTTATCGATAATTATTTAAGTTGTACCATAGTGTGCGGAAAGGGGAGGGGGGTCGTGTTTTTAGATAACGGTGTCCGTCCCTACTTGTGTTTATTGTAATAAATTACATACTACATTTAATTTAATAATAATAATTAATAATACATTTTGTAAAATTTATCGTCCATATTGTCTTTAGCATGCGCCCCACGTTTTTAGGTTTAAAATTTCTGTAGGTGTAGGGTTATAAATATCTACAGAAAATTTTATTTGATACTTTTTAGGTTGTTTTTACCAGTCTGGTTTAATGTTTTAGTCCGATTTTTTTGTAATAATTTAGTCCGTTTTAAAAACGTGTTTTTAAAAAAGTTTTTTTCAGTAAATTTTTATTTTCTGCTTTTTCGTTAACGAGCTAAGACTAAAAATATACCATCTCCTATCGGAGCACTCGTCAAGACGCTTCAAACGAGCCAAAACTCGATGGGGTTGCATGGTTTTATTACAGAGTCCCAGTGGCCTTCTTCCGGCTCCATCATCAGACCCTGGAAACTATTTCCCAACAAAGTACTCGTCAAGACGATTCAAACGAGCCCAAACTCGATGGGGTTGCATGGTTTTATTATAGAGTTTCTATGGCCTTCCTCCGGCTCCATCATCAGATCCTCGGACACTATTTCCCATTAAAGTACTCGTCAAGATGATTCAAAGAGCCCAATCTCGATGGGATTGCATGGTTTTATTACAGAGTCCCAGTGGCCTTCTTCCGGCTCCATCATCAGACCCTGGAAACTATTTCCCAACAAAGTACTCGTCAAGACGATTCAAACGAGCCCAAACTCGATGGGGTTGCATGGTTTTATTATAGAGTTTCTATGGCCTTCCTCCGGCTCCATCATCAGATCCTCGGACACTATTTCCCATTAAAGTACTCGTCAAGATGATTCAAAGAGCCCAATCTCGATGGGATTGCATGGTTTTATTACCGAGTTCCAGTGGCCTTCTTCCGGCTCCATCATCAGACCCTGGAAAATATTTCCTAACAAAGAATTCGTCAAGACGATTCAAACGAGCCCAAATTTAATGGGGTTGCACGGTTTCAATATTGAGTTCCTATGGCATGGTCTTTCGGCTTCATCATCAGACCCTGGACCTCGTCTCCCATTAGAGTACTCGTCAAGATGATGCTAACGAGACCATACACGATGGGGTTGTATGGTTTCATCATAGTGTTCCTGTGGCCTTCTTCCGGCTTCATCATCAGATCAGCTCAATGACACCATTATATTGCATTGCCTTTCAGTTCTGACCTATCTTCAAAGTTTCAAGTCTCTAGCTCATCGGAAAGCTAGTATAAAATGGTTCGCAAACTTTGTGGAAAAACACCAAACAAACAAACAAACGCGAAAGCAACCTAATAAAAACGTGTTAAAAAATTAGACTTCCTATTGTTTCTTCATCACTTGAAGTGTCGGAGTCATTATCACCTGTATTACTTAAAGTTTCATCTTGAGGCACTTCATTGCCCTCCCAAGGACGAAAAAACATTTTTAGTATACGTAGCAGAGTCAACAAACACAACTTTTCACTACGGCCAAAATCCAAATTGACTTGCGGGTGTACGCCGCACGCGGTATCCTTTGTTTATGCGGCGGCATCCTTTGACAAGAAGCGGCACGTGCAAAGGCGGCGCGATAAAAGGGCGACACTATCTAAACGAATGCGCTTTACCTACAGGTGTTCCAAAGAATAAATAAGTTTCAGAGTGCTTAGAATGAAAATGAATACATTATACTGATCACGCAAGTAGTATTATGATTAGGATAAAATGGTAAGGATAGGTAGTAGATGTCATATTAATTCATTCTAGTAAGTTGATTACTTATATGGTTTTTAACTAATTACTTAGGTACTATTATTGTACATTTAGTCATTATATTTCTTAAGTTTTTACAAGAAAAAATAGCAAAAAAGTGTTCAAATATCACCCGTTTAATAAATATTGTAGCCACTTTTAAATATACTTGAAACGTGTAAAAAAATTCTACAAAACTAATAAAATAATATAAAAAGCGTAGGTACTTACCTACTAATAAAATAAAAAGCCTGCGATAAGAGTTTTGTATTACTTACCAGCCCGAATATCTCTGAGAGAGATGATGAGAGTAAGTATTTACTAGCGCGACTGTGCCCGCGACTTCATCCACGAGGAATAGTAACTTTGGAGGTATAGTGACGTTCAGGACTTATTTATTTATTTTAAAACTTCTGTCATCAAACATACAAACGAACTCTTCAGCTTTATAATATTAGTATAGATGTACGCCAAAACATTCACTTATATGTAAAGAATAGTGATTGGCACTAATTCTTTACATATATTTTATTCACGCGTCGCGTCTGTACAAGTAGGTAATATTTAGTGTGTGTTTGTACGCCGCACGCGGCATTGTTTGATTTGCGGCGGCATCCTTTTCATAGAGCCGGCACGTGGCGAGGCGGCGCGGTAGAAAGCAAGGAAACGTACTATAAATAAAGGAATTATTTTAATTCCAGTCATTTCCAATTGAGCTGTGCTTCGAGTCTAACTTAATAATTGTTTTTACTAATTCTCGTTGTTTTCTAAAAACGTATCACGTGTACAATTTAATATGAGTGACGAAGATTCAAATTATTCTAGTCCGAGTAACGAGAGTTTGAGTCACAGATCTAAAAGACCCAAAAGCAAATTTGAGGAGTTTTTCGAAATAATTCATGCATCCCAAACTGCCTTCTGTAAATTGTGCCAACATAAAAAGATTGAAATAAAAATGAAAAACAGAAACACTTCAGGCTTAAGGAAACATCTAATATCTTTCCACAAAAAGGAATCAGAAATATTTCTTCCTGTTAAACCAAAATTAAGTGGAGATATCACAAGCTTTTTAGTAACCGCTGGAAGAAGTGGACAGGTAAGAATATTTTTTTAACAGTTAAAAGAATTTTAACTCTGCGTAGCTATTCATGCGATACTTTCAAAAACGCCATTAACTTACGTAAGTATTTTTGAGTTAGTGGTGTTTTCATCTAGGGGTGCGACATATTAAGTATGTAATTATCGTCTTAAATATTTTTTATAAACACCCATATTTTCATTTAATCGGCCAGTAACAACTAAGTACTTTATTTTGGTAAATTACAGTACAGTGCAACCTTAATATAACAAATATCAATTTAACGATTTTCTCGATTTAACAACAACAAACCTCCTCCTCTTATACGCTCAAACCTAGTATGTTTTAAATAATAACACAAGATTTATTGTTTTGTTTCAGTCGGAAAACAGCAGTGACAACATCACGACAGCTACAGTTGATTGGGTGGTGAAAAAATATCTTCCCTTCTCATTTTTCGATGACGAAGCTACACAAGTATATTTTCGACGTATTTGCCCTAATATGGTGTTTCCTAAAAGGTCTACACTTAGAAGGAAAGTCAAAGAGCGATTTGAAGAGCTCCAATTGAATCTCAAGGAACGACTTCAACAATTATCATCTAAAATGTCTTTTACCATTGATGGGTGGACGTCAATTGCTGGTAGGAGTTACTACGGGGTTACTATTCATTATATAGACAACGAATGGAAGTATCAATCTGTAGTTCTTGATTTTATACCATCACGCGGTCGACATACTGGGGAAGATATTGCAACGATTTTCCATGAATGTTTATTGGAATATGGCATAATTGATAAAATACAAGGTATCACGGTCGACAACGCAACTGCAAATACCAAATTTATGTATGAACTGGGCAAACAGCTGCCGCCACACTTTGATTCAGACAATCAACATTTCCGGTGCTTTGCTCACATTTTAAACCTTGGTGTACAAGATTTATTAAAGACCTTAGCATTACACTGTGAGTCTGACACTAACGCGCAAGATCAGCAGTACGAAGACTATGCAGACGAAACTGAGGATGAGGAAGATGAAGAATCTGCACCAAATATTGCTGACTCGCGTACATCTGTAACAAAGTTACGCAGTATTTCCAGTAAAATAAAAAGAAGTGAGATAGTGAAGAAGAAGTTTCAGTCTGCTTGTGAAGCAGCTGGCGTGCCATCAAATCTAAATGCCATTCTTGACTGTCCAACGAGATGGAATTCCACACATGATATGATTGGATTTGGTTTAAAAGTGAGAGCGGGCATTGACATATTGTGCAGTTCTGTCACCGAATTAAATGATTTTCAAATCACAGCTAATGAATGGCAGGTACTCGAAAAATTACATAAATTTCTAATAAACTTTAAACTTTTAAGTACAAAACTTGGTGGAGACAAATATGTTACATTACCGCTAGTCATTGTATCATTCAATCTCTTGCTAGATAAAATTGAATCCATGGTAAAACAGTTAGATGAGAAACCTAATCGATCTGAAGTGGATGAAAGGCTCATTCTGGCTTTCCAAGCAGCTCGAGACAAAATGCTTAAACATTACAAGAAGAGCAACTGGATTTATTGTACTTCTTTAATTTTAGACCCAAGGCATAAGGCTCAGACTTTTGACCTGACAATGTGGGGGAAGCAACTTAAAACAGAAAGTCTGCGCAAGTTCAATGAACTTTATGAAGAATATAAAAGTCTACACTCACTGAACAAATCTCTGGAATTACCAGAAAAAGAAAATAAAGTATGTGATGAAGATGAAGACGTAATAGACTTTGATAAACTCTATGAATGTCCCTCGACGTCATCTGGTTCTTGTCTTCAAGGCTTAGTGATAGACGAGTTGGAGGAGTACCTGAGAAAACCAAGAACTGCCAGCTCGGAAGACATTTTAGATTGGTGGAGGACGCATGAGACAGAGTATCCGATTTTATCGAAAATGGCCCGTGATTTTCTCTCAATACCTGCAACTTCAGTACCTGCTGAGAGGTTATTTTCTAAAGCATCATTAGTAATTAGAAAACATAGAAATAGGTTAAGTGATGAGTCAGCCAGATGGTTACTTTGTATTAATTCTTGGTCAAAAAAATTGATATAAAGTATCATAAACTAATGATAAAGCTGTTGATTTGTGTTGTATTTTATTTTTTATTCAAATAAATGATAAATCGTAAAACTCTTTTATTAAATTTCTTATAAGTTGAGGGTTCAATCTCTTTCTAGACAGATAAGTATTGTTCTTTAAAATACAGTCAAGTTATTGTAATTAATTTGTTTTTTTACATGTTTTAGCAAATGTAAGCTTATAAATCATAAATGTTTATTAAGAAACAGTTACTTCCATGGAAAACGACATATAGGTCAGTTGATTTTTCGAATTTCTTATCAAATCTTCAGTTATTTATTAATCTGCTTGATCTTTACTATGGCTATGTTAATTCAAGCTCACAATGTTCCAATTATAATACGTTTTTCTAAGATTTAAAGTAAACTTTAATAAATAGTAATAGACTAATAGGTAATTGCAAGACTTGCAAGACTCTTGCTGCAAGACCAAGACCAAGACCAAGACTGGGAGCGCAAGACCAAGACCAAGACCAAGACCAGGTGTATTGGCGCAAGACCAAGACCAAGACTGGCTAAGTCTCGTCTTGTTCTTGCATTTGGGCAACACTACTTTGAGTGGTTTTAATTACAAATATGCAACCCAAAGTTCATTTTGTAGGTCTAACTTATATCTTCCACTCTAAAGCAGCCGAAGGCTGCATTTTCCACCTTTATAGCGCCTATATGGAGTAATAAGATTAGCTGCAATTATTACTAATGTGCTAGTTGGGTATCCATTATCAATAAAAACTATTTTCATCTTCAGCTGCAATTCAACTGATAATTCGCATTTAAACTTGTATGTAAGCACATATCTTGAATATACAACGTATTACAAAATAATCCCTAATGCCGAATATGGTAGATACGGACCATCAAACTGAACAACTTTTACTATGGAACCAACCCTGAAATCGCGAAAAAACGGCTGAATTCATACATTTTGATATTTTCGTTATTATTTTTTGTAGGTATATAGCAGCTGATTTTTTTTCGCGATTTCAGAGTTTGTTCAGTTTGATGGTCCCTAATCATATTCGGAATTTGGCGTTATTTTGTAACAGTTTGAATATCCTTCATAATTATACAATGTATAAAATACATATGTACCTACCTAACGATGGCTGGTCCATGCGTCATGCTCGTGAACGGGTGCTGCCAGTGGGAATGGGTCTGCTTCTGAGTACCTATCTTAACGCATATTGAATTGTAAGAATTGCGTTTTTACTTTTTATGTCTTGCATCAAGTGTTTTTTGGTTCGAGTAGCAGACAGAGTGATTTCTCAACTAGTTGAAAGTTATTTACTCTCATATTTACCTATCTGAATGTAGTAGATATATTTAATTTTAACCTACCTACCCATTGTGTGCAAACTTTTGTTAATTATTGTGATGGAAAATGACCTCACTTTAAACGTAGAGCTCATTTTTCAATGTTGACGACTCTGTATGAAATATACAGGGAGAAAAAAGCAGCCCTTGACGAGTTTCTTGCCGGTTCTTCTCGTTACAATGTCAACCTCTTTCCCTGGCCCGGCTAAAGGCAGGGAATAGAGTGAGCAGATTTAATATTCATAAATAAAAGAATAAGTTTTTAAATGTATAAGTATAATAAGAATAAAAAACAAACCATGTACATGTATTTACGGAACAAAATTAAGTTTTTAACAGTTAACAAATCTTAACAGCTGTAAGTCGTTAATAGGTAGACCCAGTTTATCTTATTAACTTTGAAACAAATTAAAACCATTAGGCATCAAATTATTAATTAAAGTTACTACATAAACAAATGGATAATTTTTTATAGTACTTATCCATGTAAAATAAATGAATGGGGTGGGTACCTAATCTTTTGCTCTCTTAAAATAATAAATACTACGGAAGATTATTTAGTTGGAGTAATTAAAGTTATTTACTAGAAAATCGTGGTCATAAAGGTTCGATTTAATACCGTCGTCGTCGCACCGAAGTTGCAGTATTTCTTGCCAAATAAAAGTCATAAAAATTAGAACGCCCTTACTTGATGCAGACGAAAAGCACGTATAATCTTCAGGGGATCAGGACTGAAGCTGCAGAACTTCGCAGGTTGATGACAGTCGCAGATCAAATCGTAGATCAAATTTATAAAAACAGTGACTGAATGTGAATAATAGAATAACGAATGAAATCTGAGCTATCTATATCGATGAATGTTTAATATATTTTTAAATCATTTGGGAATCCCTCCTCTTCCCTCCTGGAATTGAAGGAAAAAAAAGGAGTTATTAAAAGAAAAAAAGAAAAATAGATAGGTAATACTTAAATAATAAATACAATGAATAGTTTAAAATGATATAATACGTACCCTTTATTAATCAAATTTTCATGAAAATGGTATTATACAGCGTCTTTGAGGAGCCAACAAAACTTTCCAAAAGCGAACAGTATTATGAAAAGCCTAAAAATAATTTATGTGACTCTTTCAAGAAATCAACAAATTTTAAACATTTATTTTAAAAATAATATCAGCTCGGAGCAAAAATAGGCTTCGCGCCATGAGAAGTGAAAATTTTCCCAAGAAAGCGCGGGAAACGCCACGAAGACGTTCACACAAGAAAAAAAATCATAGAGTGAAAAGGATGAATGATATAAAATGTATGTGAAAGAAAAGGATAGTAGAATACTTCAATATTTTAGATGTTGTCGAACATGAATTAAAAAGTTATAAAAAATAAAATACATAGATACCAATGAGATTTATACAAAGAGGTTAATTATTTGAATTTGGAGTATGGACGAAATGAGGTCGCATGTATGAAATAAATACAGATTAAGGAAAATTAATGAATTATATCGTGTTTTATACTTGTAAATAAATAAATAAGATGGAATATTAATAAATATGAGAATGAAACGTTGTTTTTTCTATAACGAAAAAACACAACGTTACAATACCCCCCTTCCCATTAAAGTTTTGAACGTGAGGGAAAAACGAAAAGCTGCCCTCAGCGTTATACTAAAACAAGAAAAAGAAAGTCAAAAGAAAACTATGAGTACTGGGTAGAAATATCCAGTATAGCGAGAGGCGCTAAACAAGAATTAAAATACCAGGACCAAAGAAAAAAAAACACAGCGAATGCAAACGAAGAGAGTTGATTTAAATTTGATTCACATGCTTCCGATGTCTAAGCCCTAGAGTCACTACCCGCTCTAAAAACAATATAGTGTTGGCATATTTTACGAGTCACCGTCCGCTCGAGTGTATGGCTTATTTAAAAGCCGACGCGGTTGCGATGGTGAAACAAATTACAACTTAATCCTAAACCTAACACAAAATTACAGTTAAAAAGAAACCTAGATAAATTTACAAAACAAAACCAGTGAGTAGATTTACATTTGCATCACAAGCTCCCGTATCTAAGCCATAGAGTCACTGCCCGCTCCTGAAAATATACATAGTGAAGGCTTATTTAACGAGTCACAAACCGCTCGAGTGAATGGCTTATTTAAAAGCCGACACGGTTACATTGGTAAAAATCTAAACCCATAAAACGAATGTATTTACAGTAGCCAAAAATACAAATCAGGCTCCGGTCTACTTTGTGATGGGAAGGTCTCCTAGAAAATGACCCCCACACTCAGAGACTGGACACAAACTACGCCTGTGTATGGCCCTAAGCACGGGTCGTACACTAGCCTACACGAACCAAAATTGCATACGAACAAATAAACATAAATACAAACATACATATTTACACGCGCTGGGTAAACAGCACACTTACTCTAGAACTTGACATTTTACAAAACACACTATTTACAAAACCCTATAGAACACAAGCGGAGCACTAGCCCTTCGAACCTGCACCTAGGTCAGACCCCCATGACCTTTAACCCCACAACTGCCAAGGTGTTGGTTGTGCTGGTAAAAAGAAGACATTGATCGCCTCTTACGATGCCCGTGTAGGGATGACACTATTCTTTATCCGGTATCACACGGAATGGGCACTAAGATGTTGTTTTGCGCAGAAAAGACATTCGTCGCCTCTTACGACTCCCGTGTAGGGGTGACATTATTCTTGTTCCGATATCACACGGAATAGAAAAAAATTACACCTTAATATCTTTTACATGCCAAATGCCCAGCGACCTACTACTATCTACAGTTTCTAATTCAAGTACCAGAGGAGAGATGACTCTGCGTACTTTGCATTTTTCATACTTGGGAGCGAGTTTTGCTGCCTTATACTGGGCTGCATCGCTCTGAGTATAAGATTTTTTATATACAATTTGGCCGACAGTAAATGATGAAGCTGGACGCCTCCGGAAGTTATAATATTTAGAGTTCTGCTGGTGAGCTTTTACTAAGTGACCACGAACTATCGCAAAAATGTCGCTTAGAACACCAAGTTCACCCGCATACTCCTCCCTTGGCATAATAATGTCATATTCACTCCCGTCGGCCTGTTTATAAAATGAGCCGTTCACTACAGGTTCTCGACCATGTACTAAAAAGAACGGTGAGAAGCCTGTAGTCTCGTTGATTGCGCTATTTATTGCAAATTGTATTTGTGAAAGATTTGAATCCCACGAGCGATGGTCACTTTTAACGTACGAGGCTACCGCAGTCATAACCGTTTTGTTATACCTCTCAACTAAATTCACTTGAGGCGTGTATCGAGGGCCTAGATGGAAATTTGGCACACCGTATTTATTTAGCATCGCACGAAATTCAGATCCCGTGAATTGCACTCCATTGTCTGCAATTACGGTCTCTGGTATTCCATGGATTAAAAATAGGTGGTTTTCAATTTTTTCGGCAACGGCCGCGCTCGTAGCTCGCCTCAAGGGAAACAATAAAGTATATTTTGAAAAACAACACGTTATGACCAATAGATGCATGTAACCTTTACGTGCCTTTGGTAACGGTCCCACTAAATCGGCGGATACCACCTGAAACGGGCGGTAGCACCGCTTTGGCTCTCCCATTTGTCCTGGTGTAAGCTTCGTGGAATGTTTATAAGAAGCGCAAACATCACACTTGCTCACAAACTCAGAGACATCTCTAAACATCCCGGGCCAATAATATTGCAAACCTAGTCGCCGATGAGTTTTAAATACTCCAAAGTGACCAGACGTGGGAGGACAATGATTTTCAGAAATAATTTGTTCTCTAACACCCTTTGGAATAACTTTTTTCCAATCAAACTCTTCAGTTAAATTATATTTTGATTTAGTATAACGGAACAAAACGTTATTTTCGATGCGAAAATTTGGAAAATTTTGTGGCGTTGTTTGACACCCGTTAAAAATACGATCATACCAGTCATCGCCCGTAACATTTATCGCATCGCATTTAAGCAAACGAGATAAAGTGTCGGGTATGATATTATCCTTCCCTTTCCTATGCTCGATCTCGAAAACAAACTGAGACAAGCGACAACCCCAACGTGCAAGCCTACCACTTGGATTTTCTAACTTCATAAACCATTTCAGTGAAGCATGGTCAGTAACAACTTTAAATGGTCTCGTACCTAAGTACGGTTCAAACTTCTCTACAGAGTAAACAACAGCCAAAGCCTCTCTTTCTGTGGCGCCATAGTTGCGCTCACTTTTACCTAAAGAACGGCTTACGTATGCAATCGGATGATCGATGCCATCGAAATTCTGAGTCAACATCCCACCTATCCCATAACTGGATGCGTCACAGTGTACCACAAAGGGTAAGGAAAAATCAGGACAAGCAAGTATTGGCGCTGACACCAAAGCATTTTTCAACAAATTAAATGCTTGTTCAGCGTCTGTGGACCAAGAAAACTTTAATTTATTACTAGTCAAAGCATTAAGAGGCGCAGCTATGGTCGAAAAATTTCGAATAAATCGGCGATACCATGAGCATGTACCGAGAAACATTTTTACTTCTTTTGAAGAAGTCGGAGTTGGAAAATCTAAAATGGCTTGGATTTTCCCAGGGTCTGTTCTTAAACCGTGTTCATCAACTACGTATCCTAAGTATTTTAAGGATTTACGAAAGAAATTACACTTGTCCATATTAATAGTTAAATTGGCGCCTTTAAGCTTCTCAAAAACACGATTTAAAATTTTTATATGTGTTTCATAACTTGAGCTCGCTATGACTATGTCGTCAACATATACAAAACAAATACCATCAGTCAAGTCACTGTTAAATTGACTTCCAAATAGGGAATCCATTAATCTTTGCTGTCGAGCCGGTGCCCCACAAAGACCAAACGGCATGACAGTAAATTTGAACAACCCTCTCCCAGGAACAGTAAAACTCGTCTTCTCTTGCGAAGCTGAATCAAGAGGTATTTGCCAAAAACTAGACTTAAGGTCAATAGAACTCAGGTATTTAGCCTGTTTTAAACTGTCTAAGATTTGTGGAATATAAGGTATGGCATAAGCATCGCCCTTTGTCACTGCATTCAACTTCCGACAATCTAAACAAAACCTTAATTGGCCATCGGGCTTTTGAACCATGAGTGTAGGGTTATTCCATGGGCTCTCGCTCGGCGCAACTACTCCTAACTCTAACATGTGATCCAACTCTTTGTTAAGATCCTTAAGTTTTTCTGGAGACATAGGGTACGGTTTGCACTTGATAGGGACAGCACTTCCTGTATCAATTGTATGGGACATTAAATACGTCCTACCTAAGCCAGCTTTATCGAAAGAAATATTTACAAATTTATTTACAACTTCGTCAGCCATATGTTGTTGGTCTGACGATAAATGTTCATACGGCTGAATAGAATTAATAGGTTCATTAAGACCCGCTGAATATTGTAAAAAATCGGTCGGCGTTTCAGAATAAAAAACATCCTTAAAAATGTGTGGAGCGATTTGAAACGTCTTCCAAAAATCAACTCCAAATATTACATCAGAAACAATAGACGGTATGATAAAAAATTTAATCACACATGTCATCCCGTTATATGTGATTGGTAAAAACATATATCCTATTGTAGGACTCTCCGCTCCATTTGCCACCAAAACGTTACTCTTAAAACTATTATTTACATTATAGCCTATATTTACAAATTTCTCGTGAGCCCCGTTTCCTAAAATGGAAACAGCGGCACCAGAATCTAGCATGCCACATAAGGTAATATCACACACAGAAACATTTAAATAGGGCCTAATATCACCCTTCTCTGGTTTAAACAGAACCGAAGAGATAGACTTGTATTTAAAAAAATTAGAAACAGTTACAAGCCATTCTTTCCACTCGTCAGATTTCGAAGCTTCCACTCCTCGGTTCTGATTAACTAGTTTTTTGTACTTGCAGTTGTTTTTTGGGTGCAGTTAGGACAAGATTTAACTGTGTAGCCTATCTTACCACACTCAAAACATTTAATTACTTTTTCAGCGGTACAATTTTTAAAGGAATGGTTGTCGGTTTTGCAACGACCACAGTAAATTTTGTCAGCTTTATTATTTACAGAATATACAGGTTTGGAAGTAGATTTGTATGAATATTCGGGGTTCATACGCAAATTAGCGGGTTCTTTAAACAATAAAGATCTTTGTTGACTCTCTTCAATTTGTTGCAAAACCGATTTCAATTCTATAATCGACTGTACTTTTACCAACGCTAAATGTTGAGAATAGTGCGGTCGAATGTTGTGGAGTAAAATTTCTAACTTATCGTTCTCACATAAAGGCTTCTTTAAACGTGAAAACAGACAGTTCATGACGGAAAAATAAATATGTATAGGTTCGTCTTTACCCTGAGAACGCGAACGAATTTCCTCCATTAACCGATAATCGTAGTCAATAGGTTCGAATTCATCAAGCATTAACTGTCGCAGCTCTGGCCAACTTGATAACTGATCTTTTACACCCCTATACCAAGTCAACCCTTCTTCGACGAACAAACATGCCGCCGCGGAAAAAAGTTTTGCATGTGGAATGCTATGCGCAATGGCCAACTCCTCCGCTCTCTCTAAAAATGCATGTGGATTTCCTCGGCCATTGAACCTAACACTCCATTTCGAAAAATCATAACATGACCCTGTACTATGAGGCGACGAACGGTTACAGTCAGTCGTAACGGGTGTAGGGTCAGCAGAATCTTCATTACGAATCAAATTATTTTTCAAAGCCATCAACTTTTTCATACACATTGCCTTACCTTGCACCTCCGTCTCCGACTCCGTTGGAATCCGGTCTAACCTAAAATATAAATGACAGAAAAGAGCGCGAGCACGGGCCAAAACATTTTTATTACCTGACGAAAGATACTCTTCGAGTTTTAAGTTTAATTCGTCCAATTTACGTTGAATAACAGGAAACTCCGTTTCATATGTTGCGTCAACATTAATAATTTCATCAGGTAAAAAATCATTTTGCAATTTTTTTAACTGACATTTTAATTTGGCGACTGTATCTTCAGGCGTCTCAGCTCTGATCGATACTTCGTAAATAAGTTCGTCCTTCAAAAGCCCGTGAAAATAAACTTTCGACAAATCCATTTTAAAAGAGCAAAATCACATAAAAAACAATATTAAAAAGTACTAAACTTTTGCTTAAAAGTCAAAGTACTTTTATCCACACATAAAAACACAATTAATTTAAAAAACACAATAAAAATAAGTTAAATTTTAAAAATAAGTTAAATTTTAAAACTTTTCCATTTGAAAATCATGGCCACGCTTAACCTAACAGCCATGTACAAAACTTTTACACAAAAAATTACAAGTGATATTGGTACAACTTAAAATTGTTTTTTTTTTTTACATTTACATAAGAGAGAGCAAAAGAAAAGGCCACTAAGTTGGGCGCCAACTGTCAACCTCTTTCCCTGGCCCGGCTAAAGGCAGGGAATAGAGTGAGCAGATTTAATATTCATAAATAAAAGAATAAGTTTTTAAATGTATAAGTATAATAAGAATAAAAAACAAACCATGTACATGTATTTACGGAACAAAATTAAGTTTTTAACAGTTAACAAATCTTAACAGCTGTAAGTCGTTAATAGGTAGACCCAGTTTATCTTATTAACTTTGAAACAAATTAAAACCATTAGGCATCAAATTATTAATTAAAGTTACTACATAAACAAATGGATAATTTTTTATAGTACTTATCCATGTAAAATAAATGAATGGGGTGGGTACCTAATCTTTTGCTCTCTTAAAATAATAAATACTACGGAAGATTATTTAGTTGGAGTAATTAAAGTTATTTACTAGAAAATCGTGGTCATAAAGGTTCGATTTAATACCGTCGTCGTCGCACCGAAGTTGCAGTATTTCTTGCCAAATAAAAGTCATAAAAATTAGAACGCCCTTACTTGATGCAGACGAAAAGCACGTATAATCTTCAGGGGATCAGGACTGAAGCTGCAGAACTTCGCAGGTTGATGACAGTCGCAGATCAAATCGTAGATCAAATTTATAAAAACAGTGACTGAATGTGAATAATAGAATAACGAATGAAATCTGAGCTATCTATATCGATGAATGTTTAATATATTTTTAAATCATTTGGGAATCCCTCCTCTTCCCTCCTGGAATTGAAGGAAAAAAAAGGAGTTATTAAAAGAAAAAAAGAAAAATAGATAGGTAATACTTAAATAATAAATACAATGAATAGTTTAAAATGATATAATACGTACCCTTTATTAATCAAATTTTCATGAAAATGGTATTATACAGCGTCTTTGAGGAGCCAACAAAACTTTCCAAAAGCGAACAGTATTATGAAAAGCCTAAAAATAATTTATGTGACTCTTTCAAGAAATCAACAAATTTTAAACATTTATTTTAAAAATAATATCAGCTCGGAGCAAAAATAGGCTTCGCGCCATGAGAAGTGAAAATTTTCCCAAGAAAGCGCGGGAAACGCCACGAAGACGTTCACACAAGAAAAAAAATCATAGAGTGAAAAGGATGAATGATATAAAATGTATGTGAAAGAAAAGGATAGTAGAATACTTCAATATTTTAGATGTTGTCGAACATGAATTAAAAAGTTATAAAAAATAAAATACATAGATACCAATGAGATTTATACAAAGAGGTTAATTATTTGAATTTGGAGTATGGACGAAATGAGGTCGCATGTATGAAATAAATACAGATTAAGGAAAATTAATGAATTATATCGTGTTTTATACTTGTAAATAAATAAATAAGATGGAATATTAATAAATATGAGAATGAAACGTTGTTTTTTCTATAACGAAAAAACACAACGTTACAACAAGGTCTCCCGCTTAGGGTTTGCGAACCGATGGCGTAGCTTCTATGACATTCACAAGTGCTTGTAACAGCCTAGACTGAATAAAATATTTTTAATTTTGAATTTTAACCTATGTATTGATAAATACAAAAGTACCTATTCCATAATTTGCTAATGAAATAGCTATTACAAAATCTATAACAATATCATTCTCAATTCATTTAACCACAGAATACCTACATAATATTACAAATGTATGTAACTTACAAACGTGTTCTATTTACGGTGGTTGAAACAAAACAAGATAAAAATAATAATTAAAATAAATAAATATTCTGGAAAATAATAACTAACAGACAAGGGAACAGTAATTAAATACAATCAATTTATTCTAGGGGTCGAGAAAAAAGTTTGAGAAACGGTTGTTTCTGAGAGATGTATGATTTCTTAGGTGGAAATAGGTATTATTTATAAGATTCCACTTTCATTGTAAGAATTTTGATAGAAAAAAAAACTAAATACCAAAATATAGTCTAAGAAAATTTACTACATGGATACAGAATCGAGCGCAGAGATGGCGGCACTATCGAAACCGTTGTACCTACCTATAAGCCACTAGACCACGGAGGTCGTTGGGATCTTATCATCATCATCATCATCATCATATCAGCCGCACGACACCCACTGCTGGGTATAGGCCTCCCCTAAGGATCTCCACGACGATCGGTCATGCGCTGCCCGCATCCAGTGGCTTCCCGCGACCTTCACCAGATCGTCGGTCCACCTTGTCGGGGGCCTACCCACGGAGCGTCGTCCGCTGCGCGGTCGCCATTCCAGAACCTTTCCGCCCCAACGGCCATCAGTTCTTCTCGCTATGTGTCCAGCCCATTGCCACTTCAGCTGAGCAATCCTTCGGGCGATGTCGGTTACTTTAATTCTCCTGCGGATCTCCTCGTTTCTGATTCGATCACGCAGGGAAACGCCGAGCATGGCTCTCTCCATTGCACGCTGGGTGACCTTGAGCCTCCTTATGAGACCCATAGTTAGCGACCACGTTTCACTGCCGTAAGTCATCACTGGCAACAGACACTGTTCATAGACTTTCGTCTTGAGACACTGAGGTAAGTCGGACGCGAAGATTTTTCGAAGCTTCCCGAATGCTCCCACCCTAGTTGGATTCGACGAGAGATATCTTTCTCAAAGTTGGACTTACCTAACTGGACTGCCTGTCCTAGGTATACGTAGTGGTCAACAACTTCAAGTGTAGTTTTCCCAACATGAACTGGAGAGGGTACAACATGGCCATTTGACATAATAATTATATTTCAAATAATAATAACATAAATTACCAACAAATAATATTCAAATGATGTAATTTTTAGATATATTAATATTATAGTATAGCTAATTAAGTACTTTACGCAATTTCTCGTGCATGTGGTGCTTTTCTATAAGTAATGTGTCACTTATATTTTTGTTTTGATAGTGTTCATTATAATTGTAATGGTGTACACATTGTTGAAGAGCCAAATAAATAAAATAAAAAAAATAAAATAAAAAAAATTTCGTCTTATCCATGTGTGAGATCTTATATGTATAAGTAATTATTTATTTTCAACAACAATATGGATGTTCATATCAGGCAAATTAAAAATTCCAATGCCTCCAAAAGCGACGAACTTGCCGTTTAATATGAAACAATATCTAGGTACCTTATCTAAATTTATATAGGTAGGTAAGGTAGGTAGGTATATTGATATAAAATAAGTAGGAAATTAAACAAGTAGCTACTTACATAATACCAATACATAGAATAGAATATCAAAGTTCCGGAATTTAGTAGGTTACCCGTTAGAGCCGTAGAACCCGTTAGAGTACGGAATCCGTTAATCTGCAGATTAACTAGTGAATCTGCAGTTTAACTGGCCGAGTCAGTTAAAGTGCGGAATCTTTCTTAAAGTACCTAGACGATTTCCGCACTTTAACTAGTTAATCTGCAGATTAACGGATGCTACACCGTTAAAGTGCGGAATACAGTGAGTGAAATAGCCAAGGCTTCAGGAAATTGAAGCAAAAGACCTAGGTACATTAAAAGTTAATTTTACAAAAACTTCGTTTCTGGCGCTCCGCCGGCCGCTCCCGCGGCACGCGGGATCTATTACAAACTTTTTAGTCATTGCGCAAGTAGTAAATCAAATAGAGAACATTTGCTTCTTTATTATCTTTGAAACTTAGACTTAGGGGACAAGTCGTCCCCATCTAAAAATGGGACCAGGGACCAGTTGCCCCCGTTGAAATTTGTTAATAGGCAACTTGGACCACATCGATTAAGGCTTTGGGACGATTAGCACCTTTAATATTTACTAGGGGTTTATTGGTCCCATTGTGATTAGGGAAAGCAATTCAAATAATCCGTGATCCAAAAAATCCGGATATCCCCCCTATTCCCGGAACCCTATTCCGTAGCCTAAATGGCAAAAAACGGAACCCTTATAGATTCGTCATGTCTGTCGGTCTGTCTGTCCGTCCGTCCGTATGTCACAGCCACTTTATTCCGAAAGCATTAAGATTACACAGTTTAAACTTAGTAAGAAGATGTATTCTGTTAACTGTTTAATGAATTTAACACAAAAACAAAAAAAAAATTGTTTTCTTCAAACCAATGCGTGTAGGGTGTTTGTCGATAGGTCCTAGTTTTTTAACATTCTCTTTGGATAGGTCTTTAAAAATGTCATTGAGGTTCTTAAGACAATTTTTTCTTAAAGTCAACCGTTTGAAAGATATACACCGCCAAAGTAGTAAAATGTGTGTCCTCCCCCCCTCTTTAACTTTTGAAATAAGAAAGTGAAAAATCTAAAAAAAATATATGCTGTAGATCTTAATAAACACTTTCAACAAAAATTAGTTTGAATGAGATATAGTAATCCGTTTTTGAGATATAGCACATTTTCTAAAACCGCAAATATAACTTTGTTATTCATACCAACACTGTGAAAAACAAAGTTATTTTTGCAGACGAAAAATGATAGGTGGTATTAAATATGGTATAGTATAAGGTAACTACGGAACCCTACGGCGCGTGGCCCGACACGACATCCACTTGGCCTGTTTTTTTACTAGACTTTCAAATCTCGGATAACTTTTTCGATTTTTCCGGATAATAAAAAAATATATATAAAATTAATACCACGTTAGTTTCTCGCGCTTAGATGCCATCTAATCACAATGGGACCAATAAACCCCTAGTAAATATTAAAGGTGCAAATCGTCCCAAAGCCTCAACCGATGTGGTCCTATTTGCCTATTATCAAATTTCAATGGGGGCAACTGGTCCCTGGTCCCAGTTTTAGATGGGGACCACTTGTCCCCTAAGCCGAAACTTAGAGCAGAAAGCTCATTCTGCTTTTGTTCCGGAAAAAACATGTCGGTTATCTATGGTTAGTGTATTTGTGAAAAGAGTGATAAAATATAAAAGATCATGCAAATCTGTGTTTAATTTAATGTAGCTACGCCACCCATGCGTGACAGTACCTACCCACTTAATTAAGTCACTACATCCTACTTAAGTAGGTAGGTCTGTCTAGGTCTGTATGTCTTTCTATATTACAAAATTGAACGAAATATTTGATCTAAGCCAATCCAGTTTTATAAAACGCAAATAAATCACAGTAACATGATCATGTCTCACCCAGCCCCATTAATTAGCTCTAAAAAACTTAAAAAGCTTTAGCACTTCGCGCCTTCGCGGGCCATTTGACGTAACGCCAGCGCCATGTTGGTTATTTTTGGCGCCAATTATGTTGTTATTCGAGAGCGATTCCGTTTGCAGCAAGAGATTAATGTGCAATTTGAGTAGGCATCTCCGTTTTAAGAAAGTTTTGTGTTTATAATACTTTTAAAAGATTATTTTCATAAAAAAGCACTAGGCGCAGCCCTCACTGAAACAAAACAATGTACCTACTTATTTTTTTATTATTTTATATTTACTGTTTTCTTCAGTGCCTGCGCCATTTTCATTATTTTATCATATTATTCTTTTATTATGAAGAACAATAAATAAGTAACTTCCTACATGGTACCTACCTAACTGCATCGAGTAAAAAGATTCCATTTCAATGGAAAACCAAAATAATGCGAATGATCGCAAATAATTTGGCAAACAGCATAATAAAAACAGATTTATATTCCAAGAAAATCCTATTGTCTTTATCTTATATTTACACATAACGATTATCACTAGAATTCAGCTGCGCAAATCTTTCGTCAAACAACTTCACTGGTTCACATTTCTTTCATGATTTTGTCACATTAATTTTCCAATGTTATTGTTTCCCAAGCACAATGTTTAAATAATTCTGTCAATTTTATTTGTGTGACGAATGATAGACGTTTTCGACATTTTCCATTCTTACATTTTCTTCATTTATATAGCAGCCAAAATTAAGGTTACTAAACTTTTAATTTAACTCTAAAAAAACATGGGCTAACTGAACGCACCTTCAAGCGACCACAGAGAATATGATGACCGGATATCTTCCGGCCTCATTTCCTGTAGAATCTTAAATTCTATAAGAAGAAATAATTCTTAGTGAAGATAGCTATAGAATTTCACTGCTTTTCCTACTGATGGCCAAAATATTAAAGTTTTGGTGGCCGCCGCTGGTAGTGGTACGGTACGTAATTTAATAAAAAAAAGGGTCGGAGTTCAAATACTACTTTTATCAAAAACATTATTTCTGTGGTTTCCGCGCGTACTGTTTGGAAAATGTAGGTAGGTAAAACAGATTTTTACTAGTAGGTTTATTAGTAGGTATAATTCATTCAGGTGTGATTTGGTTTTTATTATTACTATAATAAAGGTACGCGCTGTAATTCGTTAGTGTTTTATTTCCAATAAAAGTGTTATTGCGTCTTTCTTTCAAACTTCCTTTGGCCACTCAAATCCTTTTTGTTTCACTTCGCAAGTCCCCAACTCAAATTAGCCGTCCCGATCGAACGTTCCGTTACGCGCGCAATAAACGCACACACATGCAGTGCACAGTTAAACGCTCACTGATGTCTCATTTTCTAAATTTGTTACGAAAAGATAAATCTCTACGCCTCCCGAGTCTCGTTAGCTAAATCTCTCGGCTCTGCAATCATTCACCGCCTGGAAAAAAGGATATATGAACATGAAAAGAACTGTCTGCTCGGTAAAATTTAGTAAGTGGTTTGGGCCTTAGAATAATTTTATTCTAAGGTTTGGGCTCATTAAAAAGCTGTAAAGTTACAAACGTTTTAACAATGGTTCTAATAATAATCAATCGAAGAAAATACTTTACAGTCCTCAATATAAAAACTTTTTCTTAATTTCTTTTGTCTATGTCAAAGACGATATTTTTTCACAATGGCGTCGTGGAACGCGCGCGAAAAAACGAAGACATGGCGCGGTGACAAGTGTGGATAAATTGACATTAATTGCTTTACCGCTGTCGGGGAAGTTTGAGAGAGCATGTTTCTTTGTTTTTGTTGAAAGAACACAGCGTTAAACTATTCCTGATGCTAATTAATTTACTTGGTACGTTAATTGTATGCGATTTGATGTATTACCGAGTTCTTTAACGTCTGTTTATACTGCTAGGGTAGGAGGTAGTTAATGGTAGCATATTATATTGATTAAAACTCGTTTCGATTCTTTGATCGATATTACCGCTATGACATTCATTTGTTTACACCTTAAATATTTTTTAAGAGGAAACTAATTAAATATCTATGAAAGAGAGAGCTTTCAACTTAACTTTAAAAAAAAAGGAATTACCTAACTATGAAAAATGAATAAAGAGAATGTCAAGTTACTTTGACTCAGGACCCACTGGACCCTCATAACTGGACAATACACACGATAGGACCCATTCAACCTCCGTTGATCTTTATTTATTTTAATATACTTTGTATTGAATACCAATAATATCAACAAACATAATAGGTACTAGGATGATGATGATGATGATGAATAGGTACTTACTTATAAATTATGTGCAAACCAAAATTTTTACAAAATTAAAAGAAAACGGGAAGGCATTTTGTAAATTTAACTTTTGACGTTTCTTGAAGTCATCTTCGCCTGTTTGATGATGAAATCAAGTAAATAATAAACCGCTAGGTTCATTTTACATCTACCTAAGTCATGGGCGATAGCAGGTGGGTGCCAGGTGATGTACTTGCACCCCAGGGAATCTCGGGAGCAACATTACCCTATAAAATACATCCTACTAATATTATAAATGTGAAAGTTTGTGGGTTTGGATGTTTGTTCCTTAATCACGCAAAAACTACTGAACGGATTTGGTTGAAATTTGGCACACAGATAGAAGATAGCCTAGATTAAAACATAGAATACTTTCTATCCCGATTTTCCCACGGGAACGGGAACCACGCGGGTGAAACCGCGGGCAGCCGCTAGTAGGTAATAATACAAACATTACCTAGCTCGAGCTCGGGATGGCACTAATCCACATGAAAAACTATAAGCTACCCCCTGGGGCATTATTTCTGCCCTTGTACCTACCTAGCACAATACAAAGTACCTAACCGATTAAAAATACAAACCCTGCAAATTGTTAAAGAACCTGGCGGCCAATTTTTTTATCACAAAAACAAAAAACAAATGTAAATTTTTAAGCACAGCTAGACCCTATCTTATTGAAAATAATAATTCAATAATTTATTCATTAAATCACCTATTTGAATTTTATTGTTAGCTATTTTAGTTGCGGATGTCGTCAACGTGAAAGTTAATGTGACAAGGTTCTATGGTATTAGCAATTTGCGGGAATAATAAAGTACCTATACTTATTACTTTCTGCATCGCATTCGCCCACAAGCGAAAATATCTCTATTAAATTGGCATCGACCGGATACAATTTTTACACACTCCAAAACATTTTCAGAACACTTAAAATGACACACACACTCATTATATCATTAAAACTGAAATACAACCCGTTCCGACATTGTATGTTCTTTGTAATTTCTTTAACGACCGCCCGATCTCCAATAAATCTTCACCGCATTTATCTCTGGGAACAAATTTATTATTTCACACGAGAAAATTATATTTGTGGCAGTTTAAACTTTACGACTTTCGTTATAGAGTGGTGAAAAAGTTTAAAAAGTTTTTTGACGTTTATTTTGGCGGGATCATTAGGGCTGCGTTCACGTTGTTAAACGCCGCTCCGGTTAGAAATCGAATATGGCTTCTTCGGAATGACACGTTGATATATTGCCGCTAATTACTCATGGCGGGGAGGTGTTTATTGAAAATAGACGCGAGGTGACGACGTGTTGTGTCCGCTTCCATTTGGACGAGCGATTGTCTGGTATGACTTCCGCGAGACGCGTACAGATTTTAATGTTAATTATGCGTGATGTCGTTTGAAAATGATAAAGTTCAAACGTCACTGTGCCACTCGGAAGATTTACTGTTTAATATAAATAAAGAAAAATTAAACGCAATTTTGTTTCATAAAGAAGTAATGAACATAATCCCACCACTAATCCATATTACAATGAGGATCAGTAACAGGTTTGAATCCTATAGTTTTAATGGTATAATATAAACACATATTCCTAGCTATGAAACTTAGTGAAAGATATTTTGAAATTCCTTTTAGAAATGGTTGAGTTAATAGGGTTTGAAGGAAATGCCAAGCTCAATGCAATATGTGCTTTATGACGTACAACATAAGGTTCGCGTACGTCGCGATAACGTCATAGGGACCCCCAAAAAACCAGTGTTTTAGCTCGTATATCTTCTCAGGTTTAAGAGATATCGTAAAAATTTCATCACAGTTAATCATGTGGTGGCATAAGCTTTCTAATAAGCCACTAAACAAAAATTGTTACTGATCCTCATTACGTACAAAGTAATTGAGTAGTAATAGTAATCAGCACATCAAGCTAGAGAAAACTGTTAATCTTAACCGCCTCTGTGGTCTAGTGCAGCGGTTCCCGAATAGGGTTCCGCGGAACCCTGGGGTTTCGTGAGAGGCTCTCAGAGGTTCCGCGAAAATTCAAGAGTTTATAAATTCAAGATCCTACTTATCTTTTTGTTCTAACTAAATTAATATTTTATATCTTAAAAGTCCTTCTTATTAAAGTCAAACTATATCATAATATAATAAATTAAAATGACGCTTATATGTTCTAGTGTCAGAAACCGTTGCTCTGTAGATTTTATGAAAGCAGAATTGCAAAAGACATGTCTTGCAAAAATGACGCGGAATTAACGAGTGATCAAAAGTCTCTTTTTCCCTTTACCTAAGTACCTAGTTATCCTTTTTCTTTATTACACTCTTACTTTGCTGACCCGCCCGTTTGTTTTCATTGATTTTGAGTATTTTAATTACAAACATTAACATACATTCAACATGTCTGGGTAACTGGTAAATGAAGGATTTACCAGTTACCAGACTCCACAGTAGTTTTACTGCTAGTTTTAATGATTTCAACGTACATTTAGAAAATAGACCCAAAATTTTTTTGTATTTGTCCTATTTTCTGTTCCTAAAAGCGCCAACCCTAGTTAGTTTACTTCTTACTAGAGCTAGGGTTCCGCCGAAAATCGGTTAACCAAAAAGGGTTCCGAAGCCAAAAGAATTCGGGAACCGCTGGTCTAGTGGTTCACCCACCCGTGTAAGACGCAGGGGTCCCTAGGGGCAGTACATTTGGGTTTGGTTGGTGGTAGGGTTTATTTCAAGTCCCCTGGCTAGCTACCACCATCTTGCCTAAGTCTGACGCCATAACAACAATTTAAAAATTGTTGTGTTCCGGCAGTTAGAGGTAAGATAGCCAGTTCCTCAGAGATGAGGATCCCGGGTCTAGTGCGCTTACACTCTCGGCCTTATCGTCACTTAACATAAGGTGAGGTGAAGGCAAAGCACTATCCCGTTGTGCATAAAAAAAATGTATTGTTGACGTTTGTGGTCCAGCGTGCTTGTGACTGTATGCACCTACCAACTACTTAATGAAATGTCTTACCTTACAGGGTCATGTTCTTCTAGAGGAAAACGGGCAAGAACTGCATTCAGCGCACAGCAGATCAAGAGCTTGGAAGCGGAGTTCGAGAAGAACAGATACTTGTCAGTGGCAGCTCGCGGTAGGCTCGCGAGGCAGCTGCGGCTCACGGAAACACAGGTACCTACTGCTCAACATAGAATACACCAGCCATGTCAAACACGTTTGGCTTCGGCCCGCAAGCGTGTCCCAATAATATTCCAATAAAAGTAAGGCGGCCCCTAGACGACACAATAATATTGCGCAATATTTAACCCTTTGTAGATTCATGTGTCATTTTTTTAATTTAACTTACAACTCTAAGGTTCGAAACGACCAAGATCTTTAAATGTCATTAATAATACCTAAAACGTCTTCGTTTTCCATTTGGAATACGAATAATTTAAACTTTCCCATAATCTAAATCAAATAAAAACTGTTTTTTGAGAAGCTACCATGAACTTTAAAGTTCTTGGTCGTTCCGCACCTTAGAGTGAGTTAAAAAAAATGTCACACGAGTCTACAAATGTTAAATATTGCGCAATATTATTGTGTCGTCTAGGGTCTAGGGTCCGCCTAACATTTGAACCATGCAATGAGTTTAAAATTTTTTTTGCGGCCCATTGATTCTACGGTCAATATGCATTTGGCCTACCAATGATTTTCAGTTTGATATGGCTGGAATACACTATCCTTATAGCCTAAGGCCGCAGTTTCGCGCGCTACAGCTCCAGCGAAAGCAAATATATGGTTTAATATTAGGTACTTAAGTCAAACAACGAATATCTTCCTATTACCTATTACGATTCTGTTTCTGTGAGGCCGTATTACAAGCTTTAAAAGCTGCCAGATTTATAAATCCTGTAACATCTCATTCTAGCTGTAAAGTAAATTAAAAAAAAACACGATTGTTAGCCACTCAGAAAACTGCATGGAACTAAAACGTTCGGCCTTGCTGAAGTCACTGCGGCGTCGAAAACAGGAATTTGTGTAGCTTTAGCGGTCACCATGTTTCTGTACTGTCGCAGAGCGTCGAATCTGCGGTCTAACATTTACTTTATCTTATCCAGGACGACGGGGGCGAAGAGTTATTCAAAGGGGGGCGCTGCGATAAAGCGCGGCTCCAGATAAACTGTACATAGTACTTAAGTATAAAAAAAACTTATTTTTGCACGACGCGGACAGTGCCACCGATGCGTAGTACGACCTCTTGTGTTTGATTGTTGTAAACTTGTGCAAGTATTTAGCACTAAAGTTGTGTGAGGCGCATAGGTTAAAAAGTTGGTAACCCCTGACCTAGCTAGTAATTTAAGATTAGAACTCATGAACGTTAAATAATTTTCATGTTGTATTAAAATTGGTACTCGCTCTTACTTTTCATAATAATAGTAGGTATAAGATGACACGAGCCATAATGAAGCATTAAAATTAATTGAAGTTTATGAGTAAAATGAATTAGATCAAATAAGTGTTAATCCTACTTTTATATTATAAATGTCAAAGTTTGTGGGTTTGGATGTTTGTTCCTCAATCACGCTAAAACGGCTGAACAGATTTGGATGAAATTTGACACAGTTTAAAGCCTGGATTAAAACATAGGATACTTTTTATCCCGGTCAAAGGTCCCCTAGGGATTTTCCAAATGTCCACGCGGACGAAGTCGTGGGCGGAAGCTAATACTTACATAATTTGATCCAATTAATTTACAATACTAAACTTTATTTTTTATTGCAGATAAAAATATGGTTCCAAAATCGCCGGACCAAGTGGAAACGGAAATACACGAACGACGTTGAACTATTGGCACAACAATATTACAGCAGCCTGGGGATAGTAGCCCCACGCCCCATGTTTGTTGGGGACCGCCTGTGGATCTTCAACTACCCAAACAGACTGCCTCCAACACAACAACAGCAGTGGATGAAATCCATAAGCAACGTAGCAAACGCCGCACCGCAAAACCAAATCGTAGACCGAACCATGTTTAGAGCCTTACCAAAACCGGATATACCGCCTTTTTTAATCCCACCTCATTCGTATCCCAACGAAAGAATTTACAACTTGGAACGCAGCCTTAACGTGCCCGGAAATGTCAAAGTTCCCGCGCAAAGTCGAATGGTGCCGCGGGAAGTTTATACCAATATGGCGACCGTCCAAAGAAATCTAGATATGTACAAAAATAATATTCTAAGTCATAATAGCCCGCCACAGGAGTCGAATGTGGATCATTTGAGAAGACTGGAGGAAAATTTCAGTATTTAAGATTTGCTCATTGTATTTCTAGTCCATGACATTTTATTTAAATTAATTTTAATATTATCATAAAAAAAAATTAATATAAGAGAATCGAAATTAAAGTTTATACTACCTACAAGGACTTTATTTTTTCTGTGTCTATTTACTTGTTTTTATGGAACTTTTCCCTAAAATAAATTAATGCTCCGTTCCGTCCGTCGAAGCACTTTATTTAGGGTAATCTGTGGTACAAAGCTCGCGCAACATAACTTGACCCAAGATGGCGCCGAGCAGGTACAGACGCTCACAATTTTTTTAAAAGCAAATATATTTTTTGTTTTTGTTACATACATAAATGTTTTATCAATCACATAGGTAATAAGAAGTTGTTGTTGAAATGAAAGTTAGTGGAATGAAATAAAGAAAATAATTCTTTTGACGGTCGAAATAGAGGTTTTTGTAACTTCAGCTGTTTTAATTTGAATCTGGCCTTCATTTAATCCACTATAATCTTTTTAGGGTTCCGTACCAAAATGGTAAAAAAGGAACCCTTATGGTGTGACTCAGTCTGTCTGTCTGTCTGTCTGTCTGTCACAGCTGGATATCTCGAGAACTACTAATGGTATCAACTTGAAATTTGGAATAGTTTAAGATGACATTTGTCCAACTATTTCGCGAATAAGAAATAAATAAAAAAATAAATATCTTTTTTACAACAGGGACTGAAAAGGGGTCTTAAAAATTTGAAGTGGGGCAACTAGGGCATGTGGGGTATCATATGAAAGAGCGTCGTTTGCACGTTTTTAAACATTTTTTCTTTTTTTTTTAGGCCACATAGTTTTCGACTTATGGTGAAAATTGTAAAAAAAAATACCGTTCCCCCCCCCTTATCTCCGAAGTTTGCAGAGAGAAAAATCTGAAATAATTCTATGTGATAGTAGTTTATGTAAAGATTACAGGAAAAATAAAACGATGTCTCAATATAACACACTTTTTAAGAAATTCAAAAAACAATCAATTTTTTTTTAGTTTTACTACCAGACAACAGATGGCGCTGTCCTAAGCATGCTAACCTAAGGAAAAATATAGTTCCACTATCGGTCAAGAGATGGCGCAACCTAACACTACAATAATAAATTGGTGGCTGGTTCTAAAATAATTACCTACTATTTGCCGTACGAATAAACGAAGAATAAGTTCCTACTTAGTAATATAAACAGTTTGCAATGTGGAGTGGCTGAAACGTTTTTCAGTCACCATAAGCAGCTGTGGTTAAGATTTGTAAATTAACTGTCCGCCTGTTCGCCCTTCCAACTGTCTGCCGTTTATCCTACTTTTTTAAAGACTGTACTAAAGTAACATATCCAAATATATTTATGATTGTACGGAACCCTCGGTGCGCGAGTCCGACTCGCTCTTGACCGGTTTTTTGATAAAACAATAGACGTTATAAGCCATTTGTCGCTTTAGAACTGTATTGCTCAAACGACTTTGCGGCGGCATTTTAACGTTTGAAAAACCACACATTAAACTTAGCACTCGACTGTCCTTGAAGACGCTCGCGGGTGGTGTGCGGGCGCGCAGCGCGCGACACCTCCGTCACCATGGTTACGCGGGGAGCAGCCGCCCGCGCTTCATACCCCCTACCCAGTTGCGCCTAAAATTCGTACGACGCGCAGGTTCAAGTTATGTTGCGCGACGCGAGCTGTACGAATCGTAATTTGTATGTATATTCTCCTATCATATTTTAGTTCTCCTATGTACCATTGTAGCAAGAACATCAATCGAATAAAAATTGCGTAATAAAATTCGATGGAGCAATTTTGTATGGAAGATTTGTACAGCGTCATCTACCGCCGAAAAGCGAACAGAGTATTCTCATAGACTTATACATAAAAATATTTTTTTTACGCGAGTTTTTGAAGTGAAAACTTCTTTGGCGGCGTTGTACGCTTTTTTGTAATGGGGAAAAAAATTTAAACTCGCGTCAGTTAGTCAGGGTCACGTGACCCTGATCGAAAATTGGTAAGACGGATGGAGAGTAGACAGCCGGCGGCGGAAGTATACCCTTCTCTTTCTACGGGGCGCAGCGAAAATGGCGGCGCGTCATTTCAAGACGTAAACACTTGTGTCACCATAGCAACGCGCTAATTTTTTAATTCAATGTCAAAGTTCTAGATTTTCTGTTCTGTCAAGCTATGGATAAGACTTTCGTACAATACGTTCTGTATTCGTAAATTCAAATGCAGAGTAAATTCGTAAGACGACAATTCGTGCAAAATTATTCCCTAACCATTCCAAAATATCAAAAATGCACAACATTAATATTCAAAACATTCCATGCATGCGCACGAAGCGTTTTTCATCTTCCTTCTTAATGCGCACAGCCAAGGAGTGGAATTCCCTGCCTGCGTCTGTATTCCTGAAAGAATAGAACCCAGCGATATGAATAGGCTTCTTCTGGGCAAGCTCGCTTCATCTTCTGCCTCTTCTTAGCCTTATAGTACAGTAGCCCGTAGAACATTTAAATCACCAAAAAGGTTACCGTTTGCCGTTGTGATATAGTTAATTATTACGAAATTATAGATTCTTTAACCCAAGTTTTACAGATCGCAACCCGCCGTAAGCTATATTTGTATATCTCCAAAATTGATATTTTTTTATTTTTCGAGGTTTACCACATAGTTTAGCTATTGTCGTGTTCTACAGCTTGGTTTGATTGCCACAGATAAAAGTAAGACTATAAAAAGTAGCCATACACAGATTTAAGACCTGATGAAAATGGTAGGACTTTATCTGGTCTTAAATCTGTGTATGATCACTTTCCATAGTCTTACTATTATCAGTGGCAATCAAACAAAGCTGTAGAATACGACAATAGCTAAACCATGTGGTATACCTTGAAAAATAAAAATATATCATTTTTTGAGATATACAAATATAGGTTACGGCGGGTTGCGATCTGTAAAACTTGGGTTAAAGTATCTATAATTTCGTAATAAATAACTATATCACAACGGCAAACGGTAACCTTTACGGTGATTTAAACGTTCTACGGGCTACTGTACTATTATGGTTCTCGAATGTGGCCAAGAGTAAGCCTATTAAATGTAAAAAAACAAGTTTTCACTTCTGCCGGCACTCCCGGAGTGCAACCCGATTTTTTTCTCGATAGATACTCGTGCTACGGGTATTATGCTAAACTTTTTTCGTTATCCTGACCGGGAATCGAACCCGAATGCAAAATCACATACAGATAGGATAGTTTATTTTATAGGATAAAAGTAAGTTAGTTTTCTACGCATATTTCATAAATAAAACAATAAAATGTTTAAATACATAATTTATTACTATAGTACATCATGTTTCGAATGATCTGCCCAATCATGTACATAACAGAATTATCAAAAACAATTTAAAGGTAACCAAAATCATTTCATTACTATACAGCCCAAATTTACGCATTTTTTTTATTATCTTGGTGTTCTTAATCATTACAACATACTTGTGTCCACGCTTTTTTTAAACTATTAACATTTTATCAGTTTCACATAATATTGTTTATTCGTAATATATTTTTCCTAACGTCCCATACCACGCATTCGAAAACACTGCCATTAGATTTCAATATAAACATAAAAAATAACAAATGTTGTATTTCACACTCCCTTTTTATAACACTTTACAGACAGTTGCCTTTAACCAACATTACTTTTAGCCAAAATAGTGAACTGAGACGTGATTTCTTTTAAAAAGAATTATAAAAAATTCGTTTCAGGCATGTTTTTTATTGTCTACAATTTTGAGTTAAAATCTCTTTTTAAAATCGCTATAAAAATAAAAAAGTTACCGACCAAGCTTTGGTTATTGCATTAAGAAGTATCTAAATGGAACAATTTATTTTTTTATTCTAGCAACTGTCTTATTTCGTCGGTTTTGCTGTGTTGAGGCGAGACGCTTTGCGAGTCCATAGGAAATGCACCGTTGTTCTGATTTACTTGATGTTTATAGAATGTGTATGTGTATATGCTATGCCCAGGCTTTGCTTACAAGTCCATATTGACACTTCACTTTACTTCTGCTTTGAGCAGAGCTGATTTCTGCTACCTGTAAAGAAAACATATTTATAAGTATGTACATACTGACGAGGATGGTTTGGTAAGTCCATGACTTTGTAAAGAAGAAACACTTTTTTTCGACATAATTTGTTTTATTTCTCTGCATAATCTTTTTGTAGCTCTACGTATTCAGTCTAACGCAGTTCCCACCTTTTTAAACCCATAATTTTTTTCATCATCTGAAAAGTGTGGTAACTGAAATGAGGAGCCATTTCAGACACCACCTTTTGACTTGATGGAAATCTTTGCCCACTAAGACATATGTTCATGTTTGGTAGAAGAAAAAATCTCAGTGCGCTGTTTCTAGAGAATAGGAAGGATTCGCATTCGATTAGTTTTGATGTCACGAGTGCCACCAAGAGGGTCGACAGGGTCATTAAGAAAAGTTAAAAGTTGCTTGAGCTTTTTGTTTCCAAAAGTATTTTAATAATCTTTTTAGCCGAATATGAAAAAAATGTTATGTAAAGATTTCTAAGGAGTTTCTTTTTAAGATCCTAATAGTAGATTAGTAGCCAAGGCTTACCTCACACCCGAGCTAACTACTCTGCTTTACGCTGATGGTGAGGTAAGTAGAAAAAAACCGGCATTACAAGAATAAAACATTTTATTAGTTAAAATTTATAGTGAAACTAGCGGCCGCCCGCGACTTCATCTGCGTGGAAAGTTTTTTTGCTATCCCTCGGGAACAATACTTTTTTTCGGGATGAAATGTACCCTATGTCCTTCTCTGTACCCCTGACAACGTGTATGCAAAATTTCATGATGATCGGTTCAGTAGTTAAGACGTGAAGGCGTAACAAACAAACAAACAAACGGACTTTCGCATTTATAATATTAGTAAGGATGAGAACAATTTTCAAATTTTAGGGACAGGTGTTTTTTGGGTATGTTAATAGTTTGAGATTGTGATATTTGTTGGTCATGGACAAAATCTGATGGGATGAAGCTTTCTTCAGCTGAAGTTGATGGTTGCGGATCATCTCTTGAGAAAGATGTTTCATTTTTTGAAAGCTGAATAATTTCCGTTATTTTATTGGTAATTTTACTTTTATTTTGTATGGAATCGTCAATGTAACCTTCAGCCACCTTGCTGGATTTTTTTAATTACTTGCCGGATTTTTACTTACTTACAGGAGTTTTTTAATTTCTTTCCGCCCTAGGGCTTTTTTTAATTACTTACCGGATTTTTACTTACTTACAGGAGTTTTTTAATTTCTTTCCGCCCTAGGGCTTTTTTTAATTACTTACCGGATTTTTACTTACTTACAGGATTTTTTTAATTACTTACCGCCCTAGGGCTTTTCTAGCTACATTATTACCTTAGAGCGCTAATTGGTTACCTACAAGCCCCATTTGGGGGTAATAAGGACCTACTTATCGAATATGAGAGATGTAAAATAAATTAAGAAAAAAAGTATTTCTTGTTTTCAACGTCACGGACTTATCAAACCGCCCTCGTACATTTTAGATGACTCGACCAGCCTCCCTAGCATGAGCATCGAAACGCGATATGATATAGCGATTTATCACGTTTAACTGTCAAATCACAATGGAATTTGACAGTTGAGTGTCGATAATACACAATACATAATGCGATATCGTGTTTTAGGTGGTCATGCTAGGGAAGCTGGCTTGGCTAGTTGTCGTACCGTAGCCACACCCCGGTCACTCCATACAAGCGTCGCGTTTCAACTACCTATTACACAGACGCTACACAGTGACGGTTTGCACACGCGCAACTGTGTGCGAGCTATTGAATGAGCACACGGATCGACACACGGAACTCGCGCGGTGGGCACCGGTGGGGTGAGGTAATTGATTGTGGGGCGGGGCGGAGTTTCCTTTCTGTACGGTAGTACTTATATCTATTCTGTGCCGTATAGAGGTGATTTTTTTAAATCTATTTTTATCGTGCTTATTGCTAGTTTATTTTTGAGTTTTTATTTTATAATCAGTCACTACAATAGTTGAAGAATGCAACCGTGTTTATATTTTGAGGCCATATTAATTCCTTGCTGGCTGCGTTACCTGGTTAGCTGTCGTCCTGCAGCGAGGAACTTGTTCCCAAGCGCGGGAGAGTGCCATGTAACTAGGGTTGCCAGATCGGAAGTACAAAATATCTGGAGAAAATTTGAAAATTTCGGGATTTTGCGGTTGTCGTCGAGGGAAATAAATATTTAAAATAAAAATGTAACTTACATTAATCTTGTACCTACTCTTGCCTTTCTCTATTAAAATAAAACCGGTCAAGAGCCAGTACCATCATAATCGATAAATCGATAAATTAGCATTAGTATTGCAGTTTTAAGTCAGCGCCATCTCTTGACCGATATAGGAACTAATGTTAACTTTTTTAGAAATTTCATAATTTCTAAAAAAGTGTGCTATATTGAGACATAATTTAATTTTTCCTGTAATCTTTATATAAACTGCTATCACATAGAATTATTTCAGATTTTTCTCTTTGCAAACTTCGGAGATAAGGGGGGGAACAGTATTTTTTTACATTTTTCATCATAAGTCGAAAACTATGCGGCCTAAAACAAAAAGAAAAAATGATTGAAAACGTGCAAACAGCGCTTTCATATGATACCCCACATGCCCTAGTAGCCCCACTTCAAATTTTTAAGACCCCTTTTCAGTCCCTGTTGTAAAAAAGATATTTATTTTATTTCTTATTTGCAAAATAGTTGGGCAAATGTCATCTTAAACTATTCCAAATTTCAAGTTGATACCATTAGTAATTCTCGAGATATCCAGCTGTGACAGACAGACAGACAGACTGAGTCACACCATAAGGGTTCCTTTTTTACCATTTTGGTACGGAACCCTAAAAACGGCCGCGCAGCGGGGTTTATAGTGAGCTTTATCCACTAATCTTGTAATCTTGACTGTCTAGATAGTAAAATAATAAAATGACCGCGCAGTGCGATTTTTAGTCAGTTTCATCCACTAATTTTGTAATCTGTGGTTTCACCCGCGAAAATTATTGCTTTCTAGAGAACTTTCGGAATAGCTGATTTTCCGGGAGATTTTTAGATTTGTCGGGAGTCGGGAGATCATTTGAAATTCCGGGAGAATCCAGGTGAATCCCGACCATCTGGCAACCCTACATGTAACTATCTAGTAATCAAAACGTCTGCGGATTCGTTTTAAATCCATTTGCATCGCACTTTTGCTGATATATTTCCGAGTTTTTGTTTTTATAATCTTCTTCTTCTCTTTATAATCAGTAACTACAATAGTTGGAGAATGCAACCGTATTTATATTTCGGCGCCATATTAATTCCAAGATGGCTGCCTGCGTTACCTGGCTAGCTGTCGTCCTGCAACGAGGTGAACCTGTTCTTAAGCGCGAGTGCCACGTACTTAATATCTCTGTCTGCGGATTCGTTTTTAAATCCATTTGCATCGCGTCTTTGGTAGTATATTTTTGAATTTTTATTTTATAATCAGTTACTACAATAGTTGAAGAATGCAACCATGTTTATATTTCGAGGCCTTATTAATTCCAAGATGGCTGTTAGTTACCTGGCTAGCTGTCGTCCTGCAGCGAGGTGAACCGGTTCCCGAGCGCAAGATAGTGCCACGTAACTATCTAATAATCAGAGTGGCACGTCGTTTGCGGATTGGCTTCTTAATCCATTTGCATCGCGCTTTTGGTAGTGTATTTTTGAGTTTTTATTTTATAATCAGTCACTACAATAGTTGAAAAATGCAACCATGTTTATATTTCGGCGCTATATTAATTCCTTGATGGCTGCGTTACCTGGCTAGCTGTCGTCCTGCAGCGAGGTGAACCGGTTCCCGAGCGCGAGCGGCGCGCGCTGCGGCGGCGGCGGCGGCGCGCCGGCGCCCGCGGTGCTCCAGCCGCCGCGCTTGGCGCCGCCGCCCGCGCCCAGCACCGGGAACGTGTCGTCGTTGTGGATGTCCGGCGCGTGCTTCTACGGGGGCATCAACATCGTTAATACTATAGTGACTCTGTCAGCTGTAGACATTTTTGAACATTTATCGAAATGATGAAAAACTGATTCGACAAAAAATCCATATGATTCATTAATCATATATCATATAAAATCATCATATATATAAAATCATCATATATATAATCAATCATATATATATAATACATATAGTTCATTAACCAGCTCAAAAAATTTGACGAGAATCTGTTGAGAAATACGTAGAGAAGAACAGCCGGACAGTCAGACATATGCCGGGTCCATAGCGCGTGTTTTTAGTCTACACGATCAAAAAATTAAATAAAATTAAAAACCCGCCTGCCTAAAAAGATAAGTCAACTGAAAAGATGGAAACAAGATTAAATATTAAAGGCAACATTGTAACATGCAGTCGGAGGCATGCATAAAGAAAGTGACATTATGAATGATTTGAGTTATATGCCTCCGACTGCATGTTATAATGTTGCCTTTAATATTTAATCTTGTTTCCATCTTTTCAGTTGACTTGTCTTTTTAGGCAGGCGGGTTTTTAATTTTTTTAAATAGATTTTTTTAAATAGATTTTTTTATTAATTTATTTTTAGTTATTATTTATATGATATACCTTTTTGAAATCCTTATAATAAGCCCTTTAAGTTGACACCCAAATTACAGTATTCAAAAAAAAAATTTTTTTTCCGCTGCGTGTAATAGCACCGTACAGCCGCCATGTTGGTTTTTTTATAACGCCACTTTCTTAAGAACACTTGGGTTGACGAGACAAATCTAACGATATGTTAATCATGGAAATCTGTTCAGCCGTTTGAAAGATATGAGGTAATAAAGAATATTACATACAAACTTACAAGATACGCGCGAAAAACATAACCCTCTTGCAGTCGGGTAAAAAAACATCTCAACATTCAACTAAAAAAAGTATGAGGATTTTGTTTATTGTGTAGGGCAAAACACGCGCTACGGACCCGGCCTTACGAAGGCATTTGCCCAAGCTGAAAAGTAAACGCTTCGCGCTAGCTCGCACAATAATTTAACAACCAACATGTGAATGGTGCACGTATAACAGGCGTCATGTAAAAAGACCTCTGAAGCACTGACGCTCATACATACGCTTGTAATTCAGCGGTCTTTTTACTTGATGCGATCTAAACGCCGATATAGGCACGTCGGTAATCGATACCAATCTATTTTACATGAGGGCTAGCTTTAATAAAGATGTAAGTACAAAATCGCTAAGGGCCAAACCGCACTGTCGACTGGTCGACGAGCGACTCGGTCTCCTGGCAACTGCAACTCAAAACGCACGGGCCGACACGACTAAGCCAGCGACTCGATACGTGTATTGTTTCTTAATCGTGCAGAATCAACAAACTTTGCAATCAATAATCAATTTTCAAATAATTCTCATTTAAAATTATAAATAATCAAAAACTAAAACTTAAGAACGAAAAACTAAAGCTTTTTCGTCTTACTTGAAATATTAATTTTGTACGTCATTATAACAAGAAAAAATAATAATTTAATAGGTATATCTAATGTGTTATCGTAAGCCGTGTAGGGGCTTTAGCAAAATATCAGGACGTTTTAGTAGACAACAGGCTTCTTGTCAGCATTTTTAGATGTACCATCTGGTAACCCTATATGCGACGTGGTATATCGTACAGAGATATGTTTGCTGATTATTTTATGACTGAGGAGGGTCAGTTGTCATGGCAGATGGGCAGAGTTCATTAGTTAAGTAATAAAATAAATGACATTGTAATAAGTACCTACTATTGACCACTATATAAGAAAAAAAAATTTAAGTCAGTGGTACCTACCTAAAGTATTTTTTCTTCGATTGTTAATCCTTCACCTCCAAATAACTCCACAATTACCTCCCACTGTTGTTTCTTTATCCCGATTATTAGAATATTCGTTACTTGATAAATCCCAAATAGATTTTCGCAATTCTATTTCTAAAATAAATATTTCAGTATCGAAAGCCATTTTGTGCGCGACGTCCAGTCGCCGCGACAGTCGCTCGCAGTGCGTACGCTTCCATTTGAACCCGTGTATTGTATCTCTCGGTCGCCGAGCGACTGGGCGTGGCTAGTCGCCCGACGACTTTGAGTCGCCCAGCGACCGGGCGACCAAGTGCGTACGCGTCCATATAAACTAGTAGAAATTACAGTCGCTGTCGACAGTCGCCCGGCGACTAGTCGACAGTGCGGTATGGCTCTAAAATGGTGTTAAACAGCAGCAGTTACATTTGATACAAGATAAAATACTGGTTACACCTAGGGTTGCCAACTCTTGAAAGAACCAGCCCGGGAGGATTTTAACAAATCGGGGGGGATCGGCTTACTTTTGTTCATTTATGAAAGTAAGTTAGTTTTAGAAAAAACTGGAGATATTATTGTGTCCCGGGAGCTCGGGTGGTTAACCATTATTACCGGAGTCTCCCGGAATTTCCGGGAGGGTTGGCAACCCTAGTTACACCTCTTCATCTAGGTAACTAATTTTCTATACTCACGATCTGGGGCCGTACCGGCTAACGAATCGATTATCGAAAAGTCTGCTGGGTTTCTACTTAAAACAAAAAAATCAAAGTAAGGAATTTCATCTTGTACTTTCTGTTGACGTAATTTGAAAGATAACGATGTTCGTGTGACATCATGAATTGGGGTTCGCCATTTTCGCCCAATTGGGGCTCGATTTATCTGTTTTAATTTGAAACCCAGCAGACTTTTCGATAATCGATTCGTTAGCCGGTACGGCCCCTGGTTGCGGCGCAGCGGCATCTCGGCGCGCGCGCTGCGTGGGCGGCACGTATGCGGCCGGCTCGCTCTCTATCTGCCTGTGCTATGTGTCCCTACACCGCGCTATACTCACGGCCTGGTTGCGGCGCAGCGGCACCTCGGCGGGGCGCGCGCGCTGCGTGGGCGGCACGTACGCGGCCGGCTTGCTCTCGCGGGGCTTCGGCTCTTCCACGGGCGGCGGTGGAGGGGGCTGTTCTACTTCCACCTACAAATGAAGTTGGAACATTGTTATAGTAGGTACATTACGGCAGCGGCAGGCAAAACAGCCATTGTTGGACGAACGTGAAAATGTGGGCATTGTACTTTTCTCAAGTAAATGCGCGGAAAATCAAAATATTTTCATCACATCATTTGAACTAATTTTGTCAAATTAATAGGTATGGTCAAAGCCAAAACGATCTGAGTATTCAAACGTACCAAAATACCTGCACATTTAAAAAATCAACAACATTGAGGTGCTCTTTAGTTTATTCTCAGGCGGCAAATAATAGTACCATACACTGGAGGCATTTCTTGACAATGTGATCGTTTCAATCGAGAGTCCAACAAGCTGTAAGACGTTGTTGTTCGCTGATATGACTCCGGCGGACTCGAGCGCGCCGTTGCCGCCCTGCAGCAACTGGGACTTGAGGCAGAGTCCTAAGCCGTGTTATAGTATACTCACAGGCTTCTTCCAGGGCCCCTTGGGCTTCCCTTGCGCGTCGTGGGTGCAATCATCGGCACCCGGGTTGCGACCCGACTCGGGCGCGCCGTTGCCGCCTTGCAGCACCTGTATCTTGAGACAGAGTCCTAAGCCGTGTTATACGGAATACTCACAGGCTTCTTCCAGGGCCCCTTGGGCTTCCCTTGCGCGTCGTGGATGCAATCATCGGCACCCGGGTCGCGACCTGACTCGGGCGCGCCGTTGCCGCCTTGCAGCACCTGTATCTTGAGACAGAGTCCTAAGCCGTGTTATACAGTATACTCACAGGCTTCTTCCAGGGCCCCTTGGGCTTCCCTTGCGCGTCGTGGGTGCAGTCGTCGGTGCCCGGGTCGCAGCCCGGCTCGGGCACGCCATTGCCGCCCCACAGCACCCGGGTCTTAAGGCAGAGTCCTCAGAGTAACACAGTACACTTACAAGCTTCTTCCAGGGGCCCTCTTTTCTACTGATTTTCGTTCGACATTTGACTCAATCTCATACATTTGAGTTGATTTGTCGAACGAAAATCAGTAGAAACGAGCGCTCGACGCCAGCCGAGCGATTCAAATATAGGGCCCCTGGGCCTCTTGGGCTTCCCTTGAGCGTCGTGGGTGCAGTCTTCGGAGCCCGGGTCGCGGCCCGACTCGTGCGCGCCGTTGCCGCCCTGCAGCATCCGGATCTTGAGGCAGAGACCTAAGCCGTGTTATACGGTATACTCACAGGCTTCTTCCAGGGCCCCTTGGGCTTCCCTTGCGCGTCGTGGGTGCAGTCGTCGGAGCCCGGGTCACGACCCGACTCGGGCGCGCCGTTGCCGCCCTGCAGTACCTGAATCTTGAGACCAGTGTAGTCTTTCACTGGTTCCTCATACTCTTTCCACTCTTCCTCCTCCTGGAATTAAGATAGTTGACATTCAGACCCCGTTTGCATTATTCCGGTAGAAATACATTGTCTGGCATGTTCGTTGATTTTAAAAGACGTGATTTTGAAAGAATGTCAAACACCACTTCTATTGGCATGTTTTTACTGGATAATGTAAACGGGGTCTTATCTTACCGTGTGTTCACATAGCGGATCTGTATTTACAGGACCGTTTTTTAATATACTGGATTGTGTGTGAACACGCTCATACATTTACATACGCCATAGCCGAAAAGTATCAGATCTTTACTACTATATATATCTGAATTTTGCCTGATTTGCCAGCCATTTTAGCACTTGATCAGGCGTCGGGCCGGCATTATTCAAAATCAGGTGTTTTACACACACAATGATTTTAGTGAGATTAGTAGACAAAATTGATTAAAAATCTCTGCGCAGCCTTTTTTTTTACTATAGTTAGGCAAAATTACAAGATAATTGAATGAATGTAACTAAAAATCGCGCTGTGCAGCATATTTTTTGCTATAGACAGGCATTTTTTTTAAAAATCATGCGTTTTGTGCATCCAAGGCATCCTCCCTTACATAGATGGTAACCCTAGGGTAGGGTTGCCAACTTTTTTACAAATTAAGAAGTATATTATGGTTGGAAACGAAAAACAAACAGTATTTTGGAAAGTGATGCTTGCTGAAAACAGTGTTTTTGTATACTTTTTTGTTCAACAGCAAAAAGTATAATGTAGTGAAAAACAGTATAATACAGTTTTTAACAGAGAATGTAGCCCCCTTGGGTCTAGGGGCGACACATACCGCCGAATCTTAAAAAACGTCCCTGACAAGGACTCTGCTTCTAGGTGTTATTATTCTAAGACTACAGCAAATTGAGAAACAGAAGTGGGATCAAAGATTTATAGTAGAATAGGTGAACAGAATCTACAAGAAAGACCTAAATCAACATTCACTTCTGAGGTTAACATCCTACTATCTTTTAATCCTTCTTTAATCCTACTAATATTATAAATGTGAAAGTTTGTGGGTTTGGATGTTTGTTCCTCAATCACGCAAAAACGGCTGAACATATTGTCATGAAATATGACAAACAGATAGTATTATAGCCTGGATTAAAACATAGGAAGTGTCTAGCAAGCCGCTGTCGGCAAAATAACGGTTAATCGCTAAAATACCGTTAGTGGCAATGTAGTGAACACAGCTATTTTACCAAAAGCGGCTTCGTAGTGAATTTAGCTACAATACCGGCAATAGCGTTTGTTGATTCATTTGTTTGTTTACACACGTTTATTGGCAAGTAATCACTACGTACCTACGTTTAAAGTTGTACTATATATTTTATCGTGGGAGAAGAGATCCGTCTGTGAGTTTATTTCAAAATGAGTTATAGTTATCCAGACTTTAGTAGTTTAGAAGAACTTAACAAGTACATTCAACAATATGAGCAGCAAAATTATGTGCAGCTGTGGAAAAGAGACTGCAGAACCCTAAATAAAATGAAAACAGTGTGTCCAAAAAAATTAATAAACTGTAATTTGGACCTACAATACTATAGTATTACTTATGCGTGCTCAAAAGGAGGTAAGCAATTTAAATCGCAAAGTAAAGGGTTGAGAAGATCTACAACATTTAAAGAAAATTGTCCGATGAAAATAAAAGTTATAATTTCCGATGATGGCCAAAAATTAAAAGTGAAAAGTATAGATGATCAACATAGCCATGAAATTGAAAAGGATTTTTTTGAGTCATTACCAAAACAAAGGAGACTAGATAGCGAACAAAAATCGGAAGCAACAATGCTTTTAACTTTAAACTGTAATAAAAAATTAGTCCGATCATATTTAGAAGAAAAAACTGGAAAACCGGTTCAGTTAAAAGACCTCAGCAATTTAAAATGTGATAGTCGGTGTTCTAAATCTGATCTCGAAAAAGTTATTACACTACTTAATCAAGATGAAGGATTCGTTCACGTTGCGACGACAGAAGATGAAGAACTAGTTGGGATTTATTATCAAACACCTTACATGAAGAAATGTTTTTCCGCTTACCCAGACTTGATGTTATTGGATGCAACCTACAAACTAAATAATTTAGACATGCCTTTGTATATCATTATGACTATCAACGGTAATAATGAAGGAGATGTTTGTGCAATATTTTTGGTAACAGAGGAATCAAGTGATGTGATAAGGCATATGATAAATGTTTTTAAAAATAATAATCATGATTGGGTCAATGTTAAGACTTTTCTTACAGATAAAGATTTTGGAGAAAAAAGTGTGCTGTATGAAGAATTCCCCGACACGGTCCATCAATTATGTATGTTTCACGTATTAAAACGCTTTCGGTCGGCAATAACAACCGAAGCAATGGATATCACCAGTTCGGAAAGAACTATAATTCTGAGTATTTTACAGAAATTAACATACGCTCAAAGTGAAGAAGAATACGATGCCTTTTATGAAAAACTACTAAATTTAAATCATCATAAGGTAACACAATATTTTAACAAAAATTGGCATAGTATTAGAACCGAGTGGGTAGAGTTTCACAAAAAATGTGCATGCACTTATGGAATAAGAACCACAAACCACCTAGAGTCATTTAATCAAAAAATTAAACAAGTCTGCAGTAAGTTTGCTAATCTCGAATCATTTTTTGAAAACTTTATGGTTTTGCTCGATACAATTAAACAAAAAAGAAAACAAACAGCTCATGCCATGACCTATAAAAAAGAAATTGTTTCCGTGAGTCCACATGAAGACGCATACATGCAATTGGTTACACCGCACGCTTTTAAGCTTGTAAAGGAACAAATACAAAAAGTTTCAAAATGCATTGACATAGAAACTGATACAACTTCATTTTCATGCTCTTGTGCATTTCACGTGACAAACACCTTGCCATGTTCACACATTTTTTCAGTTAGGTCAAAAATTGCAGACGGAGCCCTATTTGATAAAGACCTTATCCCAGAAAGATTTTTAAAAGACAAATATTATAAAACTTACAAAGGTATTCAAAGTAGTCAACGTTCAGCTATTGTGTATAATAATGACGTAGGAGTTGTGGAACCAAAGAGGAGGATTTTAAGCACACAACAAAAATTTAAAATAGGTCTCAGAAAATGTGAAAAAATTGCATCAATTATATCTAACTTTAATGATCATGATTTTCAAGAACATGTGAACCAACTTAATACACTGGTTAAATATTGGAGTCAGCGCCTAGAAACTAAAATATTAGTTAGTGAGCGATTACAGACTGAAGAATTGGAGACTGAAGAATATATTTTAGAACAAGGAGAACAGGATTTTGATGATAAAACTGTCCTACAAGAAGTAGAAGTGCAGGAAAATGAAGCACAGGGAGTAGAAGTGCAGAAAAGTGTAGCAAAGAATAGTGAAACGCAAGAAGTAGAAATGCAGGGAAGTGTAGCACAGGAAGTAGAAGTCTTTGATTCTACTTCCTGTGAAAGTGAAGTGCAGAAAATTGAAGCACAGGAAAGTGAAGCACTGGAAGTAGAAATGCAGGAAATTGAAACGCAGAAAGTAGAAGTGCAGAAAAATGACGTGCAGGAAACAGAAGTACAGGATAAGAAAGCTAATATTAATGTCACTAAACGAATTAAATTACCGACTATAAGAAAACGAAGGGGACGTCCAAAAGGCCATGAATTAACTGCCATAGGCCTTATACGCAAAAAACCTTCCATGAGCAATGAATGTAGAAGAAAACGCCCATTAATCTTAAGCACCTAGTTTTTTCAGACTATTCTTAAGTACCTAGGTACTTACATACTTTCGAGAACCTATCTTTGATAATTTAATAAAGAAAATCCCTTGGTTAATTTTTGTTTTACTTTCTATTAATTTATTACTTATCCAAAATACAAAGAGAAATAAGTATAGGTATTAATGAAAAACTTAAACATCTATTGGGTCATATAAACTACTAGTGGCAAATTTGATTTTTAGCTTTAATTTGTCGATAACAGCGGTTCGCTATTCACGTAGAAGAAAACGCCGCCTGTTAAACCACAGAATAAATTAATAATAGTACTGTTAAACTTAAGCACTTAGTTTTTTTCGTACAAATTTTTAAGTAGGTACCTACTTACATACTTTTGAGAACCTATATCTTCAAATTAATATAAAAATGCCCTTGGTTATTTTTTGTTTTAATTATTTATCTAATAATTGATTCTCTAAAATACAAATAGACATATCAAAAATTTAAAATCTATTGGGTCATAATTTATGGCTCTACTAGTGGCAAATTAGACTTTTAGCTTTATTTTGCCGATGACGGTTCGCTATCACGATTCACTAAAATGCCACTAGTGGCAAACTAGATACTTTTCCTTAAATTGCCGACAACGGTTCGTTAGCGCGGTTTACTGGAGTACCACTAGCGGCATACTAGACACTTCCTAAAACATAGGATACTATTGGGGCGGCACCTACCTACGACGCCACACATGCCATCACACGGTTGCAACAAGATTCATCACCATGTAACTAGATGGCGCTAGTGTCGAATAAACACAAAACATTAGTAAGGAATAACACCTCGTAGTATGAAGAATATACGGAGAAACCTACATCTCGCTGACGGAATTTTCTCAGCGACGCAGCATATATACAACTGCCAACCATCATCGGTTGGACCATGGTTCCCGGGCTAAGATCACCCATTGCCATGCCATTAGTGCACTTAATACTATTTAACATTCAAAATTACAATCTTTCACATTAATTATAATATTAATGAGAGGAATGCTTTTGTTTCAATTAAATAATTGATTGTTCAATTATAATTTGAATGGCCTAATATTATGATAGATCCAATAAGTAATTTGCATTGAGTCTTCAATACAATAAAATGTGTCTGTATTGAATGATTAACAAAGTATAGTACCATTTATATGAGATTCTTTTCTTTGTACAATTATTATTGTTTGTTGACATACCTTATCTGTCTGAAAATTAATTACATAGTGTTTAAATAACTCAATGAAATGTATACTATCAGAATTCTTTATAACTAAATAAATATCTGAAATACAACAAACTGATGTATGTTTCTGCTTAAAAATGGGTGGAAACTTCATTGTTCTTTTGAACTTGTGGCGTGACCCAAAAATACAGGTTATGTCAGCGACTTTGGTCCATAAATCATTCGCGATAATTGCAAATACTATAGAGATTTTACGGTTACTTAGCAGATACAGACTTACAGAGTTTACATAGCTTTGTAACGTAGAATGCTAGCAGAGATTACTAATTAACTTTTGCAATGATACATAGAAAAAGCTACCTGTCAGTAGAGAACGAGACCACGAAAAGATCTTTGATTATTTCAGTGATTGAAGCGAAAACTTACCCCAGCTCTTCCCGGTTCGTCTCCCTCTTGAGGTGGCCTCTCTTTTTTAGGCCGAACATCTGATTTCTGTTTAGGGTCATCAGATTTTTTCCCCGTTTCATCAGTGGTGGCAAACTTCTTCACTGACTTCGACTTTTTGCGATCTTTCTTTGCGAAGAAATCGTCTAAATCGGCCATTTCGAATTTTGACTTGTGAATTTAACGTTTTGCTCTGGTAATGAGGTAGTTACAGCAATATTGGAACGAAACAAAGGGGATTAAAATCCCCAAAACGTGAAACAATTTCTGTAGCAAGCGTGGCCGACTGTTTCTTTTTTTTTTAAATGGCAGATAAAAAAAGTTCCCCTTGCGTAAAATTTAAATACTCCCATAAAGCATTTTGACAAGTCATGGAAAGTATTGCCATAATTTGTAAAACAAAAGCGCGGGAAATTTAAACTGTGGAGGTTTATTAAGGTTAGGTGTTATGCGGAAACATTTGTGTCTGTCTATTTCTTTAGGTACATGTATTGTCTTGAGCGCAGCGAAAATTTTTCTATGTCTATGTGTATTGTAAAGAGTTTAAAAAATAACTTCACTTCTGCACTTTTTCGATGTTTTTCGTTGTTTTTTCAACATCTTTTTTTTAGATTAAAAGTTATTGGAACCACTTCACAGTACGTTAAAGAGTATTTTGATGTAGAATTCAATACGTTTCTGCTTTTATTTAGCTACATCAAAAATATGAGCAAGCGCTTTTGATGATATTCTGAAATTTTTTTTTACATTCATCTGTGAGGTTTATACGCAATAGTAGAGAATCTCTTTATTTTGTCGTAATTTTTTTCATATAAAAATATGACACCCGCAAACCAAGTTTTCGTATAATGGACCCTTAAATAGCCTACATTTACAAAATACCTAAGTCTAATATAACTAAAGTGTATTATTACATTAAAAAAGAAAGCAAATTGAAATCATTCTCTTTTGCACTCAGTGAAGTTATCACAATATTTTATTAGCGAAAAGTCTTTCACTAAAATGTTTCTCCGTTTACCTACAGTTGAGGAACGGAATCGCAGGACCGATCGTCGTGGAGATCCTTACGGGAGGCCTATACCCAGCAGTGGGAGTCGTGCGGCTGATATGATGTCGAGGAAGGGAATTAAAACTTTTTTTTAGTGTGTGTGTGTCTGTCTGTTTGTCTGTGGCAACGTAGCCACGTGACGTAACTCCCAAACTAATGGTCCAATTTTGATGCAGTTTTAATTAAAGGCTCCTATAGCCTTCAAGTGCATGGCACCCTCATCTTAATTAATTTTTTTGCTCGCTAAGTACATGAAAATGATAATGAAAAATGAAAATGAAAACCAACTACGGCGAAGCCAAAACGGAGGGTATATGATTTTGACCTGTATGTATGTATGTTTATAAATTCATCTGTTCCCTCATAACTTCTAAAGTACTTGTTATAATTTGACAAATGAGGTACCCACCAAGTAAGAGGGTGAAAAATCTAAAAAAAATATATACTATAGATCTTAATAAACACTTTCAACGAAAATTATTTTGATCGAGATACAGTAATTAGTTTTGGAGATATAGTACATTTTCCAAAACCGCAAATATAACTTTGTTATTCATACAAACACTGTGAAAAACAAACTTATTTTTTCAGACGAAAAATGATAGCGGTATTAAAATATGGTATGGTATAATGTACCTACGGAACCCTACTGCGCGTGGCCCGACACGCACTTGGCCGGTTTTTTGCAGAGAGGTTCTGTGATATTGTTTTGTTCGCGGATGATACTTCTTTAATATTCAAAGTTGACAGGAATAAAACTGATTTTGACGACAAAGCACTCTCGCAGGTTCTTACTTGGTTTAATGTAAATAATCTCCAGCTTAATGCTAAGAAAACCAAATGTGTTAAATTCACTTTACCTAATGTACAGGCGAATCCCACTGAAATTGTAATCAATAATGAGAAATTAGATTTGCTCGATTCAACAGTTTTCTTGGGTGTAACTCTTGACAGTAAACATCAATGGAATATGCATATCGCAGCTCTGGCTGGCAAGCTCAGCTCTGCTGCCTATGCTATTAGAAAAGTTAGACAGTTAACAGATGAAGAAACTGCCAGATTAGTGTATTTCAGCTATTTTCATAGCATTATGTCATACTGTATTCTTTTGTGGGGGATAGCAGCCGATATAAATACTATTTTTGTTTTACAAAAACGAGCAATAAGAGCTATTTATCAACTAAGTTCTAGAACATCTCTTAGGGATAGATTCAAAGAGATTGGTATATTGACAGCAGCATCACAATTTATATTAAACTGCATACTTTTCGTGCGTCGCAATATTAACTTTTAAACAAAAAATAGTGATTGGCACAATCGGAACACCAGAAATAAAGACAAACTTGTAATGCCTCAGTATAGATTAGAAAAAGTCCGTGGTTCTTTCATAGGTCTTGGTATAAAGTTTTATAATAAAATTCCAAGTAATATTTTGGATTTACCATTTAAAAAACTTCAAGACTCATGTAAAGAATTGTCTTCTCAAAAAAGGATACTATACTGTTAAAGATTACTTAATTGATAAAACAGCTTGGTCGTAGATTTTTCTATTCTATGTGAAAATTGAGAGAATTGTCCTACCTACTTAAAACGTATTGTAAGCTTTTTGACTCGACGCCTTAATGCGGGTAGCTTTAGTATGTCATGCTCACTTTAAACATTTCTGCGGTGGTGTCGTGTGAGGCGGGTCGTTACCATAAACATAATATTCCACTGGAATAGACGAACAGAGTTCGCTTGGCTGCAACACCAAAAGTGACATGAGCCAGTGTGTGAAAATTGTAAACGTGTGCGTGAATTTTAGAGATGCCTTGAAGTCCATTTTAGGTTGTCGATAACCATAATGTATTATTGCTCTAATAAATAAAACACAAACAAAATTTTGAACAATTTTATTTAAAAAAAAATCTTAAAGTCTCCTTTAAGGGCTCCCAGTCTATTCTATTTATGACATTTATCCAGTAACTTAATCACTGGATTTACAGGAAACCTGGAAATATTGTTAAATTAGTACATATGTAGGTTAAATTTACCATTTGAAAACTGTCGGTTAAAAGCAGCTTTAGATAAAACTATCAGTGTTCACAAAGACAAACAAAGTTATATTGGAAATCATCGACATGAGTATCGATATCAATAATTTTTGATCAATCTCTACGCCTTATTTTGTCAAGTTCACGGACATAATATCTTTTTATCTAACACATAATGTTTACAAATCAGCCTTTATTTAGAAAATAGGCGGTTAATAGCATGATATTAGTGTATTACTCAGTGTGTTTGGGAATATATTCAACTAAAATATGAAATATGAAAATGGTACTTGTACAATCTTATTTACCTGTGAAATGAGTGTTTATTTGGGTTTTTGTTGTAAATAACATTACAATTTAACACAGAACACGACACCATTATAGATTTATGTAGTTATAAGAGCCAAATCGACCCGATCGCGATCAAAATCACATAATAATTGAACGGACGCTTTTCCCCAAGATGATAAAAGATGATAAATGAAGTCAAACTAGGTTCTGCTGTCATTTTCTTTTAACTCTTTCTCACACATCGCATAAGCCGTAAGAATCGGTTTCTCACTCGCACCATAGTCCGTCTACTTGAGCGTAGCGAAAAAATTTCTATGTCTATGGTCGTTACGTTCCCTCAAATATGGTTGAGCGAAACGATGGCTGGTTCATGCGTCATGCTCGTGAACGGGTGCTGCCAGTGGGAATGGGTCTGCTTCTGAGTACCTATCTTAACGCATATTGAATTGTAAGAATTGCGTTTTTATTTTTTATGTCTTGCATCAAGTGTTTTTTTGGTTCGAGTAGCAGACAAAGTGATTTCTCAACTAGTTGAAAGTTATTTACTATATCATTTACCTATCTGAATGTAGTAGATATTTAATTTTAACTTACCTACCCTTTTATTAATTATTGTGATGGAAAATGACCTCACTTTAAACGTGGAGCTCATTTTTCAATGTTGACGACTCTGTATGAAATATACAGGGAGAAAAAAGCAGCCCTTGACGAGTTTCTTGCCCGTGGCTTTGCTTGCTTTCACCCTATTGACAACTTCAAAATATTTAAAATAAAAAAGAAGTTTTAAAACTAAAACCCGACTACGGAAAAATCGTGCTCTTAAAAGTAAGAAACAAGAAAATATTTGAGTCCATAATTCAATAAAAAGGATAACCGTAGTCGCATGCCACTTTGTCCTAGACACGCACGACACGAACAACAGGCTGGAGGTGGCATGCGACTACGCGGTTATTCTTTTTATTGAATTTTGAATTTTGGACTCGAATATTTTCTTGTTTCTTACTTTTTAGAGCACGATTTTTCCGTAGTCGGGTTTTAGTTTTAAAACTTCTTTTTTACTGAGGATACTGTTTGTGAATAAACTATAGAACCTTATCTTCAATCTGTACATGTGAATTTTCGATACAATTAAATGTACTTACCCAGGAAGCACAGGGTAGTCATAATGACGTCAATTTCGGGACATTTTATGACGCCTCGGACGTCTTTTTAACTTCCAAAATGACTTCCTTATGACGTTCTTTTTAACTAGATATGTCAGAGCATAAAGACGTCATTTCATGACGTCTTTATGACGTTTGATTGGTGATGTCTAAATGACGTTCGGTTGGTGATGTCTAAATGACGTTCGGTTAGTGATGCCTAAATGACGGTCGATTGGTGACGTCTTTATGATGTTTGATTAGTGATGTCTATATGACGTCTGGTGGGTGATGTCTATATGACGTTTGATTGTTGATGTCTATATGACGTCTGGTTGGTGATGTCTATATGACGTTTGGTTGGTGACGTTTATATGACGTTTGATTGTTGATGTCTATATGACGTCTGGTTGGTGATGTCTATATGACGTTTGGTTGGTGACGTCTTTATGACGTTGGATTGGTGATGTCTATATGACGTCTGGTTGGTGATGTCTATGTGACGTTTGTTTGGTGACGTCTTTATGACGTTTGGTTGGTGATGTTTATATGACGTTTGGTTGGTGACGCCTTTATGACCGCCTCCTAGTAGCAGACAAGCTGAATAATAGCTCTATATCAGCTGTGGTGGCTGTACAGCTGATATAGAGCTGCTTTGGAGCTTGTGTGCTATTTTCCACGCCCATGGCAAGCCCGGAGCTAGAACTAGTGTAAATAAAATAATAACACGTAAGTATATTAAATCAATATTTCACTTTATTCGTTTATTACAAATGCTCTTTGCAAAATTATTCTGGTATTACGTTAGTATTTGCTGTAGGTATAATAGAATAATTTTAAAATGTAGTTAAGGAGTTAATCACTTTGTGATATTGCTCACCCAGCATGATAAATAAAAAAACATGAATATTCAATTTATAAGCTTTAAAATCATTCTGTTATACATTTTGCGACAGTAAGCAGTACTTAAATTATGTAAACACATTTTGATTTGAAATATTACGTAGTTAACCAGAAAATGTACATAATCAGTTCGTATGAAAATCTTACCACCATGGACTCTACTAGCTACACATGTCAGGGCCGTGGCCGGGCCGCATATTCCAAAATACCCGACGCGTTAATAAAGTCCTGTAGAACACGTGATAAGTTAGAATTTTTTTTAGGAAAAAATAACCACGAAATTTAAGGCGACTTGCTGCGACTCGCGATCGCCTTCAGGGGGGGTATTACAAGATCTTAAAACTTGCCAGGTTTATGAATTGCTATAGTTACATCTCTTTCTCGCGGTACTTATAGCAAATAAAAGAGACGCATTGATAGCCATTCAGAAAACTGGCAAGTTTTAAGAGGTTGTAATACGGGGGCAGAGCCTTTTCAGATGACCGCGCGGTAACGCGCAGTACCGCACGATATAATACAGTTTAGTGTATCTTGTACCGCTCAATTGCAAACAAGGAATACGCTCTGGCGTGTTTCTTCGATGTGGAAGGCGCTTTTGACAAAGCGTCTGCGCAATCCATCGTGGAGACCCTAAACAGAGAAGGTGTAACAAAGCTAATATCAGGCTGGATCACTAATATGCTACAACACAGATCCATAGAAGCAGAACTAACAGACACCAAATACACCATTAAAGCTAAAAGAGGCTTTCCTCAGGGAGGCTGTTTGTCTCCACTGCTATGGTGTATCTTAATAGATGAACTAGTAACAAAGATCACTGCTATGCACATATACATCCAAGCGTACTCGGATGATGGCCTGTTACTTGTGAGAGGTAAAGTTCTAAGCGTAATCAGAGATATAATGAGAAGTGGTATCATGACAACATTGAGATGGTGTAGGGACAAGGGACTGAACCTCAACCCTACAAAAACTAAACTGATGTTGTTCACTAACAGAAGGAAAATTGACAGCATGATCTCAATTAACATTGAGAATGTAGAACTTGAGATAGTAAAGGAGTTTAAATACCTAGGGATAGTCTTAGATAGCACCCTAAGTTATAGGACACACATAAAAGAAATTAGCAAAAAAAGTAAGAAACAAGAAAATATTCGAGTCCAAAATTCAATAAAAAGGATAACCGTAGTCGCATGCCACTTTGTCCTAGACACGCACGACACGAACAACAGGCTGGAGGTGGCATGCGACTACGGTTATCCTTTTTATTGAATTTTGGACTCGAATATTTTCTTGTTTCTTACTTTTTAGAGCACGATTTTTCCGTAGTCGGGTTTTAGTTTTAAAACTTCTTTTTTATTTTTAATATTTTGGAGTTGTCAAAAGGGTGAAAGCAAGCAAAGCCACGGGCAAAAGCTAACAATATATACATATTTGAAAAGTGCTCATTAAGCCCTTTCATTTGGTACCCAACACGGCATTATTGAAAAATATTTTTTTTTTAGTTCATGTCTTTAACTCCTCTAGAGGGCGCCACATTCAATTTAATGTGACGTCATATAGCCTATGTTCATTGGACGATTAAGACGCTTCTAACGATACCTCATTTGTCAAATTATAACAAGTAGTTTAGAAGTTATGATGGAACAGATGAATTTACAAACATACATACATACATACATACATACATACAGGTCAAAATCATATACCCTCCGTTTTGGCTTCGCCGTAGTCGGGTAAAAAGGCAATGACAGCTCTCATGCAGTGCAGAAGAGCGTTGGCAGGAATTGGGGCATGAAACCCGAAGTGGTCCAATGGATCTATCTATAGGGCCATCATCCTACCGAGAATCCTTCACGGAGCACTATCATGGTGGCACAAGGCACAAATAGAATACAACAGAAAAGAACTCACTAAGGTACAAAGACTAGCCAGCATCATGGTGTCAGGAGCCATGAGAACAACTCCCACGGCCGCCTTAGAAATGATACTGATCCAATAGATATCGAAATCGAAAAGAAAGCTACAGAACAATGGTTTAAGCTGAGCACTAACCTATGGATAGGAAGGCACAGTGACCAAGGTCATGCTGAAATAGGGAAAAAGTACGAAGAAAACCTTTCTATGATACTGGTTAACAATGACCTAATAAAAAAGGAAAGGATCTTCGACAAAAAGTACAGAATAAGTATCAGATCCAGAGAAGACTGGAACCTAGAACATGACAATCTGGATAGCACTGCAGTATGCTATACTGATGGGTCAAGAAAAGAATCGACTGGGCTATCGGGAGCTGGGGTATACATCGCTAAACGCCCCGGCATAATGTGCGCGAACCTTATGCGCCCGGGCCGTGGTCCGTCAAGAGGCTATCCGCCAATCACACACGGCCCGGGCAGTCGGGCACGGCCCTGATATGTGTCGCTAGTCCTATCAGTTTGAACTATTAATCAAGTGTATGTACAAGCGGAAAGCATATAAAACCATTGTCAGGATTATTACATGGCAAAACTAAACATTTAGCATAAATTTCACATATTTTCCAGATTTTTAAAACAGATAATTTATTAATTATACATATATCTAAAGTAGTAGATTCAAAAGGAAACATATAATAAGGTTTGTAGTCAGTAAATTCTTTACCGATTACAAATAACGTATTTTCTGAATCTGTAATAATGTTCTCTATTTGCACAACTTTTCGATTATGCAAAAGACAATAGCTATCTGCAGGCACATATTTGTTAATACAAAAAGTAAATCCTTTACAAGTGACCTTCTTAAATTGTTTATGAATATTAACTCTTTGCAATACTGGACCATTTGTGTGTTGGCCATGGGTTATAATAGTATTTTGTAATACTACTGGTTTCTTAGAACCCAAAAAGTGACCTTGTTCAGATAGCCTGCGACAAATTTGTGCCAGAGGATTTATGGGAGATTTCACTAAATGTTTTAACTGACCCAGGTAATTTTCAAAAGGAAATGCAGAAAAATTATCTAGTGGACCTAAACGATTAACATCATCTTGTAGGTGAGTCAAAACATGAACATTATATACGAGAAATTCTTTACCATATATTTTTTTTGAATGATTTACAAATATTTTTATAAGCTCGTCAGCTTTAGAAACTCCCACAACAGACAAATGTTTTTGAGATAAAAATATAGTAATAGCTGAATGCAGCAACAAAAAATGCTCATAAATTGAAATATCTAGCAAACCTTCCAAAACCAACATATATCAAAAATGTACGAAATTCTGTAGCTTTCCATCGGGCAATGTCATCCAGAGTTCTTGGCTTCCTATTAAATTCAACACAAATATACTGTTTTAAAGAAACCAGCCTACGTGTTATTTCAGAAACCGTATGTCTATTCAAACGTACAGGTAAAGGCCCAGATATCCAAATATTTATTAATTTTCGAGTGACACCTAAACACACCGCATGCATGTAATCAATTGGAAACGTTGATACTAATCCAATACCTAAATTTATAAGAGGAGATACAGCAAGATGATGGTCTTCATCTTGCTGTAGTTCAAATGACCTATCAGTTCGTCGAGTAGCATTGGTTTCTAAAAATACAACTCTTCCATGGTATTCGCCAGAGTCACAACATTTATCACATGACGAATATCCTCCGTGACTTTTTATACACTTTATAAAAGCCTTTGCCGGAGCGTCACAAACAAAAGAACTAATTTTAATTTGATAGTGTGTGTCATTAAAAACATAACCGTTTTCCAATAAACCTTTTAGCTCCTTTACGATTGGATCTAGGAAGGTATTGAGTGGTTTAGGCTTTGATATACCACAAAATACACCAACTGTAAATGGAGTACTCTTCATGTTGGTGACAATACATAATATTGGCCATATTTGTAACGGGTGGCGCAAAAGTACTGGCACTAAAGAAAATACTTTTATTTTTTTTATATGACATTTTCTGTCATTCTGTTGTTGAAAATTGTGTAGTGAACAAATATAAAATACACTGAAAATAAACATGGACCGTTTTACTCCCCAAGAACGTGGAATAATTGTGTCAATGTTCTTACGGAATAATTCATCAGTGATAAGAACACAACGTGAATTTCGTCGACGATTTCCCCACCGTCCGGCAGGACTGACCAGTCCAGACTTCTTTCTTTGGGGTTTTTTGAAATCTCGGGTGTATGTGAACAAGCCACAGACTCTCGCAGCTCTAAAAGAAAACATTCGTCAAGAAATAACGAACATATCGCAGGAAGTGTTACGGCAAGTTATGCAAAATGTCATAAATAGGGCTCAAATGTGTATCAACTCTGGAGGTCACCATTTAAAAGACATCATCTTTAAATCCTAATGGTACGAAATTTAATGGCACAAATATACATTTAAAAAAACCTAAATCTAGTTTTCTAATTTAGAAAAAATGTTATAGCTGAACCAAATAGGGTCTTTACTTTTGCGCCACCCGTTACATTTGAACTGCGATACAATGGTAAGCCATCAATATTAAAAGAAAGTTCTAAAATTACTTCCGTAAAATGAGTGTAACCTGTCATCAGCTTATTCAACCCATTAATTAATCCTACATGAGAGTATGAACCATTATCAAGTTTTGTTTCTACTATGTAACGTGGTGTGTAAAGTAATGTTCTACAATCCAAAGGTAATTCGGAATGAAAAGGTGCTAATATGTGTAATAAATCAGAAACTGCTGAATGTGGTACATTGTGATTGATAGTCCAATTAGCTAGTAATAAATTAATATTATTTGATTCACATGGTTTTTCTGAAGGATCTGGTTGAGTGGTGAACAAAGTTTCATTTACATATGCATCTTGTGGTAAATTATTTGAAGAATCCGAATCTGAACATTCTGTGTGTACATTTTGAGGCAAACAACTTGAACTGATGCCACTGATAGTAGGACTGCCACTGGAAGGTGGCCTGGTGACTGGTGACTGGTGGAAGGTGTCACTTGTCAGTATGTCTGCATTATTTGTAGGCGAACAAGTTTGATAAATACTGGTAGAAGGTGCAGTAGACCTAAATTCACTTAATATTAGTGTATCTGTGCCAGTAACATGACTGTCGCCTAATTCACTTAAAAAATCTTCTACGCCTCTTCTCACCCTTCGACGTAATTGCCTATAAGAAACTACTGCTTTCCTTTTTGACATTCTAGGATATTTACGGCGACGTTGGGTCACATATCTCGATCCATTTTCTTTTCTTTTCTAGTCTTTCTCGTGCGTGTTTTAGCCAGACTTTTATACAATTTTCAGTTTCTGCATCAGTGGCTTGAGGGTAACCAACTTTCACAGCATCTGATTAAAAAAAGAGAATTGAATAATGATGAAATAAGAAAACAACAAAATTTTAATAAGGGGGCGTCCATTAATCACGTGATGTTTTTTTTTGCAAATTTTTAACCCCCCCTCCCCCCTGGTGATGCATGGTGCGGTTTTATGTTAACCCCCCCCCTCTCTAAATCACGTGTATTTTTTTGGTACAAAATAATCTTTACAATTTTCAGTACGAATATGTCGCGGTGTGCGGGGAAATGGTCCTGGTGACGGTGAGTCAACAATCACACGCAGTTTTCGGTTAAAACTCACGCGTTCAATGAAAAAAATTTATACACGTGATATCTCACTACACCCCCCGTCCCCCCTTGTGATACTTCGTGATTTTTTTCAAGGACCCCCCCCCCCCCCCCCCTTTCGAGGCTCACGTGATTAATGGACGACCCCTAAGATTGTTGCATTTAGGTTTTTAACTAATAAACCTTGACAAATTTAAAGCTTATCACTCTTTTCTCGGAATTCCAACTAGGCATTTGCTATGATAATTTATATTAAAATTTTAAGTTCCACAAGAACTATATTGCAGGCACAACTGGTAAATAACAAATTAAATGTGAAAAGATCCTGGCATTAATGTCGATGTTTACTGCCAATTTGTCCCACCACCACCACTGTTTATTTGAAAACCCACAAAATAGAAGTTTATATCAATACTTTAACGTGATTTGTAACAGTTACTTACATAAAATTAGTTTGGTTAATGTAAGCTTTGAAAAAGCTTTCTTGTTGCTCTTGCCCACACCATAAAAATTGTAGCAAGTAGCTATGTTGTCTGTTAGGAGTTGTTTTAGGACTCCATTTGTGCGACTCGCTACAGTTTTACCGCCAATCGACGCCAAATATGCACCCTGAAATCAAACAAGACAGAGCTATAAAACACCAATTGTCTTTTGACTCGCGGCGCTACCCGCAGTTACTTGAAAATATACTCACAAGCCGGGTAAGGTTATTGTTAGAAGATAAATGACTTTCTAATTCCTGAATATCATTCTCACTTTGCAGTGGAAGTCCCACAGGCAATTCCGGTAAAGTAAAAGAAAGTACACCAACATTCTCTTGGTGTTTCTTCAGTAGGGAAAGAATTTCTTTATTTTGTGCGCAGAGTTCTTTGTTTTGTTCACGGATAGTGATTAAAGTGTCCAGTATCTTCTTTTGATAACCTACGAAATGATTAAAAAATGTATATTAAAAATAACATTTTGGTTGGAGAGTCGCCTTCGGGGCTCTATGAGGTGCCAATAGAATGAAAAAAAATTAAAAAACTTGTATTGTTGAACTTTTGATTTAGAGTTGTATAGAGATTTTTCGACCAAATCTGATCAAATTTATTTATGATTTTTCCCATAGAGCCCTGAACATTTTCTGTAAATGAAATGAATACATATATTAGCACCCAAACTCTGTGGGAATGGAACCCACGACCTGTCAGTGATACTAACCGCTACCATACTATGCCGCTGCGCTCCAACAAGCAATAAAAAAATCATAACCTCGGGGGTCAGGCCTCGTTTACGGAGACGCGGGGCACCGCGATCTATGAACAGCATCATAAAGTGCCATATGTTTGTGTTTACGCGTGCGATGCTAAGTGCCGCTTCACGCGCCGCCTCTCCGTAAACACAAAAAACGTCCGACGCGCCGCGAGAGGCCCCGTCGCACGCGCCGCCTGACGCCCCGCGTCTCCGTAAACGAGCACTTAGGGTGTTGCAAAGAGAGTGCAGGACTTTGTTTTTTTACTCCATATTTTTTTTTTATTTCAAAACTTCAAAATTTTTATATAGATATGTTGGAAAAAACAGGAGGGCGAAGCCTCCCGCCACCCAAAAAAATATAACAGACGTTTCAGGTTAGGTTAGGTAAGAACTGTGACCAAAACCCGCGCCAAAAAAACAAATTGCAATTATCATGAAAATTGTACAAGTCCCTGCTTCATACAAAATCAGTCGAAATTTTTTTAAGTCCTGCACCCCCTTTGCGACACAAGGTGAAACGAAAAATATTCTAAGTCCCAGATCCATTCAAAAATGTCTCGAAATTTTTCTGTCTACTAAAACAGTCAAAAGTCCCAGATCCATACAAAAAAGTCTCGAAATTTTTCTGTCTTCTAAAACAGTCAAATTTTTTTTAAGTCCCATCTTCATATGAAAATCGATAGAATTTTTTTCAGTCAATTTTTTCAGTCATCACTAACTTTAACTGTTTTTAATAATTAAAAATATTGAGTAGGTATATCTACCTGCTGAACGATGCCCAACATTTAAATTTGAAGAGAGTGGAGTAGTACAGTTTACAATATCGCTATTACTAAAATTGTCATCATAATTCAATTTAGGTGGAGCACTTTCTGCTGCCGTTTTTTTCAGACTTGATATATTTGGAGACAGATGAAGACTTGAAGTTCTTGCTACAGCTTGCGGTTTGGATTTCAGTGGAGTTGATAGACAATTATTTGTTTCCTCACAATTTATTTCTGAAACAATTTTGTTTTGATTTTATTGAAAAAATTATAATATGTATGTAAGTAATTACTGTTTAATAGGTAATTTGTGAAACAGGCCCTTAGAATAATAACTTATAGAAGGAGCATCCAAGTCCAAGTAAGCAAAAAACTATGCCATGGCTTAGTAGGTAGGTACCTACTTATTGATAACAGCTTTCAGTGTCAATGGCTACGTCATCTGAACACATCTTGTTTTGTTGCATCAATTTTCTCTAATTGTCATCGCATATCTATAAGTTATTATTTTGAGGTAATATTATAGGCATATTATGTAATACTCTCATTACCTATTATTTTATTAGGCTTGGTAGGCTTGGGAGGACGGTCAAATGCTGTATAATTGTTTTCCTCATCACTGGAACTGGAGCAATACAAACGTTTTGGTCTGTTTTTCACCCTAGGTCGCTGAATCACCTCTGCTTCACTTTGTAAATCACTGGTGATTTCTGCCTGTTTAAGCTTTTGCTTTGCTTTTTCAAAATCCTCTAAAAAGTATTAAAAAATGAGAAGGAAACTAGAATACTCATAATGCAAAAGGAAAAAATATATGAATTAATCCTATACATTATGAAGTTATCAATTTTACCCAGCAGTAATAAAATTGTCCAGTGCCGTGAAGTTGTCGATACTATTCTTATTTGGCGCGCATAGTAAGTAAAAATAAACATTAAAATGAAATGTTTAATTCCATGGCTTGTCTCAGACAACAGACTAATGGAATTAAATAATGACAACTTAAAAGCCCCCAAGAATCTACTTTTTATTTTGGTAGGTGTACAGAACAAGCTTACCAGTTTCATAAAAACACCTATTAATAGCATACGTAGCCCATTTTTCAGGGTTAGGTTCTTCATTTTGCTTCAGCAATTTGTCTAACTTATGTTGTTCTTTCACAGGAGGCCAGAACACCTCTTTTTTTCTAGGAGTGATCCATTTGCTCAGCACTAATCCTAAACCCCCTCCTTGCTCATTGTCCTCAAATTGTACAACTACATACATCTACAGAAAGAAAACAATGTTACCTAGGTACCTATTTATAGATAAAATAATGTAGGTAAGTGGGTACAGGTAGGTACATAGTTATGTATTGTATCATAAGTAGATAGAGCTTCAAATCGGGCCAAATCTTTTGTATGATAGACTTCATACCTACCTATACAAACAAACTAGATAGTAGGATTAATAGCTGTTCCAATCCAATTATAATTTAGGTTACCTACCTAGGTATGTACATCTGATCTCTCAAACATAGCTCTCAAATTGCTTTTGGTGGCAAAAATATCATCCAAGATCTACGATCCAAGCGTCAACAGGTGCCTTTACTGTACTTTTTTCATAGTAGGTACTTACAAATATTTTTGTGCAACGTCGAATCACAAATACTTAAATAAATATAGCATTGTTATTACATAAGTAGGTACTTACCTGCAAGTTTAAAAATTCAGGACTCGAAGAATATCATTCATCATGGCCGCCAAAACCAAACGTACTTACGTGCTAAAAACACTGGCTGGACTTACTTTTACCGATATTGGGTGTTCCACGGTGTTCACAAAATGCTCTGCGACCAATGCGATTTTTCAAATAAAACACTTGACCACACCACGGCTTGCTTCAAAGAGTAAAATAATATATGCTTGCTTTTGCTTGGCTTGACCGACCGAATTACCGGCATCCGGCATGACAACAGACAGAATGACAGAAGTAGGGGTGGACGATATACATCGATGTTTTAAAAACACTCGATGTATTGTATCGATACTTTCGATGCATCGAAAAGGCAAGCCTAGTAAAAACGTGAGCATGCGAATCTCCGTGCCACTGAATAATTCCATTCTAAAACTACCTAGAAGTAATGTACCGATGACATACGTTCTTATTTCAGATATCAAATCGATTGTACCGGCTTCCCGGCAGAATGATTGACAAAAGCATGTGGCACGGAGATTCGCATGCTTTGAGGTTATGTTTTTTGTTAAATCGTCGAATTCCAGATCAATCGGAGCCTGTACCGCTGGGTTGATGTATTTGTAGCCGTTACATATTCATTGTAACAGCTACAAACACATTTGTTGCTCATGTAACGCAACAGGGACAAAGATATCGCGATCTAAAGTTTTAAAAGCATGCGACTCTCCGGCCCACACACTTAAGTCTAAAATATTGATGAAAATTGCATTAAGATTAAAAATAAGCAGGTTTTTGTAATCGTTTGATCACGATAAACGACCCGAAAACATATTTTCAGAATATCTTTACTCGTTTTAGAGAAATTTGCAAATTTATTTACTATGAACAATCACAGTGTAGGGTTACCATATCGTCGGTCGGTCAGAATCATTAGGCTGTTTCTAGAAAATAGACCGATCGGAATACGTTATTTTGAGGGTATAACCTTCAAGAATTCTAAAGTTTATGAATTCTTGCCTGTCGATACATTGGCATATAATTAGTTTATTTTTGCGTTTTGTGTCACATCTAGCCGATGCATCTTGAGAAATTCGATTATTTGTGGTGGTTATAAATAATTGGACTCTAAGGCGATTCTCCCACTGCCAACGCGCGCCGTCGTTGCGGGGCGCGGTTTGGCGTTTCACGCGCGCGGTGACGGCGCAGCGCAACGCCTGTTCGGGCGGTTTTCTCCGCGCCCCCGCGCCATTCGGCGTCTGACGCGTCCCCGCCGCTTGTTTTTTAGAGGCATTAAATTTTGAAGTTGTTTTGTTTTAATTTCCAGGTTTTTAGGGTTCCGTACCTCAAAAGGAAAAAAAACTGAACACATATAAAATCACTCATGAGATTAAAACGTCCAGACAAATAATTTAGATTTGCCATCTCGATATTAATGACGGAATTTTAATAACATACGAGTAGGTAGGTACGGTCAACGGCACGCTGGGCTTCCACGACAGCGTAATGATATTCAATCAAATAAATAACAGATTTTTTACAGTTTTGTATAACCTCATGTGCTGCATAATGTACCTACCAAATGGCACTAAAATGGGCGTATATCCAAGCCACGAAACATTTGAAAACCAGAGGAAATCCCGCCATCGTAACGAAACGATCATCGAAAACCAGCCGCGGGGCGCGTCACAGTGTGTTGTACCCCGCGGTAACGCGCCTGCTGGCGCAAACTGCTCGCGGATCGCCGGCGGCACGCGGCGGTGCGTGCTCACGCGCCGTGGCGCGCCTTGGTGTGTTGGACGAGGCGGTTTTCTGTACAAATTAATGTACTTGCATACAACGTAAAAGACGCGCGTGGGTGCGCCGCGACCGCGCGCGTCGCCAGTGTGAGAACCGTCTAAACTGTCAAAATTGTTTTAAAGTAAAAAGAAACAATAGTATTGTATTTAAGATAGCCTGCGTAGTGTACAAACCTAATTTGTGTCATTTTCGTCCATGGAAACAGACGTGGGACCCGTACATTAATAACACCGTCAAAAAAATATTACAATTTGAAAAACAAGTACCATATACCTCAGATCACTTAAAAATCCCTATGAAATAAATTTGTGCCAAATTAAGGCATGGACTTTTAATATTTTCAATTTTTTTGTTTGTCCGAGCCATTGATGCTTATAAAAAATATTAGTATTATTAGAGTTTACATATTTAATATCTTAAATACATGAGTGATGGACAGAATGAATTTGTGTCATTTTCATGCATGGATAATACCTAGGTAGGTAGGTATTCAAAAAGTTTGCGGTCGAAGCGAGTAGGCGCGGGCGACTGGCGAGGGACGACGAAGCTCGTCCGTTTCGGTTGGATACTAAGTACGTACATACCTATAAGTCTCACGTCACGATACGAACGAACACGCACCTTTCGTTTGGTTAAGTAGGTACTCTATAGAATTACATCTCCTGTTTTAGAAATTCATACAGATGTACTATGGACAACAACGTCACTTAACCACAACTCTTAAGGTTAAAATCGGTTGCACGCCGCGCCGCCGCCGTTATAACATAATATATTTAGTTCGTGCAGGGGGATACATGCGCACACAATTTTTTTGCTAACTTTTTAAGCGAAGCTGTTGCCCATAGTACATACATATCTGTTCTGTTTCCATTCTAAAACAACCTAGAAGTAATGTACCGACGATATACATTCTTATTTCAGATATCAAATCGATTGTACCGGCTTCCCGGCAGAATGATTGACAAAAACATGTGGGCCGGAGAGTCGCATGCTTTGAGGTTATGTTTTTTGTTAAATCGTCGAATTCCAGATCAATCGGAGCCTGTAGCGGTGGGTTGATGTATTTGTAGCCGTTACATATTTAAGCATGTTCCAGACGGATTAAATCACGCCTCCCAACAGAGGTGACCTTGCTTGATTTAATCCATCTAGACGGCAGACTTAATCCAAATTTCTCCAACCAATCCAAATGACCTTCAACGTCCTTGGTGGAAGGGCGCGAGTTCCAACACAGGCACGGTAATGATATTTATCAGTACTCCAACTTCATATACTGCCCGGCATTTTATTGGCAAGATAAAAACGAGACAAAAGATGTGCAGCGCCACAAATTTTAGTGTTTGTGGCTATTGCGCATCTTTTGTCTCATCTTTCTCTTGCCAATTTATATGCAAGTGTCATCTGTACAAATAGTCGAAAAGCGAGTCGTACCTACGCGCCTCGGCCCTCGAGTTCAGTCTGCAGTCTGCACTCGGTACACAAACAGTCGCGAATGCGCCGCAGTGATGAACGAAAGATGTACGAGGTAATAAATATAATAGAAAAAATACTATAAAATATCGACTCAGCCCTCGCAGTTCAGACGGGCTCAAATGGCTCGGCTGCTACGGGTTACGGGTGAGTCAATTTTTTCTAGTATTTTTAGGGTTCCGTAGCCTAAATGGCAAAAAACGGAACCCTTATAGATTCGTCATGTCTGTCTGTCTATCTGTCCTTCTGTCACAGCCATTTTATTCCAAAAGTATTAATATTACACAATTGAACCTTGGTTGGTAGATGTATTCTGTTAACCGCTTAACGATTTTAACACAAAAATAACAAAAATAAAGATTAAGGGGGGGCTCTCCATACATGGAACTGCAACTGCGAACGTGTGAGGTGTCAATAGATAGGTCTTTAAAATTGACATTGAGGTTTTTAAGACATTTTTTTCTCAAAGTCTAAGGTTTGAAAGATATACTCCTCCAAAGTGGTAAAATGTTTATCCTCCCCCCCCCTTTAACTTTTGAAATAAGAAAGTGAAAAATCTAAAAAACATATATGCTGCATGTAGGTCTTAATAATTACTTTCAATAAAAATTGGTTTAAATGAGATATAGTAATTAGTTTTTCAGATATAGCACATTTTCCATAACCGCAAATATAACTTTGTCATTCATAACAACACTGAAAAACAAAGTTATTTTTGCAGACGAAAAATTATAATGGTATTAAATATGGTGTGGTATAAGGTATCTACGGAACCGTACGGCGTGTTGCCCAAAACGCACTTGGCCGGGTTTTTTTCTATTATATTTATTACCTTAATATAGAAATAACATTCTGAATGCCAAAAGTCTAAAAATTCAATAGGTACTATTGATTGAAATATAAGTTCTTACTATTGCAAAGTGCAGATTGTGCTGTTTTTATTATAAATATAATTAACCAATAATCCAGAGATACCTTACATTTTTAAATACCTGGAAAGTCCGAAAGCTAAGATTAAGTATACTTAAAATATTATATAATACGTAGGTATTGTACTAAGGATTATTAAATAATTTGTTTCTCCCATCAATAATGTATTTTTTTTTATTTTTTTTTACCATTAGTTTTGTTAATCTAGTTATATTATTGCCTTAAAATTAATTGATTGAACCAGCGCGGGTTTATTTAGGTAATTATTTCAAGGACAGGGCCGAGTTACAGTACTGATAGATATCTTTACCGTGGAATGGGAAAGAGTGTCGGCGCTAGGGTTGCCAACATGTCTAAGGCGAAATACAGTATTTTTCAAATAAGGCTAAAAAAATTAGTACACTTTAAAATAATATAGTAGTTTATGGAAAAGGCAAAAATTAGGCAAATATATTATTATATTTTACTTTTTATAAAAACTATATTTTTTGAACTTTTTGCATTTTTGAACAATGTTTTGGTCAAAATCATAAACCATAAATAAAACAATCATGAATCAAAATAAAAGTCTCATATTATTTTCTACCATCAATATTAATTAAATATAAGTAAATTAAAAACTCGTTTTTAACTTACTTACGATTGTATCAGTATTACTGATTAAGTTAAGACATGAAAGAAATTCGTCCATGGTTAAGATTAAGATATATTTCGTCCATGGATTAAGATTTAATTAAGTTGTCAATTTTATATTGACAAGTTTGGAACGCAATAAGACAGATAGATACGTTCAGAATTCAGATACAATACACTATACACATAGTATTTGTTATATGGTGTGACTATACACTACACGCTATAGAATCAGTCAAAATTCACGATCACAAATTAAAAAAAAAGAAACATTTGTTTCTTAGCGATCGATGTTGAAAATATAGTATTTTTGCGTACTATATATTTCTTCAATAGTATATAGCACGCAGACCCGAAACATAGTATAATACGACATATTATTATAGTATGGTTGGCAGCCCTAGTTGGCGGCGCTTGGATGTAAACTCGTGTAGCCGCAACACAATCCACGGATGGAAACCACGCCCCCATCAAGCTTCCACCAAGGTGACCTTGGTTGGGAGGCGTGATTAAATCCATCTGGAACGTGCTTTATTGTAACAGCTACAAACACATTCGTTGCTCATGTAACGCAATAGCGACCTAAAGTTTTAAAAGCATGCGACTCTCCGGCCCACACGCTTAAGTCTAAAATATTGGTGAAAATTGTATTATGATTAAAAATAAGCAGGTTTTCGTAACCGTATATAATAGGTCTTTACCTATGAAATTGCCGATTTGTATGGAGAATTTTCAAGAAGTTGCATTTTTCATACTAGCATTTTCTTTGTTCATTTAACAACCGTTAACACTCTTGTAACAAAACTTTTATGTACTAATGTTTGAACACTATGCTAACCTATTCCATTTACGATAGGCGAAAAAAATAAGTTTTGGCTAAGTTACAACCCCTCCGGTCACCCTTTTTTGGCTCACAAAAAACCGGCCAAGTGCGTGTCGGGCCACGCGCAGTAGGGTTCCGTAGGTACATTATACCATACCATATTCTAATACCGCTATCATTTTTCGTCTGAAAAAATAACTTTGTTTTTCACAGTGTTTGTATGAATGACAAAGTTATATTTGCGGTTTTGGAAAATGTACTATATCTCGAAAACTAATTACTGTATCTCGTTCAAAACAATTTTCGTTGAAAGTGTTTATTAAGATCTATAGTTTATATTTTTTTTAGATTTTTCACCCTCTTACTTTAAAAGTTAAAGGGGGGGGGACACACATTTTACCACTTTGGCGGCATATATTTTTCAAACGGTTGACTTTAAAAAAAAATAGTCTTAGAAACCTCAATGTCATTTTTAAAGACCTATCTATAGACACCCCACAAGTATTGGTTTGATGAAAAAAAATATTTTCAGTTTCAGTTCCATGTATGGTGAGCCCCCCCTTAATCTTTTATTTTTATTATTTTTGTATAAAAATCGTAAAGCGGTTCACAGAATACACCTGCCTACTAAGTTTCAACTATGTAGTCCTAATACTTTTGGAATAAAGTGGCTGTGACATACGGACGGACAGACAGACAGACAGACAGACAGACAGACAGACAGACAGACAGACAGACAGACAGACAGACAGACAGACAGACAGACAGACAGACATGACGAATCTATAAGGGTTCCGTTTTTTGCCATTTTGGCTACGGAACCCTAAAAAAGAGTAACTTTCAAGATCTTTTTTTAATGCTATGAAAGCTTAAAAAAAGGACTTTATTTTTACTGATAGTTGACTATCATGGTCATAATTCGACATACGTAAATCAAGATATTGTTAAATGTTTTAAAACATAGAAGTTATTATTTTCTCTGTATGTGACAAAATATCGGCAAGTTCATAAGTAAAGACCTAATATTTATAGATATATATTGCGAACGATTTTATCCTAGCTTTCCGATGACCTAGAGACTTGAAACTTTGAAAATAGGTCAGAACTGGAAGGCAATGCAATATTATGGTGTCATTGAGCTGATCTGATGATGAAGCCGGAAGAAGCCCACAGGAATTCTATGATAAAACCTACAACCCCATCGTGTTTGGGCTCGTTAGAATAGGCATGACGAATTTTTTTTTTATTTTATGTTACATAAATTACCTCTCAAAAAAAGAAACATTGGTAAAATAATTATTTCGCTAGCGTGAAAACTGCCCGAGATATCACAGTTTAAAATGCACACAAATTGGACTCACCCGAAAACGCTCCATACTAACGGCTACCCTAGTTATGACGTCACGCCTAGGTGTTTGTATGCAACGCGTAGGAAAGTTTGGCAGCTATATTAAATATTGTGTTTATCAAAATTGTTTCTTATACAAATTTGCTATAAATTTTATGGATTAATTAAATGTATTATTTATTTTAATATATTTTAAACTTTTTAAATGGACTTGTCCGCCCAACTTTGAAGGGTAATAAAACAAATAATACGCAATATATAAAACCAAGAGGTATACAAGCTACTCTAAAAGTTCAATATGTTTACGGTTTTTATTAGTATTTTGTTATTTTATTCAGTAGTCGTCATCCCTATTGTTTTGACGAGTACTCTAATGGGAGACGAAGTCCAGGGTCTGATGATGAAGCTGACAGACAGAGTATGTTCATTACTTTTAGTCGGAGGATTTTTGTAAAAATATTAACCAAACTGTTTTTCAATTAGGGTTTTTCAAAATGACAAAAAACTGTATGCTCGATAGATAAGATGGCGTTGATAAAAATGTATGTGTCAATGTGATTTTTTTACTCAGCTTCGAAGAGTACTCAGGTAGGCAGGCAAATCTGATGTTACCCTAAAATGTTTCTCTTTGGCCAGATGTCAGCCAGCGAACGCTTATTTGCCTCTTTGGTACAGGCCGTTTATTTTTAAAAGCCAATTTTTACACTTCTATTTCCATCAACGCCATCTAGAGGCAAATAGTTACTATTTTTTTTAAATGTCACTTTGTAAAGCCTTCATTAAGAATAATTGTCCTAAGTCGTGGGCTTTTAAAAAAAATGCTTTTTTGACAGTTGCCTTTCTCATCGAATGTGTTTTTTAATCAATATATTTGTACATGTATCATAGATTCACGTGGACTACATTACCACAGAATAACTATGATACTACCTAATAAATTGTTCGATTTTGGTAGATTATTTTTTGATGTTATTCTAAAATACCCCAGGTGTCCAAGAATGTCACAGCTCAAGGGTGGACACAATGTAACAGTGTTTCCACTACTACTACCTAATATTTGTGATTTTCAGACTCATTAATCTTTTAGTATGTAGAATTTTACCTGAGAGATTAATGCCTATTATAAGTAATTGTTGATTTTAAATCGTTATTGCCTATAAAAGGTACATAACTACGATTTAAAAAAAATTAGACTCATTTATCTTTAAGTCACACACAAATCATTGTACCTGAGATAAACCTATAGGTACTTTTAAAGTCTGAATAATTATGCAATACCTTGAGAAAACCTTTATCGGTTGGAATTCAACAGATTTTGTCATTTACTTGTTCCACTAAATATGAAAATGTCAAAATTAATAACAGTGTTTCATTGTTGGACAGAGGATGTTTCATTGTGTACACCTAGGTGGACACAATGAAACAATTCCCATTTTCTTTTAAAAGTCTTCTTATTGGTTTATGTATCTATTTATTAATGAAACTATAACTGCCATTTTATACCTAATTAAGTAGATTCCGTTCCTCTAAAAACGGAATTCATATCTTTAAAAATGAGAGAAATATGAGACTCAGAGCTTTTGGTGTTGCATTGTTCCACACTGCTCTACGTTTGTATGTATGTGAGTTTTTGTATTGTTACTTGGGACAAGTTTCAATGGTTGTAAAGTAATTTATGCTTACTACATAAGTCAAAACTTGAAAAATTAAACTTTAGTATTTACTTACCTTTTAAAAAAAACTAAAAACCGACTTCAAAAAACCTGCCTCTAAAAAGCAAGAAATAATATTCAAATCATTAGATATGCATTATCATTGTTATATAATAACAACACGTCTATTGAAGTCGGGTGGGGCTGGAGTACAACTTCGTTTTTTTATTCTAAAAGCCCTACCCGACTTCAATATACGTGTGGTTATTATATAACAATGATAATGCATATCTAATGATTTGAATATTATTTCTTGCTTTTTAGAGGCAGGTTATTTGAAGTTGGTTTTTTGTTTTTTAAAACATTTTTTTTTATTTTTAAAACAATTTTTATTTTTTTGTTTTTAGTGTAAGTACCTTCTCTATTAGGTAGTGTAGTGTAAGTATATTATTTGGTAGAAAAATCGGCTCAGTCAAACGTGAGATATTCGCGGAGAAACATACATTCATACAGGTCAAACTGAAAGAGAACCTTATTTTTTTTGAAGTCGGTTAAAAAGACTAAAAGTACCTCTTACCCAACAAAAAGAATCATCTTATTCGGTTCATAAATAACAAAATAGTCAAGTTAGTTGATGCAAAATCATAGTGTTTTCAGGATACCTTGAAAACTACTGAACCGATTTGAAAAAAAAATAAATGGGACCATTTCGCAAAAAAATTGAATCGAACAAAAAAAGAATCATCAAAATCGGTCCATAAATGTCGAAGATACGCGCGAACAACGATAAAAAAAAACATACAATTAAGGATGTAATAAAACAGATGCTTCGTTCGGAGTTATTTTATTAATAAAATACATGTAAAATATTTTTTTTTTCTTACAAAGAGGTTATAAGAAAACTGAATTTCTTAGTGCTCATCACGGTTAGTTCAGAGCCATCACGCCTTATTAGTAAGTTTGAATAGACTAACATACACGTTACTAACATAACAAGTGATGTATAGGTACTTGGTTATTTATAAAGCTGTTGGGTTTTAAAGTAAATGGGAACGGGAACGAGAACGAAAACGGAAACGGGAACGGTACTTACCTACTAATCTCTGAACTAAACTTTTCAATAATTTATACCAATTCGAATTTAATATTTATAACTAAGACAGGACAACGTCTGTCGGGTCAGCTAGTAAAATAAATATTTGAGGGGGCTCCCATACAACAAACGTGATTTTTTAGCCGTTTTTTGGTACGGAACCCTTTGTGTGCGAGTCCGACTCGCACTTGACCGGTTTTTATTTCCTTACCCTCAAAAAATATTTTGTTACAGTAGGTAGGTAATCCTTTCTTTTTAAACTTTGCAAGAGGTAGAGTACAAGAATGTTAATGATGTCATCTCATCAATGAGACTGTAATTGACAATAATAACACATGCCTACTTCCAAATCACGCCAACAGCACTGTTAGCCTATAATCCATTAAATGAAGTAGGTACACAAATACCCTATCTGTGTAATATTTTGTGACTATTTAATTTGGTCGGATACGCGCTAACAGCGCTGTGAGCGTGATTCGGAACGCGGCCACAGTATCATCAAATGTATTTATATTCGTTCGTATACTTCTTACCTACCTACCTACTCGTTACTTCAAATGTGTCACCGAACTTCAGTACCTATGCTTAGGCGTCACTTAAGTCACTTACTTACTTTAAATTAGGCGAATTAATTTGAAGTGGGATATTGTGCTGGCTCAATACGAAATAGAGGCTACTTTTTACAAATTCTTTTACCCAAAGTCGCTCGAACGGCAAAGTACGTAGCAGCGGTGCTCGAAGTACGCAGCAAACAGCGGTGCCCCGGCTCCCACCCCCCCACCCCCCCCCCCCCCCATTTTCTTTTGTGACTTTTACAGGGTGTTGAAAAGAAAAAAATAAAAAGCTGAAAATTCCATTGATGAATTTAGCACAAAACATTATGTACAACAGATACTATTGATCTAAAACATTTAACACTTATTTAACCAATTGTAATATTCTTTTGGAGTTACTAAGGTAACGCTTTAGGTAATAGTCAAATAACAGTATTCCCGTGGACAAAGATGACACAAAAAGCTCAAGTAAGTACATCGGTTACAACTTCATAATCATCATGAAAGTAAAATTTTCAACTTTAATTTTCTTTTCGTCCGATAGCGTTAAAAAAGACAAAAACCTAAATTGTTACTTATGCATCAAACCAAAATGACACAATTTCATGTATTAGGCTAAGTGAATGGTGCAGAAACTATATACGAAAAAAACAAACTTTAATATTTTTAAAAGCTAAAAACTTATCCCGATCGGTCTAAAATGCAAGTTGAAGTGTTTTTAGATACCTATTTTGAAAGACTAATACTTCAAAAAACGAAGGAAGTTCTCAGTTCGGTTGCATTCAACCGAGACCTAAATTAATGGGTGACTGATACTGATGATGATGGGTGACTGGTACTGAGTGGGCAATTATTATACCAATTATGACGTTCACATTTTTAACACGTTTTTATAAGGTTACCTACTTTCTCATTTGTTTGTTTGTATTTTGTCATCTCGATTAGGATAAAAGTCATCTTTTTACGTCCCCTAAAAAATATTGCAATATTGCATAGTCAGTAACAGTATGATACAGGTACGATACGTACGAGTATGTAGGCAAATCAACCCTCAACATTATGTAGTTCAACTTGAATTTTATTAGAAACAGCCTAATGATTCCTACGGACCGACGATATGGTCACCCTACACACTGATTATTCATAATAAATCATAGTAAATAAATTTACTTATTTCTCTAAAACGAATGAAGATATAGTGAAAATATGTTTTCGGGCCGTTTATCGTGATCAAACGGTTACGTAAACTTGCTTATTTTTAATCTTAATACAATTTTCACCAGTATTTTAGACTTAAGCGTGTGGGCCGGAGAGTCGCATGCTTTTAAAACTTTAGATCGCCATATCTTTGTCCCTGTTGCGTTACATGAGCAACAAATGTGTTTGTAGCTGTTACAATGAATATGTAACGGCTACAAATACATCAACCCAGCGGTACAGGCTCCGATTGATCTGGAATTCGACGATTTAACAAAAAACATAACCTCAAAGCATGCGAATCTCCGTGCCACATGCTTTTGTCAATCATTCTGCCGGGAAGCCGGTACAATCGATTTGATATCTGAAATAAGAACGTATATCATCGGTACATTACTTCTAGGTAGTTTTAGAATGGAATTATTCAGTGGCACGGAGATTCGCATGCTCACGTCTGAGTGAGCATGCGAATCTCCGTGCCACTGAATAATTCCATTCTAAAACTACCTAGAAGTAATGTACCGATGATATACGTTCTTATTTCAGATATCAAATCGATTGTACCGGCTTCCCGGCAGAATGATTGACAAAAGCATGTGGCACGGAGATTCGCATGGTTTGAGGTTATGTTTTTTGTTAAATCGTCGAATTCCAGATCAATCGGAGCCTGTACCGCTGGGTTGATGTATTTGTAGCCGTTACATATTCATTGTAACAGCTACAAACACATTTGTTGCTCATGTAACGCAACAGGGACAAAGATATCGCGATCTAAAGTTTTAAAAGCATGCGACTCTCCGGCCCACACACTTAAGTCTAAAATATTGATGAAAATTGCATTAAGATTAAAAATAAGCAGGTTTTTGTAATCGTTTGATCACGATAAACGACCCGAAAACATATTTTCAGAATATCTTTACTCGTTTTAGAGAAATTTGCAAATTTATTTACTATGAACAATCACAGTGTAGGGTTACCATATCGTCGGTCGGTCAGAATCATTAGGCTGTTTCTAGAAAATAGACCGATCGGAATACGTTATTTTGAGGGTATAACCTTCAAGAATTCTAAAGTTTATGAATTCTTGCCTGTCGATACATTGGCATATAATTAGTTTATTTTTGCGTTTTGTGTCACATCTAGCCGATGCATCTTGAGAAATTCGATTATTTGTGGTGGTTATAAATAATTGGACTCTAAGGCGATTCTCCCACTGCCAACGAGCGCCGTCATCGCGGGGCGCGGTTTGGCGTTTCACGCGCGCGGTGACGGCGCAGCGCAACGCCTGTTCGGGCGGTTTTCTCCGCGCCCCCGCGCCATTCGGCGTCTGACGCGTCCACGCCGCTTGTTTTTTAGAGGCATTAAATTTTGAAGTTGTTTTGTTTTAATTTCCAGGTTTTTAGGGTTCCGTACCTCAAAAGGAAAAAAAACTGAACACATATAAAATCACTCATGAGATTAAAACGTCCAGACAAATAATTTAGATTTGGCATCTCGATATTAATGACGGAATTTTAATAACATACGAGTAGGTAGGTACGGTCAACGGCACGCTGGGCTTCCACGACAGCGTAATGATATTCAATCAAATAAATAACAGATTTTTTACAGTTTTGTATAACCTCATGTGCTGCATAATGTACCTACCAAATGGCACTAAAATGGGCGTATATCCAAGCCACGAAACATTTGAAAACCAGAGGAAATCCCGCCATCGTAACGAAACGATCATCGAAAACCAGCCGCGGGGCGCGTCGCAGTGTGTTGTACCCCGCGGTAACGCGCCTGCTGGCGCAAACTGCTCGCGGATCGCCGGCGGCACGCGGCGGTGCGTGCTCACGCGCCGTGGCGTGCCTTGGTGTGTTGGACGAGGCGGTTTTCTGTACAAATTAATGTACTTGCATACAACGTAAAAGACGCGCGTGGGTGCGCCGCGACCGCGCGCGTCGCCAGTGTGAGAACCGTCTAAACTGTCAAAATTGTTTTAAAGTAAAAAGAAACAATAGTATTGTATTTAAGATAGCCTGCGTAGTGTACAAACCTAATTTGTGTCATTTTCGTCCATGGAAACAGACGTGGGACCCGTACATTAATAACACCGTCAAAAAAATATTACAATTTGAAAAACAAGTACCATATACCTCAGATCACTTAAAAATCCCTATGAAATAAATTTGTGCCAAATTAAGGCATGGACTTTTAATATTTTCAATTTTTTTGTTTGTCCGAGCCATTGATGCTTATAAAAAATATTAGTATTATTAGAGTTTACATATTTAATATCTTAAATACATGAGTGATGGACAGAATGAATTTGTGTCATTTTCATGCATGGATAATACCTAGGTAGGTAGGTATTCAAAAAGTTTGCGGTCGAAGCGAGTAGGCGCGGGCGCGTGGCGAGGGACGACGAAGCTCGTCCGTTTCGGTTGGATACTAAGTACGTACATACCTATAAGTCTCACGTCACGATACGAACGAACACGCACCTTTCGTTTGGTTAAGTAGGTACTCTATAGAATTACATCTCCTGTTTTAGAAATTCATACAGATGTACTATGGACAACAACGTCACTTAACCACAACTCTTAAGGTTAAAATCGGTTGCACGCCGCGCCGCCGCCGTCATAACATAATATATTTAGTTCGTGCAGGGGGATACATGCGCACACAATTTTTTTGCTAACTTTTTAAGCGAAGCTGTTGCCCATAGTACATACATATCTGTTCTGTTTCCATTCTAAAACAACCTAGAAGTAATGTACCGACGATATACATTCTTATTTCAGATATCAAATCGATTGTACCGGCTTCCCGGCAGAATGATTGACAAAAACATGTGGGCCGGAGAGTCGCATGCTTTGAGGTTATGTTTTTTGTTAAATCGTCGAATTCCAGATCAATCGGAGCCTGTAGCGGTGGGTTGATGTATTTGTAGCCGTTACATATTTAAGCATGTTCCAGACGGATTAAATCACGCCTCCCAACAGAGGTGACCTTGCTTGATTTAATCCATCTAGACGGCAGATTTAATCCAAATTTCTCCAACCAATCCAAATGACCTTCAACGTCCTTGGTGGAAGGGCGCGAGTTCCAACACAGGCACGGTAATGATATTTATCAGTACTCCAACTTCATATACTGCCCGGCATTTTATTGGCAAGATAAAAACGAGACAAAAGATGTGCAGCGCCACAAATTTTAGTGTTTGTGGCTATTGCGCATCTTTTGTCTCATCTTTCTCTTGCCAATTTATATGCAAGTGTCATCTGTACAAATAGTCGAAAAGCGAGTCGTACCTACGCGCCTCGGCCCTCGAGTTCAGTCTGCAGTCTGCACTCGGTACACAAACAGTCGCGAATGCGCCGCAGTGATGAACGAAAGATGTACGAGGTAATAAATATAATAGAAAAAATACTATAAAATATCGACTCAGCCCTCGCAGTTCAGACGGGCTCAAATGGCTCGGCTGCTACGGGTTACGGGTGAGTCAATTTTTTCTAGTATTTTTAGGGTTCCGTAGCCTAAATGGCAAAAAACGGAACCCTTATAGATTCGTCATGTCTGTCTGTCTATCTGTCCTTCTGTCACAGCCATTTTATTCCAAAAGTATTAATATTACACAATTGAACCTTGGTTGGTAGATGTATTCTGTTAACCGCTTAACGATTTTAACACAAAAATAACAAAAATAAAGATTAAGGGGGGGCTCTCCATACATGGAACTGAAACTGCGAACGTGTGAGGTGTCAATAGATAGGTCTTTAAAATTGACATTGAGGTTTTTAAGACATTTTTTTCTCAAAGTCTAAGGTTTGAAAGATATACTCCTCCAAAGTGGTAAAATGTTTATCCTCCCCCCCCCCCTTTAACTTTTGAAATAAGAAAGTGAAAAATCTAAAAAACATATATGCTGCATGTAGGTCTTAATAATTACTTTCAATAAAAAATGGTTTAAATGAGATATAGTAATTAGTTTTTCAGATATAGCACATTTTCCATAACCGCAAATATAACTTTGTCATTCATAACAACACTGAAAAACAAAGTTATTTTTGCAGACGAAAAATTATAATGGTATTAAATATGGTGTGGTATAAGGTATCTACGGAACCGTACGGCGTGTTGCCCAAAACGCACTTGGCCGGGTTTTTTTCTATTATATTTATTACCTTAATATAGAAATAACATTCTGAATGCCAAAAGTCTAAAAATTCAATAGGTACTATTGATTGAAATATAAGTTCTTACTATTGCAAAGTGCAGATTGTGCTGTTTTTATTATAAATATACTATAACCAACTAAAAAATATATATAACCAATAATCCAGAGATACCTTACATTTTTAAATACCTGGAAAGTCCGAAAGCTAAGATTAAGTATACTTAAAATATTATATAATACGTAGGTATTGTACTAAGGATTATTAAATAATTTGTTTCTCCCATCAATAATGTATTTTTTTTTTTTTTTTTATTTTACCATTAGTTTTGTTAATCTAGTTATATTATTGCCTTAAAATTAATTGATTGAACCAGCGCGGGTTTATTTAGGTAATTATTTCAAGGACAGGTCCGAGTTACAGTACTGATAGATATCTTTACCGTGGAATGGGAAAGAGTGTCGGCGCTAGGGTTGCCAACATGTCTAAGGCGAAATACAGTATTTTTCAAATAAGGCTAAAAAAATTAGTACACTTTAAAATAATATAGTAGTTTATGGAAAAGGCAAAAATTAGGCAAATATATTATTATATTTTACTTTTTATAAAAACTATATTTTTTGAACTTTTTGCATTTTTGAACAATGTTTTGGTCAAAATCATAAACCATAAATAAAACAATCATGAATCAAAATAAAAGTCTCATATTATTTTCTACCATTAATATTAATTAAATATAAGTAAATTAAAAACTCGTTTTTAACTTACTTACGATTGTATCAGTATTACTGATTAAGTTAAGACATGAAAGAAATTCGTCCATGGTTAAGATTAAGATATATTTCGTCCATGGATTAAGATTTAATTAAGTTGTCAATTTTATATTGACAAGTTTGGAACGCAATAAGACAGATAGATACGTTCAGAATTCAGATACAATACACTATACACATAGTATTTGTTATATGGTGTGACTATACACTACACGCTATAGAATCAGTCAAAATTCACGATCACAAATTAAAAAAAAAAGAAACATTTGTTTCTTAGCGATCGATGTTGAAAATATAGTATTTTTGCGTACTATATATTTCTTCAATAGTATATAGCACGCAGACCCGAAACATAGTATAATACGACATATTATTATAGTATGGTTGGCAGCCCTAGTTGGCGGCGCTTGGATGTAAACTCGTGTAGCCGCAACACAATCCACGGATGGAAACCACGCCCCCATCAAGCTTCCACCAAGGTGACCTTGGTTGGGAGGCGTGATTAAATCCGTCTGGAACGTGCTTTATTGTAACAGCTACAAACACATTCGTTGCTCATGTAACGCAATAGCGACCTAAAGTTTTAAAAGCATGCGACTCTCCGGCCCACACGCTTAAGTCTAAAATATTGGTGAAAATTGTATTATGATTAAAAATAAGCAGGTTTTCGTAACCGTATATAATAGGTCTTTACCTATGAAATTGCCGATTTGTATGGAGAATTTTCAAGAAGTTGCATTTTTCATACTAGCATTTTCTTTGTTCATTTAACAACCGTTAACACTCTTGTAACAAAACTTTTATGTACTAATGTTTGAACACTATGCTAACCTATTCCATTTACGATAGGCGAAAAAAATAAGTTTTGGCTAAGTTACAACCCCTCCGGTCACCCTTTTTTGGCTCACAAAAAAAGAGTAACTTTCAAGATCTTTTTTTAATGCTATGAAAGCTTAAAAAAAGGACTTTATTTTTACTGATAGTTGACTATCATGGTCATAATTCGACATACGTAAATCAAGATATTGTTAAATGTTTTAAAACATAGAAGTTATTATTTTCTCTGTATGTGACAAAATATCGGCAAGTTCATAAGTAAAGACCTAATATTTATAGATATATATTGCGAACGATTTTATCCTAGCTTTCCGATGACCTAGAGACTTGAAACTTTGAAAATAGGTCAGAACTGGAAGGCAATGCAATATTATGGTGTCATTGAGCTGATCTGATGATGAAGCCGGAAGAAGCCCACAGGAATTCTATGATAAAACCTACAACCCCATCGTGTTTGGGCTCGTTAGAATAGGCATGACGAATTTTTTTTTTATTTTATGTTACATAAATTACCTCTCAAAAAAAGAAACATTGGTAAAATAATTATTTCGCTAGCGTGAAAACTGCCCGAGATATCACAGTTTAAAATGCACACAAATTGGACTCACCCGAAAACGCTCCATACTAACGGCTACCCTAGTTATGACGTCACGCCTAGGTGTTTGTATGCAACGCGTAGGAAAGTTTGGCAGCTATATTAAATATTGTGTTTATCAAAATTGTTTCTTATACAAATTTGCTATAAATTTTATGGATTAATTAAATGTATTATTTATTTTAATATATTTTAAACTTTTTAAATGGACTTGTCCGCCCAACTTTGAAGGGTAATAAAACAAATAATACGCAATATATAAAACCAAGAGGTATACAAGCTACTCTAAAAGTTCAATATGTTTACGGTTTTTTTAGTATTTTGTTATTTTATTCAGTAGTCGTCATCCCTATTGTTTTGACGAGTACTCTAATGGGAGACGAAGTCCAGGGTCTGATGATGAAGCTGACAGACAGAGTATGTTCATTACTTTTAGTCGGAGGATTTTTGTAAAAATATTAACCAAACTGTTTTTCAATTAGGGTTTTTCAAAATGACAAAAAACTGTATGCTCGATAGATAAGATGGCGTTGATAAAAATGTATGTGTCAATGTGATTTTTTTACTCAGCTTCGAAGAGTACTCAGGTAGGCAGGCAAATCTGATGTTACCCTAAAATGTTTCTCTTTGGCCAGATGTCAGCCAGCGAACGCTTATTTGCCTCTTTGGTACAGGCCGTTTATTTTTAAAAGCCAATTTTTACACTTCTTTCCATCAACGCCATCTAGAGGCAAATAGTTACTATTTTTTTTAAATGTCACTTTGTAAAGCCTTCATTAAGAATAATTGTCCTAAGTCGTGGGCTTTTAAAAAAAATGCTTTTTTGACAGTTGCCTTTCTCATCGAATGTGTTTTTTAATCAATATATTTGTACATGTATCATAGATTCACGTGGACTACATTACCACAGAATAACTATGATACTACCTAATAAATTGTTCGATTTTGGTAGATTATTTTTTGATGTTATTCTAAAATACCCCAGGTGTCCAAGAATGTCACAGCTCAAGGGTGGACACAATGTAACAGTGTTTCCACTACTACTACCTAATATTTGTGATTTTCAGACTCATTAATCTTTTAGTATGTAGAATTTTACCTGAGAGATTAATGCCTATTATAAGTAATTGTTGATTTTAAATCGTTATTGCCTATAAAAGGTACATAACTACGATTTAAAAAAAATTAGACTCATTTATCTTTAAGTCACACACAAATCATTGTACCTGAGATAAACCTATAGGTACTTTTAAAGTCTGAATAATTATGCAATACCTTGAGAAAACCTTTATCGGTTGGAATTCAACAGATTTTGTCATTTACTTGTTCCACTAAATATGAAAATGTCAAAATTAATAACAGTGTTTCATTGTTGGACAGAGGATGTTTCATTGTGTACACCTAGGTGGACACAATGAAACAATTCCCATTTTCTTTTAAAAGTCTTCTTATTGGTTTATGTATCTATTTATTAATGAAACTATAACTGCCATTTTATACCTAATTAAGTAGATTCCGTTCCTCTAAAAACGGAATTCATATCTTTAAAAATGAGAGAAATATGAGACTCAGAGCTTTTGGTGTTGCATTGTTCCACACTGCTCTACGTTTGTATGTATGTGAGTTTTTGTATTGTTACTTGGGACAAGTTTCAATGGTTGTAAAGTAATTTATGCTTACTACATAAGTCAAAACTTGAAAAATTAAACTTTAGTATTTACTTACCTTTTAAAAAAAACTAAAAACCGACTTCAAAAAACCTGCCTCTAAAAAGCAAGAAATAATATTCAAATCATTAGATATGCATTATCATTGTTATATAATAACAACACGTCTATTGAAGTCGGGTGGGGCTGGAGTACAACTTCGTTTTTTTATTCTAAAAGCCCTACCCGACTTCAATATACGTGTGGTTATTATATAACAATGATAATGCATATCTAATGATTTGAATATTATTTCTTGCTTTTTAGAGGCAGGTTATTTGAAGTTGGTTTTTTGTTTTTTAAAACATTTTTTTTTATTTTTAAAACAATTTTTATTTTTTTGTTTTTAGTGTAAGTACCTTCTCTATTAGGTAGTGTAGTGTAAGTATATTATTTGGTAGAAAAATCGGCTCAGTCAAACGTGAGATATTCGCGGAGAAACATACATTCATACAGGTCAAACTGAAAGAGAACCTTCTTTTTTTTGAAGTAGGTTAAAAAGACTAAAAGTACCTCTTACCCAACAAAAAGAATCATCTTATTCGGTTCATAAATAACAAAATAGTCAAGTTAGTTGATGCAAAATCATAGTGTTTTCAGGATACCTTGAAAACTACTGAACCGATTTGAAAAAAAAATAAATGGGACCATTTCGCAAAAAAATTGAATCGAACAAAAAAAGAATCATCAAAATCGGTCCATAAATGTCGAAGATACGCGCGAACAACGATAAAAAAAAACATACAATTAAGGATGTAATAAAACAGATGCTTCGTTCGGAGTTATTTTATTAATAAAATACATGTAAAATATTTTTTTTTTTCTTACAAAGAGGTTATAAGAAAACTGAATTTCTTAGTGCTCATCACGGTTAGTTCAGAGCCATCACGCCTTATTAGTAAGTTTGAATAGACTAACATACACGTTACTAACATAACAAGTGATGTATAGGTACTTGGTTATTTATAAAGCTGTTGGGTTTTAAAGTAAATGGGAACGGGAACGAGAACGAAAACGGAAACGGGAACGGTACTTACCTACTAATCTCTGAACTAAACTTTTCAATAATTTATACCAATTCGAATTTAATATTTATAACTAAGACAGGACAACGTCTGTCGGGTCAGCTAGTAAAATAAATATTTGAGGGGGCTCCCATACAACAAACGTGATTTTTTAGCCGTTTTTTGGTACGGAACCCTTTGTGTGCGAGTCCGACTCGCACTTGACCGGTTTTTATTTCCTTACCCTCAAAAAATATTTTGTTACAGTAGGTAGGTAATCCTTTCTTTTTAAACTTTGCAAGAGTCTACCTCTTGACAAGAATGTTAATGATGTCATCTCATCAATGAGACTGTAATTGACAATAATAACACATGCCTACTTCCAAATCACGCCAACAGCACTGTTAGCCTATAATCCATTAAATGAAGTAGGTACACAAATACCCTATCTGTGTAATATTTTGTGACTATTTAATTTGGTCGGATACGCGCTAACAGCGCTGTGAGCGTGATTCGGAACGCGGCCACAGTATCATCAAATGTATTTATATTCGTTCGTATACTTCTTACCTACCTACCTACTCGTTACTTCAAATGTGTCACCGAACTTCAGTACCTATGCTTAGGCGTCACTTAAGTCACTTACTTACTTTAAATTAGGCGAATTAATTTGAAGTGGGATATTGTGCTGGCTCAATACGAAATAGAGGCTACTTTTTACAAATTCTTTTACCCAAAGTCGCTCGAACGGCAAAGTACGTAGCAGCGGTGCTCGAAGTACGCAGCAAACAGCGGTGCCCCGGCTCCCACCCCCCCCACCCCCCCCCCCCCCCATTTTCTTTTGTGACTTTTACAGGGTGTTGAAAAGAAAAAAATAAAAAGCTGAAAATTCCATTGATGAATTTAGCACAAAACATTATGTACAACAGATACTATTGATCTAAAACATTTAACACTTATTTAACCAATTGTAATATTCTTTTGGAGTTACTAAGGTAACGCTTTAGGTAATAGTCAAATAACAGTATTCCCGTGGACAAAGATGACACAAAAAGCTCAAGTAAGTACATCGGTTACAACTTCATAATCATCATGAAAGTAAAATTTTCAACTTTAATTTTCTTTTCGTCCGATAGCGTTAAAAAAGACAAAAACCTAAATTGTTACTTATGCATCAAACCAAAATGACACAATTTCATGTATTAGGCTAAGTGAATGGTGCAGAAACTATATACGAAAAAAACAAACTTTAATATTTTTAAAAGCTAAAAACTTATCCCGATCGGTCTAAAATGCAAGTTGAAGTGTTTTTAGATACCTATTTTGAAAGACTAATACTTCAAAAAACGAAGGAAGTTCTCAGTTCGGTTGCATTCAACCGAGACCTAAATTAATGGGTGACTGATACTGATGATGATGGGTGACTGGTACTGAGTGGGCAATTATTATACCAATTATGACGTTCACATTTTTAACACGTTTTTATAAGGTTACCTACTTTCTCATTTGTTTGTTTGTATTTTGTCATCTCGATTAGGATAAAAGTCACCTTTTTACGTCCCCTAAAAAATATTGCAATATTGCATAGTCAGTAACAGTATGATAGTAGGTACGATACGTACGAGTATGTAGGCAAATCAACCCTCAACATTATGTAGTTCAACTTGAATTTTATTAGAAACAGCCTAATGATTCCTACGGACCGACGATATGGTCACCCTACACACTGATTATTCATAATAAATCATAGTAAATAAATTTACTTATTTCTCTAAAACGAATGAAGATATAGTGAAAATATGTTTTCGGGCCGTTTATCGTGATCAAACGGTTACGTAAACTTGCTTATTTTTAATCTTAATACAATTTTCACCAGTATTTTAGACTTAAGCGTGTGGGCCGGAGAGTCGCATGCTTTTAAAACTTTAGATCGCCATATCTTTGTCCCTGTTGCGTTACATGAGCAACAAATGTGTTTGTAGCTGTTACAATGAATATGTAACGGCTACAAATACATCAACCCAGCGGTACAGGCTCCGATTGATCTGGAATTCGACGATTTAACAAAAAACATAACCTCAAACCATGCGAATCTCCGTGCCACATGCTTTTGTCAATCATTCTGCCGGGAAGCCGGTACAATCGATTTGATATCTGAAATAAGAACGTATATCATCGGTACATTACTTCTAGGTAGTTTTAGAATGGAATTATTCAGTGGCACGGAGATTCGCATGCTCACAAGTCTGAGGGCCTATTATAGTACGAGTTGTGTTTCTCACAACTCTGTTTGAAAGAGAGGAAATCATGCAAGTGAGTGAACGAGTGAAAGAGAGAAAATGATAGTTAACTATTCGCAAAGTGAAGTGAGAGCAAAAACCCAACTCGTACTAGGCCCTAAGAAACAGAAGAAACCTTAGAGGAGGGAAGTCCAGACCAGTGTTGCCAACGTCAATTTACAGCCGGCCGTGTAAATTCAACAAAAAAGCCGTGTCATGACTCATGTATGAGATAAATCTGAGTTCGGCCGTGTCAAAAATAAAAATACAATTTAATACTTGAACAGAGTATTAAAGTGAATAAATCTCTAGTATTTTCGTTATTTTGTTGATATTTTTGTTTATTTTTCGTACTTATTGTTAGGTGGTTAAAATTTTCTGCAATCACTGTTATTCATTCACACAATCATTACTAATAAGTAGCAACTAGCAAGCTACATTCATTACTCTTTAGTAATTCTTTTGATAATAGCAACCCATTTTATGGTTGACGTGAATAGCTTATTCCTTTTTTTAGGGTTATTATTATTCACGGAGATATTAAAGTCATAAACATAAACTCTAAGCTCTTTATGAGGCTCGCGTTCATTATAAGACTCCAGATTTTTTGATGGCTCGAGCTCTTTTGATAGGTTCGAGCTCTTTTGAAGGCTTGAACTCTTTTGAAGCCTCAAGCTCGAGGCGTGGCTCAGAGAGCTCGTTTCTAGGCTAGGCTCGGGCTTACGAGCCTACCGAGCTCACCAAGTCCTGCCAATTCGACTCGAGTCTTCATAAGTAGAACTCGACGACTCGAGTTTTGTACATCACTATTCACTCGTGTCAACCGCGTAGACCGTGTACCAACGCGTCCGTACTCATGACACGAGGCTTATTTATAAAAATATTGTTATTACTTATGTACCCTTCATGTTTGAATTCAAATATGTATTTAATATTTATTTAAAATTTATATTATATTATTGCGTTAGATATTTATATTTTAGGTATTAGAGCCTGAGCACACTTGTGATTAAACTATCGGCCGACTATCGGTCGACTGCGAATTAGTATGGACGGCCGACAGTTTGATCACGAAACTGTCGGCCATCAGTACTGAATGCGATAGTCGGCCGATAGTGTGATCACAAGTGTGCCTGCGCACTAAGTGTGTCTTGTATTTTTATTTTTATAGATTGTTTTGCACTTTACGTCACCTGCTTATTTATCCATCTCTTCCACGTTCTGAGTTGACTGCAAGAGATCTTTTTTAGAGATATGTCAATCTTTGCTTACACGTTTCAATTATATTTGTGTTAATGTATTTTTTATGTACAATAAAGAGTATAATAATTAGTCACAATTAGGTTAATATTTTAATTGACTAATATTTTAGTCATGACTAACTTCGATCACGATTAAAATAAATCAAACTAACTAATCGATTGAAAAAGTAATCGATTAATGCCAACACTGATCAAAGGCTAGGTATTTTATATTGCTTAATTTGGTTACTAAGTAATTCAGGTCCACACCAAAAAGAAACATTTCCATCATAAATGATTTTTTAGAAAATGGCAAAACACTGGTTCTTATAGAAGTTGATTTTATTTACTGTACTTGATTTTCAAAATAAATTCTGTGCCCAATACTGAATTTCTAGGCATATTCATGTTCATATTTTACGAATTAAATGCTGTAAACTTTTGAAATGAAATTTGAAAATGGAAGACGACCCGTCTCACAACCATTGTTACACTTTGGTGTGATCAGTGGGAAATATTACATTTTGTTTGAACGGTGATGGAAATGTTACTTTTTGGTGTGGACCACCACTAATGTTCATTAATTAGATCAAGTAAGTATACATAAAGTGCAGAGGGCTTAGTACGACTTGATGTTTTTACTTTTCACTATCGAAAACTATCGGATATGCTGCTCATAGTCAATGTGAGTGAAAGAGAGAAAACGATAGTTTTCGATAGCGAAAAGTGAAAACATCAACTCGCACTAAGCCCTCTGAAGTTTAATTACCTACTGTGAGTCGAGTTTAATCAAATTTCAACGCCAAGGATTAGTATTTATATGTCGCAGTGTCATTACAAAATATCGATAACTATGTGGTTTACCACATCACTACTTACACGTGCCAACAAGCGCATTTCTACGGTGGCATATTATTGATATGAAACCACAGACCATACAACAATGTATGAAACGGTCATCTGTAATTCGGTGTAGGCTGACTGCTAATTGATATCAATCAAAAGGAAGGATGCGCCCATCCGAATGTTTTGCTTTATGATTCCTTCATAAACTGAATCGCTTCGAGCAACAAAGGCTTTGTTTCGTCACAAAGGGAGAAGCCTTAGCGATTATTACTCTATTCAAATTATTCTGGCATTTTTTGCGGGGGGAGGGAAATGCACACAAGTGCAGTTCCGCATACCCACATACAAAAACAACACTGTAATGACGACGCTCACACATAAAAAATAAAACAAAACAGCAAAAATTTGTGTACGGATGAGTCACACATCAAAATATGACACGTTATTGACATAAAGGGCTGGGCTCAACTGTCGATGCAGCAATATCGATACGGAAAAAGGATAAAGGTTACAAACTCAATCATTTTACGATGGGGTGAATAACAACAAAGAGGTCATTTTTATACGCTCGAGCTTTATACAAAAATCTTGAGAGTGTAGGTAGGTGATTAGGTTGGGATTAATGTATACCCAGGGAAGTTGGGCTCAGGCTGCTGACACTGAACATCGCTCCATGACAGTACTGCTATCTGCACACCCAACAATTTGAATTTTGAAAGATACCGACCGACTGTTGAATAAAAAAATAGCAAACTGATTTTGATAATGTCGTCAATATAGTAAAATATATCATTATTTTTTTAAGAAACTGTACATTCAATGTCTCAAAAATGGCTTCATCATCCCTGATTTATCATAATATGATACCTCATTCGAGGTGGTAGGTATATTGAAGGAGATATGATTTTTTCTGAAGTGCGGCGGCGCGAAACTTTGAATGCCACCCCTCCTTACCTACCAAGGGGGGGTACCTACCATCCATCTCTCTTAGCGTGGTTGTTTTATGTCATTGGAAAACTTCTAATTTTACGCATGGGTCGGTCATGGGATGGGTGACCAAAAATGTATTATCTCGAGCTCCTCCGTGCCTCGGAAGGCACGTTAAGCCGTTGGTCCCGGCTGCATTTGCAGTCGTTAACACCCATCAATTCGCATTGGGCCCGCGTGGTAGGTTATCGCCCATCTTCCCACCTATAAGGAAGGCCTGTGCCCCAGTAGTGGGGACATTAAAAATGGCTGATGGTCAACTATAAATACTAAGTATAAAGTACTGTTAGGTACCTATTTGCTTTCTCGCAGTCAATGGTAAAAAGTAGAGTACACAACACAACTCGTGAAAAAAAATTTCATCTCGGTTCTTTGTATACCTCGAACTAAATTCCCTTTTTATTCACTTGTTGTATAATCTACTATTTCGAAATTTATTTCGCGATATCTGTCGCGTCGCGCTCACATCAGTGCAAAGCAAATCATGCAAACATCTCGCAAATGTATTTGACGCATAATCAGGGCCAGATTGACCAACACTTTATCGACAAACATTATTTAACGGTAACATCACTAAGTTGCCCATCGGCGAGAACTCGGATTTATCTAGCGACGGATCTGAAATTTGTACGGACGAGCCATGAACTAGCAGACCCGATGTCACTGAACAAATTTGACAACTAATCAAGAATAAAATATACGAATTTAATGTTTAAATGTAAACAAATAGCAATAATACGATAAAAATTTACTTTTATGTGAAATGTAACACCGTCTTTTTGTATACTTGATGTTCAAGACCTCTTTTAACAGCAAAAAACTCATAAATTCGACATTTTAAACACAGCAGCGTTCACATGCGCGACTGGACTCGGTCTAGAAAGAAATCCGGGCGCAACTGGTTTTACTAATGCGTATGCCCATTTGGGCTTGTACTTCGGCAGAGGGGAACGCTTCGTATGGCTTCTCTTTCTTTAGAAGCCCGTCTTACTCTAAGCTGAATCGCGATGAAATTAATTTCATCTAAGTTAGTACCTACCTACCTATACAATTTTGTAATTATAGTTCAAGGCAGCCCATTTTTCTTATTTTATAGGTACCAGAATGGGTGATCTCCTTTCTCAATCGATTTTGAACCTAATGTTCAGAATCTTAAGGATGAATAAGATGATATTAAATCATTTGGAAAGAATTAACAGTAGGTAACACTAGAAAATAAGTATGTACCTACAGTCGCCTGCACTTCAGACTACCACAATATTTAAAATAACTACAAACGGTTTTGAACTTAATGCTCAAGCATTATGGTTGAAAGTCGATTGGAGAATTTTGACAGTTTTGTGTAGTCTACAGTGCAGCCGTCCGTACATACATACATACCTACAAGTAGGCATTGAAATACCGTTAAGGCGCGGTGGTAGTGAATGTGGCGCCGCCACTATATTTATATTTATTACTCGTAAACCAAGTCAATATTTAAAAAAAGCACAAGTAATAATCTCTTAAATTGTCTCTAATATTTTTTGAATAACTCTTCAACAGTTTTCATTCTTTCTGTAAGTTTTAACATCAATTTTAGCTCAAAGTGGCCACTTTTGGCAATTATGGATTTTAAAACTTACAGAATGAATGATAACTGTTGAAGAGTTATTCAAAAAATATTAGAGACAATTTAAGAGATTATCACTTGTGCTTTTTTAAATATTGACTTGGTTTACAAGTAATAAAAATAAATGTAGTGGCGGCGCTAGTTGTACTACCAACAGCGCCTTAAAAAAATAACGATAAATAAAAACTAACGTAAAAATACCGTTAAAACATTTTATCGGTAAATTTACCGGTAAAAATAACGTTAAAAATATTTTACCTGTAAAATTAGCGTTAAATATAGCGTTAAACTTTACCGGTAAAATTATCGCTAGAAAAATAACGTTATTAATCGGAATAACGTTAAAATTAACGTTAATTACTGAAATAACGTTAATTTCAATGTAACGTTATCTAAATTAACGTTATTTATTGACATAACGTTAATTTTAAAATTAACAAGTAAGTAAAAAATAACGTTATATTAAAAAATAACGTTATCATTCCCTGCCTACAAGGTAAAAAAGTAGGTTAGGGTGGTATTCCATTCCACTTATCAAAGAGTATCTATCATAAACTAGGTATATATATATTACCTATACTAAAATATCACCTATATATTGCACAAAGATCTATGATAAGTGGAATACCATTATACCACCCGTAGGTACCTATTATCGATTTAAAAGGTTTAGGTACCTTCGCCGAGGAATCAATTTCTAAGCAATAAAATACCTAGGTTAACAAAACATATGGTAAAAACAGAAAACTAAAAAAAAAGCTAAATACCTACTACCTATCTAAAGGGAAAATCAAATTAGTTTGAAATCCTTCTGGCCATAGTTAATTGGTAATACCTACCTATATAATAATAATAATAATAATAATAATAAAAAAATAAGTATTTTAATTTTATCTTAATCTTATTTTTTGGACTATCCGGGTATTTAAAAATGTTTATTTTTATTTTATTTTATTGCTTTTGCGGAAAACTTACAGCTACTACAGAGTTTAGTATGGTATAGTAATGTCACAGTAAAGCCAATTACAAGTTTTCACATATAGGTAGTTTTGTCTGGATTTATTTGTAATTTAAATATAATATAAACAGCACAATCTGCACTTTCCCATATAATAATTACCTACTTGTATTTCAATCAATAGTACAGTCAGTGGCACGAATCATGAAATCGGGTGGGGATTGCGCGGAACGCGTATTTTGGGTATGCGTTGCGGTGAGGGGCGCGGGCGGCGGGAGAGGGGCGCGCGCTATTGGTCTCTCACAAGAGCACATGCGCGAACTTATCCCCACTCCGTCGAAAAATATTCATGATTCGTGCCACTGACTGTAGGTACTTACGTAAATCTTTCGTTCGTCACTGCGGCGCATTCGCGACTGTTGTATACCGAGTGCAGACCGAACTCGAGGCGCATGGGTATGGCGCATAGGTATAGGTATAGGTACGTTAGTAAATGACTGCAAACTGGCGTCAATATGACACCATTTGTCTGACGTCCGTAGGAGGTCAGTGCAAGAACGTCTGAAGGACGTCCGATTTTGGTCTCTTGAAGGACGTCCGTCGGAGGTCAGTTCAAGGACGTCTCATGGACGTCCGTTCTTTGACCGAATATCTTTACGTCAGTAAATGACTGCAAACTGGCGTCAATATGACACCATTTGTCTGACGTCCGTAGGAGGTCAGTGCAAGAACGTCTCATGGACGTCAGTTCTTTGACCGTATATTTCCACGTCAGTAAATGACTGAAAACTGGCGTCAATATGACACCATTTGTCTGACGTCCGTCGGAGGTCAGTGCAAGAACGTGTCATGGACGTCAGTTCTTTGACCGTATATCTCCACGTCAGTAAATGACTGCAAACTGGCGTCAATATGACACCATTAAAATTCAAAATTCAAAATTCAAAATTCAAATTAATTTATTCAGTCTAGGCTGTTACAAGCACTTGTGAATGTCATAGAAGCTACGCCATCGGTTCGCAAACCCTAAGCGGGAGACCTTGTAACGAGAAGAACCGGCAAGAAACTCGTCAAGGGCTGCTTTTTTCTCCCTGTATATTTCATACAGAGTCGTCAAGATTGAAAAATGAGCTCCACATTTAAAGTGAGGTCATTTTCCATCACAATAGTTATCAAAAGGTTACACACAATGGGTAGTTAGGTTAAAATTAAATATCTACTATATTCAGTTAGATAATCGTGAGAGTAAATAACTTTCAACTAGTTTAGAAATCACTCTGTCTGCTACTCTAACAAAAAAAACACTTGATACAAGACATAAAAATAAAACGCAATTCTTACAATTCAATATGCGTTAAGATAGGTACTCAGAAGCAGACCCATTCCCACTGGCAGCACCCGTTCACGAGCATGACGCATGGACCAGCCATCGCTTCGCTCAACCATATTTGAGGGAACGTAACGACCCGCCCCACACGACACCACCGCAGAAATGATTAAAGAGAGCATGACATACTTAGGCTACCCATCCTAAGGCACTGAATTGAAAACTAATATCCAAAAGCTTTTCATAGGCCTTTACTTACAAAACTATAGACAAAAAAATACGAAAACATCGTGATAACGAAAGCCAAATAATCATTTTGGTCATTAGCAATAAAAAAGTGAGAAATCAAAACAAGGATTAGTTATTAATTCTATGTTTTGAGTAAGAAGTGCCATACTGATTGATAATATTAAACAGGAAAAAAAAATATGCGACGCCCTTAGTACAAGCAGACAGAAGCAGACCCATTCCCACTGGCAGCACCCGTTCACGAGCATGACGCATGAACCAGCCATCGTTTCGCTCAACCATATTTGAGGGAACGTAACGACCCGCCTCACACGACACCACCGCAGAAATGTTTAAAGTGAGCATGACATACTAAAGCATTTGTCTGACGTCCGTAGGAGGTCAGTGCAAGAATGTCTGAAGGACGTCCGATTTTGGTCACTTGAAGGACGTCCGTCGGAGGTCAGTTCAAGGACGTCTCATGGACGTCCGTTCTTTGACCGAATATCTTTATGTCAGTAAATAACTGAAACTTGGCGTCAATATGACACCATTTGTCTGACGTCCGTAGGAGGTCAGTGATAGAACGTCTCATGGACGTCAGTTCTTTGACCGTATATCTCCACGTCAGTAAATGACTGCAAACTGGCGTCAATATGACACCATTTGTCTGACGTTCGTAGGAGGTCAGTGCAAGAACGTCTGAAGGACGTCCGATTTTGGTCACTTGAAGGACGTCCGTCGGAGGTCAGTTCAAGGACGTCTCATGGACGTCCGTTCTTTGACCGAATATCTTTACGTCAGTAAATGACTGAAAATTGGCGTCAATATGACACCATTTGTCTGACGTCCGTAGGAGGTCAGTGCAAGAACGTCTCATGGACGTCAGTTCTTTGACCGTATATTTCCACGTCAGTAAATGACTGAAAATTGGCGTCAATATGACATCATTTGTCTGACGTCCGTAGGAGGTCAGTTCAAGAACGTCTCATGGACGTCCGATTTTGGTCATTTGACGTCCGCGTCCTAAAATGCCCCGAAATTGACGTCATTATGACTACCCTGTGCTACCTGGGTAGCGAGAAATAAATTTAATTAAGATGAGGGCGCCTCTTTGAGGCCTACAGAGGATACAGGGCCCTTAAGGCTCCGTTATGCGAAATCATTTGTCTCTGTCTTTTTCTTTACATGTAAAGAGTATGGAAAATAACCTCACTGCTGCACTTTTTCGATGTTTTTCGTTGTTTTTTCATCATTATCTTTAGCACAATTATCTTTTTTGAAAAAAAATTATTGGAGCAACTGCACTGTGCGTTAAAAGTGTATTTTGATATAGAATTCAATACGTTTCCGCTATTATTTATGCCAAAAATATGGCCCGCGACAAGCGCTTTTGATGATATTCTGTTTTTTTTTAACAATCATCTGTGAGGTTTATACGCAATTTAATACTTGTAGCTACTAGATAATCTTTTTAGCTTGTCGTATGTTTTTTTTTGTGGCTACAACTTTAGGTTATCTATAGAAAAATATGGCCCGCGCAAACCATGTTGTCCTATTATGGCCCCTTAAATAAGGTAAAGTTTTCTCATTTACTTAATCCACATAGCGTCGGCGAAGAGTGAAAACCTCGTAAATCCTCTTTCGTGTCTAGAACACTTTTGCCGAACTTTTCGTCCCTCATGAGTCTCATGACCAGCTTCTGTCATTGACGAGGTTTTTATAAAATGCAATAGATGGCGTTGTACATGTTTAAATGGAATATGAGTGGGATAGAGTCGTGAGATAAGACGTTTTCTGACAAAAATTGCAAAAAAAAATTCTAGATAAAAATGAGATTTACGAGGTTTTCACTCTTCGCCGACGGTACTTTACTTCGTTTGAAACGTTGCAAATGCAATGCAAATAATACCTACCCATTATTTTGCAAACATTTATATCGACACAGTAACACCTCAAGCCAGTCGTATTATACGTCGATATACCTGCAAGAACATTCGCTTATCAGCATTGATATCAGTCAGACAGGAGGGCTTGTTCCGTCGATACTGATATCGTATCTGCCTACCTGGTTATTTCTATTGAATTATTTGATACAAGTCAACATGCTCGGTCCTATTGCAAGGATTTCGAACCAGAATGGGCGAAATCTGGTGAAGAACTTCGTCAGAAATGGTTCGAACGGTGGAGTACCAGGGGAGGTAAGTCATTTTTTTATTACGTAACAGTGATGTGTATCCTACTTCACAAATAGACTAAGTACACATGGTTTTATGGGAAATATTTATTGGCAAAGCGATAATCGATGGTATATTGAAAACAAACATGCATGTTTACTATTCAGCCAGGCAGTCATAGCATAGGTGTACATACGTGGAAAATTATGACCATTTCGGTTTGGTTAATAATTAACCTACTTTTTATGTATACCTACTCAAAAAACGCGTAGGTAACATTTCTATAACTTTTAGTTAATAATTTAATTAGGTGGGTAGGAAAGACCTTTACTGGGCTGACAATAAAATTTCAAGATGAAAATGTTAGGTACCTATTAAGTAGGTACCTACCTACTACCTACTACCCCGTCAATCCATGTTAACGTGATCCGCAACTAAAAATGTCATGAAACAAGTAAATTCTAGTTGGTAATCTAATATATAAGGTCTTTACCTATGAAATTGCCGATATTTTGTCACATACAGAGAAAATAATAACTTCTATAATTTAAAATTTTAACAAAATCGTGAATATTACATCGAATTATGATCATGATAGTTAACTATCAGTAAAAATAAAGTCCATATTTTAGCTTTCGTGACATTAAAAAAAAGATCTTGAAATGACTCTTTTTTTGTGAGCAAAAAAAAGGGTGACCGAAGGGGTTGTAACTTAACCAAAACTTATTTTTTCGCTTATCTTAAATGGAAATAAGTTAGCATAGTGTTCAAACATTAGTACATAAAAGTTTTGTTACATGAGTGTTCATGCTTGTTAAATGAACAAAGAAAATGCTATTATGAAAAATGCAACTTCTTGAAAAATCTCCATACAAATCGGCAATTTCATAGGTAAAGACCTATTATTAATTACTGAATTATTATTTTCAATAATATGGGGTCTAGGTATATAAAAAATTTACAATTGTTTTTAGTTTTTGAGGTTAAAATCATGGCCGCCAGGCGCATTACCAATTGACGGGGATAGTACGTCCCTTCAACCACAAGCACAACATTATATCCCAAAAACATACAGGTGATCTTTAATGCTTACGGTACCTACCTAATTTTTTATCCAAAAATGGCTAAATAAAGTTCTGTTTCATTGGTTTTATTTAGGGCCTATTCCTATTGTAACCCCACTACTTAGTGGGTTTCGGGAAATAAAGTATGGACGGTCTATCTCCGTTGTCCACCACTGGGAGATATGGGGAAGAATATATGGGAAAAATATATTTATTCCCGATATCTCCCAGAACGGGAATTAGGCCTTATTTAGGCATTCAACTAGGTTCCTCTATTCAAAATAGGGAGGTCGGTCGTAATGAACTTCAAGTTGGTGAATGCAGTCTATAAAATTCCTCGTGGAATTTAATACTTATTTAGATATTTTACACCTTACCACCCAAAGCCTACGGTTGAAAGTCTTATATTATTTCCAATCTCGTAGTAACAATCGACGGTTTGTTTGTAATGGATGTTTACAATATTTCATCGAAACGAAGGCAGGTATTGAAACAATGGGCTGACTGGGAACTCGGATTACGAGCGGTTTTTTAACAGCAGAGAATTTTAGTATAATTTTATGTCGATAGATGGCGCTGCTTCAACTAGGTAGATTTTTTTAAATATTATTTCGCACTAATGGTCATATTGGTCATTGAAAAACGCACAACGCAATAAACCACATACTCAACAAACGTATAATAAAAAACCGGTCAAGAGCGAGTCAGACTCGCGCACCGAGGGTTCCGTACAATCATAAATATATTTGGATATGTCAGTCTTTAAAAAAGTAGGATAAATGGCAGACAGGTGAAAGGGCGAACAGGCGGACAGTTAATTTACAAATCTTAACCACAGCTGCTTATGGTGACTGAAAAACGTTTCAGCCACTCCACATTGCAAACTGTTTTGTTTATATTACTAAGTAGGAATTTATTCTTCGTTTATTCGTACGGCAAATAGTAGGTAATTATATTAGAACCAGCCACCAATTTATTATTGTAGTATCAGGTTGCGCCATCTCTTGACCGATAGTGGAACTATTTTTTTTCTTTGGTTAGCACTCTTAGGACAGCGCCATCTGTTGACTGGTAGTGAAACTAAAGAATTTTTGTTTGTTTTTTGAATTTCTAAAAAAGTGTACTATATTGAGACATCGTTTTATATTTCCTGTAATCTTTACATAAACTACTATCACAGAATTATTTCAGATTTTTCTCTTTGCAAACTTCGTAGATAAGGAGAGGGGAACGGATTTTTTTTTACTATTTTCATCATAAGTCGAAAACTATGTGGCCTAAGAAAAAAGAAAAAAATGTTTTAAAATGTGCAAACAGCGCTCTTTCATATGATATGCCCTAGTCACCTCACTTCAAATTTTTAAGACCCCTTTTCAATCCCTGTTGTAAAAAAGATATTTATTTTTTTATTTCTTTCTTATTTGCAAAATAGTTGGGCAAATGTCATCTTAAACTATTCCAAATTTCAAGTTGATACCATTTGTAGTTCTCGAGATATCCAGCTGTGACAGACAGACAGACAGACTGAGTCACACCATAAGGGTTCCTTTTTTACCATTTTGGTACGGAACCCTAAAAAGTACCTAAATAATTACATTTCATATTTTTCATAAAAAGCTACCTACTTAGTGCAACGACATGTAGTTCTTTTTTAAGTATTACCTACTTTTTAGGGTTCCGTACCAAAATGGTAAAAAAGGAACCCTTATGGTGTGACTCAGTCTGTCTGTCTGTCTGTCTGTCACAGCTGGATATCTCGAGAACTACTAATGGTATCAACTTGGAATTTGGAATAGTTTAAGATGACATTTGCCCAACTATTTTGCAAATAAGAAATAAATAAAAAAATAAATATTTTTTTTACAGCAGGGCCTGAAAAGGGGTCTTAAAAATTTAAAGTGAGGCTAGTAGGGCATGTGGGGTATCATATGAAAGAGCGCCATTTGCACGGTTTTAATCATATTTTTTTTTTCTAGACCGCATAGTTTTCGACTTATGATGAAAAATGTAAAAAAAATACCGTTCCCCCCCCTTATCTCCGAAGTTTGAAAAGAGAAAAATCTGAAATAATTCTATGTGATAGCAGTTTATATAAAGATTACAGGAAAAATAAAACGATGTCTCAATATAGCACACTTTTTTAGAAATTATCAAATTTCTAAAAAAGATAACATTAGTCCCACTATCGGTCAAGAGATGGCGCTTACCTAAAATTGCAGTACTAATTTTATTATTCTACTCTGCAGTGTGGTTTAATGGTGCAATTATGATGGTACGGAACCCTCGGTGCGCGAGTCCGACTCGCTCTTGACCGGTTTTTTTTCTTAAACTACCTTTTGAAAAACGCTCATTCAAAGAGAACGTAAAAGATCGAAATTCGAAATACCTACGCCCTAGATAACGTATAGCTTGACCATAAAGAGTTGACATAAATTGAGGGCGCCACTTTCTATGTAAATACGTCAAAATCACGAATAATTTGGCAACACTGACTACATTTAGTACTGAAATTTTTTAGTTCCATTTTATTTTATGGTCAAGCTGTAGATCCAGTGGTGCGAAAGAAAAATGTTATTAAAATAATAACAATTTTATACTTACATGCGAAGATATTAAGGTTCAAAATAAATTACAGATTTTTGACAGTTTTTAGGGTTCCGTACCCAAAGGGTAAAAACGGGACCCTATTACTAAGTCTCCGCTGTCCGTCTGTCTGTCTGTCTGTCTGTCTGTCTGTCACCAGGCTGTATCTCATGAACCGTGAGAGCTAGAAAGTTGAAATTTTCACAGATGATGTATTTCTGTTGCCGCTATAACGACAAATACTAAAAACAGAATAAAATTAATATTTAAGGGGGGCTCCCATACAACAAACGTGATTTTTTTGCCGTTTTTTGCTCGATATTAATAACGACAACAGGTAGACAGTTGAAATTTTCACAGATGATGTATTTTTGTTGTCGCTACAATAGCAAATACTTAAAACAGAATACAATTATTATTTAAGGGGGGCTCCCATACAACAAACGTATTTTTTTTTTTGCCGTTTTTTGGTACGGAACCCTTCGTGCGTGAGTCCGACTCGCACTTGGCCGGTTTTTATAACCTTAAATGCTGCTGACTGTACATGTATCTCATTGTATACGCACGCTCTTTTTAGGGTTCCGTACCTCAAAAGGAAAAAACGGAACCCTTATAGGATCACTTTGTTGTCCGTCTGTCTGTCTGTCCGTCCGTCTGTCTGTCAAGACCCTTTATCTCGGAAACGCGTGGAGGTATCGAGTTGAAATTTAAACCATATACTAAGGTCTACGGGCCCTTGAAGCTGTAAAAAAATCAAACTTCTAAGTTAACGTAAAAAAAAGATACTGCCGTTTAGGGCGCAAAAAACGCATTTTCGATACTCTCAAAGGAATCAAAATTCATAGGGTACTTCCCGTTGACCTAGGACTATAAAATTTGGCAGGTAATAGCGTCTTATACTACACTTACAGGAATAAATCTGAAAACTGCATATTTGTAATTAAATCATAAAAAAATATGGTCATTAAAATACGTAATTATTAATCATCTTGGTGAAACAACGGTATGCGCGGTCATAGTTTAACTTCTAATTACTTTTGTGATAATCGCGCCACTAATTCTTTTTAAAATATCAATATTTATTATTATTAATTATTTAGATCCTTTCAAATATTGTTATAGTTAATTACTTTTAAAAATAAAATTAAAAAGTAATAAATTTGGCTCTAAATATTTTCGCAACATGGCGGTATGTCACGCTGCATGACAGGGGGTCAAAGAGTAAAACAATCAACGGAGTGCATTCCAGCAGACCAATAGCTATCACCACAGAGTAAGTATATAACAATCAGCGCGCTTTTCACACCGATATGACGTGACTCGAACGGGATGGAAACAGACTTTCGGAGCAAGGGTCTTGTTGGAATACACCCATTTTCTCTAATAACATTGCGATAGATAACACCATTTCACAGAACATTATACAGTGTACTATTGATACACAGCGCCATCTGTTGACAATTAGCAGTACTTGTATTTTATACAGGTGCGGTGGGTTTGTAATTATTTTATTTTTTCTCAAACATGCTTGGAAATTCGAACATTATTTTGACAAACTTCTTCGTGCTAAATCGGAGTTTACGGACAGACCTAAACCGCGACGTCAATATTTGTATGAGAATCCATTACTAACGTGTAATAATGGATTTTCATACAAAAATTTCCGGCGTCTGTCCGGCACTGTTTCTATTAAAACTCATCACACACATGTAATTTAGATATGGAGCGAACTTTTCAATGAAACACAAATACTTATAGGTATCAAATGTCGCCTTGATGAGCGAGCACATTCCAAAAAAATTTTTTTTTAATATTCGGTATACTGGTATCACGTGAAAGGCCTTGATGAGCACATTCCAAAAAACTGAAAAAAAAAACGAAAAAAAAAATGTTTTGGTGCAATATGGGTATCAAATGAAAGGCCTTGATGAGCGCATTCCAAAAAGATGAAAAAAAATTAAAAACGAAAAAAAAATTTTTTTTTCAATATGGGTATCAAAAGAAAGGCCTTGATGAGCATATTCCAAAAAACTGAAAAAAAAAAAAAAAAAAAACGAAAGACATTTTTTTTTTTGCAGTATGGGTATCAAATGAAAGGCCTTGATGAGCACTTTCCAAAAAACTGAAAAAAAAAAATAAAAACTGGAAATAAATGAAAAAAGCCAGAAAAAATTTTTTTTTCAATATGTGTATCAAATGAAAGGCCTTTATGTGCACATTACAAAAAGATTAAAAAAAATCTTTCCATTTTCTTTCTTCAATTACTGTAATTTAAAATAAAAATAAAAAGCTTAAAACTTTTAAAACTAAAAAGTTAAAAGTTTATAAGCTACTTGGTTTGAATTTCCGCGCATTATTTGAGAAAAGTATACTACTAAGTATACAAGCCTTGGCCGCAACTAGGCATTGATGGACTCACGTATGTTCTTCAATGCCTGTCTTGAGTGCCGCTGCAGTAATGTACTAATGTACATATTCCATTTCAAACCTTCGCCCGTGGTCAATTCTTTGTCGTAATCCCTGGAAGGGACCACGGATGTTATTTTCTACGTGGCGACAAAGGATTTCAATCTATATATAGCAGTCAATTCTAAATGTTTTTGCGCGAATCACTTAAAAACTGCTGAACGGATTTTGATGGTATTTTTTTACAGTTTGGTAGCTTGGAGTCCAACTTATAATCTAAGCAATTTTTCACATAATTCCGGTAGGTAGAACCTGGGATGAAGCTTGAACTCTCCGTAGTACAGTTTTCATATAAAAAAAACTAATAACTACCAACCACTTTTTTTCAAAATATTTCCTTTGAACCGACACAACTTTTCTATAGCTTTATTTTATGTATAGATGTAGGTCTGTACGGAACCCTCGGTGGGCGAGCCCGACTCGCACTTGTCCGGTTTTTTTCTTTTTTTTATGCACAACGGGATAGTGTTTGGTGGATGCGTGCGATGAATAAAATGATACGACTCCAGTTATTGTTTATGACTGATTATTATATTTATGCTCACACGAGTTGAATACAGAAAGCGTTAGAGTCTAGGTATAATAATTAAAACTGACAATATGACGAACAAACACTTCCCAGACGCAAGCGACGCTCTCGACCATAATGGTAGATCAATCCCCTCTCGCCCCGCTCTGCGCATCTCGCGCATGCGCGGTGGCGATGCCAGCGCTGCTCTGCCGAGCGGCGCCGGCAGGGAAACTATAGTGTTGCCACAAGTGCTTGGTCTTCATTTCACCTGATGTTAAAAGTGACGATAAGGCCGAAGGTGGAAGCACACTACACCCGGAATCCTCATCATTGAGGAACTGGCTATCTACCTGTAACTGCCGGAACACAACAATTTTTAAATTATTGTTATGGCGTCAGACTTATGGTAAGAAGGTGGTTGCTAGCCAGGCGGACTTGAAATAAGCCCTACCACCAACCAAACCGAGTACAAATTGTACCCCCCTGGGAATCGAACCCGGGACCCCTGCGTCTTACACGGGTGGGCTAACCACTAGACCACAGAGCCGGTTGAAGTTCGGAAGAAGCTCTCAAGTTGTTGAGCGTGCCTAAAAGGATACTAAAATTTGTTTTATACGATTTATTCCAGAATCTTCCTTTCGGCATCCACAACAGGACTCGACTGTCGCTGAACTTCTTCTGGTACGTGGGCACCGGGTTAACAGCCCCGTTCCTAGTCTTGTGGCACCAGCTGGCGAAGAAGTGAAGGTGATATTTTCATAATATTTACTTATTCATTGAGGTCGTGCGTAGGCTTGAAAATGCTTTAAGGAAGAAGCAGACCACCTAGCCCAGAGGTTCCCAACCTTTTAGCCTGTGCCACAGAATACATAATCCTGTGCACTCCACCCAACGGTATATTAAAATTCAAGTAGATTATCAACAATCGAACTTAAGGGTGCATGATAGGAAAACATGGTTTGCGCGGGCCATATTTTTGTATGGAAACGTAAAGTTGTAGCCACAAAAAAAAACATATGACAAGCTAAGGCGATTATCTAGCAGCTTTGTAGCTTTTTAGGGTACCGTACCCAAAGGGTAAAAACGGGACCCTATTACTAAGACTCCGCTGTCCGTCTGTCTGTCTGTCTGTCTGTCTGTCTGTCACCAGGCTGTATCTCATGAACCGTGATAGCTAGACAGTTGAAATTTTCACAGATGATGTATTTCTGTTGCCGCTATAACAACAAATACTAAAAACAGAATAAAATTAACATTTAAGGGGGGCTCCCATACAACAAACGTGATTTTTTTTGCCGTTCTTCGGTACGGAACCCTTCGTGCGCGAGTCCGACTCGCACTTGGCCGGTTTTTTAATACTTGTGTATTAAATCGCGTATAAACCTCACAGATGATTGTAAAAAAAATCAAAATATCATCAAAAGCGCTTGTCGCGAGTCATATTTTTTCAGGGATTCCCAAAGTTTAAAAATAATTTGGCTATGGGGGTCTGACGTATCTGTGGGTCTATTGCCCAAGTGTCGTCGACTTTGCCGTCGGCTTCATTATCATTTGACAGATAGTTGTAATACATTGCTACGTTTCTTTGGTAAGTTTTTATTGGTACCAAAAAGAAGTAGCAATGTATCTCATCCATCTGTCAAATGAAGCCGACGGCGAAGTCGACGACACTTGGGCAATAGACCCACAGTTCATTTTGTAAAAGGGGTCTCTTGCCCAAAATAGTTTGGAAATCCCTGATCTATATTGATAAGCCAGTGAAGTTGGTTTAAGGGTCCCCCCAGACCTACCGGTTTCCATTCTTTGCTTTGCTGTTTGGCAATGGACCGCCGGCCAAGAGGCTCATTTTCAATCTATCGCATATTTTCAATCTAAGTTCATTTCACATAAAAGAATGTCCTTGTGAGCTTTGTTCCTTAAACGATCGTTATGAAAACACAAAAAATAATTCAGATAGGTAATGATGACACCCACAACCCTGTTCACAATTTAAATAAATATGCGATCGATTTATTTTTAGCAATCGGAGACCATGTTCAGGGTGGCATATCTCCCAGAAGCTTCCTACTTCGCAACCCAGACAATAATATTTGATAACACCAAGCTAATAGCTATCTTGCCAATTTGGTCTGGTCCAAATATGCGATAGATTGAAAATAACCCTGGTTGGCCGACGTTCTAAACAGCAAGTAGAAGCAAAGCAAAGAAACGAAACCGGTAGGTCTGGGGGGACCCTAACTACCGGCACGTAACTTAGCAAGAAAAGAATGAGACAAAAGATGCGCAATAGCTACAAACACTAAACTTGGCGCATCTTTTGTCTCATTTTTGTCTTGCCAAGTTATATGCCGGCAAGTATAATCAATTAACAGCACAGTAAATGGGTACATCCTTGTTGTTGCGCACACCTTGGCCAAATATGACCATCATGCATGGCTATCATTAAAAAAAAAACTTTTTTGCTTACCTACTAAACTTAGGTACTAATTACTTGCCCAATTTTATTTATAACTAGCGGCCGCCCGCGACTTCGTCTGCGTGGAAAGGTTTTTCGCTATCCCTCGGGAACTATACTTTTTTTCGGGATGAAAGGTACCCTATGTCCTTCTCTATACCCCTGACAACGTGTATGCAAAATTTCATGATGATCGGTTCAGTAGTTAGGACGTGAAGGCGTAACAAACAAACAAACAAACAAGCAAACAGACTTTCGCATTTATAATATTAGTAAGGATTTCTCTAGTCTACATTTAATAAAGCATAAAGTGTACGTAGGTAACTAACATTTATATTATTTTCATTTCAGATAACCAGTAATCAGAAGAAGAGGACTAGAAAGTTTAAATTTAATTACTGTAGACTGGTAATTTAGAAATTATCGTTTAATTATACTTACTAACAGATTTTAGTCAGTTTTATTTCAAATCATGATCGAACATAACATCGATATTTAATGGCTGCGTTCAAGGTGTACAAACTAACCTGATTTAGAAATTAGTAGGTCTGTGAACGTGTTGGTAGTTTTTCTTAAAAAAAAACGAAGACAGGTTATTGAATTTTCTGATTTTGATTTGTGTCGGAAATAATTTTCCATTTACCAAGATGTTTTCCCCCTTGGCACGTATTTCAAACAAACTCGGCAGAAATGTAGTGACCAACTTTGTAAGGAATCACTCCCACGGTGGTGTTCCCGGCGAGGTAAGTTCCAAATTCAAATTATTTTTTACCACATTACATAATAACCCTTGCTTGGTTATTACGATTCTGTTTTGTTTTCAATATAAAAGCGAGATTGTTTAGCTCAGTGTTCGCAATAATTACATAGCCGTTACATACTGTAATAAGAAAATATAATTTTCATCAAAATCTCTTGTTAATTTCTATTCATATGTAAGTAAATTTGATAATTTAGAGTCCCCGCAAACTACAGACCGAACTAACGGCAGATAGTTGGTTCGGGTTTAATCATTATGAAGAAGGTATGCAAGTGAGCATATTACAATGATTTGGTATCGGCCGATTCTTCATATTAAAAACGGTCCGACCCAACTATCATCGGCTGATAGAAAGTCTGTATTCTGCAAGAGCTCGTAACTATAATATTAGCTTAGAATAATAATATTAGCTAAATTTCTTACCTGTTATGCTTGCAAAATTGTATTGCACTCAAAAGTGAACCTGTTTTTCCATAAACTATTGCAGAATCTGCCCTTCGGCATCACCAACCGCTACAAGCTGACTCTGTACTTCATCCTGTTCGCTGGATCCGGCCTCTCAGCACCCTACTTGATCGCACGTCATCAGCTTCTCAAGAAGTAAAGTGTGAGTAGCTTTATTCATGACTATCTTAGGAACTTAGAATAATAACACCTAGAAGCCATGTCCTCGTATGCAAAGTGAGGCAACTAATACTGAGCCAAAATGGCTTCGTTTTCAGATTTATATCCTTCATACGTTACCTAATCGTAACTAAAATCCAATAATATTGTAACTAATCTCTAAATGTAGGAAAATTTAAACTGCTTTGTACTTATTTGGTATGATTAGGTAATAACGGAGAATAAAAATCCAAAACGGAGCCATTTTGGCTGTTTTAGTTGCCTCACTTTTGTACACTTCACTTCACTTTTGAACCATCGTTCTAGATCTTATTATTCTAAGCATAGAAATAAAAAAAAAATCTAATTAATATTACAGTCATATGACATATGTCATTGCAATGAGGAGCAGGAAAAACGTAAGCACCTCTTATGTGACTGTGAACCCCTAATCCACAAGCCTAGAATCCATTTGGGGCGATACATAATCGACCCTGAGAAAATAAAAACACGACTGCCCTGCCCAAAACAAACAAAAAAGTTAAATAACAAGTGTCATTGCTGTCGGGGGACTGTTTTGTGGAACAATTTTTTTATCAAAGATGTCCCCCGACTGCTTTGACACTTGTTATTTAACTTTTTAGTTCATTTTGGCAGGGCAGTCGTGTTTTTAATATTTTTAAATTTATTATTTTTATTTCACACATTTTAGTGGCAAATTATATAGTTTTTAAATGTGCTCATTAGGGCCTTTCATTTGATGCCCATATTGTAATAAAAGAAAAAAAAAAATTTTTCACTTTTAAAAGTAGCGCCGTACAGTCGCCATATTGCCATTTCTCAAAAAAATTATAGCCAGTGTCACTCGTAACGATGTAAGGATTCTAACGATACCCCATACATCCAAATCCGTTAAGCCATTTAGAAGTCATGGTGGAATAAAGAAACATACCCACATACATGAACCCTGAACACATATACACTCCTTTTCCTTTTGGGCAGTCGTGTAAAAACTTTTAAAGCCAGGAAGATACTAGACTTCCTGGGTGCTGCAGAGCTTAAAGAGTTGCTATAATTAGGTGGCAAATCACAATAGATCTTTTAGGTCGTAGTGACTACAGTTCTATCAGAGCTGCAGAGCCCCTAACACTCAAGTAATAATAATAATGTCATCACTGTGAGAAAACGTCAGAAGTCAACAGTTAATTAACACAATAGAAATGATTGGCCTAAGAGCTTAGTTAGATTGGGACAAACTGTTGAGAAAAACTAAAAAAATATGATCATTCTCACTAGTTCCAGTGGATATAGTTCCATGGAACTACTGATACTTTTTATCGTCACTAGTTCCATATCATCAGTTTCTTCGGAGAAACAGCATTAAAAAAAATCATATAATCATCTGTATTTTTGGACGACCGCAGGGCATGTATGAAAAGATTGATGGATGTGAATAAAGCGAAAGAAGTGTGCAAGGATCGTAGCAGGTGGCGATCCATAGTCTCTGCCTACCCCCATGGGAAACAGGCGTGAGTGTATTTTTGGACTTATTATTTTATTTCTTTTTTTTCAGGTACTGCATTGTGATTATTGATTCCATCAGCGAAGATCTAAATAGGTTAAGTTAGTGAGAAGTGTATAAATAATGAATCATTAAATTTATGTTTTAAAATGTATGTTTACTTTTTTGTATAGTTTTATTAACTAGGCGACGCCTACACGCATGGTAAATACTGTGATCCATCAGTATTTAATCAGGGGCCCATTTCATAAAAAAATGTAAAACTACAGTTATTTACCATTAGTAGTAGTTTATTGGGGTAGGATTATGTTTCTTATTTGTTATGAAACATATTCTACCCTAATATACTACTACTATGGTAAATAGCTGTATAAAATAGTTTTACATTCTTTAATGAAATAGGCCCCTGATTAAATACTAATGGATCACATTTACGGCCTGGCCACGACCGCACAGCTAGCAGCAGCAGCTTAGAGCGAAAGCGGTGAGCGGCAGGAACAAATGTACTAAGTTGTATGAAGGATGGCACGAGGCACCGCTCTCAGCGGTTTCGCCGGCGAAATTTGCCGAGCGGATCGCTGAAGCGGCGCGCGATGCGCGGCGCGGCGGGAACAAATGTACGAGCGACGTTGTCAGATGCCACGAGCTAGAGCGGCGCAGACAGCGAAAACGCAGGGACGGTTTGAGCGGCGGCGGCATGAACAAAATAATTTTAATAAGCGGAAAAATGAATACCGAAGCCTTCTAAACATTATATTAAAAAATGTGATCAAAAGGTTATAGAAAGAAAAAAACATACATTTTTCCTAATTATTAAGGTAAGTTTAATTTAGAAAACTAATTGGTAGGTACAGCGGGTGGGAATTTTGTAGTTTTTTTCTTTACGTGTGAGTAAAGAGTTTGGAAAATGTATTGAGTAATGTAAACGCCGGCACGGCGGCCCCAGAAGGCAAACGAATCAAGTAAAATAGATTGTGAGGGAACAACTGGGCCGAGCGACTACGCTCCGCTCGTGACAAGACAACTCGACTTGCTCAGGTATCAGAGGGCCTAGTACGAGTTTTGTTTCTCACCTCACTTTGCGAATAGTATCGAGTGAAAGAGAGGTAATCATGCGAGTGAGCAAACGAGTGAAAGAGAGGAAACGATAGTTAACTATTCGCAAAGTGAAGTGAGAACAAAAAACCAACTCATACTAGGCCCTCAGCCCAGTTAACTTGCCCTTTTTTTGTTTACATTGGTCAAGTTCGCTTGCTTTGTATCGCTTGCTACTCGAATCGGTCATCCACTCGACTTATGTAAACTAGGCTATAGAGTGCTGCATTTTAACTACCTATGGAAAAAAAATGAACATTATTACAATACTTTCCATGGTTAAATGTATACTGTGGTCGCCGATGACTTAGCGATTGGTCTACTGGAATACACTCATTGACATTGACAGCTAGATAACAAAAAAAGTACCTACAAAATGTTTGCTTGCGTTGCGTTGTGTTAGGCCGGCCACACACAGACGTAATCACGTAACGGAATCTCGCAACGGAATCACGCAACGTGATTCCGTACGTACCACCACACACAGACGTTTTTTTTCGTTCGGAATCACGGCTCAGTCAGGTGCCAGACTTTGATGAGTAAACATTGAGCGAAGATGAATTATTTTGACTTTTAATGAATAATTGAATATGAATAATTATAGACTATTTATTATTTATATCACGCTTAGGTCAATTCAATTGTTTTCCGTTTTTTTTTTGGTAAAATAGAACTTATAACTTAAGCCGGGTCCATAGCTCGTGTTTTGCTCTATTTATTTATTTATTTATTAGGCACAGAAACAAAATACAATCAACTCTAATAATAATGATTACTACTAAATACTAAAATACACTCTACACAATCAACAAAAAGATCTACACAAAACATTGTTTCGCGAAACATTTTCGTGTAGAGAAACAATGTTTCTGCTTTCCATGCCCGGTGGAAAACACGTACACAAAACATTTTGCGCGGGTCAAGGGGCAGGGTATTGTCATAGGCCAGCCGCACACACTCAATAATATTGGCAACAATAATATTGAACAATATGATTTAACACTGAGGCTAACCGCACACACGCAGTATTATTGGCAATAATTTGCATATTGACAATAATGTTGTGTGTTTGTGGGCGGTATTGACGATTATGTCAGAATTAAATCATATTGTTCAATATTATTATTGTCAATATTATTGCGTGTGTGCGGCTGGCCTGACATAATCCTCAATATCGCAAACACAATATTATTGTCGATATGCAAATTATTGCCAATAATATTGCATGTGTGTGGCTGGCCTAAGGCCAGCCGCATACCCGCAATAATATTGGCAATAATAATATTGAACAATACGATTTAATACTGACATAATTGTCATACCGCCCGCAAACACACAATATTATTGTTAATATGCAAATTATTGCCAATAATATGGCGTGTGTACGGTTAGCCTCAGTCTGTGGTCATAATATGGGCGCATTCTGCCAGACAAGCCGCTAGGTCATCGATCCGACCTGACCGAATATTTTAATGAGCGGTTTTCTGACAGCAGAGAATTTTAGTATAATTTTATGTCGATAGATAGCGCTACTTCAAGTAGGTAGATTTTTAAAATATAATTTCCCATTAATGGTCACATTGGTCATAGAAAAGTTCATCGTAACACGCCAACAGACAGCCAACGCACAACGCAATAAACCACATACTCAACAAACGTATAATAGAAAAGTAATTACATCTCATATTTTTCATAAAAGCTACCTACTTAGTTCAACGACATCTAGTTCTTTTTTATGTACTACTTTTTTTTAAACTGCCTTTTGAAAACCGCTCATTGATGCATTATGTGGAATACGTTTTTTGGGGTGTTTTTTAAAGCCGGTGGCGTACATTGCCAGTTTTGTAACAAATATGTCAAAGAGGACCTTTCCAAAAACATCAACGAACTATAACGTTTGGAGGCGGTATTACAGTTCGATTATTAATCTCAATGGAAACAAAAAAATGACACTCTCAAACTGACCTTGATAGTTACATTTTCAGATATACCTAAAACTTTGGTCACTTTTAAAATTTCATACATTTTCGAGTCATGATAAGTAATAGGCTAACATAAAATGCTAAATTGGCAACACTGAAGTTTTGTCTACTCAAGCCATGCAATCGCTGTAGACGGCGTGTGTAGAGAAACATGTTTCGCGAAACAATGTTTTGTGTAGATGTTTTTGTTGTGTAGAGCAAAACATGCGCTATGGACCCGCTCTTAGCAAAATAATTAAAAAGTAGGCCAAAGGTCTGGTATCCAGAGCTGTAATAAAAAAAGTAGCATTCCGTACGTACGGCGGGCTGATTATCTAATTAGAAACCACCTAGCGACCGGTTGCAGTTCATAGATGATAGTGATCCATTGCTACTTCTTAAAGGATTAAAAAAAAACATACCAAAGAAAAGTAGCAATGTATGTGGAATGAAACCGGTCGCTAAATAGTTTCTTTTTAGATAATCAAGGTGCCGAATAACGGTTGTGTGTGGCGACCAATACAAAATCTATGGGAGGCTTGCGTTCGGAATGACTTTTTTCCGTGCGTGATTCCGAATGCACGAGCCCTCATGTGGAATTCCGCACGGAAAAAAATAACGTACGGAACGTTGACGTCTGTGTGTGGCAGACATCGATTTTGTATGCAATCGCTGCGTTCGGAATTCCGAATCGGCGGGCTGATTATCTAATTAGAAACCACCTAGCGACCGGTTGCAGTTCATAGATGATAGTGATCCATTGCTACTTCTTTTTGGATTAAAAAAAAACATACCAAAGAAAAGTAGCAATGTATGTGGAATGAAACCGGTCGCTAAATAGTTTCTTTTTAGATAATCAGGGTGCCGGATTCCGTTGCGAGATTCCGTTACGTGATTACGTCTGTGTGTGGCCGGCCTTATGGGGGTCGTTCCGAACCTACGCTCCGAGTGCAACTGAACGCTCTAACCCCGTTCCAAACATTAGAGCGTAACGTTCGGTTGTAACAACTTTCCCGGTCCAAACGTCAGAGCGTTGCAACCAAACAACCATCAAAATTGATGGTTGTAAAACGCTCTGACGTTTGTCTATAGAAAAACTGTCAATGTCATTTGACATTATTTTGTATTTTGATGTTTTTGTGTCTAATTTTCAAATAAATCATGGTAGCTTCGCAAAAAATCAGTTTTTATTTGATTTTGTATTAAGGAAAGTTTAAATTATTTCTATTCCAAGTGGAAAATGAAGACTTTGTATTGACATTGACATTTAAAGTTCTTGGTCGTTCCTAACCTTAGAGTGAGTTAAAAAACAACCAACAACCGGCACTCTAAGCCTCTGAACGAAGCCTTGTGTTGTTTTGTTTAAAATAAAAGTTTTATAGAATTCCGAAAATTATACAAGACAAAACAAGCTTTACTGCTAATCCAATATAACTCAAAGCCTGGCCTGTGTGATGATCTTTCTTTAGGCCTTAGTGAACGTGTGTTTCAGTAACTTTTTTGTGAATTCCGGTAACCTATACAATTTGATCAAAATGACCGAGACTTCTTGTTATATCCTCGACAATGGGGCATACACAGCCAAAGTTGGTTTTTCCTCAATGGACCCAAAGGTTGTGCCTAACTGTATTATGAAAGCGAAGTCGGAAAGAAGACGACCATTCGTAGGATCACAAATCGAAGAATGTCGGGACGCCTCTGGATTATTCTACATTCTACCGTTCCAAAAAGGGTTTTTAATTAACTGGGATATACAAAAAACTGTCTGGGATTACATGTTCAGCAGAGACTGTTGTCCTGTCAACTTTAACGATACCCCTTTGATCTTAACCGAGCCGATATTCAACTTCGCATCAATTCAAGAAGCGATGACTGAAATTTTCTTTGAAGAGTATGAGTGCCAATCTTTGTTGCGAGTAAACGCTACAGATTTAGCTGAATATCATTATAGAAAGACTCATAACAATCAATGTACTGTTGTTGTTGACTCGGGATACAGTTATACACATATAGTGCCATACATCAATGGTAAAAAGTATAGGGAAGGCATACGTAGGATAGATGTTGGGGGTAAAGTGTTGACAAATCATTTGAAAGAGATTTTGTCGTACCGCCAGTTGAATGTAATGGATGAAACATATGTGATTAACCAGGTGAAAGAGGATTCATGTTTTGTGTCACAGAATTTTATGGGAGATATGGAAATAGCTAAAAAGAAAGGTAATTTGAAATAACTTTGTATAGAAATAAAATTTTCAATTATTTTGCCTCTATTACACATGCATGAGATCCTCCATATCCAAAGGACAATCTAGTAAAACGCCCTTCATCTAGTAAAACGTCTGAAATTTAAAATCGTCATACTAGTTAAACGTCTAAAATGAAAAAACAGCATGTTGAGCAATAGAACTGCTACACTGACGCAGAAAAGAAATCAAAGATAATTAGTAAATTATTTTAATTTTAAGTATTTTTATAATATAAGTTATAACAAATAAGAAACTGTTTCTCATAATAGGTACGTGACAACTAAAATGCGTTCTAAAATGAGTTATCTTCAATTGAATCAATTGAAATATATTATTAAAAATTAAATTATTTTTCCACAGGATCAGCCAACACAATTGTAAAAGACTACATCCTACCCGACTATACCACCATAAGAAGGGGTTACCTCCGTGATATCGTGAAGCCAAATGAAGATCTTGAACAGCAGACTCTAAGGCTGAATAACGAGAGATTCTCAATACCTGAACTTTTATTCCATCCATCAGACGTTGGAATACCACAGATGGGAATACCGGAAGCAATCATGAATTCTATAAACGCTTGTCCGGAAGAAAATACAGAGAATTTGTTAGAGAATATTGTTCTTTTTGGAGGGAATACATTATTCCCCGGTTTCAGAGATAGGGTTTACAATGAAGTTCGATCTTTAGCTCTAGACCATTTCGATGTAAATGTCTATTTACCTGATAAGCCTTTAACTTACGCCTGGGAAGGGGGGAAGTATATCTTTAGAGATCCAGATTTTTACTCATTTTGTATGACTAAGGAAGAATATGAAGAAGAAGGGAAAGCACTTGCTTTCGAACGGTTTGATATATAACGGCGTAAGCGAGCGAAAAAGTCTACAGAATAGACTTTCGCTCGTTAAAATGGTGGGTGAATTTTGAACATTAAAGTGTGACTTAATTTGGAGATACTGAAGAAGCCCTGAAAGCAATGACGAAGGAATAAGATAGACCTGCCATACCTACGATAAAAGCGTGCATTCATTGTTCTCCATTCAAACGCAACTAAACATGGCGGCTTAGCTTAGTGTACATACACCTTATGTAAACAGCATAGAGTTGAAATTGTAACATGTAAACGAAACAATATGGCGGACACGGCACGCGCCTGACGTCACGAACGCTTTGTATTTTGTCGGTATTGCAGTTTATGGCAGCTCCATTAGTTTCCTTTCTCAGAGGCTGAAAGTAATATCACTTCGTAGTCTGTGGGTAAGATCAGCTATTACAGAGTAAAAATTAAAAATAAATATGTATTAAAACTCAGTTTTCACTTATTTATATTATTTTGAATTATTTATATTTATAGTAATTAGTTTTATAAATGTGGGAAAGTTGCAACTCTTTTGTACTTAATCGGTATAATTAGGTAATAATGTAGAATAACAATCTGAAAACGGAGCCATTTTGGCTGTTTTAGTTGCCTCACTTTTGACAGTGCGCTTTATAGAGAACTATCGTTCTAGGTGTTATTATTCTAAGTGAATAGTCAAGTGAAGCGTGAATAAAAGCCTTACTGTCTTGAATACGGACTAACGTCATTTTAGCGCAAATCGTATTCAGAGTGACAGTTTAACGTTTAGTCCCACTTAAGGTGGATCGTGACTGGTTTACAAGCATTAAACCAGCACCTTGATTATCTAAAAAGAAACTATTTAGCGACTGGTTTCATTCCACATACATTGCTACTTTTCTTTGGTATGTTTTTTTTTAATCCAAAAAGAAGTAGCAATGGATCACTATCATCTTTGAACTGCAACCGGTCGCTAGGTGGTTTCTAATTAGATAATCAGCCCGCAGGTTTTGTTAGAACAGTCTTGCACCCCAGTTTTGTGAAACATCTCTGAATAACACAGAGAGAGCATAGCAGTAGAATGCGTTTCATCGCATAATTCCTATAGCGTTTTGTTGGCAGTACCGTCATTGTAATCTTATTGCGATTGATTAAGGTTCAAAATTGAATAACGGGATACCAACATAACGCCTGAGGTAATAAAATAACCGATGAAACGCACTTTAATAAATATCTCTTGGACGCTATTGCACAGAATACATAATAAAGTTAAGTAAAGCTGTAATTCTTGGAAACTGCTTCTAGAGTTCGCGCCATGAAATCTAGAAGCAGTTTCCAAGTTTCTTTCTTCTTCTCTATTGGATATCTCTCTTTCTTTATCCATTGACTTAAACCTACTTAAACGATACCTAAAATTCTTTCATGGCGCGGACTCGCACGCATCAGTAATCAATCATTGTGGCCATCATCATCCGTGACGTGAGTTTTATCACCTTTTTAAATTTGGCTTAAAGTTAGGGAACTCAATGCCTAAAAATGTTTAAAAAAAACAATCAAAATGGGTGTATTCCAGCAGATAAATCACTAAGTGATCAATCACTACAATATACATTTTCACCTAGGCAAGTAATGCTTCTAGTATGTCGATTGTCGGTCTTTCTGTCAGTGGGTGCATTCCGCAATCGTTGTACCTATGTATTTTCACCATGAAAAGTAATCTATTTTAAATTAAGTTCAATTTTATTACTTTCCATGGTTAAAAAATGTTATCTATGGCGATCGATGACTCAACGATTAGTCTGCTGGAGTGCACCCATTACCCATTGTCAATATCAAACAGCTGTCAGTGTCAGCTGTCTAATATTTTGTCCCTTGTTTTCTTCACGAAATTATTTCCACTAAAATCGGTTTTCATCTTGAATTTGTGTTGTGATTTTGTCGTGAAAAATGGCTATGTTCCCAGGAACGGTAGCCTTTGATGAGTATGGGCGTCCATTTATAATCTTGAGAGACCAAGAAAAGCAAAATCGGCTTACCGGTACAGATGCCTTGAAGGTAAAATAATTAATCATTTTTCTTTTTCCATACCAAATTCTTTCCTGAACTTATAATTAAAGCTCCTGAATAACTATACCAACGACTATAGTTGTCATATCATAAATAAAAAAGTTCATTACAACTATTTAAAAAATCATAACCTACAAAATTTAAACATACATTAGAAATAGGATTCTTACTGCACTAAGCTGTTTTTTTTTATCAAATTATAAACATTCTTGTCATTTATTATACAATTTACACTTTTCCACCGAAAACCGGTTTATTTAGGCGATTTTTCATTAAAAAAAATGAAATTTATGTACCAGGTGATTTTTGGACAAATGAGTCACATGATCTTATTTTGAAGTTAGTACGACATAGATCTCCGTCCTACTTTGTAAAACTTCTTATTTATCACCTATTGTTTTAATATTTAATCTATTCTCTAAATGCAATTCATTTTACCTACTTACTTACCTATTTCATAAACAGAAAAAAACATGTTTGTTGTTCTTATTAAATTAATGTGACAATTTGTCACCTATCATGACAATTTCATGTCCATTGCATCAACTAATGTGAAAATAGAACAAACTATTATAGCTACACCACAATGTAAACCAAATTGTCACGACAAATTGTCACATTATTTATGGTACATTCCGATTCAGGCTAAAATCAATTTCAGCGTTGACCACGATAACAAGTGTACCGATTCAGATAATCGCGATTATGACAGTTGGGACTATCAATGATTCGGAACGCTCGTGAGCGCGCTCACCGATGTTTTGACCTACATAACCTCAATATAAATTTAAAAGTTCGGAATTTGGACCTTTTTGCTTTATATCTTGAAAGTTATTAATTTATAATATGTTCATATATCTTGAAAGAATTTTCAATAACTTTCATTTAAATGCACCTGAGGTAAACAAAACAAACAAGTGTCACTTTTGACAGAACGCTCACAGTGATTATGCTTCGGAGCATGGGCGGCGTAATCGCAAGATGGCGGATGTTATGACGCAATCAGTGACGTCACACGGGCTGTCGTTATCGCGCTCACGGTGATTCGGTACGCAAATCAGCGCGATGATATCGCTGTTAGCGTGATTCGGAATGCACCCTTAATAGTGCCCAGGCCCCAATTTCACCAAATTGACATTTGTCAGTGACATATGTCAGCAATTTTTACAGTACTTTCCTTATTTTAATAGGGGACAATTTGTGTTGTGAAACAGGGGATATTTTTTACAAGTCAACAATTGTCACGCAAACTTGACTCAGCTCTAATGTCATATCCCTTTCGGCCGCCATGGCAACTGAGTTTCGCAACCAGTTGTGAAAATGAAATTTTTATTCGTTTTGGCAACTAGTTGCAAATGAAGATTTTTTTTTATTAATATGCAACCAGTTGCCAACAAAGAATTTCTCATTGTAGTTCTAGTGGTAATGGAGTCCTTCCCTATCTAATAAAATACAATTATTTTAGCGCAAACACTGGTCACTGAACTGATCCATAAGTTTATTTCAATTTAATGGACCATGCCTTTTTTCACTATTAGTTAGAGGCCTAGTTCAGGTATATTGAAACAAATAAATGTATTTAATATGAATAGCATTCATTTATTAAATGTTAAGTCTACATCTTATATTAAAGTAGGTACATTATTTTCCTTAAAACGTAATAACAAAAAGGCTAATGATCTCCAAGCAGTGACCAACAGATATTTTATTTTCTTAGTTCACTCAATGCCTGGTTGATTTCCTCGTCGATTGCTTTTGTACTCTTTATTCTTTTTCGTTTTGTAATTTAAATCCTAAGGCCTATTTTCCGTTGACAAAATATCCAGCAACTGTGGCAATGTTGGATATTTTCTTCCTATGTATCTATTTATTTTTGCATGCCAACCTTCAACATTATTATTTGTTCTTATATTTTCATTAGCACAAGAGCAAGACATCATCATTTCATTTTTCTTTAACCATTGTTGATTAAAGTACTTATACAATTTTTGCAATCCCTCAGTTGGGCTCTTAGGGTTTTTGCTCATAACATATTCATAACCTTTTTCTATGTACTGAACAGAAAGACGACCTAGCCCAACGCAACATGCAACATGCCTTTTTTCTGTTCTTGGTTTAAATTTTAAAGCTTTTGCTTTTTTCCACAAGCAACAATTATAGTGGAAATAGCAGCCCCGCAGCAGCATCAGGTTCAGTTCAGGCCACAGCAGCCGAAAGGTTTCTTTGTTGGCAACTGGTTGCGTATTAATAAAAATAATTCTTCCATTGCAACTAGTTGCCAAAAACGAATAAAAATTCCTTTTTCACAACTTGTTGCGAAACTCAGTTGCCATGGCAGCCGAAAGGGTCATGCCTTTCTCATTCATTAATCGGGCGTTGTACTACGCTCATAGAATCAAATCCGTCATTATTCTAGACTATATCTCAGGCATTTAATACTTTTTTTCAAAAAAGTGTCTTCAATCGACAAAACACATAATTACATGTCGATTTATGCAATAAACAAAAAATGTAAAAGAATCAGAACCGTCTCTGTTCTACGACTGCAACAAATTCAGTGAAACTTAATGTAATTATTGTTTGTTGTATTAATGTTTAATAATAATAATAAATTATTTATGAAATAATTACGCAAAATGTGTAAAGTTTTGTTTACAAACATTCTTTCTGAAAGTTGGCTGCCGTAGATATAGTGGGTTTCACAGCATTTTTGAAGTCAATCAGAAAATAAGGCTTTTGAGCACAAATGCAAAAATATGAAGCAGTAAATACTTCTTTTATAAATATATTTTAGTGGTTCCCGTGTAGATTTGCCAGTGTCAAGTGTCAGTGACAATGATTGTGTTGATTCGGTACAGGCGACTAATCTAAATTGACATGACTACAGCATTTATTATTTTTAGCATTATGTTCTTGTCTTTTCAATATGGAAAGAAAAGGATGCAAAGTTAAAATTAGAGTAGTCCCTGTCAATTAAGTGAAGTCTTGCTGCACTGAATCGACACCGAATTTACTGACTGAATTCTGATTAAAGTGTTTTTTTTAATTAATTCCTTGACGCCGACGCGGCCGCATGAGGCCGGCAATTTGTTTACGTTTTCTTTTGTTCTGTTATCTTCTCTGGTGCAAATTATTTTCAGGGGGGTATACGGCCGGTGCTGATGAGTTAAGTGCTCATAGCTAATTCCTTGTACAAAATAACATGTTGAATCCTTTTTAGTCGCACATACAAGCGGCTCGCCAGATCGCCGGCATACTCCGCACGTCCCTCGGGCCACGAGGCCTGGACAAGATGATGGTGTCACCCGACGGTGAGGTGACCGTCACCAACGACGGGGCCACGATCCTGAAGCTGATGGACGTTGAACACCAGATCGGCAAGCTCATGGTGCAGTTGGCGCAGAGTCAGGACGATGAGATCGGGGATGGGACTACTGGAGTTGTTGTATTGGCTGGTATGTTGTTTTAGCATATTTAAAATAATCTAATATAGTCCCCGTCAATTGGTAATGCGCCTGGTGGCCATGATTTTAACCTCAAAAACGAAAAACAATTATTGTAAAATATTTATATACCTAGACCCTATCTTTTTGAAATTAATAATTCAATAATAATATATTATATAAGATTACCTATTAGAATTTCCTTGTTTCATGACATTTTTAGTTGTGGATCACGTCAATGTGGATGTTAATGTGACAAGGTTCCAGCGCATTACCAATTGACGGGGATAGTAATAAACTACAACTTTAATTGATCTTAAACAGGGCTTAAAATGTTTTTTTTATTATTATAATCTGGTTAAAATATTTTATTTTGGACAACAGACAGTCATTTACAAATATGTTGTAGGTAGGTATTGTACAATAATCTAAAGGTAGACCTTAGGTGCCGACAAATATAAAGTTAAGGTAGACCTTAGGTGCCAACAAATATAAAGTTAAGCAGAGTATTAGTAATTGTAACAGTGGAATAACTAAGTCAAACACCCAATTGCACTAAACTTAAGAATCGCCTAAGTCTTTTCTTAACTACAACTCGACCAAAATAACTAGGTGAATGACAGCTACATGACCACTAAGTTTGACACCGTTTTAATTTGGTCGTGTTGTAGTTATGAACAGACTTAGGCGATCCTTAAGTTTAGTGCAATCGGGTGAAAGTGTACAGCGCTTTTTTTTCATTCAATCCTATCACGGCATTCAATCCTATGAAAATACCGAATCATTTGACAAAAATCTACCTTATCTCAAGACATTAAGGTGTATTTTCGTTTATTCTCAAACAACAAATGAAAATGCACCTTAAAAATCTAGAGATAAGGTTGATTTCTGCCCAATGATTAGTTATTTTGGTAGGTTCGAATGCTCACATTATCTTGCTGCTGGCTGTACTTGTTACAGCCTTAACTGAGTAAATGATTTTTGTAACAGACATTTTTTTATATTTATAGCCTTTATTCAGAGTTTACAGTTACATTATAAAATTCATTTTAATACTAGTATCGTATAATAGTTACAGATACTATTATAGTAGTTATAAACAATAGTAGTATAATAGTTACACGCCTGTAGCATACCTCCGCCGCGAAACCGTACCGCGGTAGTTCCGCTATGAGTTATCTTATATCGAAGACGATATATGAAGATCACATCTACATATAGATTAGGCACATCTACGTATAGATTAGGAGGCCATAACAAATTTGGTAACGATCGCGTAAGTGGCTGACTCTGGGTTTACAGGATGGAGAGGCACTCTCTGATGCTAAATATGTCAGTCTGTTTGCGTGAAGTAGTTGCGTTCTTTTTATATGCAGGCTGAAAAAAGGCTATATTTTTTTTTTAAATTATAGCCCATGTTACTCGCTGATAATGTAGCTTTCTATAAGTGAAAAAAAATTCTAAATCGGATCAGTACTTTTTGAGTTTATACATTACAAACGAACAAAAAATTAATCGCTTATACCTACGAAACGCAACCGAATTTTGGTCAGTCCTTACACAGTTCACGTGAGTACAACTAGTACTTACTTGCTGTACTATTGTCAGCCATTTACCTTATCGTTTTTTTTCTGGTAACGATAACACATTTTTCAGCCTTCATATAAAAAGAACGCAACCACTTCACGCAAACAGACTGACATATTTAGCATCAGAGAGTGCCTCTCCATCCTGTGAACCCAGAGTCAGCTACTTACGCGATTGTTACCAAATTTGTTATGACCTCCTAATATAGTAGTGGTTTCGCGTCATTACTTTCGCGTGTGTCAACGGTCGGAGCCGATCGGGCGGAATCGCGCGTGTAACTCGCTCTGTACTCGGATCCCAGTCTCCTATTTGTAGAATGTCCAAACTATTCAACCAAGTCAGCCATGCCACACATGTTAACCATGTCACACTTAGAACGTTTCACACAACTGTTCTAGAGGAGTTAGCCGATGTATAATAATGAGCTTTTCTAATTTTCTTTTTTTTTGTCGGATCAAGCTTAATTCCTAATTTAATATTAAGGACCTACTATCGAACTTTAATGTCCTTAATTTAGTTTTCCTTTTCTTATGTAAGTGGTGTTTACCTGTAATTAACTTAATACTTAGTTTCTTACTTTAATAAAATCGCTCCAAATATACTCACTCCGGGAGTGCCGGCAGAAGTGAAAACTTGAATATTAACGTTGTGCATTTTTGATATTTTGAAATTAGCGCCAAAGGATTAAAATTATTTCTTTCTTATTACTATATAGTCACACAATTCAATAAGTTTGTAATTAGAGAAAAATTCTAAAGATTTCGCGCCAGTGGCCTTTTAAATGTCTACATGCACGCATTCTACGATTTAAACTTATAGTCACAGAGTATAAATAAGTCTATGATTTCACCGAAGAGATCGCTGCTATTAGTTCCATTTTCAAAATTAGCTGCAACGCGCTGTGACACAAGTGTTTACGTCTTAAAATGACGCGCCGCCATTTTCAACGCGCCCCGTAGAAAGAGAGGGGGATACTTCCGCCGTCAGCTGTCTACTCTCCATCCGTCACATCCGTCTTACGCATATTCGATCAACCACGTGATTCTTACTGACGCGAGTTTAGCATTTTTTCCCCATTACAAAAAGCGTACAACGCCGCTAACGAAGTAGAACAGGCTGTTCGCATTTGTTTCGCTTGTCGAACTTATGGCGGAACCTACTGCGGTGTTTCGCGGCGGAGGTATACTACAGGCGTCATAGTATACAAAAGGTTTCTACCCAATACACCGTATCACACCATGACCATGCTAGGAACGTATCAGGCTAAAAAATACCTTTGACACTATTCCCACTAGACGTTCCATCACCGGCCATCAGGGATTGAAATACCGTTAAAAAAAATAACGATATAAAAAAATAACGTTAAAAATACCGTTAAAACGTTTTATCAGTAAATTTACCGGTAAAAATAACGTTAAAAATATTTTACCGGTAAAATTAACGTTAAATATAGCGTTAAATTTAGTACCGGTAAAATTATCGGTAAAAAATTAACGTTATTAATTAGAATAACGTTAATTTTAAAGTAACGGTAAAAAAAGGTAGAAATAACGTTAAAATAACGTTATTTCAGTAAATAACGTTAAATTTAACGTTATTTCTCAAATTAACGTTATTTATTGACATAACGTTAATGTTAAAATTAATGGTAAAAGAAGTAAGAAATAACGTTATATTTAATTTTTTTTTTTTTTTTTTTTTTTTCTTAGTTTTTACTATTTGCGATTGGTCGCCAGACCATAAGCGAATTTGTTGGAAGGAAGAAAGGGCGTGTATAGTGAAGCGGTCATCACCGCTTCTCCTAATTAATTACGTGGTCTCTTTTTAGCCTTCTCACCACCATTGTCGGGTCTATCAGCTCTGTAATGAGAGGGTTTGGGTGATTGTGGAGGCGGTCTTTGTGGCGTTGCTGATATAGCTCGATCTCCATCGCTACAGTTGGCATTTTAAGGTACTCGTGGATTTCGTCATTCCTCGTGAACCAAGGCGCATTTACTATTGCCCTCAGTATGCTATTCTGTACTCGCTGAAGGCAGAGAGTATTTGACTTGCTGGCCACGCCCCATAATTGGATGCCGTACGTCCAAATCGGTTTCAATACTGAGTTGTATATCAGTAATTTATTGTCTACGGACAGCACCGAGTTTCTTCCCATTAGCCAGTATAAATTACGAAATTTAAGGTTGATCTCGTCTCTTTTTGCTTTGATATGATTCTTCCATGTGAGGCGTCGGTCGAGGTGGAATCCGAGGTATTTGACATTGTCAGTATGTGGTAAGGTGTCACTACTGAGTCTGACCGGGGTGCAATTTCCTTTCCTCAAAGCGAAAGTGACATGGTGTGATTTAGTAGCACTTGCACGAATACGCCATTTACAGAGCCACTTATGAGTTTCGTCGAGCTGTTTCTGCAGGTTATGACTGGCCATCTCAGGAACCGCGTCGGTTGATAGGAAAGCAGTATCGTCAGCGTAGGTTGCAACAGTGATGTTATCCATTACGGGAAGGTCGTGCGTAAAAATGGTGTACAGCACCGGTCCAAGGACTGAACCTTGTGGGACTTGACGGGATATTTAAAAATAACATTAACATTCCCTGCCGGCCATCCACTTTTCAATACAAAGAATATTTTTTTGCCTTATACGTTCCTAGCACGGTCATGGTATGGTACAGTATAGTGGGCAGACACCTTAATTCATAATTTTTACCTATCACTCCTTTTTTTATAGGTGCTCTATTAGAGCAAGCGGCCAATCTCATCGATAAAGGCATCCACCCGATCCGTATAGCAGACGGCTTCGAGATGGCTGCGGCCACTGCACTTGTGCACTTAGACTCGATCAGTGAAGCGTTTCCGGTGAACAAGGATACGAGGGAGAACTTGATTAAGGTTGCCATGACAACGCTGGGTAGTAAGGTGGTCGTGAAGTGTCATAGGCTGATGGCGGAGATTGCTGTTGATGTAAGTTGGAGTTATTTATTTATAATTTCTTGTACACACAAAAGAACAAAAAGAAAATCACAAATACAAAAGAGACATACAATTGGTTGCCTTAAAAATAAAAAGCAATTTATTTAGTTAATAAATTGTAATGGGTTCCTAATAAATGTGACAATATAGACAAACCATGACAATTTTTTATCCGTTGCCAAACTCAAACACATAGACATAAACCAAATTGTCATATAACCATAAACAGAGAGGTTAGTTCATTGTCTTTGTTTTATTGGGCATATCAAGATGTGAAAATTACATTTAGTTTTTGCGTGTTGTGCATACTAACATATTAGTTTAAAAATATTTGTTTTGGCTTCTATTAGGGGCCATCCATAAATTACGTCACACGAATTTCATGATTTTTAACCCCCTCCCCCGTCACATTTGTAAGACCTCCCCCCCCTTCTCTAGTGTGACGTCACATATTTTACAATTTTACATCTAAAAATAATTATTGAATTAAAATGCAATTCAGAAATTTGCTTTATTTCATTTAAAATGATTTTGAAATGTGACGTCACATAATTTAGTACCCCTCCCACCCCCTTGTCACACAATGTCACACTTTGTCGACCCTCTCCCTCTCCCTTGACGTGTGACGTAATTTATGGATGGCCCCTTACTCTTATATCCTTCTTTTATTTTTTCTTAAATAAGTATCTTCAATGTACATACATAGGTCAGTTACAATTTTATTACATGTATCAAAGTTAATTTACTTTGTTACAGGCAGTTCTATCAGTAGCTGACTTGGAGAAGCGCGATGTGAACTTCGAGCTGATCAAAGTGGAGGGCAAAGTGGGGGGGAGGATGGAAGACTCCATGCTAGTAAAGGGAGTGGTCATAGACAAGACCATGAGCCACCCGCAGATGCCTAAAGTGTTGAAGGTAAGTGGCAAAATTCATAATACATACTCTAATTCAGTGATTCCCAATGAGTATCAATTCGAAAAATGAATATATCAATTTTGTATATCACATCAAATAGAATGTAAATATCTGAGTAAATTTCTTTTTAAATTACTCAAATTCATCAAGAAATGACAAAGTTATTAAAGTTTTAAAAAACACGGCCGGCCTTTGCGGAACATGTGATGACGTCACGTGCCACGATCGCCCGATCAAACACCCGCGAACGTGGCTGACTGATGACGTCATCAGCGAATCGTGTATGTAATCGTGGTGAGCGTTTTTGAGAATGCGGCACGAAAATCGCTGTAACTTCGTAATTTTTGGTCCAATTTCAATAATTCTTTCACTGAAATAATTAGTTTTGATGTGACTGTAACTCTACATATTTAACTAAGAACCTCGTTGATCCTGTTTAGTTTTTTCCAAATACCCCAAGAAAGGCTCCAAACTCGCGTACCCCTTATTGCATTTCTCTGCGAGCGTGAGAAAAAGTGATTTAAAGCACGAGTTTATACTCGACAAAAACGCCTTTTTCGTGCTGGAGATGTGAAGAAACGTTTATTATACATGCTGAAATTTTAGTAATTTGGTTCCCGCAAGGGGATGGTTCCACTCATGATTACAAGCAACTTTTACTATGGGGCCAACTCTGAAATCGCGAAAAAGAAACAGCTGTTCCATACTAAAGCACGATACCTAATCAGCCTGAATGTATGGAACAGTTGATTTTTCGCGATATCAGAGTTGGCCCCATAATAAAAGTTGCTTGTAATCATGAGTGGAACCACCCCACTACGAAAACCAAATTATCAAAATTTCACGCTGTATTTATTTGTTGTCCTCAGAACGTGAAACTCGCCATCCTAACCTGCCCGTTCGAGCCGCCCAAGCCCAAAACCAAGCACAAGCTCCAAGTAGGATCCGCCGATGAGTACCGCGAGCTGAGGCAGTACGAACACGAGAAGTTCTTGGAGATGGTGCGACAAGTCAAGGTAATGTGGCGTAATTATTATAGTTAGTGGTCTAAAACCAAGCACAAGCTCCAAGTAGGATCCGCCGACGAGTAGCGCGAGCTGAGGCAGTATTTAAAACTGCTGATGACGTCCATGTTTGATTGACAAACATTTAATGTTCCTTCAAGTCCTTCCCAAAAATAAAAGCACGATTGTGTTCTCCAATTATGAGTTAGTAATATTTTAAAACATAATTTAAAAAATACACTATTAGTAGCGTGATGGAAATGGATTAAGAATTCAAAATTATTATTTTAGGATGCGGGAGCAACGTTAGCGATCTGCCAATGGGGTTTCGACGATGAGGCTAACCATCTCCTGTTATCTTCCGGTTTGCCCGCTGTCCGTTGGGTGGGAGGACCGGAAATGGAACTGATCGCCATTGCGACAGGAGGAAGAATAGTGCCACGGTTTGAGGAACTCACTCCGGAGAAACTGGGCACAGCTGGATTGGTACGGGAACTCAGTAAGTTGGTTTTATTCTGTCTTTGAATAAGTTTTTGTGTGTATTTGTCATTTTTATTAGGCTGGTTCAGTCTGTCTTATTCAATATCAAATTGCATTATAAAGATGACTAAACATTTTTTGATCATTAAAATCAGCGAACTGAAATCTATGGAACTAGGTTTTCGCTCGAAAAATAGCACCACACAAAAAGGACAACAAGTGGGCGGGGCTAAAAATGCTGGCATTTAGTTATGTAACACAAAGCGACTAGACACTGGTTGCATAATAGTGATCATAATCTGTATACTAGATAATCTTCATAGGTATTTTCTATTTTTAAACGAAAAAATATTCTTAAGATCCGTCATCTCTGCATCTTTTTGCCTTCTTTGAGTCTTGTCTTGTACACTATTTGATTTCTAATAAACTCTTTCTTTTCTTTAAAATACTAACAGCAGTTACTGTAAAGAATGCTAATGTCTGTCCCCGGGAGCATGGCTAGCCTGACTAAATGTTGTGTGGGTTGTCATTTTTTAGCCCAGTGGTGCCATTTTGCGATTACACTTCTATAGATTTTGGTTTGCTGATATTTACATTCAATGCTTTTTTGGGTTTGAATGAAAATTTTAGTCTTCGTTATTGTTTCGCAGCATTCGGCACGGCCAAAGAGGAAATGCTAGTGATCGAAGAATGCTCCAACTCTCGCGCCGTGACGCTGCTGATGCGCGGCGGCAACCGCATGATCGTGGAGGAGGCCAAGCGATCTGTGCATGACGCTCTGTGCATCGTGCGCAGCTTAGTGCAGGTATGTATTAGTAGTATTTTGAACCAAAAAAACATACAACACAGCGCAGGGATTGAAATACCGTTAAAAAAATAACGATATAAAAAAATAACGTTAAAAATACAGTTAAAACATTTTATCGGTAAATTTACCGGTAAAATAAACGTTAAATATAGCGTTAAATTATTAATTGGAATAACGTTAATATTAAAGTAACAGTAAAAAAACCGGCCAAGTGCGTGTCGGGCCACGCGCCGTAGGGTTCCGTAGTTACCTTATACCATACCATATTTAAAACCACCTATCATTTTTTGTCTGCAAAAATAACTTTGTTTTTCACAGTGTTGGTATGAATGACAAAGTTATATTTGCGGTTTTGGAAAATGTGCTATATCTCAAAAACTAATTACTATATCTCGTTCAAACCAATTTTGGTTGAAAGTTTTTATTAAGATCTACAGCATATATTTTTTTTAGATTTTTCACTCTCTTATTTCAAAAGTTAAAGGGGGGGGACACACATTTTACCACTTTGGCGGTGTATATCTTTCAAACGGTTGACTTTGAGAAAAAGTTGTCTTAGAAACCTCAATGTAATTTTTAAAGACCTATCTATAGACACCCAACACGTGTTGGTTTGAAGAAAAAAAATTTTTTCAGTTTCAGTTCCATGTATGGGGAGCCCCCCCTTAATCTTTTATTTTTCTTATTTTTGTATTAAATTCGTTAAGCGGTTAACAGAATACATCTATCTACCAAGTTTCAACTGTGTAGTTGTAATACTTTCGGAATAAAGTGGCTGTGACATACGGACAGACAGACAGACAGACAGACAGACAGACATGACGAATCTATAAGGGTTCCGTTTTTTGCCATTTAGGCTACGGAACCCTAAAAAGGAAGAAATAACGTTAAAATTAACGTTATTATTGACATAACGTTAATGTTAAAATTAACAGTAAAAAAGTAAGAAATACCGTTATATTTAAAAATAACTTTAACATTCCCTGACACAGCGTTATAAGTACCACATAGAACGGCCTCATTACCTAAACAAAAATAATTCATTTTGTGCCTATTTAAACAACACACATATATGGATAATTATTAAAGGCCGGATTTGCGGTGGCAGGAATACAAACTTGCTAGTGATTACCACATTATCGAAAATGTTTTTATATATCGATGTTTTGAAAATATTTTTGAAGTGGAACTTCTTTGATCGCGTCTGTATTTATTTTTTGTATTTTACCAAGGAGGATGTATTTCTTAAAAATTTGACATTCTACTTCACTCACTTTGACTTTGCTATCTTTGCATCAAGAAAAACTGCAGTGAATTTTATTATTTATACATTTCACGATTTTCACTTTTCTTAATGTAGGTAGGTAATTTCTACTATTTCCGACAGTAAGTCTATTTATCACGTTACATAATTGTATTTTTTTTATCGATAAATTACACAAATAGATAATCATGTTGTCCACGCACTATTAAACGTCATTTTATTCGTGCTACCGCAAATCCGGGGTCTGGTCATCACGTCGGGGCCACCAAATATACCGAGGGACTGGGAGACGTGATGACCAGACCCCGGATTTGCGGTAGCACGAATAAAATGACGTTTAATAGTGCGTGGACAACTTGATTATCTATTTGTGTAATTTATCGATAAAAAAATATAATTATGTAACGTGATATATATAGACTTACTGTCGGAAATAGTAGAAATTACCTACCTACATTAAGAAAAGTGAAAATCGTGAAATGTATAAATAATAAAATTCACTGCAGTTTTTCTTGATGCAAAGATAGCAAAGTCAAAGTAGAATGTCAAATTTTTAAGAAATACATCCTTCTTGGTAAAATACAAAAAATAAATACAGACGCGATCAAAGAAGTTCCACTTCAAAAATATTTTCAAAACATCGATATATAAAAACATTTACGATAATTTGGTAATCATTAGCAAGTTTGTATTCCTGCCACCGCAAATCCGGCCTTTAATAATTATGCCCCACCAGTGGGGGCATTAAAATGGTTGGTGTTTAATCTACATACATCAACTTTGTCTAGGGATACAGGTGTTATTTTAATACAAACGAGGTAACTTTGAAGCCTTGGTTTCCTGCCACGGATGTACTGTGCTGTGATCTGATGATGGCCATCCAAGGAGTGAATGGAGGAGATTCAGATCGCTATAATCAACTGATCTGACCAGCATTCTAAAAGATTAAAGGACATGTTTAAAAAAACTGCGAAAATAGCATGAAAATCCTAAAACTGAGAACTCTTACCCATTAATGTTTTAGAATGCTGGTGAGATCAGTTGGGTTTGTAAAGCGATCTGAATCTCCTCCATTCGCTCCCTGGATAGACATAAGCAGATCACAGCACGGTACATCCCTGGCAGAAAACCAAGGCTTCAAAGTTACCTCGTTAGTATGAAAATAACACCTGTATCCCTAGACAAAGTTAATGAGTATATTTCTGAACAAAAATCATAAAAAGGCGGACCTAAAACACATTGAAACATTAAAATGACGATACTGTATTTTTAATCATTTTTGAGTTTATGCCATAGGTTGTAATTTTTGTGTGGTGCTATTTTTTGAGCGGAATGCTTGTTCTATAGATTTTAGTGCGCTGGGGAGGTATTACAACCTCTTAAAACTTGCCAGGTTTATGAATTGCTATAGTAGCCCAGGACTTTTAGCAAAAAATTCAAAGAAACCTAGGACTAATTCCGGCGGAAGGTTTTTTGTTTTTAAAGTGTTCCTTAGGTTCCCCTGAATATATCTGGAAAGTTTCCCGTGAATCCCATGTACGCTCCCCCCCCCCCCTCCCCCTCAAACGTCTCCCTGATTTTAGTTTAGTCTATTTATCTCAGAAACGGTTGAAGATAGAAGAAAGTTGTCAACGTATGATATAATTGTTATAAAATATCCAACCCATCGACACTTCAATCATTTCGATGTGAGCTATAGTCTCTGAAATATACCTACAGACATTTCACCAAAATTTTTTTTTTGCCCAGAAATCATTCTTTGTACTAGTTTTTAAGAAAAGTGAGTGGAGTTGTGACAAAATGATGTAAGGTCATATGAATCTTGAAACATTGAGGAATAAAACAAGGTATAATACATTGTTATAGCAGCATCAGTTCTAGATTAACACCGAATGGTGTCAGCGCCACGATGTAATTTTTAGAGATAGATTGATAGCCAGTCAGAAAACTGCCAGGAAATAAGAGGTCATAATACGGTCCCTGATTATGTGTGTATTGTTGGCAGGACTCGCGCGTAGTGTACGGCGGTGGGGCAGCCGAGATCGCGTGCTCGCTGGCCGTGGCGCGCGCCGCCGACAAGCTGTCCTCCCTCGAGCAGTACTCCTACCGGGGCTTCGCCGACGCGCTCGAGGCGGTGCCCTTGGCGCTGGCCGAGAACAGGTCAGTCAATCATGTCATAACATTTTTTTTTCTGGCTCCACCCAGTTTGGGTATTAGCCACATCAAAAGGTAGGGAAACATTATAAAACAAAAAGATGACAAAACGGAATTTGGAAATTTGGATAGTGGAGAGGATACATAATAAATAAATATAATACGGAAATTAAACTTAAATTCTTATATTGTTGGAAATTATAAAATCGGATATACATTTATATACATTAATATCATTGGTAAATAAAAGACTTACAATACTGGTAGGAAGAGGGATTCTGAGGGATATAAGGGATTCATAAAAGGAAGTGTGATCATGAAGAGGGCACGAGAAGAAAATATGGTTAACTTCTCCTACACCAGTGCCACACACGCAAGTAGAATCCTGCACAATTCGCAATCTTGCCAGATGGGCAGGAGTGCACGTATGACCCAATCTCATTCTTATGATGATTGTGGATGAAACCTTACCAAGCTTCATTCTGCTAAACCATGGCTTATTAGGAATATTTGGTTGAATGAGTTTATAAAAGCTACCTTTAAACTGGCTGCTAATCTGCCATTGGGATTCCCATGATTCTCTGAGTGAAACGCCTGCTTGGGCACATAGATCATAGCAATAATTTTTATAAGGAAACAAGTCTGACATGATAACAGCCATTTTCACTGCATCGAATGAAAATAAGTCAGTGTAAGAAGCTCTTAAAAATCTTAATTTTGGTTTAAAAAGCAATGTATTTTGGATAATTAATGAAAAATAAAAGCTTACATTTTTTCTTTAATAAGTAACTAATGCTATTTCAAAACAAAAATATAGAAATATACTTGCAAAATTGCGATGCAAATAGATTGAGAAGTGGGTCGAAGGAGTCGTACTAAAGTTGTCGTCAGCCATCTTGAAGTATCTTATATCGTGGAAATATAGTCACTGTCGTGATTTCACATTATAATTTGATGCTTTTCAAAAACATTAACTTGAAAATATACTAGCAATGGCGCGATGCAAATGGATTGAAAGTACCCCTCGCATTAGCAGAGAAAAAATCAGTACAATGCCATCATTATTATAGTCTACTGGAGACTGCAGGACTTGGTCTCGCCCGTTAGAAAAACACTCGTGAGCAGAAAAATGGAATCACAGGCCTATTTTCATACAAACGAGGTAACTTTGAAGCCTTTGTTCTCTCGTCGAAGATTAAATGGAGTGTGATCTGATGATGGCCATCCAAAGAGTAAATGGAGGACGCTCAAAGAAACTCAACGGATCAGAAGCATCATTTACACCAGAGCCTGTAAGGAATTACATTTTACATACTTTTGATGTAATTTTCACTTGTAATTTTTTTAAGTCCAACCCTAAGCTAAACGACTCATCGAATCCATTAGGTTTTTTAAGCATTATAGGCCTCCTTCATTTATTCTTTAATTTTCCATCATCAGATCACACCCCGTTCTTCCACTTTGCATTTGGTCCCCTCCCCTTTCCTAAAACACATCTCTTTCGCATTAGTCCATTTCTCAGAACGTCTAATTCGCATTCAATCCTTTTCGCATAGTCCACTTTCTAAAAATTATTCCTTTCCAAAAAAAAAAATATATCAAAAAATGAAAATATAAATGTTTACATTCTCCATAAATGACGTGCCGGACTACAGCTGCGCCACAAAAAAAAAGTTGGAAATCTGACATTTTGACTATGCCATGATGAAGTCTATAGTTTGTCAGTTGTTTGTCGCCAAAAACCAGAGTTTGTCGGTCTTCCGTTTAGGAGATACATGTGGCTCAGCTGTAGAGACGTCTCTACAGCTGCGCCACACAGATCTCGAAAACGGAAGGTCGTAGCGAAAATCTGATTACTTGTATGTATAGCCGTTAGTTTGTCGGAGTTTGTCGCACAAAAACCAGAGTTTGTCGGTCTTGCGTTTAGGAGATACGTGTGGCGCAGCTGTAGAGACGTCTCTACAGCTGAGCCACACAGATCTCGAAAACGGAAGGTCGTAACAGAAATCTGATTACTCGTGTGTGTAGCCGGTAGTTTGTCGGAGTTTGTCACCAAGAACCAGAGTTTGTCGGTCTTGCGTTTAGGAGATATGTGAGGATACGCTATGGAGACCTTTCTACCTGGATCTTGAGAACGGAAGGTCGTAGCGATAATCTGATTAGTCATATCTATAGTCGGTAGTTCGACCGAGTTTGTCGCCAAATACCAGAGTTTGTCGGTCTTGCGTTTAGGAGATATGTGAGATTTTCGCGACGACCTTCCGTTCTCGAGATCCAGGTAGAAATATCTCTACAGCATATCCCCACATATCTTCTAAACGTAAGATTGAAAAACTCTGGTTTTTGGTGACAAACTCCGACAAACTAATGGCTACACACTCGAGTTATCAGATTTTTGCTACGACCTTCCGTTCTCAAGATCCAGGTAGAAAGGTCTCCACAGCGTATCCTCACATATCTCCTAAACGCAAGACCGACAAACTCTGGTTCTTGGTGACAAACTCCGACAAACTACCGGCTACACACACGAGTAATCAGATTTCTGTTACGACCTTCCGTTTTCGAGATCTGTGTGGCTCAGCTGTAGAGACGGTCTCTACAGCTGCGCCACACGTATCTCCTAAACGCTAGACCGACAAACTCTGGTTTTTGTGCGACAAACTCCGACAAACTAACGGCTATACATACAAGTAATCAGATTTTCGCTACGACCTTCCGTTTTCGAGATCTGTGTGGCGCAGCTGTAGAGACGTCTCTACAGCTGAGCCACATGTATCTCCTAAACGGAAGACCGACAAACTCTGGTTTTTGGCGACAAACTCCGACAAACTATAGACTTCATCATGGCATAGTCAAAAAGTCAGATTTCCAACTTTTTTTTTGTGGCGCAGCTGTAGTCCGGCACGTCCATAAATGATATATTTAAGTAAAAGAACAAAAATTTTATTAATTCACCTTCTTCCATATTTATGAAAAAGATGACTGGGAAATGGACGTTCTCGGACCAAATACGAAGTGAAAGTATCATGAAAATATCGCTGTCGTATTCTCGCTTGATTTAGGCCCTCCGCACATGGCTCGTAAGCGTAATCGTCTCGTAAGCGTATCGTAAAGACGCGACGAGTACGATCCGAGCAAGTTCTATACACGAATCGTAGCGTAGACGTAGATATTGTTCCAGAATATAAACTAGAACTTCACGTTGACGAAAATTCACCACCAAACATGTAGAAAGTATTTTCTACGCTTGCTTTTTTACGCCAGCACGCTACGACTATCGTATTGACAATAAAATCTCATACGATACGCTTACGCTACGACGAAGCGGTGTTGCAGCGTATCGCATGAGATTTTAATTGTCAACTGGCGGCCGCCCGCGACTTCGTCTGCGTGGAAAGGTTTTTTGCTATCCCTCGGGAACTATACTTTTTTTCGGGTTGAAAGGTACCCTATGTCCTTCTCTGTATCCCTGACGACGTGTTTGTAAAATTTCATGATGATCGGTTCAGTCGTTAAGACGTGAAGGAGTAACAAACAAATAAACAAACAAACGGACTTTCGCATTTATAATATTAGTTAGGATACGACAGTCATAGCTGGCGTAACAAAGCAAGCGTCGAAAATACTTTCTATACGTTTCATGATGAATATCCGTCAACGTGAAGCTCTAGTTTAAATTCTGGGACAATACATTTACGCTGCGATTCGTGTCTAGAACTCTGCACGTCTCGTATACTGCCCGGCACATATATTGGCAAGAGAATGAAAGAGACAAAGGATGTGCAGTAGCCATAAACTTAGTGTTTATGGCTACTGTGCATCTTTTGTCCCTTTCTTTCTCTTGCCAATATATATGCCGGCATCTGTACTTGTCGCGTCTTGACGATACGCTTACGAGCCGTGTGCGGAGGGCATTATTGTATCGTTTCGTCGAGCTTGTAACGACGTTGTGATATCGTTCCTAGCGGTCTGTCGCCCATCGACACGCTGTCGGAGCTGAAGGCGCGGCAGGCGGCCGAGAACAGCCCCAACCTTGGAGTCGACTGCATGGGCAACGGTTAGTGGCTATCTATTTTTTTTATACGCTGAAATTTTAACCGTTTGGTTAATTTTTTTCGCGATATCAGAGTTGGCCCCATAGCACACCCCGGGCACTCCGTACAAGCGCCACGTTTCAACTCCTATTACACAGACGCTACACTGACGTTTTTGTACACATGCAACTGTGTACGTGATTATTGAATGAGCATACGAATCGGCACACGAACTCGCGCGGTGGGGTGAGGTAATTGATTGTGGGGCGGGGCGGAGTTTCCTTTCTGTACGGTAGTAATTATATCTATTCTGTGCTATGGGACCAACTCTTAAGCTCTCAGCTGTTTTATACATTCTGATATTTTCATTATTTATTTTTTGTATGAAACAGCTGATTTTATTTCCGCGATTTTTACAGTTGGTCTTATAGTAAAAGTTGTTCAGTTTGATGGTCCCTATCTACCATATTCGGCATTAGAGGTTATCCTATATAGGGACTCTATCTAAATGAGCATGCTCCATCGTGAAGTCGCATTACTCATTTCCCAGCAAAAATCTAAACAAAGGTGTTGCCAGAACAAAACAACACAAAAAGAAATAGTATATTGGTAAGTCAAGAAAAAAACACACTTACATGTTTTTTCATCACAAACCTAATAAAATTAGATTAGATAAATATTCTGAATCATGAGTTTTGTGGCAAAAACAGTAATATAATTTAATATTTCATAATAACAGTTTTATAGTAGAAAACATTTTATGATGCTGTGCACACATCAACCTTTGATCATTTTATAAAATTTCTTAAAAATTAGTACTACGAGTTGTAGTTGTAGTTGTCAAAGTAGTAGTAACATTTGTATTTAGGTATTGGGGAGGAACTGGCGAAGATGCTACGTATTTTTGATAGTTTACATACAATCAATATATAAGTTTTCTTATCAGTTCGTTTCAAGAACTTTTAACATCAGAAATGATGATAGGTTATGAAAATAAAACTTCTAATTACCATCCTACTTTAAAATTACCCTGGATGACATTGTTTTTAATATGACTCAAAATATAGTAAACAAATTAAAAAGTTATAAAAGTGACCAAAGGTTTTCAATATCTGAAAATATCACTATCAGGGTCAGTCTGTCAATTTGACAGTGATGTTTCTTTGTTTACATTTTTGCTGGGAAATTAGTAATGCGACTTTAGTCCGCAGCATCACTTAACACCAGGGGTCCTGCCAGCTAACTTTTCGAACTTCGGCGGGTCAGCAGGGCGTCAACTTAAAACATAAATCGAAGTGAGGAATTTCGTATTTGCCGAAGTTATTTGGAAGATATCGATGTTCGTGTGACATCATGAATTGGGGTTCGCCATTTTGGCCTGATTGAAGCTCGATTTATCTGTTTTAATTTGAAGCTCGGCAGACTTGCCGAAATTCGATACATTAGCCGGTACGGCCGCAGGTGTGATTGTGGACAAATGCTCACTTATTTTTAATTAAAATTCACATCTCGTCCCAGGTTCAAATGACATGAAGACAATGAACGTAATCGAATCCCTCCACTCGAAGAAGCAACAAATATCTCTGGCCACTCAGCTCGTCAAGATGATCCTCAAAATAGACGACGTTCGCTCACCGGCCGACGCCATAGACTAAACACAAATGAAGAATTTTGGTCTAATCTTATAATAAAAACTGCTTTCTGTACCCAACACCAACATCTATCGAGAAAAAAACGCCGCGTAAAGCCCTCCGCACACGGATCGTAAGCGTAGTCTTCTCGTAAGCGTATCGTCAAGACGCAACGAGCAGAGTTCTATAGTTCGAGGCACGTATCTTGAAATTTTTTCGACGGAGTGGGGATAAGTTCGCGCATGTGCTCTTGTAAGCGATCAATAGCGCGCGCCCCTCTCCCGCCGCCCGCGCCCCTCACCGCTAGGGGTCGTTCCGAACCTACACTCCGAGTGCAACCGAACGCTCTAACGCCGTTCCAAACATTAGAGCGTGACGTTCGGTTGTAACAACTTTCCCGTTCCAAACGTCAGAGCGTTGCAACCAAACAACCATCAAAATTGATGGTTGTAAAACGCTCTGACGTTTGTCTATGAAAACATGTCAATGTCATTTGACATTATTTTGTATTTTGATGTTTTTGTGTCTAATTTTCAAATAAATCATGGTAGCTTTTGATTTTGAATGAAGGAAAGTTTAAATTATTCCTATTTCAAGTGGAAAATGAGGACTTTGTTTTGACATTGACATTTAAAGTTCTTGGTCGTTCCTAACCTTAGAGTGAGTTAAAAAACAACCGTTTGGTTGTTTTTTAACTGCACTCTAAGCCTCTGAACGCAACCCTACGCATGCCCAAAATACGCGTTTCGCGCAATCCCCACCCGATTTCAAGATACGTGCCTCGTACTGTACCACGAATCGTCGCGTAGACCAGGGGTGTCAAACTGATTTTTCAAAAGGGTCATTTTTTAGTTAAGAGCGTGATGTTGTTAACACATATTTCAATTACGCACTCAGATTTAAGAAATCTTGAGAAGTATGTGCGAGCGCGAGAACGGCAGTCAGCGGCAAAATCGCTACGGGCTCTTAAATAAAGAATAAGAAATATTGTTGACTAGCTTCTGCCCGCGACTTCGTCTGCGTGAACAATTCGAACGTTTGGTCTGGATAAAAAGTATCCTCTCGGATTTAAACTATTGCCGATTACATGAAAACATACAAATGCGATTATATTGTCAATAGACTGATCCGCTGCAACTTCACTCGAGAATATATAGCAAACATTATAGATTAAAATACGTCATTTTGCACTGCAAGCGCTCTGAAGTTGACGCAGATACTGTCTATTGTCAATTTAATCGCATTTCACGGTCAGCAATGAAAGTTACTTGACATTTTATTACTTTGTCATACCAAACCACCTTATTAACGGATTTCTCACAGTTAGAAACATTTATCAAAGTAGTTGTTATGACAAAGTACTAATGTGTCAAGCGACTTTTGTTGACAAACATTCACATTTTATAAATTAATATAGGTAAGTTTGTCAACTTGAGAGGGCAGGTGTTCCCAAATTTTTAAATAAAGTGGTTCGCAAACTAATTCTTCGTTATTGCAGTGTTAGTTTAATTATAATTCTTTATTATCAATTGGATATGATGTGTTTTATTTAACATTTTTAAATTAATTGAAGACCAATTTATTTAAGTCCAGGTATGTTAGTTTTCGCATTAATAACGTCTTCGTTTTATATCACAAAGTATTATTTAATTTTCTCGATTTATTTTAAACTCTGTTGCTAGGTGTTAAGACACTAAATGCATTTCGGTGAGCGTGCGCGTGGTAATGGATGTACTAAACTTGTGATGTATGCCTTATTGCACTAATAAATTAATAAGCTATACTTTTTGTTTTATTTTAGTAGATATTCTATATGAAATGTTAAGTTTGATGGGGAACATTTTAAATATATTTGACCAGATGTTTTCATGCTTTTCGGACCATAATGTCCACTTCTTAAAATGACTAGGTACTTCCCATAAGGATCACATCCCAGAATGACTATTCCCAGATCGTCCACTTCCCGTAATGACTGCTTGCCAGTTGCCAGGGGGGGGCAATTCTATTGTATCGTCCCCTGGGGAGGGGGGGGGGGGGGGCAATTCTAGAAGTTGACTTTCTCCATATTTTTGTGATCCTGGTAATTTGGGGACGTGTCATGGCGAATATGATGATTAAATATCCATAATACTAATTTTGAATTTTCCTTTGTGTAACATACTATAAAAACATATTGGCAAATGGTCGTTTTGGGAATAGTCATTATTTATTTATTTTATTTTATTTATTTATGATTTATTCAGAAAACCAACAGCTATATTAGGTACAGATTGAGTAATTACATATAAGTCTTAAATAAGCCAATTGAGGGCTATAAAAGCAAAGGTGACTATCTCCACTTTTGTCAAGAATATGACTAATAGTGCCATCTAGTAGCACTGATTCAAAGCTTGTGATCTGTCTAAAAATTATAAGCAAATACGTCTTTATCCACTAGAAATTTATGGTTAAAAACAACCAATCGAAACAAAGATCGCAATGTCCAGTGCAGATTGTTACTTTTGTTTTGACATGTTCAAACTGTTGAACATTAAAAACGGATTCAAGATTTTTTTATTGTTTTATAAATATGAAAATGGAGCTGTTTAGCTCCAGCATTTACTTGTGCCGCCAAAACAAGCTAGAAAGATGCTCAGAAACCACAGTAGGTGGAAAAGGACATTGAAGCTAAAAGAAGGGTTTGCGATTATTGTATAAAACTTTTTTGTGGAAATTGTTATGCAAAATTATTTTTCTAAATGTTACTTAGGTACCTACGTTTAAAACTGCTTTATTATTTGAAGACACTGACCAAAACAACCGCCGAAGTTGGTTAATGGAATCAAACATAGCAATCTCCAAAATTCTATCCGTGTTTACTCATAAATTTCTGCAATGAATGTAGTTCAAACTGGCTTTTTATATTCATCCAACTCTAGTCTACTGAATAGCAAAACATAATAGTAAAAAATATGACTATCTTAACAAATATTGTTTATTGTCGTTTTTTACAAACTCAGGAAAAGTGGAGATATTCGCCTTTGCTTTTATACCCCTCAATTATAGGTTTCCATAGCTATAACAAATTTATATCATCTATCGAGCGGGAGACGCCCAGTGAAACGACCGTTTAAGTTGTGTGTACTTTATTACTAACTTCATTACATTATGTGCACGATATATATTCATACATGACACCACCGGGGTACAAAAAAAAAAAACAGAAAAAAAAAGCTTAATCTATAGGTGAAAACAATAAATAAAACATTAAAAAAAAATGACGTGCACTTTTAAATACATTTTTCTTAATTACAGGTACCTGTTTTACTAATTAAATAAATGCTACAATTACATGTTTTAAATTACAGGTTTTTTCTTAAAAACTTAACTTACATTTTGTAAAAAGATACGTTATATAACAACAAAGCAAATCATTATACAATACATAAAATTAAACAAATATATTTCAATTACTTATATCTATTAACAATTATTTATTTATTCATCTTTAAAGAAGGTTTCAAAGTTATTTATTTAAAAAGTTTAGTGTTGTTTTTATGCACTATATATGGTTTATTATTTTTCAAAACTTTTATATTAGGTCCTAAATCTTCTAATATTTCATAGGGACCTAGATAAATATTTTCCATTTTGTCTGATGTTTCATTTTTTATAAGTATTTGATCACCTTGTTTGTAATCTTGCACGCGGACATTTTTGTCGTATTGATTTTTCATATTTTGTTTACTGATTAGTAAGTTGTCGCGGGCTTGTTTATGAGCCAATTGCAATCTATATCTTAACTGTTTGGAGTAATTTAAAGGATTGTACAACGGTTCTAATGAATCATTAACAATGTTACTCGGTAAATTGCATTGTTTTCCGTACACAAGTTCATAAGGTTGATATCCGGTATGTGTATGTACAGATGTGTTAAATGAAAATGTCCAGTACGGTAACCATGTTGACCAGTCGTGTGAGTTACTTAAGCAATACTGTCTAAGAAAAGATCGTAAATTTTTGTGTGTGTTTTCTAATGCTCCTATTGTCTGATGGTGGTATGCGGTCGAATTTAGTTTTTCTATTCCTAGTAATTTGCATACTTCTGACATAGTTGAGGATAAAAATTATGTACCTCTATCTGTAACTATACATTTTGGTACTCCGTATTTTAAAATAAAATTACTGACGAATGAATTTGCAACTGTTATAGTATCCTTCGATTGTAGTGGGTAGGCCTCAACGTATTTAGATACTCACACTGTATTGTCAATATATAGCTGTTATTATGCGTGTCTTTTACTAACGGTCCAACAAGATCTAAAAAAATTTTTTCTAAGGGCGTGTATGCTGTAGTCGTTATTTCCATAGGCATTTTATTTGGTATAGAATGTTTTAAAAGTTGACACTTTTTGCATTTACTGACAAACTGTATAACATCTTTATCTAAAGAAGACCAAGTGTATTTCCTTTTAATATTGTTTATCATTCTTCGCATTCCAGCATGTCCGCTGCTGGGCAAAATATGGAAATCATTTAATATTTGCTTTTTGTCACTTTCATTTGTTATTCTAACTACATTAGGCAAAATATTAATTTTTGGAAAGTCCCAGTTTTTCCTACTATATATTTCGCGTTGTATTTCTTTAATAAAATTAATATTATCTTTATCTTTAATTATATTTATATATTTTAAACTTAATCTTTTACAAAATTTTAGTAATAAATCAACAAAAACCTCTCGGGTGTAATGTTGTTTATACTCTATATTAAATATAATCATACTTTCACTTGGTATGTACCTATATATTAAACATTCTTCTATATCACTTATTTTATTATTTCTTGCGTATTTATTTATCTCTTTCTTATCTTTAAAAACCAAATCTATGCTGTCGCTTTGTTTTCTTAATATTTCCGAAACTAAGGGTAGGCCTCCCCCTGTTTCAGGAATATTTCGAGAACTGTCGCTGGGCATAACTTGTTTATTTTGTTCTAACAAACGTGTTTGTTTTCTAGTCATCACGTTGCAAAAATCTGAATTATTCATTTCTTTTAATTCATTCGAAGTTATAAAAATACGTGATAAAGCGTCTGCAACGACGTTATCAGATCCTTTTACGTATAATATTTTGAAATCATATTCCTCTAAAGCTAGACGAAATTTCATACGTCTGCTAGAGATATCCTTCATATTAAATAGATGTACTAAAGGTTTATGGTCAGTTTTTATCGTAAATGTTTTTCCGAAAAGATACGGTCGGAAATATTTTACACTCCATACAATTGACAGTAATTCTTTATCAATTGTTGGATAATTAAGTTCTGCTTTATTTAATGGTCGACTTGTATAAGCGACTGGTTTTAAATTGCTATTCATAAGTACACTTCCTATCGCAAATTGGGACGCATCGGTTTGCAAAACGAATTCATTTTGTTCTGAGAAGTCCGGGTAGTCAAGAACCGGGGCAGTGGTCAAACAATGCCTTAACAAATTAAAACAATCGTCACATTGATTTGTCCAAACAAAAGGTGTATTCTTCTTACAAAGTTTGTTAAGTGGTATTGTTATTGTTGCGAAATCGGGAATGAATTTTCGATAATAATTGCAGAAGGCAACGAACCTTCTGACCTCGTCAGCATTTTTGGTTTTGGGTAGCTTTTTATAATTACTGTTTTTTGTGGATCAGGTAGAACGCCATTCTCCGTTACTAGGTGTCCTAAATACAGTATTTCTTTTTTCAAGAAATCGCATTTTAATGGATTTATTTTTAAGTTTAATTTTCTTAGTCTTTCGAAAACATCTATTAAATTTTTATTATGTGTATCTAAGTTACGTCCATATACACAGATGTCATCGCAGTAAACTAGACATTTTTCTTGTGTGAGTCCTGAGAGTCCAATCGACATTAGACGTGAAAAAGAACTTGGAGATATTTTAAGTCCCATAGGTAAGCGTTTTAGTCTATACTGACCAGTGTTTGTAGTGAATGCTGTGACGTCTCGGGAGTCCTCGTTTAAAAGTACTTGATAAAAGGAATTACTCAAGTCCATTTTCGAAAAATATACGGCTCCTGATAGAGAGTCTAGTACGTCCGTAATGTTCGGTAAGGGAAACTTATCATCTTGTATTACATTATTTACTTTTCTATAATCAATTACTAATCTCCACTTTCTTTCTCCGTTGTTGTCGCTTTTTTTAGGTACAAGCAAAATAGGACTGGACCACTCGCTGTTACTGGGTTCTATAATGTCATTGTCGAGCATTTTTCTTATTTGTTTGTCTATTTCAGGTTTTAATGCAGCGGGTAATCTATATGGTTTCGAATAAATGGGCTTCGTGTTATTTTTTAATGTAATTGATTGTGTTCCGATAGTTGTCGTAGTTAGTATGTCACCTTCTAGATGAAATATATCTGAATATTTTGAACATATTTGTTCTATTGATTGTTTTTCTTCCGTATTCAAATGGTTTAAATTTATTTTTGTAAGATTGTTTCAGTTCTACGTGACTTATTCTCTGAATTACTAAAGTTACATGCGATATAGTCATCTAAAAGTACTAAATCAGGTTCAAAATTTTTTAAAGTATGTTGTTTTTCACTAGTGTTTAATAACTTAATTGGAATTTTCCCATTTATGATTTTAACTATCGAACTCGCTAAAAATAAATCCGGTTGCATTTCCGCAGAAAATAACACATAATCTTTTTCTTCGTTATAATTTGAAATATTCACGTGTGCAAAAAAAATATGTTCACATCGTGGTTCAATAGTGAATTCATTTACGCGAGTCTCGGAAAACGTGATGGGCTTCGCTTGTGATTGTGAGCGAATCGCCTGAATCGTGCCATTGTTTACATTGTGATTGTTATGATTTGGATGCCTAAGCTTTATTTTAAAACTTAATTGTTTGTAGCACAGAGTAATGTAATTTCTAGAGACATTTATTGAAGAAATGTAATTTGAGATAAAATCGGTTCCGAGGATTCCATCTATGCTTATTGGCAAACTATTAACGATTTGGAATTCTTGTTTTAAATATATTCTAGAATTAGGTATATATAAATTTAGATACAAGCTACCTAAAGTTTCTATATTTCCTCCTATGCCTTTAACATTTGTTGTATTTAGGGAATTGTGTTGTTGATGTTGAATTGAATCTTTTCTTATGAGACATAGGTTTGCACCTGTGTCTACTAAAAATCTTTTTATGCGATTACGTACAAACAATTTAATAATATAATTGGATTCAGTACTGCATATATAATGCTGTTTATTCCGTTGAGGGACGAAAACATTCTGAATTCTGTTGTAAATGATCGTTTTGAGCTGTTATATGGGCATGCTTGTTTTTGAAATGGCTTTGACTATGTCCACTTTGGGCTCGATAAGAGTTTCCTCTGTATGTGTTTTTGAAATTTCTATTGTTATTATTGTTTCTATAAAAATTACTGTGTGTCTGTTGCGAACTGTTTGGAAAGCGTGGTGAAAAGTTGTTATTCGGGTTATAATAATTATTTCTTGGAGGTGTGTTAAAATATCCGCCAAACTGTCTAAACTGTCCTCTACGTTGAGTGGCATATCCTCTCGAAAAGGTATATTGTGATCTAGGGTGTCTATGTGTAAACTCACCTTTGAAATTTTGAAGAGCCGTCATCGATTGTTGCTGTCGGGACAAGTCTTCAATCTCCTCCTCGACTGCTGCGCTAATAGCATCTCTCAAGGAATTGTAATTCCTTGCTGAAATAATAGTGCTTATACGCCTATTTTTCAGACCGTTAATAAATTGGCGAATCGCAATCTTTTCGTTAATGGGTTTTAAAATAATATTCGCCTCATTATATCCGTCACTTTGTGTAATTGTTAACTCGGAAAATAAAGTCTCTAACCTATTACCGAACTGTGTTATTGATGAATCGCTTTGTGTAGCTGATGTCAATTGTGTCATTAAGGACGTGTGCGATTTCTTAGTGATCAAGTATTTTTTAATGTCGGAAATAAGATCACTGAAATATTCGTATCTATTTTGGAGTTTTAATTTTGAGCGTTGGTCAAGTCTGGTTTTAAGTATAAAATTAATAAGAATTGGTTCGTCTTTAGAATCAATGCATGACCGGTATAGTTCCGATGAACTGATTAGTTTGTCAATTGTTATTTGGTTCCCATCCAATTCTGGTATTATGGAACACGCAGTTTTAATATCAAATCTATCCATCTTTGAGGAATTTGAAAAATATTCCGTAATATTTTTGTAATGTGAAATTATATTTTCACAGGTTAAATTAGTTTTTGATGTAAATTCTGTTTTTTTATCTGTTTTTTGTATTAATGATTCGTAATTGTTATATAATATTATTGCCTCTTCATATTTTTGCTTCACATATGATAATCTTTCGCTTCGTTTTTTTCCTAGGCTTTTTAAATCTGTGTTTATTTTACTCAAAGCGATTTCAATTTCATTCAACGAAGACAAAAATTCCATGCCTATTTTCTCATAATAATAATTATTACAGTATCTTTAAAATTAAATATGTTGTATAAAATTATTTCCATGTCATGTGCACATTATTATGTGTCAAAACATTAATTAATCTACATTTACTTAGTAAGTTGCTTACATATTTAAATACACAGACATTAGATATAGAAAAATATCATCTTACGTATATAAATATTACAAAAAACAACAAAAAATATATTAACATTAGCACACTGAAGGGAGCGAAAAAAAAAACACTTTCATCACTTATAATTTTGTCTTTCAACGATGATGTAGTCACAGGATTTACTCACGTAGGTACCCAATACTTTTCTTTATTATCTTCACAATGGTCACTATGATGATGAGTCTTCGTTTTCACGACACGAACGTCTCCCGGCCGCATACATTGAGATCCTCGTAATAAAGTTTTGAGCATTAGGCTCTCTCGTTCCAATAATCTTCCGTCTTCATACTCTCTCAACTTTCAATTTACGTAAATACGTAGACGTAAGATTTTACTCTTTTTTTAAACTTTTATTTACATCAGTTCATTTTATAATTTAAAATGTCTTTATTAATTTCACTCACATCGCAGCCACAGAGGCCGCGGCGCAGCGCGCCGAGCACTTGCGCACGCGTTTACTTTATTTAATTATTGTGGCCGGCAGGGTCGCCATATCGAGCGGGAGACGCCCAGTGAAACGACCGTTTAAGTTGTGTGTACTTTATTACTAACTTCATTACATTATGTGCACGATATATATTCATACATGACACATCATTACAAAATAGAAGTTACAGATATCGTTACAAATACCAGAACATTGATATTCTTGTGAGATTAAATTAATTGAATTAGTTAAGTACATTAAATTAACAGAAATTGTTGCTTGGCAATAATTACAGATACAAGAATTAATAAAAGTGGATCGTAGGCATTTCAAACAGTTCAATTAGTTAAGCAGCTGTGACTACAGTTATTGTGAATGCAAAAATTAAAATTAGATACAATAAATTTTAAATTTCTATTATTTTCTTTTTTACTGCATTTTTAAAACTACACTTCGACATTTTAAAGGGATCTATACTATCAAATTGATTGTTATAACTGTTTATTGCACGAGCAAGAAAATGATTACGAGCATAGTTTGTGTGATAGGCAGGAGCGCAAAGCAATTTCGTATGACGTGTTCGACGACGAGGAACACTGTAACAAACGGTTGAGACCAGATCGGGGCAATCTATCTTACTGTTGACAGTGTCGTACAGGAAAGACATATCGAGAAGCAAACGACGCTCTTCAAGTGCCATAAGTTTAAATCGCCGGCAGCTAGCAATATAATCTCCATATCTGCCTTTAGTACGATAGTTTAAATGTCGGATTAAGATCTTCTGAATGTTTTCTATGCGTGCCTTATGACATTCGTATAAAGGGGACCAAATACAGCTGCCATACTCAAGTATACTGCGTACGTAAGCGCAATAGACTGCCATGACACTGTTTATATCTTGTAAAGGTTGACAAGTACGTAGAACAAAGCCCAGTGTTTTATATGCTTTGTTTACTATGTAGTCAAAATGTTCATTAAGCGACATTTTAGTATCAAGTATTATCCCTAGATCACGTATAGCGCTAACGCGCTCCAAGGCTTTCCCTTCAAACTTATACTGAAAGGTTGCTGGTTTGTGCTTCCTAGTAAATGTTATTTGTTGACACTTATTGGTGTTTATAGATATTCTGTTCGAGCTATAAAATTCGCTTAAGCGGTTGAGATCATCTTGGAGATTTAGACAGTCTGAAATTATTGGAAATGGACGATCTGGGAATGGTCATTCTGGGATGTGGTCGTTTTGGGAAGTGGTCATTTTAAGACATTACGGTGCTAAAGGTTTTCATGTAGGTACAGCACAGCATAGAGTGGTGGTGGTAAAACGTGGTCGCTATGGGTCTTATAAGAAGGCTCAAGGTCACTCAGCGTGCAATGGAGACAGCCATGCTCGGCGTTTTCTTACGTGATCGAATCATAAATGAGGAGATCCGTAGGAGAACCAAAGTAACCGACATCGCTCAAACGATTGCTCAGCTGAAGTGGCAGTGGGCGGGACACATAGCGAGAAGAACCGATGTTGGTTGGGGCAGGGCGGTTCTGGAATGGCGACCGCGCACCGGACGACGCTCCGTGGGTAGACACCCGACAAGGGGGACCCACGTGAGGGGGAGGTCGCGGTGCGCCGCTGGATGCCGGCCTCTTTACCTCGAAAATATAAATTAATCGATTACGGGGTTCACACTAGCGTAGTGGGTAAATGGGTGAATGGGGGGCCGTCTACCCACGTGAAAAAGTCCAGTGGGTGGACGGGTCGGGACGGCCAGCAGTGGGTGTCGTGCGGCTGATATGATGAGCATAGAGGAAAATGAAAAAAAAACATTTTGAACCTTAATTGTTTTACATGTAAGTAGGTTTTTCTACCACATAAAACAAGGCACAATCAAAGATCCATTTATTATCCAAGTTTTCTCAACATTTATTCCATCCAAGTTTTCTCAACTCAACAAGGTTTAGATTTCCAAGACGGCGGTTTAGCATTTTCATAAAGCGTCGACAGCACCATTAAAACACCGGTATAGCACAGTATTATAGTTGACGCGTACAGTATGCGATCGCGGAAACCTGCCTTCAGCCATATCGGCCTCCCACCTTCGCACTGGAACTCCGCTTGGAGTTTCCTCATCTTCACCAAAGTGCGCGGGTAACGTAACACTTTGGTTGTCACTATCGGGCGTGCAAATAACAACGGTCTCATGGTATTTTTTAATAAAGACATTTTTAAATGTTAAATCTTGAATTTGGCGATGAAATGTTTGGTTGTCGGAATGACAATTTGATGACAATGTTATCGGTGGCCAGTGAGTAAATTAAAAACAAAAACAACTCATCCAATCAATCCTCTTTAATATCGGACATTATGAGGGTTATCAAAATAAAGTGGTAAGCACCTTGGCCCCTATTCGTTTGAACGCTACGCTTAGGTACTATTACGCCGTTAGTACACCGACGCATTCGCATGCGGCGACGAATCTCTGCGAAACCAATGCGTTAGCGAAACCTTTGCGAAACGCTAGTACACTGCAGTTTTTTCGCAAACAGATGTCATTGTAGATTTCATCCATCCGAATAGACATAGGGCAGACATAGCGGCGTTTAATGTTAGAACACAAATTGTAAACTATATTATGGAAAATTAAAACAAAAATAAGTAATAATCAATAAGCAAAAAAATCTACCATCGTGTTTTCTTGATTTTTTTTCCATGCCACTTCTTTTTTGAAGACATTTTTGTAATCCTGATGTCCAACTGCATATATTTCTGGATAATTTCGAATAAAATTCAACATTATATTAGTAAGACGGTTCTCACACTGACAACTGTGTTTTACTTTGTATGCAAGTACATCAATTTGTATAGAAAACCGCTTGGTCCAACACACCGAGGCCGCGCCGAGGCGCGGGAGCGCGCGACGCCGCGTGCCGCCGGCGGCACGCGGCGTCGCGCGCCAGGAGGCGCGGAAATCACGGGGTACAACACACTGAGCTCCATAGTATCGTGCCGGTTTTTGTACGTAAGCGCGGGGCCGTCGTCTGACGCCGATCGGCGCGGAGGCGCGTCGAAAACCGCCCGAATAGGCGGCGCGCTGCGCCGTCGCCGCGCGCGTGAAACGCCAAACCGCGCCCCGCGACGGCGCGCGCCGGCAGTGTGAGAATCGCCTTAGTACACCGACGCATTCGCATGCGGCGACGAACCAACGTCAAAACTGTAAATTGTAGATAGCGTTTCGCATATGCTTCTGTCTCACTCTACTATTAGCGATATGAGATAGTCGCGTCCTTGTCGGTACTGTTTCGCAAGTAACTGCGAAATGCTCGTTACACAGACGCAGACAATTCGCTAGTGGTGTTTCGTTTCGCAATGCGAATGCAAGCGTTCTGTCCGGGAAGACAGATTTTCGCACCATGGAAGCCGAAAGTATAGAATGCTAAATTGTATTCGAAATTAGTTTTTATTTTTCTTTTTAATATGAGGTTCAAAAAGATTGTGTAAATATTCAAAGTTTCTGGCTTCATTCTGAAATACGTATTGAAACGATCTTCATGTGATTGAAGTTCTAAGCATAGTTTATTTTCTCCTAGTTTCTTTCGTTTCTGGTTTATTTCATGCACCCAGATTCTACGCTTTCTCTTTAATACCGACGCCAGCAACAACAATTCTTCCTCTTCAGATTCTGAAAGCGATGACTGAGACGACATCCTGAAAATACGTCCACACCCACAGTCCACCAAATCTACAATGACACCTCTTTGCGAAAAAACTGCAGTGTACTAGCGTTTCGCAAAGATTTCGCTACCGCATTGAATTCGCAGCGATTCGTCGCCGCTTGCGAATGCGGCGCGGGGTACTAACGGCGTAAATCTATATTTTCGGCATCCATGGTGGGAAAATCTGTCCTCCCGGACAGAACGCTTGCATTCGCATTGCGAAACGAAACACCACTTGCGAAAGGTCTGCGTCTGTGTAACGAGCATTTCGCAGTTATCTGCGGAACAGGAACGACAAGGACGCGACTATCTCATATCGCTAATAGTAGAGTGAGACATAATCATATGCGAAACGCTGCCTACAACTTACAATTTTGTCGTTGTTTCGTCGCCGCATGCGAATGCGTCGGTGTACTAACCGCGTTAAAGCTATAAAATAAGCAGTAAACTATAAAATTACGTGCCGTAAGCTTGTCAATTTCATACAATACATTGAAGTCTGTGATTTACATAAGATTGCGACATGTGATTTAAGGCTCCGTTATGCGAAATCATTTGTCTCTGTCTTTTTCTTTATGTGTAAAGAGTATGGAAAATAACCTCACTTCGGCACTTTTTCGATGTTTTTCGTTGTTTTTTCATCATTATCTTTAGCACAATTATCTTTCTTGAAAAAAAGTTATTGGAGCAACTGCACAGTACGTTAAAGTGTATTTTGATGTGGAATTCAATACGTTTCCGCCTTTATTTACGCCAAAAATATGGCCCGCGACAAGCGCTTTTGATGATATTCTGATATTTTTTTCCAATCATCTGTGAGGTTTGGTTTATACGCAATTTAGTACTTGTAGCAACTAGATAATCTCTTTAGTTTGTTGTATGTTTTTTTGTGGCCTACAACTTTACGTTTTATATATCTAAATATGGCCCGCGCAAACCATGTTTTTCTATTATGGCCCCTTAATCGTCTATTGCTCATTTTTAAACTTTAAAAGTAAGCGTAGCGTTCAAACGAATAGAAAGTTGGCCATTTGAGTGTAGGGGGGCTTGTCCTTTGATTAAGCATTTTTGGTTAAGGCCGGCCACATACTACAGACGTAATTCCGAAACACAACTAATCCATACAAATCTATGGACCTACCACACATGCGGGATTTTTCTGTACGGAATTTTCATACATTATCGATATTCAGTTCAGAATTCAGTCTTTATGTGGCCGGCTTAAGGCAAACATTAAGCAACACTACACTGCAACCGCCACTCCCGCAAAAAATGATTACCGTTTAAGCCTGATTCACACATATCAGTGAAATCACAGTTCCGCCACCGTGATTGATAAATAATTATTTCTTTACATTCTCTATGAACACGTATTCACGGACTCTGAGAAGAGTTTTATTCTGCAGCCTACATTTACTCTGCTGAGAACACAACGGTGGCGGTACTGTGACTTCACTGACGATATGTGTATGTGAATCGGGCTTTATACATAATTTATTAAAAATCCAAGCTGATGATTCCCTCGCATTATCAAAATTATACACACAAACTTAATGACAGTTATTATCTCAGCACATCTGCCTTACTGGATTTGAAGAAAATAAAACAAGCATAAGAATTAAATGTTATTTTATTGAAGTAAATAATGCTATATACATCCCGTGTGTAACCGTCCTTACTGCCATCTTGGCTGAACGAGCGACTAAAACATAACTTTATTACAACAAATAGACTGGCTTTTAGAGGTATCATAGATAACGAGTTTGAATTTTTTAATTCAATCATTAAACGCCCGCCTGGAACAAAATGTCCAGACAAAATCTCGTAAGAAGTTCCGTCAACGCCCGCGCGGGTCTATTGATACATTGGACCACGGACTGGCAAATTTAGGATTGCCGTATTCACACTCAAAAATTGCCGTAAAACGCCAAACATTCGAAATAATTGCCGTATTTTCGAAAAATACACCAATTTTGGCAATGAAAATTGCCTTATTTGTATGGACAGCGTTATAAAATGGTGCCGTATCTCGATTCAAATTCGATCGGGATTACCGTAGAATACGGCAATTGCCGTATCAAGAACAACACAGCCACGGGCTTTTCACTTAGTACTTGACTCACTACAAGGAGCGCGGCCTAAGAATTTAGTTGCGGAACGATTCGCTAGATGGCGAACATAATTCGTTTGTCAAACAGTCGATAGATGTCGCTATCCCGTGCTGAATCGCGGTATCGTGTGGATTTCAGTTATATATAGTCAAAAAAGCTGATTTGCAAAATTATTTAAAATTTTCTTCTATAAATTGATAAACTTAGCCCGCACCCTGATTATCTAAAAAGAAACTATTTAGCGACCGGTTTCATTCGACATACATTGCTACTTTTCTTTGGTATGCTTTTTTTCACCCCAAAAAGAAGTAGCAATGTATCACATTCAGCTGTCAAAAGAGACCGGTCGCTAGGTGGTTTCTAATTAGATAATCAGCCCGCCGGTTGCCTCCCTAAAAAAAATTACAAGTCAAGATATATTATAGAAACCTACTAGTACCTATATATCGTACACTTTTTATCACATTTCGCTAGATGGCGTTGATCATTAGGTCTGACTGATAACTCTTTCTCTAGTGTAAATAATGTACTCTATAAATTAGACCGATACGTCGATAAATCGTTATTTTCTCAGCGGCAGGCGTTGAAAAGTTCTTCTTCTTCTTATTTTTGTTATGGCAATCTACTTTCCTCTTGGAAGTAATTTTTGCCAGTGTCATGTTTTGAATAGTTCAGTATTTCTAGATTTTCTAGTAGATTGTTTCAGTTTACATTAAAATGCGGGTGCATCACATTCCAATGCTGCTTGGAGCATTTGGCAGCAAGTATATCAAGACAGTTTACTCGGTAAGTTTTGCCGAGGTAGCGACCACTACAATAAAAGTCTCGGCTTCACACAACCAAGATCGCGCCTATTTCCATTATCCCACATATTGTTCAGTTGCGTAGACACTTGTACCACAAAACTGCACCAATTTTAAGACACAATATCCACTATGAATCAATTTGCGAATAATTAAAATAGTCACCGAACTGAACTCGACAAAATCCCGCCAAAAACTCGTTGAAAAGTTAAATACCACGCGGTCACATGTGGCCTCACAACAATTTTTGGTTTGGCAATCTACTCTCCTCTTCAGGGAGTAATTTTTGCCAGTGTCAAGTGTTGAGTTCAGTGGTAGATTGTTTCAGTTTACATTAAAATGCGGGTGCATCGCATTCCATGCTGCTTGGAGCATTTGGCACCAAGTATATCAAGACAGTTTACTCGGCAAGATCTGCCGATGTCTCAAAAGTCTCAGCTTCACACAACCAAGCTCACACTTATTTCAATTATCCCACATATTGTTCTTCTTAATTAATGGCTTGCTCTTTGGTCTATGCACAATTCCACCAAAGTCTCGTAGTTAGATTGGGAAAATTATTCAATGAGGTTTTTGAACACCCATGAACAGATTTACCTTAAATAAAAGACTGCACATTCAACAACACAAACATTTAACATGAAGCCATATTCTACTGCAGAAGAATTGGATTTTTCAGATATTCCGACCGTCTACAAGACTGATAGATGTGGCTTTCCGGAATAATGGAATTCAATGTGAATTCTCGATGGGATTTGGACATCACATAACATAGCACACAGTAGGAACCTCTTTTTGCATATACTAGGTCCCTTTTCTTTAATGCCCTATATTTAGAATCTTCAAATGGTTTTTTGACATGAGGATGGTAGTATTGTTCCTGGCAAATTTAGAATTGCCGTATTCAAAATCAAAAGTTTCCGTAAAAAGCCAAACATTATAACTATTTGCCGTGTTTTTGAAAAATATCATAAATCTTAGCAAGAAAATTGCCGTATTTATATGGACAGCGTTGTTGCATGAGCCATAGCTCAAATCGTATTCGATTTCGATCGGGATTGCCGTAGATAACGGAAATTTTGCCATATCATGAACAATACTTATGGTATGCCACTTGTAGGAAGGCCAAATGGAAGATTTTTCTCCGGGCTGGAAGTTGTATATATGCCGATTCGCTGAAAAAACTCCGTTAGCGAGATGTAGGTTTCAATACTATTTCGTCGTTTCCATACATTTGTTGATATCAGCGCCATCTAGTGAACGCGGTGATGACTCGTTGTATCGCGGCGTAAGTAGAAGCCGTCACAAAGATATAATGAATATGCGACATAGTAAACCAACGATGGTTGGAAGTTGAATATATGCTGAGTCGCTGAGAGAACTCCATTAGCGAGATGTAGGTTTCCATACTATTTCGTTGTTTCCATACATTTGTTGATATCAGCGCCATCTAGTGAACGCGAAGATGACTAGACATAGTAAATGAATCAAAGCTTGACCACATTATTACACAATTAGGAAGATTTTTAAGATTTCCTTTTTTTTGCCCACAGCGCGTGAGATATTTGATTGCCTTATCACAAAATAGAGAGATGACAGAAGTCAAACTTAATACTACGCAAAGATTACTTTTGTAATTTAGGAAATATATAGTATATAGTTTTTTTTATAAATACTTGATTGTGTTTTTATTGTTGTTGATAAAAATTATCATAAAACAGCTTGCTTAAAGTTACACAACGTTAACTTTAACACTTTTCGGAAGGAAGCCTTTGATTTTTTTATCAACGTTCGACGGAACAAAGCACTTTTCTTTTGGTTTTATTTTTTATGTTTTCATCGCTCGTCCAGTTAGGCTACCTTTGGATTCGAATGAGAGAGGGCTTGCCCACTAACACTGACTTAAACCTAAGTTGTGACTACACGCTTACATCGTCAGTTCCTGTGGACAAAAATAATTTGATTAATATTATTGTAAATGCGATTCAATTGACAATAGACAGTGACCCGTGGGATTCTGGCCCAATGCACTGACCGATTATGCTACCGAGTTGCTAGTGGGAGTGGCGAAATTTTCTAGTACTGTTTATGTTTTCACTGTAAGTATTGTTATTTCATCAATGTGAAGAATTTTGTTCGTCATTCAAATGTAACATCAAAGCCACAAAATCGTTTTGGTGCATTTGGTCCATTTTGCGGAACGTCCATTTTACGGAACATCCATTTCGCAGAACGTCCATTCCTCATTTAGGTAAACTTTCACATAAATATGGGAGAATCGAATTCGATTTAAATCGTTTCTCATCAATAATTTTGAACAGAAATGGTCCTGATGATGGGCAAAATACGTAGACCTCGGCTTCATTGAGTCTTGTTACACCCAGTATTTTAACTTTTTGATATATTTTTTGTTTTCTTCTCTTAGTACGTCACCAAAGTACCAGGATCACATAAATAATGGAGAATGTTGACTTACATATTTTTACTTTTTTATTTTCTCTCTTCCCTAATATTTTATTAGTGACGTATTACAAAGAAACCAAAAAAAAGTGATTGAAAATATGGAATATTTTGCGAAACGGACCAAATGTGAAGTAGACGTTTTTTGAAACGAACCATATGCGAAAGGGTCATTTTTTCAGCAAGTAAACTAAGTAAGAAGTGCACCAAATGCGCCTAAACGCACAAACTTTGTCGACTGTTCATAAAATCTGCCTGTATATCTCACCATAATAGCGTTGACGATGTCCGAGTGGTTGTTGCGCAGTGCTCTCACAGCTCTCGCTCGAGACACATTGGCCTGGGACATCACTATCTCCACGTCTTTCTCGTCGACTCCTGCTTCGTCCGCACCTTCTTCGTCCTCTTCCTCGGCTATGGGAGCTACGGTCTGTGGAATAGAAGCCATTTGAGAGGTATAGTATCAAAATCCGCTAAGATCACTTTGTCAAGAATTTCACAGACGCAAGACAATAGACAGAAGAAATCTATATGAAAATAGGTATTTATTTTATAGTATTTTTTACCGAAAAGGACCTATTGACCCAAAATGGATATAAAAGACTATTCTACAATGCAAATGCTGGAATTGAAAGCCAAATTAAGGCGTTTTTATTCTTATTGAATTTATTAATTTTTTCTTAATATCCAGATTTTTCGAAAATTTGTAAGTGCCAACATTTTTACAGCTTATTACACTGGATTTGGTCATTTTAAAGCTATAAAACGATTTCTTTTTTTTGGCAGTTTTTGTAGAACAAGCGTACGTAGCGCCACTTTGACAGTTGCCTTCCCCATTAGTTTTATGACATGGCAACATAAATTTCAGCTTTTTTTTTTAGACCAACAGATATTGGAAATAGGGGCTTTTAATCCTGAATCTTTTTTTGTTGGGGAATTTATCTATGTTTTAATTATTTTTTCTACAAAACTAGCCAACCATTTTAAAACTATTTTTAAGAGCTTTCTAACGATGCTACTACCTCGAATTTGGTCACGAAGCAATATACCGCTATATTGCTTCGTGACCAAATTCGAGGTTTTTATTCGAGGATTTTAATCGAGTCCCAATCAGATCAAAATGGGGAACCCCATTTATGATGTCACATGAACATCAATATCTTCCAAATATCTTCGACAAATAGTACAATACGAAATTGGCTTTGATAACTTTTTGAACATGACTGGAAATCTCAAAACCATTTCGAGGAATAAGCTTTCGGTACAGTGTCTACTAATTAAATTTAAATATAAGTCTATATTTTTAAAGATATTTATAATATTCAATAAAAAGCTTTAACCTTCAAATGACCTTCATATGACGTCATCACATACAGATCTCCCAGCCATAATAAAAAAAAGAAAAAAGTGCAAAGACAATTTTGACAATGAACTTGGCATTAGGGATGGTGGAAGGTGGAAGTGAAAAAATATCGATATAGGTAATATTTCTCAGAAAAAAATGGGATGAAATGGGACGATGACTAAGTAATGGATTCTAATTTTAAGGTATTGTAAAACATAAAAAATAGCAAAATAAACCCCTACGCGAAATTTTGGCTCGATTTGACGAATTTTACGATGATTTTTAAGACTCAAAGTTGGAAAAAATCAAAATGCTCCAGTGACAAAATAGTGTCGACTATTAGAATCCATACGTAATTACCAAAAAAATGTTTTGGAAAAATTATTGTAAAAACATCTATCGATATATCAGAGTATTTAATATCGCCCGAAAAATATCGATGAACTTATCTCGTAATTTTTTCCACATCCCTACTATTAAATGTTTGTAAATAGAAATAAAGTATGCACATATTTTCACAATGTTTATTATGTTATCCTGCAAATTTATCAGTCCCCAAGCAATCGTTACAATTTCATCCATGTAGCCTACTTCCAAAATAGACACAATACATACAATACATTTCGCAATTTGGGTAGATTGGGCGTGTCAGTTTTTACAAAGTTTTTCAGCAGAGTTTCCACTGGTAAGCATTTTTATTATAATTTTACCACCTCAAAAATTAATGCGGCAAATTAAGAAGGTAGGCTAGAACCGTCACAACTGGATTAAATGAATAAAATAGAAGAAATATTAACTATAACTTATTTGTTTACAAACAACCATAAAGTCATTATGACAGTTAATGACACTTGGCCTTTCTTTTTCAATAAGTAGATGGCAAAGGTTTTCTTCTTAAACTTTCATGCCACTAATGACGTCATTCCGGTTGACCATATCCGCTCGACAAATATATTTATAAAAAAATAAATACGGGACCAAATGTTAAAATATTCAAATTAGTTTCTTAAATTGGCCTAATCTGTAGTAAAAAAATATAAAAAAAATACCTTTTATTTTTTAACCAAAGCCAATTCCTTACATCAATTTACCTGTTTTAAGTTGAAGCCGACAATGCCAGAATTCGAAAAGTTTACCGATTGAGCCCCTGGGCAAGAAAGTCAAGTTTTTTTTTTTTGCTATGATGATCCTTGTCTGAAGGCTTAGAGAAGTCTTTTATAGTAATAGTTAAATAGGTTAGTAGTGTACTTACTGTGCCAGTAGCAGCAGAATCGTTGCCAGCGGCTGCTGTCTCCGGGGCCTTGAATCGTTCAGCGGCAGCCATAGTTGCTTGCTGTGACAGATCTTCGATCTTGGCTTCACCGAACACTATGTAAGTGTCCGAATGAGGGTTTTTGTATACGTCTGGAGAGTTTATCACGAATAGGATGTTCTTGGATTTGCGGATTGTCACCCTGTTTACACCTTGCACCTGTGGGTAAAAGGTTTTAGGTTGTAGAATATAGTGACAAATAAGGTTATGGTGGTAGGGTAAATGGCAAGTACCAACATGAATGGGGATGGCAACGCAAAGCTAATTGTAGATGTCGCTGCGTACGCTCGTTCCTAAGGCAGTAGACGTTCAGAACAAATCTATGGGACAATAGGTATTTATTTTGTGGTATTTTTTTACCGAAAAAGGCACATTGACCCAAAATGGATATAAAAGACTATTCTACTATGCAAATGCCGGAATTAAAAGCCAAATAAGGACGTTTTTATTCTTACAGAATTTATCCATTTTTTCTATATCCAGATTTTTCGGAAATTTGTAAGTGCCAACATTTTTAAAGCCTTTAAAATGATTACATAGAATTTAATCATTTTAAAGCTAAATAAACGTTTTTTTAAGTAAAAGTCCTTTGTTTTCATAGATCTCGTGGAATAAGCGTACGCAGCGCCATTTTGACAGTTGCCTTCCCCATTGAGGAACTTTTTGTACACTCCAATCATTTGTAAAGAGAACCATGGACCTAACAGGGTATTTGACAACATTGAAAATATACTACAAATTGTGGTCATCCTATCAGATAATATCATAAAAAAACCGGCCAAGTGCGTGTCGGGCCACGCGCCATAGGGTTCCGTAGTTACCTTATACCATACCATATTTAATACCACCTATAATTTTTCGTCTGTAAAAATAACTTTGTTTTTCACAGTGTTGGTATGAATGACAAAGTTATATTTGCGGTTTTGGAAAATATGCTATATCTCAAAAACTAATTACTATATCTCGTTCAAACTAATTTTGGTTGAAAGTATTTATTAAGATCTACAGTATATATTATTTTTAGATTTTTCACTCTCTTATTTCAAAAGTTAAAGGGGGGGGGGGGACACACATTTTACCACTTTGGCGGTGAATATCTTTCAAACGGCTGACTTTGAGAAAAAGTTGTCTTAGGAACCTTAATGTCATTTTTAAAGACCTATCTATAAACACCCAACACGTGTTGGTTTGAAGAAAAAAATTTTTTTCAGTTTCAGTTCCATGTATGGAGAGCCCCCCCTTAATCTTTTATTTTTCTTATTTTTGTATTAAATTCGTTAAGCGGTTAACAGAATACATCTACCTACCAAGTTTCAACTGTGTAGTCTTAATACTTTCGGAATAAAGTGGCTGTGACATACGGACAGACAGACAGACAGACAGACAGACATGACGAATCTATAAGGGTTCCGTTTTTTGCCATTTAGGCTACGGAACCCTAAAAACATAATTGTTCAACTATAATATATACGAAATTAAATCTATTTCATCCAGAAAAATGCCATGATTTTCAATTTTTTTCTGTGGCGAAAACGTCCTAAGATGACTAATGAATGAATGACGCATCACGCAAGTAAATAAAGAATGTCACCAAAAATGGCCCAAATGATGTACCGAGGTACACTCTGCGGAAAAAAATACCTTATAATACCCTGAGTAATATACCAGCAATATTTTTTTTTCTAGTAATTTGGAGACATGGAAAAAAAATGAAAAATGCTCTCGATATAATAGAACCTATTACACAGATTATATCATAACATTCAGCTCCTTGATACTTGAAAAAACTGTCAAGTTGACAGCTGTTGTCATTGTCAGTTGAAGGCTTAGAGTAGGTTGAAGGTGATTTTATTAAACTCGGAAGTCGGAATGACGTTTCTCTCATGACGTTTTGTTTGACAGTTCTTTTGACGTTTTGTTACTTGCAGGCATAAAAACTGTTCCCACAGTGTTGATTTGAGAGGTTAGATTTTTTTTGCCTATTAATTTCGATGTGTAATGATGTTTTTTAACATGTTTAACTAATATAAATGAACATTTGCGTAATTAAACTGAAAGTGAATATCCAGTATTGCCATATTATAATTTGAATGTGTTTGTAGTTCACACTTTTAATGATTCATTTCTAAGTTTTAAGTAAAGGTTGAGCTAAAATAACATAATATTCGGAATCCTCGTATTTTTCCCTTCATTTTGGTATACATGTACCTTAGGTACATAAAATGGGCTGAAATGTATGAGCGATTAGCGACCTCCTTTATAGCTTCAGGCGTTTGACATGACCATAGACTTAGATCCGCGATTGATGGCTGTCAAATGGCTAAGGTTATTACAACGTTTACTTGCATGTGACGTGAACAAGTCACGCCATAGACAGCAACAGCCTTTTTTGCGCGGTTTTTAAGTTTCAAACTTTAACATTGATTTTTTATTGAAATACAATGAATTTTCCTAAAATATCAATGTGGTGTGTTTATTATGTAATAAGGAATAATTTTAAATGGTTTTCCAAATAGCCTATTGTCTTATTTCAAAATTTATCGCAATCTCTTTCATTTGTCAGATGGACGTGACACATTGCTATTTGCTACATTTCCTTGATAAGTATTTATTTGTGCCAAATTGTGCAACTCTTCGTTATAGCTTCACTTTCAAAACATGTACTATTGCACATGAAAAAGTATCCTTACTAATATTATAAATGCGAAAGTCCGTTTGTTTGTTTATTTGTTTGTTACGCCTTCACGTCTTAACTACTGAACCGATCATCATGAAATTTTGCATACACGTTCTTAGGGGTACAGAGAAGGACATAGGGTTCTTATCATCCCGAAAAAATGTATAGTTCCCGAGGGATAGCAAAAAATATTTCCACGCAGACGAAGTCGCGGGCGGCCGCTAGTATTGTTATAAAGACTTCAATATACGTACCGGTTTCAGGCCGAGTTTGCTCATGATCTTGCGCGCCTTCTTCTCGCCACGGGACTGCTTCGCCTTCGACACGATGTCGATGCCAGCGATGGGGTTCGAGATTCCACCCGCACCAGGCGCTCCTGGAGTTATTTTATTGGATAATGGAAATATACAGGTCAATATAATACTTATGAAGAAAAATTATTGTTTGCATACAATGCTATTATTTAACACCAGCAAAGTTATGACCCTGAACACCTTAAGGTTCACCTAAATTGTCTTGTATTTACCCAAAAGTCATAAAATTCAGATAACAAAAGCATCTTTTGTATAAAAGCAATGGAGGCAGGTAAAAGACGAACTTTTAGTGCCATCCTTGCAAGCTAATTCGTTTTCAAACTGTGAAGGTTATAACTTTGCTCATTTGCTGACTGTACATACAATCCGATTTAATTTAACAATGTAAAGTCCGTTTGCTTAGATAGTGTCGCCCTTTTATCGCGCCGCCTTTGCACGTGCCGCTTTTTGTCAAAGGATGCCGCCGCATGAACAAAGGATACCGAATGCGGCGTACACCCGCGAGTGAATTTGGATTTTGGCAGTTTACATAGAAGTGCCGTACTGAAAGTTTGTGTTTGTTACCGGTATTCCTGTCTCTGAACACAAATGCTAACGGGTGTACCGACACTATCAAAGCGAACAGACTATACAGTGAGAAAAGCTATGAGCTGAACACCTTAAGGTTCATTCCTAAATTGAAGTGATAGTCGGTATTCAGGGTGTCCACTGTTAAAGTCCAAATAAATTCCCTGACTTTTCCCTGACTTTCCCTGATCATATTTTCAAATTTCCCTGACCATTTTTTAAGGGCCATTTAAAATTTTAATTAATAAATTATTGCTTTATGCAGTGCAAAACAAATGCACTGCATGATTCCGCTTTTGGATCTGTAAGCATGTTAACTAAACGTTTAAATAGCATCCCCGCAGCAGCAAACGGAACGCAAGCTGTGCGGGGTGAGGGGCGAGGGGTGCGCACGAGCGCCCCCTCCGACCAAAGATAATTTTCCAATATGGCGTTTTTTATCTCATACTAGCACGCGTGCTTTTATTCTTCAAAAAGTGAGAAACATACATTAATATAGGAGTCCGAAACAAATTATTAAACAAATTAAGGAAGAGAAGAAAGCCGAGTGTTTTCAGCACATTTACAGGTAATATTCTCAACATGGTGACCCCGACGTGATCAAAATCAAAAGCACTGAAGCAACTGAACAACAAGCGTGGTTTGTTGGCACCAAAAAGAGTTGAGAATTGTGATCCGGCAAAGTGAATATTCAATAACACGAAATAATTATCGTCGGAGCAACCTCTTGTGATAAAACAAGTTACGAAAACTGTGTGTGTCCAGCGAGCAAAGCAAAGGAAACAGCGGGAAATGGCGGGAATGGTACCTACAATACAATCACGTGTGACCAAAGTTAAGTGAAACCAATTTTAGTATCATTTCGCGCGTTTTACCAATAATTCGTCTATTTAAAATTGCTCCATCCGTGCTAATAGTGTTTTTTCCAAAGATTTTGCCAATCGATCCATTCGCAAGTAAGTACCTACCTAAAGGTCAACGCCACGCCGCGCCGCATTGAACGCAAGTTGCGTTGCTTCAATTTTATGTATGTTTTTTCATTTTGCACGTCAAAGTGTTTGCTAAATGAGTGACCCATCTTATTTAATTGCTAACTAAGTTGCTATCGCAAAGTAAAAAATCTAAGTTCAAATTTTTATCTAGGAAGTGCTAAGGTTTAGTTTAAGCCCTAGGTTACCTAATTTTTAGCTGTGAAAACAGCTGTAGCCTACTTCACTTCACCGAATGTTATTTTATTCATTTGCTGAGCAAAGTGCTAAGACTTTTTTCAAGTCCTAGGTTACCTATATTTTGGCAATCGTATGCTTGTAACCTACTTCACTTTCGGTTGCAGTCAGCTGGGTTTAATAACGATAATTGTCATTTTTCATCATTAATTGCTATTTTGTCCATACAACTTAACTTAAAATATTTTTTTTTTTTTTGTCTTTCGTTCTCGAACGTTCGGTATAACCCGACTAAATACTTAATACACATTCCAGGTTCGGTTGTCGACTTATTAGCCGACCTCTTCGATTCCGCCGACTTATAGTAAACTGCGAGTCGGACTTTGACGCCGAGTCGAGTCACGGTAGTACGCGAAAACCGTCGCGGGCCGATTGCAACATTGCCGCTTCGCAGTACTTTGCGAGCGGCCTTTACGGTTTGATACCTTTATTATTTTATTTGTTTTTTGATTCTTTTTGTATTTTCGTTGTTTGCTCCTACGTTGTCCATCAACATTAATAATGACCGATACCGAGAAGCCTAAGTCGGAGAAGGATAGTAATAGTAATCTAAAGGACCTTATACAACAAAGAGGTACTATTAAGGCTAGAGTTACAGTGTTTCAAAAATATGTAAACAATTTAAGTAAACTTAGTTCAAAGGAACTTGATAGTATCATTATCGGTGAATTACAATTGAAATTAACTAGAATCCAGGAATTGTTAATTGTTTTTGATGAAATTCAAACCAAAATAGAATGTTCAGTGTCAGATATTAATTCTCAAATTGAGGAACGTGATTCAATTGAGACAACTTTTTGTAAAATTATTTCTATTGCTCAAAACTTTATCGAAACCTTTGATAAGTCTCAAAATCGTACTTCTCCAAATAATAGTCAAGCATCCTGTCATGGTTCAGCCTCATGTGGCAACCATCACCAATTAAATGTAAGGTTGCCAACGATAAATTTACCGCTATTTGACGGTAATCATTTAAAATGGTTGGAGTTCCGAGACACATTTGAGTCTCTCATCCACAGTAATGAGTCGCTGCCTGTAATAAGTAAATTTCATTATCTTCGTAATTCGTTGGAAGGTGGAGCCGCTGTGGTGATTAAATCAATCAGTTTTACGTCGTCTAACTATGAAGTTGCTTGGTCAACACTATGCGAACGTTTTAACAATAAAAGAATTCTTATAAATAACCATACAAAAGCATTATTTAGTTTTGAAGCGATTTCTAAAGAATCATATAAGTCTATACGTTACATGATTGATTATTATTCGAAAAATTTACGTGCCTTGGAGGATTTGGGTGAACCCGTTCAGTATTGGTACACCATGATTATCTATATTATGGCATCAAGATTGGATGGCGCCACTAGTCGCAAGTGGGAAGAACATAGAAATACTTTTGAATCGTCACCTAAACTTGCAGATTTTTTCGAATTCCTTCGGGGTCGTGCCGATGTTTTGGAAACAATTCAATATAGTCGTTTTGATTCTAGTAAACCCGAAAAAATATAGTTAAAGAAGTTAATAAATTCACCAAGACTTTTGTTAACACAAATAATGATTCCAAATTTAAACCCTGCATTGTTTGTAAACAAATTCATTTGCTTCACGTGTGTGATAAATTTAAAACCATGTCGTTAAGTGATAAAATTTCTTTAGTAAATAAAAATCAGTTGTGTCATAATTGCCTTCGTTCTGGGCATCATCTATCGCAGTGTCGTTTGGGTCCTTGTAAAATTTGTAAAAAAAGGCATAATTCCTTATTGCATAAAAAATCTGATGATGATAAAATTAATAGTTCCACGTCTAGTATGCCAGTAGAAACAAATGATCAGTCTCCATCGTCCAGTGTTGCTCTGTCTGCTGTGGTTCCTAATCAAGTCTTATTGTGTACTGTTGAAGTTGTCTTAGTAGACGTCAATAATAATAAATCTTTTCCTGCTAAGGCTTTACTTGATAGCGGCAGCCAATCTTCTTTTTTGACTGAAAAAATGCAACAAACCATGAATATTTTGTGTTCTCGGACCAACCCAATTTCTGTATGTGGTGTCAATCATACTGTAACAAAAACAGTCAAAGTTTGTGACTTACAAGTCAAATCTCGAATAAATAATTTCTCTATTAATGTTAGCTGTTTGGTAATTCCACAAATAACTAGTAATGTACCAAACGTTGCAGTTGATGTATCTAAATTAAATCTTCCTTCTAATATCAAATTGGCAGATACAACTTTCTTCAAAAGTTCTGAAATTCAAATTCTTTTGGGAGCTGATGTTTTCTGGGATATTATTATGTCCAATCAAATTAAGTTGAGTTCGAATCAACCTACTTTACAAGAATCCAAATTTGGTTGGCTTGTGGGTGGTCCAATAGGTGCAAAATCTAATTCGAATAATTCTAAAGTTAATTGCAACTTCTCTCAAGAGATAAAAGACTCTCTTGCTAAATTTTGGGAAGTTGAAGAGCTCCCACAGTCAGCAAAATTGTTATCCAAAGAAGAAGAGGAGTGTGAGGCTCACTTCGTCGAAAATCATAAACGTCTTCCAGATGGAAGATTTTGTGTCAAAATTCCATTTCGTGAAAATCCAGAAGAGTCGCTTGGTGAATCATACCATGTCGCTCGAAAACGTTTCTTTAATTTAGAAAAACGTCTAATTAAATCAAACATTCAGTTGGATTATTCAGAGTTTTTGCAAGAATATGAACAATTGGGGCACTTGTCAGAGGTGTCTCGTCCGTCGTTTGGGTACTACATTCCTCATCATGCAGTCCTGCGTTCACAAAGTGAAAGGACAAAATTAAGGGTCGTCTTTAATGCTTCGTTTAAGACCTCGACTGGCAAATCGTTAAATGAGTTAATGTTAGTAGGTCCGACAATACAAGATGATTTGTTTTCAATTCTTTTGCGATTTCGTCAAAACATCTACGTCGTTACTGGCGATATAACAAAAATGTATAGGCAAATTTTCCTCGATGAATCGCAACGTCACTTGCAATTAATTCTTTGGCGTAATAATGAGACAGAAGCTTTGAAAATTCTCCAGTTAAACACCGTGAGTTACGGAACGGCATGTGCTCCTTTCTTAAGTACACGTTGTCTAATAGAATTAGCTAATGAGTGTCAGGATGAAACCATTGCTAATGTCATTCGCAAAGATTTTTATGTTGATGACCTCATAACTGGGGCGAACTCCGTAGATGAACTAAAATCAATAGTAAAAGGTGTTATAAATAAATTAAATGAAGGTTGCTTTCCATTGCGTAAATTTCGTTCTAACGTGTCAGAAGTGTTTAATGATCTTCCTATAGAAACTCAAACACAAGATTTCTCTAAAGATTCTAATGTTCTGGGCTTGAAATGGTCGCCCACTAACGATGTTTTAGAAATTTCTACTCAACATGAAACGGTGACCAAATTTACAAAACGAAGTATTTTGTCCAAGTCAAGTAAGCTTTTTGACCCACTCGGTTTGTTGTCTGCATGTACAATTACACCTAAACTTATACTATAAGAATTGTGGTCCTTAAAGTCTGGTTGGGATGACCCAATTCCTAATGAAATTAAAGTTCAGTGGGAATCGTTTTATAACAATCTCACCTATTTGTCAAATATTCAAATTCCTAGATGTGTCTTGTCTAATAATTCATTGAATGTCGAAATTCATTGTTTTACAGACGCCTCTCAGAAGGCTTACGCTGCATGTATCTATATAAAATCTAACGAGGAAATTAAACTCTTATGTGCGAAGTCGAAAGTAGCACCTTTAAAGCCTGAAATGACTGTTCCAAGATTAGAATTATTGGGCGCTCTGCTCGGTGCTCGATTGTATTCCAAAGTAATTAATTCATCTAGAATAACGGTATCTAGATCTGTGTTTTGGTCTGATTCGACCATCGTCTTGGGTTGGGTTAAAAGTGAACCAAAAATCCTTAAAACTTTTATTTGTAACAGAGTTCAGGAGATACGTGACTTAACAGATTCATCGGCATGGCGTCATGTTCCCACCGATGCAAATCCGGCAGACTTAGCTTCTCGAGGCGTTTCACCGCGCCAGCTTCAGGGTAGTCTTCTGTGGTGGCAGGGTCCTCCTTTCCTTGCGAAGTCGGAAGAATGCTGGCCAGCTTCTCGACCGTCACGTGTCGAGCTACCTGAAACCAAATTAAGTCTTAAATTACAACGTCTAGAAAACATTGTCCCATTTGAAAAATATTCAAACTTCAACAAACTACAAAGAGTTATGGCATATGCGCTACGTTTCATAAATAATTCTAAAAACAAAGTAAACAAACTTACCGGCGTACTTACCGCTGATGAATTGCAGCAATCGTTGATAGTTTTAGTGAAGCAATCGCAAAATGATACCTTTCCAGATGATATACATTCCTTATCAACATCAAAATCAATTAAGTCAAAATCGAATATTTTATCTTTGAACCCTTTTCTTGATGAAAATAATATATTACGCGTAGGAGGTCGCATTCAGAATGCGTCTCATTGCTCCTTTAATAAAATTCATCCTATGTTAATTGATTCAAAGCATAATTTCTGCAAACTTTTATTTGAAAGTGAACACCTGCGACTTCTTCACTGCGGTCCACAGCAATTATTAAGTTCGGTACGCGAACAATTTTGGCCTATTGGGGGCAGAGCCCTGAGTTCATCAACTGTTTTTAAATGTATCAAATGTAAAAGGTTTAAGGGCCAAACGTTTCAACCTCTGATGGGGAATTTACCTCATCCACGCGTTAATCCAGCTCCAGCTTTCGAGACTTGCGGAATCGACTACGCTGGCCCATTTCTAATATCTAGTCGCAAGGGTCGTGGCTCACGCACTAGTAAATGTTATCTTTGTATTTTCGTTTGTCTCTGCACCAAGGCAGTTCATTTAGAACTTGTCAGCGACCTCAGTACCAACGCTTTTATCTTATGCCTACGAAGGTTTATTGCTCGTCGTGGCAAACCTCGAACCATTTATTGTGATAACGGAAAAAACTTCGTAGGAGCAAACAACGAGTTGGCCAGATTGGTCAAAAAGTGCGACCAGTCGATAGGCACTTTCGCTTCAAATGAAGGTATCAACTTCAAATTTAGTCCTGCATACTCGCCTAACTTCGGTGGAAATTCGGGAGGCGGGCGTAAAATCCGCGAAGTTCCACTTAAAACGAATCGCTGGTAGTACTAGTTTAACTTTTGAGGAATTGTCCACATTATTCGCTCAGATCGAAGCAATTTTAAATTCGCGTCCGTTAACATGTATGTCTTCTGATCCATCTGATCTATCACCGCTCACTCCTGGGCATTTTTTAATTGGTCGACCTTTGACGGCTTTACCTGCTCCCGTATCCGAACCAGTCAAGACGAACCGTTACCGCCTACTGGAAAGCTTGCGACACCAATTCTGGAGAAGGTGGACACAAGAAGTGCTCTCTGCTATGCAACACCGTGTGAAATGGCGCACCAAGGGGCAAAACGTTAACGTCGGAGACCTCGTGCTGGTGAAGGACGATCAGTTGCCTCCACTACAGTGGCTGTTGGGCAGGATCAGCAAACTCTACCCTGGTGAAGATGGTGTCACCAGAGTCGTCGACGTCACTACGAAGAAAGGTCTTCTAAGAAGAGCAATATCCAAATTGTGTCCCATGATTGTAGAATCCCATGAGCCTCTTGAAAGTTGTCCTTTCAAGGGGGGGGAGGATGTTAACTAAACGTTTAAATAGCATCCCCGCAGCAGCAAACGGAACGCAAGCTGTGCGGGGTGAGGGGCGAGGGGTGCGCACGAGCGCCCCCTCCGACCAAAGATAATTTTCCAATATGGCGTTTTTTATCTCATACTAGCACGCGTGCTTTTATTCTTCAAAAAGTGAGAAACATACATTAATATAGGAGTCCGAAACAAATTATTAAACAAATTAAGGAAGAGAAGAAAGCCGAGTGTTTTCAGCACATTTACAGGTAATATTCTCAACAAAGCATATTTTGTAACTCTGGCAACTTTGTAACCCCCTTACTAATAAAGACTGAATAGCAGATGTATAGTTACACAATGGTTACTCTCTGTCAAACTATTTGAATTTGACATTAAAAAGAAAGTGACAAAACACTGTGTAACTATGCAGCTGCTATACAGTCTTTATTAGTAAGGGGGTAAGTACATTACAGGGTTCCGAAAGATAGTTTTACAATGATTCTAAAAGCGGCAATTTCAAATCCAGTGCCGTAAATAGCCTTTTCTGCGCCCTGTGCGAGCTTCTGTAACTGCGCCCTGTGCGAGCTTCTGTAACTGCGCCCTTGGTTGGTACCCTAGAGTGCCCAACACAATTTTGTGGAGGGCCAGATTCAGTACTTTACGACGAAAGTGGACACCCTGGTATTGTATAAAAGTCACAAAAGCATCTTTTATAAAACAAAAGAGGCAGGTAAAGACTAACTTTTAGTTCCATCCTTGCAAGCGAATTTGTTTTCAAACTGTTAAGGTCACAACTTTGTTGACTGTACGACAGAAGTGGCCAATTTTTGAGCAAAAAAAAAATACAGACAAAATTTCTTTATTCAGTAACAGCCTAACAGATTACATAAACTTAATATTGAGCAGTGTTTCTTTCAGGTACTAATCCGGGGGGGCGGTGCCCCCCCGGAGCAGTCTTAGTGCCCCCCCGGAGAAAAATGAATTGTGTGTAGGTAGACGGGGCAAACTAGTGCAGTGATCGACGGACGAGCTCCCCCGAACTTCTTAATTGCCCCCCCGGAGAATTTTGTCTGAAAGAAACACTGATATTGAGATCGCCCTTTAAGTGCATAAGAACCTGTGTTAGGAGAGTTCTTCCATAATGTATGGAAGAACAATATGTAGGTACACAATCATTAGTTAATGAACTTGTAAAGAAACACCAGCATATCTCATTCGTAAATCAGGCAACTTAACAAACTTGGGACATTATGCATTTTATCAATGACATGTAGATTTCTCAACTGGGTCAATCAGATTGTTGTCTAGGTATAATTCTTCTATCTCAAAAAAACCGTTATGCTATTAACGTTGTAAAGCTTTGTCCAGACTGGTCCATTTTGGTGTTTCAGAACACCGTATCTTTAACATACATCGCTAGTTTGATTGGGCGTGCGTTAAAGTAATATCAACGCACGCCCAACCAAACTAGCGATTTATGGTAAAGATATGGTGATCTACGCCAAAATGATACAAGTCTGGACAAAGCTTTACAACGTTAATAGCATAACGGTTTTTTTGAGATAGAAGAATTATACCTAGACAACAATCTGATTGACCCAGTTGAGAAATCTACATGTCATTGATAAAATGCATAATGTCCCAAGTTTGTTAAGTTGCCTGATTTACGAATGAGATATGCTGGTGTTTCTTTACAAGTTCATTAACTAATGATTGTGTACCTACATATTGTTCTTCCATACATTATGGAAGAACTCTCCTAACACAGGTTCTTATGCACTTAAAGGGCGATCTCAATATCAGTGTTTCTTTCAGACAAAATTCTCCGGGGGGGCAATTAAGAAGTTCGGGGGAGCTCGTCCGTCGATCACTGCACTAGTTTGCCCCGTCTACCTACACACAATTCATTTTTCTCCGGGGGGGCACTAAGACTGCTCCGGGGGGGCACCGCCCCCCCGGATTAGTACCTGAAAGAAACACTGCTCAATATTAAGTTTATGTAATCTGTTAGGCTGTTACTGAATAAAGAAATTTTGTCTGTATTTTTTTTTTGCTCAAAAATTGGCCACTTCTGTCGTACAGTCAACAAAGTTGTGACCTTAACAGTTTGAAAACAAATTCGCTTGCAAGGATGGAACTAAAAGTTAGTCTTTACCTGCCTCTTTTGTTTTATAAAAGATGCTTTTGTGACTTTTATACAATACCAGGGTGTCCACTTTCTGGAAAGTCAGGGAGAGACAGGGAAAAGTCAGGGAAGCTCAAGGTGGTCAGGGAAAGTCAGTGAAATTAAGGTCTACCTGGAATGTCGGGGAAAAATTGAGATTTGATATTTCCGACCTAAAATTCTCCAGTGATTGTAAAAAACGAGGAACATTCATACTCTAGTCCTAGTCTGACCTATAATCCACGCTATTGTAGCATTTAGTTTCCAGCTTTTATTAATAAATTACTGTTTTTTTCCTTTTTATGGAGTGAATTACATTATCAGATACTTTTGATCATAATTTGATTACTCTTTATTCGTGTCCCATTTTGTAAAATAGACTATGTGATGACGACGTAGTAAACTTCTTACTTGCAAAGCAAGATTAAGATTACGAGGTTAGCTGGATGAAACTGACTAAAAATCGCGCTGCGCGGCCATTTTGTTTAGTATACAGTCAAGATTACAAGATAAGTGGATGAAACTGACTAAAAAGTCGTGCTGCGCGGCGGTTTCTTTGCTATAAACAGACAAGATTAAATTGTTACCTGGATGAAACTGACTAAAAATCGCACTGCGCGGACGTTTTTTTACTATAAACAGGCAAGATTACAAGATTAGTGGATGAAACTGACTAAAAAGTCGTGCTGCGTGGCCGTTTTTTGCTATAAACAGACAAGGTTATAAGGTTACCTAGATGAAACTGACTAAAAATCGCGCTGCGCGGCCGTTTTCTTACTATAAACAAGCAAGTTTACAAGATTAGTGGATGAAACTGACTAAAAATCTTTGCTGCGCGGCCTTTTTTTTACTATAAGCAGACAAAATTACAAGGTTACTGGATGAAACTGACTAAAAATCGCGCTGCGCAGCCGTTTTCTTTACTATATGACTTGCCTCGGGCCACCCCTGGCTATTGGGCATTTATTTTGGCCCGCAGAGGTTTACAAAAGTACTGAATCTGGCCCTCCACAAAATTGTGTTGGGCACTCTAGGGTACCAACCAAGGGCGCAGTTACAGAAGCTCGCACAGGGCGCAGTTACAGAAGCTCGCACAGGGCGCAGAAAAGGCTATTTACGGCACTGGATTTGAAATTGCCGCTTTTAGAATCATTGTAAAACTATCTTTCGGAACCCTGTAATGTACTTACCCCCTTACTAATAAAGACTGAATAGCAGATGTATAGTTACACAATGGTTACTCTCTGTCAAACTATTTGAATTTGACATTAAAAAGAAAGTGACAAAACACTGTGTAACTATGCAGCTGCTATACAGTCTTTATTAGTAAGGGGGTAAGTACATTACAGGGTTCCGAAAGATAGTTTTACAATGATTCTAAAAGCGGCAATTTCAAATCCAGTGCCGTAAATAGCCTTTTCTGCGCCCTGTGCGAGCTTCTGTAACTGCGCCCTGTGCGAGCTTCTGTAACTGCGCCCTTGGTTGGTACCCTAGAGTGCCCAACACAATTTTGTGGAGGGCCAGATTCAGTACTTTTGTAAACCTCTGCGGGCCAAAATAAATGCCCAATAGCCAGGGGTGGCCCGAGGCAAGTCATATAGTAAAGAAAACGGCTGCGCAGCGCGATTTTTAGTCAGTTTCATCCAGTAACCTTGTAATTTTGTCTGCTTATAGTAAAAAAAAGGCCGCGCAGCAAAGATTTTTAGTCAGTTTCATCCACTAATCTTGTAAACTTGCTTGTTTATAGTAAGAAAACGGCCGCGCAGCGCGATTTTTAGTCAGTTTCATCTAGGTAACCTTATAACCTTGTCTGTTTATAGCAAAAAACGGCCACGCAGCACGACTTTTTAGTCAGTTTCATCCACTAATCTTGTAATCTTGCCTGTTTATAGTAAAAAAACGTCCGCGCAGTGCGATTTTTAGTCAGTTTCATCCAGGTAACAATTTAATCTTGTCTGTTTATAGCAAAGAAACCGCCGCGCAGCACGACTTTTTAGTCAGTTTCATCCACTTATCTTGTAATCTTGACTGTATACTAAACAAAATGGCCGCGCAGCGCGATTTTTAGTCAGTTTCATCCAGCTAACCTCGTAATCTTAATCTTGCTTTGCAAGTAAGAAGTTTACTACGTCGTCATCACATAGTCTATTTTACAAAATGGGACACGAATAAAGAGTAATCAAATTATGATCAAAAGTATCTGATAATGTAATTCACTCCATAAAAAGGAAAAAAACAGTAATTTATTAATAAAAGCTGGAAACTAAATGCTACAATAGCGTGGATTATAGGTCAGACTAGGACTAGAGTATGAATGTTCCTCGTTTTTTACAATCACTGGAGAATTTTAGGTCGGAAATATCAAATCTCAATTTTTCCCCGACATTCCAGGTAGACCTTAATTTCACTGACTTTCCCTGACCACCTTGAGCTTCCCTGACTTTTCCCTGTCTCTCCCTGACTTTCCAGAAAGTGGACACCCTGGTATTGTATAAAAGTCACAAAAGCATCTTTTATAAAACAAAAGAGGCAGGTAAAGACTAACTTTTAGTTCCATCCTTGCAAGCGAATTTGTTTTCAAACTGTTAAGGTCACAACTTTGTTGACTGTACGACAGAAGTGGCCAATTTTTGAGCAAAAAAAAAATACAGACAAAATTTCTTTATTCAGTAACAGCCTAACAGATTACATAAACTTAATATTGAGCAGTGTTTCTTTCAGGTACTAATCCGGGGGGGCGGTGCCCCCCCGGAGCAGTCTTAGTGCCCCCCCGGAGAAAAATGAATTGTGTGTAGGTAGACGGGGCAAACTAGTGCAGTGATCGACGGACGAGCTCCCCCGAACTTCTTAATTGCCCCCCCGGAGAATTTTGTCTGAAAGAAACACTGATATTGAGATCGCCCTTTAAGTGCATAAGAACCTGTGTTAGGAGAGTTCTTCCATAATGTATGGAAGAACAATATGTAGGTACACAATCATTAGTTAATGAACTTGTAAAGAAACACCAGCATATCTCATTCGTAAATCAGGCAACTTAACAAACTTGGGACATTATGCATTTTATCAATGACATGTAGATTTCTCAACTGGGTCAATCAGATTGTTGTCTAGGTATAATTCTTCTATCTCAAAAAAACCGTTATGCTATTAACGTTGTAAAGCTTTGTCCAGACTTGTATCATTTTGGCGTAGATCACCATATCTTTACCATAAATCGCTAGTTTGGTTGGGCGTGCGTTGATATTACTTTAACGCACGCCCAATCAAACTAGCGATGTATGTTAAAGATACGGTGTTCTGAAACACCAAAATGGACCAGTCTGGACAAAGCTTTACAACGTTAATAGCATAACGGTTTTTTTGAGATAGAAGAATTATACCTAGACAACAATCTGATTGACCCAGTTGAGAAATCTACATGTCATTGATAAAATGCATAATGTCCCAAGTTTGTTAAGTTGCCTGATTTACGAATGAGATATGCTGGTGTTTCTTTACAAGTTCATTAACTAATGATTGTGTACCTACATATTGTTCTTCCATACATTATGGAAGAACTCTCCTAACACAGGTTCTTATGCACTTAAAGGGCGATCTCAATATCAGTGTTTCTTTCAGACAAAATTCTCCGGGGGGGCAATTAAGAAGTTCGGGGGAGCTCGTCCGTCGATCACTGCACTAGTTTGCCCCGTCTACCTACACACAATTCATTTTTCTCCGGGGGGGCACTAAGACTGCTCCGGGGGGGCACCGCCCCCCCGGATTAGTACCTGAAAGAAACACTGCTCAATATTAAGTTTATGTAATCTGTTAGGCTGTTACTGAATAAAGAAATTTTGTCTGTATTTTTTTTTTGCTCAAAAATTGGCCACTTCTGTCGTACAGTCAACAAAGTTGTGACCTTAACAGTTTGAAAACAAATTCGCTTGCAAGGATGGAACTAAAAGTTAGTCTTTACCTGCCTCTTTTGTTTTATAAAAGATGCTTTTGTGACTTTTATACAATACCAGGGTGTCCACTTTCTGGAAAGTCAGGGAGAGACAGGGAAAAGTCAGGGAAGCTCAAGGTGGTCAGGGAAAGTCAGTGAAATTAAGGTCTACCTGGAATGTCGGGGAAAAATTGAGATTTGATATTTCCGACCTAAAATTCTCCAGTGATTGTAAAAAACGAGGAACATTCATACTCTAGTCCTAGTCTGACCTATAATCCACGCTATTGTAGCATTTAGTTTCCAGCTTTTATTAATAAATTACTGTTTTTTTCCTTTTTATGGAGTGAATTACATTATCAGATACTTTTGATCATAATTTGATTACTCTTTATTCGTGTCCCATTTTGTAAAATAGACTATGTGATGACGACGTAGTAAACTTCTTACTTGCAAAGCAAGATTAAGATTACGGAAAGCTTTAGGCATGCACATGCACATTGTTTTAGTGTGCGTCTGCACTCTGTATTACACACACTTTCCTTTTTCATGGGAAACTATTCAATAACTTTCACCAAGAAACACTGTGTCAAATTTCCCCGCAAACTTTTGGTCATCCCGTACTAAAATTGATCATGTATCTCTTTGATTTGTATGGATAGTCGATATTTTATACATATTTGGCCGTGTTCCTTAGAGAAAATTGATCAGTTTCATGGACTGAATACATCCTTGAAATTTGTAAGTTTAGAATGACCCTGTATCAGACCTCCATCACTCGCTCAAGGTCGCGCGATAAGCACCTACCACTAGGCGTTCATTGAACGAACAAGTGAGCAGAGGGCCACCACGCGCTTGACTGTGTAGTCGCGCGGCATCTTGCTGCCTGCGTAGGTATTGTCTCTTTATAATAGTAACAATGTTGAATCAACATTACTGTGCCGCAAACGAATGTCAAAATTAAAAAACCAATTAACAAATTGTCGTTTTTCACATTATCATATATGCTACGCAGTTCATTTAAAAGAAGACAACCCTAACGTTGCGTCGTCAGAAAAGGTAAGAGCATGCGATAGAAAGAAAGGCAACTACTAGGTGAATATAACTGTAGGCCATTCGCACTGCGTGACCTGAATTGCACTTTATTGTGTCGGAGCAAGTCGCTATTTATTTAAATTACTATGCGGAGTGCTGCTTTTGTACTTTTAGTTATTCTGTGACTGTATATCTAGATAAAAACATACCTGCATCTTCCAATTCTGGAATAGTGTCATCGGAGTCGCTGTCTGATGATGCGGTCTCCTCCTTACGCTTCTCCGTCATGGAGGCGGTGGCCTTGTCCAGTTCAGTCAGCTCTGGCATTTTGGAATTCCCTGGGTTAGTTATTGTGGACTAAGTAACGATATCCTGGAATTAAAAATATTTATTTTAGATAAAGTATAGTACAGTCTGTTTATCTTTTTTTGTCCTATTTAGTAAAATAAACATACAATATAATACACATTAATTGCTATGGAAACCAGACACAATAGAAATTATATTATTTGTCAGTCACTTGGCTTCGTCAACTCATCTATCCTTACTAATATTATAAATGCGAAAGTCCGTTTGTTTGTTTGTTACGCCTTCACGTCTTAACTACTGAACCGATCATCATGAAATTTTGCACACACGTAGTCAGAGGTACAGAGAAGGACATAGGGTATCTTTCATCCCGAAAAAAGGTGTTGTTCTCAAGGGATAGCAAAAAAACCTTTCCACGCAGACGAAGTCGCGGGCGGCAGCTAGTTTAGTAATAAATGCAATAAGTTTTCACACCATCCATAAGTAAATTGATCGATAAAACTCTTGGTCAATATAACCTCGGTTAATATTCAAGTTAACAGTCTCACATGGTGGTAAAGGAGATGTTCCAGCGTTGCCCCACTTTCATTTTATTTAATTACTTTCATAATAAAAAAATGCTAATTACGTTTTATTTAGGTACTAGCTGCCGCCCGCGACTTCGTCTGCGTGAAAAGGTTTTTTGCTATCCCTCGGGAACAATACTTTTTTCGGGATGAAAAGTACCCTATGTCCTCCTCTGTACCCCTGACAATGTGTATGCAAAATTTCATGATGATCGGTTCAGTAGTTAAGACGTGAAGGCGTAACAAACAACCAAATAAACAAACAAACAAACGGACTTTCGCATTTATAATATTAGTAAGGATAGTATCAGTCAAGAATTGTTTTATATTTAGAAAAACAATTACAAAAACATTAAGTTGTTTTCTGAAGTATTTTGGGAAAAAAATGTAAGTAAGAAGTACTATCATGATAAAAAATTATGATTTAAAAGCGTTTTAACTTAAAAATCCCACTTTTTAATGCAGAAAATAATTATTAATCTGATTCTAGAGTATAATACGTACTCTGACATACTACTTTGATTAAGACGCGATAGATTTTCATTTTTTGAGAATGGTGAGGCAAATGACATAGCCGCGATGGGACATGTCCTTTAGTCACAAGTAGGTGATTTTATCTTTTTCACAAGTTTCTGGTCAATGGTATTGTGGTGTGTTACGGGTAATTACAATAACACTATACTAGTAATCAGTGAAATAATAAATAACACTGTTTTACTGCTCGAATTTACCTAGACAAGATCAAAATAGATGGTGTCAACAGATAGGTACCTAACTAAAATATATTTGAGTGCATTTCAAATCTTTTACTGTCGATCGTTAGAGCAGTCTAGACCTGCGCTCCAGAGCTATTTAGTGCATCTGTCAGAATACCTAGATAATTAGATATCCACTTCGTATTTACAGTTTTGGTATAAAACGATACTTTTTGATACTACGGTTTCATAAATTGAAAATATAGGTCTAAGTTATGTTTCTGAAAGTATAAATTACTGTATTTAGCGAATATTTATCAAATTTGTTAGTAAAAATATGATCAAAATCTGTGAAATACGAGACACCACCTATATCACTTATTTACTGCGAAACAAAAAAGCCACAAGTCAAGGATTCCGTGCAGACCTAAAATTTAAATACCATACCCAAATTAGCACAGTATTTTAATCGTAATTTTATTATTTGATGGAAATATGACACTGATTCCAATACCGCTTAAAACAGGTGAGGTTTAAAACAATTTCACTAAACACAAACGGTATGAAATAAATAGCAATCAAACACCACAATATGTTGAATACACCGCAAAATAACTAAATGTCACTAGCACAATTAAGATTTCACCAATATTTACGGATAAAATTACCTTTGATAAGAATAAAATCGGCACAACAGTATCCACTTTTGACAAAAGAATGCAAAAAAAGTTGCCAGCACAGATAAATAAGCAGTGTTGCCAGTAGAGATGGGAGATTTAGAACGTCGGAATGTTTGAAAAGGAACGAAATTCGTAGTGAAGGAACGCAAATGTAAAATAAGTTAAAAAAACCGGCCAAGTGCGAGGCGGACTCACGCACGAAGGGTTCCGTACCAATAAAACGGCAAAAAAATCACGTTTGTTGTATGGGAGCCACCCTTAAATATTTATTCAATTCTATTTTTAGTATTTGTTGTTATAGCGGCAACAGAAATACATCATCTGTGAAATTTTTTACCTTCTACCTGTTGTCGTTATTAATATAAAGCAAAAAACGGTAAAAGAATCACGTTTGTTGTATTGTATGGGAGCTCCTCTTAATTATTTATTTTATTATACTCTTAGTATTTGTTGTTATAGCGTTAGTGGCAACAGAAATACATTATCTGTGAAAATTTCAACTGTCTAGCTATCACGGTTCATGCAATACAGTCTGGTAACAGACAGACAGCGGAGTCTTAGTAATAGGGTTCCGTTTTTACCCTTTGGGTACGGAACCCTAAAAAAGTAAATGTATTTGTTAATTTAGAATCGATTTTTGAAGTTAGTAGTTAGTCAGTGTCATGCAAGCGGCAAACATCTTGATTTTGCATCAAGATCATTCATCAATATCACTCACAAAATACGGTCAACGGCACGCTGGGCTTCCACAATGTGTCAAATTTCTTCAATCATTTTTAAATTTTAAGTCAAGCAGTTTAAGTTAAAAATTCATTGTAGATTTTTGACAGTTTTGTATAGCTTGATATGCTGCTGAGTATACAAAATTAGTAGTATGTAGTGGGCAGTTTAGTTTTAAAAATTGAAAAGCTACATATTGTACAGTACACAGACTAGACAATTTTTGTAAAACTTTTCTATACTTACGCTGATGGCATGGTATAGTGACGGCGTCGTTAGTGGTGAAGCATTACCAGTTTAAAAGGAACGAAAAGAACGCACGAAAGATGGGAACGAAAAGGGAACGCGTGACCGTAAAATAGAACGCAAAATGTTCCTAAAGGAACGATCTGGCAACACTGTAAATAAGATAATTAATATGTATGTCACGCGACGGAACAGCGCGGGTCCCCACGAGACGGGCTGTTGTCCGCGACGGAGCACGGCGCGGGCACCCGCGACGGACTCCCGCACCGTGTAACCACGCCGGCGGGCTGATTATCTAATTAGAAACCACCTAGCGACCGGTTGCAGTTCATAGATGATAGTGATCCATTGCTACTTCTTAAAGGATTAAAAAAAAACATACCAAAGAAAAGTAGCAATGTATGTGGAATGAAACCGGTCGCTAAATAGTTTCTTTTTAGATAATCAAGGTGCGGGATCCCGCTCAACGCAGCGGAAGGCCTTAAAGGTTAACGCACACTTAGGCCGGCCACACACAGACGTAATCACGTAACGGAATTCCGAACGTAATTTTGACAATGTGTGAAGATTCCGTACGGAAAAACACGCTTGTGTGTGGCAGCCCATAGATTTTGTATGCAGCTGCTGCGTTCGGTATCACGTACGTACGGCGGGCTGATTATCTAATAAGAAACCACCTAGCGACCGGTTGCAGTTCATAGATGATAGTAATCCATTGCTACTTCTTTTTGGATTAAAAAAAAGATACCAAAGAAAAGTAGCAATGTATGTGGAATGAAACCGGTCGCTAAATAGTTTCTTTTTAGATAATCAGGGTGCAGAATTCCGTTGCGTTATTCCGTCTGTGTGTGGCCGGCCTTAGGCCGGCCACACACAGACGTAACGGAATTCCGAACGTAATTTCGACAATGTATGAAGATTCCGTACGGAAAAAACACGCTTGTGTGTGGCAGCCCATAGATTTTGTATGCAGCTGCTGCGTTCGAAATCACGTACGTACGGAATTCCGTAACGAGATTCCGTCTGTGTGTGGCCGGCCTTAGGCGGGTCAAAGCGGGGCGGGCCGCATCGCAAAAATCCGCTCAAATCGCTCGTATACATTTTATATTAACTATCGCACCGCACACTATATGCCGGGGCGGAGCGGGCCGCATAATCCGTCGCGGATTTTGGTTGCGTGCGATGCGGCCCGCCCCGCCCCGCTGCGCCTAGACTCAGTGTGCTATAGCAAGCGGATTTATCGATCAGACCCCGAATTACGTAAAGCTGTTGCTAACAATTCTCGACTGAAATCGATTGAAATCGCAGTTGCATTGCTGCTTTAAGTAAGATAGTTGTCGCATTGGTTCTTACTAAAGCAGCAATGTTACTGCTATTTCTGTCAAAGTTGATTGCAACAAAGTTAGACAATCAGCCTACAGTACAGGAGTCATACGAAAATACCTCAAAACTTTTTTGTCGTATAAAAGATTGGAGAAAAGATATAGATATATTAGATATTATAGATTCTATATAATTTTGTAAAAATACCCTTAATAACAATTCCTAACTTGTTTTTAGTTCTTTACAAATAAAAAAACTTATTAATATTTTTCAATATTATTATGTCACGTATGTTATAATAATATTTTTCAATATTATTTTGACACCATATACCATACCTTATTTAATACCACTATCATTTTTCATCTGCAAAAATAACGTTGCTTTTCATAGTGTTCGTATAAATGACAACAATTATATTTGCGGTTTTGGAAAATTTTATATATCTCTAAAACTGGACTAGACTAGGCATAAAAGGCCGGGTCTCATTTGTCTAACATTGTTTTTGTAAGAGTAAACTTAACACAAGATTTACCTTAGAGATACCGTAGGAAAATCTATTGCCTAATAATGGGGAATGTCCGAAAAAAATCAAATTGGCTGAATATTTTTTTATAGGTAGGAATAAGCTCCCTTAGTAATAGAAAAAAAATCAGAACTTTCGGTTGCGTGAAAAAATTTAAAAAAATTAAAGTCTCTTCGACTTCACAAATATATGAAAGTAACAGCAGAATGGAGATTATTTACCTTTGCCATCACCTGCCACAACCACAATTTTTTTTTTATTCTTTTTGTCATAGTGGCAATTGTCATAGTGACAAAACATATACAGGGTTATTAGTAAAACACTAACGGCCTGGCAGGAATGGATTACTAACATCATGAACAACAACATTTTGTTCTACGACTTTTCCAAAAACAGACAAAAAACAATCGACTTTTCATACAAAACTGTTGTTTGGACATTTGTATAGAAAGTCGAATATTTTTTTTTCTGTTTTCGGAAAAGTCGTAGAACAAAAGTTGTTGTTTATGATGTTAGTAATCTACTACTGCGAGGTTGTTGGTGTTTTACAAATAACCCTGTATATTTAAGAAACAAAAATTAGCTATTATTATTCTGGTTAAATGGACCTAGTAACTTGTTAACAGAAAAAGCCAGCAAGATTCTTTATTTTTCTTCTTCTTATTTTTGTTATGGCAATCTACTTTCCTCTTGGAAGTAATTTTTGCCAGTGTCATGTTTTGAATACTTCCGTATTTCTAGATTTTCTAGTAGATTGTTTCAGTTTACATTAAAATGCGGGTGCATCACATTCCAATGCTGCTTGGAGCATTTGGCAGCAAGTATATCAAGACAGTTTACTCGGTAAGTTTTGCCGAGGTAGCGACTACTACAATAAAAGTCTCAGCTTCACTCAACCAAGATCGCACCTATTTCCATTATCCCACATATTGTTCAGTTGCGTAGACACTTGTACCACAAAACTGCACCAATTTTAAGACACAATATCCACTATGAATCAATTTGCGAGTAATTAAAATAGTCACTGAACTAAACTCGACAAAATCCCGCCAAAAACTCCTTCTTTATTTTTTATATTACAAAAGTACTCTTTGGCTGCGGTCCGCATGGCGATTACATCGATAACGGCGTTTACAACGCTCACACGAGGTCCGCATTCGATATCGCGCTCAAATCGATAAAATCGACAAATGACAGTTGGCGAATGCGAACCGCTCGTAAGCGCGCTAACGTTTTATTCTAACCTCAAATACAAGATGGAATAATTGCAAGGTACTGTTTTTGCTCTCTAAAGCGATGATAGTGATGAAGAACGTTTGATTATTGAGTCGTGTGCACCCAACATCTTTTTTTTTTCAACTTTTTACATCAACCACCTTTTTGGATAAGCTTCAAATTAATATTAACAAAATATTAACCAATATCATGCTCTATCCTTTTGTTGTGAAGTGAGGAAAAGATCCTTCTAAAACAAACTCCCTCATTTTTTGATTTTTTGACGAAATAAAATTCTGACGCCTGTTTCGTTTGACAGTCACTTATAACTTTTGACAGGACATTCACAGTGATTACGCTCCGAGGCATGGTCGCCGTAAGCCCAAGATGGCGCTGGTAATGACGTCATGAGTGACGTCACGCTAGATATTGTAAACGTGCTAACGTGCATGCGAACCGGCTGTTATCGCGATAATATCGATATTATCGCTATGCGGACCGCAGCCTTTGATGTAGGTATATAATTTAAGACAGCAAGTTAAACATTTGAACTGCGAAAAAGGTTTTTATTACGTATGGCATAAAAGCGGCACAAGGTCAAGTGTAGTCTAAATCTGATGTACCTTTAATTAACTGAAGGTAAAATGATTACAAAAAAAAAATACGAAATAACGTTCGTCTGTGCGCTAACGTGTTGTTATCGCGATAATATCGATACTATCACTATGCGGACCGCAGCTAGAGATGGGTAGGGGACACAGGGGACTACTACAGGGGACCCTCAGGGCCAACCGGTGGCGCGAGGGCAGGTGCCGGAGTTTTTAGTGGGTATTCCTTCCTCCCGAGATCCCATCGAGTCATTCGGCTGGGTGGGATCACGGGAGGCAGTCGTGGAGGGAGCCGCAACGCTGAATGTTGCGGTCCCCTCCTGGCGAGTCCCACATGCCCCCCTCCCCCTCACCTGCGGGCGGGGAAGCACGTAAAGGCATATAAAAAAAGGTCCGGTTGGATACGCATCAGTGGACATGCATCACATGCCACAGTGATAGATGTATATCCAACGACTAGTTGGATACCGTTCACCCTGGAGCGGATTGCACTGCGGTTCATAGAGTAACTTATCGGTTGTGGAACTGAATCACGGGATTACGGACCACGGGGGAAATGCGGTGCGGCGGGGTGGCGGCGGCGGGGCGGCGGCGGCGGGTCGGAGTCGAAGTGGGACCGCGCGTGGGGATTTCGTTCGCGCGGGTGTGAGTGATTCAGTTCATTTCAAATTACTCCTGTTCTCAAATTATCTAGCTTCAAACTTGTTGTTAGACATATTTATTTTGGTTTTTCGTGATAAATATTTTTATTTTATTTGTTTTTATTTATTTTATTTTGTTAGGAAAACTAACAGCTTAGAGACACGGTATGAGTAGTTACAAAATGACCTACCCATCTCTAACCGCAGCCCTATTTTCAATCTGTCAGCACCAGCACGGTAGTCTGTCTATAATTTTAATCTGGTAACACCGGCATCCCTCCCCCTGTCATCGGGCTGTCAATGTCATCGTCGTGTCAATATTTTTGTCGTGGTGCTTTGTCTCAAATTGTCTGGCTCGCATACCAATTTTTTATTTTATCTCATTGCTCACTCTTAATTTGTGTTAAAGAATTAACTTACTCTTGATTTCTTTTAAAATAGTTAATATAAGCTGAATGACTGAGTAGTGCACATTAAATATTGGTTCATATCTGTGCTAAAAAACCTGTTGTGTGTACGGTGATGTGACGAGGTCCAAAGTGCGATTAGTGATTTTATTAACTATTTTGTAACGTGCAAGTGAACTATTTGTTGTTAAAATGTCTTTGGAAGATAAGTTTAATGCTGCAGTCAATGTCATTAGGAGTTTGCCGAAAAGCGGTTAGTATTAATTGTTTATTTGTCATGCCTTCTGAATAAACAACTTGGATAGTTTTTGTAGCACCTAAGCAGCAGGTTTGTGTCGCTAATACCAAAAGAGTTATCTATATTATTGGGAAAAGGATCTCAATCTTAGCCCATATTTAAACTGCATACCTAATAACTAAGTTTCCAACTAAAGTATTTACCTACCTATTCTATCTTGACCTTTATAAGAACATACTTAATCAATAAATGAATGAGTTCAGTATATTATAATTATGTTAAAATATCTTAATAAAATCCTTCCTATACCAATTGAATAATAAAGTCTAGGAATGAGGTTTAAGGACATTTTTAAGTAGAGATAAAACCGGCCAAGTTCAAGTCGGACTCAGCATGAAAGGTTCTGTACCAAAAAAAAACATGTTTGTTGTAGGGGAGCCCCACTTAAATATTTATTTTATTCCGTTTTTAGTATTTGTTGTTATAGCGGCAACACGAATACATTATCCAACCGTCTAGATATCACGGTTCATGAGATACAGCCTGGGGCTTCCCCCCTGCCCCCTTCATCCCCTCCTCCCCACTCTACTACCTCGTGGCCCTTAATGTCAGGGTTGGTAAAAATCATGATTTTTTGCAAAAAATCAAATATCACTGATTTTGTAAAAAAAATCGACATTTATTTTTTTGCTTGAGCCTTTAAAATCTACTTAAAATCATAGACATAGAAAATTTTTCGCTACGCTCAAGTAGACGGACAATGGTGCGAGTGAGAAACCGATTCTTACGGCTTATGCGATGTGCGAGAAAGAGTTAAAAGAATTTGACAGCAGAACCTAGTTTGACTTCATTTATCGTCTTTTATCATCTTGATGAAAAGCTTCCACACTATTATTTTGTAATTTTGATCGCGATCGGATCAGTTTGGCTCATAAAGCTATATAAAATAATAATGGTGTCATGTTCTATACTAAATTGTAATGTTACTTACGACAATAACCCAAATAAATACTCATTTCACAGGTAAATATGATTGTACTATTACCATTTTCATATTTCATATTTTAGTTGAATATATTCCCAAACACACTAAGTGATACACTAGTATCATGCTATTAACCGCCAATTTTTTAAATAAAAGCTTATTTCTAAACATTATGTGTTAGATAAAAAGATATTATATCCGTGAACTTGAGAAAATATGACATAGAGATTGATAAAAAATTATTGATACCGATATTCGGGTTATTAGTACAGTAGTCCGTAGAACATTTAAATCACCAAAAAGGTTACCGTTTGCCGTTGCGATATAGTTATTTATTACTAAATAATAGACACTGGATGCTGCATGTTTGCATGCATGCATGCTTACTTGCTTGCATGCATGTTTGTTTGCTTGCATGTAAGGATGCATGCAGCTTAAAACATTGCTTTGTCTTTGTGAACACTGATAGTTTTATTTAAAGCTGCTTTTAACTGACAGTTTACAAATAGTAAATTATACCTACTTAAGTACCAATTTAACAATATTTCCAGGCTTCCTGTTAATCCAGTAATTAAATTAAAATGGATAAAAATAATAAATAGAATAGGCTGGGAGCCTCGACAAAACTCTGTGGTGTGCAGCAAACATTTCAACCAGAACTGCTTCATCCAAAGAAATCACCGACGTATTTTGAAAAAGGAATCTATACCTACAGAATGGTAGTCTAAATGCGGAGAAAAGAGCCCATCACCAATACCAATACCAATCCCGATATCACATTGAGGCTCTCCATATCCTGGGTGGAACCAGATCATATCGTCTCTCAACCACTGACCGGGCACTCATCGACTATCGCTGCTCTCTGCCTGTGTGACAAGGAATAGAGAGCCAAGAACACGCACTGTGAGATTGTTGTGAATGACGACGCTAAACGCATTATGTTGGATTAGATCCTTATACAAAACCTGGACCCGTAAATCACCAGAACCTCATCTGTTGCTGTGAAAACTGGGAACTGTACAATTTCGCGCACATCTGGCACACCATCAGAAGATCGTATGAATAGGTCTGAATGTTTTTCTGAAGTAGTCCGACGCGAAGTACAGTATTGTGGTGCCTAGACCCAGATGGGGAGAGTAGAACGGAAACAGAATTTGTGGGGAGTCAAGAAAAGCGCACAGTGGGAAACCGCTCCTCCCGAGATTCGATCCGTATACCGAGAGGGTAGGACGGACCATGGGTTTTTGGAGGATTGCGTCCATGGTAGAGGTCATGTACTGTAGGTCCTACACTGTTAATTTCTGTAAATAAACTGTTAACAATTTGTAAATAGGTACATAATCTGTAAATACTATTCTGTAACCAACCTGTACATAGTCATAATGTGTAAATATATTCTAATATATTATGTAAATAACAATGATGAATTTTTTTTTTCAGTGCCTAACCAGTTAAACTACTTAGTTTACTTCACTGTAGTTTTGAAAGAATTATTGTTTGTCATGTTCAGTTTCGTCCACGCGGACGAAGTCGCAGGCATCAGCTAGTGGTACCTAAATGTTTATATAAGTATACTTATCATAATGATTAAGTTAATCTTGTTTGTGTTTTATTTATTAGAGCAATACATTATAGTTATCGACAATCTAAAATGGACTTCAGGGCATCTCTAAAGTTCACGCACACGTTTACAAATTTTCACACACTGGCTCATGTCACTTTTGGTGTCGCAGGCAAGCGAACTCTGTTCCTCTATTCCAGTGGAATATTAACTTTATGCTTAAAATAGTGCATGAAACCACAACACACTTTTGTTTTACTTATTTGACACTTTAATTCGAAAGCAACACAAGTTTTGTTCAATAAAATAGTTAAAACCTGGTGAAAAAACATAAGGATGATTTGGTAGTATTTTCTGAAGAAAAAATCAGTATTAGGCTGTAATTCTAACATAAAGTGATATACATTTGTATGTATACATATATCCATTATCTAAAAATAGGAATTTTAATTTTATATAAATTGACAAGAAAAAAAAAACGATTTGATTTAGTCAATGATTTTTATTGAAAAAAACACTTGATTTATATGATAAATCATGATTTAAATCAAAGTGATTTAATCATGCCAACCCTGCATGATTAAATTACTGATTGACAGACAGATGGACAGTGGAGTCTTAGTAATGGGGTCCCATTTTTACCCTTTGGGTACAGAACCCTAAAATTAATAACTTCTTCAATAAGAAGTAAGCTGCATTCTATGCATAGATTGATAAATTGCGTATTCCCAATGTCCATCAGCCATTTTTAATGTCCCCACTGCTGGGGTACAGGCCTTCCTTATAGGTGGATAAGGAGGACGGGCCATAACCCACCACGCAGGCCCAATGCGGATGTGTGTGTTAACAACTGCAAATGAAGCCGGGACCAACGGCTTAACGTGCCTTCCGAAGCACAGAGGAGCTCGAGATAATAAATTTTTGGTCACCCATCCCATGACCGACCCTTGAGAAAGTTGCTTAAACTTTGCAATCGCTAGGCCAGGCGCTACACCACTGCTCCACCGAGCTCCTCATGTTATTCCCAATAATCTATCATAAATAGTTGTTAGTGGTGTTATCTCTTACAGCTCTGTTTTTATTTATAGTCAAAAGATAACATTCTTTGTCCTATTTGGTAAACAATTTTGACCCACCTAATTCGTGAAATAATAATTTATAAAAATACAAGAAATGGTTTTCTACATATAGATTACAAAAGAAACTGTTAATTATTTAGTGATAAATTGATTTATCATTAAATTGATTTAATTATTAATCAATTTAATGATTAATCATTTAATGATAAATTGATTTAGTAAGGCAACATATTTTTAAAGGAAAAAAATATCAGCTGTTTCATAAAAAAAATAAAAACAAAATATGAAAATGTATGAAACTTTTTTGATTTGATTGTTTTTTCCTGATCTCAGTGTTGTTTCCATAGTAAAAGTTGTTCAGTTTGATGGTCCCTATCTACCATATTCTGTTTTAGCCATTAATTCTGTCACATGTTGTATATTGTGTGTGTGTGAGATATAGGCCTAGTTCCAAATCACGCCAACACACTGACCTGAAATTTTTTTTTCTATTTAACTGGACTGGCTGTCTTTATGATTTGACAGCAAAGTTTATGTGCCTATTTGAAACGCCTCTAGCGTGAGGTCTAAAGAACTTATTTCGACGTATACAATGAAAACGGTTGCTGTGATGGTCTCTCCAGACTTCAGACTTTAGTACCATGTCCCACACGCTATGCTCACGCTACGTCCTACAGCATCAAAATGGCGGAAACCAAATAGGCACAAGAACAGTTTGACAGCAGCCAGTCCAGTGTAATAATATAGAGGTCAATGCGCCAACAGCACTTAGTGCATAATCCATAAAATGCAGTTGGTACACAAATACCCTATTTTGTATTTTTGTGTAATACTTTGTGACTGTTTTTGGTTGGATTTGCACTAACAGTGTTGTCAGCATGATTGGAAATGCAGCCATAGTGTTTTATCGACACTCAACTGTCAAAATCCACTGTCTTTTGATGGTATTTGACATTATCATACCGTGTTTTGATGGTCAGCTACTAGCAGTAGGGGGCTTGTTTTCTTGGACGATGAGTAGGCATATCTCTAAATTGTGGATAGCTTATTAGGAACTGCCATAGTAACAAATATAAGAATAGAATAGAATCTGATATATTCAGGTAAATTACACCCTTAAATTAAAATTATTTTTTCTGAATAAATCATACTTAAATAAAATAAAAATAAAAAATAAATAAAATCCACCAAGGCCCGGAAAATGAGACACAAAGATATTCCATTGTTTGGGCATTGATGAATTTAAAAGAATCTCACATTAAATAACATGTTATTTTGAATGATAAAAATTGTAATGAATGAATGAAAAATGAACATGTTATTAATAGCATGTTAGGGTCAAATAATTTTGTAATTTCCAATTTCAATTAGTTAATGAATAAATTTCAAAATTCAATATATAGGTACTTATTGATAATTAGTAACTAATTTCAATAATAGGTAGTGACTGTCTCAAAAGTGTTTGAATAATGTATTAGGTACCTGCCAATATTGAATAGTTTTTTCAGATTCCTTTGTCACAAAATAAAGAGACTACAGAAGTAAAGCTTAGTACAGTACGAGGCAAATATCTTGAAATCTGGTGGGGATTGGGCGGAACGCGTATTTTGGGCATGCGTAGCGGTGAGGTAAGCGGGCGGTGGGAGAGGGTCGCGCGCTATTGGTCGCTCACAAGAGCACATGCGCGAACTTAGTCCCACTCCGTCGAAAAAAATTCAAGATAACTTTTTAATTTCAAGATAACCTCGTAGTGTCACACCCCGGGCACTCCATACAAGCACCGCGTTTCAACTACTTATTACACAGACGCTACACAATGACGTTTTTGCATACGCGCAACTGTGTGCGTGGAGTCTAGGGCTATTGAATGAGCACACGATTCGGTACACGAACTCGTGGGGTGAGGTAATTGATTGTGGGGCGGGGCGGAGAGTGTCTTTTCTGTAATATCTATTTTGTGTTACTATACCTACACGCGCTCAAACAACGGACGCATAGACAGGTCTCACCAACCGACAACACTGCGCCTCGCACTCGAACTCACTTGAGATTCATGTGAGATGCCGGTTATTCGATGTCGGTGAGAGGTGTCTATTTGTGTCGTCCTTCAGAAGGAGACAGCGGTGAGAGTCCGTGAAGAGGACGCTCATGCGGCTCTTTCAATTCAATTCAATTCAATTCATTTATTTGTCAAATCACAGGTAATTTATGGTGTTACAAAATAATATGTGCAACTGTAATTCGCCTCTGGGGCATACAAATTTTTGATTACATGCATAATAAATTTAAAATAAATAATAAAATTAAAATAAAGAAACCGCCGCAGACGGACGGACGGGGTAAAGAAGCGTCGCTACGCGAACCTCATTCCCCCTTAAATGAGGCCAAGCAGGTGGTGGGGGGTGACCCATCGCCTGCTTTGCACCGTCTCAACCAGACGGTTGAGGTTTGGCCATCTCCCAACCGCGAGGAGGCCCGGATAGCCGGGCCGGCCGCCGGGTCTAAAGAGGTAGAATCCTACAAGAGTCCCTCAGACAGGGCCAACCGGCGGCGAGAGAGCATGTGCCGGAGGTTTTTTTAGGTGTCTATCCTCCGTATCTATAGACGAGTAAGTAATGACTTGAGTAAAACTTGCAATTTTCAAATGCTTCTAATATTATGTTCACACGCATTTTTTATTATAAATTAATCTTAAATGGGCCAAAACTGCACTAAAAAGTCATTTAAAATGAATCATACTACTACTGCATGTGAATATGATATGAGAAGCATTTGAAAATTACAAGTTTTACTCAAGTCATTACTTACTCGTCTATAGATACGGGGGTTAGTGTGCGTTACTTGAGTGCGCATTACTATGCGCACTCAAGTAACGCACACATAGACATAGACATACCTAATAAGCTTAACTTCTGTAGACTCTCTATTTTATGCCATTGTTTACTTGTTCCACCCACGCATATTTGTATTGTAATTAACATTTGCACTCTATTAAGGCAAACTGTTTTGTATGTTATTTTGAGAACAGTTTACTTAATAAAACTAATTAATCATCTGTTTTTATCATTTGGTGTGTCTGTGTGGTAAAGAGACTTCAACCGACGCTTTAATGAAATAATCCATACTTTAAAAGGTACCTACTAATATCACAAAATGCCAACATTTTTGGTTTATATGTTATAGTCAAACCCCGAAGTCCAGGTGCTCCTAGGTTTGACAAGGCTAGGAGCGCAAACCTAGGAGCGCCTGGATTTCGGGGTTTGACTATAACATATAGACTAGAGGCTCTGCAGAGCTGTAGACCTAGCGCGTGACATTTTCAAACATTTTTCAAAATGGCTGAAATATGTTTTTCCCTTTATCGCCTCCATTTTGAAAAATTTCGAAAAAGTGAATTGACAAAAAAAAATTCTAAAACTAGGTGTAGCCGCACTTCGGGTATTAGCCGTAACATAATAATAGAACCTGCTCACAAAATTTCAAGAGAATCTGTTGTGAAATGCGACTGTAGAGAAAGGGACAGCCGGGCGGACATACGAAAGCCTTTTTGCCCAAGACACAGAGAAGGACATATATTATTATTCCCAAAACCAAAATTCCCAAAAAAAAAACAAAATTCCACATATTCAAAGTCACAGGCAAGAGCTGTTTACCACTTGCACAGGTGTGACTTTAACTTCCATAATCGCAGATTGAATACGTTACCTATCCAATGCGTCATCGATCTCCTCGAACAAGCCCACCAAACCAAGGTACCTAATCAATTTTTACGGGAACGAACAACTGCGGCGAAGGTCGTCCCGTCCGTCCATTAGAATTTATCGAGCGACTTTTAGCACAAAATGTAGACTAATTTTTAGCACAAAATATAGTGGTGGTCACATAATCGTTTCCCTGAGATTACGTACATGTATAACTGTCCAACAGCACGTGCGATCAGTCTAATTAACTCGTTTTGATGTATTCACTGATAGCCTAGCTTGTCTTATTAATAAATTTGTATCATATTTGTCCTGACCATGTTAAAAAACTTTAAATACTTAATAAGTTCTTTTGTTTGTTATATGTAAATAATGTCTAATGTAGAGATGCGCCGAATGTAGGTTTAACCGAATACGAATGTTCGGCCGAATGTTCGGTCCAAAATGTACCGAACCGAATATTCGGCCGAATCATTCGGTTCAATTCTACGCAGTAAACAGGTTTTACACGTGTCGGGTGGGCGTTTGCCACAGCACAAGTCAGCACAACCCCTTCTCTAGCACGGCTCGCTCAGTCAATGTACCGCTCTTTCGGTTACAAATAATTGCAGTTCGGAACTGCATATTTTGAAATTTATTATTACGTTGATGAAAGTCTTTGAAGATGAGGCATACATTGACATTTATTAAAAAAATGATTATACATTTTAATACTAGTGTTGGTTATTACTAGTATAGTATTCTACTAAATATTTATTGACAAAATAAAAATGATTAGAGGATTGTCTAGCACTCTAGCAAACGGTCTCCATACAAACGGCGATAACGTTTCCCACCCTCTCTAATGTAAATTGTACCAATAGGTATAATTTAAATATTCGGTAATTATTCGGCAAATCAACCGAATATTCGGCCGAATACGAACATGAAAAAATATGCCGAATTTGCCGAATACGAATATTCGGCCGAACATTCGGCGCATCTCTAGTCTAATGTATAAGCGCCATCGCACACGGGGGACTTTTGTCTCCGCAACTATTTTGTCTCTCACATGGTTTGTATGAAAAGTTGCAGACGACCGCGTCGCTTCGTGTGCGCGCTTCCATATAAACCCGTGGACTTGAGACAGAGACAAAACAGTTGCAAGGCGACTAAGTTGCCCGTGTGCGATAGCGCTAAGCGCTATCGCACACGGGAAACTTTTGTCTCCGCAACTTTTTTGTCTCTCACGTGATTTGTATGAAAAGTTGCAGACGACCGTGTTGCTTCGTGTGCGCGCTTCCATATAAACCCGTGGACTTGATGTGAGAGACAAAACAGTTGCTGGGAGACTAAGTTGCCCGTGTGCGATAGCGCTAAGTTGTTTAATTTTACTTTGCTTTGGTTAAGATTCTGCCATGTTTTCTAACTTGCTGGTCTTTTGGATTTCCTAGTCTGTAAGCCTGCATGTATGTTTATAAAAATAAAATAAAATAAATAAAATAATTAAGGACGCCAGTAGATACAAACGAGGTAACTTTGAAGCCTTGATTCTCTGCCAGAGATTGACCGAGCTGTGATCTGATAATGGCTATCCAGGGAGTGAATGGGGGAGATCCAGATTGCTATTAGCCAACTGATATGATCAGCATTCTAATGCCCGTATTTATAAACCACTACACTAGTTGTGGCAAAGGTATCATTTCCATTCTTCTGTTACTTTCGTACATTTGTGAAGTCGAAGAGACTTTCATTTTTTAGGGTTCCGTACCCCAGGCGCGGTCCGAGGGGGGGGGGGGGGTCACAGGGGACATGACCCCCCCCTAAAATCGTACACGTCACATAGAAAAAGCTTCTAAAAATATACAGAAAAGCAATTATTATTATTAGTGACCCCCCCCAAAATTTCAGGCTGCGACCGCGCCTGCCGTACCCAAAGGGTAAAAACGGGACCCTATTACTAAGACTCCGCTGTCCGTCTGTCTGTCTGTCTGTCTGTCACCAGGCTGTATCTCATGAACCGTTATAGCTAGAAAGTTGAAATTTTCACAGATGATGTATTTCTGTTGCCGCTATAACATCAAATACTAAAAACAGAATAAAATAAATATTTAATGGAGGCTCCCATACAACAAACGTGATTTTTTGCCGTTTTTTGCTCGATATTAATAACGACAACAGGTAGTTAAAATTTTCACAAATGACATATTTCTATTGCCGCTATAACAACAAATACTAAAAACAGAATGAAATAAATATTTAAGGGGGTTCCCATACAACTTACGTGACTTTTTTTGCTGTTTTTTGGTACGGAACTCTACGTGCGCGAGTCCGATTCGCACTTGGCCGGTTTTTAATTTTTTTCACACAACCGTAAATTCTAAAACTTTTTTCTATTACTATGGGTACTTATTCCTACCTATAAAAATATCCAGCCAAATTGATTTTTTTTCGGACATTCTCCATTGGATTAATCACTTAAAATCTTAAAATACGGTCTCTGAATCTCACATAACCCCCTCCCTTTGCTTACCAGCTACAAGGTGTTCGTAAAATTCGTAAAAGCATTATTTTTCTCCCTAGTAAAAAATGTACCACCCAAATTCCTAAAGTCATTTGCGAGTTACGTTACGACGAGGCGAGGGTTGTCATGCGTTTGTTTTTATTTAGAAATTATTTTTGCATCGCATTTCCAAGTCCAACCAAAAATTACACATCTGTACAAAATTGTGCAACGTCCAGCGACCGACGGACGGACAGTCTAACTTTATTTACTTTTGCAGAGTGCATTTGCCAACACTCGTTTGTCATTAGGGTTGTCACATAATAATTATATGCTTAGAAATTATCGTCATCACTGATGATGGTAGTGGGGATGTCATTGACACAGGGAATGTTAACGTTATTTTTAACGTTAATTTTAAAATTAACGTTATTCCAGTTAATAACGTTAATTTTTTACCGATAATTTTACCGGTACTCAATTTAACGCTATATTTAACGTTAATTTTACCGGTAAAATATTTTTAACGTTATTTTTACCGGTAAATTTACCGATAAAATGTTTTAACGGTATTTTTAACGTTATTTTTTTTATATCGTTATTTTTTTTAACGGTATTTAAATCCCTGCATTGACATCAGTAATTTTAAATGTCCCCACCACGAAAGAAAAGATGACGCACTGTTGGTATTGTTTAAGACTATAAGTCATTGAAAAATAAAACTATTTATACATCGACATCGTTTTAGGTGATCAAAATTCCGTGGGACTTCTTTCGTGGCTAATTCATTATTGTGTAGTTTAAATTTAATTGCTGGTGTTAATCATGAAAGACTTTAAAAAGCAGTTTACACACAAAAATTGTCTTTCACATTCTTTTTGTTACATAAAAAATGATCTATTTAAAAAAAAATACCTTAACACGTTAAACGAGGCGTAGGTCACCGGTGACCTACGTTTTAAAATTAACTTATAATCATCTTTTTTCCCCAGAGGAATTTTTCGTTTATTTTTGATATTGTATATGAAATCTGAAACTTTCTATAAACGTTTTTCTTATTCTTCGTTTATTTTTAGTGTTCCATTCAGGAATTGTAAAAATTTTTTTTGTATGGCGGCGCTTAACGTGTTAATTACTATTGTGACAGCCCTAGCACAGGTAACACAAAAGAGATGCAATCGCACCGTCATTAGTCTGCAACACCATTAGCTAATACAGACACCTTTCTATCTGACATCATATTAAATGTAGGTACGCCTTTCCCTTTCCGACACAGCAAATTACATGACGTGCTTGGTTACTGGAACAGATAAAATATTGTATATTTTATTTAAAAACTTGGGCTAGATGGCGCAGTGGGTCAGCCCATCGTTCGCCCTGTGATTTTGGCAGCCAAGCAACTTTCGCAAGGGTCGGTCATGGGATGGGTGACCGAAAATTTACTGTCTCGAGCTCGTCCGTCTTTGGTAAGGCACGATACTGTTGGTCCCCTAAATTTGCAGTCGTTATAATACCCAACAATCCGCATTGTTTTTGGTTGGATGTTGTTTACTCAATCGCGCAAAAAAGGCAGTCGTGTTTTTAAAATTATTTAGTTTTATTTAATACTTTTTAGTAAGAAATTAATAATAGTTTTGGAATGTGCTCATCAAGGCCTTTCATTTGATACCCATATTGAAATAAAATATGCAAGTGTTTTTTTTCATATTACAAAATGGCGTCATGAAATATTGACTGTTTTCAAAAAATCTATAGCCAGTGTCATTAAGAGGTGATGTAAGGATTCTAGCAATACTTCACACATCCAAATCTGTTCAGGCATTTAGAAGTTATGGTAGAATAAAGAAATTCACATACATGTACAAACATAATATACTCCACTTTTTTTATGCAGTCATTTAATAAAAACGCCTGAACTGATTTGAATGAGCACACAGATAGTTCAAAGCGGAATAATTTTTATCCAGAGTACTTATTGTCTAATTTCAAAATCTATCGCAATCGCTTTCAGGATGTGATACATTGGCACTTCACTCTGGCACAAAATAAAAACTTACCAAAGAAATGTAGCAATGTATCACATCCATCCATCTGTCAGATGGTGATTGCGATGGATTTTGAAAATTAGACATTATGTACCTACATGTAGGTATACCCCGGTTGTATGTTGTAAAATGCTGGCGGAAGTTGATCTCATCATAAACATGTTGTCCACAGTACTGATTACTTGCTACAAGATTGCATACAATTTGCGGTGTCGTTAGGTGGCTTATGAATATTATGTAAAACCACGAAGATTTGTAGGAGTTTTTGTGGTGGGAAAGGATGTACAGTCAGCAGCACATCAAGCTATACAAAACTCAAAAATCTCAAATAAATTATGAACCTGAAATTGCTTAAATTGATTGAGAAAATTTGACACTTTGTGGAAGCCCAGCGTGCCGTTTACTGTATGTACCTATCTATTCTATAGATACCATGTTTATTTTTATCAATAGTCCCTGATATTTTGAATAAAATACAACCAGCTAGACCTTGTTTTAGCCGGCTAAAACACTAGGTGTGGCCCAGCGGTGTAGCCGCACTTCGGGTATTAGCCGTAACATGTTATCCCCGTCAATTGGTAATGCGCTGGAACCTTGTCACATTGACATCCACGTTGACGTGATCCGCAACTAAAAATGACATGAAACAAAAAAATTCTTATAGGTAATCTAATATACACATCAACTTTGTCTAGGGATACCGGTGTTATTTTCATACAAACGAGGTAACTTTGAAGCCTTGGTTTTCTTCCAGGGATGTACCGTGCTGTAATCTGATGATGGCCATCCAGGGAGTGAATGGAGTAGATTCAGATCGCTATACATATCCAACTGATCTGATCAGCATTCTAAAAGATTAATGGGTCAGAGTTCTCAGTTTGAGGATTTCCATACATTTTCATGCTATTTTCTCGGGTTTTTTAAACATGTCCATTACGTTTTTAGAATGCTGGTCAGACCAGTTGGGTGTGTATAGCGATCTGAATCTCCTCCATTCACTCCCTGGATAGCCGTCATCAGATCACAGCACAGTACATCTCTGGCAGGAAACCAAGGCTTCAAAGTTACCTCGTTTGTATGAAAATAGCACATGTATCCCTAGACAAAGTTGATGTGTGTATATTAACTATTGAATTATTATTTTCAATAAGATAGGGTCTAGGTATATAAAAAATTTACAATTGTTTTTCGTTTTTGAGGTTAAAATCATGGCCGCCAGGCGCATTACCAATTGACAGGGATTACCTACAGATAGTATCCAGATTTTGCTAGGCAACTCCTAAACAACTGAAGTTTAATCAAACCTTGCATAGCAACTAATCTGGATCAGGGTTATTCCCATCTGAATTGATTTAATTTAATTAATTTTGCCTAACTAAGTAGGTATTTGACATTCTTTAGATTTATATTGACATTTCACATCATAATAAGAGTTGAATTCTAATTAAGTAAGTACTATTTGTTATTTCTAAACTGTTTATGTATGACTTGCTGGTGTGTTGGAAGTGCACTTCTGTGAACTAGCATGTGATCTACACTGGCCTGCAAAAGTAAGTACTACAGAGGCCTATTTTCATACAAACGAGGTAACTTTGATGCTTTGGTTCTCCGTCCAGGATTAAACGGGGTGTGATTTGATAATGGCCATTCAAAGAGTAAATGGAGGAGGCCCAGATCGCTAAAGAAACCCAACGGATTAGAAGAGTCGTTTACACCAGAGACCGAACGGACTTTTTAGTGTTACATTTTCCATACTTTTGATGTAATTTTAACTTGTTATTTTTTTAAGTTCAATAGGCCTCTGTAGTACTTACTTTTGCAGGCCAGTGTATTAATAAATAATAATAAATAAATAATCTGTGGGTTGATTATAAAATCTGACAGTTACCTAATGTCTATTACCAACGATACTGTCTTCTAATTACAATGTAGTCTAAGGCTGGTTTACATTATCTTAGTCTTTAGTAGAGTGCTTTAGGAGAGTGCTTTAGTGGAAACATGTAAACGGTCGTCTTATGACTAAAGAGAGTAACGTTCTAGTAGCCTTTCTACTCGCTTTCCAGTAGCACCCCCTGCGCGCCCGCTCACCCCCCGCGCGATATTTTACTCGCACTCGCACTGGAAGCATGTAAATCGACATTTTAGTAGCGTCTTTAGTAGAGTGCATTTGCCGGTGAACGCGTGACGTGTAATTGAATTAAATAATAGGTATTAGGTATGGCGAAAATGACACTCTACTAGAAGCGTGTAAACGGTCACTGGAAAGGCACCAAAACTACTAAAGCACTCGCATTCGAATCTACTCGCACGCTACTAAGCACTCTACTAAAGACTAAGATAATGTAAACCAGCCTTTACGACCTTCACGTATAATGTAGCAAAATATGTGACGTAGAAACAAGAAATCTTTGAGGAAAAGTAAAAAAAAAGTTGCGCCTCGTTGTCACATTCAAGTGGTAAACAGATGTCACATTCACATTGATTAAAGAGTATAGACATATAAATTAATTGTGAAATGTGTATGTGACCTACTTTCCTAAACGTGTATGTGAACTACTTTATATTAAAATGTGCGTCTATTTTATCAATGGGAAATAAGGGGGCTTGTTCACTCACTTATATTCTAATGGTATTCTTAGAAACTATAAACAATTTTCGTTATTTATGGTTTACTAGCGGCCGCCCGCGACTTGGTCTGCGTGGATAGTATTTTGTCTATCCCTCGGGAACAATTATTTTTTTCGGGATAAATTGTACGCTATGTCCTTTTCTGTACCCCTGACAACGTGTGTTCAAAATTTCATGATGATCGGTTCAGTAGTCAAGGCGTGAAGGAGTAATAAACAAACAAACAGACTTTCGTATTTATAATATTAGTAAGGATAATATTCGTAATTTATGACACAAAAAATAAGTAATTCGTCCGTGTAATACTAGCATAAGGTGTTTATAATCAATTACTTTATTTATCTTATCCTTTGTAAAACAACTGCAGATAAAAATATTGAGATAATTAATTATGAAATAGACATGTTTAATTAAATCTGATAAGAACCTTTTAAAATTTTACTTCATTTTAAAAGGTTCCATTTTAAATAATCCAGACAAACAATAATCTTGCTTTTTGTTAATTAATTGTAACGTAGGTACTAAAGTTACATTTCTCCTTATAGTACAGTAGCCCGTACATCATTTAAATCACGAAAAAGGTTACCGTTTGCCGTTGTGATGATATAGTTAATTATTACGATATTATAGATACTTTAACCCAAGTTTTACAGATCGTAACACGCCGTAACCTATATTTGTATATCTCCAAAATTGATATTTTTTTATTTTTCGAGGTTTAACACATAGTTTAGCTATTGTCGTGTTCTACAGCTTGGTTTGATTGCATCAGATAAAAGTAAGACTATAAAAAGTAGCCATACACAGATTTAAGACCTGATGAAAATGGTTGGATTTTATCTGGTCTTAAATCTGTGTATGATCACTTTAGGTTTAGGTTTAAAGACATTTATTCTCATACAAACATTAATGTTCATTTATAATGAGATACAAAAGATACTTAATACTAACATCGTGCCTCTGGCGCGTCGGCGTCAAACAAAACATAAAATTCGTAATATAGGTAGCAATAAGTAGGTAGTTACAATGTGCACACGTATTCTTTTAGCTTGGATTTGAATGAGTTAATGTGATTACATTCTTTTATTTTGTTAGGTAATTTATTGTAGTATTGGACACCTTCAAATAATATTGTTTTCTTACCGTAATTTGTTCGTGTATTAGGTAAAAGTAGTTGATGTTTATTTCTTAAATTGTGTCTATTTTCTTTTATGTTTAATTTAATATTACTTTCCATAGTCTTACTATTATCAGTGGCAATCAAACAAAGCTGTAGAACACGACAATAGCTAAACCTTGAAAAATAAAAAAAATATCATTTTTGGAGATATACAAATATAGGTTACGGCGGGTTGCGATTTGTAAAACTTGGGTTAAAGTATCTATAATTTAGTAATAATTAACTATATCACAACGGCAAACGGTAACCTTTTTGGTGATTTAAATGTTCTACGGGCTACTGTACTATTACGGGATTACGAATGCAGCTAATCCATACAAATCTATGGATCTACCACACACATACAGTAATTTAAGTGCCGATCAGGCTTCGGCCTTATCAGCACCTCACATCAGATGAGGTGTAAGTGCACTACACCCGGAATCCTCACCACTGAGGAACTGACTATCTTACCTCTAACTGTTGGAACAAAACAATGAAATTGTTGTTATGGCGTCCGATTTAGTTAAGATGGTGGTAGGTAGCTAGTCAGGCGGACTTGAAATAAGCCCTACCACCAACCAAACCGAGTATAAATGTACCCCCCCTGGGAATTGACCCGGGCGGGACTCCTGCGTCTCACACGGGTGGGCAAACCACTGGACCAGGGGTGCAAACTGATATTTCTAAAGGGCCATTTATAAGATTTAGGGTGTTTTAGCGGGCCAGTCTCAAGATTAAACTCAAACACATACTAAATTAAAATATTTATTTATTAAGTTTAAGTAAATTTTCATACAAATTCGATTCAAAAATAGGGCCCCTGGTCGCGGGCCGTATTGAGATGGCTTGCGTTGCGGGCCGTATGTTTGACCACAGAGGCAGTGTTTCTAGAAATCTTATTTAACTCTAGACGTCATTTACATAATATAGTGTATGTACAGTCTTGTAGCAGTGTCAACGATTTACGCAATGCAATATCAAACAGATAGTTTACAGTTTGCACTGCACTTTGCGTGCAAACGGCCATGTTATTATATCGAACAATAGATAATAGTTAAACACGGATGTGCTTACAAAACAACATCTGTTTGAGTAGAATGAAGGTAAACTTAGTAAAAGTTAGCAACAGTGCTAATTCTGAGGTATATTCAGCTCTGCTACAAAATATTATCTTACGCATAGACGTAGTACTTATATCTGTTCTGTTCTGTGGCATAGGCCTCCCCCAAGGATCTGTGTTTGGGGCGCGGTTTTTTAAATATAGCAATTTATCATAGTCGAAAAATCTTCGTGTCCGATTTACCTCAGTGTCTCAAGACGAAAGTCTATGACCAGTGTGTGTTGCCAGTGATGACTTACGGCAGTGAAACGTGGTCGCTAGCTATAGGTCTCATAAGGAGGCTCAAGGTCACCCAGCGTGCAATGGAGAGAGCCCATGCTCGACGTTTCCCTGAGTGATCGAATCAGAAATGAGGAGATTCGCAGGCGAACTAAAGTAACCGACATCGCTCGAAGGATTGCTCAGCTGAAGTGGCAGTAGGCTGGACACATAGCGAGAAGAACCGATGGCCGTTGGGGCGGAAAGGTTCTGGAATAGCGACCGCACACCGGACGCTCCGTGGGTAGGCCCCCGATAAGGTGGATCGACGTGAGGGTGAAGGTCGCGGTGCGCCGCTGGTTGCGGGCAGCACAGGACCGATCGTCGTGGAGATCCTTGGGGGAGGCCTATACACAGCAGTGGGTGTCGTGCGGCTGATATGATGATGATGATGAATTTATCATAGTTGGGATTGGAGCTATATTCGTATTTTTTTACTAATCTCTCTTAATAAAAGTTCTGAGCTTGAATCCTGGCCGGGCCGATTAGAAAACATGTTTTAGTTCGCCCACGGGTGAGGCCTACGTCTCGCTCCTGGTCTATAATTTGTTGTTAAGATGATGATGGAAGAAATATCCCATTTCACAGCTAACTAATAACTACCATTTCATTCAGTATAGCCTCTTTGTTTTGAAAGCAATTAAAATATTGTGCATGTTGTGTTAAAAGATCATAAGGTCAACTATCTGGAACACAAAGGAATCTAATCTGTTACGCAATTTTAGTGTTTATGGTATTAAAACAGAGTGCATATTCAATTGATGTGTTAATTGAGTATTTACTGAGTGGTGTGAGGAGATTGTTTGATTTTGTTGTTGTTATCGACATGCTGTGTGATACAATATTTTATACACACATCAACTTTGTCTAGGGATACAGTTGCTATTTTCATACAAACGAGGTAACTTTGAAGACTTTGTTTCATGCCAGGGATGTACTGTGCTGTGATCTGATGACGGCTATCCAGAGAGTGAAAGGAGGAGATTCAGATCGCTATACACACCCAACTGATCTGACCAGCATTCTAAAAACGTAATGGACATGTTAAAAAAAACCGCGAAAATAGCATGTGTAAGCTCACTCTTAGTTAAATTAATATGCTAATAGTGAACTTCAAATGTAAGAGTTACTTTACTTAATTAATGAAAGTCTCAATTTACACTAACTATTTACTTCACCACACAATATTATAACTCATTAATCACAAATAACACATTGAATAATACCAATAATACATTGAACAGGGCACCGGAGCGCGCACGCTACGACGGTTCTTATTCAACTGCCCACTCTGCCCAGTGCCCATAGAAACGACTATCAATTCAAGTTACAATTCGGCCAAATTCAAATAAATAATATCACAACTCACACGCGGGACGTAATTATGTTAATATAAACAAAATGTAGCTAGCTCATTGAAACTCTACGCGTTATGGTCGCTGTTATCAACAGTTCTAAACACATTACGGAGGCCCAGCACAAGACAATGCTTGCGGTTGTTTCTTAACTTGCTGATACACGATCTCGTCGCCAGCACATGAAAATGTATGAAAATCCTCAAACTGAGAACTCTGACCCATTAATCTTTTAGAATGCTGATCAGATCAGTTGGGTGTTTATAGCGATCTGAATCTACTCCATTCAGTTCCTGGATGGCCATCATCAGATTACAGCACGGTACATCCTTGGCAGAAAACCAAGGCTTCAAAGTTACCTCGTTTGTATGAAAATAACACCTGTATCCCTAGACAAAGTTGATGTGTCTACTTATAGTATTATACTGTGAAAAGAGAGTTTATTTTTATGAAAATCTTTTAATTCAGAATTATGGCTTGTGTAAATATTTATCAATAATATTGGTCTATTTTAAGCCTAGACTAACTTGCACTTTTGCTGACACAAACCGTCAAATTAAATTGTTGAAAGTCTGGCGTAAGATAAAAGAAACCACTAACTCCTCCTTTTTGGAAGTCGGTAAAAATGGGTCTATCTGCCTCCGACGTGGGTTGAATAATATTTTGGCTTATTTCGTCTTTCAAACGAATAAAAATACCACAAGAAACGAAATGTTACAACATTGACCTCTGTATATACTTACAGTCACGTTTATAAATATGTAAGTATACAGTTTAGAACTTTGTTACTTTTAAAGCTATTACTTTTTTGAACAGAAATCAATGACAAGTGACAACTACAACAAAGTACAACAAAGTTCTAAACTACATATTTTTAGATGTGACTTTAACTTTCGCGTTGCACTGCACTCAATTAAATAATAATACTCGTCATACTAATTAGGGTAGGTGTGTAAATGCCTATCTCATCAGTATAACGGGTTTAAAACCCGTGATTTTAATTTGATTCAGAAATTCAGACCTCTGGCATATTCATTATCGTTCATAGAATTTTGTGATGCCAATTTCTCGACGTCCTTGGCACACAAACAGCCACATTAAAACACAAGACTAATAGATATACAGGGTGCATTCCAAAACAGACGACAAATTTTGTGGTGTGGCTTAGACCACAAAATATAGGCAAAGTTGTTCAGTTTGACAACTGAACAATTTTGTCTATGGGACCGACTTCTCTCTTCTCTTAATCGTTCCCTCATAACTGAGGATCGTGATCACCGGCTGCTTTTACGATTTGCCTCCATCGGTCTCGGTCCATAGTTGCTCTCACTGCTTAATGGAATTTGCTTGATGAGGTTGCTACTCTTACTTGGTCAGACCATCTGGTTGGCGAACGACCTCGGGCTCTCTTGCCTTCTATTCCACCAACCACGACCAGTTTTTCGCGACTTTCATCTCCTCTTCGCATTATGTGGTCAAAGTTTGAGAGTACGCGATGCAAGCAGATAGTGGACAGCAGAGTTTTGACATTTAATTGTGTTAGGATAGATACATTTGTGCGTTTGCCCGTCCAGGGTATCCCAAACGCAGGGACCGACGACTTAATCAGAGAAAAAAAAACAGCTGTTCCATACATTTTGGTCGAGTAGATATTGACGTTTTCTATGGAACAGTTCATAATTTTTTTGCTCTGATTAATTTGGTCTCATAGACAAAGTTGTTCAGTTTGATGGCCTAAGCCACACCACTAAGTTTGTCGACTGTTCAAAAAATCACCCTGTATAACTGGTTCATTAACTTGTATTCCAGGGTCGTACCAGCCCAGCAATGAATTAATGCTGAGATTCTATAGTTACTTTAAGCAGGCTACGGAAGGGCCTTGTGACAAACCTAAACCAGGTTTCTGGGATGTAGTTAACAGGTAAAGTCTAATTATTATTTGTTTTGATTATGTTTATTGTTTATTAACCCTTCTATTACTATTTCCTTGCTTGTCTGTCTGTCAAGGCTATTTTTAGCAGCTCCCATAGCATGACCACTGAAACACGATATGACGCTATTGATAAGTTATGGAGTTTTTTAACAGTTAGCCCGTTTCTCATTTGTCTCACTCCGCGCTTAAACTTTTATATCAGCCTACTGCTCGTGGCTGACTCAGTCGAGCCAGCGCATGAGGGATGTCATGTGTCGGTTGAAACACAGCTACGCGACAGAAATAGAAGCGCTTCGGAGGCTTTTAATAATAGGCACGTAGCGCTGTGCAATTCGAAATTGTACTTTATTGACGAGCTGCGAGAGTAGCTTATTATTTGATTGTCTTCGCGCGGATGGGCTTCTGTACGTTACTATTCTGTGGTGGGAGCAAGAATGCGTAGATGAATGAACTGAAATTATGATTCTGTGTTGAAATAAAATTTATTTTTTTAGAGCAAAATGGGAGTCGTGGAACAAATTAGGCAACATGTCAAGGGACGAAGCGATGCAGTCATACGTCAACGAATTACACAAGGTATTGTCCACTTTAAACTTTAAGAACTATTTTTGAAAAATTTGAATTTTCTTGAAATTATTTTTTCTTGTTTCACAGATAGTGGAAACCATGTCGTATAGTAACGACGTGGCGTCATTCCTGTCAGTTGACGAAAACAACGATTTAGAGTTAGTGGCGGGGGATGTCCTAGCTAAAGTACGCACCGACCAAGATACACCCAATGGTAAGATATAAAAGAAATATTTAAAAAACTTTGTTCGATACACTTTACTTCATAGACGTAGCCAGGCCAGTTTTTCGGAGGTGGTATAGGCCAGTTTTTGGGGGGAATCGGTCCATGTAAAAAAATGCTTGACAAAAAAAAGATTTTAATTAGTAATTATTGCCTAAAAGTAATTCAGTAGTGTCCGGTTCGAAGGAACAAATGCTTTATTTACAACCTAACCGTAATACCGACTGAAAGCCTACTCAAACCTGACCGGTATCCTGTACCGGTTGCATTAACGGTATATCTGACCGATATCCCGACCGGTATTTTGTATGGCATTACCGCAGCTGTTACGAAACTCCTTTTAACAGCGCGTTACCGCATACCTATCGGGATATCGTTACCGCCACCGGTACAGGATACCGGTCCTGTACCGGTGTACAGTAGGCCTTTAGTATATGAGTAGGCCTTTAGGGTGATTACCCTAAAGGCCTACTCATATCTGACCGGTAAAAAGGTGAAAAAAAACCTTTTTTTCTACACGGTTTTTCACCGTAAAAACTATGCGCTACGGTTGCGCGCCCTTTACCCACGTAACCTAAATGATAATGTAAGCAATACTATACTTTGAAATGAAAATGAAGTGTTTATTATTATTGTATAATATCAAGAATACCTCTTAAGGTATGATTCCGATCTCAGCAGCAAGCAGCAGTGCGCTCCAAATGTTTGAAAGGCTCAATTTGTAGTAAGCAAAGAAGTGTCGCGACCTCATAGCTGTGCGGTCGCGACACTTCTCAGCTCACTTCAAATTGAGTCGCCTTTCAGTAACAAAACGGTTTAATTTGGAGCGCACTGCTGCGGCAGCGCTGCTGCTTGCTGCTGAGATCGGAATCATGCCTTTATTATTATGTTTTTATTACCTCAGACTCGATGTCGGACAGCGGTGCGTCGTCGCCGGGGCGCGCGGCGTCGCCCGCCCGCACGCGACACGACTCCGACGACGAGTTCATCGACACCGTCGACGTCACTATCGTACGTATCATACATACACACTGACACTACATTACTCTATGTCGGACAGCGGTGCGTCGTCGCCGGGGCGCGCCCGCACGCGACACGACTCCGACGACGAGTTCATCGACACCGTCGACGTCACTATCGTACGTATCATACATACACACTGACACTACATTACTCTATGTCGGACAGCGGTGCGTCGTCGCCGGGGCGCGCCCGCACGCGACACGACTCCGACGACGAGTTCATCGACACAGTCGACGTCACTATCGTACGTATCATACATACACACTGACACTACATTACTCTATGTCGGACAGCGGTGCGTCGTCGCCGGGGCGCGCCCGCACGCGACACGACTCCGACGACGAGTTCATCGACACCGTCGACGTCACTATCGTACGTATCATACATACACACTGACACTACATTACTCTATGTCGGACAGCGGTGCATCGTTGCCGGGGCGCGCCCGCACGCGACACGACTCCGACGACGAGTTCATCGACACCGTCGACGTCACTATCGTACGTATCATACATACACACTGACACTACATTACTCTATGTCGGACAGCGGTGCATCGTTGCCGGGGCGCGCCCGCACGCGCCACGACTCCGACGACGAGTTCATCGACACCGTCGACGTCACTATCGTACGTATCATACATACACACTGACACTACATTACTCTATGTCGGACAGCGGTGCGTCGTCGCCGGGGCGCGCCCGCACGCGACACGACTCCGACGACGAGTTCATCGACACCGTCGACGTCACTATCGTACGTATCATACATACACACTGACACTACATTACTCTATGTCGGACAGCGGTGCGTCGTCGCCGGGGCGCGCCCGCACGCGACACGACTCCGACGACGAGTTCATCGACACCGTCGACGTCACTATCGTACGTATCATACATACACACTGACACTACATTACTCTATGTCGGACAGCGGTGCGTCGTCGCCGGGGCGCGCCCGCACGCGACACGACTCCGACGACGAGTTCATCGACACCGTCGACGTCACTATCGTACGTATCATACATACACACTGACACTACATTACTCTATGTCGGACAGCGGTGCATCGTTGCCGGGGCGCGCCCGCACGCGACACGACTCCGACGACGAGTTCATCGACACCGTCGACGTCACTATCGTACGTATCATACATACACACTGACACTACATTACTCTATGTCGGACAGCGGTGCGTCGTCGCCGGGGCGCGCCCGCACGCGACACGACTCCGACGACGAGTTCATCGACACCGTCGACGTCACTATCGTACGTATCATACATACACACTGACACTACATTACTCTATGTCGGACAGCGGTGCGTCGTCGCCGGGGCGCGCCCGCACGCGACACGACTCCGACGACGAGTTCATCGACACCGTCGACGTCACTATCGTACGTATCATACATACACACTGACACTACATTACTCTATGTCGGACAGCGGTGCGTCGTCGCCGGGGCGCGCCCGCACGCGACACGACTCCGACGACGAGTTCATCGACACCGTCGACGTCACTATCGTACGTATCATACATACACACTGACACTACATTATGTCGGACAGCGGTGCATCGTTGCCGGGGCGCGCCCGCACGCGACACGACTCCGACGACGAGTTCATCGACACCGTCGACGTCACTATCGTACGTATCATACATACACACTGACACTACATTACTCTATGTCGGACAGCGGTGCGTCGTCGCCGGGGCGCGCCCGCACGCGACACGACTCCGACGACGAGTTCATCGACACAGTCGACGTCACTATCGTACGTATCATACATACACACTGACACTACATTACTCTATGTCGGACAGCGGTGCGTCGTCGCCGGGGCGCGCCCGCACGCGACACGACTCCGACGACGAGTTCATCGACACCGTCGACGTCACTATCGTACGTATCATACATACACACTGACACTACATTACTCTATGTCGGACAGCGGTGCGTCGTCGCCGGGGCGCGCCCGCACGCGACACGACTCCGACGACGAGTTCATCGACACCGTCGACGTCACTATCGTACGTATCATACATACACACTGACACTACATTACTCTATGTCGGACAGCGGTGCGTCGTCGCCGGGGCGCGCGGCGTCGCCCGCCCGCACGCGACACGACTCCGACGACGAGTTCATCGACACCGTCGACGTCACTATCGTACGTATCATACATACACACTGACACTACATTACTCTATGTCGGACAGCGGTGCGTCGTCGCCGGGGCGCGCCCGCACGCGACACGACTCCGACGACGAGTTCATCGACACCGTCGACGTCACTATCGTACGTATCATACATACACACTGACACTACATTACTCTATGTCGGACAGCGGTGCGTCGTCGCCGGGGCGCGCCCGCACGCGACACGACTCCGACGACGAGTTCATCGACACCGTCGACGTCACTATCGTACGTATCATACATACACACTGACACTACATTACTCTATGTCGGACAGCGGTGCATCGTTGCCGGGCCGCGTGGCGTTGCCTGCTCGTACGCGACACGACTCCGACGACGAGTTCATCGACACCGTCGACGTCACTATCGTACGTATCATACATACACACTGACACTACATTACTCTATGTCGGACAGCGGTGCATCGTTGCCGGGGCGCGCCCGCACGCGACACGACTCCGACGACGAGTTCATCGACACCGTCGACGTCACTATCGTACGTATCATACATACACACTGACACTACATTACTCTATGTCGGACAGCGGTGCGTTGTCGCCGGGGCGCGCCCGCACGCGACACGACTCCGACGACGAGTTCATCGACACAGTCGACGTCACTATCGTACGTATCATACATACACACTGACACTACATTACTCTATGTCGGACAGCGGTGCGTCGTCGCCGGGGCGCGCCCGCACGCGACACGACTCCGACGACGAGTTCATCGACACCGTCGACGTCACTATCGTACGTATCATACATACACACTGACACTACATTACTCTATGTCGGACAGCGGTGCGTCGTCGCCGGGGCGCGCCCGCACGCGACACGACTCCGACGACGAGTTCATCGACACCGTCGACGTCACTATCGTACGTATCATACATACACACTGACACTACATTACTCTATGTCGGACAGCGGTGCGTCGTCGCCGGGGCGCGCCCGCACGCGACACGACTCCGACGACGAGTTCATCGACACCGTCGACGTCACTATCGTACGTATCATACATACACACTGACACTACATTACTCTATGTCGGACAGCGGTGCATCGTTGCCGGGGCGCGCCCGCACGCGACACGACTCCGACGACGAGTTCATCGACACCGTCGACGTCACTATCGTACGTATCATACATACACACTGACACTACATTACGCTATGTCGGACAGCGGTGCGTCGTCGCCGGGGCGCGCCCGCACGCGACACGACTCCGACGACGAGTTCATCGACACCGTCGACGTCACTATCGTACGTATCATACATACACACTGACACTACATTACTCTATGTCGGACAGCGGTGCATCGTTGCCGGGGCGCGCCCGCACGCGACACGACTCCGACGACGAGTTCATCGACACCGTCGACGTCACTATCGTACGTATCATACATACACACTGACACTACATTACTCTATGTCGGACAGCGGTGCGTCGTCGCCGGGGCGCGCCCGCACGCGACACGACTCCGACGACGAGTTCATCGACACCGTCGACGTCACTATCGTACGTATCATACATACACACTGACACTACATTACTCTATGTCGGACAGCGGTGCGTCGTCGCCGGGGCGCGCCCGCACGCGACACGACTCCGACGACGAGTTCATCGACACCGTCGACGTCACTATCGTACGTATCATACATACACACTGACACTACATTACTCTATGTCGGACAGCGGTGCGTCGTCGCCGGGGCGCGCCCGCACGCGACACGACTCCGACGACGAGTTCATCGACACCGTCGACGTCACTATCGTACGTATCATACATACACACTGACACTACATTACTCTATGTCGGACAGCGGTGCATCGTTGCCGGGGCGCGCCCGCACGCGACACGACTCCGACGACGAGTTCATCGACACCGTCGACGTCACTATCGTACGTATCATACATACACACTGACACTACATTACTCTATGTCGGACAGCGGTGCGTCGTCGCCGGGGCGCGCCCGCACGCGACACGACTCCGACGACGAGTTCATCGACACAGTCGACGTCACTATCGTACGTATCATACATACACACTGACACTACATTACTCTATGTCGGACAGCGGTGCGTCGTCGCCGGGGCGCGCCCGCACGCGACACGACTCCGACGACGAGTTCATCGACACCGTCGACGTCACTATCGTACGTATCATACATACACACTGACACTACATTACTCTATGTCGGACAGCGGTGCGTCGTCGCCGGGGCGCGCCCGCACGCGACACGACTCCGACGACGAGTTCATCGACACCGTCGACGTCACTATCGTACGTATCATACATACACACTGACACTACATTACTCTATGTCGGACAGCGGTGCGTCGTCGCCGGGGCGCGCCCGCACGCGACACGACTCCGACGACGAGTTCATCGACACCGTCGACGTCACTATCGTACGTATCATACATACACACTGACACTACATTACTCTATGTCGGACAGCGGTGCGTCGTCGCCGGGGCGCGCCCGCACGCGACACGACTCCGACGACGAGTTCATCGACACCGTCGACGTCACTATCGTACGTATCATACATACACACTGACACTACATTACTCTATGTCGGACAGCGGTGCATCGTTGCCGGGGCGCGCCCGCACGCGACACGACTCCGACGACGAGTTCATCGACACCGTCGACGTCACTATCGTACGTACCATATACCAGGGGTGGCAAACTTGTCTAGGGCTGCGATCTTCTTAAAATTTCCTGGCCTATAGGGATCGACTTAAAGCATTTTCATTTTTGGGGTATTTTTTCAATTCAAAACTGCTGCACCCGCCTCCCACACCGTTCGGTTGCTACTTGCTTTGCAAAGCAGTTTTTGTTATGTCTCTCGCGATCGACTACACTGTCACCAGAGATCGACTGGTCGATCGCGATCGACTTGTTGGCCACCCCTGCCATATACAACGTTTTAATGAATAAACGCAAAAACTCTTAGATGGTGACTGTGCTCATGAATATGAACAACTTTTACTATGGGGCCAACTCTGCAACTCAACAAAAAAAATCTGCTGTTTCATACATTCTGGTCGAGTAGGTATTGACAACTTGTATGAAACAGCTGTTTTTTTTGTTGAGTTACAGAGTTGGCCTCATTCTTAAAGTTGTTCGTATTCATGAGCACAATCACCACCTAAGAGGTTTTGCATTTATTCATTAACACGTATAAAGGACAATGACCATGTCTATCACAACAAATACAAAAAAAATGTTCATACAATAATAAGTGGTTGGAGCCACCTTTTAAGCAAAATTTTCTTAAGTGTTAGGTAGAACTACAGAAAATGTAAAATATAAATAATGCCAGGAAAAGAAAATAAAAACTAATTACCGGTTTTAGCTCAAAGTGTTACCAGCTTGTAAATTTAATTACAATCACAAAAATATTTACAGCGGAATGTTCTGTCCTTAGAAAATGGGCAATGTCCTTTTATTCTTACTTGACTGTTATTTTAGCATGAGTTTTCGTGTGAAATGTGGGTGGGCCGATTTTTGTGATGAACAGTGTATTTGATCAATATTTTGTATGTAAAATCTACAGGGTGAACCAGAACCGATTCAGCAGCGAACTACAGCTCCGAGACTCAGTAATGGACACGCGCACCAAATCAGCTCACAGCTCACACGTATGTATCAACTATCAACCACTAAATATAAAAGTGTGTGCTAAAAACTGCATTTTTTTTTTTATTATAATGGGTTTGCTCTTGACCCTAGTCTAGCCCGAAAGTATAGACGGGGTCTACGATGGAGCGAGCTTGCCCAGAAGGTGCCTATTCACTCTGGCCTTGAAAAGAGTCAGGTTGTATGTGCTCGGAAACACAGACGCCGGCAGGGAATTCCATTCCTTGGCTGTGCGCATTATAAACGATGATGAGTAGCGTTTAGTACGCATAGGAGGTATATCAACCAAGAACGGATGGTAGCCCGCAGTGCGTCTGGATGTCCGATGGAAGAAAGGAGAAGGTGGAATGAGCTCATGCAGCTCTTGAGCACACTCGCCGAAGTACAATCTATAGAAGACCGATAGGCAAGCAACGTTACGGCGGTGAGCCAAGCTGTGAAGCTTAGCTGATACCAGTTTTCCGTCGCCTATTAATCTCTTGGCTCTGCGTTCCAATGCTAAAACTCACGTGTGGTTTTGAATCAACTTCAAAATTAAATATTTTCTGCCTAGATAATGATGTGATATTGAATGAAACTTTCAAGATAAATATAGTTCGGTCAATGAAAGACGAGACTCGGTTGGAAATGGAACTAATTATGCGCCTTATTTTAAGGTTCAGTTTCCAATAACTTAACCTCTAAACGTTAATTTAACAGGGAAAGTGGCGCCGCCATTTCAATCTCATCTTTCGTTGAACAGACTATGCTGCTTTGAACCAAATTCTAGTAGATTTGATCAGTAATAACAGTGATTCCCAATTAGTGGTATACCGGCCGGCACGTAACTTGACAAGATATTAGGTCTTTACCTATGAAATTGCCGATATTTTGTCACATACAGAGAAAATAATAACTTGTATAATTTAAAATTTTAACAAAATCGTGAATATTACATCGAATTATGATCATGATAGTTAACTATCAGTAAAAATAAAGTCCATATTTTAGCTTTCGTGACATTAAAAAAAAGATCTTGAAAAGATCTTTTTTTGTGAGCAAAAAAGGGGTGACCGAAGGGGTTGTAACCTAACCAAAACTTATTTTTTCGCTTATCTTAAATGGAAATAAGTTAGCATAGTGTTCAAACATTAGTACATAAAAGTTTTGTTACATGAGTGTTCATGGTTGTTAAATGAACAAAGAAAATGCTATTATGAAAAATGCAACTTCTTGAAAAATCTCCATACAAATCGGCAATTTCATAGGTAAAGACCTATTAGAAACGAGACAAAAGATGTGCAGTAGGTACAAACACTGATTTTTGCGCATGTTTTGTCTCATCTTTGGGGTACGCTAGTTTAATGTCTTTCTTGGAATGGTACGTAGTATTTCCAGATAGGCAACCTGGGGGCCTTCAAGTCGCGAGTGAATAGGTTACTTCTAGGCAAGCGCGTTCCATCGTAGATCGCATCATACCATCAGGCGTGATAGCGGGCAAGTGCTTGCCTGTCTTTCACAAAAAATAAACAATTGGGAACTACTGATTCAGAACATTAATAGCGAAAAGTCGTGGGGTAGAAGGAAAACTTACTAAGTACAAAAATAGAAAACTGTTATTTATACATGAAATAAAACACTTTTTAACGGATACTTGCGCGGTTTTATTGAATGTACTTTGGTATTTAGTTGGTATTTGGTTTGATTTTTGGTTTTCCCGACGTTTCGGCACCTTTGCAGCTGCCGTGGTCACGGGGGACTGAAGCTACCCGTGAGCCTACCCTCAAGCGATGAATTTTTTTAGACGTTCAGAAATTAAAATTTAACAAAATTTTTAACTATTTTATGTTGATTTATAATTTAATTTTATGAATTATTTAATGCTAAAAAGAGAGAGGATCTACTGAAACTACCACCATTTCATAAAATTGGGAGGCCCCTCCAAGAAAGAAATGGCGAAAGAAAACTTGGAGAGGAAGCCGACCTCCGTCTTTTGTATTAATTTATTTATTTGCAAAAGGAACTAACCGTATCATTAGATCTTACAGTGCGTGTGAGGGGCTTTAGCTTGTGAATGATGGGGTCCCAAGCTGGTGGAATTTTCCAACTATCATCTCTATTGAAATTAGGATATTTTTTTATTTCGATAGCCTCGCGGAGCATTCTAGGGATAAATCTACGTTCCCTAGCAAGGATTTGGGGTTTGTCAAATCTAAAAGGCCCCTCAAAGGCTTGTTCACTCACTGCAAAAAGTGTTTTATTTCATGTCTAGTGAGCGCGTAAGCTTGAGAAGTGAATATGTTATTTATACACTAAAGCGGGGAATTCACTTACAGACATGTCCGCAGGCACGCCCGCGGGCATGTCCGAGCGGGCAACTTTATAATTGCCAGACCGTCTGCGACGACGACACACACAACAGGCTTAGGAAAAACCTCTTGTAAAGTTGCCCGCTCGGACATGCCCGCGGGCGTGCCTGCGGGCATGTCTGTAAGTGAATTCCCCGCTTAAGTGCATTAAAATATCAACAACTTTCACAGGAAAAAGTCATCATATCTATAGATAGATGCATTACTTTATGGAAAATATATTTGTATTAAAATATATATGTATTAAAATATATGTATTAATTATGTAGGTATATATGTATTTAATTATGTATTTTGTTTCAGTTTTTTTTAAATTAGGGTTGTTTTTATTGCCGCCACGATTTCTCTCCTTAACACACTTACCGGTTGACTGGTAGAGAATGCCCTTGGGCATTAAGTCCGCCATTTGCTGTTTTAATTTAAGCAATAAAGATTAAATAAATAAATAAATAAATAAATAAATAAAAAATTCCAAGAAGCAAAAATCACTAAATCCAAAACTATTTGTTGAATTCGGCAGGTAAAAGTTCACTTGGACTTACTCCATTGACTTAGTAAATTTTTCCTGCCACTCAATAGGTAAAAAATAACTTTAGTTACTTAGTGTACTCACTCACTGAGTACTTTTTAATGAATAATTCCTAAATAAAACGATATTTCTATAAAACTGGTTTATAGTTTCAGAAAGTAGAATATTAAGCATAATCATATTTTTTTTTTATAAAATTATGTCGTCGTCAACGACACTATTAAAATGTTAATTACTCCATTGTTTATTTTCGTTATTTAGTAAGTTTTACTTGTCGCCCCACGAATATACACACATCAACTTTGTCTAGGGATACAGGTGCTATTTTCATACAAACGAGGTAACTTTGAAGCCTTGGTTTCCTGCCAGGGATGTACTGTGCTGTGATCTGATGACGGCTATCCAGGGAGTGAATAGAGGAGATTCAGATCGCTATACACACCCAACTGATCTGACCAGCATTCTAAAAACGTAATGGACATGTTTAAAAAAACCTCGAGAATAGCATGAAAATGTATGAAAATCCTCAAACTGAGAACTCTGACCCATTAATCTTTTAGAATGCTGATCAGATCAGTTGGGTGTGTATAGCAATATGAATCTACTCCATTCAGTCCCTGGATGGCCATCATCAGATCACAGCACGGTAGATCCCTGGCAGAAAACCAAGGCTTCAAAGTTACCTCGTTTGTATGAAAATAACACCTGTATCCCTAGACAAAGTTGATGTGTATAAAGTCTGTTCATCCTTACTTGTCTTAATTAGTAAACAGTTTTTGACAGTTGTCATACGTCTTTTAAACTTAAATCGTTATTTAAAAATATGTTAGTAAGTTTATGACATTATTGTTAATTTATTAACAATTTATTTCGTAATCTATGTGTGGAAAACCATTTGTTTTATTTTATAAATGATTATTTCAATAAAGAGTTGGGTGAAGATTGTTTACCATATAAGACAACTAAGGATGGACAGACTTTACACGGTTAATTTTTAATTATATCTAAAAATGAAATGGGGTTTTCAGACCACGTAAATGAACAACTTTTACTATGGGACCAACCACGAAATCGCGAAAAAAAAATCTGCTGTTCCATACATTATAGTCGGGTTGATGTTATACTTTTCTACGGAACAGCTGATTTTTTTTTCGCGATGCGTGCTTGGTCCCATAGTAAAAGTTGTTCATTTACGTGGTCTGAAATACCCATTTCATTTTTAGATATACTTAAAAATTAACCGTGTATTTAAGGTTTTGAGAACCTCTTCAATTATACCTTATTTTCACGTGGTTAGATCTCAAAGTGCTAGAGCAGTTGCCGGGGACTTTGGCGCGGCTAGAGGCGGATGTTGCCGCACTGAGGAAGGCCGTAGAGGGAGACAGAGCTAGGTTACAGGTATGAACAGGATTATCTACTTAATTGTATCTCTATAGGCACAATATATAGAGAGTACCGTAGTTGAGCTTAGCACTTGCGCGCTCGAGCAACGCACACATAGACATCTCTCACCGACACTGTATAACTGCAATCTCATACCACTCTCAAAACCATAGAAATAGAATGTCAAAGAACAACAAAGTCAATAAACAGGTGATCCGAAAACGAATGCATACATTTTATATGGGATACATAAAATATGACTTAGATTCATAAAATATGACTATATATGGCAAAGGAAATTAATAAACTATGTTCCATACTGTTTTCTTCGGCGATAAATGAATAAATGTAGCGAAATTTGGTTTTAAAGAAATGTGTGGCAATATCTTATTTACCTGTGAAAAGTGTGATAACTTGGATTGTTTCTTTTTGTCACATCACAATTACTTAAAACACAAGACACCATGGCTCCACAATACCTTTATTTTAAATTCTAATTAAGATTAACAAATATTTTAAACAAACTGTGATTGCTCATTTGCTAGGCGGGACGCTAGGGGCTCTTACTGTAAAAAATGTTGGCACATGTCACTTGCTCCTTTGTCTCTTTTTTACATAGACTGTGTCCGTATGATGTTAACTTCTCTTTTCCACGCTTTGTTGGTCTTCTTGAGCGCAGCGAAAATTTTTCTATGTCTATGCTCAAAACAGTTCGGGTACGTGACGCAGCGGCGAGAGCTGTCTTTGTGTGTGTGCGATGCTCGAGCGCCCGTAGTACTAAGCTAGACTTCTGTTAGTCTCTCTATTTTGTGCTATAGGTCTCTAAGTGTTAATAGTAGTGGACGCTAGCGGTGGCTGTGGAGGGAGACAGAGCTAGGTTACAGGTATGTACAGGATTATCTACTTTATTTGTTTCTCTATACAGGGTGTTGCAAAAAAACTGTAATACTGAATATGGTTAATAGGCAGGGACCATCAAACTAAACAACTTTTATTATGAAACCAACTCTGAAATCGCGAAGAAAAAATCAGCTGTTTCATATAACAATTCAGGAATTAATAAAGAATACATCAAAATGTATGAAAAAGCTGTATTTTTCGCGATTTCAGTGTTGGCACCATAGTAAAAGTTGTTCAGATTGATATCCGTTGTAAGACGCAGGGGTCCCGGGTTCGATTTCCCATTCAATACTACCATATTTGGCATTAGGGGTTTTTTTTAATACGTTGTATAATATTCCATAGATACTGAACGTATTAATAATACATACTTCATCATATTGTGTGACGTGAACGTGACACAATATGGGATTAATATTCAATGACCCGAGACAAGTTTTAGGTATTTACTAGCGTGCTTACAGTACTAATATTTTAATTTTTAGGGTTCCGTACCCAAAGGGTAAAAACGGGACCCTATTACTAAGACTCCGCTGTCCGTCTGTCTGTCACCAGGCTGTATCTCATGAACCGTGATAGCTAGAAAGTTGAAAATTTTACAGATGATGTATTTCTGTTGCTGCTGTAACAACAAATACTAAAAACAGAATAAAATAAATATTTAAGGGGGGCACCCATACAACAAACGCGATTTCTTGCCGTCTTTTGCTCGATATTAATAGGTAGACAGTTGAAATTTTCACAGATGATGTATTTCTGTTGCCACTATAACAACAAATACTAAAAACAGAATAAATAAATATTTAAGGGGGGTTCCCATACAACAAACGTGTTTTTTTTTGTCGTTTTTTGGTACGGAACCCTTCGTGCGCGAGTCCGACTCGCACTTGGCCGGTTTTTTAAGGTCTTTATTAGGTTTTTCGTGCTTTAAGTCAAAAGGCAGGTTTAGTACTAAAGAAAGGACACAAAAAATAATATATTGGCAAAGTGTAAAATAACCATTTTTTTGACGGGGATTTCGGAAATAATAGCGGCGCCCGATGAAACCTATGTATATCGATAGGGGATCTATAGACGAACGAAATCGGACATATAAAAATGTCTTATGATATAAAGTCTTAAAGTGCAACGTTTTCGAGAGGTTTTATCGTGCGCCGCAATATTTCCGAAATCCTCGTCAAAAAAAGGTTACTACTATGCCAGCCTTTCATACAGTACGTGGCATATATCTTGAAATCGGGTGGGGATTGCGCGGAACGCGTATTGTGGGCATGAGTAGCGGTGAGGGGCGCGGGCGGCGGGAGAGGGGCGCGCGCTATTGGTCGCTCACAAGAGCGCATGCGCGAACTTATCCCCACTCCGTCGAAAAAATTTCAAGATACGTGCCTCGTAGCCTCCAGGGGCCCTACCGGCTAACTTTTCGAACTTCGACGGGTCTGCCGAGCTTCAATTTAAAACAGAGAAATCAAAGTAATGAATTTCGTATTGTAATATTTGTTGAAGTTATTTGGATGGATGTTCGTGTGACATCATGAATTTTGGCCCAATTGGGGCTGGATTTAGCTGTTTTAATTTGAAACCAGGCAGACTTTTCGAAGTTCGATGCGTTAGCCGGTACGGCCCCTGGAGGACCATAGGTTCAAACCCGTTTAGTGCCTTTTAGAACCGAAGATTATTTTTTATACACACATAAACTTTGTCTAGGGATACCAGGTGTTATTTTCATACAAACGAGGTAACTTTGAAGCCTTGGTTGCCTGCCAGGGATGTACCGTGCTGTAATCTGATGATGGCCATCCAGGGACTGAATGGAGGAGATTCAGATCGCTATACACACCCAACTGATCTGACCAGCATTCTAAAAACGTAATGGACATGTTTAAAAAAACCGCAAAATTAGCATGAAAATCCTCAAACAGAGAACTTTAACCCATTAATCTTTTAGAATGCTGATCAGATCAGTTGGGTGTGTATAGCGGTCTGAATCTACTCCATTCACTCCCTGGATAGCCATTATCAGATTACAGCACGGCAGTGGCGAAGGGTCCATACAAGCCGATTCCCATCGGCTTACCTTTTAGAAATCCCACCCCACTGATCCACTATGCAGATCATAGCATTATTCTAGTGCGGCTTACCTTCGCCATAATTTCACCCCTCGCCACTGCAGCACGGTACATCCCTGGCAGAAAACCAAGGCTTCAAAGTTACCTCGTTTGTATGAAAATAACACCTGTATCCCTAGACAAAGTTGATGTGTATACATGCCTCGTAACAGTACGAGGCATTCTTGAATTTTTTTCGAGGACCATAGGTTCAAACCCGTTTAGTACCTTCTGGAATCGAAGATTATTTATATTTTGTTCCAATCAGCACATATCAGGCGCGTGGCGCTGGCCGTGGCAGGAGCTGAGTGCGCCCACGTTGATATTCCTGATGCTGTGGCCCTTCGTGGCCTACAAGCTGGCCGCCAGGATGCAACGCAATCGGACCACGTGAGTTACTGCTGACTGTACTTGTAACTAAGCTAGAGATTTATTATTTTATTTTCAACACACTTGCTCGTAAAGTGAGCCCTAATACATCGCTTTTTGGGCCATAAACCGAACTATAACAAACGCGTGCAATAATATATAAAACACTAGTTGGTTATAGAATTATCCCTACAAAGTTAAATAGGTACCTTACTGCAAGTTCTATGCGAGTAAACAGAGCATTTTCAATTTAACCGGGTAATACAGCTATTTTTTTAGTAACAACAAAGAGGTTTTATGTCGCTGACAATTTTTTGGAGTAAATAAATGTGTAGGTCCTTAATTTAGTCAAACAAATATTTATTATTATCAAATTATTCCTAATTTACAATATTTTGTTATAAAATATTCAAATATTATCATTTTATCACTTAAACTTATAATTTTGAAGTAAGCTGTATGCTCACTAACCCCTTTGTTCGCAAAATATTCTTACATTGGACGTGTGAAAAAAACAAAAAAAAAAACCTGCGTGCCTTTTCTCACCATGATTATCATTTTGTTTTTGTCGTATTTGTTGCTGTGTGGTAAATTACTTTGTTTTTTCCTCGCAAATGTGTTGAAAAACGTCGTATGAAACTCGTGAGCTCTTACTTATTGCACACTCGACAGCCTTGTGTGCAATAAGCAACCTAAGCTAACTTGTATCATAATGTATTGTATTGTATATGTATTGTATATGTCGCAAGATACAGTACGAGGCATATAACTTGAAATCTGGTGGGGATTGCGCGAAACGCGTATTTTGGGTATGAGTAGCGGTGAGGGGCGCGGGAGAGGGGCGCGCGCTATTGGTCGCTCACAAGAGCACATGCGCGAACTTATCCCCACTCCGTCGAAAAAATTTCAAGATACGTGCCTAGTACAGTACTGTACTAGTACTTTGTTGCCAATGATAGTAATATAATAAGTCTATGTTTGCTGCCAATAATCCTGTCACCCTGTTGTAATTATTTGGTAACGATATATTTAAGTTTGTAAATATCGTCACTTATTGCTATTAAAGCTGATAAGTTTCTTGCGCCCGTTCTTCTTGTCAGTTAAAAAAGTCTGGAACGGGTGGTAGGAAAATATAGACGATTCAAAAGTACTTTATTATTAAGTTTATTTGAATAAAGCTATTTTTTTCACTTTGATAAGATTATCAACCAAATCTTTGCAAAAATCCTAGGTCGATTGTAAAGGACCGGGGGATCAAGTCTGCTAAAGTTAACGCCAAAATCGTGTTTCAATGGTGTTTCAATGGTAATGCTTTTTGACCCAGTTCTTGTTTCTTAAACACAAAAACAAAACACAATGTGTTTCTTAAACCCAAAACGGAAACATTTTCTGTCTTAATTTTGGGTTTAAGAAACAAGAACTGTGTCAAAAAGCATTACCATTAGAACACCATTGAACTACAATTTTGACGAAAACATTAGCAAACTTGACCCCCAGATAGTTGAAATCTATGATCGATTTTCGCAATCATCGTAGCAATTTTATACCCGACTACGGCGAAGTCAAAATAGAGGGCATATGATTTTGGCCCGAATGTATATATCAAGTCATTTTGAACTTACCATCCAAATTTTAAGGATGTGTCCAGTCCATGAAACTAAACAACTTTCTCTAAGAAACATGTATCAAATTTCGCCAAAAAATTTTGGTCACCCATACTAAATTGATCACGTGATCTCTTTGATTTGTATGAAAAGTCGATTTTTATTTGCATATCTGACCATGTGTTCCTTAGAGAAAGTTGTTCAGTTTCATGGACTGAATACATCCTCAAAATTTGGATGGTGAATACAAAATGACCCTGTATATGTATGTATGTATGTTCATCTGTTTCATAGTATCTTCTAAACTACTTATCATAATTTGACAAATGAGGTATCGTTAGAAGCGTCTTAATCGCCCACTGGTTATAGGCTATGTGACGTCACATTAAATTGAATATGGCGCCCTCTACAGGAGTTAAAGACATGAACTAAAAAATAATATTTTATAATGATGCCGTGTAGGGTACCGAATAAAAGGGCTTATTGAGCACTTTAAATAAATAATATAAATACATTTTTTTTTTTATTTATTCATTTAACATATTACAAGACATATAACAGAATTACTTAAATAACACTAAAAAACCACAAAGATTTATCATAAGTGTTACTTGTTTTCACATCGAGATTTCATTGAAATGCCAACAGAAATAATAATATAAAATTATAAATTATATGGATAAAAAATATGCTTTTAGTTTTGATTTTATGTTTTGATCATTAATATTCTCGCGTAATTCGGGAGGTAGTTCGTTAATGAACCTAGGAACGAGGTAATCAGATGTTCGCTTGCCGTAGCAATTGTTTGCCCGTGTCGCACTCACACAGACCCGTTTCCGAGCGATAGCCCGCGTGTATACAGGGTGGCTTACCAGTTGTCTGTAACTGTCATTAAAAAAGTTTTCTTTTAATATTGCATATTTAAATTGCGTTTGTACAGGCAGAACATTACAATGCGTAAATAGTCCTTTGTCATCATTGTAAAATTGTTGTTTAATTTTAGGTGATACAAGTTTCCGAATTATTTTTCTTTGGAGATTGAAAATGTCATTGTTGATCAAGTATACAGAGTTATTTGTAAAACACCAACAACCTCGCAGGAGTAGCTTACTAACATCATAAACAACAACATTTTGTTCTACGACTTTTCCAAAAACAGACAAAAAAAAATCGGACTTTTCATACAAAACTCAATCAGCTGTTTGGACATTTGTAAGGAAAGTCAGATTTTTTGATGTTAGGCGGCCCCTAGACGACACTATAGTATTGCGCAATATTTAACCCTTTGTAGACTCGTGTGATATTTTTTTTAACTCACTCTAAGGTTCGGAACGACCAAGAACTTTAAAGTTCATGGTAGCTTCTCAAAAAATAGTTTTTATTTGATTTAGATTATAGGAAAATTTAAATTATTGGTATTCCAAATAGAAAACGAAGACTTTGTACTATTAATGACATTTAAAGTTCTTGGTCGTTCCGAACCTTACATCCAATTGCACTAACATTAAGAATCGCCTAAGTCTTTTCTTAACTACAACTCGACCAAAATAACTAGGCGAATGACAGCTACATGACCGCTGAGTTTGACACTGTTTTTACCGACTTCAAAAGGAGGGAGGTACTCAATTCGACCGGTTTTTTTTTTTTTTTTTTTTTTGTTTTTGTATGTACACCGATTACTCGAAGACGGCTGAACCGATTGAAATGATTCAAACGTTATTACATTAGGTAAACTTCCAAATTGGTCCCATTTTTTAACCTTTCAAATCGGTTCAGTACTTTTCAAGTAATCTTGAAAAAAGCACGAAAATAGTATGATTTTGTGTGAACTACCTCGATGATCAGTCGTATAACTTCTTTGTTTATGAACTGAATAAGATAATTATTTTTTTGTTGGAAAAGGGATATCTTAAGTGTAGTTCTTTAACCGACTTAAAAAAGGAGGTTCTCAGTTTGACCCGCTTGATGTATGTTTTTCCGCGATTAACTCACGTTTGGCTGAGCCGATTTTAATTTCTACCTAAATAATATACCTACACTACCTAATACAAAAGGTACCTACACTAAAAATAAAAAAATAAAAAATTGTTTAAAAAAACAAAAAACCGACTTCAAAAAACCTACCTCTAAAAAGCAAGAAATAATATTCGTAATAATAAAACAGGTCTATTGAAGTCGGGTGGGGCTTTTAGAATAAAAAAAGGGATTTGTACTCCAGCAGCCCCACCCGACTTCAATAGACGTGTTTTATTATTACGAATATTATTTCTTGCTTTTTAGAGGTAGGTTTTTTGAAGTCGGTTTTTTGTTTTAATTTGGTCGTGTTGTAGTTAGGAACAGACTTAGGCGATCCTTAAGTTTAGTGCAATCGGGTGTTAGAGAAGTGAGTTAAAAAATTGAAACACGAGTCTACAAAGAGTTAAAATATTGTGCAATATAATTGATCGTCTAGGGGCCGCCTTAGTAATTTCCTCCTGCGAGGTTGTTGGTGTTTTACAAATAACCTTGTAAATTGTTAGCTTCTGCGTGTGGCTTTGCTTGCATTCACCCAATTTTTAAGATCTTGGTAAAAATCTCAGTATGTGTCGGACAATTGGAAACTTAAATGATGATTGAGTCGATTTATAACATCTTCAATCCGCGGGCTGATTATCTAATTAGAAACCACCTAGCGACCGGTCTCATTTGACAGACGAATGTGATACATTGCTACTTCTTTTTGGTGTGAAAAAAAAAACATACCATAGAAAAGTAGCAACGTATATCAAATGAAATCAGTCGCTAAATAGTTTCTATTTAGATAATCAGGGTGCCGGTTTCACAACCGCCAAATTCCTTATTATTTGCCCAAAATTACGTTTGATACTAATTTTAACGCCAAATCTTTTAATTTTCAGATAACGTCGTTGTTTCTTAAAGTAAGTTATGATAACTCTCATCGTCGCAAGTCTAACACAACGGATACGTAAAATATCCGAACACGGACGGATTACGGATATTTCGTACAACATTATGACAGGTCATCTTTGGTAATAGTCTTGTTATTTTATTTACTAAAATACTGAAAAATGGATGATCTGTGATACTGTACAGTCAGCATAGAAAGTTGCTTAACACTATAGAACTTTGTCATAGCAAGTTTTTTGACAGACGCCTCACGGTTCGAAACATTAACCAAAAAAGTTGCTTTGACAAAATACTAAAGTAAGTTAAGCTACTTTGTTGCTGAGCGTACAATGCCATTAAATTGACAATGTACAGTGATCCGTTGCAACTTCACTCCAGAATGTATTGACAAAGAGAACATTTTACATATTAAAATACGTCGTTTTGTATAGTTCGTATCACGAAAGATGACCACAAATGTCGCCCATCTTCGTACCATAACTCATGAAGGAAAGACTTATGACGAAATAATACACTGGCCTGCAAAAGTATGTACTACAGAGGCCTATTTTCATACAAACGAGGTAACTTTGATGCTTTGGTCCTCCGTCCAGGATTAAATGGGGTCTGATTTGATGATGGCCATTCAAAGAGTAAATAGAGGGGGCCCAGATCGCTAAAGAAACCCAATAGATTTGAAGAGTCGTTTACAAGTACGATCACACCAGAGACCGTATGGACTCTTTGTGTTACAATTTTCATACTTTGATGTCATTTTAGCTTGTTATTTTTTTAAGCTCAACCCTGACCTAAGCGATTCTTCTAATCCATCGGACTTCTTTAGCGATCTGGGTCTCCTCCATTTACCCTTCGAATGGCCATCATCAAACCACACCCCGTTTAATCCTGGGCGGAGACACAAAGCCTCAAATTTACCTCATTTGTATGAAAATAGGCCTCTGCCTCTGTAGTATTTAGTTTTGCAGGCCAGTGTATTTTATATAATATTATATTATAATATTTACGTCTATAATATAAAATATTATTTTGTCTTAAGTCTTTTCTTAACAGTCATATGGCCGAATACTCAAACGCTACTTAATTTTGAGCGGCTCTCAAACAGCATGCTGTCTTTGTCATATCTTTGACATTTAATGCGACAGGACGACGTTTGAGAGCCCCTCAAAGTTAATTAGCGTTTGAGTATTCGGCCATAAGTCTTAAATTTTTACGATATCTTTTCAACCTGAGAAGTTATAAGAGCTACAATACTGGTTTTTTGGGGGTCCTTATGACGTCATCGCGACGTACGCGAACCTTATGTCGTACGTAATAAAGCACATATTGCATTGAGCTTGGCATTTCCTTCAAACCCTATTAACTCAACCATTTCTAAACGGATTTCAAAAATTCTTTTTCAACACACTTGCTCGTAAAGTGAGCCCTAATACATCGCTTTTAGGGCCATAAACCGAGCTATAACAAACGCGTGCAATAGGTAATATATAAAACACTAGGTTGTTATAGAATTATCCCTACAAAGTTAATTTAGTACCTTACTGCAAGTTCAATGCGAGTAAAGAGAGCATTCCCAATTTATCCGGGTAATACAGTTATTTTTTTATAGTAACAACAAAGACACAGAATAAGTAATAGTACAAGACAAAGAGGTTTTATGCCGCTGTAAATTCATTTTTATTTTTGAACTAAATAAATGTGTAAGTCCTTAATTAAGTCAAACAACTATTTATTATTATCAAATTATTCATAATTCACAATATTTTGATATAAAGTATTAAAATTTTTGCATTTTATCACTTAAAATTATAATTTATGAGTTGGCTGTATGCTCACTCACCCCTTTGTTCGCAAAATATTCTTGCATTGGGCGTGTGAAAAAAACAAAAAAAAAACCTACGCGCCTTTTCCCATAATAATTGACATATTTTGTTTTTGTCGTGTTTGTTGCTGTGTGGTAAATTACTTTGTATTTTCCTCGCAAATGTGTTGAAAAACGTCGTATGAAACTCGTGAGCTCTTGCTCATTGCACACTCGGCTGAGTTACGCCCTCGCCTGCGGCTCGGGCTGCAACCCACAGCCTTGTGTGCAATGAGCAACCTTAGCTAACTTGTCTCATAATGTACTATTACAAGGTTTCATAGCTATCAATATGTGTTTATATTATATCAATAAAACTATAGGATTCAAACCTGTTACTGATCCTCCTTGTGGTCATCTTTTGTGATACGAACCTCAGATCAAATAAAAAAGGAAGATGGAGCGTTGCGCAGTGGTTGCGAACAACTAAGTGAGGCCGGTTTTTGATGGTACATGTGTGCGTACTAGAGGGCGGGAGCCGGGTTCGATATGGAACGCCCAATGACGAACGAAAGCCAAGGCGTAGTGTCGTTACATTTGTGTGCATATACTGTGTATGTACACAGCCAAGGCGTAGTTTTACTGGCCTCACCGCTTTGTCGAAAGACTCCGTCTTTACTTTTTTATTTGGTCTGAGATACGAACTATACCGCAATCGCTCTAAAGTTACTCATTTATTTTGTAAATTGTCAATTTTAATCGCATTTTACTTAAATGGCAATGTGTATTTTAAAAATAATAATGAAATAAAAACTTTTATCGGTGACTATTACTACGTCTCTACCTTTTTTGTCTCTTTCTCTCCTTTTGAATAGAAAAATGGACGGTTTCGATTTAGTTAACATCTATTAAATATGCTTTGAATTTTCGACTTTATTTAAAGGGTGTTAACGCTCAGTATGTTTTTCTTCTTTCTATAAACTGTTTTTTTTTTGACATATTTTATTCGTGTTATTTCTACAAATAAATAATAAGAGATGCTTTAATGAAATATAAAATTCTCTTTTGTATGTACCGCACCGAATGAATGTCTTTATTGAAGGTTGACTGACTACCTAGTAAAGAATGCTCTTAGCATTAAGTCCGCCTTAGTACCACCATACTTTGTGTAATACTTGTTGTATGGTCTGTGATTGAAGATATATAAATATTATTTCATAAATAATGTCCTCAATAAAAAAAAAATTCTAAAGTTGCTTTATTACTTAAACATACACATTGCCAAATTTTTCCAATATGTCAAAAATTATAGTTCCGTCTCTTACTTATCTATACCATATGTGTAAAAGAGATACCTTATAAGTTACAAGGGTTTTTTTATAGATAAGGTTCGCCTTACCAGAATTATGTTATATTTATATTAATAGAATATAATATTATGGGATGGGTGTTTCGTTGGGAAATTGCGACTATTATTTGCATAACTTTAAGTGTTCAACCTTCTCTTATTCTATCTTAATACGTTAAAACACACGTAAGTTTTTATAATTGTTTTTTTTAATGTTGGAACTTTTTACTCGGAATAAACTACTCTTTTCTGAACATAATCACTGAATATCGGGTCATTTTGAACTTACCATCCAAATTTTGAGGATGTGTTCCGTCCATGAAACTGAACAACTTTCTCTAAGGAACACATGGTCAAATATGCAAAATAAAATTCGACTTTCCATACAAATCAAAGAGATCACGTGATCAATTTAGTATGGAATGACCAAAATTTTTTGGCGAAATTTGGCACATGTTCTTTAGGGAAAGTCGTTTAGTTTCATGGACTGGACACATCCTTAAAATTTGGATGGTAAGTTCAAAATGACCCTGTATAGATAATCCCTCGTGACATAAAAGTATTATAAAAAAGTTATAATAAGAAATGAACAAACAAACAGACAAGTTTTCTAGTATTCATGAGCAACTTCGTTATTAAAGTGGTTTCTCTATTCGTAAATACTGCTATAAATGTCACCGTTAAAGTGCGGAAATCAGTGAATCTGTAGATTAACTAGTTAATATGCAGATTCACTGGTCGAATCAATTAAAGTGCGAAAAATTGTTTCATTTCATACTTTAACTAGGTAATTTCAGATTTCCTAGCTAATCTGCAGATTAAACGACCAAGGATCAGTTAAAGTACGGAAACAGGTTCTTTTATTGAAGAAAATGTGTAATGACAAAAAAGGGGTAGACACAAAAGCGGGGGGACGGGGGACTCAGCCCTCCGTAAGGGGGACGCCATGGAAAAAGCCTTAAAGAGTTTATTAGGTTAGGTTAGTATTGTGACCAAAAACGCGCGAGCCGAGCGAGCGGAGCGAGCGTGCCGCGGGAGCGGCCGGCGAAGCGCTAGAAACGAAGTTTTTGTAAAAGAAACTTTCAATATAGGTCTTTTACTTAAATTTCCTAAAGCCTTGGCTGTTTCACTCACTGTATTCCGCACTTTAACGGTGTAGCATCCGTTAATGTGCAGCTTAACTAATTAAAGTGCGGAAATCGTCTACTTTAAGAAAAAATTCGCACTTTGACTGACTCAACCAGTTAATCTTGAAGATTAACGGATTCCGTACTTTAACGGTAACATAAACACGATATCACTAAATTGTCTATGGTCTAATAGTCGCAATTACACAAATGAATATACTTTATGCATTTTATCGAGTACTAAATTTGGATTTATTTTGTAATACAACGGTTATTGGTTTACGTTTAAAGTAGAATTTAAAAATAAAATGATGTTATTTATAAATTTATTTGGTAATAAGAATGTTCAAATTTAATGTTTCATGAATTATTGTTTATGAAATTTATCCGTTTCGAAGGACCTAGTTTGTTATGGTTGCATGATCTCACATTTAAAATGCTGCTAAGTAATTGAGATAATTTTATTTATTTTTTTTATAAAAATTGACATCGGCAAAATACTGTTTCCTATTTAATAGCTACTATTAAATTTTTGATCAGATCATAAAGAATTCTCAGTAAGGTTCAGTTAAAAAAAAAATTTGAACAGTCTTATTCTAATTCTCAAAACTGCTCACAGTGAGCTTACAGACAGGAAAAGTGATAATAATTTGATTTTTCTTTATTTTCATTCCAAATTAAATGATTTATTTGTATTGTGTTAATATTTTTTTATTTTTATAATGAATATTTGTAAATTCGTAATGTAGAGACCAACAATTTATCATTTTCGGTCAACTAGTAGAAAAATGTATCAGAATTCTGATAGTAACAAGTAATAAAATACAAACTATATTTCTGTATACTGTTTTGTATGTTTTTGTGATACGTAGCTTTTAATAATAATATAATTCCAATTTCAGGGTTTATTTTTATATGATTTGCACGTTGGTAACAAGTACAGAAAATTACAGAATTTTGAAATAGTTTTTAAACTTTAAAATTATTTTACTATCTCATAGATAACAATGAAAATGTCTTAATTTAAGCCAACAGTATATTATACAACGTGGTCCAAAAAATCCCTTAAAGTCGAATATGGTAGATAGGGACCATCAAACTGAACAACTTTTACTATGGGAACTCTGAAATCGCGAAAAAAATCAGCTGTTTCATACATTTTTATATTTTTGTTATTATTTTTTGTATGAAACGGCTGATTTTTTCCGCGATTTCAGAGTTGGTCCCATAGTAAAAGTTGTTCAGTTTGATGGTCCCTATCTACCATATTCGGCATTAGGGGTTATTCGGAACATGCAGTAGGTACCTATATTGTATTTTTTTATTAACAAGATTATGCAAATATGTTCCATTTTACTATGTTATATAGCTAGTCAATTTTTCTCCCTCACAAAACAATGAACATTATAAGACACTGAACACACCGACAAAATAAAGTACGATTCACATCAGACCGTGTTCACTGTTGATGTATCTTGTTTTTTGCTGTACTTAGGTATGTTTATATTTTTTAAATGATATATACCAACTTGATGTATGCACATCACATCACGTACCATAATGCTAAGTCAAAGTTGCAATTTTTATCAAGGAAAAGGCGATAGATTTTTATATGGGTAGCTCTTATATATATTTTTTTGTAATACTACAAAGTTATTTATTCTGTGTTTAGTGCAGAAAAAAATAATAGATAGTAGATTCGCATATACAACATATTAAAAAATAACCCTTATGGCGAGGGACCATCAAACTAAACAAATTTTACAATAGGACCAACTCTGAAATCACGAAACAAAAATCAGCCGTTTCATACAAAAAATAATAACAAAAATATCAAAATGTATGAAACAGCTGATTTTTTCCGCGATTTCAGAGTTGGTCCCATAGTTAAAGTTGTTCAGTTTGATGGTCCCTATCTACCATATTCGACATTAGGGGTTATTTTGTAACACATTGTATAAACATTTTGCCATAATTTTCCGTTAGAAAAAGCAATGATATTAAGAACTTTAGCTATCATTTAACATCTATCTCTTTCAATCTCAAAGTATTCACTGTAAGTGCGATAAGGACCGATATTTCATATAAAAGAGCTATCAGATATAATTAGTTAAGAGATATGTTAGTGGTGTATGATGCACCATATAGTTGAATGTAATATATTTACCAATTTTGTTGTGTAATTATTAATAAAGGGGATTTTTACTGAAGGTTTGCTTTTATTTCAGTCGATTTTTAGACTATTTATTTTTTATACATTAACGACAATATGTCCATTCTTACTTTTAGTTGTTTTTCGCTTCAACAATGCGGCCATAAAATTGGTTGATGATGCTTGAATCATTTAAATTAAAAAAGTGCTCGAGCAATTTGCTGTTTAGTGTGAGTAAGCCCTTACGGGATATCCAGTAACCATCGATCAGGCGGTCAAGTCTGCTAATGTTTTTTTTGAAGTGAAAACTTCTTTAGCGGCGTTGTACGCTTTTAGGGTTCCGTACCAAAATGGTAAAAAAGGAACCCTTATGGTGTGACTCAGTCTGTCTGTCTGTCTGTCTGTCACAGCTGGATATCTCGAGAACTACTAATGGTATCAACTTGAAATTTGGAATAGTTTAAGATGACATTTGCCCAACTATTTTGCAAATAAGAAATAAATCAAAAAATAAATATCTTTTTTACAGCAGGGCCTGAAAAGGGGTCTTAAAAATTTGAAGTGAGGCTACTAGAGCATGTGAGGTATCATATAAAAGAGCGCCGTTTGCAAGTTTTTAATCATTTTTTCTTTTTTTTCTAGACTGCATAGTTTTTGACTTATGATGAAAAATGTAAAAAAAATGACCGTTCCCCCTCCCCTTATCTCCGAAGTTTGCAAAGAGAAAAATCTGAAATAATTCTATGTATCAGGAAAAATAAAACGATGTCTCAATATAGCACACTTTTTTAGAAATTATCAAATTTCTAAAAGTTGACATTAGTTCCACTATCGGTCAAGAGATGGCGCTGACCTAAAACTGCAATACTAATTTTATTATTCTACTCTTCAGTGTGGTTTAATGGTCCAATTATGATGGTACGGAACCCTCGGTGCGCGAGTCCGACTCTCTTGACCGGTTTTTTTCGTAATGGGGAAAAAATGCTAAACTCGCGTCAGTAAGAATCGCGTGACCCTGATCGAAAATTCGTCGGATGGAGAGTAGACAGCTGGTGGCGGAAGTATCCCCCTCTCTTTCTACGGGGCGCGGTGAAAACGGTGGCGCGTCATTTCAGGACGTAAACACTTGTGTCACCAGCAACGCGCTAATTTTGAAAATGGAACTAATAGCCGCGATCTCTTCGGTGAAATCATAGACTTATTTAAACTCTGTGACTATAAGTTTAAATCGTAGAATGCGTGCATGTAGAAATTAAAAAGGCCACTGGCGCTAAATCTTTAGAACTTATCTCTAATTACATAACTCAATGTATATTTTATTAATATTAGTATATAAATTAAACTATACATACATTGAATTGTGTGACTGTATAGTAATAGGAAAGAAATAATTAATAATAATAATAATAAAACGCTTTATTGCACACTAGAAAAAGACATTACAAAGAAGAAAACAATAAACATAGACAAGTACACAAAAGGCGGCCTTACTGCTATGTAGCAGTCTCTTCCAGGCAACCTTGATAATAATTTTAATCCTTTGCCGCTAATTTCAAAATATCAAAAATGCACAACGTTAATATTCAAGTTTTCACTTCTGCCAAAATTCAAGTTTTCACTTCTGCCGGCACTCTCGGAGTGCAACCCATTTTTTGTATTTTTTTTGGCACATAACAAGATTTTTCGTCAAAATCGTAGTTCAATGGTGTTCTAATGGTAATGCTTTTTGACACAGTTCTTGTTTCTTAAACCCAAAATCAAGACAATATGTTTCCGTTTTGGGTTTAAGAAACACAATGTGTTTCAGTTTTGGGTTTAAGAAATAAGAACTGTGTCAAAAATCATTACCATTCAAACACCATTAAACTACGATTTTGACGAAAACATTAGCAGACTTGACCCCCAGTTGTTCGGTGCGAGTAGGCTCTTACGAGATTATATTCAATAACCTTCCGATCAAAGCCAATAACACCCACATTAAGGGCAAATGTACACATTGGGATACGGTTTTTCACCGTAAAAATCTACGGTTTATTCGCTGGGTGCGAAGGTATAATAATCGATCGCAGCGCTCATGGTGGCAAAAAGTAGAAATAATGAAGGCTCTGTAATCTGTTTAAAAACCATATTTAATTGATTACTAGCGATACAGGACCAATTATACAGTGCCTTTGATCTTGAACTAGCGATAATTTAAAGGCGTGTAATACACCTAATTTTATCGATAAAAACACCCACATGTTGGGGTCTATCCCCACTCCTGTTGGAATGGCCGCCATTTTAAATTTGACTTTTTATTTTAGATGACCCTGCAGAAAAATATTAATTTCTCCGGATTTAGAAGTCTTACAGTTATAACAAAAATACTGTTCAAAAGCTAATAATATCATCTATCAATTTAAAAATAAAATGTTTAAATTTTTGGTTTAAATACGTCATAAAAAATTACTGAAATAAAATTTTATACGAAAATTGTGCGATTTTTTTTACTTTTTATTACATTTCTCAAAAACTAGGACATTAATGTTCACTTTTTTTGCATTATTCAAATACACAGGGATATTATCTACAGAACGACTTAAAAATTTATTGCTCTAAATAATCTGTGCGGTTACTAAAGTACATGCTCTGAAAATTTCAGCTTCAAATTCTTCGTATTAAAGGAAATATCAATTAAAATCCAAAACAACTGTCAGTATTCCGATTAACCTACCAAATTCGATAGACCACAAAAAAGCGACGCGTTCATACATATTGATGACCTTCTTTAATGTGTCGTATTATGCAGAAAAATTGTTTGTACAGTCGCGTTCATAACTCCTTATTGGCAAATGTGGGTAAATAGTGTTTTAACATTTAAATAGTTAGTTTGAGCCTGTATTTATACCAATACAATGTGGCGTTGATCTGTTACATTACACCCAGCCTTTCTATTGTCTAACTTCAAAATCTATCGCAATCGCTTTCAGGATGTAATCCATTGAAGTTTCTTTTTGGCACAAATAAAAACTTACCAAAGAAATGCAGCAATGTGTCACATCCATCTGTCAAACGAAAGCGATTGCGATAGATTTTTAAAATTAGACAATTAGCCCCCTGATTATATATTTTGCGGACGGCAGTCTTCGAACACGTGACTGTGAAACCAGCTAAATTTCTTAAGTTACTAGAAGATCTATACACCGAATTGCGCACTAATTATTCATCAAACTCGCTTCCCTCTAGAAGCTACTTTCTTGCTGGCGTAACGGACTCCTAAAAAAGAAGTAAACAAACCCTAATATAACCAAAATAAAACACTCTTTTTGAATAGATCTCTTACTTGTCATATTTAATTTAAATGACCTAAAATGATTTCACAACACTTTGTCCACCCAAATCACAGTAATTTTGAAATTTATATTAATAACATAATATGTATAGTATTTTTTAATATTTTGTCACAATGCCGTCATTAACTCATTACATATCAAAACGGTCAGGTCAGAGCCAACAAAGTTGCAACACGCTAGGTGGCGCTAAAAGCGTGCACGGAGCCACGTAGCTTTCATAGTGTACCATTCCATACTAAACTGTAGATTTTTAAAAACCGTGAGTGGACATTTGCCCTAAAATCAATCTTCAGAAAGCAGATATCAGTAAATTATTCAAAAAAAACTGGCACAAATGTTAAACTTAGGCATTGAAAAATCAGCTCGAAGCAATTAATGTGGAGTGGAGGTAGTAAATCAAACAAAGTAATTATAAAAACATAATTAATATATTTCGTGAATTCACATTTACATACATTTTAATATCAACAAAGCTACACGAGAATTGTATGGGATGGCTAATGGCTATAGTCTGTCCCGCTCACACATTAGACGCGGAAGTGAGACAGAAAACGTTTTAATCCATTTAATGAAAGCTTGTACAATCACCATCATAATTGTCAATGAATTTGTATGTTTTTTAATCGAGATATTAATAACATATTTAGCAACAATCTATTTTGTGTAAAATATTATATTGTATGACAGCTAAAGTACTATGTTTACATGTTATAATTAAGGCGTTTTCTATTTATTTTCGTGCTTCGGTACAAAAAAGTACTTAGGTACATTAAAAAAATCCTGCGTAGTAAGTTAATAACTAGAAAATTAAAACAAATAATGAAATTTACAATGAAACTTAACAAAAACATGGCTCGCTGATTAGGAACTCTGAATATGTACAAAAAAAACAAATCACATTTAAATATCGGACTTAACAAAACACTAAATTATTATACAAGGTTATTTGTAAAACACCAACAACCTCGCAGGAGTAAATTACCAACATCATAAACAACAACGTTTGTTCTACGAATTTTCCGAAAGGACAAAAAAATCTACTTTCCCTACAAATTACCCCAGTAAACGAAAAGGTGTAAAGGGAAATGATTGGAACACAATTTTTGACTTCGTAACTTTGTTTGGACTTGTTAGGAGGTGAACATATCAAAAGTCCCCGCCCGTAGCCTCTATGCTGAGGGGGAGGGGGGGTGTTTGAAGGTCCCATTTTTCAGTTTTTCACATATATCTCGGAAACTATGCGTTATAGAGACATGAGACTTTTTACAAAATAATAGCTGATTAAATTTGCTACAAGTTTTATTCAGTCAGGTTTTTCGATATCTTTAATAGTTTTCGAGATATCCGCTCCTGAATGTCTGACAACATGCTTAAGGTGAAGCTTGAGGACAATGGAATGGCGCATTTATTCTTGTGTCAAATGGTATTAAAAGGTCGAATTCGGCTTCAGATCGGTTAACGGCATTATAGTTTATGCACGGCAGATTGTCCTCTAGCTTCACCTGAGGGGGAGGGGGGGTGTTTGAAGGTCCCATTTTTCAGTTTTTCACATATATCTCGGAAACTATGCGTTATAGAGACATGAGACTTTTTACAAAATAATAGCTGATTAAATTTGCTACAAGTTTTATTCAGTCAGGTTTTTCGATATCTTTAATAGTTTTCGAGATATCCGCTCCTGAATGTCTGACAACATGCTTAAGGTGAAGCTTGAGGACAATGGAATAGCGCATTTATTCTTGTGTCAAATGGTATTAAAAGGTCGAATTCGGCTTCAGATCGGTTAACGGCATTATAGTTTATGCACGGCAGATTGTCCTCTAGCTTCACCTTAAGCATGTTAACAGACATTTAGGAGCGGATATCTCGAAAACTATACAAGATATCGAAAAACTTGACTGAATAAAACTTGTAGCAAATTTAATCAGCTTTTATTTTGTATACAGTCTTATGTCGCTAGAACGCATAGTTTTTGAGATATATGTGAAAAACCGTAAAATGGAACCTTCAAACCCCGCCCCTCTCCCCCGGCATAGGGGCTACGGGCGGGGACTTTTGATATGTTCACCTCCTAACAGGTGCAAACAAAGTTACGAAGTCAAAAAAATGTGTTTCAAGCATTTCCCTCTATACCATTTTTTGAGCTTTCTTTGCCTGAGCTAAATGTCCGAACAGCTGATCGAGTGATGTATGATAAATTGATAAGTCCATTTTGTTATGTTTTCGGAAAGTCGTGGAATAAATGTTGTTGTTTATGATGTTAGTAATCTACTCCTGCGAGGTTGTTGGTGTTTTACAAATAACCCTGTATAAAAAATATCATTTATATTTAACTTAAAACTTATTTTATAATCAGGTGTCAGAAAACAATATGAGTAGTTTAGAAAACTAAAGAATTGTTTTTATCTTATAATATCTATTTCTTGTCAAAAAAAACCTAACATATAGTTAATTCACTACAGTCTATTGTAAGAAACTTATTATATTTTGATCACTTCTTAACAATTTGTTTAACCGTGTTGAATATAAGAATAAATAAAATAACTATTTAAAGTAACATAGGTACGGTCAGAAACGAAAGTCTTTAGTACTTTGTCATGGCAACTTTTTTGAAAGATCTCATACAGTTTGAAATATTTATCAAATAAGTTGCTATGACAAAGTATTAAAGTTGTTAAGGGGCGTACAACGCTGGAATAAAATTTCATAGTTAAAAATATCGAAAATTATGGTGACAAGATTATCATTTTTGATTAATACATATAAACAATTTTTTTAGCGAATTAGCTAAGGTTTTTTTTTAATTATACATACATACATAGTTTCAAGTTTAATAGGTTTATTATTGGTTGGCACAGCATTGAAAAAACTACAAAATTGGAGGTCACTTTACGATTTTTTTCTTGGAGAAAATTAGCTATCATGATTCTGTCAATCACATAACTGAGTACTATAATCTATTTTCTACATTTTTGCGACTGATAAATCAAGTAATACTGTGGGAAATCGTTGCTCAAAAATGTCTATTAGACGTTGTGCGTGCCTTAGAGCCATGCATGATAGGAAAACATGGTTTGCGCGGGCCATATTTTTATATAGAAAACGTAAAGTTGTAGCCACAAAAAAACATACGACAAGCTAAAGAGATTATCTAGTAGCTATAAGTTTTAAATTGCGTATAAACCTCACCGATTGTAAGAAAATCAGAATATCATCAAAAGCGCTTGTCGCGGGTAATATTTTTGGCGTCAATAATAGCGGAAACGTATTGAATTCTACTTAAAAATACACTTTAATGTACTGTGCAGTTGCTCCCATAACTTTTTTCAAGAAAGATAATTGTACTAAAGATAATGATTTAAAAACAACGAAAAACACCAAAAAAGTGCAGAAGTAAGGTTATTTTCCATACTCTTTACACGTAAAGAAAAAGACGGAGACAAATGTTTTCGCATAAGCGAACCTTAAGCTACTATCGCTGCTGACCGTACACTAAGAAAAAATAAAATAAGATCGCTGGAATGGTGCTTAGGTTAGGAATAAATATTTGTACTTATGTTAGTATAAATAAGCGATACTATTTGTATGTCTTTCTGTGTTCATGTATTTCCAAGGAACTACATCTAAAACCCTGACAAGTAATAAAAAAAAAACATTAGCTAAATAATTCATAACAAATTATTTGATAAATTACAAAATGTATGCAGAAATATTTTGAATGGGGTTGGCAACGCAAAGCTAATTGTAGATGTCGCTGCGTACGCTTGTCCCTAAGACAGTAGACGTTCAGAACAAAATGTATGGGAAAATAGGTATTTATTTTGTGGTATTTTTTTAACGCAAAAGACCCCATTGACCCAAAATGGATATAAAAGACTATTCTACAATGCAAATGCCGGAATTTAAAGCCAAATTAAGACGTTTTTATTCTTACAGAATTTAGATTTTTTTTTCTATATCCAGATTTTTCGGAAATATGTAAGTGCCAACATTTTTAAAGCCTATTACACAAAATTTAATCATTTTAAAGCTAAAAAAACGATTTTGTTAAGTAGAAGTCCTTTGTTTTCATAGCTCTCGTGGAACAAGCGTACGCAGCGCCATTTTGACAGTTGCCTTCCCCATTCTAAAGGTTGATTAAGGTTTAAGTATCTGTAGTTTGTCATTTTTTATACATCATGTATCAAAAAACCCTGTCAGATCCTGAAAAATGTGATAAGTGTTGCTGAAACTGGACAACATTCTCCATGGAACATAGGTCGAAAAACGAAAAAAAAATTTCATACTCCCATACAAAATGAATTGGTCAGCTTTACTATGGAAGACCGACTTACTATGGAAAGGCGAAAAAAAAATCGTTTTTCGACATGTTCCTTGGAGAATTTGTTCAGTTTTAGCAACACTGTCACCTGTTTCAGGATATGACAGGGATTTTTGATAGGTACATGATCACAAAATTTTTGGAGTTTTGAACTTTATCAACTTATAATAAAGATCATCAAAGAAATAATGAATTTTTTTTAATGAGATATAATACAATATGCATTCGGAAAAGTAAAAAATGATGGCCTGCCTTCATTATAATTATCAGAGTGCGACCTACATGCCACTGATCGAAGTTCAACCGAAACTCGACCGAAGTTCAACCGAAACTCGACCAAAGTTCAAACAATACTCGACCGAAATTCAACCGAAACTCGACCGGAGCAAGACCGAAACACGGTGCTAATACAAACCCAAAAACAGCGATAAAGGATGTACTAAAAATTACCAACTATGTTATATAGTGTTTTTTTTTTATCAGAGATCAAATTTTGTGGTGTGGCGTAGACGATCAAACTGAACAACTTTGTCACTCTTCAAAAAACACACTGTATACATTTTTAGCCATCGTTCAAATTATGTTTTCAAAAATAAAAATGTTTTTCGATAACCATAACATTATTCCAAACCGACATAGATATACATAAAGTACCAATAATTCTTATATTTAGAGTGAGGTAACATTTTGTATACTTGGAACTTAGCAATTAAAAATATTTTAAGAGTTACTTATGTGACTCGCGCCAGAAAGATATAGTCATTGAAATTAGATCGTTATGTCTATAGTATAGGGTTCAAAGCGGTGGGAACTGTCTTTGCCAATATTTTTTGTGGTAAAGTAAAACCGTTTAGAAATATAGAAAGTGTTAATGAATTAACGCAAAATGAGAAAACCGTTTCTTCGGACCATCAAACTGAACAACTTTTACTACGGGACCAACTCTGAAATCGTGAAATAAAATGAGCTGCTTCATAAATTTTTATATTTTCGTTATTAATTTTTGTATGGAACAGCTGATTTTTTTCGCGATTTCGGAGTTGGTCCCATAGTAAAAGTTGTTCAGTTTGATGGTCCGAAGAAACGTTTTTCTCATTTTGCGTTAATTCATTAATACGTTGTAGAATTTCACACAACGCATCACGCGTGATTCAAGATTTTAAAGATTTCGCATATGCAACGTTATTTTTGGTAACACAAAGTTTGAAATTCATTTATAAGTTGATCATTTAATTATGTTTTGTCCATAAACAACCCTGACATCAAAAAAGTGTCACAGGTACTTTAGTTTGGTAAAATATATGAAATAGCTGCCACTTTTATAACGTTTACCGAAATCTACAAACAGTTTTTAGGTTTTAAATTCTTCAAAAAAATGTGCTCAAATTTTGTCAAATTTAATGGTCAGCTTCAGAAGTAGCTTAACATTGCGTATTATTCATTAAAAAATCTATACACGGTTAATTTTTAAGTATATCTAAAAATGAACTGGGGTTTTCAGACCACGTAAATGAACAACTTTTACTATGGGGCCAACCACGAAATCGCGAATGAAATCAGCTGTTCCATACATTATAGTCGAGTCGATGTTGTACTTTTCTATGCAACAGCTGATTTTTTTCGCGATTTCGTGGTTGGCCCCATAGTAAAAGTTGTTCATTTACGTGGTCTGAAATCCCCATTTCATTTTTAGATATACTTAGAAATTACCCGTGTATACTTAAGCCTATTTTTTTAATTATAGTGTTTTGTCTTTTCACAAAATCAATTCATAAAACGAAAGAAAAAGACAACACTACTGAAAAACACGGTATGACTATGTCGCGTTAATAATAAATAACGTTCTTATAGCAAAGTAGCCACTCACAAACTAAGCAATATAATGTGACAAAGTACTAAAATGTTGAGCCACTTTTAAAGCCGACTACACTTTAAATACTAGCGCGAGAATAAATGCAACGAGATGACACATGAGATTCGATTTCGTGACTCTTATCACTTGGTAATAGAGATCTTTTTTCTGTAGCAATGCAACTGCATACATATAGTTTGAATGAAAAGTCACATCTTACACCATAATTAAAGTTATGTATTGTAAAATATTGCTAGACCACACAACTTCCAATTTTTCTTGAGTTAAAGAAATAATTGTGATGAATAAAACATAATTTATATTTTAATGTTATACTTAGGTATAAGATTCAAAATCCTTTAGCGTTCCATCCATTTTACTATATTATATTCGATACAATATAGCTGGTTATTTTATAAAAACGACAAATAGTTGTGTAATCTAGCCCTAAAATATAGTTTTAGCTCTTAGATATATGTATACCTAATCCTAAATGTAGATACAATCGACAGCACGACAAGTATTATAATTTCATTTTAACTACCATTTAGTCAACCTCAAACCATCTTAAAGAAATATAGATTGAGTAAATTTCGAAATTGAATTTCTACAAATTCTTGTGAGAAAATGTAACACCAAACATGTTGCCAATTGTACCAAATCAATGTGTCTACAACTATATACAAGGTGTCAATTTATATTGTATACCATAAAACATTTATTAAAATGACAAAGTTATGGTGAATTCAAAATTTACCACATTCAATTCGAGTTGCAAAATACTTAAAGACAAAAAATGACAGCATAGCAATGTATTAAAATTTTAAGCGAGAATCAAATCGCTAAATAGTTTTTAATCAAAAAAATTTTCGAAGCAAACTTTTAATGAAACGACTTTCACATCACAAAATATACAAGGTTATTTTTAGTTAATACAAAACCTCTCGTGGGGTTGATCAGGCCATCAAACTGAACAACTTTCATTATGGAACCGACCTTGAAATGACGAAAAAAAATCAACTGTTTCATACATTTCGATGGAGTAGGATTGTACTTTTGTATGGAACAGCTGTTTTCTTTTTCGTGATTTCGAGGTTGGTCCCATAATGAAAGTTGTTCAGTTTGATGGTCTGATCAACCCTATGAGAGGTTTTGCATTAACTAAAAATAACCTTGTAGTATGTTCTAGTCAGAAGAGCTGCACTGGGGCCCTTTTTTTAATCCTTCGCCTTATTTTTTTTAGGAAGTGTTTTCGAATACATACATTGAATCGTTGAAATCGTTCGAGTGAAGTCGCATGCGGCATAATGTCACATTTGACAACTAAATGTCACTGCAAAACCGCTGACCAAAGACTTGACTGACAATTGGCTGACCAACGAGCGATAAAATGCGGATTTCGCTATGTCGAATGAAAATGAGTAGTAAAATGCGCTCGACGCCTGTAGGACACCTTCGCCGCGAAACACCGCAGTAGGTTCCGCCATGACTTGTCAGTTGTACTGTACGATGAACGAAACAAATGCGAAACAGCCTGTTCTTGCATGCATATGCATATACAGTACGTCAAGATGAATAATGGCCATCGTGTTTTTTCTTTTCTTAGAAATGACGTTGACATTTCATTGCAATAAAGTTGAAATTGTAAATTGCTTTTAGGGTTGCGTTCCGTCGTTTTGGATGTAGTTGTTTGGTTAAAATTTAACCCGTTCAAGTTGCAACCAAACCACGGAACGTTCAAGTTGTTTTTATAACCTTAAAGAGGTACAAAATTTTCGTTTTCCACTTGGAATACGGATAATTGAAACTTTCCTTTAAACTATATCAAATAAAAATCTGTTTTTTGAGGAGAAACCATGAACTTTTTTAAACTTAGACACAAAAACATCAAAATACAAAATAATGTCAAAATGACAATGACATTATTTTGGTAAAATAAACGTCAGAGCGTTTTTCAACCATCCATTTTGATGGTTGTTTGGTTGCTGTGCTCAGAGCCACGGAACGGATGAAACTACGCTCTGACAGCTGTCAGATTAAAATTTCACCGAACCACGGAACGAACGGTTAGAGCGCGCACCGGAGTACGCTCGAGTACTCGGGCGAAGCCACGGAACGCACCCTAGGGCCAAACTACTTTTAGTTAATTTTCTTTGTTATGTAATGTATTTAAAGTCGCATTACTAATTTCCCAGCAAAAATGTAAACAAAGGTGTTGCCAGAACAAAACAACACAAAAAGAAATAGTATATTGGTAAGTCAAGAAATAAACATACTTACATGTTTTTTCATCACAAACCTAATAAAATTTGATTAGATAAATATTCTGAATCATGAGTTTTGCGGCAAAAACAGTAATATAATTTAATATTTCATAATAACAGTTTTAAAGTAGAAAACATTTTATGATGCTGTGCACACAAGCAACTGCAAATCGTACACATCAACCTTTGGTCATTTTATAAAATTTCATAAAAATTAGTTTCACGAGTAGTAGCTGTAGTAGTAACATTTTGTCTTTTGGTTTTTGGGGGGAACAGGAGAAGATGCTACGTATTTTTGATAGTTTACATACAGTCATAATCTAAGTAAAGTTTTCATAATCAGTTCGTTTCAAGAACTTTTAACATCAAAAATTATGATAGTTTATAAAGATAAAATTTCCAACTACCAACCTACTTTAAAATTACCTTGGATGACATTATTTTTATTATGACTCAAAATATAATAAACAAATTAAAAAGTTATAAAAGTGACCAAAGGTTTTCAATATCTGAAAATGTTATAAGTCTAATAAGGGTCAGTTTGTCAATTTGACAGTGACGTTTCCTTGTCTACATTTTTGCTGGGAAATTAGTAATGCTACTTTAAACGATTGTTTCCGATGTTTTCCGATGCCCATTCTTTATCTTAAAGTACTGTTACCATGATGCATGTTTGCTGTCTCTTTCACGCGCGATTCCGCCCGATCGGCACCAACCGTTGGCACACCTCCACCGCGAAAATAATGACGAGAAATTGCTACGTAGATGTGATCGTCATCGTCGTCGATAGAAGACAAGTCATGGCGGAACTACTGCGGTTTCGCTGTACTGGCACAGAATACATAATAGTACAAGTACAGAAGATCCACTCCGCAAAGTAATTTAAATAAATAGCGACTCTATCCCATACACAATAAAGTGCAATTCAGGTCGCACACCGCTCCCATCCTACAGTTATATTCACCTAAAAGTTGCCTCTCTTTCTATCGCGTAGCTCTTATCTCTTCTTACGATTTTAGGGTTTGTTCTTCTAAATAATAATTAAATAATAGGTACTTAATGTACTTAAATACATTTCAAAAAACCTAGGCTAGGTAAAGTCGACGCCACATTAGACTATACATGCTGACTTTGAGGCAATTTGCGTTCTTACGAAATAACATTGTCATTAATAATTAACTTTATTTCCAAAGTAGGTAAGTAGTACCTACCTCATCTATAAATTATTATTTCAATAAATACCCAGTTGGTTGAAGATTGTTTAGCAAATAAGATAAGTAAGTACCTAAGAATAAACGGATACTAAATAATATCTAGGTAGTAGACAAGCACTTTTTACGTTTTGATGTCGTTTGGAACTTTTGGAAGTGTGAAAAACGTGAGGTTCGGATCCTTTATATTAGTATTAAGATGAACGCGGCGAGTGAGTGACTATCGAAATAGAACTGCTAAGAGCCAGCCAACGGCGCCAGCCCTCTGAAATTAGTCCGTCCGGACGGACCCGCTGGCTACTTGTAGCTTCGTACCTAAAGCGCGGAGTGCGCCTAGCCTGGTACTGGTATTGTTTACAGGCGTATTAAATTTCATTCGACATAGCGAAATCCGCATTTTATCGCTCGTTTGTCAGCCAATTGTTAGTCATATTTTTGGTCAGCGGTTTTGCAATGACATTTAAGTTGTCAAATATGACATTATGCCGCATGCGACTTCACACGAACGATTTCGACGACTAAACAGCTGTATTCGAAAACACTTCCTAAAAAAACGCTGCTACAGTACTGACTATAGAGCGTGTTACAAAACCGAAAACCGAATATGGTAGATAGGGACCATCAAACTAAACAACTTTTACTATGGGACCAACTCCGAAAACGCGAAAAACCTCAGTTGTTTAATACGAAAATTAGAAACGAAACAGCAGATTTTTTTCGCGCTTTCAGAATTTGACCCATAGTAAAAGTTTTTCAGTTTAATGGCCCCTATTTACCATATTCAGCTTCAGGGTTTTTTGTATCACGTTGTAGAATAGACTGGTTTGGTCCGAGATTTCCTGTACGTAATGTCTATGTGTGCTAAAGCCGCGGTATGTTCCGAGCGTCTCGTCTTTATATTTCGTGTTCACAGGCTATTGCCAAACATCATTCTGTCGTCATACAAACTCAGTCTGTTACTTTCACTTGCTCTACCTTTTTGCAAAGCCCTGTCCCTCCTAGCCCGCCTCACTGCAACAGGCAAATCTCCCGGGGTTTTAACTCTACCAGCAGGATTTTGCAGATTCAAATCACCGGACGAAGTAAAAATCTCCGAGACCTGCTCCAAAGAATGCTGCCTTTTAATAGCCAAACTCTTCAAAGACGGTTTAGGCGATTTATTTTCCGGCTCTGCCAAAAATTTCATTTCATTTGTGTCAATTTCACCGTTTAAAGCAGCTAAGTACACCGGATTATCACCACTGTACCCTAAATTCTCCTTGTCATTAGAATCACTGAATTCGTTATCAAAATTAGTGTACTTATTCTGGTATTTGTTAAAACCGAAATCGGTAACTTGGCTCGCTTCTTTTAAAACATCGTTTTGCATTTTTTTCTTTTCTATGTCTTTGGGGATTGTCTGCATTGTTATTTTTGAGCCTCCGTTTTCTGATAGAAGCATTAAATGTTCATCTTCGCTGCTAGAACAATCGGAATTGATGTCGAAAGGGCTATCAAATGTGTCTTGTTGGTTATTTATATATTGTAGTTCTAAATTTATGCTCGCTCTTGAAGATCTACCACTGTTGATGATTTTATTGTCACAACTCAGCCGTTTTTTGACCGTAGAATCTTCAGATTCGGAGTGATTTTTGAAAATACTCTGAGAAGACATAGAGCCTTTGAATTTGTTAATGCTATCATCGCTACTTTTTGAGGTTTTACTGTGAGATTCTTCCGGTTTCGCTTTTGGTACGATGACAGCAAAAATTTGACTCTGGTTCCTAGAATCTTCGGTAGGCAGTTCTCTGAAGCCGAAAACGTTGTTTTCTCTATTCATTTCAGATTCTATCATCATTGTTGGAGAAAGAGTTCTATTTGGAGGCGATAAGGTGCAAGGTCCTTCGACATTATAAATACTGTCCTGATTCAAAACCAGATTAGAAGGCCTATCGTAATTGTTACACTTTTCAATTATAGTCGTTTTAATCTTCCCATTTTGTGTTGAAGTTTCAGGTACCAATTTGACTTCCGTATCCATTTTTTTGTTTAGTCTTTCGAAGAATTTTCTTATACCCCATTTAGGTTTTTCTACTTTCACTTCTTGGAGGAGATTCGTCCTTTTTGGGCCTCTTTCCTCATGAGCAGTGACGTCATTAGGTACATATTCTAAAGGTCTTTGGTAAGACCTTATTTCGTTGAATCTGTCTGAATTTTCTGGTATTACTCTGTGCGAGCGAGCAACTGAGAGGCAATTCTCTTCAACTCTTTGCTGTATTGGTTCAGTAGCGGTTATATCTTTTAAGCTTTTGTGTATGAGTTGGACTGTGTGTGTTTGTGTGTTGGTGTGTGTGTTTCGTTCGATGCAAGCGTTGCGACCGAATTGCGGGTGTGATAGTAACGGAGCTGTGGGGTCGCTAGTCTGTCCGCTAGTGCAGTTTGAGTTTTTATCAATTTCAGGATTGCTGGTATCTGTAAAATAATATTGAAATTGAAAATAAAGATTATATAAACTTAACTGAAATGCTTAAATGCTGCGGCCAGACTATTGCGCTGTCGTGAAGCTTTCCGTTGTCGTGTTGTATGTACAATAAGAAACTATGAGTCAAGGGATTAAAGTTTATTTTCATGAAATCCCTTTAATTTATTTCTTTTAAGTGAAAGTGAAATATTTTTTATTTAAATAAGCTCACATAATAAGCATTTTTAAATCGACAATTCTTTTACCCTACCACCCATTATGACGTCTTTTAGCTAACAAGAAAAATGGGCGCAAAAAACTTGTCAGCTTTATCAAATGGAACGATATTTACAAATATGTATATCTTTTCAGGATTTTATATTAACAATGATTTACAAATAAAGAACATTATTTAATTAGATCATTACTTAATGAATTACAAATTTTCTAAATCAATTTACAGGGTTCAAGCTAAATTCAAAGTCTGAAGTTATTATTCAGTCTAGGCTGTTACAAGAAGAAAAAAAACAAACAATTCTTTATGCGTTAAGATATAAAGTCAGAAGCAGACCCATTCCCACTGGCAGCACCCGTTCACGAGCATGACGCATGGACCAGCCATCGCTTCGCTCAACCATATTTGAGGGAACGTAACGACCCGCCTCACGCGACACCACCGCAGAAATGATTAAAGAGAGCATGACATACTAAAGCTTCCCATATCAAGTCAAGAAGCCAGTAGTACGTTTTTAAGCAGGTAGGACACTTCTCACAATTCATACTTAGAAAAGAAAATCAACGATTTTAATTACTTGGAGTTTAATTTAAAGAAATTAAACTCTAAAAAGTTTCTAATTGACAACATTTCAAAATTTTTAGGTACATGTTTTTATAGATATAATGAAAATTTATCGTTTTTAAGGCAACACGTATTTTTTCTTTTCCATTTATTTTCATACATTACTGAGATATTAATTAATAGAAAACGGTTTATTCTAAAAGGACGTAAGTACAAGATATAGGTAAAATATAAGCGATGCCTTTGCCTTGCCTCTTAAAACGTCAAATTAAAAAAACAACTGTCTATGATGTGAATTGTGATGTCCATAGAGATGTAGGCACGCTTGTATTTTATATCGATAATAATGGTATTTTTGTTTCATGTTTCATAATTACTAAGAAACATAATAACAACTATAGTAACCCCAATAACAACTATAGTACATTATTTTAGTACCTTAAGGGGTATGAGCAATTTTCTAAGAAGAAGTGGGTCATTTTTCTTTCGATTTCGCTTTCTAAAAACAGTTTCAACTAAAAGCCCCAATACAAAGACTGTCAAAAGTAATATCGAAGCGATGTTGTGATTGAGAGTGCGCTATACGCGATGTATTCCTCTGTCTCTAACAAATCAACATCACTTTGAGGTTGCTATAAGAGCTCAGAGTACGACCTCTGGTAACTGTCCCCCTACTCAAATGGCCAACATTCTATTCGTTTGAACGCTACTCTTGCTATTAAAACTTTAAAATTAGCAGTAAACTATAAAATTACGTGCCGTAAGCTTGACAATTCCATACAATACATCGAAGTTTGTGATTTACATAAGTTTGCGACATGTGATTTAATCATCTATTGCTTATATTTAAGCTTTAAAAGTAAGCGTAGCGTTCAAACGAATAGAAAGTTGGCCATTTGAGTAGGGGGAGCTGGTATCCCTAAGAACTTTCTCGAATGTCCATGCAGACATAGACAAGGAAATAAAATAACAGGTAAAAAATGACAGTGTTTATTATTTGAAGGCTTCTTAACTCTTTCTAGTTGTCGCTGCAAACTAGTAATAATTGCTTCATGTCGACATCACGCAGGCTCATTACATGTTTGTGTTATGTTGGATAACGGCACCTAAAACAAAGAAATTGAGCTTGTAGTAGTAAGTATCTACGTACAGAACATTATGTTGAAACTGATTTGAGTTAAATTGAAATTAATAACTTGATTGCATTTATTTAAAAGAAAGATGTGCCAGACTAACCAAGCCATGTGATGGTTTTCTACTTTTTGTTCCTATCAAATATAAAGTACTTAAGAAAGTACAATAAAACATATATCGATATAGAAATGCACATCACTATGTGAAAAAACACTTCAAAGACCTGTTATAAACAGATCTGATATTTGCAAAAATCGGCAAAGAACTGGACACAGAAGACTATTTGCACAAACTATTAGTATATTATAATAGTTTCAGGCTAATTACATAACATAAAAAAATGAAAACAATATGAACTCACCGATTTAATGATAATATCTATTGATTATTTTCTTATGTCCTTGTGTGTGATTTCCAGCCCTCAATCACTCAAAAAATAATGCCACGGGTAACGCTTATGTATCACAAACGATGCTACGACTTTCTTTTGATTATTCTTAAAAGAATACTTTAAAAATATCAAAATTTTACTGAACATATAAACACACTCGAAAGACATTCAGTCATTGTTATGACATTTATGACAATTGATTTTTTCAGTGTTGCCAGATCAGATTTTCACACTACCCTAGGCTGGGTCTCAATTTACCCTAGCTCACAGAATAGATATAATATAAAATATAAACAATAAATAAATAATAATTAATAAGTACTACCGTACAGAAAGGACACTCTCCGCCCCACCTTACATGTACGTGGGAGAATTGTTTGTTGATTTATAAAGAAATAAATAGGTAGTGTTAAGAAATATTTATCTTATTTTTATATTTTATTAATATTTATACTTTATACTAATGGGGTAATGGGTTTGCTGTAATTTTAATTTCGGGATTTAAAATTACTCGAACGGGCAATGTGTCATGTCTCTTAGTGCCGGATATTTTTTACCCTCAATCTAGGGTAAATTACCCTAAGCTGGCACCACTGTTTTTTTTTTAATAGAAGGCAAAGAGACTCAACTCGAACTCCCTATATGGACTAGATTTTAGATTTTTTTAATTAACGTAAAAAATACTGATCTAAAAATTCTGAAAAAATATATATGAGCTTAGAACCCTAAAATCTCGAAATGGTTTTCTAATTTTAGTACTTTCTCAAAATGAAATGTTGTCAATTGTACAAAACGATAATTAAAAGCTTCGCGACAGCGTGATAGTTTGGCCCAGGGGTTGATCAGATCAGTTGGGTGTGTGTAGCGATCTGAATTTCCTCCATTCACTCTCTGAATGGCCATCATCAGATCAGAGCTAGGTCAATCCCTGGCGGAGAACCAAAACTTCAAAGATACCTCGTTTGTATGAAAAACGACTGGTGTCCTTGTGTTTAACTACTATATATAATAATGACCATCAGCCTTTAATGTCCCCACTGCTGGGGCACAGGCCTTCCTTGATAAGGAGGATGGGTCATACATAACCCACCACGCGGGCCCAATGCGGATTGGTGGTTATTAACGACTGCAAATGCAGTCGGGACTAACGGCTTAACGTGCCTTCCGAAACACGGAGCTCGACATAATAAATTTTTGGTCACCCATCCCATAACCGACCCTTGCGAAAGTTGCTTAACCTCCGCAATCGCTGGGCCAGGCGCTATCGAGCTCCTCATAATAATAATAATAATAATATTCTTCTTCTTATTGAATGAGGATTAGTGGCCACGTCTGGTGTTAGAGTTTATCAAGCCGCCTGTAAGGCCTCTAACTTGGATTAACGACTGTTATCAGATGACAATAGCCGGGACCGAACGGTTTAACGTGCCCTCCGAAGCACGGAAGCGCTCAGTTGTAATGCCACTTTAACGGTCACCCATCCGACACCTGACCAGACCGAGCGTTGCTTAACAAACGTGATCGATTACGATCAGTCTGTCAAGTTCCGCGAATGATGAACGAATGATTACCTGGCGGATGCGGGTGTAGTTTGTTGTCGTGAATGACCGGTCCTTGCGCTTGGAGCATAAGCTTCAGTTCGGCCATTCGTTCTTCCACACACACTGCTGTCAGTCTAGGAAAAGTAATTGTTTTGACATTACATTATGTTATTAAATTGAGATTCACAATGTTACTTATCTTAATATATTATGTTACACTCTATTTGAGACTAAATGGAAAAATAGGTTGAAATTAGGGTTGATTGGAGTATGGTCAGAAAAAAATGTAAACATGGGCCTCAGCCCATGTTCTCGTACTCCAATCTACCCTAATCTCAATTAGGGTAGATTGGAGTATGGTCAGACAAAATGGAAACTATGGGTTCATATTAGGGTAGATTGGAGTGTCGTTAGAAACATCTTTTTCATTTCTCATATTCGGAAAGTGATGTATATTTAAACTGAGCAGCGGGTCCAAAACTATTAGTTCTACCCTAGGGAGTAAAAAAAATTTAAAAATAGAACTGAATTTGGTTACATAGTCAACCATAGAGTTACCTCATTGGTAATGGTTTAAAAAAAATAGATAGGGCGCATTCGCGAACAACAATGAAATATGGTATAAACAGCCAGTGCAAAATTAAAAATATTGGGCGGAGCGGCCGGCGACGCGGCGTGTTCCAAATTCAAAATAAGAAAAACTATAAAATATTGGCGGAATACCTTACTCTGTGACTTTGAGCTGTGTGTGTTGAGTTGATTTTATATTTACTAAAAATGAGTTCATCAAGCGATTTTGAAGTATTGACCCCGGATTCAGTAACAAACGAGGCAAACAAAATAATATAAAATCTTTTGCCAGTAAGTTTCGAAGGAAAAATACTTAAATGCGTACAGTGATTTTATGAAGTGGCGAGCAAACAATAAAATAAAATCATTTTCAGAAAATGTATTCTCACGTATTTCAGTGGATTATCAAAGAAAATACTGCCTTCCACTCTATGGAGCAAGTACTCTATGCTCAAGAGCACATTAAGTGCTAAACACAATGTAAACACTAATTTTTCTAATTTTTCGATTAATTTTAAATAGGTATAATAAGTATAAGGTACCAGCTAAGTACATGTTATTATTAATAAACATTTTGGAAAAAAACTACGATTTTTTTACTTTCCTTATATTAGAAATGAAAAGTAGGGTGTTAAACACGGGTCAAAGTCATCAATTTCATACTCGAACTATAGCCGCCCTCGCTACGCTTGGGCGTCTAAATATCTCGTATGGGTATTGCTTCCTTTGGACCCTCATATAACAATCTACTATTGTAAAAAAATCTTTAAACAAAATTCGATTTTTCGAAACGGTGTTGATAAAATTCCTGTTTCAAAGTGATAAGCTTATTTTTTTAGTTATTTTTTCTAGAATCTACGTCGCATTACGCAACTTTTGAGGGGTCTTTCAATGCAAAATTCTTAAGTCTGATTTACACGAATTACAGGTAGTATTTTATAAAAATTAGAACGCTAGTAGAGGGCTAAAAGTGATAATTTGAATTTCTTATATTATTTTTCCTATAATCTACGACGCATTACGCAACCTTTAAGGGGTCTTATAAAGCAAAATTCGAAAAATGATTAAAATCGGCCCACCCTACTATACAGTACAAGTAGATTACTTACCTGGCTTCGGCGTCATGATCCCAGCACTCTTCGCAAGTGTCGGAAGCTATCTTCAGAGCCCTTGCTTCGGGCACTGGGCCCTTAGGTAGAGGCGGACGCACCTTGTTGCGGGAAACTAGAGTCTAGTACAAGGGAATAAAGTGCAGATTAGTATGATAATTTTGTCGATAAAAACCTCTTAGTTGAAAACAATATGATCAGATTTTTACCAAATAGATCCTTTAAGTTTGTCACGTGAGCAATAAGCTAGGAAGGGAGCTAACGTAGGGAGAATTCTCAGATATAGGTCAGATTTTTAGCAAACAGATCCTTTAAGTTTGTCACGTGAGCAGTAAGCTAGGAAGGGAGCTAACATAGGGAGAATTCTCAGATATAGGTTTCCCAGAATTCATCTAAGGGTTTCAGATTTTTGATTTTAATAAATAAACAGTTTTGTTTTTCATAAAAAAATGTGTTTCATTTTATTTATTTGATTTTTGTGATTTTTTGCGATCATTTTAAATGGTTTTGCGATAATTTCTCTAGCTTTTATTGTGTGCAATATTTTTAACATTATTGTGATTATTACTTTCATTCATTACTTGCATTGCATCAATTGCATGTAATGAATGAATGTAATTATAATTATTGTTATATTTTTACTGACAAAAAAATAGTACATTATGATACAAGTTAGCTTAGGTTGCTTATTGCACACAAGGCTGTGGGTTGCAGCCCGAGCCGCAGGCGAGGGCGTAACTCAGCCGAGTGTGCAATAAGTAAGAGCTCACGAGTTTCATACGACGTTTTTCAACACATTTGCGAGGAAAAAACAAAGTAATTTACCACACAGCAACAAATACGACAAAAACAAAATAATAATCATGATGAGAAAAGGCGCGCAGGTTTTTTTTTTTGTTTTTTTCACACGCCCAATGCAAGAATATTTTGTGAACAAAGGGGTTAGTGAGCATACAGCCTACTTCAAAATTATAAATTTAAGTGATAAAATGCAAATATTTTAATATTTTATAACAAAATATTGTAAATTAGGAATAATTTTATAATAATTAATATTTGTTTGACTTAATTAAGGACCTACACATTTATTTATTCCAAAAATGCAAATGAATTTTCAGCGGCATAAAACCTCTTTGTTGTTACTAAAAAAATAACTGTATTACCCGGTTAAATTGAAAATGCTCCGTTTACTCGCATAGAACTTGCAGTAAGGTACCTATTTATCTTTGTAGGGATAATTCTATAACCAACTAGTGTTTTATATATTATTGCACGCGTTTGTTATAGTTCGGTTTATGGCCTTAAAAGCGATGTATTAGGGCTCACTTTACGAGCAAGTGTGTTGAAAATATACTTATCTAATATTATGATTGTTGATTTTTATTGTGATAAATAACTTAGTTTGCACCTATCGTATTTTGCATTAACATTGTTTTCAAACATTACAATTGATTAATCTGCACTCCCAGCGTTTAATTAATACCTTTTTCGGATTTTGATTTAAATCACTGATTTTTATTTAAAAAAATCATACAATAAAAATCGTGATTCAAATCATAATTTAAATCGGAATAACCTCACGTGAGTTAAGAATCGCCCTTTATTAAAAGTACTTACATTAATTACAAGATCTAACTAACCTGCATTTGCTGTAACGTAGGCCTCGCCGGCAACAAATGTCCATACGGCGGCATATACTCCGGCGTAGGGCCCATGTGCGCGCCTGAGCATCGCCATAATGCCTCCCACAGTACCAGCCCTAGCGCGAACACGTCAACCGCGCATAGGGCCGCGCGAGCGCCGCTCAAGTCTAGAGCCCCTTCTAGGGCTTCGGGGGAGAGGTAGCGAAGGGTTCCCGCCTATAGACAATAATAGAAAAACGCTGAAAATATCCCCATTCCAACAGCGAAAGTTTACCTATCACAGTTAAAGTATAGACTAATATAAACATCGCCACAACGCCTCCCACAGTACCAGCCCAAGCGCGAACACGTCGACCGCGCATAGGGCCGCGCGAGCGCCGCTCAAGTCTAGAGCCCCTTCTAGGGCTTCGGGGGAGAGGTAGCGAAGGGTTCCCGCCTATAGACAATCATAGAAAAACGATAAAAATATCCCCATTCCAACTGCGAAAGTTTACCTATCACAGTTAAAGTATAGACTAATATAAACATCGCCACAACGCCTCCCACAGTACCAGCCCTAGCGCGAACACGTCGACCGCGCATAGGGCCGCGCGAGCGCCGCTCAAGTCTAGAGCCCCTTCTAGGGCTTCGGGGGAGAGGTAGCGAAGTGTGCCCGCCTATAGACAATAATAGAAAAACGCTGAAAATATCCCCATTCCAACAGCGAAAGTTTACCTATCACAGTTAAAGTATAGACTAATATAAACATCGCCACAACGCCTCCCACAGTACCAGCCCTAGCGCGAACACGTCGACCGCGCATAGGGCCGCGCGAGCGCCGCTCAAGTCTAGAGCCCCTTCTAGGGCTTCGGGGGAGAGGTAGCGAAGTGTGCCCGCCTATAGACAATAATAGAAAAACGCTGAAAATATCCCCATTCCAACAGCGAAAGTTTACCTATCACAGTTAAAGTATAGACTAATATAAACATCGCCACAACGCCTCCCACAGTACCAGCCCTAGCGCGAACACGTCTACCGCGCATATGGCCGCGCGAGCGCCGCTCAAGTCTAGAGCCCCTTCTAGGGCTTCGGGGGAGAGGTAGCGAAGTGTTCCTGCCTATAGATAGCAAAAAAACCACTGAAAGCTGCTCATTCTAACGTGTTTTTTGTATCACAGCTTACGAAAAGCCACCTATCACAATTAAAGTACGGCATTAGGACACTAGACCTGAGATTCTAAATTGTGTCATCTATACGTGACGCATATAAGCAAAATCTAACTCTCGAGTTTTGATGGTGATCTCTGATTGGTCAAGAAACTCAGTAGTTAGGTTTTGCGCGCAAACTCTAACTCCCCAGTTTCGCGCTAGTTCGATAGTGATCTCTGATTGGTCAAAAAACTCAGTAGTTAGGTTTTGCCCGCAAACTCTACCTACTGAGTTCCCATCCACCAATGAGCGGGCTTCAAAATTCAGTTGTCAACTGTCTGAACACGACTGTGGTAGCGTATTTTTTCTTCTACTCTTCCAAGTGTTTACGAATATAATCCAGTAAACCCAGATCTGTACGCAAAAGTTCATTTTTCTGCTAAACTAAATAGTTCGGAGGACTGTGGTGTGTAGATACAAACTGATAGATATTCATCTCTAATTGGACAGACAAAAAAATTATTTAATACAAAACTTGATCAGGTGCTCGCAGTGTTCGCACATTTGTATGACAAAACTTTTTTTTCTGTTTTCGGAAAAGTTGTAAAACAAAATGTTGTTATTTATGATGTTAGTTATCTAATCTTTCGAGGTTTCGTCAACAATTTTTTATTTAACAGGTCGGCGAACAATAAACTTCCTTTACAAACATAATACCAAAATTATTTGCAATTTTAACATAATTAACTCTTGTGATGTTATTCGAATTATGACAGTAGGTCTTTGTAGAGGGTTCTATTTAATAAAAAATCCAATACCTTTACAAACCAAATAAAAATTAACGCGATTTACAGTTTTGTCTGAAGAAAATGTTGGCATTTATTTTGAATTGAGTAGGTAAGTATTTTGGATTTAAAGTTCATAAATTACGGAGTTCTACGGTAACAGATATAATGAAAATACGTTTTTACCTACCCACAAGCCACAATTAAGAATCGTTATTTGATATTACTCCACTTTTATGGCTTTCTGCTTTCCAACGGACAAATATTCTTAACCGTTTTCAAAAAGGGAGAGGTTTTCATTTTGGTTGTATGTTTGTTACCGGAAGTAGAAGAGTCTACCTTTTATGGCAGAACTTTTTATGGCAGTCGACAAATAATTGTCGACTAAATAAACGTTATGCCAAACGAAATTCTGCGAATAAAAATTTTGCCAAAGGTTTATTAAAAGATTTATTAAAAATTTATGCCTAATGAAATTCTGCCATCTGAATAGTATGCCATTGTAAATTCGGACATGTAAACATTCTGCCAAACAATAATTATATTAAACAATTTTTATGCCTTAAAAATATTCGTTTAAAGAAGATTCTGCCAAGTGTGTTCTGCCAAATAAATTTCGGAGCATCAAGTTTCTGCCAGATAGAGGTAACCCGAAGTAGAACTGGGTAATTTTTATGAACCGATTTGGAAAACTTTTTTGCATTGGATTCGGAATAGTTGTCGTGTCGTGTGGTCCTATAGATATTAATTTCATATTTTTTGACGTTTATTTGTAATAATAAAATAAATAAATAAATATAAAACTGGATTATATTCGCAAAATCTTGTAAGATTAGAAGTCATTTTAAAAAATAAAACATTCTACCACAGCCGTGTTCAAAGACGATTGACAACTGAATTTTGAAGCGCGCTCATTGGTAGATGCGCACTCAGTAGTTAGAGTTTGCGGGCAAAACCTAACGAGTTTTTTTAACAATCAGAGATCACTATCGAACTAGCGCGAAACTGGGGAGTTAGAGTGCTAACTCAAGAAACTCAGTAGCTAACTACTTACTTAAAACCTAAGTTTCGCGCTAGCGCAATTTTGTTTATATGCGGCCGGGACGAGGACGAGACGAGGCCGACACGGGGCCGGGACGGGGACGAGACGAGGCCGACACGGGGCCGTGACGGGGACGAGACGATGCCGACACGGGGCCGGGACGGGGACGAGACGAGGCCGACACGGGGCCGGGACGAGGACGTGACTAGGCCGACACGGGGCCGGGACGGGGACGAGACGAGGCCGACACGGGGACGAGACAAGGCCGACACGGGGCCGGGACGGGGACGGGACGAGGCCGACACGGGGCCGGGACGGGGACGAGACGAGGCCGACACGGGGCCGGGACGAGGACGTGACGAAGCCGACACGGGGCCGGGACGGGGACGAGACGAGGCCGACACGGGGCCGACACGGGGCCGGGACGGGGACGAGACGAGGCCGACACGGGGCCGGGACGGGGACGAAACGAGGCCGACACGGGGCCGGGACGAGGACGTGACTAGGCCGACACGGGGCCAGGACGGGGACGAGACGAGGCCGACACGGGGACGAGACGAGGCCGACACGGGACGGGACGAGGCCGACACGGGGCCGGGACGGGGACGAGACGAGGCCAACACGGGGCCGGGACGAGGACGAGACGAGGCCGACACGGGGCCGGGACGGGGACGAGACGAGGCCGACACGGAGACGAGGCCGACACGGGGCCGGGACGGGAACGAGACGAGGCCGAGAAGAGGCCGAGGCCACGGGGTCGGCCCCGTGAAATCCCCCCCCCCCTCTCGTGGGGACGTCAGGGGTGACGAGACGGGGCCGGGACGGGGACGAGACGATGCCGACACGGGGCAAAGTCATCTAAAAATACATTGAAAGTGACTTTTTTTGGCAAAAATAACCACTTAATCTGTTGTAATTAACTTAGCCTAAACTTATTTTTTTCGAGTAAGTTATGTTGTAGGCATCATAACTAAATTATCTTAATGTTCAAACTAAATTATCTTAATATTGCAACAAAACTTTTCTGAGAGTACAAATGTACTCACAGAAAAGTTTTGTTGCAATAGCGTTCCTGTGAACGCTGTATGTTAAATAGATTGTGAAAGATGTTAACGGGACGGGGACGAGACGAGGCCGACACGGAGCCGGGACGAGGACGAGACGAGGCCGACACGGGGCCGGGACGGGGCCGACACGGGGCCGGGACGGGGACGAGACGAGGCCGACACGGGGCCGGGACGGGGACGAGACGAGGCCGACATGGGGCCGTGACGGGGACGAGACGAGGCCGACACGGGGCCGGGACGGGAACGAGACGAGGCCGACACGGGGACGAGACGAGGCCGACACGGGGCCGGGACGAGGACGAGACGAGGCCGACACGGGGCCGGGACGGGGACGAGACGAGGCCGACACGGGGCCGGGACGAGGACGAGACGAGGCCGACACGGGGACGAGACGAGGCCGACACGGGGCCGGGACGGGGACGGGACGAGGCCGACACGGGGCCGACGCGGGGACGGGACGAGGCCGACACGGGGCCGGGACGGGGACGAGACGAGGCCGACACGGAGACGAGGCCGACACGGGGCCGGGACGGGGACGAGACGAGGCCGAGAAGAGGCCGAGGCCACGGGGTCGGCCCCGTGAAATCCCCCCCCTCTCGTGGGGACATCAGGGGTGACGAGACGGGGCCGGGACGGGGACGAGACGATGCCGACACGGGGCAAAGTCATCTAAAAATACATTGAAAGTGACTTCTTTTTTTGGCAAAAATAACCACTTAATCTGTTGTAATTGTAACTTAGCCTAAACTTATTTTTTTCGAGTAAGTTATGTTGTAGGCAACATAACTAAATTATCTTAATGTTCAAACTAAATTATCTTAAAATATTAGTTTTGTTGCAATAGCTACAAAACTTTTCTGAGATTACAAATGTACTCACAGAAAACTGAGAGTACAAATGTACTCACAGAAAAGTTTTGTTGCAATAGCGTTCACAGATGTTAAATAGATTGTGAAAAATTTTAAAATAGAAAATGCAACTTGTTAAAAATTCTCCATACAAAACGTAAATTTCATAGGCAAGGAATATTTAGTTTAGCAGAAAAAAAAGCTTTTGCGTTCAGATCTGGGTATACTGGATTATATTCGCAAAAACTTGGAAGATTAGAAATCATTTTTAAAAAATAAAATATTTTACCACAGTTGTGTTCAAAGACAATTGACAACTGAATTTTGAAGCTCGCTCATTGGTGGATGCGCACTCAGTAGTTAGAGTTTGCGGGCAAAACCTAACTACTGAGTTTGTTGACCAATCAGAGATCACTATCGAACTAGCGCGAAACTGGGGAGTTAGAGTTTGCGCGCAAAACCTAACTACTGAGTTTCTTGACCAATCAGAGATCACCATCAAAACTCGAGAGTTAGATTTTGCTTATATGCATACGTGACACGACGGCAATCCATCGATTTGTTAGATCTGAACCACAGATAAAATAATACTATACTAGTATCTGAACATTCAATTAACATTAAGGTACTAGACTAGTTTTCCATCTCACAGTACTAGGGCCACGCGAGCGCCGCTCAAGTCTAGAGCCCCTTCTAGGGCTCCGGGCGAGAGGTAGCGAAGTGTGCCCGCCTATAGACAATAATAGAAAAACGCTGAAAATATCCCCATTCCAACAGCGAAAGTTTACCTGTCACAGTTTAAGTAAAGACAAATATAAACATCGCCACAACGCCTTACACAGTACCAGCCCTAGCGCGAACACGTTGACCGCGATTAGGGCCGCGCGAGCGCCGCTCAAGTCTAGAGCTCCTCCTAGGGCTTCGGGCGAGAGGTAGCGAAGTGTTCCCGCCTATAGATAGCAAAAAATACCTCTGAAAACCTTTTTTCTAACTTATTTTTAAAGACCGTTTATTTATAGCTTTGAAATGCCATTCAGACAATAGATCACAGATTCTAAAGCGTACAGCGAATTTCCAGATTAGGTACATCTAGCGGCCTTCAAGTCGCGGGTGAAAGTTTTCGGCTAGCGCCTTTCATCGTAGATCGCATCATCAGGCTTGACAGCTGTCAAGTATATAAAATCGTAAACTGACTGACTGACTGATCTATCAACGCACAGCCCAAACCGCTGGATCTAGAGATACCAAATTTGGCACTTAGGTTCCTTATAAGGTCTAGGGGTGCACTAAGAAAGGATTTTTCAAAATTCACCCCCTAAGGGGGTAAAAAAGGGGATCAAAGTTTGTGTCCCTCTGTTTCGAAGTTAGGATCTTCAAATTTTGTGTTTAGGCTGACGATTGAAAATTAATATATACGTATCTCACACTTTTTGAAAACTTTACCACTGAAGGGGTGAAAAGGGGGATGGAGTTGTGTATTGAAAATCCTTCATTTTCGAAGTAAAAATTGCAAAATTTCATATATAGGCTTATGGGTGGAAATCTAACGCAACGTAAATTGTTATTGGTAGTATTTCAATCCCTATGGGGATGTAATGTCCAGCCTCGTGCGAGGCCCGCCACACGCGGCAAACGTCTTGCCTCGCGAGGCAGCGCGCTTAGTGGAGACCCGCCTAATTGCGTAAGAACGGCTGGTCGGATCCTGGTTGAAGGTTCCCCAAGAATTTTCTCTAATATCCACGCGGACGAAGTCGCGGGCGGAAGCTAGTCTAACATAAAAAATTACAATCGAATGTCACACCATCAATTACACACTATCTGTAAAAAAAATTACATACTTACAACAACACACTTTTTGTAGAGATATAAAGCTGCATTTCTGTATCAGTCATTCGTAAATTATAAATTAAAAAATTAAACACACAAATTTTTGAATATCTATAATTTTTTTTGTTGTAGTTTTATTTAAAAAAATGTTTAATCATATCTTACCTCAGTGATCCTGCTCGGTTTCTCCCTCCTAGCGTGCAATACTTGCGCTAGCCCCAAGTCCGCTAGTCTAGCTTGCCCCGTGCTAGTGATTAGCACGTTGTTACTGTTTATGTCGCGGTGGACTATGCAAGGATATTTGTTGTAAAGTTGTTTCATTTTAACAGACGTTTTATCATATCTTACCTCAGTGATCCTGCTCGGTTGCTTCTCCCTCCTAGCGTGCAATACTTGCGCTAGCCCCAAGTCCGCTAGTCTAGCTTGCCCCGTGCTAGTGATTAGCACGTTGTTACTGTTTATGTCGCGGTGGACTATGCAAGGATATTTGTTGTAAAGTTGTTTCATTTTAACAGACGTTTTATCATATCTTACCTCAGTGATCCTGCTCGGTTGCTTCTCCCTCCTAGCGTGCAATACTTGCGCTAGCCCCAAGTCCGCTAGTCTAGCTTGCCCCGTGCTAGTGATTAGCACGTTGTTGCTGTTTATGTCGCGGTGGACTATGCAGGGCTTGTTGCCGACTGTAACAAAAAAAGACGTTTAACCCTTTGATCGCCAGAGTTTTTTTTTGCACAACGGTATAGTGCCCGGCCGTCACATTGTCGCGTTACGGAAGGTAACGGAGCAAAATTTGGAAGAAAGCTAAATAAAAAAATAAAGTTGAAGTTCAAGAGTTTATTAATGACACGTCCTAGCACAGAAATTTTGGATAATTTAAAAACTAGGTAGGACTAACAAAGTATGACTAGGGTGGGACGTAGACGGGAACAGGACAGGCACGCAGAGACGTGGATCCAGGTAGCAGGGGTAGCAGGAAGCAGGCACGAAGCAGGCAGGCAGATATGGAGTCCCGGCGGAACACAGGAGGGCACGTGGTTCAGCACGGACGTGGTTCAGCGTGACGGCGCAGGGGTGGCACGCAGTCAGACCCCCCGACGTAGCACCGTAGCGTAGTCCCAGCGGGACGCGCTGATGGGCCCGGGCGCGTGTCCGTGTAGACCGACGTCGATGGTGGCGCGGATAGTGCAAGGGCCCAGGGGAGAGCTCCCTCTGCAGGTCAGGCGGAAAGGTGCACGACGGCCAGGTGGGTCGAGGACACGTCCGGGATTTATTGACGCTGTTCGTGCCGAAGGTCGAAGGTCGAGGACCGTGCCCCGAAGAAGCCGCTATTTACAATTATAGAATAATAGGACGTATATTTTTTTACAGTTATAGCACGGCAGCTATAATAAAAATAACTGGACAAGCTCGTGGAAAGACTGACTCACCTGAGCTGCCGACCGCGCTTTTATACCGTCGGTATTTATTTTTTAAAATTCTACTCTACATTCAAATATGAGAACACAGAACAATATTGTACAAAGGTTCTTATCTATAGCTAGGCTGAAGACAAGCTGGAAATCTATGGCCTTGACATTGAATTAAAAAATTAGCGCGTTGCTATGGCAATTATAGTGACAGACATATGTTTACAAATAAATAATTTTCTCAGCAAAGAATAAAAATTGTGTTAAATACGATTCCAACCGACATAAAAATACAAAATGCAAAATACAAAATGCATGGGAAAAATCTCACGGCCCTATAATGGGCCGTTCCTATGATACAAGCCCTTTAAGGTACATATTCTTCCTCACACCGTTTCTTAGCTTTATTAACACTAGATTACCTATTTATCTTATTTATACATATGGTTTTATAGTTTCCTTCAGTTTACGTTCTTGGGAACGTTTGCAAAGGACCTCCTAAAAGTAATAACATTACAACATCACCTGATGATAAGTGACGATAAGGCCGAAGGTTTAAGTGTCGGAACACCTGGAATCCTCACCACTGAGGAACTGGCTATCTTACCTCTAACTGCCGGAACACAACAATTTTTAAATAGTTGTTATGGCGTCAGTCTTAGGTAAGATGGTGGTAGCTAGCTAGGCGGACTTGAAATAAGCCCTACCACCAACCAGGATCGGTTTAATCCGACTTTTTAACCGACTTCAAAAAAAAGGAGGAGGTTATCAAGTCGACCGACGGTATTGTTTTATTGTCTTTATTATTACGTTATAATATTATTACGACTAAATAAAAAAAATGGACAGGAAAATATTTGTCGGATAAGTTAACCGGCGACGGTTAAAAGGTTAAAATTGTATTATACTCTGTTCACCGAATCGAGCTAGTACCGTAAGAATAGACAATACTAGAACGGACTCTTCTTTGTGCGAGTCCCAAATGCCGCCATTTATATAACTACTTCCCCCTTCACGTCGCTACGCCCCGCTGTCAGCCAAGCGTGTTTGCCAGGGTTGCTTACTGTTAAATATTGCTTACGTTTAAAGATAATATCGCTAAAATATGAGTTTTTCTTTAGTTTTAAATCATTATTTTAGTCTAGTTAGTACATACAAAAATAAAATATTCACTTTTTTCTGGGTAAGTACTTACCTACTCCTGAGTTTGTATAAATAAAGTAAATAAAGATTTAGTATGGAAATTAAATTAAATTTTGAACAAAAATATACCTACCTTCTTCTAAAACATTTTTAGGTTTTAATCCTCTTACTGTTTCGTTATGTTTCAACTTTCATCACGTAACGAAATCACAGAATAGATACGAAATAGTATTGTATAAAGCTGGGTATGACTGATACTCTATTTATTATACTTTAAGGCGGTTGTATGACCAAACACATCACAATAACTTGACGCCATTGTAATTTATTTCCAAGACCGTACGGAACGCACAAACAGGCAAACGCGTGTGCGGCGACGCCGGCCGTGGCAGCCCGACTGAGTTTCTTGTTTAACAAGTAGTAGTGATGCGCCGATCCGATCCGATCTTTTGAAATATCGGATCGGCGGGCATACAATCCGGCGATTTTCGGATCGGATCGAGGCCATACGATTTTTTGCCGGATCGATACAAAACTTGAAAGATCGGATCGCTTGGATCGTATGAACGAAAATGCGGTTTGTTTACGAAAAAATTAGCACTTTGGTTTATTTGTTACTGTACGGGCTTACGCCGCACATTTTTACCACCGACCTTACTGACCGAGTGAGCATCGGTACGTCTAATTTAGGTCGCGCGTCAGCACAATAAATTTACCTTTTTGTTGTAATTATTTAACTTTATGAGATTATTATCGGCTACGGTCGAGATAAGACCCATCTTACTTTAAACTACAACTTAACTAGCAACTAACTAACTTTAACGTAATAAAAGTGTTAAGTGACGGATTTCTTTCCTTTATCTTATCACATCTGAAACAACTTAACTTCAAGCCAGCAACTAACTTGACAACTACAACTTTTAACATCATCCTGTAAGAAGTCCGTGGTCAACTAAGCGGACCTCCTACAGTTTTTGGTCCTTCGACAAACACAAGGTACGTTTGATTTTTCTTTATCTTTGCACGGTAGCGAATCGGTTTGCCTGGCCTCCCACCAGCGGGTCTCACTAGGTGAATTGAGACGAGAGCGCACATATCGTGTGAGGAGAGAGAGAATTCTGCGTACCGAACTAGCGACCACTCCAGGATACTGCATAACTCCGCCGTCAACTACGCTGAGCTGCAAGTCTTGGAAGCCTGTGGATTAGTACATAACTGCACCTGAAGCGATAACAAGGAACTAACGCAACTTTCATCATGGCTGCGGAGCGAAAACTTCAAGCTGAAGTATTCGAAAGCATCAAGCAACTATGTGTGAACTATAAAAAGGACAATACGGCCAGGAAAACTCAAGAATATCTTACTAAACGTTTAGTTTCCCTGACCAGTCTGTGGGATGATTTCGACAAACGTCATCGCCAACTTCTATCCTTAGAGGACAAGAACTTTGATTACTTCAACGAAAACATTTACGAAAAAACTAAAGAACTTTACGAGACAACGAGGTCTGACATTTTGAAGAGGATGCTTACTATTACTACCACCCCCACTCCCACGGAAACTACGGTACCTAGCCTCATCCAACCCGGGGCGGAGCCGAAACTGAATGAAAAAACTAAAGAACTATTACTACGTCAAGAAAGCAACTTCAAAGCGATCAAGAGAGCCATGCAGAAAATTAATTTGGAAGAGATTACTAACAAATGGGATGCTGAAGATCATCTTAGTATTTTGAGATCAAAATGGGAAACCATCGACAAACAACACTGGGAGCTCGAAACCCTTCGTCAAACAGAAGATCAATACTACGTCACCATTTTTAACGAAATTGAACAACAATATGACCATCTGAAAAAGAAGTTGAATGCGAAGATCTGGTGTAACGCTCACTATAATCAAGCAACGCCAACTATTATCATTCCCGAGTTTACCGGCAGCTACAGCCAATGGATCACATTTAAAGATCTATTTTTGGAGTCTGTGCATAAGAACCCCACTATTTCAAATGCACAAAAAATGCAACACTTGAAGTCAAAATTGAAAGGTGAACCAGAGAAACTCATCCAGCATCTGCATATAAGCGCTGAAAATTACAAATCATGTTGGGAAATACTCAATCAGAGATACGATAATCGCCGCTTGCTGTTTACGTCATATATGAATAACCTACTTAACTTACCTGTTATACAACAACCGAACGCATACAATTTGAAGAAAATTCACGACATTATTATTGAAACTCTGAATGGCCTTGGAAACATGGGAATAGATACTTACTCCTGGGAACCGATGATCGTGCATATTATGTCGCAAAAACTCGATACAACTACTTACAACGAGTATACAAAAGCTCTACATGATCCCCGCGACGTACCAGCTTTGAACGAATTTACAACTTTTCTGGAAAACAAATTCATGGCATTCGAAACTATGCGAAACCCAAACAGAGACGTCTCCAACACGCAAAGAGGCAACCCTAACAATTCTAAGATGTACCAGCCGGCAAAGAAACCTTTTTATCCATTCAAACGAGAATTACCAAAAACATATCATACGAGTTCAATGAAATGCCCACTTTGCAATGGAATGCATGTATTGATGCAGTGTGCAAAGTTCAACGACATGAGCACCGAACAGAAAAACGTGACTGTAACAAAATTACAAGTTTGCAGAAATTGTTTATACAGCCACGGCCAGGAACGATGCAAATCAGCGAAAACTTGCAAAGAATGCAATTTGCCGAACCATACTCTATTGCACAACAATAACATGAAAAAATCTACAACTTATTATGGAAAAAATAACATCGAACCCCGGCCCTCTACTTCAAGTCAACAAACTAACCACTTATCCAATGATGGTACCGAGATATTACTCACGACCACTTTGCTCGAAGTAAAGACGTCAAACGGAAGCTACGTAACTTTGCGAGCGCTGCTTGACCAGGGTTCACAAGTTAACCTGATAAGTGAAAACGCCGCCCAGCTGTTGAACTTGCCAAGAAAGAACATGAACGCATCTATATCTGGGGTGGGCTCGGTATCTGGCGATTGCACGGGTTACGTTAACCTTGAATGCAAATCTATTCATTCTAACTATACTTTCCGAGCCAAAACTTTGATTATGAAGAAACTTATAAACAACTTGCCAAACGAAACATTCCAACCGCCAAACTGGGAACACATACAGAACCTGAAACTTGCTGACCCAGACTTCAACATGTCGCGACGTGTGGACATACTGCTGGGCGCAGCTATCTACTCCACAATCCTGATGGATGGGGTTCTGAAACCTGATCATCATTCGCCAACTGCACAGCAAACACACCTCGGCTGGATTCTCTGCGGCAGCATAAAAACTCTGAACTGTTACGTCACGCTTACGAACTTAAACGAACTTACAAAATTCTGGGAAACCGAGGACATTATCCAGACCAACAACGACATCCCTGCTGATGACTATTGCGAAAAATATTATCAAGAAACTACGACTCGGAATACGGATGGCAGCTACACCGTGAAAATGCCACTCTGCAATAATTTTGAAGAAAAACTAGGAAAATCTAAAGCGGCTGCAACGGCTCAATTTCTACAGTTAGAAAAGCGATTGTCACGAAACCCAACGTTAGACGAGATGTATAGAGACTTCATCAGCGAATACATCAGGCTGGGACACATGAAGCCATCACTTTCAAAATCTGAGGTCCAAAACTTCCTTCCTCATCACGGCGTGCTACGCGAAAGCTCTACAACTACAAAACTACGCGTCGTATTCAACGCATCTCAGAAAACAAGCTCTGGTTACAGCTTAAACGATGTTATGGAAAAGGGGCCTAATCTACAAATAGACATCCAGAAACTGATATTGAAATGGCGAAGCTATGAAATCGTGTTTACAGCCGACATCGAGAAGATGTACCGCTGCATTAACTTGGACCCCACACAACAGCCTCTGCAGAAAATATTATGGCGTGACAACCCTAACGATAATCTTAAGGAGATGGATCTCTGTACGATCACCTACGGCGTGAAATGCGCGCCATGGCTAGCTATGAGAACGCTTAAACAAATCGCACAGGACGATGGTCACAAATATCCAGAAGCTGCCAAAATCTTATTGACCGAGTGTTACGTTGATGACGTCATCAGTGGCCATCACTCAGTGGAAAAAGCAAAAGAATTGCAAACGTCATTAATTCAACTATTAAATGGAGGAAAAATGAACTTACGCAAGTGGGCGAGTAATAAACCGGAGCTACTAGAAAACCTGAGAACAGATCAAGTCGCAACTACAACAACATTTGACTTCAAGGACGAAATTTCTCAAAAAACTTTGGGCCTAGCATGGAATCCGCAAACTGACACATTTATGTTTGAATGGAAAACGAGCGAGTCCAAAAATCAACAAACTAAAAGACAACTTTTATCAGAGATTTCGACACTTTATGATCCGCTGGGCTGGCTCGCACCAATCACTATCGCAGCAAAATTACTTTTTCAACAAGTATGGACAAGTAAGATCGGATGGGATGAAAAATTACCTGAAGACATAGACAAGCAATGGCTGAAACTTAGAAAAGAACTACCTAACATAAAAAACGTAAAAATAAACCGATGGATTGGCAGTAAACAACATCAAAACATAGAGCTTCATGGGTTTTGCGACGCAAGCGAAAAAGCTTACGCTTGCGTTGTGTACTGCCGAGTGATTGACGAGAGCGGGAATCCGATCGTAACTTTACTCGCTGCAAAAACAAGGGTGTCACCACTATCTCAAAAACTTTCGGTGCCAAAACTGGAATTGTGCGGCGCCCTGGTTCTAAGCCAGCTGATGGAAAAAGTATTAAATGCCTTGCAAGAAAGCACAGTGAAAGCTTATGCTTGGTCAGACTCCAAAGTTGTGTTAGCCTGGATCCAAGGAAAAAATCAAAGATGGGAAAAATACGTATCGAACAGAGTGGAAAAAATAACGAAAATTATTCCAGCTAACAAATGGAATTATGTGCACACGAGTGTCAACCCTGCGGACTGCGCCTCAAGAGGACTATCTCCAGCCAAACTTATGAACTTTAAACTATGGTGGCATGGGCCCCCATTTTTATTGACCTTTAATGAATCGGAAAATGAGAAAAAGAACTGTCTATTTGCTACAGAAATCGGGAGAGAAAATCAAATCAAATCTTTAGTCACTTTGGACACAGAAATAAGCAACAATTTTATTTACTTATTACTTAACAAATACAGTTCACTGACACTTGTGTATCGCGTGATTGCATGGGTGTCACGTGTCATAACAACAATGCGCCGTCGGAAGCAAACTGAAACCTACACTAACTACCTAACTGCCGAGGAAATAAATAAATCAGCTGAGCACGTTATCAGATACATACAAAACTTGGAATTTTCAGAAGAAATTAGAAAACTGAAACAAGTCAACATGGTCCCGAAAAATAGCAAAATTTTCAAACTGAACCCGTTCCTGGACGAAAATGGAATTTTAAGAGTTGGAGGTCGTTTGAAACATTCAGAGCTGCCAAACAATATGAAATACCCGGCTATCCTGCCTCACAACGGAAGATTTACAGAAATGGTGATAGATCAGGCGCACGCACTCACTCTGCACGGGGGAGCTCGCCTTACCCTGGCTTACATCAGACAGCGGTACTGGATCATTGGGGGAAACAGCGCCGTGAAAAAACAACTTCGCAAGTGCGTAACGTGCGTACGTCACAGATCGAACAACAACCACCAGAAAATGAGCGACCTACCAAAACCACGAATTACACCATCGAAACCCTTTGCGTTCACTGGAACCGATTTCACGGGGTCAATTGACCTCAAGATCAACAAGGGGCGGGGGGTAAAAACGTCGAAAGGGTACATAGTCATATTCGTATGTATGGCTACGAAGGCCGTGCATATTGAGTTGACATCGGACCTAAGCACTGAAACGTTTATCGCTGCTTTTAAAAGAATGTGCGCAAGGCGCGGGACGCCAGCACATGTGTACTCGGACAATGGAACGAATTTTGTCGGCGCTTCGAGGGTCCTTAAACAGGAATTTGAGTACTTCAAGCAACTTTTAACGCCTGAATTTTTTAAGGAAATCAGCAAACTAGAAGTTAAATGGCACTTTAACGCCCCGGCTTGGCCAAACGCCGGCGGCTTATGGGAAGCGGCCGTGAAGTCTATGAAACATCACTTACGGCGTACTATCGGCGAACAAAAACTAACTTATGAAGAGCTACTAACTATCTTAACTGAAATCGAAGGTTGTCTAAACTCAAGACCCCTTTGCCCACTCACCGAAGACCCGGAGGAATTTTACAATACTTTGACCCCGGGACACTTTCTTACTGGGGGTCCAATTTTGTCTCTACCACAAGCCGACCGCTGTGACGTCACGAGCATAGACATAAGAAAACGCTGGCAGTTAACTACACATATGTATCACCGCTTCTGGAAAACATGGTCGAGTGATTATTTACATCAACTACAAGTTCGAAGTAAATGGCAAACTGCTACTCCTAACATCAAGGAAGGTGACGTCGTCCTCATAAAGGAAGAAAATCTACCACCTGGAAAATGGGCTCTCGGTCGCGTCACAGAACTTCATCCGGGTAGCGACGGCCGCGTCCGGGTCACCACTCTGAAAACTAAAACTGGGATAATAAAACGTCCAATTGTCAAACTTTCGCCGCTGCCAGTTCAAGATGAAGATAGAAAAACACTCCATCTGCAACTCAAACGAGAAGAAAAGTCCGAAAACTTAGAGAAAAGCAAGCCTGAGACCACGAAAAAAGGAAAGCGATGTTTTTCGACATTATTCACGACAATATTATTATTGTTTACATTCATAACTGGGTCACAAGCCAACGCCCGCGCCGCCGTGGACTCGAACACTCATATTACAAGCCTTGAAAAACGACCCATATATTACGATTCAAATGGGAAGATTCAACTTATACACGACGAATGGATATTAATGATGTATTATAATATGACAACCTATTGGGAAGGCACTCGAAGTATGCAGATTTATCTTAATCACCTGAAAGCCGCATGCGAAAGAATGGACCGCCAATACTGCCAGAATACAGTAGATCAATTATACCACGAAATGAACCTATTGGACTACTACAACACTATGTTACTATCACCCCATCAGCAATTGTCAACAAGAAAAAAACGAGGACTTATCAATGGAGTCGGCTACTTAGCGAACGATTTATTTGGCATCTTGGACGAACGATTTGTAGAAAAATATAACAAAGATATTCAAGGAATTCAGAATAATGAGAAATATCTTTTAAACTTAATCAAAAATCAAACTTCAATCGTGGAATTACAGAATAAAGCACTAAAGAAAAACGAAGCCAATATTAAGCGACAATTCGACAGCATTAACGCATTTTTACATCAAGCAAACATGACCTTCATAAAGATCGAAAATGGATTGGATGGCTTAATGATAACAAACTACTTTACTTCGTCATCAGTAACAGCCACTTTATTGCTCGGAAATCTGAGAAGAATGCAAGAAATGTTCCTGGGTACTTTAACAGATATCTATCAAGGTCACGTGGATATCCACCTAATCACGCCGGTCACCCTGATACAACAACTAACCGAGATATCGGGACACCTGTCTAGAACATTGTTTCTTCCAGTCGACAACATAAGAGAAGATATCAAAGACATTTACCGACTTCTATATGTAAGAGGCAGAATCACCGACCGCTACTTTCTTTTCGAAGTTCATATTCCATTAATTAGTGATGAAGACTTTACCATTTACCAAGCGATCCCGTTACCGATTATGGTGAATAATGAAACTGCAAAATGGGTACAGATATCATCAGACTTCATAGCCGTGAACTTAAGAAAAAATACTTACATAACTATGTCACAAGAAGATATAAAACATTGCACTCAAAGAAGCACGGATAATTACATTTGTAATGCAAAGTTACCTATATATAATTTACATAACAAGAAAGCGCCGTGCGAAGCAAAAATGCTCGATCAACGAACGACCATGCCCTGTGAAATCGGAAGCGCGCGTTGTCGTGATAACTGGATCAAATTACATACACCGAACATGTGGCTAATCATATGTTGCGATAAATGTGACGTACGAATGATATGCGACAGTGACGTAACTATCAACACCATAACTACATCCAGCATAATTACTTTGTCTCAAGGATGCATGCTGCAAGCTGAAGATTTGATGATTTACTCTCACAACCAGTTCAACAGCAAAGTCAAGATGGAAACCGGCATAGCCATACCTACTGTTAACTCTACCATCAACAAGGTTGCTAAGTTAGCAATCGAGAAGATGCCACAACTCTACAGTTCCAACTATGCTGAGTACGAGAAAATAGAGGAGAAGTTAGCTGCACAAAAACAGCAAGAAAATCGAGATCTCACGATGAACGTGCACGATATACATCATTACTCAATATCTTATATATTGCTGGGCTCGGCATTGGTTGTCCTGTTCGTGTGGGTGGCGAGGAAGCTGCGCTGCTCCTTCATGAAGCGTGCTTCACCGAGCAACCAACCAAATGAAGACATCGAGATGCAGGAGATGCTGCCTGCAGCCAAGGCGGAGGCGGCCCCCACGCATCCCCAAGAAAAAACAACTTTTAATTTCAACTAATTTAAACTCTGTTAATTAAGTCTTTATATTATTTACATTTTTACTAACCTAACTTATTTTACTTATAACTTTCTTTTTATAATTTGTTTGTAATGATGGGCTCTTCTCTCGATTCGTTTATCTTTGGGGTTGGGAGTATGTACGGGCTTACGCCGCACATTTTTACCACCGACCTTACTGACCGAGTGAGCATCGGTACGTCTAATTTAGGTCGCGCGTCAGCACAATAAATTTACCTTTTTGTTGTAATTATTTAACTTTATGAGATTATTATCGGCTACGGTCGAGATAAGACCCATCTTACTTTAAACTACAACTTAACTAGCAACTAACTAACTTTAACGTAATAAAAGTGTAAAGTGACGGATTTCTTTCCTTTATCTTATCACATCTGAAACAACTTAACTTCAAGCCAGCAACTAACTTGACAACTACAACTTTTAACATCATCCTGTAAGAAGTCCGTGGTCAACTAAGCGGACCTCCTACAGTTACGATATTTATATTTGTTTACATTTAGAACTTGGCCGAAAACTTGCGCCTATAAAAATTGTACTTAACTATTAGTAGTTAGGCGCGTCTTCAAGTATAAACTTTTTAGATAAATTCGTATTTAAGTTCTTTGAGTACAATATTACTATTCCACATTATTTTATACATTGTTTTGCATGAGTTTACTTAATAAAGATATAAAATTAATTGTGTCTTACTTATTTGCATCCGATCCGGATCGATTTCCTGAAAATCGGATCGAAGGAAGGAATTCGATCCGATCCGTGGATAGGATCGTGGAATTACGATCCATTACGATCCGAAAAATCGGATCGACAATCCCGGATCGCGCATCCCTAACAAGTAGGCTAATATCGTGACCTTGAGCCCGTTCGGGGCGGGAGTGTCCGTTCTAGTAAGTTTTATATTTATTCCCCTTTTTCCATTCCGATCAACTGAACCGATAAACTGGATACTGAACAACTATTTTACTTCTCAACAGGTCAACTATTTGGTTGATCGGTTGGGATGTAAACGAATCAACTATCTTACTCTTATGCTAGTACGAAGAACGAGATCTCGTCCATGATTGGTTACATTACCGATACTACGCATAGGCCGCGCTTACATAGGAGTTTTAAGCCAGATAAATGACCCCATGGGCGGAGCGATCACTTTTCTTGTCCTTGTCACTTGTATGGAAAGTTGAAATAGAGGGAGCGCCATACTAGCTCGTTTCGGTGAACAGAGTATAGGCCTGTTTGCGTTTATTCCTATTCACGATTGATTATTAAAACATACATTTGCATCCGCAAAATGGACTAAATATAGGTATGATGTAATCCTTCAAGTTGTCCGGTTTGTTGTGAAGACAAAGTGACAGGCCGACACCTTTTTGTTAAAACGGGCGGAAAACCACAAAATTCACTTTTGACGTAGTTAAAAAAAATAAAAAACACGATTGCCCTGCCAAAAATAGTGACTTTATTTTAATGTGATACTACAAAATGGCGGATGACGAAAAAAGTTTTCAAGATGCCGTATTTTAATCCATTTGCATCGAGCTATTGTCAGTCTATTTCCCTGTTTTCATTTTAAAATCACATTAACCCTTAACTGAACAATCCTTCAGTGCTTTTATTTCAAAGAAATATGATAATCCAAGACTGTAAAAGTTAATTTTACTTACTGGGCGCATGCAGGTGAGCTATAGCCGAACATAGTCCATGGGCTAACGCGGCGTATTCCCGCCAAGTAACAGGCGTTTGTTGCACGCGATCCCTTAGTGTTTGAGTGCACAGCTCTAGGACTACAAGGCGGGAACGGCCGCAGTCCGTTAGAGAAGCTCGGGTGTCGCTACCTGGGAAAAAATGATTAAAATGGCGAATGAAAAAAGTGAAATCGTCTGATTTTTTTAAAAGGTAGGTATAAGCTCTTTTATCAATAGAAAAAAGGTTCAGGAAGTTTCGTGAAATAAATATTCTAAAAAAAAAATAATTACTTTGGTTTCGCAAAAGTACAGAAGTATAAGCAGAATGGAGATGATTCCTTAGCCACCCCACTACCTGTCACGTCACGACCAAAACATTTAAAAGGATCATGCCGCATTCTGGGCCATGATGCGCATTAACCATACATATCTGTGACAGACTCATGTCATGCCAAAAAGGGGTAGATAACAAAATGTCATATAATAGGAAAATGTAACCCCAAACGGCTCCTTGAGATTGAGATTTCTCTTTTTTCCCGCATTATATTTTAATGATATCATCATGGCCTAGCTTGTATAGTAAAATCGGCATAATCCTTTGACACGAAATATCAAAATTGTGTCAAAACCTTTTTTTAAATACATGTCATCTGCATTTTCATTCTGCTGTTACTTCCAAAGATTTAAATCGAAAGATGCGCCCTGTGCGTCTGAAAAGTGTCCACGTAATAATTGTCTTGTGTGAGTAACGTCTCACACGCACGACACATGGGCGCGCGCCGCTTCACTGGTAGGTACGTCTACATAAACTTGACCCCTAGTACGGACAACGGTCAGTTATTCAAGAGCTCAATCTTATCTGGCAGTTAACCAATGCTATAACGACGAAAAAAGAGACACAGTGTCATCTCGCTCACTCATATTGCAAATTGTAACCATTCGCTCTCTGTCACGGTAAAGAAATGTCTGTCATACAAACACGTGACGGACTCCATTTTAATTTGTTTATTTAATTAGAAACAGTAAAAATAATAATAAAAAATAATAATAATCATGTAATTACGCATGAAATGTGATTCCCTTGGATTTGTTTGTGTTTCTTGAGTTATTAGAACACTTTCTGAAGGCATTTTTGTAGGTTTACGAACCTAATTAGCTAAATCAAAGATGTATACGTAAGGTGCACCGCTCACTGCTTTCTACAAGCGACTGACACGGGAAGAGTGAGCTCACTCTTCCCAACGATGCCACATTTTCGGCCGCTATAGTAAGGCAAGGGCGCATCTTTCGATTTAAATCTTTGGTTACTTCCATACTTTTGCAAAGACGATGTTATTATAATTTTTTTAATTATTTTAAGCAACCACAAATTTTGCAACTTTTTCTATTGATAAAGGGATTATTAATAGAAAAAATTGCAGAATTTTTGGTTGCTTAAAAAAATTCTAAAAAAAAATAAAATAAGTTCGTCTTTGCTTATTCCTACCTATAAAAAAACGTTTCAGCCAATTTTTTTTCAGATCAAAAAGCAGCATTAAAGACTCATTGACTGCAACAGGACATCTACTCACCATAATACTTCAATATGTTAGAGTGAGAGAGATGAGGCAGCGCGTATATCGCCGCCTCCTTCTGCCACGCGTTTGCGTTCGAGTACAGTTTGACCGCGACGGGGGTCGAACCGAGACTGCCGCGCCATACGGACCCAAACTTGCCTTGACCTGCGAATTATAAATATATTTTTATAAAAAAAAAATTAAAACCAGCCAAGTGCGAATAGGAATCCCGCGCGAAGGGTTCCGTACCAAAAACAGCAAAAAAAAAAACAGCCAGTTAAATATTTATTTTATTGTTTTTAGTATTTGTTGTAATATAGACAACAGAAATACATCATCTGTGAAAATTTCGACTGTCTAGCTATCACGGTTCATGAGATACAGCCCGGTGACAGGCAGACGGACAGTGGAGTCTTAGTAATAGGGTCAAATTTTTATCAATTGGGTACGGAATCCTAAAAATGTAATAAAATATAAATTATCATCAGTTAAAGTGTGTTTGAATTTTACAGCTTAGATAGGCTGTCTCACTCACACTTTTAAACTTTTTTAAAGAATTGACAATTTATTTTTTGTGAATGTTTTAATAATAAAATAAATAAAGATAAAAAACCTTTTAATTCATGCATTAACAGTTTACATTGCAATATTCGTAACTTAGAAATGTTTTTTTTTTTCCATTAATTTGATTTCATTCATAGTTTTAATACATCGATGAAAAAAAGGACTGTTCCCAATGGATAGAAAAAAATCAGCTCACGCCTCCAACGTATATCCACTTCATACTTAGATTTTTATAAATTTAATATACATATTCATCTTACCTATGTGTTCTATCAAGGTCAAATTGTCCACACACAGGAGTCCTGTCGCCAGCGCGTCTGGACCGCTGCCCATCACGTCTCCTGCGAAAGATATGTTTTATCTTTAAATCATTTTTATTTAGAACATTTACGTCCAGGCCCAATAATTAATTCACAGATAGGGGTAGGCCCAATCCAGATTATTAGCTACGTAACAGTTGATAATAATAAAAAACCGGCCAAGTGCGAGTCGGACTCGCACACGAAGGGTTCCGTACCAAAAACGGCAAAAAAAAAATACGTTTGTTGTATGGGAGCCCCCCTTAAATATTAATTTTATTCTGTTTTTAGTATTTGTTGTTATAGCGGCAACAGAAATACATCATCTGTGAAAATTTCAACTTTCTAGCTTCATGAGATACAGCCTGGTGACAGACAGACAGACAGACGGACAGCGGAGTCTTAGTAATAGGGTCCCCTTTTTTATCCTTTGGGTACGGAACCCTAAAAAAGTAACGACAGTTGCTTATCAACTAATCTGGATTAGGCGTATCCCTATCTGTGAATTGATTATTGGATCTGGGGGTTAGAGGCATATTTTTTCTTAAAACTTAAAAATAAATGATAAAATTAAGCTGTAATACAACAATGTTTGTGGACATAAGCTTAATTTTTTTTGTAAACATTAACCCACTCTATGGAAAACATTTTTTCTGAAATAAAGATGTATTATTATTATTATTATTATTATAAGCTTATTTTACAACCTGTCCATCAGCCATTTTTGATGTCCCCACTGCCCCAAGCCTTCCTTATGGGTGGATAAGGAGGACGCGCCATAACCCACCACGCGGGCCCAATGCGGATTGGTGGGTATTAACGACTGCAAATGCAGCCGGGACCAACAGCTTAACGTGCCTTCTGAAGCACGGAGGAGTTCGCAATAGTAAATTTTTGGTCACCCATCCCATGATCGACCCTTGCGAACGTTGCTTAACTTACGCAATCGCTGGGCCAGGCGCTAAATCACTGCGCCACCGAGCTCCTCTCATCATCCGCCCCCTTATTAATAAACGAAGATTAAGTTTATATCTAGTTTAATAAATGCTTAGGAATATGACGCGTTGACACGTCAAACGCAAGGAGTTATTTTGCTAAGCCTTAGGTAAACCAGGTGTAAGCTAACTCTTTGCTTATTAATAAGGCCGTTTTGTAATAGACAGGTGTAAAAAACTTACTCTTTGTTTATTAATAAGGCCGTTTAAGTCTATTACAAATTAAGTTTTATAGAGCCCGCGACAGTATTGCCTACGTCATATTATTGTGATGGAAAATGACCTCACTTTAAATGTGGAGGTCATTTTCCAATATTGACGACTCTGTATGAAATATATAGGGAGAAAAAAGCAGCCCTTGACGAGTTTCTTGCCGGTTCTTCTCGTTACAAGGTCCCCCGCTTAGGGTTTGCGAACCGATGGCGTAGCTTCTATGACATTCACAAATGCTTGTAACAGCCTAGACTGAATAAATGAATTTAAATTTTGAATATGACATCACGATGAAATGCATGGCACACGGTCGGAAAAGTTGTGCTGAGCGAGGATCAGAAGATTAACGCAAATAAAATTGGCCGGAAGCTTGAGAAAATCTTCCACTTCCAGTCAAAATTTTAAGATTATATTTACGTGATGTGACATCAGTAAGAGACCCGTGTCATCATTTAGTTTTCAATTTCAAACATAAATCTGTCAGTTCTGAAATGACTAAAAAACAAAAAATTAAAGTTTAAGGTATTCCGGCCATTTCAGAACTGACAGACTTATGTTTACTCTCTCTATGATCAAAACTTTAAGATAATATTTACGTCATGTGACATCAGTAAGAGACCCGTGTCATCATTTAGTTTTCAATCATAGAGAGAGTAAACATAAATCTGTCAGTTCTGAAATGACTAAAAAACAAAAAATTAAAGTTTAAGGTATTCCGGCCATTTCAGAACTGACAGACTTATGTTTACTCTCTCTATGATTGAAAACTAAATGATGACACGGGTCTCTTACTGATGCCACATGACGTAAATATTATCTTAAAATTTTGACCGGAAGTGAAAGATTTTCTCAAGCTTCCGGCCAATTTTATTTGCGATAATCTTCTGATCCTCGCTCAGCACAACTTTTCCGAACGTGTGCCATGCATTTCATCGTGATGTCATATGACGTAGGCAATACTGTCGCGGGCTCACGGACTATTAAGTTAGCAAACGAATAAAATGTTAGCCATTTGAATAGAGGAGCTGCCCTGCCCCTCTAACTAAAGTAACACTTACGTCGGTCGTTATCGTTTCGATTATAAAAATGTATGGATTTGACGTTTTATAAATCGATTGTTAACGAAACCTAATATCAATCCCATACATGTTTCGAAAGCAAACCGATATGCAGTTCTAGGATTAATGGATGTATTAGTCACGTCGGATAGTAGGTATATGTTTTTGACACAATGTGGCAAACAAACATAGCACAGATTTAAAACAAGTCCTCCTCCTTAGCCATCCTCTTGCAGTACAGCTTCCGTACGATCGCCACAGTGACTAGTATAGCGGCACCCGCTAGTATCACCGACGACGCCACAACGTGCGATATAATTACATACATACATTGTTAGATTTTGTCACAATATAGTTACTCACCTTTCTCCACCTGACCCGCTAGACTCGTCTCCTGCTTGTCTACTACAGTCTTCTTGCAGTGCAGCTTCCGTATGAGTGTCACAGTGACTAGTATGGCGGCGTCCGCTAGTATCGCCAACGACGCCAACATACATTGTTAGATTTTGTCACAATATAGTTACTCACCTTTCTCCACCTGACCCGCTAGACTCGACTCCTGCTTGTCTACTGCAGTCTTCTTGCAGTGCAGCTTCCGTATGAGTGCCACAGTGACTAGTATGGCGGCGTCCGCTAGTATCGCCAACGACGCCAACATACATTGTTAGATTTTGTCACAATATAGTTACTCACCTTTCTCCACCTGCCCCGCTAGACTCGTCTCCTGCTTGTCTACTACAGTCTTCTTGCAGTGCAGCTTCCGTATGAGTGCCACAGTGACTATTATGGCGGCGTCCGCTAGTATTACCAACGACGCCAACATACATTGTTAGATTTTGTCACAATATAGTTACTAACCTTTCTCCACCTGCCCCGCTAGACTCGTCTCCTGCTTGTCTACTACAGTCTTCTTGCAGTACAGTTTCCGTATGAGCGCCACAGTGACTAGTATGGCGGCGCCCGCTAGTATCACCGACGCCGCCACGTGCGAGTAGTTAGGGCCAGGGTTGGAGGTTTTCATGGTGGATTCCGCTTTTACTGTCACTGCTTCTTCTCGTAGTGACACTGTGTAAGAAACATGGGGTAAATTAAAGTAAATATAAACACACATGGGGTAAATTAAAGTAAATATAAACACAAATAGATGGCGATAAGTTGAAGAGGATGTTAGAGACACTTAAAAATGTTAACAATTATTTTAGTGATTTTTTATTATAATTAGTCGAAAGACTGTATTTACAGTAGAGAAATATTGATATTGGCTAAACTTTAAACAGTTTACTTACTATCACTCATTTCAATATCTTGCTTAATAGTTATTTATGCAACTGTACTATAACGAGGGGTATTAAAACACGAATGTGGGTTCGTGTTTTAATTCGGCTTCGCCTCGTGTGATAAAAGTATCACATGAGTGTTTTAATACCTAATTGTGTACAGTTGCATACAAGACTTTATCTAAACCCATGATATGTATCCTCTATAAAGGTTTTGACTTTGTCTTTGACTTTCCTCTCCCTCCTCGTCATTATTTCTTCCGCAAGAGTGTTATAATGTTGTACTGAATTTCATAATGCGTTGGTCGCGCGTGGGCGCGCGGCGCTGCAGGCCCAGCTCTCGCTCGGGATATTGTAATGATGGCAGTAAGCTAACTGTTTCAGAACCCCTTACAGAGGATTTGAAGCATGGGTGTAGATAAAATATATTTTACATCATACTTGCTCGGTAACTAAGATTTACTTATATAGTATGAGGCTGTGTAAGAGGGCATGTGCAATACAGTGCATTGTTTAGATAGAACGTTCCATTTTCAAATCACTTTACAATTCAAGGATGGTGAATGCTTTAACTGTAAAGTTACTTTTCAACACACTTGCTCGTAAAGTGAGCCCTAATACATCGCTTTTAGGGCCATAAACCGAGCTATAACAAACGCGTGCAATAATATATAAAACACTAGTTTGTTATAGAATTATCCCTACAAAGTTAAATTAGTACCTTACTGCAAGTTCTATGCGAGTAAACACAGCATTTCCAATTTAACCGGGTAATACAGTTATTTTTTTTAGTAACAACAAAGAGGTTTTATGCCGCTGAAAATTCATATACATTTTTGGAATAAATAAATATGTAAGTCGCTAATTAAGTCAAACAAATATTTATTATTATTAAATTAATAATTATTTACAATATTTTGTTATAAAATATTAAAATATGTGCATTTTATCACTTAAAATTACAATTTTGAAGTAGGCTGTATGCTCACCTAACCCCTTTGTTCGCAAAATATTCTTGCATTGGGCGTGTGAAAAAAACAAAAAAAAACCTGCGCGCCTTTTCCCATAATTTTCATATTTTGTTTATGTCGTATTTGTTGCTGTGTGGTAAATTATTTTATTTTTTCCTCGCAAATGTGTTGAAAAACGTCGTATGAAACTCGTGAGCTCTTGCTTATTGCACACTCGGCTGAGTTACGCCCTCGCCTGCGGCTCGGGCTGCAACCCACAGCCTTGTGTGCAATGAGCAACTTAAGCTAACTTGTCTCATAATGTACTATTACAATTCAAGCATTAAAAACTCCTTAGTGAACCAATCTCTTTTCTTTTATTATAAACTGACGAAACTTTTGGCTGAAAAAAAAACAATGAAAATGGCGGCATTTAATTTAAGTTCAAGCTAGGTATGCAAAATTCTGCAATGCAAGAACAGCTGATTTTTTTTCGTGATTTCGAGGTTGGTCCCATAATGAAAGTTGTTCAGTTTAATGGTCTGATCAACCCAAGATCAACCCCACGAGTTTTCAATGAAATAACCCTTTAACGTTTTATTTTTATTTTTGTTTTAATGTTTTTGTTTTTATTTTTATTACCTCGCATGAATGATGTAAAATAGTATGCTTACCTCGGTTGTAAGTAGCTATTACACCCTCGAACTCTATTCGCCCTCGCTCGCTACGCTCGCTCGGGCGTCTAAATATCTCGAGTGCACTCGATCCATTAGCGCCCTTTGCGAGCTGCGCTCGCACGGGCGCCAAATTGGATCTTGTTCTGTAATAGCTCACTTACATCCCTTGTGTAACAAACTACTAGTAATGCAGATTTTACATTTCATAATAAAGAATAATATCTTAAGAAGCACTGAAGCACATATTGCAATGTTACCTAAACAATAAACTTCCAATGTAAAAAAAGTTCAAGGTATAAATCTAAAATTCATAAACCACCAATATCAAAAAGTATTTGGTCAATAAGGTCTAAAATTGAATATATTCACTACAGTTACTATCGCTACGTTAGTATGAGCGAGACGAATATATTTTATCCTCTAGAACATGGGTCTCCAAACTTTTTAGCATAAGAGCCAGACTAACTCCTTCACGAAATCCCAAGGGCCAGCTAGCTACCTCATCCTACCAACATACTGTAAATTACAGTATTGTTAGTACGATCTAGCCTGCTTTCGCGGGCCGGATTGTTGGTGCTCGTGGGCCGGATGTGGCCCGCGGGCCGTAGTTTGGAGACCCCTGCTCTAGAAAAAAGAAATCTATTGATTCAAGTTCGACCTTTAAGGCTCCGTTATGCGAAAACATTTGTCTATGTCTTTTTCTTTACGTGTAAGAGTATGGAAAATAACCTCACTTCTGCACTTTTTCGATGTTTATCGTTGTTTTTTTATTATTATCTTTAGCACTATTTCTTTCTTGAATTTCAGCATTTGCACAGTACATTAAAGTGTATATTGATGTAGAATTCAATACGTTTCCGCTATTATTTACGCCAAAAATATGACCCACGACAAGTGCTTTTGATGATATTCTAATTTTATTTACAATCATCTGTGAGGTTAAAGGCCTGGGCACACCGGCTGCGTAGACACGCGCGTAGTGACGCGCAGCAAAGATACGTGCGTGTTCGGTGTGACGTCCACTAAGGAATGCCATTGAGTACAACGTCACGAGCTGCAATGCGTGGGGTTACGCATCAGTCTATGTGTTACGCAAGCGGTGTGCCATGTCTCAAGTTTCAGACATTACAACGTCATGGTACGTCTACTTGCACGCTTACGCTTACGCATACGCTTACGCATCCGGTGTCTTTCGCAATTTATACGCAATTTAATACTTGTAGCTACTAGATAATCTCTTTAGCTTGTCGTATTTTTTATTGTGGCTACAGCTTTACGTTTTCTATATAAAAATATGGCCCGCGCAAACCATGTTTTCCTGTCATGGACCCTTAATTTATTTAATTAATACTCACAGAAATCAGCGTTGCAGTATGTCCAAGTGCAGCAACAGAATAAAGTGCTCTGCATTTGGTCGATCGGCGTGCACTTGTTCTGACTGTCCCGTTGCGACGAGTGCCAACAACCTGTTGGTATAGAATATAGATATTAGATATAAGTACTATGTACAGAAACGTGGTCGCTAACTATGGGTCTCATAAGGAGGCTCAACGTCACCCAGCGTGCAATGGAGAGAGCTATGCTCGGCGTTTTCCTGCGTGATCGAATCAGAAACGAGGAGATCCGCAGGAGAACTAAAGTAACCGACATCGCTCGAAGGATTGCTCAGCTGAAGTGGCAGTGGGCTGGACACATAGCGAGAAGAACTGATGGCGGTTGGGGCGGAAAGGACCGCGCACCGGACGACGCTGCGTGAGTAGGCCCCAGACAAGGTGGCCCGACGATCTGGTGAAGGTCGCGGTGCGCCGCTGGATGCGGGCAGCGCAGGACCGAGCGTCGTGGAGATCCTTGGGGGAGGCCTATACCCAGCAGTGGGTGTTGTGCGGCTGATATGATGATGATGATGATGACAGAAAGGACCCCGCCCCGCCCTACAATCAATAAGGGATTATCAAAATGACAAAAAAGTGTAGGCTCGATAGATGGCGTTGATGAACAGGCAAGTGTCAACTGTAGAAAACGGAATAAAAAAACAATTCACTTTTACAAAGCCAATTTTGACACTTCCATCATCGCCATCTAGTGAGGCAAAGAGTTACTATTTTATGTTTTTAAATGACACTAGGAAAATCCCTCGCCTCATTAGCTCATCTCACCTGCTCACCCTGGTAGTTTGTATGCAGAATCGTATGCTCGTTTAGGCGTGTTAGCGTGTAAGCCAACTGTCATTTCGATATTCAAAGCAATGCGTCATAGTCGTGTTTGTCAACTGTCAACTTATTTTGATATTCAAAGCAATACATCATAAATTCTTAGTCGTATTTGTAAACTGTTAACTTATTTTGATATTTTCGAAGCAATATGTCATAACTTTTTAGTCGTGTTTGTCAACTGTCAACTTATTTTGATATTCAAATTCAATCCAAGCAATGCGTCATAATTTTTTAGTCGTGTTTGTCAACTGTCAACTTATTTTGATATTCAAAGCAATATGTCGTAACTTATTTAGCAAAAAGTTCGAATTATTTATTGTATTGAACGCCCGCCGCTCATACAGTACAAATTGCATGGTAGCCTTAGTGCTCGTTTACGGAGACGCGGGGCGTCAGGCGGCGCGTGCGACGGGGCCTCTCGCGGCGCGTCGGACGTTTTTTGTGTTTACGGAGAGGCGGCGCGTGAAGCGGCTCTTAGCATCGCACGCGTAAACACAAACATATGGCACTATATGATGCTGTTTATAGAGACGCGTCGCGTGTGGCGTGGCGTCGCCCGCGACGTTGCCCGCGGTGAATCTTCAAACGGCTAGCGATGCACGCGACGGGCCCCGCTGCGGCGGGCGGGGGCGGCGCTCAATCAAATCGACTAATTTTAGTTTTAGTTTAGCGAGAGACAGAAGGTTCCGCCGGCCGCGGGAATCGCTTCATCGAGAGTTGCCGTCGCGAGCGCCGTCACGGGCGCCGCCCCATTTCAAGCAAACGCGTGTAAAATCGCCTCTCCGTAAATACACTCATACAACGCCATATGTTTGTATTTAGTGCGGGCCGCGCCGCCGCACGCGACGCGCGACACCCCGCATCTCCGTAAACGAGCACTTAGACTTACACACACAGTTGCGCGTGTACAAAAAGTCATCTGATGTCATCTGTTTATAACTGTTGTTGGTATTGACTTATTAGCCAATGCCCAGTTTTTGTGCTCTTCTATAATATAGATGGATAGAGTACTTGTAGTGTAATGTTATTACATTTATTAGATTATTAACGAATTTTGCACACCTAGTAAGGTTGAATATGGAGAGCCAAAATTTTCTCTACATCACATTTATTGTAATCCACCAATAATCACGCAAATAAATGATGTATTAGAAAGAACATTACCTTGACCGAGAACCGTGACATTCCCGTCTTGGTGGCGATGCCAGAGAGCGTAGCATGTCGCCTTGGCGTCAGTACACTGCTCCACCAGGGATGTCTCGCCGTTTGGAAGGACCGCTTCGGATATCACTCCAATGTCTAAAATAAAAGCACAGAATATAAATTGTACTAAACTTAAAGAAGCCCATCCGCGTGAGGACAATCAAATAATAAGCTACTCTCGTTGCACGGCAATAAAGTACAATTTCAAATTGCTCAGTGCTACGTGCTTACTAATAAGGGGTCCCGGGTTTGATTCCCAGAGGGGATACAATTTGTACTCGGTTTGGTTGGTGGTAGGGCTTATTTCAAGTCCGCCTAGCTAGCTACCACCATCTTGCCTAAGTCTGACGATATAACAATTTAAAAAAATAAATAAATTTAAAAAAAAATTAAAAACACAACTGCCCTTCTAAAAACAAACTATAAAGTTAAATAACAAGTGTCATTGCAGTCGGGGGACCGTTTTGTGGAACAATGTTTTAATCGAAGAGATCCCCCGACTGCAATGACATGAAAACGGTCAGGTCAGAGCCAACAAAGTTGCAACACGCTAGGTGGCGCTAAAACCGTGCACGGAGCCAATACCCCCCTACAAATAATTAGCACCAGAGAAGAAAAGAGACAAAAGAAGAACAGGAATTAAGGCCCATAACTTAGGAATTAATTATTCTAGTATCTAAAACCATGGCAACTATTAACCACCATTTTAATTGAACATTATAATAGTAAAACCTTAGAATAATAACACCTAGAACGATAGTTCTCTACAAAGCGCACTGTCAAAAGTGAGGCAACTAAAACAGCCAAAATGGCTTCGTTTTCAGATTGTTAATCTACATTATTTCCTAATCATACTGAATTAGTACAAAACAGTTTCAATTTTCTTACATTTATAAGACTAGTTACTATATTATTGGGTTTCAGTTATGATTAGTTAACGTATGAAGGATATAAATTTGAAAACTAAGCCATTCTGGCTCGGTATTAGTTGCCTCACTTTGCATACGAGGACACTTCTAGGTGTTATTATTCTAAGAGTAAAACATACAAACCATGACTATTGTTCTCCACCACCATTTGTGCATTCTTCTCATCTTCATAAGAGGGAGTTGCACTTAACGAAACTTTGTGTAGTTTATACAAACATTGTATCGGAGGGCTGGCCGTTGTGACCAAATTCTTTTCTTTACTTTTCACATTAGTCGGTAATCCGTTCTTCACATTACTGGACACTTTGCTTGAGGTACTGGACGCTATAACCTTGCTCTCATGAGAACCGAGTTCTGAGTCAACAAACTCATCCAAGGCTTTTGTTTTCGAACCCGTGAAATCGGTACTAATGCCTAAACTCCGCTTTTTAATTCGAGGTATTATCCTGTAGCTCTGTACCTCATGATCTCCAATCAAATTTGAATTTGGAATACTTCTTTTTCTTCTCAAACTTTTTGGCTGCACCGGCCCTAAGAATGGCGAATGTGAAAAGCTTTTATCTGACCAGTATAAAATACTCCTTTTACTTTTTGGGTGATGTTGTGTAGGCCAATACAAATCTTGCAGGTTATTCCATTGTATGGTTCTTCGGTGGTGATATTTAGTGAAAGTTCTTACATAATGTGATGGTTTAGAATAGTGTATGCCAATCTTGAAGTTTTGAGACTCTTGAGGTCGTGAAGTGAGAACTTTAGCAGTGAATATAAACAAAAATAACACTATACATTTCAGTAATGGTGTCACTCTTTGAGAGAGAATACTTTCCATCATTTTGAATGTCTAAACTTTTTCTTTCTACATATTTACATAAAAAAGAAGTGTTTACTGCATGCATGTAATTTAGATCCTAGCAACCAAATCAATGCAGATTTTATTGATTTTCACATCGTCTTATGCCAATGCAGTGTAGTATTCGATTTTAACACGTTTATCTAAGCACACGCACCGTAAATACTGAAATTTGTCGAATTGCGACGTTAAAAGCATGAAATTATAACAAAATTTAACATTGCACGGTCACCAAGTTTTCGTCTTTTTATTTAATGTCGTCCTCACTTTTATAACTTTTTGAACAATGTTGCAGGTAGAAAAGATAGCGAAGAAAGATATTATTGACAAATTTTAATTTCTAGAGCTCACTCAAGATAATAAATCTAGAAAAACGAAAAATCAATATATGTTGACAAACACAGATAAATTCCGTTTTCAGACATTTTGATAACGTTCCGGTTTACGCAACGAAGTTAGTGTCCATGAAAAATAATAAAGTTAAAAACCATTTTATTTTATGATTCACCTATCTTTTTTGTTTAATTTAAACACAAATGAAACGTTGTCATTTGTTGGGTGTTGGTTGGGCGATTACCACGGAGTTATTAAGTCGGCACCCTGATTATCTAAAAAGAAACTATTTAGCGACCGGTTTCATTCCACATACATTGCTACTTTTCTTTGGTATGTTTTTTTTTAATCCAAAAAGAAGTAGCAATGGATCACTATCATCTGTGAACTGCAACCGGTCGCTAGGTGGTTTCTAATTAGATAATCAGCCCGCGGGTCTCCTGCGGCTAATTTTCAACAAAACATGTTGAAAAAACATTATTTTTAAAACATGTTTAGCATAACCGCACGTCCGCTGCGCCTAGGTTTTGTTTTGAAAACATTTTTTGTTAGAAAATTTGCGACCAATCACGGCTCAGTTTCAAAAATGAGTTCCGACGAAGAAGACGTCGTCAGTCACAGCCCGTGACTGTGGTTAAACTGACAGCAAAACCTACCGTGTAATGGCTACCTTATACTTTGCCACCCAAAGTAGCGGTCTTTCTCTGAGTAACTCAATTAAAAATAAAGTACTCTCCTTATTCCACTCCATCACTACAATTACACGAATCACACAATGGCACACGAACGCAGGCGAGACGTCTGCATCTAGTGAGCGCTAACACAAAATGAGTTACTTCCCCTCCCCGCAGGCGAGAGCGGGGGATGTTTTCCGTTCGTCGCGGCAAACATGTTTTGTGTTTTTGCAAAACAAAACTCATAGGCCACGCCCCAAACATGTTGAGAAAACATTGTTTTGATGTTTGAAAACACAAAAACACGGCGCAGGAGACCCGGCCTTAGCCTTCTGGAATGCATTCTTGACTGCTGTTTGTGCTGTCTGGCTGGTCTGTGGCTGTCACTGTGCTGTCAACTTGCAAGGAATTTCTGACATGAGACGTCACTGTCAGTCATTTTATCTGTCAAATTTGTAGCAAATAATTGTGGGGATTATTTGCTTGCTGTGCTTAAAATATTTAAAAAACTCTAATTTTAAGTAGCGCTACATTATTTTCTCTTTTGGTTTATTCAGTGTATTCTATCTTAACCACAAAACAGTGTCGAAAATGTCGTTCGCGGCGGCAAATGAAGAGATAGATGAAGCGAAAGAACGGGCTCATTTCATTGCGGTTGTTACCGCTTTCAAGTATTATAAGTAAGTAAATCTTCACACTAATCCACTAAATAATATAATCAGATATCATTATTGATGATAGATACTGATTTTGTCGTGATAATTGTGATAAACATCGATATTCACCACATAGCAACAGGTCTTTGAGTGATCTGTATTTACTGATATAATTAACCTATTTTGCTTCAACAATGGGCTTTGTTTAGACCCCTCACACGTGCGCCTTATTGACCCTAATTCCCTTAGCCATTAGGCCGTTTTTGCCATTGTTTCTGTCATCAATATATTGGTAATTTGTATGTTATTCTATTGTATGACTTGTAGAAACAGGAAAATTCATGTAGGTACCTACTCTCAGTTGTATCTCGATTATGGTCCTTAAGTATAAAGTAATAAGGATTTAGAAATAATCTTGATATTATTGCATATTTACAAACTTGATGTTATTTAAAAGACTGCCCATTTTTTTAAAAGTCATATATTAATTTTTCCTGTTCTGTTTATGTTCCAGTTAATTTTCATGTTAGTTTATTTTATTGAAAATATTTTTCATTTCATTTTTAAGTTAAACTAGAACTCAATTCAAGTGTGTTCAGATTTTTAGATGAATAGATAAAATATTAAACTTTGGGACATGTTTATTTTATGAAAATAATCGACCTTGTAGTTAATTTTTAAGAAATTTAACTAACAATGGGATAGAATTGTTATGAAATTATGTGTCAAGCAAGTAATTTATTTGAAACTTATCTAAAAGCAGAGAAACTGGTTCAAATTCAGTGTTGCCACTCACACAAACAAGTTATCTTTGAAGTGTTGGTTCTCCGTCAAGGATTGACTGAGCTGTGATCTGATGATGGCTATCCAGGGAGCAGGGAGTGAATGAAAAAGATTCAGATCACTACACACACCCAACTGATCTGATCAGCATTCTAAGAGATATAAGGATATGTGTAAATAAAAACGTGAAATTATCCTAAAAAATGTATGGAAATACTGAAACTGTAACCTCTGATCCTTCTATCTCATAAAATGCTGATCAGTTCAATTGGGTGTGTATAGCGATCTGAATCTCCTTCATTTACTCCCTGGATGGCCATCATCAGATCACAGCTAGCTCAATCCTTGACCGAGAACCAAGGCATCAAAGTTACCTCGTTTGTATGAAAATCAACTGGCGTCTTTAATATTCAAAATGTTAAAACAATTTTACATATACTACACTAGAATAGCTTTACATTTTATCTGAGGTTATATTTAAGTTTTTTGTGTTTTGTTAAATAAAATATAATTTGAAAAAATTTATAGGGTTTTACAATGGAATTGTGTGTATAAATATCCATATTCTTTCCTTTAATATGCACTATTCTAACCTATTCCCCTATTCTTTTATTTATATTAAATTTCGCCCAACTCAAGTTGCCTAGAAGAGATTGCTATTTGTAGTACCTACCTATTGTGTGTATTCTTTTGGCGTGACATGGTACTTAATGGTACAATCAGAGACGAAAGTCGCTAAAACACTTTTGTGCTCTTGTCATAGCCACTTTTTTTGATCTTCATCATGCAGTTTAAACATTAGATAAAAGCGACTTTCGTTGCTAACAGTACTAAGTATTTAGCAAAGAGTAAAATATATACGGAAGTATGTATTCAGAAAAAACAGACTAATTTGTTCAGTTTCTAAGGCATCCATTACACTGTAGGTTTTGCTGTCAGGGCTGTCAGTTTAACCACAGTCACGGGCTGTGACTGACGATAAGAAGCGATACACACCGGATGCGTAAGCGTATGCGTAAGCGTGCACGTAGACGTACCATGACATTGTAATGCCTGAAACTTTATGAGACATGGCACACCGCTTGCATAACGTACGCGTGCACGTAGACCGATGCGTAACCCTACGCATTGCAGCTCCCATGAGACAAACAGGCTGCGTACCAAAGGCCAAAATGGCGAACGAACCCCAATTTATGATGTCACACAAACATCGATATCTTCCAAATAACTTCGGCTTATCACTCGCGAGCAAAAGCATGGAATCACAGGCCTATTTTCATACAAACGAGGTAACTTTGAAGCCTTGGTTCTCCGCTAAGGATTGACCTAGCTGTGATCTAATGATGGCCATCCAGGGAGTAAATGGAGGAGATTCAGATCGCTACACACACCCAACTGATCTGATCAGCATTCTAAGAGATATAAGGATCAGAGTTCTCAGTTTTAGGATTTTCATACATTTTTATGCTAATTTCGCGGTTTTTTTAAACATATCCTAATATCTCACAGAATGCTGATCACATCTGTTGGGTGTGTATAGCGATCTGAATCTCCTCCATTCACTCCCTGGATAGCCATCATCAGATCACAGCTAGGTCAATCCCTGGCGGAGAACCAAGGCTTCAAAGTTACCTCGTTTGTATAAAAATAGGCCTATGATTCCATACTTTTGCTCGCGAGTGTAGTACAACACGAAATTCCTTCGATTTATCTGTTTTAAGTTGAAGCTCGGCAGATCCGTCGAAGTTCGAAAAGTTAGCCGGTAGGCTCCTGGCTGTTATTGATAGTAGAATTCCATCGCCCCTTCGCTTAGCCAGACAGACCTCTAGCCGAAGTAGAGGTCGCTACTTGTATACATACGTGTTTTTTCCAGGATGGAACGGTACGATTTTTTGACATCGTTGCATATAAAAATACTGGCTTCTGCCCGCGTCTTCGTCCGCGCGGAATATTCGAGAAAATCCTTAAGGAAGCTTTAACCAGAATAAATAGTATTCTATGTTTTAATTTCATCAAAATCAGATCAGCCCTTTTTACGTGACTAAGCGAGTCTCCACTAAGCGCGCTGCCCTCCTTTTCCACTCCCCCTCCTCACTCTCCCCTATTAATTTTTAATGTTCTGCCTAAACACAAAATTTGAATATCCTAGCTTCGTAACCGAGGGACTTTCATTTCATACAAACTTCCATCCCCTATTTCAACCCAGTTCACGATAAAAGGTTACCTATGTCCTTTTTCAAGCTGTACTCTATCTCTGTACAAAATTTCATCAAAATCGCTGCAGTAGCTTAAGCGTGAATGCGTAACAGACGGATGGACGCATTTTGCCTTTGAGATAGCTGCATTTCAGCAAATTTCGCAAGGGTTGATGATAGGATGGGTGACTAATGCCGAAATTAGACGGGTCATCAAAAGTGCTTCATTTTAGATGAATAGTGACCAGTGAACGACTTTTTGTATTTAGACACTAAATGTAAAATGAATGTAGTATTTCTCATTTCTCTCAAAATTTCGCAGCAACAGATTTAAGGGTTAATTAAAGAGAAAAAAAATTGCTTGCATGTACTGCTTGTATGCATGTAGCATGATGCGGGTTGACAAAAGTCTAAAAACGAAAAATAAAGGCATTTTTATTACCGACTTCAAAAGGAGGGAGGTACTCAATTCGACCCGTTTTTTTTTTTTGTTTTTTGTATGTACACCGATTACTCGAAGACGGCTGGACCGATTGAAATGATTCAAACGTTATTACATTAGGTAAACTCCCAAGTTGGTCCCATTTTTAAAAATTTTGAAATCGGTTCAGTACTTTTCAATTAATCTTGAAAAAAGCACGAAAATAGTATGATTTTGTGTGAACTACCTCGATGATCAGTCGTATAACTTCTTTGTTTATGAACGGAATAAGATAATTATTTTTTTGTTGGAAAAGGGATATCTTAAGTGTAGTTCTTTAACCGACTTAAAAAAGGAGGTTCTCAGTTTGACCCGCATATATGTATGTTTCTCCGCGATTAACTCACGTTTGGCTGAGCCGATTTTAATTTCTACCTAAATAATATACCTACACTACCTAATACAAAAGGTACCTACACTAAAAATAAAAAATAAAAAATTGTTTAAAAAAACAAAAAACAGACTTCAAAAAACCAACCTCTAAAAAGCAAGAAATAATATTCGTAATAATAAAACACGTCTATTGAAGTCGGGTGGGGCTTTTAGAATAAAAAAAAGGGATTTGTACTCCAGCCCCACCCGACTTCAATAGACGTGTTTTATTATTACGAATATTATTTCTTGCTTTTTAGAGGTTGGTTTTTTGAAGTCGGTTTTTTGTTTTTTTAAACAATTTTTAAAATAAACACTAATAATAATAATAATAATGTCCCGACCGTATTCGGTCGGCACTGTGTACACGCTTCATTTATTGTTCATTTCCGATGCGATGACCGATGCCCGATGAAAGCGCACTGCCGTCTAGTGACTTTCATCGAAAAGGCGCATCGCGATGAAAGATGAATCTACATAATTAGACACTTCATTTTCGATGCTTCACTGCGATGAAGCATCGAAAATGAACGGAAAATGACCCGTCTAATTTCGGCATAACAAGGTAAGCGCTCATGGCGGAACTTGACAGACTGATCTTACTCGATCGCGTTTGTTAAGCAACGCTCGGTCCGGTCAGGTGTCGGATGGGTGACCGTTAAAGTGGCATTACAACTGAGCGCTTCCGTGTTTCGGAGGGCACGTTAAACCGTCGGTCCCGGCTGTTGTCATCTGATAACAGTCGTTAAGCCAAGTTAGAGGCCTTACAGGCGGCTTGATAGACTCTAACACCAGAGGTGGCCACTAATCCTCATTCTAATAGGAAGGAAGGATAACAATGTTATCTCGAGCCCTTCCGTGCTTCGAAACGCACGTTAACCCATGGGCTCCGGCTGCATTTTCATTCATTAACAATGAAACGGACGGGCCATAACCCGCGTGGGTTATGGCCCGTCCTCCTTATGCACCCATAAGGCTGCCTGTCCATTGACGCGGAGCGAGGTGGCGGAGTAAAGAAACGAGGAAATATTAACCAATAGGATTGCGGTGCGAAGATTTTATGTCATCCTATTGGTTAATATTTCCTCGTCTCTCAGCTCCGCCGCCTCGTTCCACGTCAATGGACAGGCAGCCTGAGGAATTCCGGTGCCCCAGCAATGGGGACATTAAATATGCCTGATGATGGTGGTGACCATTGTGCGGAAGAAGTAAGCCCCATCAGCGTTTGTTCGTCTGGGCGTATGATGAAGCGAAAGTAAAACTAATATCATTTATACGTTTTCTTTAGCTTATGTTTAAATTATCACATTTATCAACACTACTTACTAACCTAACCTAACCCAGAATTAGTAAATGTTTACCAAATCTTCTTAGGCGGTTTAGGATTTGGTGATCTTTTACTGATTTTGGAGAATAAAATGTATTGTTGGTATCTTAAGGGTCCATGATAGGAAAACATGGTTTGCGGGAGTCATATTATTTTATTGAAAACTTAAAGTAGCCACAAAAAAAATACCACAAGCTAAAGTGATTCTCTAGTAGCTACAAGTATTAAATTGTGCATAAACCTCACAGATGATTGTAAACAAAAATCAGAATATCATCAAAAGCGCTTCCGTAGGGTCATATTTTTGGCGTAAATAATAGGGGAAACGTATTGAATTCTACATCAAAATACATTTTAACGTACTGTCTAGTTAGCTCAAGATAATGATGAAAAAACAACGAAAAACATCGAAAAAGTGCAGAAGTGAGGTTATTTTCCCTACTCTTTACATGTAAAGAAAAAGACAGAGACAAATGTTTCCGCATAACCGAGCCTTTAGTATTAATTTCCTTTTTTCTTTCCAGGCTATGCAGTCTCGACCGTATCCACAAATCAGAGAAAATAATATCAACATTACCTCTCACACACCAACGTAGACTCGAGAAATACAAGTCATACATCACGAAATTCAAAAAATGTCTGGATATAAATAACTATGTAGTCCATATGATAATAAAAGACGTCGATACTATGTTTGAGAATGTTGACCATAGTAATACCATGGATATTAATACAAATGGAACGGAGAGTTTTGGATGCAATTATAATAATTGTGCTATATCTTCACAGAACCAGCATAAAATGCAGCATGACGTGGAGAAGGTACCTATCGAATTCATCACCATTACATTTACTATCACCGTCAATTGGTAATGCGCCTGGCGGCCATGATTTTTACCTCAAAAACGAAAAACAATTGTAAAATTTTTAAATACCTAGACCCCATATTATTGATAATAATAATTCAATAATTAATATATACACATCAACTTTGTCTAGGGATACAGGTGTTATTTTCATACAAACGAGGTAACTTTGAAGCTTTGATTTTCTGCCAGGGATGTACCGTGCTGTGATCTGATGATGGCCATTCAGGGAGTGAATGGAGGAGATTCAGATCGTAATACACACCCAACTGATCTGATCAGCATTCTAAAAGATTAATGGGTCAGAGTTCTCAGTTTGAGGATTTCCATACATTTTCATGATATTTTCGCGGTTTTTTTAAACATATCCTTTACGTTTTGAGAATGCTGGTCAGATCAGTTGGGTGTGTATAGCAATCTGAATCTCCTCCATTCACTCCCTGGATAGCCGTCATCAGATCACAGCACAGTACATCCCTGGCAGGAAACCAAGGCTTCAAAGTTACCTCGTTTGTATGATAATAACACCTGTATCCCTAGACAAAGTTGATGTGTGTATTAGATTACCAATTAGAATTTACTTGTTTCATTACATTTTTAGTTGCGGATCACGTTAACATGGACGTTAATGTGACAAGGTTCCAGCGCATTACCAATTGACGGGGATTAATACAACCCATTATAGTCAGTATTGGACCGTTGTCATCGGAAAAACTGTTGCCCATTTTCTGATCCACGTGTTTAGATCTACTATCCTTGTCATCATGGGAGGATCTACAGATATTTTCAGGGGGAGCTGGCCTCCAGTTCTGAGGCAAAGCTAGGAGGGGGGATGCTAGAGCAAATATATCAGGTTTTTTTTCTCTGGGATGGGCACCAGACTGTTCTGGGGTGTTCTTTAAAAACATTCAATTTTTGTTAGCCTATCGCTTCGATACCCTATTGACGTGGTTAGGGTTATTTCGCTCATTGAAAGCATAGTAGCATTGACATACTCGTATTGTTAAAGTTTAGTTTTCTGAGTCAATTTGATACCATCTTCTTTTGTAGTTCGATTCCGAATAATAACAACGACACTTCATAATCGCAGCTTAAATCTTTTTACAGCTTTTACATCTTGAACTAAAATTATATTGCTATTATAGGAGTAAAACCTAATTTTATCTTTTATATTTTTTTGAATAAATATTTAACTTTTTTATCAATTTTGTAGGTGCAGTCCGTCCTAAAGAACATAGTTCGAGATTGGAGCGAGCTAGGAGCGCAAGAGCGGGAGCAATGCTACAAACCTATATTGGACGAGATAGCCGAGAGGTTCCCACAAGATGAGTTCAAGTAAGTTTTATACTACGACGATAGGATATGATATGTTTTTTATTTAGATAGATTCTACAAATAGGTTACTCGGCTGAGTTACGCCCCTGCCTATGGCTCGGGCTGGAACCCACAGTCTCGTTTGCAATAAGCAACTTAAGCTAACTTGTCTTATAATGTACTATTGTTTTTTCCTCGCAAATGTGTTGAAAAACGTCTAATGAAACCCGTGAGCTCAAAGCTTTGTAACTTATCTCATAATGTACTATTGTTTTTTTCTCGCAAATGTGTTGAAAAACGTCGTTTAAAACTCGTGAGCTCACGCTCGGTTGAGTTACGTCCTCGCCTGCGGCTCGGGCTGCAACCCACAGCATCGTGTGCAATGAGCAACTTAAGCTAACTTGTCTCATAATGTACTATTGTTTTTTCCTCGCAAATGTGTTGAAAACGTCGTATGAAACTCATGAGCTCTAGCTTATTGCACACTCGGCTGAGTTACGTCCTCGCCTGTGGTTCGGGCTGCAACCCACAGTCTCGTGTGCAATGAGCAACTTAATCTAACTTGTCTTATAATGTACTATTGTTTTTTCCTCGCAAATGTGTTGAAAAACGTCGTATGAAACTCTTGAGTTTTAGCTTTTTGCACACTCGACTGCGCCCTCCCCTACGGCTCGGGCTGCACTGCAACCCACAACCTCGTGTGCAATGGCTAACTTGTCTCATAATGTTCTATTATTTTTAAGATTTCCGCGCGTACGAAATAAAACGCTTCGAAATTTCGGATAGTTAACGCGGTTTTATTCAAGTTTTTAATTTTGATAAAATTTTATTATTTGATTTAATAATACTTTAGTAAAACCGCGCTCATAAAAGTTTTATATCGTTACTTGCCTGTGGCCTTCCAGTCGTAAGTGCCCCTTGGGTTACCACGAGCAAATATTTTGCGGTCAAGTGCGAGTCGGACTCGCGCACGAAGGGTTCCGTACCAAAAACGGCAAAAGAAATCACGTTTGTTGTATGGGGGCACCCTTAAATATTTATTTTTTTATGTTTTTAGTATTTGTTGTTATAGCGGTAACAGAAATACACCATCTATGAAAATTTCAACTGTCTACCTGTTGTCGTTATTAATATAAAGCAAAAAACGGCAAATAAATCACGTTTGTTGTATGGGAGCCCCTCTTAAATATTTATTTTATTATACTTTTAGTATTTTTTGTTAAAGCGGCAATAGTAATATATCATCTGTGAAAATTTCAACTGTCTAGCTATCAAGGTTCATGAGATACAGCCTGGTGACAGACAGACAGCGGAGTCTTAGTAGTAATAATAATAATAAAACATTCATTTCAGACGTTTAAACATCCATAGATTATTAGTAATATGTTAGTAACAATTTTTACTTAATCCTACGTTAGTAAATATTTCATTTCTTAAGCCCCATTGCGATTTCGATCCAGTGTCTTTGTCTTGTAATAGGGTTCCGTTTTTACCCTTTGGGTACGAAACCCTAATAAAAAGGAGATTGTTATTCCGGTGGTTCCATGCGCAAAAATATTTGCTCGTCGTACAGTCAGCGTCAAATTGATATGAGCGTTTAGAGTAGTCAAAATAATCTGAAAAATATAAAAGCAATTTGATATAATATGCAGTCCGAATCACCATATTGTTGTAAGAACACAAGGTTTTCAAACTGTCTTAGTACTCATTGTTTCATATTTATATCAGCAGTCAGTGTTCAAAATTATCTTGGCAACAAGCAAGGCTCTCAAAGTTATATATGTTTATTACATTATGCACAGATAACTTTGAGAGCTTTGTTGCTAAGATAATTTTGAACACTGACTGCGCATATAAATATGAAACAGATAATTTGAACTCCTTGTGAGTTTAAAAAAATATGATGATTCGGACTATGTATATCAAATTGCTTTTATGTTTTTCAGATCATTTTGACTACTCTAGACGCTCATATCAATTTGACGCTGACTGTACCCCAAGGGGAACTTACACTGTGGAACCACAAGCAAGTAACGTTTTATCGTTATCAATAAAATGATTGTTCCAGCGACCCCAGTCAAGTCAAAGTGTTAGTCCCCGGGGCGGGGCTAGGCAGACTTGCATGGGAGGTGGCGGCTAGGGGCTACTCGTGTCAGGGAAATGAGTTCTCTCTGTTTATGCTGTTCGCAAGCAATTTTATACTGAATAGGTGCCCTGAGGTAAGGCATTTTGAAGTTTAGTACTATACCTAGTCTGGCCATAAGTTCTGTTACTTAGGTAAAATTTCAAATTTAGAATGCAAGCCGAAAAAAATATTTTGGGCATTCGAAATTTGAACATTTAAAGAAATTAAAAACATATAGTTTCTGGAATTTTCAACATTTTCTAAAATGGAGGGGACGCTCAAAGAAGCCAAAGTCGTAGTAATTTCATTGCATCGTTGCGGTCTAGCGCCAACTGAGATTTTCAAACTGCTGAAAAGTTTGAAAATTCCACTGCGATTTGTTTATCGTACTATCAAACGATTCAGAGAAGATTCAAGATTAGAAGATAATCAGAGGAGCGGTCAACCTCATTCTGTTCGGACTCCAGCGGTCATCAAAGCAGTGAAAGCGCAAATCTAACGAAATCCTGTCCGTAAGCAAAAATTTTTGGCTCTGCAGATGGGACTAAGCAAAATCACTGTTAAAAGGGTGTTGAATGAAGACCTAGGACTGCATGCTTACAGAAAAAAACAGCACATCTTCTTAACGCATGGCTGAAGAAAATCATATTCGAAAGATGCCGGGTTTTGTTAATGTGGTACGCGGGAAAAAAAATCGTGAAATTTTTTTTTTGTGCGAAAAAATTTTTAATGTTTTGGAGAGTTTCAACAAACTAAATGATAAAGTGTATACACACTCTAGTGAAGAAGCAAGCACACGTGTGCCATGTGTTCAGCGTGGTCATCACCCTTCAGAATTCATGGTTTGGTTGTGGGTCTCCTATTTGAGTCCAACGGAGGTGTTTTTTTGTGAAAAAGGAGTGAAAACCAGTGCCCTCATATACCAAAACACAATCCTAACAAACATTGTGGAACCTCTTTCACAAACAAGGTTCGAAAACGGACACTGGGTTTTCCAGCAAGATTCTGCGCTCGCTCATAAGGCAAAAAGTACCCAAAACTGGCTCAAGACCCGTGAAATCGACTTTATCAGGCATGAGGATTAGCCCTCCTCCAGTCCAGACTTGAATCCCTTGGATTACAAAATATGGCAGTACTTAGAGGAGAAGGTCTGCGCTAAACCCCATCGCAACTTAGCGTCACTTAAAACATCTCTGATTAAAGCAGTCGCCGCTATTGACATGAACGTCGTGCGTGTTTCGATTGATGACTGGCTTCGCAGATCGAAGGCTTGTATCCAAGCAAGAGGAGGACATTTCGAATAATTTTAATGTGGTTTAAATCTGTATTTTATACCCTTTCATTTGACACATATATGGTTGTAGTGCGTAACTCACTGTGTCACTTATTTAACTTTCCATATGTAACAAAATTTATGGCCAGACTAGGTATAATAGGTGCCATTTTAGTTTAATTATGAGCTGTATATAGGTTACTAGTTGTCAAGTCAAGGAAATGAATTCCCAAGTGCTTCGACGTAAGGCTTTATTACTTTTTTATTTTTTTATGCACAACGGCATAGTGCTTGGACTTCACCTCAACTGATGTTAAGTGATGATAAGGCCGAAGGTGAAGCGAACCCGGAATCCTCATCATTGAGGAACTGGCTATCTTACCTCTAACTGCCGGAACACAACAATTTTTTAAATTGTTGTTATGGTGTCGAGACTTAGGTAAGATGGTGGTAGCTAGCCATGTGGACTAAAAATAAGCCCTACCCAACTGAGTAAAAATGTACCCCCCTGGGAATCGAACCCGGTCTGGGACCCCTGCGTCTTACACGGGTGGGCGAACCACTAGACCGCAGAGGCGGTTGAAAGGTAATCAAATTCAGTCAATTTTATACTTAAATTCAAAGAAATTAAGGTTCAAAATAAATTGCAGATTTTTAACAGTTTTGTGTAACCTGACGTGCTGTTGACTGTACAATTATGTTCCTTGTATAAAATAATGCAACAAATTTCATTTATACATTTGAAAAATCTAAGATATTCTTTCACAGGCAAATAAACATACAGTACACCCTTGGATACATCAGTACGTGAACAATTTGACGTGCGAGCATCAGTTGATGGCTGCTCACTTCCCGGACGTAAGGCCTTCAGGAGACAGGCCTAATCATAACTTCAGTATGACTGCGGGGGACTTCCTCAAGGTAACGTACTAGGGCCTATGTTTTATATAATGTATAGAAAAAATATATTTGATTGCGAGTATCACTTAATGTCTGCTCGCTTCCGGGACGTGAAGCCTTCAGGATACAGGCCTAATCATAACTTTAGTATGACTGCAGGGGACTCCTTCAAGGTAACGTACTGGAGCCTATGTTTTATATAATGTATTGGAAAAATATTTGCGTTGTGTTGTGATACGTCAACAATTTGGCGTGCGAGCTTCAGTTGAAGGCCGCTCGCTTCCCGGACTAGCCTTCAGGAGACAGGCCTAATCACAACTTCAGTATGACTGAGGGGGACTTCCTCAAGGCAACGTATTAGGGCCCGTGTTTTATACAAAGTATGGAATTTTCAGAATTAAAATGTAATGATTTCTAGTTCTGCTATTGCTTTAGTTGATTTCATTGAAACATATTTTTTACTGGATTTCGTTTTTTCTGGATGGAAGTTTTTCTGTACCCCTGCCTTATAACGTGTATGCAAGATTTTTAGGGTTTCGTATCCAAAGGGTAAAAACGGGACCCCATTACTAAGACTGTCCGTCTGTCTGTCTGCCACCAGACTGTATCTCACGAATCGTGATAGCTAGACAGTTGAAATTTTCACAGATGATATATTTCTGTTGCCGCTATAACAACAAATACTAAAAACAGAATAAAATAAAGATATAAATCGGGCTCCCATACAATAAACGTGATTTTTTTGTCGTTTTTTGGTACGGAGCCCTTCGTGCGCGAGTCCGACTCGCACTTGGCCGGTTTTTTTTTTAATTTTTCTTCCTTTATCAACAGGTTTACACAGAACCAGACGAGTGGGATTGCGTAGCGACTTGTTTCTTCATAGACTGCGCGCCCAATGTGATCGAGTTTGTTGAGAGAATATACGGAATACTCCGCCCGGGGGGATACTGGGTCAATCTGGGACCACTGCTTTATCATTATAGGTAAGTAAATTATTTATTAAAATTATGTTTAGAATTAAAACTATACAAGTTGTAAATATTTATTTATAATAAGGTAAGCTTACAGCAAAACATAATAATACAGAGTAATACAAAAACATACACAAACAAAAAATGAGAAAAAAAATCGGTTGGCACTCCGGGAGTGCCGGCAGAAGTGAAAACTTGAATATTAACGTTGTGCATTTTTGATATTTTGAAATAAGCGGCAAAGGATTAAAATTATTTCTTTCCTATTACTATACAGTCACACAATTCAATCAGTTTGTAATTAGAGAAAAATTCTAAAGATTTCGCGCTAGTGGCCTTTTTAATTTCTACATGCACGCATTCTACGATTTAAACTTATAGTCACAGAGTATAAATAAGTCTTTGATTTCACTGAAGAGATCTCTGCTAATAGTTCCATTTTCAAAATTAGCGCGGTTGCTGGTGACACAAGTGTTTACGTCTTAAAATGACGCGCCGCTATTTATACTTCCGCCGCCAGCTGTCTTCTCACCATCCGTCACATCAGTCTTACGCATTTTTGATCAGCCACGTGATTCCTGACGCGAGTTTAGCATTTTTTCCCCATACAAAAAGCGCACAACGCCGCTAAAGAAGTTTTCACTTCAAAAAGTTCTACGCCTCTATTCGACTATACAATAGACGTTTTTAAAAATGATATATATGCGTACCTACCTACACTACCTACCTACTTTATAGTAATGCAGATTATCGAATCTCAAGATATAATAATCGTATTATTTCTTGCTTTTTAGCGGTGTTTATCTTGTGTTTATTTAAAGATTTTAATCTACCTACATATTTATAGCTCTTTGGAAAAAAATCAGAATAAATGATAGAAAACCAACAATAAAAAGGAGGCTACCGAGTTCGATTTCAGCTTATTAAAAAAGGAGTGCCACGGGGATTAATAATGGGGCCGTTATTTTATATTAAGTATACAAAGTTTATTATTTTACCCAATAAGTTATTATGTTATTTATAAGTTGTTATAAGTTTTGTTTTGTTACAGCGATATGACAACGGAAAATAGTATAGAACCTCCGTACGACATACTTCTAGACATCATAAGGGACGTCGGCTTTGATTTATTGGTAAGTTTCGACACTGGGACTTTATGATTTTAAGTATTGTAATGGAAAAGTGACTTTTTGTTTGTTCCTTTTTACGCTAAAACTACTGAACTAATTTTGTTGAATTTTGATATAGAGATAGACTTGACCTTGGAGAAGAACATAGGCTAATATTATGCCCGAAATTCTCTCCTAGAAAAGGAATATTGAACACGCGGGAGAAGTTGCGAGCAAAAGCTTGTCAAGTATTGAAATTAAAACAGTTTATGAGTTAATAATCAATCGAGAAGACATTTTGCTGTAAAGCGATATTTTTGACTTAGTTTATTTATTTTCATCAACAGAAAGAAGAAACCGGCGTTAAAACGAAATACGCACAAAATCCAAATTCAATGATGCAACATGAATATAACTCGGTATACTTCGTTTGTAGGAAACCTTACTGTTAATTTCGACCATAATATCTTATGCATAAAGTTGTGTTTACAATAGTCTTGTTATACAGGGTGTAAAAGGAACGCTTCTATAAAAAAAGGCAGTTGGTAGAGTTGCTAAAACTGAACAATTTTCTCCAAAAAACATAGGTCTAAAAACGAAAATAATTTTCATTCTTCCTTACAAAATGTATTGGCACAAATAGTGTAGGAAATAAAGCGATCTTTTGTATGGAGACCCCAACATTAAATCCTTAGTCGATGAAAGCAGGGATGTAATATAGTATGAACCAAAACCTATGTACAAATATCCAAAAACAAAAAAAAAAAACAATTTGAATAATTTAAAAAAATATATTTCATTTATGATACTTTATCATAATGTTAAGTATCGTCTACTGAGTATTTACTGTGGGGGTCCACTACCTTTTTTCCTACACTAAAAATATAATAAAATTAATTGTCTTTTTAAGTATACACATCAACTTTGTCTAGGGATACAGGTGTTATTTTCATACAAACGAGGTAACTTTGACGCCTTGGTTTTCTACCAGGGATGTACCGTGCTGTAATCTGATGATGGCCATCCAAGGAGTGAATGGAGTAGATTCAGATCGCTATACACACCCAACTGATCTGATCAGCATTCTAAAAGATTAATTGGTTTGAGTTCTCAGTTTGAGGATTTCCATGCATTTTCATGCTATGTTCGCGGTTTTTTTAAACATGTCCATTACGTTTTTAGAATGCTGGTCAGATCAGTTGGGTGTGTATAGCGATCTGAATCTCCTCCATTCACTCACTGGATAGCCGTCATCAGATCACAGCACAGTACATCCCTGGCAGAAAACCAAAACCTTCAAAGTTACCTCGTTTGTATGAAAATAACACCTGGCCCCTATTTCACAGACGTGACAATTGTAAATGACAATGACAATTCGGTGTCCATGGCGTCAGCTAATTTGAATTTAGAAAATATACTGATCAAACTACTCATAGACACCGCAACGTACATCAAATTGTCATTGTAATTTACAATTGTCACGTCTGTGAAATAGGGGCCTGGTATCCCTAGACAATTTGATGTGTGAAGTTGGTTAAGTAAATAAATAAAAAATAAAAACAAAACATTTTTTTTATTTATTTTATTTTTACTACCTTCCTTTCCTAAACTAAAAATATAATAATATTAATCGTCTTTTTAAGTAGTTGGTGAAATCGTGTTTTACTAAGGAAAAGCGAAAAAAATAATAGTTTTTCGATCTATGTTCCCTGGAGAAAGTTGTTCAGTTTTAGTGACACTATAACCTGCCTTTTTTTTCAAAAGCGTTCCCCTTACACCCTGTATACTATTGCTATCTCTTTCGTATAAATGGAGATGAAAAGAGAGAGCGTTGTTAATGGTTCTCAGTGTTTATTGATAAGGAAGTAAATGAGATTATTTTGTTTGATAGTTTTTGTAATGTTTTTTAATATGTATCGATTAATTAACCGTTTTATTAAGAGTTCTCGCAGACTACAGACTTTCTATTGGCCAATAGTTGGGTCGGACCTTTTTTAATATGAAGAATTGGCCGACAACAAATCGTTGTAATGTGCACACTTGCATACTGATTAAAGCCTTGACCAAACTATCGGCCCATAGAAAGTCTGTTAGTCTGCGAGAGCTCTAACAGAATACAGGGTTATTTTTTAGCCGCGAGACAAACTTTGAACATGTGCAAAACAAATAGCATTGTGAATGCCTAAAGTGCCCCCGAGACGGTCAAACGGTTTGATTGAAACACGTAAAGGTGCTCCTTCACCGGGAGCATTCACGTGTAATGTAACGTTACAGATTTGAGCATTACATCAGTGAAAGAGGAGAACCGAGCATTACAATGCGCACCTTGTAATGATACAAAACGGGCATACATCAGTGAAGCTCGCGAATGCTCGTCAGTCAGGGAGGTATTATTGTAATGTAATGCTCAAAGACGAATCTATGTTGTTACAGTACACGTGAATGCTCCCGGTGAGAGAGCACCTTTAGGTTTGGTTTGACTCAAACCATTTTGATCGTTTACAAAGGTAGTTTGAACGGCTTGGCAAACATTTACGGGTTTGAAGCACGTTTGATGAAATTTTTATATTTTTGTTGTTTTTGACGCGCCGTTTGATAGTGTTCCGACGCTTTTGAACAAACTTGGCGTAAGAAACATCATCCATTCTTAGAAAGTTTTTATAATCACCTGATGCGCTTCTAGCACTTTCTGTGGATGTTCATCTGTGAAACGATATCTTAGCTTGTACCATTCTTTGGACCAAATTCTTTTTATTTTCTTTTTTCTCTCTTTTTATGCAGGACATTAACGTTATAAACATCAGAAATCCTTGTTCGAGGGCATTTTGTCTGCGTAACAAGTCTAATTTCGACAGCGTACCGAACCAAACTGCGCAGGGCCGTTTGATAAATCCTTCAAACTGACATCAAACTGTTTTGATCAATCACGTAAAGTTTGAATCAATCTGTTTAACCGTCTCGGGGGCCCTTTAAATCTAAAAATTCAAAATTATTGTATAGCAGCTGTTTCATCTTAATCGATTGTCTGACATCTGTAAAGGTGTTGCATTCGAATGTTGAAGGTAATGGGGAAGGCAACTGTCAAAATGGTGCTGCGTACGCTTGTTCTACGAGAGCTATGAAAACAAAAGACTTTTACTTTAAAAAAATCGTTTTTTAGCTTTAACATGATTAAATTCTGTGTAATAGGCTTTAGAAATGTTGGCTCTTACAAATTTCCGAAAAATCTGGGTATAGAAAAAAATTATAAATTCTGTAAGAATTAAAACGTCTTAAATTGGCTTTCAATTCCGGCATTTGTATTGTAGAATAGTCTTTTATATCCATTTTGGGTCAATGGGTCCTTTTCGGTAAAAAATACCACAAAATAAATACCTATTTTCCCATACATTTTGTTCTGAACGTCTAACTGTCTTAGGAACGAGCGTACGCAGCGACATCTACAATTAGCTTTGCGTTGCCAACCCCATTCTTCACATTGATGAAATAACGCTGGCTTACAGCGTGAACGTAAAAAGTACTAGAAAATTTCGCCGCTCCCACTAGCTACTCGGTAGCATAATTGGTCAGTGCATTGGGCCGGAATCCCAAGGGTACGGGTTCGAGTCCCGTCTGAGCTGCTACGGGTGAGTCGACATTTTCCAGTATTTTTTCTATTAAAATAATTATCTTATAATATAAAAATAGCATTGTGAATGCCTAAAATCTAAAAATTCAATATTTTAACATGTGTTTAGATAATGAAATTGTATAACTTTCTCTAACAAACATCTGTCGAAATATTTAAAAAAATCTACTAATTTATATTGATACAAATTAAAGAGATCACGTGGTTAGTATGGAGGTACAGCCCTATTCAAACTTTATGACTTCTATGAACATCGCGCGGAACGATCCGCAGAACAGACATTCGATGTAAAGCCCGCCGGTAACGATCAATTGCGATTGTCAATTTTTCCGTCAATGCCATTGTTGGAGCAATTGACAATCGCTTCAATTGCACGCGTAAACGATCAATTTTTCCGTCAATGGGCGTCAATTGCGGAAAAATTGACAATCGCAATTGATCGTTACCGGTGGGCTTAAGCGTGTGAGAGGACGGCTACGCGTATAATGGCTGACTTCACTACGGCCAATAAGATTGAATCGTATCATAACCAATCATTTTCGTCTTATTTAGACCTATGTCGAAACTAAAAAATAATCTTGTATCATATAGCAAGATAGTTACAAGTGGGTAAAAAGTAGCAGTGTGAGATTCTTCGTATCCATTAACCGCCTGGCCATGCGACACGGCGACTGGCGACGCGACACGCGAATTGTCACTTCATTGCGCGCTCTAAATACTCACCCATGATTGATTCAAAATTCGCGGTTTCAAAATTATTCGCGAGTCGCGTCGCCGATCGCCATTCCGCGTGGCCGTAAGATTGCAATAAGATTCGAAAAACAAAAATTATTGGAAGAAACTAAAAACTGGCAGCTGTTAAATACATGAAGTACATAATAGCAAAAAACTAGTGTTTGTTCTATCTATAGTTTGTACCTGAGAGGTGATCAATATTATTAAAGCGTCTCGGAATAGCGACTGTCGCTTAGAGCCAAAACACACTGTGGACCGGTCGCCGAGCGACTGTCGACAGCGACTGTAATTTTTACTAGTTTAAATGGACGCATACGCGGACGGTTCTTATTCATTTCTGTTTTTGCAACAAGGACGTGCCTTTAAGTTTCCTCGTTTGTTTCTCTGGTAACGATAATATTGCAACTTCCATGCACAAATGTACAAGAAACACTACTCACTCGCTTGGTCGCCGGCCTAGTCGCCCATGTTTTTGGTCGCCGGGAGACCGAGTCGCTCGTTATTATCGCAATCTGTACGACAGGCGTTGCTTATCGCCGCGCGCGCTGAGTTCAACATCTGTCATATTTAATGTCCCCACTGCTGGGGCACAAAACCAACCGCCGGTTTAGTCGACAAATGTCAACTTCTACAAATGACAACCTAGTTTAAAACGCCAAATTCTACAAATGTCAACTTCTACAAATGACAACTTCTACAAATGCCAACATTTAGTTGGAATATTTTCAATCACTTTTTGATTTTTGATGTTATATTTTTTTGCGTTTTTATAGTGTATTTTCAATTATTTGATTTTGGAAATATTTTTTGTTTATAGTGCATTTTAAATCATCATTTTTGGATTTTGGTCATGTTTTGGTTTGTTTATAGTGTATTTTCAATCACATTTGTAATTTGTTTTTTTTTTCTTTCATTCGTAAAATAAAAACGTCTCCAAGGTAGCAGGATCACATAAATAAATATAGAAAAGGTTTACTTCGTTGATTGAAAAAAAAAAAAACTCTTTTTTTATTTATTTTCTCAAAAACCTTTTTGGTTTTTCTTTTCTTCGTAATAAAAATATCTCCATTAACTTCTTTGATTAAAATAAAGCCTTTTTTTATTAATTTAATAAAAAAAATAAAAAAAAATCTATGGAACTTAACCTTCTCCATATTAATGTGATCCTGGTACTTTGGAAACTTTTTTATTACGAAGCAAAAATATTATTTTTAAAGTAATCTCTATAAAAAAAAAGTTATTGAAAATTATTGAAGTTAACCTCCTCCATTACCGGTACTTTAAGACATTTTTATTACGAAGAAAAGAAAAAAAAAACAAAAAAAAAATCGAAAGTAATAAATAAGATGATACAAAAAAAAAACAAAAAAGATATCAAAAGTTATTGAACTTAACCTTCTCCATATTTATATGATGCTGGTACTTTGGATACGTTTTTATTTAACGAATTGATGAAAAAAACCGAATTCCAAATATGATTTAAAATACACTATAAACAAAAAACATATCCAAAATCAAATAATTGAAAATACACTATAAAAACGCAAAAAAATATAACATCAAAAATCAAAAAGTGATTGAAAATATTCCAACTAAATGTTGGCATTTGTAGAAGTTGGCATTTGTAGAATTGGACATTTGTAGAATTTGGCGTTTTAAACTAGGTTGTCATTTGTAGAAGTTGACATTTGTCGACTAAACCGGCCTTTCTTACGGGTGGATAAGGAGGTAGGGTCATACATGACCCATCACGCAGACCAACGGCTTTAGGTGCCTTCCGAAGCTGCAAGAGTTCGAGATACATTTTTGGTCACCCATCCCATGACCGACCCTTGCGAAAGTTGCTTAACCTCCACAATCGCTGGGCCAGGCGCTAAACCACTGCGCCACCGAGCTTATAAGTTTATCTACAATGAACTGCGCAATTTGTTATGACTCATAAATCATAACAAATTGCGCAGTTTATTGTTGATAAACTTTTTTTTATCAACTTTTCGCAAACAGACTATAATGATTTTTATTTCAAATTATTTGTAAATATCTTTGTTTTATTTCTTCAGCACAAAACTTTAATTGTGTTCTTTTTACAAGTACAGTGTAACAATATGTGATGTTATTTAATTTAAAAAAGAAATATCGGATGAGGAAGTAACATTTTTTGTGCTAATCATACCAATGTATACCCACCGAGCTTGGTTATTATGGTTAAATTACCACAATAATAATAACTAGTAATAGAAAAAGCATAAATTATTCTTAATTTAGTTACTGAAATGAACGTTTTTTTAAATGCATGTAAATTGTAAACATTGAATCAAATCAATGTGTAACGAGAGAAAGGAGAACCGGCACATTCCATAGAAAACATGCTTAACTTGTATGCAATTGAAATTGGTCTTAAAATATAGCTAATAATATTTGCTACATGAATCAAGTTTGTCTTATTTATTGCGCTTGTAGAAAAAGAGTAACTCAATGATGAATATTTTTTGATATGTAAACACTATGGAAACAATGAGACATCTAAAACGTTCAGTTATCCACATTAGATCTTCAAAGGGCAAAAATGTTACTGTGAAATGTGAAAATATGGCTGCATAAACCACAATGCCTTTGCTTGTTAAAAAATTAAGAAAACGTAATGTCAATTGGACTTTAGCATTGGGTCTTAGAGAAGGGAAGTAAGAAACTTACTTCCCTTCTCTAAGCATTGGGTGCATTCTGCCAGACAAATCTTTGAGTCATCGATCGCCATAGAGTACATTTTGACCATAGAAATAGCAGCGAAATTTTTTCTATATCTATGATTTTAACCATGGAAAGTAAAATATTGAACATTCTTTAGAAATTACTTGCTGTAGCTGTCATTTGGTTGACAGATACATAAAATTACCGATTAAAAAGGTATACAATATCAGCATAAAATCACGGGTCTCCTTTACAATTTGTGATTATTAAATTCAGAAAAGTTTGAAACGAAACTTACTAACAACACTCGGTTTTTGCATACAAAAATAGTTGAGTGTTGCCATACAATGACACTTATACAAGTGGCTTCCCCATTATTTTATATACCTACGGCCTTATTCATAAACGCCTAATAATTTTATTTTAGCTATTGCACCTATAAAATATGTATCATTTATAATATTTATCATTTGTCAAAAGAGTAAAAGAAACAAAACACTTTATAAGCTTCATATAACTTTGCTTATTTTTATTAATAAGGCGGCTACTTTTTTGTCAGACGAACCATATTTTAAGGGTGATGTACGGTGCATGTAGCTTGCGCTAGTTGAGGCGCAGGTTACTTGCACGGGTATACAATGCTATGGAGCTGGATCCGCTTTACGTGTTTACACGGAGCATGTAACCGGCGCCAGTGCTCAACTCGCGCGGGCTACTTGCACCGTGTAGAAGCACCCTAAGTAGCTTAGAAATACAGTAGCCGGCAAACATCTTGAAATCGGGTGGGGATTGCGTAGAACGCGTATTTTGGGTATGCGTAGCGGTGAGGGGCGCGCACTATTGGTCGCTCACAAGTGCACATGCGCGAACTTATCCCCACTCCATCGAAAGAGCGTCAAGATGTTTGCCGGAATCTGTAGTATGGCTGTTTTTAAGGCCAGGGACCCTATTTTTGAATCGCTCGACTGACGTCGAGCGCTCTTTTCGAATGATTTTCGTTCGACATATGACTCAAAACAATAGGCTGTCGAACGAAAATCAGTAGAAACGAGCGCTCGACTGGCTTCGAGCGATTCAAAAATAGGGTCCCAGTATATTTACTAATAGGCTTTTGATGATTTTTAACTTAGGCACTTACCTATTAGAAGGCAGCTGACTGTTACATGGTGGTAATACCCTTATAATACCGAATATACTACCGTATAACTCCGGAAAATTCTAAACCTTTAGTATTGAAAAAAAAAACTAAATAGTAATGTAAGTAGAATCTGTAAAAAGATTTTTGATGCTGGCAACTTTGAAAATGGTGTGGTAAAGTTGCCAGCGCTATGTTGACTTGACAATGTTTAACAAAAAAGTATATTTATTTCTATTTGATTGACGTAAAGTGAATTCATAATAATAAGCTTTTAGTATTAGTAAAATTAATCACAAGTGATTTGTTAAAAGGTTTTGGGTGAATGTTGTTGTAGCTTTTTGCAAAAAATATTAATTTTTAAAATGCATCGTACAGCTTGAAAAAAAGATATTTCTGGTAACACAGAGGCAGGCTGATTAACAAACTGAAAACCATCTAGCGAGCAGTAATAATTACGGAATCGTCGCTGTCAAACCGTTTGACAGAAGAAATCGTGAATTTGACGCGGTTACCGAGTTAGATAATAAGAATTTTGGAGCATTTTCTTTCACAGGTGCTCGTTTTTGTTAATTCTTTGGTTGTTCGCTGGAGGCAGCACTATCAGGAACCCGATTGCTAGTACGAAATCGAGTTTGACAGCGCCGATTTCGTAATTATTACTGGTCGCTATGGTTTTTAGTTAGATAATCAGCCTGCGGGGATATAATTCTTACTATAAAATACTATAAATATTATTAAGTATGGTCTATTTACTGTTACTTGTCCTATTTTAATAATAATTTTTAAAATACAACAAATGGTTTTCAACACACGATGACTAAAGAATTTAATAGGACGACATATTTTAAAATAACTATTAAAGTTTAAAAGACGTAAGACAACTGTCAAAAACTGTTTACTAAATAAGACAAGTAAGGATAAACATACTGACATGAAAAAGTTTGTGTGTTTGGATGTCCATTACTTAATCACACAAAAACACTTTTGCGGATATTGAGGTTTTTTAAATCCTTTAAACATTTCGTTAGCCTACATACGTAAAACTGTTTTATTTCAAATATTAAATTAAGTTTTACAGCTCTAATTTCTACATATGAACAAAAAATCTCGTAAGAAATATTAGGTCAGTTGAATCTCACAAAGGCACAATATTCTATTCAAGGTAAAAAATATCATTTTGCTAGCGATCGCGTAGATAGCACTGCCCCCCTACTCAAATGGCCACTTTTCTATCCGTTTGAACGCTACGCTTACTATTAAAACTTTAAAATAAGCAGACAACTTGGACAAATACTTCATCCAAGGCAGACAACTATAAAATTACGTGCCGTTAGCTTGACAATTCCATACAATACATCGAAGTCTGTGATTTACATAAGTTTACGACATGTGATTTGATCATTTATTGCTCATATTTAAGCTTTAAAAGTAAGCGTAGCGTTCAAACGAATAGAAAGTTGGCCATTTGGGTAGGGGGAGCAGTGCTATCTACGCGATCGCTAACAAAATGATATTTTTTTACCTTGAATAGAATATTGTGCCTTTGTGAGGTCCAACTGACCTAATATTTCCTAGAGATTTTTTTGTTCGTTTTTGTAGAAATTAGAGCTGTAAAACTAAATTTAATATTTGAAATAAAACAGTTTTACGAATGTAGGCTAACGAAATTTTTAAAGCATTTAAAAAACCTCAATATCCGCAAAAGTGTTCTTGTGTGATTAAGTAATGGACATCCAAACACACAAACTTTTTCATGTCAGTATGTTTATCCTTACTTGTCTTATTTAGTTAACAGTTTTTGACAGTTGTCTTACGTCTTTTAAACTGGGCTGGACTTATATCGAATCTTGACCATAGATCAACCGAGACTCCGGAGACCAATCGAAACTCAACCGGAGTCTGACCGGACTAGAGTCAAACCGGAGCACGTCCCACTTCTTTCATACGTATTTGAACCTACTATGGAAACTGGGTTGTTATAAGTTATAACCCGCGCAGATAAAGAAACAATCTGTAAATTAGCAGCCGACCGGTCATGCCTAATAGAGGTAGTTTAGAAACTTATAAAACGGAAGTAAAATTATTATTTACTAAGAACACATGGTTGTTGCATACAGTCTCAGAAAGTCTAAGAAAATGACTTTCTTTGTTATTAGTGTTATTGTATAAACAACACTTAATTTACTTTTGTAATGCAACAACCGCGTGTTTTTAGTAAAAAATACTTTACTTCCGTTTCATGAGTTTCTGGATTACCTTATAGCATGCAGCATGACTATACAGTCTACAGGGTTATTTGTAAAACACCAACAACCTCACAGGAGTAGGATTACCAACATCATAAACAACAACGTTTGTTCTACGACTTTTATCATAACAATACATTTGTCCATCAGCCATTTTAATGTCCCCACTGCTGGGGCACAGGCCTTCCTTATGGGTGGATAAGGAGGACGGGCCATAACCCACCACGCGGGCCCAATACGGATTGGTGGGTGTTAACGACTGCAAATGCAGCCGGGACCAACGGCTTAACGTGCCTTCCGAAGCACGGAGGAGCTCGAGACAATAAATTGTTGGTCACCCATCCCATGACCGACCCTTGCAAACGTTGCTTGACCTCCGCAATCGCTGGGCCAGGCGCTAAAGCACTGCGCCACCGAGCTCCTCGACAACAATACATTTACTAAAAATAAATTTTTAATACAGTTGCTCAAAAAGTGGCGTATTGCAGGGACGTATAGCGTTCGGGATGTGGGCTATTACACGCTCGAGCTTTTTCTTTACCTTTTCCGAACTCGTGCGTTTTCTTTCCCAACTGTCAAAATAATGTCTATTAAAAAGAAAAAACCAACCACGAAGTTTTTACTAAAAAAAATCATTGAGGTTTTTATGATGCATGCAAATATTTCTAAAAAGAAGCTACTAATTTGTTTCAATATCAGATTTAAAAGTAATTTTAATTAAAATTTAAACATTAAATTAATATTAGTATCGGCCAAATTAAATTTATTAATATAAAAAAGTTGGCTGTATGACGTGCACTGCCATAGTCTCTGCTTATAGGAGTTTGCGCGAGTAAGTAAAAAGAAAAAGATGGACCTTAATTTTGAATTTTCTATAAAAAAAATCTACTGAAGACTTGGCTGTATGGGCAAAGTTCCCTTTGCCTTTGCCTACCCAGAATGGGTGAAGAAAACAAAAAAATCTTCTTCTTATTTTTGTTATGGCAATCTACTTTCCTCTTGGAAGTAATTTTTTCCAGTGTCATGTTTTGAATAGTTCAGTATTTCTTGATTTTCTAGTAGATTGTTTCAGTTTACATTAAAATGCGGGTGCATCACATTCCAATGCTGCTTGGAGCATTTGGCAGCAAGTATATCAAGACAGTTTACTCGGTAAGTTTTGCCGAGGTAGCGACCACTACAATAAAAGTCTCAGCTTCACACAACCAAGATCGCGCCTATTTCGATTATCCCACATATTGTTCAGTTGCGTAGACACTTGTACCACAAAACTGCACCAATTTTAAGACACAATATCCACTATGAATCAATTTGCGAATAATTAAAATAGTCACCGAACTGAACTCGACAAAATCCCGCCAAAAACTCACAAAAAAAATCTCTGCTTATATTCTTTTACGGTTGGCGCCATTTTCCAAAAAAAATATTTGCGAGTTTAGTTGTTTGTTGCACAAATTGAGTAATTTCGACGATATTTTATTTGAATTAACACCACCGGAACTCAGTATAATTGCACAAAATGCTTCAGAGAACATTTTACCGGAAAAGTCAAAAAGTCGCTACATATCTACATACGACGACAATTCCCCAGTTAGTATAAAAAACTGTACCTACCAATTTCAATGTATATGTGAATTATAACTTTCATAAGAAATAAATGATTAGTTAGTTGAGTTTATTGTGTTTTTATTATTTTATTTAATTGCTTAATTTTTTCGCAACTGTATTAAAAATAGTTGTTCAGTACACGTGCGGAACCGTCATTGCAACTTGTTCCGACTGTCAACCCTCACCTTCGGCTGCGCCTCGGCTCGGGTAGACATTTGTAGGAACTCTTTGCAATGACAGGCTTTCCGCACTCGTAATGAAATATACTATTTCATGTTGTTATTGTACTATTCGACACTTTTTACATCTATGGATGGCGGCGTAGCGGGCGGGTCGCGCGCACTAGGCGCTCCGCGCGCCGCCCGTAAAGTTATGAACATACGAACGGTAAATTGAAATGTTTTTTTTGTATAAAAATAAAATCAAACGAATTATCAAAAGTCGTAGAACAAATGTTGTTGTTTATGATGTTGGTAATCTACTCCAGCGAAGTTGTTGGTGTTTTACAAATAACCCTGTATAAAAACGCGATAGCATGACCCACCCACGTGTCGCTCACACATACGTGTGTCACACTTAAAGTATGGCCGCCATTTACACAGATTGTTTCTTTATCCGCGCGAGTTATACTATGACAACGGGGCCACACTGTTGAGCGCGCTGTCTCAGTTCTGCTCCGGTGAGCTCCGATTGAACTCCGGTCGAGTTTCGGTTGATCTCCGGTCGAACTCCGGTGCCCACTCCGGTTGAACTCCGGTGCAGTACACGAAGACTTTTATGTCGTTATCTTTTCTTTTTTAAATTATGAGTGCTTGGAACAGAGTAAACATAATATTCTGTTCATTTATTTATATTAATGTTTAAGTAAGTAGATAGGTGTAAATTGAAAATGTAAAGAATGACAAGCTTGGCGTAATAAAAAGATAAAATGTCGTCTATAGACAGGTATACAGGATGGTTTTTTAATGACTATGTTTTTCTACATATTAAAAGTATAGACTTCTTTGTGTGATAAAAAAATTTTTTACTTTTTACAATAATCAGCTTTTAAATTATGAATACATAAAAAAACTATCTGTCACCAAGTATTATAATTTGGATGGTGATTTGAAAACATCCTGTATATTTTGTATTTGACGAATGTTTTGTTTAAATAATACATAAGTATTTTGTACATCCGTGATAAATACAATTTTATATTACTTCTTAGGGAGACTTGCACCATTATATTAAATATTTCGTACTAAAACAATATTGGTGCAAGTTGCCCTTAAAGAAGTGTATTTGTGGTTCATTTATTGAACATACATTTCGGCGGTCTAAATCTGGTTTGATGGTTTTTTCTCTACGAAATGGACCATGGATACATGTATAGCAACGAAAGTACTTTGTTATAGAAACTTTTTGGCAGATGTCTTACAGTTTGAAACATTTATCAAAAAAGTTGCTATGACAAATTACTAAAGTGCGAAGCTACTTTCGATGCTGACCGTACCTTTAAGATTTTGATACATGAGAGTCATAGATTTGTTATGAATATTGGTCTCATATAAGTATTAATATATTGTGAAATTTGTGAAAAGGAATATGTTGAATTTTCACACAAAATCACTTTTTCCTTATAATTGTCACAGTTATAATACAATATTTAAGTATTTTAAAGCGTACAGACCTTTGATTATTAGTTACATAAGTTAGGTTTTTTCATATAGATTGAACAAAGTGTAAACTTTAGATTGCTAAAATTGATAAATTTTATAGAGAATTTGTTTTTTTTTATGCACAACTGTAAAGTGCTTGGCCTTCACCTCACCTGATGTTAATGTGACGATAAGTCCGAGCACTACATCCGGAATCCTCACCACTGAGGAACTGGCTATCTAACGTCTAACTGCCATAACACGACAATTTTTAAATTGTTGTTATGGCGTCAGACTTAGGCATGATGGTGGTAGCTAGCCAGGCGGACTTGAAATAAGCCGTACTACCAACCAATCATTGAATAAGTATTTTTTATGAGAATTCAACAGTTCTGTAGTGTTAATATGTAAGTACTTTGTTTATTCTAATGCCTTGCGTTGATAGCCTAAAATTGTATATTAGTAGGTATTAAATTAATACTACAACGAATTTATTACTCGAAAGTTTAAAGTTCTACAGACTTATTAAAGCTGTACTTTGTTAACCTATTTTGGACCTAGCTCCTCATTTTTTCATAGCTCCATCTCATTCTAACGCTCAGAATCATCGTTTGTTCGAGCGCGAAAGAAATACATCTCGGAAGCGACGGATTGGTTTTCTCGCTCTTGTGAATGATGTTTCTATCATTGGCGGATCCAAGGGGTGGGGGGGGGGGGGCAAGGGGCCATGGCCTAAGATAAAAATGGCGCAGCCCGAGCCTCGTTTTTACTATAAATCGACAAGATTAGTGGATGAAACTATCTAAAATTCTGGATCCGCCCCTGGTTTCTATGTGATAGAAAGAGATAGGAAGACCAATTTAACAATATTATTTTGTGTTGTAATTTTAAGTTTGAATTATATTCTAACCAAAAGTGATAAGGCGCAAGGTGTTTAGTTATAAAAGAGTTATTTTGTTAAGTACACTGTAAAGAGATTAAACTACCTATATTGAACTAAATTGGCTTTTAATTTTCGTTCCTCTGTTGGTCTTACTTTAGTCAACTTGTGAAGAGAAATTAAACAAAACTTTTGTATGTTAAGTTTATTATCCACAACGGAATAGTGCTTGGCCCTCACCTCACCTGATGTTAAGTGACGATAAGGCCGAAGGTGGAAGCGCACTACACCCGCAATCCTCACCACTGACTGAGGAACTGGCTATCTTACCTTTAACTGCCGGAACACAAAAAAAAATCGGGTTGCACTCCGGGAGTGCCGGCAGAAGTGAAAACTTGAATGCATTTTGTATTTTTGATATTTTGGAATGGTTAGGGAATAATTTTGCACGAATTGCCGTGTTACGAATTTACTCTGCATTTAAATTTACGAATACATAACAGTATTGTACGAAAGTCTTATCCATAGCTTGACAGAATATCTAAGAGTTTTGACATTGAATTAAAAAATTAGCGCTTTGCTATGGTGACACAAGTGTTTACGTCTTGAAATGACGCGCCGCCATTTACGCCCCGTAGAAAGAGAGGATGATACCGCCGCCGGCTGTTTACTCTCCATCCGTCACATCCGTCTTACGAATTTTCGATCAGGATCACGTGATCCTGACTGACTGACGCGAGTTTTACGCACCGCCATTTTGACAGTTGCCTTCCCCATATTGGGAAAAAACTAATTTAAGCAGAAAATTACCCTTGATCCCATTCAGTCCTACTATTAGTTCGATGGTCGAACTACTTGTCTACCCATGGTGGGTGAGTTGAGAGAGGGAACATTTTTTTCACCTCTCCAGCACGAAAAGGGTGCTTTTGGCGCGTAAAAACTCGCAGCAAAATCGACTTTTGCTGCGAGCGTGAGGCAAAGTGCTTTTTTACCAAAAACTCGCAGCAAAATCGACCTTTGCTGCGAGCGTGAGGCAAAGTGCTTTTTTAATTTCTAACACCTTTTCTCGCTGGTAGAGGTGAAAAGTTGTATGTTTAACACGAGAGCAAATTTTTTGATGTCTCGTGCCTTTAAATCACTCACTGTGCTCAGTAGTCTGTTCGTGATTTAAAAGTCAGCACTCGCAGCAATAAATGACTTTGCTCTCTTGTATAACAAATAACTATTCCCCATTACAAAAAAGCGTACAACGCCGCTAAAAGTTTTTACTGTAAAATGTTGTTATGGCGTCAGTCAGACTTAGGTAAGATGGTGGTAGCTAGCCAAGTGGACGTGAAATAAGCCCTGCCACCAACCAAACCAAGTACAAATTGTACCCCCCCTGGGAATCGAACCCTGTGTCTTACACGGGTGGGCCTGGGCGCATATAAGCAAAATCTAACTCACGAGTTTTGATGGTGATCCCTGATTGGTCAAGAAACTCAGTAGTTAGGTTTTGCGCGCAAACTAACTCCCCAGTTTCGCGCTAGTTCGATAGTGATCTCTGATTGGTCAAAAAACTCAGTAGTTAGGGTTTGTCCGTTTTTTTTTGTCAGTAGTAATGTATAGCGCGTAATTGTATAACTGATTTCAGGGACTTTCTAGTTTAGTTATAACAAGAAGTTTTGCAAAATATTTTCATCAGTAATTTATGGCACTTAATAATGATAAGGAAAAAAATTAATCAAATTTTGTTCAATAATTTCCGTTGCTGGCTGTACCTACTGAAATAAAAAGATGTTAACAGATAAACGGTAAACCAAAAAAAAAATATACGTTAATGTGTAAAGAAAGGCGAATACCTTCAAACCATTTAGCCTTATACTAGGTACTGTATTGAGATTAAGAATAAGAATGTTGAATTGAAGAAAAAATTATTAAGAATGTTTCTGTGCAATAAATATTTATTTTGTTGTTTATTAAGTACCTGTTCTTTTATTCTCAAAAGTTTTAACCCAAACACAGGAGAAGTCTTCTTCTTAATCGTGTCGATGATTCTGGCGTCCACCAAAGCATGTTGTCAGGCGAAATTCACAACGGCATAGCACAACCAAATAGGACAAGTAAGAATGAATGGGATATCAATTTTATTCAGCATTCTTGTATCCATATGGATACACTGGAGAACTTGGAGATATGCCACAGTTCGCCAAACTACCTTACCTTACCTATGAAATTGGCGTTTTTTTCTCACACACAGGGAACCAACCACAACTCCAGCGATTTAAATTATTTAACAGTTGCTGGATATTACGGCTATATAACTATCAAGTTGACGGCAATGCTTATAATTGGATGTAATTTGATTGTTTTGATGAATAATTAAAGTCATCTAAAAATACATTGAAAGTGACTTCTTTTTTTTGGCAAAAATGACCACTTAATCTGTTGTAACGTAGCCTAAACTAATTTTTTTCGAGTAAGTTATGTTGCCTAGGTTATCTTAATGTTCAAACATTTGTACTTATACAGAAAAGTTTTGTTGCAATAGCGTTCACAGTTGTTAAATAAATTGTGAAAAATGTTAAAATAGAAAATGCAACTTGTTTAAATATCTCCATTCAAAACGTCAATTTCATAGGCAAGGAATATTCAGTTTAGCAGAAAAAAAAGCTTTTGCGTTCAGATCTGGGTATACTGGATTATATTCGCAAAAACTTGGAAGATTAGAAATCATTTTTAAAAAATAAAATATTTTACCACAGTTGTGTTCAAAGACAATTGACAACTGAATTTTGAAGCTCGCTCATTGGTGGATGCGCACTCAGTAGTTAGAGTTTGCGGGCAAAACCTAACTACTGAGTTTTTTGACCAATCAGAGATCACTATCGAACTAGCGCGAAACTGGGGAGTTAGAGTTTGCGCGCAAAACCTAACTACTGAGTTTCTTGATTGGTCAAGAAACTCGAGAGTTAGATTTTGCTTATATGCGGCCTGGGCGCACTCAAAATTCAGTTATCCTCAGAGTATTTTGATCACAGTAAGAAATAGGATCGTTTGGCAATAAAACATATTTCGAGTTGATTTATCGTTTTTCAGTACAAAATGTATGGGAAAAGTTTTTGGCGATTTCTGTCGTTTCTAGTACTCATACCTTAAATGATCCCATTGAGTCTTTTGATCCCCACACGAAATAGGATCGATTGGCAGAAAAAAATTTTTTTTTGTTATTTTAGCATTTTTTTTTGCTAACGGTAATTTTTTCCAAAATCTGTGAATGCAGTTCAGAATATCTTAAAAGTTATGGATAGTCTCCTAGGAACGTTTTCCTGTAAGTATAACGGTTAAGGTACCTGCCCTTAATGAACCGTTTTAAAAATCCACTCTGTATAACGCCGGGGGCCTGATAGTTTATTTTCCAGTTTCAAATTGGCGACTCAATGAACACCAAGGGATCGTTGTAATTTATTACGGTAATGTTTAAGAAATAGGGCCTATCGTTTCTGTGATTCCATTATATAAGATGCCTTGTAATTAGTGTCAAATATTTTCAGGGCTGAACATATAAGTCATATGGATCACATATAAAAAATATTTCGAAAATCTACACGTTGGTTCAGAATTTAATTTTTCAAACAAAAAAATAATGCCCTTATTTTTATAAAATAAGCTCATGCTGTACATGTACACTCACACTATCTTTAGACTACGCACGCATAGCATTCATTTCACACAATTACACAATTGTCGTTGTGTGCGTGAATGAACTTAAAGACACTCGCCCACAGGCGTGTTTTTATCTGACGATGCGATAATATCGTTCGGATGCGTCTTGCTGCCCCCTGCACTGCACATCCTGCACGAACACGAACACTGCGATACGATATGATGACACTGAGCAGACACTGAATGACACTGAACTTGAAAAAATCCACTGTATCTGACAGTTAATGCACAATGTGTCAGTCAATGCACACAATAAAACTCACTTGGATTCCATGAACCTCAGTCTCACGAAACAGTCTACGGCTTCTGGTAGCCTGTAGTTGGCGTCATGATTATTATTTAGAAGGGGGACGCCAGCGAAGGGGGGACGTCAGCGAAGCCGGACGGGTGATCAGTCACCTTGATCGGAAACATTTCCCTAAATCCTCTGAAAGCTGAGAGCAGGGGTGGCGTCATAATAGCACAACAACGTCAACAACACCATGTTTAAATAATCCGCGTTATTATAGCGATAGTTCGGCATTTTGTGGCTTACGGCCTTACGCACTCACGCGCACGCACAACAATACACCCGACCGAACGAAAGAATAACCGCAACTGACGGACAAGCGCGAAGCGAAGCGCGGCGCGTGCCCCGCACACTAGAGATGTGGCATCACATGACATGACGTACACAATTGATTGATTAATTGATTCAACGATTACATTAATTTATTTTAGTTTTATCTTAAAGGGATGCCTCCCTTTGAGAAACTAACATGCAAATAGAGTCACCTAATACTTACTAGCTCAGACCAAATTAGGTATTCAGAATCACTGTCGTCATTTATTATCAATTTACAATTTCATTTTCTCATTATTTTTTTTAAATCGGCGGAGTATAAAAAAGGCGGACTTAATGCTTTTAGCATTAAGTCCGCCTTATGTACATTAATTTATTGTAGTACAATAAAGAGATTAAATTAAAAAAATCTGCTAAATGGCAAGTTATGGTAAAATAAAAAATCAGCCAAGTGCGAGTCGGACTCGCGCACGAAGGGTTCCGTACCAAAAAATTGCAAAAGAATAACGTTTGTTGTATGGGAGCCCCCCTTAAATATTAATGTTATTCTGTTTTTTAGTATTTGTTGTTATAGCGGCAACAGAAATACATCATCTGTAAAAATTTCAACTTTCTAGCTATCACGGTTCATGAGATACAGCATGGTGACAGACAGACAGACTACAGAGAATAGGGTCCCTCCCGTTTTTACCCTTTGGGTACGGAACCCTAAAAATCGTGGTGCACTCCGGGAGTGCCGGCAGAAGTGAAAACTTGTGTCGCGACCAGACCGGGACCCTTTATAATCTCTCTCAGTGAACGACTTACATATTTATAATTAGTCAATATATAGTTTAGTAATTTATTATTATGGGGTGCTTCGCATTGTCATTAAGGTTATAAAGGGTATCCAGCGCGACACTGTGTAGACACATACCTTCAGGATGTCGTCCTCTCAACCAACCTTTCCATATTCTCCAGTCCCGGGGGCACTGAAGTGGTATACTTGTATTATCCGTTACTGTTTCCTTCTCTTCATCTTATTTATGTCCCACCTGTAAGTATAATGTCCCATATTTATCTGGGCTAAGCACACACCTACTTTCTCTAGTTTATCAGATACTAATAAGACAATTTACTTTATACTGTTAACTTTAATATGTATTATTAAATCATTCAACGCTGTTATGTCTTTTATTCTTTATGATATTACTTTATAAACATGTACTACTGCCAATCTTTCTTATCAAGCCTGGAAGATGGCTGCCTGTGACAGGCAGCCCCCTTCCAGCGCTGTTCTTTCATTGTTTCACTTTATCAAACTTTACTAATATGTTTATTACATCAAGGAGCTAATCGAATCAGGACCCTGCGTTCCTCATTCGCCTTAGCCTCCAGTATGCAGTTGTTCATTCCCTCTTAAGTGTCCGGACCTGGCCACCCGTCGGTGAACACATTTAGGTAAAGGCTTATTCTTGGGACTGCATACATCTCGCCGCCGATGGTTTCTGCTTGCCTAAGGCATCCACCACCGGCGAACTACGTGATCAGGCCTGGCCACGTTCAGTCGATCCTATCACGACCAGGATCGAACATTTGGCTCAGTAGTATTGCTTTCGATACTCTATAAATCTAGATTAAGTAAGTATGTGACTTAGCTGTGAAATCCTCGGTGCTACTGCAAACTCGGCCTCCTTTAACTACGATTACACTGGTGTTGAAGAAGATCATCACATTCATTTTATGAGGTTAGAATGACAGATTAGTTCAAGCGCATACGCGCTAGGGAAGGGCGAAAGTGGTGAGTTGTCTGTCTGATTTAGTGTTGCCATTTAATTGTTATTATGTTTAATCAATGTATTTACTTTGATAGTTAGAGACATCGCGATACCGTAATTCGCGACACTCCCGACGACGACAGAAGTTACATGTTCTCCATTAATCTACGCGTCCACTCGCGTATCTTTTCACGAGCCTTTAAAGACGCATCTCTTACTTCTCTCACTTCTTCGGGTTGTGTGTTTTCATTAATGTTGATGCTTTTAGGTGTGCTCTTATCATCACGTCCTTCATCATGTACTGATTGGATATCATCTTCTGTGGTAAGTATTCTATGAGGTATTTGGTCTACTGTTTCTATTATACTTGTTTGTCTGCTTTCTGTTTCAGGTTTGTCGACGAGTTCTTCTGTGGTTCTTGGAGCTGAAGAGATATCTTTGGTGAGACTAGTTATGTCTAATTCTTCTAACAGAGGTAAGTCGTCTAACGTTGCTGTTACGTCTTCTCTTTCGAATTCAAACATAACCTCTTCTCTTCCAGGTACTTCTTCATCAACTTCCAATGGGTAAAGATGAGCGATGGAGCGCGTGAATTCCGTGTCGTTCACCTTTATTCGTGCCACCCTGCATTGACCGTCTGCTCCCTTAAGCAGAGATGTGATCCTTCCAACTTTCCAGTTTTCTCTATTTTTCGTATCTCCTTTAATTTGTACTATGTCTCCTATTTTTGGGATTTCTGACTTAGTAATCCTTGGTTCTTTCAGAGCGTGACGATATCTTTCCCTTAAACTCGGCAGGTATTGCTCGATGAACATCCTTTTAAATTCCTTTAACATGTTTTGTCCTATTTTCCAACCGTCTACTAGGTTTTGTTTTGTCACCGTGCCTTCTTGTGGAAATTCAGCATCCGAAGGTGTTGTCGTGATGCATTTGTTCAAGGTTAGAAAATCTGAAGGCCTAAGAATGTCTTCCAGATCAGATCCTACACAAGTTAATGGTCTCGTATTTATCACCGCTTCTATTTCTTTTATAATGGTGTTAAGTTGATTATCTTTCAATAGATTCTTTGTGAGTGTTCTCTTGAGACAATGTTTAACTAGTCCAACTAGTCTTTCGTAGAATCCTCCATGCCAAGGAGCTAGTTGTGGAATAAATTTCCAGTCTATTTCGTTAGTGATGCAGTAATTGCTTGACAGTATTTCTGCAGTCAGTTTGAATTGTAGTGCATTATCTGAAACTATTCTATCCGGTACGCCTCTACAAGATATAAATCTTCGTAGTGCTAATAAGCATTCTTCTGCTGTAAGATCTTTGACAACTTCTAGGTGTACAGCGCGTACTACCAAACAAGTGTACAGGCATATCCATCGTTTTGCTGTTTTACCGTCGGTCCTTACTTGGAGAGGACCTAAGTAATCCATGCCGGTGTATGTAAATGGTGAGCTATAATTTACCCTTTCCTTTGGAAGCGCAGGAGGTGGTGGTAGTTTAAATGGACCTCCTCCATGCTTAACGCAATTTGTGCATTTTTTAAGTATTTTCTTAACTTGACTTCTTCCTTGAGGAATCCAATATAACAATCTGATCAGACTTAGAGTGTGGTTAACACCTACGTGATAGTTCTTTTTATGTGTTTCTAAGATCACGGTGTTAGTAAATTCACAGTCCTTTGGAATCAGTATTGGATATCTTTTGTCATAAGACCAGTCAGCATTTTGTAGTCTTCCTTTGCAACGTAGGATTCCGTCAACGTCAGTGAACACGTTTAAATTTCTCTTTAAATTTGTATCTTTACCTACTACTTCTTCAGGAAAATGTTTTGCTTGGATTCTTTTGATTTTTTGTACGTATGACAGTGTATCGTCCTCGCATTTCTCTGAGGGATTCTTTTGCAATTCTTCATTTAATTGTTGTCTCTGATTTTGTGAGCTTGGTTCTCCACTCGTGAGACCCTCCCCAATGGGAAAAGAAAATTGACGATCCACAGAGGAATGCGTGGCAATCAGTACACTTTCATCTTGAGTAAGCGGAGAAACTTCCCTCCTACGACTCTTTGGCCATTTCTTGCAGTCTTCTAGCAGGTAATCTGGTCCGGATAACCATTTGTGCTTGAATTTTTCAGAATCTGTGGGTCTAGTCGCTACATCAGCTGGATTTAGCTCTGTTGGTACATACCTTATCGTTGCTGACACATTTCCCTTTATTTCTTCTATTCTTTTCGCTACGAATGGTGGTAATAGCTTACCGCCGTAGTACCAATCGATTATTATTTGACTGTCCGTCCATATAGTATTCTTTTTGGATTCGAAATTCAGAAATTTGTTTACATACTTCAGTAGCCTGCTACCAATCAGAAGTCCTAATAATTCAAGTCTTGGAATTTTGAGATTGTCTTGATCTTTGATGGGTACTAGTCTTGATTTCCCTATCACGAAACTTAACTCTCTTCCGTTAGAAATGTATACTACAGCTGCGTATGCTTTGGTCGACGCATCTGTAAAGGCATGTAGCTGAATGTCTTCATTGCCCTTTTGTTTGAAATATCTTCTAGGTAAGACAATATTCTTTGTTCTTTCTAGTCGTTCTCTAATAATTTGCCATTCTTTAGTTATCTCTTCTGGTAAAGGAGTGTCCCATTTAAATTTGTTTACCCATAGATCTTGAAGTAGAAGTTTTGCTGGCAGCAGATCTGGCGCAGCATATCCGCATGGATCATATACTGAAGCTACGTTTTTTAATATTTCCCTTTTCGTATTAGCCTCTGTTATTTTCTTTGGCCTTAAACTGATAGTGTCCTCTTCTGTATTCCAATTCAGACCTAGTACTTTCACTTCTATGTCTTGGCAAACGTCAGTTGGATCTATTTCCTTTGAGAATTGTCTGGAGTTAGAACTCCATTCCCGAAGATTCATCGAAATTTCTTTGAACGCAAATTTGCATGACTCATACATTTCAATTGCTTCATGGATGGAGTCCGTTCCCGTAACTAAGTTATCCACATAAATGTCGTTCATTATCCTTTTCAGGATTTCTTCATTGGAACGCAGTAGATGGTGTTTCAAAGTAGCGTTTAACAGGAATGGGCTCGATATCACTCCGAACGGAACACGACAAAACCGTAAATGTAGAATATTATCTTCCGTGGCTGCCTTTTCTATGTCTTTTAGCCATAGGAATCTAGTCACGTCCTTGTCTTTTTTGTGTAACGCGATCTGCAAAAATGCCTTCTCTACATCCGCGGTTATTCCCACTTGATGTGACCTAAATCTTAACAACATTCCTGTCAGGTCTCCCAACATGAGTGGACCACAGTGTAAGCATTCATTTAAACTTTTGCTGTTCTTTGTTTTCGCTGACGCGTCGTATACGATACGTGTAGGTTTTCCTGGATGACTTACTCCATGATGTGGCAGGTAATGGATAGGATGGTCTATACCAATATCACACCTTTCTTGATCGGGTACGCGTTCTATAATTTCTTTCTCTAACTGCTCTTGTAACGTGGCGTTATATGACTTTAATGCTTCTGAATCTAGTTTCTTCAATAAATTTACTAGTCTACCGATTGCAAGACCATAATTGGTTTCTAGTTCAGGTGGATAATCGATCCATGGCCAGCTGATCGTATATCGGTCATCTATTAATTCTATTGTTTCATTAAATTGATTGATGACTTCTTCGTCTCTAGTTAGATTTGGTGAATCGCATATCCCTATAGATTCCAATTCCCATAAACATTTGATGCTTCCATTGTATAATGGTAAGTCAGGCGGAGTTAATTTGTTCTCTACTCCTTGGAAGTACGTTATCACCGATAATGGGTCCACATCCTTAGCCGTGGTTCTTCCGGTCAATATGTAACCAAATCTTGATTCAATCAAGTATAAATTATTTTCCAGTTGGATTTTGTTTCCTAGTATGAATGAAAAATAGAAGTCGTTTCCAATTAGAATATCTACTTTCGGTGACAGTGAGCCGTCATCAGCCAAAATTAGATTTTCTTCTCTTCTGCTTAAGTCTATATTTGAATAAGGAACTCCATGTGATATGTGTGTGACAACGTTTGCTTCTATTTCCAGAATATCGTTTGTTCTGGTTTTCATTTGTAGCCTAACTATTGGACTTTCAATGATTTGAGGAGTTTTAGCACCGAATGTGAAAACTGATAGAGTATTTTCTTCTTCTATGGGCAGTTTTAGTTTAGAAGCTATTTCTTGTGTGATGTAGGTACGCTGGCTGCCAGAGTCTAACAAAACTCGACAAGTTTCTTCTTTGGTATCATCGTTTTCACGTCGGGCTTTGACTATTGCTGTTTGCAGTATAGTGGAGTTAATGGAATTGGCGTGAAGAGTTGTGACACTTTCAGAGTTAGATGTTTGTCCTTTTAAACAAAGTGCTCTATTGTGAAGATTAGTTTCTTTACAGTGAACGCAGAAAGTAGATCTCTTGCAATTATTTCCTTTATGGCCGAGGCCTAAGCAACGATAACATCTGTTCTTTAATCTTCCTTTCCTTTCTTTTATGGTTTTGAATTTATCGCATTGATCATTAAAATGTGATCCTTGACAGAAAACGCATTGCCCTCTCCTTTTCTTTCCCGGTGGAGCATCCCTATTATTTTCTCGTTCTTGAAGCTTCCTTTTCAATGGAAGTCTGTTGTAGTTATTGTATTTGTGAGATGATCCAGGTTCGTTGAATCTATCTTCCTTCTTAATATCTTGCCTTTGTTGTATAAATTTGTGTCTCTTGAAATCTCTTTGGCTTCGGTTGGGTTTTCCTGGTTTCCCTCCTTTTACGTACGTATTCACGTGTAGAGATTGAGTAGTGTACTCTTCTACATTTTCAGAAGTAATTCTCTGCGCATCTTCTCTTGCCGAAATGATCACTTCCAAATGTTGCCGGATCTCCTCAATAGATTCAGTATTCGCTCTCAACTTTAGCTCGTAGACTACGTCCGAAGGCATCTTCTCCAAGATGAGAAATCTCAGATGATCATGGTTGATATTTTGGTTTAATGAATTTAGAATTCTAAGGTGCTTCTCAACTTGGCTAAAGGTCTCCCTCAGGTCCTTTATGCTACCCTTAGAAGCCTTAGGAATCTTATGTAGAGCTGCGTAGTGTGCGTCCACTATGTGACTCTCCTTGCCGTACCTCCCCTTTAAAATAGATACAGCTACCTCGTAGTTCTTGTTGGTAATTTCAAGTCCATCGATGATCCTCTTCGCATCGCCTCTCAAAGAACCCTTGAGATAGGATAGTTTATCCACATCAGACAGATCTCGGTTCCCTATGTTGGAACTGAACTGATCCCAAAACTGGTACCATTCTAGTATATCTCCTGAGAATTCTGCTAATTGTAGTTTAGGTAACTTTCCGGTCAATGCGATACTTCTACCAGGCGTTGCTGCAGGTGTAGCACTTTCTTTTACTCTTTTCAGCTTGATATTTAATTCTGCGAAAGTTTCTTCGCCCCGTAGTTGTATCTCACTGAACGAAGTGATCTCTTCCACGAAGGATCCTAGTTCATTTATCGACAAACACTGATTTAACTCTGTACCAAACCTCTTTACCGCATTGTCTAGTTTTGTGAGCAATATTTCTACGTTTTCAGCATCTTTTAGGTTAATATTATCTTTGTACTCGAGAGCCTCTAAGGTAAGCTTTTCTATGGCGTTAGCTATAGACTCTAGCCTATTTAGAATAATTTTTTCCATGTTTCTGGAAATCAAAAAATTTTAAATTTATACCATATAATTTGATTTTCTAAAACCCTACACCCTATATAGTGTTAGTTTCAAATCGCCTAATACACGTAATGTAATATTTCTTAGAAAAAAAAAGTTTTTTATTTATCACCCTGTATGTTAAAAACACGAGTCGAAAGTTTGCACCTCAAAAATGAGCCGTCTGCCAACCGTCGACCAACCACACAAACAAATAACATTTCAACAATTGACACCCTGTATACACTGTGGCGTGTCAGCTGTCGGTACCCTCCCTAATAAGTAGCATACCAAAAACTGACACCCTGTATATTTTTTAATTTTCATCAAGATGTGAGAAATAAGTTATTTTCTATAAAGCGGTGTGTTCTCTGAGTCGAACACATCCATAAACTTGTAATTGTAATATAAATTCCTTCATTTAAAATTATTTCTATAATTGTTTTAGAATTCAATTGAATTCAGATTTTATTTCATCAGTTATCATCCTTATTGACGGATAAGCAGGTTCATTTCATCAGTTTAGTTTCAAAACTTTAAATTTCTAAAAGTGTTTCATGCTCTGCAATTTACCCCAGTATACCCTTTCAGATCATATGAAAATATTGGTATTATTTTTGTAACTCATACTTACACATGTGAAGAACCAACATTATTTGTGTATGCATCCACAAAGAATGTTACGTTCCCCATGTATTAACATAATATTTATCTAAACGAGTACCAAATCAGATTAGAGGTACTTTGGTCAAATGGGACTATTGTTTTGCATGAAATACAATCAAATTGAATATATTCATTTAGAAACATGTTTATCCGTTGGTTTAATTTTGTTTTGCAAATATTATTTAGTTTGTGTTTACTATACCTATCATGAACATAAGAAAATGTGTACCTTAGTTCTTTCTATTAGTTTATTATTTATGAATTTTAAGTACCTATGTAGTCATCAGCGACTTGATTTAATATTTATTCGATCACCTATTTAGAAATATCAACCTTTAGGTTAGTAATCTTTACATAAACTCAGATGATACAACCTTATTGTTAGGTATACATGAGTATCTCACCTCATGCCACAATCGCTTGCCTACAGAACCCTTAGAATAATTTTACTGTCAGACTTGACAGAATATGAGTTGACTTGGTAACTACCACAGCTTAAAATGTCAATAGTTTACCTTGCTATCTTCCTTGTCGATCCTGATCATCAATTCAATCAGACCTTTCATTCAATTTGGAAATATGCACTTAAAGGTAGGTAATTTTCTCATAGGAATCTTCTTACTTCTTTGCCACAACTGTGACCTTTCCAACGTCAACCTGTAATTTCCATACGTTTTGTGTGTTAGGAAAGCTATGAGCTACTTTCTTATAAGATTCATCGAATTTTCCTCACAATTGTGGGTGGATGATGCATTTTGTCATCCAACTATTTCTGTATAATATTTATTTATGCTCGTTAGTGAATTGTATTGTAGACATTAAAACTCAATCGCCTTACTTGCTTTTCTCACTAATGAGTCATATTTCACAAGAAACCTTAGTTACATTTACTTATTAGATGTTTCCAAACAAAATGCCCTATGCAAATTTTGGCAAAGTAAATATTGCTTAAACTCACCAGTACTTAGTTATGTAGTCTACCTGAGACTAATTTGTCGTTTAATCACAATTTTATTACTGAATTATGACGCTCCTGTGGAAAATAAACAGTACTATTTAGGATTTTATCCTTTTCAGGCAGACTTCTCAACACCTTCCCAAGACGCCATCTTCAAAGTACGAAAGAACTTCCCTGTCTTCAAAGAGACCACGCGTAACTTGTTTACTTCAACCTATCCAGTGTAATTGTTTACAACATCATTAAGTAAATTAGTTGCCGAATTTTACATAGTTTATTTCTTAAATCAAATACAGTTTCCAATTGAAATCTATTAAGAGTGCGTTCATTTGCCCTCTTACATGACGGATGACGTCTTTTACATCACTTCCGGTTAAGGTTCATTTTCATTTGACAAATAAAGGCCGCGTTCCGAATCACGCTGACAGCGCTGTTAGCGCGAAGTCAAATACACACCAAACTACGAGGTGGACATTTCAATTAATTCCAAACGCTATACATTCTATGTGTACTCGTTTTATAATCTTTCAATTTAAGGTATCTTTAAGAAACTTTCAATTTAGCATTTATTTGTGCGCCGTACATGAATAATTATACCATGCTTTTACAATGATGGTATAATTTAACTTTGGCGCCTTTAAGTAGCTTTCATGTGGTTTTGCTTATAAGGAACCAGTACCAAAAATATCTCATAGATGTCACTACTATTCAGTTTTACAGAAATGGAATAGGATTTAATTGTTTCTGAGAATTTTACCAATGGAAAGTTTGGTTGAGATTTCGCTTTGGGTTGCTTGATCGGGATTCTTCTATATCCCAGCACCTCCACCATTGTCGCGACCAGACCGGGACCCTTTATAATCTCTCTCAGTGAACGACTTACATATTTATAATTAGTCAATATATAGTTTAGTAATTTATTATTATGGGGTGCTTCGCATTGTCATTAAGGTTATAAAGGGTATCCAGCGCGACACTGTGTAGACACATACCTTCAGGATGTCGTCCTCTCAACCAACCTTTCCATATTCTCCAGTCCCGGGGGCACTGAAGTGGTATACTTGTATTATCCGTTACTGTTTCCTTCTCTTCATCTTATTTATGTCCCACCTGTAAGTATAATGTCCCATATTTATCTGGGCTAAGCACACACCTACTTTCTCTAGTTTATCAGATACTAATAAGACAATTTACTTTATACTGTTAACTTTAATATGTATTATTAAATCATTCAACGCTGTTATGTCTTTTATTCTTTATGATATTACTTTATAAACATGTACTACTGCCAATCTTTCTTATCAAGCCTGGAAGATGGCTGCCTGTGACAGGCAGCCCCCTTCCAGCGCTGTTCTTTCATTGTTTCACTTTATCAAACTTTACTAATATGTTTATTACATCAAGGAGCTAATCGAATCAGGACCCTGCGTTCCTCATTCGCCTTAGCCTCCAGTATGCAGTTGTTCATTCCCTCTTAAGTGTCCGGACCTGGCCACCCGTCGGTGAACACATTTAGGTAAAGGCTTATTCTTGGGACTGCATACATCTCGCCGCCGATGGTTTCTGCTTGCCTAAGGCATCCACCACCGGCGAACTACGTGATCAGGCCTGGCCACGTTCAGTCGATCCTATCACGACCAGGATCGAACATTTGGCTCAGTAGTATTGCTTTCGATACTCTATAAATCTAGATTAAGTAAGTATGTGACTTAGCTGTGAAATCCTCGGTGCTACTGCAAACTCGGCCTCCTTTAACTACGATTACACTGGTGTTGAAGAAGATCATCACATTCATTTTATGAGGTTAGAATGACAGATTAGTTCAAGCGCATACGCGCTAGGGAAGGGCGAAAGTGGTGAGTTGTCTGTCTGATTTAGTGTTGCCATTTAATTGTTATTATGTTTAATCAATGTATTTACTTTGATAGTTAGAGACATCGCGATACCGTAATTCGCGACAACTTGAATATTAACGTTGTGCATTTTTGATATTTTGGAATGGTTAGGAAGTAATTTTGCACGAATTGCTGTCTTACGGTTACGAATTTACTCTAAATTTGAATTTACGAATACAGAACAGTAATTGTACGAAAGTCTTATCCATAGCTTGACAGAAAATCTAGAGTTTTGACATTGAATTAAAAAATTTGCCCGTTGCTATGGTGACACAAGTGTTTACGTCTTGAAATGTCGTGCACGCACGTTCGCCGCACCCCGTAGAAAGAGAGAGGGATACTTCCGCCACCGGCTGTCTACTCTCCATCCGTCACATCCGTCTTACGAATTTTCGATTAGGGTCACGTGATCCTGACTGACTGACGCGAGTTCAACATTTTTTCCCCATCACAAAAAAGCGTACAACGCCGCTAAAGAAGTTTTCACTTCAAAAATTATAACAGCCAAATAAACATTCGCTAATCTAATTCCAGATTATAAAAACTATTGTACAAAAACAAAATTCTGTAATGTGATCGTTTTTTTCTGTAAATGCCCGATAGCTTTTACTTTATTCGTAAATTGAAACTCTCCCGGATTTCCGGGAGTCTCCCGGAATCGTGACCAGAAAATAAATATCTCCCGTCTCCAAGAATTATTTCAAGATAATCCAAATTATCGCGAAATTTAAAATTCATCAATATTCGAATGGAATGTAGAGTTTTTTAGATTTGTGAATCTAGATTTGTGAATCTAAAAACTCTACATTCCATTCGAATATTGATGAATTTTAAATTCCGGGATAATTTGGATTATCTTAAAGTCACAACTTTTCGTTCGGAATTACGTATGTACGGAATTCCATAACGGGATTCCGTCTGTGTGCGGCCAAGCCCTTGGCCGGGCTAAATGAAAAACATTTCAAAGCAGACAGTCCAGACATTCGTCAATTTTCAAATGGAATGTACTTAGTCTTTTTTCGAGTTGTGAGTTCTATTCTAAACCAGTAATTTTGAAATCTATAGCAAAAACGAAAATATAACTTCAAAAAAAAATAAAATGTGTTATTAAAAATTTACTTATTTTATTTTGAAGTTTTCCATCTTCCGGATTCAAACGGCCAAGAGGTGGCAACCCTACGGCGGGGCGCTGGCCGCTGATAGATCGCGCGCGCTGGCATTTCGGCGAAATCTTTCCTGGGTATTTGAAGGGTTATTCCCTACTAACACTTTTGTTTTGATAAACGAAGCGTGCAATAAATGAAGTCATAATATGATTATGATGATGTTCAGGTCATGTTTTACATAAAAGTACACTCATTAAATTCACAGCTGGGCATAGGCTTAAATTTAAAAAGTCTAGACCTAGTTATTTACCTTCCTTTTTGTTTTAGTTGTTAAAAGAAGGTTGAGTTAGACATTTATTAAAAAGTTAATCCACTGCTGAACATCAGGTCAAGTATTGAGTAGGTACCTACCAACTACGGAAGCGCTTTTCGTATTCACTGTCGGGCAAAGTCCAAATTTAATAAGTCCACTGTTGATCTTAATTAAGCCTACTAAGCCATGTTGTAAAAAGCTAGTCTTATTCTAAACAAAGGCGCTTTTTCTAATAAGTAGCTTAATTTTAAATGGGCATAGTTTTTGATATAAAAAAATCCAAGTTAAACTCAAAGTTTATTGATACCAATTTAATACTTTTTAACAAACCTACGACATAAAATTTTAGTGAATCAGGAATAACCGCGCTTCGACGTTTGTGTGTGCGTGTGGGTTGGTGTGTAGACAACAGGCGCGTGGCAGCGCGCTGCTTTGAAAGCGCCGCGCTGCCCGGCGGGGATGTGTTACAATGCCGAAGTAGGAAAGACCGAATTTTACAAGACCCATCATGGACGAAAAACCGAAAATCAAAAGGTCAAATGGTTGTTTGGACATACGTTTAAAATCATGAAATGACATTTTACCGAAAATACTAAATCCCGAAGCTTAAAAAACCTAAGTTAAATACCTACGTTTTATACCCCGAACTATTTAATACCGAATTAACGAGTTAGTCAAAAACAACAAGCTGTAAATAATTACAAAAGGGGTAAAAATTCAAATAAATTCACAATTATTTATTTGAATTGGGTTGGATCTTAAAACGAGTCGCCTTCTTTGAGGTTAATTGAGGCTGTGGAGGTGTCTTTGGGCTTCACTTGAAATGCTTATAGCAAATTTAGCTGCCGGAAATGAGTCTAAACCGTAGACCGTAGTTCACGAGGTAGGTGCGACTGTGCGAGGAGCGTAGCGACGAGCATGTTAGGTTGACATGAACCCAGCGCGCAAGTCGAGCGAGCGAAGCGAGCGTGCCGTGGCAGCGGCCAGCGAAGCGCCAGAAAAAAACTATTTCAAACTCGATTGGTGGATTTTGTCAAAATAATGCCCATTTTACAAGCATTTTTGAGTAAAACAAATTAACAGCATCGCCTACTTTCATAAATGTATGTGTTTGTGTAGGTAGAGTAACAGTGATAAGTATCAACATTTTAACTTACGTGGTTTTAAACTTTCGGGATTTCGAACTTTCGGTCATTTGACAATCGATCTTTTAAGTTTCGGTCTATCGGATTTCAACATTTTTTAGTATGTTCGGTATTTTGAAAATAGGTGTTTTATGCATCGATATTTCGGTCGTAGAATTTTTGGCATTATAATGGATACCCACCCGGCGGCCGGCGCCCGCGTCTGCGGTCGTTGGCCCGGCGCATGTGTTCAGTAGGCTAGTGTGTGTAAATTGTTTGAATGTAGTTGTTGCCCAGCTGTAAAGGCTGATGTTTTTTGTGATTATGTAACCAAGTTGTTTACCTTATTATCTCGCAAACTAACCTGCAAATAGTACCTCATTTTTTGCTGACCTATGCATTATGACTTGTATGTTTAGCCCTGAAAATATTTGACACTAATTAAGGGGCTCCTTATATTGACGTGGACAACTTAAGTTAGCTATTAATAACAAAGAACAGTTGCTGTTGTTTTGTTGTTGCTTGTTAATTTTGTGTAATAAAAAATAGGTACTCTTTTAGGTTAAGAGAGGGTGGTTTGTTTACTTACATTCTCTCCATAAGTTGGTTGGTATTACAAAAGAAAAACATATACTCATTCCATCAAAGTTTTATTCAAATACTGTATGAAATACCTCGCTATTTTATTCATATCTTCGCCGGAATGGTTCATTTTAGCATACGTTAAGAACTGTCTCCGTAATTTCAATAGTTTCTGGGGTGTGACGAATTGTATATAGCCACACTCTAGAATGCATCCTGGGTGATCGGGGAATTTCACTTCGCCGCTGATATTCAACTGTTTTGCTTCAAGAATTTGCTTAGAGACCAATTGTGTGACTTTGTCGAGTTCATACAGGAAGTTGGTGGATGTAAGGGGTGGCTGGAAAAAAAAGGTCGGTAAGGGGCTGTTTACATGGTTCAAGCGACTAAGTATAAGTAGTAGGTAACTAAATGGGCAAATTAATTTTAAGTTAAAATAGTTGTTCACACGGTTAAAGTAGTAAGTAGCCAGTGTCTGCCTCGGGACTTTGACTAAATTGTCTGTTTAGATGCGGCTAGTGGTAAGTACAGCGCGTGGCCACGCCCAGCGGAGGAGCGTGCGGTGCGGGCGGCGCGGTTACTTGCCCAAAAAATAGACTAGATTCTTTCCACTCACACCACACGCACATGATAAATGCCCGTACAAAGGTCTCCAGCAGCAGTAGCGCCACCAAGTGGGATACATTTTGTGACATCCCGCCATTGTCTTTGTTCTAAACTAAAATAATACACTTTCTTACATTCTGTGTACTCATATTGGGTGGAGGTGGTTTTTTTTCAAACAGCACTTTGTATATCAAGTCCAGATCGAATTCATCTGTGGGCTGGACGGTGAACAGTGGGCTGTCCCAGCGGCTACTACTGTTGGGTTCTTCAAACCTGGAAATAAAGTCCATTTGATACTGAAGACACAAGTTTAAAAGTTGGTTAATCACATAAAAACATTTATTTAGCTAGCCATTGACAAAGAAAGTATACACTGCGCGAAAAGAACCGATACTTACGCATGTGTACTGTAAAAGTGCTCGCGGCTATGTGTGAGTAGCGCGGCGAACGCGGGGGTGCCGCGGAGCCATCGGAGCGAGAAATTGACTCTGCGGAGTCGCGCGTGATGAGAACGAGATCACGACACGAAACCACAAAATAGAGAGAGACAAAATTAGTCCCCGGCTCAGCTCAAGGTCACCGGCGCCAGAGCTCACACGAACAGGGGAGTGTCGCCGCTGTGCCACTGACGAGATTTGGCATACTCCTAATTGGAATATTGCCAAAAGGACTAATACTCTAGATAGGCATCATTAGGGCTGCCATCTCTAAAACCTGCCGCCCCGGACCAGAAGCGTAAAAACCCCGGACTTTGGAGCCTTGACCCCGGACATTTGATTTTTATATTCACTTTTTAGCTTGGTTAAAAAATACATTTTACCCAATACTTGACTGGAAAAAAATGGAATTTTAAGCCAGTTTTTGCATTAAATAGTGTGTTTTACTAGTTATGATGTGGAGCTGGGGTGTCCAACACAATTTTGTGCAGGGCCAGGTTCCAGTTTTAGTAGTTTGGTAAGCGTAGCGTTCCAAAATAAATGCCCATATACCCAGGGACGGCCCGTAATAAAAAAAAATGGCCGCGCAGCGCTATTTTTGTCAGTTTCATCCACAAATCTTGCTTATTTATAGTAAAAAAAAAATGGGCCGCGCAGCACGATTTTTAGTCAGTTTCATCCAAACCTTGTGTTGTGATTTGTGATCTTGTCTGTTTATAGAAAAAACGGCCGCGCAGCGCGATTTTTGTTCAGTTTCATCCACTAATCTTGTAATCTTGCTTGTCTATAATAAAAAAATTGGCCGCGCTGCGCGATTTTTGGACAGTTTCATCCAGTAACCTTGTGTTGTGATTTGTGATCTTGCCTGTTTGTAGAAAAAACGGGCACGCAGCGCGATTTTTGTTCAGTTTCATCCACTAATCTTGTAATCTAGCTTGTTTATAGTAAAAAAAATGGGTTGCGCAGCGCGATTTTTAGACAGTTTCATCCAGTAACCTGTGTTGCGATTTGTGATCTTGCCTGTTTATAGAAAAAACGGCCGCGCAGCGCAATTTTTAGTCAGTTTCATCCACTAATCTTGTAAACTTGCTAGTCTATAGTAAAAAATGGGCCGCGCAGTGCGATTTTTAGTCAGTTTCATCCACTAACCTTGTGTTGTGTTGTGATCTTGCCTGTTTATAGAAAATACGGTCGCGCAGTGCAACTTTTAGTCAGTTTCTTCCATTAATGTTGTAATCTTGCTTGTTTTAGTAAAAAAATTTTGCGGGTTGCGCGGTGCGCCACGCATAGTGAAGTGAGGCGCCCGGTAGCACGTGCGCTGAATATAGTACTTTTTTGAATGGAGTTTGATCCAAAAACCCGGATTTTAATTAAAGTCCGGGTTTTACCCGGACTACAATCAGAACCCCGCCCGGACGCTCCCCGGACGCCCTCCAGACTAGGACAAATCCGGGGAAACCCGGACGGATGGCAGCCCTAGGCATCATTGACTATACTTGAATTTGGACACACCAACACTATCACTTCCATTCTATAGCCTAAATCTGGAATAATTCCATTTAGAAGTATTCCTTATAGATGTTTTGTCATTGCTAGTTTTTTTAAACATAATCCTTGTAGCTCTTAGAATGTTGATCAGATTAGTTGGGTGTGTATAGCAATCTGAATCTCCTCCATTCACTCCCTGGATGGCCATCATCAGATCACAGCTAGGTCAATCCTTAGTGGAGAACCAAGACTTAAAAGTTACCTCCTTTGTATGAAAATCAACTGGTGTCTTTGTGTGACTTATACAGTGGCGATAAGGGTTCTACTTTCCATTATTAAACCTCGATTTTGGGTACAGCAGGAATTGGGGGGAAGGGGGGGGGGGGGAAGGGGGCAACCCCATTTATATCTCTACTCTTTCTATCTCTAACTCTACAGTACCTAGTTAAATTTTGTTGAACAGTCATAAAAAAATGTCTTTCAGACAAAGAAATACTGCAATTACCTTAGCCTAGTCAGAGCATTAAAAACTTCTTCAGTGTAAGGAATTTTGTTCACATCACTTTCTGAAGAGGTTTCCGCCTGTAGTCGGTCCTGGTTGGCCCGCCAAGCGTCATCATGGTTGCGTATTGTGTAAACTGTGCATTGTGTGGACTTTGACGCTTTGGAAGCACAGTAAAGTTCATATCTGTAGCCTGTAAAAAAACAATAGGCTATTTGACTAATTTTGGAAAACCATTTTAAATTATTCCTTATCACATAATAAACACACCACATCGGTATTTCAGGAAAAATCAATGTATTTTATTAAAAAATCAATGTTAAAGATTAAAATTTTAAAACTGCGCCAAAAATGTTATGGCGCTGGAAACGTCACTTGTTGACGTCACAAGCCTGTAAACATTGTAATATCCTTAGCCATTTGACAGCCATCAATCGCGGATCCTAAGTCTATGGTCGTGTCAAATGCCTGAAGCCATATTTATTTACAGGCAAGTGACGTCATCAGTAATCTTAGAGTGTTTTCACCACAGAAAAAAAAACAAAACTTATTGCATTTTTCTAGGTGAAATTAATCAATCAATAGACTTAATTTAGTCTAAATAATAGTTGAATATGTTTTTTACGCCATTATCTGTTAGGATGACCACAATTTGCAGTATATTTTCAATGTTGTCAAATACCCTATTGTGATAACAGTTTTATAAAGGTTTTCTAAAGTGGTTATTTTTAAATATGTTCTCTTCATTATAATCAAGCACTAGGGTGTAATAAGCTGTACGTAGCTTTAAGTTTATTGCAGAATACACGTCAGTGTATTGAAAAATACAACAGTTGAAAATCATAAAGACAAACCTTTGATGTAGTTACTTCCATCCAATATTATTACATTATCCTTCCCTATAAGCCTCAGAACCTCTGATTTGAGGTATCCTCTCACTCTCTTCTCTTTCTGAGAGTCCAAATACGTATTATTTTTCTCATAACCTAACTTTTTTATGGCCGCATCTTCTGATATGATTTCCACATGTTTTGCATGAGATTTCTCAAAAAACTCTTTAAGCTCCAACGCTCTTGTTGTTTTTCCACTCACTGGGGTACCACATATGATAATTAAAGGCATTATTTTACTTAAATCTTAGAATGAATTTGTAAAAACACAAATAGAAATAGAACAGCTGTTTACTTCTTACTTTACGTCAAAAAAATGACAGTTTGACCGAGCTTTGACAGTGGGCGCATTCTGCCAGACAAATCTTTGAGTCACCGATCGCCATAGAGTACATTTTAACCATAATAAGCGCTATCGCACACAGGCAACTTACACCCGATTGCACTAAACTTAAGGATCGCCTAAGTCTGTTCCTAACTACAACACGACCAAATTATAACGGTGTCAAACTTAGCGGTCATGTAGCTGTCATTCGCCTACTTAACTTGGTCGAGTTGTAGTTAAGAAAAGACTTAGGCGATTCTTAAGTTTAGTGCAATTGGGTGTTAGTCTCCCAGCAACTGTTTTGTCTCTCACATCAAGTCCACGGGTTTATATGTAAGCGCGCACACGAAGCGACACGGTCGTCTGCAACTTTTCATACAAATCACGTGAGAGACAAAAAAGTTGCGGAGACAAAAGTTGCCCGTGTGCGATAGCGCTAATAAAACAGTAAATTATAAATGTTTGTGCGCGAATAACTCAAAAACCGCTGAACGAATTTTGACGGGATTTCAACATTTTGGTAGCTTGCGGTCCAACTTAAAATCTAAGCTATGTTTCCTCTGATTCGGGTGGTTAGAACATGTGAAACAGCTTGAACTCTCCGTAGTACTAGCTTTCATACACTAAGGAGATCATTTAAACCTTATTGTTAAATCGCAGGCAAAAGGGATACCTACCTGGGGATTTTTCTACTGTCCACCGCGCGAAGTCGCGGGTAGAGGCTATTAATTTAATATTGTTGTCTTCCGGCAGGAGCAGAGCCAGATTAACCCTGTCAGGGAGGGGCCCTAGGCAATGTAATTCTCGGGGCCCCTTTGGTGTACCCTTTTTTACGAACGGATTTTTAGTCAGTTTTATCCACTAACCTTGTAATCTTGGCTGTTTACAGGAAAAAAATGGCCGTGCAGTGCGATTTTTAGTCCGTTTCATCCACTTGTAATCTTGCTTGTTTAGAGTAAAAAAAAACGTCCGCGCAGCGCGATTTTTACTCAGTTTCTTCCACCAATCTTGTAATTATCCCCTGTTTAGAGTAAAAAAACTACTGAGCAGCACGATTTTTAGTAAAGTTTCTATGCTTGTAATCTTGTCTGTTTATAGTAAAAAAAAGGCCGCGCAGCGCGATTTTTAGTTTCATCCACTAGTCAAATCTTGCTTGTTTATAGCAAAAAAAAGCTGCGCAGCGAGATTTTTTGTCTTCTAATATAGTTTCATCTTCTAATATTGAAATTTTGCTTGTTTACATTGAAAATATATTCGTTCGATGAAAACATTTTTTTATTTTTAGATTTTAGGCATTCACAATGCTATTTTTATATTTAAATAAACATTTTTTTCTTGGTGCGTGCACCAGGCCCTTGATGGAGTCGGGGCCCCTAGGCAATTGCCTACTCTGCCTTATGGCTAATCCGGCTCTGGGCAGGAGGTAAGATCTTCCAGTTCGCCAATATTTCCGGATTCCGGGTGTAGTGCGCTTCCACCTTCGACCTCGTCGTCACTTAACATGAGGTGAGGTGAAGGCCAAGCACTGGCTCGTAATGGAAAAAAAGCGGCCAAGTGCGTGTCGGGCCACGCGCCGTAGGGTTCCGTAGTTACCTTATACCATACCATATTTAATACCACTATAATTTTTCGTCTGCAAAAATAACTTTGTTTTTCTCAGTGTTGGTATGAATGACAAAGTTATATTTGCGGTTTTGGAAAATGTGCTATATCTCGAAAACTACAAAATATATGTCGTTCAAACCAATTTTCGTTGAAAGTGTTTATTAAGATCTACAGCATATATATTTTTTAGATTGTTTATTCTCTTATTTCAAAAGTTAAAGGGGGGGGACACACATTTTACCACTTTGGTGGTGTATATCTTTCAAACGGTTGACTTTGAGAAAAAATTGTCTTAGAAACCTCAATGTTATTTTTGAAGACCTATCTATTGACATCCCGCAGGTATTGTTTTGAAGAAAAAATTTTTTCAGCTTCAGTTCCATGTATGGAAAGCCCCCCCTTAATTTTATTTTTTATTTTTGTGCTAAAATCGTTAAGCGGTTAACAGAATACATCTACCTACCAAGTTTCGACTGTGTAATATTAATACTTTCGGAATAAAAAGGCTGTGACATACGGACGGACAGACAGACAGACATGACGAATCTATAAGGGTTCCGTTTTTTGCCATTTAGGCTACGGAACCCTAAAAATAGTTTTTTTTATTGGTGTATTACCCACTGGGTAAAGCTAATTTTGCAGTTACCTTATCCACGTCTCCGCCTTAGGCGATCATCATCATCATCATCACAGCCATTTTAATGTCCCCACTGCTGGGGCACAGGCCTTCCTTATGGGTGGATAAGGAGGACGGGCCATTAACCAACCACGCGGGCCCAATGCGGATTGGTGGGTGTTAACGACTGCAAATGCAGCCGGGACCAACGGCTTAACGTGCCTTCCGAAGCACGTAGGAGCTCGAGATGATAAATTTTTGGTCACCCATCCCATGACCGACCTTTGCGAACGTTGCTTAACCTCCGCAATCGCTGGGCCATGCGCTAAACCACTGCGCCACCGAGCAAGCCTTAGGCGATATCTCGTTAAAAATAAAATGTTTTTATCTCCGCCCATATTTGAGCTGAGCCCAGAGGTCATATAGCATATCAATTTGAGCATAGAACCATGTCACACTACTTTATTCAGTTTCTGCTATACGTACGCTGTTTGTAAAAGTTCGATACAGTGTGGTATGGTTCTACAGTGTACGCAAAATCGTGACTGTAGCAACCTGTCTTTCGAATGTCACTCAACTATCGCGACCTTTTCTACAACAGCTGTAAAGGAATGCGGAAACAAAATCTCGTACTTACAAGTAAATTAAAAAAAAAATAAAAACCCGCCTGCCTAAAAAGACAAGTCAACTGAAAAGATGGAAACAAGATTAAATATTAAAGGCAACATTATAACATGCAGTCGGAGCCATGCATAAAGAAAGTGACATTATGAATGATTTGAGTTATATGCCTCCGACTGCATGTTATAATGTTGCCTTTAATATTTAATCTTGTTTCCATCTTTTCAGTTGACTTGTCTTTTTAGGCAGGCGGGTTTTTAATTTTTTTTTAATTTATTTTTTTATTTATTTATTTTTAGTTATTATTCATATGATATACCTTTTTGAAATCCTTATAATAAGCCCTTAAATTTGACACCCATATTGCAGTATTCTAAAAAAAAATTTTTTTTCCGCTACGTATAATAGCACCGTACAGCCGCCATGTTGGTTTTTTTATACCGCCACCTTCTTAAGAACACTTGGGCTGACGAGACAAATCTAACGATATGTTAATCATGAAAATCTGTTCAGCCGTTTGAAAGATATGAGGTAATAAAGAATATTACATACAAACTTACAAGATACGCGCGAAAAACATAACCCTCTTGCAGTCGGGTAAAAAGATAGGTAGGTAGTTCACCGGATAAATGTAAATAGAATTTTGATAAGTAATTTATTAATACAGTACTGGTACTCAAGTAGACATACATGGCGACGCACTTAGCTGACGAGGCCTTTTGCCTCGTCAGCTAATGCCATGCTAATGCTGTTAGAATAAAAAAAAGTTGTCCTCCAGCCCCACCCGACTTCAATAGACGTGTTTTATTGCAATGATAATGCGTATCTAGTGATTTGAATATTATTTCTTGCTTTTTAGAGGTAGAGTGGGGTTTTGAAGTCGGTTTTTTGTTTTTTAAAACAATTTTTTGATGATTTTTTTTTCGTTTTTCGACCTATGTTCCATGGAGAATGTTGTCCAGTTTCAGCAACACCATCAATTGTTTCAGGATCTGACAGAGTTTATTTATAGTACACGATGCACATGTTGAAGCATCTTACAATTAATTAGGGTATTTTTTTATTAACCTTCTGTTTTCAGTCGTGTTGTCTGTAGGTCAAACTCATTATCACCTTTTAATACACTGCAGCGCTAATACTATGTAGTTCATTAAGTTAAATTTAAAGTATGCCGACATTGAATTGTCAATTGAAGGTTACATTGGCTTTGATCGATTAGTGGTTTAGATTTCGGCAATTAGGGATCAAGCTGTATTTTTATCGTGAGTAAAAAAAAACAAGTTGCTGAAACGTTAGTCAAAGTCAAAGTCAAAAATAGCTTTATTCAAATAAACTTAATTATTAAGTACTTTTGAATCGTCTATATTTTCCTACCACCCGTTCAAGACTTTTTTAACTGACAAGAAGAACGGGCGCAAGAAACTTATCAGTTTTAATAGCAATAAGTAACGATATTTACAAACTTAAATATATCGTTACCAGATAATTACAACAGGGTGACAGGATTATTGGCAACAAACATAGACTTATTATATTGGCAACAAAGTACTTATAGTAGTTATGTGTTACATCATTTCCACGCATTTTGATCTATAAGATAATCGTCTACTTTATAATAACCTTTACCCATGAGCGTTTTTTAACATGGTTTTTAAATTCATACAAAGGAAGATCAATTACTTGTTGTGGAACTTTATTAATAAAGGCTATGCCTTTCCCCATAAATGAACCTCTAGTTTTTGCAAGCCTAAATCTTGGAACGGCAAGTTTATCTTTATTTCTTGTATAACTGGTGATCGTCGCGTTATCCTGGAAAACTTGGAAGGTTTCTTAAGTCCCTAGTCATAAGAAATTCGAACTTTAGTCGGGATGGAGAAACTTAATGGGACTTTTATTATATATTCATTTGACCACAAATTGATAGAAAATTAAGTAAGAAATGGGTTGATGAATTTAAGTATTTTAGAAAATTCTGACCGTTTTTAATTGATATTTTGATATGAAGGCAGACAAATGAATTTTACAGAGAGCCTACTCAAATAGAATGACTATGTATGGGGTTGACAGGAGCTAAGCTATAAAGCTTCGTACAGACTGAGGCGAGCGAATCGCGCGCGTCGCTCATTTTGACAGATTTTGATCACGTAACTCAAAGCAATAGCCATAGCCATAGCCATTGCCATAGCAATTTCTTTGACAATGGCTATGGCTATGGCTATTGCTTTGAGTTACGTGATCGCACTCGCGAATTTCGCGCGGAATTCGCCTCAGTCTGTACGAAGCTTAACGTATGTAATTCTAATCTATTAGCGTTAATTTTAGTAGAATGAAGGGGCTGGGCTTTTAGCTTTTTAAAATGCTATTCAAAAAAATATAAGGAAATTTTCCTTACTACCTAGATGACTTTAAAGTAAAAAAGTTTTTCAATATAATTAAGATGACTTTGGTTTACGTGAGGGCTTAAATTAGATTTTATTTTGGGAGGCCTATTAATGCTCTACGTTTTAGTAAAAAAGCAATTTTTGACTTTGATAGGTAAATATGTGATCTCTAACACCAGAAAGCTCCTAAGACATATTTATGGGACACCCTGTATAGTGTTTAATTAACTGTCGTCTAGTTGCGAAACCTCGTAGTTAATAAAATTACTAAGCACCTAGTTAATTGAATTTGACATATTGGCGAGTGACATATTAATTGCTCAATTTAGCTTTAGGCTAAGTTTGTTTAGTGCCTTATTTTAAAAAAAAATACCAATGCGTGCGGCATTTTATTAGGACAAGTTGCTACCATATTATTTGTTTTATCTTCACTCATGCTTTAAATCCTCTGTAAGAGGTTCTGAAACAGTTATCTTACTGCCATCATTACAATATCCCGAGCTAAAGCTGGTCCTGCAGCGCCGCGCGCCCACGCGCGAGCAACGCATTATGAAATTCAGTACAACATTATAACACTCTTGCGGAAGACATAATGACGAGGAGGGTGAGGAAAGTCAAAGTCAAAGTCAAAACCTTTATAGAGGATACATATCATGGGTGTTTTTAATCCATATGTATTAAAATATTCTTTGTTTCCCTAATAAAAATAAGAAAAAATAAAAAAATGGGTGTAGATAAAGTCTTGTATGCAACTGTACCTACATAATTAGGTATTAAAACACTCATGTGATACTATTTATCACATTCGGCTTCGCCTCGTGTGATAAACCCACATTCGTGTTTTAATACCCCTCGTTATAGTACAGTTGCATAAATAACTATTATGGTAGGTGAAAATTCCAAGGAAAAGCATGAATAGCCTTAGAATAATTTATTCTAAGTGAAAAGCATATAAAATCAGATTTTTGGTGATATTTTGATGTTTTACTTTATTTTGTGAAAACTATTAAAACGTTGATATATTATAGAAAACTATTTGAAATTTTCCCACCTTTGAGAAAAATACTGTATTTTTTACACGACTGCCCAAAAAGGAGTGTATATGTGTTCAGGGTTCATGTATGTTTGTGGGTATGTGAGTTTCTTTATTCCACCATAACTTCTAAATGGCTCAACCGATTTCGATGTATCGTTAGAATCCTTACATCATTTTGAGTGACACTTGCTATATTTTTTAAAAAAAAAATTGATATGGCGACTGTAACACGCCATTTTCAAATGTGAAAAAAAAATATTTCTTCAATTATTACAATATGGGCATCAAATGAAAGGCCATAATGAGCACATTTCAAAACTATATAATTTGTCACTAAAATGTGGGAAATAAAATTCATAAATTTAAAAAATATTAAAAACTCGACTGCCCTGCCAAAAACGAACTAAAAAGATAAATAACAAGGTGTCATTGCAGTCGGAGGACATCTTTAATTGAAAATTGTTCCATAAAACGGTCCCCCGACTGCAATGACACTTTGTTATTTATCGTTTTAGTTAGTTTTTGGCAGGGCAGTCGTGTTTTTAATATTTTTTAAATTTATGAATTTTTAACGATTGGCATTTATGATGTTCAGAATGTGCTCCGTTTCCCATAGTCAGTTATAGTCAAAACAGAACAAATATACCTAAGTACTCTGATTAAAGGGACTGCCCTGCCCTAAAGGGCAGCAAATTAAAATTGGATCGATAATGCAACGCGCAGAAATTCTTATTTACCAGTGTAAATAAGAATTTCTGCGCGTTGCATTAGCGAAAACCTTAAAAAAAATAACTGAAAAAAATGGTCACCCATCCCATGCCCGACCATATCAAAAGTTGCTGCACTTTATTGATCGCGGTTTGTTCACACACTGCACCGTCAGTTATGGTCAGAGGGCAGTATGGACAAGGTCGCAACGAGCTTATGACTTACGACCTTCGCATAAGTGAAATTGATACAAATCGTAGGAATGGGTTTATGTAACAGAAGACATAAAGTAAATTTAAAATAATAGCTTGGTATAATAACTAGACTCACATTCAATCCTTTGAAATTATGAAATAATAAAATTTCCGTCAACATTCTAACACAGTTTTACCTACCTATTCAACAACTGGTGCCTAAGCTAGGACATTCATTCCTGTATTTCAGGCAGATTTCAGGACTTCAGCCCCTATACACAAATGACCATTCTACTAAAATTAATACTAGTAGAATAGAATTACAATGTATGGGAATGACATTAAGGCTTAGCTCCTGTCAATCCCATACATTGTCATTCTATTCTACTAGCGTTCTTTCATTCATTCTACTAACTTAATTTTAGTAGAATGACCATTTGAGTAGGCACTTGGGTCTTTTGTCCGTAGTGCAAAATTGTGTAAAACTTTGTACAGTGCTTTTATTTTAAATGCGTCGAACAGAGAATAAAGAAAGCGAGAGGCACCTATAACATTCTTGACATTAAAAACGCAAAAATAAAATTTATTATATGAGAAAAACTTTTCCGTTTGCAACGGCGAGAAAGAAATCGAATTCCATGTAAGATCATTTTTAATTTTATTTTATTTTAATGAATATAATTGGATTGAATGTACATTATTGATTTTTTTAATTTTAGGCATTCACAATTCTAAAATCCAAAAATCACCACCACTCTGCACTTCAGACGGGACGGGTCTCGTCTGAGGTGCTACGAGGCAGTCGATTTTTTCTAGTATTTTTTCTAATATATTAATTATCTGACTGTATATTGTTGCATAATCCCATACGCGGATCAATATCGATCGCGTTCTAAATTCAAAATGGATTACTGTATCGATTTAGTGTGCTTAATCCAGTCGCGGCGCACACCGACCTGCGCGCGCGCATTAGTTTAATATTTATCATAATTTTTTAAATATTTGTTACGAAAATGTTAAAGTGTGGTCTAGTTTTTGTTATGGGTAAGTAATTTGATAGCGGATTTCTTAAGTAAAAATTAGCTTTAATTTCGAGCAAATCAATATTGTTATGTTCGATTAAGTAGTATACCACTCAGATTTAAGTCAGTAAATAATAGTTCGTTTTGTTTTTGACCCCAGATGGGAATCGAACCCTTACCACAAAAATATGGAGATTTTTTGTGGATCAACTAAACATGCATGTGACTACGGAGGTCTTAATTAAAAAAAAAACAAATATGTAGAATCTTATAAGTGTCCATTCCATTTTTCTATAGGGTGAAATCGAAAACAGTCGACAAATTTTGTGGTGTGGCTTAGTTAGATGATCAAACTGAATAACTTTGTCTATGGGACCAACTTAATCAGAGCAAAAAAATAATCAGCTGTTCCATACATTTTGGTCGAGTAGATATAGATGCTTTGTATGGAACAGCTGATTATTTTGTGCTCTGATTAAGTTGGTCTCTTAGACGAAGTTGTTCAGTTTGACGGTCTAATCAACACCACAAAGACTGACTGTTAAAAAAATCACCCTATAAAGTCGCATTACTAATTTCCCAGCAAAAATGTAAACAAAGAAACGTCACTGTCAAATTGACAAACTGACCTTGATAGTGAGATTTTCAGATATTGAAAACCTTATAACTTTTTTATTTGTTTATTATATTGAGTCATAATAAATATAATGTCATCCAGGGTAATTTTAAAAAGGATGGTAATTAAATTTTTGATCTTTATAACCTATCATAATTTTTGATGTTAAAAGTTCTTGAAACGAGCTGATAAGAAATCTTTACTTAGATATTGACTGTATGTAAACTATCAAAAAGACAAGTCAACTGAAAAGATGGAAACAAGTTTAAATATTAAAGGCAACATTATAACATGCAGTCGGAGGCATGCATAAAGAAAGTGACATTATGAATGATTTGAGTTATATGCCTCCGACTGCATGTTATAATGTTGTCTTTAATATTTAAACTTGTTTCCATCTTTTCAGTTGACTTGTCTTTTTAGGCAGGCGGGTTTTTAATTTTTTAAATTTATTTTTTTATTTATTTATTTTTAGTTATTATTTATATGATATACCTTTTTGAAATCCTTATAATAAGCCCTTTAATTTGACACCCATATTGCAGTATTCTAAAAAAAATTTTTTTTCCACTACTTATAATAAGCACCGTACAGCCGCCATGTTGGTTTTTTTTTATAACGCCACCTTCTTAAGAACACTTGGGCTGACGAGACAAATCTAACGATAGGTTAATCATGGAAATCTGTTCAGCCGTTTGAAAGATATGAGGTAATAAAGAATATTACATACAAACTTACATACAAGATACGCGCGAAAAATATAACCCTCTTGCAGTCGGGTAAAAAACAAAAAATACGTAGCATCTTCGCCAGTTCCCCCCAATACCAAAAGACAAAATGTTGCTACTACAGCTACTACTCGTAATACTAATTTTTATGAAATTTTTTATAGTGACCAAAGGTTGATGTGTACGGTTTGCAGCTCTTGATGTGTGCACAGCATCATAAAAATGTTTTCTACTATAAATCTGTTATTATGAAATATCAAATTATATTACTGTTTTTGCTGCAAAAGTCATGATTCAGAATATTTATCTAATCTATTTTTATTAGGTTTGTAATAAAAAAACATGTAAGAGTAGTGTGTTTATTTCTTGACTTAACAATATACTATTTCTTTTTGTGTTGTTTTGTTCTGGCAACACCTTTGCTTACATTTTTGCTGGGAAATGAGTAATGCGACTTTAGTGTAGTATAGGGTAATGATAAATATAGTGCTCTGATAAACTACACTTTATCAGAGGGAACGAGCTGCAATACCCACCAGACAAGCAAGGTCGTACACCTTTTTCTAAAAGCAAGTCAACTTGGCACCAGCTATTTTCGTGCTCTAGAAACTGCTTGAATTTAATATTGCTTTGTCTGTCTACGTAAACTACAATCTACATACATATTATTCATCTAGTGGCTCTGGAGCTATAGACCTCGCGTTTGTGTCATTTTTCGAAATGCCTGAAATTATTATTTTTCGAAAAAAATCGAAAAACTGGCTCGACAAAAAAGTCGAACCTACACAAAATTTCACGAGAATCAGTTGAGAAATGGCTGCACTACATATTTGTCAATGATCGGCAGAATTTATCGTACGTTGATGCTTTTGAAAGAACCTCTTTGAAGCATTTGTTACAAAACCGGCAACGCACGATGAATTGTGCCGATGCTTGGCGAATATGTAGTGCCGGCATTAGAAACGAGGAGTTTGTTCAAAGTTCAAGCTCCTCATTGACAGAAGCTGATAATACTTTTTACTTTTACAAAGATTCTTTTGTGATTAAGGTAACCCTCAAGGCCCTCAACTTGCACAATGACCACTTCCCTTACAAGCGTTGATATGTAAAATAGCTTTTTGACAATTAAGGAAAATCGTATTCAATTTTTATTTAGCAATCAGAAAGATATGTGATGGTAAAATCAATAAAGTCTAGTTTGTAATATTTGCAATCTTTATGATTTGTTTAACTCTATTTCTGTACTGCCGATTTTCATTTTAGTTATCAATTTATAATTAACAATAAATATGCAATTTATGAGCAATATTACATTTATATACAAGGTAATTGATGAAATCAAAATTTCGGCAGGTCAGAGCCTGTAGCCAATGTCACATTTACAAATTTTCGCTTTCGCTTCGCTCCGATAAATGTATGGAATTGACGTTTTATAATTCGATTGTTAACGAAACCTTATGTCAATCTCATATATGTTTCGAAAGCGAAGCGATGACGAAGATTTGCAAATGTTACTTTGGCAAGGGGGTCTGAAATGGGCGTCCTTCTTTTGATCGTTTCTCATTATTTTCTCCAGTGCTAGCAGTATCAGTAAGCCAGCTGCCCATCGACTACTACCACGATCTTCACCTGCCACACGACCCGCCCCTCCACCCGGTGTTCGCACACCCCCCTCCCACGGATTTCTCCTGTATCGGTCGAGAGAGGGGGTATTATGCTGACGTGTACTCTGGTTGTCAGGTATTTTACTTCTGTTGATACAAACGGTTTCTGCTACCGTAAACCATCGTTTTCTCTCTTTCACTAGCATTGATTGTGAGCAGTATATCCGATAGTTTACGTACGGTAGCGAAAAAACAGTTTGCATCAATTCATGTAGAGCTACTGTTCTGTTGTTTCCTAAATATATTGCATCTTAAACTGCACAAAGTGTTTTAAGATTATCAAAATTTGATCATTCAAAAGCGCGTAATTTATATCATAGGTTAGTCTCTCTGATTACGTAATATAAGGCATACATTATGGCGCAGTACATGATATTGTAAGTTCCAAATAAGTTCCACTTCCAAATTCTTATTTGGAAGCTTAAAAGCGATTATAGCTAGGGTAGAATCAGACACTGAAATCATGTGTTGGTAACTTAAGGACTTGTACTATGTATTCTGTGTTTAAGGAAGAATAAGACAGAGTAATATAGGAGTGCCTCAGGGATCAATGATAGGAACTATTCTTTTTAAAAATTACAGCAATTATTTTATCATTATTATTTCTATTAATAAACTAGTAATGGATTTGTTTGATCAAAATCTCTAACATATTAGTTATAGTTGTCTCATTGTCATTTTTCAGGCGTACCACTTTTGTTGGCGACAACGGCTAGTCAACACAGATCTCTGCGCTAACGGCACTCTCTTCAATGAACAGTTTCAGGTATTTTTTCAGTTTTCATGACCATAATATCTACAGGCTGTTTTTAGTTTACAACGTGTTACAAAAATATCCCTAATACCGAATATGGTAGTTAGGGACCATCAAACTGAACAATTTTAACTATGGGGCCAACTCTGAAATCGCGAAAAAAAAATCATGTTTCATACATTTTGATATTTTGGTCATTAATAATTTTGTATGAATCAGCAAATTTTTATTCGCGATTTCAGAGTTGGGGTTTTTTGTAACAAGTTGTATAATCCTTTCTAATATTATAAATGCGAAAGTCAGTTTGTTTACTGTTTGTTACGCCTTCACGTCTTGACTACGGAACCAATTATCATGAAATTTTGCATACACGTTGTCAAGGGTACAAAGAAGAACATAGGGGTATCTTTCATTCCGAAAAAATACTGTTCCCGATAGAGATAGAGAAATAACTGTAAACGCAGACGAAGTCGCGGGCGGCCGCTAGTAGCCTTATAAAGCCGAATATGGTAGATAGGGCCCGGAAAATTATTAAAAATTCTGAAAACCGCCACGTGAGTGAGAAATTTTGTTTCTTTATTTGTAAGTAGGGAAAAATGCAAAATGACAACCCTAGACGCAAATAGACTATTGTATTCAATAATCAATCCCATTAACGGTCTAGCAAAACACAATTTTGGTCTAGGATTGCCACTATGCATTTAGTCATAAAAGGAAAAAAAAATTGAAAAAAGCCGTGGTTTTTAGGGTTTATCCGGGGTTGAATCGGCTTTATAAAGATCTGTTCCCACATTTCCGGGCCGCGGCTGGGCCGGGACGTGTCAGGGGCCCAAGTTACATACGTTGGTCGTGCTAAGATTCTGTATGTAAAACAAATATACGTTGAGCTCCGTCATCGGCGGCTTCGTTTAGGATTCGGAGTTCAAAATATTATGTAGGTCCTTTATACAGGGTTATTTGTAAAACACCAACAACCTCGCAGGAATGGATTTTTAACATCACAAAAACAACATTTGTTGCGAAAACCGACAAAAAATATCGGATTTTCACACAAAACTCGATCAGCTGTTGGGGACATTTGTATATGGAGAGTCGTTATTTTGTCAGTTTTCAGAAAAATTGTAGAACAATGTTGTTGTTTATGATGTTGGTAATCTACTCCTACGAGGTTGTTGGTGTTTTACAAATAATCCTGTATTGAACACAGAGACGCCCAACATAGCTTGTGCCCTAGGGCCCTGACACGTCACGGCCCAGCCACGGCCCGCATATGTGGGAGTGGCATAAGACCTTCATCATCATCATCATCATATCAGCCGCACGACACCCACTGCTGGGTATAGGCCTCCCCCAAGGATCTCCACAACGAGCGGTCCTGCGCTGCCCGCAACCAGCGGCGCACCGCGACCTTCCCCCTCACGTCGGCTCACCTTGTCGGGGGCCTACCCACGGAGCGTCGTCCGGTGCGCGGTCGCCATTCCAGAACCGTCCCGCCCCAACGGCCATTAGTTCTTCTCGCTGTGTCCAGCCCACTGCCACTTCAGCTGAGCAATCCTTCGAGCGATGTCGGTTACTTTAGTTATAGGATAAAACCTTAAGGCTTCCAAACACCCTGTATAATATTATTTGTAAGTTTTTAATAATTTCAATGAATGCATCATTTATTTCAGGTATGCGACCATTTTTATAATGTACGCTGTGGATCCCCTTACGAAGACTTGTAATTATTATTTTAATAATATCCTAGTAGTTATTTATTTAATACATCCTTGAATTGAATTAAGTAAGTAGGGAATTATTTATTGTAATAATATCTATTTTAATTAAATGTAAATATACAAATGAACGCTATTTCGTTTTCTTTACATCCTAAAAATATTATTCAGTTTATGAAAGACAAAAAAAAACAAATAACGAAGTATAAAATAAAAACTTTATTGATACAAAAATGTAATAAACAGTAATACAAAGTCCGCTTTTCATTATTATTTTAATTATTTATTCGAATATGTTACGTATTACATACAACGTGTTACAAAAAAAACCCTAATGCCGAATATGGTAGATAGGGACCATAAAACTGAACAACTTTTACTATGAGACCAACTCTGAAATCGCGGAAAAAAATCAGGTGTTTAATACACTTTGATATTTTTGTTATAAATTTTTGTATGAAACAGTTGATTTATTTTTTCGCGATTTCAAGTTGGTCCCATAGTAAAAGTTGTTTAGTTTGATGGTCTATCCTATTTACCATATTCAGCATTAGGGTTTTTTTTGCAACACATTCTATAGCATCTTCTAATTTCAATCTTGGGGCTTTAGATGTGTGTGTGTGTGTGTGCGTGTGTGTGTGTGTCTCTGTGTGTGTGTCTCTGTGTGTGTATGCGTGTGTGTATTTTTAAAATACGATGTGATAATGAACAATATCTAAAATCTAAAAATGCAATATATTTTTTATGATATAAAAATAGATATATCTAGGCATCCTATTTTTTATTAAAATAGGTCATCTTATGTTTACAAGTCTCAATTTTAATCGTAGGTATAATAGTAAATATAAAAGTAATAATATTTACATCATTTTTGGAGTTCTAAAAGTACTACATTGTTCATAAAATGATTGATTATGAAATTTCAAAATGATTTCAATTAAAAAAAAGTGATTCCATTATTAAATGAATTGCAGATGTTACATAAATTATGTCATGGACTTTCAAAGGATTTTTGCTACATATTTTGTAATCTTTAGAAATAACGGAGCCGTTAGAAACATTTTTAAGACTCGTTTTTTCCTACTCGAAAAATGGCCATTCTACTAAAAATAACGCTAGAATAGAATGACAATGTAAGGCCTGGTTTACATTAGGCAAGTAGACGACCGAGTCGAGTAGCGAGTAGAAATACATTGCTTGGCATGTTCGTCGATTTTAAAAGAACGTCAAACACACCACGCAATGAACTTCTACTCTCCTAAAACACTCTACTAAAGACTAAGATAATGTAAACCAGCCCTAAGGGATTGACAGGAGCGAAGCGTAAGTCATTCTCATACATTCTACTAGCGTTAATTTTAGTAGCAGGGCCATTTCATTCCAAAGTAAGATTTCACGAACCTCCTAAATTATTTGTAATAATTAAAATGCAAGATTGTATTAAAAAAATGAGTATATTTAACAGGCAGTGTTTAAAATGGAATCAGTCAATTTACTCATCCAAAGTTATAGTAAAAAATACCTATAATAAATAAAACACTAATGTACACAACATAAGGACAAGACTACTTTTCAACCCTGCTGAAGATCCAGGTTCATCTTCTTCTTTATCTTCTATAACGTTCTGTTTGTTAATTATCTCCATTTCGTCTAGTATTCTCTTCTCTTCTGTCGCCAAGATGGCGGCGGCGTTGATCGTTTCCATTAGAGGGTAGTTTGTGTATTGCGGCTCAGGAATGCGTAGATTCAGTTTGCCATCGGACACGGAGTAGGCAGCACGTTTGCTGAGTCGGTTTGCTGAGGAAAATTAAAGAAATATTGGAATATTGCGAGCTAATCCTTATCCTTACCACAGATAATATAATACTATACTAGTCCTTACAAATATCATGAATGCGAAAGTCCGTTCGGTTTGTTTGCTTCGCCTTCTTCATGAAATTTTGCATACACGTTTTCAGGGGTACAAAGAAGGACATGGGTACCTTTCATCCCGAAAAAAGTACTGTTCCCGAGGGATAGCAAAAAACTTTCCACGCAGACGAAGTCGCGGGCGGCCGCTAGTTTAAAATAACTTTAGCTCTTGGGCTGCAACCGGTATAAAATTGTGCCAGATCGCTACACGAGTTTTTATTTTGTTACGAGTTTTCGGAGTGCTACGGAATGTTCAATTTATTTGAGTCATTAAAGCGGCCGCGGCTCGGAAGTCACCGCGACTGCAAAAGAACACGTGACTCGACCTCGAGTAGCCTTAGTTAGACCCTTCTCACACGGAGCTACTGAAAAATGACGGAACTGCGACTCAAATATGACTGTGGATATAAGGTTTATGTGCTACGAGTTTTTGTTTTGCTACGACTTTTCGCACTGCTACGGAATGTATTTGCCCTTTAAGCAACACGATACCACAGATTACTAAATAGTCACGTCACATATTGTATTTATAGGCCAATCAATAAGAAGTTGTAGAGTGCGTGAGGGGGAACCTAAGCGATTTCTTCAGAAATGTATTCAGGATGCTTAGGGAGAAAATATACTAAAAGCCCTGACGTCAGGGAGGTGAGGCGGAGGGAGGGGAGGGGGACAAATGTCCCAATTTTAGGTTTTTTACCAATATCTCAAATATGGCGCATTTTCCCTATAACGCACAATTTTTGAGATATGGGTGAAACACCTACAATTGAGACCTTTGTCCTCCCCTCCTCCCTCCGCCTCGCCTCCTTGACGTCAGGACTTTTAATGTGTTTTCTCCCTAAACACCCCGAATAAGTTTCTAAAGAAATCGCTGAGGTTACTCACTCTATGCCCTCTTTTGAGCAATTTGTTAATCGGACTATTAGAACACCAAAAGTTTTATGATTTAACATAGTTATTTAAATGGTTTTCTTTTCAAATTATTGAAAGAAAGAGTGCCAAATAGCCAGCCTTGGAGCAGTTTCCTTCAATTAAAGAAGCACTTTTTTTCAAACTCACTGTCAGGCAGGTTGAGAGTCTTCAAGGCCTCCCGCAGCACGGGATCGTCCACCATCTTGTTGTAGCGCTCCTCGAAGTCAACGTACGCGTCCGCCTCGCGCTCGCACGCGCCCTTGAAGTCGTCCGTGTCTGTGCTCCACACCATCAGCCCACCGAGGCCGTAGTCTATGGCCGTTCTGGAGAAAATAACACTAATGTGCTTTTCAGTTGTTTTTATTAACCTACGTAATAGCTTATGTAAAGCAGGGTTTCTCAACCTTTAAGTCAAGCCTCCCTAACAACTTCCCTAATTAAAATTTAAGTAATTTAGCTCTATAGTTCAGTATATTTTATGAGTCTAGTAATTTATTTTTGTAAATTATCAAATGCTTAGCGCCCCCTGAAACCTTTGTTTTATTTCTCTTCATAATCTTATCGTAGCTCTGCGTACTCAGTCCAACGAAGTTCTTACCTCTTTAACCTATTAATTTTTCTTTAATCGCCTGAAAAATGTGTAACTGAAATGAGAGCTCATTTCAGACACTTTTTGGCTTGTTGAAAATCTTTGACCGCCAAGACATTTATTCATGTTTGGTTAGAAAAAAAAACTTACAGAGCTAAATATAGATAATAGAAAGGGTAGGCAATACTTCGTATCGTAATTTAGTGAGTTTTGATGTCACGAAGTACATCCGAAAGGTCATTAAGAAAATTAGAAGTCGCTTGACCTATTTGTAAATAAAAGTAGGTACCTAATAATCTTTTGCCAAATTAGAAAAAATTGTAGTTTGGAGTTTTTAAGAAAAAAAAAAATATTTTTTTTACTATAGTCATGGACTTATCAAACAGCTTTGGTAAGTGGAGAACTATAAATAGCATGAGTGCAAACGTGTGTGAATTTGAGTATTTGTGGTTTTTTTTCAGCGTGTATGAATGAAGGTGATTTTGTCTTTTTAGGGTTCCGTACCAAAATGGTAAATAAGGAACCCTTATGGTGTGACTCAGTCTGTCTATCTGTCTGTCTGTCACAGCTGGATATCTCGAGAACTACTAATGGTTTCAAATTGAAATTTGGAATAGTAACGACACCCACTGCTGGGTGTAGGCCTCGCCCAAAGATCTCTGTTGCGCACCTCCTTGCTGTGCTAGGTTTAGTTTATTTTTCAGAAACCTTTTTAAATCAAAATTCTTTGTGTTACTGTCACCTTTTTTACTTGTCAATATATCTGCATCCTGTCATCGTTGCTCCTACATAATAAGCTTGTTCGAAAGGTAATTAACTATTATTTCACCATAAATATATCAATTTACAGTCCTCTTGCTTTCATTCCATTCCCTGTCGCTATCAATCTCCAAGACGCTCGGTCCTGTTTGCCCCGCATCCAGCGGCGCACCGCGAACTTCACCCTCACTACGGTCCCCCTTGTCGGGGCCTACCCACGGAGCGTCGTCCGGTGCGCGGTTGCCATTCCAGAACCGCCCCGCCTCAACGGCCATCGGTTCTTCTCGCTATGTGCCCAGCCCACTGCCACTTCAGCTGAGCAATCCTTCGAGCGATGTCGGTTACTTTAGTTCTCCTGCGGATCTCCTCATTTCTGATTCGATCACGCAGGGATGTAATGTAATTCTTACTTGACTTTAATAGCGATGGACCGTCCGTTGTCGTAAGATATGACCCTGGCCCCGTCGCGCAGGTACGGGGTGGCGGACTGCGAGTGCCAGTGCTGTGTCCACTGGGACGACTTGTTGTTTACTTCTGCGCAAATCTGTAAAGAAGAGTAAAATAAAAGATAACAAACAATACTAATAACTAATGGCCTTACTACGGAACAGCAACCAGTGAAATTATTATATGCGGAATAACCCTTTGCGGTGAGCGTTTCGTTTCGACTAGTACTGTAACGTCCCCAGAGTAAAAACTTATTTCTGAATTTTAAATTCGAAACAACCTTTGTCAATTTTTTATTTTGTTCCGAAAAATAATTATTAAAAACCGCCACAAGTCGGACTCGCGCACGTAGGGTTCCGTACCAACAAACGGCAAAAAATAACATATTTGTTGTATAGGAGTCCCCCTTAAATATTTATTTTATTCTGTTTTTAGTATTTGTTGTTATAGCGGCAACAGAAATACATCATCTGTGACAATTTCAACTGTCTACCTGTTGTCGTTTTTAATATAAAGCAAAAAACGGCAAAAAAAATCACGTTTGTTGTATGGGAGCCCCCCTAAAATATTTATTTTATTATATTTTTAGTATTTGTTGTTATAGTGGCAACAGAAATACATCATCTGTGAAAATTTCAACTGTCTATCACGGTTCATGAGGTACAGCCTGGTGACAGATAGATAGACAGACAGCGGAGTCTTAGTAATAGGGTCCCGTTTTTACCCTTTGGGTACGGAACCCTAAAAATGAGCATTTGCTGCCATATGACTTGGTTTTCTCTCTATGCGTTAGTCCAGAAAAGTGTCGTCGATTGAGCATGTTTGAAATAAATTGTGTTAAAATTGTATGAGATACTACATCAACAGTATTTTTTACTAGTTTTGTTCAGTGACACTTCGATGTAATGTGATTGAAGTTTATGTAAGCTTTTGGCTCAACTTGTTTTGGAAATACAACAGTACACTGTGGAATACGGTCTTTTATTATTCACCGACAGTTCTATTAATTATTCTGTGGTTTCACACATATACAATGAAGAGATAATTCTTTCATAGCATGCCGGACGCTCAGTTCGCCATGGCCTTAATATGACAATTTGTCAAATTACGGCCAATCCAAATCAAATAAAACCGGTCAAGAGCGAGTCGGACTCACGCACCGAGGGTTCCGCACAATCATAAATATATTTGGATATGTTACTTTAGTACAGTCTTTAAAAAAGTAGGATAAACGGCAGACAGGTGGAAGGGCAAACAGACGGACAGGTAATTTACAAATCTTAACCACAGCTGCTTATGGTGACCGAAAAACGTTTCAGCCACTCCACATTGCAAACTGTTTATATTACTAAGTAGGAACTTATTCTTCGTTTATTCATACTTCAAATAGTAGTTAGGGTAATTATATTAGAACCAGCCACTAATTTATTATTGTAGTATTAGGTTGCGCCATCTCTTGACCGATAGTGGAACTATTTTTTTTCTTAGGTTAGCATTCTTAGGACAGCGCCATCTGTTGACTGGTAGTGAAACTAAAGAATTTTTGTTTATTTTTTGAATTTCTAAAAAAGTGCGTTATATTGAGACATTGCTTTATTTTTCCTGTAATCTTTACATAAACTACTATTACATAGAATTATTTCAGATTTTTCTCTTTGCAAACTTTGGAGATAAGGGGGGGGGGGGGGGAACGGTATTTTTTTTATCATTTTTCATCATAAGTCGAAAACTATGCCTAAGAAAAAAGGAAAAAATGTTTACGCTCTTTCATATGATACCCCACATGCCCTAGTCACCTCAATTCAAATTTTTAAGACACCTTTTCAGTCCCTGTTGTTAAAATTTTTTTTTTTATTTCTTTCTTATTTGCAAAATAGTTGGGCAAATGTCATCTTAAACTATTCCAAATTTCAAGTTGATACCATTAGTAGTTCTCGAGATATCCAGCTGTGACAGACAGACAGACTGAGTCACACCATAAGGGTTCCTTTTTTACCATTTTGGTACGGAACCCTAAAAAGAAAATCGTACGTTACACATGATGCGTTGATGTCTTTTCTATGCAAATGCTGGAATTTGCATTACGTGTGACAAAAAGTAATTGTTTAATAATATTACGTATTTTTTAGTGTAAACTGTTAATAGAATACACGTTTTATTGTCATGACAATTTGGTTTACATTACCTATGTTTGCAGTAGCTATGAGTCTACCTAGTTTGTTCTATCTTCAAAACGGTTGGCGCAATGGATATAAAATTGCACTGACCTGCATATATTTACACTGGACAAGCTTATGTCAAACTGTTTTTGTGCCTATTTGATTTCCGCCATTTTGGCGCTGTAGAACGTAGCGTGAGCATAGCGTGCGGGACATGGTACTAAAGTTTGAAGTCTGGAGAGACCATCACGGCAACTATTTTCATATTGTACGTCAAAATTAGTTCTTTAGACGCACGCTAGTGGCGTTTCAAATAGGCACAAAAACTTAGCTGTCAAATAATACAGACAGCCAGTCCAGTTAAATAAAAAAAAAAATTTCATGTCAGTGTAAAATTGTCATGACGGCAACCCCTAGCATGACTACTGAAATGTGAATTGCGATATGATATATCGATTTATCTGGCAAAAGACAATGGATTTTGACACTTAAGTGTGACAAAACGTTATATCACGCGATGTAAGTATATCATGTTTTGTCGGTCGTGCTAGGGGGGTTGGCCGTAAATCATCGTTAAATCAAATCTATATACATTCTGTGTACTATCGGAAATTTGTCAATAAAACAAAAAATACAAATTATTCATCTAAATTTATTTTATCGCCTTCAAAGTAGGCCCCATCGCTTGCAATACAACATCTCCACCGCTTCACCCAGTCTTCCATACATTTTTCATAGGCTATTTGCGGTATGGCCTTTAGCTCATTCAGCGAATTTTCTTTTATGGCTTCTATCGACTCAAAACGTTTTCCTCGAAGTGGTAATTTTAACTTGGGAAATAAAAAAAAAGTCAGACGGAGCCATATCAGGTGAATACGGTGCTCGGTCGAGAACTTTTGTTGAATTTTTCGCTAAAAACTCTTTCACTATAATGGCTGTGTGATGGTGCATTATCATTTTCCATTGTAAAAATCGCCGAGGACTCAAAACTATCACCAACAAAAAGTGTAGTTTAAAACAAATTAAATGACAGATCCCGCTCAAATTTTGCGCTCTTAATCAGTACAGTGCTACCAACATGCAGTAAAAAAATTAGAACGACCTCTTTTACGCGGGTCTTTTTATTGACATATTCCCGATACTTTTTACACAGAGTAGTATATAAAACTCTAAATTGATTGATTGTTGGGATAGGTGTAGAGCCCTAGCGGCTGAAAGTAGAGACACCATTTTTGGAGGGTAGATACCTTTCATGGTGTAGGTGAGCACTAAGAAAGGGTTTTGGAAAATTCCCGTTATACAGGGTGCTACAGAGTGTTCCCGTTTGTTTGAGAATTTGTATAGGGTTGAAGACAGAGTCACCATTTTTGGAGGGTAGATAGATACCTTTCATGGTGTAGGTGAGCACTAAGAAAGGGTTTTGGAAAATCCCTATATACAGGGTGCTACAGAGTGTTCCAGTTTGTGCATATTTTTTATGGGAAAATTTAAATGTGTGAAATTAGGTCTACTGATAAATACCTAGGTCTATTGGTAATCCGTGACTTTTAAAATAAATGCACATCTACCTTAATCACGCGAACGAAGTTGCGGGCAAAAGCTAGTCATAGATAAAATTTAAAGTGGTTATTACATTTATATTGTTATATGAGTACCTATTTGACATTAATTTCACTATAACTCATCTACGCGTTTTTACAGACACAACAGACAGACACCTAACTGTTCCGTTTTCCTTTTATTTATATTCGAAGTACGGAAATGTATGGAATTTTAAAAACATAACACCGTAAATATTAAACGTATTGATAACCAAGTAACAAATGCTATTCAACCTTAAAAAAATATGGAGGCTATACTTGACACTATAAGTTCTATTAATAGGGAGAAATATCCCCACTAATCAGCCCTAAATTATACAAGGATTTTTTTGGATACCTTTAGGTTTCAGCCCTAAATAATAATTAATGATTATTTAGGAGTTTGGTGTTGTAAAAGATTTAATGAACACCATTGTAGAGCTAGTAGCGTTAATTGCTCCTTTTGTGCAAATCTCTATGAACACAATGTAACGAGAAAGGCGTATAACACTAACCTAGTTCTTATAGAAAGTAGAGTAGAATATAGGTCTTACTTTCAAACCCATTCGATTGATGAATAACACGTGAGATAGGTAGTACTAGGTTACTATAACTTTACAATCTGACAAGAATGTATTATCCTACTAATATTGTAAATGTGAAAGTTTGTGAGTTTGGATGTTTGTTCCTCATTCACGCAATAACAGCAGAACAGATTTGGATAAAATTTGACACACAGATAGTTTATAGCCTGCTGTTGAGAATATTACCTGTAAATGTGCTGAAAACACTCGGCTTTCTTCTCTTCCTTAATTTGTTTAATAATTTGTTTCGGACTCCTATATTAATGTATGTTTCTCACTTTTTGAAGAATAAAAGCACGCGTGCTAGTATGAGATAAAAAACGCCATATTGGAAATGATCTTTGGTCGGAGGGGGCGCTCGTGCGCACCCCTCGCCCCTCACCCCGCACAGCTTGCGTTCCGTTTGCTGCTGCGGGGATGCTATTTAAACGTTTAGTTAACATCCTCCCCCCCCTTGAAAGGACAACTTTCAAGAGGCTCATGGGATTCTACAATCATGGGACACAATTTGGATATTGCTCTTCTTAGAAGACCTTTCTTCGTAGTGACGTCGACGACTCTGGTGACACCATCTTCACCAGGGTAGAGTTTGCTGATCCTGCCCAACAGCCACTGTAGTGGAGGCAACTGATCGTCCTTCACCAGCACGAGGTCTCCGACGTTAACGTTTTGCCCCTTGGTGCGCCATTTCACACGGTGTTGCATAGCAGAGAGCACTTCTTGTGTCCACCTTCTCCAGAATTGGTGTCGCAAGCTTTCCAGTAGGCGGTAACGGTTCGTCTTGACTGGTTCGGATACGGGAGCAGGTAAAGCCGTCAAAGGTCGACCAATTAAAAAATGCCCAGGAGTGAGCGGTGATAGATCAGATGGATCAGAAGACATACATGTTAACGGACGCGAATTTAAAATTGCTTCGATCTGAGCGAATAATGTGGACAATTCCTCAAAAGTTAAACTAGTACTACCAGCGATTCGTTTTAAGTGGAACTTCGCGGATTTTACGCCCGCCTCCCAGATTCCACCGAAGTTAGGCGAGTATGCAGGACTAAATTTGAAGTTGATACCTTCATTTGAAGCGAAAGTGCCTATCGACTGGTCGCACTTTTTGACCAATCTGGCCAACTCGTTGTTTGCTCCTACGAAGTTTTTTCCGTTATCACAATAAATGGTTCGAGGTTTGCCACGACGAGCAATAAACCTTCGTAGGCATAAGATAAAAGCGTTGGTACTGAGGTCGCTGACAAGTTCTAAATGAACTGCCTTGGTGCAGAGACAAACGAAAATACAAAGATAACATTTACTAGTGCGTGAGCCACGACCCTTGCGACTAGATATTAGAAATGGGCCAGCGTAGTCGGTTCCGCAAGTCTCGAAAGCTGGAGCTGGATTAACGCGTGGATGAGGTAAATTCCCCATCAGAGGTTGAAACGTTTGGCCCTTAAACCTTTTACATTTGATACATTTAAAAACAGTTGATGAACTCAGGGCTCTGCCCCCAATAGGCCAAAATTGTTCGCGTACCGAACTTAATAATTGCTGTGGACCGCAGTGAAGAAGTCGCAGGTGTTCACTTTCAAATAAAAGTTTGCAGAAATTATGCTTTGAATCAATTAACATAGGATGAATTTTATTAAAGGAGCAATGAGACGCATTCTGAATGCGACCTCCTACGCGTAATATATTATTTTCATCAAGAAAAGGGTTCAAAGATAAAATATTCGATTTTGACTTAATTGATTTTGATGTTGATAAGGAATGTATATCATCTGGAAAGGTATCATTTTGCGATTGCTTCACTAAAACTATCAACGATTGCTGCAATTCATCAGCGGTAAGTACGCCGGTAAGTTTGTTTACTTTGTTTTTAGAATTATTTATGAAACGTAGCGCATATGCCATAACTCTTTGTAGTTTGTTGAAGTTTGAATATTTTTCAAATGGGACAATGTTTTCTAGACGTTGTAATTTAAGACTTAATTTGGTTTCAGGTAGCTCGACACGTGACGGTCTAGAAGCTGGCCAGCATTCTTCCGACTTCGCAAGGAAAGGAGGACCCTGCCACCACAGAAGACTACCATGAAGCTGGCGCGGTGAAACGCCCCGAGAAGCTAAGTCTGCCGGATTTGCATCGGTGGGAACATGACGCCATGCCGATGAATCTGTTAAGTCACGTATCTCCTGAACTCTGTTACAAATAAAAGTTTTAAGGATTTTTGGTTCACTTTTAACCCAACCCAAGACGATGGTCGAATCAGACCAAAACACAGATCTAGATACCGTTATTCTAGATGAATTAATTACTTTGGAATACAATCGAGCACCGAGCAGAGCGCCCAATAATTCTAATCTTGGAACAGTCATTTCAGGCTTTAAAGGTGCTACTTTCGACTTCGCACATAAGAGTTTAATTTCCTCGTTAGATTTTATATAAATACATGCAGCGTAAGCCTTCTGAGAGGAGTCTGTAAAACAATGAATTTCGACATTCAATGAATTATTAGACAAGACACATCTAGGAATTTGAATATTTGACAAATAGGTGAGATTGTTATAAAACGATTCCCACTGAACTTTAATTTCATTAGGAATTGGGTCATCCCAACCAGACTTTAAGGACCACAATTCTTGTAGTATAAGTTTAGGTGTAATTGTACATGCAGACAACAAACCGAGTGGGTCAAAAAGCTTACTTGACTTGGACAAAATACTTCGTTTTGTAAATTTGGTCACCGTTTCATGTTGAGTAGAAATTTCTAAAACATCGTTAGTGGGCGACCATTTCAAGCCCAGAACATTAGAATCTTTAGAGAAATCTTGTGTTTGAGTTTCTATAGGAAGATCATTAAACACTTCTGACACGTTAGAACGAAATTTACGCAATGGAAAGCAACCTTCCTTTAATTTATTTATAACACCTTTTACTATTGACTTTAGTTCATCTACGGAGTTCGCCCCAGTTATGAGGTCATCAACATAAAAATCTTTGCGAATGACATTAGCAATGGTTTCATCCTGACACTCATTAGCTAATTCTATTAGACAACGTGTACTTAAGAAAGGAGCACATGCCGTTCCGTAACTCACGGTGTTTAACTGGAGAATTTTCAAAGCTTCTGTCTCATTATTACGCCAAAGAATTAATTGCAAGTGACGTTGCGATTCATCGAGGAAAATTTGCCTATACATTTTTGTTATATCGCCAGTAACGACGTAGATGTTTTGACGAAATCGCAAAAGAATTGAAAACAAATCATCTTGTATTGTCGGACCTACTAACATTAACTCATTTAACGATTTGCCAGTCGAGGTCTTAAACGAAGCATTAAAGACGACCCTTAATTTTGTCGTTTCACTTTGTGAACGCAGGACTGCATGATGAGGAATGTAGTACCCAAACGACGGACGAGACACCTCTGACAAGTGCCCCAATTGTTCATATTCTTGCAAAAACTCTGAATAATCCAACTGACTGTTTGATTTAATTAGACGTTTTTCTAAATTAAAGAAACGTTTTCGAGCGACATGGTATGATTCACCAAGCGACTCTTCTGGATTTTCACGAAATGGAATTTTGACACAAAATCTTCCATCTGGAAGACGTTTATGATTTTCGACGAAGTGAGCCTCACACTCCTCTTCTTCTTTGGATAACAATTTTGCTGACTGTGGGAGCTCTTCAACTTCCCAAAATTTTGCAAGAGAGTCTTTTATCTCTTGAGAGAAGTTGCAATTAACTTTAGAATTATTCGAATTAGATTTTGCACCTATTGGACCACCCACAAGCCAACCAAACTTGGATTCTTGTAAAGTAGGTTGATTCGAACTCAACTTAATTTGATTGGACATAATAATATCCCAGAAGACATCAGCTCCCAAAAGGATTTGAATTTCAGAACTTTTGAAGAAAGTTGTATCTGCCAATTTGATATTAGAAGGAAGATTTAATTTAGATACATCAACTGCAACGTTTGGTACATTACTAGTTATTTGTGGAATTACCAAACAGCTAACATTAATAGAGAAATTATTTATTCGAGATTTGACTTGTAAGTCACAAACTTTGACTGTTTTTGTTACAGTATGATTGACACCACATACAGAAATTGGGTTGGTCTGAGAACACAAAATATTCATGGTTTGTTGCATTTTTTCAGTCAAAAAAGAAGATTGGCTGCCGCTATCAAGTAAAGCCTTAGCAGGAAAAGATTTATTATTATTGACGTCTACTAAGACAACTTCAGCAGTACACAATAAGACTTGATTAGGAACCACCGCAGACAGAGCAACACTGGACGATGGAGACTGATCATTTGTTTCTACTGGCATACTAGACGTGGAACTATTAATTTTATCATCATCAGATTTTTTATGCAATAAGGAATTATGCCTTTTTTTTACAAATTTTACAAGGACCCAAACGACACTGCGATAGATGATGCCCAGAACGAAGGCAATTATGACACAACTGATTTTTATTTACTAAAGAAATTTTATCACTTAACGACATGGTTTTAAATTTATCACACACGTGAAGCAAATGAATTTGTTTACAAACAATGCAGGGTTTAAATTTGGAATCATTATTTGTGTTAACAAAAGTCTTGGTGAATTTATTAACTTCTTTAACTATATTTTTTTCGGGTTTACTAGAATCAAAACGACTATATTGAATTGTTTCCAAAACATCGGCACGACCCCGAAGGAATTCGAAAAAATCTGCAAGTTTAGGTGACGATTCAAAAGTATTTCTATGTTCTTCCCACTTGCGACTAGTGGCGCCATCCAATCTTGATGCCATAATATAGATAATCATGGTGTACCAATACTGAACGGGTTCACCCAAATCCTCCAAGGCACGTAAATTTTTCGAATAATAATCAATCATGTAACGTATAGACTTATATGACTCTTTAGAAATCGCTTCAAAACTAAATAATGCTTTTGTATGGTTATTTATAAGAATTCTTTTATTGTTAAAACGTTCGCATAGTGTTGACCAAGCAACTTCATAGTTAGACGACGTAAAACTGATTGATTTAATCACCACAGCGGCTCCACCTTCCAACGAATTACGAAGATAATGAAATTTACTTATTGCAGGCAGCGACTCATTACTGTGGATGAGAGACTCAAATGTGTCTCGGAACTCCAACCATTTTAAATGATTACCGTCAAATAGCGGTAAATTTATCGTTGGCAACCTTACATTTAATTGGTGATGGTTGCCACATGAGGCTGAACCATGACAGGATGCTTGACTATTATTTGGAGAAGTACGATTTTGAGACTTATCAAAGGTTTCGATAAAGTTTTGAGCAATAGAAATAATTTTACAAAAAGTTGTCTCAATTGAATCACGTTCCTCAATTTGAGAATTAATATCTGACACTGAACATTCTATTTTGGTTTGAATTTCATCAAAAACAATTAACAATTCCTGGATTCTAGTTAATTTCAATTGTAATTCACCGATAATGATACTATCAAGTTCCTTTGAACTAAGTTTACTTAAATTGTTTACATATTTTTGAAACACTGTAACTCTAGCCTTAATAGTACCTCTTTGTTGTATAAGGTCCTTTAGATTGCTATTACTATCCTTCTCCGACTTAGGCTTCTCGGTATCGGTCATTATTAATGTTGATGGACAACGTAGGAGCAAACAACGAAAATACAAAAAGAATAAAAAAACAAATAAAATAATAAAGGTATCAAACCGTAAAGGCCGCTCGCAAAGTACTGCGAAGCGGCAATGTTGCAATCGGCCCGCGATGGTTTTCGCGTACTACCGTGACTCGACTCGGCGTCAAAGTCCGACTCGCAGTTTACTATAAGTCGGCGGAATCGAAGAGGTCGGCTAATAAGTCGACAACCGAACCTGGAATGTGTATTAAGTATTTAGTCGGGTTATAGCGAACGTTCGAGAACGAAAGACAAAAAAAATTTTTTTTTTTTTTTTAAGTTAAGTTGTATGGACAAAATAGCAATTAATGATGAAAAATGACAATTATCGTTATTAAACCCAGCTGACTGCAACCGCAAGTGAAGTAGGTTACAAGCATACGATTGCCAAAATATAGGTAACCTAGGACTTGAAAAAAGTCTTAGCACTTTGCACAGCAAATAAATAAAATAACATTCGGTGAAGTGAAGTAGGCTACAGCTGTTTTCACAGCTAAAAATTAGGTAACCTAGGGCATAAACTAAACCTTAGCACTTCCTAGATAAAAATTTGAACTTAGATTTTTTACTTTGCGATAGCAACTTAGTTAGCAATTAAATAAGATGGGTCACTCATTTAGCAAACACTTTGACGTGCAAAATGATAAAACATACATAAAATTGAAGCAACGCAACTTGCGTTCAATGCGGCGCGGCGTGGCGTTGACCTTTAGGTAGGTACTTACTTGCGAATGGATCGATTGGCAAAATCTTTGGAAAAAACACTATTAGCACGGATGGAGCAATTTTAAATAGACGAATTATTGGTAAAACGCGCGAAATGATACTAAAATTGGTTTCACTTAACTTTGGTCACACGTGATTGTATTGTAGGTACCATTCCCGCCATTTCCCGCTGTTTCCTTTGCTTTACTCGCTGGACACACACAGTTTTCGTAACTTGTTTTATCACAAGAGGTTGCTCCGACGATAATTATTTCGTGTTATTGAATATTCACTTTGCCGGATCACAATTCTCAACTCTTTTTGGTGCCAACAAACCACGCTTGTTGTTCAGTTGCTTCAGTGCTTTTGATTTTGATCACGTCGGGGTCACCATGTTGAGAATATTACCTGTAAATGTGCTGAAAACACTCGGCTTTCTTCTCTTCCTTAATTTGTTTAATAATTTGTTTCGGACTCCTATATTAATGTATGTTTCTCACTTTTTGAAGAATAAAAGCACGCGTGCTAGTATGAGATAAAAAACGCCATATTGGAAATGATCTTTGGTCGGAGGGGGCGCTCGTGCGCACCCCTCGCCCCTCGCCCCGCACAGCTTGCGTTCCGTTTGCTGCTGCGGGGATGCTATTTAAACGTTTAGTTAACACCTGCATTAAAACATAGGATACTTTTTCCGAAGGTTCCCTAGGGATTTTTCAAATGTCCACGCGGATGAAGGCGCGGGCGGAAGAATGTATAATAAGTACTATTGTTAAGAATTATAAATGTATCGTGACGTCACGCACGATACACTAATAGTGCTGGGGCATAATCGCACTAATTTTCAACGATAAAACCAAAACTAATTTGTTACCATTTCAGTTTCGTTAACAGAAAAATACTCGCTTTTCTTTTGTTAAAAGCTATGCCTAGGGAGCTTAGGATGACAATCTTAGACGATTTAAATGAGAATTCTAAAGCTAAACTAAAGGTTTTTAGGTAAATGTAACATTGATGACAACGTAACGGTTTTGGTTTTATCGTTCAAAATTAGATTGGGCTCTCTTGTCCTGTCTGATCCGAAACTTAAAAGCTCTATAGGCAAATCATCATCATCATCATCATATCAGCCGCACGACACCCACTGCTGGGTATAGGCCTCCCCGAAGGTTTCTTGACCAATCAAAGATCACCATCAAAACTCGAGAGTTAGATTTTGCTTATATGCGTCGGGGGCCTACCCACGGAGCGTCGTCCGGTGCGCGGTCGCCATTCAAGAACCTTTCCGCCCCAACGGCCATCAGTTCTTCTCGCTATGTGTCCAGCCCACTGCCACTTTAGCTGAGCAATCCTTCGAGCGATGTCGGTTACTTTAGTTCGCCTGCGGATCTCCTCATTTCTGATTCGTTCACGCAGAGAAACACTTAAAGTTATTTGAGAAAGGAAATTGCTTGTTTATTTTAAGTGTTTCAAATATTAGGTCTTTACTTTACCTATCAAATTGGCGTTTGTATGGAGAATTTTAAAGTAGTTGCATTTTCCATGCTAACATTTTCTTAATTTATTTAACAACCATGATCGCTAACGTTTTAAAATTAATAAGACTAATATTTAAACACTAAGATAACGTATGCCACTTAGGTTAAGTGAAAAAAATAAGAATTGGCTGTATCTCATGAACCGTGATAGCTAGACAGTTGAAATTTTCACAGATGATGTATTTCTGTTGCCGCTATAACAACAAATACTAAAAACAGAATAAAATGAATATTTAAGGGGGCTCCCATACAACAAACATATTTTTTGGCGTTTTTTGGTACCCTTCGTGCGCGAGTCCGACTCGCACTTGGCCGGTTTTTTTTATGTTTACAAAACTATGATAAGGATTTTTTACTATTGATATTTTTCTATGATGGTCATCATTGATAAATACTATAAATCATAAAAGTGACGAAGTTCTATATTTGTGAGAAAAAATCCCCAATTTCATAGGTAAAGACCCAAATGTTATTCTGATGAAATAAAAAAATATATCATACCTCATTATACCCCATAAACCCAGCCTCCCCCGTATAAGGTCCCTTAAACCCGGCCGCTTGCACAGCAGTTTTGCCAAACTCCACCTCAGTCACCTCCGGGTCTTTAAGCACGAAGGTCCTTCCATACACTGGCAGACCGAGGACCAACTTGTATGGACTTACGCCGTGGGACAGCATGTACTTCATCGTGTATTCCTGGGAAAGAAAAATAAAAAAATAAAATTTTACAAGTTCAAAAAATTAGTCTTTTTTATGCATAACGGAATAATGCTTGGTCTTCACCTCACGATTTTAAGTGACGATAAGGTCTGAAAATAGAAGCGCACTACACCTGCCCCTTTATAACGTAAGTCTGTTGCTAACAATTCTCGATTGAAATCGATTGAAAGCGCAGCTACATTGCTGCTTTTAATAAGATAGTTGTCACATTGGTTCTTACTAAAACAGCAATGTAACTGCAATTTCTATCAGAGTTGATTGCAACAAAATTACATAATCAGGGGGCTGATTATGTAACTTATGTAACTGCGCTTTCAATTGATTTCAATCGAGAATTGTTAGCAACAGACTTACGTAATCAACGAGCAGGGGGCCGGAATCCTCACCACTGAGGAACTGGCTATCTTACCTCTAACTGCCGGAACACAACAATTTTTAAATTATTGTTATGGCGTCAGATTAAGCTGAGATGGTGGTAGCCAGGTGGACTTGTAATAAGCCCTTCCACCAAGCAAACTGAGTAATGTACCCCCTCGTGGGAATCAAACCCGGGACCCCTGCGTCTTACACGGGTGGGCGAACCACTAGACCACAGGTTGGTTGAAGTCTGTTTTAGCAGAAGCTTGAACACTTAGCGTGCCCACAGACTACAGACTTTCTATCGGCCGACGACAGTTTAGTCGGGCTCTCAATCAGTATGAAGGTGTATGCAAGTGCGCACACTAGAACGATTCGGTATCGGCCGATTCTTCATACAAAATCAACTATTGGCTAACTATCGGCCGACAGTTTGGTCTGTAGTCTGCAGGCACGCTTAGGCCCGTATTTATAAACCGCTCTCTACGTTGAGAGCTAAATCATACTTGAGATGACACCCGTATTCAAGAACAATACTCAAACGAACCTTGCCTATGCGAACGCACTGCGTTGATATAGAGCTTTGTGATTGGTTCGTTTGTTTTATACAGGGTTATTTGTAAACCACCAACAACCTTGCAGGAGTAGATTACTAAAATCATAAACAACAACATTTGTTCTACGACGACTTTTCCGAAAACAGACAAAATGCTGATCGAGTTTTGTGCGAATAGTTGGATTTTATTAGTCTGTTTTTGGAAAAGTTATAGAACAAATGTTGTTGTTTATGATGTTAGTAATTTACTCCTACGGGGTTTTTGGTGTAAAAATAACCCTGTATATTACGTGTGATCTTTGAGAGCGGTATATATAAATACGCGCCTTAGTACTACATCTTTGTAATTTTAATATTAATAGTAACTTGCAAACCTAAAGTAGTAATCAAACTACTTCACTTGGTTTGAAGTGCTACGAGTTTAAGAAATTTGCTACGACCACAGTGCTACGCCGTAGCACTGGTAGAAGACGTAGAAGATATCCGCTACACCGTAGCACTCTAGCACGCTAACGAAAATATCAAAATGTATAAATCGGCTGTTTTTTTTTGCGATTTCAGAGGTCCCATAGCAAAAGTTGTTCAGTTTTATCGTCCGAAGAAACGATTTCCTCGTTTATGGTTCATTCATTAACAACCTAATATGTCATGCAAGCAACTTTCGTTGCATAAAACCCTTGCTTCCTTACCACACTAAGGACATCGCTATCATCTGTGCCTCTCAGCGGAGCATTAGCTCCAACCCTCCCATCCCATGTTCCATGGTAATCATAGCACATCATGTGAACAAAGTCCAAGTATCTGCTCAGCTTGGGCAAGTCGTACGCCGCGTCCATGGTTTCCTTGCCTGCTCCTAAGGCTGCTGTAAGGATGTAGCCTTTGGGTTTGAAAGCTTCGCTTAATTCCTGTCGAAGAAAAAGTTTGTGTTTAACGTTGTGGAAATTTTAAGTGATTTGGATGAGTCTGCATGTTTGTAAACCCTATGCAGTTAGAACCAGAGAGCCTATTACAAAAAAGAATCACGATAGTCGGACGCAATGAGAGACTTTCCAGGCAACTTTCCTTAAAAATCTACTAAATGGCGCTGTCCAATTACCAACAACCTTGCAAGTAGAATTGCATAGTACACTACAAAATGTTGATAAGCTAACCAAATTACATTATTATTATGTTCAACATCATTTTTGTCGACGCAAAACGATTATAAAGACAACACACTTGATACTGACAGTATCATAATTATATTTACGATGCTTTTCTGTGGTCAGACTATTTGTACCACGTTCATACTATACTGTCAAGGATGTTGAACAGCGCCATCTAGTAATTTCTCTCATTCTTCGTTTTACTTGTTGAACCTTATTCATGAGTCGATAGTAGAACAAAGAAAATTTTGAAGTGGGGCTACTAGCTAGGGCATGTGGGGTATTCATATGAAAGAGCGCCGTTTGCACGTTTTTAATATTTTTTTTATTTAGGCCGCATAGTTTTCGACTTACAATGAAACATGTAAAAAAAAATACCGTTTAGATAAGGGGGGGGGGGGGCGGGCTTATCTCCGAAGTTTGCAAAGAGAAAAATCTGAAATAATTCTATATGATAGCAGTTTATATAAAGATTACAGGAAAAATAAATGTCTCAATATAGCACACTTTTTTTAGAAATCATCAAATTTCTAAAAAAGTTAACATTAGTTCCACTATCGGTCGAGAGATGGCGCTGACCTAAAACTGCAATATTAATTTTATTATTCTACTCTGCAGTGTGATTTAATGGTGCAAATATGATGGTACGGAACCCTCAGTGCGCGAGTCTGACTCGCTCTTGACCGGTTTTCATTTTTTGTAATATGCTCTCTGGTTATATGGATAACTGGTATTTTTTGCTGATCACAGGATCAATATCAAATTAACAATTTACTTTCCTTCCTGATCACACTGCCTAAAAAGCAATTGACTAAGAGGGCAAAATGACCAAAATGCAGAATGACTAACTTACAGAATGACTAAAACGCAAAATGTCTAAAATGCAGAATGACTAACTTGCAGAATGACTAAAACGCAAAATGTCTAAAATGCAGAATGACTAACTTAGTTATTACTGTTAGGAACTTAATTCCATAGTTTGAATTGAAGACCACTTAAATTCGACAAGGCAAAGCTCTTAAAATTAGTCATTCATCCCAACTATACGATAACGTTGTTTATACTACTAACTTCTGCACAATTTGAAGGCCCTAGAAAGTCTAGTTTAAAATCTAGGCCATCAAAACTAATTTTAAAGAGATTTTTAGGGCAATGTTACAACTATTCGAAAAATGTAATGAGAAAAAATAATTACCTTGACTAATTCCACATAATTAGCTTTATCTTCTGGTCTTCCATCCCTCCTGGCAGGGTACTCCCAATCCAAATCCAATCCATCGAATTTGTATTGACTGAAAAGAAAAAAATACATATTTATAATCAAGATTTTATCCTGCTGAAGGATCAAAGTCTTCTGTTCAATGAAAATCACATGGAGAATGTTAGCCATTCTTTTTGAAAGTATACATAATCCAAAAGCAGCAATGTAAATGCGATTTCTGTCAGTTTCAATCAAAAGTTGATTGCAACAGAGTTACCTACATAATTAGGGGGACGAAACGCTCACGGCGGAACTTGACAGACTGATCGTACTCGGTCACGTTTGTTAAGCAACGCTCAGTCCGATCAGGTGTCGGATGGGTGACCGTTAAAGTGGCATTACAACTGAGCGCTTCCATGCTTTGGAGGGCAAGTTAAACCGACGGTCCCGGCTGTCTGATACTGGCTGGCTGATCTGATAACAGTCGTTAAGCCAAGTTAGAGGCCTTACAGGCAGCTTGATAAACTCTAACACCAGAGGTGGCCACTAATCCTCATTCGATAAGAAGAAGAAGAAGGTTGCCGATGCGTCCGATGAATGTAATCGAAAGACTGACCATGAAATAAGTATAATCCTCAAAAGGAATAGCAATAGTGTATTACTTACTCTAAGAATACCAAGACGCTCTGTATGAATTTCTCCCTGTTCTCACGAGTGGCAGCCATTTTGGAGTACTTCAGCGAGCCTTCGTTCCACCCCCCTATTGCAATCGTCACTTTCAAGTGAGGATACCGGTTCTTCAGACCAACGAGGCGTTTATAACCTCCTTTACCATAGTCTTTTTCTAGGTCTTGCCACGGGTCTGAAAAAAAGGTCAAATTCTAAAACTGGGGCCCTATTTTTGAATCGCTCAGCAGGCGTCGAGCGCTCTTTTCGACTGATTTTCGTTCGAATATGACTCAAAACAATGAGATGTCGAACGAAAATCAGTAGAAACGAGCGCTCGACTGGCTTCGAACGATTCAAAAATAGGGCATCTGACTTTAGTAGTATTTCGAATGATCCAAGGAAACAAAGTCTGGCATTCCAGAAGTGAACTTGCTTACGTTGCTATCCAGTTCCGCGACTTTATAGTAACAAGCAAAGAATGAAGACTTTATTTGTCACACTCATTACAAAATATTAGTGTGTGTTAAAATTTTAGAGCATCTCTTAAATGATCGAAGGCATCTCTATATAAAATCAAGTGACATTTAACTTTTTCCTCAATTTGTTGTTCACCCACACTCAAACTCAAGGTCAAATATATTTTGGTAAATTCCAAGTGCGCATTCAACTTACATCTGCGACTGTACAGGGTTTGCTTATATCATTATTGTTTCTAATTTATTGACCGAGCGAGCACGAAGTGCGAGCGAAGCGTCTCTGCTTCAGCTTGGGCAAAAATTCTTTCGTATGTCCGGCTGTCTGTTCCAGCCTACAGGTCGCATTTCTCAACCGATCCTTATGAAATTTTGTGAACAGGTTTGAAAATTATATAGAATTCTTTTGTCGAGCCCGTTTTTTGAAATTTTTCAAAATGGCGGAGATATGTTAAAAAAACAGATTTCAGTCCGTTTTCCAGCTCTGCCTGTTTTCCTCTACAGGTCGCATTTTTCAACCGATTCTAGTAAAATTTTGTAAGCAGGTTTAAAAATGACGTAGAATTTTTTTGTCAAACCAGTTTTTTGAAAATTTTCAAAATAGCGGAGATATGTAAAAAAACCTATTGCAGTCCGGTTTTCCAGCGCTGCGCTGTATGTTCTCCTCTACAGTACGCATTTCTCAACCGATTCTCGTGAAATTTTGTGAGCAGGTTTGAAAATAATATATAATTTTTTTATCACGCCAGTATTTTGTTTTTTTTTTAAATGACCGAGAAATGTTAAAAATATATATCTCAGTCCGGCTTTCCAGTTCTGTCTGTTCTCCTCTACAGGTCGCATTTCTCAACCGATCCCAGTGAAATTTTGTGAGCAGATTTGATAAATATATAGATTTTTTTTTGTCGAGGCAATTTTTCTAAATTTAATAAAAAGACGGAGATGTATAAAAAACATATTTCAGTCCAGCTTTCCGGCTGTTTGATCTCCTTTACAGGTCGCATTTCTCAACCGATTCTGGTGACATTTTGTGAGTAGGGTCGATAATACTGTTTAGTCAAGCCAATTTTTCCAAGTTTATAAAAAAAATATTCACCCATTTTGAAAAATTATCAAAATTAGAAGCACCATCTAGCTGCGAATACTCACGTACCTACTGTGCTACTGTGTGTTTTGAAAACTTCATGGTGATATTTTATTTTATTTTATCGCGAGGTCTACAGGTCACGGAGCCACTAGTACCTAAGTCTGACGCCATAACAACAATTTAAAAATTGTTGTGTTCCGGCATTAACAGGTACGATAGCCAGATCCTCAGTGATGATTCCGGGAGTAGTACGCTTCCACCTTCGGCCTTATCGTCACTTAACATCAGGTGAGGTGAAAGCCAAGCACTATCCAGTTGTGCATAAAAAATATCTCACCAAGAACTTTAATGGACATCTTCTCCTCATCAAGTCCCGCGAATGAGTATACCAAGTGAGTGCAAAGTGCTGGCTCCAGATCTTCGAGCAGGAACTTGCCGGCGCCAGGCCGATATGCAGCCCAGGTGGCCACGTAGCAGACTACCACTTTGTCGTGCATTGGACCTGGAAAAAAGTGAGGAGGTGAGAAGGTGGAGAAAATAGTTACGTTAAGTTAATAGTTACAATTACGTTTCACGCGAGACGATATGCACAGAACATTTAATGTCTGAAAAAAACCGGCCAAGTGCGTGTCGGGCCACGCGCAGTAGGGTTCCGTAGGTACATTATACCATACCATATTTTAATACCGCTATCATTTTTCGTCTGAAAAAATAACTTTGTTTTTCACAGTGTTTGTATGAATGACAAAGTTATATTTGCGGTTTTGGAAAATGTACTATATCTTGAAAACTAATTACTATATCTCGTTCAAACCAATTTTCGTTGAAAGTGTTTATTAAGATCTATAGCTTATATTTTTTTTAGATTTTTCACCCTCTTACTTTAAAAGTTAAAGGGGGGGGACACACATTTTACCACTTTGGCGGCATATATCTTTAAGACGGTTGACTTTGAAAAAAAATAGTCTTAGGAACCTCAATGTCATTTTTAAAGACCTATCTATAGACACCCCACAAGTATTGGTTTGATGAAAAAAAATATTTTCAGTTTCAGTTCCATGTATGGGGAGCCCCCCCTTAATCTTTTATTTTTTTTATTTTTGTGTAAAAATCCTAAAGCGGTTTACAGAATACATCTACCTACCAAGTTTCAACTATGTAGTACTAATACTTTTGGAATAAAGTGGCTGTGACATACGGACGGACAGACAGACAGACAGACAGACAGACAGACATGACGAATCTATAAGGGTTCCGTTTTTTGCCATTTTGGCTACGGAACCCTAAAAAAACACAACACGTATTCAAATGAATTTGACATTTTATGTTTAAACTTTTTTTAATATCATGCTGTGGTTGTGGTAGATGGTGGCTAAGGTATTGTCTCCATTCTGCTGTACTTTCGTACATTTGTGAAGTCTTTTTATTTTCACGCAACCGAAAATTCTGAAACTTTTCTATTACTAAGGGAGCTTATTCATACCTATAAAAAATATTCAGTCAATTTGATTTTCTTCATACATTCCCCATTCCGGTGCGTAAGCATTCTTACATTTAATAACGCCCTGAGTGATGCATTGGTCAACATTCTGGTCTACCACGCAAAAGGTTCCAGGTTCGATTCTCGATTCTTTCGAGGGCCGTAAAACTCAAAAGTTCATCAATCAAAACATTGCTGGTCAATATTCGTTAAAATAAATAAGGTTGTGACTTTGTGAAAATTTTTCGCTGCGCTCAAGAAGACCAACAAAGCGTAGAAAAGAGAAGTTAACATCATACGGACACGGTCTATGTAAAAAAGAGACAAAGGAGCAAGTGACATGTGCCAACATTTTTTACAGTAAGAGCCCCTAGCGTCCCGCCTATCAAATGAGCAATCACAGTTTGTTTAAAATATTTGTTAATCTTAATTAGAATTTAAAATAAAGGTATTGTGGAGCCATGGTGTCTTGTGCTCTAAGTAATTGTGATATGACAAAAGGAAACAATCCAAGTAATCACACTTTTCACAGGTAAATAAGATATTGTCACACATTTCTTTAAAACCAAATTTCGCTACATTTATTCGTTTACCGACAAAGAAAACAGTATGGAACATAGTTTATTAATTTCCTTTGCCATATATTGTCATATTTTATGAATCTAAGTCATATTTTACGTATCCCATATAAAATGTATGCATTCGTTTTCGGATCACCTGTTTATTGACTTTGTTGTTCTTTGACATTCTATTTCTATGATTTAAACAGTATAGATACTTTTTAGTTGAAAAAAATACAATTATATATAAACACATATATATAAAAACATACAATTTGAGATACTTTTTAACGCGAGGTCTACAGCTCATGGAGCCACTAGTTTATTTATTAGCGACTCACCAACTGATCATCATGTAATTTTGCACACCTATACATTGTCAGGGCTAAAGAAAGGACATTTCATCAAGAAAAAAGTACTATAGGTACTAAAGAGATAGAAAAATAGCTGTCCACGCAGACAAAATCGCGGGTGACCTCTAGTGTCTCGGTTCGATTCCCTGTGGCCCTACCATGAGTTGATGCAAACTGTTTACGTTACAGTAAACTGTCGGATATACTGCTTACAGTCAATACGAGTGAAAGAGAGAAAACGATAGTTTACTGTAACGTAAACAGTTTGCAACAACTCATGGCCTACCATGAGTTGTTGCATATAAGCAAAATAAGCAAAATCTAACTTTCGAGTTTTGATGGTGATCTCTGATTGGTCAAGAAACTTAGTAGTTAGATTTTGCTCGCAAACTCTAACTCTCTAGTTGCGCACTAGTTTCGGTAGTGATCTTTGATTGGTCAAAAAACTCAGTAGTTAGGTTTTGCGCGCAAACTCTAACTACTGAGTGCGCATTCACCAATAAGCGCGCTTCAAAATTCAGTTGTCAATTGTTTTTGAACACGACTGTGGTAGCGAATTTTATTTTTGAAAATTGACTTCAAATCTTCCAAGTTTTTGCGAATATAATCCTATAAACCCAGATCTGAACGAAAATTTTTTTCTGCTATACAAATATTCCTTACCTATGAAATTGGCTTTGATAACTTTTTGAACATGACTGGAAATCTCAAAACCATTTCGAGGAATAAGCTTTCGGTACAGTGTCTACTAATTAAATTTAAAAATAAGTCTATATTTTTAAAGATATTTATAATATTCAATAAAAAGCTTTAACCTTCAAATGACCTTCATATGACGTCATCACATACAGATCCCCCAGCCATAATAAAAAAAAGAAAAAAGGGGCAAAGACAATTTTGACAATGAACTCGGCATTAGGGATGGTGGAAGGTGGAAGTGAAAAAATATCGATATAGGTAATATTTCTCAGAAAAAAATGGGATGAAATGGGATGATGACTAAGTAATGGATTCTAATTTTAAGGTATTGTAAAACATAAAAAATAGCAAAATAAACCCCTACGCGAAATTTCGGCTCGATTTGACGAATTTTACGATGATTTTTAAGTCTCAAAAGTTGGAAAAAATTAAAATGCTCTAGTGACAAAATAGTGTCGACTATTAGAATCCATACGTAATTACAAAAAAAATGTTTTGGAAAAATTATTGTAAAAACATCTATCGATATATCAGAGTATTTAATATCGCCCGAAAAATATCGATGAACTTATCTCGTAATTTTTTCCACATCCCTACTATTAAATGTTTGTAAATAGAAAGAAAGTATGGACATATTTTCACAATGTTTATTATGTTATCCTGCAAATTTATCAGTCCACAAGCAATCGTTACAATTTCATCCATGTAGCCTACATCCAAAATAGACACAATACATACAATACATTTCGCAATTTGGGTAGATTGGGCGTGTCAGTTTTTACAAAGTTTTTCAGCTGAGTTTCCACTGGTAAGCATTTTTATTATAATTTTACCACCTCAAAAATTATTGCGGCAAATTAAGAAGGTAGGTTAGAACCGTCACAACTGGATTAAATGAATAAAATAGAATAAATATTAACTATAACTTATTTGTTTACAAACAACCATTTAGTCATTATGACAGGTAATGACACTTGGCCGTTCTTTTTCTATAAGTAGATGGCAAAGGTTTTCCTTCTTAAACTTTCATGCCACTAATGACGTCATTCCGGTTGACCATATCCACTCGACAAATATATTTATAAAAAAATAAATACGGGACCAAATGTTAAAATATTCAAATTAGTTTCTTAAATTGGGCTTATCTAAAGTAAAAAAATATAAAAAAAAATACCTTTTATTTTTTAACCAAAGCCAATTAACCTTTTGTATGGAGAATTTTTAACAAGTTGCATTTTTCATTCTAACATTTTTCACTATTTATTTAACAACCGTGAACGCTATTGTAACAAAACTTTTATATAAGTACAAATGTTTAGGCAACATAACTTAAGCGAAATTTAGGCTACGTTACAACGGATAAACAAAAAAGGAGACTTTCAATGTATTTTTAAATGACTTTAATTATTCATCAGGACAATCAAATTACAGCAAATTATGATCATAGCCGTCAACTTGATAGTTATATAGCCGTAATATCTAGCAACTCATAAATAAATAATTTAAATCGCTGAAGTTATGTGGTTCTCTGTGTGTGAGAAAAAAACACCAATTTCATAGGTAAGAACCCAATATTATAGTTTGGAGAACTGTGGCGTATGGATACAAGAATTTTGAATAACATTAACCAAATGGATTGTCCAGAAAACCAAACCTGCGTCGCAACGAATCATAATAATTGCAAGTTAGTATCTACTTAAAGTACATTTATTCTTACTTGTCCTACCTATTTGGTTGTGCTATGACGTTGTGAATTTTGCCCGAAAACACGTTTTGGTGGACGCCAGAATTATCGAAGAACGAAGACTTTTCCTGTGTTAGGTTAGGTTTAAAACTTTTGAGAATAAAACAAAACTTAATAAACAAAAAATAAATATTTATTGCACCAGCCTTAACATTTTTACTTAAATAAAACTTTTGTTACAATAGCGTTCACGGTTGTTAATAAATTGTGAAAATTTTAGAATTACGCACTCAGTAGTTGGAGTTTGCGCGCAAAATTAGGTTTTTGACCAATCAGGTATCACTACCGAAACTAGCTCAAAACTGGGGAGTTAGAGTTTGCGTGCAAAATCTAACTACTGTGTTTCTCAACCAATCAGAGATCGCCATCAAAACTCGAGAGTTAGATTTTGCTTATATGCTCCCAGGAGGGGGGTTCAATTTGTACTCGGTTTGGTTGGTTGTAGGGTTTGTGTCAAGTCCGCCTGGCTAGCTACCACCATTTAACCTAAGTCTGACGCCATAACAACAATTAAAAAAATGTTGTGTTCCGGCAGTTAGAGGAAAGATAGCCAGTTTCTCAGTGGTGAGGATTCCGGGTGTAGTGCGCTTCCACCTTCGGCCTTATCGTCACTTAACATCAGGTGAGGTGAAGGCCAAGCACTGTCTCGTTGTGCATAAAAAATAAATTAATTAAAAAAATATTAAAAACACGACCGCCCTGCCAAAAACAAACAAGAAAGTTAAACAACAAGTGTCATTGCAGTCGGGGGACCTCTTTGATCAAAAATTGTTCCATAATAAAGTCCCCCGACTGCAATGACACTTGTAGTTTAACTTTTTAGTTCGTTTTTGGCAGGGCAGTCGTGTTTTTAATATTTTTTTATTTTTATTTCACACATTTTAGTGACATATTATATAGTTTTGGAATGTGCTCATCAAGGCCTTTCATTTGATGCCCATATTGTAATAATAGAAGAAAAATTTTTTTTTTCACATTTGAAAATGTCGTCACACTGTCGCCATATTAATTTTTTCTAAAAAAATATAGCCAGTGTCACTCAGAATGCTATAAGGATTCTAACGATACCCCATTTATCCAAATCAGTTCAGGCATTTAGAAGTTATGGTGGAATAAAGAAACTCACATACCCACATACATGAATCAACACATATACACTCTTTTTGCTTTGGGCAGTCGTGTAAAAAATAGGTACTTTTCAGTGCAAAAAGGCATTCGACCAATCCTCAAAAAAATACCTCGGCTTTCCTATTCCAAGTGACATTACATTGTATGTTACTAAATCTGGTTAATCACACAAAAGACAAAAGAAACTCTATACTGTTAACCGATCCATTTACTAAATAGGGCTTTAAAACAACCATCTAAACGGCTATTTTCCTTCAAACTGTAAATAGTTTAGAATTGGCACGACAATTTGACAGTTATTTTGAGAACAATAAAGGTGTTTTTTGTGTAATTTTTTGCAGTTTCGCTCGAGGACACTTTCTACTTCGTTGCTCATGACTACTGTTTGATGCATATTTAGGTTAAAAATGTTACGATCACGTAAAAGATAGTACTTTTTAGGGTTCCGTACTAAAATGGTAAAAAAGGAAAGGTGGTGTGACTCAGTTTGTCTGTCTGTCACAGCTGGATATTTCGGGAACTACTAATGGTATCAACTTGAAATTTGGAATAGTTTAAGATGACATTTGCCCAACTATTTTGCAAATAAGAAAGAAATAAAAAAAAAAAAATATTTACAACAGAAACTGAAAGGGGGTCTTAAAAATTTGAAGTGAGGTGACTAGGACATGTGGAGTATCATATGAAAGAGCGCTGTTTGCACATTTTAAAACATTTTTTCTTTTTTCTTAAGCTGCATAGTTTTCGACTTATGATAAAAAATGTAAAAAAATACCGTTCCCCCCCTTATCTCCGAAGTTTGCAAAGAAAAAAATCTGAAATAATTCTATGTGATAGTAGAGTTTATGTAAAGATTACAGGAAAAATAAAACGATGTCTCAATATAACACACTTTTTTAGAAATTCAAAAAACAAACAAAAATTCTTTAGTTTCACTACCAGTCAACAGATGGCGCTGTCCTAACAATGCTGACCTAAGAAAAAAAAATAGTTCTACTATCGGTCAAGAGATGGCGCAACCTAATACTACAATAATAATTGGTGGCTGGTTCTAATATAATTACCTACTATTTGCCGTACGAATAAACGAAGAATAAGTTCCTACTTAGTAATATAAACAATTGGCAATGTGGAGTGGCTGAAACGTTTTTCAGTCACCATAAGCAGCTGTGGTTAAGATTTGTAAATTAACTGTCCGCCTGTTCGCCCTTCCACCTGTCTGCCGTTTATTCTACTTTTTTAAAGACTGTACTAAAGTAACATATCCAAATATATTTATGATTGTACGGAACTCTCGGTGCGCAAGTCCGACTCGCTCTTGACCGGTTTTTTAATATGAATAAGGAAATGATACTTTAATTGTCTCCATGAAGGTTTGAATAGAGAAATGTACTCTTAAATATGCGAAATTTAAAGTCGAAATAATTATGAACATTGTCGCGAAGTCCAAAGGTATTGGCTCAAGTAATGGGTTTGATTCTGATCTGAGTTATCTGGTTTGAAACTAAGCTTAGGCATGCAAAAATTCATTATAAATACAAAAATCTAACTAAAAAAAGATTTCTAATGGTTCGCTCTTTTACTAAAGATGTAGTACGATCTTGGACGAATCAACCACTGGACGCGAAATGACAGGCATATTCGAACTATACCCCTCTGCCACTTACAGTGACCGATAGCCTCAGTAAACGATATCGCGTTGTCAGTGTGATGCTAGAGCTCGTGGCGAAACATTGGTACAAAAATTGGAAAAATGATCCGTATTGTTCAGAAAAAAAAATAGCGGGCAATCAAGAAATGTTTCTTTTCACGCGTAAGCACAATTTAACTTATTATAGTAACTATTTTCCGTAAAATAAATAAAATTTGGTATGTAAACAAAATTGTCATTATTTGACAAGTATACTCCCCCCTTCACCCGCAAAAATTGGTCGATCTTGATTTCATAAAATTTTCTTACGTTACGTGTCCAGTGGTGAATTCTTAATTCGTCCAAGAGTATGATAGAAACAATGGCATTTATGATTTCCGATTCCCATAATATAAGACGTTGATTTCTCATCGATAATGGTCCGAGGTGATACCTGAGGAAACGAGAAATAATGTATTGGGGTAGAATTTAATCGGGTAACAAAAAAAATCCCATTTTGGGTATCAAAAATACTGAATATAGCGTACTGCAATACTTAGTGGACGACAGACTGGAGGCGACTACAAATGTTGAAAATGGGTGACTTTAAAATATATATTGAGTAATTAGTTATTCAGAACGGGCGACCAAATTACTATTTGGGCGACAACCTTAGGGCACACAAATTTATCATATATTTTATTTAAAAAGACTATTATCCTAATCGAGATGACAAAAATACCATATTGGGCAGCTTAAATCAGTTATATAGTTACCTACTTGGTATAATAGTCGCCCAATATTTTTTTTTATCACTCATTTAAATTATTTATCTCCCACACTTAGTCGCCCGTTTTACGTATATTTTGTAATCCACAGTTTGTCGCACGTTTGGTTATTTTGTCGCCCAAAAAATAAACCGCTGCCAGGTTTAGTATTTAAGTATCCCATTAACAGTCGCCTTTAATTATTTCAAGTCACCCAATTAATTAATTCTCTATGTATTATAGTGGAGTTATACATATCACCCAGGTGAACTGAACATAGTGGAGTTACAAATTCAATGCGGGTTTGTTTAGTGCTCTACACCAGCGGTTCCCGAATTCTTTTGGCTTCGGAACCCTTTTTGGTTAACCGATTTTCGGCGGAACCCCAGCTCTAGTAAGAAGTAAACTAACTAGGGTTGGCACTTTTAGTGCTTTTAGGAACAGAAAATAGAACAAATACAAGGGTACGTACGTACGTAACAAATTTTTGAGTCTATTTTCTAAATGTACGTTGAAATCATTAAAACTAGCAGTAAAACTACTGTAGAGTCTGGTAACTGGTAAATCCTTCATTTACCAGTTATCCAGACATGTTGAATGTATGTGAATAATTGTAATTAAAATACTCAAAATCAATGAAAACAAACGCGCGGGTCAGCAAAGTAAGAGTGTAATAAAAAATAAGTAAATTAAAAAAATATTAAAAACACGACTGCCCTGCCAAAACGAACTAAAAAAAATTAAATAAACAACAAGTGTCATTGCAGTCGGGGGACCTTATTATGGAACAATTTTTGATCAATGAGGTCCCCCGACTGCAATGACACTTGTTTTTTTTAACCTTTTTTAGTTCGTTTTTGGCAGGGCAGTCATGTTTTTAATATTTTTTTAATTTATTTATTTTTATTTCACACATTTTAGTGACATATCATATAGTTTTGAAATGTGCTCATCAAGGCCTTTCATTTGATGCCCATATTGTAATAATATAAGAAAAAAAATTTTTTTCACATTTTCTAATGGCGTCGTACAGTCGCCATATTGATTTAAAAAAAAAACCGGCCAAGTGCGTGTCGGGCCACGCGCCATAGGGTTCCGTACCTTATACCATACCATATTTAATACCACCTATCATTTTTTGTTTGCAAAAATAACTTTGTTTTTCACAGTGTTGGTATGAATGACAAAGTTATATTTGCGGTTTTGGAAAATGTGCTATATCTCAAAAACTAATTACTATATCTCGTTCAAACCAATTTTGGTTGAAAGTGTTTATTAAGATCTACAGCATATATTTTTTTTAGATTTTTCACTCTCTTATTTCAAAAGTTAAAGGGGGGGGGGACACACATTTTACCACTTTGGCGGTGAATATCTTTCAAACGGTTGACTTTGAGAAAAAGTTGTCTTAAAAACCTCAATGTAATTTTTAAAGACCTATCTATAGACATCCAACACGTGTTGGTTTGAAGAAAAAATTTTTTTTCAGTTTCAGTTCCATGTATGGGGAGCCCCCCCTTAATCTTTTATTTTTTTTATTTTTGTAATAAATTCGTTAAGTGGTTAACAGAATACATCTACCTACCAAGTCTCAACTGTGTAGTCTTAATACTTTCGGAATAAAGTGGCTGTGACATACGGACAGACAGACAGACATGACGAATCTATAAGGGTTCCGTTTTTTGCCATTTAGGCTACGGAACCCTAAAAAAATAGCCAGTGTCACTCGGGATGATGTAAGGATTCTAACGATACCCCATTTATCCAAATCAGTTCAGGCATTTAGAAGTTATGGTGGAATAAAGAAACTCACATACCCACAAACATACATGAACCCTGAACACATATCACATACACTCTTTTTGCTTTGGGCAGTCGTGTAAAAAAAAGGATTACTAGGTACCTAGGTAAAGGGAAAAAAGAGACTTTTTTACTGTTTCCATTCCATGCATATTGTGTATTGCTACGGGCCTATCTCGTTAATTCCGCGTCATATTTATATTAATGAATTCCGAACAAGATGTCTTTTGCAATTCTGCTTTCATTAAATCGACAGAGCAACGGTTTCTTAAATTAGAACATTTAAGCGTCATTTTAATTTTAATTTATTATATATGATATAGTTTGACTTTAAAAGAAGGACTTTTAAGATATAAAATATTAATTTAGTTAGAACAAAAAGATAAGTAGGGTCTTGAATTTATAAACTCTTGAATTTTCGCGGAACCCCTGAGAGCCTCTCACAGAACCCCAGGGTTCCGCGGAACCCTATTCGGGAACCGCTGCTCTACACCATTATAATATATTATTCACTATGCACCATATGAAATATGAATGTATCAAGTTTACGTTATAAATTCGTTTTTACAAAAATATTATTGTGTCATTGGCCGAACCCACACACTGACCAAAAATGTATGTAACACGTGTTCAAAGTTTTCTTTAGAATAACAACCAAATGCGTGTTGGTTCTAAAAATAATTTCAGAACCTTTGTCAAAGGATTTGTCATTTTAAACTGGAAAATGCTATGTTAGCGAAAACTCCTGGGCCCTAATAACGTCACAATTTGTCAGTTTGGTTTACACTGTGGTGTAGCTATGAGTAGTTCGTTCTATTTTCGAATTGTTTGACGCAATGGATATAAAATTATCATTAGAGTAGACAAATTGCCACGTTTATTAAATAGGGCCTTGACAATCACATCGACCTTTAGTTTATTAAGGCTGGTTTACATTATCTTAGTCTTTAGTAGAGTGCTTTAGGAGAGTGCTTTAGTGGAAATATGTAAACGGTCGTCTTATGACTAAAGAGAGCAACGTTCTAGTAGCCTTTCTACTCGCTTTCCAGTAGCACCCCCTGCGCGCCCGCTCACCCCCTGCGCGCCCGCTCACCCCCCGCGCGATATTTTACTCGCACTCGCACTGGAAGCATGTAAATCGACATTTTAGTAGCGTTTTTAGTAGAGTGCATTTGCCGGTGAACGCGTGACGTGTAATTGAATTAAATAATAGGTATTAGGTATGGCGAAAATGACACTCTACTGGAAGCGTGTAAACGGTCACTGGAAAGGCTTGGTGCCTTTCCAGTGACCGTTTACACGCTTCTAAACTACTACTAAAGCACTCGCATTCGAATCTACTCGCACGCTACCAAGCACTCTACTAAATACTAAGATAATGTAAACCAGCCTTTAGTCTTTAGTTTGATAAGTTCTTATTTCAACGTATCTTTTAACGACTCTTCAACTGGTCAAAGCCAATGAATTCCAGAGCGAAAGACCATGGTTTAGATTCCCATAAATATACAACGTGTAACAGAATTAATGGCTAAATCATAATATGGTAGATAGGGACCATCAAACTGAACAACTTTTACTATGGTAACATCTAGCCCAGGACTTTTAGCAAAAAACCTAGGACTAATTCCGGCGGAAGGTTTTTTGTTTTTAAAGTGTTCCTTAGGTCCCCCTAAATATATCTGGAAAGTTCCCCGTGAATCCCATGTACGCTCCCCTCTCCCCCCCCTCAAACGTCTCCCTGATTTTAGTTTTTTTAATTTATCTCAGAAACTGTTGAAGATAGAAGAAAGTTGTCAACGTATGATATAATTGTTATAAAATATCCAACCCATCGACACTTCAATCATTTCGATATGAGCTGTAGTCTCTGAAATATACCTACAGACATTTCACCAAAAATTTTTTTTTGCCCAGAAATCATTCTTTGTACTATTTTTCAAGAAAAGTGTTGTGGCGAAATTATGTAAGGTCATATGAATCTTGAAACATTGAGGAATAAAACAAGGTATAATACATTGTTATAGCAGCATCAGTTCTAGATTAACACCGAAATCGGAATTAGTCCTAGGTTTCTTCGAATTTTTGGCTAAAAGTCCTGGGCTAATCTCTGAAATCGCGAAATAACATCTGTTGTTTCATACATTTTCATATTTTTACACGACTGCCCAAAAAGGAGTGTATATGTGTTCAGGGTTCATGTATGTTTGTGGGTATGTAAGTTTCTTTATTCCACCATAACTTGTAAATGGCTCAACGGATTTGTATGTATGGGGTATCGTTAGAATACTTACATCATTCCAGCCTGCCTAGCATGGCCGATTTATATCGCGTGATATAGCGTGATATAGCGTTTAATCACGTTTAAATGTCAATTAAAAACAAAAAAACCGACTTCAAAAAAAACCTGCCTCTAAAAAGCAAGAAATAATATTCAAATCATTAGATACGCATTAAAACGTCTATTGAAGTCGGGTGGGGTACGAATGTACCGTACGTACGTACGGGAAGTACAACTTCCTTTTTAGGGTTCCGTAGCCTAAATGGCAAAAAACGGAACCCTTATAGATTCGTCATGTCTGTCTGTCTGTCTGTCTGTCTGTCTGTCTGTCTGTCTGTCTGTCTGTCCGTATGTCACAGCCACTTTATTCCGAAAGTATTAAGACTACACAGTTGAAACTTAGTAGGTAGATGTATTCTGTTAACCGCTTAACGAATTTAATACAAAAATAAGAAAAATAAAATATTAAGGGGGGTCTTAATATTTTCTTCAAACCAACACGTGTTGGGTGTCTATAGATAGGTCTTTAAAAATGACATTGAGGTTCCTAAGACAACTTTTTCTCAAAGTCAACCGTTTGAAAGATATTCAGCGCCAAAGTGGTAAAATGTGTGTCCCCCCCCCTTTAACTTTTGAAATAAGAGAGTGAAAAATCTAAAAAAAATATATGCTGTAGATCTTAATAAACACTTTCAATCAAAATTGGTTTGAACGAGATATAGTAATTAGTTTTTGAGATATAGCACATTTTCCAAAACCGCAAATATAACTTTGTCATTCATACCAACACTGTGAAAAACAAAGTTATTTTTGCAAACGAAAAATGATAGGTGGTATTAAATATGGTATGGTATAAGGTAACTACGGAACCCTATGGCGCGTGGCCCGACACGCACTTGGCCGGTTTTTTTTTATTCTTAAATCCCCACCCGACTTCAATAGACGTTTTAATGCGTATCTAATGATTTAAATATTATTTCTTGCTTTTTAGAGGCAGGTTTTTTTTGAATCGGTTTTTTTGTTTTAAAAAAAATTTTATTTGTTTATTTTTAGTGTTAGTCGTCAGTACCTTCTGTATTAGATAGTGTAGGTAAGTATATTATTTAGGTAGAAAAATCGGCTTAGCCAAACGTGAGTTAATCGCGGAGAAACATAATATATTCAGGTCAAAGTGAGAGACTTATTTTTTGTAGTCGGTTAAAATGACTACACTAAATGTATCCCCTTTCCAACACAAAAAAACTTCATCTAATTCGGTTTATAAATAACAAAGTCGTCAAGGTAGTTGATGCAAAATCATAGTATTTTCAGGATTACTTGAAAACTACTTGACCGATTTGAAAAAAAATAATGGGACCATCTCGCAAGCAAACTCAATCGAACAAAAAAAGAATCATCATAATCGGTCCATAAATGTCGAAGATACGCGCGAACAACGATAAAACAAAAACAAAAAAACTTACAATCGAATTGAGAACCTCCTCCTTTTGTTGAAGTCGGTTAAAAAGACAAAGGAATTTGACAGTTGAGTGTCGATAAAATGCTATATCACGCGATATAAATCAGTCATGCTAGGCAGGCAGGTGACACTGGCTTTATATTTTTGGAAAATATTTATTTATTTTTTTATAAAAGTTTATATGAAACAGCTTATATTTTTCGCGATTTCAGAGTTGGTCCCATAGTAAAAGTTGTTCAGTTTGATGGTCCCTATATCTACTATATTATGGTTTAGCCATTAGTTATGTAACAAGTTGTATATTTTGCTAGAACCGAGGTGTTTTTGTAGTTAGGAACATATCTTATAAAAATTGCATTGTATTAAAATGCAAAATCTAAGAAAAAAGCTTCTCTAATGTAACGCCTTTTTAGGGTTCCGTAGCCAAAATGGCGAAAAACGGAACCCTTATAGATTCGTCATGTCTGTCTGTGTGTCTGTCTGTCTGTCCGTCCGTATGTCACAGCCACTTTATTCCAAAAGTATTAGGACTACATAGTTGAAACTTGGTAGGTAGGTGTATTCTGTAAACCGCTTTACGATTTTTATACAAAAATAAAAAAATAAAAGATTAAGGGGGGGCTCCCCATACATAGAACTGAAACTGAAAATATTTTTTTTCATCAAACCAATACTTGTGGGGTGTCTTTAGATAGGTCTTTAAAAATGACATTGAGGTTTTTAAGACTATTTTTTTTCAAAGTCAACCGTTTGAAAGATATATGCCGCCAAAGTGGTAAAATGTGTGTGTCCCCCCCCCCTTTAACTTTTAAAGTAAGAAGGTGAAAAATCAAAAAAAATATAAACTATAGATCTTAAAAAACACTTTCAACGAAAATTAGTTTGAACGAGATACAGTAATTAGTTTTCGAGATATAGTACATTTTCCAAAACCGCAAATATAACTTTGTCATTCATACAAACACTGTGAAAAACAAAGTTATTTTTTCAGACGAAAAATTATAGCGGTATTAAAATATGGTATGGTATAATGTACCTACGGAACCCTACTGCGCGTGGCCCGACACGCACTTGGCCGGTTTTTACAAAAGATGTAGTATGATAGAAACAATGGAATTTCCGATTCCCTATTCCCATAATAAACTAAGTATAAGAAGTTGATTTCTCATTGATAATGGAACGTAGGAGCTCATATCTATACTAACAATATTGTTCATTATTTGTGCAACAAAGAATAAAAAGATTACAAGTTGGTTTTGCTCAATACGGAAATTATGCAAATTTTAAAATTCCAGAAGAATTTAATTTGACCATCGGTTATTTTGTGAAGATCTGACATGAATTTAAATGAACGTAAATGTGTCTTCTTGTGCAATAAAGCCGTCATGGAAATAAACTGGGGCCCTATTTTTGAATCGCTTGTCTCCAGTCAAGCGCTCGTTTCTACTGTTTTTCGTTCGGCATCCCATTGTTTTGAGTCAGGGGCCCTATTTTTGAATCACTCGACTCCAGTCGAGCGCTCGTTTCTAGTGATTTTCGTTCGACATATGACTCAAATGTTCGAGATAAGTCATATGTCGAACGAAAATCAGTCGAAAAGAGCGCTCGACGCCTGCCGAGCGATTCAAAAATAGGGTCCCTGATCGATTAAATACAAGGCGATTAATTTAACAATGTACAACTGAAGTGACGAACTTTAGAGAGCTTGCTGTACAAAACGCCGTATTTTGATCTGTACAATGTCTCTTTGCCATACATTCTCGAGTGAAGTAGGAGCGGATCACTGTATATTGTCTGTACATAATTTTAGTATTCCACCATTCAATTGCTTGCCGTTCCAAGATTTAGGCTTGCAAAAACTAGAGGTTCATTTATGGGGAAAAGCATAGCCTTTATTAATAAAGTTCCACAACAAGTGATTGATCTTCCTTTGCATGAATTTAAAAACCATGTTAAAAAAACGCTCATGGGTAAAGGTTATTATAAAGTAGACGATTATCTTAAAGATCAAAATGCGTGGAAATGATGTAACACATAACTTGCTACTTTGTTGAAGTAATATAACAATAAGTCTATGTTGTTGCCAATAATCCTGTCACCCTGTTGTAATTATCTGGTACCTAACGATATATTAAAGTTTGTAAATATCGTTACTTATGGCTGTTACAGCTTATAAGTTTCTTGCGCCCGTTCTTCTTGTCAGCTAAAAAAGTCTGGAACGGGTGGTAGGAAAATATAGACGATTCAAAAGTACTTAATAATTAAGTTTATTTGAATAAAGCTTATTTGACTTTGACTTTAATTGTTTTTGTCGAATATTTGATCAAACTTTTTCTGGCTATTAAGTTATTTACTTATTTGTGTGAATCAACTTTTTAATGTCAGGAAAAATCGACCCATGTGTAAATTTTTATAAATTAAAACAAAACTAGATATTTTTTTTTGTAATAATCTCTATTTTACGATATTTAGATTCATAGCCAATAAAACATACTTAGTTTTGTACAAAAATAATCAATAGTTTAAAGAAAAACATGGGTGAACCAAGGGACAATGTTGTTTCCAGCTTTTATATGAAAAATAGGAGTTGTCTCCTGGGTCACCTATGTTTTTCTTTAAAACCACGTAAAAAAATCTTTTTTTTTTTTAAGTTTTCTTATAAGATAATTAGCTGAGAGTATTTGCAACTACAGATTAACTTCATATAAAAATGGTTCACGTAGATATTTTAAGAAATGCCACAAAACAAACAAAAAGTTGATTCACCCATTTATTACTTGCAGGTTTTAAGTTAAATTGGATCCAAGAAATTAGGTAGTTACTGAAATCAGTTTTTATGTACAACTAGTAGTATCTGTCTTTCATCTCAACTGATGTAAAATTAACCGCCTCCGTAGTCTAGTGGTTCGTCCATCTGTGTAAGACGCAGGGTTCCGGGTTCGATTCCCAGGTGGGGTACAATTTGTACTCGGTTTAGTTGGTGGTGGTAGGGCTTATTTCAAGTCCGCTTGGCTAGCTACCACCATCTTACTTAAGTCTGATGCCATAAGAACAATTTAAAAGTTATTGTGTCCCGGCAGTTAGAGGTAAGATAGCCAGTTCCTCAGTGGTGAGGATTCAGGGTGTAGTACGTTTTCACCTTCACCCTTAACGGAGGTGAAGGCCAAGCACTATACCGTTATGCATATAAAAAGATCATTATCATATCAGCCGCACGACACCCACTGCTTGGGTATAGGCCTCCCCCAAGGATCTCCACGACGATCGGTCCAGAACTGTCCGCATCCAGCGATTTCTCGCGTCGGTCCCTCTTGTCGAGGGCCTATCCATGGAGCGTCGTCAGGTGCGCGGTCGCCATTCAAGAACCTTTCCGCTCCAACGGCTATCGGTTCTTCTCGCTATGTGTCCAGCCCACTGCCACTTCAGCTGAGCAATCCTTCGAGCGATATCGGTTACTTTAGTTCTCCTGTGGATCTCCTCATTTCTGATTCGATCACTCAGGGAAACGCCGAGTATGGCTCTCTCCATTGCACGCTGGGTGACCTTGAGCCTCCTTATGAGACCCATAGTTAGCGACCACGTTTCACTGCCGTAAATCATCTCTGACAACACACACTAGACTTTCGTCTTGTGACACTAAAGCTAAATAATAATAAAAAATAAAACCGGTCAAGAGCGAGTCGAACTCGCGTACCGAAGGTTCCGTACCATCATAATTGCACCATTAAACCACACTGCAGAGTAGAATAATATAATTAGTATTGCAGTTTTAGGTCAGCGCCATCTCTTGACCGATAGTGGAACTAATGTTAACTTTTTCAGAAATTTGATAATTTCTAAAAAGTGTGCTATATTGAGACATCGTTTTATTTTTTCTGTAATCTTTATATAAACTGCTATCACATATATATAATTATTTCAGATTTTTCAGATAAGTCGAAAACTATGCGGTCTAAAAAAAAAAAAAAAAAAACACGATTGAAAACGTGCAAACAGCGCTCTTTCATATGATACCCCACATGCCCTAGTCACCTCACTTCAAATTTTTAGACCCCTTTTCAGTCACTGTTGTAAAAAATTTTTTTTTATTTATTTCTTATTTGCAAAATAGTTGGGCAAATGTCATCTTAAACTATTCCAAATTTCAATTTGATACCATTAGTAGTTCTCGAGATATCCAGCTGTGACAGACAGACTGAGTCACACCAAAAGGGTTCCTTTTTTACCATTTTTGTACGGACTAAAAAGATAATAAGGTTGAAAGTGGAACCGCACTGGGAATCTTCAACCTCTGAGAAACAAGCTATACCTGAGTGAATTACTATGGTATGAAATAATTTTTGTGTTGTCTTCAGTACTCCAAAGCTTTTGCGGTTAAACCAGTTTTTGCGATGTTTCTGACTCACACCAAATTAATGTTACCATTAAGTTTTATAAGGAAACAGACAATGACACACACTTCGAAATTTTAAGGCGGCTCTTGGTGAAGTGACAGTAAGGATTTGACTCCCCTCACCCCGACACCCTCTACATTACTTCGCGAGTCATTTATTAGCGACATCTATTAAAAAATTTGAAAAACTAAGATGTAATTTATTACCGACATCTATTAAAATTTTTGAAAACCAATGTGTAACCTACACAATGCTTGGCCAAAATTCACGGACCATAGAAAGTTGGAGACACGGCAGAATGGCATTGTTAAAATATTAAATTTTAATTTTATGTAGGTAAATTGAAAAAAGTGTTTTATAAAAAAAACAAGAAATCAGCAATGTTCAATCAATCAGCCGCAATTTATATTAAAATTAAATTATGTATGAAGTCAAGTTTGTTTCATGTTTTAGTTATTTATTGTTTTTTTTGAAGTGAAAACTTCTTTAGCGGCGTTGTACGCTTTTTGTAATGGGGTAAAAATGCTAAACTCGCGTCAGTAAGAATCACGTAGCTGATAGAAAATGCGTAAGACGGATGTGACGGATGGAGAGTAGACAGCTGGCGGCGGAAGTATCCCCTACTTTCAAGTGTAATCTCTTTCTACAGGGCGCGTTGAAAATGGCGGCGCGTCATTTTAAGACGTAAACACTTGTGTCACCAGCAACGCGCTAATTTTGAAAATAGAACTAATAGCAGCGATCTCTTCGGTGAAATCATAGATTTATTTATACTCTGTGACTATAAGTTTAAATAGTAGAATGCGTGCATGTAGAAATTAAAAAGGCCACTGGCGCGAAATCAAGGAAATCTTTAGAATTTTTCTCTAATTACAAACTGATTGAATTGTGTGACTGTAGGTATAGTAACAGGAAAGAAATCATTTTAAAGCCGGCCATATACGCTAGGTTATGCATGATGGTTATGCCTGTAAGGTCAAAACCGTCATGCATAACCGAGCGTGTGTGGGATAAAACTGCATGCCTGTCATGCATGCCTGTCATGCAAGCCGCTCGGTTATGCCTGTGGTCAAAACCGTCATGCATAACCTAGCGTTATGCATGACAGTTTTGCATGAAGGTTTTGCATGAAGGTTTTGCATGAAGGTTTTGCATGAAGGTTTTGCATGAAGGTTTTGCATGAAGGTTTTGCATGATGGTTTTAAAGCCTTAAATATTGAAGATGGGTAATTTTACTGAAAGAAGACTTCATTTTGTTTATAAAAATATATGGAACTGCATTCAATGATTTTTGGAAAATCGCCTGCCTTAACCAGGAATCGAACCCACCAAAAACGAAAACATTTTTGTATTTATTTTTACAACACCAATCGAAAGGGTTACTTATAAGGACTACTTTTTCTTAAGTGACACTGCATCTTAAACAAATGGAAGGCCATGAAATTTAACATTTAAAATTTAATTATTACGGATTTCATCAATTCGTATCGAATCAGTCAATCAATTAAAAAAAATCTTTGAATGCAGTTCCATATATTTTTATAAACAAAATGAAGTCTTCTTTCAGTAAAATTTCCTACCTTCAATATTTAAGGTACTTTCCCTTCGTGTGGCAAAGTTTTGGGACACCCTGTATATTTAATAATAGGCTTATTTCATCTAAATGAATTAATTCTGCTAGAAGTCATTCATCCCAAAAATATAAGTGAAGGGCACATACCGGGGGTGGGGGTACAGTTCTTTTTTAATTGCTCCAATGCCAACCACACCACACACGCTAGGTTATGCATGACGGTTTTGACCACAGGCATAACCGAGCGGCGTGCATGAGCTGCTTGCATGAAGGTTTTGCAGCTCGGTTAAAACTGTCATGCGTAACCTTACGTGTGTGCTCTCTATTGAACTCGGTTTTGCATGAAGGTTTTGCAGCTCGGTTAAAACCGTCATGCATAACCTAGCGTATATGGCCTGCTTAATCCTTTGCCGCTAATTTCAAAATATCAAAAATGCACAACGTTAATATTCAAGTTTTCACTTCTGCCGGCACTCCCGGAGTGCCAACCGATTTTTTTACATTTTGCATAGTACTTATACTCGTAACTAGGTACGTCTTATGTCATGCTCACTTTAAACATTTCTGCGGTGGTGTCGTGTGAGGCGGGACGTTACGTTCCCTCAAATATGGTTGAGCGAAACGATGGCTGGTTCATGCGTCATGCTCGTGAACGGGTGCTACTAGTGGGAATGGGTCTGCTTCTGAGTACCTATCTTAACGCATATTGAATTGTAAGAATTGCGTTTCTTCTTTATTATTTTTTATATCTTGTATCAAGTGTTTTTTGGTAAATATTGCCTAATTAGGAGTAGCAGACAAAGTGATTTCTCAACTAGTTGAACTACATTTTTCGTGATTTTTCAATTCAATTCAAATGCATTTATTCAGACAACAGAGATTTTACTGGGATTAATTACTAATTTTGTTGACAACTACATTTTGTTTATTGATGGTGTAATATATTGGTATTTGTTGGTAAAATAGGTATCCGCAATAATAAACATTATCACCAGAGGAGATTAATATTTCTGGTAAGTATAGATACTTTATAATCTAGCCACTACGAAAAAAAATATCATAGAATCTAAAGCCTATATCGATTCACGAAGTTTGAGGCCTGAAATCACGACCGTTTAAAAGATTTCAATAATATAAAATATTTTTTATAAATTATGAAGTTGGATAAACAACAGTAATATGAAAACGCTTTTGACGTAAGTAGGTAGGTACTAAACAAAACAGGCCAACTTTTTTAGGTTGGTGTGCGTTCACTGCATCTAAAATTAGAGATTTTTCACTCTCTTATTTTAAAAGTTAGAGGGGTAAACACACATTTTACCACTTTGTCAGTGTATATCTTTCAAACGGTTGACTTCGAGAAAAATAGTCTTAAAAACCTCAATGTCATTTTTAAAGACCTATCTATAGACAGTAGACACCCCGCACGCATAGATATGATGAAAAAAAATTTTTTTCATTTTCTTATTATACTCTTTATTGCACTTATAAAAACAGTTACACATAAATAAATTGAGATATGTACACAAAGGAGGACTTATCTCTAGAAGAGATCTCTTCCAGCCAACCTGAGACGTGTTTGTGATTTTAATATTAAGCGGGTGACATAAAGTGCGAAAATTAAATAAGAAAAACTGATAATAGAAGTCCAAAATATAGTGGGTATCTAAAATATGGTAATAAATACATATACATACCTAACTTGTACATACATACACATACATACTTAAACATACATACATACATATTAAACCTGCATTATAAATATACATACATATAAATAAATAAATGAGAGATGGTGTTAACTAAGTGTCTCATGAGTCTGATTGGGTTAATTGTGATAAAAAGTGCGACTTAACTTTGGATTTAAATGAGTGGATGCTTGGGGAGTCCTGAATATTACTCGGGAGTTTATTCCAAAGCCGTACTGCGCTGGCAGAGAAGGAATTATGAAAGAATTTGGTGTTGCTCCAAGGCAGCTCAAGCATTGTAGTGATGCAAGGTCGCCTGGAGCGAGAGGGAGGAGGAAGCATCTGGAAGCGGGAAGAAAGGTACTTGGGTGAGTTAGGGTCTTTGAGAATTTTGAATAAGGTAGAGAGGATGTGCATATCACGGCGAAAGCGAATGGGAAGCCATTTTAAATGTTGGCGAAAGATTGAGACATGATCGTACTTGCGCAGACCGAAAATGAATCGAATGGCCCGATTTTGTAAGCGTTCCAACTTGTTCAGCTGTTCCTCGGTCACATCCAGATAACAGACATCGGCGTAGTCGAGAAGGGGAAGAAGAAGAGATTGGGCTAACATAATTTTAGTTTTGAAAGGTAGGAAGTATTGAAGTCGCTTGAGGGAGTGAGAAGAATAATGGATCTTTTTGCTTACTTCACTAATATGCGGAGACCAAGATAAGGTGCAGTCCATAATAAGTCCTAGATTTTTAACTTTTTCAGTAAGTGGGATTTTCAAGTTATTGTAGATAAGAGGGGGAACAGATTCCCAGTCTAGTTTGGCCCTAAGCCGGCTGCTGCCAACAATCATGGCCTGACATTTGTTTGGGTTCACAACTAAACCAAACGAAGTGGCCCAGTCCCGAATAGAGTCTAGATCCCGATTCAGGGATCCAATCGCTTCTGCAACCTCAGCAGTAGAAAAATGTCGGTAGATTTGAAGGTCATCAGCATAGAGATGGAAGGGAGAAGATATAACACTAGAGATTTTGTTAATGAATATAGAGAATAGTAAAGGAGAAAGAACGCTGCCTTGCGGTACACCAGCTGATAAGCGTGACCAATCGGAGGAAGTGTCATTATTAACTACACGTTGAAAGCGGTCGAAGAGATAAGATTGAAACCATTCAATAACGGGGGCGGATAAGTTAAAGGAACGAAGAGTACCAAGGAGCAGGTCAAAGTCTACACAGTTAAATGCACTGCTAAAGTCCAGCAGAACCATTGCCGTGAGTTTAGTATTATCCATCGCACTGCGAATGTCCTCGGTTATGTTTAACAGCGCACTAACCGTGCTATGGGAAGGGCGAAACCCAGATTGGAACGGACACAAGAGGCTGTTAGATGAGAAAAAGGAGTATAATTGATTATGAACAAGAGACTCAAGGACCTTGGAAAGGATAGGGAGTATAGAAATGGGGCGGTACTGGGACAGAGAAGATGGATTAGGAGTTTTAGGGAGGGGAATGACGTGGGCTTTCTTCCACGAAGAAGGAAAGACATTGTGTTGTAGGGAAAAGTTAATAATGTGAGTGATTACAGGCACAATGTCCTCCAACACGGGAAGGATCATTTCTAGGCTAAGACCGTCACTACCAATAGCCTTGGTAGTGATGGATCTGATACTCTTCGTAACTTCAGCTTGAGAAACTACATTGAAAGAGAAAGAGGGGTAATTAGAGGGATCAAGACTTGACAGAGAAGAAAGAGCGGCTGACTTAGAGGCCGTGTCCAAGATAAGAGGAGGTGATGAAAAGTGGTTATTCAAAGAATCAAGGTCCACGGCGCATGGACTGGAGTCCACGGACTTGCCCACGCCTAGAGTCCTTAGAAAACCCCAAATATGTTTTTGGTCTAGGCTTTCGACTTGCGTATGGATATACTTGCGTTTGGCGTCGCGACACATTCTATTGCTGAGGTTCCGAAGTTTTTTATACGCAGCCAGATTATCAGGAGAAGGTGAAATTTTAAGGCGATTTTTGGCTTTATCTCGTTTTGCCATGACTTTTCTAATAGTTGGAGTTAACCAAGGAGCCGGCAAATGCTTTACCCTTACAGGACGCTCTGGTGCATGATTATCATATAGCTTGATGAGCATGGAAGTGAAGTAATCAACCATGGAGTCGATGTTGTCGGATGTAAGTAGCGGGGACCAATCTATTCCTCTCACATCAGCCCTCAGGCGATCGAGAACTATATTTCGAAAGTTGCGCAGAAGACGCACTTTAGGCTTGACTTTGGGGGGACGCACTTTGTGTGTGAGGAAAATCAGGTCATGGTGAGAAAAAGGAGCAGTCAATTGCCCATGTGTTCTGACAAGATCAGGATTAGATACGATCATGAGGTCTAGAAGAGACGGCTCACAATTGGGAAAAAAGTGCGTGGGAGAAGATGTTTGAAGAACGTGGAGATTGAGGGAAGAGAGTAAAGTTAAAAGCTTATCAGCTCTGGTGTCACGTTTTAAGAGACAGGTGTTTAGATCACCCAGAAGAATTACATGGTCGTAATCGGGGACAAGATTTTCAAGGGTACATTCCAGGTCATTGAAGTAACTAATTTTATCACTAGGGCTGTACAAAGCCCCAAGAAGGATCTTCTTGTGATGAACAGTTACTTCTACGAATATATATTCAATGGAGACTGTGTACTGTGAAGAAGAGCAAATGACCACCCTAGAAGGTATGTGATTACGCAGATAAATACCTACGCCACCACCACCCGCACCGGTGCGATCATTGCGAAGTAGCTTATACCCTGGGAGAGAGCAACATGTAGAAGGAAGAGATGGCTTTAGCCAAGTCTCGGAAACAAGGCCATGTATGGGGATAATAATCTTAATAAAATAAAGGGATTTATATATTTAAGATAATAATCTTAAAAATATAAATCCCTTTATCTTTTATTTTTGTGTAAACATCGTAATGCGGTTCACAGAATACATGTACCTACCAAGTTTTAACTATGTAATCCTAATAGTTTCGGAATAAAGTGGCTGTGACATACGGATGGACGGACAGACAGACAGACATGACGAATCTGTAAGGGTTCCGTTTTTTGCCTTTAGGTTACGGAACCCTAAAAACGTGCTAATAAACCAGAGCCTGTAGCCAAATGTCACATTAAAATTTTCGCTATCACTTCGCTCCGAAAAATGTATGAATTAAGACTATAATCCATAAAATTTTCGTTTGATTCTTAAATTCGATAAGTGCACGTTGAACGCTGCGCTAGCGCTCGACTGTTGTCAGCGCGCGTCAATGCGCGCTTTGAGATCATTAGTTTTCTACATTACCGTTCAGAATTCAGATGAGCGCGCGCTTTTGACGCAGATAGACGTATTTTAGGGTACTCTCAGTTCATCCAAAAATCGTCCGAAATGGAAACGGAAGCTGTTAATACCGAATTATCAAATCTGAAAAAATTAACGCGCGTTGAGCGCTTGTCATCTGAACGTACCCTATGTCAATCCCATACAGTTTCAAAAGCGAAGCGATAACGATTTGCAAATATTACTTTGACTAGGGGGTCTGATGAGAAACCCTATCGATTGGTATCGTAAAAATATATTTGGTGGGTTCGATTCCTGGATAAGGCAAGGTATTGGGACAGCCTATAGATCGCGTGATGCGTTTTATCGACACTTGACTGTCAAAACCCTTGTCCTTAAAAGTAATAAATCGATATTATTATGGCGTTTCAGTGGTCACTGGTCATGCTAGGGGGGGCAGGATGGTATAAATATTCTTACCTATACCCTACCTGCATGCATCCAAATCTGTTCAGTTCAGGCATTTAAAAAGTTATAGTGGAATAAATTAACTCACAGTCGTGTGATTTATTACCTACAAATGTTTGATTTGAAGACTCATATTATATAGTATTCAAAATTTATAGGTAGGTATTTTATACTAACCGTCCTTACGCGTAATTTTTATATCTATGGCAAAATAATGCATCAGAGGGCCTATTACAAAACAAAAAAGAAACCGATAGTCGGACGCAATTCGTCGTTCAATTTACTTGATATTGAACCTTATTAATGAGGTAATAGTGCCACGGTGTTGGACGAATATCGTACGCTTATCACGGTGATTTTTTGTAATAGTCCTTCAGTTCGAAATGAATTTTCAAAACATAATTGTAACATTCTGACAGTGCTAAAGCAAGGCTAAAACAAATGAGCGAGACATAGAGAACTGTGTAGCTGTCAGTGGGAGCATGAGCGATACGTGTTCCCCGTCCGAGCGCCGGTGGCGGTCTGCCGCCCGCTCCCCTCGAGGGCACCCTCTGTCAAAAATGTATCTGAATTTTTGAAAAATTGTCGCGAAAATACCATAAATGGTCTTTTTGAAAATGTCTTTCGTGGAATTTGTAGCATTTTTTCTCCTCTATCGATTGGTGGTAACGAGATTTCCATAGGACTCGTAGTTACGGAGGAGATGCACAGAAACAAAAGTGTTAGTCGATTTTATTTATGATATTTTTGGCATTATGTAAAATATTTATAACAAATGTTAATCGTGGAATCGATAGGCAAAATGTTGAAGATTCTTATGGTATATTTACTTTGTTTTAATATTCATTAAATAAAGAGGAGATAGAGAATGAAAACATACTAAAAACCACGTTTTGCTAGTACAACGGCCTTAAGGAATTTGCATTAATTTTATGTGGTTTACAACAACAGACAAACATTACAACACTGACGTCTCTTAAATTGTTATTGTCACAGTATTTTTTTCTTATCGATCTTCAAAATTAGGAAATTTTACTCAAATATAAAGAAGTGTTATAGTACAGTAGCCCGTAGAACATTTAAATCACTAAAAAGGTTACCGTTTGCCGTTGTTATATAGTTATTTATTACGAAATAACCGTTAACCGTTAACGTTAACCGTTATAAAGTTCAAATATTTTCATCAGGTCTTAAATCTATGTATGGCTACTTTTCATAGTCTTACTTTTATCTGTGGCAATCAAACAAAGCTATAGAACACGACAATAGCTAAACCATGTGGTAACTGGTAAACCTCGAAAAATAAAAAAATATCATTTTTGGTGATATACAAATATAGGTTACGGCGGGTTGCGATCTGTAAAACTTGGGTTAAAGTACCTATAATTTCGTAATAAATAACTATATCACAACGGCAAACGGTAACCTTTTTAGTGATTTAAATGTTCTACGGGCTACTGTACTATTAGCTTACCCGCCCCGGCTTCGCATGAGTGACGCAATCTATTAGTTATATTGAGATTTGAAATGACGGAAAAGTGAAAAAATATATTTTTACGTCTTATACAAACCTTGTCCCGATAATGACAAACAAAATAAAAAAAAAAGTAATTTGGTGCAGTGGTTCTAAAGTTAAGCGCTTACATACATTTCGGCGATTCATTTTCTATGAGGGAAAAGAGCTTTTTTTACATCTTTCCGTATTTTTTTTTGAAAATTTTCTTTTATACAAACCTTGTCCTGATAATAACAAACACAACAAAAAAAGAATTATTCATCAAATTTGGTGCAGTCGTTTTAAAGTTACGCTTACATATAGGTATATGTAAGCGTTACATACATATATGTATTATATACTACGCGTATAACCATAGACATAGAAAAATTTTCGCTATAACATATGACTACTGTATTGACCACAACAAATGGCTTAATGTGCCTTGAATAAGGAAGCGGTCAAAATACTTAATATAATAATTGTTTGACCACATTTGGGGACCTTACCTTGACATACCCACCTCACATTTAATTATTGTTATTTTTGTATCTCATTAATTGTGTTTTTTTAATTGTGACGACAGTTTGGTGCGTCGGTAATGGTACATTCTAATTAAATTAATTAAGATTCTGGAAAAATCATACCAATTATAGTCCCAAACTAATTTATCCGGATTATTTAGTTATGGGAATTAATTAATTGGGTGACTGGAAATAATTAAAGGCGACTGTTGGGATATTTAAATACTACACATGACAGCTGTTTATTTTTTGGGTGACAAAATAACTAAACGGGCGACTAACTGTGGTTTACAAAAAATACGTAAAATGGGCGACTACATGTGGGTGACAAATAATTTAAGTTAGCAGTGAAAATTCTAAATGAGTGTCCAAAATACTGAGTGGGCAACTATTATATACCAAGTAGGTAACTGATTTAAGCTGCCCAACATGGTATTTTTATCATCTCGATTACCTAGGATAATAGTCACCTTTTTCAAATGAAACACATGCCAAATTTTAAATGTTATGTGTGCCTAAGGTTGTCGCCCAAATAGTAATTTGGTCGCCCGTTCTGAATAACTAGGTACTCAATTTGTATTTTAAAGTCACCCATTTTCAACATTTGTAGTCGCCTTCAGTCCGTTGCCCATTTAGTATTTCAGTACGCTATTTATATTCAGTATTCTTGATACCCAAAATGAGAATTTATTGTTACCCGATTAATCACTACCCTTTATTTATTTAAGTATTTTTAGGTCATTAAATGAGAAATCGGGTGTTCTATGCTAGGAATATCTTGATTTTTCCTTCTGATAAAAAAAAAACTAATAATATAAAAAAAAACATTATTTGGACAAAGTGAAAAGTAGAGTCGATATTATTTTTTGATTTGAAGGAAAGCCGACCGTTTTCGAGATTTTATTATAAAGACACATATCCAGTAAAAACTAATTGACTCATAATATTTGTTAATTAATACGTAAATCAGAAAGTAGCGTCAATTTTTTTTCATCCTGTGGTAGCGTCAAGCTATGCGCTTCAGACTCTTGCATTGCGAAACTTTCACTTCGCAAAAAGTGCAATGCAGATTTCGATTACCAAACATACATTACTTATTGTTAAAAAAAATCCTTTCACTTACCACCCAAGGTCTGTCCGTCCAAAACCGAAGCCATGGCACAAACAATAAGAAAAAATAAAGTTTTTCTCCCCACCATTTTGTTTTAACACTCCACAAAGATAACACTTCTTTGTATAGAAACTTTTCCACAGTAGAAAAGTAGTTTAAACTTTTTCGTGGATGTTTAAAAAAAGAAAACGATTCCGGGAAACTCAACTTTTTTTTTAAATTCGAATTTAGAATACGTCGTCGCGTGGCCACGACATTGCCGACTCTGGCTATTTGACATTTACTACACGTTTCACTGGTTAAGTATTTGTTCCAGTTTTTCATTGTAAAATGAACCTTATTGATTCAAATTTAGAGCTTTCATTGACTTTTCGTGATGTTGTATGACCGGTTGAGACATTCAAGTTGTGTAGTTGTGGGAATTTGAATTGTATAATAAAGTGATAAAGTTTGAATTTAAACGCGTTGTTAACGCAACGGGTTTAGGTATCAAGGCGTTCATATTTTTATAGATATTTATCACAAAAATACGTAAGTATAAAATCTTTGTTTTTTCTGTAATCGATGTGATTTCGATTTTAATAATTTTTCATTTAGAGCATATCTATAAAAGATTTCGTCACCTACATACAATACACATAATATTTATTTTATAACATATTTGCTCGTAAAGGGTCTCTTATTACACCAATTTCAATATCGTATTGTATCTCATTACGAACTTGTGCGGTAATGTAAAGTAAAACGCACGGTTTCCTTGATAAGCCGTGCGTTTTACTTTACATTACCGCACGGTTTATCAAGATACTTCGTCTAAAACGAACGGTACTTTTTTAAATCTTAGCAAAGAGTTTTTATGTCAGAAAAGAGGTCAACATTTTATGGATAAAATTGACTTTGGGAGATAAAATGTAATAAATAAACATTTAATTATTCAATTTAATTAATGTTGACAATAAATTACAACCATTTATCTGTAACAAAAACACAAAAATATTAATTTACTTTATTAGTAATACTGGCTGTTTTTATGCCTTTGCCTTAAAAAAAACGCTGATGCGCGCGCATTGCTAATTTAATTTTTTTTTGCTGTATTGTTTTTATTTGAAAATGTCGTCAAGTACTGATGAATTTAGTAATTCAACACCGCCAGAAGTCTCAGAGGCAGCGAAAAAGGCTACTCTTGCCCGAAAAATTGACCGATAAGATACTTACAAGCGTATCAAAATTTAATCATATGGAAAACAAGCAAAGGTGCAAAGTCCGAGTTTTATTTATTTCCTCGCAAATATGTTATAAAACGTCGTATGACATACGTGCGCTTTGATAATTACAGCCTCTGCTTTCTTGTAGCCCTCGCCTACGGCTCGGGCTAGCAATATCGCCTCGGCTGTAATTTTCAACGTACCGCACTTATATCATAATGTACTATTAAAACTTAAGTTAAAACAAAAAATCTATAAATAGCTTGATATAAAAATATTTATATCAAAATATCTTTTGTTCGATAAGTTAATATTTTTGTCACAGATTTTAGTACTTAAATACAGTCGACAACATAATCCAGCTAACCAAATATTTGTTTACCGTGATTCACAAAATGAATCAAACTCGTAATGCCCGCCTCATAAAGACGGAATTTTGATTCGCGATTCCGAAACGGTTCATTCAAACAGACACATGCAAGCCCTACTTTAAAAATTTACAAGATTTTTACACTTCCATGTCTGTAAATTCTTGAATGGGCTATTTTTGCCAAAAATAACATTGAATTGTTTAAATTTCTTTCATCTGCACGACATAGGGGTAAACTTTGCAATGTTCCTTGTAAAACCGCGCTTATCAGTAAGAGTGTATTTTGTAATGGATCTCGTATCTAAAATGTGTCCCGACACCAGTGTCGGAGACTTTAATGGTATAAAATATGGCATTTTTTATCGACAAATTGCTGTTTGAAATCGTTTTTACTCTCTAAAAAATTTGACAAAAAAATCGTTATTTCTTAGTCTTAAATGATTTTTCTAATTTTTTTTCATAAAAATTAAAATATAATGGATGTGTTATTATTGTCTACATGTTAAGCTATCAAATGAGACTTTTTTTATGAACATACGACATTAACCACGACTAGTGGTGGTCGAATTAGTATACGAGAGCCCGGTTCTTGGTAAGAGAGAGTAAGAGAAAAAACGATTTTAAACAGCAATTTCTCGATAAATAATGCCATATTTTATACCATTAAAGTCTCCGACACTGGTGTCGGGACAATAAGATACCTGCATCAATAAGACACACTGATAATAACTTTACGTTTAAGCAGAAATTAAAGACATTATTGTTGGAAAAATGCTACAACACACTCAATGATTTTTTGACAGTTAAAGATTTGTAATTATATTATGTATGACTGTATTTAATGATTTTTTTATGGCATTTAATTTAACTTAATTTTCAAAATAATTTTAATAATATTATATTATCGTGCATGGTCAATTTATATTATCATTATTATTTCAAGTTTAGAGTCAATTCAACCCTTCACTGTATGCTATCACGGCAGGGCATAGCTGAACAATTATACTGTATTATGACATCTGTATGTCTATGTTTCACAATAAATGATTATGATTATGATTCATCATCGATATTCTGTTTCGGAATTCCGAATCAGATTTTGTCTGTACGTGTTGGGCCTAATAAACATAATTTAGTCAAAACGTGTCGTACGAGCTTAAACGAAGATGACAAAATACTTATATTTATTAGTTTTTAATAAAATATATATATTTTATTAAATACTAAAAAATAGGTTTATAATAGTTATTTATGCAACTGTACTATAACGAGGGGTAGTAAAACACGAATAATAGTATCACATGAGTGTTTTAATACCTAATTATGTACAGTTGCATACAAGACTTTATCTACACCCATTTTTTTATTTTTTCATATTTTTATTAGGGAAACAAACAATATTTAATACATATGGATTAAAAACACCCATGATATTTATCTAAACCCATGATATGTATCCTCTATAAAGGTTTTGACTTTGACTTTGTCTTTGACTTTTACTTTCCTCTCCCTCCTCGTCATTATGTCTTCCGCAAGAGTGTTATAATGTTGTACTGAATTTCATAATGCGTTGGTCGCGCGTGGGCGCGCGGCGCTGCAGGCCCACTCTCGCTCGGGATATTGTAATGATGGCAGTAAGCTTACTGTTTCAGAACCCCTTCCAGAGGATTTAAAGCATGGGTGTAGATAAATTAATTTAAGTTTTTATAGAAAAAAATGAGCTAAAAAGGACTAAGTGCTGGAAAACCCCTCATTGTCATTCCACTAACTTTTAAATGCAGCAGCATGTATTGTGTTTTGAAAACAGATGCACACATCAAGAAGTATATGACGAGTACAAATGATTCTGTAACATCTTTTACACGAATATATATTTTTTAATGTTGGTCCGTACGAGACGTGTCCGTTACGCGTGCCGGACTACAGCTGGGCCACAAAAAAAAAGTTGGAATACTGACTTTTTGACTATGCCATGATGAAGACGATAGTTTGTCGGAATTTGTCGCCAAAAACCAGAATTTGTCGGGCTTGCGTTTAGGAGATACGTGTGGCGCAGCTGTGGAGACGTCTCTACAGCTGAGCCACACAGATCCCGAAAACGGAAGGTCGTAGCGAAAATCTGATTACTCGTATGTGCAGCCGTTAATTTGTCGGAATTTGTCGCACAAAAGTTTGATGTTAAGTTAAGGTTGTTATATATAATACTAAATTAATGATGACATTTTTTTTAACAACTGCATTGCATATTTGCATAACCTAATTCCGTCATCCCCTTCTTCCATCGGACTAACTGAAGTAAGAATCAGCGCCATCGTTTATTGTAGGATATTCCAAAGACTCGAAGCGTTTTGCTTCAAATTATATCATCCATACAATGATATTAAAAGTATAGATACGTTACGCGCACTCCAAAATGGCAAGACGAAAGTCAGGTAATTGCCCGACTTTCAATCAGTCAGGCACAGGCTCGCGACACAGAAACACACGCGGCTCTCGTCAGTCAGACGCGATAAAATTAAAAATGTCTCCTTGCGTCTTTAGACGATGTACAAATTATACAGCAACAGTCAGAGATCGGAAAAATGCTTAATTTCACACGTAAGTACTGTATTTAATAAAAATATGTATTTTCTATTACTTTATCCGGCCATATTGTACAAAGAGCGCGCTGTCTGCTTTGCGTGTGTGAGTGAAGGAGACAGCTGACGCGCTTTCAATTCACGGCCAATGCGCATGCAGCGGTCAATGTGTGTATATATAGTACCGTTGCGCTGTTTTAAATAGCAATTATGTTGGCGTATAATAGTCCAGGCAAAATAAAATTTTGATCACATTAAATCCTACAGTTCATTTTCGTTTTTCTAAATAAGGATTAGGGTTATTATAACATCGTACTATGGCTGCTTTCCCTCTCCACCATAAGCGTTATGAGATATAGGTAAAAAATACCTAACTTCTGAAAAGTAATGTTCATAAAATTCTACAGTGGAGATTTATGATGCGTTTGCTTATTTACATACTTAATATTTAATTAAAAAATAATCACTGATTTTATGTTTAAGGTTAAGGAGATAGGGTGCGTTACAATCATATTTTTGGAGAAAGTATAGTAATGTATTTTAATAAATCGTACACAAGGTGATTTTTTTATAATATGTTTTGAAGCTTAATCCAGGAGCATCTTTAAGTTTTCACTCCAGTGACTTTAATATATCTAGTGATTTTTATGTTTTTACGTGATTTTTGCCATTTATTTTGGCCAACAAAAAATTCTACACGAAATATTTTATCTCGTCTTCGTTTCTACCCTTGCAATAAACCCTCATAAAAAAAATCACCAGCTTTTATGAGTAGCATACGAAGTTTTAGCCTTTAATAGCTGTAGTTGAATTGCGCATCAATCGGACGGAGTCAAGTAACAGATCGAAAATATCATTTCGTCCCCAATACATAATAGTTTTATCGCTTGGCGGGTTTCTTAAGTTTTATTGTCTGCCACTCCTACCACTTGATCGTTTTTCACACTAAATTGGTTGCAACTGTTCGCATCGAGTTGCGAGAAGTTCAGGTTAGTAGATAAGTTAAGGTCCGCTAAGAAACAGCGGCATAATTACGACGATCGAGTATCACTAGTATGAGCTCGCGCAGACCGGTGCAAGTTTGAGTTGTTGCAAACTGTTTACGTTACAGTAAACTATCGTTTTCTCTCTTTCACTCGTATTGACTGTGAGCAGTATATCCGACAGTTTACTGTAACGTAAACAGTTTTCATCAACTTATGGTAGGGCCACAGGTATTCTCGAAACCGTAGTGATTAACCGGGGCCTCATTACGCACCAACGGACGTGTATGTAGTTGTCTCATTTACACCCGCTCCCTCACCGACTGTTTGGTGCTCTCTTTAATTCCTAGGGTGAAATGCCCTAAATTTGGCTACGTCAGCAATTTTAGAGATTAAATCTAAAATATTTATATTAAAATTGAACTACAGCATTGTAATTTTTGTTATTTACGATTGCTACATGATTGTTCTTTATAATAATTGTAAGAAAATCAAGGAAACAATAATAGTAAAATTAAGAAAAAATAATATATGACGAGTGACCCAATTTTCCTAAATTCTGACGCGTATGCCCTTCATTCGACCCATTTTTCCCTAAATTCGGCTAAGGTGAAATAAGCATGTTAATTAGGAACTTCAATTGTTTTTATTGACATTCAAATAAAATAATTAACATAATTATTATTCCGATCAACATTAATCATATTAGGCATAACAAAAATCTACAAAAAATAAGCTTAAATAAAAAATTATATCAAGTCTAATACTTGAATGCATTTATTGTATATTTATCAACATTAATAATTTTATGCTTACTCAAAATCAACAAAAATATTGTTGGCTATATATTGTTCTTTATATGAGTATAACAACAATCATATCAAAATTATGAATGTTTATCAAAAACATTATTTATCAAAAATTAATAAACATAATGAATACAGTCACGTTCACACTAATATTTTTAATGCTAGGTAGTTCTATTTTTATCAGTTAATATATTAATAATAGTTATTTAGGAATTTATAGATTTTATTCAGAAGTTTTTCGTGAATATTTATTATTAATATTACATTGATTACCATTAAATATTATAATTTTAAAAATAAATTCATATGTTGATTTGTGGTATCAAATATCTAAATTAAATTAATTTTAAGTTATTCAAAAGTTTTTGTTTTATTTTTATTTTATTAAGGACATTTTTTATTTTATTATAAATAATTAAGTTCTTTTTTGGAGTGGAAAGTTTTTTCATTTAGATCTATAAGTATTGTAATAAGAATTTTATAAGATTGGATGTCAGCAATATTTATAATATTTGTTTTATAAATTTCTTTTGCAGTCATCTATTATAGAAAAAGATAAGTAGGGTAGGTGCACCAGTGAATGAACACCCACCCATTGAAGGAACAAATGTGTTATTTTTCTATAAAATAAGAAATCTTTTGTTTTCTACACGCAACAGAATTTTTTTAATGAAAATTATACTTTATTACCTTAACTGGCTGCACAGACGACTATGTGTGTTCCGTACTTTCTAAATGGTGATTGCTCAAAGTAGACACGTTGTGTAGTGTTCCTGTTTCTATGGACCAATACTAAGAACTATGGTGCGACAACATATTTTGATAATAGCTTTTAAGTTGATATATGATTCATTCTACAAAGAAAATTAGTTTCTTAGATGTAATAATGATTATTTCGTCTAATAGAAAGCAGATTGTAAAGAATTTCATTATTTTAAACAAAATATAGGGGTGTTTGAGTACTGGATTAAAAAATTGAGAAATAATTAGTTAATGAACCAGGTGTTCATTCATAGGATCTAACGTATTTTTTGGTTTAGGCTTATTTTGTGTCTTACTTTTAAAGGAGTTTGTTCATATTTAGGGGATAGCTATAGTAAATCATTGTCAATCTTTGGACCAGTCTTCGAACTAGGGTTTTCATTCATTAGTTTTTAAAATTTTAAGATTCTTCTATAGTAAATGCCTAGTTCATTTACTGATTATTAAAAAACTAGTAAATGAACTATACATTTCTTAATTGTTACATTAATTATTTTTTTGTTTTTAATTTTAGACCACTTCTAAAACAATTAGAATAACATAGCTGATGTGAACTATAAAGCAATATGGTGGTAAATACTAAGGTCTAATTTTTTTAATATTGGCTGTCCTAAGTTAAATAAACTCTTCGACCTGACTCTTCAACTCATGAAACAGAGACATGAAGTGAGGATACAGGTCATACAGAGCCCCAGGAGCATCCGGAGGATTCCAGAAAGGAAAATAGGCAAGCCTCAAGAGAGGCATATGCCAGTGGGTTGGGTATCGTGCGCCATTTAGAATTTAGATTTCTTTTGAAATTTTATATGTTTTACCAGTTTGTTATGCTATAAAATATCATGTACAGACATAAATTAACGATTTCTGTTTACATCCACCTTATGAAACTAGTAGTTCATTTATCGGATTTCAAACATTCGTTAACTGGATTTTGCCGTTCATTCACTGGTGATTTGGGTGGGGTACTTTTGTGTAAAATTCGGATTATCTAAATAACTATAAGCATTTCAGAAATACTGAAGATATTATATTGAACATTAATACATTCTGAATAGTATGTAGTGCCATTATTATAGCAAAGTCATCCAGAAATAGGTATTCGTAATTTTTAAAGTTTCAAATCGCCTTAAGGGTTCATTCACTGGTGCACCTACCCTATATGAGATCTGAGTTAAATTTAAATCATTTTATATTATTAGTATTATTATTTGTATTTTCAATAATTTTAATAATAATTATTATTAATCATAAAAATAATTATATAAGACTTTTATTAAGTTTGACCGTTGTCCGAATATAAGATCATATTTATTCTATTTTCAGCCACCCTTTCAAAAACGGCCTATTTTAGATTTTTGACTAGTTTTTAGGGTTCCGTACCCAAAGGTTAAAAACGGGACCCTATTACTAAGACTCCGCTGTCCGTCTGTCTGTCTGTCTGTCTGTCATCAGGCTGTATCTCATGAACCGTGATAGCTAGACAATTGAAATTTTCACAGATGATGTATTTCTGTTGCCGCTATAACAATAAATACTAAAAACAGAATAAAATAAATATTTGAGGGGGGCTCCCATACAACAAACGTGAGTTTCTTGCCGTTTTCTGCTTGATATTAATAACGACAACAGGTAGACAATTGAAATGTTCACAAATGATGTATTTCTGTTGCCGCTTTAACAACAAATACTGAAAACAGAATAAAATAAATATTTAAGGGGGGCTCCTATACAACAAACGTGTTTTTGCTGTTTTCTGGTACGGAAATCTTCGTGCGCGAGTCCGACTCGCTCTTGGCCGGTTTTTTGAATCCTGATTTTGAACAAGATTTTATTAATTAACTAATAAAAATATATGAAAAAATATCACTTCAAATCATTCTTTGGTTAAGGTTTTATCACATAAATGCCAATGGATTGAGATATCAGTAAGTATTTAAATAGTTAAAGTATTTAAAAATTTATTTCCCAGAACTTGCTCGTAACTAGAATTTGACACCAAAATGGTACAATGCGTGGCACAACAACGTAAGTCACTGGTCAGATCGTTACTGAGTGCAAACCATATGACTGCTTACTGCCATTTTTACAATTCTTAATCTATACATATAATAAATCTGTAGAAAAGTTGAGTCTGTACAAAGGAAATATTTTGAAAATAAGTGATTGGAGTGTTTAATAATTACCAGTAGAACCCATTTATAACATTTTTTTAATTTTTGTGTGTTTGTCTGTATGTTGGTGCGCTAAAAATGTAAAAAGCGCTAACTTAATGCTAAATAATGTTTACATACAAATATATGGTGTATCTTGCAAAATAATGAAATCTTTATTTCATCGCAATTGGTTCACTGAATCAAAAGTTAAACTAATTTAAAATTTACGATGAATTTTTGTTGTAATAATATCTTCGGGAATTATACTGTTAGAAAAACCGACCAGCTGGTGTATCCACATCTGGCACAGAATAATGGTCAATGGCTAAAAGTAAACAAAAACGTGTGGAGTTTTGGGTCTATTGTAATTTCTCAGAAACAAAATGCACATGCATGCAGTAAAATCAAAGCCCGCTTTCTATTATATTATTTTTAAACACACACACTAACATATATAATTTAAAAAATAATTTTGATTATATTTATATAACTTAACTAATTAGTTGTTCATATTCATACATAGTATGTAAGTGTTACGATGGAGCGGGGCTGTCTGTCACAAGTATTGGCAGTCTCAACCTGCTGTTTTGAAAACCAATGTTTTGTGAACAAAATAAACATTTTTGATTTTTTTTGTTTTCTACTAGCTTCCGCCCGCGACTTCGTTCGCAAGGACATTCGAGAAAATCCTTCGGGAACCTTTAACCAGGATAAAAGTATTCTATGTTTTAGCGCGCTTGGTGTGAACGTACCTCGCGCATGGCAGGCCTCGGGTGAGCGTGAGTGCGATGTCGAGCGCGAGGCCTGCCACAACGCAAGCGGCAAACGCCCTGCCTTGCGAGGTTCGTCTACACCAAGCGTACTGCGTAGCGAAGCAGGACGTTAAAACATAGAATACTTTCATCCTGGTTAAAGGTTCCCTAAGGATTTTCTCGAACGTCTCCTCTACAAGTCGCATTTCTCAACCGATTCTCGTGAAATTTTGAAACCAGATTTAAAAAAATTATATAATTTTATCGTCAAGCTAGTTTTTGATTTCTTAAAAATGGCCGAGATATGTAAAAAAAACGTATTTAATACGAATACGCTAATTTGAATTTACAAAATATACTGACCAAACTACATAACGCACAGATACCACAACGAACATAAAATTGTCATTGTAATTTACAATTGTCCTGTATGTAAAATAGGGGCCAGGTATTGGGCAAGTCACCCTACTCAGTACTCGCGTCGAGTCCGAGAAGTCCGTGTTGCACTTGATGGGTTTTTTCATCTAAAAATAATTTCGAAAATTAGTTTTTTTTTTCCTATAGATTACGTCAACGAAAGATGAGATTGAAATGGTGGCGCCACTTTCCCTGTTTAATTAACGTTTAGAGGTTAAGTCATTGGAAATTGACCTTAAAATAAGGCGCAAAATTAGTTCCATTTCCAATCGAGTCTCATCTTTCGTTGACCAAACTCAACGTAAATAAACCTTTTTTTTGTTTATTTACTATAGGTAATTATATCTTGTCGCGAAAATGGTGCCACTTTGAGTAACCCTGATTTTGTTCCGATAGATCATCGAAACAATTTTTTGATCACTTATACAAATGTTGAAAAGTTACCGAAATAATCGTAATATTCGTAACCTTTTGTACCGGCTCGCGTCACTGTGCGCCACCCACCGCCGCGCGCCGATTACCTACCTTACGCGAGTCCGTCCTTCCGTGCACTACCGCGTTGATATTTATTTCGTACATTTCTAGAAATCCTTTGGGAATAATTGGGGGATTGCTTAATTTTTAAAAGTAAATACTTATTTAATATTTAACTTTTACGACTGTAGAATTAATGCTTCCTATATAAAAATTAATAAAACGCAATAAAAAAACTATAATAGTCACTTGAGTGAAAACTTTTGCTATTAGTGTAGTAATTATAGGGAATCTTATGCTACAAAATCACTTATTTTATAATATTTGTTTCTGAGTTAGGATTTTTTATTTTTTATTGGCCTTTATGAAAAAAATCCTCTGAAATGTAAGTGGTGATTTTGTAAGGTTTAGTTTCTAATGGTTTTAAGAAATTCATTAAGAAAATTCCCTTCATGTACGATTTAATCTCGATGTTATAAAATAAAAACAGTCTTTAAACCGCCTTTGTAAAAAAAACAACCTAGATATTTTGGGGAAAACTTGAAATTTATCATTGACAAGTTTATTTTAATCAAGTTTTCAAAAATCACCTCTGTAGGATATAATGTGATTTTCTCGAACAAAGTATTTTTCATTGCCCGGAGACTCATGACACGCCGTGCGCCGTCGCGTCATCGTCGCTCGTAGGTACAGAGTGCCTGCCATTCATGCTCGCTCACCACTCTATATTACGCTCCGTCTTGCTGATATTTTCGTAAATTTCGAGAAATCCTCTACTTAGAATTGAGGGATTACTTAATTTTAAGATGTTATTAATTATTACACTATATATTATTGAACTTTTACGACTGTAGAATTTATGCTTCATATTTAAAAATGAATAAAACGCATTTAAAAAAAAACTATATTAGTCACCTGAGTGAAAATTTTGTTTTTAGTATAGTTAATTATAAGAAACTTTATACTGCAAAATCACAGATTTTTTAATATTTGTTTCTGAGTTATGATTTTTTTTTATTTATTAGCCTTTTTTGCAAATTCCTCTGAAATGTAAGTGGTGATTTTTGAGGTTTCATTTCTAATGGTTTTAAGAAATTCATAAAGGAAATTCCCTTTGTGTACGATTTATTCTCGATGTTTTAAGACAAAAACAATATTTAAACCACCGTTGTAAAAAAAGCACCCCAGATATTTTGGGGAAAACTTGAAATTTATCATTGACAAACTTATTTTAATCATGTTTCCAAAAATCACCTCTGTAGGATTTATTGTGATTTTTTCGAACAAAGTATTTTTCCTTGCCCGGAGTATAACTCATCTTTACTTTTAATATCATTGCAGCCATACCACTAGAGAGTGTTAGAGATAAAAATGAAAATATATAATAATGAAACAAATATGATTTGCTAAAATTTAATTTGCACAAAACTTGCACGATAACAAAAATAATGAGAATAAATAATTTTAAAACAACTTTAAATTAAATAGGAGATCATATATCAGCCAAGTTAAATCAACGCAAGAAAATGGCAAGGAAGAGCTGGGGCGAATGCAATATCTCTTTCTGTCACATAATAATAATTTATTTAAGAGCGAGACAGTTTGATAAACATATCAAGTTTGTTTATAAATATAAAAAAAACAATATTTCCACTAAAAAGACTGCACTTATGAATACTAACATATTTTAAAACAATATCTCACGAAGCTTTCTTAACTTTGAATTTACACACTTATAATTTTACATATATTACGCTTTTGGCAGCCCTAGCATCAGCCTATCTCGCTCTAATTTATAAACATCTCATCTGTGTGCGTTAGAAAGGAACATAATGCCATTCGCCCTCAATTCTAAAGCAGCAGAAAGTAACTAAACAATACTATTGTTCCATTAAAAGTTTTGTCAAACAATAATAAACTTTATTTCAATTCATTAAAATACAACGAAAGATTATGTTCCTTTGAAATAGAATTTATTTTTGTTTGAGCTTATAGTACAGTAGCCCGTAGAACATTTAAATCACCAAAAAGGTTACCGTTTGCCGTTGTGATATAGTTATTTATTATGAAATTATAGATACTTTAACCCAAGTTTTACAGATCGCAACCCGCCGTAACCTATATTTGTATATCTCCAAAATTGTTTTTTTTTTATTTTTCGAGGTTTACCACATAGTTTAGCTATTGTCGTGTTCTACAGCTTGGTTTGATTGCCACAGATAAAAGTAAGACTATAAAAAGTAGCCATACACAGATATAAGACCTGATGAAAATGGTTGGACTTTATCTGGTCTTAAATCTGTGTATGATCACTTTCCAAAGTCTTACTATTATCTGTGGCAATCAAACAAAGCTGTAGAACACGACAATAGCTAAACCATGTGGTAAACCTTGAAAAATAAAAAAATATCATTTTTGGAGATATACAAATATAGGTTACGGCGGGTTGCGATCTGTAAAACTTGGGTTAAAGTATCTATAATTTCGTAATAAATAACTATATCACAACGGCAAACGGTAACCTTTTTGGTGATTTAAATGTTCTACGGGCTACTGTACTATTATTATCGTCATTTTGTTTGGTGTGGATGTGGTAGGTACATTCCTTAATCACAAGATCTATCAAGACAGAAGACCCACTTGCAATAAAGACATTAGTAAAAAGAGGCAATTTTAGGTCAAACCGGACTATAGTGAGTAATGTACGTAAGTCGTAATCATTTGTACGCCAATGTACAGATTCCGGCAAACATCTTGACGCTCTTTCCACGGAGTGGGGATAGGTTCGTGCATTTGTGAGCGACCAATAGCGCACGCCCCGCCCCTCTCCCGACGCCCGCGCCCCTCACCGCTACGCATGCCCAAAATACGCGTTCCGCGCAATCCCCACCCGATTTAAAGATGCTATATTCGAGGAACTAAACGGACAACCATCGGTAGACGATAAATTATACTTACACAGTAGGAGCATTACAAATTCTCAACATTTTGTTGGGATCGAGCTTGACCATTCAGTTCCTAAGCTATACCAAGGTTTAAAATAAAGAAGGGACTGTCATCTCTGTGTGTGACACCATAGGTTCAACTTCTATAGACTACAGACGTGCTAAGATTGCCTGCTTGACCCACGAATTAAAATATATTAATATAGGTACTAGGTACATTATATTCGTCTAGGCATTGTTTGCTTTCAAAGTTGAAAGGTCAGGCCAGATATTTGAATTTAGGTGATGATGAGAGATGGACGAAGTCTTATGACATGACATAATATGGGGATGGTATTTAAAACATCACTTCAGAAAACTGACATGTTCATTTAGAAGTCATAGTAGTTAATAACAGGTGCTATAACGGTGCGCATCCAGGACGGCTCGCATGTTGTGGTATATCCCAGACTGATGGTACATGCTGCAGCTGAAGCCGGCTGACGATGTCGACATGGGAGTTCCCTCGGGGCGCCGCCCGATTGGCAGACCCTGATATCGCTAGGCAGATCAGATCAAAAAATATCTCGCTGAGTTAGAAGCCACAAATTGGTTAGAGCTGGTAAGTAGGTAGGAAAGGCGTTCTCTATTGTCGGAGGCCAAGATCCACTTCGGGTCCCTGAGCCACAGCAGTAAGTATTAATTAGAAGCTATTGTAGTTAATAACAGGTGCTATAACGGTGCGTATCCAGGGCGCGGTGGCGCGCACGTTGTGGTATATCCCGGGCTGATGGTCGACGCCGCAGCCGAAGCCGACCGACGTGATGCCAATCAGGTAATTCCACGAAGAAGTTCCTATACGGTTGAACATCTGTAGATAATAATCGCTTGCACTTGGATGGAGGAGTTCTTATAGACCATTAGCGAGGAATGTGAAGAGGTCAGAATCAACACTTGAGATGTCACTGAAGGTGGAACAGCTAGATTACACTAGGTTTTGAAAGATATGTTTTTGTTGGGGATGGTATTTAAAACATCACTTCAGAAAAGCGACATGTTCATTTAGAAGCCATTATAGTTAATAACAGGTGCTATAACGGTGCGTATCCAGGGCGCGGTGGCGCGCACGTTGTGGTATATCCCGGGCTGATGGTCCACGCCGCAGCCGAAGCCGGCCGACGTGATGCCGATCAGGTAGTACCGACCGTTGTCCAGCACTATGAGGGGGCCGCCGGAATCACCTGGGAAGCATAGACAAATTCAAAACTTTTTATTCGAATAAACTTAGAAGTAAGTTCGAAGTTATAAATTAACCTCCCCGGAATCCTCATCACTGAGGAACTGGCTATCTTACTTCTAGCTGCCGGAACACAACAATTTTTAAATTGTTGTTATGGCGTCGTAGATTAACCTCCCCGGAATCCTCATCACTGAGGAACTGGCTATCTTACTTCTAACTGCTGGAACACAAAAAAATTTAAATTGTTGTTATGGCGTCGTAAATTAACCTCCCCGGAATCCTCATCACTGAGGAACTGGCTATCTTACCTCTAACTGCCGGCACATAACAATTTTTAAAAATTGTTGTTATGACGTTAGGTGGTAGCTATAGCCAGGTGGACTTAAAATAAGCCCTACCCCTAACCAAACCGAGTACAAATTGTACCCCCCCCTCTCTTAAAAAGCCTCTCCATCTACTAAAATTCACGTTATGCTAAGTCTGCTGTACGGTAGAGAAAGACTAGTGTAGAGACCTTGGTCCTATGTCGCCTTTCAATGTAAACAACTTATGTTTTTAAAGAAGTAGGAATAACACCCAACGTCGCTTTCGACTTCTATAACACAAATGCAATTATTAGAGTAGCTTTTCGAAGCATTTACGTGATGTTCTTTAAGAGTTGTTGACAAATAGGTTATATTTTACCTAAGCAAGCATCCTGATGCCCATCCGAATGTCCCGCACATATCATTTCCGAGTGTATTTCAACTGAAATCTGTTTGCTCTGATGCCATTTAATGCACTGTTCTTTGCCTGGGAACAAATTCAAATAATTAATCAATCAATTAAACATTTTGTAGATTGGGTTCTAAATTGCAATCGCATCGCAATTTTCAGTAGATTTATTAAAGTGCGAAAATTGGTATCTGTATTCTAAAGGTTGACTAGGAAGGAATGCTTTTAGCATTAAGTCCATCTTTTGTAACATTTGATTTTGCCTAGTTTGGGGGCATCTGTACACATTAAATTTGTACACGAATCTTCTGTGCAATAAATATTTATTTTGTTTCAATATTTCATTTTCATTTCATAAATGTACAAAAATGTATCTTGAATAAATAAAAATACATCACTACAGACTTGTCCCTAGCTCAATATCGTACTACTAAGACCAATTTTAAATAACGTACTTGCTCAGTATTGGCCTGTGCCGCAGACCTCAATAAATTCGTCCCCGTATGTCCATTGCTTATTTCAGTCTTGCCCCATCCAGCTATCCTCGATTTAAAATACTTACTCAGTATTGGCACACTGGCAGACCTCAACAAATTCGTCCCCATATGCCCATTGTTATTTTCAGTCTTGCCCCATCCAGCTATCACACCATTCTTGCCCCTCAGCTCCATGTCGAAGTCCGGCAGACATATAGGCAGTATATGACTCATATAAATTAAAGGGCGGGAGAGTTTTTAAATACTTACTCAATATTGGCACAGTGGCAGACCTCAACAAATTCGTCCCCGTATGTCCATTGCTAGTTTCGGTCTTGCCCCATCCAGCTATCACACCATTCTTGCCCCTCAGCTCCATATCGAAGTCCGGAAGACATATAGGCAGTATGTGACTCATATAAGTTATAGGGCGGGAGAGTTTGAGAAGAGCTATGTCGTAGCGGTCTGGTTGGGTCATACGAAATTGGAAAAGTGGGTGCAGGATTTTTTGGACTACCCTGGAAATGAAAAAAAAAAATTGATTAAACATCTAAAGGACGCCGGTAACGATCAATTGCGATTGTCAATTTTTACGTCAGTACAATTACGTAAAAATTGACAATCGCAATTGATCGTAACCAGAACGCTTAATAATGGAAATAGGTTTTTTGTAAAACACAAAAACACAATTAAACAATTAACAATCTAATTTTTGGGAATCCGGCTCCTCATTGTGCACATTTATCCACATTTCTCAGTCACTAATAGTAATGTTTTTATTTACATTAGAAATAACACATACCTACTGTCATAAAGAAAGTATTTAATCCTGATAAAAATGCAAGTTAAAATCCTGATTTTGCTTTACAAAGTTTTTTCAGTAAACTGTAACTGCCGTACAAATGAACGAAGAATAAGTTTGTACTTAGAATTACTAAAAAGTTTCGTAATATGATTCTCTGAGACGTTTAACGTAAGGAGTAATATTGCTAAGCAATATATTTGGTTAAACTAGGTATAAACTTCATCATATCAGACGCACGACACCCACTGCTGGGTATAGGCTTCCCCCGCGGATCTCCACAACGCTCGGTCCTGCTTGGCCCGCATCCAGCGGCGCACCGCGACCGCGCACCCTCCTGGGGCCGTACCGGCTAACGAATCGATTATAGAAAAGTCTGCTGGGTTTCAAATTAAAACAGATAAATCGAGCCCCAATTGGGCCAAAATGGCGAACCCCAATTCATGATGTCATACGAACATCGTTATCTTCCCAATTACGTCAACAGAAAGTACAAGACCAAATTCCTTACTTTGATTTTTCTGTTTTAAGTTGAAACCCAGCAGACTTTTCGATAATCGATTCGTTAGCCGGTACGGCCCCTGTCGGTCCCCCTTGTCGGGGGCCTACCCACGGAGCGTCGTCCGGTGTGCCGGTCGCCATTCAAGAACCTTTCCGCCCCAACGGCCATCGGTTCTTCTCGCTATGTGTCCCGCCCACTGCCACTTCAGCTGAGTTGATCAGGTATAAACTTATTCTTCGTTTATTTGTACGACAGTAACACCCGATTGCACTAAACTTAAGGATCGCCTAAGTCTGTTCCTCACTACAACACGACCAAATTAAAACGGTGTCAAACTTAGCGGTCATGTAGCTGTCATTCGCCTACTTAACTTGGTCGAGTTGTAGTTAAGAAAAGACTTAGGCGATTCTTAAGTTTAGTGCAATTGGGTGTAAGTGTTCAGGCGCACTTACCCTAATTTTCTGGCTTTGTCATTTCCAGCGGTGGTGTCCAACGCTCCGAGCCACACGGATATATCGCGGGGGCGCGCGCGCGACACGCAGTGGGCTGCGGTAGCAACATACCAACGAGACACTGGAACAAAACATCATCATCGTCATAACCACCTCTGTGGCACACCTCGGTCACTTCAAATGGACTCCATACAACCGCCCCGTTATAAACAGATGACGTCAGATGACGTTTTTGTACACGGGCAACTGTATGTGTAAGTCTGGGGGGCTACCGTGCAGCTTGTAAACATTCAGTTTTGGCAGTGAACGATGGCAAGGACGCGGTGCGTAGTGAATCAATGCCCACCGCGTCTTTGGCAGTCGGTAACTGTGAGGTAGCTGAACGCGGAGGGAGACGCATTCAGCGGGAGACAGGGAGCGGCCATACTGTACGCTAGTACTCATTATTAATACTATGTCTGTGGTCTAGTCTAGTGATTCACCTACCCGTGTATTACACGTTCCTACATTTGTTTTTGCAGCTTGCCGCTCGCCGCCCCGCAATCGTCGCCTCTCACCACCACCGCGGTAGCTGTGACCTGGGGGCTATTGCATAACAAATTACAGATGCCGGCATATATATTGGCAAGAGAAAGAAAGAGACAAAAGATGCGCAGCAGCATTATACACTAAGTTTATGGCTACTGCGCATCTTTTGGCTCTATCATTCTCTTGCCAATATATATGCCGGGCAGTATAGTAAAATTATTAGCGATTTTTCATACAAATTCACTGATAATATTAGCTTGTAATTTGTTATGCAATAGGCCCCAGGGGGTAAGACACAGGGGTCCCGGGTTCGATTCCCAGGGGGGTAAAATTTATACTCAGTTTGGTTGGTGGCAGGAATTATTTTAATGGCTGGCTAGCTACCACCATCTTACCTAAATCTGACGCCATAACAACTATTTAAAAATTGGTGTGGTAGTAAGATAGCCAGTTCCTCGGTGATGAGGATTCCGGGTGTAGTGCGCTTCCACCTTCGGACTTATCATCTGGGGCCGTACCGGCTAACGCATCGAACTTCGAAAAGTCTGCCGGGTTTCAAATTAAAACAGATAAATCGAGCCCCAATTGGGCCAAAATGGTGAACCGTAATTCATGAGGTCACACAAACATCAATATCTTCCAAATAACTTCAACAAATAGTACAATAAGTAATTCCTTACTCCAATTTATCTGTTTTAATTTGAAACTCGGCAAATTTTCCGAAGCTCGATTCGTTAGCCGGTATGGCCCCAGGTAAGGTGAAGGCCAAGCACTATTCAGATGTGCAAAACCACCATTTTAAATGTCTAACCTTTCGGAAGCACGGTGGAGCTCGAGTCGAGGTAATACTTTTTTGGGCACCCATGACCCATCCAATGACTGACCTTAAAGTTGTCGCAATTTTTTCTGAGAAAAGACGTATTTAATTTAATTTAAAAAACCAGATATATTTTTCTATTGCCCTTTAAAACTCTAACGCGGCTCTAGCACCCTCCGATTTTCGATTTTCTGGGGTCAGGCCCCCCCTGGGAAGTATCTATAGATACGCCCATGGCTGAACGTTGCGGCGCGACCAACAAATTAAAAATATATTTGTACCAACGTATATGGCGTGTTACCACGAACTACAAAACCGCTGTGAGGTAAGCGTGTCGAGCGTGTAATGGAGAGAAAATTAGTTCGTCTCATGTCGTTCGCTTCTTTGTGTGGCTCGGAAGTTGAAACCTAGATAAAAACAACTATACTAACCCAAAACTCCTCCACATTGAAACTCCGAGATCCGAACGTGCGCTTGCCACGGGAACTCAGCGAACCTGGCTTCTCGCCCACCGATAATACGCTTCTGAAGTATTCTGGATGATGGAAGACCGCAGTCTGCCTGCAAAATATACGGAGCATTGTTTTAATCGATTATATAAAGTAAGTTTAGATACCTACTTTATTAAAAAGTAATAGGAGATGAAATATGTTTGCTAGAACGCGATTTAGCATCGATGTAATACACTATTATATTATATTCTGTGGTAATACTTAACTGATGCTAAATGTTTCGTGTGCTATTCTGAAGACTTTAATTCTTAAGAGAGGTCTTGCATGCTCGCATGCATATAAGCCATTTTAAAATGTCCACACTGCTGAGGCACAAACTTTCCTTATGGATAGACAGAGAGAATGAGACATAACCACACAGCAATAAAGTACAATTTCAAATTGCACAGCGCTGCGTGCCTATTGTTATAAGCGCCTCCGAAGCGCTTCCCTTTCTGTCGAGTTTCAACAGACACATGACATCCCTCGTGCGCTGGCTCGACTGAGTCAGCTGCGAGCAGAGGCTAATATAAAAGTTTAAGCAAAGACCCCCCTGACATAACCCATAAGTTCTTATAACCCACGCGGCTCCAATGTGGATTAATGGGTGGTCAATGGTAGAGCTCGGTGGCGCAGTGGTATAGCGGCTGGCCCAACGATTGGAGAGGTAAATCAACTTTCGCAAGGGTCAGTCATGGGATGGGTGACCAAAAATGTATTACCTCGAGCTCCTCCGTACTTCCGAAGGCACGTTATGCCGTTGGTCCCGGCTGCATTTGCAGTCGTTAACACCCACCAATCCGCATTGGGCTTGCGTGGTGGGTTATGGCCCATCCTCGTACTTTCACCTTCACCCATAAGGAAGGCCGTGGGGACATTAAAATGGCTGATGGTCAATGGTGGTAAAAGATGTTTTTACCTGTGTCATGTCATCGTCAACCCTTCTCCGGAACATGTTGCTGGGCACCACGCTGCGCTGCGGGATCTGCCTCAACTTCGGAGGTACCACCTTCGAGTATTTCCATTCTGATGACGGGATGCTGTTGGAAAGAAAACAGTTTTGTCAGAAATATTCGCGGGAAATCCCAAAAAGACTGAAACAGGTATAAAGGTAGTGTCTCATCTTTCTTTTAATTTGAGATCTTTGACTTTGATTCTCAAAGTCAAAGGCAAAATGTATTTTCAAATAAACTTAATAATTAAGCACTTTTGAATCGTCTATATTTTCCTACCACCCGTTCCAGACTTTTTTAACTGACAAAAAGAACGGGCGCAAGAAACTTATCAGCTTTAATAGAAATAAGTAACGATATTTACAATTTCAACTACTTTAGAGCAGGGACCGGAAAACCCCTTTTTTTTCGTTAACCCAATTGATAGGGACACCCTATTAACCAGCTTACCAAATGATAGGGTTTCCCTTTCGTTAGGGTTAGTCGACGTCATGCTTACCGTATTTTGAAAATAAGTCTATGAAATACCCAATCAAAAACCCTTTTAACGGTTAGCAGTTCATGAAATACCCAATGAAAACCCCTTTAACGGTAAGCGGTTCCGGTCCTTCGGTCCAGGTGGAACTAAGTATAAATTGCTTGAACACATTTTAAAACCCCTTCATAAAGCCTTCATAGGGTTTCCCCGATAGGGTTTTCGTATTCGGTAAGTCCTTACTTGGGTTACCCTTGGGATAGGGTTACCGTATTGATAGGGTTACCGTACTGATAGGGTTTTTGAAAACAAGTCTAAGAAATACCCAATCAAAAACCCCTTTAACGGTAAGCGGTTCCGGTCCTTGCTTTAGAGACACTCTTTTAAAAATGACTTTGTAACTAGGTATTCATTAATTTATGAATAATGGTATTATTTTGCTATTTAATGTTTCATTTAAAGAATAAATAGTACTGTAACTACACTCGCGAGCAAAAATATGGAATCACAGGCCTATATTCATACAAACGAAGTAACTTTGACGCTTTGGTTCTCCGCCCAGTATTGAACGGGGTGTGATCTGATGTTGGCAATTCAAAGAATGAATGGCGGAGGCCCATAATGCTAAAGAAACCTAACGGATTAGGTGAGTCGCTCGGGGTTGAATAAAAAAATAACAAAAACAAGCTAAAATTACATCATCATCAAATCAAAAGTATCGAAAATGTAACACTTAAAACTCCATACGGTCTCTAGTGTAAACGACTCTTCTGATCCGTTGGGTTTCTTCAGCGATCTGAGCCTCTTCCATTCACTCTTTGAATGGCCATCATCAGATCACACCTCGTTTAATCCTGGGCGGAGAACCAAAGCTTCAAAGTTACCTCATTTGTATGAAAATAGGCCTATGATTCCATACTTTTGCTCGCGAGTGTAGTATTTTTTTTAACGAAATAGGGATTTAATTAAGATACTTCGTACAACCAACGACATATTTACATCTTCTGTAAAATCGAATCAAAAGTCTTGACATTGACAAAGACATTGCTTTTTTACGACAAATGAGGGACCGTCGTTGATTTCTCAGTTTTTTCTTATAGGTTACCTATTTTCAAAGCTGTCACTCCTCTCCGGTTCCTTAGGGACGCAGCATGAGAACAGCCACCCCCCGCACCCCCTCGTCCTGACCCCTCCTTTCAGCCAGCACTCTAGCGTCAGGGTACAAGGCCTGACGTCACCGCTATAGGTGCAAGTTGAGGGGTACCCGAAGATGTTGGCTAGTACTCTGCTGGTGAATGCTGTGAACAGGAAGAAAAGGGTCAAAGGCAAAAGGAAAACCTAGACAATAGCACTGGATTTGCTATTATAGGCACTTAACGTGGTTTCCCAGGATTTTAGCTTTTACTTTTTGAGTCCATGCACTCACGAATAGGGTTACCATATCTCAGGATTTGTCCTGAGATCTCAGGATTTTTGGACTTTTCTCAGGACTGCGGCCGGATTTTGAAAATCTCAGGAAATCTCAGGACTTTTAGAATTTTCAATAAAATACAGTACATTTTAAACAAATTACTTCGGTAGGTTCTCTACCTTCTTTCAAAATTTGTATATTACTTGAAGCCATTTGAACTCGCAAAGAAGTGCAGTCCAATTTTCCGCAATGGCGCATGTTGAACTTTTCAATGAAAATCGGGCCTTTTCTCCGGATTTTAGATTTTTTATCTGGTAACCCTACTCACGAATAGACAGTGTCAGTTATATTCGGCAAATACTACAAACATGTTGCATTTAATGAGATATTTGCTGAGATAACATATTTCATAGTGAACAATTAAAAAGCTAAAATCCTGGGAAACCACGTTATATGCCTATAATAGCGAAACCAGTGCTATTGTTTAACCTTAAGGATAATTCTACCCGTTCTAAATTTTCCCATGGCTCTGGAATCATCTAAATTGAAATTACTGCTCAACCACACCGTTCGATAGCTAGGGTAAAATGTGATAATGAGCTAGACAAAGATACCTAGATATTTTACTCTAATTAATAAAAAATATTTTCTTACGAAAAAAATTTAGAAAGAAAAGAAGAAAAACGAAGAAGAGAAGAATAAGAATCCAGTCACGACTAATAACCGAATCAAGATTGATGCGGATTTCAAAATGATGTTAAGCTCTAAGATCAAGTATGTATTTTAACAATATTTAAACTTACATTCCGCTCCATCAACTTGCCTCGAGACATTCAAAATTATCAACGGAATCAATACTTTTGAGATCCGCCATCTTGGTTCTCGCCATTTTGTCGTCTCCCGCCATTTTGTTTTAACTGTTTCGTTCACGCAGTTCTTTCGTTTCTTCAGCACTATATCTGTGTTCTTGTGATCGGTACTTTCCTTGTGGTATCTCGTCGTCCATTTTGTTTTTGTAGTTCCATTTTTCACCGATGACATGGCGCTAGTGAGCCAAGGTATTGTTCTGACATAGCGTGTGTTTGAAATTCGCTTGGGGAACTTGAAAACTGGTTTTCTGTAATGAAATAAATGAAGATGAGTAGAGCTTATTAAAGTATCTTTGGATTTGCGGAACACAAATTAAAAATTAAATATTTAAAAAAAATATTAAAACACGACTACCCTGCCAAAAACAAACTAAAAAGTTAAATAAATAACAAGTATCATTGCAGTCGGGGGACCGTTTTGTGAAACAATTTTTAATTAAAGAGGTCCCCCGACTGCAATGATACTTGTTATTTATTTAACTTTTTAGTTTGTTTTTGGCAGGGCAATCGTGTTTTTAATATTTTTTAAATGTATTTAATTTTATTTCACACATTTTAGTAAAAAAAATATAGTTTTGAAATGTGCTCATTAAGGCCTTTCATTTGATGCCCATATTGTAATAATTAAAGAAAAATTTTTTTTTCACATTTGAAAATGGCGTCATACCAGCGCCATATTGATTTTTTCATAAAAAATATAGCCAGTGTCACTCGGAATAATGTATAGATTCTAACGGTACCACAAACATACAAATCCGTCAAGCCATTTAGAAGTTATGATGGAATAAAGAAACTCACATACCCACAAACGTACATGAACCCTGAACACATATACACTCCTTTTTGGGCAGTCGTGTAAAAACAGATCAGTCTCGAACGACGGTTTATTGAAGCCAAAGAAATAATGAAAATAATGGCAGCTACCTTCACATTACAATATTTATAATGTTGACGGTAATAAATCAAAAACGGAACTTAACTATGTTGTAATAAGGTTGAAAGTAATTTACTTACTAAACATACATTACACTTATAAAATTCAAAATATAGTCATGCCAATACATTTTTTATACACAACGGGATATTGGCCTTCACCACACCTATTAAGTGACGATAAGGTTGCCAGTGCACTACAACCGGAACCCTCATCACTGAGGAACTGGCTATCTTACCTCTAAATGCCGAAATACAACAATTTTTAAATTGTTGTTATGGCGTTAGACTTAGGTAAGATGGTGGTAGCTAGCCAGGCGGACTTGAAATAAACCCTACCACCAACCAAATCGAGTACAAATGTACCCCTCTCCTGGAAATCGAACCCGGGAGCCCTGCGTCTTACATCGGTGGGCAAATTACTAGATCACATAGAGGCGCTTAAAACAAACTTCTTGGAAAATGTTGTTCTGGATATTTTATTAATCTTGGGCCGGCACATACAGGCCCAATCTTATTCGGAATATTACGAAACAGAATATCGATAATGTATGAAAATTTCGAATGGAAAATTACCGTATGTGGTAGGTCCAAAGATATGTAGGGATTATTCCGTCTGTATGTGGCGGGTCTTAAAAAGTCTTAAAAAGATTTCTCTTTTCACCGAACATCTTTTAATAATTTAAATTAAACAAAAACAACCTAGTCGGCATTGGGTCGGATTAACTATAAAACAAAATATCATGTCTTAAAAAAAGTTTCACTCTTTCCACCCAGCAGCTGATTGTCGCGTCATAAAAAAAGATTTCACTCTTTTAACAAAACATCCTTTTAAAAATAACGTTTTGGTATCGAGCTTTAACAGAAGTTGTCAGAAAAAAGGTTCAATCTCCCAACAAAACATCCTTTAAAAAAAGATCTGTCTGATAGGCATGCAGCGAGGTCGAGTCGTGACCTACAACGGCGCCCGCGCATGATGCTTTCGCTGCTTTAATTGTCACTGTCCAATTGCCACGGATCGAGGCATCGCGTTTTTTTTTTCTTTAGGCTGAGTTGCACCATCTTATTTTAACAATAACAAGCTTGTTATAGTACCGGTAGATAAGGCTTTCACCTTATCAAGCCTACCTTGGTAGACAAATGCACGAAATCCATAAAGCCTCTTAGAAAAAATCGAGGTTTCAGGCACGCACACATATACATTTCGTATAGGTATTCTCAGGCCAAACCAGGCTATATTCAGTACAGTAGCAGTTGCCTAGGGTAAGCCTAGGTTACTAGGAGTTCCTAGCGCAGAGTTTTCGAATGCGGCCAGAGTAGCGCTTCTGTTTGAAACCAAGCCTGAAATGCACAGTTTACATATTTTGTGGTACCAATTGCTGGATCGAGACATGGCATCGCGCTTTATTCTTCACACGCACGTTTTTTAACCCCCGACGCAAAAAGAGAGGGGTGTTATAAGCTTAAAGTGTCTGTGTATCTGTCTGTGGTATCGTAGCTCCTAAACGGATGAAGCGATTTTCATTTTGTTTTTTTGTGTCATAGATAATTATATTCCGAGTGTTCTAAGCTATGTTTCATGAAAATATGTACAGCCGTTTGAAGATCATCAGCTCTTTTCTAGTTGATGAGGAGATCTGACTAACTTCCTTATGTCTGATCGATTCGAAATTTGGTACCGTGTTACTTCAATGATATTGGAAGTATATGGTAAGGTTATCATGACCTGATCAGGTGTTTGAAGATCATCAGCTCTTTAATAGTTGATGAGGGGATCTGACTAGCTTCCATATGTCCTATCGATTCGAAATTTGGTACCGTGTTACGTGAATCTTTAATAGTATAAGTACCGAACCCTTAAAAAGCTTCAAATAAAACTTAAATTAAAAATTTAAAAAACCCCTGACACAAAAAAGCCAACTCTTAATAAAAAAAAACCTCCCACACAATAAGCTAACTCTTACAAAGTTACAAATAATTTCATCAAGTCATAATATAGATCTATGAAAAAAAATACACATCTTAATAGACATCGGGGGACCGCTAAGTTAATGGATTTACATCTAAGCTCATCACATGTATAACGATACCTAACAGTCCCCCGATGTCTATTACGATGTGTTTATTTTTTCATAGATCTTTAGTATGACTTGATGAAATCATTTTAGTTAGCATTTTGTGTGGGAGGTTTTTTTATTAAGAGTTAGATTTCTTGTGTCGGGGGTTTTTTAAATTTTTAATTTAAGTTTTATTTGTTTTTGGATCTGGCTGGTGAAAACAAACCTAAGTTTGTAGGAATGGTCTAATTTTGCATACTTAAAGCCTTCGACCGATGGGAAATTAAACTTTATACTGAATTTGAGGTGATGTAAACTACAGCCATCATGACTAAGATACAAAATCCATATTGGCCTCAGAAATACGAGTTTATTTATTGGTACTTCGTAGGATTTAAAACACAGTACACTTATACATAAACATCAAACTTAACACCACCTATGGTTAATTTGTACTACTGTGCTTCAATGAATTCACAAATAAAATCAATACCTAAGTACAGTTCAAAGAAAAAAAACCGGTCAAGAGCAAGTTGGACTCTCGCACCGAGGGTTCCGTACCATAATTGCACCATCAAATCACACTGCAAAGTAGAATAATAAACTTAGTATTGCAGTTTGAGGTCAGCGCCATCTCTTGAGCGATAGTGGAACTAATATTAACTTTTTTTAGAAATTTGATGATTTCTAAAAAAGTGTGCTATTTTGAGACATCGTTTTATTTTTCCTGTAATCTTTATATAAACCGCTATCACATAGAATTATTTCAGATTTTTCTCTTTGGAAACTTCGGAGATAAGGGGGGGGGGACGGTATTTTTTTATATTTTTCATTATAATTCGAAAACTATGCGGCCTTAAACAAAAAGAAAAAATGATTGAAAATGTGCAAGCGGCTTTCTTTCATACAATACCCACATGCCCTAGTAGCTCAACTTCAAATTTTTAAGACCCCTTTTCAGTCCCTGTCTTAAAAAAGATATTTATATTTTTGTTTGCAAAATAGTTGGGCAAATGTCATCTCAAACTATTCTAAATTTCAAGTTGATACCATTAGTAGTTCTCGAGATATCCAGCTGTGACAGATAGACAGACAGACAGACTGAGTCACACCATAAGGGTTCCTTTTTTATCATTTTGGTACGGACCCAAAAAAGCATGAGTTAGTTCTATTTATAGAATTCTCATGAGCATTTGATACCTTAGACGACAGAAAAGTAGATTGAAATCAGATAGTTGTGGGTATCCTTATATTATACAAGAATTATTACGTTTTAAGACTGTATGTATATCCGCATTTCAAAGAAATTTGCGTTTTTCCAAAGAAGTTATTATACTCTTTATTGCACTTATAAAAACAGTTACACATAGATAAATTGAGATATGTACACTTGTTGTGTTATCTAAAGAATGAAAGCATTATTGATGTAAACTTTAGTTTTATGAAGCAATATTCTTAAATTAGTGGCGTATAGAGAGAAAAACATAATAAATTATCAGGTATTTTAAAACAAAGACAATCTGTTCAAAGCTTGTCGAAGTATTTTTCACAAAAGTTCCTGCTGTAACAAATAAGAATACGACTCATATTAATTTTTTCGCTTATTGTTTGTATTGTCGAGTAGTGCACTATAATAGAGATAAAATAAAAAAATATATAATCACAGAGAAATAAAATATTAAAAAATACTCAAATCGGTACACTTTGACATGCTTTTTTACTGGTATTTAAAGATTCTAAAGTAGTTATTTTTTTTTTTTAAGAATAATGAGGTATTTGTCTAATGTATTGCGTGTTTTGTGTATACTTATATCTATTAAAAATAATAATTTAATAGGAATTTTCAAAGTTCGTCCTCATTACGCTTAGAGCATACAGAACGGGAGTAGGCAAAATACGCGCCTCCTTTCACCAAAGTACATGACCAATTTGGTCGTGTCAGTTTATAAAAACTAGTTGGTCACGAACACTCGCCATTTTGTAATACTACATATCGCTGAACGCAGCTCCGCTAAAATGATGTATTATGAAGTGATTTTGTGCAAAAGACGACCCGAAAGTTCAAATTTTACTAAAGACGGTATTTCCTATCACACCTAAACTAATTTTATTAACAAACTGTGATATAATCACGAAGAAAACGCAATTTGTTAAGTAAGCTAACGACAGATATTGCGATAGCAAAACGATACCAAACATAATACTAATCTATGAAACAAACATCATGGTACAAGTCTAGAGCTGTGACAGTGTGAACAAATGTGTGTGCTCCCGTTTGCTTTGAACGAATGAAAGATCAAATGAATTTTAACTATTATTTTGATGTGATTTGATCAGGACCTATATTATCAATGATTAGTTTTTTATAATAAACTAGCCGCCCGCCCCGGCTTCGCACGGATGCAATGTAGTTACTAAATGTAAAACTGTGCTAGTGTGGTGTCAGTGTAGAGTTATTAGATTATACTACAGGATACATATACCTAGGAGGACGACATATACCTATACGACGTACGCAAGGGGTGTTATAATATAATTGACGTGTGTGTGTGTCTGCCTGTCTGAGGCAACCAACCTAGCTTCCAAACTTATGGATCGGTTTTAATGAGGTTTTTATGCATAGTTTAAGAGAAGCGTATAGACGGCGGGAAGCGACTTTGTTTTATACTATGTATAGCTTTTGCCCGTGGCTCCGCCCGCGTGGCAGTCGGTAATCGTTGTAAGTCTTCCCGATTCATGATATGATTGAGTGGGTACCTAACAGAACAACACCCAAACATCAAAACTTTCACATTTATACAATTTTGTGATTATATAGGTAATAGCTGCACCCCGCGGTTTTACCCGCGCAGTCCAAACTCGCATCTCACTTCACTTCGCGTGAATTTGTTATTAGACATTTGTTTACTAAATGAGCTATTTTACTGATTGCAAAAAATTTAGGTAGCCTGCGTCATCATCATCATCATCATATCAGCCGCACGACACCCACTGCTGGGTATAGGCCTCCCCTAAGGATCTCCACGACGATCGGTCCTGCGCTGTTCGCATCCAGTGGCTTCCCGCGACCTTCACCAGATCGTCGGTCCACCTTGTCGGGGTCGGGGGTCTACCCACGGAGCGTCGTCCGGTGCGCGGTCGCCATTCCAGAACCTTTCCGCCCCAACGGCCATCAGTTCTTCTCGCTATGTGTCCTGCCCATTGCCACTTCAGCTGAGCAATCCTTCGAGCGATGTCGGTTACTTTAGTTCTCCTGCGGATCTCCTCGTTTCTGATTCGATCACGCAGGGAAACGCCGAGCATGGCTCTCTCCATTGCACGCTAGCTGACCTTGAGCCTCCTTATGAGACCCATAGTTAGCGACCACGTTTCACTGCCATAAGTCATCACTGGCAACACACACTGTTCATAGACTTTCGTCTTGAGACACTGAGGTAAGTCGGACGCGAAGATTTTTCGAAGCTTCCCGAATGCTGCCCACCCGAGTTGGATTCGACGAGAGATCTCTTTCTCAAAGTTGGACTTACCTAACTGGACTGCCTGTCTTAGGTATACGTAGTGGTCAACAAATTCAAGTGTAGTGTTCCCAACATGAACTGGAGAGGGTACAACATGGCCATTTGACATAATTTTCGTCTTATCCATGTTCATCTTGAGACCCACTCTTTTGGAAGCACTACGGAGATCTTCGAGCATTGTGTACAGGTCTTCCATGGTCTCCGCCATAAGGACTATATCATCGGCAAAACGAAGGTGTGTTAGGTACTGGCCATTAATGTTGATGCCGAGCCCTTTCCAGTCTAAGAGTTTAAAGATATCCTCCAACGCAGCTGTGAACAGTTTCGGAGAAATAACATCTCCCTGTCTCACACCTCGCTGCAGTTGGATAGGATTTGTTCTCTGGTTCTGTACTCGGACCGACATGGTGGCATTTTTGTATAAATACCTCAACACCTCGATATACCTGTAGTCCACTTGGCACCTTTGGAGAGACTGCAGCACCGCCCAGGTTTCAATCGAATCAAAGGCTTTCTCATAATCCACGAACGCCAAGCAAAGTGGCAGATTATACTCTTCGGTCTTCTGTATAACCTGCCGCAGCGTATGGATGTGGTCTATGGTGCTAAAGCCTTTTCGAAATCCGGCTTGTTCGGAAGGTTGGAAGTCGTCCAACTTGCGAGCGAGACGATTCGTAAGGACTCTCGAAAACAACTTATAGACATGGCTCAGAAGTGAGATGGGTCTGTAGTTCTTTAGGAGGGACTTATCACCCTTTTTAAAGAACAAAATCACCTCACTTATGTTCCATGCCTTCGGCGTTCTGCCCTCGACGATGACGGAATTGAAAAGCTTCTGGAGGACTTTAAGTATCGGCTTACCGCCCGCTCTCAGAAGTTCTGCAGTGATTCCGTCGTCACCCGCCGCCTTGTTGTTTTTCAGCTGTTTGAGAGCCATACTAATCTCGTACATGCTGACGTCCGGGATATCTTGGGTATAGTGTCGGGTAAGCTTGGCTCTGGGGTCTTTAGCCTTGCTTTCAACAGGTGTCTGCGTGGAATATAACTGCCCATAGAAACTCTCGATCTCCCTCAGGATTTCAGGTTTCGATGAGATGATGCGTCCGTCGTCAGTTTTCAGCTTCGTCATCTGGCTTTGCCCAATAGACAGATCTCTCGCGAACACTTTGGAGCCTTTATTCCGCTCGATGGCCTCTTTAATACGGTTCGTATTAAATTGGCGAAGGTCGCTCGTCAAAGACTTAGATATCTGTCTATTAAGCTGCCGATAACGATGAGCATCCGCTGAACTCTGGAGCCTCATTTCTCGTCTCTGATCCATGAGTAGGAGTGTGTGGTCGGAGAGTTTCTTTAGCTTGGGACGGCGGGTCTTAAAGAGCTTGGACCCTACCGTACGGACAGTATCCACCACCATGTTGTTTAGATCGTCCACATCTATGCTGTTCTCAAGGGCTTCGAAGCGGTTTTGGAGTTCGAGTTGAAAGCTTTCGGGGTTTTGAGTATGGGCCGGTAATGGTCGGAGCGTAGATTTTATCAGTCGACTTCTTTCCAGCTTTGGGTTGATATTCAATGTGCCACGTACCAATCGGTGATCGCTCCCCGTCTTGACGGCGTTGATCACAGTGACATCATTGAATATTTGCTTTTTCGTCGACATGATAAAATCTATCTCATTTCTGACTTTACCGTCTGGGCTCATCCAGGTCCACTTCCGGCTTTCCGGCTTCCTGAAGAAGGAGTTCATCATAAAGAGGTTCTCCTTCTCCATAAAGTCGGCCAGCATCTGGCCTCTGGCATTCCGTTGCCCAACTCCAAATTGCCCCACTCTCAGCTCATCACCGCATCGTTTCCCCAACTTTGCATTGAAGTCCCCCATCACAACAGTGTAGTGGGTTTTGTAGCTATGCATGGCTTTAGAGATCCCCTCATACATAGCCTCCACTTCGTCATCTTGGTGCGTCGAGGTCGGTGCGTAAACCTGTATGACATTCAACGAATACCGTTTGGATATTCTGAGTATAAGGTAGCCTGCGTAGCTATCTAAAATCTTTTGTGATAAAAAAAATTTCTTATCATTATCTTATTTATGATTTAAAATTCCCGTGCAGTGAAGTGAGATTCGAAGTGGGGTTCGAGTTTGGTTACAGAATCGACGCCCTGTTAACGATTCTGTATTAGTTAGGTACGTACTTAAGGCGCTAAGAAGGGTCAAATCCCAATATTCAATTCAAATTATTGAAAGATTACGCGCGTGAAGCTATCATGGAAAAAATATATAATGTACTTGGAATAATACACAATAGATTTAATTGAAAGCATTTGTAAAAATGTTACCACCTTTAATGTAAAAAAATATTCCGTGGACCCTGTTTCTGGTCGTATTTGCAAAATTTCTCGGAAACAGAACATTCGTTTATGTTAAAACTAACACATAAAAAACCGGCCAAGTGCGTGTCGGGTCACGCGCCATAGGGTTCCGTAGTTACCTTATACCATACCATATTTAATACCACCTATCATTTTTCGTCTGCAAAAATAACTTTGTTTTTCACAGTGTTGGTATGAATGACAAAGTTAAATTTGCGGTTTTGGAAAATGTGCTATATCTCAAAAACTAATTATACATCTCGTTCAAACCAATTTTGGTTGAAAGTGTTTATTAAGATCTACAGCATATATTTTTTTTAGATTTTTCACTCTCTTATTTCAAAAGTTAAAGGGGGGGGGGGGGGGACACACATTTTACCACTTTGGCGGTGAATATCTTTCAAACGGTTGACTTTGAGAAAAAGTTGTCTTAGAAACCTCAGTGTCATTTTTAAAGACCTATCTATAGACACCCAACACGTGTTGGTTTGAAGAAAAAACATTTTTTCAGTTTCAGTTCCATGTATGGAGAGCCCCCCCTTAATCTTTTATTTTTCTTATTTTTGTATTAAATTCGTTAAGCGGTTAACAGAATACATCTACCTACCAAGTTTCAACTGTGTAGTCTTAATACTTTCGGAATAAAGTGGCTGTGACATACGGACAGACAGACAGACAGACAGACAGACATGACGAATCTATAAGGGTTCCGTTTTTTGCCATTTAGGCTACGGAACCCTAAAAATCGGCGATGTTTAATACCTTCAATCTTAATTGAACAGATTTTTTTTAACTAACTTGAAAGCAAAGAAATTTAATAAAAACATGTTAAAATTGAGAATTCGGTGCTAGTTCTTAACGCAACCGCCGCGTTGGAACGCGCACTGATTTGAACCCAGAGTGAGTAGAGTTACGTTCGATTTCACACCATCACGGATCGACCCGCTCGGATTGAGGCATGTTAAAGCCTTAATAAAATTTATTAGCGGTAATTTAACAAAATAAGTATAATAATATTATGTTACATTTAATACTTACCTTATAGTTAAAAATTCTAATATCTTTGCTTAATAGTTATCTTCTTTATAAATAAAAATCGATGTATGTGTATTTGTTTCCTTTGCACTCCTAAACCATTCATCCACATCCGATTATGATGAAACTTTGGTGAATGTTTGGTGAATTGTTCTGCTTACTACTGAAAAGGTTTCTGGCTAAAAAAACGTGACATTGCAACGCATGCCGGGTGCAACTAATGTTGTGCATTATTATCAGGCTCTCCATCGAAAGACTTCTCTAAATACCACTTTCCTTGTCGCGTTATCTGATATTTGCCAGATGTTGCCGTTTTATTTGACTAATATTTCGTAAAGTAGTGAAAATAGGGATACAATCTTATACAACATTATAAGAATCAAAGCTTGTCTTGAAAATCGGGAAAATTAGAGATTAAACGTCAGCCCGTGCAGTGACAACTGACATTTATTTTTCTTAATCATTCAAATGCACTAAGTAGTTTTGATTCCGATATCGAAGTCAACCACCCTAAAAATAGCTTTCTACCCCTTTTCAATCCTGTTAAGGGATACATTTCAAAAAAATACGAAACACGTTTTCAATTAATTTTGTAAAAGAATGTCTATGCCAAATTTCAAGTCAATCGGGCCAAGGAATCGCGTTCTCCCATACAAACTTTGCCACCCTGTTTCACCCTCTTAGGGATTGAATTTCGCAAAATCCCGTCTTAGTGAGCACCTACACCCTAAAAGGGACCCCCATGCAAAATTTGAGACTCCTAGCACTTGTAGTTTCTGAGATTTCGTGATGAGTCAGTGAGTGATTTACGCTTTTATATATATAGATATTATGTAATAATTGTATACTTTTCTTGCAAAATCTATACTTACAAAGTCTGGTCAACGAAAGATGTGACTGAAATGGCGGCGCCACTATGTTTTAAGTTAACATTTGGAGGTTAATTTACTGGAAATTGACCCCTAAAATGTGGTGCAAAATTAGTTTTTCCAACAGACTCTCATCTTTCGTTAACCAAACTCTAGTATAAATGACACTTTTTCGACTGTTTGTCTGCATCTCTAATCTCTCTAAAAACCACGATTTGGAATTTAATAGAGTTTATTTGTACTATCCTTTAAGAATTTCAACTATTTGGACCGATATATTCTGCCTAAGTGTATAAAGTTTCATTAAAATCGGTTCATCCATTACGAAAAATAAGGACTTCAGAGTTTGTATAAAATGTAGTTTGCCATTAAGGGTCCATGATAGGAAAACATGGTTTGCGCGGGTCATACTTTTATATAGAAAACGTAAAGTTTTGCCACAAAAAAACATACAGCAAGCTAAAGAGATTCTCTAGTAGCTACAAGTTTTAAATTGCGTATAAACCTCACAGATGATTGTAAAAAAAGTATATCATCAAAAGCGCTTGCTTGTAGGGTCATATTTTTGGTGTTAATAATAGTGGAAACGTTTTAAATTCTACATCCAAATACACTTTAACGTGCTGTAAAGTAGCTCCAATAACTTTTTTCAAGAAACATAATTGTGCAAAAGAAAATGATGAAAAAACATCTAGAAAGAGCAGAAGTGAGGTTTTTTTCATAGTCTAAAGAAAAAAAACTGGCCAAGTGCGAGTCTGACTCGCGCACGAAGGGTTCCGTATTAAAAAAACGGCAAAAAACCACGTTTGTTGCATGGGAGCCCCCCTTAAATATTTATTTTATTCTGTTTTTAGTATTTGTTGTGATAGCGGCAACAGAAATACATCATCTGTGAAAATTTCAACTGTCTTGCTATCACAGTTCATGAGATACAGCCTGGTGATAGACAGACAGACAGACAGACGGACAGCGGAGACTTAGTTATAGGGTCTCGGTTTTACCCTTTGGGTACGGAACCCTAAAACAGAAACAAATGTTTTCGTATAACCGAGCCTTAACACTCTTTATGTAGAATTTAAATATGTAATGGTCATACTCATGATGATTCTCTCAAACTTTTATGATAAAGATTGTTCATCCGCTAAATTTTCAAGCGCGTAAAATTTAAAAAAAGTGTAAAATTAGCTTGATCAATTTTAAATTAAAAAAAACAACCAAGTGCGTGTCGGGCCACGCGCAGTAGGGTTCCGTAGTTACCTTATACCATACCATATTGAATACCACTATTTTTCGTCTGCAATAATAACTTTGTTTTTCACAGTGTTTGTATGAATGACAAAGTTATATGTGCGGTTTTGAAAAATGTACTATATCTCAAACAACTGATTATTATTACTATGTCGTTTAAACAAATTTTCGTTGAAAGTGTAAATTGAGACCTATAGCATATATTTTTATTTTATTTTTGTCTCTCTTATTTTAAGAGTTAGAGGGGGGGGGGCACATTTTACTACTTTGGCAGTCTTTCAAACGTTTGACTTTTTTGAACACCTATCTATAGACTTATATATATATAAGGATGTTTTTTTTCAGTTTCAGTTCCATGTATAGGGAGCTCCCCTTTAATCTTTTATTTTATTTTTATGTAAAAATCGTAATTCGTAAGGCGGTTTACAGAATACATCTACTGTGTAGTCCTAATACTTTCGGAATAAAGTGGCTGTGACATACGGACGGACGGACGAACGGACAGACATACAGAAATAAAGAATCTATAAGAGTTTAGATTTTTGCCATTTAGGCTACGGAAAGCAATTTAAGGTTCAAAATTCATTGGAGATTTTTGACAGTTTTGTATAGCTTGATGTGCTGCTGACTGTACACAGATACTTGTAAATAAATGATTACATTATTAATCATATTTATTTTCTTTTTTGACAACCTTTACATTTGCATCTTGCGCCAACTCACTATCGGAATTTTATTTCTGTACATTATTTGAAGATAAAAGTGCAGAACGATGTTTTATGTATGTTATTAAACATTTATTTGTAAGCTATTTTAGTGATTGTTGGTGCAAATCACAAGATCAAATGAAGACTTTTTTTGTTCGTAATCATAATCAATCAATCACTCATCTTCAAATCAAAGCTTCTAATCATTCAATTTTATCGGTCGTTTTATGTCCCATCACTAACCTTAACGCAAGGGCAAACTTATTTATGTCGGTAAGTTTGGCGCTGCCGTCTACGTGATCTGTCAGAATTTGTACTAAGATGGTTAGTTCCGAATTTGACCACTTGCCAATATAACTTTGTGGTCATTCTGTTTTTGTGTGCGTGTGTAACAATATGACTTTAAGCTTCTAAAGTGTGCGTGAATATGAAGTTGTGTGCTGTGCGTGTGTACCTCGTCTCCCCCCAAAATCGGTGAACAAAATCTAGTGTAGGAGAGCGCTCTTGCTTACTCCCGTTCTGTATGGTTCTGTATGCTCTAAGTCATTACGGCTCGCGCAGAGTTGTTTTGATCATTTGTATTGAAAATTTAAAAATTAAACGTGATGCGTATCTATGCAAATAGGTCACATGTAACGGAAAAAGTTTACTTGGTTTAATGCTCTAAGTTTTCCTACAATGGATTAAAGGGCATAGTGGATCACACGGGAACGACGCCGCCGATGAGCTGGCTAGAAGGGGATCTTTTACAATAGTGGCAGGACCCATACCCATCCTGCCACTCCCGTTCAGCCAACTGCGCTCATGGGTAAGACAACGCACTCGTGCTGCACATAATACTCGTTGGGTAGATCTAACAAGCTGTAGACAGTCCAAGTTGGCGATGACCGCAGTCTCGCCGAGGTTGACCTGTAGACTGCTCAGCCTTAATCGTCCAGACCTCCGAATAGTTGTAGGTACACTTACAGGTCATCTAGCTTTAAACCGACAACTATTCATCATGAATGCGACGGACAGTCCCCTATGTAGAGGATGCCTGGACGCAGAAGAAACAGCCGCCCACGTGATCCTGGAGTGCGTGGGTTTGGCCACACTCCGGGCAGAAATCCTCAAAGACGTGAGGTCGCTCCTAGAAGCCTGTGAACGCCCCAGGAGGCTTCTGCGCTTCTGGAAGGAGCTGGGATGGCTTGACTAGCCACACCAATGCTGTGTTCACGCATAACGGACCAAATGGGAGTCTAAATGCGGAGAAAAGAGCCCATCACCAATACCAATACCAATAATGCTCTAAGTTTTAGGATCCCAAAGGGAGTTCCACACAAGGGGGGTCTATTTTGGGGACGATTTGTTTTACCAAAAGTACACTTTAAATAATTGAAGTAAGTACGTGACTTTTTATAATTGGTTTCTGGAAACTGGCAGGATATTCCATGTTCCCGATTAAAAAAAAAGTTATAATTGTCGCCACAGAATATTGATCGCGCAGTACCTAGCTGTATAATTTACAGGTTTCGCTAAGAATTACATAAACATAAATTAAAACTGAGGTTTATGCTTTTAGAGTTGCCCTAAGTAGTAATTAGCGGTAGTCATTTATTTTTTAGGGTTCCGTACCCAAAGGGTAAAAACGAGACCCTATTACTAAGACTCCGCTGTCCGTCTGTCACCAGGCTGTATCTCATGAACCGTGATAGCTAAAAAGTTGAAATTTTCACAGATGATGTATTTTTGTTGCCGCTATAACAACAAATACTAAAAACAGAAAAAAATATATTTAATAGGGGCTCCCATACAACAAACGTGTTTTTTTTTTTTTTTTTGCCGTTTTTTGGTACGGAACCCTTAGTGCGCGAGTCCGACTCGCACTTGGCCGGTTTTTTACTTATTCCTATTAAAAACTAGCAAGTATTTGTGCCAAATTCTTCAAATCATCATAGGAAATCTTGTAAGTCGTGATTAATCCATAATTGAATATTATAAAATGTGAAAGTACCTAACTCTGTCTGTTACGTTTTCACTCCCAGACCGCTGGACCGATTTGAACGGATATAGATCGGGACCGTGGACCTTCGGGAAGGCCATGAGCTACTTTTTGTCCCACTGCTGGGCACGGGTCTCCGCCCGCACGATATAACCTGGGCGAAACTGCGAGCAGAACGCTAATTATGAATAAATTAACCTATGATTTTCTATTACTAAGTCTCTCTAAGGCTCTATTTCTCAACTCGAAGTTAAAAAAAAACCGGCCAAGTGCGAGTCGGACTTGCGCACGTAGGGTTCCGTACCAAAATCGGCAAAAAAATCACGTTTCTTGTATGGGAGCCCACCTCAATTGATTTAATTCTGTTTTTAGTATTTGTTGTTGTGGCGGCAACAGAAATACATCATACTTCCCGTTTTTACCCTTTGGGTGCGGAACCCTAAAAAGTAAATACATACAGAAGCTGTAATTGTTTGTTTATTTAAAATTATATTCTTGTAGTAATATGTGTGAAATAAATGTATTTTCTCTCTATACAATAATTAGGCGTGTACGTACGTATATGGAGTGAAGAAACAGTAAACTCTATTATTTTAGCAACAACATGAATTGTATAAAAAAGTAATTTTAAAATTTTTTTTGGTTGCCAATGCATTAATTCCTTTAAAAAAATACGGTTCCAAATATAGCCTGCTTTCTCCTTATTTATTACCTCGCAAGCGTATGACGGCTTAAAACATTTTAATTTTTCACCAATTCAAATGCAAAATACTCGTCTGTTGTTTTTAATGAGGCTTTACTTGTGTTCACAAAGGATTTGTTTGTAGTTAAACTTTCTATGCTTGGGTTTTTTGTGCTTAATCTTTTGTGGAGTTAAGTTTTCTTTTGTATGTATGATGAAGAATTTTAGTAAGTAGTTAGTTGTTTCATGTTTGGTTTAAAACTATTCCACAAGACAAAAGTTTTTTAAATGTAGTTAATATCAATATTATTTAAAGTATTTTTAGTGTCTTTTAAGAACTATAAAAAAGAATGGTTTTCTGCAAAGGATGTACCATGCTGCGATCTGATGATGGCTATCCAGGGAGTGAATGGAGGAGATTCAGATCGTTAAACACACCCAACGGATCTGATCAGCATTCTTATAGATAGAAGGGTCAGAGTTCTCAATTTCAGGATTTCTATACATTTTCATGCTATTTTCGAAGTTTTTTTAAACATATCCTTTAATCTTTTTAGTCATCAGATGTTTTTTAATTAGTGTTCGATTTCTATAGTTTTACTTATCTATTTAAATAAACTGGATGGTAAAAGTTCGTTACGTTTCTTAAAAAACAAGTTAAAGGTAACATTCGCACAAACATTTATTTTTGTAAAAATTTTTTACTATCGTTATTTTAGATTTTCATTTCACAGTAACTCTAGGAATATAAATTCAAAATATATTTTAAGGTGGCTATAAGTGGCGCCCTCAGAGGCTTTTTGATTTAATAAGTTGTTAATAGTAAAAGATTTTAGTAATACTTTACGTGGAATTTTTAGGGCCGATGATCTTGTGTTTTTAGAAGGTTTCACTACATTCCCTCTTAGTCATTCGTAGAAGTATATAGCAAATATCTAAAAAAACCGGCCAAGTGCGTGTCGGGTCACGCGCCATAGGGTTCCGTAGTTACCTTATACCATACCATATTTAATACCACCTATCATTTTTCGTCTGCAAAAATAACTTTGTTTTTCACAGTGTTGGTATGAATGACAAAGTTATATTTGCGGTTTTGGAAAATGTGCTATATCTCGAAAACTAATTACTACATCTCGTTCAAACCAATTTTGGTTGAAAGTGTTTATTAAGATCTACAGCATATATTTTTTTTAGATTTTTCACTTTCTTATTTCAAAAGTTAAAGGGGGGGGGACACACATTTTACCACTTTGGCGGTGAATATCTTTCAAACGGTTGACTTTGAGAAAAAGTTGTTTTAGAAACCTTAATGTCATTTTTAAAGACCTATCTATAGACACCCAACACGTGTTGGTTTGAAGAAAAATTTTTTTTGCAGTTTCAGTTCCATGTATGGAGAGCCCCCCCTTAATCTTTTATTTTTCTTATTTTTGTATTAAATTCGTTAAGCGGTTAACAGAATACATCTACCTACCAAGTTTCAACTGTGTAGTCTTAATACTTTCGGAATAAAGTGGCTGTGACATACGGACAGACAGACAGACAGACAGACAGACATGACGAATCTATAAGGGTTCCGTTTTTTGCCATTTAGGCTACGGAACCCTAAAAATGGAAACTTCTAACAGTTTTGCTATCTACTTCTATCAGTGACTACGAGGGAACGTAATGATACCGTTTAAAACTTTGTGGCTCCGTGAGCTGTAGACCTCGCGATATAATAAAATGTCGCCATGAAGTTTTCAAAACACACAGTAGGTACGTGAGTATTCGCAGCTAGATGGTGCTTCTAATTTTGATAATTTTTCACAATGGGTGAATATATTTATTTATAAATTTGGAAAAATTGGCTTGACTAAACAGTTATTTATAATTATCAAACCTACTCACAAAATTTCACCAGAATCGGTTGAGAAATGCGACCTGTAGAGGAGATCAAACACCCGGAAAGCTGGACTGCCCATAGGGGCCTTAAACTTTTAAGTTTTATTGAAATTGTGTATTAGAATTACAATATTAAATAAAATTCACTGCGGCGCCACTTTCGGACATAACCGCCTTAAGGGTTGTATTTAAAAAAATCCTTTCTATTGGTCCTTTTTACGTACTCCCTACATGAACCCTTTCGTAAAATTTCAGCATTTGTAAAACATGAATTCAGTTTGGTTGGTTTTTAAAATAAAGGAATATTCTTTGAGCGTTAATTGCTAATTTCCGTATCAAGAGAATTATCCTCCTGGCCCCCGTAACATGACCGACAAAACACGATATTATATCGCGTTTTATCGACCCTCAACTGTCAAAATCCATTGTCTTTTGACAGTTACATGTGATAAATCGCTATATCATATCGCGTTTTGGTGGTCATAATACTGGGCTTTATAAAATTCCACCCCTTTATCACAGATATTTAATAAAAAAATAATGTATTTGTGTTACACTTAACAATATAACCCAAAAACTGTGATAATGTGACATAAATCCAGTGTGGGGTCACAAATTACCTTCTTTTTAAGCGACTCTAGAAATAAAAATATGTTCCGTTTTTAATTATATATAAGTTACCTTCTTGATGTGTTTTTATTGTTCTTTTTTGGCAAAAAAGAGTTTGTTTTTGGTAACCGAAGGAGTTCTTATTAGGAAAATATAACAAGATTTTTAGAAAAGAGGTTTGCACATAACTTTCTAAGTAGGTCACTGTAGATCTTATTCAAAACATTGAGCGATCATCTCACAAATCAAAAACAGGCTCCGACGATCACTATAGTTAGATACTCACTTCAATATCTCCTTTCACTTTTAGATCAGCCACTTTCACTAAGTTCACTCCCAAAAAATATATTCAACAATTGCCAATAACTTTTTTAAAAGGCCTAATTTTCGCGCACTGAATTTCCGTCGCCAAGAACATTTGTAAAAAAAAAACAAAGAGAAACTTTTTAAATCGTCTATTCCCGCCCGCTGTCAAAAGCGTACTGCCAGACTATTTTCTCAAAAACCTGTCTTTAACGACGTTACAACTTTAACATTACATTTGCTTGTGGCTCTAGTATCTATGTGCAATATGAAAATTTGTATGAGATATGTAGTTCCATGTTTCGCCGTAGCGTTTTTAAATTCTTTCAAGTGCAAGAAGGTTTCATGCTCGAGTATGCGATGGAACGGGCTTTGATTTGCGGTTTTAAGTAGCGCTAGTATCTTCGTAAATTGTGAATGTTGTTATGAAAGACATGTAGTTCCACATTTTCCCGTTTAACTTCGATAGTAAGCAGGTTTCGTTGGCCGTCTCGCTATCACGATTATTATAGCTCTAGTTCGAAAAGGCTGCATCGAAAGTATGTAGTTGTGGAAAAATTTAATAATCGATTGCCAGGGCTCCTGTTTAGGTTCGAGATATTTCTGTTTGAATTAATTTGTTAGAGTGGAACTGGGAGTATGATAAAAAAAAATCACGAGGTAGAGTGTCTGAGTGGTGTCATTAGCTCTGATTTCCGGAACAAAAACAATTTTAAACCTCTGTGGTCTAGTGGTTCGCCCACCCGTGTAGGACGCAGGGGTCCCGGGTTTGATTCCTAGGAGGGGTACAATTTGTACTCGGTTTGGTTGGTGGTAGAGCTTATTTCAGTCTGCCTGGCTAGCTACCATCTTACCTAACAACAATTTAAGAAATTGTTGTGTTCCGGCAGATAAAGGTAAGTTTAGCCGTACCTCAGTAGTGAGGATTCCGAGTCGGGTGTAGTGCGCTTCCACCTTCGGCCTTATCGTCACTTAACATCGGGTGAGGTGAAGGCCAAGCACTACCAGTTGTGCATAAAAAAATAGATTTCCCAATAATTTCACTACATTCAAGGTAGAGTGTCTGAGTGGTGTCATTAGTTTTGAATCCCGGAATTAATTCCCCAATAATTTCACTACCTTTGAGGTAGATAGTGTCTGAATGGAGTCATTAGCTCTGAATCCCAGAATAGATTCCCCAATAATTTCGCTACCTTAGAGATAGAGTGTCTGAGTGGTGTCATTAGTTTTGAATCTTGGAATAGATTCCCCAATAATTTCACTATCTTCGAGGTAGAGTGTCTGAGTGGTGTCATTAGCGTTGAATCCCAGAATAGATTTCTCAATAATTTCACGAACTTTGAGGTAGATAGAGTGACTGAGTGGTGTCATTAGCTCTGAATCCCGAAATAGATTCCCAATTATCGTTTTAGGTATTATTGTAGTAGTGGCATCTTTCATTTTAGGCAATCTACTTCATGCTAGGCATTGTGCCAGTGATGGCATGTTTCATTCTAGACGTCTCACTGATAAAGGATAATTTCACTACCTTTGTGGTAGAGTGTCTGAGTGTTGTCATTAGCACTGACTTCCGGAATAGATTCCTCGGCATGTTATAATAGAAAATTTAAAGTTTTCTTCAATTCTTCTTATTTACTTACTATATTTTATTTTACTTAGTCACTACAGTGACTACAAGCCAGCGAACTAAAGCTATGGAATAAGCATTCCGCTCAAAAATTGGCACTACACGAAAAGTACAACTAAGTGGATAGAGCTAAAAATGCTGGTATTTTATTATGCAGCACAAAGCGGGTGAACACTGATTGCTTATTAGAGACTATAATTTGTATACTAATAAATCTTTTCTGTACTTAAACGGAAAAATAAGATACGTTATTTCCGCATCTTTTTACTGCATTCTTTACATCTTTTACACCATTTGACTATAAAGGCCGTCATTTCTAATAAACTCTCCCTTTCTATCTTTTCTCTACAATATAAACTGCAATTTATTGAAAAGAACACTAACGTCAGTCACCGGGTGCGTGGCTGGCCCGACTAAATCTGAGCGGGTTGTACTTTTTCGGCCCCGTGGTGCCATTTTTTAAGCAATATTTGTTTGCAATTACACTTCCATAGATTTTAGTTCGCTGCTACAAGCTATGCTTAGTTTTAGACTAAATGATTGGCAGGAGTTGTGTGTGCAAAACGTAAAGACTGGTCAAAAGCCTACAACACTATTTCTATGAAACAAACGGCCACAAGTTCTTTAGCAAAGACTTGCGCCATTTGCGTAAAGTGTAAGAACATAAATGCATTAGTTTTTCTTTCTCTCTCTCGTAATTTATTCAAACCCACAAGATTAAGAACTGCATTAGTATTAATACTGCGAGAAACTGCGCCGTCGCGTCGTTAAAATCACATTTCGTCGCGAATCTAAAGGCAAACAGTTAAGCCTAGTTACTACTCTAAACCATTCGCTGTTAGTTAACTTTAGTATTCTTTTATTATTTGGGGACTCTTAACACTTACGGTCATGTCAGCCCCATCATAACCTCATCTAAAACTACCTATCCTATTACCCTATTTGTTACACTATTTAGAGTGAAAACATTTATAATTTTAACTTAGTTAAAGTTGGTTAACTTAGTGCTAAGTTCAGATAAAACGGCGGTAACAGCGCGGTCTGACACGCAATTTTGGTTACATTGCTGTCAATATTGCAAAAGTTACTGATACAGCTAATCCTGAGCGAAAAATGTATAACGAATCGCATGTCAAACCGCGCGCTTCCCGCCGTTGTCTAAACTAGCACTTATTCTATCACTTCTTTGGCATGACATTTTAGACACATTCACATGTCATTTTAGAGATTTCTAGCACTAAAAGCCTCTATATGAGCAGCAGATGGACAGACAGACAGAAATGGCGAAAACTCGTCGACTTGCCTACGGAATAGTAGAAATGATAACGAACTCTCAAAAAATATAATAATAACTCTCTAAAAATGATAAATCAACCTCAACCGCCTCTGTGGTCTAGTGGTTTGCCCACCAGTGTAAGACGCAAGGGTCCCAGGTTCGACTGCCAAGAGTGGGTTCATTTTGTACACGGTTTTGGTTGGTTGAAGGTAGGGCTTGCTTGGCTATACCACCATCTTAAGTCTGACGCCTTAACAACAGTTTAATAATGTTGTTGTATTCCGTCAGTTATTGGTAATAATCGCCGTTCTCAGTGGTTTAGGATTCCGGTTGCAGTGCGCTTCCGTCTTATACCTTAACGTCACTTAACATCAGGTGTTGTGAAGGCCAAGCCATGACCCATTGTGAGTAAAAATTCAATAAAAAGGATAACCGTAGTCGCATGCCACCTCCAGCCTGTTGTTCGTGTCGTGCGTGTCTAGGATAAAGTGGCATGCGACTACGGTTATCCTTTTTATTGAATTTTGGACTCGAATATTTTCTTGTTTCTTACTTTTTAGAGCACTATATTTACGTATTCGGGTTTTAGTTTTAAAACTTCTTTTTTATTTTAAATATTTTGGAGTTGTCAATCGGGTGAAAGCAAGCAAAGCCACGGGCAAAAAAGCTAACAATGTTTACATATTTGAAAAGTGCTCATTAAGCCCTTTCATTTGGTACCCAAAACGACATTATTAAAAAAAAATTTTTAGATCATGTCTTTAACTCCTCTAGAGGGCGTCACATTCAATTTACTGTGACGTCATATAGCCTATGTTCATTGGACGATTAAGACGCTTCTAGCGATACCTCATTTGTCAAATTATAACAAGTAGTTTAGAAGCTATGAGGGAACAGATGAATTTACAAACATACATACAGGTCAAAATCATATACCCTCCGTTTTGGCTTCGCCGTAGTCGGGTAAAAAAACCTCTGGTACGGGATTAAGTTTAATTATTTAATGCTTATCCTTTTAAAGTGTAGTGTTTGTGATTCGACGCCTCGTTTCGGTAGTAACCGGGCGTTATAAATAAACACTTTTACTTTTGTCGCGTTCATTATGACTGTGATCCATTATAAAATGCTTAGCTTTCTGCATTTTGTCTGCAGCTAATGTTAAAATAAAGAATAATAAAAATCAAATTAGTCGAAACTAAGCAGTTATAATAAACTTTCAATAGCCGTGCGTATTCTTTGGAATATAAGATTTATTTATGTAAAATTCTTTCTGTAACAAAAACGAGTTAAAATTTCAGTGAATGCTAAAAATTAAACCCAAATAACATAAAAACAAACAAATCTGAAGTGCTAGGCACACTATCAGTAAAAAATAAAGTAAAAACAAAGTACATTTTTTATTTTACGCTATCCGTAAAAGTTTTGTACAACAGGTTTGTTTTTTTTCTGTTTATTCGGAAAAAAGTTTTTTTTTATTTGATATTGTTTGTACCTACATCTTGGGTGATCTTTGGTACTACTGAATTGAGTCCAAAAATCAATCACAACTTTTTTTATCCACTACAGAATGGTGCTTGGTCATTAAGGCCGAAAGTGTAAGCGCACTACACCCGGAATTCTCACCACTGAGGATCTGGCTATCTTATCTTACCTCTAACTGCCGAAACACAACACTTTTTAAATTGTTGTTATGGCGTCAGACTTAGGTAAGATGGTGGTAGCTAGCCAGACGGACATGAAATTAGCCCTACTACCAACCAAACCGAGTACAAATTGTACTCCACCTGGAAATCGAACCCGGGACCCCTGCTTCTTCACGGGTGAACCACTAGACCGAGGCGGTTTTCCAGACGTAGAAAGGCTATATTTTATCACCTAGTTTCTTATGGAAAGAGGAATTCCACGTGAATAAAGTCGCGGGCGGTAGGTACTCACAGAACGTACAACAAGTACTTACTTTACAAAATTAGTTCAAAAGAACTGGCTTTTGTTACTTTGTTTATCTTAGCGATCCGTTAAGTATTTTCGCAGTGGTCGCAAAGTGACGTGGGTCCCGTTAAATAACTGTGGTCTGTCCTTTTTATAGCGTTTTACTTTCTGTTACCGTTTCAAGGGACACTTTATTTTTAAAAGAAAAATTGATCCCATCAATCTTCGATAACAATCATGTCACAATAGTGTTTCAATGATATTGCATTTTGACATCTTCTTGCTAAAACACAAAAAACACCATCGAGTAACGATCATTACAATATTAAATGCAATATGAGTATTTGCCAAAAACGACTTTGTGTGTACTTATTCACTTAATTGTACACACTAAAGTTGTATACGCCAAATACTACTAACATATTGCATTTAATGAGATAATTTTGCTTTGATAAAATAGTACATAGTGAACAATTGCCGTTGAATTTTTACTTCCTGGATAGCCGTCATCAGATCACAGCACAGTACATCCTTGGCAGGAAACCAAGGCTTCAAAGTTACCTCGTTTGTATGAAAATAACACCTGGTATCCCTAGACAAAGTTGATGAGTTTATATTCCAGCAGTAGAATTATTGATGATGATGATGAATAAGGGATAATTTGGATCGCAAATAACTGTCACTCCCAAATCTTATCGGCGCAGCATCTCTGCTGCATGACATCACACGCTGTGGATATATTTTCACTTATGACATAGACAAAGTGGGAACAGTAAGTTAATACGACTGTTTATTTAAAAAAAAAATTAAGTTACCACTTTTTTTATTTCAAAGAAAATAATCTGCAAGTGCTGCTCGTAAGTAATTAGAAAAAAGGTGGATAGAGTTTACTTCATTGATTAATTAATACATAAGTTTTTTTATTAAACTACTATATTCTACTTACGATTTTCAAACAAACGAGGTTTAAGCCAGGGTTCTCCGCCAGGGATTGAGCTCTTAGAATGGTGATCAGGGGGGCTACTCAAATGGCCACTTTTCTATTCGTTCGCTAACTTAAAAATTTTAAATAAGCCATAAACTCCGAAATTACGTGTCGCAGGCTTGTCAATTCCATACAATACAACAATGTCTGTAATTTAGATAAACTTGCGACGTGTGACTTGATCGTTTAATTGCTTATTTTTAAGTTTTAAGTTAACGAACGAATAGAAAAGTGGCCATTTGAGTAGGGGGGCAGATCAGTTGGGTATGTATCGCGATCTAAATGTCCTCTATTCACTCCTTGAGTGGCCATCATCAGATCACAGCTCAATCAATCCTTATCAAAACCCCAAGGTTTCAAAGTTACCTCGTTTGTATGACAATTGACTGGAAGAAATAGCTATTCAGCAAATAGGCCGCCTATTGTGTGGTTTCTCTGTTTGTTGTTTTTCTTTGTAATATGTCCTGTCTTAGTGTGCAATAAAGTGTTTATTATTATTATTATTATTGACTTTAACAAACACTACGTAGCTTTTATTTGTAGAAGCCTGTAATGGGGGCTTTTCAAACAGACATTTAAAAAAAAGTAAATAGTTACTTTTTTCACTTTTTTTCTCTTATATTGCGTTGATGTCTTTTATATAGAAATTCTTTTATAAAGACAAAAAATCAAATGTAATTTTAAACAATGAGGGATTTTCAAAGTGATATTAAAAACAAAAATAGTAATTATTTGCCTCACTAGATTTATTGCTGTATTTGTAAATTATGCTGTAAAATGTAAACTTCCCAAAGAAATAAAAAATATACTATATTGTGTCTTCACTATGATCGAAATTTCACTACTCTCCGGCGCCGGATCGCTGGCGCCATTTCTGGACAAATTATGCATAATTTTGAACATACTGAGAAATTGACATGTGAATCATGGTGTTAATTATAATATCCGTTTTATGTAAGGCCGATTTCAATATAATTTGTCAAAAAGGTAAACAAACATTTTATATAACTCTGTTTTTGATGCAATCAGAAATCGTTTTTATACAAAATAAATGATCGACTTATAATTCTGGGGCCAGTAAAAGCTTCGTGTGTAGGTTACACCGGAGTTTGCCTTTAGATCAACCGGAACGGATCCCGGGTTCGATTCCCAGGGGCGGAACAATTTGTACTCGGTTTGGTTGGTGGTAGGGCTTATTTCAAGTCCGCCTGGCTAGCTACCACCATCTTGCCTAAGCCTGACGCCATAACAACAATTGAAAAATATTTGTGTTCCGGCAATTAGAGGTAAGATAGCCAGTTCCTCAGTGATGAGGATTCCGGGTGTAGTGCTCTTCCACCTTTGGCCTTATCGTCACTTAACATCAGGTGAGGTGGTTGTGTATGAAAAGAAAAAAAAAGAGAAAAAGTTGGCTCTGTGGCAGTCTAGTTTTCACTGGCCTCCGGTTGAGCCCCGGTCGTGCCCCGGTTGACCTTCAGCCAATACTCCGTTCTACTACAAATTTCAGAAACAAAATATAAAATTCTTTATAGCCCCACTTTCAACGACAGTAAAATAATACCTTGTAGTACCTTGTAATGCCTTGTAACACTGCAACTTAATGACTTTTTACCTACGAAATAGAAAAAGTTTTTTTACTAAAACCATCCTCAGTAAATTATGCAAACATATAATATGTTTTTCTGTCAATGAACATCGAACTTTTATTAATAACGAATTTTTTGTTTGCAGTTTAACCAAGATGATGACAATATTTGATGACTTTAGTAAATTAAAAATTATTTAAGCTTATACGTTTAACAAAATCTTTTGGTATACATAAATCTACTTAAGGCGAGGTGGTAGTGAAAGTGGCGCCGCCACTACATTTAATTTTAAACTCGTAAGTCAATATTTTAAAAAAGCTCAAGTAATAATGTCTTAAATTGTCTCTAATATTTTTTGATTAATTCTTCAACAGTTATCATTCATTCTGTAAGTTTTAAAATCCATAATTGCCAAAAGTGGCCATTTTGAGCTAAAATGGATTTTAAAACTTACAGAACGAATGAAACTGTTGAAGAGTTATTCAAAAAATATAAGAGACAATTTAAGACATTATTACTTGAGCTTTTTTTAAATATTGACTTGGTTTACGAGTAATAAAAATAAATGTAGTGGCGGCACCACTTTCACTACTACCTCGCTAAGGCACCTTAAGTTAAATTTCAGGATATTTTTATATCGATATACATATATGTATGTAACAATCTAGGGAACTATAGGTCTTTATGTACATCGTGTTCTTTTGCAATGAATATAAATGTATGAATGTTTGTTCCTTAATAAAAAGAAAAAAAAACGAAGCTACGGACGTAGAAGAAGGAATTTCTATATAAAAGACATCAACGCAATACCAGAGTTTCAATTAAATTTATTTTTATTTATTAAATTATTTATTTCATACAATATACAGGGTTATTTTTAAAACATCACAGGAGTAGATTACTTACATCATAAACAACAACATTTGTTCTATAACTTTTCCGAAATCAGACAAAAAAATTGACTTTCCATACAAATAACTTGAACAGCTGATCGAGCTTTGTACGAAAAGTCGATTTTCTTTAGTCTGTTTTCGGAAAAGTCGTAGAACAAATGTTGTTGTTTATGATGTTAGTAATCTTCTCCTACGAGGTTGTTTTGTTGGTATTTTACAAATAAACAGATAAAAAAATTGATTGTTTAGCATCCATCTTATTCATAAAAACAATGAAAATAATATTTAAAATAGGTAGCTAATTAGTGTGTTCTGTCACTTTTTTCAAACTATGACAAACAATTAGCCAATGAGGGTTTTTCAAAGTGACAAAAAACTGTTGGCTCAATAGATGGCGTTGATAATCAGGCAAGTGTGAACTGTAAAAAACGTAGGAAAAGAAAACACGAAAACACCGAAAACACCGCTAGCAACCAACGAACTCCAAGAAATGAAAATGACTTTTTCACCTCCCCAGCACGAAAAGGGTGCTTTTGGCGCGTAAAAACTCGCAGCAAAATCGACTTTTGCTGCGAGCGTGAGGCAAAGTGCTTTTTACCAAAAACTCGCAGCAAAATCGACTTTTGCTGCGAGCGTGAGGCAAAGTGCTTTTTTAATTTCTAACACCTTTTCTCGCTGGTAGAGGTGAAAAGTTGTATGTTTAACACGAGAGCAAATTTTTTGATGTCTCGTGCCTTTAAATCACTCACTGTGCTCAGTAGTCTATATTAGAATCACTCGCTACGCTCGTGATTCAATTCTAGACTACTTCGCTAGTTCGTGATTTAAAAGTCAGCACTCGCAGCAAAAAATGACTTTGCTCTCTTGTATAACAAATAACTATTTTAAGCACAGGCTGTTTATTTTTCAAAGATAATTTTGACACTTCACTTCTCCATCAACGCCATCTAGTAAGGCATATAGTTACTATTTTTTGTTTTTAAAAGCCCTTGTTGAGTTTTTGTCTTGAGATAAGAATTCCTATGGGAGTTTTTGGCGCCATTTACTCGAGTTCGGTTCGGTGACTATTTTAATTATTTGCAAATTGATTCATAGTGGATATTGTGTCTTAAAATTGGTGCAGTTTTGTGGTACAAGTGTCTACGCAACTGAACAATATGTGCGATAATTGAAATAGGCGCGATCTTGGTTGTGTGAAGCTGAGACTTTTACTGAAGTGGTGGCTACCTCGGCAGAACTTACGGAGTAAACTGTCTTGATATACTTGGTGCCAAATGCTCCAAGCAGCATTGGAATGCCATGCACCCGCATTCTAATGTAAACTGAAACAATCTACCACTGAACTATTCAACACTTGATACTGGCAAAAATTACTTCCAAGAGGAATGTAGATTGTCAAAACAAAAATAAGAAGAAGAAGAATTCCTATATTAAAGACATCAACGCAATACAAGAGCTATGAATTTAATGAATAAAAATCTTCATTTAATTATATTTAAGTTGCAAAGAAACCTTCTCCTTTTTACATCCGTTTCTTTTGTGTTTATTGTTTGCGTTTTAATGTTGTTTGAAAATCATTATACATTAACAAAATGTTCATAGTATTTTTTAAACAGAGCCATCTAGTGGAATCTTTTAAAACTAGTTGACAGCGTTAGTGAAAGGTTTTATTGCTTAAGAGTTCGTATGTTAATTCGTGTTAGTAGAGACTTAAGTTTTACGATAGATGGCTTAATCTTAATCAGTATTAAATGTTGTTTTTGTTTTTTAAAAGGAGCTTACTTTTTAATTACAATTAGCTATAAATGATAAATTGGAAATAAAAACTGAATTAAAGATAATAAAGAAATAATTCAGGAACCTACAACAATTAGCAAATTTTAATTAATAACACGAAAGCTCTTTTATTACTACCAACCCAAAAAAAAATTGGCCAAGTGCGAGTCAAACTCGCACACGAAGGGTTCCGTACCATAATATTTATGTTATTCATATTATATATTAAAACATTAAGTAGGTATTTGTTTTTATAGCGGACTGAAATACATCATCTGTGAATTTCAACTGTCTAGCTATCACGGTTCATGAGATACAGTCTGGTGACAGACAGACAGACGGACAGTGGAGTCTTAGTAATAAAGTCAAGTTTTTATCCTTTGGGTATGTAACCCAGAGAAACAATGAAGAAAAAGGTATAAAACTGTTTAGTCTTTTAGATGAAAAAAATAGAAGATTTAATTTTAATACCTAAGATGATTAGGGATTTAGGGCATGGCAAATACGCCCTAGACCAGGGACCTAGTCACGCTAATTTTCAACGACAAATCCAAAACTACATTATTACCGTTTCATTTTCGTTTACAGAAAAAATACTCGCTTTAGTTTCGTTAAAATTGTTGAAAACTATGCCTAGGGAGCTTAGGATGTCAATCTTGGACAATTTTTACACGACTGCGCAAAAATAGTGTATATGTGTTCAGGGTTCATGTATGTGGGTATGTGAGTTTCTTTATTCCACCATAACTTCTAAATGCCTGAACTGATTTGGATAAATGGGATATCGTTAGAATTTCTACAGCATCCCGAGTGACACTGGCTATATTTTTTTTAGAAAAAATCAATATGGCGACTGTACGACGCCATTTTCAAACAAAAAAATTTTTTTCTTCCAATATTACAATATGGGCATCAAATGAAAGGCATCGATGAGCTTATTCCAAAACTATATAATATGTCGCTAAAATGTGTGAAATAAAAATAAATAAATTTAAAAAAATATTAAAAACACGACTGCCCTGCCAAAAACGAACTAAAAAGTTAAACAACAAGTGTCATTGCAGTCGGGAGACCTCTTTCATCAAAAATTGTTCCATAATAAGGTCCCCCGACTGCTATGACACTTGTTGTTTAACTTTTTAGTTCGTTTTTGGCAGCTCAGTCGTGTTTTTAATATTTTTTAAATTTATTTATTTTTGTTAGAACTTTAAAGCTAAACTAATTATTTTTAAGTAAATATAACCTAAATAACGACTTTGGTTATCGTTCAGAATTAACTCGATTGGGCCCCAGGTGTCCTAGACATATGACAGCTCTAATCTAATTGGGGCTGTCATATGTTCCGGTAACCCGGGATATGTCCCGGTTTGAAGCGCTGTGTCCCGGTGTCCCAGTCAGCAAGTAGCAATGTGTAGAGGTGTCCCGATCAGCAAGTAGCACTTACATATTACCCGAGTTTTTCAAAAATCCATGGTTAACTCTTTTTGTTCTAATGCCCCGGTCGGCATTCCAGCATTTGGCAGCCCTAGCCTAGAGGGATTGAAGCCTGATCAAATTGATTTTTCCTAAACTGTGTACCTACAATGATATCTTATTTTTTATGCACAAAGAGATAGTGCTTGGCCTTCACCTTACCTGATGTTAAGTGACGATAAGGCCGAAGGTGGAAGCGCACTACTCCCGGAATCCTCAGCACTGAGGAGCTGGCTATCTTACCTCTAACTGCCGGAACACAAAAAATGTTAAATCCTTGTTATGGTGTCAGATTTAGGTAAGATGGTGGTAGCTAGCCAGGCTGGCTTGGGAAAGCCCCACCACTTACCCAAAACTTGTACAAATGTACTTCCCTTTTAGGAATCGAACCCGGGACCCCTGAGTCTTTGGGCGTACTATTAGACTACAGAAGTTGTTTTCTGGGTCTATTAAAGGCTGAAATAGGACTATAGTTTGATTGTGCACTCTTATAAATAGTAAAGGAGGAGGAGGCCTTCTGCGAATTGATTGTCAATCAAAAACATCGGCTGCGGACTGTGAAATAGAAAGCAGATAGACGGACAGTCAGACAGACAGACGGAAAACAAAGTGATCTTTTAAGGATTCCGTTTTATCCTTTTGAGGTACGGAACCCTAAAAAAGCATTTAAAGTATTTAACACAATATTTAACACTTCCTATTTCTTAAACTGCATAATTCTTATCTAACTTGCTTTTGAACACAATCGGTTTTATTTATGTAAGTAATTATTTTTCACACAAACGTAACGTTTTATTCACAACTTTTCATGTATTTTACGGCATGCATTTAGTCTATTATTAAAATAACTCATACATAGCTTGACTGTCAAAAAGCTCTAATTTGAAAAAAGCTTACATTAAGTTAGCGTAACCTCCTTACGACCTAATACGAAAATTTTTAGAACTATTTATAAAATGAGGTCGCCGCTCAAAAAAAGAGGAACTGCACTAAAGAGGCGTTATCACATAATTTGTTTATCCGATTGTCAGCAACGTCACTGCGTTACATAAACGCTAACTGCCATGCAGGTTTATATAACATTGACTTAAGGCAGCGGGGAAGGCAGCCAGTTCGCGTCAAGACGGCACACGTACCGCGCGCGTAACAGAACGAAAATGCGCACGGCGCGTCTTTAAAAAAAAAAACAAAACAAAAGAGGATGTTCTAAATCCGAAAAAGTTCGGGTTAAAGGAAAAATCAACAAACCTACCAGCCTTTTTTATGTCGTAAAATGAAAGTGAAAATAGTGCACTGACCGATGCAATATGTTCAGCGAAAACAAATGGAAAGTGATTTTGCTCGTCGTCGCGTCAGCCGCGGCGGTCGAACCAACCCGTGCGCTGAGCCTAGTCTACCAAAAGCCCTATAGAAATGTAATGTTCGTGCCAAAATATAGGAGACGGGGGAGACAATCCCGCGTTTTATTTCTCGACGACGCCGAAAACCACCAGAACTACGGTAGGGGCGAAATCGATTTGACACTCGATTCGAAAGTCAAATTCGATGACAGTTCCGATTACGAATTCACTTCGCCTGAAGTCGAATCGACGACAAAAGTCGAGGAGTTGCCTTCGGGAAACGAGCGGTTTTACGAACCTCTACCGAGATTTAGACAATTCCAATCTCCTCATTACTACCAGGGGAGGTTTGGACGTCCTTACGCACCAAATTTTGGGTTTGATCCGTACCAAACGGTAGCCCCTTTCGCTTTAAGGAACAGCTTTTATAGTGGTTACAACGGTTGGAAGGCACGGAGCCCTCGTGTCGTATTCCCTTATGCTACAGACAGTGTCAATTCTCTTGTGCACACCAATTCGCATGGAGGTCCCGGGTTCGATAACGTGGTTTTCCGTGATCAAAACTTTGCCAACGAAGTTGGGACGGATGAGCAGAGCTTGCAGGATATCAATGGAGGAAACGACGCTTTCACGGAGAGAGGTAAGTTAGAAAGGAGTTTATAAGGTTACCATTACTATGCATGTTTTGTTGGCTGTATGTTCGTGCGGTTACGTTTTAAATTAAAAATGAAAAGCTTCATCTTTTGATCGGTATTCCATTTTTGAAACGAATATGGAAAGCGATTCGCTTCCGTTTGTTTAAAAAAGAACGCATCCTGTGACTATGATATAAAACCTTTTTGATAAGTAATTATATAAAAAATATTACTGAAAATGGTATTCTGCCTATACGTTTATGTTTTGTTTTTAAGGTTTTCTAGAATATGAATATAAGATTCTTGGTTTTATTGTATAGCATAGAGTCAGACGAAAGTACTTAAACTTTTTTTAATAATTATCAAAATAATGATTAAAATCTGGTTGGCTTTGACAAAGTGCTTACCTAATTTGTGAGAAAATATGCATGAATGTAATTTTAATGATAAAAGCTTTCACTCGCTGTTAGTATATGAGTTCAAAGGTCAAATGTAGCACTTTGTTAGTAAAATAAGTGTCAATAAACGCACTTTTACGAAATTTAAGAAACTGTTAGTCTATTTATAAGAACATTAAAATTTGTAAAGACAGAATAGCTTATCTCTACAAATATTTTATACAAACAAGAACTCTATTGAAATGACATTAAGGCTCTATTTTCTTCGTGGTAAAAACGAAAGATGCTGTCTCACTTATCGAAATTAACTCTACAATAGAGATCTATCCAAAACGTATTTCATGAAATAAAGAAAAGGCCTTAACGTAGCAGACGCGCATCACGTTCCATTTTTAAATTTTCAATACAAGTGATCAAAACAACTCTGCGCGAGCCGTAATGAGGGCAAACTTTGAAAATTCCTTTTAAATTATTAAATAGATACAAGTATATAGAAAACACGCAATACGTTAGATAAATACTTCATTATTCCTAAGAAAAATATAAAATGACTTTAGATTCTGTTAATACCAGTAAAAACGCATGTCAAAGTGTATCAATTTGAGCATTTTGTAATATTTTATTCCTCTGTGATTAAAATCATTTTTTTAAATTTTCTCTCTATAAGGAAAACAAACAATAAGTAAAAAATAAATATGAGGCGTATTCTTATTTGTTACAGCTAAAACGTTTGTGAAAAATACCTCTGACAAGCAAATTTGAAATTCTACTTGAACAGATTGTCTTCGTTTTAAAAAACCTGATAATTTATTATATATTTCTCTCTATACGGCACTAATTTAAGAATTTCGCTTCCTAAAACTAAAGTTTACATCAATAGTAATGCTTTCATTCTTTAGATAGCTTCATTGGAAAAATGCTAATTTCTTTGAAATGTCGATATACAGCCTTAATATACAACTTGTTATAAAATAACCCCTAATTCCGAATATGGTAGATAGGGACCATCAAACTGCACAACTTTTACTATGGGACCAACTATGAAATCGCGAATTCAGAGTTGGTCCCATAGTAAAAGTTGTTCAGTTTGATGGTCCCTATCCACCATATTCGGCATTAGGGGTAATTTTTGTAACATGTTGTATAACGTTCGACTCCATAAAATAGTATACCTACTGATACGAAGTTTTTACCTCGATAAGTTCAGTAACTTATCGAGGTAAAAACATCGAACATATTTTACATACACATTCCAAATATATTAAATTGCTATCATAACGTAGACAAATTTAATAGCCTTAGCAATTAGTTGCTATCTGTAAGCAACTGCCCCCCTACGGGAATTGACGAGATCGAGTTCATATCAGGATCGAATAAACGTCAAAATCTGTTATTTTGGTAAAATGAAAACGGTTTTTCTGGTTTCCATAGTACCGTTTTGACGTTTCGGTACTCGATTCAACTTGATCTCGATATTCTCGATCGCATCGGGAGTAGCCTTTAGATTTGAATCTAAAAAACCGGACAAGTGCGAGTCGGACTCGCCCACCAAGGGTTCCGTACCTTTGTACAGAGCCCTCGGTGGGCGACGGTGCTCACAAATTTTACGAGAATCGGTTGAGAAATGCGATCTGAGGGTTTATTACGAAAAGTTTAAAGCGATACACGCAGCTGCGTCCGTGCTTCGTTTTGATTGTTTCCTATTACAAATCACTTTCGTATGCGATATTGGGAAGTGATTGCGTGAGTTTGACAGTTTCTCTCTTACATATCCGACATCGTTCGTTTAGTAGTCTATGGATTACGATAGAAAAATTCAAAATGTTTGATAAAACTACAACCAACGAACTGCGGACTACAACGTGGCCAAGTGACTGCGTTACGCAATTGCGTACGTTATTTTCGTAATAGGCTCCCTGTAGTGGAGAACAAACGGACAGCCGGAAGGAAGGACATACGAAAGAATTTTTGCCCAAGTTGAAGCAGAGTCGCTTCGCTCGCGTTTCGCGCTCGCTCGGACAAAAATCACGAATTTCTGTTAGAAGAAAATACTAATTTGGTAGTACCTAGAGTTTGCTAGTTGAGTTCACTTTAGATACAACTACATTAAATTAGATATACTTATGTTCTAATTACTATAAAAAGTCATTAAAATCTTTAAATAACTTATTTTCCGATATTAAATCACGATTTCTAGTTCTAGTCAATATAAGATATTTATCTAAAAGCTCGGGTATTGCGTCGATGTCTTTTGTATGGAACTTATTCTTCTTTAAAAATAACGCAACATTTTTTCATAAAGTGTACTAAATAGTAATTTGATTTGTTAACTTATACGATATAAATGCGATTTAAAAGCGATACTTAAGATTATCATATTACAGCTTATGATCTTAATGTAAAGTTATTTTGATGTGTGCAAAAAATATATTATGTATAAAATTGACAAAGATCATCTTACTACTTTTATGTAATTATGTTATTTGACAACTTTTTGGACGTAATAATTTGTATTTGCTTGTGTCGTTAATATCTACATCAGAATTCATTTATCAATGCCTAAGATAAAAGATTATGTAAAAAACCCGTAAGAAAAAGGGAAATTACTGAGCTAACATATGAAACAAATAAACTATTTTCAAAACAGAGGGACTATTACAAAAAAGCAACACGGTAAGCGTACGATGTTCGTTCCACTCCGTGGCACTATTGCCTAACGAATAAGGGTCAATATCAAGTAAATTGAACGACGAATTGCGTCCGAATATCTTGATTCTTTTTGTAATAGGCTTCCAGGAGCTGGAAGAGTTTGATTTGACACGCGATTTTATTTACACTGATGCTGCTGTAAATATTGCACTAGTTACATATCAATAGAGTTAGACATTACATTGAAGTAAAATACTTGTTGATTATACTCAATTTTAATCCAGTCATTAACTTAAAATAATAAATGTAATACTTTTACTATTACTCGCCGCTGTAGGTAACCCTGCCGTTCGAGTCCGTCGGGTCACGTCGCGTCGAGAAGATCAATAACAAACGCTAACGCATGGTGTTTGGGTGCAAATTAGCTTGGTCGCGCAATGTTTAGTAATACAAAATGTCGGCTTTTTAGGGTTCCGTAGCCAAATTGGCAAAAAACTGAACCCTTATAGATTCGTCCTGTCTGTCTGTCTGTCCGTCCGTATGTCACAGCCACTTTATTCCAAAAGTATTAGGACTACATAGTTGAAACTTAGTAGGTAGGTGTATTCTGTGAAACGCTTTACGATTTTTATACAAAAATAAAAAAATAAAAGATTAAGGGGGGGCTCCCCATACATGGAACTGAAACTGAAAATATTTTTTTTCATCAAACCAATACTTGTGGGGTGTCTATAGATAGGTCTTTAAAAATCACATTGAGGTTTTTAAGACTATTTTTTTTTTAAGTCAACCGTTTGAAAGATATATGCCGCCAAAGGGGTAAAATGTGTGTCCCCCCCCTTTAACTTTTAAAGTAAGAGGGTGAAAAATTAAAAAAAAATATAAACTATAGATCTTAATAATTACTTTCAACGAAAATTGTTTTAAACGAGATACAGTAATTAGTTTTCGATATATAGTACATTTTCCAAAACCGCAAATATAACTTTGTCATTCATACAAACACTGATAGCGGTATTAAAATATGGTATGGTATAATGTACCTACGGAACCCTACTACGCGTGGCCCGACACGCACTTGTCCGGTTTTTTAAAGATCAAAGCGGTGCAACTTCTTTACGCTAGTACTATTATCCGTGACTCAGCTGATCCTAAGCAAACAATGTATGACGAACCGCGCGTAAATCTTTCTTCTTAGGCAAAGTAACATTTGTACATCTTCGTTATCGTTTTGATTTGGAAACCGCCTGTGGTCTAGTGGTTCGCCCACCCGTGTAAGACGCAAGGGTCCCGGGTTCGATTCCCAGCAGGAGAGTACAATTTGTACTCGGTTTGGTTGGTGGTAGCAGGGATTATTTCAAGTCCGCCTGGCTAGCTACCACCTGTATAGCAAATAAAAGAGATAGATTGATAGCCAGTCAGAAAACTGACTGCAAATAAGAGGTCATATTACAGCCCCAGCCCCGCTACTCAAATGGCCAACATTCTATTCGTTTCAACGCTACGCTTACTATTAAAACTTTAAAATAAGCAGTTAACTATAAAATTACGTGCCGTTAGTGGCAATTCCATACAATACATTGAAGTCTGTGATTTACATAACTTTGCGATATGTGATCATCTATTGCTCATATTTAAGCTTTAAAAGTAAGCGTAGCGTTCAAACGAATAGAAAGGTGGCCATTTCAGTAGGGGGGGGGGGGGGGGGGCAGAATATTTATTAAGTCGAGCTCCGTCATCTATGCCCATACTTCAGAAAGCACGCTAAGTTGTTGGTCTCAGGTAACTTTCAGTCGTAAATTATGGCCTATCCACTCATAACGAAGTTCCTTGCCTTGCAGTGAGGACATTAATACGGCCCATGTCTTCTTCTTATTTTTGTTATGGCAATCTACTTTCCTCTTGGAAGTAATTTTTGCCAGTGTCATGTTTTGAATAGTTCAGTATTTCTAGATTTTCAAGTTAAGTAGATTGTTTCAGTTTACATTAAAATGCGGGTGCATCACATTCCAATGCTGCTTGGAGCATTTGGCAGCAAGTATATCAAGACAGTTTACTCGGTAAGTTTTGCCGAGGTAGCGACCACTACAATAAAAGTCTCAGCTTCACACAACCAAGATTGCGCCTATTTCCATTATCCCACATATTGTTCAGTTGCGTAGACACTTGTACCACAAAACTGCACCAATTTTAAGACACAATATCCACTATGAATCAATTTGCGAATAATTAAAATAGTCACCGAACTGAACTCGACAAAATCCCGCCAAAAACACCACGGCCCATGTCAATGCTTGTAAAACTCTTCTAATAAAAATTAAAAGTAATACAATCGAGGTTGCCATATCAGCTGATCATGGCATGCCACACGTAAGACGTACGAATTAGCATATGGTATGAATGTCAGTGAAATTGATGTTGCACAGCTATTGTGATATAATGACGTTACGTGGTTACTGTCATTGAAATGTAATAGTTATTGTGATAACATTTAAAATAATGTTTGTATAAAATGAATGTAAAATTAAAAGTCATAGGAATGATGTCATTTCAAATGGCAGTGTGGCAGCAAATATTTTTGTTTACATTGTGGTAACATTGGCAAATGCCGTGTGGCGTCTATAAAAAAATAGTCCAATAAAACTAGCTTTATCGGGACATAATAAGATAACTGAAATTTTCTTTTTCTATGTCATAAATTAGTGTTAGTTATAGTTAAAATAAAAGGAATTAAACATTTAGAAACTTCGCATAAAACTAAAAAAAAATAACTACTGAGAAATACATTATTATTAAAACGTAAAAAATAAATGTTTAATTTTTGTCTAAAATGTCTAAAAAGACGCATCATAGCTTAATAAGATACAAGCATCATAGTTACCATTTTGGCTTATCTAGATATTGAGATCAGATTGAATACTGTGAAAAAACGAACATGCGAATTTGGATTCAGTTTAATTTTGCTATTAGGTGATTGCATTTTAATGCACCATAAAATTATACTAACAAGGTATTTGGTTAACTATTTTGCTTTTAGGAAAAAGCTAGGTAATGTACGAAATCTCATGATTTTTATATGAAACGGTTACCACCCCGGATTTCTTACATCACATTTCTAGTTAATATTTGACACTTAATATCAATATCCGATAAACTAATAAAAACAACGAGTTTATTAATTATGTCCAGATAAAGCTAGTTTTATTGGACTAAAATATCGGGTTGCACTCCGGGAGTGCCGGCAGAAGTGAAAACTTGAATATTAACGTTGTGCATTTTCGATATTTTGAAATTAGCGGCAAAGGATTAAAATTATTTCTTTCCTATGTACAGTCACACAATTCAATTAGTTTGTAATTAGAGAAATATTCTAAAGATTTCGCGCCAGTGGCCTTTTTAATTTCTACATGCACGCATACTTATAGTCACAGAGTATAAATAAGTAAATAATAGAAATCAGCAATATAGAATTCATAGAAAAAATAATTATATGTATTTTCGATAATTACAATTTAATTAAGTAACATAAAAGAGAACATATTGTTTTTACCATTGCATATTTTTCTGGTTGTCAAATTGAAATTCAATAATATTGCTAGTGTTCGTCGGAATAAAAAAATATTATCACTAAACATCAACTTTGAAAGAGTTTTTTGCCAGGTCAATGCTTCTATGGGTAATTTGTTCTTTCTATGTTATGTAATAATTTACTACTTACCTATATTATATACCATCGCATGTTTTCTAATTATACATCAATGTTGTGTTGATGATTCGCACTCCATTGTTTCATTAAGGAAACTATAGGTCTTGTGTAACTTTTCATTTATAATTTTCGTTCAATATATGTGTACGACCGTTTGTTTCTAAATAAATAAAATAAAATAAATAAGTCTATGATTTCACCGAAGAGATCGCTGCTATTAGTTCCATTTTCAAAATTAGAGCGTTGCTGGTGACAGAAGTGTTTACGTCTTAAAATGACGCACCGTCATTTTCAACGCGCCTCGTAGAAAGAGAGGGGGATACTTCCGCTGCCAGCTATCTACTCTCCATCCGTCACATCCGTCTTACGCATTTTCAATCAGCCACGTGATTCTTACTGACGCGAGTTTAGCATTTTTTCCCTATTACAAAAAAGCGTACAACGGCCGCTAAAGAAGTTTTCACTTCAAAAATCTTGTCTCTTAATAAACTAAAGTGGTCGTTTAATAGATTAACAACAATGAAAACCAAACCACAACATAAAAAGTATTGTTCTATATAAAAAGCTCCACACTATTCCTCTGCCATTTGATTTGCAACTATTAGAAGCTGATGTACTTATTCATTGCTATTGTAGCCAAGAGTTTTGGTGCCATTTCATCGAGTTTAGTTCGGTGGCTATTTTAATTATTTGCAAATTGATTCATAGTGGATATTGTGTCTTAAAATTGGTGTAATTTTGTGTTACAAATGTCTACGCAACTGAACAATAATTATGTGGAATCGGTCGTGTGGAGCTGAGACTTTGATTGTAGTGGTGACTTCCTCGGCAAAGCTTACCGAGTAAACTGACTTGATTTACTTGGTGCCAAATGTTCCAAGAAGCATTGGAATACGATGCATCTGCATACCAGTGGCGAAGGGTCCATACAAGCCGATTCCCATCGGCTTACCTTTTGGAAATCTCACCCCACTGATCCACTATGCAGATCACTACATTTTTCATCATTTTTGTAGAGCGGCTTACCTTCGCCATAATTTCACCCCTCGTCACTGCTGCATACTGAACCATATCCAACACTTGAAACTGGAAAATAGTATTCCAAGAAGAGGAGTGAATTTCCAAAACAAAAACAAATAGATGAAGACAATTATTACTTCTTTCAAATGCGAAGTTCGTTAACATTAAAAAAATAAAACCGGTCAAGAGCGAGTCGGACTCGCGCACCGAGAGTTCCGTACCATCATAATTGCACCATTAAACCACACTGCAGAGTAGAATAATAAAATTAGTATTGCCGTTTTAGGTCAGCGCCATCTCTTGACCGATAGTGGAACTAATGTTAACTTTTTTAGAAATTTTATAATTTCTAAAAAAGTGTGCTACATTGAGACATCGTTAAAAATGACTTGTCTTATTTTGTGCCATGGCTGACCAAAAATGTATTATAGTTCGAGCTCCTCCGTGCTTCGGTATCGGCTGCATTTGCGGGCATTAACATCCACATTGGGCCCACGTGGTATAGTGGCCCATCCTTCTTATACACCTCTAATGAAGTCCTCAGCACATGGGACGTGGCGCTGTTTTTTTATGCACAAAGGAATAGTGCTTGGTCTTCACCTCACCTGATGTTATGTGACGATAAGGCCGAAGGTGGAAGCGTACCAGAACCCTCATCACTGAGAAACTGGCTATCTTACCTCTACTGCAGGAACACAACAATTTTTAAATTGTTTGTGATAGCATCAGACTTAGGTAAGTAAGATGGTGGTAGCTAGCCAGGTGGACTTGAAATAAGCCCTACCACCAACCAAACCGAGTACAAATTGTACCCCCCTGGGAATCAAACCCCTGCGTCTTACGCGGGTGGGCAAACCACTAGACCACAGAGACGGTTAAGGCGCTGTCTTATAGATTATTATTATTATTTGAGTGTTAGGGGCTCTACAGCTCAGATAAAGCTGTAGTCACTGCGACCTGAAAGATCTATTGTGACTCACCACCTAATAGGGTATTTGACAACATTGAAAATATACTGCAAATTGTGGTCATCCTAACAGATAATGGCGTGAAAAACATATTCAACTAATATATAGGCTAAATTAAGTCTATTGATTGATTAATTTCACTTAGAATTTAATTTAAATTTTTGAATTTTTTTCTGTGGCAAAATTACTGATGACGTCACTTGCCTGTAAATAAATATGGCTTCAGGCGTTTGACACGACCATAGACTTAGGATCCGCGATTGATGGCTGTCAAATGGCTAATGACATTACAATGTTTACAGGCTTGTGAGGTCAACAAGTAACGTTTCCAGCGCCATAGCGTGTTTGGCGCGGTTTTAAAATTTTAAACTTTAACATTGATTTTTTAATTAAATACATAGATTTTTCCTGAAATATCAATGTGGTGCGCTTATTACGTAATAAGGAATAATTTAAAATGGTTTTCTAAAATTAGTCAAATAGCCTATTATAGTAACTCTTTAAGCCCTGCGGCTCCCAGGAAGTCTAGTATCTTTCTTGGTTTTAAGAGTTTTTATTTCCTCCGGGTCGATTACGTGTCGCCCTCGGTGGATACTACGCTTGCGAATTAGGGGTCCACAATCATATATAAGGTACTTGGGCGTTTCCTACTCCTCTTGCAATATCTGCAGACGGCAGTATCACTCAATTTTATATAAAACTAGCTTTTGCCCGCGACTTCGTCCGCGTGGACATTCAGAAAATCGCCATGGAACCTTTGACGAGATAAAAAAGTATCCATGTTTTACCACAAGCTATTACTATCTGTGTCCTATTCCAAATCCGTTCAGCCGGTTTTACGGGATTGAGTTAGAAACATCAAAACGTTAAACTTTCACATTTATAATATTGTTCGTTACCATTCCCGTTCTTGTTCTCATTCCTGTACCCGTTTCCGCATTTTTTTTCCATTAAGAATTTAAACCCCCGTTTCAGTCCTTTAGGTGTTGAATAATGTCCATCGTTTCGTCTTGGACCCTAAAATAAATGCTATTTACGCAATCAACATCCCATAAAACCTCAATAACAACATCCATATCGAGTTTGAGCTTTTACCCCATTTACCCCTTAAGGAGGATGATTTTCAGAAATTTACGAAATACATGTTTGATCATTTGTTTATAGAAGTACCTACTCCTACGAAGTTTCAAGTCGTAATGTCTATTTTATATTTTTTCCATACAAAGTTTGAATCCCATTTGACCTTTAGGGATTGAATAATGTCTACCACCTAAAAATAAATGCCATTTTCGTAATCAACATCCCATAAAACCTTGATAACGAAATCTATATCGATGTTGGGCTTTTTTTACCCCATTTACCCCCTAAAGGGTTGAGTTTCGGAAAACCACGAAACACGTGTTTGCTTATTTGTTTTTAGAAGTACTCCTACAAGGTTTCAGGTTGAAATGTCTATTTTTTTTCCATATTAATTTTGTACCCCCATTTCAACTCTTTAGAATTTCCAAAAATCCCTTCTTAGTGGGTGTTGACACTGTATAAAGTATCTATGTACAAAATTTCAAGTCTCTATGTTTAGTGGTTTGGGCTGGGCAATAGTCTGTCAGTCATCCCTTCATTTTTAAGAGATAGGTCTGTTTAGTTTGCAGTGTCTTATAGATTAACAATTAAATCCAATCTCTTAACAGCTACCGCCACGGCAGTGAACCTAATACAATGGCACTTTTACAATTGTGTGGTAATCAGCGCGCATGCGATTTCACGCATGTGCACCCTCGGTAGCTCTTTAAGAAACATTCGGTTGTTTCCTTCGATTTATAGACGATTCATGATCATGACCGAATCAGAAGACTTTTTCTACCCTGTGACCGAATACAAACGCTTTTTAGCTAAAGTTTTAGCTGAGAAAGAAAGCTCTCAGTTTTATCACACCCAGGACACTCCATACAACCGCGCTATTATAAACAGATTACGTCTGACGTTTTTTGTACACGCGCAACTGTGTGTGTACTGCGCTCTTTTCTACTGATTTTCGTTCGACATCTCATTGTTTTGAGTCATATGTCGAACAAAAATCAGTAGAAAAGTGCGTTCGACGCCAGTCGAGCGATTCAAAAATAGTTCCCCACATTACGTTGGTCGTGCTAAGATTTTGTAAGTATGTGAAACAAATAAACGTCTCCGTCATCGGCGGCTTCGTTCAGGATACGGTGTTCAAAATACTTTGGTCCTTCATGTAGAACAAAGGCATTTTACAGATTATAAAATACGTCAGTTTGTATCGCAAGCGCTCTAAAGTTGGTGACTACTGTTGTACATTGTTAAATTAATAGCAATAGCATAGACTACTAAAAAGGTTTAAAAGTGTATGCAACTTTTTTGTAAGTGCATTTATTTTTTAATTTAGATTTGATTGTCAATTTATAGAGAACTTAACTTCAACTTAACTTTAGGTACCTAAACAAAATACAAAAAAAACCGGTCAAGAGCGAGACGGACTCGCGCACCGAGGGTTCCGTACAATCATAAATATATTTGGATATGTTATTTTAGGACAGTCTTTAAAAAAATAGGATAAACGGCAGACAGGTGGAAGGGCGAACAGGCGGACAGTTAATTTACAAATGCTGCTTATGGTGACTGAAAAACGTTTCAGCCACTCCACATTGCAAAATGTTTATATTACTAGTCCATCAGCCATTTTAATGTCTCCACTGCTGGGGCACAGGCCTTCCTTATGGGTGGATAAGGAGGACGGGCCATAACCCACTACGCGGGCCCAATGCGGATTGGTGGGTGTTAACGACTGCAAATGCAGCCGGGACCAACGGCTTAACGTGCCTTCCGAAGCACGGAGGAGCTCGAGATAATAAATTTTTGGTCACCCATCCCATGACCGAACCTTGCGAACGTTGCTTAACCTCCGCAATCGCTGGTCCAGGCGCTAAACCGCTGCGCCACCGAGCTCCTCGTTATTATTATATTACTATATTACTAAGTAGGAACTTATTCTTCGTTTATTCGTACGGCAAATAGTAGGTAATTATATTAGAACCAGCCACCAATTTATTATTGTAGTGTTAGGTTGCGCCATCTCTTGACCGATAGTGGAACTATTTTTGTCCCTTAGGTTAGCATGCTTAGGACAGCGCCATCTGTTGACTGGTAGTGAAACTAAAAAAAAATGTTTTTTGAATTTCTAAAAAAGTGTGTTATATTGAGACATCGTTTTATTTTTCCTGTAATCTTTACATAAACTACTATCACATAGAATTATTTCAGATTTCTCTTTGCAAACTTCGGAGATAAGGGGGGGGAACGGTATTTTTTTTACATTTTTCATCATAAGTCGAAAACTATGCGGCCTAAGAAAATAGGAAAAATTGTTTCAAAATGTGCAAACAGCGCTCTTTTATATGATACCCCACGTGCCCTAGTCACCTCACTTAAAATTTTTAAGACCCCTTTTCAGTCCCTGTTGTAAAAAAAATATTAATTTTATTATTTCTTTCTTATTTGCAAAATAGTTGGGCAAATGTCATCTTAAACTATTCCAAATTTCAAGTTGATACCATCAGTAGTTCTCGAGATATCCAGTTGTGACAGACAGACAGACAGACAGACTGAGTCACACCATAAGGGTTCCTTTTTACCATTTTGGTACGGAACCCTAAAAAGAATTTCATTTCACTTTATTTGCAATTTAAATCCATATAATTCTTTATAGGAAAACGACACAAAGTTTTAGGACATACTTAATGTCATTGCGAAAAATTCACGCCTCACAATTTGCTCAAACAAGAAATTTTGCTCCTTATTTGTAGGCTTATAAAGTTGTTTTTTATTAGAAGTGTAAGCAACTCTCGATTTTTACGCTCGCGTGCGACAAAATGTATGCAAATTTTTACCAATAATTGGCGACTGTCAGACTTGTCTGTTTATTTTTACGATAGGAGAAAGGAATGGAAATATTTTTTTTTACAATTTGGGCGTTAAATTATTGTTAACATTCATTTTGTGCAACGGCACCAATTTTTTTTACACGACTGCCCAAAAAGGAGTGTATATGTGTTCAGGGTTCATGTATGTTTATGGGTATGTGAGTTTCTTTATTCCATCATAACTTCTAAATGGTTCAACGGATTTGGATGTATGGGGTATCGTTAGAATCCTTACATCATTCCGAGTGACACCTGGCTATATTTTTTTTTGGAAAAAGTCAATATGGCGACTGTACAACGCCATTTTCAAATGTAAAAAATATTTTTTTTTATTATTTTAATATGGGCATCAAATGAAAGGCCTTGATGAGCACATTCCGAAACAATTTTGTCACTAAAATGTGTGAAATAAAAATAAATAAATATAAAAAATATTAAAAACACGACTGCCCTGCCAAAAGCAAAATAAAAAGTTGAATTACATGTGTCATTGCAGTCGGGGGACCATTTTGATTAAAAAAAGATCCACAAAACAGTCCCCCGACTGCAATGACACTTGTTATTTAACTTTTAAGTTCATTTTTGGCAGGGCAGTCGTGTTTTTAATATTTTTTATATTAATTTTACATTCGATATTTTACAACAAAGGTGCGCGAAAAAGTGGTAAAGTTTGATGCCGCCTGGCACTACTTTTCCACCAGTCAAAATGCCTGGCAATGTTATATTCTATTTAGATATATGATTGGCTTGCTATTATACCACACCAAATCCAGAGCTCTGTAAATTGTATACCTTCAATCGCTTTTAAAGCCCATTTGTCGCTCAACCACTCCCACCCCCCCCCCCCCACCACTGAAAATCTGCGAGGTGCCCGGATCTGTTAATAATGATAGTATGGCACACTAACAAAAGGGGTTTCGTCACTCTGAAAATTGTATAACTATTTCCGGGGCTAGCTCTTAGTATAGTACTTATTAAGCTTTTATGTGGAAAAAAAATAATTAAAATAATTATTGGTTAATATACTGGATCAGAATTTGAAATAAGATAGGCAGCTCTTAATTGGTTGAGGATTCTGGATAATAAAAGCGACCTATTCCCGTTGTTCGGTTATATCGGGAAAAAAAGAAGAAAAAACCGGCCAAGTGCTAGTCGCACACGAAGGGTTTCGTCAAAAAATCACGTTTGTTGTATGGGAGTCCCACTTAAATATTTATTTTATTCTATTTTTAGTATTTCTTCAACTGTCTAGCTATCACGGTTCATGAGATACAGCCTGGTGACAGACAGACGGACAGTCAGACGGATAGTGAAGTCTTAGTAATAGGGTCCCGTTTTTACCTTATCAGAACCCTAAAAAAGTACTTCAAAAGCAGTTTCCCGATATCTACCAGTAGGGGTGGTAAGCACCTGTGACCCAGTCAGTTTAATTTGATTCGATGCAATTTTTTTTATCAAATGTAGGTAGTAGAATTTTAAGAATTTGAAGCGTTCATGGCTGAGCTTAACAGACTGATCGTACTCGATCACCTTCGTTAAACAACGCTCGGTTCGGCCAGGTGTCGGATGGGTGACCGTTACGTGGTATTACAACTGGGCGCTTCCGTGCTTCGGAGGGCACGTTAAACCGTCGGTCCCGGCTGTTGTCAGAGGCCTTACAGGCGGCTTGATAAACTCTAATACCGGAGGTGGCCACCATACGATAAGAAGTCATTTTGTATTGTTATTTAAAGTGTAGTATGTTGATTTAAAAAAATAAACAAAATTTAAAATAACCGCAGAACCGGTGTTAAAAATGTTGTTTCCATAAGTTAGATAATTTATTCAAATTATGAGTCATTAAATTTCATATTGGATCGTTCGTTGAATTTTTCCGAACAAACTGGGTCAAAGCGACAATCTGTGAATCAGATTCGGACCGCCTGCTATTAGGGTTGTCAAAACGGGAAAAACATTAAGTCGGACAAAAGGGTTTTCTGACATTAGTTTTAAAAAAGGTACAAGACTTTTTTTCCTTTAATTAAAACGACTTTTATAAATTTAAAATTTAACAGAGTTTTTTAAATATTATTTGGCAAGTAAGCCAATTAAAAACCGAAACCTGTGATACAGGCCTATAAATTAATGAATACTGCTGGGGCACAGGTCTTCTTAATGGGTGGATAAGGAGAATGGGCCATTACCGCACATTATCACATCACGGGATTAATGGGAATTGGTGCCGTTCGTAATACCAAATTTATGGTCACCCATCCCACGACTTCCGTAATCGCAGGGCCAATACACTAACCCATTGCGCCATCGAGCTTCTCGAATAAAAAATGGAACAGATCTAATAAGCTAACTGGACCTTATTTGGAAGCTCTAAAGCAGGGGTTTTCAAAGTGGGGGGTGCCCCACGGGGGGCGCAGAGACTTTCCAAGGGGAGCGCAGGCCACACGTTTAGTTCATTCATATGTCATTGTTTTGGGTATTTTTTTTCTAATTGGCTATTTTGTCTGAGTAGAGTTGAGCACGTATTTTTACCATTGAAAATGGTTATCAGATGTAAATCGGTATAAGATGTAAATTATGGCTGAAAATACGTCTTAGAACATATTTTTGGCCATAATCTCCAAGGATTTTGTGAGGATCGAGATGCGAATAGTAAAGTTGAGGAATTTATCGAGACACGTGTGGAAGTTTCAAATTAGAAAATGGGGGGTGTTTGTTTAATTAAATCGTAAATGTTTCGAAAAAAACCGACTTAAGAAAAAATGAAAAAAGGAAGGGTATGAGTTTAGCTACAAAATATCGAAAACAATTTGAAAATCGGTTAATAATTGTGACCCCTTGGTCCCTTTAGGTTTGGGATTATAGAAAAACGGGTGTTTCCGTACATAAAAAGTGATGTAGCTTCTATGATTATTGACCGATCGTCATGGAAATACAGTGGAGCGTCGATTATTCGAACGTCGCTCAACCGAACGACCGCTTATCCGAACGTAGTAACGCACGGGTCAATGCTAGCTAACCTCCCACCACGCGGGTCTCGCGCGCGCCGCCCGTGCTTTAGTTTTCGCCCACTTGTCGCGACTTGTTCACTTGTTACTGTACTCGTATGTCACTTAAGATGTGCACGCGTCATTAAAGATATTCATAAATGTAAATAATATGGTTTTCATTTACCTGTACGTAAATTTGTATGGCTGAATCAATATATGTACATACATACATACATTAGTTCGATTATCCGAAAATACCGGTTTTCTGAACACCCACGTCCCCCAATTAGTTCGGATAATCGACGCTCTACTGTAGTGTCAAAAGATGCAGACGAGAAGTGCATTTGTTGGAATTTTGAAAATCTGTTAATAATAGATATTTAGGCCGCGTCGAAGCAGTCAGCGGGCGCTTTTGTTAGAAAGGGGGCGCAACCCAAATAAGTTAGGGAACCCCTGCTCTAAAGGACCCCAGTTTCGGGATTTTATTAATGTTATTGTTGTTGACAACCCTATTTGAGCACCTAAATCTCGGACTCGACATTAGTGGTACTTTCTAGCGCCACTTTCGACGCGCCGTTACGCAACGAGCACGGAACGAGCACGTAACGAAGTGATGTAATGCGCTCCCTCTCTGATCGCTGCGGAAGATCTACCCTCTCGCTCTGGACTGTTGTGTTCCAATTTTGAATTTGTGTCTCAGAATCTTTTTTTTAATTAATCGAGGATCTTCTTTTTTAATAGGTTAATCTGAATGTTTTGTTTTCTAACTCCCGTCCAATAATCAATCCACAGATATATGCCTTATCCAGGTGCCCTACCGGCTAACTTACATGGCTATCGTAATCGCTTTCATTTGACAGATGGATGTGATACATTGCTACTTTTCTTTGGTAAGTTTTTATTTATGCCAAATAGAAGTAGCAATGTGCCATACATTTACGTTACATAGCAACAAATCTGGATTAGGCCTACCCCTATCTGTGAATTGATTATTGGGCCTGGCCTAAATGAATTATCAATATTAGGATGACCATCAACCATTTTAATGTCCCCACTGCTGGGGCATAGGCTTTCCTTATGGGTGAATAAGAAGGATGGGCCGTAACCCACGACGCGGGCCCAATGCGTATTGGTGGATGTTAACGACTGCAAATGCACCCGGGACCAACGGATCAATGTGCCTTCCGAAGCACGAAGGAGCTCGAGATAATAAATTACTGGTCACCCATCCCATGACCGACCCTTGCGTATGTTGCTTAACCTCCGCAATCGCTAGGCCACGCGCTAAACCACTGTGCCATCGAGCTCCTATTATTAAGCGAATATTAAGATAAATCTTTTCAATAGTATAAAAAAATCATACCGAAATATATGTGTAGATATGATGCGTAGATATCTACATTTAGGTTTTCAAACTTAAGGGGCCATAATAGGAAAACATGGTTTGCCCGGGCCATATTTTTATATGGAAAACGTAAAGTTGTAGCCATAAAAAAATACAATAAGCTAAAGAGATTATCTAGTAGCTACAAGTTTTAAATTGCGTATAAACCTCACAGATGATTGTAAAAAAATCAGAATATCATCAAAAGCGCTTGTCGCGGGCCATATTTTTGGCGTAAATAATAGCGGAAACGTATTGAATTCTACATCAAAATACGCTTTAGCGTACTGTGCAGTTACTCCAATAACTTTTTTTCAAGAAAGATAATTGTGTTAAAGATAATGATGAAAAAACAACGAAAAACATCGAAAAAGTGCAGAAGTGAGGTTATTTTCCATACTCTTTACACGTAAAGAAAAAGACAGAGACAAATGATTTCGCATAACCGAGCCTTAAATCGTTTGAAAACTAAAGAGTAGTGGTTACATCACCCTTGATATTATTAAGTTGTGAAGAATTAATTAATTGGTTTAATCCATTAATAATCACAGCTAACAAGTAGAGTAACCCACGTTTCCGTTCTAATTGGATCCGCCGGAAATAAGAAAGAAGTTAAGATCGTAGTTAAATAACAGCAGGGTACAGTGCATTTCAAACTTTTTTTATTAAATATAGTCAAGCGCTTGCCCGCTATTACGCCTGATGGCGTATTAGCAGTACGGCGTGCCGTATTGTTTACATAGACAACAAATTACGGCCGTAATATGACGGAACCGTCATCCTAGGAAAATCTAGCTTTAATTGATTCAAGCGACTGGAGCTGGCATTTGTCGGAGCCATCACCAGAGCATTATGGTGGCTCGGAACATAACGCTAGACGATACGCAGCTTCAATCAAGAATACCCTAGATGTCCCATCGGAATCGCAAAAGCAGCATCTCGAAATAACGCCCCACTTACAAACGTGGTGCTTACGCGCTTATTTTGTACAAAGTATCATCTTCTTTGTTTATTGTTTTTATTTTATTAACCGACTTCAAAAAAAGGAGGAGGTTCTCAAGTCGACGGTTTTTTTTTATGTATGTTTTACACTGACATGAAAAAAACTTTTTTATTTAACTGGACTGGCTGTCTGTATGATTTGACAGCTAAGTTTTTGTGCCTATTTGAAACGCCACTAGCGTGCGTCTAAAGAACTAATATTGACGTACAATATGAAAATAGTTGCCGTGATGGTCTCTCCAGACTTCAAACTTTAGTACCATGTCCCGCACGCTATGCTCACGCTACGTCCTACAGCGCCGAAATGGCGGAAATCAAATAGGCACAAAAACAGTTTGACATAAGCCTGTCCAGTGTAAATATATGCAGGTCAGTGATGTTTTACCATAACTTCGTCAGTTGTTATCCGATTTATACAATTCTTTTTTTATCTCAAAGAACAAAATTTGTGTGTGGTCCCATAAAAAAATTACAGAGATCTGGCTGGTAGTTTTTTCATAATCCTGAAAAATGACAATTATTTACCTTGCCATCACACGTGTTTTCACGGATTTTCGAACATAACATCTTTATGTACCGATTTAAATGATTCTCCTTTTGTTTGAAAGGGTATACTTCAGGAGTGGTCACATTTTAATTTCATCGATATTGGACCTTGAACTTCGAAGATACACAAGGGAACTCCTCATATTCAAATAGTACAAGTAAAGTGATTTGGATTTTGGTAGTTTTATGACAATCCAAAACAAACCAAACCATGGTCTGCCATGCAACGTTGCTACGGACGACGGACTAGACTTGGACTACAAAGACACAACGGAACTCCTCAAAAACAAACAGCGTAAAGGAAATTGAATTGTGGGCATTTTACCATTGAAAATATTTTATACAGTTAAAAAATATTTACATGCTGCATACCTACCACTAAAAAGTTGAAAATAAAAAACTTTATAACAAAAAGAAAAACCTCCTTCAAAAAACCTGAAACAAAAACAGCTTCAAAATTAAATACATCTAAAAAAGCGAGAAACTTCAAAAAACCTGAAACAAAAACAGCTTCAAAATTAAATACCTCTAAAAAAGCGAGAAATAATATTCAAATCATTAGTTACGCATAACATTATTAAAAACACGTCTAATGAAGTCGGGTGGGGCTTTTAGAAATATAAAAAAAGTTGTCTTCCAAAATTATTGGGTGCACCAGCATTCAAAGATAAAAAACTCATCTTGCAGAAGTTCGAAATATTGCCTAAATTGTGTTGCGGTGCAAGTAGGGTTTTCGGGTACCCGGGCTTTTTTCATACCCGGGTATCGGGTATTATTTATTTCAATACCCGGGAATACCCGGGTACCCGGGTATCTTCAAATACAAATAAAAATTCTCATTTTTCATGTGTTTCGCTCATTTAATTATTGATAACACACCGTTAAATTTTAATCGTTTAATACTTTAAATACCCTTAAATGAGTGTTCCACTTATGAAACTAATCATTTTTGTCAAAGAGATACTTACGGGGTTGAAAAACGACAAAAATTGTGGTCTTCCCTAAGTAAAGTAACTAATGTAGGGCCAATTTAGATCACATGACACATCTGACATCTATTTAGTCATTAGTGTTTTTTGTGCAAACTAAATCGTAAATTCGCTTTTTTGTGATTTTTAAAACAATTAATATTATTTTAATATTAACTGAAAAAATTGCCTTTAATAAAAAAGTATTGTGTGTCCGCCGTTAGAAGGTTACGTTGTTAAATTTTGTTGGAGTATCAAATGTGATCTATAAAATTGGCCCTACTTAGGACAGCCTTAAACATTGTAGGTATTTAGTCATTAAGATCAAGTATTAGTATAGGGAAGTATTTTTTTTTCGTATTTCGACACATGTATCTTTGGCAAAAATGTTTAGTTTTATTCGTAGAACACCCACTTTAAAGGATTTACTCGATTAGTTAGACGGTGTATTTATCGAGAAAAAAACATCTAGGTACTCCCAGGAAATATATGTCGAAAAAAACATAACATAAAAATATCCATCTCTGGAAAGATGACGTTATTCTCGTATTTAGACTATTTTCGACTTGCATTTCTTTAAAAAAGTTGCTCAGATGGTTATTAAAATACTTTAGAAAAATCGTGCAGACATCTTAAACAGTGATAAAAACTATTTTTTAATATAAAGAACAATAAAAGTTTATTATCATTCATTTTGTCCTGTTGATAAAATAAGCTTTTGAAAATACCAAGGAATTAAGACAATGATTGGACAGCCTATCCGTGAAAGTAGGTTTTACCGTTATAGGGCTTTGTACAGCAGATTTAAATGATGAGTGCTGATATAGAAATTACCCGGGTACCCGGGTTTTTTACCAATTATTACCCGGTCCCGAATTCTCTTGAATACCCGGGTATACCCGACCCGGGTACCCGGGTCCGAAAACCCTAGGTGCAAGTCGTATTTTTTCTAGTATATTATTTAGTATTGTATAAAAAAGGGAATTAATTAATTGGGTGACTAGAAATAATTTAAGGTGACTGTTAATGTGATACTTAAATACTAAACCTGTCATTGGTTTATTTTTTGTGCGACAAATTAACTAAACGGGCGACTAACTGTGCATTACAAAAAATACGTAAAGGGGCTACTAGGATATTATGTGGGAGACAATAATTTCAGTTGGCAGTGAAAATTCTGAATGAGTGATAAAAATACTGAGTGGGCAACTATTTTTTGGGACGGTACATTAAGGGCAGGTCCCTTAACCGTTATAGTTACAGAAAAACGTTCTTAGGAGACCATCCATAACTTTTTAAGATATTCTGAACTGCATTCACAGATAATGGATAAAAATTACCGGTAGCAAAAAAAGTGCTAAAAAATTTTTTATACCAATCGATCCTGTTTCGTGTGGGGATCAAAAGGCTCTATGGGACCATTTAAGTTATGAATACTAGAAACAAAAGTAATCGCTAAAAACTTTTCCCATACATTTTGTACTGAAAAACGATAAATCAACATGAAATATTTTTTATAACCAAATAATCGTATTTCTTACTGCATGTGATCAAAAATGCATGCTCTTTAAGGCCAACTGAAATTTAAGTACAGAAACTACAGTAAGTCACAACACCGGCTTTACACGCCAGGCACAATCTTCTACAACATTTGATCTAAAAAAAAACAGTTTCTGTACTCAAATTTCAGTTAGTCTTAAAGAGTATTTTGATCACAGTAGGAAATAGGATCGTTTGGCAATAAAAAATATTTCGAGTTGATTTATCGTTTTTCAGTACAGTTTTTGGCGATTTCTGTCGTTTCTAGTACTCATACCTTAAGGGCAGTATATTCGGGCGTCGTAGGCATTTAGCGCTACCTCCGTCCCCCCGGAGCGAGCCGCGCGAACGCATATTCAAGTGAACTCTCTGACCCCACGGACCAAACCACAGAATAGATATTTACTACGTACAGAAAGGGCACTCCCCGCCCGCGATTTCATGTGCCGAATCGAGTGCTCTGTCAACTCTCATGCAAAACGTGAACGCGAGATATTTATTTTGATTATTCGAACTAAATAATTATGTTTCTTTTTGTTTATGTATTGTTATTAATAATGTCATAATAAGTCAATAAATAAGTATGGGTACCTACTAGGTAAATAGGTAAGTAATAATTTATTACACACAATAAAATTATAGGTAGTAGGTAGCTACGTAACGTACGTAGTTAATTCGAAGTTAATAATTGTTTGTTTTTTGTTTTTTGGAATATTATTTCGAATAGGTACCTGTAATATGGTCTGTAAATTTGAATTAACTAATTAAATATGAATAAACACTGAATTCATTGATTAAATTCGTTAGTGGAGTGTTAACTTAACTGTCAGTATAATATTCTACAACTAAGTACCTAAACATATTTTAGCACTCACAACAAGCTTTTTTTTGTGTAACCGATTTTTTATTTTAACTTTTTTTTATAATTTGCCGATTAAAAGAGACCCACAAAAACGAGTAATCAAATCACATATTAGGGTCAATTCATGCTGGAACCGAATCGAAGCGCATTGAATTGTTTGATGCAAAGCAAATTCACTCTTATTATCAATAACGTAAAGTTCAAATTTCTTCAGAGATAAAAAAATCGCGCGCTTTCGGTGACGAACATTTGTCGTCCGTCAGTCGCATCAGTGACACAGTCGCAACAGTAGCCAGAATGTTAACTTTTGTACATTTTACGTTACTTTTGACCCTCTTATGTCAAGTTACACGACTTAAAATATTATAAGTACCTACGTTACTTTTAGGACTCAATAAAAAATCTAATTTTGTAGCAAATTAGGGAAAAAATAATCGTGAAACGTAACACATTAAAAGAAGTTGTCGTTCGTAGGTAAATAGTGATTGGTTGACACTTGATTTTGAGCCGTGCATCCTCACCGGCTATCGTATATAATTCATTTTCTCCCTTCAGTCAGGGATTGAAATACCGTAAAAAAATAACGTTAAAAATACCGTTAAAACATTTTATCGGTAAATTTACCGGTAAAAATAACGTTAAAAATATTTTACCGGTAAAATTAACGGTAATATAGCGTTAAATTTAGTACCGGTAAAATTATCGGTAAAAAATTAACGATATTAATTGGAATAACGTTAATTTTAAAGTAACGGTAGAAAAAGGAAGAAATAACGTTAAAATTAACGTTATTTCAGTAAAAAACATTAAATTTAACGTTATTTCTCAAATTAACGTTAATTATTGACATAACGTTAATGTTAAAATTAACGGTAAAAAAAGTAAGAAATAACGTTGTATTAAAAAATAATGTTAACATTCCCTGCCTTCAGTAGACAGATTCACCCAGGTAATTTAAGTGTACTCTTAAGTAGATTAAAGCACCCAGTGACCCAGGTTAAAGCAACCTTATCATCACCAGCCTATTCATGTCTCAACTGCTGGGGCATAGGCAATAGGCCAGAAGAACAAATAATATCGGTGAAAAAGTGAAGTTCGCTAATATTTGTAGTGATTACTAGTAAAAAAAAAACAGGTGCAAGCAATTTTCGACCTTATTAACATTTATCAAAATAACAGTTTTTAATGAAACAACAAAGTTAGCGAACGAAAATATGGAGAAAAAAACAACCGAATTTCAAAGTTAATAAGGTCGAATATCACTTGCATTTGTTTTTAGTGACACATTACTAAACAATGTTTTTCTACCTTTGCTTGTTTTCTCGACATTCATTTTTTTCGTGCAATGTTGCAGCAGTCTACGGTACTTAGTTTTCTTCTTCAACTTCCGATATAAGTAAAATCATTGCAAAATCTAAGTCAACCATTTTATTACAAATTATACGATAGGTATATATTTTTTATTTTATACGAGTATTATCACAATTCTATTCAAGTGGCAACTGATGTTCAAAACGTAGCAAGGTAAACACGCGCAAATGCGCGCGCATTCGCGCGACTCGTGCTCTGTATGGCTTAAATGATTTTAATATGATACGTCAATCCAAGTTGGCTCCGAATTGAAGCGCATCGAAGCGCTTCCATTCGGAGCCAAATTGAATTGACCCTTATGGTTCCGTTTTTTTCCGGATGTTTGAAACCCTAAAAATCACAATTGTTGGACATTAGACATTATTATCTTTAAATTCTCAATACTAACTCGGTAACTGGACTAGAAAAATAAAATTGGTACAATTTATTGATGAGTATTTATTTCTTAAAAGTCATTAAAATTAATTACGCATTTGCTTGTACTCGATTGCTGTATCTAAATACCTACCTACCTACTCTATGCATTTACAACAAACTAAATTGATTATTTACACTAAATAAAATTTTACACTTAAATTACCTACTGCGTTTCCAAGTCTTACTCTTTGAGTATCTAAAAGAATCTCAATCAATTGGCGAGAGCGGGGGAACACAGCGCGGCAGCTAAAACGACACAGGTCCTACTCCGACGACGCCTCGCAGGCTACTAAACTACGACGCGGCGAGCGTTTTATTATATATTAATGTTTAAATAAACATAAAGACATTTTTTGAAAAAGTAACCATTGAATGTTCTTCTATATTTCATTACCTTTTTTTCTATATATTATTTGTGCGTAAGAGATTAATAATCTTTAAGTACCATCCAAAAAACAATGAAATTTTTCAATGTCTTTGCATATTTTTATAGTCGAGTGAAGATAAAAAATCGAGTTTTTAACCGTAAATTAATCAAGTTCGTTTATTAAACTACAACATTATATTTTTATCTGCTCAAAATAAATAATGTTTCATTGTTTACCATTGAATCAAAAATAGGTTAATTTTGGATATACTGGCCTTAAATGGTTCCATAGAGTTATTTGATCTCCTCACGAAATAGGATCGATTGGCATAAACAATTTTTTTTTGGTACTTTAGCATTTTTTTTAGTAACGGTAATTTTTTTCATAATCTGTGAAAGCAGTTCAGACTATCTTAAAAAGTTATGGATGGTCTCCTAGGAACGTTTTCCTGTAACTATAACGGTTAAGGTACCTGCCCTTAATGTCATCATCATCATATCAGCCGCACGACACCCACTGCTGGGTATAGGCCTCCCCCAAGGATTTTCACGACGATCGGTCCTACGCTTCCCACATCTAGTGGCTTCCGGCAATCTTCTCCAGATCGTCGGTCCACCTTGTCGGGGGCCTACCCACGGAGCGTCGTCCGGTGCGCGGTCGCCATTCCAGTACCTTTCCGCCCCAACGGCGATCGGTTCTTCTCGCTATCTGTCCAGCCCACTGCTACTTTAGCTGAGCAATCCTTCGAGCGATGTCGGTTACTTTAGTTCGCCTGCGGATCTCCTCATTTCTGATTCGATCACGCATGGAAACGCCGAGCATGGCTCTCTCCATTGCACGCTGGGTGACCTTGAGCCTCCTTATGAGACCCATAGTTAGCGACCACGTTTCACTGCCGTAATTCATCACTGGCAACACACACTGGTCATAAACTTTCGTCTTAAGACACTGAGGTAAATCGGACACGAAGATTTTTCGGAGCTTCCCGAATGCTGCCCATCCGAGTTGGATTCGACGAGAGATCTCCTTCTCAAAGTTGGACCTACCTAACTGGACTGCCTGTCCTAGGTATACTATTAATGGTCAATTGTTGGTCAATTGATGTGCCCTTAATGTACCGTCTCAAAAATCCACCCTGTATTGTATAACTGATTTAAGCTGCCCAAGATGGTATATTTGTCATCTCGGTTAGGATAACAGTCACCTTTTTTAAATAAAGTATACGCCTAATTTTAAATGTTTTGTGTGCCGTAAGGTTGTCGGCGTTGTCGCCCAAATAGTAATTTGATCGCCCGTTCTGAATAACTAGTTACTCAATTTGTATTTTAAAGTCACCCATTTTCAACATTTATAGTCGCCCTCAGTCCGTCGCTCACTTAGTATTTCAGCACACTATATTTAGTATTTTTGATAACCAAAATGGGAATTTATTGTTACCCGATTAAATACTACCCTTTAAAAATAGGATTGTGAATGTTAAAATCTTACGGCAATCATTTCGGCAAATAAAAAATCATACTTGGGGCTGTATGAGGGATGGGGTGTGATGGAGTGGCGCAATATTTCACCCCAAAAATTTATGAAAAGTAGATAGTTGCAGCAGCTATGACAGAAAAGCATTTCGCAAGAGATCCATAGATCTAGATCGTTAGATGTGACCCTAACATAGTATGAGCTCACCGAAATGTGTCAACATTCAAATGAGTGAGCCTCACTTCTTTGCTATTAGTGTTGGTTTGAACACGGTGTCAATCACTTCTATATTTTTAAAGAAAAAACCACAAGAAAACTGTCTTGTGCCTTTCATCTGTGCACCAATAATTCTAGGAATACAATTATAGCAAAATCGTGTAACATATCACGCGTAAGTATTTAGATTTAAATTATTATCGAAATTTATTTTCCTTCCGTTGTCAATTCCGATGGACGCAAACAACGCATCACGCATGCGTGCGCCATTTTGATAGATTTGAAATAACCTACAGATTTTCAGTACCAGGGCAGACCTAACGATCTAGACCTATGGAGAGATCCAAATACTAGGTACAAAGAAAAGAAGTCAGTGATATTCACCGCGAAGATTAATGAATTTAGCCGCTTTTAATAAAAAATATTTCGTAAAAATGCTATCTGGCTAATAATTTTCAGAAGAGCCTATTAGGTATTAACTCTGCCGAACTGCCTTGCACCGCTCCCATTTGGCAGCGGCTAGGACATTAGACATTTTGCATTTTAAGACGTCGCGTTGTAGCCGCCGTCGCGGTCTACGAGAAGTATTTTTACAGTGTAAAAACTGTACCCTTAGCACGAACGAGTTTATCTATGGAAATTTTAATTTCGCTTTACGGCGATAGATGGCACTGTACAAATTTCCCATACAAAATTACCCTATCGAATGTTTTTACGCGCGTTTTTTTTTTCAATAGCTGTTCGTGCTAAGTGTACTGTTGACAATATTAATTCTCTAATCAAAACAAAAGGTAGCAGGAATAAAGTATCGAGTTCCGAGCGTGTCATGAGGTCGGCGCGCGCCGGTTGGAGATACCTAACTGGAGAAAACTCACCATCTATTGTTGACTGCTACTCGCCAATAGATGGCGCTGTTAGCTTTCCAATCGCGATATGGTTGTGTTGTAATGATTTGGATATTCGTGCACTTTTTCACTGCTATGCTACGATCAATCAAACAACTTACTTAGGTTACTTAGGTAACTAAGTGAAGTTCGAATCATTATCATTAAATTTTTGCAGGGCTGTGTGAAACTGTTCAGCAGCCTAAGTTGAGTTTAAAATAAAAAGATACTTTCGTTTCGAATTTAAGTACTTCCACAGGTACCGGCCCATCTTCGCATCATAACTCACGAAGAAAAGACTAAATATTATTTAATATTATCCTTACTAATCCTAATATGAAAGTTTGTGGGTTTAGATGTTTGGATGTTTGTTCCTCAATCATGCAAATACTACTGAATGGATTTGGTTGAAATTTGGCACACGACAGTAGATTAAAACATAGAATACTTTTTATCCCGATATTCCCACGGGAACGGGAACCACGCGGGTGAAACCGCGGGCGGCCGCTAGTATTATAAATGCGAAAGTCTGTTTGTTTGTTTGTTTGTTACGCCTTCACGTCTTAACTACTGAACCGATCATCATGAAATTTTTGCATACACACACGTTGTCAGGGGTACAGAGAAAGACATGGGGTACCTTTCATCCCGAAAAAAAGTATTGTTCCCGAGGGATAGCAAAAAAACTTTCCACGCAGACGAAGTCGCGGGCGGCCGCTAGTATTATATAATACTAGTGCTCTATTATATAATACTAGAGCTCCTCTTGTGACCGACCAATAGCGCGCGCCCCTCTCCGCTACTACGCATGCCCAAAATACGCGTTTCGCGAAATCCCCACCCGATTTCAAGATATATGCCTCGTTTTCGCCAAGCATCGGTACAATTCATCGTACATTGCCGGTTTTGTAACAAAAAGAGATTCTTTCAAAAGCATCAATGTACGATAAATCGTGCTGATGCTTGGCGAATATGTAGTGCCGGCATAAAATTGACATGATGCTGCTACACGCTACACGTCTGGGTCCTATTCTCGTCACTGCATACGGGGACAGACATATTACCACAGAATACATGATATTACTCTAAAACAATGAAAATATGTCGATGAGAATGACGGCATTCAAAACACTCTTGAATTTACGCGGGAGAAGGAGCAGCGCAGAGCGAAGGTGACAGATTTCATTTTATAAGTTTATGATACCTAGAGTAAGTTATATTTTAGAAAAAACCGGAGATATTACTGTGCCCCGGGAGCTCGGGAGGTTTACCATTATTACCGGAGTCTCCCGGGATTTCCGGGAGGGTTGGCAACCCTACCGTACTGTACCAACTAAACCAAACATACTAACTAGTTTAAATGTAGGCTGTTAAATTTTACCGCTACTTCATAGTAGTTAGTATTATTTTAAGCTGTGGTTTGATCGATCTATGGAAAATTTAATTTCGCTTTACGGCGATAGATGTCACTATTAAAAAGAAAATTGTACCTATATAATTTTCCCATACAAAATTACTCTACCGAATGTTTTTACGCGCATTATTTTTTTCGATAGCCGTTCGTGCTAAGGGTATAAAGAGCTTGTGGAGGGTATCTTTCATTTTTCAAGAAAAAAAAATACTGTTGCCGTTCGTTCACGCAGATGAAGTACCATACCATATTTCAAAGCGCCTTACGCATGGCGATTAGTGCCCTCACAGTGGCGCACAGCAAAAAGTGGACACTTTTTGCTCTTTTACCTACAACGAACTATATTTTACAAAGGTTATTGTTTGTAAATAAACTATAGAACCTTAGCTTTAATCGGTAGGTGTAATTTTTCGATACGTTATGTAGGTACTTAGCGAGCAATAATTAGTTATTTATGCTACTGTACTATAACGAGGGGTATTAAAACGGGTACGTATCAGAATGTCTAAAGTTAGAATGTCTAAACTTAAAATGACAAAGTTCAAAATGTCAAAAATTTTAATGTCTAACGATTAAAATGTAAAAAGTTCAAAATGTCAAAAACGAAAATGTCAAACGGTCAGATAGTCCTAAACTAAAATGTCTAAGTTCAAATGACCAAAACATAAAATGTCTAATAGTCCAAATACATATAATGACGTATAGAATTTACTTATTTTCTTTCATTTAGGTATCTTTTTAATTAGGTTAAATAACTGCGTGTTAACCTCTGTGCCTCCGCCGCACATCAACATAGCCGCGCCACTCAATTATTCAGTAGCCGGCGAACAAAACCCACCAATTGACTTTGAAATAGATGCTTTTTTCTGGCGCTTCGCCGGCCGCTGCCGCGGCACGCTCGCTTCGCTCGCTCGGCTCGCGCGCTGGGTTCATGTCAACCTAACATGCTCGTCGTTTCGCTCCTCGCACCTATCTCGTGACCTGCGGTCTACGGTTTCTAAGTCCCAGTAGACTAGTTTAGACTCGTTTCCGACAGCAAAATTTGCTGTAAAGCATTTTACACCCATTTTTTTATTTTTTCTTATTTTTATTAGGGAAACAAACAATATTTTAATACATATGGATTAAAAACATCCATGATATTTATCTAAACCCATCATATGTATCCTTTATAAAGGTTTTGACTTTGACTTTGTCTTTGACGTTGACTTTCCTCTCCCTCCTCGTCATTATGTCTTCCGCAAGAGTGTTATATATAATGTTGTACTAAATTTCATAATGCAACGCTCGCGCGTGGGCGCGCGGCGCTGCAGGACCAGCTCTCGCTCGGGATACTGTAATGATGGCAGTAAGATAACTGTTTCAGAACCTCTTACAGAGGATTTAAAGCATGGGTGCATAATACCTAGTTATGTATAGTTTCATACACTACTTTATCTACCTCTCATACAATTTGTAATTGAACCTACAAAATAAAATATCAATGATAAAAAGGATAAGTAGATTCTCGGTAGGTAGGCAGTACTTACCTAAATAGGTTAAGTAAGAAGTTTTTTCATCGCCGCGTCTATATCGGGTGGAGTCAAATTTTCACTCACTACTATCAGACATTTTAAAGCAAAAGTAAAAATTAAAATCTAAAAATGGCGCGTATTCAATTCAATTAGAAAAATAAATAATGAGATAAGTGCATTCCAAAAGACTAATCGCTACGCTAAGTCATCGATCACCATAGAATACATTTTAATCATGGAAAGCAAGAAGCTTGATGGAAAGCCTTGGAAAATATGTGGGAACATCGTTGTTTTTAGGGTTCCGTACCCAAAGGGTAAAAAAGGACCCTATTACTAAGCCTCCGCTGTCCGTCTGTCTGTCTGTCTGTCTGCCTGTCTGTCTGTCTGTCTGTCTGTCTGTCTGTCTGTCTGTCACCAGGCTGTACCTCATGAATCATGATAGCTAGATAGCTGAAATTTTCACAGATGATGTATTTCTGTTGCCGCTACAACAACAAATACTAAAAACAGAATAAAATAAATATTTAAGGGGGGCTCTCATACAACAAACGTGTTTTTTTTTGCCGTTTTTTGCTCGATATTAATAACGACAACAGGTAGACAGTTGAAATTTTCACAGATGATGTATTTCTAATGCCGCTATAATAATAAATACTAAAATCAGAATAAAATAAATATTTAAGGGGGGTTTTTTGGTACGGAACCCTTCGTGCGCGACTCCGACTCGCACTTGGCCGGTTTTTTTTAATATCACGGCACTGCCTTCTTCTTGGATTTGCCCTGTATCGTAATGAGATTTTATTTAAAGTTGAATTAGGAATGAATAGTAATTTGAACAGGGATTCGAATTTCAAAATTTCGAATGGCTTTTGTACCTGCCAATGGGGATGCAAACTGAGGAACTAACCACAAGCGTTTGTACTAAAATCGTTTGATTGGTTGTTTCAAATATCAAATGTCATTCGTGACAAATTTTAACCAATCAAAGTATTTATAGCGGTTAGATCGCCGCTGGCGCCATCTGCGATAAGCTTTGCACCGAAACAAGAGGTTTCCTAAACAAGAGGGTCGCCTACAGTCGGAAGCGAGAGATGCCGATGAAGCAGTGTCAGAAATGAAATGAAATGAAATTAACGAACCAGCAGCTGGTGTCACACATTTGCGTGCTGTTTGGATTAGTTTTTTTTATTATTTTAATTTTCTTTATTAGACACATAACAGAATACAGCCATGAAAGCAAATGATTACAAATTGTACAATGTCCAAGTACTAGACTGAACTCCAACAACATGCATCCTTTAATAAACAATATTATTCTGTGATTGAGAAAGAAACATAGGTACTTAAAATAGTTTAGTTTAATAGTTTATAGTTCGTGAAACGCTAGAATATTCTTGACCGAAGATGCGAACAACACAATTCCGATGTAAGATGGATGAGACAGACAAGTGATGGGGCACACTCACATACATAGTAACTAACTTCACAGCCGCCATTTTAGTTTGGAACGCACTATTATCATCATCATATCAGCCGCACGACACCCACTGCTGGATATAGGTCTCCCCCAAAGATCTCCACGACGCTCGGTCCTGCTTGGCAACAGAAATACATCATCTGTGAAAATTTCAACAGTCTAGGCATCACGGTTCATGAGATACAGCCTGGTGACAGACAGATAGACAGACAGAGAGACAGACAATACAGACAGACAGACAGACAGACAGACCGACAGACAGACAGACAGGCAGACGGACATCGGACTCTTAGTAATAGGGTCCCGTTTTTACCCTAAAAACGTATGATAATGTCAAAAGCTGTTTATTAAATAGGACAAGTAAGGATAAACTCTTATCCCGTGGATGTCGTACAATACACACATAGGCCCATACGGGATTTTCCGTATGGAATTTTCATACATCGGGATTCCGTTTGTATGTGGCCGGGCTAATTAGAAGCGCCTGGGGCTGTATTATGATCTCTTAATTCCAGTCAGTTTTCTGACTGGCTATCAATCTATCTCTTTTATTTGCTATACAGCGAGAAAGAGATGTCACTATAGCAATTTATAAACCTGGCAATTTTTAAGAGGTTGTAATACCCCCACTGAATATGCTTGCACACGACGGCACCTCAGACTATCCATCTTGACCTTGAGACCGCCTTTATGCCCTACTTACTATAAGAGCTGTTTTCGCAGTTTAACTGTATAACCTGTCGTGCTGTCGTGTGTACCTAATGTTCGTGTGCGTCCACGGAAATCCGGGATTATTCCAAGCGGCTTACGCCGTCTATATTTTGTGGCCCTTTTGCTGCACACAGACTTTTTAGTGATGTTACGCTCCAATCATGAACTATTATGTCACTGATCGAACCAGGAAGGCGTTATGTCAGAGTTACGAGTGAGCTATGCGACATGTGGTCATAGACACTTCCCTATATCGTGGTGGGTGAGGCTTCTTGTTTGTGGTAGGGCCAAATGCACTAACAGACTTGGTCCAATCAAGCTAAAAAGGCGATTCCCTGATCGATAGCACAGAATAGATATAAGTTCTACCGTACAGAAAGGAAACTCTCCGCCCCGCCCCACAATCAATTACCTCACCCCACTGGCGCCCACCGCGCGAGTTCGTGTGCGGAATCGTGTGTTCATTTAGTCGTGTGTCAACGTTCCGTCCATACAAATTTTTATTTATTGTTATCAAAATAATGTTTATGTATGGGTACCTACTATAGTGTGAATAAACAATGAATTTTAGAGTGTCAACTGTCAGTATATTGTACAAATGAGTAGGTACCTATTGTGACTCTAAAGACTTTATGGCTTTGGAATACAGTGCTCGACTTAACCATCATTATAACCAAAGTTTCTAGGTAAGTACTTACCTACCTTACCAATAAAGACTGCACACGGTAGTCAGTAGCCTTAGACTTCACGCACATAGTTGTGCGTGTGCAAAAACGTCATCTGTGTAGCGTCTGTGTAATAGGCAGTAGAAACGCGGTGCTTGTATGGAGTGACCGGGGTGTGCCGATAGTAGCCCCCTCAGAGATTTTTATTTAAAAAGTTTTTAATAGAAAAGGATTTTAATAAAACTTCTCGTGGAATTTTTAGGGCCCATAATCTAGTATTTTTAGAAGGTATCACTACATTCCCTCGTCATTCGTAGAAGTAGATAGCAAATGTGTCAAAAACGACCACTTTTAGTAGTTTTGCTGTCTACTTCTAGCAGTGACTACGAGGGAATGTAATGATACCGTCTAAAAATACTAGACTATGGGCCCTAAAAATTCTACGAGAAGTTTTATTAAGATTGTGTATTAGAATTACCCTGCGTGATCGAATCAGAAACGAGGAGATCCGCGGGAGAACTAAAGTAACCGACATCGCTCGAAGGATTGCTCAGCTGAAGTGGCAATGGGTAGGACACAGCGAAAAAACCTGATAGCCGTTGGGGCGGAAAGGTTCTGGAATGGCGACCGCGGACCGGACGACGCTCCGTGTGTAGGACAAGGTGGACCGACGATCTGGTGAAGGTCGCGGGAAGCCACTGGATGCGGGCAGCGCAGGACCTATACCCAGCAGTGGGTGTCGTATGACTGATATGATGATGATGATGATTAGGCGCTGCTTTCGCTCAGGAAAGCGCTTTAACACTAACAAAGTTAAATCTAAAGCTTTTTTATTACACGACTGTCCAAAAAAAACAGAGAGTGTTTTGTTCAAGGTAGGTTCATGTGTTTGTGGGTATGTGAGTTTCTTTATTTCAACCGCCTCTGTGGTGTAGTGATTCGCTCACCCGTGTAAGACGCAGGGGTCCCGGTTTCGATTCTCAGAAGGGTGGAACATTTTGTACCTGATTTGGTTGGTAGTAGGGCTTGTTTCAAGTCCGCCTGGCTCGCTACCACTATCTTACCTGAGTTTGACGACACTTAGAGGTAAGATAGCCAGTTCCTCAATAGTTGAGGATTCCGGGTGTAGTGCGCACTGAACCGTAGTTGATAAAATTAAATAAATAAATTATAACCTCACGAAGTCTTAGAATAACTAAAGAGGCATCCATACCATAAAGTGTGTCCATCAGCCATTTTAATGTCCCCACTGCTGGGGTACAGGCCTTCCTTATGGGTGGATAACGAGGATGGGCCATAACCCACCACGCGGGCCCAATGCGAATTGGTAGGTGTTAACGACTGCTAATGCAGCCGGGACCAACGGCTTAACGTGCCTTCCGAAGCACGGAGGAGCTCAAGATAATTGGTCACCCATCCTATGACCGACCCTTGCGAAAGTTGCTTAACCTCCGCAATCGCTGGGCCAGGCACTAAACCACTGCGCCACCAAGCTCCTACCATAAAGAATACGTCTAATATTAATCACTTTTGATCTACATACACTTTCTATCTTACGTTATAGTGACATAACATTATTATAAAGTTACAATAACTTAAACCTAACAAGCTCCAGATACAACCATGATAAACAAAATCTTCGCACTTAATCCAACTAAAAACAAGTCAAATAAATATATATTTTCACATCAACACACACTTTCGTGCGATACAAAGGCAGTTCCCATACTTTATCTGTTTTTTGTGGGAACTTCAGTGAAACTAAAGTTTTCACCCGGTTTTGCTCTCACGGTCGCGAGATGTAGAAATTATTGCTGTATTGTATTTTTACTTACACTTGGGTCGGATTCAAGGTCGTAGTGATGAAAAAACTAAAGTTATTTTCAATGATGTTAGATCTCGTTTAGAGAATTTTAAGTCCACCTTTGCTAACACTTTTCTAATTGTTGCTGTGTATCACTTTTTAACCGACTTCAAAAATTTTAAAAGGAGGAGGTTGTCTATTCGTCGCGTATATTTTTTTTATACACACATCAACTTTGTCTAGGGATACCAGGTGTTATTTTTATACAAACGAGGTAACTTTGAAGCCTTGGTTTTCTGCCAGGGATGTACTGTGCTGTGATCTGATGACGGCTATCCAGGGAGTGAATGGAGGAGATTCAGATCGCTATACACACCCAACTGATCTGACCAGCATTCTAAAAACGTAATGGACATGTTTAAAAACACCGCGAAAATAGCCCGAAAATGTATAGAAATCCTCAAACTGAGAACTCTGACCCATTCATCTTTTAGAATGCTGATCAGAACAGTTGGGTGTGTATAGCGATCTGGGGGTCTATTACGAAAAGTTTCATGCGATACACGCAGCTGCGTCCGTGCTTCGTTTTGTTTGTTTCCTATTACAAATCACTTTCGTATGCGATATTGCGAAGAAATTGCGTGAGTTTGACAGTTTCTCTCTAGCTTATCCGACATCGTTCGTTTAGTAGTCCATAAACTACGATAGCCAAATTCAAAATGTTTGTTATAACTACAACCAAAGAACTGCGGACGATTATCGTGGCCAAGTGACTGCGTTACGCAATTGCGTACGTTATTTTCGTAATAGGCCCCCTGAATCTACTCCATTCAGTCCTTGGATGGCCATCATCAGATCATAGCACGGTACATCCCTGGCAGAAAACCAAGGCTTCAAAGTTACCTCGTTTGTATGAAAATAACACCTGTATCCCTAGACAAATTTGATATGTATATATGTACACCGATTACTCGAAGAAGGCTGAACCGATTGAAATGATTCAAAACTACAAGTTTTTTTCCCAAGTTTTGACATTTTGAAATCGGTTTAGTAGTTTTCAGAAAATCTTGAAAATACTGTTGTTTTGGATGCCACTTTATATAAAGTCTGACGGATGTTCATTATCCGATTATGAACCGATTTAAATGATTCTTTTTTTGTTTGAAAGAAGATACTTTAAGAATGATACCATATTAATTTCAATGGCATTGACTTTGGATTTTGAAGGTACACAAGGGAACTCCTTAAAATCAAATAGGAACTGTATAGTGATTGAAATATTGAAAGATTTATGACAATCACAAACAAGTTAGGTAGGTACCTATCTAACTTAAAAAAAAAACCGGTCAAGAGCGAGTCGGACTCGCGCACCGAGGGTTCCGTACCATCATAATTGCACCATTGAACCACACTGCAGAGTAGAATAATAAAATTAGTATTGCAGTTTTAGGTCAGCGCCATCTCTTGACCGATAGTGGAACTAATGAAAACTTTTTTAGAAATTTGATAATTTCTAAAAAAGTGTGCTATATTGATACATCGTTTTATTTTTCCTATAATCTTTATATGAACTGCTATCACATAGAATTAATTCAGATTTTTCTCTTTGCAAACTTCGGAGATAAGGGGGGGGGGGGAACGGTTTTTTTTTACATTTTTACAATCGAAAACTATGGGGCCTAAAACAAAATAGTTGGGAAAATGTCACCTCAAACTATTCTAAATTTCAAGTAGATACCATTAGTAGTTCTCGAGATATCCAGCTGTGACAGACAGACAGACAGACAGGCTGAGTCACACCATAAGGGTACCTTTTTTACCATTTTGGTACGGAACCCTAAAAAGTACCTACGAATAAGTGGATCGACTATTACTCGTCAACTTGTGAAGATTACTTTACAGTGATAGTTTTACTTTTAGCTTCATTATATTAAGAATTATATAGAGATAAGTCCACCTTTGCTTACAATTATCATAATGACTTATGTAACAATTATTATCAGTGCAATATAGAATATAATAATAATAAATGTACAACTGTCCTGAATTTTTTCACGTATTCAAAAGTTTCTCTTGCTGCGATTGAAAAAAATATTTATCGTATTTTTCTTTTTGTTTAAATTATTTTTAACTTTTAATTTTTATAAAATTATTTAAATTATAGTTTCATAGTAATACCACAGAACATATAATAGTACTAACGTAATACCTAAGTATAAACTATATTAAATTAAAAACAAATAATTTCCTAATCCTACGATGCCGATGAATAGTGAATTGACCTGACCAATTACTCGATATAGGTCTATAATATCGAGAGATTATTATTGGTCAGTTCAATTCACTATTCATCGGCATAAAAAAGGAGGAGGTTACAAATTGGAAATGAGTTTGGTTGGTGGCAGGGCTTATTTCGAGTCTGCCTGGTTAGCTACCACCATCGTACCCATGTCTGACGCCATAACAACAAATTTTAAAATTGTTGTGTTCCGCAGTTGAGGCTGTAGAGTCGCATCACGTTCCATTTTTAGGGTTCCGTACCAAAATGGTAAAAAAGGAACCCTTATGGTGTGACTCAGTCTGTCTGTCTGTCTGTCTGTCACAGCTGGATATCTCGAGAACTACTAATGATATCAACTTGAAATTTGGAATAGTTTAAGATGACATTTGCCCAACTATTTTGCAAATAAGAAAGAAATAAAAATTTTTTTTTTTTACAACAGGGACTGTAAAGGGGTCTTAAAAATTTGAAGTGGGGCTACTAGGGCATGTGGGGTATCATATGAAAGAGCGCCATTTGCACGTTTTCAATCATTTTTTTTAGGCTGCATAGTTTTCGACTTATGATGAACAATGTAAAAAAAATACCGCCCCCCCCTTATCTCCGAAGTTTGCAAAGAGAAAAATCTGAAATAATTCTATGTGATAGCAGTTTATATAAAGATTACAGGAAAAATAAAACTATGTCTCAATATAACACACTTTTTAAGAAATTATCAAATTTCTAAAAATGGTATGTTCCGCTATCGGTCAAGAGATGGCGCTGAACTAAAACTGCAATACTAATTTTATTATTCTACTCTGCAGTGTGGTTTGATGGTGCAGTTATGATGGTACGGAAAGCCTCGGTGCGCGAGTCCGACTCGCTCTTGACCGGTTTTATTTTTGAAGTGAAAACTTTTTTAGCGGCGTTGTACGCTTTTTTGTAATGGGGAAAAAAGCTAAACTCGCGTCAGCCAGGATCACGTGACCCTGATCGAAAATTCATAAGACGGATGTGACGGATGGAGAGTAGACAGCCGGCGGCGGAAGTATCCCCCTCTCTTTCTACGGGGCGCGGTGAAAATGGCGGCGCGTCATTTCAAGACGTAAACACTTGTATCACCATAGCAACGCGCTTATTTTTTAATTCAATGTCAAAGCTCCAGATTTTCTATCAAGCTATAGACTTTCGTACAATACTGTTCTTTATTCGTAAATTCAAATGCAGAGTAAATTCGTAAGACGGCAATTCGTGCAAAATTATTCTCTAACCATTCCAAAATATCAAAAATGCACAACGTTATTCAAGTTTTCACTTCTGCCGGCATTCCCGGAGTGCAACCCGAATTTTTTGTTTCTTTGTAATGTTTTTTGTCTTTATGTGCAATAAAGTGTCAATTTATAATATTATTATTAATAATAATATCCTATTACAGCAGGACCCCATTTTTATAACGCAATATATTTTTTGTAAGGAATTTTTTTTTTTCCAAAACCCCCGTATGGGGTATCGAATGAAATGTATTTTTGAGCTGATACCTAATATGTACAATATTATGACATTGCAGGCACTTAGTTAAAAAAAAACAGAAAAATAATTCCCAAACATACCAAGTTTGGGCTCTTGCAGGGAGAAAATGGCTGAATGAATTCTTATGAAACATACGCCTAATAACTTGTAATATACTCTTATCTTACATCACGGAATATAATATTGCACCTATTCGGAATTAACTCAAAAAGACCTTTAATTTGATACCCCACACGAGGGGTTTTTAGAAAACAAAAAATCAAATTCCATTGAAAAAAAGATTGTGTTATAACTCCCTCCCATACAAAAATCCAAAATAGCTCCCCTTCTTAAAATGATCTAAGGGTTCAGAAGGTTTACCTTGCCAAAGGATATACCTCGATCATCAAACGCCGTACTTTTTACTGAGCACATCCGACTAAGATCCATATATCTCTTACGAAAAATTCTTTACCTCAGCAGTAAGTCATTAATCACCTTTTAAGAAAGTACCTTGTAAAGGTTTATTCTACTCTATCAAACGCCATAATATGGCTATACTAATAGCTTTGGTAACTTAAAATATTATTTCCTGCTTTTAATCTTTGTTGATTGCTCAAAAGCTTTCTTAATTTGAGGTAACAGTAAAGTTTCGTAAGACGATAAAGTTTGTTGTAATAGAATTACCGTTATACTGCATTTTTATGGATGTCATAGCTTAATATATGCGGCGGTGCATGTGGTGCAACTTAAGGCGAAGATTCGTCGGTAAGAAGTCGTTATTTATTAAAAAAAAAAGTTAATTTATAAAGAAAGAAGTTAGCATACTATATAAAAATTTATAAATTTCGGAAAAGAACATCATCCATGTTGGTCCAAACGTGAAAGTGCTGGCCAAAAAGCAAAAGTGCTTTTTTCTGATAGATTTTGTCCACCTAAGCATTTCTTATTATGGCACCGAAACTGTAGCACCGCTATACTTGAATTTAAATAAGTTCAAAAAGTCTGGCTTTTCCATACATTTCGGCACAAATTTTAAAAAGTTGGCCTAAAAGCTAATTCTGATAGATTTTGTCCGCCTAAGCATTTCTTATTATGGCACCAAAGCTGTAGCACCGCTGTACTTGATTTTAATTGAGTTCAAAAAATCTGTCGTTTCATACATTTTGACACAAATGTGAAGCGGTGCTGCAGTTTTGGTGCCATAATAAAAAATGCTTAGATGGACAAAATTTATCAGAATAAAGCACTTTTGTCTTTTGGCCGGCTATTTCATGTTTGGACCAAAAATATATGAAACATGGATGATGTCCTTTGATCAAGAAGTTTTCATGGTGTCGCCATCACTAAAATTGAGATTATTTATTTGCCATAAAACATAGTATACAAGTTGTTACAGTATATTATTATACAACGTGTTATAAAATAACTCCTAATGCCGAAATGGTAGACCATCAAACTGAACAACTTTTACTATGGGACCAACTTTAAAATCGCGAAAAAAATCTGCTGTTTTGTTTTTGAACATTTTGATATTTTCGTTACAACGTTTTTGCAATTTCATAGTTGGTCCCATAGTAAACGTTGTTTAGTTTGATGGTCCTTAGAATAGAATAGTTTATAAAATGGAATAGAAAATATAAAACTTCCTATATAACAATATTGCTATTGATCTCGGAACAATAAAAGTACCTAATTGACACAAAAAGCTCAAAATATTTATTTTGTGTAAAGTACAGTAAATAACGTTGCTAACTGTTGTATTTTTATTTATTTCAAAGTACTTTAGTCAAAACTAAGCTAGGTCATTTTTTCGAACTTAAGGGCCCTATCACATTTTTTCGTCGAAATTTCGATTTTGACGGTTTTTAGCGCTACAACCTAGAGAAACCTTTGGGTCTACTAAATACATTTATATGTGTTCGCGACAAAAAGTAATATGATGATACACTGGAATGTTAAAGGGTTAGAAAGGAAAATTAAAGTTGGTGAACGATTTCTTAGAGTCAACTTTGAACATACACAGAAAGAAAAACAAGTACAAACAACAAATAAAAGTGTGAAATTTGATTTTCGTATGAAGTAAAGATTATTCTAATATAAATTTTACGTAATAATAATTATGTATCTAGGAGAAATTCACAGTTAATTCTGAGCGTTTATAGTATAGTTTTATGGTTTTTGATTGGGATTTTTTTTCACATATTCCATACATAATTTCAAAATTCCGAGGCCGCTATGATCTATTCGACTATATAAGAGATAATATTCAATTTTTTTTATTTCATTTGTTTAGCACAGTAGTTCAATCCATGACCCCAAAAAAGAGGCTTCGCGCATTTTATGAAAATCTTTCTATGCAATTTCGGGTTTAATTATAAAGTTAAGCAAATTTTCAAAAAAGCGAGGCCGCTATGATCTATTCCAATAGCTGTTCTACACTATTCAATAAGTCAAAACTGTTAATGTATTGTTGTTTCTGAGATCGAGAACCCCAAAATTGGCCATTTTACGCAAAAATCACAGTCGAAACGTAATATGCCTCTTAAGATGGGTCTGTTTGAACTCGTCACTGTAGCTATTCTGATTGATTGGTAGCTCTGTAGCTTTGTGTAATTATTTTTCAATTGGAATCGTTTGACAAATAAATAAATACCACTTTCAACCTCGTGAGAACTGTTCACAATCACTATAATTAAAAACAGATAACGACATTTACATTACCTCAATCCTTCCCCTTAAGAAAAGATTTCACTACCATGCGCAGTCGCATGTAACAGCACTAACAAACATACACACGTCTTTTTCACTCATATGGGTTGCTTTATTTCCGTCTCTTTCTTGTGGTCTGTGTCATTGACATTAAAAGTACGTGAATTAGGTTTGCCATACGAAGGAAATACTACAAATGACTATACTTTTACCTGTGACGGAGTCACGCAATCTAAAATCATTGGTATTTCTTTTATGTAAAAAGTATTTTGCTTGTCATGTTTAATTGATTCTAAATTAACTATATTTCTTTTATGGACACTGAATTACAGATTAGTAAATAAATATTTATCATTTGCATAATGTTGTCACTCTTAAAAACTTTCTGGATTTACTTGGAAAAATAGCGAGATAATAGAGAACTGCTTTATTTTCTTGTTTCATGTTATTTTTAGTTTCGGATGACGTTAATGTGGATGTTAATGTGACAGGGTTCCTGCCCATTAGCGATTGGTGGGGATAGTAGATATGGCTCAAAGGGAGTGTAGAACTCAGTTATTGATACCACCCATCCCATGACCGACCCTTGCGAAAGTTGCTTAACTTCCGCAATCGTTGGGCCAGGCGCTAAACCACTGCGCCATCTATCTTCTCTCACATACACACATTAACTTTGTCTAGGGATACTGGTGTTATTTTCATACAAACGAGGTAACTTTGAAGTCTTGGTTTCCTGCCAGGGATGTACTATGGGCAACAGCGTCGCTTAACCAGTTTTCAACAAAATTGGCGTGCGCGCGTATCGCCCCTGCACGAACTAAACGTATGGTTGAGACGGCTCGGCGTGCAGGCGATTTTGACCTTAGCAGTGGTTAAGCGACGCAGTTGCCCATGGTACCGTGCTGTGATCTGATGATGGCCATCCAGGGAGTGAATTGAGGAGATTCAGATCGCTAAACACACCCAACTGATCTGACCAGCATTCTTACGTAAGGGACAAACGTAAAGGGTAAACGTAAAGGACATGTTTAAAAAAACCGCGAAAATAGCATGAAAATGTATGGAAATCCTCAAACTGAGAACTCTGACCCATTAATCTGAATCTCCTCCATTCACACATTTCACTCCCTGGATGGCCATCATCAGATCACAGCACATCCCTGGCAGAAAACCAAGGCTTCACCTAGACCCTAGACAAAGTTGATGTGTATACTTACATCGAAATTGTGTTCTGCCCAGCCTCTCGCACGATGTTCCGAGCTTCCAATATCGCTGAAACGTATTGTACGATGCATTTTTCCTTATGTCATCTGCAAAGTAAGGTCAGCCTGTCAGCTGTTGTTCAAATAACAGCAGTTGTATAATATTACGCGACAGCGTAACGCACACGGAATGTGAAAGCGGGACGGCGGCGGCCGATGTGGTACGGTCAGAAAACAGTTGGTTCAGGAAGTAAATGGATCATAAAATATGAAGCTTTAAAAATTATTGACTTAATTTCATGATAGATGTCGTGTGTAGATTAATGTAGTTTTTGTAATATTTTGTTCTGTATTACCTATTTCTATCCTATTCGGCGTTGGCAAAATAGGTTTTTAATAAGTTTTTATTATTTCGTATAACTCAATTTCAAACCGCCTCTGTGGTTTAGTAGTTCACGACGTAGGGGTCCCGCGTTCGATTCCTAGGAGTGAGGTACAATTTGTACTTGGTTTGGTTGGTGGTAGGACTTATTTCAAGTACTTAGCTACCACCTCCTTACCTTTTTAAATCTGACGGCATAACAACAATTGAAAAATTGAGTTCGGCAGTTAAAGTTAAGATAGCCCATTCCTCAGTGGCGATGATTCCGGGTGTAGTGCGCATACTTACGGTCTCTTCGTCACTTAACATCAAGTGAGGTGAAGGCCAAGTACTATCTCGTAGTGGATAAAAAAGGTACTTTAAGTTATTAACTTTACATATTTTGTTTTTAATCTAATAAATTATCATGAAGAACAGACTACTGACAGAAAATGAAAAAGCGACATAATAGAAACTTCGTTATTAAAAAAAACCGGCCAAGTGCGAGTCGGACTCGCGCACGAAGGGTTCCGTACCAAAAAACGGTAAAAAAATCACGTTTGTTGTATTAAATATTTTTTTTCTGTTTTTAGTATTTGTTGTTATAGCTGCAACAGAAATACATAATCTGTGAAAATTTCAACTGTCTAGCTATCACGGTTCATGAGATACAGCCTGGTGACAGACAGACAGACAGACAGACGGACTGCGGAGTCTTAGTAATAGGGTCCCGTTTTTACCCTTTGGGTACGAAACCCTAAAAAGATCATCCGTCTTTAAATCGCACATAATTTAATATGAAAACCGGACGGACAGAAAAATTATCTTTAATCGGGATACTGTGAAGTTTAATTTTGCCATTATGTCAAACATAATAAGAGAAAAAATGAATAAAAAAAATTAACCGAATCTCTAAAACTCACGTTTCCTCGATGTCGCCGTTTTTGCTGACGTTACTAGTCCACTTAGCGTCCGAGACAAACCTCCAACTATTATGCAATGATTAAATAATAGAGATACAATGTATGCAATGCATTTTAAGTGGGTAAGATAGGTCAAACGGTTTGACCTATATTGATTTTAAAGAGTATTGAAGAAACCTTTTTAGGGTTCCGTACCAAAATGGTAAAAAAGGAACCCTTATGGTGTGACTCAGTCTGTCTGTCTGTCTGTCACAGCCGGATATCTCGAGAACTACTAATGATATCAACTTCAAATTTGTAATAGTTTAAGATGACACTTGCCCAACTATTTTGCAAAAAGAAATAAATAAAAAAATAAATATCTTTTTTACAACAGGGACTGAAAAGGGGTCTTAAAAATTTGAAGTGGGGCAACTAGGACATGTGGGGTATCATATGAAAGAACGCCGTTTGCCTATTTTCAATCAATTTTTCTTTTTTTTGAGGCCGCATAGTTTTTGACTTATGATGAAAAATGTAAAAAATGACCGTTTTTTTATACGCAACGGGATAATGCTTGGCCTTCACCTCACCTGATGTTAAGTGACGATAAGGCCGAAGGTGGAAGCGCACTACACCCGGAATCCTCATCACTGAGGATGAGGAACTGGCTATCTTACCTCTTACTGCCGGAACACAACAAATTTTAAATTGTTGTTATGGCGTCAGACTTAGGTAAGATGGTGGTAGCCCACCAGGCGGACTTGAAATAAGCCCTACCACCAACCAAACCGAGTACAAATGAACTTCCCTCCTGGGAATCGAACACGGGACCCCTGCGTCTTACACGAGTGGGCGAACCACTAGATTACAAGGCGGTTAAAAAGATTAACCACATTTAAGTGGTTTTTACTGATTGTATGTAGCGTCCAAGAAAACAAGGTCTGGCATTCCGGGAGTGAACTTGCTTACGTCACTAGCCAGTTGCGCGACTTTATAGTAACAAGCAAAGAATGAAGGATTCACACTCATTATAAAACTAGTGGCTCCGTGAGCTGTAGACCTCGCGATAAAATAAAATAAAATGTCGCCATGAAGTTTTCAAAACACACAGTAAGTACGTGAGTATTCGCAGCTAGATGGTGCTTCTAATTTTGATCATTTTTCAAAATGGGTGAATATTTTTGTTATAAATTTGGAAAACTTGGCTTGACTTAACAGTTATATATAATTATCGAACCTACTCACAAAATTTCACCAGAATCGGTTGAGAAATGCGACCTGGGGCCGTACCGGCTAACGAATCGATTATCGAAAAGTCTGCTGGGTTCCAACTTAAAACAGAAAAATCAAAGTAAGGAATTTCGTCTTGTACTTTCTGTTGACGTAATTTGGAAGATAACGATGTTCGTGTGACATCATGAATTGGGGTTCGCCATTTTGGCCCAATTGGGGCTCGATTTATCTGTTTTAATTTGAAACCCAGCAGACTTTTCGATAATCGATTCGTTAGCCGGTACGGCCCCTGTAGAGGAGATCAAACAGCCGGAAAGCTGGACTGAAATATGGTTTTTTACGTATCTCCGTCATTTCAATAAATTTCTAAAAACTGTCTTGGCAAAAATATTTTATTCACTTCTCAAGCTTACGCGCTCACTAGACATGAAATAAAACACTTTTTAACGGATACTAGCGCGGTTTTATTGAAAGTATACTTTGGTATTTAGTTGGTATTTGGTATGATTTTTGGTTTTCCCGACGTTTCGGCACCTTTGCAGCTGCCGTGGTCACGGGGGACCGGGGGACCCCGTTTTATATTTATCAAACCTGTTAACAAAATTTCACCGGGATCGGTTGAGAAATACGACCTGTAGAGGAGAACAGACAGCGCCGGAAATCCGGACTGAAATATGTTTTTTTACACTATCTCCGCCATTTAAATAACAATTGAAAAACTGGCTTGACAAAAAAAATCCATACAATTTTCAAACCTGCTTACAAAATTTCACGAGAATCGGTTGAGAAATGCGACCTGTAGAGGAAAACAGACAGCATTGGAGAGCCGGACTGAAATATGTATTTTTAACATTTCTCAGTCATTTTGAACTGGCGTGACAAAAATATTCTATACTAGCGGCCGCCCGCGACTTCGTCTGCGTGGAAAGTTTTTTGCTATCCCTCAGGAACAACCAATTTTACGGGATGAAAGGTACTCTATGTCCTTCTCTGTACCTCTGACAACGTGTATGCAAAATTTCATGATGATCGGTTTAGTAGTTACGACGTGAAGGCGTAACAAACAAACAAATAAACAAACAAACAAACAAACGGACTTTCGCATTTATAATAGTAGTAAGGATTATTTTTGAACCTGTTCACAAAATTTCACGAGAATCGGTTGAGAAATGCGACCTGTAGAGGAGAACAGACAGCGCTGGAAAACCGGACTGAAATCTGTTTTTTAACACATCTCTGCCATTTTGAAAAAATTCAAAAAAACTTGCATAACAAAAAAAAATAAGTATTACATTTTTAAACCAGCTTCTCAATTTTCACGAGAATCGGTTGAAAAATGCTATCTGTATCTATATCTAAACAGGCATAGCTGGAAAGCGGACTGAAATCTGTTTTTTTAACATATCTCCGCCATTTTGAAAAATTTCAAAAAACTGGCTTGACAAAAAAAATCTATATAATTTTTGAACCTGCTCACAAAATTTCACTAGAATAGGTTGAGAAATGCGACCTCTAGGCTGGAACAGACAGCTGGACATACGAAATTATTTTTGCCCAAGCTGAAGCAGAGACGCTTCGCTCGCACTTCGTGCTCGCTCGGTCAATTATTATAGTGCATTTTAATTGTGATTTGTTTTTCTTAGCAAACGAAATAGAGGCCCTAACGCGCTAATTTTAACGATAAAACCAAAACTAAATCGTGTTTAATTTACAGCACAATAATCGCTTTAGTTTTGTTAAATTGTTGAAAGCGATTTCTAGGGTAAAGAGCCCAGAATGCCAATCTTGAACCATTCTAATGAGAATTCTAAAGCTAAACCAAAGATTTTTAGGTAAATATAAACTAAATGACAACGCATGTGTAACGTTTGGTTTTATCATTCAGAATTATTGCGATGAATGAACGTAATATTCAATACCGATACAGGGTAACCAAGTATTACCCACGTGACTTCTTCTGTCTCGGAATGCTTTACTTGGCGAAATATATTATTGTGCCATAGTTTTTACCAGCTATTCATCGCTATCCAACTATTGTGCAAATAACTATGCAATTTTTATTTGCTTGCACTTCGAGGGAGACCTTGCGACTGACGGTTGTACACACGAGAGCACGTCAGATTATACAGTTAAACTGCGAAAACAGCTTTTATTACGTAGGGCATAAAGGCGTCCTTAAGGTCAACATGTATAATAGTCTGAGGTGCCGTCGTGTTTACAAGGACAGTGAAAGAAGGCATTGATGATTGATACGAACCTCACCTTCCAAATTCAAAAACATGGGATTGGGCCCCAGTGGTGGGTTATAGGACACTCTTCTTATCCACCCATGTGCCCCAACGGTGGGGATCGTTGGAAATGATAAACATGATCATATTAAAAACATGTAAGAAAAGAATATCCACTCTATTTCCTATAAATGTTGTCATCAAAAAGTGTTTTATTTGTTGGCTCTTTTTGTATTAACTTGGGGTTTATTATTTTGGCTGTTTTAAGATTTTTTACTTTGACGTTCCAGCACTTTTTTAGGACGTAGTGTTCGATTTAGTTCCATGACAAATTATAATTTGTAATAATATTGCAATTTAAGTTTACCATAAATAAATGAGTTTTGTCAAATCGACACTAATGTAGAGTTGCAGACTTGCTTTTTTAGGGTTCCGTACCCAAAGGGTAAAAACTGGACCCTATCACTAAGACTCCGCTGTCCGTCTGTCGGTCTGTCTGTCTGTCACCAGGCTGTATCTCATGAACCGTGATAGCTAGACAGTTGAAATTTTTACAGATGATGTATTTCTGTTGCCGCTATAACAACAAATACTAAAAACAGAATAAAAATAATATTTAAGGGAGGCTCCCATACAACAAACGTAATTTTTTTCCGTTTTTTGGTACGGAACCCTTCGTGCGCGAGTCCGACTCGCACTTGGCCGGTTTTTTTTATAGAGTCGACTAAAATATTTGCCTATATTCAAGTAAGTATTACCTATTGCGAAAATTGTTTAACACAACAAAGTTACTGCACGAATATATGAATTATAATGTAATATTCTATCATTCTATTGTTAAACCCAGCAGATGACATACTTCAACCATCTTCAATCTTTAAACAGAATTTTACGCTTTATTTCTTAACACAGAAATACGAAAGTTGCTTGATAACTACATGGACATACAACCACATTAAGAAAGCCTTAAATGAAACAGTTGCGTACAGTATAGACTTTCGTTGCATGAATGTAATTGGTTATAGGATGTGACGTGATGTGTCATATTCATATTATGACAATGCTGGAACGGGTATTGTGACATCATGAGATCTCCATGGTTGGGTGACTTGCTATCTCTGAGGTCTTAGGTTCAAATGTCAGACGGAGAATGCAGATTATCTAGACAATAAGAACAAATCCATAGACTCGCACTAAGCGTTTTGCTTCAAATTTTTTTATACGTACCGCTAGAGAGTGGAACTCCTTGCCTGAGTCTGTTTCCCGATAGGTACAATCTGGGGGCCTTCAAGCCGCGAGTGAATAGGTATCTTCTAGGCAAGCGCGTTTCAACGTAGGTCGCATCATCGCTTACCATCAGGCGTGATAGCGGGCAAGCGGTTGCCTATCTATCACAATTGTTGTGGGTGGATGTAGTATATAATTGTTTCGAATTTCTATAAGTACTTAAATGCATGGACTTCAGTCTAATGTTTGCGACGCAACTTATTTGTAAGATAAGATGTTTTATGATGCTAAGAATTAGATGATTATAATGCAATCAGACTTTTTTCATATTTAGAGCAATTTGCAATCGAGCTAGGATTGTTCATATCAGTCAATTCGTGACCAGTGAAATCTATGCCATTATTCGTGATCGTCCTAAAGAAATTGGGATTTTTGCAATAATCTTTGAAATAAGTACCTCAGTAGTTTACGAAAATCTGTATAACATTTAATGCTTACTTAGAAATTATCGTAGAATCATTGCAAAGGTCTTAAATTTGCAGTTATTCTACATCATAAGTATCATACAATTAACAGAAAAAATAATTTTAAAAATATTAAAAATACGACTGCCCTGCCAAAAACGAACTAAAAAGTTAAACAACAAGTGTCATTGCAGTCGGCGGACCTTATTATGGAACAATTTTTGATGAAAGAGGTCCCCCGACTGCAATGTCACTTGTTGTTTAACTTTTGAGTTCGTTTTTGGCAGGGCAGTCGTGTTTTTAATATTTTTTAAATTTATTTATTTTTATTTCACACATTTTAGTGACATATTATATAGTTTTGGAATGTGCTCATCAAGGCCTTTCATTTGATGCCCATATTGTAATAATAGAAGGAAGGATTTGTTTTTTCACATTTGAAAATTGCGTCGTACAGTCGCCATATATATTTTTTCTAAAAAAATATAGCCAGTGTCACTTGGGATGCTGTAAGAATTCTAACGATACCCCATTTATCCAAATCAGTTCAGGCATTTAGAAGTTATGGTGGAATAAAGAAGCTCACATACCCACATACATGAACCCTGAACACATATACACTCTTTTTGCTTGTAAAAAAAATTGACAACGAGATATACGATACGATACGAGAAAGCTAGATTTTAACTATTAGATTTCATTTTTGTATTTATTAACTAGATTTGTTAATTTTTTTCATATTGAAAATCTTAACTAAGTGATGTCTACGTATAGTGTGTTTTTAATAGAATTAGAAATAACATTAGTTAAGGAAAATATTTGCAAATAAACCAAAAGACTAACTCAACATTTCATTTTCATACTTCATAACTTTATTACGTTTCCTCTTCGTATTTATTTTATAATCTACATTTCTAAAACTCGGTTTGGTTATGGTATCACTTATTACATAGATATATAGAAGTAAAAGATCACTAAAGCTAGGGTGTCCTAGGATGACGGCGTAGAACGATGTCTATGTAAACAATACGGTGCGCCGTTCTGTTTATAGACAATGTTCTACGCCGCTAAATTACGGCCGTAATATGACGGGACCACGGTTATCCTAGGAAACCCTAGTTTAATATCCAAACAAAATTGCGGCCCGATTGTGGAACGAAATGGGATTTCATATTATGAACATTTGGAATTCTCAAGTACACACGACAGAACATTAGGCTAACTAAGTGAACTGCGAAAACAGCTTTTACTACGTAAAGGCATAAAGACAGTCTCAAGGTTAGCATGTATAGTCCGACGTGCTGTCGTGTGTACGTATTGGAATCCCTTTTTCTTCCAATTATATAACGTGTAACAGAATTAATGGCTAAACCAGAATATGGTAGATATAGACCATCTAACTGAACAACTTTTAATACAAGACCACTTCCGAAATCGCGAAAAAAATCAGTCAATCACGTCAATCATATAAATCTGAATTGTGTCATTTTCGATCGTAATTTCATACCTGATTGTTGTTTAAATTATTCCATTGTCTATTTTTCTTTTTAAGTAGTGATTACAACTTTTTCTAAAGATTTTAAAAATGTTTATGATAGCACATGTCGTGACTGCCTTTAATTAAGACAGCACGTAACTTTAAGATTTACTTGTACTTTTAAAATTGTCATAGTGTGTGTTTTGTTGGCGGTCCTTATAAATAAAATAAAATAAAAATTAATAACGAAAATATAAAAATGTATAAAACAGCTGATTTTTATTCGCGAATTCAGAGTTGGTTTGTTCAATTTGATGGTCCCTGTCTAATATTTCTGGTTTAGTCATTAGTTCTGTTAAATGTTGGATATTGGGCACGGTGCTATATAGATTCTTACTTCTAAATATCTAAGACTTTTCATAGACTAATTATTTATCTATCTGTACATATCTACTCTTTTCACCAACTGTTTTTTTTTCTCTAATTCAAACAGATGCCAACGATCAACATCGAGCTCGGGATAAAAGCACACATCTCGTAAAACCAATGTTTATACAAACCGACTTAAGACTAGCACGTAACGACTTTTTCCCAAACATCACAGCGACAATATTGCCAGAGTTCAAACCAATATCAGACGAACAGATGGCGAGAGTGACAAAAATATTAAAAGATATATCAAAAAGGAAGAGAAATGGACGCCTATTAGACAGTACAGTGCAAGAGAGCGAACTTAAAGCGAACGTTTTGGATAAGGTTACGCAAAAAGAGGATAGAAATGATGAAAAGAAGTGCCCGCAAGGAGGCACATGCGAATTCTTTTTTTATTGCTGGATGGTCGGTGGTTTGCTAGAAGGGTCGTGTGGCGGATTACTCAAAGGATGTTGCCACAGAGTAGCGAAAGCTGGTTTACTTGGTGTTCAAGACTCGAATAGCATTGAATACGGGCTAACAGACGGCTTCAGTTATGGCCCAGTTATAAACGACGAAAGTAAGTGAACACAAGAATTATGTCGTACTATCACACCGTTGCGTAATTTGGACAGTTGTAAAAAGTAAATTGCACATTAAAAATGTTACAGACAATTTAGAGGCGTGATGGTTTGCGGAAGCACTTTTTTAGTGATAAGATGTTCGTTGCAAAGATAATTGTTTGTTAAAACGAGTAAGTTTTGAAAGTTGTTCGTATTTTAGAAGTAGTGCTAGTAACTTTTTAGGCACATATTAATGTAGTATTTAGGTTGTTTATTTTATAGCACCTTTTTATAGAGGATTTCTAGTTTTCACAATACTTGAAATGAAATTTGATTGAATCATAATGATTGACGTCTCCTTTTTTCAAATAAACGTATTTTAATATTAATTGTATTACGTTTCGGTGTGATAGACGGAAAAAGAATAAAAAAAACTAATTGAGCTCAGATGTGGTCGGATGGCAAGACATAGCTAGACATAAATAAATAGAAGATCCAAGATATACATAGCCGTGACTCCACCAGGTATTGATTACTGTATATATGTTGTAGATAATGTATATTATATTTATTTATACCTCTATATGCTCTTTCCTAACTATGTCTTGCTTTCTTACCTTCTAAATAGATCCTAACATACTAACCTTTTTTTAAATTATGTATATCTATGTCATACTTATATGTTTACTTCCAACAGGGTAAAGGTAAGTGTCTTTCACTTGTATATTTTTCATTTCATGCTTTTTTAAATCTTATATCTTACGATCTTTTATATGTGTGTGTCTAAAAGTTGACGTCTGAATTCTTGGATAAATATTGAACATTTAGCATATCCGATGATTTAATAACAAACCAAAATAAATTGATAATAACACAAAAAAATGTCGCCGTTTAAACATAAGTTACTTTTCACTTCTCAAGCTTACGCGCTCACTAGACAGGAAATAAAACAATTTTTAACGGATACTAGCGCGGTTTTATTGAAAGCACTTTGGTAATTAGTTGGTATTTGGTTTGATTTTTGGTTTTCCCGACGTTTCGGCGACTTTGCAGCTGCCGTGGTCACGGGGGACGTTAAATTACTTTACAATAAGTTACTTTGTACTATTATGTATTCTGTACATAAGTGCGGGCATTATTTTTTACCAGCTTCCGCCCGCGACTTCATCTGCATGGTCACTTATCTCTGTCCTTGGGGAAAAGTACTTTTTTCGGGATGAAAGGTACCCTATGTACAAAGAACTGTACCCCTGACAACGTGTGTGTAAAATTTCATGATGATCGGTTGAATAGTTAAGACGTGAAGGTATAACAAACAACCAAACTGACTTTCATATTTTATCGTATTTTAAGTATACACGCTGAAATTTTAATCCTTTGGTTCCCGCGGTGGGGTGGTTCCACTCATGATTACAAGCAACTTTTACTATGGGGCCAACTCTGATATCACGAAAAAAAAATCAGCTGTTCCTTCTATACAAAATTGTTTAAAAAAACAAAAAACCGACTTCAAAAAATCTACCTCTAAAAAGCAAGAAATAATATTAGTAATAATAAAACACGTCTATTGAAGTCGGGTGGGGCTGGTGTACAAATCCCTTTTTTTATTCTAAAAGCCCCACCCGACTTCAATAGACGTGTTTTATTATTACGAATATTATTTCTTGCTTTTTAGAGGTAGATTTTTTGAAGTCGGTTTTTTGTTTTTTTCATAGAAATAGAATGTCAAAGAACAACAATGTCAATAAACAGGTGATCCGAAAACGAATGCATACATTTTATATGAGATACGAAAAAAATTACTTAGATTCATAAAATATGACTATATATGGCAAAGGAAATTAATAAACTATGTTCCATACTGTTTTCTTCGTCGATAAACGAATAAATGTAGAGAAATTTGGTTTAAGAGAAATTTGTGGCAATATCTTATTTACCTGTGAAAAGTGTGATTACTTGGATTGTTTATTTTTGTTACATCACAATTACTTAGAGCACAAGACACCATGGCTCCACGATACCTTTATTTTAAATTCTAATTAAGATTAACAAATATTTTAAACAAAATGTGATTACTCATTTGCTAGGCGGGACGCTAGGGGCTCTTACTGTGCAAAATGTTGGCACATGTCACTTGATCCTCTGTCTCTTTTTTACATAGACCGTGTCCGTATGATGTTAACTTCTCTTTTCCACGCTTTGTTGGTCTTCTTGAGCGCAGCGAAAATTTTTCTATGTCTATGGTTTTTTTAAACAATTTTTTATTTTTTTATTTTTAGTGTAGGTACCTTTTGTATTAGGTAGTGTTGGTATATTATTTAGGTAGAAATTAAAATCGGCTCAGCCAAACGTGAGTTAATCGCGGAGAAACATACATACATGCGGGTCAAACTGAGAACCTCCTTTTTTAAGTCGGTTAAAGAACTACACTTAAGATATCCCTTTTCCAACAAAAAAATAATTATCTTATTCAGTTCATAAACAAAGAAGTTATACGACTGATCATCGAGGTAGTTCACACAAAATCATACTATTTTCGTGCTTTTTTCAAGATTACTTGAAAAGTACTGAACCAATTTCAAAATTTTAAAAAATGGGACCAACTTGGTAGTTTACCTAATGTAATAACGTTTGAATCATTTCAATCGGTTCAGCCGTCTTCGAGTAATCGGTATCCCTCCTTTTGAAGTCGGTAAAAAGCGCAATACCTACTCGACCTTAATGTATGGAACAGCTGTTTTTAGGGTTCCGTACTCAAAGGGTAAGAACGGGACCCTATTACTAAGACTCCGCTGTCCATCTGTCTGTCTGTGTGTCTGTCTGTCACCAGGCTGTATCTCATGAACCGTGATAGCTAGAAAGTTGAAATTTTCACAGGTGGTGTATTTCTGTTGCCACTATAACAACAAATACTAAAAACAGAATAAAATTAATATTAAGGGGGGCTCTCATACAACAAACGTATTTTTTTTGCCGTTTTTTGGTACGGAACCCTTCGTGCGCGAATCCGACTCGCACTTGGCCGGTTTTTTTTCGTGATATCAGAGTTGGCTCCATACCTTGGCCCCATACAGTAAAAGTTGCTTGTAATCATGAGTGGGACCACCCCACTGCGAGAACCAAAGTATTAGTATAAGTATGAGTATATTAAAAGTGGGTATTTGTAACACATATTATTTAATATTATTGCACACAACGCATTGCTATCGGTTTATTTAAGAAAAAAACATATTTTTAGCTATGAATGTCTATTTTATACAGAACCATAAAGGTTTTCCTTATAGTATGATGTTTTTATAGATAAAAACAAGTTGTTATTATGTTTACCGATGAGATCATGTGTTTGCTATCTGATTGCACAACAGACTTTCTCGTGGCAGACAGACGGACAAACGGATACGGTCGGCCAGTCAAATGTCAGCTGATTGTGGGTCATGAGAGTATTATTATGTTAGTATTGGCACAAAATATAAAGTTTACAGATGATTCGCTCGGAACATTACATATCGCGATTTTCCGCTCACGCACACTTATTCATTACATTTATGCAATCTCAGCCAAAACCGGACTATATTTAGATCAGCCATGTCAAACTCAAAATCATTGGTGGGCCAAATGAATATTGACCGTAGAATCAGTGGGTCGCAAAACCTAACTTTCTAGAAAAATATAAATATTTGTTTAGGCCATTTTCTATAATTATAATTTCGCGCGTGTTTTTCATGATGTGGCTCCTTATATCCTATCCCTTTCCCACTCACCTACGCCGAGTGAAAGAAAAAAAAAAAGGTGCACCGTGATCAACGCGACAGTAGCGCCGGAATTGTGCTATTTTGCCGTTCGACGGTGCGAGGAACTCTCTCGATCTGCTTATCAACGAATCATGTCAGCGCAGTGATTTGCGTTGCATCCCGCTTTAAAATATATAAAAAAACCGCAAAATATTGTTACCGCGTCTATACACAGACTTTTATAAACTGTTTAGTGCTCTATTGCTTGTGTGTGGTGTGGAATTAAGCCGGCCGGCAGTGAAAGAACTAAATTGCCTGTCCATCCGAGGTATTGGGTGTGAGACGCTAAGTACGGCGTTTCCTGAAGAAGAAACTGATGCAGAACATGCGTTGGTGAGTCCTATTGTCTTTTCCACTACCTTCAAAGGCTCCACATCATATATTCTCAACCGCCCCGCTTCGCAAACCTATACAGTCCACGGAAACCGCCATACCATTTCGTTGGTCACTTCGAGCCATATTGTCGACCATTTCTGGTCAGATTTCGAACCGAAAATAGGGACCTTCCCTTCGCGTTCTCATTATATTACACGTATTCAACCCGCTTTTCATACTTACACGTATCTAACCCGCTTAGTTCATACTTATTTGGTGCTAAACTCCGATAGTTTGCACGTAAAATCAACCCGCCATCTTGTAGGTATTGTAATTACACGTCGATCGCAACGCACTGCGTTGATCACGTTTCCCGCCTTTTCTCGCGCCGCTTATTATTTACCTATTTAGGTGTTCATTTATTTCCAAATACTTAATTATTTTGTTGTTTTCACACGCTAATCGTGATAAAAAAAAGTAGAAGTTTACTGCTTTATACATAGGTACTTACCTATTTTACGTCGCATTCTACCATACTTACTCATTAAATCTACCTACCTATAGGCGTGCTATAGGTGTATTTACGCAATTATATTCTGGTATTTATTTACCTATCTAAATCACAGGATTTCAGTATTAGTGGGCATTCTATACGTCTGTCGTGTATACCTACATAATAAAAACCGCTTTCGTTTACTTACTTACCTAAGTTACTTACTTACGGTACACATTTTTTCCTTACCTGTGCATCATTTTGTTCACCATGGCAGCTAAAATAGCAATATTACAAGCTAAAAACAATGCAATTTTCGCTCGTTTAACTAGTCTCAATGATTTAACAAAAAAAATATCTTTGTCTACCGCCGATCGTCGTTCCACAGAAACGTTCATGGCAGAAACCGAAACGCTGTCGGTCATACGTCAAGAATTCATTTGCAATCTAGACTCCATTAATGAGCTAGGATTTGTCGACAACCCAAAGTTTGTACCTAATTATGAAGCTCTCAACGCATTTGAAGATATTTACGCTAGAATACAAAGAGTGCGTTCCCGTATCATCGAGCATTCGTCTCAGCAAAGCGCGCGCTCGTGCGAAAATAAAGCTCCGCTTTCACCACTCAAAATTAAATTGCCGCCGATAACCATTGCTTCGTTTGATGGAAAAATGGATAGTTGGCCCATATTTTATGAGTCGTTTAAAACTAATATACATTTGAATGAATCGTTAACGGATGCTCAAAGAATGCAATATTTAACCGGGAAATTAACCGGTCCCGCCTTAAAAATAATCGCTGGCATCATTCCATCAGGCGAAAATTACGCATCTATTTGGGAAAGTTTAGTTAAAAAATACCAAGATAAGAGAGCTTTAGGGTGTCATTACATGTCTATACTTTTTAATATCAAACCCGCAACGAATAATTTCTCGTCTTTAAATACTTTTGTTGAAACTTTCGACGCCGCTGTTTCCGCTTTGGAGCAATTAAAATTTGACGATTTAAAAGATTTCATTTTATTAAATATTGCAATGCGTAAAATCGATTCTGCCACCGCACATGCCTTTGAATCTTTTATCAGAGACAAGGAAATTCCTTCTTATAAGGATTTCATAGAATTCACAAAGAGTCAAGTTAAAATATTAGATCGTACTTCGTCATCGCAATCAAACCGCTCAGTGCAACCGCACCTTAACAATGCGAAACCTATCCGCGCGCGCGACACCTATCAGTCGCAGACGTTTTTTACAAGTAACGGCAAGGGTGTTGAGTCTTGTATGATGTGTAATAAGTCTGATCATCAGCAGTTATACAAATGTCCCGCATTTAAATCGCTTCCCGCCAAGGGTCGTTTCGATTTCGTTAAATCCAAACGAGGATGTATAAATTGTCTTAGTTTATCTCGTCGTTTCGATTTCGTTAAATCCAAACGAGGATGTATAAATTGTCTTAGTTTATCTCATACCGCTTCGCATTGTAACTCCACTTTTACGTGCAAATCTTGTAAAAGGGCCCATCACAGCCTGTTACATTTGGAGGGTAATAACACGCCATCTTGGCAACGACAACCATCGACAGCGAACCCGCCCGCGGGGACGCCCCCCGCGCCCGCTCTCTTTGTGTCTTCGCTCCACGCGCCCGCGCCCGCACTCCACGCGCCCGCGCCCGCACTCCCCGCGCCCGCGCGTCCTGCGCAATCGTTTCCAGCGTCGGGCGCTGTCGCCGCCGCCGACGACGCCGCTAAGTTGCCGTCCCGCTCGCACTCGCAGCCTGCTCCCGCCGTGTCGCTATGCGCTCGCTCTGATGAAACGCCGCTTCATAATATAACTAGCTCGCCGCATACTACGGTACTTCTTTCAACCGCTCAAGTAAATATTGTAAATAATGACAAACAAAACATTTCGATTAGATGTTTAATTGATAACGCTTCGCAGAATAACTTGATTACTTCCGCATGTTGTGAACAGCTTAAAATAAAACCTATTTCGCTTTCAAACTCGTTTATTAAGGGCATCGGGTCCGCTTCACAAACGGTTCGTGGCTACGTTCAGCTGCTTGTTACCACAAAGGATAAACAATGTTCTTATAACATTACCGCTTTGGTTGTCGATAACATAACCGACCGCATGCCTTCCGAATATGTTGACACTTCGATAGTGCGACATTTGGTTGACTTACCGCTCGCTGATCCGTTTTGGCATATTCCGGGTGAAATCGAATTGATACTCGGCGCTCAGCTGTTTCCGCATTTGTTGTTAAGTGGTAGGGTTGTCGCGCCCCCCGCACCGTCCGCTATTGAAACCGTGTTTGGTTATATTTTAATGGGTGACGCCCCTACTAGCAATTTTAATAAAAATAATACCGCATGCACTTTACAAAATATAAACACCGCTACGTTCTTCACGTGTTCTAATGACGTGGAGATGCCTTATCGCTTAGATGAACTTAATCTTGATAAAACGTTGAGTAAATTTTGGGAAATGGAGGAAATGCCTTCCAAGGGAATTCTCAGTCCAGAAGATAGTCAATGTGAAGACATTTACACAGCTACCGTGTCGCGTGATGTAAATGGTCGTTATTGCACCGCTTTACCTTTCTGCCGGGATCCGTCTGAGCTAGGGGATTCTCGCGTCGTCGCAGTTCGCCGGCTGCTCTCTTTGGAGTGCAAACTTAAAGATCCTGAACTACGGGCCAGTTATAATGAGGTTGTACAGGATTACATAGATAACGATTATTTGTCCGAGGTCCCGCCTAGCAGCGAGGATTATTCGCAAGGTTATTTCATCCCGCATCATGCCGTCGTTCGCCGCGGTAAAGATACTACGAAAGTTCGTATTGTACTGGATGCTAGTGCTAAATGTCATAATGACATTTCACTCAATGACATTCTTTATACAGGGCCGAATCTCCAGGCTGACATTTTTGTACTGTTACTTAATTTCCGCTTGTTTGCAGTCGCGTTAGCGGCAGACATAAAACAAATGTATCTTCGAATCCTTCTTCAACCAGAGCACCGCAAATATCGGAAGATTTTATTCCGCTTTGATCCCGCCCAACCTATACGCGAATTTCAGTTCAATCGAGTCGCGTTCGGTTTAAAGTGCAGCCCTTTTTTAGCTATGCGTACTGTGCGACAGCTAGCGATCGACGAACGAGATCGTTTTCCGCGCGCCGCTGATGTGGCATCTCACGAGTTATATATGGACGATTTAACCACTTCTGTCCCTACAGTGGACGAGGGAAAATCGCTTTCACGCGAGCTCATTGACTTATTTAAGTCTGGTGGGTTTCATTTGACTAAATGGGCCAGTAACTCGCCTGAGTTATTAGATGCTGTGCCGCAGTCTAACCGCGCCGCTATAGAATTTTCGGATAATCAAAATATGAAGGTGTTAGGCCTTAAATGGCTACCCACCCAGGATATATTTACTTTTTCAACTTCTCCTATAAAGGAAACATTTACTAAAAGGACCATTCTTTCAAGCATCGCCCGCTTATGGGACGTACTTGGGTTCGCCGCTCCAGTGATATTATTCGCCAAACTCTTAATTAAAGAGCTATGGCTACTTAAAGTCGATTGGGACGATCCCTTACCCGACAATATACTTTCGTTATTTCAAAGTTTTAATGAACAACTACCGCTTCTTTCCGCATGTAAAATCCCGCGTCATCTAGGGGTAACCAATGGTTGCTCCACCAACATTGTAGCGTTCGCGGACGCAAGCCTGAAGGCGTACGGTTGCGTTGTATATCTGCACGTCACTGACAGCGAGGGAAATGTGCATGTCAATTTAATATGCGCCAAATCTAAAGTGGCCCCTGTCAAAGTAGTTTCGTTAGCAAGATTAGAATTATGCGCCGCCGTCCTTATGTCAAAACTAGTGCGTCTGATTCATGGAACATACAGTGCTCGTACAAACATTGATAATATATTCGCATTTTCAGATTCGAAAATAGCGCTTTCATGGATTAATTCTTTACCGCATAGATGGGATATTTACGTTAGTAACCGCGTTGCAAAATGTCACGAAAATCTTGATTCGCGTCATTTCTATCATGTCAGTGGGATAGAGAATCCCAGTGATTGCCTTTCTCGAGGTCTTTTGCCAGAACAATTGCTCTCTCATCCGCTATGGTGGCACGGCCCTCCTTGGCTTTGTGCTCCAGTATCAAACTGGCCGATCAAACCTTTTATTCCAGAGGCCTGTGAGACATTACCTGAATATAAGAGTTAAACTTTCGTGTGTTCGACTTCTAAATCCGCTCCTGGCGTACTTTATGAACTTACACAGAAATTTTCATCCTGGAATAAAATTATCCGCATTATTACATATGTTCTGATATTTACTAAAAAATTACCGCGTAATAACCGACTATCCGCTTCTCAGCTCATAATAGCTGAAAGATATTTAATCCGAATTGTTCAGAGTTTTCACTTTGCTCAATTAATTCATGACTTAAAAACTAATAAAGTTATTTCTTCGCCGCTGAGAAAATTAGACTTGTTTATCGATGAACACGGAATTGTAAGAGTAGGAGGTAGACTTTCAAATAGTAACTTACCATACGAAGCTCAACATCCCGCGTTATTACCTAAACATGACCATGTTACTCACCTTTTAATAGATTACTATCACCGCCTGCATTGTCACACTGGTGCCAATGTATTGAGTTCGTTATTGCGCCAAAAATATTGGATTTTATCTTCAAGAAATGTAATTAGGCAACGTGTTCACGCCTGTAATTTTTGTTTCAAAAATTCTCCATCTCATCTTAATACTAAAATGGCTGATTTACCATCTTACCGCGTGCAAGAAACTAAAGCATTCGTTCATTGCGCCGCTGACTACGCTGGGCCTATCAAAATTACCTTATGTAGACGCCGAGGACAAAGAAGTCAGAAGGCTTATATTTGTTTGTTTATCTGCTTAGTAACCAAAGCAGTTCACATCGAACTAGTTTCCGATCTGTCATCTGAAGCTTTTATTTCCGCGTTTAAACGCTTTATTTCGAGGCGCGGTCCAGTGTCGCATATGTATTCCGATAACGGGACGAATTTTGTAGGCGCTAAGTCTCAGATAAACGAACTGCTTACTGACCATCGCATCGAATGGCATATGATCCCGCCCCGTGCTCCTCATTTCGGAGGACTCTGGGAGTCGAATATTAAAAGCATGAAGCTTCATTTATACCGCGTTATTGGATCTCAGTTACTTACCTATGAAGAACTGTTAACTGTTTTGACACACGTCGAAACCATTTTAAACTCTAGACCGCTTTGTATTTTATCAGAGGACCCGCATCCCGAGCCTCTTACTCCCGCGCATTTTATAATGGCTTCTCCATTGACATACCTACCTACCGCGCCTATTTCCGAAGATACTAAGACTCTGCGTCATAGAAAACAATTATTAGATCAAATGGTGCATAGTTACTGGAAAAGATGGCGTTTAGAATATCTTAATTCATTACAAGTGAGACAAAAATGGCTTACTAATACTGAAAACGTTAAACCAGGTATTATTGTATTGATACATCAGGATGATGTTCCCCCGCTCCGCTGGCCGTTGGGCATTATACAGGAGGTTTATCCGGGTAAAGATGGTAGAGTTCGCGTCGCCTTAGTTAAAACTGCATCTGGCACGTTTAAACGACCTATCGTCAAACTTTGTCCTTTACCTTCTCAATAAATTATAAATAATTTAATCCTCATAGTTTAGGTAGGTAATTATAATAAGTATTTCGTATGTTACTTTAGTAATTTTTTCCCTTTGTTTTGACCGCTCTTTTTTGATAATACTACGTATTATCAAGGCCGGGAGGATGTTTAGGCCATTTTCTATAATTATAATTTCGCGCGTGTTTTTCATGATGTGGCTCCTTATATCCTATCCCTTTCCCACTCACCTACGCCGAGTGAAAGAAAAAAAAAAAGGTGCACCGTGATCAACGCGACAGTAGCGCCGGAATTGTGCTATTTTGCCGTTCGACGGTGCGAGGAACTCTCTCGATCTGCTTATCAACGAATCATGTCAGCGCAGTGATTTGCGTTGCATCCCGCTTTAAAATATATAAAAAAACCGCAAAATATTGTTACCGCGTCTATACACAGACTTTTATAAACTGTTTAGTGCTCTATTGCTTGTGTGTGGTGTGGAATTAAGCCGGCCGGCAGTGAAAGAACTAAATTGCCTGTCCATCCGAGGTATTGGGTGTGAGACGCTAAGTACGGCGTTTCCTGAAGAAGAAACTGATGCAGAACATGCGTTGGTGAGTCCTATTGTCTTTTCCACTACCTTCAAAGGCTCCACATCATATATTCTCAACCGCCCCGCTTCGCAAACCTATACAGTCCACGGAAACCGCCATACCAATATTATTGAGACAAGCTTGCGGACTATTATGTACTTATTCTGTGCTTGAGGGCCGCATCAGGAGCACAGAATACATAATATCAGAAGGATGTTTTTAAAATTGAATCGGGCCGCATTCAAACGTTTAAGGAACCGCATTTTCAATTAAATCTAATTTGTAGTTTGAATTAATACTAATTAAAGAACTAGCCATAGCACGATAATCTATTAAAAAAAACGCGGAAAGCAGCGTAGCACACTAGCGCTGAATTATCTCTCTGTAGTGCACTCCTGAGAAGCTTTGTGGAAAATATTTTCTAGTCTGTTGTTTTGCTAATAGTGGCCACTTTTCGTAAAAAAAAACTCTTTTAAACTAAACGACAGGCTAAAAAGTATTATTTAAGCGATAAAAGGTACCACAAAGCTTCTTCAGAGTGCACGACAGAGAGATAATTTACAATTTCGTATATTATTTAAGCACTATGTTTTTAGGGTTCCGTACCAAAATGGTAAAAAAGGAACCCTTATGGTGTGACTCAGTCTGTCTGTCTGTCTGTCACAGCTGGATATCTCGAGAACTACTAATGGTATCAACTTGAAATTTGGAATAGTTTAAGATGACATTTGCCCAACTATTTTGCAAATAAGAAAGAAATAATAAAATTAATATTTTTTTTTACAACAGGGACTGAAAAGGGGTCTTAAAAATTTTAAGTGAGGTGACTAGGGCATGTGGGGTATCATATAAAAGAGCGCTGTTTGCACATTTTGAAACAATTTTTTCTTTTTTCTTAGGCCGCATAGTTTTCGACTTATGATGAAAAATGTAAAAAAAAATACCGTTCCCCCCCCCTTATCTCCGAAGTTTGCAAAGAGAAAAATCTGAAATAATTCTATGTGATAGTAGTTTATGTAAAGATTACAGGAAAAATAAAACAATGTCTCAATATAACTCACTTTTTTAGAAATTAAAAAAACAAACAATTTTTTTTTAGTTTCACTACCAGTCAACAGATGGCGCTGTCCTAAGCATGCTAACCTAAGGGACAAAAATAGTTCCACTATCAGTCAAGAGATGGCGCAACCTAACACTACCATAATAAATTGGTGGCTGGTTCTAATATAATTACCTACTATTTGCCGTACGAATAAACGAAGAATAAGTTCCTACTTAGTAATATAGTAATATAATAATAACGAGGAGCTCGGTGGCGCAGTGGTTTAGCGCCTGGACCAGCGATTGCGGAGGTTAAGCAACGTTCGGAAGGTTCGGTCATGGGATGCGTGACCAAAAATTTATTATCTCGAGCTCCTCCGTGCTTCGGAAGGCACGTTAAGCCGTTGGTCCCGGCTGCATTTGCAGTCGTTAACACCCACCAATCCGCATTGGGCCCGCGTGGTGGGTTATGGCCCGTCATCCTTATCCACCCATAAGGAAGGCCTGTGCCCCAGCAGTGGGGACATTAAAATGGCTGATGGACTAGTAATATAAACATTTTGCAATGTCGAGTGGCTGAAACGTTTTTCAGTCACCATAAGCAGCATTTGTAAATTAACTGTCCGCCTGTTCGCCCTTCCACCTGTCTGCCGTTTATCCTACTTTTTTAAAGACTGTCCTAAAATAACATATCCAAATATATTTATGATTGTACGGAACCCTCGGTGCGCGAGTCCGACTCGCTCTTGACCGGTTTTTTTTCAATGGCGGCGCTGGAAAATCGCGCTTTTCGGCGATATATGGCGTTGTACAAATTTCCCACACTAAAGTACTTTATAGAATTCAATTACGCACATTTTTTTTTCTAAAGATGTTCGTGTCGTGATACGGTTAACTATATTTTGTGTTTTGACCTTATTTATTTTTGATTATTGAGAATGAGAAGTTAAGGGGTCCATAATAGGAAAACATGGTTTGGGGGGTCATTTTTTATACAGGGTGCATTTGTAATCACTCTCCAAATTTTAAGGATGTGTTCAGTCCATGAAACTGAACAACTTTCTCCATGAAACATGTGTCGAAATACGCCAAAAAAATTTGGTCATCCCATACTAAACTGATCACGTGATCTCTATGTTTTGTATGAAAAGTCAATTTCTATTTTACATATTTGACCCTATGTTTCTTAGAGAAAGTTGTTCAGTTTCATGGACTGAACACACCCTTAAAATTTGGAGAGTGATTTCAAATGCACCCTGTATAGAAAACGTAAAGTTTTAGCCACAAAAAATCATAGGACAATTGCGCGAAAAAAAACAGCTGTTCCATAGGTACATTATAGTCGAGTCGATGTTGTACTTTTCTATGGATCAGCTGATTTTTTTTTCGCGATTTCGTGGTTGGTTCCATAGTAAAAGTTGTTCATTAACGTGGTCTGAACACCCCTTTTAATTTTTTGATAAGCTAAAGATATACTCTAGTTGCTATATATATTAAATTGTGTATAACACCTCACAGATGATTGTAAAAAAATCAGAATATTATCAAAAGTGTTTGCGTATGGTCATATTTTTGACGTAAGTAATAGCGGAAACGTATTGAATACATCAAAATACACTTTAACGTACTATGAAGTTGCTTTAATTACTTTTTATGTTATGAAAGAATATGTAAGAAAGAAAGATAATTGTGATAATGATAATGCTGAAAATCAATTAAAAACATCGAAAAAGTGCAGAAGTTAGGTTATTTTCGTTACTCTTTACATATAAAGAAAAAGACAGACAAAATGTTCTAGCGTAACCGAGTCTTATCTTGAAATAAGTCATAGTATTTTCAACATAGGTACGTATTTTCCCAAAGACTATTAGCACAATTTCATAACTATAGCCGGATTTTACGTGAGTCACACATAGCAATTTGCTTGAAGTAAAATATTTGGCAATTTATTAAGAGTATTTGTAATAATAGGTTTGAAGATATTTTGTAAGCGGATTCATTGAGTGTTTACATTTTTCGTAATGGTTTTTTCTTATAATTGTTACGCATATAATTAATGAATGTTAAAATCTTTCGAAATTTTATTCTTGTTAGCTCAATAAGTATTATTAGTCTATTATAAAATACACCGTTATTTTTAAAGTATATCTAAAAATAAAAATGGGTGTTCAGACCACGTTAATGGACAACTTTTACTATGGGGCCAACCACGAAATCGAAAAAAATCAGCTGTTCCATTTAGTCGAGTCGATGTTGTACTTTTCTATGGAACAGCTGATTTTTTTTCGCGATTTCGTGGTTGGTCCCATAGTAAAAGTTGTTTATTAACGTGGTCTGAGCACCCCTTTTCATTTTTAGATATACTTTAAAAAACGGTGTATGTTTTTTTATATTACAAACGTTTGATGAAATTTCGCAATCTGAGTTTCAAGGAATTTGGGAAAATTCAGGGAAAATATTCCATAACATGAATCATAGTATACAATGTATAACAGAATTAATGGCTAAACCAGAATATGGTAGAAAGGGACCATCAAACTGAACAACTTTTACTATGGGACCAACTCTGAAATCGCGAAAAAAATATCAGCTTTTTCATATACATTTTCATATTTTCGTTATTAAATTTTTGTACGAAACGTCTGATTTTTTTTCGCGATTTCAGAGTTGGTCCCATAGTAAAAGTTGTTCAGTTTGATGGTCCCTATCTAACATATTATGGTTTATTCCGGTATACATTGTAGATGACAAAAAAACCGGCCAAGTGCGAGTCGGACTCGCGCACGAAGGATTCCGTGCCAAAAAACGGCAAAAAAATATGTTTGTTGTATGGGAGCCCCCATAAATATTAATTTTATTCTGTTTTTTAGTATTTGTTGTTATAACGGCAACAGAAATACATCATCTGTGAAAATTTCAAGTTTCTAGCTATCACGGTTCGTAAGATACAGCCTGGCCCCTATTTCACCAAATTGACATTTGTCAGTGACATATGTCGGTATGTATTTTTACAGTACTTTCCTTATTTTAATAGGGGACAATTGGTGTTGTGAAACAGGGGATATTTTTTACAAGTCCACAATTGTCACGCAAACTTGACTCAGCTCCAATCTCATATCAAGAATTACTGACAAATCTACAAATATGTCGACTTGTAAAAAATATCGCTGTTTCACAACATACTTGTCCCTAATTATAGTAATGACAATTGTAAAATTAACCGACATATGTCACTAACAAATGTCGACTTGGTGAAATAGGGCCCTGGTGACAGACAGACAGACAGACAGATGGACAGCGGAGTCTTAGTAATAGGGTCCCGTTTTTACCCTTTGGGTACGGAACCCTAAAAAACAAATATTCTTTAACTGGTCAATGAAAAGATATGTTTTTCTTAGTAAGTAACCCTTTCATTTAATATTGTGCCAAGACATTATCCATTCGTGTAAAAACGTAACTTAATTTTAATCGAATTCGTTGCATTGTGTGAGAATGCATAAGTGAACATAGTGAAAGGCCGATTGCGGAAAATACGCGTCGGTGAACGCGATTACCGCGTCGATGGTACAAGTTAGAAGCGACGAGCGATTAAAAATAAAGTTTGGAAATGTAGGTCAATACAAAATCAATGTAAAGGACCATGAACAAAAGTATCAAGGAGAAAACTGGTCGAATATCAGGAAGGACCTTTAATATTTTTGAAGTGTAGATTACGTATAGAAGGCCTCTTGCACAGATTTACTTACTAGACAAATAATTTCACATCCTTAACTCATCTCATTAATATTCTTAATTCATCATTTGGCAATATAATATATTTTTTATTAATGATTAATTACTTTGCTTGCTGAAGAAATCCGGCCTTTAATGCTAAAGTTGTATACATTTTTAATTTTTGAAGTGAAAACTTCTTTAGCGGCGTTGTACATTTTTTTTGTAATGGGGAAAAAATTTTAAACTCGCGTCAGTGAGGGTCACGTGACCCTGATCGAAAATTCGTAAGTCGGATGTAGCGTAGACAGCCGGCGGCGGAAGTATCCCCCTTTCTTTCTACGGGGCACGGCGAAAATGGCGGTGCATCATTTCAAGACGTAAACACTAGTGTCACCATAGCAACGCGCAAATTTTTTAATTCAATGTCAAAACTCTAGATTTTCTGTCAAGCTATGCATAAAACCTTCGTACAATACTGTTCTGTATTCGTAAGTTCAAATGCAGAGTGAATTCGTAAGGCGGCAATTCGTGCAAGATTATTCCCTAACCATTCCAAAATATCAAAAATGCACAACGTTAATATTCAAGTTTTCACTTCTGCCGGCATTCCCGGAGTGCAACCCGATTTTTTTATTATTCCTGAATCATTACTTTGCTTGCTGAAAGCAATATGAAATAAGCAGTGTCCCTTTATAATCTTCGCTCCATTTTATTTCTGTACCCTAAGTACGAACATCTATCGAGAAAAAATACGCGTTAAAGTACTCGATAGAGTGATTATCTATGGAAAATTTCATTTCACCATTCGGCCGTAGATGGCTCTGAACAATTTTTCCATACAAAATTACTCTGTCGAATGTTTTTACGCGCGTTATTTTTTTCGAAAGCTGCGTTCGTGCTAAAGGTACTGTTAAAAATTGTTCATGTGTAAAATTAATACTAGCCCCCTTACTAATATAATAAAGATTGTATAGCAGCTGCACAGTTGCATAGTGTTTTGTCACTTTCTTTTCAATGTCAAACTCAAATAGTTTGACAGAGAGTAACCATTGTGTAACCATACATCTTCTATTCAATCTTTATTAGTAAGAGGGTAAATGTATTAACATGAAGTAAATCGATTGTGCTCATGCCTTGCGTCTCGCACAGAGGCCTATGGCCAGTCAAGCGCTCACTTCCGGCGCGTCTTCGAAGTGCAATACTAATCAAGGGCAATGTTTACTTAAACCTAACTTAGATCAGAAATGGGTTTTTCATTTAGATTTTATTTACGGTTCCAGTTTTTAGGGTTCCGTAGCCTAATGGCAAAAAACCGAACCCGTATAGTTTCGTCATGTCTGTCTGTCTGTCTGTCCGTCCGTATGTCACAGCCACTTTATTCCGAAAGTATTAGGATTACACAGTTGAAACTTGGTAGGTAGATGTATTCTGTAAACCACTCTAAGGTTTTTACATAAAAATAAAAAAAAAACCGGTCAAGAGCGAGTCGGACTCGCGCACCGAGGGTTCTGTACAATCATAAATATATTTGGATATGTTACTTTAGTACAGTCTTCAAAAAAGTAGGATAAACGACAGACAGGTGGAAGGGCAAACAGACGGACAGTTAATTTACAAATATTAACCACAGCTGCTTATGGTGACTGAAAAACACATTGCAAACTGTTTATGTTACTAAGTAGGAACTTATTCTTCGTTTATTCATACGGCAAATAGTATAGTATAATATATTAGAACCAGCCACCAATTATTATTATTGTAGTATTAGGTTGCGCCATCTCTTGACCGATAGTGGAACTATTTTATTTCTTAGATCAGCATTCTTAGGACACCGCCATCTGTTGACTGGTAGTGAAACTAAAGAATTATTGTTTGTTTTTTGAATTTCTTAAGAAGTGTGTTATATTGAGACATCGTTTTATTTTTCCTGTAATCTTTACATAAACTACTATCACATAGAATTATTTCAGATTTTTCTCTTTGCAAACTTCGGAGATAAGGGGGGGGGAACGGTTTTTTTTTACATTTTTCATCATAAGTCGAAAACTATGCGTCCTAAGAAAAAAGGAAAAAGTGTTTTAAAATGTGCAAACAGCGCTCTTTCATATGATACCCCACATACCCTAGTCACCTCACTTTAAATTTTTAAGACCCCTTTTCAGTCCCTGTTGTAAAAAAATTTTTTTTTTATATTTCTTTCTTATTTGCAAAATAGTTGGGCAAATGTCATCTTAAACTATTCCAAATTTCAAGTTGATACCATTAGTAGTTCTCGAGATATCCAGCTGTGACAGACAGACAGACAGACAGACAGACTGAGTCACACCATAAGGGTTCCTTTTTTACCATTTTGGTACGGAACCCTAAAAATAAAAGATTAAGGGGGCGGGCTCCCCCACTCTACAGCAGTTTTTATTTTTTCTGTAAGTCATAAAATCCATAAGTGGCCACCGTCGGCGTCGTTTCGATTTCATTTTAAAACTACACTCGGGGTCAGAAAAATCGCACCTTTTCAAATTTTTTTTAATAAATTGTATCTAATTTAATGGTAAGTGTTGTTATAGAAGTATGATTACTTCTTCCCCTTCGGACATAGCCAACAGTCTCTAGAAACCGTTGGAATACTCGTCGAACGGAATTAATTACTGAGATTCGGTTTCCGAGCAACATTACATTGCCTCATTTTTTTGCAATATTTGAGCAACTTCATGGGCAATATTATCCTTCTTGGGTATTCTTTTTTTTTTAATTGAACTGTTGATGTGTGTTTTCTCTATCATCATCTCGATAGCGAATTTACCCGCACTTCCTAAATTGATCCCTTTTATTTCCCTTTTATGGCGCCGCAAGCAATAACGATTTAAGCGTTTGATTATGGTAACTGTTATGTTAATTAAATCAAACAATTATTAATTGAAAGCTCATTAAATGTACTTTCAATAGATATCAACATTTACACAATAAAACGTTAGCTAGCAATAGCAGGTGGCCAAGTCTAAACTTATTTTCGAAGAGGTGCGATTTTTCTGACGTCGATTGTTTTACAAAGAATGAAAAATGATGAAGAATGAAAGAATGAGTAATCCAAAAAATATAAGAGACCATTTAAGAGGGCATGGTCGTTTCCTTTTTTATATTGACTTGGTTTACTTGTAATAAAAATAAATGTATTGGCGGCGCTAGTGAACCGCTATAATGGCCTTAATGTAGGCACTTTCTTTAGATCTGTATTATGAAATTCAATTTTAAGCGAGTAGGATTCTGTATTTATATTTATGTTCTATAATTACACCAATAAAACCATTTTAGTTAGTACACACTTTCGATTCGATTGTATGAGTGGGCGAAAATGTACATACGTAAGCAGCATGTAAAACACATGTTTGTAATATTTGAGTTTTATCTCAACTGACTAAAGACCATTTTCGTGTACCATTTATTGTCGTTTGTACAATAGACGACAAACTAATTTACTTAAAATTACTTTTCATCAAGCGAATTTCGACTTAAACTCCATTACTTAAGATCAAGTTTTGATACACAGTACATACAGATAATTTTGACGTTTAGTGGCAAATGGCTACCTTCTAAAATTGTCTCGATACCATTTTCGAATCCAATTTCAATCTCTTTCGCATAAAACGCCTACGCATGTGTTTTTAAAGGAAACGACGATTTTTCTTTCTTCCGACTTTCTTAACTTATTACTTCTTGCGAAACAGTTTGTTTGAGAAATTTAAACTGAATGATATCACAGATTACAGAGGTGGTACTAAAAATGATACGATGGAGCTGGCTGACATGTCTGGAGACGGAAGCTTCAAAATAAACAAAGATTATTAAAAAATGATACGATTAAATAACTATAATATTTTTTTTAATGCGGGGTAGTGTTTGGCCTTCAACTCACCTGATGTTAAGTGACGATAAGGCCGAAGGTGGAAGCGCACTACACCCGGAATCATCATCACTGAGGAACTGGCTATCTTACCTCTAACTGCCGAACACAACAATTTTTAACTGTTGTTATGGCGTCAGACTTAGGTAAGATGGTGGTAGCTGCGGACTTGAAATAAGCCCTACCACCAACCAAACCGAGTACAAATTATACCCCCCTGGGAATCGAACCCGGGACCCCTGCGTCTAACACGGGTGGGCGAACCACTCGACTATAGAGGCGGTGGTATTAAAGAGTTGAATGATGATTGCCAGTGAACTAAAATCTATGGAAAAAGCATTCCGTTTAAAAATAGCAATGCACAATAATGACAAAATGACATCATTTTAGTTCGCTGGCAATCTTAATCCAAATCTCTTTTTTTTCATATTTCATAATTAAAATTAATTTATTCAGTCTAGGCTGTTACAAGCACTTGTGAATGTCATAGAAGCTACGCCATCGGTTCGCAAACCCTAAGCGGAAGACATTGTAACGAGAAGAACCGGCCAGAAACTCGTCAAGGGCTGCTTTTATCTCCCTGTATATTTCATACAAAGTCGTCAACATTGAAAAATTACCTCCACATTTAAAAAAAATAATCAATTTCATCATTTTTCTTTAATAAAATATTCATTAATAACAATCAACAATAACAGTTTCCTAACTAATTGTCAAAAACTATTTTATAAAATGAACAAGAAAGGAAAAACGAGTTAACATCATTTGGTAACTTCAGTCAAATAATTCTGCATATTGTTTAACAAGTCAGTCAAAAGTCAATGGTTTATGTAAATAAGGGAAAATAATGGTTTCTCTTCCAAAACAATCTTTATTCTTTGCATTAAGATAAACATTTCTAACGTTTATGATCTAATTCTAACACTCCAAAAAAAAACTATAGTGTGCGTTACTCAAATAATTTGCGTATTTTGTTCATAATTACAAAAATGGCGCCGAACAATGGTTGAACAATTTTGAGACACTTTCGTTTTCGTTCTATTGTTCTTATAGTATCACTTTTTGAAGTTTCTCTGCATTTTTTTTGCCACTTATTTGTTTGCAATTTTGGCAAGTAGAGTAGACTAGCGGCTGCCCGCGACTTCGTCTGCGTGTAAAGTTTTTTGCTATCCCTCGGGAACAGTTTTTTTTTCACGTCAGAAGCATATCCTCGGATTTGCACATGCAAATCCGGCGAAAATGGCTTTTTATATCTATTTTATAGCTCGTTGAGCTCTTTCTATTTCTACCCATCTAAGAAGGATATTTCTATCACATTTCGTTGCTATAATAACAGAGACGTATAATGTCGTATGTGTTTTTATATCCTAATACCCTAGATGCATTTTGTAATAACAGCAAAAACGCTTTTTTTACATTTAATGGGCTTACTCTTGGCCACATTCGAGAACCATAAGGCTAAGAAGAGGCCGAAGATGAAGCGAGCTTGCCCAGAAGAAGCCTATTCACTCGTGCCTTAAATATCGCTGGGTTATATTCTTTCGGGAATACAGACGCAGGCAGGGAATTCCACTCCTTGGCTGTGCGCATTAAGAAGGAAGATGAAAAACGCTTCGTGCGCATGCATGAAATGTCAACCAAATAGGGGTGAAACCCCGCCGTGCGTCTGGATGTTCGATGGTAGAACGGGGATGGCGGAATGAGCTCATGCAGCTCAAGTGCACACTCTCCGAAATCTAGTCTGTAGAACACTTTAATGCTACTTACAATTTCGGGAAAAATCAGTCGTAATTATGGTTACAGCATTATGCCTTCCACTAAATTTGGCCCGAACACCAGAACGACGCTGATACTGACGCTGCATCCTTACTAATATTATAAATGCGAAAGTCCGTTTGTTTGTTTATTTGTTTGTTTGTTTGTTACGCCTTCACGTCTTAACTACTGAACCGATCATCATGAAATTTTACATACACATTGCCTAGGGTACAGAGAAGGACATAGGATACTTTTCATCCCGAAAAAACTATTCTTCCCGAGGGATAGCAAAAAACTTTCCATGCAGACGAAGTCGCGAGCGGCCGCTAGTTTGTTTATAAGTCGTTATGCCACGTTTTCTACGTCCCAATTTTTTTAATTTATAATATTAAATTTGTATTTACTGATATGATTTTATGCTTCAACAAGAAAAAAATAATCTTGAGCGTAAAGTCAGATACGATATTATGCTTCAAATATAATATTTTGCAATTCGCAATTTTCTTGCTCTCTTGTAAAGGTGACTTTTGGCACATCCGAGGAAGTGCTTCTGACGTCCAGCTATGTCCTTAAATTGTCTGTGAACCTTGACAACGTGCATGCAAAGTTCCATGACAATCGATCGGTTAAAGACGTAACAAACTAACAAACAAACAAACGGACTCTCGCATTTATAATATTATTAAGGATAGATCGGAGGAAGAAATAATAATTATTCTTTCTTTCTACTATTTTGAAAACGACAAAGAATACAACATTACAGTAGACGTAGTATACCTAAATAGACTCTTCACAAATGCTTATCGCATTCGCTCCTGCGATTTCGGCAGTTAAGCAACTTTTGCAAGGGTCGGTCATGGGATGGGTGACCAAAAATAACATTAGCTCGAGCTTCTCCGTGATTTGGAAGGCACGTTAGGGGGCATGCAACGCTAGAAAAAGTTCTTAGTAAAAAATATCAAAATTATTGACAACATTATCGTGACCAAACTATTTCTTATTTTGGTGTAATGTCGATCACAAAACTGAACGGAGTAATATAAATAGTTTGCAATGTGTTTTTCGGTCACCATAAGCAGCTGTGGTTAAGATTTGTAAATTAACTGTCCGCCCTTTCGCCCTTCCACCTGTCTGCCGTTTATCCTACTTTTTTAAAGACTGTACTAAAGTAACATATCCAAATATATTTATGATTGTACGGAACCCTCGGTGCGCGAGTCCGACTCGTTCTTGACCGGTTTTATTTTAGTTTTAGGATCATAGGTTTATTCACAGCACAGCATTGAAAAACTACAAAATTGGAGGTCAATTTACAATTTATTTCCATCGAGAAATTTTTGGCTCTAGGTATTCTGTTTTTTTCAATCTCATAACTTAACTGAGTACTATATTCTATTATTTTTTTGGGACCGACAAATGAAGTGCGATGGAACCATGTTCGGCGTTATCTGCGTGATCGAATCAGAAATGAGGTGATCCGCAGGAGAACTAAAGTAACCGACATCGCTGGAAGGGTTGCTCAGCTGAAGTGGCAGTAGGCGGGACACGTAGCGAGAAGAACCGATGGCCGTTGGGGCGGAAGGCTGCGTTCAAACGATAACGCACGACTCGCCCTCAACCCGAACTCAACTCAAACTCACCTCAACTGCAGCCCACCTTGAAATACATCGCTTACAATTTTGAGTCTTATTGTATTATATCTTAATATTATTAGTGTTCAGGTGAGTTTTAGGTGAGTTCGGGTTGAGTTTGAGTTGAGTTTGAGTTGAGCTCGGGTTGTGTTCGGGTTGAGTTTGAGTTGAGTTCGGGTTGAGCGCGAGGCGTGTGCAGTTGCTACGACAAAATATAACGGAGCTTATTAATGTGTTATAAAACTCAAAATTGTAAGCGCTGTATTTCAAGGAGTGGGCTCCGGTTGAGTTGAGTTCGAGTTGAGTTTGAGTTGAGTTCAGGTTGAGGGCGAGTCATGCGTTATCGTTTGAACGCAGCCGAAAGGTTACGGAATGGCGCTGGATGCGGGCAGCGCAGGACCGATCGTCGTGGAGATCCTTGGTTTGGCTTAAACCATGAAACTGAACAATTTTGTCTATAGGACCAACTTAATCAGAGCAAAAAAATAATCAGCTGTTCTATAGAAAACGTCAATATCTTCTCTACCAAAATGTATACAGGGTTGTTCGTAAAACACCAACAACCTCGCAGGAGTATATAACATCATAAACAACAGCTTTTGTTCTACGACTTTTCCGAAAACCGACAAAAAAAAATCGACTCTCCATACAAATGCCCCGAACAGCTGATCGAGTTTTGTATGAAAAGTAGATATTTTTTTGTCTGGTTTCGGAAAAGTCGTAGAGTAAATGTTGTTGTTTATGATTAGGGATCGGATTATATGCAACATAAAAAGCCCAAAATATGCATGCATATATGCAAGAAAGGTAGCTAAAATATGCATGAAAAAAGGGCCAAAATATGCAAAATTAAATGATAAAAAAGACGTTTTTCAAGGTTTTTTTTCAATTTTTAAAAGGTAATAAATTACTCAACGATAACAATCGTATTTATTTGTGAAATTATCAATAACAAAATTCATTTGACATTAAAATTAACTGAATTTTATATTTTAGGCATTCACAATGCTATTTTTCTCACGGGTGAGGCGATATTTTCTAGTATTTTTTCTAATATTAACTATCTTAATTGAAATTTTCCTTTATAAATGTATACGACTAAGTGCTGTTCTGAAGACAAATTGTGTCTATATATTTTTGTAAGTGGAAAGGACCGTTCTACGACTACTGAGGCATGCACTGAGGTGACTGGGCAAAGTTTAATATCTGAGTGCCATTGTTTGGACATGTTAGACATCTGAACGATGAACGAGATCGAGCGTAAATATGCATGATTTCCAAATTTTTTGCCAAAATATGCAACTACCACTGAAAAGGGGTTAAATATGCAAATGCATATGCAATGTGCATTTGCATATAATCCGGTCTCTATTTATGATGTTAGTAATAGACTCCGGCGTGGTTGTTCGTGTTTTACAAATAACCCTGTACTTAGTTGTTGTTTAGTTTGACAGTCTCAGCCACACTATATTAAAAATGTCTCGTTTTCGATATCACCCTGTAGTAATAATCATTACGTTATGGTATCGCCCCAAATTTATGTTTGACCTTTGTTACTTCCGAGTGTATACAATCGTATAATTATCGGCGCAGAAAAACCGGTTGTTACGTCACACACAAAAACCCATTTTTCATATGTTGGTCAGAATAAGTAGGCTCTGTGTTCGACTTTCACTGTGACATAATCTGTGCCTTTTGTACGGTAAAGATAGGGTTAGCAATCATGAGTAAAAGTGAAGTATTTATTTATGACCTGAAAAATTTTTTTTGTCATTTATTTTGATACAAACCAGTCACTACGATGATTAATAAGAATTTTTACATAGCTACTTTTTTATTTTAAAGTACTGTTAGGACATAAAAAAAAAAATTAATAGTCAATAGCTCACCAGTAAAATAATATTTTACCAGTGGGGTAAAAAGTTTAAAATATAAAAAAAAAAATACATGTTCTGTAAAGCCTACCAAGTATTTTCTTGATCGGTGATTTTATTTGAGACAAAAGATGTCATGTATCTAAATAATTATTAATTAAGTGCTGTTAGAAATGAAATGTAACTATCACAAACTTTTTAACAGGTAGGAAGGGGGGGGGGGGGAGGGGCTGAGGAGGTTCGGGGGCTCGCCAGGAGGGAACCGCAACATTTAATAACGTTGCAGTTCCCCCACGACCGCAGAAATACCCACTAAAAAGTCAAAGTCAAATCTTTATTCAAATAAACTTAATTATTAAGTATTTTTGAATCGTCTAAAATACCGGCACTTGCCTTCTCCGGGGGTCCGTTGCGGCAACCACCCCTGCGACCTGGCGGCCTGCCCAGCTTGCCAGGCCTCTTCTCTGACGGGAGGTGGCCGAGCAAGTTTGGCCATCTCCCCAACCTGTCAGGGCCGTGCAAGGCAGGCAGGGGTTCACCTCCCACTACCCGGTTGGCCCCGACCGGGGAACAAAATGGCATGTTCCCCCCTTCGCCACGATTAACGCAGCTCCTGGCACATTGTGCCGGGGCCCTCCATGTGGTGCGCCGCATCCCAGACCTTTCTCTGCTGAGAAGGGTGGAGAGTAGCCATCCTCGGCTTTGTGCTTTCCGGGATGCCAACTGATTAATCTGACATGCCCTCCTCTGCATGCGTCTGATGTACCATGGGAATTCAGTACCGACCCGCTGGTCCTTAAGGCATTTGCCCCTTGTCAACGGCAAGTAAAACAGCTCATGATGTGGTCAGCTGGCCGCCCACTGGCAGCACAGACTGAGCATCGGGGTTCAGCTTTGCAGGGGTTCAAGTCTGCTAATGTTAACGTTTAAATCGTAATTAAATGGTAATGCTTTTTGACACAGTTCTTGTTTCTTAAACCCAAAACTGAAGTGTTTCTTAAACATAAAACGGAAACACATGGTGTCTCGATTTTGGATTTAAGAAACAAAATCTGTATACTGCCCGGCTTATATATTGGCAAGAAAATGAAAGAGGCAAAAGATGCGCAGTAGCCATAAACTTAGTGTTTATGGCTACTGCGCATCTTTTGTCTCTTTCTTTCTCTTGCCAATATATATGCCGGCATCTGTATCAAAAAGCATTACCATTCAAACACTATTGAAACACGATTTTGACGTTAACACTAACAGACTTGACCCCCAGGCCAGGCTCCCCTGGAAAATATCTCTGATACGCCCATGATCTTCTGTAAAATAATAAAATGTCACGATTTTGAGTTGATTTTCCTAATTATTTTAACATTCCTAAAAGCTCATAAATATTTACAAAATTACAACTAATAAACTAAAAACTTTTTCAAAGATTTTCCTTAAATAGTCGCCGTCCCTATGTTTATTCTACTCACTCAGAAGTCACTGCACGTACACAAACATTGCTCAGTCGGCTTAGCCAACTGCGATGAGTCGGGCGAGTTGTGACACGCATTTTGTTGTAATTCATCTGTTACGTTACAGAATACGACTGTGTTTACTTACAGTAGGTAGGTAATATCAACAGAATTAGTATGTATTTCTTCTCTTAGATGAGTATAGTATGTCTGTCACCGCTAAAGTATGAATTAAGTAATCAAACCAGTTTCGCAAAAAAACTCCTTAAAACTAAACGACTGTCTAGAAAATATTTTTAAATCTATAAAAAGTACCACAAAACTTCTTTGGAGTGCACTAGAAGCAAACAATTCCCAATTTCTAAGTATGTTTTTTATGAAGTGAAAACTTCTTTAGCGGCGTTGTACGCTTTTTGTAATGGGGAAAAAATGCTAAACTCGCGTCAGTAAGAATCACGTGGCTGATAAAAAATGCGTAAGACGGATGTGACGGATGGAGAGTAGACAGCTGGCGGCGGAAGTATCCCCCTCTCTTTCTATGGGGCGCGGTGAAAATGGCGGTTTGTCATTTTAAGACGTGAACACTTGTGTCACCAGCAACGCGCTAATTTTGAAAATGGAACTGATAGCAGCGATCTCTTCGGTGAAATCATAGACTTATATATGTACATATACTCTGTGACTATAAGTTTAGATCGTAGAATGAATCGAGTGTGCATGTAGAAATTAAAAAGGCCACTGGCGCGAAATCTTTAGAATTTTTCTCTATTTACAAACTGATTGAATTGTGTGACTGTATAGTAATAGGAAAGAAATAATTTTAATCCTTTGCCGCTAATTTCAAAATATCAAAAATGCACAACGTTAATATTCAAGTTTTCACTTCTGCTGGCACTCCCGGAGTGCAACCCGATTTTTTTCCAGTGAGGCGGCGTCGTCGCTAAGGTGCCGTGTAAACCCTATTAAAATGCGATTTTTTCTTAAAGTAGCAGATTTCCGCACTAATTCTGCATATTAACGGATGCTACAACGTTAAAGTGAGGAAGAGAGTGAGTGAAATTTGCTAAGAATTTAGGAAATTCAATATAGGTATCTGCGTAGTCTGCAGATTACCTAGTTAAAACACAGAATAACTAATAGTACGTTAAAGTAAGAACTGAATTAATTTTTTCCTCTTTAACGGACCGACCAGAGGGGGTATTACAACCTCTTAAAACTTACCAGGTTTATGAATTGCTGTAGAGACATCTCTTTCTGGCTGTATAGCAAATAAAAGAGATAGATTGATAGCCAGTCAGAAAACTGACTGGAAATAAGAGGTCATAATACAGCCCCAGATCTGCAGATTAACTAGTTACTACTACTAGTAGTCCGCACTTTAAAGCTAGGGTTTCCTAGGATGACGGTGCCGTCATATTACGGCCGTAATTTAGCGGCGTAGAACGCTGTATATATTAACAATACGGCGTGCCGCCGTTCTACGCCAGCGCGACATATTGTTTTCATAGACAACGTTCTACGCCGCTAAATTACGGCCGTAATATGACGGCACCGTCATCCTAGGAAATCCTAGCTTAATTGATTTACGCACATCCACCAATAAGGATCAATTATGTTCATTGGACCGTCAGCCCAGAAGCTCATTTTCAATCTATCGCATATTCGTACCAGACCACATTGGCACGATAGCCATTAATTTGGTGTTATCAAATATTTTCGTCTGAGTTGTGAAGTAGGAAGCTTCTGAGAGATATGCCACCCTGAACATATGGCCTCCCATAACAATGATCTCCGATCGCAAAAAATAATCGATCGCATATTGATATAAATGGTGAACAGGATGGTAGACATCGGCTTGGTTAGTTTTTAGGAAGCATGCGCGCGGCCAGGGTAGAAACATAGAGCCTTTTTTCCAAAAAAATAATCGACTACATATTGGCATTTAATTACATTCAGTGGGTGGGGCAGGTCCCAAGCGAATATAAAACCATAGTCTTGCGTCGCTTTCAGGAAGCGTCTAGGAGGTCAGGGCAGGTAAGTACATTTCACATATATGCTCTTGTGATCCTTGTTCCTTATTCGATCGATATGAAAACACAAAAAATAGTTCAGGTAATGATGCCACCCAGGACCCTGTTCACCATTTACGTAAATATGCGATCGATATTTTTTTAGCGAGGGGTGACCATGTTCAGGGTGGCATATCTCCCAGAAGCTTCCTACTTCGCAACCCAGACAATGATTTTTGTTAACACCAAGCTAATGGCTATCTTGCCAATTTGGTCTCGTCCCAATATGCGATAGATCGAAAATGACCCTGGTTGGCCGACGGTCCACATAGCTAGTATTGGTGGAAACGGGACTAACAAAGCCATGTTTTTTCACGGACGAAGGCGCGTGCAAAATCTATACCTACTAAGTAGCTTTTGCACGCCTCTTAAAACTATCCTTATAATATATGAAAATATTTCAAGGACGCCATGAACTGTTCGCTCTGAATAAACAAATCAACACGCTAAACATTTCTGTGACCCAGTTTATGTAATTAAAATTCTTTCACCGATTCTCTTCCTCGGTGTTACATAATGTGTAAGTATGACATGCATTTTAATTAACTATTTGATGCCTTTGTTATACGCATGCATTTTATTCATGCTTCATTGCCGCGGGGGCAGATTAAATATTTTATTTTAATTTCTTCTGTTCTCTACTGACCCATATAAATAGTTCCCGTTGCCCAAAACATAAATTAAATGTTATTTTTTTCTCAATTGACCCAACTTTATATTCTCCATGGCCCAATATTATTTTATACGCTTTGGTACTTTGTCATAGCAACTTTTTTTTAAGTTTTCTCACGGTTTAAAACATTAGTCAAAAAAGTTACTATGACAAAGTACTTACGTGTTAAAGGAATGTTTTCTTTTAGCGTTATTCATAGTACTTTCCCTACAGGTGGTATAAAAAATTTCAAGTTTGTGTTTTTACTGTGGTTTTAAAAGCTCAGTTACCTTCGTCAAATTCAAGATGGTTATTCAAAATGACATCCACTGCCTATCTACCGTGTAATAATAAGTTTGTTTGTCCGTCTGTTTCGCAATATCCTACGTGTCACAATAATCATACACTATCTTTGAAGGTGGTCTGTGTTTCGCAATTTCCGTTTAGTTTGTCTATGGCATTGGGGTGAGAGCCTTGAGGATAACGACATCTCAGTAATTTGTAAGAAAATATTATAATGAAAAGTCTGAAAATTACAAAGAAAACTTTGAACAAGTTGAAAGATAAGAGCTTTAGGTACCTATTAAATTACCAATTTGTATGGAGAATTATCAAGAAGTTGATTTTTTTACTAGCATTTTCTTTGTTCATTTAGCAACCGTGAACACTATACTTATTCTATTTACGATAAGCGAAAAACTAAATTTTAGCTTAGTTATAGCCCCTCCGGTCACACTTTTTTGCTCATTCCAAAATGGTAAAAAAGGAACCCTTATGGTGTGACTCAGTCTGTCTGTCTGTCTGTCTGTCACAGCTGGATATCTCGAGAACTACTAATGATATCAACTTCAAATTGACATTTGCCCAACTATTTTGCAAATAAGAAAGAAGTAAAAAAATAAATATATTTTTTACAACAGGGACTGAAAAGGGGTCTTAAAAATTTGAAGCAGGGCTACTAAGGCATGTGGGTTATCATATAAAAGAGCGCCGTTTGCACGTTTTCAATCATTTTTTTTCCTTTTTTAGGCCTCATAGTTTTCGACTTATGATAAAAAATTAAAAAAAAAGCCCGTCCCCCCCCCCCCCCCTTATCTCCGAAGTTTACAAAGAGAAAAATCTGAAATAATTCTATGTGATAGCAGTTTATATAAAGATTACAGGAAAAATAAAACGATGTCTCAATATAGCACACTTTTTTATAAATTATCAAATTTCTAAAAAAGTTAACATTAGTTCCACTATCGGTCAAGAGATGGCTAAAACTGCAATACTAATTTTATTATTCTACTCTGCAGTGTGGTTTAATGGTGCAATTATGATGGTACGGAACCCTCGGTGCGCGAGTCCGACTCTCTCTTGACCGGTTTTATTTAATGTTAAGAAAGCTAAAAATGGACTTTATATTACTGATAGTTGACTGCCATGGTCATAATTCGATATACATAGTATTAAAATATTGTTAAATATTCTAAATCATAGAAGTTATTATTTTCTCTGTATGTGACAAAATATCGGTAATTTCATATAATATATATATTTTTAGTGTTATCACCAGGCTTTTATGGTCCATTTATGGAACACATGCCTTCCTTATGGATTGGTAAGACCTGGCCCACCATGCGGGTCCAATGCGGATTTGTGAGTGCTGACGACTATAAGCTTATCGTGGCTTCCGGTTTACATTATTTCAATCTAGTTCCAGTCCAGATAAACTCATTAAAGGACAGAGAAGCCCGAAGATCAGCGGCAACGCTTAAAAATGCTACGTATTCGGCAGACGTGTGTTGCTAACCATACATAAATTTCAGGCGTAACTAACTTCGACCGCGTAACTTCGGCATAGTGTGCTTAGAGTTTAGACACTAAATAATACATTTTTGGGTCACCCATCCAATATCTGACCCTTGCGAAAGTTGCTTAACCACCACAATCGCAGACCGTACGTGCTAAACCACTACACCACATCAAGCTCTGTATAGTTTAATAACTAATAATAATAATAAAACATTTGATTGAATCAGGCATCTTGCATAATATTTTTTGCTGAAGTAAGCTACATAAATATTTCTTTTGTCACAGTAATAAAACACTTTATTACACACTAAAACAAATAGAAAGAAAGTACACAGGGCCTTATTGCTATGTAGCAATCTCTTCCAGGTTGGTGGTAGGGCTTATTTCAAGTCCGCCTGGCTAGCTAAAACCATCTTACCTAAGTCTGACGCCATCACAACAATTTAAAAATTGTTGCGTTCCGGCAGTTAGAGGTTAGATACTAGTTCCTCAGTGGTGAGGATTCCGGGTGTATTGCGCTTCCACCTTCGGCTTTTTCGTCACTTAACGTCAGATTAGGTGAAGGCCAACTACTATCCCGCTGTACATAAAATAGTTATTTATGCAACTGTACTATAACGAGGGTACGAAATAGTATCACATGAGTGTTTTAATACCTAATTATGTACAGACTACAGTTGCATACAAGACTTTATCAACACCCATTTTTTTATTTTTTTCTTATTTTTATTAGGGAAACAAACAATATTTTAATACATATGGATTAAAAACACCCATGATATTTATCTAAACCCATGATATGTATCCTCTATAAAGGTTTTTACTTTGACTTTGTCTTTGACTTTGACTTTCCTCTCCCTCCTCGACATTATGTCTTCCGCACGAGTGTTATAATGTTGTACTGGATTTCATAATGCAACGCTCGTGCGTGGGCGCGCGGCGCTGCAGGACCAGCTCTGGCTCGGGATGTTGTAATGATGGCAGTAAGCTAACTGTTTCAGAACCTCTTACAGAGGATTTAAAGCATGGGTGTAGATAAACTATTTTATTTTATTTCCGTGCTCATAGCCATCTGCGTACTAACAAATAGGAAACTCGTAATTGTTTCGCGCAATGTCGTTGTCTTGAACTTTCCCCGCGGTCTGCGGTTCGGGTACTGTCGGTGACATTACCCCAGACCAATACATAGTACGAGTTGACTCGATTTCCTAGCTGTGGGCTGTGGCATCGTGAAATATGGGCTGCGTTCGATTACGTGTTACCACTAGAATGAGACACACCATGGTACAAAATATACTACGCCATGCCAACCCCATAGCGTTTTCTCGACACTCAACTCAACTGTCAAAATCCATTGTCGAGCAATCAAAAATTGCAAATTTTACTCTAGTCATTACTTACTCGTCTTTAATACGAGGGTAAGATTTCCGCGCATACTCATTGAAATAACAAATGTCAATTGTATTTTAATAGTCAAGTATAGATAAATTGCTTTAGAATAATTGTGTAGCGGTGGTTGCGGCTGGTTCATTTGGTGCCTTCCTACCACCAAAGAGAGCGAGAAAGAATACCATACTAAATAAAACACGTGGAACAATAATCAAAGAAAGTAAATTAAAATAGGTATAATTATACATGCAAAATCAGCATACAACATATTTTTCTTCAATGTTTTAACTGTCTAGTTAGAATGAGAGATCAACTTTTTATTTCGTCGAAAGACGAAATAAAAATAATTTTCTTGGTAGAAAAAACTACTACAAAATTACGGTGTATGTAGTCTTTTTTTCTTTATTGGCTTCCAAGTCTTCAATATTAAGTTGAATAACTACTATGTAAACTTTTTCTGAGGAAAACGCTCTATCGTAACATATCGTATGAGCCATTTTCCATTCATTTCCTTTCAGGAAGAAGGCCTAGTTACGTAAACATGCGAGCGTCAAGTTAGTCTAGTTCTGCAATTAAACCTTTGTAGACGTAAATAGTTGAACTTCTTGCTGTAAAAAGTTCAGAAAAAAAAAAACAAAAAAAAAACTAAGATGGTGGTGTGATTTAAAAACATGGAATGGCGTTCTGTTTTTAAATTTCAAGGCGAGAGTAGTGATGTGCATTTGTTTGTGATATAGTACGCGATCGCGTTTGTAGTTTTTTTTTCTTTCATTAATAATACGGAAGTATGAAAGATAAGCATGATAAACTAACTATCGTAAATATAACTAATTTAAAAGATAATTGGAGTTATTTTTGTGAAAGTTAGTTATAACAATTTACTTTAGTTTTTTAATAAGGATTATAGTGTCGTGGAAAGTATATATTTGCGTAAACCTATTTAATATTAAAGCACTTAATGAAGTTATCTATGTGAATATTAACAAATGGACCTCAAAATGAAGTATGTATTGTTATGTTTTTTTATTTTCTTCATGATATCGGGAGTGAGTAATAAGAAACACAAAAACAAAAAGAGCAAAATTAAGAAAACACCCAGGATGGACTTGGATAAATATGTGTATGAAGGTAGTATTTTTTACACAATATTTCTACTTATTTCTGTACATAAAATACTTATTGTCTTTTTCTCAATAGTCTACAATAATAAATAAAATACCCATTCTTAATTAACATACAAACTAACCCAACAGATTTTTGCAATAAATGATTATGATAAGACTAGCTTTCGCCCGCAGCTTCGCCCGCGTGGACTGCAGGTTATATCGTGGTCTACAGGTGTTATCGTTAGTATATCGTGCTGGCGCAAATCCGTGCCCAGCAGTGGGATAAAAGTAGCCTATGTCCTTTCCCAAGGTCTCATCTATCTTCGTAACAAATTTCATTAAAATCGGTTCAGTAGTTAAGGCGTGAAAGCGATATAGACAGAGTTACTTTCGCATTTATAATATTAGTACAGGGTAAAAAATTTACTTTTCATACAAAACTCGATCAGCTATTCGGACATTTTGTATGGAGAATCGAATTTCTTTGTCTGTTTTCGTAAAAGTAGTAGAACGAATGTTATTGTTTATGATGATAGTAATCTACTCCTGCGAGGTTGTTGGTGTTTTACAAATAACCATTTATATGAATTTTCTAGCTTAATAAACATTTACTACAGGAATCTTTCGTTAAAACGACAATAATCGACAATTAGTCGCAAACGATAATACGTTGCGCTTCACTAACCATTCAATAGGCTATTTGACTAATTTTGGAAAACCATTTCAAATTATTCCTTATTACGTAATAAGCGCACCATATTGATATTTCAGGAAAAATCAATGTATTTTATTAAAAAATCAATGTTAAAGTTTAAAATTTTAAAACCGCGCCAAAAACGCTATGCGCTGGAAACGTCACTTGTTGACGGCACTAGCCTGTAAATATTGTAATATCCTTAGCCATTTGACAGCCATCAATCGCGGATCCTTAGTCTATGGTCGTGTCAAACGCCTGAAACCATATTTATTTACAGGCAAGTGACGTCATCAGTAATCTTAGAGCGTTTTCGCCACAGAAAAAAAATCAAAAATGATTGCATTTTTTCTAGGTGAAATTAATCGATCAATAGACTTAATTTAGTCCATAAAATAGTTGAATATGTTTTTGACGCCATTATCTGTTAGGATGACCACAATTTGCAGTATATTTTCAATGTTGTCAAATACCCTATTGTGAACTTTGAATGTTCTTGTTTGCTTACCACAGAGGAAATAATCACTACCGTAAACTGGGGTCACAAGCAACTTGCGTGGTGAATAATAACGACGGCATCTTCACTGAAAAAATATCAATCATTCAAAATAAACTGCTTGGGCCTGTTCATAGAATATTTTTCTATAAAACTAATAAGTTCATTTTGATTTTATTTACTTTTTAGGGTTCCGTAGCCAAAATGGCAAAAATCGGAACCCTTATAGATTCGTCATGTCTAGACAGACGTCTGTCACAGCCACTTTATTCCGAAAGTATTAAGACTACATAGTTGAAACTTGGTAGGTAGATGTATTCTGTGAACCGCTTTACGATTTTCTCACAAAAATAAAAAAAAATTAAAGACTAAGGGGGGGCTCCTCATAAATGGAACTGAAACAGATAATATTTTTTTTCATCAAACCAATGCTTATGGGGTGTCTATAGATAGGTCTTTAAAAATGACATTGAGGTTTCTAAGACTATTTTTTCTCAAAGTCAACCGTTTGAAAGATATATACTGCCAAAGTGGTAAAATGTGTGTCCCCCCCCCCCCTTTAACTTTTAAAGTAAGAGAGTGAAAAATCTAAAAATAATATATGCTACAGATCTTAACAAACACTTTCAACGAAAATTGGTTTGAACGAGATACAGTAATAAGTTTTCGAAATATAGTACATTTTCCAAAACCGCAAATATAACTTTGTTGTTCATACAAACACTGTGAAAAACAAAGTTATTTTTCAGGTGAAAAATGATAGCGGTATTAAAATATGGTATGGTATAATGTAACTACGGAACCCTACTGCGCGTGGCCCGACACGCACTTGGCCAGTTTTTTTTATTGAAAATGTCGTTGTTGTTATTCACTACGCAAGTTGGTAATCACCACAGTTTACGGTGTACGTTTTATTCATAGACATAGAAAAATTTTCGCTGCGCTCAAGAAGACCAACAAAGCGTGGAAAAGAGAAGTTAACATCATACGGACACGGTCTATGTAAAAAAGAGACAAAGGATCAAGTGACATGTGCCAACATTTTTCACAGTAAGAGCCCCTAGCGTCCCGCCTAGCAAATGAACAATCACATTTTGTTTAAAATATTTGTTAATCTTAATTAGAATTTAAAATAAAGGTATCGTGGAGCCATGGTGTCTTGTGCTCTAAGTAATGTGATGTGACAAAAAGAAACTATCCAAGTAATCACACTTTTCACAGGTAAATAAGATATTGCCACAAATTTCTCTAAAACCAAATTTCTCTACATTTATTCGTTTATCGACGAAGAAAACAGTATGGAACATAGTTTATTAATTTCCTTTGCCATATATAGTCATATTTTATGAATCTAAGTAATTTTTTTCGTATCATGTATGCATTCGTTTTCGGATCACCTGTTTATTGACATTGTTGTTCTTTGACATTCTATTTCTATGGTTTTATTGCATACTAAAAAGTTTTTAAGGTAGGATTTTATGAAATTTCAAGCCAGTAAATTGATTGAAGCGCTATTTCTCGAACTCAAATTTCGGGAGGGGGATTTTTAAATGCTTATGTTCCATGTTAAGGCTCCGTCATGCGAAATCAATTGTCTCTGTCTTTTTCTTTACGTGTAAACAGTATAGAAAATAGCCTCACTTCTAAACTTTTTCGATGTTTTTCGTTGTTTTTCAATCATTATCTTTAGCACAATTATCTTTCTTGAAAAAAAGTTATTGGAGCAACTGCACAGTACGTTAAAGTGTATTTTGATGTAGAATTCAATACGTTTACGCTATTATTTACGCCAAAAATATGGCCCGCAACAAACGCTTTTGATGATATTTTTTGACAATCATCTGTGAGGTTTCCACGCAATTTAATGTTTGTAGCAACTAGATGAACTCTTTAGCTTGTCGTATGATTTTTTTGGTGGCTACAAGTTTACGTTTTCTATATAAAGATATGGCCCGCGCAAACCATGTTTTCTTATTACCGCCTTAAGGGGACTTCCATACAATAAACGTGATATTGTTACGTTACCTTCGTGCGCAACACAAGACAACAGAATCCTTATAGGTATGCAAACTGACTCCTTTTCTACTAATGGTTTTAAAGCAAGTTTCAACTTTTTTATATATTTATTAAACAATATAAAACATTAATAATTTGGTTCCTTTTCTTCATTATACGCGATCGTGTACGTACCAACATGACATGGGTGTTCGACCAAAGTGCAACCGGAAACTCGATAGGAGTATAACCGTAATTTTATATCTCTTTAAAGCCCCTATAGCGCAAAAAACGCCCAAAAATCTCCCCCTAAGGCTCGGTTATGCGGAAACATTTGTCTCTGTCTTTTTCTTTACGTGTAAAGAGTATGGAAAATAACCTCACTTCTGCACTTTTTCGATGTTTTTCGTTGTTTTTTCATCATTATCTAGCACGATTATGTTTCTTGAAAAAAGTTAATGGAGCAACTTCACAGTACGTTAAAGTGTATTTTGATGTAGAATTCAATACGTTTCCACTATTATTTACGCCAAAAATATGGCCCGCGACAAGCGCTTTTGATGATATTCTGATTTTTTTTTTTACAATCATCTGTGAGGTTTATACGCAATTAAATACTTGTAGCAACTAGAATCTCTTTAGCTTGTCGTATGTTTTTTTTTGTGGCTACAACTATACGTTTTCTATATAAAAATATGGCTCGCGCAAACCATGTTTTCCTATTATAGCCCCTTAAGTAAATTACTAGTGCCTACCTCTTAGAAAAAAATCCTGGCGGCGCGGCGCCCATGTTAGCGTAGCGTTCAAATGGATAGAATATTGGCTATTTGAGTATAAGAACTCCTAGCATAAAAAACTCACTAAGTACACAGAAAAACATCCAAAAATGTCCACTTAATTGTTGCAGGCTGTGGCATAGCAGTTGGCAAGCAGACGGCCCAGCGCCGCATCGTGGGGGGAGACGACGCGGGCTTCGGCACCTTTCCTTGGCAGGCGTACATCAGGATTGGATCATCGAGGTTGTACATGGCTTTGTATAATGCTTGGAGATGGGTTTATAAAAAAAAGAATGAGGGCTGGCATTAAAAATAATAAAAAAAATCATAGATCTCGTGCTCTACACGACTTGAAAGGGCATTGAAAATGAATCTACCTATTATAGATTATTAAAAAAAAATCTTTTAAACGAAAAATTTTTTTTTTCAATACCTACTTTTCCAAAATATTTTTTACATCATCTTAAAGCCCTTCAAATTCCGCGCCTTTTGGGTTCTCATACGTATTCGTGGCCGCACGCGAGCCGCCCGCCGCGTGATATCGCACCTCGCGCCGCGAAACTCGCGGCTAAGGGCACCTCTACAGCCTCAAACGTCACCAATATCGAAAAAAGTGTAATGACCCAAAATGTTCCTCAGTTCAATACCGAGGTGCTTTCTTTAATATTTTGGAAATTCGGCCCCGCTCTCGAGATATAGGAAATTTTCTGTAAAAACACACGATTATTCGGTCGAAAAAACTCGGTTTTTTGTCTTAAAAATTCATCGCTTGAGGGTAGGCTCACGAGCAGCTTCAGTCCCCCGTGACCACGGCAGCTGCAAAGGTGCCGAAACGTCGGGAAAATCAAAAATCAAACCAAATACCAACTAGTTACCAAAGTACTTTCAATAAAACCGCGCTTGTATACGTTTAAAAGTGATTTATTTCAAAAAATACATTATAAAAAAAGTTAAATTAGTTATCCAGCTCTTGATAGCTCATGGTTGGTTTTAGAAATAAAATAAAGACACAAAAGTCTTTCAAAAAATGTTACAAATGGAGATTAATTTTGTTACTGGTTTGTTTCAAAGAAAACAAGATGAGTTTAAAAAGTAAACAAAAAGTAAAAAAGTAAGAGACTGGCTTTTAATTAGTCAAGTCAAAAATAATAAATAAAATTAGAAAAACATTTTATTTCATGATTTAAAATTGACTGAATTCTTGCATAACAAAAATTACGCAGACACTTCTTTTGTAAACAAATTAAATAAAAACTATGTAAATAAACATTAATTAAACAATTGAAAATGGATCTTTATTGAATACAACTGAAACTTTGTTAAACTAAACTCGCGAGCAAAAATATGGAATTAGAATGGAAGGCCTATTTTCATACAAACGAAGTAACTTTTAAGCTTTGGTTCTCCGCCAGGGATTGACCTAGCTGTGATCTGATGATGGCCATCCAGGGAGTGAATGGAGGAGATCCAGATCACTATACACCCAACTGATCTGATCAGCATTTTAGAATGCAATAGCTCTTAGGAGCTATTTTGATATGTAAAAAAAACCGGTCAAGAGCGAGTCGGACTCGCGCACCGAGGGTTCCGTACCATCATAATTGCACCATTAAACCACACTGCAGAGTAGAATAATAAAATTAGTATTGCAGTTTTAGGTCAGCGCCATCTCTTGACCGATAGTGGAACTAATGTTAACTTTTTTAGAAATTTGATAATTTTCAAAAAAATGTGCTATATTGAGACATTGTTTTATTTTTCCTGTAATCTTTATATAAACTGCTATCACATAGAATTATTTCAGATTTTTCTCTTTGCAAACTTCGGAGATAAGGGGAGGAACGGTATTTTTTTTTACATTTTTCATTATAAATCGAAAACTATGCGGCCTAAAACAAAAAGAAAAAATGTTTGACAACGTGCAAACGGCGTTCTTTCATATGATACCCCACATGCTCTAGTAGTCCCACTTAATATTTTTAAGATCCCTTCTCAGTCCCTGTTGTAAAAAAGATATTTATTTCTTATTTGCAAAATAGTTGGGCAAATGTCATCTCAAACTATTCTAAATTTCAAGTTAGTAGTTCTCGAGGTATCCAGCTGTGACAGACAGACAGACAGACTGAGTCACACCATAAGGGTTCCTTTTTTACCATTTTGGTACGGAACCCTAAAAACAATGAAAATTGCATCAAAATGTAAGATGGAAATCCTGAAACTGTAAACTCTGATCTGATTGCAACTCTTAGAATGCTGATCAGATCAGTTGAGTGTGTACAGTGATTTGGATCTCCTCCATTCACTCCCCGGATGGCCATAATCAGATCAGAGCTCGATCAATTCCTGGCGGAGAACCAAGGCTACAAAGTTACCTCGTTTGTATGAAAATAGGCCTGTGATTCCATACTTTTGCTCGCGTGTGTAATAATGAGAATAAAAACAACTCATCCCTCATGCTTGACGGGGCCATAATGTGGAAAGATCAAAAAAATTACATCTTTGTTAAAATTATGGTGCAATACATATAAAAATACAGTCAAATTTAAGTTTTTTTTTTATATTGTTTCATTCAAAACGCAAAAATATCTTCATTGTAAATTTGTTCCATTCAAACCGCCAAAAGTATCTTAATTGTAAATAAAATAATGTAAAAAGTTTCGTTAAATGTTCACCGACACAATATACAAAACAGCACGAAACACATTTTTAATTCAAAATGAAAGCATCATGTTAATTTGTACAAAGTTATGCACATTTTATAGGAATTCATTCCATTCATTCACTAACAATTATTTGCTAAGTTATTTGTATTAATTAGAATAATACTGTTTAATTTAAGTCATAACTTATTATTTACTAATTTAAGTTTGTTTATTTTTTGTGTACTGCTTGCATTTTACGATCATCTTTTAATTTGCTTATTCCATTATTGTTTAATTAGAACAAACTATGCTTAAAATTAAACTTAGTTTGAGCATAGTTTCTTGCAGTTTCTCGTAGAAAAAAGTTGTATAATTACATATACAACTTTTCTCTTAGATGGAGAGGTAAACTTATGATTTACTTATTTGGGACTTTAAATGTTGTGAAATAATTCTTTTCATATTTCTTCACTCCTTTGCCTTTATGGTGCCCCAAAAGTAATTAAGAAGTCGTCGTAGTACCCCAGATGCCTGTTACCTTTTCACGCTTAAAATTCTGAATCAATTTTGATGAATTTAAGTATTATAGAGAAAGATTGAACTACGGGAAAGACGAAAAGGAGGAAGGGAGTGAAATAGTGGCTGAAAGTTCTTATATCCTTGAAACAAAGCCACGCGGAGGGGTGACTGCTAGATAAAACAGAAAATTTACGATTCTAGTAAAGGGTCTTATTAGATCTAATTTTATATTAATTAATAAAATTTACTATTGTAAATAGGATCTAATAGTTCTAGAATAGGGTATTTTTTTAACTCCGACGCAAAAAGAGGGGTGTTATAAGTTTGACGTGTGTGTCTGTCTCTTAGAGCATTCAAGTGGCAACGTAGCTCCCAAACTAAAGGACCGATTTTAATTAGGTTTTCTTTATTTGAAAGCTGACGTGATTTAGATGGTTCTTAGCTATAATTTATTAAAATCCGTTTACTTGACAATAACACAACAAATTTTTGGACCGATTTTATCAATGCGGACATGATCGAGATGGTTTTAATTTTATTAAAATTTAAGGTTCAAAAAGGTTTGTATTTTGGGTTAACTCGAGTCGGATTAATCCGACTTTTTGTGTCTTTTTTGCTACGGTCGTATTTGTAGGGCAAAATATCTGCCGAAATACATTATGAAATTCAGTACAGTATTACAACACTCGATTGGATGATATAATGACAAGGAGGAAGAGCGCGGCAAACCCTCGCTCAGACATTACGACTACCATGACACTGGTTATTTCAATGTTACTAATAAGTCACCGTTTCAAAACCCTTTATAAAGGATACATATCATGGGTGTAGATAGTCATGTCTGTAACTTGAAACACTCATGTGATACTATTAGTGTCACACATTGTGTATCACACATTCGTGTTTTTAATACCCCTCATTATAGTACAGTTGAATAAATAATTATTATTCGGCATCCAAAAAAAAGGTTAGGTTAGGTTAGGTTATAATTAACTTTGTCCTAGCTTTTGTAAATGTGTGTTACTAATAGTACTAACTTAATAACATTGATTTTACAGATGCAACATGCTTATGTCGATTTTCGAGCTTATTGGTTGGAAGCAGTGTTGGATAGAGAGGTAAATGTGCGAAAGAGAAAGCGTGATTTCGATTAGTGTAAATAGAGGGTAGAAGTAGGTGTATAATTTTGTAATTATACAACTTGAGCATGGGTAAATTATTTAGTTTCTCGCAAATATTTTTTCATGTTATTGTAATTATCATTTTACTTTTATGGCCTTACATTCTTCATTAAATACTACTTGTTTTCTTTTGCAATAAAAAAAAACAGTTTAATAATTGATCTAGTGATAAACAATGACTCAATAGTTTATTTTTTATTATTTGATTGATAGGTACTTTAGTTAATACCACTATCTTTATTTAGTAAATCCTTCAACTTGATTTAATTTATAACTTTAGGCAGTTTATCTTCACACATATTTCTAATTATTTCTTCATACTTTTTAAAAACTTTTTCGCACATTTCTACTCTTTTCGTTAACTTGATTTTATTGTAATTATTGTAACTTTTGTATAAATCGTATGAAGCATGTTTCTGCTTTTAGAAAATAAATTGGTGTAAGGGAATTTTATAAAATAAGCTTCAGCTTTCATCTTAGTCTAAATATAGACTTAATTTAAGTTAGCTTAGGCTCAAACTAATGTTGCCATTTTTATATGCTGAAAGGGAGACATAGACAGGCTTCAGTTTTAAAACCAGGGTATTTATTGTCTAATTTCAAATCTATCGCAATCGCTTTCATTTGACAGACGGATGTGACACATTTAGCCATTTTGCATTCTAGTCATTCTGCATTTTAGTCATTTTGCACTCTAGTCATTCTGCATTTTAGTCGTTTTGCGTTTTAGTCATACCACGTTTTAGTCATTCTGCATTTTGGTCATTTTGCCCTCATAGTCTTTTTGCTTTTTAGGCAGCGTGATCGGGAAGGTTTTGAAATTAGACAATAAATACCCAGGTGCTTAAATGTCTAACGCAAAGTCTATCACGATAGCTTTTAATAAAAAACATTAAAATGGTGGACTTATCACTGAAAAGCTACTTCTTTAAAGCAATCGTATAATAATGAGGAGATTCGAGTTTACCACAGATGATCGACATTGTTTCATCCTCAGACATATGTTTTTTTTTATGCACTTACAATGGGTTTTGTTTGGCCTTCACCTCACCTGATGTTAAGTGACGATAAGAGCGCACTACATCCGGAATACTCATCACTGAGAAACATGTTCGAAAAATCATCTGCCCCCTACTCAAATGGCCAAAATTCTATACGTTCGTACTTTTAAAGATTGAGCAATAGACGATTAAATCACATGTCGCAAACTTATGTAAATCACAGACTTTGATGTAAATACTTATTGTATAGAATTTACAAGCTTACGGCGTGTTAGTGCTTATTTTAAGACTTTAATAGTAAGCGTAACGTTTAAACGAATGGAAAGTTGGCCATTTGAGTAAGGGGCTGATCATTCTACATCTAATGGAATGAACGTTTGACTAATTTTTAAATTCATTTAAAAAGTAGGTATCCATTGGTTATTTACAACTGATCAAATGCTCGTTTAGTCAATAGAACTGCAGGAGGCTTTTCTATGGTTTATTGAACTAAATTCTAAGACCGAGTAGCTATGATTACAAACGATTTAGGCAGCTAATATACTTTTCAGTTTAATTGAAGCTTTCAAAAATATCTCTTATGTTTACCTAATCCTTACTAATATTATAAATGCGAAAGTCCGTTTGTTTGTTTATTTGTTTGTTTGTTTGTTACGCCTTCACGTCTTAACTACTGAACCGATCATCATGAAATTTTGCATACACGTTCTCAGGGGTACAAAGAAGGACATAGGATACTTTTCATCCCGAAAAAATGTATTATTCCCGAGGGATAGCAAAAAATATTTCCACGCAGACGAAGTCGCGGGCGGCCGCTAGTAAAAAATAATTTTACTGGCCTTGCAGTAAGATATAGTAGTAATGAATGTATGTAACGCAATTTCCTAGATGTCTTCCAAGATAAGTTAGAAATGTACCAACCTGGTACCAACGTCATTTTATTGTTCCTTCCACGGTTTATGAACGCATTAACAAGGAAAGTATTGCGTATAGATAGTTTTAAAATAAATTGCAGATAACATGATAGAGTCGCAGAAAAAGATAAAAAATTGCTTCTTTATTGTAGTCGGTGCCTGGTTTTTTCATTGTACAAAAATACTGTACATTGTACTGTACTGTTTGAATGAATCAGCGCCACCGTTTTTTGGTGGATATTTCAAAGACTTGCACAAAACGTTTTGCTTCAAATTTTATCATCCGTACCGCTAGAGAGTGGAACTCCTTGCCTGAATCTGTGTTACCCGATAGATACAGTCTGGGGGCCTTCGGCTGCGTTCAAACGATAATGCACGACTCGCCCTCAACCCGAACTCAACTCAAACTCAACTCAACCGGAGCCCACTCCTTGAAATACAGCGTTTACAATTTTGAATTTTATAATACATTAATAAGCTCCGTTATAATTTGTCGATGCAACTGCACACGCCTCGCCCTCAACCCGAACTCAACTCAAACACAACCCGAACACAACCTGAACTCAACTCAAACTTGAGTTTGAGTCGGGTTGACCCGATCTCACCTCAAACTCACCTGAACATTACACAAGAGCTTATTAATGTGTCATAAGACTCAAAATTGTAAGCGATGTATTTCAAAGTGGGCTGCGGTTGAGGTGAGTTTGAGTTGAGTTCGGGTTGAGGTCGGGTCGTGTGTTATCGATTGAACGCAGCCTTCGAGTCACGAGTGGATATGTATCTTCTAGGCAAGCGCGTTTCATCGTTGATTGCATCATCGCTTGCCATCAGGCGTGATAGCGGGCAAGCGCTTGCCTGTCTATGAAAAAAAAAAACATTGTATAAATCTGTCAAAAGGTGGCGGTTTTAACTTTGTGTCTTAAGGTGGCCAGTAACATTAATACTTCATCCATCCATCCAATAAAAAAAAAACAATTGGTCATACCACAGCACTCCACTAACGATTTCCCACTACAGGTGTGGCGGCTCGCTGATATCCCGGCGTCACGTCGTCACCGCGGGCCACTGCGTTGCGCGCGCCCAGCCGAGACACGTCCGAGTCACGCTAGGGGACTACGTTATCAACTCCGCTGCCGAACCACTGCCGGCTTACACATTTGGCGTTAGATCTATAAAGGTAAACAATTACAATTTTCTCATTCAATATCGGTCAACAGAAACACGCTTAATAAAATTTGTGGATGACATATTAAATCCGTGCAGGACCAAAATCCGTGTAACAGAATATCGTAGCCGTAGCAAAACATCGTAGCTGTAGTAGTTACAGCGGAAAATCGTAGCCGTAGTAGTCGTAGTAGAATTTCGTAGCCGTAGTAGTCGTAGCAGATTTTTAGGGTTCCGTACCCAAAGGGTAAAAACAGGACCCTATTACTAAGCCTCCGGTGTCTGTCTGTCTGTCTGTCTGTCTGTCACCATGCTGTAAGCTCATGAACCGTGATAGCTAGACAGCTGAAATTTTCACAGATGATGTATTTCTGTTGCCGCTACAACAACGAATACTAAAAACAGAATAAAATAAATATTTAAGGGGAGCTCCCATACAACAAACGTGTTTTTTTGCTGTTTTTTGCTCGATATTAATAATGACAACAGGTAGACAGTTGACATTTTCACAGATGATGTATTTCTGATGCCGCTATAATAATAAATACTAAAATCAGAATAAAATAAATATTTAAGGGGGGCTCCCATACAACAAACGTGATTTTATCGTACCTCTAACTGCCGGAACACAACAATTTTAAATTGTTGTTGTTGCGTCTTACATGGATGAGCAAACCACTAGACCATAGAGGTGGTTAAAATGTCGTAGCCGTAGAGTCGTAGTAGAATATCGTAGCCGTAGTAGTTGTAGTAGAATATCGTAGCCGTAGTTACAGAATATCGTAGCTGTAGTAAACGTAGCAGTAGTAGTCGAGACCGAATATCGTAACCGTAGTAACCGTAGGAGAATCGTAGCCGTAGTCGAGTTATGGCAGAATATCGTTATCCTTACAAGCCTGCCTGATGATCTTATCATGTTGTTAACACTGTTAATTGCAAATTACTGAATTTACCTACCTATTTACGTGTAACATGTGTAACGTCATGAATATACTTTTTACCGCATTCCATTTATACACGCAATCTTTTCTTCATACAAAAAGCATGGACCCAGTAAATAAAGAGTCTACCTTTTATGGCAGAACTTTTTATGTCATAATTTTATTATGCATAACAACTAATGGCATAAATTTCATGTCGCAGAAAATCGTTTGGCATACACTCATTTATCATACACTTAAAACGCATAATTTTGTAAGCCAGAATCATCTTTTGGCATACATTTCATATCCATAATAATTAAATAGTAGAACCATCATATCGCAGAAAGTTCACAGTCAGAACCATCATATCGCAGACAGTTTATAGTCAGAATCATCTTTTGGCATACATTTAATAGACTATTCATATCTAGAATAATTTTGTATTGCTTACACGCATGTTTCATGCTGCATGCATCCTTACATGCAGACAAATAAACATGCATGCAATCAAGCATGCAGCATGCAAGCAAGCATGCAGCAAGCAAGCAAGCAAGCAAGCAAGCATGCAGCATGCAGCATGCAAGCAAGCATGCAGCATGCAGCATGCATGCAAGCATTGTGGAGCTCCGCTCGCTTCGCTCGCTCCGCTGCGAATGGTCAAAACACTAACCTAACCTACTGGTAGGTACATTAAAAGTTTATCTTTATGGGGGGGGGCCTCAGGCCCCCCGCCCCCCCGAGCAGGGGGGCCAGCCCCCCTGCACCCCCCGGCAAGCATGCAAGCAGCATAAATAAGCAATCAAGCATGCATGCATGCAAGCAAGCAGCATGCATATCGGTTTTGCAGTGATTCGTTCTGTTGTTGACTTTTGTAGCACAACATTTACAAAAATTCAACATATTGACTTTTTAAGACAAATTTTTCATTCAATTTAACGTTAAAATGCAATTTTTTAGAGATAACAATATGCTTGATGACATTATTCTTAATGAAATTCTGCCATATTCGTAGTATAGCATGTGAAAATTATACCAAATAATTGTCGACTAAATAAACATTATGCCAAACGAAATTCTGCGGATAAAAATTTTGCTAAAGGTATTTATGCCTAATGAAATTCTGCCATCTGAATAGTATGCCATTGTAAATTCGGGCATGTAAACATTCTGCCAAACAATAATTATATTAAACAATTTTTATGCCTTAAAAATATTCGTTTAAAGAAGATTCTGCCAAGTGTTTTCTGCCAAATAAATTTCGGAGCATCAAGTTTCTGCCAGATAGAGGTAACCGGTAAATAAAATAACAAATCTAATTGGTACAACAAAATTAAAAAAAAGTACCTCTTCTTTTAGACACGCTTCTTTAGGGTTCGTACCAATATGGTAAAAAAGGAATCCTTATGGTGTGACTCAGTCTGTCTATCTGTCACAGCTGGATATCTCAAGAACTACTAATGGTATCAACTTGAAATTTGGAATAGTTTAAAATGACATTTGCCCAACTATTTTGCAAATAAGAAATAAATAAATATGTAAGTAGATATCTTTTTTACAACAGGGCTACTAAAGCATGTGAGGTATCATATGAAAGAGCGCCGTTTGCACGTTTTCAATATATATATTTTTTTCTAGACTGCATAGTTTTCGACTTATGACGAAAAATGTAAAAAAAAAACGGTCCCCTTATCTCCGAAGTTTGCAAAGAGAAAAATCTGAAATAATTCTATGTGATAGCAATTTATATAAAGATTCTCTTCGGAGAATGGTGAGATTCAAGGAAAAATAAAACGATGTCTCAGTATAGCACACTTCTTTAGAGATTATCAAATTTCTAAAAAGTTAACATTAGTTCCACTATCGGTCAAGAGATGGAGCTGACCTAAAACTGCAATACTTATTTTATTATTCTACTCTGCAGTGTAGTTTAAGGGTGCAATTATGATGATACGGAACCCTCGGTGCGCGAGTCCGACCCGCTCTTGACCGGTTTTATTTTATTGGTAACTGGGCAAGCATTTGACCACCTTCTTGCTTGGTAAACAGGATGTGGTTTAAGGTGTAGCACGCTTGCCCAGGAAAACTCTTGCCTTGCAGAGACCAAGGTTGTAACTATCGGGGAACACAAGAACATGAGAAGGCAGCGCATTCCATTCTTTTGCAGTTCGCATAAAAAATGTACTGGCAAAGCGCTGGATACTTATAGTATCTACCTATGTAAGGATGATATGCTAACCTGCGTCTGATACCCCGATGGTGGAAATGGGCTGGACTAGAGGAACAACATCGTCGTCCTTCATAAGGCACAAGTGCATTAACTTCTTGGCGCTTCCATTTTGTATTGATGAGCGGATCCTTTAAAGGCCTTATATTGATCTGTTACGGAAAATATCTCATTTTATCTAAGCTTACCTATAGAGTCTACTCCAAGAGTGTCTGATAACTCCGTTACCGCGCACACTCCAAAATTTCCAATCATCTGCGGATTTGAAATTTTGGAGTGTAAGCTCGCTCTCGCGCAGTACATCACGTTCAGCAAGAGTATATTATATTGATATTGATCTACCATGCCTTTTCATTTCAGGTTCATCCTCTGTTCAAGTTCACACCTCAAGCTGACCGTTTCGACGTGGCTGTACTCACATTGGACAGGAGTGTTCACTACATGCCACACATAGGTAAGGATTATCAAATAGAGTTTCTAACTATAGCACAGCGATTGATTGCTTGATGCTTTGTTCGGATTCTGTCTACTGTGACTTTTCATCCCCCTTCTACCATTGAATAACGAGAGTAGATCTTCTTGTTCGTCTAAGCAACCATTTCGCGGTTGCGACGACGAGCTGAGAGGTCGACATCGAGACAGCGCGCAGTGGTTGCCAAGACACAATAAAAAAGGGCGTGACGTGGTTGAGGCGTCAAAGTCAGAAAAAGATACTGTATAATGGAACAACCGGTCATCACGCCCAGGCTCCACATTTTTCCTTAGCGCTGTCTCTTTCCGTAGTTCAGTAACAACATTCGTTAAAGCAGCCCCCTAAAGTAGGGAATTTTTTTTTTTTTCATTGAATTTGAATTTGAGTAGGCTACTCAAATGGCCAAAATTCAATGCGTTTGATTGAACGCTTCGCTTATTGTTAATGCTTTGAAATATGCACTATACATAAAAATTGTCATAAAGTCATAAAGCTTTATGACAATTCGGATGACAAGAGGAGCTCGGTGGCGTAGTGGTTTAGCGCCTGGCCCAGCGATTGCGTAAGTTAAGCAACGTTCGCAAGGGTTGGTCATGGGATGGGTGACCGAAAATTTACTATCGCGAACTCCTCCGTGCTTCGGAAGGCACGTTAAGCCGTTGGTCCCGGCTGCATTTGCAGTCGTTAATACCCACCAATCCGCATTGGGCCCGCGTGGTGGGTTATGGCCCTTCCTCCTTATCCACCTATAAGGAAGTCCCCCTATAAGGTGTGCCCCAGCAGTGGGGACATCAAAAATGGCTGATGGACATAAAGCTTTGTAAATACCATACAATACCAACATGAAAGTTTGAGATTAAATAAGTTTGCGACATGTGATTGTATCGTATATTGCTCATATTTAAGTTTTGATAGTTAGCGTAGCATTCAAACAGATAGAATATTGGCCATTGGAGTAGGGGGGGCTTAAATACCGCTCAGCGACGCAAAATCACCAATGCCAAAGAGAGAGCTCCTTTAAGTTTTTTCGGTCTTGTGGCCGATGTTTTCTTGTGACAATAAGACTATGCTGTTATAAACAAGTTCCTACCAGCCCCCTTAGCATGACCACATGACCACCAACAGGCGATATGATATAGCGATTTAACTGATTTAGCGTTTAACTGTCAAAAGACAATGGATTTTGACAGTTGAATGATGATAAAATGCTATATCCCGGGATATATACCGTAGTTTGGTAGTCATGCTAGAGTTAAGATGCTGGTTGGTTAGCGACATAGATTTTGAAACGGTTTCATCAGAAAAAACGTAAAACTAAACATTAGATCCTAAAGGAGATGTCCCAGCGTTGCCCCAGTTTCATTTTATTTAATTACTTTCATAATTAAAAAATGCAAATTACATTTTATTTAGGTATAGTATCAGTCAAGAATCGTTTTATATTTAGAAAAACAATTGTAAAAACATTAAGTTGTTTTCTGAAGTATTTTGTGAAAAAAATGTAAGTAAATAGTACCTACTATCATGATAAAAAATTGTGATTTAAAAGCGTTTAACTTAAAAATCCCACTTTTTAATGCAGAAAATAATTATTAATGTGATTCTAGAGTAAAATACCTACTCTGACATATTACTTTGATTAAGACGCGATAGACTTTCATTTTTTGAGAATGGTGGGGCAAATGACATAGGCGCGATGGGACATGTCCTTTCAATCCCAACATTGTCAAAGAATTAACTTATCATGCCTCTAAAAGTTGGGTTTTTTATCTAAAACGTTGTGTTCATTAATTATTTTGTAGCGGTCTATAGACTATTATAACCAAGGTTCTCCAATACCTGATAACTAACCATTTTAGTCGTTAATTTTTAACTTTAATTGTTGGAATTTAAGTTCAAAGTGGATTGTGAAGATAATCGTGTAATCCTTGTCAAGTTTGTGACCATTAGCCATTTTTGCTGAACCAACGGTTTAACGTGCCTCGAGTTACTAAACTTTTGATCACCCATCCCTTGTGAAAGTTGCTTGACCTCCTCAATCGCTGGGCCAGGCGCTAAACCATTGCGCCGTCGAGCTTCTCTGTTGTTTCAAAACAAAATTCAAGACAAAATGCCATAATAAAACCCGTTGTTCTTAATTTCCAGCTCCAATCTGCCTACCAGAGCGCGGCTCCGAGTACCTCGGGCAGTACGGGTGGGCGGCGGGGTGGGGCGCGCTCAGCCCCGGCTCGCGGCTGCGGCCGAGGACCCTGCAGGCGGTCGATGTGCCCGTGCTAGACAACAGGGTGTGCGAGCGGTGGCACCGCGCTAACGGTGAGTGTTCTCTCTCATTCCTGTCTACTCTGGTCCGAGTACCTGGTGCAGTACTGGGGCAGCTCGCGGCTGCGGCCGAGGACCCTGCAGGCGGTTGACGTGCCCGTGCTGGACAACAGGGTGTGCGAGCGGTGGCACCGCGCTAACGGTGGGTGGTCTCTTTCTCTCATTCTCCTTGCGTGGTAGCAGTCTCTTAATCTCTTTGCGTCTCATTCTCTTTGCACGCTAATGCACATACAATCAAGGACGTTAGGAGACGGAGGATGATCTACAATCACTTAAAATTTGCCAGGTTTATGAATGGCTTTAATTACATCTCTTTCTCGCTGTATAACAAAATAAAAAGACGCACTGATAGCCATTCAGAAAACTGTCAAGTTTTAAAATGTTGTTATACGGGGGCAGGTCTTGATTGTGTCGCTTGTTTTATTTGAAATAAAAGTGTTATGTTAGATGACCGATCTGGGAGCACGGTAGTGCTCCCGCCAAGACGAGGAAGCGAAGCGCAAAAGGGCACTACCTACCTTTTCTCGAAGTGCTTCGCCGTTTTTTTGAACCCTCCTATCTTGGGTATGGAGAATACTAGATTAACAAAATTCTCGTAATGTGATGTCAGTAGTAGGCTTATTAAATATATACTCTCTTATTCAGAGTGCGTTCGTTAAACTAGGGCCAAAGTTAACATGGCGGTAGACTGCGGACTAACGCCATTTTAGCGCAAATCGTATTCAGAGTGACAGTTTAACGTTTAGTCCCACCGTTTAAGGATCAAAAGGTGCATTGTGATTGGTTTACAAACATTAAACCAGGTTTTGTTAGAACAGTCTTGCACCCCAGTTTTGTGAAACATCTCTGAATAACTTAGATAAGGTTTCAATTGTATAAGCTTTCATAATATAGATTTTATTGATATCTAAAAAACCCCGATTTCGTCACTGACTCACTCATGATTCATGTAGAGCCAAGCTTCTAACTCTACGCGCCCTAACTCTACAAGCCCAAACTTCAAAAACTCTTCACCTTAGTCAAAATATGTGGCTTGGCCGTTTCGTTACTACAAGAACCAAGTATTATTGTTGAAGAGTGAATACATTTTTCCATGTAGCGAAATGGCCAAGCCACATATTTTGACTAAGGTGAAGAGTTTTTGAAGTTAGGGCTTGTAGAGTTAGGGCGCGTAGAGTTAGAAGCTTGGCTCTACATGAGGTCTGATAACTTTTTGACAGTGCAAGCCATATATGGAGTCTTGGCAACAATATACATGAAAATGTTTTTGGTGGGATTTGGTATTTCATTTTTTGATAACATTCATGATCCGAGAAAACAAGGTCTGGCATTCCGGTTATTCAATTATTATAGTGCATTTTAATTGTGATTTGTTTCTCTTAGCAAACGAAACAGTTCAATTAAAGATGAATAAACGTTATTTTCAATACCGATAGCGGAGATGACGTATGGCGGTGCAGACCCACGTGACTTCCTCTTTCTCGGAGTGCCATACCTGGCACACTATATTAATTATTGTACCATGATAACATCACTTTTATGAAAAATTACCAATGATTATGATGCCATGTTTGTATTGAAAATTGTAAATGTTATCCCAATGATTCTTATTCTTATAATTCACAGAATAGTTTATATAGTTTTTAAACTTTTAGTGACATTTAATATTTTTTATTTTCCAGGTATAAACGTAGTGATATACCCCGAGATGCTATGCGCCGGGTACAAAGGTGGGGGAAAAGATAGCTGCCAAGGGGACAGCGGCGGTCCCCTAATGTTAGAGCGAGCAGGCAGATGGTACCTCATAGGAGTGGTGTCAGCGGGGTACTCGTGTGCGAGTAGGGGACAGCCGGGGATATACCATAGAGTAGCGCATACCGTCGACTGGATATCACACGCTACTACGCTCACGTAGCGTTTAGATTCCTTCGAATGAAAGAATTTCAAAAGATGTAAAGTACGAGGCAATCATCTTGATACTTTTCATACAAGTCCGCACTTGCGAGCGACCAATAGCCCCGCCGGCCTGCGTGCCTCACCGCTACGCATACATAAAATACACGTTCTGCGCAATCTCCACCCGAAGTCAAGATGTTTGCCTTGTACTGTAATAAACTTTAGATATTTCTAATGAGTCGCAATGAATTGCTTTAAGTATTTCTTAAAACTACTAATTGTAGTTTGAAAACGAATCTGGCAACAATGTAGAATATAAAATTACAGTCGATGAGATTTGTTGCCAGTTCTATAATAACTGATGTTGCCACTTCTGATACTCAAACTCAATTAGTAGATTTAAGAAGTATTGTTTAACTGGATTATTCGAATAATGTAAATGACGATTGACTTCAAAAGCTACAAGGCTGCTTGTCGTAGCGTTTTTCCGAGTTATAATTAATAAAATCCTGTTTTTGAAACTTCAGTATTGTAGCTTGAAACTTATATACAGTTAACCTCAAAAATAATTCTCTAAAATGTAACTCTATAAAAAAAAGAATTAGCGAGCAGCTTTATGGTACCTCATAGGGGTGGTGTCAGTGGGGTACTCGTGCGCTAGTATGGGACAGCCGGGGATATACCATAGAGTAGCGCATCCTGTTGACTGAATATCACACGCTACTACGCTCACGTAGCGTTCAGATTCCTTCGAATTGAAGAATTTGAAGATACCTATCTAATAAACTAATTCGCAATGAATTGCTTTAAGTATTTCTTAAAACTACTAATTGCAGTTTGAAAACAAATTTGGCAAAAATGATCGATATAAAATAAACATTAATTGTTGCCAGTCTGATGTCTAATGATATTGTTGCCAGTTTTGATATGCAAACTCAATTAGTAGATTTAAGAAGCATCGTCTAACTGGATTATTCGTATATTATAAATGACGGATTGGCTTCACTTCAAAAGCTATATCTAGCAGTGGCGAGGGGTGAAATCATGGCAAAGATAAGCCGTTCTACAAAAATGTTGTGATCTACATAGTGGATCGGTGGTGTAAGATTTCTAAAAGGTAAGCCGACGGGAATCGGCTTGTATGGACCTTTCGCCACTTATATCTAGTATGCTGCTTGTCGTTGTCGTTGTGGCGTTTACCGAGTTATAATTATCAAAATCATGATTTTGAAACTTCAGTATGGTAGAAAATTTTATAAAATTCTAAAATATTTTTCTAAAATGTTCTCTATAAACAAAGAATAAACTAGCAGGCAGATGGTACCGGCTGTAATCTACTCGCGCAGGCGTACCCCCCTTACACCACCTCACACCACTAGTGGTGTCAGCGCGGTACTACTGCGCGAGTAGGGGACAGCCGGGTATATACCATAGAGTAGCGCTTACCGTCGATTGGATATCACACGCTACTACGCTCACGTAGCAGTGAGATTCCTTCGAATAAAAAAAATACTTAGAGTTGCCTTATGCATTTTTAAAATCTACTAATTTCAGATTGATTGAATCTAATCATGACAACAATTTTCAATAAAAAAGACGGTTGGTAGGATTTGTTGTCAGCTCTATTTTCAATGGCTAATAAAAATATGCTGTTTGTTTTATCTTCAATGAAAGATGTTGCCAGTTCCAATATAATTTCGGAACTAAAGTTTAAAGTCAATTTGAGGTAATTTTACATCATATTGTGGTAACCCAGCGTGTTACTGCGTGTAGGTACTTAAAATTACAAAGTTTTCTGTTTTTGCCATACACAGAATTAAAGCTCAAAATATAAAGTGGGCTGAAAAGCCGTTTGGGACAAATCGCGTTTGTGAAGGTACAGTCTGGCAAAAGAGTCTAGAAAATAATGGGGGAGCCACTTTCTTTGTCACTAGTCTAAGTGCAACACTTGACTACTTTTGTATGCCACGACCACGTATTGCTAGTAAATGTAATTTAGTTCCGTTACAAGACTTTTTTATTAGACTGTATCCACTTTCGTTGTTTCTCATCTTACTTCAAAGTTGCCAGAGAAAAATAATGGAAGTAAATTGTAAAATATTGTGATTTCTAATATCAATAAGTTTACATTACAACCGATAAAACTGTTATAGATTTCATTGCATATGAAATTAAAAATAATATAAAAAAATACTTTATGTAAAACAATCAAATGATTGTTTGGTTTGATGATGTATTTTTGATTCTATTTAAAAATCAAATTATACTTGAGAAAAGTGACAAAAGTGAACTTTTTTTAATACAATATAGTTACAGATTAAATAAGTATCAATTAAACAATATTATCCCAAAAAGAGAGAGAGAAAAAAACTGCTGATTAATAATAATTACCAGAAAACAGTTACTTAAAGAATATATCAGTTTAATAGCGATACAAAATGTTTTTTTTTCTTTTAAGTCGTCAATATACAGTTTGACACTAATATTAAATAAAACAACAATTGTGATAGTTTTTAAATACATATTTTTTAATAATGAACGTTAAGACATCAATTTTCATAAAAAATGACAATATTCATAAGTGCCTATAGCATTTTGTAAATATTTTTACGTAGTTGTACAGAATGTCTTTTAACTATTATTTTTTTACGTTTTTTTTTACCAATTTGTACATAAGCTTTGTTAAAATAAGATATGTTTTAAATTATTTCAATTCTAATTTATTCCATCTTGTGTTCGAGAAGAAATTAACTTTCTTTTGGAATTGTTTGAGTAATTAAAAATTAATTTTAAGTGTCAACGAACAAAATGCTTGTAATTATTTAAATTAAGTTAATAAAGCGTATTTATTGTTAATTTATTTTGTCGTTTCCTTTTTTTGTTTTATGTTAACATTACCAGCCTAAAGGAATATTATTTTTTCTCACGATTCGCGCCAAAACATCATACAGAGGGCGGTAGTATCGTTGTAGAGCGTGCGGGCTAATATCAGTGTTGCCAGTCGTAGATTGCAAAATCTCCCGCCAATGCTGTGAATGACCTCTTGACATGAAATCTCTGAAAGGGTAATAATAATAGTAAGAATTCAGAGAAAATTGTACGTACTGGTTTTGCTAACAAAATAAGTCATTGATACGAAATTGAAAAAATCTTGTTTTATTGAAGTGGACCACATCGTCTACCTAATAATTATTTTCGAAAGGTGGGTCCATGAATCAGTTTCATCTACCTAATGCTGTCTACTAGAGACTGTTTCCTGGTGGTCATACTATGTAGTTTGTCAACCTACATGTTCTCGTAATCACATATATTATATACTATATAGGGTATATTATACCCACGTGATCAATTAGGTTGCCAAACCAGTATGAGTTGATACACAAATTAATATGTCCTTGTGTCGTAGCAAGCTCTGTTAACTTTAGAAAATTAACAAACAAAATGTCAAACATCGAGTTTTATGATGACGACATAACAATGTCGTCATCATAAAATTACTTACTTTTGACAGAGCGTTAAAATCTTTTAAACTTGGTGAAGGATCTAATGCATGGACCCATGTATTTAAATTCCAACTGTAGCGGAGCCGCGTCCCCCTCTTACCTCAAGTGTGAGTGAGATAATTGCGATTTTTCGACCCGTTCTCGCACACGGAGCGACGCTGCGCTGACGCACAAGGACACGCGTAGCGGCGTAGCAGCTACGAGGCTACAGTGAGCTACGATCTGTTACGACTACTAAATACCTATTGTTGTGCTGTGAATTACTGCGAGAAACTACGACTCACTATAAAATTATTAAGTAATCAAACAGATTTGTGTCTCAAACATGGCAAGTGATATGAACAGATCCTTTTCTGACTCCAATATCAAATTAACAGGGCAAAACATTACGCCTCCAAACTATATTGCCTTCCGAAACAAAAGATCCAGAGAGCAATTGGAAGGAGAAACTTTAGAAACATTTAAACAAGAAATGTTGACAGCGCTTCAAGTAATGATGCAAAAACAGGAGACTGAACTGAAAAACATCTACCCTATTCTACAAGAAATTAAAAAAACAAATGAGAACATAGAAAATTCTATATCATTTCTAGCCGAACAACACGAAGATTTTAGAAAAAGGTTAGATTTTCTGGAGTGTGAAAACAGAAAGGACAAAGAATACATATTATTGCTGGAAAATAAATTGGAGGACGTTAAAAGAGAAAATCAAAAAGGGAATTTTGAAATCAAGAATGCGCCTAAAATCAACCCCAGAGAAACCAAAGAGGACCTCATAAATATGGTTTTATGCCTATCAAAATCAATAGACTGCCCCATAAATGAAAAAGAAATAAGCGACATTTATAGAGTGCGAACAAAGAAAGAAGGCACCAAAAGTACCCCAATAATAGTGGAGACAAGTTCGAGTCTTCTGAAAACCGCGGTTCTACAAAAGTGCAAGGCTTATAACATTAAAAACAAGGAAAAGTTGCGAGCAAAACATATTGGTTATAAAACAATGGAGGACACGCCAATATATGTATCAGAACAATTAACACCTAAGGGAGCCAGACTTTATTTTCTTGCCCGTGACTTGGCGAAAACAAGATCATATAAATTCTGCTGGTCATCGCATGGCCGTATCTACGTGCGGAAAACACCCGAATCCCCTATTGTCATGATAAACAATGAAGCGCAGATACATAATCTTATGCAACAAACGTGACTAAGCAGTGTTATACTATTCTTTATGCAAAATTTTTTGTTATTGATATTGGTGTTTTTGTTAGTCCTTTTCTATGCTGTACTCGTTATAAAAGTTATTTTGTTTCGTAAACATAAATATTGTGTGCCCATTTGTGCGTTAATACTAAATATTTTGAAACATTTTATAAAGGTAAGGTTATGTGAAAACACTCTCTTATATCTTTTGGTTACCTCACACTACCAACATTCGAACATTGATTTTTTATATAATGTGTGTACAAATTTATTAATGTACTCACTCATTTCTTTTGTTAAAAATTATAAATCACCCGTCTGGAAACATAATAAGCATATTAATTTTTGGATGAAAATGCCGGTTTTGTGATTGATATTGGTATTTCTGTTATTATTTTTCTGTGCTGTACTCACTGTAAAAGTTATTTTGTTCCGTAAACATAAAAATTGTGTGCCCATCTGTGCGAAAATACTAAATACTTTAAAACATTTTATAAAGGTAAGGTTATGTGAAAACGCTTTCTCGTACCTTTTGGTTACCTCACACTACCAATATTCGAACATTGTTTTCTTATATAATGTGTGTATGTACTCACTAATTTCCTTTGTTAAAAAATATAAATCACCCGTCTGTAAACATAATATGGATACTCAGTTTTGCGTGAAAATACCAATAGATTTATCACAGTGTTTGAAGATAAGATTTTATGATGACAAATACTCGGGTGTCTTTATCTTTATTCATTTACTTACACATCAACTATCGAACACTACTTGTATATACATATGTACTATAATGCATATATGTAAGATGTTTCTTCAGGTATATAAACAGGTGCCATGTTTTTGTGTTTTTTATAGCATTTACCGTCACAAAGGTCTACAAACTCTTTTTGAAAATATAAACAACTTCATGCAACCACAAGATAAGCCCTTCTACATGTACTATAATGGATAGTCTATTAAATACCGTTACAGAAATTGATAAGATAGAAATTGCGTCTTCTACTGCCTGTGATGTTCAAGTCTTCCCCACTTTAGTGGGTAGAATTTGTGATACAGACATTACAATTTTCTCTCAAAACATACGAAGTATTTACCGTAATTTTGAAGATTTTTGCCTCACTTTGTCTGAGTTTAATTTTTCGATAGACGTGATTGTACTAACAGAGTGTTGGATTGACCCAAAAAAACCTATTCCACAATTACAAAACTACATATCATTTACAACAACACAACATTTAAACCAGTCTGATGGAGTTGTAATTTACACAAAGAAAGATCATAAATTTAAGGTAAATGAGATCATGCTTTCAAATGCCTCATGTCTTCAACTTACTCTAAATGACTTTATTATTCTAGGGATCTATCGTTCTCCATCTAATCCCAACGGGGATAACTTTATTTACTCTTTAGATAATCACCTAAATCACATAAATACTGACAAAACCATCGTCATTACCGGGGATATTAAAAACATAATAAATGACGATAATATGCCGCAATTTGAACAGAAAAATAAACAAAATTATTTAAATATGTTAGCAACACATGGCTTGTTACCAGGACATACTTTACCGACTAGAGGCAAAAACTGTTTAGATCATTTTATATTAAAAATAGATAAAAATAAAAAATCAGCTAATATAAATGTTTTGAATACGTCAATTACTGACCATAGCATGATTTTTCTAAAGCTATCCAATGTAGTACATGAACGAAGCTTATCCAAAACAAGGACCTCAATCGACTTTGATAAAGCGATTGAATCTTTTAAAGGTATAGATTTTCTAGACTTGCTATCATATACAGATCCCAATGCTCTTGCTGATCTGTTAATTAGTCGATTGAGACAATGTATTTTCACAAGTACAATAACAAGAACAATTCCTTGTAAAAATCGTATAATAAAACCATGGATTACAGTGGGCATTCTCCGTTGTATTTCTTTTTATTTTTATTTAATTTTTAGAAACAGAAACAATATGCAGAAAAAACTAAAATCTGACCCAAAAAATTTAATCTTAAAAATAACATATAGACGTTATCGCAATCACTGCAACGCTTTGATTAAAACATTGAAACGAAATTATGATAGAGACAAATTAAATAAAAATAAAAAGAATCCTAGATCACTTTGGAAATCTATAAATAATATTACTCACCGCAAAGAAAATAAAACAAGTAACTTAGAACTACTAAACTCTAAACCGACCGCTAATGAATCAGTGAATTATATAAATACTCATTTTGCAAATATTGGCAGTTCCTTGGCTGATAGTATCATGACACGTCGCTCAATTCAGGATAAATCTTTCAAATATTTTTCTGCCCCACAGCGGTCTTCCTCTTTTGTCTTTTTGGAAACAGACCCTGACGAAATATATGGAATCTTAATGGGGCTAAAGTCAGAGAGTGCTGCTGGCTGGGATGGTATCTCAACAAAATTTCTGAAGCAAATTGGCAAAGAGATTTCTCCCATTGTTGCTCATTTGGCAAATCTATGCATAACGCAGGGCATCTTTCCGACTTCACTTAAGAAGGCCGTAGTCACACCCATACATAAGGGTAGGATAGAGACGACGTGCGGGATTGGGAGACTCAATTAGAGACTCCTGTTGCTGGACACAGGACGGTGGCAGCCATATGCCCAATACTGAGAGAGTGGCGGAACAGAGGGCACGGCACCCTTACTTTTAGATTGACGCAGGTACTTACCGGGCACGGTTGCTTCGGTAAGTACCTGCATCGAATCCAGAGAGAAGCTGCTCCGGTGTGCCACGATTGCGGCGCACCGGAGGACACCGCTCGGCACGTCCTAATGGACTGCCCCGCGTGGTCGATCCAGCGACAGACGCTGATGGCACAGGTGGGAGGGGACCTCTCGTTACCCAGCGTGGCAATTACCATGCTGGGAAGTGACAGGGCATGGGAGGCGATGGTCTCCTTCTGTGAAGATGTTATCTCACAGAAGGAGGCCTCGGAGCGGGTTCGAGAGGCGGATGCCAACGCGGACCAGCTCCGGCGACGACGGCCAGGGAGGAGAAGGAGGCGCTACGCACACCTCATTCCCCCTTAGTCCTCAAGAGGGGAATGGCCGATTGCCTAGTTTCTCCCAAGTGCCGGGTCTAATGAGGCCGCAACACCAGGACCACATGGTGCGTGTCACCGCGGTCCCGTAGGTCCTGAGTGTTAGTGCGGGATGTAGTAGGGGGTTTAGTGGGTAGTGCTCCGGCGAGTCCCACATACCTCGGATGCGCAAACGCATTCCCCCTACTATAAAAAAAAAAAAAAAAAAAAAAAAAAAAAAAGGATAGAGACGACGTCTGCAACTACAGACCCATCTCAGTCCTACCAGCCTTGTCAAAAATATTGGAAAAAAATATTAATAATAGATTAATTAACTACTTAAATAAATTTGAACTTTTATCAAACTCCCAATACGGCTTTAGAAGAGGGGTCTCTACTGAAGATGCTATAATTGCCTTGACGTCACACATTTCTAAAAATGTTGATAGGAGTAAAAAGTGCATCACAGTTTTTCTAGATCTTCAAAAGGCGTTCGACACCGTCTCCGTCTCCACCCTTATACGCAAATTGGAATCAATAGGGGTCAGAGGTATCCCTCTGGCATTGTTAAGTGACTACTTACATGATCGTAAACAATGCGTTAAAATTGGTGACCACATCAGCGAGCTAGTAGACATAACCTTTGGCGTGCCTCAGGGAAGCGTTCTGGGACCCACTCTCTTCTTGATATACATTAATAACCTCTGCAACTTGGAAATATGTAATGGGAAAATCTTTTCTTATGCAGATGACACCGCTGTCGTTTTCTTGGGGTCAACATGGGATGATGTACATGCTCTCGCTCAAAAGGGTCTTGCCCAAATAGCCCGCTGGTTAGATAGTAATCTATTAACTCTGAATGCATCTAAAACTAAATATATTTGCTTCACAAACTATAACAGCACTCAACCTGACTCAAAGTTCCACATTAAAATTCATTCTTGTAACAATCTTAATAACCAAAACTGTTCATGCGTTATGATAGATAAAGTAGCTAAAATTAAATATCTTGGTGTAATGGTCGACCAACGTCTTACTTGGCATGCGCACATTGACTTACTAATAGGTAGAATTCGGAAACTTTCATGGGTCTTTAAAATTCTCAGACATGTTGCCAATACCGATTTATTAGAACAAGTATATACATCGTTGGCTCAATCAGTCCTCAGCTACTGCATCCCAATCTGGGGTGGAGCCACAAAAACTAAATTTTTAGAATTGGAACGAGCTCAAAGATCTTTGTTGAAAATAACATATTTCAAACCTTATAGGTTTCCAACCGACAGTCTATATTCTCAATGTTGCCTCCTTTCTGTGAGGAAACTTTATATCCTACACGCCGTTTTAAAATTACATAAAAACCTTCCACTAAATGAAAAAACACAAAACAAAAGAACTGTTGTGAGCGTAGCACCTGTAGATTCTGTAAAAACTGTTTACGCCCAGAGGCAGTACACGGTACATTCAGCACACATTTATAATAGAATAAACAAAATCCTCAATTTTCACCCCCTAACATTAAAAACCTCCAAGCACACATTACAAAACTGGCTACAGACTAAAAATTATGAAGAAATAGAGAACCTTATCTAATTAAATAAGTAAAATTATTATTATTTTTTCTATTATAATAATTATCTTAATATAAAAAAATAGCTTTACATCGTACATATTTACACATACACACATCCAAAACACACACACACACCCACCCACACCCACACACACCCACACACACCCACACACCCACACACCCACACACGACACACACACACACACACACGCACACACACACACACACACACACACACACACACACACACACTAAACCGTCACAATTATTTTATTTAGCACAGCACATAACTCATAATCATTAAACATAAACCAACTCCACGCAATTTGTTTGTTTGTAACTATTTATGGGCATTATTTATTTATTTATAAACGCACATTGAAAAATAATTTGAAACTTAGAAAATGTTTATATAATTAGTTTAGCACTTAGCAGTAACTAAACAATGTAAAATTGAAACAACAAATGTATCTTTTGTAATCTTAGAAGGAGCGGGGCTCTTAACACAGGTTTTATACTTAAAAGGGGCCTCAGCCATATAATATGTAATGTACTTAAAAGATACTGAATAAATATTTTTTCATTTTTCATTTTCATTTTCATGTATTTGAAGAATGACCCAGTCCGCCTAGCATATCGTGTTACGGTGTTCTTGCCAAATAACCTATTGTTGTAAATCTATTGTCTCAACTAAAATGTTTTTCTTTCTTTCTTCTTTCTTTCCCACTGGATGAGTTACCTCACCAAAAAAGGTCAACTTCGACATCAGCGATTTTTTTAATGTCCTCACTGTTGGGGCACAGGCCTTCCTTATGGTTGGATAAGGAGGATGGGCCATAACCGACCACGCAGGCCCAATGCGGATTGGTGGGTGTTAACGACTGCAAATGCAGCTGGAACCAACGGCTTAACGTGCTTTCCGAAGCACGGAGGACCTCGAGATAAAAAAAAATTGATTACCCATTCCATAGCCAACCCTTGAAAAAGCTGTTTAGCCTCCGCAATCGCAGGACCAGGGGCTGTATTATGACCTCTTATTTCCAGTCAGTTTTCTGACTGGCTATCAATCTATCTCTTTTATTTGCTATACAGCGAGAAAGAGATGTCACTACAGCAATTTATAAACCTGGCAGGATTTAAGAGCTTGTAATACGGCCTCAGGAGCTGAACTACTGCGCCAAGCTCCTCAAAAGTCAACTTACTTTAACAATTTCCCAGCAGCTTTCGACCCGTAAATGTCGCATCTGTTCAAAGCTATAGTGTTGGGTATTTCGACTTTCACATCTCTTCTACCAAAGACAGCTGCGCGGCATAACGCTTCGAAGATCTGATGCTGGATGAAACTGCTTAGAAAATACCTGAAGCAACGAGATTTAATACATTTTATTACCAAAAATACAGGACTTGCAAAAGTAACGAGTAATCACTTACTCTTAGTAATTACTTACTTAGTGTAAAGTATCGATTCACATCGAATTATATCACAATTTTATGGAAGCAAAATCATACAGTTACACATAGCTCTTCGCCTTTTATTAGGTTTTTTAAATTTGAGATTTTTGCATTTACAATGCTATTTTTAAACAATACTAAATATACTAGAAAAAATACGACTCGCACCAGATCAATACTCAGACGGGAATCGAACCCGCGACCTTTGGATATCCGGTCCAATGCTCTGACCGCTGAGCTACCGAGTCACTAGTGACATCGTCGAATTTTTCCTAGTATATCCTAAACTCTTACGCTGTAAGCCAGCGTTATTTCACCAATGTGAGGAATTACCTCGACATTCAATTGAAATATCTTTCCAGATATTTTAACAATTGATTAAGATGAAATAGCTATATATATTGTTTAAAAATAGCATTGTAAATGCAAAAATCTCAAATTTAAAAATTATATAGCTATTTCATCTTAATCAATTGTTAAAATATCTGGAAAGATATTTCAATTGAATGTCGAGGTAATTCCTCACATTGGTGAAATAACGCTGGCTTACAGCGTAAGAGTTTAGGATATACTAAGAAAAATTCGACGATGTCACTAGTGACTCGGTAGCTCAGCGGTCAGAGCATTGGACCGGATATCCAAAGGTCGCGGGTTCGATTCCCGTCTGAGTATTGATCTGGTGCGAGTCGTATTTTTTCTAGTATATTATTTAGTATTGTTTAAAAATAGCATTGTAAATGCAAAAATCTCAAATTTAAAAATTATATAGCTATTTCATCTTAATCAATTGTTAAAATATCTGGAAAGATATTTCAATTGAATGTCGAGGTAATTCCTCACATTGGTGAAATAACGCTGGCTTACAGCGTAAGAGTTTAGGATATACTAGGAAAAATTCGACGATGTCACTAGTGACTCGGTAGCTCAGCGGTCAGAGCATTGGACCGGATATCCAAAGGTCGCGGGTTCGATTCCCGTCTGAGTATTGATCTGGTGCGAGTCGTATTTTTTCTAGTATATTATTTAGTACTTTTATTAGGTTCTACCCTTCGTCTACAAATTTGCCCTTTTCTGTAAAGATGTCCAAAGAAGTTTCATTTTCCTTGCTTAATTTTTCTTATTTTACACACACGCAGAACCTACAATTTTCGTAGAATTTTATGAATTTATTAGCGTGTCTAAAATGGTTAACATGTTTTTACAAGAACTCTAGTCTATGTTATATGGTCTGTGTCTATAATAAAAAAACATACCTTATATAAGCAGTATTGTCAGGAACATGGAATTTGGCAGCAGCATCAAAATACTCTTCACCCCTCCTCTCCGGAGGTGCAATACCTTGCAACTCTAAAGTCAAATCCCAGAATTTATCATTCAGTATTTTTTTATCTATACTACCTTCAAAATACTTCCATCTGTATTCATCAATTACTAAAGCAAATGGTATTTGCGGTATCTTATTTAACGCTTGTTTGAGTAATAAAATGTCATCTGTAGTTAAATCTGTTTCTTCATAGCTTTCATCAACAGTGCTAATATTATTTTGAACATCATCTTTTTGATGTTTCATATCGACTGTTGCATCAACGCGATTGTCAATTGTTTTAGGTTCAAACCTATTCTCAAAAATGGTTGATTCGTAATGGCCCCATTGTTTCTTTTTTGATTGGTCGTCATATGTTTTCATAATTTCGTTGGTTTTATATTTTAATAGATCTTTTTCGCCAGAATCGTTTTCATTTGTTTTAATCTTGTCGTTTGTTGGATTAACATCTTTAGCTTCATTATTTTTCAGTTTATCATCGATTGCTTCGAATGACTTTGGTAGTACGTCTGTGTAAAGTATGGAATCGTTGACTAAACCCAGTCTATGCAAGTGTTGTGCTGTCATCACACCATACATTATTGCATCGCCTATGCTCTCGTGTAACGCTGCGTTTGCTTGCTAAAAAACTTTACGACATTACTAACATAGTTTGAAAATATATTGTTCTGAAAGTCAACTTGAGTAAAATTAAAAGAAATAATAGATGTGCTGTCATTGCCAATCCCAATCCCAAGAACCAAAATTATTAGATAAGAAAGATTGGTTTAGACCAGTGGTTCCTAACCTTTTCAATATTGTTACCCATATCTATCTAGTAACAAATAGTGTCATTGAATATTGAAGAAATGTTATTTTGAAATAAACCATAGTGCCATCTCTCTATTCTATTCATTCTTACTGGTACCAACTCTGTTACCCCCATAGAATAGCTGTTTTACCCCTGCGGGGGTAATTACCCCCAGGTTAGGAACCAATGGTCTAGAATCTAGACTAGATCATTATTTCAGGAACTCAGTGTCTGAGAGTCTATAGTCTAGAGCAGTGGTTCTTAACCTTTTTGACTGGCGACCCAAAGTAGAAATATATTTGAAGTCCGCGACCTTAATCCTAATTTTTTTTTTTATTTTCCAGTGACAGGTACTCGCGACTTGTCTGCGTGGACAGTTTTTTTGCTATCCCTCAGGAACTGAATGTCCCTTTTCTGTACCCCTGACAACATGAACGTAAAATTTCATGATTGGTTCAGTAGTTAAAACGTGAAGGCAGTGCCGGTTTAAGCACTACCAGCGCCCTGGGCGACATTTCTACGGATGCCCCCTATTTGCGATTCCAAGATTTTCATTTTTACCTGTTGGGTAAAAAACGGCCGCGCAGCACTATTTTTATTCAGTTTTATCTATTAATCTTGTAACCTTGCTTGTTTATATTAAAAAACGGCCACGCAGCGCGATTTTTAGTCAATTTCATCTACTAATTTTTAAATTTGAGATTTTTGCATTTACAATGCTATTTTTAAACAATACTAATTAATATACTAGAAAAAATACGACTCGCACCAGATCAATACTCAGACGGGAATCGAACCCGCGACCTTTGGATATCCGGTCCAATGCTCTGACCGAGGTAAAAGAACTAGCGGGGCTCAACAAAAAACCCAATTCTAACATGCTTTATGACGATCACGACGAGCCTCTCCTGGACATAGATAGTAAAATAAGAACATGGAGCGACTACATAGGTAAACTGTTTGCTGACGCCTCAAGAAGTACTAGTGGTTTGATCACGGACGACAATGGCCCACCTATTTTGACATCAGAGGTGAAGCAAGCGTTAAGGTCAGCCAAAACAGGAAAAGCCCTCGGGCCAGACAACATACCAGCCGAAGTAATCAAACTTTTGGAAGACTGCCATGTGGATGCTCTAACTCATCTCTTCAATCAAATCTATGACTCAGGAAATCTACCCGATGACTGGCTCCGATCTACGTTTATCACCTTGCCAAAAAAAGCTAAAGCAAAGAAATGTGCAGAGTATCGTACGATCAGTCTCATGAGCCATGTTCTTAAAATATTCCTAACTATAATCCATAATAGGATACGGCCAAAATGCGACGAACAATTAGGGGAGAGTCAGTTCGGTTTTCGATCTGGAATGGGTACTCGGGAAGCACTGTTCGCTCTCAATGTTCTGGTACAAAAATGCAGAGATATGCAGACTGACGTCATCTTGTGTTTCATCGATTATGAAAAGGCGTTTGATAACGTAAAACATGACGTTCTTATGGAACGCCTCATTGACGCTGGTCTGGATAGCAAAGATATCAGAATTATCAAGAACTTGTACTGGGGCCAGAAAGCAACTGTCAGAGTCGAGCATGCGGAAACTGAACAAATCGAGATTTGCCGTGGAGTCAGACAAGGTTGTATATTGTCCCCCCTGCTTTTCAACCTGTACTCTGAAGCAATCACATCGGAAGCACTGGAGGGGCTGGAAGTCGGAGTTAAGGTAAACGGCAAAGTCATTAATAATTTGAGATATGCCGATGACACAGCACTAATAGCCTCAACCGAGCGTGACATGCAGGAGATAGTGGATAGGGTGTACGAGTGCAGTTTGAGAGCAGGGCTGAAGATGAATGTCTCCAAGACTAAGTTTATGGTTGTGTCCAAAAATCACCTGAACGCAGTAATAGCAGTTGCAGGATCAGATCTCGAGCGAGTGCGGATGTATAAATACCTCGGAGCTTGGGTAAATGAAGAATGGGATAGCGAGCAGGAAATTCGAACCCGGATTGAAATTGCCCGAGCAACGTTAAAAAGAATGGAAAAAGTTTTATGCAGTCGCAAACTATCACTAAAGCTCCGCCTTAGAATGCTCCATTGTTACGTCTGGCCTGTAGTGTTATATGGTAGCGAGGCTTGGACTCTGAAAGCCGACACACAGAAGTTTCTTGAATCCTTCGAAATGTGGTGCTACCGAAGAATGCTGCGAATTAGTTGGACTGAGAAGGTTTCTAACGCGAGAGTTCTCCAGCGCGTTGGCAAGAGTCGCGAATTACTGCAGACCGTCAAGAAAAGAAAAGTCGGATATCTTGGTCATGTCCTGCGACACGAGAAATACCAGCTTCTCCAGTTAATAATGATGGGCAAGATTGAAGGCAAACGACGCGCTGGAAGAAGGAAAAAATCGTGGTTGCGCAACATCAGGGAATGGACTAGTATAGCCAGCGTCGAAGAACTGTTTCGCTTGGCGCAGGACAGAGAGAGGTTCTTTAGGCTGACGGCCGACCTCCAGTAATGGAGAGGCACTTGAAGAAGAAGAAGCTCTGACCGCTGAGCTACCGAGTCACTAGTGACATCGTCGAATTTTTCCTAGTATATCCTAAACTCTTACGCTGTAAGCCAGCGTTATTTCACCAATGTGAGGAATTACCTCGACATTCAATTGAAATATCTTTCCAGATATTTTAACAATTGATTAAGATGAAATAGCTATATAATTTTTAAATTTGAGATTTTTGCATTTACAATGCTATTTTTAAACAATACTAAATAATATACTAGAAAAAATACGACTCGCACCAGATCAATACTCAGACGGGAATCGAACCCGCGACCTTTGGATATCCGGTCCAATGCTCTGATCGCTGAGCTACCGAGTCACTAGTGACATCGTCGAATTTTTCTTAGTATATCCTAAACTAAAGCATTGGACCGGATATCCAAAGGTCGCGGGTTCGATTCCCGTCTGAGTATTGATCTGGTGCGAGTCGTATTTTTTCTAGTAAATTATTTAGTATTGTTTAAAAATAGCATTGTAAATGCAAAAATCTCAAATTTAAAAATTATATAGCTATTTCATCTTAATCAATTGTTAAAATATCTGGAAAGATATTTCAATTGAATGTCGAGGTAATTCCTCACATTGGTGAAATAACGCTGGCTTACAGCGTAAGAGTTTAGGATATACTAGGAAAAATTCGACGATGTCACTAGTGACTCGGTAGCTCAGCGGTCAGAGCATTGGACCGGATATCCAAAGGTCGCGGGTTCGATTCCCGTCTGAGTATTGATCTGGTGCGAGTCGTATTTTTTCTAGTATATTATTTAGTATTGTTTAAAAATAGCATTGTAAATGCAAAAATCTCAAATCTCAAATTTAAAAACTATATAGCTATTTCATCTTAATCAATTGTTAAAATATCTGGAAAGATATTTCAATTGAATGTCGAGGTAATTCCTCACATTGGTGAAATAACGCTGGCTTACAGCGTAAGAGTTTAGGATATACTAGGAAAAATTCGACGATGTCACTAGTGACTCGGTAGCTCAGCGGTCAGAGCATTGGACCGGATATCCAAAGGTCGCGGGTTCGATTCCCGTCTGAGTATTGATCTGGTGCGAGTCGTATTTTTTCTAGTATATTATTTAGTACTAGCTTCCGCCCGCGACTTCGTCTGCGTCGAAAGTTTTTTTGCTATCCCTCGGGAACATTACTTTTTTTCTGGATAAAAGGTACCCTATGTCCTTCTCTGTACCCCTGACAACGTGTATGCAAAATTTCATAATAATCGGTTCAGAAGTAAGGACGTGAAGGCGTAACAAACAAACAAACAAACAAACAAACGGACTTTCGCATTTATAATATTAGTAAGGATTGTTTAAAAATAGCATTGTAAATGCAAAAATCTCAAATTTAAAAATTATATAGCTATTTCATCTTAATCAATTGTTAAAATATCTGGAAAGATATTTCAATTGAATGTCGAGGTAATTCCTCACATTGGTGAAATAACGCTGGCTTACAGCGTAAGAGTTTAGGATATACTAGGAAAAATTCGACGATGTCACTAGTGACTCGGTAGCTCAGCGGTCAGAGCATTGGACCGGATATCCAAAGGTCGCGGGTTCGATTCCCGTCTGAGTATTGATCTGGTGCGAGTCGTATTTTTTCTAGTATATTATTTAGTATTGTTCATCTACTAATCTTGTAATCTCGCTTGTTTTGTTTATAGAAAAAAAATGGCCGCGCAGCGCGATTTTTAGTCAGTTTCGTCTACTAATCTTGTAATATCGCTTGTTTATAGCAAAAAAATGGCCACGCAGCGCGATTTTTAGTCAGTTTCATCTACTAATCTTGTTTGTTTATAGTAAAAAAACAGCCGCGCATCGCGATTTCTAGTCAGTTTTATCCACTAATCTTGCTTATTTATACTAAAAATGGCCGCTTAGTGCAATTTTTAGTCAGTTTTATTCGTCGCGTCGTCGCTCGTCACCAAGCAACACTTCAATTGATTTTCGACCGGTGGTGGTCGGGCATTTTCGGTGACCCACACACGACCCAGTGTAGTCGCACCGCTTGTACCGTCCTAGGGCCGCCCCTGGATTTTACAATGGGCAAGTCTTAAACGGTGCATGGTAGCGAGCGATGAAATTTATGCGAGATATTGCCAATTTGTTGTGATTATGTGTTGCTGCCATAACGATTTCGTCGCTAAAAGACTCGCCTGCGGCGCCCCTTTATATCCAGCACCCTAGGCGGTAGCCCAACCTCGCCCCCCCCCCCCCCCCCCCCCCCCCAACGCCGGTACTGCGAGAAGGCGTAACAATCAAACAAACGGACTTTTGCATTTATAATATTAGTAAAGATGCCAAAAACTGAGAACTAACGTGTTGCGATTGTAAACTGATGGCAGTAACACAGCCTTTAGTCTTTGTTCTGTGAGTAATAATAAATTTGAGAATACTTTGTGTAATGACATCGATCGACCCATTAATAAAAAGTAAAAATATTCGTAATTAAAAACGTAAAATTTTATCATTTTTTAAAGTCGTTTGGGGGCCCGCGACCCAACCCAATACCTCTCGCGACCCGAATTTGGGTCGCGACCCGAGGTTAAGAATCACTGGTCTAGAGTATTCTATGTAAGAGTTACATTTTTGTGACTATTTCATAGTACCCTCAGACCAAATAAAAAAGGGAAGACGTAGTCCTCTGAACAATGCAGTGAAGCCAATAAAACTACGCCTTGGCGTGTACACACACAGTTACACGCACACACATGTAACGAAACTACGCCTTTTGTTAACAGCCAGCGTGCGAAGCGGACGTACCAGGACGTACTAACTAATAAATTATGAATTTCACCAAAGAAAATGCCGAATTGTGTAGTGAAAAGGTGTAAAAACCAATTTTCGACACATAAAAGCAGGACGGAGTCACATTTCACACGAAAGTAAAATTGGAAACTAATATTTTCACTAATTCAAAATAAACATTAAGGTATTACTTGAAACACAAAACGTCAACACAAGTGTTACCATGCCAAACGTTCTTTTTTAAACCTGTTATTGGGTAACATGGAAAGTAACGTAACGTTATTTGTTCCTTGTTAAAAATAACGCGTTAATTATTTCTGTTTCTGGACTGTTTTTACCCACGACGGACGGAACGGAATGGAGGTGGTATATGCGTTTGGGGTTAGAATACTGTGATCCATCAGTATTTAATTAGGGGCCTATTTCATAAAATATTAGTAACTTTACTATAACAATTTACCATTGTTGTTATTGGGGTAGAACTGTTTCTTAATAATTATAAAACATAATCTCTACCCCAATAAACTACTACAATGGTAAATTACTGTACTTTTTCATACTTTTATGAAATAGACCTCTGATTAAATACTGATGATCTCAGTATTTACCACGCGTGTACCCGTCGCCTCAGAGGTTGTTTGTTTGTTTGTCTATGTTTGTTACCATTTTCTTCGGAAACTACCTTCTGGGCCGATTTCAATGCAGTTTTTGTCGTTTTTCAAAAATTACTAAACCGATTTCGCTACGGCTTTCTGTAATGGTTTTCGGCGATGCTTCTTAGATAAGTGTTATAGTATTTAGCCGCTAGGGAGTGCTGCAGCATCATGTTTTCATTTATCTCCATAACGGTTTGACCGATTTAGATGCTGTTTTTACCTGACTGCAAGAGGGTTATGTTTTTCGCGCGTATCTTCTATCTTGTATGTATGTAATATTCTTTATTACCTCATATCTTTTAAACGACTGAACGGATTTCTATGATTAAGATATCGTTAGATTCGTCTTGTCAGCCCAATTGTTCTTAAGAAGATGGCGTTCTAAAAAACTTCTTAAGAAGGTGGCGTTCTAAAAAACCAACATGGCGGCTATACGGTGCTATTATACGTAGTGGAAAAAAATTTTTTTTTAGAATACTGCTATATGGGTATCAAATTAAAGGGCTTATTATGAAGATTTCGAAAAGGTATATCATGACCGTAATATATGATAACTAAAAAGATATAAATAAAAAAATAAATTATATAATTAAAAAACCCCTGCCTGTCGCAGAAAAGACAATAAAAAGACAAGTCAACTGAAAAGATGGAAACAAGACTAAATATTAAAGGTAACATAATAACATGCAGTCGGAGGTATATAATTCAAATAATTCATAATGTCACTTTCTTTATGCATGCCTCTGACAGCATGTTATTATGTTGCCTTTAATATTTATCTTGTTTCCATCTTTTCAGTAGACTTGTATTTTTATGCAGGCGGGTTTTTTTAAAACTAGATAAAGTATGAATTCTTTAAAAAATTAAAATGAAAAGCAACATTTAAAACTTTGAAAAAACCTACGTCACCTAAAATAGAAGGATTAAGTGAAAAAAATAGGTATTCCTAACAAAGGTAAAATAAGTGGTTTTACGAAAATATCTCCCAATTTAAATTAATTTAGGTAGGGTACTATACATACATATTGAAGGAAGGATGTTATGAGTTTGACTGATTGACTGATGGAAAGAACAAATCACATCATGCAACCATCAGTCACTACATTACACGGTAGGTTAATCATCAGTCACAGCCCGTGACTGTGGTTAAACTGACAGCAAAACCTACCGTGTAATGGATGCCTAACATGTCAGAACAAACATCTTGCCTTAAATACACGAAACTTTAGTATTCGTTAGTTTTATTTTTTACATTTTTCCTATTTCCTTCCTACTTCCGCCACTACTTTTAAAGCGAGCTACTCACAGCCCTGCATGCAGGGCTTTGAGAAGCTCACTTTTTCTATCTATCATTAGGCGACGGCTACACGTGTGGTAAATACTGTGATCCATCAGTATTATTTATCAGGGATCTATTTAATAAAAGAATAAAAAAGTACAGTAATTTACCATAGTATTAGTTTATTGGGATAGAATTATGTTTTATAATTAATAAGAAACATAATTCTACCCCAATAATAACTGTGGTAAATTATTATAGTAAATTCACTAATCTTTTATGAAATAGGCCCCTGATTAAATACTGATGGATCACAGTACCAGGCGAGTAGCCGTCGCCTCACACCCGAGTCAGAATAGCTAAATGCCTATCATAGTCTGCGTCTCTTTCATCAGTAATAAATAAAAGAGACGCTTTGATAGCCATTCAGAAAACTGACAAGTTTTAAGAGCTTGTAATACCCCCCTTGGGACCGTATTATGATCTCTTGAATCCAGGCAGTTTTTTGTTTTGATTCTGATATGTGATAAATAACGTTATTATTTCATAACGCGTTATTTTTATAACATTGGGGTCATATGAATTACTATGGCAACACCGGCTCACACACTAATGCATGAAAAAATTGGCTTCAGTCCCTTGCTTGGAAGACTCCGTCTTCCCTTTTTATTTGGTCTGAGATAGTACCTACCTATTAGGCTAGAACATCAGTGTCAGAGAGTTTATAGTCTAGTCTCTAGAACAAAGAAAAAACAAAGAAAGAAAAATGTAACTTTTACATATCTTGTTAGTAAGTTAGTATGATTTGAACTTTCTTATTAAATTAAGTTCCAATACTTACTCTAAACAACCCTGGCTGATCAGCATAGGCCATATAGTAATGGATATGACCAAACTCATGGTGGAGTACGTAGAAATCTTCCATTGAAGTACCAGAGCAATAAAGTAATCTGTAAAATAAAATGTTCTTATGGAATTTAAATAATTAATGACATAAATCATTTAATGTAATCTAAGAATGTAATCATTCGTTATTTGAAAGTTAAAATAATGTGTCATGGCACTAAACTCTTTTGTGATTTCTACTGATCTTACCCATAGACTTAGAAAATTTTTCGCATGATCTTACCTATAGTCGCCATCTTTAAACATGTCTGCCGCGGTTCCATGACACCGCGTTGCACCATTTTTGTTTTCGAACACAGATTCCCGCCAAAATGTAGGTGTCATGGCGGGCAGGCCCATCGACAGGTAGAAGTCTTCGACGCGTTTTACCTGGAGAAGAATAAACATTGGTAAGGCATGATGATACCACATCTGATAATAATTTTTCATATGCCAAGAGTTAACAATGTATTTGCCTTTGGTTACCTACCATAAAATTGAAAAGGAAAAGATTTCATTTTGGTTTCTAGTACACGTCCTTATTTGGCCTGCGTGCGCTTAATCATCCTAAATACATTCCTAAATAGATTCCAGTGCCGGTAGCGATATCTCAATGGGTACACGGTAAGTATCATGTACCCACGACAGCTGCAAAAACGCCTGATCTACCATATCTTCGGCGGGAGATTGCTCGGGTATTACCGCTACCCACGGCGGTAGCTCAGATTAGAATAGGCTTTTAATCAGTAGCTATTGTTCTTAATCTTACCATATGCTGCACTGTCCAATTGAGCTTCTCAATATTGGCATCCAGATCGATGGACTTGGATGTTATCAAATCTATCAAGTTCTCCCAGTTGTGTGACCAAAGGTTACCTTTAAATAAAAAGTTAGAAGTTGGTTTAGCGTATTCTTTGGACTATTTTCTAAATCTAGTGTCAGTCATCGGTTGGGAAACCACATTATCACATATTTAATTTTATTTGCCGTCGTTCTCATCCTCCAATCTCATCCTCCTTATTTATGGAATGGCCTGGCGGCCCTTATTTATTCTTATTGTGATACATTGCTACGAGTACTTTGGTAAGTTTTTATTTGTACCAAAACGAAGTAGCAATGTATCACATACATCAGTTAAATTACAGTTAACTGGAATTCCCTGCCGGCGTCTGTGTTTCCGAGCGCATACAACCTGACTCTATTCAAGGCCAGAGTGAATAAGCACTTTCTGGGCAAGCTCGCTCCATTGTAGGCCCTGTCTTTGCTTTTGGGCTAGACTGGGGTCAAGAGCAAACCCATTTAAGATAAAAAAAAAACATTAACATCATTGTTTTTAGCCGGTAGACCTTCAGTTCGCATGGCCAGGCGATAAGGAAGACCTGTACTCTAGCAGTGGCAGTTTAATCCCATCTGTGGTGGATACCTACTACCCACACGTGTAGGTAAGATGCAGGGGTCTCGGGTTAGATTCCTAGGAGGAGAAGACAATTTGTACTAGTTTTGGTTAATGGTAGGGATTATTTCAAGTCCATCTGGCTAGCTACCACCATCTTACCTTAGTCTTTAAGCACCCATGTAAGTACCCATAACAACAATTTAAAAATTGTTGTGTTCCAGCAGTTAGAGGTAAGATAGCCAGATTCTCAGTTGTAAGGATTCCGGGTGTAGTGCGCTTCCACCTTCGGCCTTATCGTCACTTAACATCAGGTGAGGTGAAGGCCTATCACGTTGTGGTTAAAAAAGGTGGAATATTTCAATGGCTGCGGCTCATGATTTAATTAAAAGGGGCCATCCATGAATTACGTCACACGTTAAGGGGGAGGGAGGGGATCGACGAAGTGTGAGATTGTGTGACAAGGGCGTGGGAGGGGTCCTAACTTACGTGACGTCACATTTCAAAATCATTTAAATTGCAATAAACAAATTTCTGAACTGCTTTTTTAATTAAATAATTATTTTTAGATGTAAAATTGTAAAATATGTGACGTCACACTAGGGACGGGGTGGTCCCACAAATGTGACCAGTTGTGACTAGGACGGGGGAGGGAACCAAAAAAATTTTGAAATTCGTGTGACTTAATTTATGGATGGCCCCTAATTAGCTTTTGACTTACCAACCAAATGTGCAGGTATAGGCCCTTTCTCCGGTACTACATCTCCGTAACGCTCTCTCAGATAAAACCTGACTACTCCATGCAGTAAAGCGTAAAGAGGACGAATGCTGTCATATAGATAGCGGCAAAACTGCCTTAGATTCGGTATTTCTAGCTCATCTCGCCAAGATGCGCCTATGTCTGCGTATCCTGAAAACATACAATTAATTTGATATATCTTTTGAATTTTAACGTATTACATAAAACCCTTAAATCAGAATATGATAGGGAGGGACCATAAAACTGAACACCTTTCACTATGGGACCAACTCTGAAATCGCGAAAAAGAATCAACTGTTTTATACAAAAACTAGCTTTTGCCTGGGACTTTTTTGTCCGCGTGGACATTCGGAAAATCGCTATGGAACCTTTGACAGAGATAAAAAGTATCCATGTTTTACCACAGGCTATAACTATCTGTGTGCTATTCCAAATTGAGTTGAGTAACAAACTTGGATGTTTACATTAAACAATTACAAATAAATTTACATTAATTACATTAATCAAATTTAGTTACATTAAACTTCTCATTTATAATATTATTAGTTCCCATTTCCGTTCTCGTTCTCATTTCTGTTCCCGTTCCCGTATAATTTTTCCATAAAAAATTGAACCCCCGTTTCAATCCTTTAGGTGTTGAATAATGTCCACCGTGTCGTGTTGAACCCTAAAATAAATGCCATTTTCGCAATAAACATCCCATAAAACTTCAATACTATGCCAATATTTTACGCAATTTACCCCTTATGGAGTTGACTTTCAGAAATTTGCGAAATACATGTTTGATTATTTGTTTATAGAAGTACTCCTACGATGTTTCAAGTCGTAATGTCTAATTTATATTTTTTCCATACAAAGTTTGAACCCCATTTGACCCCTTTAGGGGTTGAATAATATCTACCACTTGTAAATAAACACCATTTTTGCAATCAACATCCCATAAAACTTCGATAACGACACCCATATCGATGTTGGGCTTTTTTACCTCATTTACCCCCTAAAGGGTTGAGTTTTAGAAAACCACGAAACACGTGTTTGCTTATTTGTGTTCAGAAGTACTCCCTACGAAATTTCAAGTGGAAATGTCTATTTCATATTTTTTTCCATACAAACTTTGTACCCCCTTTTCAACCCTTTAGGGGTAGAATTTCCAAAAATCCCTTCTTAGTGGGTGTTTACACTGTATAAAATATCTATATACAAATTTTCAAGTCTCTAGGTCCAGTGGTTTGGGCTGGGCAATAGTCTGTCAGTCACCCCTTCACTTTTATATTAATACTAGCGGCCCGCCCCGGCTTCGCACGGGTGCAATGTAGTTACTAAATGTAAAACTGTGCTAATGTGGTGTCAGTGTAAAGTTATTAGATTATACTACAGGATACATATACCTAGGAGGACGACATACCTATACCTATACGACGTAGGTACGCAAGGGGTGTTATAATATAATTGACGTGTGTGTGTGTCTGTCTGTCTGAGGCAACCAACCTAGCTCCCAAACTTATGGATCGATTTTAATGAGGTTTTTATGCATAGTTTAAGAGAAGCGTATAGACGGCGGGAAGCGACTTTGTTTTATTTTATGTATAGCTTTTGCCCGTGGCTCCGCCCGCGTGGCAGTCGGTAATCGTTGTAAGTCTTCCCTTGGAAACCAATGATCGGGATGAAAAGAAGCCTGTGTTAAGTATTCCAGACTTAATCTATATCTGTGCCAAATTTCTCCTAAATCCGTTCACCCGTTCAGACGTGATTGAGTATGATATGATTGAGTAGGTACCTAACAGAACAACATCCAAACATAAAAACTTTCACATTTATACAATTTTGTGATTATAGGTAATACCTGCACCCCGCGGTTTTACCCGCGCAGTCTGTCGATTCTGTAACCAAACTCGCATCTCACTTCACTTCGCGTGAATTTGTTATTAGACATTTGTTTACTAAATGAGCTATTTTACTGGCAAAAAATTTAGGTAGCCTGCGTAGCTATCTAAAATCTTTTGTGATAAAAAAATGTCTTATCATTATCTTATAGTACAGTAGCCCGTAGAACATTTAAATCACCAAAAAGGTTACCGTTTGCCGTTGTGATATAGTTATTTATTACGAAATTATAGATACTTTAAATCAAGTTTTACAGATCGAATCCCGCCGTACCTATATTTGTATATCTCCGAAATGGATATTTTTTTTATTTTTCGAGGTTTACCACACGTTAGTTAAGCTATTGTCGTGTTTTACAGCTTAGTTTGATTGCCATAGATAAAAGTAAGACTATAAAAAGTAGCCATACACAGTTTTAAGACCTGATGAAAATGGTTGGACTTTATCTGGTTTTAAATCTGTGTATGATCACTTTCCATAGTCTTACTATTATCAGTGGCAATCAAACAAAGCTGTAGAACACGAAAATAGCTAAACCATGTGGTAAACCTTGAAAAATGAAAAAAATATCATTTTTGGAGATATACAAATATAGGTTACGGCGGGTTGCGATATGTAAAACTTGGGTTAAAGTATCTATAATTTTGTAATAAATAACAATATCACAACGGCAAATGGTAACCTTTTTGGTGATTTAAATGTTCTACGGGCTACTGTACTATTATTTATGATTTAAAATTCCCGTGCAGTGAAGTGAGATTCGAAGTGGGGTTTGAGTTTGGTTACAGAATCGACGCCCTGTTAACGATTCTGTATTAGTTAGGTAGGTCCTTAATAAAATTTATTAGCGGTAATTTAACAAAATAAGTATAATAATATTATGTTACATTTAATACTTACCTTATGGTTAAAAATTCTAATATCTTTGCTTAATAGTTATCTTCTTTATAAATAAAAATCGATGTATGTGTATTTGTTTCCTTTGCACTCCTAAACCATTCATCCAAATCCGATTATGATGAAACTTTGGTGAATGTTTGGTGAATTATTCTGCTTACTACTGAAAAGGTTATGGCTAAAAAAACGTGACATTGCAACGCATGCCGGGCAAAGATTTATGCCGGGTGCAACTAATGTTGTGCATTATTATCAGGCTCTCCATCGAAACACTTCTCTAAATACCACATTCCTAGTCACGTTATCTGATATTTGCCAGATGTTGCCGTTTTATTTGACTAATATTTCTTAAAGTAGTGAAAATCGGGAAAATTAGAGATTAAACGTCAGCCCGTGCAGTGACAACTGACATTTATTTTTCTTAAACATTCAAATGCACTAAGAAGTTTTGATTCCGATATCGAAGTCAACCACCCTAAAAATATCTTTCTACCCCTTTTCAACCCTGTTAAGGGATACATTTCAAAAAAATACGAAACACGTGTTCAATTAATTTTGTAAAAGAATGTCTATGCCAAATTTCAAGTCAATCGGGCCAAGGAATCGCGTTCTCCCATACAAACTTTTCCACCCTGTTTCACCCTCTTAGGGATTGAATTTCGCAAAATCCCGTCTTAGTGAGCACCTACACCCTAAAAGGGACCCCCATGCAAAATTTGAGACTCCTAGCACTTGTAGTTTCTGAGATTTCGTGATGAGTCAGTGAGTGATTTACGCTTTTATATATATAGATAACGAAAATATCAAAATGTATGAAACAGCGTTGTGTACTACTCAAAAGAAAATAGGTCACTATATGTTTTTCCATACAAACAAGCTACCTAACTTCTGAAAATTATTTTTATGATAAATTCAATTTGATTTTATCTGAATTTGATATTATTCGAAAGCTGTAACTTGCGGATTTTAATGCCAAACATATTGTATAATTTCTCCTACCTATGTATGAATGAATTAGGAACTGCTACACTTCTGATTATAGAACTGTTTATGCCGAATACTTAAGGGCTTCTTAGCTAAAATCTTTGGTTAAAGTCTCCTTAATTTTAAAATTAAGGAGAATTTCTTTAGCTTTAAATTTCGTAATGAAACTGACAGTTTTTTAAAGGAAGCTGTCAGTTGCATAGAAAATCTGTCAAATCTGACAATTTTTGAATTTAAGATGGCATTAACTATAAATCGTTTGAGTGTCCGACATTGTTTGTACATAAAGTAAAAATTCTTATGTGTGTGTGTGTGTGTGTGCACGAATAAACGCAATTTTCCCCTCGTCTTTTCTGTCATCTCTATTTTTATGGAATACATATTATGTTTTGTGGAATTAATTAATTGCCAGTGAGAGTGAAAGTCTCGATAAGCTGGTCGTGGTTGGTGGAATAGAAGGCAAGAGAGCCCGAGGTCATTTGCCAATCAGTTAGCACAAGATGGTCTGACCAAAGTAAGAGTAGCAACCTCCTCAAGGAAATTCCATCAAGCAGTGACAACAACTATGAACCGAGACCGATGGAGGCAAATCATAAAAGCAGCCAGTGATCATGATCACAAAATAGAGAGACAACAGAAGTTAAGCTTGGTACTTATATCTATTCTGTGGCTTAGTACTACCACAAAATAGAGAGACTAACAGAAGTTTAGCTTAGTACTACGGGCGCTCGAGCATCGCACACGCACAAAGACAACTCTCGCCGCTGCGTCACGTACTCGAACTGTTTTGAGAGTGGTATGAGATTGCAGTTATACAGTGTCGGTGAGAGATGTCTATGTGTGCGTTGCTCGAGCGCGCAAGTGCTAAGCTCAACTACTGTACTCTCTCTATATTGTGGTACTACGCGCGCTCGAGCAACGCACACATAGACACCACTCACCGACAAGGAATCTCTGCTATAAATAGTTCGAGTGCGTGACGCAGTGTCGTCGGTCGATGAGATTGTCTATGTGTGTAAAGCGTTGTTCAAGCGCCTGTATTCTGTGTCACGATTCTCAGTGATGAGGGAACGATTAAGAGAAAATTCATTACCATTACGACGAGCCCCTTGATTCTCTAACGTCACCAATTCGATAAAAGGTTCCTTCAAAGCCACCATTTTTTCACGCCATACCAACCACAGCCACTTCAAAACATTTGGGTCACTCGAATACTCCATCATGTTTTCAAACTCATTTTCGCCATTGAAACAAAGTGCGCCATTTTCCACAACTCCATTTCCCGCCATTTTAGCGGCCAGTGGAATGACATCTGTCACTATTAGAAGTTGCTTCATATTTGACAGGTAATCCAATATGGCTGCTTCTTTGGCGGCGTGGTCATCTTTTGTTATGTTTCTTTGTGTGTGTATGCAAACTTCAATGTTGGAGTAACTAGATTGCAGTTCGTCGTATAGATAATTTATAGTCCTGTAAATAAAGAAGATATTATTATTATACTAGCGTCCGCCCGTGACTTCGTCCGCGTGGATATTCGGGACAATCCTTAGGGAACCTTTAATCAGTTTAAATAGTATTTTAAGTTTTAATTTCATCAAAATCCAATCAGCCCTTTTTACATGTCATCATAATATTCAGAATTGTGTGCAGTCCCCGTCCCTGTCCCCATCCAGGGTTTGTACATGTTATGTCATGTCCACCGTGTTTAACTTTGAAATAATTAACATTTTCGTAGTTAACATCCCATAAAACTATCGATTTGTAGGTTTACTTACCCCATTTACCCCCTAATGATTTTACGAAAATCAACCCCATTTTCGGAATATCACAAAATATGTGTTAGTTTTTTTAAAGTACTCCTACGAAGGCTGAAGTCGAAATGTTTACCTATTTTTTTCCATAAATTAAAATTTGAACCCCCATTACATCCCTTTAGGGGTTGAATCATCCAACGGTTTAGGTTGTGCATTGGCCGTTGATAATCACCCAGTCAGTTTACGGCGTTACATATATTTTAAGACTATTATTATTTTGTAACTTAGTAAGTGGGCATTGAAAAGAAGGTAAACATCATGTAAGTAACTAAGTAAGTGGGTACTTAGACATGATGTTGACCTTCTTTTTAATACTTATTACAGACAACATTTAATATCTTAAAAGATAGAAAACTAATTTGAGTTTCATTCGGTGAAATCCTACATTTCTTTCAATTCAAAGTACCTTGGCTCGCCCACAAAAGATTATAAGGAAAATAAATTAAATGGTTCTTCAGAAATATTCCTCGTTTTTCGAGGAATGGGTTTATTAAGATTTAATTTAATTGGAAGTCGAAAGTTAAAAAAAATTGAAGGCTTAAGTATCTATTTTAATCTCGGCCCTGTGGAGTCAAGCAGACTAACTCTTTACATTTAAGACTGTCGTAAAAAGCAAAAAATGTCTTTATATCTAACACAGGGGTTCCCTTAATTATAGGGGACGCGCCCCCTTTCTACCAAAAAAATATCCAAAAATAATATCACTTCTCATTGTATTTAGGTTTTTGAAGTCATGATCTCTTCGTGTTCCTTTTTTCTAAACCAAATTCATCTTCGCGACAGAACAAGCTTTCAAATATGTACTTGTTTACGTTAATAAGAGTAAAATCAATACCTAGCTAGGTACTTAATTTCTGTGGATGCACGTGACCATCAGATCACAGCACAGTACCTACCTGCTATATTTGTATTTTGGAACGGTTATTTTTACTTTTAAAAGTGAGGCAAAAGGCAAGAGTGAAGCTTTCTACGCTTTGACAGGAGACTTAATTATACAGAGTTATTTGTAAAACACAAACAACCTCGCAGGAGTAGATTACTAACATCATACGAGGGCAGTTTGATATGTCCGTGACTTTAAGGTTGAATACAATATTTTTTCATAATGCAATTTTCCTGTCTTAATTTAGAACTTTTTGCTGAGCTTATGCTGCTGCATTTTTAGAATTGGCGCGAAATTAAAAAAAAATGGAAGGATTTATGCAAGTGAGGTCGGGATATTCTTTTATAACGGAGAAAAACGAGTTTTGCGTATTGATAAAATACTACTTTTTACGTGGTAAAACCATTAAGCAGACGGAGAATAAACTGAAAAAATATTATGGGGACTCTGCTCCATCTCATGGAATGGTTCATAAGTGGTTTACTGAATTTCGTTGTGGTCGTACCACCACAACTGTCGCCGACGGCCCAGGAAGGCCGATTGAGGTCACCACTGAAGATATTGTTAGCAAATCCACGACATTGTTATGGCAGACCGTCAAGTGAAGATGCGCGAGATAGCTGATGCTATTCACATCTCTACCGAACGAATTTTTCATATTTTGCTCGATATTCTCGGCATGAAAAACCTTTTTGCAAGATGGGTGCCGCGTTTGCTGACAGTCGGCCAAAAACGAACTCGTGTAACAACTTCTAAACAATGCTAGGTTTGTATAACCGCAATCCAAGTGATTTTTTTCGTCGGTACGTAGCACTTGACGAAACGTGGGTCCACCATATACGCCAAAGACGAAGCAACAGTCAAAACAGTGGACTTCTACCGGTGAACGTGCCACGGAGAAGGCAAAAACTGTTTGTTTGACTGGTAAAGAGATGGCCACTGTCTTTTAGGACAGCAAAGGTGTTATTTACATCGATTTTTTGGAGAAAGGCAAGACAATTACCGGAGCTTACCATGTTGCTTTGTTGGATAGATTCAATATAGAGCTGCTGAAGAAAAGACCGCATCTAGCAAAGAAAAAAGTGTTATTTCATCACGACACTGCTCCGGCCTACTCGTCGGCAACCGCAACATCAAAACTTGTGGAATTGCGATACGACCTATTGCCACACCCCCCGTTTTCACCAGATTTGGCCCCGTGTGACTTTTTCCTCTTCCCAAACATGAAGAAATGGCTTGGTGGATAAAGATTTTCATCCAATGAAGAAGTGATAGCTAAAACAGGAGCCTATTTTTTAGGGTTTGATAAAAACTATTTTTTGGATGGGTTGAAGAAGTTGGAACATCGTTGGTCGAAGTGTATAGAGCTGAAAGGAGATTATGTAGAAAAATAAAACAAAATATTCTTTAAATAATAATAATAATAATAATTCTTTATTTCAGACACAGGATCCATATACAATATACACAAAACGACAATACAAAACAATAAAATCTACTTAGATTTTAGTCAGTCAACGTATATAATCTGCTAAGTATTTAATACTTAAGAATATATATATACAATTTTTTTTTTTAACATCAAGTGGCAATTTCCACCCATCGTTTATATACTGATGTCTGTATAAGTCTTTCCGCCAGCCCCCTAATAATACAATTGTTACACGACTGAACTCTGGACATGAACGACGCTATTCTCTTTCGCTGTATTGCGTTAAACGAGTCTATACGAGCCTCTGTGTACATTTCGGACGCACTACAGTAGCGTTTCAAACCCATTAGTTGCCTGAAGATGTTATTATAGGCAACTCGTATATTGTCGTGGGTCTTTTTGGTATATTCAGTCCAGAGCTGGCATGTGTAGAACGTCTGGCAGAAAGACCTAAACAATGTCAGCTTTACGTCAGACGATGATCTGCCATACTTTCTCACAATCATATTTCCTACGACATATAGTGCTCTACGTTGTCTGTCAATGTCCATATCATCCTTTAGTTTGGATGTCACGATGTGGCCAAGATACTTAAAGTGATCTACAATTTTCACAACCTGTCCATTTAGGTATACCGGCGGTATATTTTGGGGTCCCTTTCCTGACTCAAATACCACCATTTCCGTTTTCCCGACGTTATATGTTAAGTCGTGTTCTATTGCATATTTCTCGCAAATTTTTAACAGCTTTCTTAATCCTTTGATTGAGGGGCTGAGCAGCACCATGTCGTCTGCGTAGCTCAGATTATTGACATATCTGCCATCTAACCTGAGCCCAACTGCGGTGCTGCTCAGCTCCACAATCAAACCATTAATGTATACATTAAATAAGTCTGGCGAGGCGATCCCCCCTTGCCTCACGCCACAGGGCAGCTGGTAAGTATCCGACAAGTGAGCTCCCCACCTGACGTTGTTGGTCTGCTTACTATACCAGTATGCAAGCAGATCGACAACCTCAGCCGGAACCCTTGAGTCAGGCGCGCGCAGCTTATTCCACAACAATTCGTGATCAAGCGTGTCAAAGGCACGACTTAAGTCGAGAAAACAGCCATACATGGTAGTGCCCCGGTGTTTGTAGTAATTAACAACTTGCTTTAGTGCGAAAATTGCCATATCAGTCGATACTTGGGGTCGAAAACCAAACTGACCGTCGTCACAATCAATGACACTTAGGTGAGACTGAATGACACAGTCAAGTATCTTGGCCACTATCGTGGCCAGTGAAATAGGTCTATAGTTGGCCGAGCTCGAGATGTCCCCAGTTTTATTTTTAATAACTGGAACAACCAAGGTTCTAATAAGGGCGGGGGGTAAGTAGCAATGTCTCACACAAAGATTAAAAAGCCGCGCTAGCAGTTCATAGATGTGCTGGCCCGCATACAGCAGGTGTTCCACACTCAGTCCGTCGTGCCCCGGAGACTTGCCACGCTTCATATTCCTCACTATATCTTTTAATTGATTCGGTGTGACGGAAACATTACAAGTCTCCGCGCTCACGCCTGCCTGTCGCTTTACGCTTATGGTCTGATTAGAATCCACTATATTATTAAAACGATTTTTAATTAAATTTGATATATTATGCTTATCTCTTTCTCCTTCTACATTGACAGGTAAACATTTTTTACGATCTAGTTTTTTTGTTTCTTTCCAAAATTCTGTAAAGTTTTTAGTACTTCGATGACGAGCCAGCATATCCATTCTGATTTTATCTTGGTTATTCTGCACGTATTTCAGAGCCGCCTTAAATTCTTTCCGTGAGCCACACATATTATCGTAATAAAGACCCGAGCACGGCCTACCATATTGAACCCACATTAAAAAGTGTTCTCTGGCTTTGACATGAAGATGCCGGATGTGAAAATTCCAACCTATAAGTTTATGAGTTTTACTTTTTTTTTTTAAAGCCGTAACTTCCTTCCGCTGCCGACTGCAACGTTTTTATAATATCACAATAAAGTTCGTCAATGTATTTAAAATGATTATCGTTCTTACATAATATTTTTTTATCTAAACAATTCATATTATTAGTATTATATCTTATAATTATATTTTTAAAACTTTCATCACATAAACTAATATACTTTTCAACCTGATCTCGATCCCTGTGTCCCCATTTATATTTTACATTATCATTATTAAAATTACTATCACAGTACTGTTCTTTAGGTCTTATAAAATCAAAATTACATTTAATGACCAAAGGAAAATGGTCCGACCAAAAGCAATCGTAACTAACATAAATATCCATTACTAAGTTGCTCGCGGCCGACGTCGTCAGGCAGTGGTCAAGCCAACGACAAGTACCGTGCGCTTCACTACGAAAAGTGTACGTGTTAGGCTCGAGTCTTTCTAAGTCCACGCAACATAATGATTGCTCACCACAATAATCCACCAGCTCTTTCCCAAAGAGAGTATTCGGGTGCGCGTTGAAATCGCCCATGACCAATACGCACTCAGTTTCTGAACTTTCGATCACAGCACTGATACACGCCAGACATTGACTAAACACTGGAAGATGATCATCACAATCTGTTGGCATATACACACTAAAGACTAGAAATCTACGATCACCTTGCCCCAAGCACACTGCTACTATACGGTCACTGTCGCACTGCACGATCTCCGCAGAGGTAAACAAGCTCGTACGCCACATAAGCGCCACCCCTCCGTAGGGTCTGCCTCGCAGCACCCCTGCAGACGTATCTACCGCAGACTTGGCACAGCAACTGAACTCCTTATCAATCTCGCTCACAAAACCTATAGTCCGATCAACGGGGCTTATTCGACCCGAATAATTCTCCCGTCAATGAAATTTGGCATGTGATGACGTTAGGTAATACAGATTACGGATGCAAAATAAGCCAATAAATTTTATTACGAGAAGTTAGGTATTTTTACCTAAACATAAAAATCGCTTATATCTCTCTGTGAATATTTCCTCGGGCTGAAACACTTTCTGTATACGTACTTATGTACTTGTTAGAATAAGTATGTAAAGTAATCCAATCTTTTTTCGACTTCAGAAATACCCCAAATTTAACTTTTAACTTTTTTCAATATATCTTCTATTGATAAAATTGTCTGTTGATTATTCTTTTTTAATATGTTTTTATATCTTTAAATACATAGCTTTGTTCAGTAAGCCAATAAATTTTCTTCTTTAATCATATTTTTTTTATTTTTTGAACTTAAGTGGTTATTTACGTAATGTGTAAAAATACTCGGTCCATTTTTATACTTTTATTAGATAAATTATTTTATATTAAAACAGATTTGTCAATAATCCAAGAAATTTTTGAACGCGCATATATTTTTTATGATAATCGCCGATTTAAGATAGAGCGTAAGGGTTGACCTTCACTTGACTACTTGGAGCTGCTTAGCCACGCACTTTTGGAGTATTGTAAGCGAGTTTGATTGGTGGCCACCGTTATTAAAAATTATGTTTCAAGAGTTTAAAGGTAGTGGTAGATATTTCTGAATGAAACAATTAATAAGTGTGTTTATAAGTACATATCGGATATCTAGATAGATAGATCACTCTCTAATTACGTCGTTAATGTATATTTTAGCCTTTTTTCCCAATCGTGCATATTTTGTTTAGTAGCGGGAGCTACGTATAGGGAGCTAGTTAAGCTAGTCTCTATTTAAATCAATAGAAATGCTGTAAACAATGATTGAACGCCATTCCTCATTCCTTAGCCGAATGGTTGCATAAAAAGTTAGACGCTTTTTTGCGTAAAAAACCCGAGCCTTGAAGAAAACGAAAAACATTAATGCCTACATCAACGCCACAGGTCGTACTTCGTACCCTGCGTAAAAGGTATCTCCAGTAATGACGCCAAATTTTAAATTTGGCCAATGACATCAGTTGATGTAGAGAGGTCGTTTTCGGCGTTCAAATTGATACTGGGTGATAAACGTTTTTTAGGGTTCCGTACCCAAAGGGTAAAAACGGGACCCTATTACTAAGACTCCGCTGTCCGTCTGTCTGTCTGTCTGTCTGTCACCAGGCTGTATCTCATGTATTTGTGATAGCTAGACAGTTGAAATTTTCACAGATGATGTATTTCTATTGCCGCTATAACAATACAATACTAAAAACAGAATAAAATTAATATTTAAGGGGGGCTCCCATACAATAAACGTGATTTTTTTGCCGTTTTTTGCTCTATATTAATAACGACAACAGGTAGACAGTTAAAATTTTCACAGATGACGTATTTCTACTGCCACTATAACAACAAATACTAAAAAGAGAATAAAATAAATATTTAAGGGGGCTCACATACAACAAATATGATTTTTTGCCGTTTTTTGGTACGAAACCCTTCGTGCGCGAGTCCGACTCGCACTTGGCCGGTTTTTTTATTTTGCATTGTGCATATTTTAGACATATTTACAGTTTTTAGTGCATATTTTAGACTTTTTAGTGCATATTTGCATGCATATTTTGGCACTTTGTTAGTGCATACTTTGTCCGAAGTCTAGCCTATTCAAAAAGAAGAGTGTATTGTGTTCACGGTTCATGTATGTTTGTATGTATGTACAACAGATTTGGATGTACGCTAACTAAGTGAACATGGCCTTTTTTGAAAAACCCCCTGATGCCAAATATAGTAGATAGGGACCATCAAACTGAACAACTTTTACTATGGGACCAACTCTGAAATTGAAAAAAAAAACAGCTGTTTTATACATAAACTAATGACGAATAAAATCTGCATACAAACAATATTAACGAAATTGTCAAAATGTATTTAAGGCAGCCATTACAAATGCTCATGGAAGCATCAGTCAAATTCCATCAGTCATGTCAGTCACGGCTGTGACTGACGATTAACCTACCGTGTAATGGGGTGACTGATGGTTGTATGAAGTTGATTTCTTCTTTCCATCAGTCAGTCAGTCAAACATAATTCATGACTGATGGAATTTAACTGACGCGTGCATGAGCGTGTAATGGCTGCCTAACAGCTGTTTTTTTTGTGGTTTCAGAGTTGGTCCCATAGTAAAAGTTGTTCAGTTTGATGGTCCCTATCTATCAAATTCAGCATTAGGGTTTATTTTTTGATATCCCATTACTCTCGTAGTCCGGAAAGTAGTGACACTCAACTCAAGGTATGGCGAGGTCAAAATTTTATCATTAGATAAATTCACATTTCACATGGCAATATTTAGGCTTTTCAGGTAAAACTGAGCTGATTTAACTCAGTAGCCATCTGCCCCCCCTTGGCAGGTAAAGGGGTGACATTCATAGTTTCACGCCGCCACCGCACTTCAGAAAAAAAAAATCGGGTTGCACTCCGGGAGTGCCGGCAGAAGTGAAAACTTGAATATTAACGTTGTGAATTTTGATATTTTGGAATGGTTTGGGAATAATTTTGCACGAATTGCCGTCTTACGAATTTACTCTGCATTTGAATTTACGAATACAGAACAGTATTGTACGAAAGTCTTATCCATAGCTTGACAGAAAATGTAGAGTTTTGACATTGAATTAAAAAATTAGCGCGTTGCTATGGTGACACAAGTGTTTACGTCTTGAAATGACGCGCCGCCATTTTCACAGCGCCCCATAGAAAGAGAGGGGGATACTTCCGCCGCCGGCTGTCTACTCTCCATCCGTCACATCCGTCTTACGAATTTTCGATCAGGGTCACGTGATTCTTACTGACGCGAGTTTAGCATTCCCCATCACAAAAAGCGTACAACGCCGCTAAAGAAGTTTTCACTTCAAAAATCATATCTCCTTCTATATACCTACCACTTCGAGTGTGGTATTATATCATGATAAATCACGGATGAGGAATCCATTTTTGAGACATTTAATATACAGCTGATTCAAAGAAAAACCGGCCAAGCCAAATGAATAGTATCGTTTTACCTGAAAATAAAACGGTTATTAAATATACTTACTTTATTCAAAGCCTAATAATACACATTATAGTATTATACTTGCCTTGCGGCCTAAATTCGTGAACAACAATGCCGCCCATTGGCTAAAATCATCCAATCAGCGATTACTTCTTGTTCGCGCCAAAACTTCCACTACCGGGCATGGCATTTTTTGGGGTACCTACCCAATTTATGTTGGTGTGACAGCTTGAGTTCACTATGGCTTCTGTTACTTAGCAATAATGTTTTTAATTTATCTCTTGTTTTAATGTCAATATATTTTTGGATTATAAAAGAACTACTGTTTTCTTATAGCTAATACCTAACTTAACGTTCAATTTAATATGGTAACTAAGTAAAACTGGAAGTGTGTAAAAAGGTTCAATTAAAAAAAAAAGAAAGTTCTACAAAAGTTTTTCCGAGATGGATATGGACTGTCGCACACTGGGGCGCTCTAAAGAATTAGCGATCGTAACTCGTTACTAATGATAACTGCGTAAATTAAGCACGGAAATGATGGCACGGATGAGCTAGAGACTTGAAACTTTGAACATATATCAGAACTGAAAGGCAATTCAATATTATGGTGTCACTGAGCTGATCTGATGATTGAGCCGGAAGAAGGCCACAGGAACTCTATGATGAAACCATGCAACCCCATCGTGTTTGGGCTCGTTTGAATCGTCTTGACGAGTACTCTAATGAGAAATAGTGTTCAAGGGTCTGATGATGGAGCCGGAAGAAGACCACTGGAACTCTGTAATAAAACCGTGCAAACCCATCGAGTTTGAGCTCGTTTGAATCGTCTTGACGAGGTCTTTGTTGAGAAATAATTTCCCACTACACACATTTTCTAGCATAAACTCTGAAATGTAATGTGCTCTGAATATTCCATTTGAAAAAGGAATGTGAGGCGTTCCACATTGCCGTGGAGGCTGGTTCATCACATTCTAAATTTAAAATCCAGTGCGGAAATGAATTTCAATACTTACATACTTCCCGATCAAGTACCTATTCCAAATTCAAAACGGTAGAACTCATCAGTTAGCGCTTAACTAAGTTTATTTCCTCGCATTTCTTGAGAAAGCTTTATACAAGCCTTGTCCTGGAAGCTATTTGCATTGCCTCGAATGATTAAAGCAACCTCGACAAATGCCAACTTCCCGTTCTAGGCTGTAATTTACTACTTATTAACGACAATAGTCGAAATTCAAATTACAAAACATAAGAAGATTTTATCTACTTTTGGAATAAATCAAACGCACCTACAACCAATAAAAGACCGTAAACTCTGAAAAAGGCAATCGGCCGAAACTTTTGCCTTTAGTTTTTTTTTAATACAACCCCTAGTGCATCGACGACAATATATTTGAATCTCGGCCGTTTGCCTTTACTTAGGTTGTAGGCATTTAAATGTAAAAATTACAACATTCATGTCAACACGGTATGTTTCACATATGAAATGTATATGAAGCTTAGTAAGGTATGTAGCCGATCCTCAAAAAACTACCAATTAATATTGCATTATTGGAACAAAATAGAAACTTGTATTATTTTAGTAAAAAACGCCACAACTTTGAAAAACCATTATGTTTTTTCTGGCTGCTTCTCTGAGTTTGCTGAGATTTCTACACTTATTTTTAGAAGGAAAAAGAAAGAATTTATTAACAATAAATAGCAACATTGATCGAGAATATGATTCCGATTTTCGACTTACGATCATGTTTCGGGACTTCGGCCCCACCGTGCGTCGGCCAACTAGGGTCATTTTCGATCTATCGCATCACTATGCGATCGTCCCAATGCACCAGACCACATTGGAAAAATATCCATTAGCTTGGTGTTATCAAATATCATCGTCTGGGTTGCGAAGTAAGAAGCTTCTAGGAGATATGCCACCATGAACATGGTCACCCATCGCTAAAAATATTTTGATCGCATATTTATATAAATGGTGAACAAGGTTGTGGGCGGCATCATTACCTGAACTATTTTTGTGTTTTCATATCGATCGAATAAGGAACAAGGATCACATGATTCAAAGAAAAAACCGGCCAAGTGCGAGTCGAACTCGCGCACGAAGAGTTCCGTACCAAAAAACGGCAAAAAAATCAAGTTTGTGGTATGGGAGCCCCCCTCAAATATTATTTTTATTCTGTTTTTAATATTTGTTGTTATAGGGGCAACAGAAATACATCATCTATGAAAACTCCAACTGTCTACCTGTTGTCGTTATTAATATCGAGCAAAAAACGGCAAAAATATCACGTTTGTTGTATGGGAGCCCCCCTTAAATATTAATTTTATTCTGTTTTTAGTATTTGTTGTTATAACGGCAACAGAAATACATCATCTGTTAAAATTTCAACTGTCTTCTTGTCAGCTTGGTGACAGACAGAAAGATGGACAGCGGAGTCTTAGTAATAGGGTCCCGTTTTTACCCTTTGGGTACGGAACCCTAAAAAGTAAAATATTGACAATAGTATCAAAATCAGTTTGCTATTTTTTTTATTCAACAGTCTTCAAAACAACAGTTCAACAGTGTCTTTGAAAATTAAATTTTTTTTAAAAGAAAAAAAATTATATCTTAAAGAAGGTACATTTATTCAATTTAAAAAATATATTTACTTATATAGTTAATATTGGTATTAATTGGTTTAATGCTAACTGTCGCAGCGCCGTAGCGCAGAAAGAGTCAGCTCTTTTAGCCTAGGCTGATGCTCGAGCGCGCAAATCAGCGGACTCACAAACCCTGAAGAAAGCGTATAACCGAGCCGCCAAGTCTAGTAAACGGATGTTGCGCAGGGCACGTTTTGACCACATTGGCCGCATTGGAGCCAAATTGCTTCCCATCCATCTGGAAGTAGAAAGTTTTGGTCCCTAGCGAAAGCAGCCGAATCAAATTTCTGTCGCCCTTCACTCCTACCACTGCTGAAACCTGACGGATCGCTGGCTCATACGGCGACTGAGAAGGCACACTTGTTTGCCTCTCTTTTTGCAGAAAATTCGCATCTAGATGTCGGTAACAAAGTTCCACCTTCGATACCTCGTGTTGACTCCTCTATGGGAGACTTTCAGATCCGAAACAAAGAGGTTCTTAAAACTCTCCGTACTCTAGACGTGAACAAAGCTAGTGGTCCCGATGGAATCCCAGCAATTGTTCTGCGCAACTGTACACCTGAACTGTCTCCTGTTGTTTAGAAAAGATCGGTCACGCCACCCTTTGTACATTTCATAATTTATTACGAGCGTGTCATCATGAACCTGCCTATAGAAGAAGCACGTAAAAAGCACGTGCGCTAGGTATTGTGTTTGGGGCTAGCTTTACGAGATGGCGTTACGGGTACTTTAATATGGAATTGCCGAGCGAGAATCGACAGCGGCGCGCGCGTGTGTGTGCGCCAAGTTATTTTTAGATCTATTCGTTTTGTGTATTCGGTGTGCAAGCGTAGCAAGTAAATGAAATATTGTTTGTTATTAACGTGCAACGTTGCATTCCATTCGTTATTACGCATTGATTTTTACGTCCGCGGTGAGAAAGCACCTATTGTCTTGTATTTATTCGGTTCGCGTCGCCATTTTTTTGATGCGTTGTCGTGTTTTGTTTTAAGTAAAACCCGTGAAGTTTTGATGTGATTTCTTGTAAAATAGCAAGTATAAAATCGGGTGTTTGTTATCATTTCACTGTAAGATTAAGTAGTTTGTGTCGTGACTCGATGTATGTTGTGCTTTATCATCTCGAGTGAATTTTGTACGGAATGAAAGACTTTTTCGTGGCACACATTCGGTGTCACTCAATAATCTGAAGAAAGAAGAAATTATTACGAAATCTCCACAACGTATTCCTGGTGCCGCCTTTGTCTGGGGTTCACTTGGCCAAGTTAGGTAGGAAGTGTTGACGTCACAGGACGGCGCCAGGCACCGCACCACAGGCGAGAAGATTCGTCGCATCGCGTGACATCGTGAAGAATTTGGACTTTAACCGTGAGTCAGTTGACTATTAATTATAAGTCAATATAATAATATTGATAATAAGTTCTGGTCGAGTTGTAAGCCGGTCGAAACACCAGGGCAGAGCCGGCATTTTGGCCCGTTCCATTCCGTTACGCTGCTTTTGTGTTACTTTTGCTTTATGTTATTTTCCTGGATCGATCCGCTTGCAACAAGCAGCCTGCTAGTGCAATTAGTTAATTTGTCATTAGTGCAAACATTTGTCATTAGTGGAAACATTTGTCATTAGTTTAAACACCTGTGTTAACTCGCCTGTACTGCTTCTCACTTGAGACTAGAATAGTACCTCAATCGTGGAAGCTTGCAAATGTGCAGCCTGTGCCCAAAAAGGGTAGCCGTGCCGAGCCTTCCAACTATAGGCCAATTTCAGTCACGTCCATACTCTGTAAGACTATGGAACGTGTACTCAACACCCGTCTTTTGGCATCCTTAGTGATAGCCAGTTTAGTTTTCGCCGTGGTCGGTCGACTGGAGACCTTCTCGTGTATGCCACCCATTTTTGGAATGAAGCTATTGAGGAACACGGCGAAGCCCTTGCCGTATCGCTCGACATCTCCAAAGCCTTTGATAGGGTCTGGCACAACAGCCTGCTAGGTAAGCTTCCCTCATACGGTATCTCTGTTAGCCTTTGCACTTGGATTGCTGACTTCCTCCGGAATCGTCAAATCCGAGTTGTGGTGGACGGTCAGTCATTCGACCTAAAAGAAATTGATGCAGGTGTCCCGCAAGGATCTGTTCTGTCTGCTACACTGTTTCTTCTGCATATTAACGATCTGCTGGACAATAAAACTATTGGGTATGCAGATGACACCATCATAACCGGTAGATATCTTTCAACTGCAAGGGCTACCAGTGATGACATCCAGACTTGTCGAGAGTCCCTTGTTGAGCAAATGAGAGTCGTCGAATGAAAGTCCCTTGTTGAGACCACCATCTTGCTTGGTAAACAGGATGTGGTCTAAGGTGTAGCATGCATGCCCAGGAAATGCCTATTCACTCTTGCCTTGAAAAGACCAAGGTTGTAATTATCGGGGAACACATGGGCAGGCAGCGCATTCCATTCTTTAGCAGTTGGCATAAGAAATGTATTGGCAAAGCGCATAGTTCGGACCCTTGGAGTATCTACTATGTAAGGGTGATATCCTAACCTGCGTCTAGTACCCCAATGGTAGAAAGAAGCTGGAGGAACAAGGTCGTGCCGTTCCCTCGCACACTCTCTAAATTGTATTCTATAAAAAACCGATAAACAAGCAACTTTGCGAAGTTAACTAAGGCTCTGAAGATCTGCCGTGGCCAATGTTGAGTAGCCGATGAGCCTCCTGGCACGGTTTTCAATCGATACTAGAATTTCAAGCTGATACTTAGCAGAACCATCCCACAGGTGACAGCAGTACTCCATGACCAGACGAATCTGCGCTTCTGTTATAACAAAAGCAGCTGGTTCGGTTAGAAGTACCGCTTAGCCCGTGAGAGGATGCCCAGTTTCTTAGCAGCACACTGTGCAATGGAGTCGATGTACTCGCCGAAATTCGGGTTTGGTGACAGATATAGGCCAAGAAGTTGCAGAAGTTCGGCTATCGGTAAGGATACACCCTGGAAAGTCGAAGTCGGTTGGAAGGAACTTCCTTTTTTTCTTTTTTTTCCGGTTCTTTCCTTTTTTTTCCGGTTCCGGTACTCGTAGTAGTAAGACGTAATATCGTTTGCTCCTAAGTAATTCAAAGTTAATACACGAAATAGTGCACATAATATAGTAAATACCTCATAGATCCTTGCAGTCACTCCAGCGCAAACAAGGTACGAACATAACCTATACCGCATATCATCTGTTGCACTGATATTTATCGAAAAAACTCAAAAGTGTTTCTACAGAGCTCAAAATCAAGCCATAACGACAAAATCGTTTTTTGAAAAACAGCCAATTACACGCAAATGGTTTAGAAACTCCGCCTTTTTTCATTACAACACTTCCGTGTTTCTATCCGACACGACAACAAACTGACGTGACACTGATTGATGTATGACAGATTAGCGTAGATTTGACATCTGTCAGCTGATATAAAAGCTGCGTTCAGAAATCGATTATTGGACAAAAAAATTACGTTCCGTTACTCTCGAAGGGTTTATTTTTCTATAATTGCTTAAAATGTCCACGAGTAAGAAAACAAATGAAAATGAAGAGAAAAATTGTACTATTTGCAAAAAAACTATAATAAATAGACAATACTTAAAATGCGTCAGGTGTAACAACATTTTTGATCTTGAGTGCGGAAATGTCACAGAAAAACGATTTTTCTTAATGACATCTGAGAACAAAATAAAGTGGAAATGTGATAAGTGTTTTAAAGCGAAAACTACCGTAAATCAGAACAAAACAACGAAGACAAGTACACCCATTTTGCAAAGTAACTCATCCAAAAAAGAAAATAACAGAACGACAAGGAAACCTAAACAAAATGTCATAGAAAGTCCATCATTAGGTCTAAATACTGAAACTGTCTCAGATGACAATGATAACTCTTTCTTGTCCCTGGATTCTCAAACAGCCGCTAGAAGTCTACCCGATTTATCCACTATTGACCATGAGGAAATAAATTCATTGAAGCAAAAAATTGATGACTTAAGTCTAAAACTAAAAAGTGCACACGCAGAAATAGAAAACCTACACCTAGAAAATAACCAACTCCGAAACAAAATTGATGAGCAAGATATTAAAATAAAAAAGCTATCTAACATATGCCTTTCTAGCACAAAAAAATCAAAGCGGAATAAAACAAAATACGTAGACTTAGCTGAAAACCAATCTTTTGATGTTTCAATTAATAACGAAGATATCTTAAATGAAACTCCAGAGACTCCATTGAAAAATGAACAAGATCCAGAAACTCAAACAGAGCAGCTAAATAAAGAAACGCAAGATAAACCAGCTGAAAAGAAAATACAAATATACGGAACTCAACAGTGCGTTAATTTGGCAACCGCTATAATAGACACTCGGCTAAACACAAAATATGAACGCTACAATGTAAGTGCTATGACTAAGCCAAACGCGATGACCGATGAAGTTTTAAAATCAATAAAATATGAGGACCTAGGTAAAGACGACAAAATAGTTTTATGTGTTGGTGAGAATGACAACAATAGTATGAAAATAACTTCAGAATTATATTCCACGTTAAAAAATTTGACTAATAACACTATAATAGTATTAAGTATCATAAATAATAATTCTCTTAATGAAAAAATGTTAAACCACAACCTAAAATTGACGTGTGATTATTTTAAGAATTGTAAATTTGTACATCTAAGTAGGACATGGAAATATTTAAATGATACCATAAAAAACAAAAGGATTTCTATCAAATTAAACACCGTAATAGACATAATTGATTACGAAAACAAATTTTTACTTACAAAAGACAACAACAATGCATTTAATTACACTCGTGAGTACATCCGGAAATCATGTATGTTTAGAGGAGGGAACGATAAGAATGTTAAAAGCAAGCAGATTCAAAAATCTATTTATGATTATTTTCCTATCCTAAATAAGTCTCAGCCCATAAACAGCGAGCATAACGAAAACCAGTTTTTTCGATCAAAATTTTAACAAATTAAGTATTTTTCACCAAAACGTTGGGGGATTTTTTAGCAAAAAGGAAATTTTAGAAATAACACTCGATGAACTTAAAGCCAAAAATATTAATTTCGATATCGTATGCTTATCAGAAACTTTCATAAAATCCGGAAGTGAAAGAAATATTCACTTATCAAACTATAAACTAGCTTCTAGTTATTCCAGAAATCACCAGAAGAGAGGTGGTGTTTGCATATTACACAAAAAATGCTTAGAAGTTAAAGAATTAAATTTCCTACACAAATTCGCTACTGACTATACCTTCGAATGCTGTGGTATTGAAGTGGTATCAACTAAATGCATCATTATTTGTTTATATCGTATACCGAAATCAAACCCTGAGACTTTTCTAGCTAAATTAGAATCTTTAATGAAGAAGCTTCGATATAAAACAAAACATAAAATTATAATTTTGGGAGACTTTAATATCGATACATTGAAAACATCAAATCAAGCAAACGAATTAAAAATGCTAGTCCAAAACTTTAACTTCCAACTACATATTACTAAACCTACACGAAAGAAAGCATGCATTGACCACATTCTAAGTAATATTCCCAATGCAAAAGGAAATCTTCACAACTTGGGCATCTCGGACCACAATACTGCACAATCTCTCACGTTTGAATGTAATGTTGAAAGACTACCGGAAGTATGGTTTCAATACAAACGAGATTACAGTAAAGAAAACATACAAAAGTTCAAATCATGTCTGGGTGCTTTATCTTGGTCCGAAACATATACGGAGACAAACCTTGATACTGCTTTTGGCGCATTTCATAGCAACCTTAAACTGTTTTATGACCTTTGTTTTCCCGTAGTCAAAATAAAATACACGAGTAAAAATAAAAAGTTGCCTTGGTTAACAATTGGCTTGAAGACAGCAACCAAAACAAAAAGGAGCCTACGTTTTCTTTACTACAAGCATCCTTCTATTGAAAATAGAAATAAATACCGAAATTACACAAAGTTGCTAAAGAAGTGTGTTTTTCAGGCTAACAGGTTAAGTAATGCAAACTATATTACAAAAGCCAAAAATAAGATAAAAGCTACTTGGGACATTATAAATAATAAAACAGGACAAACAAACAACAAAGACACAATAAATAAAATTAAGACTATGACTAATGATATAAAAAACCCAAATGACATTGCAAACTATTTTAATGAATATTTTATTAATCTGACATGTAGTAATAATTTTGAACCTGACCACTCATTATTGAATAAAATAAAATTGAATCTTTCAAGTATATTTCTTTATCCAACTGACATTCATGAAATAAAAAAAATAATAGCCTCCTTAAATTCTACAAATTCTACGGGTCACGACGAAATATCTACAAAAATAGTAAAATTAGTCAAAGATGAAATAGCTGCAGTTTTATGTTATCTGATAAATCTGTCTTTCAGTTGCGGCTCATTTCCGGACCTACTAAAAATCTCAGCTGTAAAGCCAATATTTAAAAAGGGAGATAAGAGCCAAGTAAGCAATTATAGACCAATATCTTTGTTATCTATATGGTCAAAGATATTCGAACGAGCAATGCACTTTAGACTAATAAATTTTATTGAAAAGTACAATCTTATAAAGAAAGAACAAAACGGCTTTCAAAAGGCCAAATCAACTACTCTAGCTGCTTTCACTCTCGTTGACACTATAATCGAACACGTTGACAAAAGAATACCATTGACCACGATTTTTTTTGACATGAGCAAAGCTTTTGACTACGTTTCTCATGAATTGCTTCTTCTCAAACTAGAGCGATATGGTATCAGGGGTCTGGCTCATGATTGGATAAACTCCTATCTGAGAAACAGAAGGCAATATGTGGAAATCACAAGTTTAGACAAACATAAAATAGTAAGATCAAACCGATCGGATATTAAAATAAATAACTATGGAGTACCACAGGGAAGTATCCTGGGACCTCTACTCTTTCTCATCTATGTTAATGACCTCCCTGAAAATTTAAATTACCCTAGCGTTCTGTTTGCAGATGATATATCTGTAATTGTACCGGGAGTGAATATCGCAAACTATGAGACAGAATTAAATAAAACCCTAGAATCAGTGATAACATGGCTTAAGTTAAATAATCTAAAAGTTAACATTAATAAAACTAAATACATCCAGTTTATTAACAAAAACGGCAACAAAAAACATCTTGTAGTCGGTCATGACAATGAAGAACTACAAGAAACGAATGACGTAACTTTTTTAGGTATAGTACTAGACGATAAATGCACATGGCAACAGCATTTAAATAGACTATGTAGTAAAATAAATTCGTATGCGTATGCCTTGTGGAAATTAGGTAAATCCGCAAGCAAAGCTACAGCACTACAGGCCTATCATGGTCATGTCTGCTCAATTCTGAGATACGGCATAGTACTTTGGGGAAACTCATGTCATATTAACAAGGTTTTCATTGCCCAAAAAGCGTGCGTTCGTGCGATGTATGACGTCGAAACCTTAGTTTCGTGTAAACCGCTATTTAAGGAGTTAAAGATTCTCACGGTCCCTTGTCTATACATATATGAGGTGTGCATTTTTGTTAAGAGCCATCCTCAGTTATTTAGTTTCTTATACGATATTCCCCGCCCTTACAGCTGTAGACATCCAAATAGACTAGTGCTACCAACAATGAGAACAGCCATGCGCAACAGAAACTGTCGCTCCATGGCTGTAAGAATTTATAACAATTTACCAATTGACATTCAAAATTTAGCACTAAATAATTTCAAATACAAACTTAAGACATGGCTAATACAAAAATGTTACTATACTATTAAAGAATATTTAGATAAAAAACATTGACATCAGAAACTTTGACATGTAGAATTTAATAAAATATAATTATGTGCCTATTTAGTTTTTGACGAAAGTATATAAATATTGTAATGACAATTTTATTATGTATAAATTAGTTAGTAAGTACCTAGAAACATTTGACATGCAGAAACAGGTCACATAAAATGCAGCACTTATTATGACATTAAAATACTTATACAAAATTATAAAACTATCCAACATGTTAAGTAGTAAATAAACATAAATTAATGAACGAATAGTTTAAGTTGATATAATGAATATAAGTTTCTGGATAAGCTAGCTAGTAGATTAATATGTATTTTGCATGCCCAAAAGTGGGTGAATGTGTCTTGTGCAACATCTTTTTAGAATTAAGAACTCCATCTGTACCTACCACATTCTGGCATAATAAAAATGTTTTTATGTTTATGTTTATGTGGTGAATAAATAAGCCTGCGTTTTTGTAGCTTTGAAACTGACAAGATTGGCGTTGCCCGAATCTGAGACAGCCTGAAGTGCCAGATTAATTTGCTCAACAAGGGACTCTTGACAAGACTGGATTTCTTCACAGGTACCCTTTGCAGTTGAAAGATATCTACCCGCTATGTTGGTGTCATCTGCATACCCAATAGTTTTATTGTCCAGCAGATCGTTAAAATGCAGAAGAAACAGTGTTGCAGACGAGACAGATCCTTGCGGGACACCTGCATCAATTTATTTTAGGATTGATGACTAACAGTCTACCAAAGATGGGTGGTATACACGAGAAGGTCTCCAGTCGACCGACTGCGGCGAAAACTAAATTGACGATCACTAAGGAGATCATTGGTCTCGAGGTATGCCAAAAGACGAGTGTTAAGCACGCTTTCTATAGTCTTACAGAGTATGGACGTGAATGAAATTGGCCTACAATTGGATTTTAAGGATCGGCATGGCTAACCTTTTTGGGCACAGGCTGCAAGCTTCCACGATTTGAGTACTATTCCAGTCTCAAGTGAAAGGCGGTACAGGCAGGTTAGCACAGGAGACAGTTCAGGTGCACAGTTGCGCAGAACAATTGCTGGGATTCCATCGGGACCATACTTACATACTTAGATCTTTTTGTGGGAGTCATAACGACTATTGGAAAAATAGACAGAGTTGATCTCAGGTGAACTGCTCGAGTATCTGATAGAAAGGTAAAGTAGTTCGGTCCGAAATATGCAGTCGCGGAAGCAAAAAGATCAATGATTGGTTTTCCCCATTTCACGAATATCGCATACGTTGCCTCTGATGGTGCCATTGTGGTGCCGGTTTGAAGCGGGATAGTCGATATGCGTCCGAGTTGAACATATCTGGTATGTGATAAATGGACAGATGGATGTTGTTTTTGTCCAGAATTTTGAGCATCCATTTTTGGCATTTCCGCACAACATGTCCAGTTAATCTCTCTCTCTCTCTCCGCAATAATTACATTTCAAAACTGTATTCTTATTCTTCCTCTTTCTCTAGGTGGTTAATACATTTTCAGTATTATCTGTTTCTACTTTGGCAGTCAAAGCTTTGTCATAAGCACTTAGTTCGTAACGATGTCAGATTCTCTACTGTCAGATCCTTTTTTATGATTAAAAGCCAACTCGACTTGAGATCAAAATAATCTTTACTGGTACGATACGATTACTTTAATATGGTTGCTAAATAGCCATTTATGCTCATCATAATTCATATGGTGAAGTGAAGCTGATAGTGAAGTACCAGGAGAACTCCTCAACAATAAACGCCCTTGCGTCAGGAAAAGCAGTACTATGTAAAAGGTGATGAGCCGTTGACATAAGACTATTGTAACTTAGATAATATCGTCACCAAATATACTTACCACAAAAAAGTTTTTAATAAAAATAAAACCTCCTTCAAAAATCTTGAAAATAATCTAAAAAAAACAGCTTCAAACATAAATTAATAGCTCTAAAAAGCAAGAAATAAAATATTGAAATCTGCATAATAACTAACTCGAAAGTTTGTATGCATATCTTATATTAAACAACGCCTTATGAAGTGACGCTGGGAAGCGAGAGGTCCCTTCCGATGACCGCTTCCAAGTTAGGTATTAGCTATAAGAAAACAGTAGGTAGTTCTTTTATAATCCAAAAATATATTGACATTAAAACAAGAGTCAAATTAAAAACATTATCAACAGTCTATTGCTAAGTAACAGAAGCCATAGTGAACTCAAGCTGTCACACCAACATAAATTGGGTAGGTACCCCAAAAAATGCCATGCCCGGTAGTGGAAGTTTTGGCGCGAACAAGAAGTTATCGCTGATTGGATGATTTTAGCTAATGGACGGCATTGTTGTTCACGAATTTAGGCCGTAAGTCAAGTATAATACTATAATGTGTATTATTAGACTTTGAATAAGGTAAGTATATTTAATAACCGTATGTGCCGTGTATGTGCCGGCCTAGAATAGCACTACCCCCTATCATCCCGTGGGTGTCGTAAAAGGCGACTAAGGGAGCATAGCCTTCAAGAGACGGGCAGCAGCGTCTCCAAAAAACCTTGGCCTACTGTGATCGCCAACCCGCCTGCCAAGCGTGGCGATTATGGCAAACCCCCCCTCATGCACAATGGATTGAAAACTCGGCCCCCAGTCCCCGGCAGCCCCGCTATTCCTAGCTACGGTAGCGGCTACGGTAACGGCGGGACAGGGGGTGCTAAGAATCCCCGGGTACGGCTTGGCTACCAACAACGACGACAACTGCACCTGGCAACTTATAACACGCGCACACTGAGGACCGACGCGAAGCTAACCGAGTTGGAAGAAGCTGTCAGCAAGTTACACTGGGACATTATCGAGTTATCTGAAGTCCGAAGAGAGGGAGAGGACTCGATAATCCTTAACTCCGGTACTGTACTACCAGGAGGACGACCAACAGTCCCTAGGTGGTGTCGGGTTCATCGTCCACACGTCCCTTGTCAACAACGTGATTACCATCGGAAGTGTGTCGACCAGGCTGGCGTACTAAATACTCAGAATATCCAAACGGTATTCGTTGAATGTCATACAGGTTTACGCACCGACCTCAACGCACCAAGATGACGAAGTGGAAGCTATGTATGAGGAGATCTCTAAAGCCATGCATAGCTACAAAACCCACTACACTGTTGTGATGGGGGACTTCAATGCAAAGTTGGGGAAACGATGCGGTGATGAGCTAAGAGTGGGGCAATTTGGAGTTGGGCAACGGAATGACAGAGGCTGGCCGACTTTATGGAGAAGGAGAACCTCTTTATGATGAACTCCTTCTTCAGGAAGCCGGAAAGCCGAAAGTGGACCTGGATGAGCCCAGACGGTAAAGTCAGAAATGAGATAGATTTTATCATGTCGACGAAAAAGCAAATATTCAATGATGACACTGTGATCAACGCTCTCAAGACGGGGAGCGATCACCGATTGGTATGTGGCACATTGAATATCAACCCAAAGCTGGAAAGAAGTCGACTGATAAAATCTACGCTCCGACCATTACCGGCCCAAACTCAAAACCCCGAAAGCTTTCAACTCGAACTCCAAGACCGCTTCGAACGAAGCCCTTGAGAACAGCATAGATGTGGACGATAAACAACATGGTGGTGGATACTGTTCGTACGGTAGGGTCCAAGTTCTTTAAGACCCGCCGTCCCAAGCTAAAGAAACTCTCCGACCACACACTCCTACTCATGGATCAGAGACGAGAAATGAGGTTCCAGAGTTCAGCGGATGCTCATCGTTATAGGCAGCTTAATAGACAGATATCTAAGTCTTTGACGAGCGACCTTCGCCAATTTAATACGAATCGTATTAAAGAGGCCATCGAGCGGAATAAAGGCTCCAAAGTGTTCGCGAGAGATCTGTCTATTGGGCAAAGCCAGATGACGAAGCTGAAAACTGACGAAGGACGCATCATCTCATCGAAACCTGAAATCCTGAGGGAGATCGAGAGTTTCTATGGGCCGTTATATTCCACGCAGACACCTGTTGAAAGCAAGGCTAAAGACCCCAGAGCCAAGCTTACCCGACACTATACCCAAGATATCCCGGACGTCAGCATGTACGAGATTAGTATGGCTCTCAAACAGCTGAAAAACAACAAGGCGGCGGGTGACGACGGAATCACTACAGAACTTCTGAGAGCGGGCGGTAAGCCGATACTTAGAGTCCTCCAGAAGCTTTTCAATTCCGTCATCGTCGAGGGCAGAACGCCGAAGGCATGGAACATAAGTGAGGTGATTTTGTTCTTTAAAAAGGGTGATAAGTCCGTCATAAAGAACCACAGACCGATCTCACTTCTGAGTCATGTCTATAAGTTGTTTTCGAGAGTCCTTACGAATCGTCTCGTTCGCAAGTTCGACGACTTCCAACCTCCCGAACAAGCCGGATTTCGAAAAGGCTTTAGCACCATAGACCACATCCATACGCTGCGGCAGGTTATACAGAAGACCGAAGAGTATAATTTGCCACTATGCTTGACGTTCGTGGATTATGAGAAAGCCTTTGATTCGATTGAAACCTGGGCGGTGCTGCAGTCTCTCCAAAGGTGCCAAGTGGACTATAGGTATATCGAGGTGTTGAGGTACTTATACAAAAATGCCACCATGTCGATCCGAGTACAGAACCAGAGCACACGTCCTATCCAACTGCAGCGTGGTGTGAGACAGGGAGACGTTATTTCTCCGAAACTGTTCACAGCTGCTTTGGAGGATATCTTTAAGCTCTTGGACTGGAAAGGACTCGGCATCAACATTAATGGCCAGTACCTAACACACCTTCGTTTTGCCGATGATATAGTCCTTATGGCTGAGACCATGGAAGACCTGAACATAATGCTCGAAGATCTCCGTGGTGCTTCCCAAAGAGTGGGTCTCAAGATGAACATGGATAAGACGAAAATTATGTCAAATGGCCATGTTGTACCCTCTCCAGTTCATGTTGGGAACACTACTCTTGAAGTTGTTGACCACTACGTATACCTAGGACAGGCAGTCCAGTTAGGTAAGTCCAACTTTGAGAAAGAGATCTCTCGTCGAATCCAACTCGGGTGGGCAGCATTCGGGAAGCTTCGAAAAATCTTCGCGTCCGATTTACCTCATTGTCTCAAGACGAAAGTCTATGAACAGTGTGTGTTGCCAGTGATGACTTACTGCAGTGAAACGTGGTCGCTAACTATGGGTTTCATAAGGAGGCTCAAGGTCAGCCAGCGTGCAATGGAGAGAGCCATGCTCTGCGTTTCCCTGCGTGATCGAATCAGAAACGAAGAGATCCGCAGGAGAACTAAAGTAACCGACATTGCTCGAAGGATTGCTCAGCTGAAGTGGCAATGGGCAGGACACATAGCGAGAAGAACTGATGGCCGTTGGGGCGCAAAGGTTCTGGAATGGCGACCGCGCACCGGACGACGCTCCGTGGCTAGGCCCCCGACAAAGTGGACCGACGATCTGGTGAAGGTCGCGGGAAGCCACTGGATGCGGGCAGCGTAGGACTGATCGTCGTGGAGATCCTTAGGGGAGGCCTATACCCAGCAGTGGGTGTCATGCGGCTGATATGATGATGATGATGATTTAATAACCGTTTTATTTTCAGGTAAAACGATACTATTCATTTGGCTTGGCCGGTTTATCTTTGAATCAGCTGTATATTAAATGTCTCAAAAATGGATTCCTCATCCATGATTTATCATGATATGATACCACACTCGAGGTGGTAGGTATATTGAAGGAGATATGATTTTTGAAGTGAAAACTTCTTTAGTGGCGTTGTACGCTTTTTGTAATGGGGAATGCCAAACTCGCGTCAGTAAGAATCACGTGACCCTGATCGAAAATTCGTAAGACGGATGTGACGGATGGAGAGTAGACAGCCGGCGGCGGAAGTATCCCCCTCTCTTTCTACGGGGCGCGGTGAAAATGGCGGCGCGTCATTTCAAGACGTAGCAACGCGCTAATTTTTTATTTCAGTGTCAAAACTAGATTTTCTGTCAAGCTATGGATAAGACTTTCGTACAATACTGTTCTGTATTCGTAAATTCAAATACAGAGTAAATTCGTAAGACGGCAATCGTGCAAAATTATTCCCTAACCATTCCAAAATATCAAAATGTACAACGTTAATATTCAAGTTTTCACTTCTGCCGGCACTCCCGGAGTGCAACCCGATTTTTTTTTCTGAAGTGCGGTGGCGGCGTGACTTTATGAATGCCACCCCTTTACCTGCCAAGGGGGGGCAGATGGCTACTGAGTTAAATCAACTCAGTTTTACCTGAACTGCCTTAATATTGCCATGTGAATTCATCTATGACAAAATTTTGACCTCGCCATACATTGAGTTTAGTGTCACTACTTTCCGGAATACGAGAGTAATGGGATATCAAAAAATAAACCCTAATGCTGAATTTGATAGATAGGGACCATCAAACTGAACAACTTTTACTATGGAACCAACACTGAAACCACAAAAAAAACAGCTGTTAGGCAGCCATTACACGCTCATGCACGCGTCAGTCAAATTCGATGGAATTTGACTGACGCGTCAGTCTAATTCCTGTCATGTCATGAACGTGATTCATGACATCAGTCATGAATCACGTTTAACTGACTGACTGATGGAAAGAAGAAATCAACTTCATGCAACCATCAGTCTCCCCATTACACGGTAGGTTAATCGTCAGTCACAGCCGTGACTGACATGACTGATGGAATTTGACTGATGCTTGCATGGGTTCCCTATGTATTTGCATAAAATTTTAAGGCATAATATGTCATAGCATAATATGATTTCGCCGAATGATGTTTACGCATAATATTATTTAGTCATAAAAGCTTATGCATATTTTTTTTAAGCATAACTACTTTAAGCATAATCATGTTTAAGCATAATATTCTTTAGCATAAATTTAAACACGCATAATGTTATTTACGCATATTTTTATAAACAAAAAATCACGACGTTTAAAATCACGAAAGAACATTTTACCTAAAATACAAAATCCCCAAGCTTAAAAACCGAAGGTTAATTGAGGGTTACATGCCAGCAGGTCGGTGCTGGCACTTCGCCGGCCGCTGCCGCGGCACGCTCGCTTCGCTCGCTCGGCTCGTGCGTTGTTGGTCGCAATGGAACCTTACCTCCTCCTTGCTCGCTACGCTCGTTCGTCGTCGCACCTAATAGACCTAAACAGATTTTCGGGATTTTTAACTATCGGCATTTTAACTTTCAGGGTTTCGAACTATCATCAGTCATTTAATAATAAATCTTTCAAGTTTCGTTCTATTGGATATTGACATTAAAGATTTTCGGTATTTTAAAAATAGGTGTTTTATGAGTCGATATTTAGGTCGTATGTGTGATGAGTTTTTGGCATTTTAATACAATACATACCCCATTTGCATTAACATAAATGAGTGCGTAAAAATATTCATTCTTATTGTTTTTTTTATTTTTATGTCTAAATAATATTAGGCGAATAGACAATATGCCTAATAACATTATGCGAACACAAATTAGTCTAAATGATAATTATGGTAATATAAATAGTATGCCAAAAAACAATTATGCGAAAGTATTATTATGACAAAAAAGATTATGCCAAATCCGTTATGCCAAATCAAATTAGGTATAAAACAATTATGCGAAATCAAGGGATCCCGCTTGCATGAGCATTTGTAATGGCTGCCTTAGATACATTTTGACAATTTCGTTAATATTGTTTATATGAAGATTTTATTCGTCATTATTTTTTGTATGAAACAGCTGATTTTCTTCTCAATTTCAGAGTTGGTCCCATAGTAAAAGTTGTTCAGTTTGATGGTCCCTATCTACTATATTTGGCATCAGGGGGTTTTTCAAAACAGGCCATGTTCACTTAGTTAGCGTAATGTAAGGATTCTAACGATACCCCACACATCCAAATCTGTTGTACATACATACAAACATACATGAACCGTGAACACAATACACTCATCTTTTTGAATAGACTAGACATCGGACAAAGTATGCACTAACAAAGTGCCAAAATATGCATGCAAATAATGCACTAAAAAGGCCAAAATATGCACTAAAAACTGTTAATATGTCCAAAATATGCACAATGTAAAAAAATACCGTTTATCACCCAGTATCAATTTGAACGCCGAAAACGACCTCTGTACATCAACTGATGTCATTGGCCAATTTTAAAATTTGGCGTTCTACTCTAAACTACTACTACTACGCGCACTACTCTTAAAGTGCGTGGCTAAGCAGCTCCAAGTAGTCAAGTGAAGGTCAACCCTTTCTTACGCTCTATCCTAAATCGGCGATTATCATAAAAAATATATGCGCGTTCGAAAATATCTTGGATTATTAATAAATCTGTTTTAATATAAAATAATTTATCTAATAAAAGTATAAAAATGGACCGAGTATTTTTACACATTACGTAAATAACCACTTAAGTTCAAAAAATACAAAAAATATGATTAAAGAAGAAAATTTATTGGCTTACTGAACAAAGCTATGTATTTAAGGATATAAAAGCACATTAAAAAAGAATAATCAACAGAAAATTTTTTCATTAGGAGATATATTGAAAAAAGTTAAAAGTTAAATTTGGGGTATTTCTGAAGTCGAAAAAAGATTGGATTCCTTTACATACTTATTCTAACAAGTACATAAGTACGTATACAGAAAGTGTTTCAGCCCGAGAAAATATTCACAGAGAGATATAAGCGATTTTTATGTTTAGGTAAAAATACCTAACTTCTCGTAAAAAAAAATATTGGCTTATTGTGCATCTGTAATCTGTATTACCTAACGTCATCACATGGCAAATTTCATTGACGGGAGAATTATTCGGTAGTCTCCATACAACAAATATGCTCATTGATCGGACTACTAGGTCGTGCGGCATCAGCCAGGTCTCCTGGAGGGCGACAACATCCACTTCTTTGCACAGTTCTCGCACATGTTGAACAGACCTTTTAATTGATTTGCAATTAAAAGTAACAAAAGTCATGTTTTGTTTATTTTGTACTCCCATGTTTAGTAAAGTGTGTAGTAAAGTTTAAAAAAATTGTTCTTCTTCACAAAGTCACGGACTTATCAAACCACCCTCGTTAACAACAATGTTTGTTGTACAACTTTTCTAAAAACAGATAAAAAAATCCTACTTTTCATACAAAACTCGATAAGCTGTTCGGACATTTGTATGGAAAGTCTTTTTTTACACGACTGCCCAAAAAGGAGTGTATATGTGTTCAGGATTCATGTATGTTTGTGGGTATATGAGTTTCTTTATTCCACCATAACTTCCAAATGTCTTAACAGATTTGGATGTATGGGGTATCGTTAGAATTCATACATCATTCCGAGTGACACTGGCTATATTTTTTTTGCGTAAAGTTAATATGGCGACTGTACGACGACACTTTTAAATGGGAAAAAAAAATTTTTCTTCAATTATTACAATATGGGCATCAAATGAAAGGCCTTAATGAACACATTTCAAAACTATATATATATATATTGTCACTAAAATGTGTAAAATAAAAACAAATAAATTTGAAAAAATATTAAAAACACGACGAGCCCTGCCAAAAACGAACTAAAAAGTTAAATAACAAGTGTCATTGCAGTCGGGGGACCTCTTTGATTAAAAATTGTTCCACAAAACGGTCCCCCGACTGCAATCACACTTGTTATTTAACTTTTTGACAGGGCAGTCGTGTTTTTAATATTTTTTTAATTTATTTTTATGTCTGTTTTCGGAAAAGTCGTAGAAGAAATGTTGTTATTTATGATGCTAGTAATCTACCCCTGCGAGGTTGTTGATGTTTTACAAATAACCCTGTATAAGAAATGTTGAAAATCTATAACATTTTTGAACAAAAATTTGTTTCTAAGAAAAGAGAAAAATGTTATAGATTTTCAACATTTCTTATACAGGGTGTATAAGAAATGTTGAAAATCTATAACATTTTTGAACAAAAATTTGTTTCTAAGAAAAGATACCACAGCTATAATTACCTCGCTTCTCCATAAGTATATTTCGGTCCTCTACACAAAAGATACGTCTGTCTCTTTTGAGAGCTAGTCAATAAATGACGATTTCCCAGACGTGCCAACGCACCACACGTTCTGTGTTGCCATAATAACATGTTTTTCTGGTAATTGGCAGCTTTTTCTTGCAGTTCAGTGTTGCTAGGTCCGATCGAAGAGTTCCATGATATTTCTGCTGCTATAGAGTTGAAATTTAAATATTTTTGGTTGATGTTTTCGAAAATTTGGTCAATATTTTGACAGTTGTAAGTAGCGAACCATGTTAGCAAGATTGTTATTTTGATGTTCATGTTTTTTTTAGTTCGTTAAAATGTTTCTCATTCCATCTGTTGAAAAAATATTGTTCAATATTATTACATTATTATTACATATTATTATTGTTAAATTTATATTATAACCTAGGTACATGAATGTAATAATGATAAACGAGCTGGGTGAAGACGTGGAGTAGATTTCACATGGGCAATAGAACGAAATCAATCAATCATAGACAGCATAACCTAGTGATGTACAAACCTCGAGGCGTCGAGTTCTGCTTTGGGAGCCTCGAGGCGGATTGGCAGGACTCGGTGAGCTCGGTAGGCTTGTAAACCCGAGCCTAGCCGAGACACGAGCTCCCTGAAGCACGCCTCGAGGCTTCAAAAGAGTTCGAGCCTTCAAAAGAGCTCGAGTCTTAAAATGAACGCGAGCCTCATAAAAGTTTAGAGTTTATGTTTACGACTTTAATATCTCCGTAAATAATAATATTGACAATATTATTATTTACGGAGATATTAAAGCCGAGCCTATCGAGCTCACAGAGCCCTGCAAATATGACTCCAGTCTCTAAAATTAGAACTCAAAAAGATGAATGTCTTATGTCATCAAGAGCATCTAGATGCTTAATCTATTGTGCTTTAGCTCTACTTATCCTCATTCATCAGCAGCCCATCACAACTAGTGTGCCGAAAAAGACACGAGCCGTGAAAATGCCTCGAAATCGGCCGAGCTCTGAAAAAGGCTCGAGCTCTGAAAAAGACTCCCGAGTCGTCGAGCTTCATACAAACAAGGCGAGCCCTGTAATACGACTCCGAGCTCTAGACAAAAGGACTCGGAGGCCTCGAGTCTTGTACATCACTAGATAACCTTGTACTATTATTATATTCTATGGCATAACCCGAATTTGAAAGGAGATCGTTTTTATTATTCGAAGTTTGAACGAAAAAAGGTAGTTAGTTACTTACATTTGAACTGGTTATATACACATCAACTTTGTCTAGGGATACAGGTGTTATTTTCATACAAACGAGGTAACTTTGAAGCCTTGGTTTTCTGCCAGGGATGTACCGTGCTGTAATCTGATGATGGCCATCCAGGTAGTGAATGGAGTAGATTCAGATCGCTATACACACCCAACTGATCTGATCAGCATTCCAAGAGATTAATGGGTCAGAGTTCTCAGTTTGAGGATTTCCATACATTTTCATGCTATTTTCGCGGTTTTTTTAAACATGTCCATTACGTTTTTAGAATGCTGGTCAGATCAGTTGGGTGTATATAATGATCTGAATCTCCTCCATTCACTTCCTGGATAGCCATCATCAGATCACAGCACAGTACATTCCTGGCAGGAAACCAAGGCTTCAAAGTTACCTCGTTTGTATGAAAATAGCACCTGTATCCCTAGACAAAGTTGATGTGTGTATTATGTTTGCTGTAATATTTTACTTTATCTATTAAAATAATTAAAAACAAATGTTAATCAAACTTAAAAAAAACTGCTTTGTGTCTTTTTTCTTCAAAATGTTTAAAAATATTTTTTGAATTTATTTTTGAGGTAAATCACAAATGGTCAAAGTGTGAATAGATCACAATCACAAAGCACTTACTCTATTTTATTACATGTTGCTTTAAGTCCTTTATAAAGGAATTATCAGATAATTTTACCACTCGACATGAAGCTTTTGATAAGATAGTAGAAAAATCAATCAGATTTTGTTTAAGCTTTGATATCGAAACTTATATTTTTAGAAAGTAGAGATTAAAAAAATGACAAATGACGATTAGGAACTACGAGTATTTACAAATTAACCAAAGTGGCTATTATCAGATTTTTTCTTTCGTAAAAATATATTTTTTAATAAATTTCAATTGGTTTAGTACCTGGCCCAGTGATAGCGGACGTTAAGCAACTTTTCGCAAGGGTCGGTCATGGGATGGGTGACCAAAAATATATCATCTCGAGCTCCTCCGTGCTTCAGAAGGCACGTTAAGCTAATTAATAATGTTGGTCCCGGCTGCATTTGCAGTCGTTTACACCCACCAATCCGCATTGGGCCTGCGTGTGGTTTATGGCCCATCCTCCTTACCCATAAGGAAGGCTTATACCTCAGCAGTGGGGACATTAAAAATGCCCGATGGTTAAGAGGCACATCAGACCTTCCCTACGTGTGGGCCATAATCCACCACATGATTCCAATGCGGATTGGTACAGCCACCAATCCGCATTGGGATTGTGTGGTAGATATTACTGCAAATGCAGCTGGGACCAAGGGCTTAACGACAATCGCGAAGCACGAAGAAAGTCCTAGATAATATTTGTGGTCACCCATCCCATGACTGACCCTTGCGAAGGTTGCTTAACAACCGCAATTGCAATGTACTAACCCACTGCGCCATTGAGCTTCTCAATTTTTTCAAGTATTTTTTATGCACAGACTTAGAATAATAACACCTAGAAGCCGTGTCCTCGTATGCAAAGTGAGGCAAGGAAAACAAAGGCCAGAATGGCTTAGTTTTCAAATTTATATCTTTCATACGTTAACAAATCGTAAATGTTTCATATTTCATTTATTGCATCTATAAGTACATTTTGGTGGAAATAATACATTTTGGATTCATTATAGACCCTGTTGGGCATAGCAATTTAAAAAGAGAGGAGGATGCTTTATTATTTTTCAGTTAAAGTTACAGTGAAATACATTTACTTCAATAATTTTGGTCATTTTGATAACATTATGTAATATTTATTATATACTATATTTATTATAATTATAGTAGTAGTGTGTTACAGAGCATTCATGGCATGCACAATATATTCTGAAATACTTTCCTAATATACATTTTATTTTTATTTATGTTAAATTATATATATATTAAATTATTGTTATTTATTTTTACTTATTAATGAAATTGCTAAATAAACTTGATGATTTTGGTTATTATTATTTATTTACTTACTATATTTTATCAGTTAAATATTCTTCTACCGTATAGTAGCATTTTTCAATAAGTAAATGTTTTAATTGTTGTGTAAACTTTTTTTCATTGTTTTCTTGCTTTAATGATTCTGGGAGTTTATTATATATTATAATGGACATCACAAAAGGGCTTTTACCATAAAGAGACAATCGAGAGACCGGCAATACAAGGTTATTTTTGTGTCTTAGATTATGAGCTGTCTTTATATATATATAATGAAACCCAATAATATAGTAACTAGTCTTATAATTATAAATGTGGGAAAATTGAAACTGTTTTGTACTTAATCGGTATGGATAGGTAATAACGTGGAATAACAATCTGAAAACGGAGCCATTTTGGCTGTTTTAGTTGCCTCACTTTTGACAGTGCGCTTTGTACAGAACTATCGTTCTAGGTGTTATAATTCTAAGTGCACAAAGGGGTAGTGCTTGGCTTTTACCCCACCTGATGTTAAGTGACGATAAGGCCGAAAGGAATCCTCATGACTGAGGAACTGGCTATCGACCTCTAACTGCCGGAACACAATTGTTGTGATGGCGTCAGATTTTGGTAGTAGCTAGCCAGGCGGACTTGAAATAAGCTCTACCACCAACCAAACCGAGTACAATTTGTGCCCCCCTGGGAATCGAACCCGGGACCCCTGCGTTTTACACGGATGGGCGAACCACTAGACCACAGAGGGTATAAAGATTATAATGTATTATGTTCTTTTCACACAATTAAGATTTTCACGTATCAATAAAATATCAAATTAACACTGACCTCTCAACGATTGTGTTTCGATGTTACCGTGAGCTGTCGCGACACTGAACTGAAAAATACTGAAAGCTTTGCAGCAATGCTCTAAAAGCGAAGCGTTATGATTGTGGCACACTGGGCGAGCAGCGACAGTAGGTAAATAATCATTGCCGAGTTCTTGCCGAGACACAGTCAAATCATATAGGAATTATGCTTAAAAAGCCATGAATAAAACTTGATATTTCTCAAATCTAAAATAATTTATTTAGTCTTCTTTGATTTTTTTATGGTTTATCACAGAAATATTTGGCCCTACCGAGATTCGGACCAAGCCCAAGGATCCATGGCTCGCTATCGCTGCATCAAACGAACATTTTACCTTCCTAGCTTCCCCACCCCCTGGCTTCGTACGGGTGGCGCCATCTACTAGGTATATTGCGATTTAAAACAACGGAAAAGAGATTTTTTTTAAGAATTTATCTAATTTATTGCAGTCGTTCTTAGTTATGGGATACATGTTTACATTTCGGTGATTCATTTTATAACGGAAACGAGAAAATTAGATATTTACGTCTTACTTTTTTTTTTATTGTCTTTTATACAAACCTTGTCCTGATAATAACAATCAACAAAAAAAACCGGTCAAGAGCGAGTCGGACTCGCGCACCGAGGGTTCCGTACAATCATAAATATATTTGGATATGTTATTTTAGGACAGTCTTTAAAAAAGTAGGATAAACGGCAGACAGGTGGAAGGGCGAACAGGCGGACAGTTAATTTACAAATGCTGCTTATGGTGACTGAAAAACGTTTCAGCCACTCCACATTGCAAAATGTTTATATTACTAGTCCATCAGTCATTTTAATGTCCCCACTGCTGGGGCACAGGCCTTCCTTATAGGTGGATAAGGAGGACGGGCCATAACCCACCACGCGGGCTTAATGCGGATTGGTGGGTGTTAACGACTGCAAATGCAGCCGGGACCAACGGCTTAACGTGCCTTCCGAAGCAAGGAGGAGCTCGAGATAATAAATTTTTGGTCACCCATCCCATGACCGAACCTTGCGAACGTTGCTTAACCTCCGCAATCGCTGGTCCAGGCGCTAAACCACTGCGCCACCGAGCTCCTCGTTATTATTATATTACTATATTACTAAGTAGGAACTTATTCTTCGTTTATTCGTACGGCAAATAGTAGGTAATTATATTAGAACCAGCCACCAATTTATTATTGTAGTGTTAGGTTGCGCCATCTCTTGACCGATAGTGGAACTATTTTTGTCCCTTAGGTTGACTGGTAGTGACACTAAAAAAATTTTGTTTGTTTTTGAATTTCTAAAAAAGTGTGTTATATTGAGACATCGTTTTATTTTCCTGTAATCTTTACATAAACTACTATCACATAGAATTATTTCAGATTTTTCTCTTTGCAAACTTCGGAGATAAGGGGGGGGGGGGGAACGGTATTTTTTTTACAATTTTTCATCATAAGTCGAAAACTTTGCCTAAAAAAAAAGAAAAAATTGTTTTAAAATGTGCTAACAGCGCTCTTTCATATGATATCCCACATGCCCTAGTCACCTCACTTAAAATTTTTAAGACCCCTTTTCAGTCCCTGTTGTAAAAAAAATATTAATTTTAATATTTCTTTCTCATTTGCAAAATAGTTGGGCAAATGTCATCTTAAACTATTTCAAATTTCAAGTTGATACCATTAGTAGTTCTCGAGATATCCAGCTGTGACAGACAGACAGACTGAGTCACACCATAAGGGTTTCTTTTTTACCATTTTGGTACGGAACCCTAAAAATGAGAGAAAAAAGAAAACTACTTAAGGCGTTTGTATGGCCGAAATTTATTTATTTATTTATTGCGCTATCGTACACTACTTAACTTAACTTAACACACTAATTTATATTACATTAAAAATAAGTTTATCTCTCAGAAAAATCAACCCGCCGAACCGGCCGAACGTCAAAACGAAGCGCCGCCATTTTCGCCGCGCCGTAAAAAAGAGGGAGATACTTCCGCCGCCGGCTGTCTAGTGTCTACGCTACATCCGTCTTACGAATTTTCAATCAGGGTCACGTGACCCTGACTGACGCGAGTTTATAATTTTTTCCCCATTACAAAAAAGTGTACAACGCCGCTAAAGCAGTTTTCACTTCAAAAATCTTTCTCCCAGTGTGTCCCAACCTCAATCCTAAGCCAACCGATCGCACCCCACAACGCAGTCCATCTTAATTTCAACAAACGAATAAATGTAGTCACTCCCTTTCCTGTCCTTTATCCAGGACAGTAATCAATGTTATTTCTGTTCGATTGACGAATGGGACCAATAAAGTCTTTATTTGTTTTATTTATTTAGCTTTAGAGAGAAATTTGCTACGTGAAATCACAGAAAACGTAATATTTCACTCGTGGGATGGTGATAGTTGAAAATAATTAGCAACAACTCACATTGGGCCCGCGTGGTAGGTTATGTATGGCCCATCCTCTTAGAAGGCCTGCGCCCCAGCAGAGTGGGTACCTACATAAAAATGTAATAAGTAGGTATAGCAACAACTGTTGTTGCTAATTAAATGTTCCCACTGTGCTGAGGAGGAGCCATACATAACCCACCACGCGGGCCCAATGCGGATTGGTGGGTGTTAAGGACTGGTCGTTACGTTAAGCACGAACGAGCGCAACATAATAAATTTTTTGTCACCTATCAAACCACACCATCAATAATGGGGAATGCCTGAAAAAAAAACAAATTGGCCGATTTTTTCATCGGTAGCGTAGGAACAAGCTTCCTTATTAAGGTGGTACCCCGAGCGAAAGTGGCGCCGCGGTGAATTTTATTTAATATTATAATTCTAATACACAATTTTAATAATGTTTATCGTGGAGATTTTAGGGCCTAGAGTCTAGTATTTTTAGACGGTATTGTTACATTTCCTAGTAGTCACTGCTAGAAGTAGATAGAAAAACTGCTAAAAGTGGCCGTTTTTGACACATTTGCTATCTACTTCTACGAATGACTACGAGGGCATGTAGTGATACCTTCTAAAAATACTAGACCATAGGCCCTAAAATCTCCACGATAAACATTGTTAAAATCTTTTTCTATTAATAATTTATTAAATAAAAACCTCTGAGGGCGCCACTTTCGGTCATACAGCCGCCTTAATGAAAAAGTTTTAGAAACTTGGGTCGGTTACGTGAAAAAAAAAATTAACTCCGTTTTCGCAAAAGTACGGGAGTACACATTGTGCGTGTGGTATGAGTGCTCCTTACCTAGAAATTTATTTAACCATACGAAGAATTTAAGAAATAATTGTGCAAACATCACCAACCACTGGTGGCTGAGGAACAATCTCCATTCTGCTGCTACTCCCGTCCCGTAGGTACACTTACGTTTGCGAAGACGGTCATTTTATTTTTTTATTTTTCACGCTACCAAAAATTCCAAAAAGCTTTTTCCTGTCAAGGCTATTAGCCCTCACAGTGTGTAGAGCGCCTTATCTCGCTAAGTACTTACATAAAGCATCGAAAATTCACATAATTATACCGATTGAAACTAAGGTTCTATAGATTATTTACAAACAATAACCTCTGTGAAATATAGTTCGTTGAAATAGTAGTAAACAAAATGTGCTAAAAAACCGGCCAAGTGCGTGTCGGGCCACGTGCTGTAGGGTTCCGTAGTTACCTTATACCATACCATATTTAATACCACTATCATTTTTCGTCTGCAAAAATAACTTTTTTTTTTCTCAGTTTTGGTATGAATGACAAAGTTATATTTGCGACTTTGGAAAATATGCTATATCTCAAAAACTACAAAATGTATGTCGTTCAAACCAATTTTCGTTGAAAATGTTTATTAAGATCTACAGCATATATTTTTTTTAGATTTTTCACTCTCTTATTTCAAAAGTTAAAGGGGGGGGGGGACACACATTTTACAACTTTGGCGGTGTATATCTTTCAAACGGTTGACTTTGAGAAAAAATTGACTCAAGAACCTCAATATCATTTTTAAAGACCTATCTACAGACACCCCACACGTATTGGTTTAAATAAAAAAATTTTTTTTTCAGTTTTGGGTCCATGTATGGGGAGCCCCCCCTAAAAAAATATATTTTTGAATTTTGTGTTAAATTCGTTAAGCGGTTAACAGAATACATCTACCTACCAAGTTTCAACTGTGTAATCTTAATACTTTCGGAATAAAGTGGCTGTGACATACGGACAGACAGACAGACATGACGAATCTATAAGGGTTCAATTTTTTGCCATTTAGGCTACGGAACCCTAAAAAGTGGCCACATTTTAGTACTTAGCGAGCAATAATATGATAAGGACGACGACTAGTGTGAGGGCACTAATCGCCTTAAGGCTCGGTTATGCAGAAACATTGTCTCTGTCTTTTTCTTTACGTGTAAAGAGTATGGAAAATAACCTCACTTCTGCACTTTTTCGATGTTTTTCGTTGTTTTTTCATCATTATCTTTAGCACAATTATCTATCTTGGAAAAAAGTTATTGGAGTAACTTCACAGTACCTACGTTAAAGTGCATTTTGATGTAGAATTCATAGGTTTCCGCTATTATTCATGCCAAAATAAGCGCTTTTGATGATATTCTTATTTTTTTACATTCATTTGTGAGGTTTATACGCAATTTAATACTTGTAGCTACCTACTATTACCAGATAATCTCTTTAGCTTGTCGTATGTTTTTTTTTTGTGGCTACAACTTTACGTCCTTACTAATAATATTATAAATGCGAAAGTCCGTTTGTTTGTTTATTTGTTTGTTACGCCTTCACGTCTTAACTACTGAACCGATCATCATGAAATTTTACATACACGTTGTCAGGGGTACAGAAAAGGACATAGGGTACCTTTCATCCCGAAAAAATGTATAGTTCCCGAGGGATAGCAAAAAAACTGTCCACGCAGACGAAGTCGCGGGCGGCCGCTAGTTTTCTATATAAAAATATGGCTCGCGCAAACCATGTTTTCCTATCATAGACCCTTAATAAATAACTTATTCCTACCTATAAAAAAATATCAGCAGTTTTGTTTTCTTTCAGACATTCCCCATTTCTTGACACGCTTCTTTCATCTTGCGCGTGTTCTATCAACGTTGAAAATCTGTATCTGTATATATGTCACCGTTAAAGTGCGGAAATCAGTGAATCTGCAGATTAACTGGTCGAGTCAGTTAAAGTGCGAAATTTTTCTTAAAGTAGACGATTTCCGCACTATAACTCGTTAATCTGCAGATTCACTGGTCGAATCAGTTAAAGTGCGAAAAATTGTTTCATTTCATACTTTAACTAGGTAATTTGCAGATTTCCTAGCTAATCTGCAGATTAACGACCAAGGATCAGTTAAATACGGAAACAGTTTTCAAGGCGGGGGAAAATGTCTTAAAGTGTTCATTAGGTTAGGTTAGTATTGCGACCAAAAACGCGAGCCAAGCCGGCGTACAGCGGGAGCGGCCGGCGAAGTGCCAGAAACGAAATTTTTGTAAAATAAAGTTTCAATATAGGTCTTTTAATTAAATTTCTGAAGCCTTGGCTATTTCACTCACTGTATTCCGCACTTTAACGGTGTAGCATCCGTTAATCTGCATATTAACTAGTTATAGTGCGGAAATCATCTACTTTAAAAAAAAATTTGCACTTTAACTGACTCGACCAATTAATCTGCAGATTTACTAGTTAATCTGCACTACGGCAGATTCCGTACTCTAACTGTCACATATATATAAAATGTGGTTTTAGTACCGTGTTGTATAGGTACCTATGTACCTTACCTACTCATAAATTGGGTGCCTGAATAATTCGAGGCTTGATATGGATTTTTTATAAGCTTTTTATGATAAACCTAAATTCATGCTTAGGTACTTTGAGAGTAAGTCTACAAGCAGTGTTTAAAAAGGCAAAATTAAATAAAACTTTTGATCAGGCAATGTATGAAATACTATTCATTTTATACATTGTCTAGGTATTGTATACAATGCCTGCTGGTCCACCGGCAATGTATAAAATAAATATATTTCTATTGTCTGTTATAAAAAAATAACCTCGAAATTTAAGGCTCACGCTGCGCTGCGCTTCGCGCTCGCCTTAAATTTCTAACCTATACGCGGGACCTACAGGAGTGAAGCAGGTTCGATTCCAAACTCAATATATTTCTGTTGTCTGTTATAAAAAAATAACATCGACATTTAAGGCTCACGCTCCGCTGCGCTCCGCTGCGCTTCGCGCTCGCCTTGAATTTCTAACCTATACGCGGGACCTACAGGAGTATAGCAGGTTCGATTCCAAACTCAATGAGCCCCCTCGATCCCTCCTCGAGCTCCCCTCGAGCCCCCCTCGAGCCCCCTCGAGCCCCCCTCGAGCCCCCCTCAAGCCCTCCTCCCGAGCCCTCCTCCCGAGCCCCTCTCGAGCTTTCCCCGAGCCCCCCTCGAGCCTCCCTCGAACCTATTCTCGAAAATCTTTTTATTTTACACATTGCCGGTGGACCAGCAGGCATTCTATACAATGCCTAGGTAATGTGTGAAATAGATATCAATTATTCATTCTATTTCATACATTGCCTAAAAGGGCCAGGAATTGTATAGTTTGTATACAATGCCTGCATTTCATACATTGCCGGTAGCAGATACTTTTATGCGATGTAAGCCATGGCTCGTAGGTTTTTTTTAACATGTAGGCTGGTATTATAGAATCAAACTCAGACTCAAATGTCCGCTTGAGTACAGTTAGAAAGGGATGGCGCTATATGCGATGAATAGCACCATCCCTTTCTAACTGTACTCAAGCAGCAAGCAGTGCTTGAGTCTCGTTCTGTAATACGAGCCTTAGTGTAATAAACCCTATCAGGATTTGAACCCTGTGCCTAGTAATGTATGATAAGCCCGAGAAAACTTTTTTCGACATAAGTATTCCATTTTAAACTTTTTTGTAATTTTTGAATTTTTGTCATTTCGATTCTGACAAACCCCTTTCAAATACTTACACGACTTATGGTGGCAACTTACAGTTTAGTTTTGTAAGTATTCGAAAGTTTTTTAAAAAAATTCTTGCATCTTGAAAAACAAAACTAAATAAAAAAAACCTTAAAATAAATAGGTACTAGGATATTTTAAATTCTCGGTAAGTAAATTCTTACCTAATATTCTAAAAACTTCGTGTGAAAAATGTTATAGAATCTTTTCAATGCGACTCAATATGAAACTTACGAGAAAATACCTGTAGTGCTACCACATGAGTAACGAAAAGGACCAGAGACAAACACCCAATTGCACTAAACTTAAGAATCGCCTAAGTCTTTTCTTAACTACAACTCGAGCAAGTTAAGTAGGCGAATGACAGCTACATGACCGCTAAGTTTGACACCGTTTTAATTTGGTCGTGTTGTAGTTAGGAACAGACTTAGGCGATCCTTTAGTTTAGTGCAATCGGGTGAAAGCTTCTTAAGAGCGTCCTTTTCGTTATACTCATGTGGTGCTACAATATCATTATGTTATCATATGTTGTGAACGAATTTTCCTTACAATAATGGATTTTCATGAAGATAGAGTGATTCTTAAAGAAGGTTTAGGTGTAGGTATAATAAGTTGAGGTTTTATGGAAATTGGTAGAAATATGACGATAATTTATTGTTGAATGTGTCTGCAAAAATTAAGCCGACTGTTGTAATTAGGGTTGTCAACTTTTTTTGGATCAAATATAGTAGTTTCAAAACTTTTAGTGTAAAAATATAGTAGATGGCGAAAAAGTCCAAAAAATATAGTAGGTTGCCGTTTTGTATTGCATTTTTCATACTTAAGTAATTACTATAACTTTTCATAATTTATTGAACAACCATAAAGACAAGTGTTTAATCACAAAAAAAATATTATGTAATTACATAATTATGTGCATTTAAGTCATATTTTTTGTTGCTTTTGTTTAATTTTTTCACTTGAAAAAATATAGTAGTTATCCCTACTATATATTTTTTCAAAAAATATAGTAGGCGAGCATTCAATATAGTAGGATACTATATTATATAGTAGGGTTGGCAACCCTAGTTGTAACCGAGAGCTTGCATCGAAAACGTTGCATAAGACGGTTCTCACACTGGCAACGCGCGCGGTCGCGGGGCTCCCGCGCGCGTGTTTTACTTTGTATGCAAGTACATCAATTTGTATAGAAAACCGCTTGGTCCAACACACCGAAGCTGCGCCGAGGCGCGGGAGCGCGTGACGCCGCGTGCCGCCGGCGGCACGCGGCGTGCGCGCCAGTAGGCGCGGAAATCGCGGGGTACAACACACTGAGCTCCATAGTATCGTGCCGGTTTTTGTACGTAAGCGCGGGGCCGCGTCTGACGCCGATCGGCGCGGAGGCGCGTCGAAAACCGCCCGAATTGGCGTCACGCTGCGCCGTCGCCGCGCGCGTCAAACGCCAAACCGCGCCCCGCGACGGCGCGCGCCGGCAGTGTGAGAATCGCCTAAACCTTTTGAGCTGAGAAAATAATGTACGATCAGCAAAGTTATGACCTTAACAGTTTGAAAACAAATTCGCTTGCAAGGATGGCACTAAAAGTTCGTCTTTTACCTGCTTCCATTGTTTTTATACAAAAGATGCTTTCGGGTAAATGCAAGACAATACAGACCACTTTATCTAGAAATGAACCATAAGGTGTTCAGCTCATAACTTTGCCGCTGTACAATGGAATTGTTTCTCTTTTATAGATCTACAAAAAAGTCAGCGATATATCTATCTTTTAAGAATGGCTTTACCATAACCATATATGCATGAGCGTACCCAGGTTCTGGGCCAGGGAGGGGCAAATCTATTGTATCGCCCCCAGGGGGGGGGGGGGGCAAATTAATTGCAAATCAAATATATTGTATGGCAAATAAGAACTTCTATTGATAACAATTGATAGTTGGTTAGAGGTAAACAAAATCAAGGGGGCAGCTGCCCCTCCCTGCCCCCCTTGGTACGCCCATGCATATAATGATTATATCGTGGCAAAAAAAGTGTTAAATAAATAACGCGCGCGAATATAAATTCAAGTGCGTTTCTTATGCCGGGTCCATTAGCTAGTGTTTTGCTCTACACAATCAACAAAAACATCTCAACATTCAACAAATAAAAAAAAAAGTATGAGAATTTTGTTTCGCGAAACAATGTTTTGTTGATTGTGTAGAGTGTAGAGTAAAACACACGCTATGGACCCGGCCTAAAGTACACCCATGACGGAGAACGGAAACAGACTTTTGGATCGAATGGGTGACCTGTAAGATGGGTAAGGTACCTATTTGTTTTCTTTTTCAAATCAATGGAAACAAGGCGGGTCAGCAAAGTAAGAGTAAAATAAAAATGTGTGCCGGTAGCGGTACTGTGGCACACAACGCCAGCGCTGCGGGCTGGCGGCGCGGCGTGCGTCCGCGGGGGGAGTAAAAGTTTCTCCAACCACGCGAAACGTATCGCGTACACCTGGTATACGGTTCCGGTTTCGCGACAGCTGTGAAAATGCCATACCAAATACTCAGCGGAATAGCGCTCGGGTATTACCGCTACCCACGGCGGTAGCGGATACCGGTCAGGTTTGTGTAGGCATTTATTTATATCTACAGAGCAATGATTTCTGACTATAGATCATTTAAGCGTCATATGGGAAAATACATACAAACGCTTAACATGAGCATTTGAAAGCGCTATGCTTAAAGCGCGAGATACAACGCAAAATAAGGCATTTAACTTGTTGTCCTATATGCTTTTTAACACTTGGACCTATTTTTTATCAACACTTTGATTTTGATCGCGTGTTCTCATCAAAAATCGGGACAAAACTGATGGATCGCCGGGACGCGGGATAATATCATCGAAATCGGGACGGGTGGCAACCCTGTCCACCATATTCAGATGACGTCGCTCAAAACGTCGCTTTCTCTTGGCGATTGATAACCCAGGTATAGCCCAGGACTTTTAGCAAAAAATTCAAAGAAACCTAGGACTAATTCCGGCGGAAGGTTTTTTGTTTTTAAAGTGTTCCTTAGGTCCCAATGTATCACAATTCGTAAGAACTCAGATTATTTTGCCTCAACTCTACTCATTTTTCGTAAAAATTAGTGCAAATAATGATTTTTGGGTAAAACAATTTTTTTGGTGAAATGTCTTTAGGTATATTTCAGAGACTACAGCTCACATCGAAACAATTGAAGTGCCGACAAGTCGGATATTTTAAAGCAATTATATCATACTTCAATAGCTTTCTTCTATCTTCAGCCATTTCTGGGATAAACGGGAAAAACTTAAATCAGGGAGACGTTTGAGGGGGAGGGGGGAGCGGACATGGGATCCACGGGGAACTTTCCAGATATGTTCAAAGGGACCTAAGTAACACTTTAAAAGACAAAAACTTACTACCGGAATTAGTCCTAGGTATCGCGAAATTTTTATCTAAAAGTATTGGGCTAAAAATTACATCGTGGCGCTGACACCATTCGGTGTTAATTTAGAACTGATGCTGCTATAACAATGTAATATACCTTGTTTTATTCCTCAATGTATCAAGATTCATATGATCTTACACAATTTTGCCACAACTCCACTTTTCTTAAAAACTAGTACAAAGAATGATTTCTGGGCAAAAAAAAAATTTTGGTGAAATGTCTGTAGGTATATTTCAGAGACTACAGCTCACATCGAAATGATTGAAGTGTCGATGGGTTGGATATTTTATAACAATTACGTTGACAACTTTCTTCTATCTTCAACCGTTTCTGAGATAAATAGAAAAAACTAAAATCAGGGAGATGTTTGAGGGGGGGGGGGGGGAGGGGGGAGCGTACATGGGATTCGCGGGGAACTTTCCAGATATATTCAGGGGGACCTAAGGAACACTTTAAAAACAAAAAACCTTCCGCCGGAATTAGTCCTAGGTTTTTTGCTAAAAGTCCTGGGCTAGTAGCACAAGGTAGATGGTCATAATGACGTCAATTGAGGGGCATTTTTGGAAAAAATTTTTTCATCAGCATCATAATAAATCATCATCATCAGCATCAGTTCGTCTTAAAATTTCTTGGTGGACGCCTTGTTATTAATGGTGAAATCAATGATATTAGATTTTTTAAAATTGGGTGAAACAGTAATCAATAATACTGTATTTGCTAGTTTAGCGTCAATGTTAGATTTTCCCACAATCTATAACTTTACAAAATAAAATTTAGTCTGAGTAATACCGCGGGCTGATTATCTAATTAGAAACCACCTAGCGACCGGTTGCAGTTCATAGATGATAGTGATCCATTGCTACTTCTTTTTGGATTAAAAAAAACATACCAAAGAAAAGTAGCAATGTATGTGGAATGAAACCGGTCGCTAAATAGATTCTTTTTAGATAATCAGGGTGCCGATCACGTTGGCGTATTAAAAAAAGTAATAATGTCGCGATGACAGAATCAATGACAATGACAGTGGGTGCATTCCACAGGCTAATCGCTGAGTCATCGGTCGCCATAGAGTACATTTTGACCGAAGAAAGGAAAAAATTGAATATTAATAACAAATGAGGGCTTTTCAAAACGACAAGAAACAAGAATATCAACAAAATTCTAGTGAGGCAAATAGTTACTATATATTTTAAAATATTACTTTGAAAAGCCCTCATTACTTTCCATAATAATATGGTTAAAGTTAAATGTTAAAATGAATACTGTGGTAACCGATTGGTCTGCTGGAATGCACCCAGTGACATTGACATATTTATTTGTGAGCATGCGAATCTCCGTGCCACTGAATAATTCCATTCTAAAACTACCTAGAAGTAATGTACCGATGATATACGTTCTTATTTCAGATATCAAATCGATTGTACCGGCTTCCCGGCAGAATGATTGACAAAAGCATGTGGCACGGAGATTCGCATGGTTTGAGGTTATGTTTTTTGTTAAATCGTCGAATTCCAGATCAATCTGAGTCTGTACCGGTGGTTTGATGTATTTGTAGCCGTTACATATTCATTGTAACAGCTACAAACACTTTCGTTGCTCATGTAACGCAACAGGGTCAAAGATATCGCGATCTAAAGTTTTAAAAGCATGCGACTCTCCGGCCCACACACTTAAGTCTAAAATATTGATGAAAATTGCATTAAGATTAAAAATAAGCAGGTTTTTGTAATCGTTTGATCACGATAAACGACCCGAAAACATATTTTCAGAATATCTTTACTCGTTTTAGAGAAATTTGCAAATTTATTTACTATGAACAATCACAGTGTAGGGTTACCATATCGTCGGTCGGTCAGAATCATTAGGCTGTTTCTAGAAAATAGACCGATCGGAATACGTTATTTTGAGGGTATAACCTTCAAGAATTCTAAAGTTTATTAATTCTTGCCTGTCGATACTTTGGCATATAATTAGTTTATTTTTGCGTTTTGTGTCACATCTAGCCGATGCATCTTGAAAAATTAGATTATTTGTGGTGGTTATAAATAATTGGACTCTAAGGCGATTCTCCCACTGCCAACGCGCGCCGTCGTCGCGGGGCGTGGTTTGGCGTTTCACGTGCGCGGTGACGGCGCAGCGCAACGCCTGTTCGGGCGGTTTTCTCCGCGCCCCCACGCCATTCGGCGTCTGACGCGTCCCCGCCGCTTGTTTTTTAGAGGCATTAAATTTTGAAGTTGTTTTGTTTTAATTTCCGGGTTTTTAGGGTTCCGTACCTCAAAAGGAAAAAAAACTGAACACATATAAAATCACTCATGAGATTAAAACGTCCAGACAAATAATTAAGATTTGCCATCTCGATATTAATGACGGAATTTTAATAACATACGAGTAGGTAGGTACGGTCAACGGCATGCTGGGCTTCCACGACAGCGTAATGATATTCAATCAAATAAATAACAGATTTTTTACAGTTTTGTATAACCTCATGTGCTGCATAATGTACCTACCAAATGGCACTAAAATGGGCGTGTATCCAAGCCACGAAACATTTGAAAACCAGAGGAAATCCCGCCATCGTAACGAAACGATCATCGAAAACTAGCCGCGGGGCGCGTCGCAGTGTGTTGTACCCCGCGGTAACGCGCCTGCTGGCGCAAACTGCTCGCGGATCGCCGGCGGCACGCGGCGGTGCGCGCTCACGCGCCGTGGCGCGCCTTGGTGTGTTGGACGAGGCGGTTTTCTGTACAAATTAATGTACTTGCATACAACGTAAAAGACGCGCGTGGGTGCGCCGCGACCACGCGCGTCGCCAGTGTGAGAACCGTCTAAACTGTCAAAATTGTTTTAAAGTAAAAAGAAACAATAGTATTGTATTTAAGATAGCCTGCGTAGTGTACAAACCTAATTTGTGTCATTTTCGTCCATGGAAACAGACGTGGGACCCGTACATTAATAACACCGTCAAAAAAATATTACAATTTGAAAAACAAGTACCATATACCTCAGATCACTTAAAAATCCCTATGAAATAAATTTGTGTCAAATTAAGGCATGGACTTTTAATATTTTCAATTTTTTTGTTTGTCCGAGCCATTGATGCTTATAAAAAATATTAGTATTATTAGAGTTTACATATTTAATATCTTAAATACATGAGTGATGGACAGAATGAATTTGTGTCATTTTCATGCATGGATAATACCTAGGTAGGTAGGTATTCAAAAAGTTTGCGGTCGAAGCGAGTAGGCGCAGGCGCGTGGCGAGGGACGACGAAGCTCGTCCGTTTCGGTTGGATACTAAGTACGTACATACCTATAAGTCTCACGTCACGATACGAACGAACACGCACCTTTCGTTTGGTTAAGTAGGTACTCTATAGAATTACATCTCCTGTTTTAGAAATTCATACAGATGTACTATGGACAACAACGTCACTTAACCACAACTCTTAAGGTTAAAATCGGTTGCACGCCGCGCCGCCGCCGTCATAACATAATATATTTAGTTCGTGCAGGGGGATACGTGCGCACACAATTTATTTGCTAACTTTTTAAGCGAAGCTGTTGCCCATACTACATACATATCTGTTCTGTTTCCATTCTAAAACAACCTAGAAGTAATGTACCGACGATATACATTCTTATTTCAGATATCAAATCGATTGTACCGGCTTCCCGGCAGAATGATTGACAAAAACATGTGGGCCGGAGAGTCGCATGCTTTGAGGTTATGTTTTTTGTTAAATCGTCGAATTCCAGATCAATCGGAGCCTGTAGCGGTGGGTTGATGTATTTGTAGCCGTTACATATTTATTGTAACAGCTACAAACACATTCGTTGCTCATGTAACGCAATAGTGACCTAAAGTTTTAAAAGCATGCGACTCTCCGGCCCACACGCTTAAGTCTAAAATATTGGTGAAAATTGTATTATGATTAAAAATAAGCAGGTTTTCGTAACCGTATATAATAGGTCTTTACCTATGAAATTGCCGATTTGTATGGAGAATTTTCAAGAAGTTGCATTTTTCATACTAGCATTTTCTTTGTTCATTTAACAACCGTTAACACTCTTGTAACAAAACTTTTATGTACTAATGTTTGAACACTATGCTAACCTATTCCATTTACGATAAGCGAAAAAAATAAGTTTTGGCTAAGTTACAACCCCTCCGGTCACCCTTTTTTGGCTCACAAAAAAAAGAGTAACTTTCAAGATCTTTTTTTAATGCTATGAAAGCTAAAAAAAGGACTTTATTTTTACTGATAGTTGACTATCATGGTCATAATTCGACATACGTAAATCAAGATATTGTTAAATGTTTTAAAACATAGAAGTTATTATTTTCTCTGTATGTGACAAAATATCGGCGAGTTCATAAGTAAAGACCTAATATTTATAGATATATATTGCGAACGATTTTATCCTAGCTTTCCGATGACCTAGAGACTTGAAACTTTGAAAATAGGTCAGAACTGGAAGGCAATGCAATATTATGGTGTCATTGAGCTGATCTGATGATGAAGCCGGAAGAAGCCCACAGGAATTCTATGATAAAACCTACAACCCCATCGTGTTTGGGCTCGTTAGAATAGGCATGACGAAATTTTTTTTATTTTTTATGTTACATAAATTACCTCTCAAAAAAAGAAACATTGGTAAAATAATTATTTCGCTAGCGTGAAAACTGCCCGAGATATCACAGTTTAAAATGCACACAAATTGGACTCACCCGAAAACGCTCCATACTAACGGCTACCCTAGTTATGACGTCACGCCTAGGTGTTTCGGGTCAAACATTTGCTACAATAGATCAATAGAATTAAATTAACGTAATAATTACAAAGTTAAAGGTCAAAAGTTACGGTTAACACATCCAAAATGATGAAAAAACTGTCCCCTAGCTATGGTCTCATAGTTAAAGGGCTGTTTAGTTGGTGAAACGTATTCTAAACAAGGGGTTCGTTTGGGGGCTCTTTTATTTAAAGGGGCACATAGTTAGGTAACGGTTTAGGGGATGTTGGTGAAATCGGCCATTAGTGACGCCTAAGCATAGGTACTGAAGTTCGGTGACACATTTGAAGTAACGAGTAGGTAGGTAGGTAAGAAGTATACGAACGAATATAAATACATTTGATGATACTGTGGCCGCGTTCCGAATCACGCTCACAGCGCTGTTAGCGCGTATCCGACCAAATTAAATAGTCACAAAATATTACACAGATAGGGTATTTGTGTACCTACTTCATTTAATGGATTATAGGCTAACAGTGCTGTTGGCGTGATTTGGAACTAGGCATGTGTTATTATTGTCAATTACAGTCTCATTGATGAGATGACATCATTAACATTCTTGTACTCTACCTCTTGCAAAGTTTAAAAAGAAAGGATTACCTACCTACTGTAACAAAATATTTTTTGAGGGTAAGGAAATAAAAACCGGTCAAGTGTGAGTCGGACTCGCACACAAAGGGTTCCGTACCAAAAAACGGCTAAAAAATCACGTTTGTTGTATGGGAGCCCCCTCAAATATTTATTTTACTAGCTGACCCGACAGACGTTGTCCTGTCTTAGTTATAAATATTAAATTCGAATTGGTATAAATTATTGAAAAGTTTAGTTCAGAGATTAGTAGGTAAGTACCGTTCCCGTTTCCGTTTTCGTTCTCGTTCCCGTTCCCATTTACTTTAAAACCCAACAGCTTTATAAATAACCAAGTACTTATACATCACTTGTTATGTTAGTAACGTGTATGTTAGTCTATCCAAACTTACTAATAAGGCGTGATGGCTCTGAACTAACCGTGATGAGCACTAAGAAATTCAGTTTTCTTATAACCTCTTTGTAAGAAAAAAAAAAAAATTATTTTACATGTATTTTATTAATAAAATAACTCCGAACGAAGCATCTGTTTTATTACATCCTTGAATGTATGTTTTTTTTTATCGTTGTTCGCGCGTATCTTCGACATTTATGGACCGATTTTGATGATTCTTTTTTTGTTCGATTCAATTTTTTTGCGAAATGGTCCCATTTATTTTTTTTTCAAATCGGTTCAGTAGTTTTCAAGGTATCCTGAAAACACTATGATTTTGCATCAACTAACTTGACTATTTTGTTATTTATGAACCGAATAAGATGATTCTTTTTGTTGGGTAAGAGGTACTTTTAGTCTTTTTAACCGACTTCAAAAAAAAGAAGGTTCTCTTTCAGTTTGACCTGTATGAATGTATGTTTCTCCGCGAATATCTCACGTTTGACTGAGCCGATTTTTCTACCAAATAATATACTTACACTACACTACCTAATAGAGAAGGTACTTACACTAAAAACAAAAAAATAAAAATTGTTTTAAAAATAAAAAAAAAATGTTTTAAAAAACAAAAAACTAACTTCAAATAACCTGCCTCTAAAAAGCAAGAAATAATATTCAAATCATTAGATATGCATTATCATTGTTATATAATAACAACACGTATATTGAAGTCGGGTAGGGCTTTTAGAATAAAAAAACGAAGTTGTACTCCAGCCCCACCCGACTTCAATAGACGTGTTGTTATTATATAACAATGATAATGCATATCTAATAATTTTAATATTATTTCTTGCTTTTTAGAGGCAGGTTTTTTGAAGTCGGTTTTTTGTTTTTTTTAAAAGGTAAGTAAATACTAAAGTTTAATTTTTCAAGTTTTGACTTATGTAGTAAGCATAAATTACATTACAACCATTGAAACTTGTCCCAAGTAACAATACAAAAACTCACATACATACAAACGTAGAGCAGTGTGGAACAATGCAACACCAAAAGCTCTGAGTCTCATATTTCTCTCATTTTTAAAGATATGAATTCCGTTTTTAGAGGAACGGAATCTACTTAATTAGGTATAAAATGGCAGTTATAGTTTCATTAATAAATAGATACATAAACCAATAAGAAGACTTTTAAAAGAAAATGGGAATTGTTTCATTGTGTCCACCTAGGTGTACACAATGAAACATCCTCTGTCCAACAATGAAACACTGTTATTAATTTTGACATTTTCATATTTAGTGGAACAAGTAAATGACAAAATCTGTTGAATTCCAACCGATAAAGGTTTTCTCAAGGTATTGCACAATTATTCAGCCATTCAGGCAATAGTTGCCAAACTTTCCTACGCGTTGCATACAAACACCTAGGCGTGACGTCATAACTAGGGTAGCCGTTAGTATGGAGCGTTTTCGGGTGAGTCCAATTTGTGTGCATTTTAAACTGTGATATCTCGGGCAGTTTTCACGCTAGCGAAATAATTATTTTACCAATGTTTCTTTTTTTGAGAGGTAATTTATGTAACATAAAAAATAAAAAAAATTTCGTCATGCCTATTCTAACGAGCCCAAACACGATGGGGTTGTAGGTTTTATCATAGAATTCCTGTGGGCTTCTTCCGGCTTCATCATCAGATCAGCTCAATGACACCATAATATTGCATTGCCTTCCAGTTCTGACCTATTTTCAAAGTTTCAAGTCTCTAGGTCATCGGAAAGCTAGGATAAAATCGTTCGCAATATATATCTATAAATATTAGGTCTTTACTTATGAACTCGCCGATATTTTGTCACATACAGAGAAAATAATAACTTCTATGTTTTAAAACATTTAACAATATCTTGATTTACGTATGTCGAATTATGACCATGATAGTCAACTATCAGTAAAAATAAAGTCCTTTTTTTAGCTTTCATAGCATTAAAAAAAGATCTTGAAAGTTACTCTTTTTTTTGTGAGCCAAAAAAGGGTGACCGGAGGGGTTGTAACTTAGCCAAAACTTATTTTTTTCGCTTATCGTAAATGGAATAGGTTAGCATAGTGTTCAAACATTAGTACATAAAAGTTTTGTTACAAGAGTGTTAACGGTTGTTAAATGAACAAAGAAAATGCTAGTATGAAAAATGCAACTTCTTGAAAATTCTCCATACAAATCGGCAATTTCATAGGTAAAGACCTATTATATACGGTTACGAAAACCTGCTTATTTTTAATCATAATACAATTTTCACCAATATTTTAGACTTAAGCGTGTGGGCCGGAGAGTCGCATGCTTTTAAAACTTTAGGTCGCTATTGCGTTACATGAGCAACGAATGTGTTTGTAGCTGTTACAATAAATATGTAACGGCTACAAATACATCAACCCACCGCTACAGGCTCCGATTGATCTGGAATTCGACGATTTAACAAAAAACATAACCTCAAAGCATGCGACTCTCCGGCCCACATGTTTTTGTCAATCATTCTGCCGGGAAGCCGGTACAATCGATTTGATATCTGAAATAAGAATGTATATCGTCGGTACATTACTTCTAGGTTGTTTTAGAATGGAAACAGAACAGATATGTATGTAGTATGGGCAACAGCTTCGCTTAAAAAGTTAGCAAATAAATTGTGTGCGCACGTATCCCCCTGCACGAACTAAATATATTATGTTATGACGGCGGCGGCGCGGCGTGCAACCGATTTTAACCTTAAGAGTTGTGGTTAAGTGACGTTGTTGTCCATAGTACATCTGTATGAATTTCTAAAACAGGAGATGTAATTCTATAGAGTACCTACTTAACCAAACGAAAGGTGCGTGTTCGTTCGTATCGTGACGTGAGACTTATAGGTATGTACGTACTTAGTATCCAACCGAAACGGACGAGCTTCGTCGTCCCTCGCCACGCGCCTGCGCCTACTCGCTTCGACCGCAAACTTTTTGAATACCTACCTACCTAGGTATTATCCATGCATGAAAATGACACAAATTCATTCTGTCCATCACTCATGTATTTAAAATATTAAATATGTAAACTCTAATAATACTAATATTTTTTATAAGCATCAATGGCTCGGACAAACAAAAAAATTGAAAATATTAAAAGTCCATGCCTTAATTTGACACAAATTTATTTCATAGGGATTTTTAAGTGATCTGAGGTATATGGTACTTGTTTTTCAAATTGTAATATTTTTTTGACGGTGTTATTAATGTACGGGTCCCACGTCTGTTTCCATGGACGAAAATGACACAAATTAGGTTTGTACACTACGCAGGCTATCTTAAATACAATACTATTGTTTCTTTTTACTTTAAAACAATTTTGACAGTTTAGACGGTTCTCACACTGGCGACGCGCGGGGTCGCGGCGCACCCCCGCGCGTCTTTTACGTTGTATGCAAGTACATTAATTTGTACAGAAAACCGCCTCGTCCAACACACCAAGGCGCGCCACGGCGCGTGAGCGCGCACCGCCGCGTGCCGCCGGCGATCCGCGAGCAGTTTGCGCCAGCAGGCGCGTTACCGCGGGGTACAACACACTGCGACGCGCCCCGCGGCTAGTTTTCGATGATCGTTTCGTTACGATGGCGGGATTTCCTCTGGTTTTCAAATGTTTCGTGGCTTGGATACACGCCCATTTTAGTGCCATTTGGTAGGTACATTATGCAGCACATGAGGTTATACAAAACTGTAAAAAATCTGTTATTTATTTGATTGAATATCATTACGCTGTCGTGGAAGCCCAGCATGCCGTTGACCGTACCTACCTACTCGTATGTTATTAAAATTCCGTCATTAATATCGAGATGGCAAATCTTAATTATTTGTCTGGACGTTTTAATCTCATGAGTGATTTTATATGTGTTCAGTTTTTTTTCCTTTTGAGGTACGGAACCCTAAAAACCCGGAAATTAAAACAAAACAACTTCAAAATTTAATGCCTCTAAAAAACAAGCGGCGGGGACGCGTCAGACGCCGAATGGCGTGGGGGCGCGGAGAAAACCGCCCGAACAGGCGTTGCGCTGCGCCGTCACCGCGCACGTGAAACGCCAAACCACGCCCCGCGACGACGGCGCGCGTTGGCAGTGGGAGAATCGCCTTAGAGTCCAATTATTTATAACCACCACAAATAATCTAATTTTTCAAGATGCATCGGCTAGATGTGACACAAAACGCAAAAATAAACTAATTATATGCCAAAGTATCGACAGGCAAGAATTAATAAACTTTAGAATTCTTGAAGGTTATACCCTCAAAATAACGTATTCCGATCGGTCTATTTTCTAGAAACAGCCTAATGATTCTGACCGACCGACGATATGGTAACCCTACACTGTGATTGTTCATAGTAAATAAATTTGCAAATTTCTCTAAAACGAGTAAAGATATTCTGAAAATATGTTTTCGGGTCGTTTATCGTGATCAAACGATTACAAAAACCTGCTTATTTTTAATCTTAATGCAATTTTCATCAATATTTTAGACTTAAGTGTGTGGGCCGGAGAGTCGCATGCTTTTAAAACTTTAGATCGCGATATCTTTGACCCTGTTGCGTTACATGAGCAACGAAAGTGTTTGTAGCTGTTACAATGAATATGTAACGGCTACAAATACATCAAACCACCGGTACAGACTCAGATTGATCTGGAATTCGACGATTTAACAAAAAACATAACCTCAAACCATGCGAATCTCCGTGCCACATGCTTTTGTCAATCATTCTGCCGGAAAGCCGGTACAATCGATTTGATATCTGAAATAAGAACGTATATCATCGGTACATTACTTCTAGGTAGTTTTAGAATGGAATTATTCAGTGGCACGGAGATTCGCATGCTCACATTTATTTGACAATTTTTGATATCAATCAATCTTGATGAGTTTGTTTGGTTTGATTTCAATTAAATTAACGTTTTAACTCTAAAATGCATTAAACAAACACAATATTTATTAGTTTTCTACATTATTCATACAACGATAAGTCAGTATGAGTAATATTTACATACAAGAACCGCCAGCTTTAGGCAAGGTGAGTTTTATCTCAAATCTTGCTGTTTTTTTCGTAATATCCTCTTATCATATCAGCCGCATGACACCCACTGCTGGGTATAGGCCTCCCCCAAGGATCTCCAGGACGATCGGTCCTGCGCTGCCCGCATCCGCGACCTTCACCCTCACGTCGGTCCACCTTGTCGGGGGCCTACCCACGCCGCGTCGTCCGGTGCGCGGTCCTTTCCGCCCCAACGGCCATCAGTTCTTCTCGCTATGTGTCCAGCCCACTGCCACTTCAGCTGAGCAATCTTTCGAGTGATGCTGGTTACTTTAGAACGCAGCATACTAGTAGTATAAATAGGTGCAGCCGGCTGTCTAGACTAGATCTAAACTAGAAATATTATCCTCTTTTATTATTTAAAAAACGAATATAAAACTACAGCCTTGGCCAAATGTTTTAGCCATCCCTATGTTTTAGCATTTATGAAATAAAACTGGTAGATCAGACTTTCTGTGAACTGAAGAAGCCGTGGCTATCAGAACCAAACAAGAAAGCACGAATCGCCCTGGGCTACTAAACACCAACACTTTACAGAGGAGGATTGGTCCAATGTGCTTTGGTCTGATGAATCCAATTTTGAGGTGTTTGGTACCCCTGGTGCGACCTACGTGAGGCGTCGAGAGGGTGAATAATTCTTGCCGGAGTGCGTGGTGCCTACAGTCAAGCATGGAGGAGGCAGCATAATGGTATGGGGATGCATGGCTGCAGATGGAGTGGGCGAAATGTTCATTGGTGAAAGTCACATGAACTCGCAAAAGTACATAAATGTTCTTGAAACCTCTCTGTTGTACCGTTGATTTCAAATATTTTCGGTGACACGAATTACAACGACGTAAAGTTTCAGCAAGATAATGCTTCATATTGGTTTGATTTCATTTGAAATAACATCGTTTAAAATAGTAAGTAGGAAAAAAATGTAGAGTGGCTAATACATTTGGCCAAGGCTGTATGTTTTTTAGAATTATCATTGTTGTTGTATATTTAAATTCCTGAAAATACATGTTTTTGAATGTGAATTATTACTAAATTGAAACTGGTTTTTAGGTCTTGCTCAAAACTTCAGTTGGTGATATTGACATTGAACTATGGACGAAGGAAACTCCAAAAGCTAGCAGGAACTTCATTCAACTATGTATAGAAGGATACTATAATGGTAATTTGTAATATACTATACACATCAACTTTGTCTAGGGCAGGGATGGCGAACCTTTATGTATCAACGTGCCATTTTTCTAAATGTTAATGTTAAATGAGGTCATAGACGTGCCATCAAGTCGTCGCGTAGTGAATTTTGTGATCGGTGACGTGCCCAAACCATTGTGTCGCGTGCCATCAATGGCACGAGTGCCATTGGTTTGCCATCTCTGGTCTAGGGATACAGGTGTTATTTTCATACAAACGAGGTAACTTTGAAGCCTTGGTTTTCTGCCAGGGATGTACCATGCTGTGATCTGATGATGGCCATCCAGGAAGTGAATGGAAGAGATTCAAATCGTAATACACACCCAACTGATCTGATCAGCATTCTAAAAGATTAATGGGTCAGAGTTCTCAGTTTGAGGATTTCCAAACATTTTCATGTTATTTTCGCGGTTTTTTTCAAACATGTCCTTTACGTTTTGAGAATGCTGGTCAGATCAGTTGGGTGTGTATAGCAATCTGAATCTCCTCCATTCACTCTCTGGATAGCCGTCATCAGATCACAGCACAGTACATTCCTGGCAGGAAACCAAGGCTTCAAAGTTACCTCGTTTGTATAAAAATAAAATTTTAATTTATGTGATAAATTCTTTTTTCCAGGTACAATATTCCATAGAGTAGTTCCTGAGTTCATTGTACAAGGAGGCGACCCAAACGGAGATGGCACTGGAGGCGAATCCATATACGGCGCCCCTTTTAAAGTGATTATGAACAATATTATGAACAATAGTATGAACAATAGTATGAACAATAGTATGAACAATAGTATGAACAATAGTATGAACAATAGTATGAACAATAGTATGAACAATAGTATGAACATTAGTATGAACAATAGTATGAAATTATTTAAATACAGGGTTGCGTTCCGAACGTACGCTCCGAGCGCAACCGGAAGCTCTAACGCCGTTCCAAACATTAGAGCGTGACGTTCGGTTGTTTGTTACAACTTTCCCGTTCCAAACGTCAGAGCGTTGCAACCAAACAACCATCAAAATTGATGGTTGTAAAACGCTCTGACGTTTGTCTATTGAACAAATGTCAATGTCATTTGACATTACTTTGTATTTTGATGTTTTTGTGTCTAATTTTCAAATAAATCATGGTAGTTTCGCAAAAAAAACAGTTTTTATTTGATTTTGAATAAAGGAAAGTTTAAATTATTCGTATTCCACATGGAAAATGAAGACTTTCTATTGACATTGACATTTAAAGTTCTTGGTCGTTCCTAACCTTAGAGTGAGTTAAAAAACAACCAAACAACCGCACTCTAAGCCTCTGAACGCAACCCTGTCATTGTTGCATTTTAATACAGGAGATTAATAATTGGGCAGCTAAAAAATATACTGGTGACTGTTAAACTAATACTTAATGGATACTAAACTGAGCAGTGGTTAATTATGTTGAATTTAGCATATACAAGGTTTATTTGTAACCACTCTCCAAATTTTAAGGATGTGTTCAGTCCATGAAACTGAGCAACTTTCTCCATGAAACATGTGTTGAAATACTCCAAAAAATTTTGGTCATCCCATACTAAACTGATCACGTGATCTTTGATTTGTATGAAAATTCTTTTTTTTTTACATATTTGACCCTATGTTTCTTAGAGAAAGTTGTTCAGTGTCATGGACCGAATTTGGAGAGTGGTTACAAATACACTAGGGATACACCTTGTATATGTGAGAAATAACAGTAAAAATCTAAATAAGTGACAAAAATGGGTATGTATCAGAATGTCTAACGTTAGAATGTCTAAACTTAAAATGGCAAAGTTCAAAATGTCAAAAATTAAAATTCAAAAGATTTAAAATGTCGAAAACATTATGTTCAACTTCAAAATAGCAAAATTCAAAGTATCAATCGTATCAAATACTTATCTTGGCTTTGGGCTTCGCCTAAAATGCTTTATAGCAAATTTAGCTGCCGGAAATTAGTCTCAACTAGTCTACTAGAAATTAGAAACCGTAGACCGTAGGTCACCAGATAGGTGCGAGGAGCGTAGCGGCGAGCATGTTAGGTTGACTTGAACCTAGCGCGCGAGCGAAGCGAGCGTGCCTCGGTAGCGGCCCACGAAGCGCCAGAAAAAAACTATTTCAGACTAAATTGGTGGATTTTGTTCGCCGGCTACTGAATCAGTGACTGGCACCGGCTACCGAATCAGGGAGCGGCGCGGCTATGGTGATGTGCGGCGGAGGCACAGAGGTTAACACGCAATTATTTAACCTAATTAATTAGGTACCTAAATGAAAGACAGGCATAAGTAAATTCTAAACCTCATTATATGTATTAGGACTATTAGACATTTTAAGTTTTGATCATTTGGACTTAGATATTTTTATTTAGGACTATCTGACCGTTTGACATTTTCGTTTTTGACATTTTGAACTTTCGACATTTTAATCGTTAGACTTTTAAATTTTTGACATTTTGAACTTTGCCATTTTAGGTTTAGATATTCTAACTTTAGACATTCTGATACGTACCCGACAAAAAATATAAAAATACACCAAGAAAGAGTTGAGTAAATATAGCAATTTAGATCTCCTCCATTGTCATTTAAAAAATTTTTTAACGCCCGTTGAAATAGCGCTCGTGCGAATGAGGTCTTACACCTTGTAATAACTCTTTGTCAGGATGAGTTCCACTCCAGACTCCGTTTCAACCGGCGCGGCTTGGTCGCGATGGCCAACGCGGGAAAAGACGACAATGCTTCACAGTTCTTCTTCACATTGGCAGCCACTCCGGAGTTGCAGAACAAACATACTATATTTGGGAAAATCACTGGTTCGTACAATGACTAGTAGAGTTGAGTTTAGTTTTGGTGACCATCAGCCATTTTAATGTCCCACTGCACATAGGGGTATTTTGCGTTTCTAGCCGGTAAAAAATATTTTTGAATTTTTTGATGATGTACTAGGATCTATATTGTGATTTGAATTGAAACAAGCTATTTTCAACATACAGTGACATAATTTATTTTATTTTTATTTTAGTAAAAAAATATATCCAAAAAATTATGAATATAAGATTTTGTGTCCTTTTTATATGGTTTACAGATCATATCCTGCATTAATCAGATGATAGCAAGGTGCCCCTACAACAAAATAGCAATACTGTTAATAACTAATTGACGAAAGTTAAAAAAACAATATTTATTACTGTCACTACTTATGTGTAGGTAGGTTGAAAAGGGGCAAGAAGTGGCACCTAATTTCTATAACAGCATAATGTTGATGGACTATTCTATAAAACATAATTAAAAATTTTGCTCCGAAATAGCCCGAAGTATAACTAATGAATCGTTAACATAGAAATATGATAAAAAATATTCAAAAATAGTGAATGATTCAAGGCGCAATTAATAGTGATAATCAAGCAGAAAACAATATAAAATTATGACACAGATACGTGATCTTACCTAAACTAGAACAATCCATAGGTGTTTTTCTCCTTAGACTTCACCAAATAACGTATTATTAACTTATGTATCTGCGTAAAATTTTTCACAAATAAGTCAAACGAACAGGAAAAAACGTTTAACTTTAGACAAGTTTTGCGAGCCGAACGACTGACGCAGCAGAGTGGGAAGAGTTGCCTATTGCTCACTAACTTCTTGGCTGGTAGCAGGTATGTGATTTTTCTCTCTGTGATAGTTTTGAGGAATTGGACTTTTTACCGGCTAGAAACGCGAAATACCCCTATGTGCACTGCTGGGGCACAGGCCTTGCTTATGGGTGGATAAGGAGGACAGGCCATAACCCATCACGCGGGCCCAATACGGATTGGTGGGTGTTAACAACTGCAAATGCTGCCGGGACCAACGGCTTAACGTGCATTCCAAAGCACGGAGGAGCTCGAGATTCGAGCACTTTTTCGATGTTTTTCGTTGTTTTTTCATCATTATCTTTAGCACAATTATCTTTCTTGAAAAAAGTTATTGGAGCAACTGCACAGTACGTTAAAGTGTATTTTGATGTAGAATTCAATACGTTTCCGCTATTATTTACGCCAAAAATATGACCCGCGACAAGCGCTTTTGATGATATTCTGTTTTTTTACAATCATCTGTGAGATTTATACGCAATGTAATACTCGTAGCTACTAGATAATCTCTTTAGCTTGTCGTATGTTTTTTTTGTGACTACACTTTACGTTTTCTATTTAAAAATATGGCCCGCGCAAACCATGTTTTCCTATTATGGCCCCTTAAACTCCGCAATCGCTGGGCCAGGCGCTATACCACTGCGCCACCGAGTTCCTCATATATTTATCTATCTAGATCATTGGTTCCTAACCTGAGGTAATTGCCCCCGCAGGGGTAAAACAGCTATTCTATGGGGGTAACAGAGGTGGTACTAGTAAGAATGAATAGAATAGAGAATACGGCGGCAACCTCCCTCCCCCACGCTGGGGGTAAAGTCTGCTTCCCTACTAGGTGATATGGGTAACAATATTGAAAAGGTTAGGAACCACTGATCTAGATGTTGTCATATACATATTTGTCTATTTTTTTTTCTGCCATTATTTCCAAACAGGTGAAACAATATACAACGTCCTAAAGTTGTCTGAGGGTTTAATAGGCCCAGATGATAGACCAGAGCACCCTCACAAGATCATCAGCACTGAAGTGTTGATCAACCCTTTTACTGACATCGAGCCGAGGGTCAAAGCGACCAAGCAGGAGGAGCCGAAGAAAAAGAAAAAGGAACGTCAGGCGGTTAAGTAAGTATAACCACAGAATAGATAATAATACTAACGTACAAAAGTTGCACTACGCAAAATCGTTTCAATAAATTGCGACTCTTGCTCCGACACAATAAAGTGCAATTCAGGTCGCACTGCGCTCCTTTCGCTACAAAACATTCACTTAGTCTTAGTACGTAGTTGCCTCTCTTTCTATCGCGTAGGTCTTATCTTTTCTGACATATGAAAGTCCTCTCAGAGGACGCCGAGCACTTCATACTCGCGCGCGGAGTGACAGAGCCCTGGTATAAGTCCTGTAGTCCTGTAGTATGCCTTCCGCAAAACACCGCAGTAAGTTCCGTCATGAATTCGAAGCGCACTAAACCCGGATCCTCATCATTGAAGAACTGGCTATCTCACCTCTAACTGCCGGAACTTATTTTGAGTACCTATGTAAGTAAGTAGCGAATAGTTAGTTTTAAGTTATAATTTAATGTCAATTTGTTGAAAAGTTAAATTCATTTATTTTTCGTTTTTTAACGTACCTTTAGGTTTGTTTTTTATTTAATTTCCAAAATAATGATAATGCTGGTTATTTATTTTCTAAACCTAATTAGGTTATTTCTTAATTAAGAACTATTTTATGTTGCGATACCCTAGACAGGGTTCATGTTCTGGTACTGTTTTCTTATGTGTACACCTATGTTAACCACATGATTGCAATAAAAAGATTTGATTTAATTTGAACACAACAATTTTTAAACTATTGTTATGGCGTCAGACTCAGGTAAAATGGTGGTAGCTAGATAGGCGGACTTAAAATAAGCCCTACCACCAACCAAACCGAGTACAAATTGTACCCCACCTGGGAATCGAACCCGGGACTCCAGCGTCTTACACGGGTGGGCGAACCACTAGACCACAAAGACGCTTAAAATGCATAGATTTGTCACGCGCGATTCTGCCCGATCGGTTCTAACCGTTGACACACGCGAAAGTAATGACGCGAAACCGCTACGTAGATGAGCTTTTGCCCGTGTCTTTGCTTACTTTCACCCGATTTACAACCCTCAAATATTTAAAATAGAAAATAAGTTTAAAAACCAAAACCTGACTACGGAAAAATCGCTTTGCCTAATAAAAAGTACGAAACAAGAAAATATTCGAGTCCAAAATTCAATAAACATTGTATTGTATCAAAACCGTAGGCGCATGTCACCTCCTGCATGTTGTTCGTGTCGTGGTGCGTATCGTCTAGCTAGGTCAAAGTGGCATACGACTACGGTTATCCTTTTTATTGAATTTTGGACTCGAATACTTTCTTCTTTCGAACTTTTTAGAGCGCGATTTTTTTTGTTATATGTACTTGTTTGTTTTATTATCCTTTTACGATATAAAATAATAATGGGACAGGGATTTGACTGATGATTTTTTGATTTGATTTTCAATGCATCTTAGTTAAAATTAAACAGTATCCTCATAAGTACTTTTTCATAATAACTGAATTCAAATCCCATATTTGAAGTCTGTATCGATTCATTCATTTTAATCGATGTTTTGAAGCTAAGAAGACCTAAGGTCACCTCATTATGAATCTAAAATTGACAAATGTCAAATGTGACCTATTAAAGTGGCCCTACATTACAACCAAATTCTTTTTGCAGGAATTTCACGTTACTTTCATTTGGTGAAGAGGCGGAAGAAGACGAAGGTGAAGCGATGGAGTACAGAGGCAAACCGAAGTCCACCCATGATTTACTCGACGATCCTAAGTTGAGCAAGAAAACCGCCGCGGGTGGGTGTACAGTCACGAGCAATAACATGGACACACCATAGAACTTTGTCACATTACGTTTTGAATAACCTAGGTATAACATTATCACACTGAGAAAATTATATTGATTGAATGTGACATAGTTCTAAAGTCTGTACATTTTATTACTCGTGACTGTGCCAAGAGTACCAACCAATATACACGGTAGATTTTTAAGTATATTTAAAAATGAAATGAGGTTTTCAGACCACGTAAACTATGGGGCCAACCACGAAATCGCGAAAAAAAACAGCTGTTCCATACATTACAGTCGAGACGATGTTGTACTTTTCTATGGAACAGCTGATTTTTTTTGCGATTTCGTGGTTGGCCCCATAGCAAAAGTTGTTCATTTACATGGTCTGAAATCCCCATTTCATTTTTAGATATAGTTAAAAATTAACCGTGTATATTTTTTTATCTCTTTATTTATTTTGGGTATTTTATCCATATACATATGCCAACCCCTTTGTATCTTCTAACCAGTATATTAATTAGGAGTTTAAGTATGAAAGTACCGTTTTATGGAGAATTTAAAGAATTTGCATTTTCCATTTGTCTTAATTTATTTAACATCCATGAACGCTAATATTTTAAAACTGCACAAATGTTTAAACACTCAGCTAACTAATGCTACATGTATTAAGTGAAAACAAAAATGTATTGGCTAAGTAACAATGAATTAAAAAACCGGCCAGGTGCGAGTCGAACTCGAGCACGAAGGGTTCCGTGGCAAAAAAATCACGTTCGTTGTATGGGAGCCCCCTTAAATATTTATTTTATGCTATTTTTAGTATTTGTTGTATAGCGGCAACAGAAATACATCATCTGTGAAAATTTCAGCTGTCTAGCTATCACGGTTCACGAGATACAGCCTGGTGACAAACAGACAGACGGACAGCGGAGTCTTAGTAATAGGGTTCCGTTTTTACCCTTTGGGTACGGAACCCTAAAAATATGGAAATTCTGAAACTGAAAACTCTGATCTTTTTATCTCTTGGAATGCTGATCAGAGATCAGTTTGGTGTGTATTGCGATCTGAATCTCCTCCATTCACTCCCTGGATGGCCATCATCAGATCACAGCTAGGTCAATCCTAGGCTAGGCTAGGTAAAAACGGAACCCTATTACTAAGACTCTGCTGTCCGTCTGTCTGTCTGTCTGTCTGTCACCAGGCTGTATCTCATGAACCGTGGTAGCTAGAAAGTTGAAATTTTCACAGATGATGTATTTCTGTTGCCGCTATAACAACAAATACTAAAAACAGAATAAAATTAATATTCAAGGGGGCTCCCATGCAACAAACAAATTTTTTTGCTGTTTTTTAGTACGGAACCCTTCGTGCGCGAGTCCGACTCGCACTTGGCCGGTTTTTTTATGTTAATTTCGCAGTTCTCGCAGGGTTCAGTACCCAAAAGGTAAAAACGGGACCCTATTACTAAGACTGTCCGCCTGTCTGTCACCAGGCGTATCATATCATGAACCGTAATAGCTAGCTAGACAGTTGGAATTTTCACAGATGATGTATTTCTGTTGCCTAAACAGAATAAAAAAATATTTAAGGGGGGCCTCCATACAACAAACGTGATTTTTTTGACGGAACCCTTCTTGCACGAGTCCGACTCGCACTTGTCCGGTTTCTTTAAAACAAAGGATTTCATCAATGTTTCATTTTTTGGTCCAAATGTGAAAGTGCCGGCCAAAAGACAAAAGTGCTTTATTCTGATAGATTTTGTCCACCTAAGCATTTCTTATCATGGCACCGAAGCTGTAGCACCGCTATACTTGATTTGAAATAAGTTCAAAAAGTCTGTCTTTTCATACATTTTGGCACAAATGTAAAAAAGTCAGCCAAAAGGCAAATTCTGATAGATTTTGTCCGCCTAAGCATTTTTTATTATGGCACCGAAGCTGTAGCACCGCTTCACATTTGTGTTAAAATGTATGACAGACTTTTTGAACTCGACAAAAATCAAGTACAGCGGTGCTACAGCTTCGGTGCCATAATAAAAAATGCTTAGGCGGACAAAATCTATCAGAATTTGCCTTTTGGCTGACTTTTTTACATTTGTGCCAAAATGTATGAAAAGACAGACTTTTTGAACTTATTTCAAATCAAGTATAGCGGTGCCATGATAAGAAATGCTTAGGTGGACAAAATCTATCAGAATAAAGCACTTTTGCTTTTTGGCCGGACCAAAATGGATGATGTCCTTTACTCGATACTATGGTTACTAGATGCAAGCCAGTCTAAAAAGTCACATAAACTATATTATTATTTTTAGAACTACAAGAAGAAGTAGACAATAGAGATACGACCATAGAGGATCAGGAGAAAAAAGAAAAAACAGCGGCCACAGTAAGCAATATCAGAGACAAGTTGACCAAAAAGAGGGGGGCGAGCGAAGAGAGAGACAGCAATAAGAAGAGAAAGGGAGATTCGGATAAAGAAAAGTCTGAGAGCGAAGAAGAAGAAGAGTATTATTTAGGGAAAGAGAGAGATATGGAAAGACAGAAAGAGAGGTAAATATAAGTAATTAAATATAAGAATTTATATTGTCAGTTTAAGTAGTCTTTGGTAGAAAAGTAACTCCATTATAAGAGTGTAAATTATCGCTGTTTATACAGGGTCATTTTGAACTTACCATCCAAATTTTAAAGATGTGTCCAGTCCATGAAACTAAACAACTTTCTCTAAGAAACATGTGTCAAATTTCGCCAAAAAATTTTGGTCATCCCATACTAAATTGATCACACGTGATCTCTTTGATTTGTATGGAATGTCGATTTTTATTTTACATATTTGACCATGTGTTCCTTAGAGAAAGTTGTTCAGTTTCATGGACTGAACACATCCTCAAAATTTGGATGGTAAGTTCAAAATGACCCGATATAAATAAATAAATAAATAAATGCTTGGACAATTTCACACAGCGCTATCTAGCCCCAAACTAAGCAAAGCTTGTAATATGGGTGTTAGACAACTGATATACTACTTATATGCTTTTTTAAATATGTACTTAGGTATTATACATAGTAACACCCAGACCCGTCACAGAAATTAAAATACATCATTTAAATTTCTGCCCGGCCGGGAATCGAACCCGGGACCTCTTGCGTGGTAAGCGGCATTTTGACCACTGCACCACTCAGGTCGTCAGCACAATACATATTCAAAACAATTTTAATTTAAAACGCTTAAAATATTTTTATCTGGCATAATAATGGCGGAATTTGATCGTACTCGATGTCGTTTGTTGAGCAACGCTCGGTCCGGTCAGGTGTCGGATGGGTGACCGTTAAAGTGGCATTACAACTAAGCGCTCCGTGCTTCGGAGGGCACGTTAAACCGTCGGTCCCGGCTGTTGTCATCTGATAACAGTCGTTAAGCCAAGTTAGAGGCCTTACAGGCGGCTTGATAAACTCTAACACCAGAGGTGGCCACTAATCCTCATTGGATAAGAAGAATGCCGGTTTAACACCCTGTATTTTACAATAAGTGTTAATATTCTATAGGGACCGAATAAGGAACGAAATAAAACAACTAAAGCGGGACATGAGAGGTCCTAAAGAGGAAGCCAAGAAAGAGACGGAAGAACCGCCACCGAAGCAGATAGAAAAGGACAACGAGATGTACCAGAAGTTCGTCGAAGAACAGGAAAAGTACAAGAAAATTAAGGAGAAAATACCTAAGAAAGGCGCTGCTAGGTAAGTGTCTTAATTCGGTTTTAGCTTGGACGAATTAACCCCTGGACACGTAACGTAAGAAAATTGTATGAAATCACGATCGACCAATTTTTGCGGGTGAAGGGGGGAGTACACTTGTCAAATAATGACAACTTTGTTTACATACCAAATTTTATTTATTTTACGGAAAATAGTTACTATAATAAGTTAAATTTTGCTTACGCGTAAAAAGAAACATTTCTTGATTGCCCTCTATTTTTTTACCGACTTCAAAAGGAGGGAGGTACTCAATTCGACCCGTTTTTTTTTTTTTTTTGTTTTTTGTATGTACACCGATTACTCGAAGACGGCTGATCCGATTGAAATGATTCAAACATTATTAGATTAGGTGAACTTCCAAGTTGGTCCCATTTTTTAAAATTTTGAAATCGGTTCAGTACTTTTCAAGTAATCTTGAAAAAAGCACGAAAATAGTATGATTTTTGTGTGAACTACCTCGATGATCAGTCGTATAACTTCTTTGTTTATGAACTTAATAAGATAATTATTTTTTTGTTTGAAAAGGGATATCTTAAGTGTAGTTCTTTAACCGACTTAAAAAAGGAGGTTCGTAGTTTGACCCGCATGTATGTATGTTTCTCCGCGATTAACTCACATTTGGCTGAGCCGATTTTTCTACCCAAATAATATATCTACACTACCCAATACAAAAGGTACCTACACTAAAAATTAAAAAATAAAAATTGTTTAAAAAAACAAAAAACCGACTTCAAAAAACCTACCTCTAAAAAGCAAGAAATAATATTCGTAATAATAAAAACACGTCTATTGAAGTCGGGTGGGGCTTTTAGAATAAAAAAAAGGAATTTGTACTCCAGCCCCACCCGACTTCAATAGACGTGTTTTTATTATTACGAATATTATTTCTTGCTTTTTAGAGGTAGGTTTTTTGAAGTCGGTTTTTTGTTTTTTTAAACAATTTTTTCTGAACAATACGGATCATTTTTCCAATTTTTGTACCAATGTTTCGCCACGAGCTCTAGCATCACACTGACAACGCTGATGTCGTTTACTGAGGCTATCGGTCACAGTAAGTGGCAGAGGGGTATAGTTCGAATCACGAAAGATGACGACAAATGGCGCCCATCTTCGCGTCATAACTCATGAAGAAAAGACTTTAGACGAAATAATATTTCATATATTTAAATAATATCGACATATCTATATGAATATGAAATATTATTTTGTTTAAAGTCTTTTCTTCATGAGTTATGCCGCGAAGATGGGCGCCATTTGTGGTCATCTTTCGTGATTCGAACTATAAATGCGAATATGGCTGTCATTTCGCGTCCAGTGGTTAATTCGTCCAAGGGTTTTAGTTTTGACGAATTCATAAGTCACAACCCCAGTAGGTAAAGTATTTGTTAAAATGATAAAGATGGAAGGATGTTTAGTTTTAAAAGGGTAGTATTTAATCGGGTAACAATAAATTCCCATTTTGGGTATCAAAAATGCTGAATATAGCGTACTGAAATACTAAGTTGGGGACGAATCGAGGGCGACTACAGATATTGAAAATGGGTGACTTTAAAATACAAATTGAGTAACTAGTTATTCAGAACGGGCGACCAAATTACTATTTGGGCGACAACCTTAGGGCACACAGAACATTTAAAATTGGGAATTAATTAATTGGGTGACTGGAAATAATTAAAGGCGACTGTTAATGGGACACTTAAATACTAAACCGGGCAGCAGTTTATTTTTTGGGCAACAAAATAACTAAACGGGCGACAAACAGTGGATTACAAAAATACTTAAAACGGGCGACTACATGTGGGTGATAAATAATTTAAGTTGGCAGTGAACAATCTAAATGGGTGACAAGAATACTGAGTGGGCAACTATTTTACCAAGTAGGTAACTATATAACTGATTTAAGTTGCCAAACATGGTATTTTTTTTTAACCCATTTTTTATTAGGTTGGTTTCTCGTTTGTTTGTTTTTTGTCATCTCGATTAGGATAATAGTCACCTTTTTTAAATAAAATATATGCCAAATTTTAAAGGGTAGTATTTAATCGGGTAACAATAAATTCCCATTTTGGGTTTCAATTTTTAAGGGGGGCTTCCATACAACAAACGTGATTTTTTTGCTCGATATTAATAAAGACAACAGGTAGACAGTTGAAATTTTCACAGATGATGTATTTCTGTTGCCACTATAACAACAAATACTAAAAAACAATTAAGGGGGGCTCCCATACAACAAACGTGAATTTTTTGCCGTTTTTTGGTACGGAACCCTTCGTGCGCGAGTTCGACTCGCACTTGGCCGGTTTTTTATTCACAACGGGTAAAATAACAGTGTTAAAAAAACCAATAGTGTTTTCAACATTTCTTCTTCTACAAAAGACGGAGACTTAAGAAGCACAAAAACCAGTACCAAGAATACGACTCCATCTAGAAACAGACAGAACACTAATTGAAGCAAAACGATTTCAGAATGCGTCGCAGCAAGTTCACCAAACCACCGAAACGAAAGCCGTGGGTCAAAAATTTGTACGAAAACCGAGAATATCCAGACAACTACACAGATTCGAAATTTCTCGAAGATTTACAGAAGAACTTGTACATTGAAAAAGTGACTTTAAAACAAGCATTTTTAGGCTCATTTCGGGTTGTGTTACGAATATGCTTATGTGTTTTATACGCAGTTCTTTATTATTACATCTTTAACAGTTATATTTCTATCGATAGTGTAATTTTAACGTCAGTATTAGTTAGTACTTTTTGCTATTTACTTTATATAAGTTATGAAGGTAGTGATATCAAAAAATTGGTTAAAACTATACTTGTTTATATAGTAATTGGTTACTTACTATCACCTATTTTACATACTTTAACTGATACAGTTAGTACAGATACAATTTATGCTTGGTCAGTTATAATGATGTTGATACACTTAATATTTTTTGATTACGAAGTTAAGGTAGCTTTAGTATCAAAGTCTTTATCAATAAACGCAGCCATTTTTGCTTCTGTGTGCCTAGTATCAAGGTTATCAACACCTTTCGATGCTTTTATACTATTATCAATTTCTGTTATTCTATTTGTATTAAGTCCTCAATTATTTAAAGTATTATTAAATACTAATTGGTTCCTATTTATGTGTTTAATAACTTTGTGTATAACTGTTGTTAGTTTATACACTGTGTCAGTAACTTTGTTGTGTTACTTTTTGCTGATGATTGTTGTGTTGTGTTTTTATTGCCCAGTTATGTTTGTGAGGTGGCAGAAATATAAGGATAATATTTATGGGCCTTGGGATGAAGCTGTTATCAATGATTCTGATGATTTGGATGAAATTTTGATGTATAATGAGGGTTAATGCTTTTTATATATAAACTTTAATTATGTCTTAAAACAACAACATAACCTAATGGATGCCGCATTAAGAGAATATTGTACGAACTTAAAATCGGTGAAAGCTAATGGGCGTATATCCTTATCCTTACTAATCAGCGAACTAAAATCTATGGAATAAGCATTCTGCTCGAAAAATGGCACCACACGAAAAGTACAACTAAGTGGATGGAGCTGAAAATGCTGGCATTTAAGTATGCAGCACAAAGCGTCTGAGCACTGGTTGCTCATTAGCGACCATAATTTGTATACTCAGAGATATTTTCTATACTTAAACGAAAAAATAAGATACGTTTTTTCTGCATCTTTTTACTGCCTTCTTTGCATCTTTTACACCGTTTGACTATATAATACGTCATTTCTAATAAACTCTCCCTTTCTATGTTTTCTCTACAATACAAACTGAATTTATTGAAAAGAACACTAACGTCAGTCACCGGGTGCGTGGCTGGCCCGACTAAAGCTGAGCGGGTTGTACTTTTTCGGCCCTGTGGTGCCATTTTTAAAGCAATATTTGTTTGCAATTACACTTCCATAGATATTAGTTCGCTGTTACTAATATTATAAATGCGCCTTCACGTCTTAGCTACTCAACTGATAATCATGAAATTTTGCATAAACGTACAGTGAAGGATATAGAGTACTTTTCATGCAGAAAAAAAGGACTGTTCCCGAGGTGTAGCAAAAAAACTTTCCACGCAGACGAAGTCGCGGGCGGTCGCAAGTTACATTATAAATGGTAAAAAAAAACAAATACAAATGAAGTAAGGTAATGGGGAAATGTCTGGAACGGGTGGTAGTAAAAAATAGAGAAAATTCAAAAGAAATTTTGACTTAGACTGAAAAAAACGTTGATCCTTACTAATATTATAAATGCGAAAGTCCGTTTGTTTGTTTATTTGTTTGTTTGTTTGTTACGCCTTCACGTCTCAACTACTGAATCGATCATCATGAAATTTTGCATACACGTTCTTAGGGGTACAGAGAAGGACATAGGATACCTTTCATCCCGAAATAATGTATTGTTCCCGAGGGATAGTAAAAAATCTTTCCACGCAGACGAAGTCGCGGGCGGCCGCTAGTAAATTGATAATTCATTATGTAAATTGACTCTAAATAAATCTAGTCTAATGTATTTATTTAAGAAAACAACAATTATTCGATGGTAACACTTCGAAACGTGACAACTAGTTTTATCAATATTTTAATACCGATAATGTATTTTTTATAATGTGTAGGTAAGGTAGGGTAAGTACTTGTATAATATTTGGCTGTTTAAATAACTTCCATTAATAAAAATATAAAAGTATAATTACAAAATGAGTAATATAATAACTTACTTGTTTTTTAATTATAATAAAATAAATTATATATTTTTTTTACTGCTGACAAGTATTTTTTAATTAATTAAAATATCTTTAACAGCCGAATATTTAAACTTCTATGGTGGCATATAAGTACACCACTAATTTATAAGTATATCTAAAAATGAAATAGGGATTTCAGACCATGTGAATGAACAACTCTTACTATGAGGCCAACCACGGAATCTCGAAAAAAAAATTAGCTGTTCCATAGAAAAGTACAACATCGACTCGACTATAATGTATGGAACAGCTGATTCTTTTTCATGGTTGGCCCCATAGTAAAAGTTGTTCATTCACGTGGTCTGAAATCCCCTTTTCATTTTTAGACATACTTAAAAATTAACGGTGTATACATACAAGGTGTTAATACATGAACAAAAAAACCGGTCAACAGCGAGTCGGACTCGCGCACCGAGGGTTCCGTACCATCATAATTGCACCATTGAACCACACTGCAGAGTAGAATAATCTAATTAGTATTGCAGTTTTAGGTCAGCGCCATCTCTTGACCGATAGTGGAACTAATGTTAACTGTTTTAGAAATTTGATAATTTCTAAAAAAGTATGCTATATTGAGACATCGTTTTATTTTTCCTGTAATCTTTATATAAACTTCTTTCACATATAATTATTTCAGATTTTTCTCTTTCCAAACTTCGGAGATAAGGGGGGGGGGACGGTATTTTTTTTTACATTTTTCATCATAAGTCGAAAACTATGCCGTCTAGAGAAAAAAGAAAAAAATATTAAAAACGTGCAAACGGCGCTCTTTCATATGATACCCCACATGCCCTAGTAGCTCCAATTCAAAATTTTAAGACCCCTTTTCAGGCCCAGCTGTAAAAAAGATATTTATTTATTTATTGTTTGCAAAATAGTTGGGCAAATGTTATCTTAAACTATTCCAAATTTCAAGTTGATATTATTAGTAGTTCTCGAGATATCCAGCTGTGACAGACAGACAGACTGAGTCACACCACAAGGGTTCCTTTTTTAGGGTTCCGTAGCCTAAATGGCAAAAAACGGAACCCTTATAGATTCGTCATGTCTGTCTGTCTGTCTGTCTGTCTGTCCGTATGTCACAGCCACTTTATTCCGAAAGTATTAAGACTACACAGTTGAAACTTGGTAGGTAGATGTATTCTGTTAACCGCTTAACGAATTTAATACAAAAATTAGAAAAATAAAAGATTAAGGGGGGGCTCCCCATACATGGAACTGAAACTGAAAAAAAATTTTTTCTTCAAACCAACACGTGTTGGGTATCTATAGATAGGTCTTTAAAAATGACATTGAGGTTTTTAAGACATTTTTCTCTCAAAGTCAACCGTTTGAAAGATAAACACCGCCAAAGTGGTAAAATGTGTGTCCCCCCCCTTTAACTTTTGAAATAAGAGAGTGAAAAATCTAAGAAAAATATATGCTGTAGATCTTAATAAAAACTTTCAACCAAAATTGGTTTGAACGAGATATAGTAATTAGTTTTTGAGATATAGCACATTTTCCATAACCGCAAATATAACTTTGTCATTCATATAAACACTGTGAAAAACAAAGTTATTTTTGCAGACGAAAAATGATAGGTGGTATTAAATATGGTATAGTATAAGGTAACTACGGAACCCTACGGCGCGTGGCCCGACACGCACTTGGCCGGTTTTTTTACCATTTTGGTACGGAACCCTAAAAAATGCGAAAACCTTTCGAACTATCAAACTGAACAACTTTTACTATGGGACCAACTCTGAAGTCGCGAAAAAAATCGGTTGATATCTTCGTTATTATTTTTTGTATGAAACAGCTGTTTTTTTTGCGATGTTAGAGTTGGTCCCATAGTAAAAAATTTTCAGTTTGATGGTCTGAAAAAACGGTTTACCCATTTTAGGTTTATTTATTAATACGTTGTAAAAACGATACAAATAATAATATTTCTGTAACAAGAAGAACAAAATTGCATTCCTTATTTTATTATTAGTTTATAATTAGTTCCTATAAAATATAAATGCCAAAAGGCAGGAATTGTAAAGTGTAATTGCAATTTATTCTATCGAACACAATATTATAGATTTTAAGTTTGGGTAAATATAAAATAATATATTTTTCTGTTACTAAAGGTACAAACTCATTGTTTTTTTAAGACTGTCACGTCTTGACAACCTCTTTCCTTTTCTTAAAAAAGTTTCAGGTGGTGACATGACCAATAGACCGTGGGAGTGATGACGTAAAATTAGGTAAAAACAAACACGAGAACATTGGCACTTTTATTCACGATTGTCGGAAACCTACTCGAAAGCCTTCGATTCGAATCCGTATCCTCCGATAGTTTCGAAAACTGCTATTGACAAAAACATTCGACTGGCATTCGATTCACTTTCCGTCGGGAAAGCGCAATGCATTTACAAAGTTTGGCAGCATAAGGTAGAAAATAAGATCGAAGACTATAGATTTTCCGATTCGATTCGGAAAGTTGGTTTCCGACAATCGTGAATAACCCCCCAGGTGTCGGATGAGTGACCGTTAAGTGGCATTGCAACTGAGCGCTTCCGTGCTTCGGAGGACACGTTCAACCGTCGGTCCCGGCTGTTGGCATCTGATAATAGTCGTTAAGCCGAGTTAGAGGCCTTACAGGCGGCTTGATAAACTCTAACACCAGAGGTGGCCACTAATCCTCATTCGATAAGAAGAATTGAGTTATTTTGGTATTAAGAAGAGTATTCTGCCCTCCTGGGTATGATTCCATGTCTCAAGAAAAGAAACTTGCTTGCTTATGTTTGTTTTACCCAAAATGTCAAACTCCACCATAGATCCGCCATTATGTGACGTCACACTTCCACACACACACACACACTTCCACAGTCTATAGACTTTTACAACACAAAACACATCGCTTGCTGTGATTATTTTATAGAGGTAATTTTTAGGGTTCCGTACCCAAAGGGTAAAAACGGGACCCTATTACTAAGACTCCGCCTCCGTCTGTCTGTCACCAGGCTGTATCTCATAAACCGTGATAACTAGACAGTTGAAATTTTCAAAGATTATGTATTTCTATTGCCGCTAGTATTAAGGTATTTGTCTTTTTATGCTAAACGTGTTGTCTGACGTCAGCGTAAACATTTCTACACATTTCATACGCTGACGTCAGCATTTAAAAGAGACCACTACAGTTCATTTCTATAGTAAGCATTGTGCCGCTAACTGACGCTATTAGCGGTCTAATTAAAGACACCAATCGATTTTCATACAAAAAGTATTTAACTTTGAAGCCTTGGATCTCCGCCAAGGATTGACCTAGCTGTGATCTGATGATGGCCATCCAGGGAGTGAATGGAGAAGATTCGGATCGCTATACACACCCAACTGTGTTCATGCTCTAAGCTGTTCAGCATTCTAAAGGCTGGTTTACATTATCTTAGTCTTTAGTAGAGTGCTTTAGGAGAGTAGAAGTTCATTACGTGGTGTGTTTGACGTTCTTTTAAAATCGACGAACATGCCAAGCAATGTATTTCTACTCGCTACTCGACTCGGTCGTCTACTTGACTAATGTAAACCAGACCTAAGAGATATAAGGATTTTTTTATTTCATTTATATGACCGCCACTGTATGTCTATAAATTCACACGAAAATTAACTTTGTTGTTTCAGAGAAAGTTTCACACTGGAGCTGTTAGCCAAGTTCAAGAATAAGCTCCACGCCATTAAAGAGAAGGTGCAAACGGAAGGAGAGAAAGAGAAGGATGAGGATGACGAGGACATCGATACTGATGAATGGTAAGATATCGGAGCAGTTAAATTACAAAGGGATATTTTTAATTGGGTGACTGGAAATGTTAATGGGATACTGAAATACTAAACCTGGGAGCGGTTTATTTTGTTTTATAAATAACTTAACGGGCGACAAACTGTGGATAACGAAAAATACGTAAAGCGGGCGACTACTTGTAGGAGATAATTTTTAGTTAACAGTGAAAATTCTAAATGAGTGACAAAAATACTGAGTGGGTAACTATTATACCAAGTAAGTAAGTAGGTCATCGATCAGCCACGTGATTCTTACTGACGCGAGTTTAGCATTTTTTCCCCATTACAAAAAAGCGTACAACGCCGCTAAAGAAGTTTTCCCTTCAAAAGTCAGCTGTTCCATACAAAAGCGCAATACCTACTCGACCTTAATGTATGGAACAGCTGGTTTTTTTTCGTGATATCCGAGTTGGCACTAAAGTAAAAGTAGCTTGTAATCATGAGTGGAACCACCCCACTGCGGGAACCAAATAATGAATAAAATTTCAGCGTGTAAAACTGATTTGATTTAAGCTGCCCACCATGGTATTTTTGTCATCTCATCTCATGGGAAAATAGTTGTTGATAAGTACTACCCACTTACAAATATTAGGCCCGTATTTATAAACCGCTCTCAACATTGACGTCTGTAGCACTCCTCCGCTGCGAAACAGTACCAGCGAAACCGTGGTAGTTCCGCCATAGTTCCGCCATGAATTGTCTTCTATCGACGACGATATATGACGATCATGTCTACGTAGCGATTTCGCGTCATTACTTTCGCGTGTGCCAACGGTCGAAGCCGCGAAATCGTGCGTGAAAAATCTATGCATTAGAACAGGGGGTCAAGTCTGCTAACGTTAACGTCAAAATCGTGGTTCAATGGCGTTTGAATGATAATGCTTTTTGACACAGTTCGTTTTTTAAACCCAAAATCGAGACACAATGTGTTTCCGTTTTGGGTTTAAGAAACACAAAGTGTTTCGGTTTTCGATTTAAGAAACAAGAACTGTGTTTAAAAAAATTACCATTCAAACACCGTTGAACCACGATTTCGACGTTAACATAAGCAGAATTGACCCCCAGGCGGTTCGCATTTGTTTCGCTTGTCGAACACATGGCGGAACCTACTGCGGTGTTTCGCGGTGGAGGTGTCGCTTCTTTCTTTTTTTTCTTCAATATTTAAAGTACTTTCTCTCCATGTGGCATTTTTTACTTTTGGGACACCTGTGTATTCTTTGCCTATACTTCTCACATAAAGTTAGTCAGTTTCATCACATGAGTAGATAAACGGAACAGAGTACAAGCTCTCACAACTTATGCCGATTCTCAAAGGGTTGACACCTGTCGCAAGTTAAAAATAGGTAGTAGGGAGAAAAATAAAATAAGGCAAGTCCATAATAAAATGTGTATTTGAACGAAATGAACGAAAATGAATACTTACTGCACTTGGATTTTTCCGTACGAAAAAAAAGAAATATCCTTTTTTCCCCGAATTATTCATACACACACGGTGCAGGAGTTGGCCATATTTATATTTATTAAACACTATGTATATAAAATTCGTTTTATTTTACACACTGAAAATGGTAGAATCTAATAATTAATATTTCAATAAAATCGTTGTCACGACTCGTATTTTTTCTTCGAGTCAGTAATTTGACAAATCAAACTGTCATTGTTCATATTAGTGTATTCTCTAAGAAAAAATTGAAGGTGGTATAGCACTTAGCGGCCCTGTCGGTTATACCGCAACTGAGCCGGTGCAAACCAGTTTTTACCCCGGCGGCGTGCCTGTTACACTGTCGGTGAGATGTCACGCCCACATCGCCGCGCTATGTATGAGTGAAGCTACAGCGGACCGTTTGTAGGCAGCTTGGACTCTGTTCAGTTTACGTTTTTTTACTCATGTGGTTTCATGGAGTAAACTAATACTGAACTAAACAAAATAATTAAGTATTATATATGTTTTTAAATTCACAGGTTAGGACACACTCTTAAATTTGAAGATAAAGGCGCAGTTCTTGCCAAAGACGCGTCGACCAAAAGCGACGATTGGTTTGATATTTACGACCCGAGGAACCCCCTTAATAAGAGAAAGAGAGAGAAGAGCGATAACAAGGCTATGAAATAGGTTAATAAATAGTTGTTACGGAAAAAGAGGTTTTATTTTCATTGGGATAAGGGAGAAAAAAGAGTGTAATTAATACGTAAACTCGACAAATGAAATCGCAACAAAACCAGAGGCCGTATTACGAGCTCTTAAATCCTGCCAGGTTTATAAATTGCTGTAGTGACATCTCTTTCTCGCTGTATAGCAAATAAAAGAGATAGATTGATAGCCAGTCAGAAAACTGACTGGAAATAAGAGGTCATAATACAGCCCCAGGGGGGTATCACTCCGCGCTTAAACTTTTATACTAGCCTACTGCTCGCGGCTGAGTCAGTCGAGCCAGCGCACGAGGGATGTCACCGCGCCGATACGCGCGTTGTCTGCGAGCGACAAGATATCAGACATCGACATCATCCCGACCTGGGGCCGTACCGGCTAACGAATCGATTATCGAAAAGTCTGCTGGGTTTCAACTTAAAACAGAAAAATCAAAGTAAGGAATTTCGTCTTTTACTTTCTGTAGACGTTATTTGGAAGATAGCGATGTTCGTGTAACATAATGAATTGGCGTTCGCCATTTTGGCCCAATTGGGGCTCGATTTATCTGTTTTAAGTTGAAACCCAGCAGACTTTTCGATAATCGATTCGTTAGCCGTACCGGCTACGTAACTTACATGGCTATCGTAATCGCGTTCATTTATTGTGTCGGTGCAAAAGTTGCTATTTATTTAAATGACTTTGCGGCGTGCTGCTTCTGTACTTGTACTATTAGTTATTCTGTACCAAAAGATAGATGTGACACATTGCAACTTTTTTGGTACAAAAAAATCTTAACAAAGAAAAGTAGCAATGTATCACATCCATCTGTCAAATGAAAGCGATTACGATAGCCATGTAAGTTAGCCGGTACGGCCCCTGGGGGTCAAGTCAGCTAATTTTTTGAATGGTAATGCTTTTGACACAGTTCTTGTTTCTTTAACCCACACACACCACACACAAACATACACACAACACACACACACACACACACACAGCTAAAACAATTTGCTGTATTTACTTACCTCATTATCCTTTTGTTTTTTTTTTTTATTTTTTTATCCTATTGTTCTTTTTGTTTTATCTTCATTCATTTAATCATTTCTTATTTTTATTTTTTAATAATTTATAAATCTAAATTGTGTACTAATGTCAATAGTTTGGGAAGAAACTGAAGTCTGTAACACAGTTTACACTACCACAGGCTTCAGTGCCACATTGTTAAATTGTACAACTGAAGTTTATAAACAAAGATTATTATTATTATTATTATTATTATTATGTATCTCGGCTTGGTTTTCTCGGATGCAAAGCCCGGTCCTTTTGCCAGGCTTGCGTGGAGACATGGGTCCAACACGTAGAGGCCCTTTGAGACGGATTTGATATTTGTGAACTGTGTGATGCACATACCGGGATCCGCTCCCCACTACACGCATAGTGCGCAGACGGAAGCGGACCCCGGCAAGTACATAGACTATTGTGAGTGTGAGAATATATATAAAAATAAAGAATTGGGCTATTGGGTGAACAGATAATGGATTGGGATATTGGGCTATGGGGTGAGATAACGGACTTCCGCCTTTTCCTACATCTCACAAACTCGAACCGTCGGCGGAAGGTGGCTCGCCGCCCGCTAGATGGGCACCCCAAACTGGTCAGCAACTGCCGACCGGGGCGCAACACCGGCGCGGGCGACTCAGGGTGTAGAGAGGTGAGACTGCGGGGCGCCAGTTCCCGGTGCTGAGCGCACCAGTCAGCAGGCCCCCGGCGTTATGACATTTTACACTTCCACCCTTCGAGCAATAGCTCTAACGACTCCACCCTGGACGGCCAGTGAAGGCGAGCCAGGGGCGGGAGTCCTCAGGCCCCCTTGGGGTCCACCCCTGCTGCGGGGACGAGGGCCTGGATCGACTCCCGGGAGCACTTGGGTTATTATTATTATTTTATTATTATTATTATTATTATTTTATTATTATTGTTTTAAGTCTAACTTTTCACAGCCTAAAGCTGGTTTTACCTGCAATAACGGGCCTAAGCCAAGTATACTACAGGGTGTGGTGATTTGATGCTATGTTTGCTGAAAAGTGTGGGGTTATGTTATTTTCGTTATTATTATTATTATTATTATTGTAGAATATTATATACAAAAGTAAAAATGAAAAATTACCTTACGGCCAGATAAAATAGCTTTACAAATTACCTAATACGGGTACCCAGAGCGTCGTCGTAGCTAAGGCTAGGCGCTAGCAAGGGGGGCAGCTGCCAGAGGCGCACCCTCAGGGGGCGCACTTTGCTGACCCATAGCTAGAAAAAGGGTCTTGATAGACTGACGGACAGACAGACAACAAAGTGATACTAATCTAGAAATGTCCGTTTTTTCCTTTTGAGATACGGAACTCTTAAAAGTCTATAAAGTCTTGGGGCCCAAAATCTAAATCTTGCTAGAGACGCTTATTAGGGTCCCCCCAGACCTAGGCAAAGAAAATAAACCGGTAGGTCTGGGGGGAGCCTTATCCTAGAAAAATGTATTGGGGTGCAAAAGTCATATATATCTTGCCAGGGGCTAAAAGTTTCTTGGGGCTCAAAATTCAAATCTTTCAAAAGGAATTTGCATGCTTATCTTTTGTCGAAATCCTAGTTTACAACACTTTTTATTATTTAGATTTATGTAGTATATTTTATTATTTGCTTTGTATTTGTGTAAGTTTATTACGTAATAATTTTAGTAGGTTATTTTGTTAATTTGTACTATTTGTATGTGTATGTTGCTGGCACACTGCCCTTCACATATATCTCTCCAGCTATCCTAAGTCGCCTGGAAAAGATCGCTCTGAGCGATAAGGCTGCCTTTGTTCATCATAGTTTAAGTTTTATGTTACTGTATTTCTTGTAATGTGTTAGTGCAATAAAGTGTTAATCTGTCTATGTATCTTGCCAGGGGCTAGTAATGTCATGGGGCGCAAAATTCAAATCTAACCAGGGGCGCACATAACCACTACGACGACGCTGCGGCTACCGCGTAACGGAAACCATTTTGAGTTTGCTTCCTTTACATGCAAATGTAATTATCGCGTTGGTGTCGTATCAATTATGAGACGGCTTATCTGATCCGCGGTCAAACTTTACGGGTCAACTCTTGAGCCTTGCTAGTGATGGGAAAGCTATCGATAATGTGTGTGAAAGGCGTTATCAAAAGTGCGTCCGCTGCGTTAAGGCCTACTCAAACCTGACCGCTATCCTGTACCGGTAGCGGTAACGATACCGCCGGGTATACACCCGACTGATATCCCGACCGGTATTTCGTATGGCACTACCGGCAGCAGTTGCAGAACACCTTTGAACAGCGCGTTACCGCATACAGTACGAGGCATATAACTCGAAATCGGGTGGGGATTGCGCAAAACGCGTATTTTGGGTATGCGTAGCGGTGAGAGGCGTGGGCGGCGGGAGAGGGACGCGCGCTATTGGTCGCTCACAAGAGCACATGCGCGAATTTATCCCCACTCCGTCGAAAAAATTTCAAGATACGTGCCTAGTACTGTACCCATCGAGATCGTTACCGCCACTGGTACAGGATACCGGTCAGATTTGAGTAGGCCCTTAAGCGGGATCCCGCCGCAGCCGGGTACACGGCGTGGGAATATGCAACGTGTTACACAAATACCCCTAATGCCGAATATGGTAACTAGATAGGGACCATCCAACTGTACAACTTTTAGTATAGGACTAACTCTGAAATCGCGAAAAAAAATATATTTTCGTTATTTATTTTTGTATGAAACAGCTGATTTTTTTCGCGATTTCAGAGTTGATCCCATAGTAAAAGTTGTTCAGTTTGATGGTCCCCATTTACTACATTCGGCATTAGAGGTATTTTTGTAACACGTTGTAGATTGCTGGTTTTCTGACGGACAGATGCTTTCAGTGCAGGAGTAAGCTCTAATCTATGTCGCCCCGCGCCGGGATTCCGCAGGCTGATTATCTAATTAGAAACCACCTAGCGACAGGTCTTATTTGACAGATGAATGTGATACATTGCTACTTCTTTTTGGAGTACCTAAAATAAACATCCCTACCAAAAAAAGTAGCAATGTATCACAGTCATCTGTGAACTGAAACCGTTCGCTAGGTGGTTTCTAATTAGATAATCAGCCTGCTGCTTAACGCAGCGGACGCACTAAATTATAAACTCTCTATTGTTCGTAGTCTGTGTTGTAGAGAGAAGCGCCTCTCTGGTAGAATTCGTGAGCATGCGAATCTCCGTGCCACTGAATAATTCCATTCTAAAACTACCTAGAAGTAATGTACCGATGATATACGTTCTTATTTCAGATATCAAATCGATTGTACCGGCTTCCCGGCAGAATGATTGACAAAAGCATGTGGCACGGAGATTCGCATGCTTTGAGGTTATGTTTTTTGTTAAATCGTCGAATTCCAGATCAATCGGAGCCTGTACCGCTGGGTTGATGTATTTGTAGCCGTTACATATTCATTGTAACAGCTACAAACACATTTGTTGCTCATGTAACGCAACAGGGACAAAGATATCGCGATCTAAAGTTTTAAAAGCATGCGACTCTCCGGCCCACACACTTAAGTCTAAAATATTGATGAAAATTGCATTAAGATTAAAAATAAGCAGGTTTTTGTAATCGTTTGATCACGATAAACGACCCGAAAACATATTTTCAGAATATCTTTACTCGTTTTAGAGAAATTTGCAAATTTATTTACTATGAACAATCACAGTGTAGGGTTACCATATCGTCGGTCGGTCAGAATCATTAGGCTGTTTCTAGAAAATAGACCGATCGGAATACGTTATTTTGAGGGTATAACCTTCAAGAATTCTAAAGTTTATGAATTCTTGCCTGTCGATACATTGGCATATAATTAGTTTATTTTTGCGTTTTGTGTCACATCTAGCCGATGCATCTTGAGAAATTCGATTATTTGTGGTGGTTATAAATAATTGGACTCTAAGGCGATTCTCCCACTGCCAACGCGCGCCGTCGTCGCGGGGCGCGGTTTGGCGTTTCACGCGCGCGGTGACGGCGCAGCGCAACGCCTGTTCGGGCGGTTTTCTCCGCGCCCCCGCGCCATTCGGCGTCTGACGCGTCCCCGCCGCTTGTTTTTTAGAGGCATTAAATTTTGAAGTTGTTTTGTTTTAATTTCCAGGTTTTTAGGGTTCCGTACCTCAAAAGGAAAAAAAACTGAACACATATAAAATCACTCATGAGATTAAAACGTCCAGACAAATAATTTAGATTTGCCATCTCGATATTAATGACGGAATTTTAATAACATACGAGTAGGTAGGTACGGTCAACGGCACGCTGGGCTTCCACGACAGCGTAATGATATTCAATCAAATAAATAACAGATTTTTTACAGTTTTGTATAACCTCATGTGCTGCATAATGTACCTACCAAATGGCACTAAAATGGGCGTATATCCAAGCCACGAAACATTTGAAAACCAGAGGAAATCCCGCCATCGTAACGAAACGATCATCGAAAACCAGCCGCGGGGCGCGTCGCAGTGTGTTGTACCCCGCGGTAACGCGCCTGCTGGCGCAAACTGCTCGCGGATCGCCGGCGGCACGCGGCGGTGCGTGCTCACGCGCCGTGGCGCGCCTTGGTGTGTTGGACGAGGCGGTTTTCTGTACAAATTAATGTACTTGCATACAACGTAAAAGACGCGCGTGGGTGCGCCGCGACCGCGCGCGTCGCCAGTGTGAGAACCGTCTAAACTGTCAAAATTGTTTTAAAGTAAAAAGAAACAATAGTATTGTATTTAAGATAGCCTGCGTAGTGTACAAACCTAATTTGTGTCATTTTCGTCCATGGAAACAGACGTGGGACCCGTACATTAATATCACCGTCAAAAAAATATTACAATTTGAAAAACAAGTACCATATACCTCAGATCACTTAAAAATCCCTATGAAATAAATTTGTGCCAAATTAAGGCATGGACTTTTAATATTTTCAATTTTTTTGTTTGTCCGAGCCATTGATGCTTATAAAAAATATTAGTATTATTAGAGTTTACATATTTAATATCTTAAATACATGAGTGATGGACAGAATGAATTTGTGTCATTTTCATGCATGGATAATACCTAGGTAGGTAGGTATTCAAAAAGTTTGCGGTCGAAGCGAGTAGGCGCGGGCGCGTGGCGAGGGACGACGAAGCTCGTCCGTTTCGGTTGGATACTAAGTACGTACATACCTATAAGTCTCACGTCACGATACGAACGAACACGCACCTTTCGTTTGGTTAAGTAGGTACTCTATAGAATTACATCTCCTGTTTTAGAAATTCATACAGATGTACTATGGACAACAACGTCACTTAACCACAACTCTTAAGGTTAAAATCGGTTGCACGCCGCGCCGCCGCCGTCATAACATAATATATTTAGTTCGTGCAGGGGGATACATGCGCACACAATTTTTTTGCTAACTTTTTAAGCGAAGCTGTTGCCCATAGTACATACATATCTGTTCTGTTTCCATTCTAAAACAACCTAGAAGTAATGTACCGACGATATACATTCTTATTTCAGATATCAAATCGATTGTACCGGCTTCCCGGCAGAATGATTGACAAAAACATGTGGGCCGGAGAGTCGCATGCTTTGAGGTTATGTTTTTTGTTAAATCGTCGAATTCCAGATCAATCGGAGCCTGTAGCGGTGGGTTGATGTATTTGTAGCCGTTACATATTTAAGCATGTTCCAGACGGATTAAATCACGCCTCCCAACAGAGGTGACCTTGCTTGATTTAATCCATCTAGACGGCAGATTTAATCCAAATTTCTCCAACCAATCCAAATGACCTTCAACGTCCTTGGTGGAAGGGCGCGAGTTCCAACACAGGCACGGTAATGATATTTATCAGTACTCCAACTTCATATACTGCCCGGCATTTTATTGGCAAGATAAAAACGAGACAAAAGATGTGCAGCGCCACAAATTTTAGTGTTTGTGGCTATTGCGCATCTTTTGTCTCATCTTTCTCTTGCCAATTTATATGCAAGTGTCATCTGTACAAATAGTCGAAAAGCGAGTCGTACCTACGCGCCTCGGCCCTCGAGTTCAGTCTGCAGTCTGCACTCGGTACACAAACAGTCGCGAATGCGCCGCAGTGATGAACGAAAGATGTACGAGGTAATAAATATAATAGAAAAAATACTATAAAATATCGACTCAGCCCTCGCAGTTCAGACGGGCTCAAATGGCTCGGCTGCTACGGGTTACGGGTGAGTCAATTTTTTCTAGTATTTTTAGGGTTCCGTAGCCTAAATGGCAAAAAACGGAACCCTTATAGATTCGTCATGTCTGTCTGTCTATCTGTCCTTCTGTCACAGCCATTTTATTCCAAAAGTATTAATATTACACAATTGAACCTTGGTTGGTAGATGTATTCTGTTAACCGCTTAACGATTTTAACACAAAAATAACAAAAATAAAGATTAAGGGGGGGCTCTCCATACATGGAACTGCAACTGCGAACGTGTGAGGTGTCAATAGATAGGTCTTTAAAATTGACATTGAGGTTTTTAAGACATTTTTTTCTCAAAGTCTAAGGTTTGAAAGATATACTCCTCCAAAGTGGTAAAATGTTTATCCTCCCCCCCCCCCCTTTAACTTTTGAAATAAGAAAGTGAAAAATCTAAAAAACATATATGCTGCATGTAGGTCTTAATAATTACTTTCAATAAAAATTGGTTTAAATGAGATATAGTAATTAGTTTTTCAGATATAGCACATTTTCCATAACCGCAAATATAACTTTGTCATTCATAACAACACTGAAAAACAAAGTTATTTTTGCAGACGAAAAATTATAATGGTATTAAATATGGTGTGGTATAAGGTATCTACGGAACCGTACGGCGTGTTGCCCAAAACGCACTTGGCCGGGTTTTTTTCTATTATATTTATTACCTTAATATAGAAATAACATTCTGAATGCCAAAAGTCTAAAAATTCAATAGGTACTATTGATTGAAATATAAGTTCTTACTATTGCAAAGTGCAGATTGTGCTGTTTTTATTATAAATATAATTAACCAATAATCCAGAGATACCTTACATTTTTAAATACCTGGAAAGTCCGAAAGCTAAGATTAAGTATACTTAAAATATTATATAATACGTAGGTATTGTACTAAGGATTATTAAATAATTTGTTTCTCCCATCAATAATGTATTTTTTTTTATTTTTATTTTACCATTAGTTTTGTTAATCTAGTTATATTATTGCCTTAAAATTAATTGATTGAACCAGCGCGGGTTTATTTAGGTAATTATTTCAAGGACAGGGCCGAGTTACAGTACTGATAGATATCTTTACCGTGGAATGGGAAAGAGTGTCGGCGCTAGGGTTGCCAACATGCCTAAGGCGAAATACAGTATTTTTCAAATAAGGCTAAAAAAATTAGTACACTTTAAAATAATATAGTAGTTTATGGAAAAGGCAAAAATTAGGCAAATATATTATTATATTTTACTTTTTATCAAAACTATATTTTTTGAACTTTTTGCATTTTTGAACAATGTTTTGGTCAAAATCATAAACCATAAATAAAACAATCATGAATCAAAATAAAAGTCTCATATTATTTTCTACCATCAATATTAATTAAATATAAGTAAATTAAAAACTCGTTTTTAACTTACTTACGATTGTATCAGTATTACTGATTAAGTTAAGACATGAAAGAAATTCGTTCATGGTTAAGATTAAGATATATTTCGTCCATGGATTAAGATTTAATTAAGTTGTCAATTTTATATTGACAAGTTTGGAACGCAATAAGACAGATAGATACGTTCAGAATTCAGATACAATACACTATACACATAGTATTTGTTATATGGTGTGACTATACACTACACGCTATAGAATCAGTCAAAATTCACGATCACAAATTAAAAAAAAGAAACATTTGTTTCTTAGCGATCGATGTTGAAAATATAGTATTTTTGCGTACTATATATTTCTTCAATAGTATATAGCACGCAGACCCGAAACATAGTATAATACGACATATTATTATAGTATGGTTGGCAGCCCTAGTTGGCGGCGCTTGGATGTAAACTCGTGTAGCCGCAACACAATCCACGGATGGAAACCACGCCCCCATGAAGCTTCCACCAAGGTGACCTTGGTTGGGAGGCGTGATTAAATCCGTCTGGAACGTGCTTTATTGTAACAGCTACAAACACATTCGTTGCTCATGTAACGCAATAGCGACCTAAAGTTTTAAAAGCATGCGACTCTCCGGCCCACACGCTTAAGTCTAAAATATTGGTGAAAATTGTATTATGATTAAAAATAAGCAGGTTTTCGTAACCGTATATAATAGGTCTTTACCTATGAAATTGCCGATTTGTATGGAGAATTTTCAAGAAGTTGCATTTTTCATACTAGCATTTTCTTTGTTCATTTAACAACCGTTAACACTCTTGTAACAAAACTTTTATGTACTAATGTTTGAACACTATGCTAACCTATTCCATTTACGATAGGCGAAAAAAATAAGTTTTGGCTAAGTTACAACCCCTCCGGTCACCCTTTTTTGGCTCACAAAAAAAGAGTAACTTTCAAGATTTTTTTTTTAATGCTATGAAAGCTTAAAAAAAGGACTTTATTTTTACTGATAGTTGACTATCATGGTCATAATTCGATATACGTAAATCAAGATATTGTTAAATGTTTTAAAACATAGAAGTTATTATTTTCTCTGTATGTGACAAAATATCGGCAAGTTCATAAGTAAAGACCTAATATTTATAGATATATATTGCGAACGATTTTATCCTAGCTTTCCGATGACCTAGAGACTTGAAACTTTGAAAATAGGTCAGAACTGGAAGGCAATGCAATATTATGGTGTCATTGAGCTGATCTGATGATGAAGCCGGAAGAAGCTCACAGGAATTCTATGATAAAACCTACAACCCCATCGTGTTTGGGCTCGTTAGAATAGGCATGACGAAATTTTTTTTTATTTTATGTTACATAAATTACCTCTCAAAAAAAGAAACATTGGTAAAATAATTATTTCGCTAGCGTGAAAACTGCCCGAGATATCACAGTTTAAAATGCACACAAATTGGACTCACCCGAAAACGCTCCATACTAACGGCTACCCTAGTTATGACGTCACGCCTAGGTGTTTGTATGCAACGCGTAGGAAAGTTTGGCAGCTATATTAAATATTGTGTTTATCAAAATTGTTTCTTATACAAATTTGCTATAAATTTTATGGATTAATTGTGTGAAAAGAAGAAATGTATTATTTATTTTAATATATTTTAAACTTTTTAAATGGACTTGTCCGCCCAACTTTGAAGGGTAATAAAACAAATAATACGCAATATATAAAACCAAGAGGTATACAAGCTACTCTAAAAGTTCAATATGTTTACGGTTTTTATTAGTATTTTGTTATTTTATTCAGTAGTCGTCATCCCTATTGTTTTGACGAGTACTCTAATGGGAGACGAAGTCCAGGGTCTGATGATGAAGCTGACAGACAGAGTATGTTCATTACTTTTAGTCGGAGGATTTTTGTAAAAATATTAACCAAACTGTTTTTCAATTAGGGTTTTTCAAAATGACAAAAAACTGTATGCTCGATAGATAAGATGGCGTTGATAAAAATGTATGTGTCAATGTGATTTTTTTACTCAGCTTCGAAGAGTACTCAGGTAGGCAGGCAAATCTGATGTTACCCTAAAATGTTTCTCTTTGGCCAGATGTCAGCCAGCGAACGCTTATTTGCCTCTTTGGTACAGGCCGTTTATTTTTAAAAGCCAATTTTTACACTTCTCTTTCCATCAACGCCATCTAGAGGCAAATAGTTACTATTTTTTTAAAATGTCACTTTGTAAAGCCTTCATTAAGAATAATTGTCATAAGTCGTGGGCTTTTAAAAAAAATGCTTTTTTGACAGTTGCCTTTCTCATCGAATGTGTTTTTTAATCAATATATTTGTACATGTATCATAGATTCACGTGGACTACATTACCACAGAATAACTATGATACTACCTAATAAATTGTTCGATTTTGGTAGATTATTTTTTGATGTTATTCTAAAATACCCCAGGTGTCCAAGAATGTCACAGCTCAAGGGTGGACACAATGTAACAGTGTTTCCACTACTACTACCTAATATTTGTGATTTTCAGACTCATTAATCTTTTAGTATGTAGAATTTTACCTGAGAGATTAATGCCTATTATAAGTAATTGTTGATTTTAAATCGTTATTGCCTATAAAAGGTACATAACTACGATTTAAAAAAAATTAGACTCATTTATCTTTAAGTCACACACAAATCATTGTACCTGAGATAAACCTATAGGTACTTTTAAAGTCTGAATAATTATGCAATACCTTGAGAAAACCTTTATCGGTTGGAATTCAACAGATTTTGTCATTTACTTGTTCCACTAAATATGAAAATGTCAAAATTAATAACAGTGTTTCATTGTTGGACAGAGGATGTTTCATTGTGTACACCTAGGTGGACACAATGAAACAATTCCCATTTTCTTTTAAAAGTCTTCTTATTGGTTTATGTATCTATTTATTAATGAAACTATAACTGCCATTTTATACCTAATTAAGTAGATTCCGTTCCTCTAAAAACGGAATTCATATCTTTAAAAATGAGAGAAATATGAGACTCAGAGCTTTTGGTGTTGCATTGTTCCACACTGCTCTACGTTTGTATGTATGTGAGTTTTTGTATTGTTACTTGGGACAAGTTTCAATGGTTGTAAAGTAATTTATGCTTACTACATAAGTCAAAACTTGAAAAATTAAACTTTAGTATTTACTTACCTTTTAAAAAAAACTAAAAACCGACTTCAAAAAACCTGCCTCTAAAAAGCAAGAAATAATATTCAAATCATTAGATATGCATTATCATTGTTATATAATAACAACACGTCTATTGAAGTCGGGTGGGGCTGGAGTACAACTTCGTTTTTTTATTCTAAAAGCCCTACCCGACTTCAATATACGTGTTGTTATTATATAACAATGATAATGCATATCTAATGATTTGAATATTATTTCTTGCTTTTTAGAGGCAGGTTATTTGAAGTTGGTTTTTTGTTTTTTAAAACATTTTTTTTTATTTTTAAAACAATTTTTATTTTTTTGTTTTTAGTGTAAGTACCTTCTCTATTAAGTAGTGTAGTGTAAGTATATTATTTGGTAGAAAAATCGGCTCAGTCAAACGTGAGATATTCGCGGAGAAACATACATTCATACAGGTCAAACTGAAAGAGAACCTTCTTTTTTTTGAAGTCGGTTAAAAAGACTAAAAGTACCTCTTACCCAACAAAAAGAATCATCTTATTCGGTTCATAAATAACAAAATAGTCAACTTAGTTGATGCAAAATCATAGTGTTTTCAGGATACCTTGAAAACTACTGAACCGATTTGAAAAAAAAATAAATGGGACCATTTCGCAAAAAAATTGAATCGAACAAAAAAAGAATCATCAAAATCGGTCCATAAATGTCGAAGATACGCGCGAACAACGATAAAAAAAAACATACAATTAAGGATGTAATAAAACAGATGCTTCGTTCGGAGTTATTTTATTAATAAAATACATGTAAAATAATTTTTTTTTCTTACAATGAGGTTATAAGAAAACTGAATTTCTTAGTGCTCATCACGGTTAGTTCAGAGCCATCACGCCTTATTAGTAAGTTTGAATAGACTAACATACACGTTACTAACATAACAAGTGATGTATAGGTACTTGGTTATTTATAAAGCTGTTGGGTTTTAAAGTAAATGGGAACGGGAACGAGAACGAAAACGGAAACGGGAACGGTACTTACCTACTAATCTCTGAACTAAACTTTTCAATAATTTATACCAATTCGAATTTAATATTTATAACTAAGACAGGACAACGTCTGTCGGGTCAGCTAGTAAAATAAATATTCGAGGGGGCTCCCATACAACAAACGTGATTTTTTAGCCGTTTTTTGGTACGGAACCCTTTGTGTGCGAGTCCGACTCGCACTTGACCGGTTTTTATTTCCTTACCCTCAAAAAATATTTTGTTACAGTAGGTAGGTAATCCTTTCTTTTTAAACTTTGCAAGAGGTAGAGTACAAGAATGTTAATGATGTCATCTCATCAATGAGACTGTAATTGACAATAATAACACATGCCTACTTCCAAATCACGCCAACAGCACTGTTAGCCTATAATCCATTAAATGAAGTAGGTACACAAATACCCTATCTGTGTAATATTTTGTGACTATTTAATTTGGTCGGATACGCGCTAACAGCGCTGTGAGCGTGATTCGGAACGCGGCCACAGTATCATCAAATGTATTTATATTCGTTCGTATACTTCTTACCTACCTACCTACTCGTTACTTCAAATGTGTCACCGAACTTCAGTACCTATGCTTAGGCGTCACTTAAGTCACTTACTTACTTTAAATTAGGCGAATTAATTTGAAGTGGGATATTGTGCTGGCTCAATACGAAATAGAGGCTACTTTTTACAAATTCTTTTACCCAAAGTCGCTCGAACGGCAAAGTACGTAGCAGCGGTGCTCGAAGTACGCAGCAAACAGCGGTGCCCCGGCTCCCACCCCCCCACCCCCCCCCCCATTTTCTTTTGTGACTTTTACAGGGTGTTGAAAAGAAAAAAATAAAAAGCTGAAAATTCCATTGATGAATTTAGCACAAAACATTATGTACAACAGATACTATTGATCTAAAACATTTAACACTTATTTAACCAATTGTAATATTCTTTTGGAGTTACTAAGGTAACGCTTTAGGTAATAGTCAAATAACAGTATTCCCGTGGACAAAGATGACACAAAAAGCTCAAGTAAGTACATCGGTTACAACTTCATAATCATCATGAAAGTAAAATTTTCAACTTTAATTTTCTTTTCGTCCGATAGCGTTAAAAAGACAAAAACCTAAATTGTTACTTATGCATCAAACCAAAATGACACAATTTCATGTATTAGGCTAAGTGAATGGTGCAGAAACTATATACGAAAAAAACAAACTTTAATATTTTTAAAAGCTAAAAACTTATCCCGATCGGTCTAAAATGCAAGTTGAAGTGTTTTTAGATACCTATTTTGAAAGACTAATACTTCAAAAAACGAAGGAAGTTCTCAGTTCGGTTGCATTCAACCGAGACCTAAATTAATGGGTGACTGATACTGATGATGATGGGTGACTGGTACTGAGTGGGCAATTATTATACCAATTATGACGTTCACATTTTTAACACGTTTTTATAAGGTTACCTACTTTCTCATTTGTTTGTTTGTATTTTGTCATCTCGATTAGGATAAAAGTCACCTTTTTACGTCCCCTAAAAAATATTGCAATATTGCATAGTCAGTAACAGTATGATAGTAGGTACGATACGTACGAGTATGTAGGCAAATCAACCCTCAACATTATGTAGTTCAACTTGAATTTTATTAGAAACAGCCTAATGATTCCTACGGACCGACGATATGGTCACCCTACACACTGATTATTCATAATAAATCATAGTAAATAAATTTACTTATTTCTCTAAAACGAATGAAGATATAGTGAAAATATGTTTTCGGGCCGTTTATCGTGATCAAACGGTTACGTAAACTTGCTTATTTTTAATCTTAATACAATTTTCACCAGTATTTTAGACTTAAGCGTGTGGGCCGGAGAGTCGCATGCTTTTAAAACTTTAGATCGCCATATCTTTGTCCCTGTTGCGTTACATGAGCAACAAATGTGTTTGTAGCTGTTACAATGAATATGTAACGGCTACAAATACATCAACCCAGCGGTACAGGCTCCGATTGATCTGGAATTCGACGATTTAACAAAAAACATAACCTCAAAGCATGCGAATCTCCGTGCCACATGCTTTTGTCAATCATTCTGCCGGGAAGCCGGTACAATCGATTTGATATCTGAAATAAGAACGTATATCATCGGTACATTACTTCTAGGTAGTTTTAGAATGGAATTATTCAGTGGCACGGAGATTCGCATGCTCACTAGAATTCGGAAACTCTTCCTTCATTTGTTTTGGGAACGTTGGCGTTGCCAAGCTCGGCGTTTCCCTGCATGATCGAATCAGAAATGAGGGGACCCATAGGAGAACTAAAGTAACTGACAACGTTCGAAGGATTGCTCAGCTGAAGTGGCAGTGGACAGGGCACATAGCGAGAAGAACCGATGGCCGTTGGGGCGGAAAGGTACTAAAATGACGACTGCGCACCGGATGACGCTCCGTGGGTAGGCCCCCGACAAGGGGGACCGACGTAAGGGTGAAGGTCGCGGTGCGCCGCTGGATGCGGGCCAAGCAGGACCGAGCGTCGCGTCGTGGAGATCCTTGGGGGAGGCCTGTACCCAGCAGTGGGTGTCGTGCAGCTGATATGATGATGTGTTAGCGTTAATTAAAACGAATAGGAAATTCGCCATTTAAATAAAACGAAAATAGGTAAGTATGTAAGATATACCTAGGTTATCTAAGATACCCTACAATTTTTCTCTACGCTCACGATTCGTGCCGGCACTTATATCCGTTAAAATGAATAAAAAATTTCGGCTCAATGGGGAATGTCCGATAAAAATCAAATTGGCTGAATATTTTTTTATAAGTAGGAATAAGCTGCCTTAGTAATAGAAAAATGTTTCAGAATTTTCGGTTGCGTAAAAAAATTTAAAAAAATGAAAGTCTCTTCGACTTCACAAATGTACGAAAGTAACAGCAGAATGGAAATTATACCTTTGCCACCACCTGCCACAACAACAACAAGTATTAAGAAAAAAAAGTTTTGACATTTCTTTTTTTTAATACCGTGTTGTGGTTGTGACAGGTGGTGGCAAAGGTATAAATTCCATTCTGCTGTTACTTTCGTACATTTGTGAAGTCGAAGAGACTTTCATTTTTTAAAATTTTTTTACGGAACCGAAAATTCTGAATTTTTTTCTATTACTAAGGGAGCTTATTCCTACTTATAACAAAATATTCAGCCAATTTGATTTTTATCGGACATTCCCCATTATTTTATTAAGATTTTATTGTTATAAGTTAGGCTAATAACGAATGAAGTCATATTTCTTATAATGCTACGGCTCCACCTGTGTCTTAACGCATAGCTTAATGCGTTGATCTAGGCGTAGATGTGGCCAAGACTTAACGGTGTTAATTTACAAACGATAGTACTACTTAAATAGTTATAATGCCCGTTCTTGGACATTAACGTTAACGCAGGTGGAGCCATGGCATAATATCGATATTAATTTTCCTTAATTGTTTTTTTTTCCCATCACTACAGCGAATTTGCACAGACATTATTAAATTAATAATAAATTTCGCGGGTTGTCTGTCTGTTGATCGCGATAAGCTGTACAGTAATTATCTCATTCATTGTAAAGTTCTTTGTTTTTTTTTTCTTGACGTAATCTTTGTGTGGACATGCCGAGATCTTTAGTAATGTATGACGTTGGAAAAAATACACCTCTCAGGCAACTTTGCTCTCAGGCGGGAAATAGGAGTTAATCTTACTGTCTTTCGGTTTTATTTTGTAAACCACTAATGTGGCGCAATTGGTCAATGTTCTGCCAGTACCATTTCTACACATTTTCCAGGTTATTATGAACACTATTGTTTTAAATATTTATGTATAAGACATTGCACAACCGTTTGTCAAGCTAAGCTTTCTTAATTTACCTAAGTATGTTCACTCAAGGAGCTTGGTGGCGCAGTGGTTTAGCGCTTTACCTAACGATTGCGGAGGTTAAGCAACTTTCGTGAGGGTCGGTCTGGGATGGGTGACCAAAAGTGTACTATCTCGAGCTCCTCCGTGCTTTGGAAGGCTCGTTTGTCCCAGCTGCATTTGCAGTCGTCAACACCCATTAATCATCATTGGGCCCGCGTGGTGGGTTATGGCCCATCCTCCTTGTCAACCCATAAGAAAGGCCTGTGCCTCAGCAGTGAGAGCATTAAAAATGGCTAATGGTCATGTTCACTCACGCTAATGTTAACATAACTTATTTTGTTAAGGTCGTATCCACACACTTCTTTCGTTAAAATCTTTGTCTGTCGTCCGTTGACCCGCCTCTTTCCAAAATATCGTGAGAGAGTGGCAGAAATTAGCTGAAATCTAGACTCTATTAAAGATCTCGTGTCGACAGTAACAGTTGCTTAATTAATTCGTTGTCTATGTGCTAATAAAACTGTGTACCGCTATCTTACACGCGTCTTTATTAAGTAGAAACATCTTAAATTTTAATTTGGTGTTATCTTTATTTTACAACTGATTTTTTATTTTATTTTATTTATTTTACTTTGGACATTAATGTCATTAAGCAGTAATCCTGAATAATTAGCTATTTGTTAACCGACTTCCAAAAAGAAGGAGGTTCTATGTTCGTATGTATATTTGTTTTCTTTTGTATGTCCACCGATACCGATTAATCGAAGACGGCAGAACCGATTGAAATGCTTCAGACGTTATTACATCAAGCTTGTCTCCAAATTGGTTCTATTTTTTGAAATTTTGAAATCGGTTCAGTAGTTTTCAGGAAATCCTGAAAATACTGTCGTTTTCTGAGCAAGCAGAAAGCAAGAAATAATATGCAAGTCTGCATAATTACTTTTTTAGTGCGCATATCTGATATAAAAAAAAACCGGCCAAGTGCCAGTCGGAATCGCGCACGAAGGGTTCCGTACCAGAAAACGGCAAAAAAATTACGTTTGTTGTATGGGAATGGGAGCCCCCCTCAAATATTAATTTTATTCTGTTTTTAGTATTTGTTGTTATAGCGGCAACAAAAATACATTATCTGTGAAAATTTCAACTTTCTAGCTATCACGGTTCATGAGATACAGCCAGGTGACAGACAGACCGACAGACAGACAGACAGACGGACAGCGGAGTCTTAATAATAGGGTCCCGTTTTTACCCTTTACGGAACCCTAAAAACGTCTTACGAAGTCGGTTGGGGCTTTAGAATTAACAAATAAAATTGAGAAAGAGAAACCACGAAAAAAGTGTATATAAATTAAAACAGACAGACAGACTGAGTCACACCATAAGGGTTCCTTATTTATTTTACCATTTTGATACGGAACCCTAAAAAGAAAAATTTCCTTTGGTCGTCCCCACCCGACTTCAAAAGACGTTTTTTTAATATCGCATATACGTGCTTAAATAGTAATTATGCGGATTTGCATTTTATTTCTTGCTTTTTAAGGCTGCGCAGTCTGCACACTAGCGCCGCCATTAGAAAAAAAATCATAGTGCTTAAATAAAGACAAATTTGTAAATTATCTCTCTGGAGTGCACTCCGAACAAGCTTTGTGGTACTTTTTATCACTTAAGCAATATTTTCTAGCCTGTCGTTTAGTTTAATTGACTTTTATTGTTAAAAGTGGCCACTTTTCGCAATAAAAGTCCATATAACTAAACAACAGGCTAGAAAATATTGCTTAAGTGATAAAAAGTACCGCAAAGCTTGTTCGAAGTGCACTCCAGAGAGATAATTCATAGTTTCTTTTTTATTTAAGCACTATGATTTTATTTCCAATGGCGGCGCTAGTGTGCAGACTGCTTTTTGAAGCTGTTTTAAGACCAATTTTTTGAGGTATTTGAAGGAGGTTTTTCTTTTTAATTTAATAAAAGTTAAAGTACCTACTAGTTAAATTTTTAACTATGTAGCTCATAAAAGGTGCTATTAACTTAGCTCATAAAATAGCACATTTTGTTTAGAGTTATCTAAAATTTTATTTAGGCCGTTTTGGTCCGTTAACACCCACCAATCCGCATTGGGCCCGCGTGGTGGTTATGGTCCATCTTTCTTATTCACCCATAAGGAAGGCCTTTAAACTAGCAGTGGGGATACTAAAAATCTAACATGGCTGATGGTTCAAACCCCTAATATTTAAATATGCACACACGCACTCATCATAACTAATATATTTCAGTAATAATTTCACCCATTCTAAACACAAAAGTTTTCAATCCGAGATCGTTAGCAGATGGTTAGCAATCAGACAGAATTTTACCATGTAATCATAAGATTGGTATCTTCTGGGTTTCCAATAAAAAATGGAACCATAGACCGGAGCGGAACATAGTGAAAAGAAGTGCGGTAGGTATACAGTTAATTTTTAAATAGGTACCTACATACAGTGCGGTTTATTACAGTTTTTTTTTGTTAGGTATTAACTCACCCAAACCTAACTATTTTTAGGGTTCCGTACCAAAATGGTAAAAAAGGAACCCTAATGGTGTGACTCTGTCTGTCTGTCTGTCACAGCTGGATATCTCGAGAACTACTAATGGTATCAACTTGAAATTTGGAATAGTTTAAGATGACATTTGCCCAACTATTTTGCAAATAAGAAAAAAATAAAAATATTTTTTTTTTTTACAACCGGGACTGAAAAGGGGTCTTAAAAATTTGAAGTGAGGTGACTAGGGCATGTGGGATATCATATGAAAGAGCGCTGTTTGCACATTTTAAATCATTTTTTCCTTTTTCTTAGGCCGCATAGTTTTCGACTTATGATGAAAAATGTACAAAAAATACCGTTCCCCCCCTTATCTCCGAAGTTTGCAAAGCGAAAAATCTAAAATAATTCTATGTGATAGTAGTTTATGTAAAGATTACAGAAAAATAATACGATGTCTCAATATAACACACTTTTTTAGAAATTCAAAAAACAAACAAAAGTTCTTTAGTTTCACTACCAGTCAACAGATGGCGCTGTCCTAAAAATGCTAACCTAAGAAAAAAAAATTAGTTCCACTATCGGTCAAGAGATGGCGCAACCTAATACTACAATAATAAATTGGTGGCTGGTTCTAATATAATTACCTACTATTTGCCGTATGAATAAACGAAGAATAAGTTCCTACTTAGTAATATAAACAGTTTGCAATGTGGAGTGGCTGAAACGTTTTTCAGTCACCGTAAGCAGCTGTGGTTAAGATTTGTAAATTATCTGTCCGCCTGTTCGCCCTTCCACCTGTCTGCCGTTTATCCTACTTTTTTAAAGACTGTACTAAAGTAACATATCCAAATATATTTATGATTGTACGGAACCCTCGGTGCGCGAGTCCGACTCGCTATCGACCGGTTTTTTCTTTTGGGTCTAGTTATTTAATACCAAGAGCTTACCTAAATACCTACCCACCAATTTTTTCTTAGCTCTACCTTTTCCTTCACGCGGAAGCAACGTTTGTGGTGTAGGTAGGTAGTTCAATATGGATGTAGATTTAGGATCTAGGTAAGCTCTCGTCTTTTTTGCCTGTCGACGAGAAAAACAATTGGCTATTGTCACTCAGCTACAGATCATACAACAAGTACTGGTCTGTGCTCTCAGCTCAGCGGGAACGCGGGATGGTAGTTAGTCCCACTAGCTTTAGCGAGACCAAAGCATCTTTGCAAGCATGACCACCGAAACGCTAATGATATAGCAATTTATCCCTTTAGTTGCAGTAGTTCGGTTGTTAGTCCGGTTTACCGAACAGCAATATGCAACAGTATTAAACTATTATTCGACTTGCCGGAGATACATTATGCCAGGAAAATAAAATCAAATAATGTAAGGTTTAGGGAGCTTTTTTACTGAGATGAGTATAAATAGACAGATACTTACTTTTGTTAATGTTACATAGCCTTTACAGCGTATATATATTCTCATTTTTGTAATGCTTGCAACGCTTTTAAAAGTTGCTCACTATAGTCTAAAAATCCTATAGATTTAAGAATCTTTTTTTTATTAATTAAACGGAACTATTGCTTAGTGGCAACTGTTCGGTGATTTAAATTAACCGGACTAATGCAACTTTTAGTTGCAACAAGTTCGGTGATTTAAATCGCCGAACTAATGCAACTAATAAAAAGTTACATTAGTTCGGTTAACCGGCCTAAAAGGAATTTATCACTTAATTTTGACAGTTGAGTCATAAGAATAGAATAAACAAAACATTGTTTATGGTTGTGTCGATAAAACGCTCGAACTGCATTCAAAGATTAAAAAAAAAACAAAATGAAGTCTTCTTTCAGTAAAATTTCCTTTCTTTTTACCGACTTCAAAAGGAGGGAGGTACTCAATTCGACCCGTTTTTTTTTTTTTTTTTTTTTTTTTTTTTTGTTTTTTGTATGTACACCGATTACTCGAAGACGGCTGAACCGATTGAAATGATTCAAACGTTATTACATTGAGTAAACTTCCAAATTGGTCCCATTTTTTGAAATTTTGAAATCGGTTCGGTACTTTTCAAGTAATCTTGAAAAAAGTACGAAAATAGTATGATTTTGTGTGAACTACCTCGATGATCAGTCGTATAACTTCTTTGTTTATGAACTGAATAAGATAATTATTTTTTTGTTGGAAACGGGATATCTTAAGTGTAGTTCTTTAACCGACTTAAAAAAAGGAGGTTCTCAGTTTGACCCGCATGTATGTATGTTTCTCCGCGATTAACTCACGTTTGGCTGAGCCGAATTTTCTACCTAAATAATATACCTACACTACCTAATACAAAAGGTACCTACACTAAAAATAAAAAAAATAAAAAATTGTTTAAAAAAACAAAAAACCGACTTCAAAAAACCTACCTCGAAAAAGCAAGAAATAATATTCGTAATAATAAAAACACGTCTATTGAAGTCGGGTGGGGCTTTTAGAATAAAAAAAGGAATCTGTAGGTATTCCAGCCCCACCCGACTTCAATAGACGTGTTTTTATTATTACGAATATTATTTCTTGCTTTTTCGAGGTAGGTTTTTTGAAGTCGGTTTTTTGTTTTTTTAAACAATTTTTTTTCAATATTTGGTACTTTCCCTCCGTGTGGCAAAGTTTTGGGACAAACTTACTTTTACAGTGTATACAGAAACGAAAGCACGTTAAGTATACATACAGTATAACAGGTATATATACTGTATCAGTATACACACAATATAGAGAGAGTACAGTAATTGAGCTTAGTACTTGCGCGCTCGAGCAACGCACACATAGACATCTCTCACTGACACTGTATAACTGCAATCTCATACCACTCTCAAAACAGTTCGAGTACGTGACGTAGCGGCGAGAGCTGTCTTTGTGTGTGTGCGATGCTCGAGCGCCCGGAGTACTAATACTGGTAATACTGATTTGTTATATTCGAACAACAGAAGTACATCATCACATACATACATCTAGTACCCTTAGCACGAACAGCTATCGAGAAATCTTACGCGCGTAAATAAATACTACTCGAAAACGTACTCGATTCGAAAGCTAGCAAAATCGGCAGCACCAATTTTACAGAGCTGGCTAACGTCAACTCGATAGTAGCGATAAATAAAGCTAACGTGACACAATCCAATTATCAATCCAATTGAAGCAAGGTGCGTTCAAAAACCATGTTTAAATTCTATGTAATTCATAAATATGTAAATTAAAATTCAATCAAGTTATTTATCATCATAATTTTACATTTATTGTTCTTATTATTAATAATAAATTTGTTTGCAATATTTATTTCATTGAATAACTTTAGTTAATTTGAAAATTATTATTATAATATTTAACTTGTACATGATTTTGCCCGTGGTTTTGAACGGTCATTTCACCTTGCCCGTGATTGGTTTGAAAAAGAAGAGTGTGTCTATTCCTTCTCTCTTTCTTTCTCATCCTGTGATTTAATGAAAAATATAACCTAAAAAAGAAAGCAATAAAAACATTTCTTTATTTTCTTTTTGTCTAAATTGATTTATCTGTGTCGGCAAACAAATAATACAATCGGGAGGAAATCATATTATGACGTAGAAGTAAACTACAATGTGTCATAATTTCATCAAATTGTTCTAATTGAAGATTGTTTATGAACTTGAAGAATAACAATGGATTATCGTCAATGAATAAGAAATTGTTTACACATAAAAACAATAAAACTTTTGAACGTGCTATGAAAATAATATGTGAATTTCATCAGAATAAGTGCCTATAGTGTTTGAAGATTCGACAAATTAAAGATTTTATTATGTTTGCATTGTTATATTTTAAGGTCTTATTTTTTAAATACCTAAATGAATCATATTAACTGTGTGCAAACTGTGTGATGTATAAAACGTATAACACCGTATCCTCTGGTTTTATTTGACTTTTGTACGTAAGTTCTAAAATATTGCTAAAATATATAAGTTCTAAAATATTGCTAAAATAAGTATGGTGGATGTGGGAAATACCGTGGATGGCATAAAATTACGAGATTTTTATTTTACAAATTTCTTTGTATAATGAGAACAATTTAAGTAATATTTCCTGTGGATAATTCAGCGGACATGTCATAGTTCTCAAATGCAATTTTTGTTGCTACATATACGCTTTTAAATTTTAATAATAAATAATAAAAAGTCGCTCGAAATGACTCTCACTGAAAAATAGTCAGTGAGTAAGTTGTCGATAGCCAGCTTGCGAGTTTCTCGATACCGTATGTCAAAAGTGGGTTCGTGCTACCGATTTCCATACAAGTTGTAACTTTACTATTCGAATTCGATTCGAAGGCTGCTCGATACCTTGTCAAAATATTTCGTGCTTTGAAATTTTAGTTCCGTTTACGGACGTAGTGGCGCTGTACTAATTTCCATACAAAATTATGAGATTCGAGTTACTTTACGCGCGTTATTTTTCTCGATAGCTGTTCGTGCTAAGGGTACAGGAAGGTCCGAATTTATGATCTGTGGTTCTCACGAAGTCAAAGAACTTATACTTAGTGTATTATTTATTCGAAGTTCGAGTAGTCAACAAATACTTATGTATCAGCAATAGAAAGAAACTTCACTGTTTATTATTTTATCATGCAAAAGGTCTACAAACTTCGCCAAAATGTGCTAATATAAATTATAATACCAACAATAAGGTAATACAATAACTACGTAACATTTCGACTCTGATTCTTAAATTAAGTATTCTTTAATTAAGTATGACTGTTACAGAATGACTAGGTATTTGAGTTAAAAAATTTGGTAAATCTCAAATCGATTGTAGTGAAAGTAATTTATTAAAGTTTTTGAAGAATTAGAATAGTGTTTACTTCAATATTTACTCAAAATCTGTATCCTTAGCACGAACAGCTATCGAGAAAAATAACGCGCGTAAAATTACTCGAATCTCATAATTTTGTATGGAAATTGGTACAGCGCCACTACGTCCGTAAACGGAACTAAAATTTCGAAACACTAAACATTTTGACATGAGCTATCGAGCAGCCTTCGAATTGAATTCGAATAGTAAAGTTACAACTTGTATGGAAATCGGTAGCACGAACCCACTTTTGACATACGATATCGAAAAACTCGCAAGCTGGCTATCGACAACTTACTCACTGACATTTTTTCAGTGAGAGTCATTTTGAGCGACTTTGTATTATTTATTATTAAAATTAAAGGTGCAATGACCGTTCAAAACCATGGGCAAAATCATGCACAAATTGAAAATTATAATAGTAATTTGCAAATTAATTAAAGTTATTAAATGAAATAAATATTGCAAACAACTTGATTGAATTTTAATTTACATATTTATGATTTACATAGATATTAAACATGGTTTTTAAACGCACCTTGCTTCAATTGGATTGATAATTGGATTGTGTCATGTTAGCTTTATTTATCGCTACTATCGAGTTGACGTTAGCCAGCTAAGAACGAATGATTTTACGCTCGTTATTTTTTCTCGATAGTTGTTCGTGCTAAGGGTACAGAAAATTGACAAGTTGATGATAAATAATTTTCTATTTTAATTTAAGTACCTAACCTAGACATGTCTTTTTTAATTACAATAACGCATGCTGTGGTTACCTATTTGAAAGTGCAGTTAGCTTTAAGCAATTTATTTTTCTGTTTTTTTTTTATATAGGTACTTACTTTGTTTACTGTTACGTATGTTGGTGACCCTTTAAATAAATAAATGATGGGTGAATCACAGTGTTTTATTACAATACAAATAAAAAAAATATTTCGCAAGTTCACAGTTTACAAGGCTCCAACGAACCATTGCTCGTGATCTCATAATTATACGTTACGAGGAAAACAATAACGGAAACGTTAAAAAAAATAGTTTCATCGAACATAACGTGCAGATTTTCGGCCTCACAATGGCGTCAGCTTTGAGAATAACTCGATTTTTAAGCTACTCGTAATATAGAGTTTAAAAACGCAATAGGGAATATGCATCAATTATTTTTTGTATCAAAAGTGTAATGCATGAGAAAATCAACTGTAATATTAAAATTTTCTCTTGGGTTTTTTCTCGTGATACTTATACAACATGAGACCAACTCCGAAATCGCGAAAAAAAATCAGCTGTTTCATACAAAAATTAATAACGAAAATATAAAAATGTATGAAGCAGCTGATTTTTTTTTCGCGATTTCAGAGTTGGTCCCATAGTAAAAGTTGTACAGTTTGATGGTCCGAAGAAACGGTTTTCTCATTTTGCGTTAATTCATTAACACGTTGTATGTAGTTACTTGAAGTTAGCACGCAGCAGCACCCGCCGAAAACGCTCTATACAAAACAGTTATGATTTGGACGTCATTTGTCACGTTTCAGGCGCGTTTAATATGGAGTTTTTAAGGAGTTAGCCAAGAATTTTCATAAATCGGTGACTTATGCATATTTCCTATTGAATTAATAAACAATTTAAAGAGTTTACCTAATTCTTTTACAGCCGATTTCAATAACATACCCCCAGTAAGAGATAGATAGGCTTATTAAAGATTTAATAACAACAGTTGACTAAGTAACGGATCCATAGCAGGCCTATCTCTTACGTTACTGCTCCACCTGCGTTAACGTTAATGGTAATGTCAAACTACGATTTAGCTAAGGCGTTATGTAAATTTAGTACTGTCGTTTGTAAATTAACACGTTAAAGTGTTGCCCACATCTGCGTAACGCATAGATTAACGCTTTAAGGAGTCGTAAGCATAACTAAAGATAGATTTTAATGAAATCGGCCGTTAGATGCTGCGTGCGTTTACTTAAAAACCATGAAACCATAGAAATAGAATGTCAAAGAACAACAAAGTCAATAAACTGGTGATCCGAAAACGAATCAACACATTTTATATGAGATACGTAAAATATGACTTAGATTCATAAAATATGACTATATTATGGCAAAGGAAGTTAATAAACTATGTTCTTTGTCGATAAACGAATAAATGTAGCGAAATTTGGTTTTAGAGAAATGTGTTGCAATATCTTATTTACCTTTGAAAAGTGTGATTACTTGGATTGTTTCTTTTTGTCACACCACAATTACTTAGAGCAGAAGACGCCATAGCTCCACGATACCTTTATATTAAATTCTAATTAAGATTAAAAAATATTTTAAATAAACTGTGATTGCTCATTTGCCAGGCGGGACGCTAGGGGCTCTTACTGTAAAAAATGTTGGCACATGTCACTTGATCCTTTGTCTCTTTTTTACATAGACCGTGTCCGTAAGATGTTAACTTCTCTTTTCCACGCTTTGTTGGTCTTCTTGAGCGCAGCGAAAATTTTTTTATGTCTATGCATGAAACACTAAAACTTCATACAAAAAAACTTTTCTCTAAAAACAACTTGTAGATTTTTTATTTCTCGTCTAATTTCCTATTCGTGGTTTCTAAAAATATAAGAAGATTTTTTTTTAAATTTCTATAAAATCTTTAAGAAAAACAATTGATACCTACATTTTCCAAATAAGTACCACTTATAAGGTAGCCGGTCGAGTTAACTCGGCACCTGAAGCGCGTTAGACCCCATCGTTTTCTCCTTGCCTCACGCCACTTTCGTCATGCTAGTAGCGTTAGTACATTTGTTAGCGATAATTTATCGATGATCTATCGAAAACTTTCAAAATATTGACGACGGTGGCGTGAGGAAAGGAGAAAAACCGACTTCAAAAAACCTAGCTCTAAAAAGCAATAAATAATATTCGTAATAAATAAAACCATGTCTATTGAAGTCGGGTGGGGCTGGAGTACAAATTCCTTTTTTATTCTAAAAGCCACACCCGACTTCAATAGACGTGTTTTTATTATTACGAATATTATTTATTGCTTTTTAAAGCTAGGTTTTTTGAAGTAGGTTTTTGTTTTTTTAAACAATTTTTTATTTTATTTTTTATTTTTAGTGTAGGTACCTTTTGTATTAGGTAGTTTAGGTATATTATTTAGGTAGAAAAATCGGCTCAGCCAAACGTGAGTTAATCGCGGAGAAACATACATACATGCGGGTCAAACTGAGAACCTCCTTTTTTAAGTCGGTTAAAGAACTACACTGAAGATATCTCTTTTCCAACAAAAAAATAATTATCTTATTCAGTTCATAAACAAAGAAGTTATACGACTGATCATCGAGGTAGTTCACACAAAAGCATATTATTTTCGTGCTTTTTAGGGTTCCGTAGCCAAAATGGCAAAAAACGGAACCCTTATAGATTCGTCATGTCTGTCTGTCTGTCTGTCTGTCTGTCTGTCTGTCTGTCTGTCTGTCTGTCTGTCTGTCTGTCTGTCTGTCTGTCTGTCCGTCCGTATGTCACAGCCACTTTATTCCAAAAGTATTAGGACTACATAGTTGAAACTTAGTAGGCAGGTGTATTCTGTGAACCGCTTTACGATTTTTATACAAAAATAATAAAAATAAAAGATTAAGGGGGGGCTCACCATACATGGAACTGAAACTGAAAATATTTTTTTTCATCAAACCAATACTTGTGGGGTGTCTATAGATAGGTCTTTAAAAATGACATTGAGGTTTCTAAGACTATTTTTTTTTAAAGTCAACCGTTTGAAAAATATATGCCGCCAAAGTGGTAAAATGTGTGTCCCCCCCCCTTTAACTTTTAAAGTAAGAGGGTGAAAAATCTAAAAAAAATATAAACTATAGATCTTAATAAACACTTTCAACGAAAATTGTTTTGAACGAGATACAGTAATTAGTTTTCGAGATATAGTACATTTTCCAAAACCGCAAATATAACTTTGTCATTCATACAAACACTGTGAAAAACAAAGTTATTTTTTCAGACGAAAAATGATAGCGGTATTAAAATATGGTATGGTATAATGTACCTACGGAACCCTACTGCGCGTGGCCCGACACGCACTTGGCCGGTTTTTTTTTCAAGATTACTTGAAAAGTACTGAACCGATTTCAAAATTTTAAAAAATGGGACCAACTTGGTTTATTACCTAATGTAATAACGTTGGAATCATTTCGAGCGGTTCAGCCGTCTTCGAGTAATCGATGTACATACAAAAAACAAAAAAAAAAAAAAAACGTGTCGAATTGAGTACCTCCCTCCTTTTGAAGTCGGTAAAAATGAGAGGGGTCTATCGCGCTTCAGATGCCGAGTTAACTCGACCGAGTTGTAAATGAAATACTAGGTAGAGTAAGATTTTTAACAAAACTTTTATTTTTATTTTATGCTACATAATACACCTACTTATTTTTTTTACAACAGCTTTTGTTTTGACAGTAAGTTGTCGTACTTCTTGTACTTACGTTTAAATCGTTATTTAAAAATGTTGTCTTAATAAATCAAATTTATCATAAAAATTAGTAATTTCTTTCGTAGTCTATGCGTGGGGAACCATTTGTTGAATTTTATAATTGATTTTTTTTATAAAAAGTTGGGTGAAGATTGATTCCCAAATAGTACGAGAGGTCGTGAAAATTACTACAAGAGTTATCTCAAGGTCCTTCTCTCAATATAATAAAGTGTTTAGGGTGTACATGAGTCAGCACCTACTCCCAGCGCCAGGAAGTGGAATACCTGGCGTCAGCACGCTTCCAAACATGTAGCATTTCGACATGCTCTACAAGAGTTATCTCAAGGTTCAAATTTGGCAGAATGGTAGAGAATAGCACAAAAAATAAGACGGCAGCCAGACCGCAGTGTCATGGAACATGCCGAGTCAGCACTTTTGTGTAAAAATCGTAAAGCGGTTTACAGAATACATCTTTTTACCAAGTTTCAACTGTGTAATCCTATTTTGTAACGCGTTGTAGCTCCAAACAGACGACTGCTGACTGTTATTTTCATAAATTATGCATAATAATTAAGCAGTATACGAATTTTCAGTCTTGAGATAGCTCTTGTACCGACCTCGAAATTCATACAAGTTACGTGGCGTGCTGACTCGGCATGTTCCATGACTCTGCGGTCTGATTGCCGTCTTATTTTTTTCGTGCTATTCTCTACCATTCTGCCAAATTTGAACCTTGAGATAACTCTTGTAGAGCATGTCGAAATGCTACATGTTTGGAAGCGTGCTGACGCCAGGTGTTCCACTTCCTGGCGCTGGGAGTAGGTACTGACTCATGTACACCCTAAACACTCTATCATATTGAGACAAGGACCTTGAGATAACACTTGCAGTATTTTTTGCGAGCTCTTTCTCTAAATTAAGACAAGTAAGGATAAATAGATACAAGTTGTAATTGCATCTAAGCGCAGTTAGTTCAATCCGAGAAGCGGTTGTGTCACCCTTTCTTTGTTAGATCAGTCAAAGTACTACACTCGATTAACCAACTCTAAGGTTCACATGAGCAAAATAACCGAAGAAACCATCGGACCGTATCTCGAAGACACACCCAACAAACATTTGCGCCACAATTTTTGCAAAATTCAACCTGAGCAGACGCTAATTTGCAAATCAAAAGGACATTGTCTTTTGCGTGGGAAAGTTTGCGCGGGAACGGCATGTCACTTTGACAGCTTTTAACTTCATTAAACTTTTTAAAAAGTGGTTCGATCTCTTTTTTGTTTTATTTAAAAAGTTTGTATATGAAAATGTGCACGAGATGATGTTATAACCTTTTTTGAGGCAATGCAAGTTGTCCATTTGTTTAAAATGCTGTGTATACTAATTTGGTGCCCGGTTTTGCTCGTGGCGGTACAAACACTCACTATTGACTCACAACTGGGCACATCTATAGAAGGTAAGGTTTAGTTTTAATCTGTGGATTATGTATGCAAGAATGTTTAGAATTTTAATTAGCGAATTTTAAAGTTTCACTTGCTCTGATTACCACGCATGATGATTACAAATCGAAATAAATGGGAGGTTTATGGAGGGAAATGTGTGACGTTCAATTAAATTAAGATAACTAGCATAGGTTAAGAGTTTTATGATAGTAATAATTAGGAGCTATAGCTACTTTTATTAACATCTTAACTGCCGCCATACAAACATATTTTTTTTTATAATTTATGAATGATACACTAAAAATAAATTAAAAATAAGAAAAACGTTTGTAGAATATTTTAGATTTCATACATAATGTCAAAAATAAACGAGAAATTTCTCTGGGAAAAAGGTAATTATAAAATAATTTTAAAACGTAGTAGGTCACCGGCGACCAACGCGCCGTGTAAGTAAAGGAAGATAGCTTATTCGTTCTCTTCCCGAAGTTCCCCGCTTGCTTGCAAACTTGCTTACAAACGTACAATGTGATTATATTTACAATAGACAGTGATCTGCTGCAACTTCGCTCGAGAATGTACGGCAAATAGAAAATTTTACAGATAAATATATATTTTTTAAAAATTAAAAACACGTCTATAAACTGACAAAAAAGTATAAAATAATTTCTTCCGTAAAGATGTATATATATAACCCTTTAAGTATAGAAAATTTAAACATAAAAACATGGGCCGCATTTTGTAAGATTTATCATCAACTAGCTTCCGCCCACGACTTCGTCCGCATGGCAATTCGGAAAATACCTAAAGATAATTTGACCGAAATAAAAAGTATCCTATATTTTATCCAGATTATAAACTATCTGTGTGTCAAATTTCATCCAAATCTGTTCAGCCGTTTTTGCGTGATTGAGGAACAAACATTCAAACATTCAAACCCACAAACTCTCACATAATATTAGTAGGGACAACGGACATAGGAAAGCATTTTTGTCCTATATTTAAGTATCCTTAAGAGTATCCTATATTTTATCCAGGTTAAAAACTATCTGTGTGTCAAATTTCATCCAAATCTGTTTAGCCGTTTTTGCGTGATTGAGGAACAAACATCCAAACCCACAAACTCTCTCATAATAGTAGGGACAGCCGGCCCTATGAAAGCATTTTTCCCAAGCTGAAACGGATGACGCTTCGCTCGCGCTTCGCGCTCGCTCGGTTGATAAATATTTAGGCATAAACAAGAAGAAAGCTTGTGAAAAATTTGAGTTGGCAAATTAATTAGAAGTAAAGTTTGTGTATTATTTGATGCAAAGACAAAAGGACTTCGCTTTCGGTGACCAATTTTTCTCATACTAAAAACACTTTAACTGTAGGTTTACATTCTAATAATATAATAAATGTAAAAGTTTAGATATTTGTTATTTGAGTCAATCACACAAAAACGGCTGAACAGATTTGGATGACACATATAGTTATCAAGTTTATTACCTGAACTAAAATTAAAAAGGTACTTTTTATCATGTTCAAAGGTTCAAAGGGGGATGTTACAATAATTATTGCAGTGCTCTTTCATTATTTTCAACACACTTGCTCGTAAAGTGAGCCCTATACATCGCTTTTAGGGCCATAAACCGAGCTATAAAAAACACCGTGCATAAAAATATTATACGCTAATGCGTTATAGAATTATCCATAAAGTTAAGTACCTTACTGCAAGTTCTATGCGAGTAAACAGAGCATTCCCAATTTAACCGGGTAATACAGTTATTTTATTTAGTAATAACAAATAGGTTTTATGCCGCTGAAAATTCATATTATGCATTTTTGCAATAAATAAATGTGTAAGTCCTTAATTAAATCAAACAAATATTTATTATTCACTTCTCAAGCATGCGCTCACTACACATAAAATATTACACTTTTTAACGAATACTAGCGCGGTTTTATTGAATGTACTTTGGTATTTGGTTTACTTTTGGTTTTCCCGACGTTTCGGCACCTTTGCAGCTGCAGTCCCCCGTGACCACGGCAGCTGCAAAGGTGCCGAAACGTCGGGAAAACCAAAAATCAAACAAAATACCAACTAAATACCAAAGTACATTCAATAAAACCGCGCTAGTATCCGTTAAAAAGTGTTTTATTTCAAATATTTATTATTTTCAAATTATTCATAATTTCGTTATCTCGTATGGGAATTGCTTCCTTGGACCCTTATGTAACAATCTACTATTGTTTTACTGTGTTTTACCTCGTAAATGTGTTGAAAAACGTCGTACTCGTTTAAGCTGGTCTCATAATATACCAATATATCAAATACATCAAGTTCAGTAGATTATATTAATTAGTTCTTTAGTTTTCCCCATAATAACAGGGTTAGGTAATTGGGCTTTATTGAGTAATTTTATTTATTTATTTATTTTATTCTATGTTTAAGCATACCAACAGCAAAGCATATAAGAATAGGTGAAAACAAAACTTACACAAACAAAATAGGTGAAGTACCCTATAACCAAACTTAAATTTAGAGTAATAAAACTTAAAAATAAATTAAAAATTAAATTTAGAGAAAAAAAAATCATTTGGAGTAATAAAACTTTATTTGAATATAATCATGTTTCAATTGATTCAGGCAGGAAATGTATCCGCGGTCTTTACTTGTCAGTCGAAAGCTCTGACGGCTGAGCTAAAATGTTGTTATAGAGAAGACAACTGCAGGTGAAAAACCTCATAATATTAATAAATCATAAAAACAAAATTAGTTTTTCTACATTCTTCCGTATGAGAATTGAACCTGGGTCCCCAACCACTCGACCACGAAGGTCATTAACATTGTTACTTTGATTTTTTTCAATATCCAAGAGCATTTGGAAGGTATAACTAGTTTAATGAAAAATCCTCCGTTTTTTCAGACTGCTTCGAAAGACTATCGATCGGCGAACAACTACCGCGTGACGCCATCTACCGAAACGTGTCGGAACTAACGACTCGGGAGTGCGAGCAACTCTGCAAGCAAGACAAACAATGCCAGACCTACGACTATGGGTGCGTTGAATTTTGTTTTACTTTCAATAGATGGCATGCAGTGTAAGCGATGCGTGGGCTAGTAGCTATGGTGGTGAGGGTTTACTTACGTGGAAAGTGAATAAAAGATATTTTAGCTAATAATTCTTGTACTGATTTTCTTCAATTTTATACAAAGACAGTTAAGTGACAACGTGAAAACAAAAGCTAACTTATTTCTAATAAAAAGGTAAACCATAAATTATAGTGGTTGAGAAAAGAGGTTTGATTTGTAACATGCAGGTTGCTATTAAGTTGGAGTTATAGGTCACTAGATGTCATTACTTGGTAAAGCCTGCGCAAGCGCAGCTATTTAGAAAATGATACTATTATTTAGTTATTTATTTTTCACAAAAACATTTATTTATACAAGTCACAGTTGGGTATTCATAGTAAATTGTATCAGAGGAATATTATTGATTATTGAATGATAAATAAAATATACGGGATCTTTTACAAAGTTACGGTTAAGTTCCAGTTCCAGTTACTTACTTGACAAACAATTTTCATAGAAAGCTGTTCCGTTTGAAATCAAACCAAAAATTGGTATCTTGTGAATTTTTTAAACTGGGCCCTATCCTATGTGATGCCCGGGAGGATTGTCTGGAAATAAACGAAATAAGGAATGAGTAAGGGTTACCAGATGGTATCCAAAAGGAGGACATGTCCTCTTTTTCCATGTTTTGTCCTCCCGTCCTCCCTTACCTAAGTACTCCTTTTTGCTTTTTTCACTGATTAATACTTAGTGGAGCAAAGAGAGGAACAGATTAAGTGTGCATTCAGTTAAATTGTTAATTCTTACTCAATACAACTTCAAAAACATGACATGTGAAGATTTTCGTAATTATTTGTTGAAAAACCAAGAACTTGCAAAAATTGGCAGCTCAGCTAAATATGATTAAAATAAAGTAAAATAATACAAAAAAATCGTCCTCCTTTATTACATAAAACCCTCCTTTTTAGACCCATCTGCCTTCCTTTATCAAATTATCGTCTGACAACCCTAGATGAGGATGACGTTCTTCTGTTAATATTAGTTACTTAGAATTTTCAACTTTTCATTTCTAAATTTCAATTGTTTTATTTTAGAGTTGGAGCCAAAGGAAACGCGACTTGCAACCTCAGCAATGTAAGCGAAAAGGAGCTGAAAGAAAAAAACCTTCTTCACCGTCACCCCGACTACGACGTCTACGTCAGACGTTTCCAATGCGAGCAGTCAACCCCTACCCCTCTCCAGCCACAGTTCGATGACCCTGGTGAAGGCCCTGTCCACAGACCCGTCTTCAGACCTGATGAAGAAGATAGAAGGCCATTAGACGACTATTTGAGTGACTCACGCCCTTTTGAGTCCATCAGACCCGATCTGATCAAACCTATACCACCATACAGGCCGCCTTATCACAATCATATTGATAACGATCGTCCAGATGACTATAACAATCAAAAACCTATTTACGACTCTCCACCAAGCTACGGAGCTCACAAACCTCAAGATATCCCATTCAAACCTGAATCACCTCAAAAACCAAATAGACCGTATAAAGAACCGTACAAACCTGATCCTTATGACGAGCTGCACTTCCAAGAACCGTACAAGCCAAACAGACCTTTAAATCCTGGATTTTGGAGACCAGACCCGTATCATCCTCCACATTTAGACGATATACCAGATCTTTATGGACATAAACCTGTAAGACCACCTTTGTATGACCCATATGGCATAGAGAAGCCCGTATACCACTACTTCGTTAGACCGAATCGAAAACCTAAACCACAGTATGATCCAGGATATGATAGACCTATAGATTATCCTACGAAACCTAATCCTTATGGTGGAAATCCTACAAGACCTATAGGACCTCAAGATTACAGACCTACAAATTATCCATCTAAACCTAATTACAATTACAATAGTCAGTATGCCAGTAACTATGGCCAATCTAACTACCAAGATAATTCAATATACGTGGAAATTTATGACCCTCCAAGACCTTATAAGCCTCCGAAGAAACCCATTAACGATAGACCTAGTTATGGACAAGGAGGTTATGGTCAAAACTATGGTTATGGAGATCAAGAGTCTTTTGGTTATGGCAGCCATAACAGCCAAAGTTCTTTCGGTCAGTCACAAAGTTCGCATTATGGTCAGGGTACTAATACGGAAATTGACCATGGGTATGATAGACCTAGCACCAGTGGATATGGAAGCTCTTCCTTCGTTGGTAGTTCAGACACAGGTTATGGAAGTCAGTCTAGTGGATATGGCTCCCAAAAACCAAGTAATAAACCTTCTTACACAAATAACCAGGGTTCTTATGGTACTAATCAAGAATCATACGGAGGAAGTGCCAGTAGTGATACTTCTTATGGAAGCAGCCAGTCTTACGGAGGTAGCAAACCTTCTTACAGTAATAGCCAAAGTGACAAGCCAAGTTATGGCCCAAGCACACAGAAACCAAACGACTACACACAAAAACCTTCCAATAGTAACCAGGGATATGGTGGCTCCCATGGTTCTAACTACGGATCTTACGACAGCAACCAAGGCTATGGAAATAAGCCATCTTTTAATATAGAACATCATGATAGTCAATCTTACGGTGTAAGTCAAAGTAGCTATGAAATAAATAGACCTGGATATAGTGATAATAGGCCTGGATATAATCGCCCTTCTTATCAAATTGATAGGCCGTCTTATGACTACGACCGGCCTACATATGGTAACAAACCATATAATGATAAGCCTTCTTATGGAAATAAGCCTTCTTATGATAATGAGAGGCCAATTTATGGTAATGATAGGCCTTCTTATGGTAACAAACCAAGCAATGATAAGCCTGCTTACGATAATAGACCTTCATACAATAATGATAGACCAACGTATGATGATTATAGGCCTTCTTATGGAAGTAAACCAAGCAGTGACAAGCCTTCTTATGGAAATAATAAGCCTTTACATGACAATGAAAGGCCGAGCTATGGAAATGAGAGGCCAACTTATACTAGTAACAGACCTTCAGGCACCAATGATAGGCCATCATATGGAAATGATAGACCATCTCATGAAAATGATAAGCCTTACTTAGACCGGCCTTATGACAACAATAGGCCAGATCCGCCATCTTACAATCGTCCATCCGATACCCAAGACACAGGTTACGGTTCCCAAGCTAATAATGATGAGTATAAACAAAGACCTAATGAAACAGATAACAAAAGGCCTGATATTAGACCAGTGTTTGAGTATGAATTTGAGAAGCCTAGTAATGTACCTAGTTATATAGTTAGGCCTGGTGGTGAAGTGATTACTTCAAGACCTGTAACTGTAGGTGATTATGGAAAACCAGCTTATGGAAGAGATCCTGGGCACGAGGTTTCTTATAAAGGTCAGTGGGATTTTTCATATTCATTGTTTTAAAATTAGGTACTGGTTTGTGGTTAGGCTTATTTTGATGTTTGATATACTCGTTGAATATTCATCACAAAAGCATGAAATTTTGACAACTTTCAGTGTACCTGTTTTTTTTCTCGATAGCTGTTCGTGCTAAGGGTAATGTACCCTTAGCACGAACAGCTATCGAAAAAAATAACGCGCGTAAAATTACTCGATAGTGAATTATCTATGGAAATTTTAATTTCGCTATTCGGCGGTAGATGGCGTTGTACAAGTTTCCAATACAAAATTGCACTATCGAATGATTTTACGCGCGTTATTTTTCTCGATAGCTGTTCGTGCTAAGGGTACTGAACGTCTACTGTTGTAGGAACAAGCGTACGCAGCGACATCTACAATTAGCTTTGCGTTGCCAACCCCAATAGATATAGCGTTAAATTATTTAAAAAAACAAGTCTTCAAAGTTAAGAGTCTATAAAAACCAAAAACTTAATTCTAAATAGCCTTAGAATACATTTGTCTGTTAAAAACCTTCAAATCTGACTTATCAGTTAAAATTAACTATCACTGGGATTAACCTTAAATCCAACAATGAGCAATTTATTTAGTAATTAGTAATCTGTACGGAAGAAACTTAGTTGTAACACTAATTTGTTACTTGTAAGGAAGTCACCATTTAACTTTAGTGTTAATTCGCTATTTGAGACTTAAGTGGTTTTAAATAATCTTTGTCACTATATAACAGCCCATTTTAGGGATGTCGCAAGTGGGAAAAATATCGCTATATTGGTCCTTCAATATTACAAAAAATATCGAAACCCATTTCGATGTATATCGGGGAAAAATTCGGTATATCGATTTTTTTCAAAGATAAATTGACATTTTAAATTTCTAGTGTTTTAGTTTAACAATTATTCTGTCTACCTGCTTAAATTCAAAACCCTTATTATAAAAGAAGAGTAAGTTTACACATAGTTAAACCATTTGGTTACCTAGGAATATAAAGCTTGACTTGAGGCATCAAACGTAAGGAGTGATATTGCTTAACAATATTTTTGGTTAAATCGGGTGTAAACTTACTCTTTGCTTATTATTAAGGCCACTGTCATAAATTCTTATCCCAAATAAAAACTTCGAGTCATCGATATGCACATATTATTAATGTTGTTAAAATATGGAAACAATCAGTAAATATTGTTTTTTTTTCCAATACCGTTATTGACACAAAATTTATATCGAAATATCAAAATATTAAATATCGCCCAAAATATCGATATATCATCCAAAACTATCAAATGTATCGATATTTTTTCAGCGACCCTAGCCCATTATAGCCCACTGCAGGACCACAATATATCGGCGGGCTGATTATCTAAAAAGTAACTATTTAGCGACCGGTTTTCTTTGACATACATTGCTACTTTTCTTTGGTATGTTTTTTCTTACCCCAAAATGAAGTAGCAATGTATCACATTCATCTGTGAATTGAGACCGGTCGCTAGGTGGTTTCTAATTAGATAATCAGGGGGCGGGTCATTCTGAACCTGCCATCCAAATTTCAAGGATGTGTCCAGTCCATGAAACTAAACAACTTTCTCTAAGAAACGTGTCGAATTTCGCCACAAAATTTTGGTCATCCCATACTAAATTGATCGCGTGCCCTTCTTGATTTGTATGGATAGTCGATTTTTTTCTACATATTTGGCCCTGTGTTCCTTAGAGAAAGTTTTTCAGATTCATGGACTGAACATATCCTCAAAATTTGGATGGTGACTGCCTATATTCTGGGAGACGGTGATGTTAGGTTCGGTTTTAACGACGACGCTTTGAAATTCTTTGATTCTGACGCGTCAAAAAATTGAGTAAACTTAAAATTAATTAATATTTTTATGCGCAAACGAAATAATTCCAGGTAAGTATTAATAAATGAGTAAAAGGGGTCAACAGTCAAAGTTAAATGTGGTCATAAAAGTTTTACATGCCAACGTAAAATTTTGTGTGAATACACTACTGACATTATATGCGAGGAGACAGGGTAAAAAAAACAGCTTTTCATAAGCTGGTGTAATGGTGAGATGTCACAAAATTTATCCCGCTTGGTGGCGCTACTGCTGCTGGAAACCATTGATGGGCAATTACCCCCAATTTTCCCGTAATTTTAAATTATAATATCTAAAAATAGTTGATAGTATCAATAAACTACTATAGACGCTGGACAGTAAATTAATTAAAGATCGAATTGAAAAAAGAAAACCAAAATGTGTTGGAAGAAAAGTGGATATTTACGAAAATATGCTTCCGACATCTAAACATTATATACGAATGGCTGCCATTTTTCGAACCTACCTCGAATTGGATGAATTGATAATTTTTGCTATGCATTTAAACATTTTGTTATAACGAGTGTTAGGGTGGGTACCCACTTAGGTTCGCGAACCTCCGCGCTCCGCGAACCTGCACCGAAAATATCGTTTACCCTCTGCTGGAACAGGGCGCCGAGGTGTGTACGTGAGGGAACTCGTTTGCGAAGCTGGTTCGCACAGTCACACACTGTAGCCAAAGTAAAAATATTTGTTTTTGCTATGGATCACTGTTCTAGGTTCGCGGAGCGCGGAGGTTCGCGAACCTAAGTGAGTACCCACCCTTATGTAAAAGAAAAGTATTTTAAAATATCTGACTGATCTTTTGAATAGGTACCAGCTTAAAGGCCGAATACTGAAATCACATTAGTAAAAAAACGTAAACTCATGTGCTGAAAGGCTTGTCAGCTAAATAACTTTAAGGAAGCTGTCAGTTTCATAGATTTTCTGTCAGGTCTGTCAACTTTTTTTGTATTTAAGGTGGCCGTAATTTTAAGCGCTATCGCACACGGGAAACTTTTGTCTCCGCAACTTTTTGTCTCTCACGTGATTTGTATGAAAAGTTGCAGACGACCGTGCTGCTTCGTGTGCGCGCTTCCATATAAACCCGTGGACTTGATGTGAGAGACAAAACAGTTGCTGGGAGACTAAGTTGCCCGTGTGCGATAGCGCTAAGATTCTTTTGAGTTATTGGTCGGACTTTTTCCAACTTATAATGCACACAGTCCCCTAAACTATATAATCGGAAGGTCGATCCCCAGTCTCGTTCATTATAATGTTAATAATATTATCTGTTCATCTGTACAACAATGCGTCGTGTTAATTCGTGCACCGAGGTTGGTGACGTTCTCTCACCGTTTTTTAATAATGTTCATACATAAAATAATCATTTTAATTTGAGATTTTAGCATTCACAATGCTATTTTTATACAATACTTAATAATATACTCGCACCAGATCAATTCTCGGACAGAAATCGAACCCGCGGCCTTTGGAAAGCCGGTTCAATGCTATTACCGCTGAGCTACTTAGTCACTTCGATCGGTTCCCGTCCGATTCATCCATATTTATTAATAAAGGTCATTGGGCGTATTTGACCTGCTTGATGAAAGTTCGCGTACAGAAACCAAACCAGTTTCAAATTGTAGAATTCAATCCACTTTTCAAAATATGTATTATTTTTTATGTACCGATTGGCAGAAAAAAGTTATTTCACATTATGTGTGAGTATATACAGGGTCATTTTGAACTTACCATCCAAATTTAAAGGATGTGTCCAGTTCATGAAACTAAACAACTTTCTCTAAGAAACATATGTCAAATTTCGCCACAAAATTTTGATCATCCCATACTAAATTGATCACGTGATCTCTGATCTCTCTCTGATTTGTATGGAAAGTCGATTTTTATTTTACATATTTGACCATGTGTTCCTTGGAGAAAGTTGTTCAGTTTCATGGACTGAACACATCCTCAAAATTTGGATGGTATGTTCAAAATGACCCGATATAATTATGTTTAATGTTATTGAAGTTTTGTTAATAAAACAGAAGTTTTTACTTTCATCATTATGAAAATGTGTGGTACAAGCATTATAAATGTTTGTATTGTCTTTATTTACTTATTTTATTTTATTTATTATTGAAATGCTATGATATAATGATAAAAAATTAAAGATGTCCTGCAAAAATGCGACCCATACCACTGAGTAGCAGATATATTTATCTATATACCTAGCCCTATTTCGATTGTGTACGCTGTATTGGCACCGTGCACGCTTTTAGCGCCACCTAGCGTGTTGCAACTTTGTTGGCTCTGACCTGACCGTTTTGACGTTTTGATATGTAATGGCGGCATTGTGACAAAATATTAAAAAATACTATACATATTGTGTTATTAATGTAAATTTCAGAATTACTGTGATTTGGGTGGACAAAGTGTTGTGAAATCATTTTTAGTCATTTAAATTAAATATGGCAAGTAAGATCTATTCAAAAAGAGTGTTTTATTTTGGTTATATTAGGGTTTGTTTACTTCTTTTTTAGTTGTAGATTTTGTAAAACAAGAGGATAAAGCTACTTTAATAATTTTAATAAGTGATAATAAACATAAATAATTATTCCAGTATCGCTAATAATAAATTAAATATCGTTTTCAAACAGATTACAGAGCCTTCATTATTTCTACTTTTTGCCACCATGAGCGCTGCGATCGATTTTTATAACTTCGCACCCTCCCAATAGGCACCTCTATATTATTACACTGGACTGGCTGCTGTCAAACTGCACTTGTGCCTATTTGATTTCCGCCATTTTGGCGCTGTAGGACGTAGCGTGAGCATAGCGTGAGGGACATGGTACTAAAGTCTGAAGTCTGGAAAGACCATCACGGCAACCATTTTGGCGCTGTAGGACGTAGCATGAGCATAGCGTGAGGGACATGGTACTAAAGTCTGAAGTCTGGAGAGACCATCACGGCAACTAGTTCTTTAGACTCACGCTAGTGGCGTTTCAAATAGGCACAAGAACTTTGCTGTCAAATCTTACAGACAGCCAGTCCAGTTAATAAGAAAAAAAATTTTTCATGTTAGTGGCTGTAGGTCAAATGTTCGAACAAAATGCCCAATGACTTTTTATTTATCATATACAAAGATAGCATTGTGAATGTGAAAAAATAAATATTTACTGTACTAACTCGAACCTCAAATAAAACGAACGGAAAATATCAATGAAAATGGTTTAGCGTACTCAAAAAAATGTCTTAGCTTCTTTGTGTTCACTATTAATTTTATATTATACTCAAAAAATATCCTTTAATATTAATCAAAACGTAATAACTATCTAGGTAAGTATGCTTTTCATTGTTTAATAAAATATTAAATACACATAAGCAATTTTTTCTAAACATTATAATTTATTTATTTATATTATAACGATGTATATTTTGATGTTGAATTTAACCTTCTAAAGTCATATCATTATCCCTATTTATATTTTTATAAAAACCTAAAATATACCATTATGGCGCATATGTCATTATACAGAAACAAAAAAGCTATTAAATTATATAGCCTTCGTTTGACCGTGGGCGGGTCGGCCATCACGGTCGCTGGACAAAATCCTATGGCATAACATTTGCATAGACCAATTGGTAAAATTATGTTAAGTTTTAGCTGCCTCTGTAGTCTAGTGGTTTGCCCACACGTAAGACGCAGTGGTCCCGGGTTCGATTTCCAGGGGGGTACTTGTACTTGGTCTGGTTGATGGTAGGGCTTATTAGTCTGCCTGACTAGCTACCACCATCTTACCTAAGTCAGACGCCATAAGAACAATTTAAAAATTGTTGTGTTCCGGCAGTTAGAGGTGAGATAGCTAGTTCCTCAGTGATGAGGATTCCGGGTGTAGTGCACTTCCACCTTGGGCCTTATCGTCACCTATCATCAGGTGAGGTGAAGGCCATGTACTATCCCGTTGTGCATAAAAAAAGTTAAATAATCGCAAGTTAATTTGCTATGGGTTACAATGGCGATCGTTACTGTAGAAACTACTGAGCTCGAAACAAACGGGTAGATTAGTTACTTGGACTAGCTTTGAGGGCGCGAAAACAGCACTGGGTTGGGTTGAAACTAGTGTCTACAAGGGCCCAGTAGCAAGTCAGCATTGGAGTGGGTTACTGTTCTGCCAGTTACTGACTCCGTATTATTAGTATAACCTTGAACAAAAGGCTCCCGTACCTATTAAACTCATTGCCCAACGAAATAGTTACTTTAAAAAAGAAAAACGTACTTATTTAAAACACACTTAAAGAAATATCTAATAAATTATCTTTAAACTATTGTTACTAGATGTAAAAAATAATACCGAACTAAACAAATGCACTCCTTTAAGGTGGTACCCTGAGCGAAAGTGGCGCCGCGGTGAATTTTATTTAATATTATAATTCTAATACACAATTTTAATAATGTTTATCGTCGAGATTTTAGGGCCCACAGTCTAGTATTTTTAGACGGTATCGTTACATTCCCTAGTAGTCACTGCTAGAAGTAGATAGAAAAACTGCTAAAAGTGGCCGTTTTTGACACATTTGCTATCTACTTCTACGAATGACTGTGAGGGCATGCAGTGATACCATCGAAAAATACTAGACCATGGGCCCTAAAATCTCCACGATAAACATTATTAAAATATTTTTCTATTAATAACATATTAAATAAAAACCTCTGAGGGCGCCACTTTCGGTCATACAACCGCCTTAAGTTAACTTATAGAAAGCTAATTTTACTTACACATTGCCTGCAAGCTCATTGCGAGACTTATATTTAAATAATGTCAATGTAATTGTTCCTAATAATAATAAATAAAATATTAAAATATTAACCAGGCATTAAGCGACTTTCGCAAGAGTCGATAATAGGTGACCAAAAATGTATTATCTCACACTCCTTTGTGCTTAGGTATTTACGTAAAGCATGCATTTACAGTCGTTAACACCCTCTAATCCACATTGGGCCCGCGTGGTAGGTTATGGCCCAAGCTCCTTATCCACTAATAAGGAATAGCTGATTTGCAAGGGACCATAATCTTGCTATTAGATAAAAATAAGAACTAACTTATACATAACAGTCGGTAGGTATCCTAAACCTCCTAAGATTCGAAAAGTCGTTATAATAGTAAAAAAATCGGCCAAGTGCGTGTCGGGCCATGCGCCGTAGGGTTCCGTAGTTACCTTATACCATACCATATTTAATACCACCTATAATTTTTCGTCTGTAAAAATAACTTTGTTTTTCACAGTGTTGGTATGAATGACAAAGTTATATTTGCGGTTTTGGAAAATGTGCTATATCTCTAAAACTAATTACTATATCTCGTTCAAACCAATTTTGGTTGAAAGTGTATATTAAGATCTACAGCATATATTTTTTTTAGATTTTTCACTTTCTTATTTCAAAAGTTAAAGGGGGGGGACACACATTTTACCACTTTGGCGGTGAATATCTTTCAAACGGTTGACTTTGAGAAAAAGTTGTCTTAAAAACGTTAATGTCATTTTTAAAGACCTATCTATAGACACCCAACACGTGTTGGTTTGAAGAAAAATTTTTTTTTCAGTTTTAGTTCCATGTATGGGGAGCCCCCCCTTAATCTTTTATTTTTCTTATTTTTGTATTAAATTCGTTAAGCGGTTAACAGAATACATCTACCTACCAAGTTTCAACTGTGTAGTCTTAATACTTTCGGAATAAAGTGGCTGTGACATACGGACAGACAGACAGACAGACAGACAGACAGACATGACGAATCTATAAGGGTTCCGTTTTTTGCCAATTAGGCTACGGAACCCTAAAAACCGGCCAAGTTTGAGTCAGACTCGCGCACGAAGGGTTCCGTACCAAAAATCACGTTTGTTGTATTGGAGCCCCTCTTAAATATTTATTTTATTCTGTTGTTAGTATTTGTTATTATAGCGGCAACAGAAATACATTATCTGTGAAAATTTCAACTGTCTACCTGTTGTTGTTATTAATATAAAGCAAAAAACGGCAAAAAAAAATCGCGTTTGTTGTATGGGAGCCCCCGTTAAATATTTATTTTATTCTGTTTTTAGTATTTGTTGTTATAGCGGCAACAGAAATACATTATCTGTAAAAATTTCAACTTTCTAGCTATCACGGTTCATGAGATACAGCCTGGTGACAGACAGACAGACGGACAGCGAAGTCTTAGTAATAGGGTCCCATTTTTACCCTTTGGGTACGGAACCCTAAAAAGTTCATTAATAGTGTTTCATATCAATAAGATATCCTGAATAATAAGTGATATCTTTTTTATGCACTACGGGATAATGCTTGGCCTTCATCTCACCTGACGTTAAGTGACGATAAGGCCGAAGGTGGAAGCGCACTACACCCGGAATCCTCATCACTGAGGAACTGACTATCTTACCTCTAACTGCCGGAACACAACAATTTCAAATTGTTGTTATGGCGTCAGACTGTAAGATGGTGGTAGCTAGCCAGGCGGACTTGAAATAAGCCCTACCACCAACCAAACCGAGTACAAATTGTACCCCTCCTGGGAATCGAACCAAGGACCCCTGCGTCTTACACGGGTGGGCCAACCTCTACACCACAGAGGAGGTTAAAAAGTTAATACATATAATTATTTATATAATTTAATACATAATAAATCAGGTAAAATAACAATATTTTTGGATTAAAAAGTTTTGTTTCTAACATTCTAGTCGATTCTAACAAGTCTTTGAATTTTTTTTAAATAAAATCTTTGTAAAATCCTCTAAAACACAATGGGGAAGGTCGCGCCTATGATATAACTTTAACAATAAGTTTCGTACACAATGATTCCAAGATGGTTGATATCTGATTGCTATCGCAAATAGTTGGTCCAAGTGATAAGCGTTTTTTGCCTCCCTAGCCAAAGTAAATTTGCAAATCCTCGTTATCACTTCGCTTTCGAAACATGTGGTCTGTGGTTCAACAACCGCCTCTGTGGTCTAGTGGTTAACCCACTCGTGTAAGACGCAGGGTCCCGGATTCGATTCCCTTAGGGGGGTACAATTTGTACTTAGTTTGGTTGATGGTAGGGCTTATTTCAAGTCCGCCTGGCTAGCTACCACTAAGTCTGACGCCATAACAACAATTTTAAATTTGTTGTGTTCCGGCAGTTAGAAGTAAGATAGGCAGTTCCTCAGTGATGAGGATTCTGGGAGTAGTGCGCTTCTACCTTCAGCCTTATCGTCACTTAACATCAGGTGAAATGAGGCCAAGCACTTTCCTGTTGTTCATAAAAAAAGGAAGGTGTTTGACGTTTTAAAAATCGATTGTAAACGTAAACTAGTCAATCTCATACATCTTTAATATAATATTAAAGTGAAGCGATAACGAAGATTTGTAACATCGTCTGAGCAGCTAATTGTACCACGTGTGTACCACCATCTTATCTAAAACTGACGCCATGCCACTTAGTGCATTTGAATGCTCTAAGCCATGCCATAACCATTTTAATACTGTTTTCTTTCCGGAATTGTATTCGTATAGTTCTATCGTTTATTTCTACTAGTATAACTAAACGCACAAGAAAGATTTTTTAGTTCTACTAATTTTCGGTACAAAATTCAATAGAAATTAAAACGAAAAAAAAGTATTTTTAATTTTGCTAATTTCTGTACGAAATCCGGCAGTTACCGGAGTAAGATAGCAAATTCCTCAGTGGTTGAGGATTCCGAGTGTAATGCACTTCGGCCTTATCGTCACATAACATTAGGTGAGATTAAGGCCAATCACTGACCATAAAAGGAAATATAACAAAGGCAGATAACAAGCAAATCGGTTTCATTTCATCACTTATACCATAACCCCAAAAAATACTATACAGGGAACAGTAGGCCCGAGCCAAATTGCTTAGACCTTCCATTATGTACCATTATTGGTTGAAACAAGATAAAATAGTGGTAGCTAGTAATAGTAGGTACCATTCATGTTGCCATGTTGTAAAACTACGATAATACTTTAAAATTCATGCATTTTTTTGTTTTAAGATCGGTACAAGTTATGGAATTCAGTAGATTTTTCTTTCGCTTTTTATTTTTGTATATGTTTTGTTTTTATTATCTTCTTACTTAAGTTAAATTGAATTGACTAAAGTATTTTGTATTTAAGGAGCTCGGTGGCGCAGTGGTTTAGCTCCTGGCCCAGCGATTGCGGAGGTTAAGCAACTTTCGCAAGGGTCAGTCATGGGATGGGTGACCAAAAATTTATTATCTCCAGTTCCTCCACGCTTCGGAAGGCACGTTAAGCCGTTGGTCCCGGCTGCATTTGCATTCGTTAACACCTACCAATCCGCATTGGGCCCGCGTGGTGGGTTATGGCCCGTCCTCCTTATCCACCTATAAGGAAGTCCTGTGCCCCAGCAGTAGGGACATTAAAATGGTTGATGGACATTTGTTTTTTCATTATTAAAAAATAACTTGGAAGTTTGCATGACAGCTTGAGTTTCTTGAAATGGTATATTGTATATTTTTAAATTGTCATCAAATGTTATTTATTTCCCCTATCCTTCGCTGGAAAATTAACCTTTTTACCTTGAAGACACCCAAGGTCTGCCATAGTGTATATTTTTTAATGTAAAAAAAAACACATTAGGTTTTGCAGATCACAGTCGAAGGCGGAAAAATGCAATTTGTATAAACACACGGAAGAATTAAGATGTACTATTGTTGAGTATGTTTTTTGTATTGTTTTACAAAATCTGTGAATTTGGATTGGCTTCAAAAGTTAGAATAATATTTAATTGATGACGTATAATTCATTAAGTTTGGTCTATACTCTATAACTATTATCTACTTGTATTTTAAGAATTTGCTTTTGTAAACACACGTACTCACATAAGCTCATGCTTTTTCTCATTATTAGGGATCATAAAAAAAATATGTAAAAATAACAATTAATTAAGAAAAATGCAAATGAAACTGTTAAATCACTTTTAACATCTTGACATTTTAATCTAAAAAAAAATGTTAAACGTTAAAAGATCTAAAGACTAAGGTTAATGTAAAAAAAGTATATTCTTTCAAACAATAAAAGAGTCATCTAAATCGGTTCATCAACAAAAAAGTTATGGTTGAACATCCGTCTAAATTCATAAAAAAGTGGTAAAGAAAACGACAGTGATTTAATTTTCAAGATTTCCAGATAACTACTGAACCGATTTGAAAAATTCAAACAATGGGACCAATTTGGGAACAAGCCTGATTTTATAACGTGAATTGAATCATGTCGTTGATTTGAGCCATCTTCGGATACTCGGTGTATAAGAAATAGACACGACGAATAGATAACCTCATCCTTTTCAATTTTTTAAATCGATTACAAAAACAAAAATTATATGGGTTACCTACCAATTTTTGCAGTGAACGCATCGCATTAATCATTTTGGGTTTTTCAAAGGTCAAAGGTGACTTCATTCCAAATTTTCCTAGTAGTAAATCTTAACCAGCTCAGCCTTGGTTCTGGCTTTACAATGCACGGAACATTAGTACGAGAGCTTCCTTTATTGTGCTTTGGCGCGAAATCTTCACTTGTTACAATTAACTCATACCTATTTGAAATTATTTGATGTGTCATATATGGAATGCATAAGTAATTATTGCTCCGTAGAAATCATTACATACTAACGAATTCTCCAATGTCAAAGTCAAAATGTCTTGATTCAAATAAACAATTAAATCACTTTTGAATCTATATTTTCCTACTACCTGTTCCAGATTTTATTGACAAGAAGAACGGGCGCAAGAAATTTATTAACTTTAACAGAATTAATTTTTAGCATTAAAATAAGCATCGAAAACTTTATACCTATCTTTGTCTATAGAACCAACTTAATTAGAGAAAAAAAATAATCAGCTGTTCCATACATTTTGGTTGAGTAGATATTGACGTTTTCTATGGAACAGCTGATTATTTTTTCTCTCTGAATAAGTTGGTCAAATAGATAAAATTGTTCACTTTGACCGTCTAATTCATTCAAGTCTAAGCCACACCACAATATTTGTCGACTTTTCAAAAAACCACCCTGTAATTATTAACACTTATTTAGATATATGGCGGAGTAAAATAGTACCAATTATTCACCCTTAGGGACGTTGAAATGAGCTGATGGCTTAGAAGCAATTCATCTTACACCCCTGTAGATCAGAAATGGGCAGCGTTTTTTTTATCAGAAAACCATTTCTATCTTTCCAATCAATAAATTTCTCATAAGATTTTACGTATTGTACTCGAGATTGGGTAAAAGATTTTATATAACATTGTCGGCTTCATTTAGAATGTTTTCCGGAGTTAATCTGACGCTAGATGATTCCATTTTAATTCGAAGCCGAAGCACTCAAAATCAGATAGTATCACACTTTATCGTTTCCAAAAATATTGTCAAGCAAACTTAACAAAGTTCCCGCCAAATCACTTTTTTAAATTTCTTTCATTTTTAAATCAGAGTTAGCAGCAATCATTTTTTAAATTTGGAACAAGTAGGATAGAAACGAATAATACGTACGTAAAAAAAAGTATTGATATCGGCTGGCTGGATAGAGCTAATCCATTGAGATTGGCACCTTTTGGTGCGATTAAAAAAAACTGTGCATAAGTGAAATTTCATACATTTTTATTGCTCTAGACTAGAGCATTAAAGACTCGCTTTGTACTGAGTTTTTAGTGTGATTGTGATGAAATCAAAGCAAAGTTGGAAGAAAAAATATTTTTTCATCCTATCTATTCGAAAAGGATGACTTGGTTCGCCTTTAAGTGCACCCAAAGGTGGTGTTTTCTACAAGAAACTTTCAGCGGTTGTTTAGCGGGCAGTAATGAGTTTTTAATCCTCTTTATAAGTGCGCTACAATTATCTTAGCCGCGCACTTTTTGAATTTGGAAGCGCCAAAGAAATCGAACGCAAATGTTGTTTGAATAAAGAATGGCTGGTACGACGGCCCATAGTCGAGCCGCCGGCCGGCTGAATAAAAAAAAAAGAAATAAAAAAACCGGCCAAGTGCGGGTCGGACTCGCGCACGAAGGATTCTGTACCAAAAAACGGCAAAAAAAATACGTTTGTTGTATGGGAGCCCCCCTTAAATATTACTTTTATTCTGTTTTTAGTATTTGTTGTTATAGCGGCAACAGAAATACATCATCTGTGAAAATTTCAACTTTCTAGCTATCACGGTTCATGAGATACAGCCTGGTGACAGACAGACAGACAGACAAACAGACCGACGGACAGCGGAGTCTTAGTAATAGGGTCCCGATTTTACCCTTTGGGTACGGAACCCTAATTAAAAACGCACGAAAACTAGAGCCCGAATTTTCGTCAATTTTCGCGGATTGTTGGAAATTCGTGGTTTTCTTTTGAAAAATGAGTTTTTTAAGTGACAGTGAAAGTATAATATGAGACGCCTTTTTTATATTGAAAAGTAGAGTGATGAAAAGTAGAGTGTATCACTCGGGCGCAAAATATATTTTTGGCTCGGGCGACATACTTTGAATCCCTGGCTACGTTAAGGATTCTACTGAAAAATCGCCCTCGCCGCAAAAATATTATTTTGCTCCCTTATGATACAATCCACTATTTTATGCACAACGGGATAGTTATTGATCTCACCTGATTTTAAGTGACGATAAGGCCGAAGCGAAGGTGGTAGCGCACTACACCCGGAATCCTCACCACTGAGGAACTGGCTATCTTACCTCTAACTGCCGGAACACAACAATTATTAAATTGTTGTTATGTAGTCAGACTTAGGTAAGATGGTGGTAGCAAGTCAGGCGGCTTTAAATAAGCCCTACCACCAACTAATATCCTACATAAAAGTTCGCGTGAGAAAGGGACATACAGACCGCACAACATCACAAATTGCGAAATAATTTATATAATTCGTAAAATATATCTACATCTTTAAAAAAATCACGACTACAATAATAAGTTTTCAAGCCCCGATCACACGCGCTCTGCACACACTCAACGAAATTTCCCAAAGTATTGATATTTTCTCGTGCTCTTTGAGTGAATTCGCCAAAGTGTCATTATATATTATATGTTATAAGCTGTAGGGACCACTGTATCGAATTGGGATATGTCCTGTCATGATATTGTGTTTGTGTTAATAAATAAATAAAATAAATAAGGTAGGAACTAAAATAAATGTGTTGAAGAATTAACTCTGTAATATGCCATTTTGGAAATAAATAGATTTTAGTCTAAAATTATTCGCAACTTCGTGATTTTTTATCGAACAAATATTAGGTTTTCTGCTTAAACTAGACAATCGACCGTAGGTATATAATATTTATAATAAGTTTTTTAGGGAAATTACATTTTACTACCGTAAAAATCAAATCTAAGTTTGACGATTTGCTTTATACTCCCTCTGCTAAAAAAACATATCACATTCAAATAACAATTTTATAAACAGTTCCGTCCAACATTTTTTCATGCAAAGTGAGACATCAAAACTCATACATCACGTCATACATTAAAATGACTTGCATAATTACACGTAGTACGGTGTAATAAGTACATTATAATTCTCGTGTGATCAACAATTGTCGGATATATTAGGTTTTTGCTTCAAACAAATACTTTTTGAAAGACAATAGGCGCGGTGCCAAACTTATCTGGCTTAATCAACTGCACGTTGGATTAGGGTGGATAAGACCTCTACAACACATATATTTTTTATTTTAGATCATCGTGCAAATATTTGAACATTTAAACACATTCAAGTTTTTAAAAGTGCACTAAAGTACGAGTAAATAAACACGTTTTGACTTATTTCATTAAAATCTGGAGGAAGCTCTTAATTGGCTTTTAAATGTTTAACTCTGCATGTAATTTTGCAAATCATTGAAAAAAACATTCAGTGACGTATGAATTTGACGTGACCTAATTTCACGTTTGTGCGGATCTTAATGATTTTTAGAAGTATACGATGTAGGATTTCATTTAAATGTTCTTTATTACTGAATTTACTGATAATGTTTAGTAAAACAATTTTTATCGCTAATAAACTGTTTTTTATTCAATAATTTATTTTGAGAATATGTGAAATTAATGACTGGTGATTTTCATAATAAATTGTTTTATTCTTTTTCCTTTTATGAAAAACTAAAGATGTCACTTCATCCATATAAAAAAAATTCACGTTTTTTAGTAGCATAATTGTGTGCTACTAAAAAAAAACCGGTCAAGAGCGAGTCGGACTCGCGCACCGAGTGTTCCGTACAATCATAAATATATTTGGATATGTTATTTTAGGACAGTCTTTAAAAAAGTAGGATAAACGGCAGACAGGTGGAAGGGCGAACAGGCGGACAGTTAATTTACAAATGCTGCTTATGGTGACTGAAAAACGTTTCAGCCACTCCACATTGCAAAATGTTTATATTACTAGTCCATCAGCCATTTTAATGTCCCCACTGCTGGGGCACAGGCCTTCCTTATGGGTGGATAAGGAGGACGGGCCATAACCCACCACGCGGGCCCAATGCGGATTGGTGGGTGTTAACGACTGCAAATGCAGCTGGGACCAACGGCTTAACGTGCCTTCCGAAGCACGGAGGAGCTCGAGATAATAAATTTTTGGTCACCCATCCCATGACCGAACCTTGCGAACGTTGCTTAACGTCCGCAATCGCTGGTCCAGGCGCTAAACCACTGCGCCACCGAGCTCCTCGTTATTATTATATTACTATATAGTAATATATATAATTACTTAGTAAAGTATGAACTTATTCTTCGTTTATTCGTACGGCAAATAGTAGGTAATTATATTTGAACCAGCCACCAATTTATTATTGTAGTGTTAGGTTGCGCCATCTCTTGACCCATAGTGGAACTACTTTTTGCCCTTAGGTTAGCATGCTTAGGACAGCGCCATCTGTTGACTGGTAGTGAAACTAAAAAAAATTGTTTGTTTTTTGAATTTCTAAAAAAGTGTGTTATATTGAGACATCGTTTTATTTTTCCTGTAATCTTTACATAAACTACTATCACATAGAATTATTTCAGATTTTTCTCTTTGCAAACTTCGGAGATAAGGGGGGGGGAACGGTATTTTTTTTTACATTTTTCATCATAAGTCGAAAACTATGCGGCCTAAGAAAAAATAAAAAAAATGTTTTAAAATGTGCAAACAGCGCTCTTTCATATGATACCCCACATGCCCTAATCACCTCACTTAAGATTTTTAAGACCCCTTTTCAGTCCCTGTTGTAAAAAAAATATTAATTTTATTATTTCTTTCTTATTTGCAAAATAGTTGGGCAAATGTCATCTAAAACTATTCCAAATTTCAAGTTGATACCATTAGTAGTTCTCGAGATATTTAGCTGTGACAGACAGACAGACAGACAGACAGACAGACAGACAGACAGACTGAGTCACACCATAAGGGTTCCTTTTTTACCATTTTGGTACGGAACCCTAAAAACGAACGAAATACAGTAACATTTATTATATTTTAATAAATATTTATAGTTTTTCGGTAAAATCTATTTTACTATAATCCAAATTTTTATGTAGTCATTTGACTTATACTTAAAGCACGATTTCGATGCAGATTTACCATCTGCACTCTGCAATATGGATGTATCTAAATCAAAATAGTCATGTTCATAATATTCTTTCGTCAGTTTTCCATTCACATATAAGCTTACGTCAGACAATGCTACTATTCAGTCTTTCTACATAACGCGTAGTGACCTCACTGACCCATAAATACAACATAAACACAATCTGAAATATTTAACACCATAAAAACTTACTTAAAATGCAATAAAAACTCCTTCAAAATGCCTTTTCTGAAACAAATACAACCTCTATCCTGTCATATCCTAAAAAAGTTATTTTAAAAACTTTTTGAATTTCGAACTGTCCGCGTTGAAGATTAAAAAGTTGCGTTTTATTTTTTAATTTCTTTTTAAACCAAGGAAGTGTGAAATGAATACAAAAAGTTGTGTGCAAATTACAGTGTGTAAATAATGCATGAAAAGTGCAGTGAAAATGAAAGTGCTTTTGACAGTATTATTGGTTTGTTTGTATGTGCATATTGCATTTGGATCTCGGGTTATACTTGTGGAGAATGCACCAAGTAAGTTTTTTCTTAAATTAACACTTAGATTAAAAGAAGATAAGGTAGTGCATCTTTTGTTTTCATTTTAAAATGAGAACTTTGAAATAATCTGCCAAGTAACTTAATTGAAACTTAACAGGAACCTTTGAAAGTGACCCATTATTTACTTTAGAATGCAGATAGGTATCTAGTCGTTTTATTAAAGTGGCACCCTGAGCGAAAGTGGCGGCGCGGTTAGTTTTATTTAATATTATAATTCTAATACACAATTTTAATAATGTTTTACGTGGAATTTTTGGACCCATGGTCTAGTATTTTTAGACGGTATCAATACATTCCCTCGCAGTTACTGCTAGAAGTAGATAGCAAAACTGCTAAAAAAACTTTTTAACAAAAAAGAAAAACCTCCTTCAAAAAACCTGAAACAAAAACAGCTTCAAAATTAAATACCTCTAAAAAAGCGAGAAATAATATTCAAATCATTAGTTAAGCATAACATTATTAATAAAACACGTCTATTGAAGTCGGGTGGGGCTGGAAGACAACTTTTTTATATTTCTTAAAGCCCCACCCGACTTCATTAGACGTGTTTTATTAATAATGTTATGCGTAACTAATGATTTGAATATTATTTCTCGCTTTTTAGAGGTATTTAATTTTGAAGCTGTTTTTGTTTCAGGTTTTTTGAAGTTTCTCGCTTTTTTAGAGGTATTTAATTTTGAAGCTGTTTTTGTTTCAGGTTTTTTGAAGGAGGTTTTTCTTTTTTGTTAAAAAGTTTTTTATTTTCAACTTTTTAGTGGTAGGTATGTAAGCATGTAAATAATAGGTCTTTACCTATGAAATTTCCGATTTGTATGGAGATTTTTCAAGAAGTTGCATTTTTCATAATAGCAATTTTCTTTGTTCATTTAACAACCATGAACACTCATGTAACAAAACTTTTATGTACTAATGTTTGAACACTATGCTAACTTATTTCCATTTAAGATAAGCGAAAAAATAAGTTTTGGTTAAGTTACAACCCTTCGGTCACCCTTTTTTTGCTCACAAAAAAAGAGTCACTTTCAAGATATTTTTTTTAATGTCACGAAAGCTAAAATATGGACTTTATTTTAACTGATAGTTAACTATCATGATCATAATTCGATGTAATATTCACGATTTTGTTAAAATTTTAAATTATAGAAGTTATTATTTTCTCTGTATGTGACAAAATATCGGCAATTTCATAGGTAAAGACCTAATATTTTTTAACTGTATAAAATATTTTCAATGGAAAAATGCCCACAATTCAATTTCCAAATTTACGCTGTTTGTTATTGAGGAGTTCCGTTGTGTCTTTGTAGTCCAAGTCTAGTCCGTCGTCCGTAGCAACGTTGCATCGCAGACCATGGTTTGGTTTGTTTTGGATTGTCATAAACTACCAAAATCCAAATCACTTTACTTATACTATTTGAATATCAGGAGTTCCCTTGTGTATTTTCGAAGTTCAAGGTCCAATATCGATGAAATTAAAATGTGACCACTCTTGAAGTATACCCTTTCAAACAAAAGGAGAATCATCTAAATCGGTACATAAACAAAGATGTTATGTTCGAAAATCCGTGAAAACACGTGTGATGGCAAGCTAAATAATTGCTATTTTTCAGGATTATGAAAAAACTACTGTATTTTTTTTATGGGACCACACACGAATTTTGTTCTTTGAGATAAAAAAAGAATTGTATAAATCGGATAACAACTGACGAAGTTATGGTAAAACATACATAAAAAAAATACCGTCGACTTGAGAACCTCCTCCTTTTTTGAAGTCGGTTAAAAAGTGGCCGTTATTGACACTTTTGCTATCAACTTCTTTCTGCGAATGACTACGAGGGCATGTAGTGATACCTTCTAAAAATACTAGACCATAGGCCCTGAAAACTCCACGTAAAACATTATTAAATTATTTTTCTATTAATAACTTGTTGGATAAAAACCTCTGAGGGCGCTACTTTCGGTCATACAACCGCCTTAACTTGAATAGGAACAATAATTAGCGCTCTTATAGAAAAACTCGCTAAATACATAATAATTTTATCAAAAATCCAAACTATAATATTGAAACTAAGGTAATTACGAAGTGTTGTTTATTTCAAAATTATATACAAATCACGTTCAGTCAGTCTAATTAATTATTTTATTTAAGATAATAATGACTTGAATTATACAGAAAAATAAACTTTCAAGTATTATCTATCACATCGAAATGTTATATAATTGTGTCAATAAATTCTCTACGATATAATCCACAGATCAATGTAGTTTTTTCAGTTATATAAATAATAATATTAGCCTTTATTTCTCACCATTAACCTCAAGCGGTCGCGCGGCGTCGAATCGACCGCACTCAGTATATTTTCGTTCATAACATCGTTATATCTTGTTGTATGCATTTCCCATTTCTAGTAGCCTGTCATTGCATCACTGTGCACGAAATAAACAGATGACCTCCCTTCCCCTTGCCCTCCAAAGAGGATAAATCGCATTTGTTTAAGTCGTGGCGCAGACGTCAAAAACAAGCCACGTGCCTGTCATAGAAAAGATTACGCGAGACCCTCAATAAAAGATATTTTTGGTAATAGTCAATGTTTTATTAGAGTTTCTTTTTTATAAAAAAATATTCGTTGAGAGCAAATAAAGTTGTAATACGAGAATTGGAAATGAAAGAATGTTTTTAAAGAAGAGACGATGGTGAACCCTCTAATCCAAGAAAACTAATTCGAAACATAAGTGACCATAAATATTTATTTTCTGAGTTTAACTTTCTTTTTTGGCACAAATTGTATTCTAACATAGTGATAATGTTTGTGTACACAAAGAAATTAATTATTATTTTAATATTTGGTGTTTTAAATCCTCGAAATATCCCATAGGTCTTTTAGGTTACATGCGACCGCTTTCGTTACAAATGACCGCACGCCCGCTTGAAGGTTAATACTTAAAAGTTACATAGTGAATTAGTATGGAATACAAGAGTTTATTATTTAGTGCCAATCTCTGAGGAAAATAATATTTGTTCTAACAAAAGACATCGACGCGTGACAAAAACAAACGCAGGTATATAATTAATTTTGTTAGGAAATCATGTTTTTCATACACCAATCCGCATTGGGCCCGCGTAATCGTAACAACTACCTTAGTGGTCTAGTGGTTCGCCCACCCGTGTAAGAAGCAGGGGTCCCGGGTTCCCAGGGGTGCAGAGTGTACTCGGTTTGGTTGGTGGTAGGGCTTATTTCAAGTCCGCCTGGGTAGCTAGCAGCATCTTTCCTAAGTCTGACGCCATAACAACAATTTAAAATTTGTTGTGTTCCGGCAGTTTGTGGTAAGATAGCCAGTTCTTCAGTGACGAGAATTCCGGGTGTAGTGCGCTTCCACCTTTTACATAACCGTCACTTAACACCAGGTGAGGTGAAGGCCAAGCACTATCCCGTTATGGGTAAAATAAAACCGGTGAAGAGCGAGTCGGACTCGCGCATCGAGGGTTCCGTACCATCATAATTGTACCATAAACCCACACCGCAGAGTAGAATAATAAAATTAGTATTGCAGCTTTAGGTCAGCGCCATCTCTTGACCGATAGTGGAACAAATGTTAACTTTTTTAGAAATTTGATAATTTCTAAAAAAGTGTGCTATATTGAGACATCGTTTTATTTTTTATGTAAACTTTATATAAACTGCTATCACATAGAATTATTTCAGATTTTTCTCTTTGTATACTTCGGAGATAAGGGGGGGCAACGGTCTTTTTTTTACATTTTTCATCACAAGTCGAAAGCTATGTGGCCTAAAACAAAAAGAAAAAATGATTGAAAACGTGCAAACGGCGCTCTTTCTCTTTCATATGATACCCCACATGCCCTAGTAGCCCCACTTAAAATTTTTCAGTCCCTGTTGTAAAAAAGATATTTATTTTTTTATTTATTTCTTATTTGCAAAATAGTAGGGCAAATGTCATCCTAAACTATTCCAAATTTTAAGTTGTTACCATTAGTAGTTCTCGAGATATCCAGCTATGACAGACAGACAGACAGACTGAGTCACACCATAAGGGTTCCTTTTTTACCATTTTGGTACAGAACCCTAAAAATTAATTAGCTCATCCTCTTAATCCAACCATAAGGAAGGCCTGTGTCCCAACAATGGGCTGAAGTGCAGCTAGCCGCATTCGAAAAAAAAAATCTATAGTAATTGCGATAAAATCGTTCAGTCTTTCGAATAATAATTTAATAACACTGAACAAATTTAATAACATTCAACATATTATACATTCAAATAATACCATATTCAAAGTATCATTATTAGGTATGACAATGTATTATGTATTTAAATCTTAGAATATTTTCTTTGTACTAACAAAAGACATCAACGCGTGTAAGAATAATTTCTTACGTTTATTTTTGTCACACGTTAAAAATAAAGTGTTCTAAATAAATATAAATGATATGAAAATAAATCGCAAAATGTTTCAAAAAATCAATTTAGTGCTAAAAGCAGTAAATAGTGGACACAGCTTAAAGTATTACTTTTAGCAAGCAATTTATTTTCTTTCGTCCTATAATCCGTATTTCGTCCGTAGTTTTTTTTTTATAAACAACGGCATAGTGCTTGGCCTTCATCTCACCTGATGTTAAATGACGATAAGGCCGAAGGTGGAAGCGCACTACACCCGGAATACTGGCTATCTTACCTCTAACTGCCGGAACATAATAATTTTTAAATTGTTATTATGGCGTCAGACTTAGGTAAGATGGTGGTAGCTAGCCAGGCGGACTTGAAATAAGCCGTATCACCAACCAAACCGAGTACAAATTGTACCCCCCTGGGAATCGAACCCGGGACCTCTGCGTCTTACACGGGTGGGCGAACCACTAGACCACAGAGGCGGTTGAAACGGCGGTTGAGTTACAGCGTGTTAGTGCGGGTCTTAGTAGAGGGTTTAGTCACTAAACTTTAGTGGTCCTTCCTGGCGAGTCCCACATACTTAACCGCCTCTGTGGTCTAGTGGTTCGCCCACCCGTGTAAGACGCAGAGGTCCCGGGTTCGATTCCCAGGGGGGTACAATATGTACTCGGCTTGGTTGGTGGTAGGGCTTATTTCAAGGCCGCCTGACTAGCTACCTCCGTCTTACCTAAGTCTGACGCCATAACAACAATCTAAAAATTGTTGTGTTCCGGCAGTTAGAGATACGATAGCCAATAATTCCTCATTTTCATAACTTGGCGTTCGTTGTTTGTTGGTGGTGTTTTCTACAGTTGACAATTGCCTGTTAATCAACGCCATCTATCAAGCCTATAGCTTTTTGTCATTTCGAAAAACCCTCATTGTTACACAGTAATGTCTTTGTTTCTCATATGACGTTAGCGCTATCGCACACGGGCAACTTAGTCGCCTTGCAACTGTTTTGTCTCTGTCTCAAGTCCACGGGTTTATATGGAAGCGCGCACACGAAGCGACGCGGTCGTCTGCAACTTAATTTTCATACAAACCATGTGAGAGACAAAATAGTTGCGGAGACAAAAGTCTCCCGTGTGCGATGGCGCTTATATTCATTTAAAATTAAAGAATAGAGTCTTAGCGCCATCGCACACGGGGGACTTTTGTCTCCGCAACTATTTTGTCTCTCACATGGTTTGTATGAAAAGTTGCAGACGACCGCGTCGCTTCGTGTGCGCGCTTCCATATAAACCCGTGGACTTGAGACAGAGACAAAACAGTTGCAGGGCGACTAAGTTGCCCGTGTGCGATAGCGCTTAAATAAATTGACTTTATGTACACACATCAACTTTGTCTAGGGATACAGGTGCTATTTTCATACAAACGAGGTAACTTTGAAGCCTTGGTTTCCTGCCAGGGATGTACTGTGCTGTGATCTGATGACGGCTATCCAGGGAGTGAATGGAGGAGATTCAGATCGCTATACACACCCAACTGATCTGACCAGCATTCTAAAAATGTAATGGACATGTTTAAAAAAAAACTGCGAAAATAGCATGAAAATGTATGGAAATCCTCAAACTGAGAACTCTGACCCATTAATCTTTTAGAATGCTGATCAGATCAGTTGGGTGTGTATAGGGATCTGAATCTACTCCATTCACTCCCTGGATGGCCATCATTAGATTACAGCATGGTACATCCCTGGCAGGAAACCAAGGCTTCAAAGTTACCTCGTTTGTATGAAAATAACACCCGTATCCCTAGACAAGTTGATGTGTATATAAAGAGCTCGCCAAACATCTATCTCCATCTGAACACGAGGTGATCTGTAATAAATTATTTCTCGTACGGAAAATACACCGTTATTGAAGTGAAAACTTCATTAGCGGCGTTGTACGCTTTTTTGTATGGGGAAAAAATGTTGAACTCGCGTCAGTCAGTCAGGATCACGTGACCCTGATCGAAAATTCACAAGAATATGTAAACACTTGTGTCACCATAGCAACGCGCTAATTTTTTAATTCAATGTCAAAACTAGATTTTCTGTCAAGCTATGGATAAGACATAAGACTTTCATACAATACTGTTCTGTATTCGTAAATTCAAATGAAGAGTAAATTCGTAAGACGGCAATTCGTGCAAAAAGTTTTCACTTCTGCCGGCACTCGTGGAGTGCAACCCGATTTTTTTAAGTACTTATATCTAAAAATTTAATGGGCATATCAGACCACGTTTCTGAATATGAACTCGCAGTTATAAGTTAAAAATTAAAAGTTTGAGAATATCGGCAAAAATCGGCAAACTTACAAAAATAGCAAGACATACGTGCGTAGTGTGTATGTATGTAGTGCGTAGATTCATTCTTCTCAATATTTACGTAGGTAACCAAGATAGTCTCTTTTAATTACGCGCGTGCAATTCTATGAATGAGCAGGCCCATCTTTCCCATTGGGCACTCTGGGCACTTGCCCAGGGCCCCGCGATCAATAGAGCCCCCCCTGTTTCTATAGACAATAATATTACAAGATTAATGAATGAAACTGACTAAAAATCGCGCTTCGTGACCGATTATTGCTATACCAGATAAGCATTTTTCTAAAAAATCTGGCATTTTGCCAGATGTACATATACAATACAGGCATCCTCTCTTACTTTGATGGTAACATTGTTAACCCAAGTTAAGGTCATTGGGCCCCACTATCCTAATGTGCCCAAGGCCTCAAATAGGTTAAAGATGGCCTTGTGAATGAGCTCTAAATCCAGAAATCAGTAAAATTTTGAGACATTAAAAAAACCTCAACATCTTGACCAATTATTAAATATTGAAACTTTTAACTGTACATACTCGATTATAATAGGGAAGAGATACACTTATTAAATTTTTAGATATACTTAAAAATTAACCGTGTAGACTACGCATGCGCGAAGTAACTTAAGAGCTAACCAGGAGTTTGGCTCGAGTTTTATATAGTTACATTTTTGACCGAGAGAGCGCGAAGTGCTAGCGAAGCGTCTCTGCTTCAGCTTGAGCAAAAATTCTTTCGTATATCCTTATACTGAGATTCAATGGACACCCCGGGGGGTTAAAATGAAGGTATCAAGTGGATAGCACGCTTCCGGAAGCCTTCCGGCTGGCTGTCCGTTTGTTCTCCTCAACAGGTCACATTTCTCAACCGATTCACGTGTTTTGTGAGCAGGTTCGATAATTAAATAGAATTTTCCAGACGAACCAGTTTTTCTAAATTTTTCGAAACGGCGTAAATATGTAAAAAAAATCGGCCAAGTGCGTGTTGGGCCACGCACCGAAGGGTACCGTAGTTACCTTATACCATACCACATTTAATACCACCTATCAATTTTCGTCTGCAAAAATAACTTTGTTTTTCAGTGTTGGTATGAATGACAAAGTTATATTTGCGGTTTTGGAAAATGTGCTATATCTCAAAAATTAATTACTATATCTCGTTCAAACTAATTTTCGTTGAGTTTTTATTAAAATCTACAGCATATATTTTTTTTATTTTTCACTCTCTTATTTCAAAAGTTAAAGGGGGAGGGGACGACACACATTTTACCACTTTGGCGGTGTCTTTCAAACGGTTGACTTTGAGAAAAAATTGACTTAAAAACCTCAATGTCATTTTTAAAGACCTATCTACAGACACCCCACACGAATTGGTTTGAAGAAAAAATTTTTTTTCAGTTTTAGTTCCATGTATGGGTAGCCCCCCCTAAAAAGATTTTTTTTTATTTTTGTGTTAAATTCGTCAAGCGGTTAACAGAATACATCTACCTACCAAGTTTCTACTATTTAATCTAAATACTTTCGGAATAAAGTGGCTATGACATACGGACGGACAGACAGACAGACAGACAGACATGACGAATCTATAAGGGTTCCGTTTTTTGCTATTTAGGCTACGGAACCCTAAAAAGACATATTTCAGCCGTTCCTAAATTAGCACTAAATGCATGTAACTAAATTAGCGGTACAAAGCAATTTTTTTTTTATTTTTATTTTTAGAAGACCCAAAAGTTCATCAATTTAAACATTTCTGACCAATATTTGAAATTTGAAAATAAATAAGGTTTGACTTTGTGACAAAAACTAGGACTGCGTATATTATTTGCACAATATACACACATCAACTTTGTCTAGGGATACAGGTCTTATTTTCATACAAACGAGGTAACTTTGAAGCCTTGGTTTCCTGCCAGGGATGTACTGTGCTGTGAACTGATGACGGCTATCCAGGGAGTGAATGGAGGAGATTCAGATCGCTATACACACCCAACTGATCTGACCAGCATTCTAAAAACGTAATGGACATGTTTAAAAAAACCGCGAAAATAGCCTGAAAATGTATGGAAATCCTGAAACTGAGAATTCTGACCCATTAATATTTTAGAATGCTGATCAGATCAGTTGGGTGTGTATAGCATTTCTGATATTTTAAGTATTTAGCACTCTATCTGACACCCCTACCGGTTGACTGTCAGAGAATGCCTAGTCGAATTAAGTCCTTAATTTATTATTATTTTTAGCAAAGGCTGTGCAAGTGTGCATTGTATGTTAGTTGGTCAATTGCTTCTTTTACACTACTCGTATCATACTCGCGTGAGTATGATACGAGTATAAAAGAAGCAAATGACGGTGGTCATTGAAGTTTAATAAAAACATTTTAAAAATTTCGTAGTCTAAAGCTAATTAACAACAAAAAAGTAGTCAACAAACAAAGGAGGAAAGGTTTACCTATCTATCTGTTAACACCTTAAATATTTTTCTTTTAAGCAATAATTTATTAATAATATACACATCAACTTTGTCTAGGGATATACGTGTTATTTTCATACAAACGAGGTGACTTTGAAGCCTTGGTTTTCTGCCAGGGATTTACGTACTGTAATCTGACGATGGCCATCGAGGGAGTCAACTGATCTGATCAGCATTCTAAAACATTAATGGGTCAGCGTTCTTAGTTTGAGGATTTCCATACATTTTCATGCTATTTTCGCGGTTTTTTTAAACATGTCCATTACGTTTTTAGAATGTTGGTCAGATCAGTTGGGTGTGTATAACGATCTGAATCTCCTCCGTTCACTCCCTGGATAGCCGTCATCAGATCACAGCACAATACATCCCTGGCAGGAAACCAAGGCTTCAAAGTTACCTCGTTTGTATGAAAATAACACCTGTATTCCTAAACAAAGTTGATGTGTGTATGTTACAAGCAAACACAAAATTGTTGTAAAGTGTCAAATAAGTAAAGAACATACAACTTTATCGCTTTTAATAATTAAGAAATAAACTAAACTAAATGCATTGCTAACAAATTGTCCAGTTATTATAATATACATAATAATTATGTCGGTAGGTCATATCTATTTTAGGATTAACGGATCTTACGGTCATCGCAAGGTTAACTTTTTGTGAGGACACAAAAAACTTAATGATTCAAGTTTCAATAATGAGAATGATTTAAATCATCATTAGTTTGTATACGTTTTTTATTTTTTTTATCTATCTTTTTTGGTGTTAAATTGCTGTAAATCTGTCACCATTTAGTTTTGGATTGAGTTATTGTCTGGTTTAATTTAAGAAAAATAACAGAATTTCTACGAAATTATCTAATAGGTAATTTGTCTGACTGTTCCTTACTAATATTATAAATGCGAAAGTCCGTTTGTTTGTTTGTTTGTTTGTTACGCCTTCACGTCTTAACTACTGAACCAATCACCATGAAATTTTGCATACACGTTGTCAGGGGTACAGAGAAGGACATAGGGTACTTTTCATCCCGAAAAAAAGTGTTGTTCCCGAGGGAGAGCAAAAAAACCTTTCCACGCAGACGAAGTCGCGGGCGGTCGCTAGTAGCATATAAAGTTATCTGTCAGGTAATAGCATCGGCATCACGCAGCGTTTATCGGCCGTAGTACAGTCGCGCATACTGCAGTACTTTGGCCATGTCTCTAGGCGGGGTAACGACTCCATAGAGCGGCTGCTGTACAGGGCAAAGTAGAGGGAACCAGATCACGTGGCAGGTTACCGATGCGGTGGACTGACCAGGTGAAATCCGCAGTGGGACACCCTGTATCTGACTGCGCCAGACAGTCTGCCAACCGGGAGAGATAGCGGGAGATCGTACGGAAAGCTGTGTCCGCCTCTACCACCGATGTGGACGCCTCAAAGTGACCACGACCACTCTGCCAAGAGCGTAACGACGACGTAGAAGAAGAATTTAATGTCCTGGCCAACCTTCTTCTTCTTATCGAATAAGGATTAGTGGCCACCTCTGGTGTTAGAGTTTATCAAGCCGCCTGTAAGGCCTCTAACTCGGCTTAACGACTGTTATCAGATGCCAACAGCCGGGACCGACGGTTTAACGTGCCTTCCGAAGCACGGAAGCGCTCAGTTGTAATGCCACTTTAACGGTCACCCATCCGACACCTGGCCGGATCGAGCGTTGCTTAACAAACGTGATCGAGTACGATCAGTCTGTCAAGTTCCGCCATGAGCGCTTTGGGCCAACCTGTGAAACTAAATTATTGTAGTTAAACAGAGTTAGTTTCCTATGTTGAAATATCATTATTATTCAAACTTTTGAAATTGGTGTAATATGACAAATTTGGAAAACCAGATGTGCTCCTAACTGATTAAGAAAGCTTTTAAAAAAAAGCAAAACCTCCTTTAAAAACTATAAAAAACGGCTCTAAAAAAAGCAAGAAATAATTTCAAATCAATTAATTAAAAACGTCTATTGAAGTCGGGTGGGGCTGGGGTAATTTGTTACTTTTATAATAGTGTTGTTTTCACAAGTAGAAATTATATTAAAATTTTTATTCTAAAAAAAACAAAAAAAACAACTTCAAAAAAATCTGCCTCTAAAAAGCAAGAAATAATATTCAAATCATTAGATACGCATTAAAACGTCTATTGAAGTCGGGTGGGGTACGAACGTACCGTACGTACGTACGGGAAGTACAACTTCCTTTTTAGGGTTCCGTACCAAAATGGTAAAAAAGGAACCCTTATGGTGTGACTCAGTCTGTCTGTCTGTCTGTCACAGCTGGATATCTCGAGAACTACTAATGGTATCAACTTGAAATTTGGAATAGTTTAAGATGACATTTGTCCAACTATTTCGCGAATAAGAAATAAATAAAAAAATAAATATCTTTTTTACAACAGGGACTGAAAAGGGGTCTTAAAAATTTGAAAAGGGGCAACTAGTGCATGTGGGGTATCATATGAAATAGCGTCATTTGCACGTTTTTAAACATTTTTTCTTTTTTTTTAGGCCGCATAGTTTTCGACTTATGGTGAAAATTGTATAAAAAAAAAACCGTACCCCCCCCCTTATCTCCGAAGTTTGCAGAGAGAAAAATCTGAAATAATTATATGTGATAGAAGTTTATGTAAAGATTACAGGAAAAATAAAACGATGTCTCAATATAACACACTTTTTAAGAAATTCAAAAAACAATCAAATTTTTTTTAGTTTTACTACCAGTCAACAGATGGCGCTGTCCTAAGCATGCTAACCTAAGGAAAAATATAGTTCCACTATCGGTCAAGAGATGGCGCAACCTAACACTACAATAATAAATTGGTGGCTGGTTCTAAAATAATTACCTACTATTTGCCGTACGAATAAACGAAGAATAAGTTCCTACTTAGTAATATAAACAGTTTGCAATGTGGAGTGGCTGAAACGTTTTTCAGTCACCATAAGCAGCTGTGGTTAAGATTTGTAAATTAACTGTCCGCCTGTTCGCCCTTCCACCTGTCTGCCGTTTATCCTACTTTTTTAAAGACTGTACTAAAGTAACATATGCAAATATATTTATGATTGTACGGAACCCTCGGTGCGCGAGTCCGACTCGCTCTTGACCGGTTTTTTTTATTCTTAAATCCCCACCCGACTTCAATAGACGTTTTAATGCGTATCTAATGATTTGAATATTATTTCTTGCTTTTTAGAGGCAGATTTTTTTGAAGTCGGTTTTTTTGTTTTTAAACAATTTTTTATTTGTTTATTTTTAGTGTCAGTACCTTCTGTATTAGATAGTGTAGGTAAGTATATTATTTAGGTAGAAAAATCGGCTCAGCCAAACGTGAGTTAATCGCGGAGAAACATACTATATACAGGTCAAACTAAAAACCTTATATTTTTTTGTAGTCGGTTAAAATGACTACACTAAAGGCATCCCCTTTCCAACACAAAAAACTTCATCTAATTCGGTTCATAAATAACAAAGTCATCAAGGTAGTTGATGCAAAATCATAGTATTTTCAGGATTACTTGAAAACTACTCGACCGATTTGAAAAAAAATTAAATGGGACTATCTCGCAAGCAAACTCAATCGAACAAAAAAAAATCATCAAAATCGGTCCATAAATGTCGAAGATACGCGCGAACAACGATAAAAAAAAACACAATCGAATTGAGAACCTCCTCCTTTTGTTGAAGTCGATTAAAAAACCCCACCCGACTTCATTAGACGTTTTTAATAAATTGATTGGAAAATTATTTATTCGTTTTTTTAGAGCCTTTTTTAAGGTTTTTGAAGGTTTTGCTTTTTTTAAAGCTTTTTTATTTTCAACTTTTTTATGATAGGTATGTAAGCGGTGATATTATAAACAAAACATTTAATATTTCACACTTTTCAATGGTTACCAACCCTAATAACTTAATTTCCACATTTCGCGCCGTTTGTTGTTAAGAAGTTACGTAGGGCCTTCGCAGTTCAAATCTAGTCCAGAACGTTCTTGACAATAGATAGATACCTAACTTGTTTTTGATTGAATCACTATACAGTTCCTATTTGATTTTAAGGAGTTCCCATGTGTATATTCAAAATCTTGAAATTAATATGGTATCATTTTTAAAGTGTCTTTTTTCAAACAAAAAAGGATTATTGAAATCGGATCATAAACAAAAAAGTTATAGTTACATCCGTCTGAATTCATATAAAGTGGTAACAAAAACGACAGTATTTTCAAAATTTCTTGAAAACTACTGAACCGATTTCAAAATTTCAAAATAAGGGAACAGTTTGGGAAGAAACCTGATGTTAAAATGTTTGAATCATTTCAATCGGTTCAGTCGTCTTCAAGCAATCGATGTACATACATAAATATGAAAAAAATAAACGCGACGAATAGATAACCTTTCAAATTTTTGAAGTCGGTTAAAAATTTGAATATTTTTTATTGAATTTTTAGATTTTAAGCATGCATGATGCACAATGCTATTTTAATACCTTTAAGATAAATAATATACTAAAAAAATAGATTCACCCATAGCATCTCAGATGGTCAATCATTTTGTTATTTGACTAATTTTCGCAATAGTTAAGTAAACTTGCATAAACACCGGAATAAATTAAAATTTATGCAAAGTAAACGGACAATATAAATAATATATTTATATGTATTGCTATCCAAAATTCAAATTCATTTATTCAATCTAGGCTGTTACAAGCACTTGTGAATGTCATAGAAGCTACGCCATCGGTTCGCCAACCCTAAGCGGGAGACCTTGTAACGAGAGAAACCGGCAAGAAACTCGGGAATAATACTTTTTTTCGGGATGAAAGGTACCCTTTGTCCTTCTATGTACCCCTGATAATGTGTATGCAAAATTTCTTGATAATCGGTTTCTGAACCGAACTCCTGAGCTAAGACGTGAAGGCGTAAACAAACAAACGGACTTTCCCATCCAAGAATTATTCGGAATCTGTAAAACTAGCTAAGGCCCGTTTATAAACCGCTCTCAACGTTGAAAGTCAACTTAAGATCATACTTGAGATGCTCTTCTTATAAGAACACCATCTCAGGTATGACCTCAAGATAGCTCTTAACATTAGAGTGGTTAATACGGGCCTAAAACTAATCTATCCATCCTCCAGCATGCTTCCGGCGCGTGTTGGCCGGGCGGCGGGCGCTGCGCTCCTTCGTACGGAAAGTGGTGCCTTGCGAGCGGCTCGAGGACTGCAGGCGGGAGTGCGCCATCGAGAGGAGGTTCCCGTGTGAGAGCTTCAACTACAGGTAATTATAATAAGCAATCCCTAGCATGCTTCCGGCGCGTGTTGGCGGGCGCTCCGCTTCTTCGTATGGGAGGTGGGGCCTTGCGAGCGGCTCCAGCAGCATTAATAGCTAAAGCCGATTATGGTAGATAGGAACCATTTTCATCATATCAGCCGCACGATACCAGTGGTGTCACTGCGGTTATAGGGCTCCCCCAAAGATCTCCACGACGGTCGGTCCTGCGCTCTGTCCGATCCAGCGGCGCACCGCGACCTTCACCCTCACGTCACACGTCACAAGCAAATTGCAATTTTTATAAGGAGTAAGTGGGTACTTTAGTACGTGAATCTAACATCACAATGCAAATTGAAATCATTTAATATGCTAACTTTAAGGGAAAAATCAGAGCGAGTTTTCGTCACTTAATGAGCTATAAAGGTATGACTGTAGTATCCTGTACTCTCGAGCACAAAGTTTGATAATTTTAATATTAATCGTGAAACAAAATGTGGTATGAATGCAAAGTTATCGTAGCGAAATATATTTGTTTACTAATTGGTTTTAATTGAGTAATAAAAATATTCAAATCTTTGCATCTTCCGAAACTTCGGAAAACGCAAAATTCTAACTAAAACTCGATCAACACATCAAAAGATAAAATCGTAGTAGTATGTAGTATTTGTAGAAGTATTTCATTACATTATTGACCGAGCGAGTGCAAAGCGTGAGCGAATCGTCTCTGTTTTAGCTTGGACAAAAATGCTTTCATGCTGTCCTTTTGTTTTCCTCTACAGACCGATTCTTTTAAAATTTTGTGAACAAATTTTTCGTCGAATGAATTTGAAAAAATGAAGAAATCATATTTCAGCCCTTTCTAAAATTATTCAAAAATGTTACAAATGCGAGGTCTACAGCTCTACAGAGCCTACGATGTAGAAAGTGTTATCAGTATTTTATTTTTACATTATTTATAATATACACGGTGTTTAGAAATAGCCTTGTAAAGCCCAATATGGTAGATAGGGACCATCAAACTAAACAATTTTTCTATATGACCTACTCTGAAATCACGAAAAAAATAAGATGCTCAGATCTTAAACCGTTTGGATTCTATGATCGTGATCTGCATTAACAGAAATGTGATAAAGATTTACAAAAATATATATATCTCATACGTTATCTTCCTAACTGTACAGTCGCGAACTTCATAAAAATGAACTTAACGTTCGCCTGAGATGGAGTAACATTCTCACGTGTATTTCACACAATTGTGATTAGTTTGGAGGTCTACCGACCTTAATAATTATAATGTATAATTTGAGTAAAATATGTATTTTTATAAAATATAATCGTTAGTAAAATTATTAGCGGAGCGAGCGCAAAGCGTCACCGTTTCAGCTTGGGCAAAAATGCTTTCGTATGCGTCCGGCTGTCCGTTTGTTCTCCTCTAAAGAAGGGGGGGGGGGGGGTGTATTACAACCTCTTAAAACTTGCCAGGTTTATGAATTGCTATAGTTATATCTCTTTCTCGCTGTATAGCTAATAAAAGAGATAGATTGATAGCCAGTCAGAAAACTACCAGGAAATAAGAGGTCATAATACGGCCCCAGGTCGCATTTCTCAACCGATTCTCGAAAAATTTTGTGAGCAAGTTCTATAATTATACGGATTTTCTGTCGATTAAATTTTTTTTTATTTTTAAAAATGCGATAAATCTTATTTCAGCCATTTCGAAAAAAGATCAAAATGTTGCAAACGCGAGACATACAGCTCTACACAGCCAAGCTGTATGATATCCAGTAGAATAGCACCAATCGTTAACACTTAGCTCCTTCTTACACGACGCGACTCAAAACTGACGAAACCAGTTTGAAACTATAGTTGGAAACTAGTTAGTGACAAAGATTCGAACACAGCGCAACCAAATTTAGTTGAAAAACCTACACAAAGCGCCTATTACGATAAAGTATCGCGATAAACGTACGATGTTCGGTCTCACTCCTTGGCATTATTATCTCATGTATAAGGTTCAAAATCAAGTAAATCGATCAAAAGATCGTCCGACTATCTTAATTCTTTTTTGTTAATAGATCTCAGTTTCCAGTTGCAGTTGGCAATCAGTTGCGCGCGACCAGCATGACCGGTTGCGAGTGATTAGTTGCAAACGCGTTGCAAACCAGTTGGCAATTGGTAGCGTCGTGTACGAACCGCCATTGAAATACTAATGCTGTGACTGTTTAGCAACTCATTGGAGATTAGAGTTGTCAACCAGTTTATTTCCAGTTGCGCTGTGTAAGATGGGGCTTAGGCTGCGAATGCACCGACAGAGGGCCTAGTATGAGTTGGTTTTTGTTCTCACTTCACCTTGCGAATAGTTAACTATCGTTTTATCTCTTCCTCTCGTTCACTCACTCGCATGATTTTCTCTCTTTCACTCGATACTATTCGCAAAGTGAGGGAAGAAACACTACTCGTACTAGGCCCTCAGATGCCTAGATTGGTGCTTATAGATATATCCAGGTTACTTGGTGACCGCACTGGTAGGTGAGTCGCTAGCATAGTCGCCTTGTTCTCATAGTCTTTGCTTCTAAGCCTCGCGCCTAGTATACATTTTAGGTAGTCGTCTGGATCTATTGATAGGCACATTAAGCACCTAGCGCGCAGTACGGCCGCAACATTCGTAAGCGTTCGTTTTCTCTGATTACATATTAGTCCAATAAAACTAGCTTTATCTGGACATAAATAATAAACTGGTTATTTTTATTAGTTTATCGGATATTGTTATTAAGTGTCAAATATTAATTAGATACGTGATGTAAGAAATCCGGGGTGGTAACCGTTTCATACAAAAATCATGAGATTTCGTACATTACTTAGCTTTTTCCTAAAAGCAAAATAGTTAACCAAATACCTTGTTAGTATAATTTTATGGTACATTAAAATGCTATCACCTAATATCAAAATTAAACTAAATCCAATTTCGCATGTTCGTCGTCACATTATATAATTCAGTATGACTTACTGGTAAGATAAGCCAAAATATCTGCCACTTACTGAACCTTCTACATTAACAATAGTTCCGATTGATAATTAGTTTAATTTTGATGTATATACCTGAAATGCAAGCGTCATAGCATAATACATGTACATCTACTAAATTATTTATTATGCTGTAATAGTGAAATCAAGATTTGTTGAAAATTTAGTTTTTTTTTTTTTTAGTTTTATGCGAAGTTTCGAAATGTTTAATTCCTTTTATTTTAACTATAACTAACACTAATTTATGACATACAAAAAGAAAATTTCAGTTATCTAAATGTCCAGATAAAGCTAGTTTTATTGGACTATATCTAGGCTCTAGGCAGGCACTAATCTCGGCACCTGTCGGTGAGTAGGTGGCCTTATAGTGCTAGGTATCGTAAAGAGCTCTTCATTTATTAGCATAATCGACGATATATAGATAAAAGCCTTATAATAATGCTATGTTATGATGATAAAACCTCCTTATATAGTCCGTGAGCCCGCGACAGTATTGCCTACGTCATATGACATCACGATGAAATGCATGGCACACGGTCGGAAAAGTTGTGCTGAGCGAGGATCAGAAGATTATCACAAATAAAATTGGCCGGAAGCTTGAGAAAACAGGCAATACTGTCGCGGGCTCACGGACTATTATAGGCCTTAAAAGGTTAAGTAGTTACAAACCCTTCTCCGTACGGTCACTGAACAACCAGGCCACGCTGGTACCAGATTGTATCACATGATAAATTGGTAGGCTGTACGGCAGCGGATATTAGTATTGATAAACGCAATAAATAAATATTGGGTAGAATCTAAAGATAAAATACTTAATTGTGTTATGGAATTAAAAAAACTAATGGTGTTAATGCAACCACTTTTTCGACTGCAATAAACTTAAATCTTTTTTCATCTCACCTGATGTTAACTGACAATAAGGCCGAAGGTAGAAGCGCACTACACCCGGAATACTCACCACAGAGGAACTGTGGCTATCTTACCTCTTACTGCCGGAACACAGCAATATTTTTTTTTAAATTGCTGATATGGTGTCAGACTTAGGTAAGATGGTGGTGCTAGCCAGGCGGACTTGAAATAAGCCCTACCACCAACCAAACCGAGTACAAATGTACCCCCCTGGGAATCGAACCCGGGACCCCTGCATCGTACACGTGTAGACGAACTATTAGACCACAGAGGCGGTCTACTATCCTCGGGAAGCTCTCTTATTTATGTCAACCTATGCTTATTACTTTGCTTATGATTATAGTTTTTAGTAAGTTATTATATACACATCAACTTTGTCTAGGGATACAGGTGTTATTTTTATACAAATGAGGTAACTTTGAAGCCTGGGTTTTCTGCCAGGGATGTACCGTGCTGTGATCTGATGATGGTCATTCAGGGAGTAAATGGAGGAGATTCAGATCGTAATACACACCCAACTGATCTGATCAGCATTCTAAAAGATTAATGGGTCAGAGTTCTCAGTTTGAGGATTTCCATACATTTTCATGCTATTTTCGCGGTTTTTTAAAACATGTCCTTTACGTTTTGAGAATGTTGGTCGGATCAGTTGGGTGTGTAAAGAAATCTGAATCTCCTCCATTCACTCCCTGGATAGCAAGCATCAGATCACAGCACAGTACATCCCTGGCAGGAAACCAAGGTTTCAAAGTTACCTCGTTTGTATGAAAATAACACCTGTATCCCTAGACAAAGTTGATGTGTGTATTAAGCAAAACCCTAACAGGGTATATTTTTCAGGCCATCACATTTTGTTTAAGATCTCTGTTAAGATGTGAAAGTGATGTTGTAACTGTGCTCTAAATATCAAATAAATAAATAGCAACAAACGATTGGCTCCTATTAAAACCAAAGATTGTTTGGTAAATGTAAAATTTGACCATCATCCCCCCCACTCCTACCCCAATTTATTTGGAGTCATTGCATTGCGTCCTTCTGTACCATACCTTCTTGTTACTCGTCATCTCCTCATCCATTCCTTTTACATTCATATCATTCCGCACACAATCCATCCATCTTTTCTGCGGTCTTCCTTTTACTTTCCAGCCCTCAACATCCATATCCATTACTCTTTTAGTAACATGTCTTTCATCCCTTCTCATAACATGCACATACCAAGCCAGACGATTCCCTTTCAACTTTTCTATCACTATCACACTAAAACTCCCTCTCACATAGAGATGGGCAAAGGACCCGATTTAGACCCGACTGCTGGCTTTAAACCCAGTTAACGCCCATAGATCATTTTGTTGAACAAATAAAATTGTTTAAAAAAACAAAAAACCGACTTCAAAAAACCTACCTTTAAAAAGCAAGAAATAATATTCGTAATAATGAAACACGTCTATTGAAGTCGGGTGGGGCTGGAGTACAAATCCCTTTTTTTTTATTCTAAAATCCCCACCCGACTTCAATAGACGTGTTTCATTATTACGAATATTATTTCTTGCTTTTTAAAGGTAGGTTTTTTGAAGTCGGTTTTTTGTTTTTTTAAACAATTTTTTATTTTTTTATTTTTAGTGTAGGTACCTTTTGTATTAGGTAGTGTCTACCTAAATAATATACCTTAATTAGGTAGAAATTAAAATCGGCTCAGCCAAACGTGAGTTAATCGCGGAGAAACATACATACATGCGGGTCAAACGGAGAACCTCCTTTTTAGGGTTCCGTAGCCTAAATGGCAAAAAACGGAACCCTTATAGATTCGTCATGTCTGTCTGTCTGTCTGTCTGTCCGTCTGTCTGTCTGTCTGTCTGTCTGTCTGTCTGTCTGTCTGTCTGTCTGTCCGTATGTCACAGCCACTTTATTCCGAAAGTATTAAGACTACACAGTTGAAACTTGGTAGGTAGATGTATTCTGTTAACCGCTTAACGAATTTAATACAAAAATAAGAAAAATAAAAGATTAAGGGGGGGCTCCCCATACATAGAACTGAAACTGAAAAATATTTTTTTCTTTAAACCAACACGTGTTGGGTGTCTATAGATAGGTCTTTAAAAATGACATTGAGGTTCCTAAGACAACTTTTTCTCAAAGTCGACCGTTTGAAAGATATTCACCGCCAAAGTGGTAAAATGTGTGTCCCCCCCCCCCCCTTTAACTTTTGAAATAAGAAAGTGAAAAATCTAAAAAAAATCTATGCTGTAGATCTTAATAAACACTTTCAACCAAAATTAGTTTGAACGAGATATAGTAATTAGTTTTTGAGATATAGCACATTTTCGAAAACCGCAAATATAACTTTGTCATTCATACCAACACTGTGAAAAACAAAGTTATTTTTGCAGACGAAAAATGATAGGTGATATTAAATATGGTATAGTAAAAGGTAACTACGGAACCCTACGGCGCGTGGCCCGACACGCACTTGGCCGGTTTTTTTTTAAGTCGGTTAAAGAACTACACTTAAGATATCCCTTTTCCAACAAAAAAATAATTAACTTATTCAGTTCATAAACAAAGAATTTATACGACTGATCATCGAGGTAGTTCACACAAAATCATACTATTTTCGTGATTTTTTCAAGATTACATGAAAAGTACTGAACCGATTTCAAAATTTTAAAAAATGGGACCAACTTGGGAGTTTACCTAATGTAATAACGTTTGAATCATTTCAATCGGTCTAGCCGTCTTCGAGTAATCGGTGTACACCAAAAAAAAAAAAAAAAAAAAAAAAAAAAAAAAAAAAAAAACGGGTCGAATTGAGTACCTCCCTCCTTTTGAAGTCGGTAAAAATCTATAAAAGTAAGAGACGTTTTGGGCTTTGAATATTTTTGTGTATTGATTTAACAATAGTTTCTGTAGCAACGTCATATAAATGGAAATAAAATCTGTAAAAAGTTTCTTAAACATACAATGTTGGTTTTTATTGGGTTTAAACCCAGTGGTCGGGTTTAATCCCGGTCTTTTGCCCATTTCTACTCTCACATATTCCTAATTTTAACCATTTGCGTCACACCACATATCCACCTCAGCATTTTCATCTCTGCTACATGTAATTTTCTTTCATCCATCTTCTTCATAGCCCAACTTTCTGATCCATATTTGGCTACTGGCCTTATTACGAACATTAATTATAAGGGAATAATGATCATGATTGTTCGTAACGTCGAAACTAACGTATACAAAAACCTTAAAAATCTACATTAAAAAATCTTATACTTGATTGTTAAGTCACTAACACCTATAGATCAGCTGTTCACAGTACTTCGTCATTCGCGATATCTGCTAGTATATCAGTATTGTTCTTTACGTTTAAGTACTTGTCGTCACCTTGTACAGTAGATTCGAAGGTGCGTGCTATTGAAAACAGAAATCTTTTGTAAAATATTATTTTTTACACGACTGCCCAAAAAGGAGTGTATATGTGTTTAGGGTTCATGTATGTTTGTGGGTATGTGAGTTTCTTTGTTCCACCATAACTTTTAAATGCCTGAACTGATTTGTATGTATGGGGTATCGTTAGAATTCTTGCAGTATCCCAAGTGACACTGGCTATAATTTTTTTGAAAAAAATCAATATGGCGACTGTACGACGCCACTTTCAAAAGTGAAAAATTTTTTTTTCTTCAATTATTACAATATGGGTATCAAATGAAAGGCCTTGATGAGCACATCCCAAAACTATATAATTTGTCACTAAAATGTGTAAAATAAAAATAAATAAAATTAAAAAATATTAAAAATACAACTGCCCTGCTAAAAACGAACTAAAAAGTAAAATAACAAGTGTAATTTTCAGTCGGGGGACCTCTTTGATCGAAAATTATTTCATGAAACGGTCCCCCTACTGCAAATTACACTTGTTATTTTACTTTAGTTCGTTATTGCCAGGGCAATCGTGTTTTTAATATTTTTTAATTTTAGAGATTAGTTTAACACGCATGACCTATGGACTCACAATGCGGATCACACAATTACACAATACCTGAAAAAGTATTAGTTCACAATTTGAGAGTAGCATCAATTCCTTCATAAGGAGGACCATTGACAGCTGTCAATGTAAAATGGGGAGAAGCGGGAATCTTACAAGCGTGTATTTAAATATGTACAGTCAGCAATGAAAGTTGCTTAACGCTTTGGTTCTTTGTCATAGCAACTTTTTTAACAGGTGTCTCACGGTTTGAAATATTAGTCAAAAAAGTTACTATGACAGAGTACTAAAGTGTTAAACAACTTTTGTTGCTGACCGTACATGACCCTCGGCAACTTCAGAGTGCTTGTGGTACAATACGATGTAATGTAATATACTCTATGCGCACCATACATTCTCGAGTGAAGTTGCCGAGAACCACCGTCATTGTGAGGTTAATCTCATTATATATATTTTTACACGACTGCCCAAAAAGGAGTGTATATGTGTTAAGGGTTCATGTATGTTTGTGGTTATGTGAGTTTCTTTATTCCACCATAACTCCTAAATCCCTTAAATGATTTGGATGTATGGGGTATCGTTAGAATCCTTGCATCATCCCGAGTGACACTGGCTATATATTTTTTTGGAAAAATTCAATATGGTGACTGTACGACGCCACTTTCAAATGTGAAAAAAAAAAAATTGTCTTCTATTATTACAATATGGGCCTCAAATAAAAGGCCTTGATGAGCACATTCCAAAACTATATAATTTGTCACTGAAATGTGTGAAATAAAAATAAATAAATTAAACAAGATTAAAAACACGACCGCCCTGCCAAAAACGAACTAAAAAGTTAAATAACAAGTGTCATTGCAGTCGGGGGACCTCTTTGATCAAAGTTGTTCCATAAAATGGTCCCCCGACTGCAGTAACACTTGTTATTTAACTTTTTAGTTCGATTTTGGCATGGTGGTCGTGTTTTTTATATTTTTTATTTAATTTATTTTTTTCAACACATGAATTATCTTGTTATAAAATAACACATGTCCAACTCACCAAACGCCTAACTTCTTTGAAAAATCCTACAACACCAACTAAATGGGAAAGGTCGACAAAGTCCTAACCCATTTTTAATCCCGCCAATTTTCACTATTATCATTACAATGACATTAATTTGCAACCTCAAGTTATCAAGCCTCGATCTGCCAATCACCATTAAAGTTTTCACACTAATATTTATCACCTTGTTTTAAAGCTTAATGTTGTACAGCACGTGTTACAAATAACATGTATTTTTAAGTACCAGCCTCGGTTATGCTCTAATTACGATCCGAGTATATTCTGGACATAATTATGTCAAGTTTATGGTGTTTATACGGTATTTATATGAAAATTGTATCGGAATATTGTTGTAATATGCATAAAATTTTACAAATACAAATATTTTATTTGTACAAAACACAGTTCTTACAGATCTTAAAGACATTGTGAACGTTTATAACTTAAAAATTTAAAACTTATTAATCAAATTTAAGCTAATTTTTCCACTCTAAATATTCTTTAGTGCTATAAAAACACTTATCTAAGAGCCATTTGGTTACTTTATTTACAAAGGGTTACCTACGCTATTTCGAATACCAAATGATCGAAAATCGAAATATCCGAACACTATTTATCGAACGGTCAAAAAATCAAACGCTCAGAATATCGAGCTTACAAATAATCGAACGTTCAAAATATCGAACGCTCAATAAATCAAATGATTAATTTATCGAAAATAAATAGTTTGCATAGTTTTTTGCATAATGAACAACCAGTAGATATTTTGATGCAATATCATAAAACTTAATTAAAAAAAAACAATAGATTTTTTAGTAAAAGAGCAAGCGAGTTTGGAAATACCTAAGAAAAAAGGGAAAAGAGATGACATGGCCATTAATGATGTACATAATTACATGTTTTTGTTCATGATGTATAAAAACTACGCAAAATATTGATTTTCGATAAATTAATCATTCGATTTCTTTAGCGTTCGATGTTTTAACCATTCGATATTTTGATCGTTCGATTATTTGTAAATTCGATATTTTGAACGTTCGATTTTTGACCGTTCAAATAGTGTTCGATATTTCAATTTTCGATCATTTGGTATTCGATATGGCGTAGGTAACCGATCTACAACGATCTAATTTAGGTAGATCTAGGTAGGTAGATAGATTTAAACTGAAGATAACTGGAACACAGATATTACTAAACATGTCCTGTTTTTATTTTATACGATTTGAGACACAAAAGCCCACTAATTTAATACGGCATCATATTAAACAAAAACCACCTCTGTGGTTTAGTGGTTTGCCCACCTGTGTAAGACGCAGGAGTCCCGGGTTCGATTCCATGGAGGGACATTTTTACCGACTTCAAAAGGAGGGAGGTACTCAATTCGACCCGTTTTTTTTTTTTTTTTTTTTTTTTTTTTTGTTTTTTGTATGTACACCGATTACTCGAAGACGGCTAGACCGATTGAAATGATTCAAACGTTATTACATTAGGTAAACTCCCAAGTTGGTCCCATTTTTTAAAATTTTGAAATCGGTTCAGTACTTTTCATGTAATCTTGAAAAAATCACGAAAATAGTATGATTTTGTGTGAACTACCTCGATGATCAGTCGTATAAATTCTTTGTTTATGAACTGAATAAGTTAATTATTTTTTTGTTGGAAAAGGGATATCTTAAGTGTAGTTCTTTAACCGACTTAAAAAAAAACCGGCCAAGTGCGTGTCGGGCCACGCGCCGTAGGGTTCCGTAGTTACCTTTTACTATACCATATTTAATATCACCTATCATTTTTCGTCTGCAAAAATAACTTTGTTTTTCACAGTGTTGGTATGAATGACAAAGTTATATTTGCGGTTTTCGAAAATGTGCTATATCTCAAAAACTAATTACTATATCTCGTTCAAACTAATTTTGGTTGAAAGTGTTTATTAAGATCTACAGCATAGATTTTTTTTAGATTTTTCACTTTCTTATTTCAAAAGTTAAAGGGGGGGGGGGGGACACACATTTTACCACTTTGGCGGTGAATATCTTTCAAACGGTCGACTTTGAGAAAAAGTTGTCTTAGGAACCTCAATGTCATTTTTAAAGACCTATCTATAGACACCCAACACGTGTTGGTTTAAAGAAAAAAATATTTTTCAGTTTCAGTTCTATGTATGGGGAGCCCCCCCTTAATCTTTTATTTTTCTTATTTTTGTATTAAATTCGTTAAGCGGTTAACAGAATACATCTACCTACCAAGTTTCAACTGTGTAGTCTTAATACTTTCGGAATAAAGTGGCTGTGACATACGGACAGACAGACAGACAGACAGACAGACAGACAGACAGACAGACAGACAGACGGACAGACAGACAGACAGACAGACATGACGAATCTATAAGGGTTCCGTTTTTTGCCATTTAGGCTACGGAACCCTAAAAAGGAGGTTCTCCGTTTGACCCGCATGTATGTATGTTTCTCCGCGATTAACTCACGTTTGGCTGAGCCGATTTTAATTTCTACCTAATTAAGGTATATTATTTAGGTAGACACTACCTAATACAAAAGGTACCTACACTAAAAATAAAAAAATAAAAAATTGTTTAAAAAAACAAAAAACCGACTTCAAAAAACCTACCTTTAAAAAGCAAGAAATAATATTCGTAATAATGAAACACGTCTATTGAAGTCGGGTGGGGATTTTAGAATAAAAAAAAAGGGATTTGTACTCCAGCCCCACCCGACTTCAATAGACGTGTTTCATTATTACGAATATTATTTCTTGCTTTTTAAAGGTAGGTTTTTTGAAGTCGGTTTTTACACGGTTTGGTTGGGGGTAGGGCTTATTTCAAGTCCGCTTGGCTAGCTACCACCATTCTTTCTTAAGTCTGACGCCATAAGAACAATTTGAAAATTGTTGTGTTCCGGCAGTTAGAGGTAAGATAGCCAGTACCTCAGTGGTAATGATTCCGGGTGTAACGTGCTTCCACCTTCAGCCTCAAGGCCAAGCATTATCACATTGTGCATAAAAAAGCAGGTAAATCTGAAAACTTAAATTGCATTCTGGTTTTGAAAGAAACTGCATAGCTAAGCTTTATAAGAACATCATGTTTTTGTGTATGTTAATATTTTATGAACTGACGGTTTGTTTCCTGGATACAAATAAATAAAATACTTATTAAATCGGTTCCTATAACACTCTTAATTTCGTGAGAGTATCTTTAAAATCTTGAAATGTAAACACAGCACTGCTATCAATACTTACCGATGTATCATAAACTGTCATAATCAAGGTTTGAAATAGGCCATAGGATGAGATATAAGATTGACCCTTGGACGAATTAGTTAATTCGTCCAAGGATTGACCACATAAGATTGCGATCGGAAAACAAGGATGACTCACAGTCACAGACTATACAACAAATATTAGTGTACTGTGAGCACCGAGCAGAGTCCAAGCTAAGTTGGATTTGTCAAGGTTCTGTATCAGACACCAGCGTTCGTTGAGCGTCGGTTGCCGCCCAGCCTCTGGGGCTCAAAATGCAAAGGTTTTTTGAAAGAATATTAGAGCACCTAACGTAGCTTGGAATCGGCTCGGACCCGGCACACTGTACTGTGAGTCGTCCTTAAACCGCGAACATTTATTTTTCCAGATTGGATCCCTCCTTCCGCGGCAAAGGCCTATGTGAAATGATGACGCAGCCGATAGAAGCGTTCGACATCCATCGAGATTTCGTGGATGACAAAGATTATGACTTTTACGAACTGGACCGGAACAGCTTGGAGCCTAACTGCCCTGAGTCTTTGAGAGGGCCAGGGGTACTGCACTCGGGGTTTTTATCGTCTAAACCTGATAGGTACACTAAATTATTGTTGAATAACAGAATTAGAATAATAATAATAGATCCTGCAATAAATACTTCCAAACATTTCCAAGTATATTTCCAAACTCCCCAATGTATTCTTGTCATTTGTTTGGTTGATACATCTAATTAATTTCCATGAGTTTAAAATCTAGCCATTAGTTCAGATCATGATATTGAGTAGAACATCAGTCACCTTCTTGTTCTTTTTTCTTTGTCTAAAAAATTCTCAGAATTCATTAGAATTCTCCATTTTCTGCATCCTCTCATTTTACGTTCTTATTTCCTGCAGCCACATTAACTCTTTAGACCCATTTGTAATCCTGTACTCAATAACGTTAATGTTACAGGTTACCCGGTTTTCAAAATCAGTGGAGTGACAGGGTGGACATTTACGACAGCGGATATAGAGGGCACAATCGGTATTTCGATGACGGAAGGAGGAACCATAGGCGAAGATACCAAGATCCATTATTTGTGCCTTATCAAATAGGTAAGAGAGTTAACAAGCTTTATAAATATCACTATTTTTAGAATAAAGAAAAAATTAGAGATCAACAGAATTTGGTATATAATTTATTATGACTTGTAGCTCTACCTTATGTTGATGCAAACTGTTTTCGCTACCAAAAACTAAGTATCAGTCAATTAGAGTGAAAGAAAAAAAATTAGAGTTTACTGTAGCGAAAACAGTTTGCATCAACTCTTGATAGGTATTATTTTTTTTATTTGATTAATATCTGCGATGCTTTGGCAGACCCCTTTACATTGACACCATTCAGACCCTAATCAAATCAACATCATCAAACGTCTAATATTCTTCTTCTTATCGAATGAGGATTAGTGGCCATCTCTGGTGTTAGAGTTTATCAAGCCGCCTGTAAGGCCTCTAACTTGACTTAACGACTGTTATCAGATGACATCAGCCGGGACCGACGGTTTAACGTGCCCTCCGAAGCACGGAAGCGCTCAGTTGTAATGCCACTTTAACGGTCACCCATCCGATACCTGACCGGACCGAGCGTTGCTTAACAAACGTGATCGAGTGCGATCAAAAGCGAATACTTCTTTTCAAGTGCGGTCTTAAAAAACTTAATTTTTCCAGGTATAGCACGAAGCAACGATGGCCAAGCCGACATTGAAAACTGGGGCGCCTACGGTGGCTCTTACGGAGGTTACGACACTTATTACAAAGACCGAAATGACTACCACAAATCCATCAACCATTGGCAAATACCAAACGACATCGAAAGACCGAGTGGAGTCAAGCCAGGATATAATAGAGACTTTGATTATAGCAGCCTTGGCAAAGATAGACTCCCACACCATAGGTATGGGTATGGAGCTTGGAAGAGGGGCAGATGGAATAGTTCTGGTTCACGAAATGAGTTGGATTCTGGAGAGCATTATTACGAGAAGCCGAAGGTCTATTATGAATCAGCAGAAAGGGATGATGACGTTGCTCTTAAAGGTAATCTTCATGATATTAACTTCTATCATCATGCATATTAACGTCACTACTGATGAGACCTGTTAGATATTCTACTTACTAGATGATACATTTTACATTCTAACACAATCATTAGTGGAACATCTCACGACCCCATTGTCACGTTGATATTGTCGATTTTGATACCGATAAAAGACATGTACGAAAATACAATTTGTTTATATCCGATGTTGATATGTTTATAATTGTTAACAATTTCAGATTGTTCTTCCCGAAGACGTCCTGGGATGTCTTTGGGTTCTGGAGCGATCAGAAGATCGTTGATAGCTCGCAACGTCGTTGAGTGTGAAGCAGCTTGCTTCGAAGAGAGAGAATTCAAATGCGTCTCATACAGTTACAGGTAACGATAGCTTTTTAAGTTATTATAATCTTTGAACTACCTCAATGATGAAATAATCAAAATTACATTCCTAAAGACAGCTACAAATATGCTCGGTTTAGTTCATCATCATCATTATCATCATGACGAGCCTCTTTTTAAGACATATGCCTCTCCCGAATTCTTCCACTGGGTCCGGTTTTGCACCCTCGTCATCCTGCCTACTGATTACGTAACTCTGTTGCTAACAATTCTCGATTGAAAGCGATTGAAATCGCAGTTGCATTGCTGCTTTAAGTAAAATAGTTGTCACATTGGTTCTTACTAAAGCAGCAATGTCACTGCGATTTCTGTTAAAGATGATTGCAACAAAGTTAGACAATCAGCCTTCAGTTGTGTTCTGCTTGTCCTCTGATGTCGTCAACCCATCGTTTTGGATTTAGTTACTGTCTTTTAATTAAACCAACTCAATTCTATGACATTTAACCTCAGAGATCCTTATTCATTAAATTGTTTATTATTATGTAATACAAGCTGTTGTACTAAGTTTCCACTTCAAAACATTGATTCTTGTTTAATAGTATATGTAACGTAAGGAGGGTCTGTACTCCGCGCTTAAAATTTTATATTAATTAGCGTAATGCTTGCAGCTGACTCAGTCGAGCCAGCGAGCGAGGGATGTCATGCGTCAGTTGAGTTGAGACAGAGCTGCGTGATAGAAAGAGAAGTGCTTTGGAGGCGCTTATATTAATAGGCACAGAGCGCTGTGCAATTTGCAATTTGGCTTCTGTACGTTTAGCACTATTATTATATTCTGCGGTAATTTACTAAGCGAAACGGCAAACCTTAAATCTATCCGAATTGTTTCAGATACTCAAGTGCCCGAGGGTCAGACAACTGCTTCCTCAGTGAGCGTCCATACCGAGGCTTGGAACTGTCTACAGACAGCGGCTCTGATGTATACGCGATGCCTCAAGACCAAGGGTGTTCTGTCGTCAGCCATCGACCTTGGGTTGAGAGTGGTAAGTTTGTTTTAATGTAATAACACTTTGCTCAGGAAAGAAAGATATTGTCTAATCATTAGGCAGGAAAGTTTCCTGCCAGACAAACGACATATTCCTCAATGATGAACTAGATAGTTGATTTATAAAGAAGCTTGGACTAATTAATGCTGGATAAACAGTAATAGACATTAGGTTGTGAGGATTTAATTCTAGTCACTCTAACTCTGCCCAAACATCAGACAGCGGGCGTTCATATCGGGGCCTATCCTAAAGCGGATCTTATGTACTATTTTGTATTTATTAATTTAATTGTACCGGCTTTTGAAGTGAGTCAGAGATTTTACACATTTTTACATTTTGTGTAAAATTCCATTCATTCTATTTCAATTTCATTCCAAAATTGTCGCTTACTTCCGTATAAAGCAGAATGCGAAGATGTCTGCTTACGTTGTGTTAGTTCTCCCAGAAAACTTTTAGCCTAGTTGTTAGCAATAAGATAGTCGAATGGCTTCTTTGCCATTCTCAATGTCTCTTCTCTTGTGCTTTTAACAGCTTAAGGGCAGATTTTTCAAACCTCATCATATAAACAGACAGATAGAGTTTATTCAAAAGATAGCAATCTGTTGTTCAATCGTCAAATTCAAAGAAATAGTTTTTGCTGTTCTATTGTCTATCTTTGTTTCACATTCGTGAAGTTAGCGTTTCTACAGATATGAGATAATCGGTCAGTTAGTTATTCGTAGAATATTGCTTGAAAAATTGACAATCACTTAACAGACGAATAACAGATTAATAACTTTATTCTTTAGTTAGCTATTGATACTTTTTATCCGAGGATTGAAAAATCGACCCTAAACTGAATAAATAATTTTGAGTTTTAAGCTTATTCTATGTCTTTTGGGGATGCTTCTAGAACGTCTAGATGTATTATGGCGTGTTGTGATACTCACAGGATTTTCTTCTATGTCTTTCAAGAATGTTTTTGGCACGTCCGCACCGGGGCGGCAGTTAGCGGACAGGCGGTCAGGGCGGCGTTGACCGTGACGGGGCTGGGCGCCTGCGAGGCGGAATGCATCCGCGCCCATGCGTTCTTCTGTAGAGGATTCAGTTTCAGGTAGGAATATACACGCTGATGACCGAACATCAGCGCGACTATTAGAGCCTTAACTGGACACTGCAAAATAAACAGACACCTATCTCATAACGAAATTGACTGATACTGACGTCTACAGATATTGCAATGAGGAGCAGGAAACGCCCAAGCACCTCTTATGTGATTGTGGACCCCTAATCCACAAGCGTAGTACCCATCTGGAGCGACACGTTATCGACCCGGAGGAAATAAAATCTCTTAGAACCAGGAAGATACTATAGAGGGCAGGGCTTAAAGAGTTCCTATAATTAGGTGGCGAGTCACAATAGATCTTTTAGGTCGCAGTGACTACAGCTCTATCAGAGCTGCAGCAGAGCCCCTAACTCTCAAATAATAATAAATACGAGCTGAAATTTAATCATTTGGTTCCCGCAATAGGCTGGTTGGTTCCACTCATGAGTACAAGCAACTTTTACTATGGGGCCAACTGTATCGCGAAAAAAATTTGCTGTTTCATACAAAAGCGTAATACCTTCTCGACCTTAATGTGTGGAACCTGATTTTTTTTCGCGATATCAGAGTTGGCCCCATAGTAAAAGTTGGAATCATGAATGGAAAAACCCCACTGAGGGAACCAAATTATTATAATTTCACGCTATAGAAATAATGTTGGTTATCTTTTTGAGATTTGAGTTTTGCTTTCGAAATACACAATATTTACGAAAATGTTTAAATACAAGATAAGAAAAACCTCGTGTCCAACTGTAAAAACTAGAATGGAACCCATGTCCTTTGCAATCAAAATACGAGTTTATTACTTTTTAACAGTTCGATTTTCTTTTCCATAGAACTTAATGTTGATTTTTTTTTATTTGAAGTATTTTGGTAGCGATAAGAATTGAAAAAAATATATATTTTCTGCTTTTTCTTCTTTTCTTCGTTTCTTTTCTATCTCGAGTTTGCGTCATTCGTTCTTCCTCCAAGACCCTTAATTTTGTTTCATCTTTTTCTGCCTCTTTTTTCCTTTGTATCTATATATCTGCTTCTCATTTTTAATCTCTCAAAACATTTTCAGATTTGACGCCCCTACCATCGGTGATGATCTCGAGAACTGCATTCTTACCTCATCGCCGCCGACTTCGTTAGAGAATGGTCACGGACTCAGACCCACTGCTGGGCACGAGTTGTACGCGAGGGGGAATTATGGTAGGGGATGTGAGCCGGCGCTGTATGATGATGTTCATTATAGGGAAAAACGTGAGTGTACAGTTTTTATAATTACAACTACACATTTGTATTATTTTTTTGGATTTTTTTGAATTCACAGTGTTATTTTAATGATAAATGTTAGACTAAAAAAAATCGACTCATCTGTGGCACTTCAGACCGGACTCGAACCAACTCGCACCCTTGGGATTCTGGCCCAATGCATCGACAGGGAAAGTGGCACCTTGAAACGCTAACTTATTAAGTTATTATTGTATCAATGTGTACCTTCAATGAAGAATATCCTAGATAACTCTTCACGAACTAAAACCACCTAAAATAGCAGGCAATTGTGGCACCGATAGACAAAACAAAAAGCTATTCGAAATTTTGAAATCCGTATCCCCACATGAATATTTAAATCTGGGTCACTGACGTCCACTATACAAAGTACGCTGGACAGGCTATATGACAGCAACTTTGTGCTGACTTGAAAATCGTCATATTGGCGCTGAGAGCAGTAGACTCTATACCTACTACGGCAGTAGTGAGTGTAATTGGAACTAATTAGTTCCCCCCTAATTAGTTCCAAGTACACTCACTACTGCCATAGTAGAATCTACGGCTCTCAGCGCCAATATGGCGATTTTTAAATCAGAACAAATGACTGGTGACGTTCGCTTGTCCAGCGTGTTTTGTATAGTGGACGTCAGTGATCTGGGTACAAATTATTATTCTTTCCAAATTCAACTTTAAATAATGAGAAACAAAGAGAGAATACTTTTAGTCCAGACAAATTAGAAAAAGATTGGTAGTAATTCGTGTAGTACACACGAAATTCATGTGCAGGGCAGAATGTCATAATAAACTTAAACTTCGAACGTACCATAATACCGTGAAGGTCTGAAGCCTCCCTCAACACACCTCCTCAATCTGCTGCACATGCTGACCATCCTGACTTAAACATTTTTCTACCTACCTGATAAGCTCTGTTTGAAGGTGAGGCGTTATTGCGAGACTCTGGGACCCTATTTTTGAATCGCTCGACTCCAGTCGAGCGCTCGTTTCTACTGATTTTCGTTCGACATATGACTCAAATCAATGGGATGTCGAACGAAAATCAGTAGAAACGAGCGTTTGACCAGCTTCGAGCGATTCAAAAATAGGGCCCCTGACCAGAAATCTAGGGTATTCTTGATCGAAGCAATGTACACATTCAATAAAAGAATTTCCCTATAGATTGCTACCTGCAATACGACAACGCGGCCAAATTGATCGGTCCAGCGGTCCGCGGGCACGCGCGTGTGCGCGACGAGCAAGCGTGCGGCGAGGCCTGCACTGACGCGCCGTTTAGATGCCTTAGCTTCTCATACAAGTAAGTGGTGGTGGTTGAAGCGTTCATGGCGGAACTTGACAGACTGATCGTACTCGATTATGTTTGTTAAGCAACGCTCGATCCGGTCAGGTGTTGGATGGGTGACCGTTAAAGTGGCATTACAACTGAGCGCTTCCGTGCTTCGGAGGGCACGTTAAGCCGTCGGTAGCGGCTGTTGTCATCTGATAACAGTCGTTAAGCCAAGTCAGAGGCCTTACAGGCGGTTTCATAAACTCTAAAGCCCACCGGTAAAGCCCGCCGGTAACGATCAATTGCGATTGTCAAATTTTTCGTCAATGCCATTGTTAGAGCAATTGGCAATCGCTTCAATTGCACGCGTAAACGATCAATTTTCGCATCAATGAGCATCAATGACGTGAAAATTGACAATCGCAATTGATCGTTACCAGCGGGCTTTACGGTCAATTGCGATTGTCAATTTTTCCGCAATTGACGCCCATTGACGGAAAAATTGATCGTTTACGCGTGCAATTGAAGCGATTGTCAATTGCTGCAACAATGGAATTGACGAAAAAATTGACAATCGCAATTGATCGTTACCGGCGGGCTTAACACCAGGGGTGGCCACTAATCCTCATTCGATAAGAAATAAGAAGAAGTGGTGGTGTGTTCATGTGAGAGATAGAGAGGGAGAGAGGAAGATCGTGTAAGAGAGAGATGGAGATAGATTTTTTTCACTGCTGCCCAGACAGCCTTTTATATCTGCTGTCTCATTCTTACGAGTTCTCGCATTTATGCTTCTCGGACTTGTATTCTGCTGATAGTATTTGGTTTGGATGTCCCAATTACTCACGAAAAGAAAGAAAAGAAAATTAGTTTGATGTGATCAAGTAGTATTTCTTATGGGTAAGGTTTCTACCTTACCAATAAGAAAGTATATGTCTCTCATATCTCTCTATCTCTCTTAGCCTGTCTTTCTAGAGAAAGACTGAGAGAGACAGTATAGTAGTTGGAGACAATAATACGACAAGGCGGCCAAACTGATTGGGTCTGGTGCGGTCCGCGGGCACGCGCGTCTACGCGTGTGTAGGGGGCAGTTTCTCTCACCATCCAAAAAACAAGTGCGTGTCGGGCCACGCGCCATAGGGTTCCGTAGTTACCTTATACCATACCATATTTAATACCACCTATAATTTTTCGTCTGCAAAAATAACTTTGTTTTTCACAGTGTTGGTATGAATGACAAAGTTATATTTGCGGTTTTGGAAAATGTGCTATATCTCAAAAACTAATTACTACATCTCGTTCAAACTAATTTTGGTTAAAAGTGTTTATTAAGATCTACAGCATATATTTTTTTTAGATTTTTCACTCTCTTATTTCAAAAGTTAAAGGGGGGGGGGGGGGGGGACACACATTTTACCACTTTGGCGGTGAATATCTTTCAAACGGTTGACTTTGAGAAAAAGTTGTCTTAAAAACCTTAATGTCATTTTTAAAGACCTATCTATAGACACCCAACACGTGTTGGTTTGAAGAAAATTTTTTTTTTCAGTTTCAGTTCCATGTATGGAGAGCCCCCCCTTAATCTTTTATTTTTCTTATTTTTGTATTAAATTCGTTAAGCGATTAACAGAATACATCTACCTACCAAGTTTCAACTGTGTAGTCTTAATACTTTCGGAATAAAGTGGCTGTGACATACGGACAGACAGACAGACAGACAGACAGGCAGACAGACATGACGAATCTATAAGGGTTCCGTTTTTTGCCATTTAGGCTACGGAACCCTAAAAAGGCAGACTTATTCACATGTTGTCTAACAAACATACCGGGTGTAACAAGACATACAACGTAGCCGAGGTCTACGTATTTGGCCCATCATCAGGACCATTTCTGTTCAAAATTATTGCTGGGAAACGATTTTAATTAGGGTTCCGTACCAAAATAGTAAAAAAGGAAACCTTATGGTGTGACTCTGTCTGTCTGTCTGTCACAGCTGGATATCTCGAGAACTACTAATGGTATCAACTTGAAATTTGGAATAGTTTAAGATGACATTTGCCCTATTATTTTGCAAATAAGAAATAATAAAAAAAAATTCTTTTTTACAACAGGGATTGAAAAGGGGTCTTAAAAATTTGAAATGGAGCTACTAGGGCATGTGGGGTATCATATGAAAGAGCGCTGTTTGCACGTTTTTACTATTTTTTTTTGCCACACAGTTTTTGACTTATGATGAAAAATGTAAAAAAAATACCGTTCCCCCCCCTCCCCTTATCTCCGAAGTTTGCAAGGAGAAAAATCTGACACTTCTATATTTTTATATTTTTTAGCAACAATGCTCCTCCAGGGGTGGACAACTGCCTCCTATCAGAGATCCGTCTGTTCGACCTCCAGCGAGGCGTCGACTACGAGCATTCTGTCGACGATTGGTTGTTCGCTTTCGACCTGTTCAATGGACAGTGTTGGAGGAAAGTACATGGGAAAGACTATGAGTAAGTATTCTAAGGATGCAATTGTCTAGTCAAAAGTAAAGTCAACTATTTTATATGACTGCAACACTCCGCTACGGCCACTACGGCTACGGATATTTTACCGTTACAACTGTGTCGCTACATAACTGTGTCGCTACATAACTGTGTCGCTACATAACTGAGTCGCTACATAACTGTGTCGCTACATAACTGTGTCGCTACATAACTGAGTCGCTACATAACTGTGTCGCTACATAACTGTGATGCTACATAAATGTGACGCTACATAACTGTGTCGCTACATAACTGTGTCGCACCATAACTGTGTCGCTACATAACTGTGTCGCTCGCTACACAAGTCCCTACAACGTGTTACAAAAAACCCCTAAAGCAAAATATGGTAGATAGGGACCATCAAACTGAACAACTTTTATGGACCAATTTTGAAATCGCGAAAAACAATCAGCTGTTTCATACAAAGATTAATGATATTTATTTTTTTGCGGTTTCGGAGTTGGTCCCATTGTAAAAACTGTTTAGTTTGATGTTCCCTATCTACCATATTCGGCTTAAGGGGTTTTCTTGTAACACGTTGTATAAGTAATAAATTGTAAATTGGACCAAGTAATAATTATATGGTAATTTGAACTAAATAGGTACCTGCCTGTGTTGTGCTTTATAACCAAATGTTTCTTACAGTCAACCGTCTCCAGAACTTCCTAGACCGATACCCGGGTCGAGTGAGGAAACATATCCGGGTTCAAGCCCTAGTGGACCCGGATATTTGCCCGGACCACCTGGTATAATAAACATATTAATATTTTTATTATAATGCTTTTCTTCAAGAAATTTAATTATTCTAATTCAGATACATTTAAAACTTTTTAGTTGCGCAAATAAATTTGTTATTTTAATTTGAGATGTATTAATTGTTTGTATTTTTAAGTTACTACTAAGATTAGTTGTTTATTTAGTTTATTACAAAGTAAAATAGTATTAAAATAATGTTTTTGTAAAAACATGAAAAGCTAATTCACACTATTTCTCTACAGATCCACCTTACATACCCGGTTTAGAACCAAGCGGACCATCTGGTCCAAGCTATAAACCTGGTTTTACAAATCCTGAAAAACCAATTTACATTGCCCCAAGTGGTCCCGAAACCGCCCCCGGTTACAGACCAACTTACCCCGAAACTTACCCGGCTGGACCAAGTTACTTACCAAAACCAGATTACAGACCATCTGGACCAGATTTTAGGCCGGGGTTCAGACCGTCTGAACCAACTGGACCCGGATATAATGGTTTCAAACCCGGTTTTCGACCACCCGAGCCTAGTGGACCCGGGTATAATGATTATAGACCCGATGGAAGACCCAGCGGACCCGGGTATAATGATTATAAACCAGAAGTAAGACCAAGTGGTCCGGGGTACAATGATTATAGGCCGGAAAGACCTGGGTATAGACCGCCAGTTGATCCCGGTTATAGGCCTGAAAGGCCACATCCGGATAGACCAAAACCGGCTCTAGGAGACAGGGAAATACAGGAACCAAGTAAGTTTTTCAATTCTTAAGACCTTTTTAACAAATAGTAAATAAATAAGTTTTAGATTTGCAGAAAAAAATATAGGTAATTTAATCTGCGAGATCTTTTATTAAAATTAATAATCTAGGTGTGTTAGATTTATTTCGTTTTTTTAAGTTACTTAATATCAGTTTTTCTTACTAGAAAATAATACTCGGTCGAAATACTCTTAAAAAAATCAAGCAATTTTGGTTAAAAAATTTGGCAGTTACTTACTAGTACATTATGATATAAGTGCGGTAAGTTGAAAATTACAGCCGAGGCGATATTGCTAGCCCGAGCCGTAGGCGAGGGTTACAAGAAAGCAGAGGCTGTAATTATCAAAGCGCACGTATGTCATACGACGTTTTATAACATATTTGCGAGGAAATAAATAAAACTCGGACTTTGCACCTTGCTTGTTTTCCATATGATTAAATTTTGATACGCTTATAAGTATCTAATCGGTCAATTTTTCGGGCAAGAGGCTTAGAATAGCCTTTGTCGCTGCCCCTCTGAGACTTCTAGCGGTTTTGAATTCATAAATTCATCACTACTTGACGACATTTTCAAATAAAAACAATATAGCAAAAAAAATTAGCAATGCGCGCGCATCAGCGCTTTTTTTAAGGCAAAGGCATAAAAACAGCCAGTATTACTAATAAAGTAAATTAATATTTTTGTGTTTTTGTTACAGATAAATGGTTGTAATTTATTGTCAATATTAATTAAATTAAATAATTAAAGGTTTAATTATTATATTTAATCTCCCAAAGTTAATTTTATTCATAAAATGTTGACCTCTTTTCTGATATAAAAACTCTTTGCTAAGATTTGAAAAAGTACCGTTCGTTTTAGACGAAGCATCTTGATAAACCGTGCGGTAATGTAAAGTAAAACGCACGGTTTATAAAGGAAACCGTGTGTTTTACTTTACATTACCGCACAAGTTCGTAATGAGATACAATACGATATTGAAATTGATGTAATAAGAGACCCTTTACGAGCAAATATGTTATAATAGTACATTATGATATAAGTGCGGTAAGTTGAAAATTACAGCCGAGGCGATATTGCTAGCCCGCGCCGTAGGCGAGGGTTACAAGAAAGCAGAGGCTGTAATTATCAAAGCGCACGTATGTCATACGACGTTTTATAACATATTTGCGAGGAAATAAATAAAACTCGGACTTTGCACCTTTGCTTGTCTTCCATATTAAATGATGAAATTTTGATACGCTTGTAAGTATCTATCGGTAAATTTTTCGGGCAAGAGGCTTAGAGTAGCCTTTTTCGCTGCCTCGGAGACTTCTGGCGGTGTCGAATTAATAAATTCATCACTACTTGACGACATTTTCAAATAAAAACAATAAAGCAAAAAAGCGCGTGGAATAATTTTTACTTGTTTAAATTAGCTATGCGCGCGCTCATCAGCGCTTTTTTTTAAGGCAAAGGCATAAAAAACAGCCAGTATTACTAATAAAGTAAATTAATATTTTTGTGTTTTTGTTACAGATAAATAATTGTAATTTATTGTCAAATTTAATTAAATTAAATAATTAAATGTTTATTTATTATATTTTATCTCCCAAAGTTAATTTTATTCATAAAATGTTGACCTCTTTTCTGACATAAAAACTCTTTGCTAAGATTTAAAAAAGTACCGTTCGTTTTAGACGAAGCATCAAACCGTGCGGTAATGTAAAGTAAAACGCACGGTTTATCAAGGAAACCGTGCGTTTTACTTTACATTACCGCACAAGTTCGTAATGAGATGCAATACGATATTGAAATTGGTGTAATAAGAGACCTTTTACGAGCAAATATGTTATAATAGTACATTATGATATAAGTGCGGTACGTTGAAAATTACAGCCGAGGCGATATTGCTAGCCCGAGCCGTAGGCGAGGGCTACAAGAAAGCAGAGGCTGTAATTATCAAAGCGCACGAATGTCATACGACGTTTTATAACATATTTGCGAGAAAATAAATAAAACTTGGACTTTGCACCTTTGCTTGTTTTCCATATGATTAAATTTTGATACGCTTGTAAGTATCTTATCGGTCAATTTTTCGAGCAAGAGGCTTGGAGTAGCCTTTTTCGCTGCCTCTGAGACTTCTGGCGGTGTTGAATTAATAAATTCATCAGTACTTGACGACATTTTCAAATAAAAACAATACAGCAAAAAAAAAATAGCAATGCGCGCGCATCAGCGCTTTTTTTAAGGCAAAGGCATAAAAACAGCCAGTATTACTAATAAAGTAAATTAATATTTTTGTGTTTTTCTTATAGATAAATGGTTGTAATTTATTGTCAACATTAATTAAATTGAATAATTAAATGTTTATTTATTATATTTTATCTCCCAAAGTTAATTTTATTCATAAAATGTTGACCTCTTTTCTGACATAAAAACTCTTTGCTAAGATTTAAAAAAGTACTGTTCGTTTTAGACGAAGTATCTTGATAAACCGTGCGGTAATGTAAAGTAAAACGCACGGTTTATCAAGGAAACCGTGCGTTTTACTTTACATTACCGCACAAGTTCGTAATGAGATACAATACGATATTGAAATTGGTGTAATAAGAGACCCTTTACGAGCAAATATGTTATAAATTAATTTTACTAATGTGTGATTGATTTTTACAGGTGAACAAGAGAGATGTGAACTGTTAATGAAAAAATATAAAAAAATCATTCATTCTTAACATTTCACATGCTTTTTTAACATTTATAAGCGAATTCATGAATTTCATGCACAATTTTTAGTAAGAACTTAAAGTAGTGACAACTAACACTTTTTCTTATTAAAGTAGTTAGTAATCGATAGAGCTAACTATAACCCCTTTTTATTGTATTTTTTTAATAACAGATAATTACAGTGTAATTTATTCCAAATAACGGAAAACATATTTTTCTTCTGAAATAAACCTTTGGTTTTTTCTAGCTTCTTAAATATTAAGAAATAAAGTAAATACCCTTTTAATTTGGCTTAAATAAAGTTTGTTTATTAGAAAAAACTCATAGAAAAGACTAATTAAGTAACAGAAGATGATACAACAAAAGACCGTCGAACCTATGACGTAGATTTGGGTAAAAACAAAGACGAGAACGTTGGCACTATTGCTTTACCAAATTATTGAGTTATTTTGGTGTTAGGAATACAGTACCTATTATGCCGTATTGTTTTGTTCCATGTTTCAAGAGGAGAAACTTGCATTCTTCAGATGTTTGTTTTTACCCAAAATGTCAAACTGCCATTATGTGACGTCACACTTAACCTTACATACTTAATAAAACGTCGCATTTTCCATTCAGTCTCGGTGTCATGGCGTCATTACACAGTGTCTGGGTTCCCGTGTCGCGCTGGCACTACTTGTGCACAGAACCAAGTGGCAGGGCACTGGGCGTGCGAGCCTGAAGGGGGGGAAGTGGGTAAGTTATGGAGGGGAAAAGGTTAAGAATGGGGTAATAAACACCCCAATCAAATGTTGTTCTATCTCATGAAGACCGTTTTGCTATGAATGTTGTTAGATGTGCACACACACATTGATTTTTAGGGTTCCGTACCAAAATGCTAAAAAAGGAACCCTTATGGTGTGACTCAGTCTGTCTGTCTGTCTGTCTGTCTGTCTGTCACAGCTGGATATCTCGAGAACTACTAATGGTATCAACTTGAAATTTGGAATAGTTTAAGATGACATTTGTCCAACTATTTCGCGAATAAGAAATAAATAAAAAAATAAATATCTTTTTTACAACAGGGACTGAAAAGGGGTCTTAAAAATTTGAAGTGGGGCAACTAGGGCATGTGGGGTATCATATAAAAGAGCGTCGTTTGCACGTTTTTAAACATTTTTTCTTTTTTTTTAGGCCGCATAGTTTTCGACTTATGGTGAAAATTGTAAAAAAAAATACCGTCCCCCCCCCTTATCTCCGAAGTTTGCAGAGAGAAAAATCTGAAATAATTCTATGTGATAGTAGTTTATGTAAAGATTACAGGAAAAATAAAACGATGTCTCAATATAACACACTTTTTAAGAAATTCAAAAAACAATCAAATTTTTTTTAGTTTTACTACCAGTCAACAGATGGCGCTGTCCTAAGCATGCTAACCTAAGGAAAAATATAGTTCCACTATCGGTCAAGAGATGGCGCAACCTAACACTACAATAATAAATTGGTGGCTGGTTCTAAAATAATTACCTACTATTTGCCGTACGAATAAACGAAGAATAAGTTCCTACTTAGTAATATAAACAGTTTGCAATGTGGAGTGGCTGAAACGTTTTTCAGTCACCATAAGCAGCTGTGGTTAAGATTTGTAAATTAACTGTCCGCCTGTTCGCCCTTCCAACTGTCTGCCGTTTATCCTACTTTTTTAAAGACTGTACTAAAGTAACATATCCAAATATATTTATGATTGTACGGAACCCTCGGTGCGCGAGTCCGACTCGCTCTTGACCGGTTTTTTTAATGCAGAACGGGGATAGTGCTTGGCATTCACCTCACCTGATGTTTAGTGACGATAAGGCCGAAGGTGGAATCGCACTACGCCCGGAATCCTCATTCCTCATCACTGAGGAACTGGCTATCTTACCTCTAACTGCCGCAACACAACAATTTTTAAATAGTTGTTATGGCGTCAAAGTTAGGTAAGATGGTAGTAGCTAGCCAGGCGGACTTGAAAAAAGTCGTACCACCAACCTAACCGAGTAATGTATCCCCCTCCTGGGAATTGCACCCGGGACCCCTTCGTCTTACATGGGTGGGCGAACCACTAGACCAGGGGTGTCAAACTGATTTTTCAAAAGGGCCATTTGTTAAGAGCGTGTTAGCGGGCCCGACTCAAAATTAAAAACTCAAACACATACTAAATTAAAAATTTTATTTTCATACAAAAGTAATAAAGAGCTATCTTGAGCTTGAGGATCCAGATACCTGAGGTCTAATATTTTATTATCTTACAATACCTACGTAGTGGCATGGAATGCCGTTTAAAATCCTCACTGGATAGATGGTCGCAGGCCGTATTGAGATAGCTTGCGGGCCGGATGCGGCCCACAGGCCGTAACTTTGACACCCCTGCACTAGACCACAGAGAGGCGTCTGCACGGTTTCGTATAACGCGCAAAAAAAAATGTGCAAGTACACGCCTAACAACATTAATAGCAAATAGAAGAACTCATACTTTTTTCCCAAAGATTTTGTATGTCAATAGTGAATTGTGACATCTCTAACTATTTATTGATTTCAAAGCAAATAAAAATGCAGTTAATATTGCAATCGGGTTTTCGGGGATACAACAAAGTGCTGTTTTAGAGAAGGTTTTTTTTTCATAATATATTTTATACGATATTTTATTGAATATTTTTCCAGGTTCATGGGATTACTGCTGTGCACCAACACATCGCTGTGGGTACAGCGAGGGATTTCATAAGCCATGGTAATACATACCATCATTTAATTATTAAATACAGTGCGTTTCAAATGGCGGAATACCGCGCGAGACGATGCGCAAAACACAATTTCGATGGAAGTGGGTGAGAGTGGGTGGCTAACTTCCTTCTTGAAACGCACTTAAGATTATTTGATTTGTTAATGAAACACATTTGTAAATCGTCCTAATAGCACGCGACTACGCGATCATCGCAAGTTCGCGCGAATTTTAGTCGTACGAATCCGCGACCAAACATACTGATGTCGAATAGGTGGTGTTCTTATTGACATTCGCGCGAAAATCGCGTCGCATCATCGGTAATTATGGTCACGGCGATGATCGTTCGCGTTGTATTAGGACACACATTATTTGTCATCGCGCGAACACGCGATGGTTGCGTCGCTTAATCGCGAGATGATCGCGACTCTTAACCTCGCATTGATCGCGTCGCTAAATCGCGCGATGATCACATAGTCGCGCTCTATTAGGACGATTCCAATGACTTATCTATTTGATATATTATATTATAGAATAGCTTTTGCAATCGTACTCGTACGTATGTATTAGTCTTAATATTGCACTTTCTCCTCCTCTACTCCCAGTTTTGGTCCATTTTCTGAAGCTTCATAATATTGTTATTCTTAATTACTTTTTTGTTTTAGGTGCTATGTAGGAACATCGGAAGACCAATGGCGACCTTGCAGCGAGAAATACTACCCATATCATCAACATAATATTCCTCACCCATCACAAGGGCATAGGGGTAAGGAAATAGTGAGACTTAATAAAACTCTAGTAAAAGTAGTTGAATAAACAACCTTCTATGAGGAACCAATAAATGTAGGGAAAGATAAAGACTACAAATAATTTCTGTCTGTAAACTACAGTGTAACATATGTCGAGCTGGAAAGCAGTAGACAGAACCGTTTCTTAAAAGGTATACTTATATCAAACTGTCCAAAATCACATTCATTCCTAGACAAACCTTTTGTTTATTTGTTAAAAGGACAAAATTTAAATGTTTATAATGATGTAGCAATGAGCTAATGTGTAAGAATATGATACCTATAAATAAAAAGAAAGTGAATGAAAAGAAATTATTGCAAACGAAGCACGGAAAAAAATTATAAACTGCTTTGAAACAAAATATAATGAAAGGGACAAAGGCAGTTGAAAAAAGAAATATATTGATATCTATCTACACTTAAGAGATGTGTTAAATAAAGTAATAAAAACCTAAATACGTGATAATTTAAAAAACATCAGTGTTTTCAGCTTCATTTAGTTTGAAAACAATAGAAGCAGTTCGCACTAGTGAATTCTTAGTTTCTGATAGTAAAAGCTTATAGTTTCAAACTGATATAACCTTCTTTCCTACAGATCCTTTAATATCTCGCCCTAGACCTGGACGCCCCGGTCATATACATTATAATCCTGATCGAAGACCACTAGGTCCATACATGTCTAACACTGACAGAAAATATTGGGATGATTTGTACAGAGATGGCCCACAAGCGTACTATGATAGATATGGAAATCCTTTACCAGGCATGTTGTTTTTGGCCACTTTATCAAAGCACCATAAAACATCACTTCAACTTTGCATTTACTAAAAGTTTACCGATTTAACTTTTGCGTTTGACAGCGAAAAGCTTTTTTATTCACAAATCCGCATTAGACATAAGTGGCAAGTTATCATTATGCACTTAGTTAAATGATTCATGAGATTTGTAAGGTCTTTTTATGAATATTATTAAGATTTAGATTAAATGTGCGCACTTTTTATCACCAGTTCTATGACAAAGGTTGATTTTCAAAACACATTGTCACTGCATGCCTGCATTGCATTACTAGCAATTTCTTCATAACCCATTTTGAACTACGTTTTCTAAAGGCGTTACCAAGTTGTTTTGTTTTACTTAACTTTTATTACAAGCCCAGTTTCTATATTATTAGGCAAAAATACCTACATCATACTTTTGTTACCGTGATGAAAAAACAAGCCTACCTTACCAGAGCTGATCAGTTATTTTTTCACCGACCGATTCAACCAATATTTTTTTTTTATTTATCAGCATTTTATCCAGAACAGATCTCGAATTCAATGCAAGTTTATATTGTAACATAAAAAGGGTGAAAACAGTTTCAAAAATAGTTGGATCTCCATCCAACTCCAGAAATGCAACCATCATTTTGCATTTCTGAGAAATGCAAAATGATGGTTGCATTTCTGGAGTTAGTTTCTAATTAAAAGTAACATGCATTCCTTATTCGCACATTTCCACCTTCATGCCTCCTTTAAGAGTCATCACAAATTGGGGCAGCGAAAAGACTAATTTGTAGTCAATTAAATTGAAAGTCTTGATTGGTATAACCAATAAATCAACATAGTCGAAAGACGCGCCGCAACCGCAAAGCTCCTCACAGCTATTTTGCTATATTAATTGATGATGAATACTATGATATGACTATGAATATATTAATTGATGATGAATATATGAGTCTATTTGCCGCCACTTCGTCCACCTATAACCGTGCGTTCACACAGCCGATCCGTAATTACAGGACCGTTTTTTACGGATCCGTCGCTACTGGATGTGATGTTAACATCGCATTTACAGGACCGTTTTATCGGATCCGTTGCTATAGATACAGTACACATACGGATCCGATATACTGGATTGTGTGTGAACACGTTTATACATCTACCTACATACGCCATCGCCAAAAAATATCGGGTCCGATAAAACGGACCTGTAAAACGGATAGATATTTTTACTGGATCCGATATACTAGTGTGTATACCAGGTTCATACAACTACTTACGCCATAGCCTAAGTGAATAAAAACGGATCCGATAAAACGGTCCTGTATAACGGATCGCTGTGTGAACGCACACTTACTTTGTATCTTAACATTTCACCACTTCCAGGCTACACCCGCGTTCCAACAGCAGATCGTCCGCACATAAAGTACAGACACAACTACCCCCGCCCCAGCGCTGGGGGTTGGGTGCCGCAGCAGCTAGAAGAACCACCAGCACCTGGCGGATTGGGAGTACCAAGGTTTTTCTTATCATTAATGTGATTTAAACGATTACAGCTTTCAAGTTGCTGTCAATCTCATACTTGGGATCTAGGTAGCGATGTATACCTTTAGTATCGATAGCTTCTACAATGTGTTATGAAAAACCCCTAATGCTGAATATAGTAGATAGGGACCATCAAACTGAACAACTTTTACTATGGGACCAACTCTGAAATCACGAAAAATTCAACAAAAAATAATAACGAAAATATGAAAATTAATGAAACAGAAACAGCTGATTTTTTTCGCGATTTCAGAGTTGGTCCCGTAGTAAAAGTTGTTCAGTTTGATGGTCCCTATCTACCATATTCGGCATTAGGGGTTATTTGTAACACGTTGTTTGTCTCATCAATATGTTAGTTCAATTGACAGCATGAAGAGTTTGGTACTAGAGATAAGAAAATCCTAAATGAATGCTTTTTCATGCATATTTTAGCAGTCTATAGCTCCAATACCCAATCAAAGCCTGCAACTTGGTAGGATTATCGCTCTATCTAAGAAATCTTTTGGCATAGTTTATTCGTAGATATCGCTTTTGGTAATTTTATACTATCTCATTATATTTTCTCAGATACTGGCCGGTAGCTTACCTCCACAAAGGTCCGCCTCCAAACATGACCTACTTCACATACAACGAAAATAGAAGTACTACGACCACAGAAAACTATCCACGGACACCGATTGCACCTCCTAGAGAACAACCACCTCCTGACTTTAACCGGATTACCGAGAAACCAAAAGACATAGTCGAAGCTAGAAACCACAGAGACGAGAAAACAAGAAATATAACTGATGATGATATTTTCCAAATAGATTTAGACAAAATAACTACGACTACAACAACAACAACAACTACTACAGCTAAACCTGAGATTAAAGAAGTTGAACCTAAAATACAAGAAAAAGAGGTTGAAGTTAAAAAAATAGATGTTGAAACAATAAAACCTGTTACTGTTAAAGTTGTGAAAGAAAATGAAAAGTTAAAAGGAATTGATGACAAGTTAGATGATTTCACGGGACCTATTGAAGTATTAGATATAGATGATATAAAAACTGGCGATAAATTATCGGGTTTGAAAACATTGGAAGCTGAAGAAAAGCAAATAGAAGCAATTGGTAGATTATTAGCTTCAAGACGTGGTAGTAAATTAATTTTAGAAAAACGATCCCAAAAAGAATTGGAAGCTAAAAATATTGCTATAGACAAAGATTTAGTTGATTTCAATTTTGGAAATAAATTCCCTACTACTGAAAGGAGAGGTATTATACAGAAAATTTCTAAAGATGAGATAGAAAGAGAACGGAATGCTGATAGAAGCTTAGAAGTGAGTGAGACGACGTTTGTTAGACCTCCTAGAGTTTTGAGTACTACAACTGATAATATAAGAAAGGCTATTATTAATGGTAAAGTATTTTATGACGCTACTTTGAGAGAACAAAGAGATATTTATTCAAATGCTTCAAGAAAAGCTAAATCATTCAGACAATTAGAAGATTCTAGAGCTCCCTCAGTGATAGCTAATAGCAATTTTGGAAAGAAAAAAGTTATTAAAGCAAGGAATGTGAATCCAGTAAGACGTGTAAGAAGAGTGTATAGGAAGAGATACAATCCTGATGAAGTGAGACGGAGATTATTGGAAAGAGATAGGAGTATGAAGATGGAAAGCAATGACACGACGAAAAAACATTGAAACCCGATTTTTGAAATATTTTTTTAGATCAAACTTGTAAGATAAATTCAATCCTTTTACTTAATTAATTTATCATTTCAACAAGATATTTTATAAACATTTACTAATTCTTTATTCTAAGACCTGTATTTTGGAATCTTAAAAAATATAAATATGAGGTAAAATTTAGGAAAATACTAGATTTCCTTTCACTTCAATAAAGTTGCCTTCATTTTATACTCTTAAATCGATTATTCTCCTGATATTAATAGTGATTTAATTTATAAGTTAGGTTTAATTTGGATTGGTGCACTTAAAAATTGTCAGTTTGACTTAAAATAAACATTTTTAGGTTGAATTGACGATGCTTTCTAAAGATATTTAAGTTATTCTATGATTCAGATATTATCGTGTGATATTTATACGCAATTATTAAAAAAAAAAAATTACGTACTTGAATGCAAAATTTCTTTTTATTTTACTTCCATTTATCTATTTCATAGCTTATTTTTGTATTGTGTATTGTCTCAGTGATGATTTTTTTATAAACATGTTTTGATAAGTTACCAGTTTTAGAGTAAAGTAAAATATTTAATACGAGTATCATTAGTGAAATCTGTTTTTAAATAAGATTTTGAAATAAACGTAAAGCAAAAAATTAATGTTGTTTTTATGAGCGTAAGCCTAATGTTTGGATTAGTTGTTTCTTTTTTCAGATTTTTTAAATAGATTTTTGGATGAGATCATGAAACCTAGCAGGCGTCGTGCGGCTGACATTAATATTTGAAGATGACTAATGAAAAGGAAATAAAAAATCTGATAAATGGATGTTTTTCCGAAATATTTTTTTTATTATTATTATTATTAACTCTTTACTTGAAACAACCGTATAAAAATAAAAAAGTATGATGATAATGCATTAATTTGACTCTTTCTTTGTCTTAATTTTAAAATTAGTTAAAGATAAATTAAAAATAGTTTAAATTAGATAATTACGGATAATCATTAAAACATCTTTTGAATTTCCAAAGATTAGTCATAAACTAACTAACTTCCAGTTATTTATTCTTAAACAATAAGCATTGTAAATGCAAAAATCTCAAATTTAAATTTTTTTTTATTCTTATTAAAAGTGATCCAAACATGGGCAAAAAGTTACTAACTCTCCTTAACTAAAAAAGTCGTTACTGAATTTGAGGGTAAAAAGTAACCAAGTCGGTTCTTTATTCATTATCTCAGTAATTATAAGTAAAATATTAAAAGTAATAATGTTACTTTATGCGCTTACCTATTTTCTAAGATATGAAACCATAAAATTAGAATTATCTCATACCAAAACCAAGTTACATTTTTTTTTAGTTTTATAAAACTTTAAACCTTCATAACTCAAAACACGTTTTGACCGACTTGGTGACTTTTCGCTCTACGGCGACGATATACATACATACATACAGGTCAAACTGCGAACCTCCTTTTTTTTGTTTTTTGAAGTCGGTTATAAAATTGTGTAAGAAATATTTTCATTATACCTACCCTAGGCCCTATGCTCTCCTAAACTTTCTCCAGCGAAGAGTTAAATGCATGCACGTCTAGCTCTAGGGAATATTTGAGCTGATGCAAATTACGATTCACTTTCTACATATCCCATTCATAAATAATGCACTATAAAATAAATTAATAATTATAATTAGCCGACAGAAAAGGTAAACTGTACCTAATGATTGATCCTTAAAACTTTGATATATTTGATAAATGGGGAAAAAATATAACAGGCACTCGTAGGCACATGATAGTAGGTATGAACCTCTATACAAAAAAAAGATGGGAGTTACAAGTCGTGATAAAGTTTGGCCACATGATAGAAACTAATCTGTAGGCTGTTCCTAACTAATATTGAGCTGGGCCAAACTATCCTTACATACAGTTCCATACGGCGGCGGGTTGAATAGTGCACTTTTCCCGGCTTCATTATAAAATCTATAACAATTCAGGTTTAGCTAATTGGTCAAATGTGGTATCATTTTCGGATAAATCTATAACGTAGAACTTATTTCTGATATAAAAAAATGCAATTTATTAAGCAGTTTCTGAAAAATTACACAATAACCAACATTTTTAAACTTCATTTTTTTATTTTAGGTATTGGCACTTGTTTCAGTATTTTCATAAAAACTACTTTAAAGAAGCGTTTTTCAGGTTAATTTGTTATATGCTTTTGTTATCCTTACTATATTTTATACAACTTAAAAAACCGTAACTCGTAGGTACGTAATTTCTATGTATTGTGGGGATCGTCCTAATAGAACACGATTACGCGTCATCGCTAGTGCGCGCGAATTTTCTAATTGGCATTCACGCGATAATTGCTATATGGTCGCGTAGTTAATTCACGCGAAGATCGTTCGCGTTGTCAAAGGATTTCTTGTCATCGCACGAACACACGATGGTCGCGTCGCTTAAGGCTGGTTTACATTATCTTAGTCTTTAGTAGAGTGCTTTAGTGGACATGTAAACGGTCGTCTTATGACTAAAGAGAGTAACGTTCTAGTAGCCTCTCTACTCGCTTTCCAGTAGCACCCCCTGCGCGCCCGCTCACCCCCCGCGCGATATTTTACTCACACTCGCACTGGAAGCATGTAAATCGACATTTTAGTAGCGTCTTTAGTAGAGTGCATTTGCCGGTGAACGCGTGACGTGTAATTGAATTAAATAATAGGTATTAGGTATGGCGAAAATGACACTCTACTGGAAGCGTGTAAACGGTCACTGGAAAGGCACCAAAACTACTAAAGCACTCGCATTCGAATCTACTCGCACGCTACTAAGCACTCTACTAAATACTAAGATAATGTAAACCAGCCTTTACTCGCGCGAAAATTGCGTAGTCGCGATCTATTAGGACGACCGCAAAATCGCAATTTGTTCCAAGCGGCTTTTCGGCCTTTTTATTTTGAGATATAATTTTGTAACGAAAATGAACAGTTTGGTGGTCAATAAAAAAATGAAAGTGATATTTACAGATGGCAATAAAATTGTTTATTATGGTATTACGTAACAATCCAGCTTTTATGTAAGAAATATTGAAAATCGTTTTATTGATACTATTAGCGAAAAAATGCTTGATGAGCTATTGCGAATTCAATTTAGGGTTTCTTGTTTTTATTGAATGTAAGAATATCTATAAAAGCGTGCATATATTAAGCGAACCTTTATTCTTGTCATTGCTATTTTGTTGTGTAAGTACCTATGATGTTGTGGAGCTTTTTTTATAAATAAAAATAAATATAATAAAAGATCTTCCCTTTATTAATAAATGAAGATTAAGTTTACACCTAGTTTAACCAAAAAGTTTACTTAGGAATATGACACTTAGACGTCTAACGTAATGAGCTATTCACATGGGTCGATTTTAGTCACCTAGCAAGTCGCTTCTTTAATTGAATCGCAGGTGATGGCGTCGCTGTCGTCTATGTAGTTAATGGCGTAACCTGGGTAACAATATGTAATAACGTAGTTCCAGTTTTGGCCACCGGATCAGATAATTTTGTTTAGTCACCTGCGGCGTAGGCCGAATTGCCATTTACACTGTCGATTTTCGCCGTGCGGCGAAAGTTGTGCGGCTTTAGTCGCCCATGTAAGTACCCCATTAGGAGTAATATTGCTAATCAACATTTTTAGTTTGAAACCCTACGCTGATGGCGGAACTTGACAGACTGATCGTACTCGATCACGTTTGTTAAGCAACGCTCGGTCCGGTCAGGTGTCGGATGGGTGACCGTTAAAGTGGCATTACAACTGAGTGCTTCCGTGCTTCGGAGGGCACGTTAAACCGTCGGTCCCCGCTGTTGTCATCTGATAACAGTCGTTAAGCCAAGTTAGAGGCCTTACAAGCGGCTTGATAAACTCTAACACCAGAGGTGGCCGCTAATCCTCATACGATAAGAAGAAGCCGTGAGGTTAATTTATATAAAATTTGCAGTCGCCTTCGATTTGCTCACGTGGAATTACACTTCCCGTATTTTTTTACAATACTGTCCATACTCTTACGTATTTTGTATTTTAAATCTGTGGATGATCACTTTTCAAAGTCTTACTATTATTAGTGGCAATCAAACAACGCTGTAGAACACGACAATAGCTAAACCATGTGGTAAACCTTGAAAAATAAAAAAATATCATTTTTGGAGATATACAAATATAGGTAACGGCGGGTTGCGATCTGTGAAACATGGGTTAAAGTATCTATAATTTCGTAATAAATAACTATATCACAACGGCAAACGGTAACCTTCTTGGTGATTTAAATGTTCTACGGGCTACTGTACTATAAGGGCGAAGCCCGCGTCTTGCAGTGGACTATGATAGGTTGTTATGTTGAATTTATAATAACGTTATCATAACAATAAATTAACTATAGAGGAGCTCGGTGGCGAAGTGACTTAGCGCCTGGCCCTGCGGTTGCAGAGGTTAAGCAACTTTCGCAATGGTCGCTCGTGGGATGGGTGACCAAAAAATTATTAGCTTGAGTTTTTCCTTGCTTTGGAAGGCACGTTAAGCTGTTGGTCCTGGCTGCATTTGCAGTCGTTAACACCCACCAGTCCGCATTGGGCCTGCGTGGTTGATTATGGTCCATCCTCCTTACCCACATAAAGAAGGCCTGTGCACCAGCAGTGAGGTCATTAAAAATAGATATTTCAAACTACATTAATAATGGAAGCAAGATCTATTTAAAAACGGGTACGTATCAGAATGTCTAAAGTTAGAATGTCTAAACTTAAAATGGCAAAGTTCAAAATGTCAAAAATTCAAATTCAAATAGTTTAAAATGTCGAAAATCATTATGTTTAACTTCAAAATAGCAAAATTCAAAGTATCAAACGTATCAAATACTTGACGAGTAAAAATATCAATGGTCATTAAGTTCACAATGATTTATTTAAATCGGGTTGGATCTTAAAACGAATAGTCTTCTTTGGGGTTAATTGAGTCTGTGGAGGTGTCTTTGGGCTTCATCTGAAATGCTTTATAGCAAATTTAGCTGCCGGAAATGAGTCCAATCTAGTCTACTGGGACTTAGAAACCGTAGACCGTAGGTCACGAGATAGTTGCGAGGAGCGTAGCGACGAGCATGTTAGATTGACATGAACCCAGTGTCACACTCAATTGGTGGATTTTGTTCGCCGGCTACTGGCACCGGCTACCAAATCAGGGAGTGGCGCGGCTATGGTGAGGTGCGGCGGAGGCACAGAAGTTAACATAAATTATAAGGTACCTGAATGAAAGAAAGGCATAAGTAAATTATTTACGTCATTATATGTATTTGGACTATTAGACATTTTAAGTTTTGTTCATTTGAACTTAGACATTTTTATTTAGGACTATCTGACCGTTTGACGTTTTCGTTTTTGACATTTTGAACTTTCGACATTTTAATCGTTAGACATTAAAATTTTTGACATTTTGAACTTTGCCATTTTAAGTTTAGACGTTCTAACTTTAGACATTCTGATACGTACCCTTAAAAACACACAAAAAACTATTTTCCAATAAATAAAAAATATAAATAACAAAAAAATTCTCAAAAAACAAAATTGAAAAAATCTGGTATATTTTTACGTGTAATATGATTATAAAATTCTTGATTTACATGTACATTACGTGACCGTAACGCCAAAATGTACGTTAAGTGTTACATAAATCCAAAATCACCGTGAAACACTTCAGTCCAATAAACCACTTACATCCATTACACTATATTGCTCAACACTCGTTTCAAATTGTTAGTTTCGCACGAAAATGTTCGAAAGTGACTTTCTACCAGTAAAAGTGATACTGTGTAAAGGATGACATTTCAGACTTGGAAGTAAGACTTTCTTGCGTGGGTTAGCGAACTTTGAGAGATAATAAAATAAAATTAAATTGATTTTCCTTTCAAGCGTTAGGTATGAAACGTATTCTTTTTAACCGACTTCATTTAAATGTAAAAAGTCATAGAAATGTGCGTGTTCTTAAAACTGATATAACGAAGATAACAGCAATCTTATCTAAAACTAGCTTTTGCCCGCGACTTCGTCCGCGTGGACATTCGGAAAATCGCTATGGAACTTTTGACCGAGATAAAAAGTATCCATGTTTTACCACAGGCTATAACAGAACTGTCTGAGTGCTATTCCAAATCCGCTCAGCTGGTTTTTACGTGATTGAGTAACAAACATCCAAACATTAAACTTCACATTTATAATATTATTAGTTCCCGTTCTCGTTCTCACTCCTGTTCCCGTTCCCTTATTATTTTTCCATTAAAAATTTGGACCCCCATTTTAGTCCTTGGTGTTGAATAATGTCCACCGTTTCGTGTTAGACCCTAAAATAAATGCCATTTTCGAAATAAACATCCCATAAAACCTCAATATCGACATCCATTTCGATTTGTTTGCTTATTTGTTTTTAGTAGTACTCATACGAAGTTTCAAGTCGAAATGTCTATTGAATATAATTTTTCCATACAAAATATGAATCCCAAATCACCCTTTTAGGGGTTGAATCATGGCACCGTGTTGGACTTCAAAATAAATACCATTTTCGCCATCAACAATCAACATCCCATAAAACGAAATCCATATCGATTTTAAGGTTAATTTAGCCACCAAACCCCAAGGGGTTGGGGTTAGTGGGTAAATAAAACCTAAACATTTTCGGAAAATCACGAAATACGTGTTTTTGCTTAATTTTTAAAACTACTCTTACGAAGTTTCCAGTCGAAATGTCTTTTAATAAAAAAAATCGATACAAAATAAGCCCCCTTTAGAGGTTGAATCATGGCCACTGTGTTGGACTTCAAAATAAATGCCATTATCGCAATCAACATCCCATAAAACCTCAATAACGACACCCATATCAATTTTGGGCTTTTTTTACCCATTTAGCCCTTAAGGGCTTCAATTTCAGAAAACCACGAAACACGTATTAAAAACGAAATAAGCATTTGGGTTTAGAAGTACTCCCACCACGAAGTTTCAAGTTGAATTGTCTATTTTTTTATTCCATACAAATTTTGAACCCCCATTTCACCCCTTTACGAATGGAACTTCCGAAAATCCTTTCTTAGTGGATTTAGATTGTATAAAGTATCTATGTAGGTATGTAAAAAAAATACAAAATTTCAAGTCTCTAGGTCCAGTGGCTTGAGCTGGGCGTCAGTCTGTCAGTCACCCCTTCATTTTTAGGGTTCCGTACCCAAAGGGTAAAAACGGGACTCTATTACTAAGACTCCGCTGTCCGTCTGTCTGTCTGTCTGTCTATCTGTCTGTCTGTCTGTCTGTCTGTCACCAGGCTGTATCTCATGAACCATGATAGCTAGAAAGTTGAAATTTTCACAGATGATGTATTTCTGTTGCTGCTATAACAACAAATACTAAAAACAGAATAAAATTAATATTTAAGGGGGGCTCCCACACAACCAACGTGATTTTTTTGCTGTTTTTTGCTCGATATTAATAAAGACAACAGGTAGACAGTTAAATTTTCACAGATGATGTATTTTTGTTGCCGCTATAACAGCAAATACTAAAAACAGAATAAAATTAATATTTAAGGGGGGCTCCCATACAACAAACGTAATTTTTTTGCCGTTTTTGGTACGGAACCCTTCGTGCACGAGTCCGACTCGCACTTGGCCGGTTTTTATATTAGACAAAATGACGCTCGGGGTCAGTTATTAATTTTTAATAATTTATTAAGAAATGTAGCTTTATCAAGATATTTAGTACCGGCTCTCCCGGTTAGAGTTTTAATAATAATAATTTTATATTCACTCAAGCAAGATCGAAGTACTCAAGACACAATTTAATTTTTTATAAGAAGCGTCATCTAGCTTCAAAAATATATTAAAAGAACACCAAAGCAGCAGATACAGATAGTGTGGTTTTTGAAAACCTCGTGGTCAAGCTCAAACTGTATGTTGTTTAAAAATTCTCATAATAGATGTCTATGATGAGAATTTTTAAACAATACAATTTGAACTACTTATTTACCTATTCATTTTATTTATTTCTACAAAACCGACAACCTTGAAATATTTACGCGACAATTTTAAAAGTATCTCAATCTAACATAAAAAACCGGCAAAGTGCGTGTCGGGCCACGCGCCATAGGGTTCCGTAGTTACCTTATACCATACCATATTTAATACCACTTATCATTTTTCGTCTGCAAATATAACCAGCAATGTGTGCTGGTATGAGTGTCAAAGTTGTATTTGCGGTTTTGTAAAATGTGCTATATCTCAAAAACTAATTACTATATCTCGTTCAAACTAATTTTGGTTGAAAGTGTTTATTAAGATCTACAGCATATATTTTTTTTAGATTTTTCACTCTCTTATTTCAAAAGTTAAAGGGGGGGGGGGGGGGACACACATTTTACCACTTTGGCGGTGTATATCTTTCAAACGGTTGACTTTGAGAAAAAGTTGTCTTAGAAACCTCAATGTTATTTTTAAAGACCTATCTATCTATAAACACCCAACACGTGTTGGTTTGAAGAAATAAAAACAATTCAGTTTCAGTTCCATGTATGGGGAGCCCCCCCTTAATCTTTTATTTTTCTTATTTTTGTATTAAATTCGTTAAGCAGTTAACAGAATACATCTACCTACCAAGTTTCAACTGTGTAGTCTTAATACTTTCGGAATAAAGTGGCTGTGACATACGGACAGACAGACAGACAGACAGACATGACAAATCTATAAGGGTTCCGTTTTTTGCCATTTAGGCTACGGAACCCTAAAAATTGAATGAAATCGGACTACGCGTTAATGAATAACAACCAAGTACACATTTTGACTTTCATGCCCTCTCCCAAGGGAACGGTGCTGATTTCGGGATAAAAAGTATACCTTGACCTTTCTCATAATATGAACTCAAATCATGACAAGTTTCATTTGAATTCATTCAGTAGTTTCGGAGTCCATAGAGAACGTGATACAGACAGAAAGACAGACAGACAAAAATTTAAAAAAAATACAGTTTTGGCTTCAGTATCGATTCTAGAGAGCCCTCCAAACATTTTTTTCAAAATATCTTTAATGTACAGAATTGGACCTGTTACAGTTTCATTATAAGTATATAGGTTATCCAAATCGTTTTTTATTGTTTTTTTATATTTGTACATAGGTTTTAGTTCATACTATATTACAAGTACATCCCTGCAAAGTTTCATCGACTGAGGATTTAATGTTGGGGTCTCCATACAAAAGATCGCTTCATTTTCTATATTATCTGCCGAAGTATTACGTACGTCAACCGAATCTTACTACTATCAACCCCTTCGGCCGCATACGAAACCATTTGTTCGTAACCAGTTGCGAGTGAGTAAAAAATAATCCTTGACATCGTTCGACGTGTGATGTTGTGTATGAGCTTTTCCCGATGGGTTTGGTGTAATCGTACCGTTACGCTGGTAGAGAAAAAATAAAAACTGAAAACACGCTGGACCTCGGAGGCACAAAATATAATCTGTGTTCCCCCTATTACCCATAGTCCTATGAAAATGTCCCACCAGTGGGTTCACGAGTAATTTATTGTAACGTAGTCCCGCCATTCTAAACAATGTTTACCAATGGGATCATGGGTATTTTTTTTTGCCTGTTGTCCCATTAGCATGACCCACCAGTAGGGTCTGGGGCAAGTGATTTACAGTATTAATTTAATTAATGAACAAATGAATATCGAGAAAACTTCTGAATGTCGAAAACCATGAAAACCTCGGAAAAACACCTGAATGACTAAAAAACAAGTAGGTATGTCAGCCTTCCTGATCACACTGCCTAAAAAGCAAATAGACTAAGTGGGCAAAATGAATGTCTAAAATGCAGAATGACTAACTTGCAGAATGACTAAAACGCAAAATGTCTACTTTGCCTAGGCATTGTAAGGTTCGATTCCAAACTCAATGAGCCGCCCTCGAGCACCCGCGAGCTCCCCTCGAGCCTCCTCGAACTCCCCTTAAGCCCTCACGAGCCCCCCTAGAGCCCCTTCGAGGTATTTTGCGACTTGGACGTTGTGCAAATTAGACCTTATTAATCCTTAGGCAAACTACTGCGTAGACATTCTGCGTTTTAGACAATTTGCTTAGTAGACATTTTGCTCTTTAGACATGAACATTAGGCATTTTGCTTCGTAGACATTTTGATTTTTAGGCAGCGCGCTCAGGAAGGCATGGCAGGAAAATAGACAGAATTGACGTAATTTGTTTTTACCGACTTCAAAAGGAGGGAGGTACTCAATTCTACCCGTTTTGTTTTTTTGTTTTTTTTTTTTGTTTTTTGTATGTACACCGATTACTCGAAGACGGCTGAACCGATTGAAATGATTCAAACGTTATTACATTAGGTAAACTCCCAAGTTGGTCCCATTTTTTAAAATTTTGAATTCGGTTCAGTACTTTTCAAGTAATCTTGAAAAAAGCACGAAAATAGTATGATTTTGTGTGAACTACCTCGATGATCAGATCAGTCGTATAACTTCTTTGTTTATGAACTGAATAAGATAATTATTTTTTTGTTGGAAAAAAGATATCTTAAGTGTAGTTCTTTAACCGACTTAAAAAAGGAGGTTCTCAGTTTGACCCGCATGTATGTGTGTTTCTCCGCGATTAACTTACGTTTGGCTGAGCCAATTTTAATTTCTACCTAAATAATATACCTACACTACCTAATACAAAAGGTACCTACACTAAAAATAAAAAAATAAAAAATTGTTTAAAAACACAAAAAACCGACTTCAAAAAACCTATCTCTAATAAAAAGCAAGAAATAATATTCGTAATAATAAAACACGTCTATTGAAGTCGGGTGGGGCTTTTAGAATAAAAAAAGGGATTTTCAACACACTTGCTCGTAAAGTGAGCCCTAACACATCGCTTTTAGGGCCATAAACCGAACTATAACAAACGCGTGCAATAATATATAAAACACTAGTTGGTTATAGAATTATCCCTACAAAGTTAAATAGGTGTACCTTACTGCAAGTTCTATGCGAGTAAACAGAGCATTTCAATTTAACCGGGTAATACAGTTATTTTTTTGTAACACCAAAGAGGTTTTATGCCGCTGAAAATTCATTTGCATTTTTGGAATAAATAAATGTGTAAGTCCTTAATTAAGTCAAACAAATATTTATTATTATCAAATTATTCCTAATTTACAATATTTTGTTAAAAAATATTAAAATATTAGCATTTTATCACCTAAATTTATAATTTTGAAGTAGGCTGTATGCTCACTAACCCCTTTGTTCGCAAGATATTCTTGCATTGGGCGTCTCTGAAAAAAACCAAAAAAAAAAACCTGCGCGCCTTTTCTCATCATGATTGATTATCATTTTGTTTTTGACGTATTTGTTGATGTGTGGTAAATTACTTTACTTTTTCCTCGCAAATGTGTTGAAAAACGTCGTATGAAACTCGTGAGCTCTTACTTATTGCACACTCGGCTGAGTTACGCCCTCGCCTGCGGGTCGGGCTGCAACCCACAGCCTTGTGTGCAATAAGCAACCTAAGCTAACTTGTATCATAATGTACTATTGTACTCCAGCCCCACCCGACTTCAATAGACGTGTTTTATTATTACGAATATTATTTCTTGCTTTTTAGAGATAGGTTTTTTGAAGTCGGTTTTTTGTGTTTTTAAACAATTTTTTGTAGCAGTAGATCTGCAAATACCTTGGCAAATACATTCTTCTGCCGTCAAAATTATTTACTTGTAGTATGCATTAATTTCACCTCTGTCGCCTCATTGACCATGCAGGTTTAACTACACAGTCGTGACTCGTGACTGCAACCGGACATTTTTATGCACAACTCTAATGACTTGCAAAGCAATGGGAGTCAGTTTACTTTGAGCAAAGAAAGTATGGCAATACTGCACAGTTTTATGTGTAGAAATCTGAAAATAGCGGTGGGTTTTCTACAGGGTAAATAATTTATCTTAATAAAATAATAAACTGACTGACTGATATTAGTCAATGTGTCAAGCGAATGACATACAAGGTGTTTGGAAATAGTCTTATAAGGCCGAATATGGTAGGGAGGGACCATCAAACTGAACAACTTTTACTATGGGACCAACTCTGAAATTGCGAAAAAAAACAGCTGATTCATACAAAAATTAATAACAAAAATATCAAAATGTATTAAACCGCCTGAGAAAATGATCTGGTGACGAATCTAAACTTTTCTAGCATATTATTTAGTATTGTTATAAAAATTGCATTGAGAATTTTTTTTTTTAATTTTGATTTAAAAGTGCTTTTTTAAAACACTTTCACGGCCGAGTAGCTTGTACACCCCAGTTTCTTTCCCGGGTTCAATTCCTGGCTGGGTCAGTTTAGAAAACTAACTTTATTAAGTTTCTATAATAATAAAGTTAGTTTTCTATGAAGTATTAAGTTTCTATGAAGCGCTCATGGCGGAACTTGACAGACTGATCGTACTCAATCACGTTTGTTAAGCAACGCTCGGTCCGGCCAGGTGTCGGATGGGTGACCGTTAAGTGGCATTACAACTAGAGATGTGTCGTTTTTTTCGAAACCGGTTTCAGCAACAGGTTGCGTTGAAATAAAAAATGTAACCTGTTACGAGAAATCGTGCAATAGGTTGTTTCAGTAACGACACGCAACAAAGTAGCGCGTACGAATGAATGCTAATGAAATTACTAACAGTGAACCCTGTCGTAACGAGACGAAAGCTGTTGCGCCCGCTGTTTGTTTTGTAGTACTTGGCGTCGCATTTTTTATTTTTATTTCATTTTCACTATCTAAAAATACTTATAACATGTTTTATTTCAATTAAAATATGCGAAGTTATATTTATTATTCTTGATAATAACAATTAATGACACAAAATCATCAGCAATTCATAGTTGCTAATTCGTTTCTCAAATAACGGAGCTGAGCAGTTCCAAATATAACATTTTGTATCTATTAGAAACCTGTTGCAAAAGCAACCTATTGTCGCAACAGGTTTCATTAAAAAAATGTAACAGGTTGCAACATTGCGACAAAACAACGATAACGCCCATCTCTAATTACAACTGAGCGCTTCCGTGCTTCGGAGGGCACGTTAAACCGTCGGTCCCGGCTGTTGTCATCTGATAACAGTCGTTAAGCCAAGTTAGAGGCCTTACAGGCGGCTTGATAAACTCTAACACCAGAGGTGGCCACTAATCCTCATTCGATAAGAAAGAAGATTAAGTTTCTATTATATGTTTCTTTTATACTAATACGTATAATTCGAGGCCAAAATAATATTACAAGTTACAAATTGAAAGAAAAAACTGAGAAACGTAACCACTCTCCCTAACAAGACAATTATTTTTATTAAGTGAGAAAGCTCATGACAAACAGTCGTCTTGAAACGGAGGTCGCAAGTAGGTAAGTAAGTACATATAAACTTAACAATAACTTACAACTTCATAAAACGCTACAGGCCCGAGGTCATAGTATTTCTACTATATCATCTTTAGGTGTGTTGTCCTGTTGGAAAGCTATACTATACAGTGTGTCCCTAGATAAAGTGCAATTCCGAAAGGGCGCGCAACTAGACTATAAATTAGTAATAAAAAATACAAAAAATATAATAATTTCATTTCTTTTTTTTTTCCAGAATTAAGATTTGTAATTTTTACAAAGGACTCTATGTACAAAAAATAATATTCCTTCAAAAGTAGTGAATGGATTTTGTTCAAATAAAAAATAACGTGATGCCAGATAGTTGTAGGTTCAGATATATTGCAAATAACTCACAAAAATTACATTCTCTTAATTCTGCAAAAAAAAATTCATGGAAAATTTTTATTTTATGTAACACCATTGTATACAACAAGATGCAATAAAGAAATATGAATATGAATATGAATATTTGTTTTAGTACTCATTTATAGTTTAGTTTCGCCCCCTTTCGGGATTACACTTTATCCAAGGATACACTGTATAATTGGGTATCGCTGGATATGGCAAACAACTTAATACTGAGGTTTTAAAGATAGTATTTTCAATCTAAAATATTATTGTTTAGAGAAAAAACGTGATTAGGTAATTAATTATATTAAAAGACACTATTAACAAAGTATTAACTTGTGTAATTTTGTCTTCTTTTAAGTCACTCGATTAATAATATCCCTATTCAATAATATCAATACCTACTGATAACAATTATTAATGTAAACAAATATTATTTTATTGAAGTATAATAATATAGTTATTTACACTCGATGGCGCAGTGGTTTAGCGCGTGGCCCAGCGATTTCGCAAGGGTCGGTCACGGGATGGGTGACCAAAATTTATTATCTCGAGCTCCTCCGTGCTTCGGAAGGCACATAAAGCCGATGGTCCCGGGTGCATTTGCAGTCGTTAACACCCACTAATCCGCATTGGGCCCGCGTGGTGGGTTATGGCCCATCCTCCTTATCCACCCATAAGGAAGGCCTGTGCCCCAGCTGTGGGTACATTAAAAATGGCTGATGGTCTTATACTTAATGGTATTGATGTAGCTCAGTGCATTAAGTATTATGTGCATCGGTTCAAGATTCGTTTTGTTCTGAATGTAACTACTTATTTTTATAGCTCTTTTATAGCTCTTCTTCAAGTGTAGCAAATACTTTACGCGAAAGTTCGCAGTTAACTCAAATTGTTTATTATTATTATATTTTTCTCAAAGTAAAATCAAGTTCTATTGTGTTAAGTTCTAAGGTTCAATCCATCGAGGTCAGATGATCTTATCAATGACCAAGTGAAACTGTGTGAATGTGTGTTGTTAAAAGCGAATGGTACTTAAATGTTTTAATTGAAGTTAAGCAATGTTGTGAGTGGTTGGTTTTGGGATGGGTGGGCGGAAGTTTGTAAAGTTATAAGATTTCTGGTAATATTAGTCAACAATACAAACATTGTTCTAATCTCAAAGTAGCTAAAGTACTTGTTTTATGGAAATCAAAGACAACGGTGGAACTACACTCGGCGTCAGAAAAATCGCACCTTTTCAAAAAAATTTTTAAGTTTAATTTAATCCTATCTAATTTAATGGTAAGTGTTGTTATAACTTCTTCCCCTTCGGACATAGCCAACAGTCTGTAGAAACTGTTGGAATACTCGTCGAATAACTGAAATTCAGTTTCCGAGCAACATTTCATTGTTTATTTTTTTTGTGTAATATTTGAGCAATAATAAATAAAAAATGTTTATTTTCCACCTTTTTACAAAATTTGTAGTACAATCTTATTTATCCTACTTATTCTAGTTACAGTAAATATGGTACATGGTAGATTATACTGGAAAAACACATGTCATAAGTACCAGCAACCTTCCATTTGCACTATTAAATTAGAATTTTTAAGATAAATTACACTGAAAACGTTAAAAAGAAAATAATTTAAGGTAAGGTAATGTTGCTAATCTAGTTTATAAATACACAATCTCAAACGCAAATTGTATACCTATTATACCACCATCGTTTGGTTTATATGATTATTAGATATAGATTTATTTTAATTTTTTATATAGATTAAGTAATCTAGTCCCTATATTTTGTAGTATAGTAATAGTATCCATCTTGGGTATTCCTTTTTCAAATTAAACTGTTGAAGTGTGTATCTCCATTATCTCCGTCCGTCTATCCTATCTATTCGCGTATAGTGAATTCACCCCTATTATTTCCTTTTTATGGCGGCGCAAGCAATAACGCTTTAAGCGTTTCATTATGGTAACTGTTATGTTAATTAAATCAAACAATTATTAATTGAAAGCTCATTAAATGTACTTTCAACAGATATCAACATTTACACAATAAAACGTTAGCTAGCAATTAGCAGGTGGCCAAGTCTAAACTTATTTTCGAAGAGGTGCGATTTTTCTGACTTCAAGTGTACAAACACCCAGACCAGTGCCAACTTAGAAAAGTTCGTTTTCTAAATTGACCCAGCCGGGGATTGAACCTGGGACTTCAGAGATGGCGACACCTTGAAAACCGGTGTACAAACCCCTTGATCAAATAATGGGTTATTTTTAACCGACTTCAAAAAAGGAGGAGGTTCTCAATTCGATTGTATGTTTTTTTTTATCGTTGTTCGCGCATATCTTCGTCATTTATGCATAGATTTTGAAAATTCTTTTTTTGTTTGATTGAATTTTGTTGCGAGATGGTCCCATTTAATTTTTTTTCAGATCGGTTCAGTAGTTTTCAAGTAATCCTGAAAATACTATGATTTTGCATTAACTATCTTGACGACTTTTTTATCGTTGTTCGCGCATATCTTCGTTATTTATCGACCGATTTTGATGATTCTTTCTTTGTTTGATTAGATTTTCTTGCAAAATGGTTCCATTTAATTTTTTTTCAGATCGGTTCAGTAGTTTTCAAGTAATCCTGAAAATACTATGATTTTGCATCAATTACCTTGACGACTTTGTTATTTATGAACCGAATTAGCTGTTTTTTTGTTGTTGAAAAAGGGATACCTTAAGTGTAGTTCTTTTAATTTCATTGACATTAAACCTTGGACCTCGAAGATATCCAAGGGAACTCCTCAAACTCAAATAGGATATGTAATTGTGATTGAGATATTGGTAGGCTTATGAAAACCCAAAACAAACCGAGCTATGGTATGTATGCTACGTTCTGGACTATACTTGGACTAAAAAGACACAACTGAACTGAACTTCTTTGGAAATTGAGTAATAGGCATTTTGAAAACATATAAAGTTAAAGAATATTACACGCTTACCTATCACAAAAAAGTTGAAAATAAAAAAGCTTTTTAAAAAAAAAGAAATACCGCCTTCAAAAACCTAAAAATAAAAACAAAAACAGTTTCAAAATTAAAAAGCACTAAAAAGCAATAAATAATATTTAAATCACTAATACGCATATCAATTTTAATAAAAACCGCCTAATAAAGTCGGGTGGGGCTTTTAGAATTAAAAAAAAGTTGTCCTCCAGCCCCACCCGACTTCAAAAGACGGTTTTTATTAAAATTGATATGCGTATTAGTGATTTAAATATTATTTATTGCTTTTTAGTGCTTTTTAATTTTGAAACTGTATTTGTTTTTATTTTTAGGTTTTTGAAGGCGGTTTTTTGAAATTTTATTTCATGAATACTTTATTCTGATATAAATATTGTTTTCTTACTTCTAAATTAAAATTGTCATACTTCCTAGCTACGCCACCGTGCTGTACAAATCCAAATACCCTCAAATGAAAGACCATAAAATGTACTTATAGTACAGTAGCCCGTAGAACATTTAAATCACCAAAAAGGTTACCGTTTGCCGCTGTGATATAGATTTATTACAAAATTATAGATTTTTAACCCAAGTTTTACAGATCGCAACCCGCCGTAACCTATATTTGTATATCTCCAAAATTGTTATTTTTTTATTTTTCGAGGTTTACCACATAGTTTAGCTATTGTCGTGTTCTACACTCTCCGGACCAGTAGTACCCTCGGTTTGATTGCCACAGATAAAAGTAAGACTATAAAAAGTAGCCATACACAGATTTAAGACCTGATGAAAATGGTTGGAATTTATCTGGTCTTAAATCTGTGTATGATCACTTTCCATAGTCTTACTATTATCAGTGGCAATCAAACAAAGCTGTAAAACACGACAATAGCTAAACCATGTGGTAAACCTTGAAAAATAAAAAAAATATCATTTTTGGAGATATATATAAATATAGGTTACGGCGGGTTGGGATCTGTAAAACTTAGGTTAAAGTATCTATAATTTCGTAACAAATAACTATATCACAACGGCAGACGGTAACCTTTTTGGTGATTTAAATGTTCTACGGGCTACTGTACTATTAATAACATGTACCTCATATCAAAAAAATGTACCAATGATAGATACAGAGAAAAAAGCACTTAATTGTATAAGGTATGAGCTTTAAAAGAAACCGATTAAACTTAAACATGTATGTATGTTTTTTAATTTTGTGATGGGTGGCTGAAATTTCAATTAAAACTTTTTTAAACTTCAACTTATGGTTTGATAACTATCTATGTTAAATTAAGAGTATTATAAAATCGATGAACTAGCTGTTTTTGAGATAATAATCTGATATAACAAAAGAAAATGAACTGGCAGGTAACTTAAAAAAAGTAACAATGAAATTCAATAAGCGTTGTCAATCTTTTGGATAACTGTAGAAGAAGCAGAAAGGTTCATTGCACCTTTTCAAAGTAATTTTTTTTGATTAGATAACTATCTATAATCTACGAGGGCAGTTTGATATGTCCGTGACTTTAAGGTTAAATACAATATTTTTTCATAATTCAATTTTCCTGTCTTAATTTAGAACTCTTTGCTGAGCTTATGCTGTTGCATTTTTTAAATTGGCGCGAAATTAAAAAAAAATGGAAGGATTTATGCAAGTGAGGTCGGGATATTCTTTTATAACGGAGAAAAACGAATTTTGCGTATTGATAAAATACTACTTTTTACGTGGTAAAACCATTAAGCAGACGGAGGATAAACTGAAAAAATATTATGGGGACTCTGCTCCATCTCATGGAATGGTTCATAAGTGGTTTACTGAATTTCGTTGTGGTCGTACCACCACAACTGTCGCCGACGGCCCAAGAAGGCCGATTAAGGTCACCACTGAAGATATTGCTAGCAAATCCACGACATTGTTATGGCAGACCGTCAAGTGAAGATACGCGAGATAGCTGATGCTACTCACATCTCTACCGAACGAATTTTTCATATTTTGCTCGATATTCTCGGCATGAAAAACCTTTTTGCAAGATGGGTGCCGCGTTTGCTGACAGTCGGCCAAAAACGAACTCGTGTAACAACTTCTAAACAATGCTAGGTTTGTATAACCGCAATCCAAGTGATTTTTTTCGTCGGTACGTAACACTTGACGAAACGTGGGTCCACCATATACGCCAAAGACGAAGCAACAGTCAAAACAGTGGACTTCTACCGGTGAACGTGCCACGGAGAAGGCAAAACTGTTTGTTCGGCTGGTAAAGAGACGGCCACTGTCTTTTAGGACAGCAAAGGTGTTATTTACATCGATTTTTTGGAGAAAGGCAAGACAATTACCGGAGCTTACCATGTTGCTTTGTTGGATAGATTCAATATAGAGCTGCTGAAGAAAAGACCGCATCTAGCAAAGAAAAAAGTTTTATTTCATCACGACAATGCTCCGGCCTACTCGTCGGCAACCGCAACATCAAAACTTGTGGAATTGCGATACGACTTATTGCCACACCCCCCGTTTTCACCAGATTTGGCCCCGTGTGACTTTTTCCTCTTCCCAAACATGAAGAAATGGCTTGGTGGATAAAGATTTTCATCCAATGAAGAAGTGATAGCTAAAACAGGAGCTTATTTTTCAGGGTTTGATAAAAACTATTTTTTGGATGGGTTGAAGAAGTTGGAACATCGTTGGTCGAAGTGTATAGAGCTGAATGGAGATTATGTAGAAAAATAAAACAAAATATTCTTTAAAAAAATTTTTCTTCTTCACAAAGTCACGGACTTATCAAACCACCCTCGTATATGTTACCGTTAAAGAGCGTGTATCAGTTAGAGTGCACATTAACTAGTTAATCTGCAGATTAACTGATGTCAGTTAAAGTACGAAAAAATGATTCATTTCGTACATGAACTAGGTAATCTGTAAATTCCCTAGGTAATCTGAAAATAAATTTTACAAAAACGTAATTTTACAGAAACGACATTTTTGTAAAGTTTTCTTTCAATGAAGGTCTTTAACTTAAATTTCCTTAAGCTTTGGCTGTTTCTCTGTTTTCCGCACTATAATGATTAAGTATTAGTTAATATGCAGATTAACTAGTTTAAGTGCGGAAGTTAAAGAACCCATGACCTCTGCATCTTACACGGGTGGGCGAACCACTAAACCACGGAGGTGGTTTACAAATTAGTTTTATCAAAATTAAGATTGATACTGATTCTGAATTTAAGTTAAGGTTATGCGGACTACCGGAGATTGACAAAGCTCGACCGGAGCTCAACCGAAACTTAACCGGAGCTGAACCAAACAGACCAAACAAACGTTGCTCTGCAGTGCTCTAACATGCAACTTCACTTCAATGATCGTTTCGCTGATTGTTACATAGTAAGTAGCTAGCTAAATCACTCATGTTAAGGAAATAAGAGACGAAGACGGAACCACAAACACCTAGACACGAGACAGTAAAAGAGAAGTATTTTTTTTCTACATTGTCCCCGCCAAAAATATTTGCAAATAAAGTTATACTGTATAACATGTATACTGTGGCCGACCTCAAATGTTTGATACCTGCTAAATATCAACTTGAACTTCAACAGGTGTACAGTGTGCAAAAAAGTCTGTTAGTAATACGATGAATGAGTTTTAAAGAACTAACTTAGCTTTCTATTAAATAATTTGAATGTATTGCTTATTTTGGTTTCATTTGTTTTTTTAATAAATCTCTGCTGAAAAGTAATTCATAATAATGAGATAAACGTAACACTTCGTCTTTCATGAGGTAAATTTATTTTAAACAAATGTTTCTAAAATCATTCGCCAACTTAAAGATAGATTCAATAAAATGTCTGTTAACTAAACGTTTAAATAGCAACCCCGCAACAGCAAACGGAACGCAAGCTGTGCGGGGCGAGGGGTGCGTGCGCGCGAGCGCCCCTTCCGACCAAAAATTTCAATGAACCAAGCAAGATGGCGTTTCTCTCATAAAAAGCACGCGTGCTTCATTATAAAAAAATAAAGACTTAATTTAGAAGTTTTTTTTAGTAGTGACAAGATTTAAGCCTCAAAGTGAGTGCGATTATCAACAATGTCTTCACTTTTAAAACGACGAGATTTGCGATTTAGCTTTTAATCCTATGATAACGTCAATAACTTTTTGTGGCCGTAACAACGATAACAAATAAAAAAACCGAACACACGGTCATTCTCAAATAAAATATGATGTCTTCCAAATAAAATAAAAAATACTACAAAGAAAAATAAGAACCCAAATTATCAAGGAATCTTCCAGGAATGCGTAACAAAACACTTAATGATAGGACGTCATTTTTTATCCAATCCGACTTAACAACTTCGAACCATCTCACTATTAAAATAAATTTGAAATTTCTTTAAAGACCGTAAAGGAACAATTTGACCACAAAAAGATAAAAAAGGAAAAAACTGTTTGCTTTTCCTGCTGACTGTACCGTACAAATAAACTTTCTATTGTGTGCCGCGCCGTGTCGAATACTTTATCGATAATAGCTCGAGGGACAGTAGTGATGGCTTAATTCGATAATATCGATGATTTTTATAGTATTTTGTTAAAATTGATGTAGGAAATATAGAATTTATTTTTGGAACGTTAAATTCAGCCAAAAGTTATATTTTAATAAAAGAAAAATATAATTGAAATATTATTAACTCCCTCTCTCTGATACTTAAAATATTATTAACTCACAGATTCCGGATAAGTTACATAACTTTTTTGTTAGAAGGTAGTTAATTTCACTATTGATTCTGCTCCATGTTAAATGTGACGATGGAGATAATATGGAATCTCTAAAGAAGGTCTTTATTATAATTATAGCCTCGTTGAATTAAAATCTTAATTAAATCAGTAAAAAAAAGCTTTTTAAAAAAGCAAGACCTCCTTCAAAAACCTTAAAAAATAGCTCTATAAAAAGCAAGAAATAATCTTCAAATCGATTAATTAAAACACGTCTATTGATTATTTAATACTATTAGATACTTGAATTATTTACTTGAAAACTGCTGAACCAATTTCAAAATTTAAAAAAATGGGACCAACTTAGGAATAAACCTGATGTTATAACGTTTGAATCATTTCAATCGGTTTAGCCGTCTTCAAGTAATCGGTGTACACACATATAAATAAAAAATAAATACGCGACGAATAGATAACCTCCTACTCCTTTTCAAATTTTTGAAGTCGTTTAAAAATAAGTGAGTAGGTAGAAGTCGGGCTACTACAGCTAGTTTTTCGAAATTTTGTGAATTTGATGATTTCTAAAGAATCTAAAGAAAAATAGGGTAATAAAATATAAATAAAATAAATTGTACAGCAAATCTGTACATTCTTTCTCGGAAAGTAGGTATATGAAGACTTGAAATTAATTTGGTGAAATTGAATGCTCAGAAATAATAATGTAAAAATCCAGCCAAGTGCCGACACGCACTTGGCTGGATTTTTACATTATTTTTACATTATGGCCACGTTGAATTAACTAAATTAATAAATGCAAAAACCTACTTACTTATATCAACATTTTTAGGGCCTTCGACGGGTCTTCCTCAGTTTTCTCCATGTTTTCAAATCTTTCGGCTTTATAATCCAGCCCTTAAACTTTAAATAAAACATCGCCAACTTTCGTCCTTTTCCCCTCACTAGAGCACCGTGACCTCCAGCGAAAGTCCAGCCTACCCAACTATACAAGTGATGTGTTTTCCATCGCTCCCAGAAGACTGCACGCCTAAGGTCGCCGACCTCGAGAAATTGAAAGTCAGGTTAGGTGCTAGTAATGTCACCTGCATTCTGATATTGGTATCGATAGGGACCAATTGAAAAAAAAAAGTTTTTCGCAAAGTCTATTTCAAAATAAAATGGGTGTATTCCAGTAGGCTAATCGCTTAGTCATCGGTCGCCATAGAGTACATTTTAACCAAAACTAATAATATGAAACTTGAAAACGATTTTTTTTGTAACTGGACCACCATCTTGTTTGGTAAACAGGATGTTTTTTTTTTAATATAAACAAAATTTTTACTCACTTTAAAAAAATTTTTAAACCTCCGTGTTTTAATAATATAGAGCAACGCTGTTGCACTTTTTCCATTCAAAACTAATTAAAACATTACTTAAAAAAATATCAAAAGAGTCCTATCGAAATCGTAACTAAATAACTATGAAAAGTAATTATCAATTTGTGACGAACATAATCAATTTACCGTTTCTATAATATTAACTCAATAAAAATGTTCAATAGTCGCAGTTTATACAACCTACTTACGACATAACGTATTTTTATCTCTTTCACACATACTAAAACTACTTTTACTAAGAAAGAGACAGGTGTTCATTAACGAAGAAATGGTAAAAATCTATAAATTTTAACAGAATTATGTCATTAACTCAGTTATTAGAAAAAGTGAGATAAATTGACCGATATGGCATTTAATCTGTTAATAGTAACTACTAAAACTTTGGAGATAATTTTTTTTAAAAGGTTTTAAGTTGAGTCATGACTAGTCATGAGCATAAATAAGTATTTTTAAATTACTTTTCAAAATGGTTTGAGTGATAGAATACCTTAGATTATTTATATGTCAAGATAGACAGTCGAAGCTACGACAGCGTCGAAAAAAATATCACCCAACAGTTGGGTGACCAAAACACGCACACATTGTCAGTAGTGTGAGCCGGCCATAGTTTTTATTACAATACTCTTTGGACGCGATGATGCTAAAAATGCACACCACCTTAAAAAAGTTGGCCTGTTTTGTTTAATACGTCAAAAGCCTAAGACTCTATCTAGACATATAAATAATCTAAGTAGAATACCTACTGATTTTCAATTTTATTCCTATTAAAAGTTTCTTATGAAAGTGTAAATAGGGAATGTCTGAAAAAAAATTATTGGCTAATTTTTTTATAGGTAAGTAATAAGCCCCCTTATTAATAGGGAAAATTTCAGAATTTATGGGGTGCGTGAAAAGATTCTTGAAAAAAAAAACATAATAAAATGGTGATGGCTAATCCATTCTGCTGTTACTCCCGTACTTTTGCAAAGACGAAGTATTTTTTTATTAGATCTTTTCGTTATTAATTTTTGTATGAAACAGCTGATTTTTTTTCACGATTTCAGAGTTGGTCTCATAGTAAAAGTTGTTCAGTTTGATCAACCCTATCTACCATTATTCGGCATTACTAGTATTTTTGTAACACATTCTATAAAGATAGACTTTACAAATCAATAAATTAATTCATAGCTTACGTGGTTAATTGACGAAAAGAAATGGTTGTCCGTCCCCTTCTGACATAGGTCTGTCTCTTACAATTTCTCATTTCACCGTTCACTTGTTTAGCAAGTTGCTATCACTTACTTTGACCGAGTTCCTATAGTTTACGCACGAAGCTTTACTAAACTTTATTTTGTTGGCAGTAAAGGTGAAAATTTTCCGCTGGAGAAAGTATGATGGAACTATTTCAAAGCAAACCTCTTTAATATGTATGTTTCTTATTTCATAGTGTTAAGTTGGTCACTCGGCTAGTGGGTTCTTAGCAGTCGCATCGCTCGCACGTCTTCAACAAAACCTGATAATAACGTGAATAAAAAATGTCGGGAATGCCGGTCAAGTGGCGCCACTAAAAAAACCTAATTTTAAATATAAAATGTGCAAATAAGTCCGTTGAGCACATGAGTAAATAAGCTGGAGTTTCAAAGTAACATTTTCGCGGGAAGCGATAAGTCAAAATGACATTTCAAAAGTGCCAGTTTTTTGGAAGATGTGAAGTGACACCTTTATTGTTATTTTTAGTGTTTTTAGCTGTATTGGACAATTTTACCAGCAATGCTCAAGAAAATTACAGGGGTATGTAATTTATTTCAAATCCTGCCCCCCTACTCAAATGGCCACAATTCTCTTCATTTGCTAACTTAAAGATTAAAAATAAGCAATTAGACGATCAAGTCACACGTCGCAAGTTCATGTAAATGTAAATGTAAAAAAAAACATGTAAATCACAGACATTATTGTATTGTATGGAATTGACAAGCCTACGACACGTAATTTTAGAGTTTACGGCTTATTTTTAATTTTTTAAGTTAGCGAACGAATAGAAAAGTAGCCATTTGAGTAGCCCCCCTGATAATAATTTCATGCTTAAGTTCTGTTTTACAGCTATCGGTTAGCACCTTACTTATCGGGCTTAATTTGAAATGAAACAGAATTATTTAGGTATCTGGCAGATGTGATAACTGGAACATATCTGGAAGGCTTTCACAGTTAATAAATTAAATATCAGTAGCGTTGTACATAGAAGATTAAAAAAAAGAATTATTTAAATACTCAAATAACCCTAACTTTCCTAATTATATATGTATGAGGAATCCCGCGGTCCTGTCGCCGAGAGAATTCCGTTAGCGAAATGACAAAGTACTAACTGCAAAAACCTACTATTAACTCTTACTACTATTACTATACTGATCGATCTTTGCATAAAGCTTAAAAAATTGCAATTAAAACCTCTAAAACCGGAAAATTTATCAAAAAAAACTTCTTCGGAACAGGACTTCTTTTTAGGGACAAAAAAAAAATGATAATAGAGATACAATACAATATTTATAGCTACCTCCTACAATACAATAATTGCCAACCTGTTCGTCATTTTAATAAGAACACAACTTTCTCAATGACCCCGTAACATTTGCAACTGGCTTAAAAAAAATGTAGGCACAGTGCCGCCAATTTGAAATGAAAAAAGTAATCCGTGTTTATGGTGTAATTTTGGCAGTAATTGTCTGTGGTCAAATATCGAGGGATCTTTGATTTATTCTATTTTTAAAACAGAAGATTTAATTCAACGTTTTTTTAATAGAAAGCTAATTAGGTATTACGATAGGGATTTTTTTATTTCCTATATACAGGGTTATTTGTAAAATATCTCATGAACCGTGATAGCTAGACAGTTGAAATTTTCACAGATGATGTATTTCTGTTGCCGCTATAACAACAAATACTAAAAACAGAATAAAATTAATATTTAAGGGGGGGCTCCCATACAACAAACGTAATTTTTTGGTTATGGTTTCTCTCTCCTCTATTCACGCCCTAGATAGTCATCATCAGATTGCAGCTAGGTCAATCCTTGGCGGAGAACCAAGTCATCAAAATTACCTCGTTGGAATGAATATAGACTGGTGTCATTAATTATTTGGCCACCATTTAATTTAATTTATTAATTTCTAAACTCAATTCCTCAATCATAATTTACAAAGCTTCTTTCCCGTTTAGTTTTCATAAATTCAAATGCATTTTTAGGTCAGAATAAAAAAATACCGGCCAAATGCGAGTCGGACTCGTGCACGAAGGGTTCCGTACCAAAAAACGGCAAAAAAATTACGTTTGTTGTATGGGAGCCCCCCTCAAATATTAATTTTATTCTGTTTTTAGTATTTGTTGTTATAGTGGCAACAAAAATACATCATCTGTGAAAATTTCAACTTTCGAGCTATCACGGTTCATGAGATACAGCTTGGTGACAGACAGACAGACGGACAGCAGAGTCTTAGTAATAGGGTCCCGTTTTTACCCTTTGGGTACAGAACCCTAAAAACCAATGTCACCATTACAGCCTATCTCTATCATAAAAACTTTTTATAAAACAATAATATCCTACTTCTTATGAACATAAAACCAATAATTATAAATATTTAGGTCAAAAACACTAGCTCGTTATGGAGACATTATGATAAAATCAAGAACACAATAACAATAATTAATAAACTATCATAAACAACATGCATAAAAAACTTGTTACGCTTTTTAACAAGGACTTGTACGCAAAAAAAATGCACAGTTTTGACTTTATGCCTCAAGGTGTAAGATTTATCAACTCAAGTTGATTTTAAAATAAATGGACAAAGTGCTTTGGGCAATGTAAATTGGCACACTTTATTTATAAATCGATAGCTGTATAAAAAAATACAAGATTTTAATTTTTCATTGCCTATATTTTTGAGTATTTTTCTTTCTGTTCCGACGTTTTTTTGGAAAACTGACGTTTATTTTGGTTTCAAATAATAGAGTTTAATTGAATGGATACTTTAGTAAAAAAAGTTAGACGATTTAAATATGTTTAAAGTTCGTAAAAAAATAGATTATTGAAAAATAAAAATCTTACGAATTCACAAATAAGTATGTGTTTAAATTTTGTCATATAGTTATTTCCTAGGCATCTTATTTTGCAAACCTGGGGTTGACATTTTTGGCCTAATCAATATTGATGCAACTTTGTTATAAACATTGGCTGTTGTTGTCTCTTAAACAATAAAAAAAACTTTTTAATCGAAATCCAATAAGGAATATTAACTATTAATTTAATTAATAAACTGTCATAAATTAAAGTTAGCGATTCATTTACTCATTTTTTTTATAAATTAACAATCAACAAAAACGCGTTTGCTCTAATTTCAATGCAATGATATCACGTTTCTAGTCCTAAACTCCATAACTAAACTACGCTCATAAAACGTACCATAACCTCACCATAGACACGTCACTTTCTCTTATAGAAATGGACAACGTCTTTGGTCTGCATTCTATTCGTCGTTTTTCGTGTAACCAAGTAACCGTTTAATTGCGTAACATTCTACTTTTATTCGTTTTATGACGCGGTTGTTTTAAATATTATCGCTTTGATATGGAAGAAAATGAATAAATAAAATACGGTTTTATAAATCCTGCCAATTTTTTTCTAAGATCTACTTACCTATCACCCAGATAAGTGTGTTATGGACTCTGCAGTTCTGATAGAGCTGTAGTCATTGCGACCTAAAAGATGTATTGTGATTCGCCACCTAATTATAATAACCCTTTAAGCCCTGTGGCGTCCAGTCTAGTATCTTCTTGGTTTTAACAGTTTTTATTTCCTCCGGGGGCCCTACCGCCTAACTCAAAGCTTTAGCCAGAGCGATAGCTAGACTATATCCATCCTTGTCATATCATAACACGATGACAAGGACGGACAGTGCACTGACGTCATAAACCAAAGCCAGTGTCAAAGCGAGAGAGTTAGGCGGTCCGGTGGCGGGTCGATTACGGTTTCGTGGTAAGGCAATTTGTAAAAATGTGTATCTAAAGTGTATTGAATAAACGAATAATGAAACAATATGTCATTTTTTTGTTTTAGGCTCTCGTAATATTTTGAGCTTTTCCCATGTCGGTCCTCGCCACTACGGCTTGCGAAGGCTGAGTTGCCACTTTCAAAATAAAATTATGATTTTCGATATTTAACTCGGCCCGGTTTGATATCAAATCACAGACCATACAACAAGTACATGTATCAAATAAATTAGATTTCCTATTATTATTAAACACTTTGTTCAGTACCCGTAGCACGAGCATCTTGCGAGAAAAAAAGCGCGTAAAAGTACTGATAGAGCATTTGTTTATGAGAAATCTCATTTCGCTTTTCGGCGATAGACGACGCTGTACAAATTTCCCATACAAAATTACTCTATCGAATGTTTTTATTCACGTTATTTTTTTCGATATCTGTTCGTGCTAAGGGTAATGCACTTTTTTAAACTGAGTTAAATTTAACAGAAGAAATACAACCTTTTACAAGGCTCGTGTAGTTTGTTGCTTATATCCCATTAATAAATTAATTCTAGGAATAATTTCTCTTCTTTTTCCCTGAGGCCGAAGATTATTAGTAATTCTGAGACCGATGTTTCGCATTGACGTAAGAGAATTTCATTACACTGTAGGTTATTTTGTAAGTACTAACAAGAGTATTAATTGTTACCAAAAAGTATTTTATCGGTTCCCGAGCTTGTTACTGCCAACGTACCGGTACGAACCGGTCCACAAAAAAATACCTGCAGGAGATGACCCGGTTCCAAACCACACAGGGCTGTCTGCAACATAATGAAATCGGCACGCGTTTTTTGCAAACGCACCTATTAATCTCTGTGTTTTTTTTAAGAATTATGAGCGAGTGAGTGCGATGCGTCTCCATTTCAGCATGTGCAAAAATGCTTTCGTATATCTGGCTGTCATGTCCGTCTGTTCTCCTCTACAGCTCGCATTTCTCAACCAATTCTCGTGAAATTTTGTGAGCAGGTTCGATGATTAATAACTATTACAAAAGTACAATCCTACTCCATCGTAATGCATGAAACTGCTAATATTTTTTGCGATTTGAAGGTTGGTCCCATAATGAAAGTTGTCCAGTTTGGTGGTCTGATCAACCCCACGAGAGGTTTTGTATTAACTAAAAATAGCCTTGTATATATTTTTTGTCGCTTCAGTATTCGAATTTTTTCGAAAAAAAACACGTTTCAGTCATTTCAAAAAATGTTCAAAAATGACATACCACAAACGGGAGGTCTACAGCTCGCAGAACCATTAATATTATTTCACAAAACATTTTATTATTCTGTACCAAATCTTTTAATATTTAAACGGGACGAGTTAGCCAACGACTCACATAAATAGGAAAATATGGACCAATTGTTGATTGAACAGATTTTGATGCATATTAGTAAAGAAATAGACTAGATTACATATCAGTGAGCTACTTTATATCGTGAAATTAAATACCTAAAACACTGAAATATATAATAAAAGTTTGTATGGAGAATAAAGTCACACGGATGAAGTCGCGGGCTACCACTAGGTAACTAATTCATTCATTATTCTTCCATATCGTATATTATTCTTGGTTTTATCTTTTGCAAAACGTAAAATTATCGAAAAATCTACTCGTTGTGGTAGACTCCTAAATAAATGTATAATTTTTTGTCTACTAAAATCGCTTAACATTTAGCTAAAACAAGTTACTAAAATTAAATATCTACCTACGTCGATCATGTCATATCTTATTTTTTAGTAGGTACTAAAAAATAAGATATGGCACAACCCTATTTTTGCAAGTAAAGAAGTGATTCCAGGAAATCATTATAGTGAAATTTACGATACCATAAAAACTGTTAAAAATTGCGTTTTTGTACAAACTCATTAAAGAGTAACTTTTTAAATAAACAAACCACTGAAAACACTTAATGTAAAATGTTGCCAAGACTTGACCATATGGTTCGCACTATCAACAGAAACTTATCAGATCACATGTAGAGCCAAGCTTCTAACTCTACACGTCCTAATCCTAATTCAACATGCCCTAACTTCACAAACCGTGTCTAAATTATGCCCATGTGAATTTCGCTACATTCACATGGGCATAAGGCGAATTTTTTTTTTCACCTTATGCCCATGTGAATGTAGCGAAATTCACATGGGCATAAGGTGAAAAAAAATACACTGTTCATTACTTTTCTGTTTTACTATAGTTCTTGTAGTAACGAAACGGCCAAGCCACATATTTTGACTAAGGTGTAGAGTTTGCGAAGTTAGGGCGCGTAGAGTTAGAAGCTTGGCTCTACATGGGATCTGATAACTTTTTGACAGAGCGAGCCATATGGTCTTATGTGTCTTTTTAATTGGTGTTCTAAGATCTATTAAATAATTGCAGTACATAAAGAGAAAGTTATGGTGAAATATAGGTATAATAAACTTAACAACATGATTTATCCGCGAAATGTCTTTTTAGGGTTCCGTACCAAAATGGTAAAAAAGAAACCCTTATGGTGTGACTCAGTCTGTCTGTCTGTCTGTCTGTCACAGCTGGATATCTTGAGAACTACTGATGGTATCAACTTGAAATTTGGAATAGTTTAAGATGACATTTGCCCAACTATTTTGCAAATAAGAAAGAAATTAAAAAAAATATTTTTTTACAACAGGGACTAAAATGGGGTCTTAAAAATTTGAAGTGAGGTGAATAGGGCATGTGGGGTATCATATGAAAGAGCGCTGTTTGCACATTTTAAAACATTTTTGTAGTTTATGTAAAGATTACAGGAAAAATAAAACGATGTCTCAATATAACACACTTTTTTAGAAATTCAAAAAACAAACATAAATTCTTTAGTTTCACTACCAGTCAACAGATGGCGCAACCTAATACTACAATAATAATTGGTCGCTGGTTCTAATATAATTACCTACTATTTGCCGTACGAATAAACGAAGAAAAAGTTCCTACTTAGTAATATAAACAGTTTGCAATGTGGAGTAGCTGAAACGTTTTTCAGTTACCATAAGCAGCCGTGGTTAAGATTTGTAAATTAACTGTCCGCCTGTTCGCCCTTCCACCTGTCTGCCGTTTATCCTACTTTTTTAAAGACTGTACTAAAGTAACATATCCAAATATGTATATTTATGATTGTACGGAACCCTCGGTGCGCGAGTTCGACTCGCCCTAGACCGGTTTTTTTTAACCTTAAAAACCTACATAAATAAAAAAAGATAAACTGACTGCTGCACATCGTGTTACAAAATAACCCCTAATGCCGAATATGGTTAATAGAAACTTGATGGACTGAACAACTTTTATAGTGGGACCAACTCTGAAATCGCGAAAAAAAATCAGCTGTTTCCTCAGACCAAATAAAAAAGTAAAGACGGAGTCTTCCGACAAAGCGGTGAGGCCAGTAAAACTACACCTTGGCTGTGTACATACACAGTTTACGCACACATATGTAAAGAAACTACGCCTTGGCTTTCGTCTTTAGGCGTTCCATATCGAACCCTGCCGCCCGGCCCCCGCCCGCCCCCTAGTACGCACACATCTACCATCAAAAACCGGCCTCAGTTGTTCGCAAACACTGCGCAATGCTCCATCTTCATTTTTTTATTTGATCTGAGGCTGTTTCATACATTTTGATATTCAGCAGATTTTTTTTCGCGATTTAAGAGTTGGTCCCAAAGTAAAAGTTATTCAGTTTGATAGTCCCTATCTATATTAGGCATTAGGGATTTTTTATAACACGTTGTATGATATCATCACATGCAAAACCGAAATAGTTAAGATTTTAAATACTTCAAAACTGCTGGGTCACATTTCTCATTTAAAAGTATCACTCAGGCCCAATGTATTGTTGATTTTAGATAAAATTTTGATCACCCATCCGACCACCGTTTGTTGCGAAAGTTGCATAACCCCAGCAATCACTAACCGCATCGATACCACTGCGTTATCGAGACACTGTTTGTTGATTTGTTTATTAATTAATCAGTTATTGTTCTATTGTATTAGATAAACTGATAACTATTTAAACGATAGGTAATGAAAAAGTAAGTAGGTAGGTAGTTATATGAACAAACTAATAATATTATGACAAAAAAATAATAATGAAAAAAGTTACATTTAATGTTTTTGGATTGCTCATTATATACTTAAATAAAAAACTTTTACGGATTACAACGCGTTGAATATACTGAGTGAAATTTTAATCATTTGGTTCCCGCAGTGGGGTGGTTCCACTCATGAATACAAGTAACTTTTACTATGGATCAGCTCTGATATCGCGAAATAAAAATCTGCTGTTCCATACAAAAGCGCAATACCTACTCGACCTTAATGTATGGAACAGTTAATTTTTTTTCGGGATATCAGAGTTGGCCACATAGTAAAAGTTGCTTGTATTCATGAGTGGAACCATCCCACAGCGGGAACCAAATGATAAAAATTTCAGCGTGTATTAATAATTCAGGTCTAGTTTAAGAATTATTCAGTTTTCATTCATTGTTGTTTTGATTAAAAGTGTATTGTATGAATACTTTCATTAAATATTCCAAATTTTTATTTTATTTTCATTTTCCATAAGTGATAAAACAGAATAAATCTTCTTCTTATCGAATGAGGATTAGTGGTCACCTCTGGCGTTAGAGTTTATCAAGCCGCCTGTAAGGCCTCTAACTTGGCTTAACGACTGTTATCAGATGACAACAGCGGGGACCGACGGTTTAACGTGCCCTCCGAAGCACGGAAGCACTCAGTTGTAATGCCACTTTAACGGTCACCCATCCGACAACTGACCGGACCGAGCGTTGCTTTAGCAAACGTGAACGAGTACGATAAGTCTGTAAAGTTCCGCCATGAGCGCTTCGAACAGAATAAATAATAGCACTTAGAACTCATTCGATTTTTCAAGATTTTAATAACATCAAAAGTTCCGCCATGAGCGCTTCGAACAGAATAAATAATAGCACTTAGAACTCATCCGATTTTTTAAGATTTTAATAACATCAAAAGTTCCGCCATGAGCGCTTCGAACAGAATAAATAATAGCACTTAGAACTCATTCGATTTTTTTAAGATTTTAATAACATCAAAAGTTCCGCCATGAGCGTTTCGAACAGAATAAATAATAGCACTTAGAACTCATTCGATTTTTTAAAGATTTTAATAACATCAAAAGTTCGAATACACTTCGTCGCATGCGCATCTCACATATTCTGGGTGTTAATGCACCGGTTGTATGCAAACCCGTTAATGTATGCAGTTTGCGATGCTGAACGAGGAACGGTGTTTGTTTCATAATTAATCGATAAATCCGCTTACTGTACTTGTCGTTATCGATTTTTTTATCGATAAAAGTGGCAGGTAAGATTTAGGGTTAATCCCATGGGCCCAACATAAAGCTTTGTCCAGACTTGTATCATTTTGGAGTATCAGATCACCGTATCTTTACCATACATCGCTAGTTTGGTTGGACGTGCGTTGAAGTAATATCGACGCACGCCCAACCAAACTAGCGATGTATGGTAAAGATACGGTGATCTGATACGCCAAAATGGACTAGCCTGGACAAAGCTTAAAATGCATTGGGAAATAATTACTAAATTTTCTTGATAAACAAGTTTAAAACTAACCGTCTTATTCATAAAAAGTTAATTTTGCTCTTAAAACGGTTTGATCCAGAAAACATCTGTAACTTCTGAACTATTATTGCTAGACTCCCACCGTGTTATTACAAAAGATTTTTAAACATTGTTTTAATAAACACCTGTTCAAATGTGATGCTGTCTTTATCAAACAATATTGTCAAAAAACTGACCTTATTAAACAGTGTTTAAAAATCTTTTGTAATAACACGGTGGGATTCTAGCAATAATAGTTCAGCTAGTTCAATAACACGGCCAGTTTTTTTTAACAACGTAGTGCACTAACGGCTCTAGCACACTCAAGAATTGTCAAATTTGACAAAAACTCGATGAAACTGACAGCTTAGCGCTATCGCACACGGGCAACTTAGTCGCCCTGCAACTGTTTTGTCTCTGTCTGAAGTCCACGGGTTTATATGGAAGCGCGCACACGAAGCGACGCGGTCGTCTGCAACTTTTCATACAAACCATGTGAGAGACAAAATAGTTGCAGAGACAAAAGTCCCCCGTGTGCGATGGCGCTTAAAGTTAAGGAGACCTTAATTAAAAATTTTAGCTAAAGCCTTTGAGTATCTGGCCATAAAACTCTCAAAATTAAATACGATTTAAGCCTTCTCAAAAACCATTTTGTGAATAAGATATTGTCTTAAACCCTTTTTTTTAATATTAGACAACATTACAAACATGGCTCCGATTCTAAAGTAAGTAGCCAAAGCACTTGTGTAATATTTACTTACTTATCGTATGAGAATGACTGGCCACCTCTAGTGTTAGAGTTTATCAAGCCGCCTGTAAGACCTCTGACTTGGCTTAAAACGACTGTTATCAGGTGACAATAGCCGGGACCGACGGTTTATCGTGCCCTCCGAAACACGGAAGCGCTCAGTTGTAATGCCACTTAACGGTCACCCATCCGACACCTGGTCAAAACGAGCGTTGCTTAACAAACGTGATCGAGTACGATCAGACTGTCAAGCTCCACCATGAGCACTTCTTGTGTAGTGGAAATCGGAGACAAAACGGTGGAACTACAAACATGAAACCTGAGCCAACATAGAAAAGTTCGTTTTCCAAATAATCCAACCGGGAATAGAACCCGGATCCTCAGAGATGACGACTACTTGAAAACCGATGTACGAGCCCCCACCACCACGGAGGTTACAGTACATTACTTATGTACTTTGTTACACTTAATATGTATTTTGTCAGTGGACAATCTTGTCAAAGACCTCTCAATGGAGAGAAAAATTTTCAATGCATTTTTAAAATTGCAAAAGATCTCGATTCTTTCGATGATTTCACTTACCGTAACTCTATCGTAATAGCGGTACCGTAATAACATAATATATCGATTTAGAAAAGAAAGCGGTGATATACCGATTATATCGATCGATCACGTAGCCCGATACACTCCGTCACTTTCGTCCGGACATGAAAGTTGAAACAAAAGGTGATTCAGATAAGAGACATATTTTTTTATTAAAAGTAGATTTACTGAAGATGGGATGTAGGTATATTTATGGTTAATTTATGTTTATGGTACTTACCTACAATATCATAAAATAAAAATAAAATAATTCTTCGACAGTTTTTTCATGTTACTTTTATACAGTCAGCGTTATGTTACTTGTTGGGAATAGATTTTGAACTTAATTTCAATATTTAAAATTTGGTATTTGTTACAACAATAAACATATACAATTGATATATTGATTAGAAATGGTCAAACAGAGTTACCTAATTAGGGGGCAGTTTTAAAGATTTTAATGAAAAAGTGGCCTACTGAATTTTACATCAAAGTGTCTCAAGATGATAAATATTTATATAGGATTTGTTACGTAGATACTTGATTATTTTTTTTTTAAATATTTTACTACATAAGTTTATTTTTTATGCACAAGAGGATAGTGCTTGGCCTTCACTTCAGGCCAAAGGAAGCGCACTACACCCACAATCTTCATCACTGAGGAACTGGCTATCTTACCTCTAACTGCCGAAACACAACAATTTTTAAATTGTTGTTATGGCGTCAGACTTAGGTAAGATGGTGGTAGCTAGCCAGGCGGACTTGAAATAAGTCCTACCACCAACCAAAGTACAATATGTACTTTGTTTGGTTGCTGTTGGTGTATGTAATAGAGTACAAATGTATCCCCTGGGAATCGAACTCGGAACCTCTTACACGGTTGGGCAAAACAATAGACAGAGGCAGTCAAAATTATTTGATTTTCACTGGCACGTGTATTTAGTTATGCAATTGGTATTTGTAAAATTTCTATTGTATTTTCACTGAACAATAAATCATAAAAGTTTAAGTGGTTACTGATGACACATTGTCTCCGAAAGTTGGTGATAAACGAAGAATTTACAACCGCATAGTTAGTTTTAAATGCTTTGTTGTGTGTTCAAATATGTGAGGTTATATAATTGTATTTATTAAAGAAAGTCGTGGTTACAAAAACTATCTTCTCAGTGGTAGAGAATTTGAGTTTTCTTTCATAGAATCTCTATTTGTAAAGAAAAACTGAATTTAGGTAACCTATATTTATACTTCGAGAAGCTCGGTGGCGCAGTGGTTTAGCGCCTTGTCCAGTGATTGCGAAGGTTAAGCTACTTTTGCAAGGGTCGGTCATGGGATGGGTGACCAAAAATGTATTATCTCGAGCTCCTCCGTGCTTCGGAAGGCACGTTAAGCCGCTGGTCCCGGCTGCATTTGTAGTCGTTAACACCCACCAATCCGCATTGGGCCCGCGTAGTGGGTTATGGCCCGTCCTCCTTATCCACCTATAAAGAAGGCCTGTGCTCCAGCAGTGGGGACATTAAAAATGGCTGATAGACATATTTTTATATTACTTTTCTGTATGCTTACGCTGAATATGTTAAGAAATTCATGGAAGTAGCATTTTCCATACTAACATTTTCTTAATAAATCTGAAAGAACGTAGTCCGGGACTCTGGTGTGGTCCCAATAATTTTTACAGTGATCTGCCTAGTAGTTTTTTCATAATCCTGAAAAATATACATTGTTTAGCTTACCATCGCACGAGTTTTTTTGGTTAGTTTATATTTGTGCCATAAAGAAGTAGCAATGAGTCATCCATCTGTCAAATGTACGACGACACGTGACGACACTTGCGCGGTAGGATCCCGGTAGGTATATTAATTGGTTATTTGACCTCAAAATTTTAATATTTAATAGTTAATTAAAATATGTAACGTTAGGATAACATTAATAAAGAAAAGTAATAAAACCAGTAAAAAACAAAACATTTATGTGCTAATGTGCTATTTAATTGTTAACTTGTGACTTTATGTGTCTTTCTCTAAATTTTTACTATGGAGCTTAAATGGTATTACTGCTTGTTCAATCCGTACTTGAGAGCTTTACCTACTATTTCAATTAGGGTTCTATAAAAATCATTATTTCAATTAAAAAAAAATCTAAAAAAAATCAAATAGTTAAATACTTTATACCAACATCATTACACCGCAATCTCTACCACAATGGCACCTGAATAGTATAATTTCACTTTCATTTGACCCGCTGCCGACAGTCAAGTGGTTCGTTCAAGTGTAAGTCTGTTATTCAAGGTCACTGGTACATTTCACTTGCCAGTAACTTAAGCGATTTTAACTCTTAGATTTAGATTTTTGTTATAAATAGTATTGTTTAATATTTTTAGTTTTTTGGTGGAGTTGTAGAGTTTCGGAATGTTCTTGATTGAAGGTTCTTGATTAATGTACGTTTTATGTAAAAAAAAACTCAGACGGGCATTGTTTCTTTTTAAATTTTATTAATAATAAATAACAAAATATTTCTTTTTTTAGTTTTTTCTCTTAACTTTGTGCTCTGAGTTCATGCTTCTTAGTGAATTTTTTAAGGATTTTGCCCTAGAAATATCCTATAGGTTTTAACATTTTTTGTAGAGCAGAAAAAGTGCATTTCTACAACTCTTGCTTTTAAATTTGATTAGGTACACAAAATCAGTCTTGAGCTGTCTTCTCATATATTTTAACTACCTATCTGCCTAGTATTTTCAGTTTCATACGTCAAGTAGTTTTGGATATTCGCGTTTAGTCAAAGAGTGAATCAATCATAGACATAGAAAAATTTTCGCTGCGCTGAATCAATGCTATGCAATGTTTTTTTATATCTGTATGTGTGCAAGTAAAGATAACTTCTTCTAGATCCAAGGAAATTCATATTTTTTCACAGGCTCATCCAAAATAAAAAGTAAAATTTAAAAGTTATTAAGTTATTCTAATAGGAGAGGGGATGTACCCCAACATGTAGGTATTTTTTCGAAAAAATTAGGTATATTTCACGTCTGTAAATTATCACTAATAGGTATAGATTTCTTTTGCTTAATCTACTTTTTATTTTCCCATTACAACAACATATACTTACAAATGTATATCTTTGTAACTAATGTGACATGACTAGACTTCATCGACGTCGCTAAGAATAATTTTAGCCCTTAGTTTAACCAAAAAGTTACTTAGCAATATTACTCCTTAAGTTTAATGTCTCAAAGCGTCATATTCCTAAACAAACTGTTTGGTTAAACTAAGTGTAAACATATTCTTCAATAAGGTAAGGCAATATATCTTAGGATTAAGAAACTTGAAACCATTGACCTTCTGCAGATCAGTGAGTCGTAAATTAGATCAATGGTGTTCCCACTAGCTTATAGCCTGGCTTTGCTTGGCTGACCATGGTGTTTTGCATCAAAACTATAACCCCATTCAAGGCCAGACACATATTCTATAGATTACCATTATAATGAGTGGGAAATTAGTGTATGATTTGCAAATTTGGTCCCGCGTTCTTACCTTTCCCAAACCTGGGTACTTATTGTCTAATTTCAAAATCTATCTCAACCGCTTTCGGGATTTGTCACATTGATATTTCTTTTTGTCACAAATAAAAAAATACCAAAGAAATGTAGCAATGTATCACATCTATCTGTCAAATGAAAGCGATTGCGATAGATTTTGAAATTAGACAATAAGTACCCAGGGCTCTCAAAAATCTCACATAAATAAAATAAAAGGCTTTAATAAAAGAGGAAAATCAAATTGAAAGATTGATAGGGCAAAACCCAGGTGAGATAGTTGGTCAAACAGGTGTTAATAATGAAATGAAAATGGGCAGACCATATTCAGAGACTACTAGATGAAAGATAAATGATTAAAAATGGTACCCAATTTCCCTGCGTGATTGAATCAGAAATGCGAAGAATTGCTCAGCTGAAGCGGCAGTGGGTGGTATACATAGCGAGAAGAACCGATGGCCGTTGGGGTGGAGAAGTTCTGGGATGGGGATCGCGCACCGGACGACGCTCCGTGGGTAGGCCCCCCACAAGGGGGACCGACATGAGGGTCAAGGTCGCAGTGCGCCGCTGGATGCGGGCCAAGCAGGACTGAGCATTGTGGAGATCCTTGGGGAGGCCTATACCCAGCAGTGGGTATCGTGCGGCTTATATGATGATCCAATATACAAAAAAGAGTACCTAAGGGTAGACCAAATAAAAGATGGAGTGATGATATAGCACAGACAGCAGGAACCTTACCTATGACCCAAACTGGCAATGGATAGAGTCAACTGGAACAGTCGGGAGAGGCACAAGCAGGTCCGTAGGCCAGTCTACGGACCTGCTTGTGCCTCTCCCGATTCGAGGGGGGAGGGGAGAGATAGGACACCTATACCTATCCCATCATGATAATTTCAAGGATGTTTGAAAAAACTGCGAATCAGATCAGTTAGGTGTGTATAGCGATCTGAATCTCCTCCATTTAGTTCCTGCATGGCCATCATCAGATCACAGCTATGTCAATACTTGGCGGAGAAGTAAGGCTTCAAAGTTACCTCGTTTGTATGAAAATCGACTGACGTCTTTAATGATGTTACCGCCACTATTTAATGATAAACAGGAGGAGGGGGAGGGGGGCTGTTTACGACATTGCAGTTGTGATAATAACGATTGGTATCCTAGTCGTGATTCAAACATTAAAAAGATATGATGACCGCTAAAAGTTTACTTTCATTTAACACAAACATGTTGTTCTAAAAAACTTGAAGCGTAACAAAATTATTTATCTTTCCTTGCACACAATAAGCGCTATTCATGGTTTTAAAATTTCACACATTGCGGCATAAACGAATCGTGTTTGAGCAAATGACACAAACTGAGCATTCGGTCCCAGTGAAAGTTTTAAGAAAGAGAAATTTTACTCACAGATCGCTGGGCAAATTGAATTAACTTGTTTACTCAGTATTATGAACGGGAAACTAAGCAAATGATACTGTTTGTACTGATCTACATTTAGAAGCATCATTTAACATGACGACATGTCTTTACAGTCTACTGCGGGATGAAAGCATAGCTAGATTTTTTAATATAACCGGCCGGCAGATTATCAACCAACAAGGGTTGCCAGATCCAATAACACAAAAGCCGGACTCAGTGCCTAATTTGGCCAGACATTTTACCCTAAAAGCCTTAGAATCCTTTTTAATAGCTATCATAGCTTTTTGAAGCCGGACATTATTATGTTCTAAAAGCCGGACCATATCTATTATAAAGCCTTATATTATAAAGCGAAAAGCGGTTGGATGAATTCGGAGCAGGGCAGTCGTATCAAGCCTAACAAACACACAAAAAACTTAACAAAAGCCGGACAGGCTGCTGGACGCAGTCAAATTTAGCAGGATAAGAGGTCAAAAAGCCAAACAAGGCAACCCTACAACCGACCTCACGCCTCTGTTCCCACGTAGGGACCGTTAGGATTTAAAAAAATCTAGCAAATCCGACCCCCTGCAAATAAAATGTCAACCGTCCCCATGTTATTAGCAGGGTGGTTGGGCCAGATTTTTTAAAATCCCAACGGTGGGGACCCTCCAGGGGATAGAGGTGTAGGGTCGGTTAGAAAACGTGGGGACAGTTGCTCTCCATGCATGTTGGACGGTTGGACACTAGCAGTATTACCTACTTGATTTATCAGTTCCGAAAAAATATGTTAAAAGCTGATTATAAGTTCTCGGTTATGTGATTATAGAAACATGATAGCTAAAGCTTTTCTTTATAAAAAAAAATCGTAAAGTGACCTCTAATTTTTAGTTTTTCATTGCTGTGCCAGCCATAATAAACCTATAATCTTGACATATAAAAAAAACCTTAGTAAGCTCTCTAGTTTTATAATTGACAGTTATATTATACAAAATAATAAATAGTTCATTAGTTATTAATTAAAAACGATAATGTTGTCAATAATTTCAGTACTATATACTTACTATTGAAATTTCTCCAAGCTTTGCACCCCCCTTAATATAAAAGGTTATCGCCAAGAAGACGTATGAAATGACACACATACTTACACCGGAAGTGGTGACATTTACACCTATTGTTGGAATACAACTTTTTCACGCGGCTTCTCACGGCATCGGCACAATTCACGTCTCGTCGTCTATGGGAATAAACATGATTTTGTTTGCTACACGCATACAGTGGAATATATTAAGTTCTTGCGCGTGCGTTCTTTGAAGTTGAGCTTTTACCGACATCAAAAGTACCAACTCTACTTATTAAAGAAAGTTGGACTAGAAAATTACCGAAAAGTTGAGTAGCAAGGGGTGAAATGGTGAAGGTAAGCCGTTCTACAAAAATGTTATGATCTGTTTAGTGGATCGGTGGAGTGAGCTTTCTAAAAGGTAAGGCGGTGGGAATCGGCTTGTGTAGACCCTTCGCAACTGATAGATAAGTAACGTATAATAGCTTCTAACTCTTTACAAAGCGCAAGTCCGGTCGTGCAAAGAATATTACTGCCACCTGTAGGATGGGTCCGCAAAGTACCAGAGCCGCACTCGACTCGGTTGAACGCAGAGCCAAAACATTCATAAGGAATAGTGCGCTATTAAAAACCAAGCTTCACAGTCTTTCCCACCGCCGTGAAGTAGCTTGTCTGGCCGTGTTCTACAGACTATATTTCGGAGAGTGTGCTCTTGAGCTGCATGAACTCATTCCGCCATCCCCGTTCTACCATCGGACATCCAGACGCACGGCGGGGTTTCACCCCTATTTGGTTGAAATTCCATGCATGCGCACGAAGCGTATTTCATCTTCCTTCTTAATGCGCACAGCCAAGGGGTGGAATTCCCTGCCTGCGTCTGTATTCCCGAAAGCATATAACCCAGCGATATTTAAAGCCCGAGTGAATAGGCTTCTTCTGGGCAAGCTCGCTTCATCTTCGGCCTCTTCTTAGCCTTATGGTTCTCGAATGTGGCCAAGAGTAAGCCCATTAAATGTAAAAAAAAAAATCGCCGTCAAAGTCTTGTGGTACGGTCAGCTACGAAAATTGCTTTACATTTAAGTACTTCGTCATGATAACTTTTGCCAAAAACTATAAGACATCTGTCAAAAATATCATAGCTGTTGTTGATATGAGAAAGTATTAAAGTGTTAAGTGACTTTCGTTGCTAACTGTACAAAGCACGCAGCTGTTTCCAAGTTTAGTGCAAGGCCGCTGGCTGGCACCCGGCTACCGAGGATCTATAGTTCTATGGACTATGGAATGGACGAGATGCATTTTTTTATGAGTTTAGAAACTACTATTCGCGTATTCTGACCTCTGGCTGACAAAGACAATATAAATTATTAGATGTTATATAGAGCTGTAAACATCGCGTTTGTAACATTTTTGAACATTTTTCGAAATGGCTGAAATATTATTTTTTGCCCAGAATATACCTATCTTCGCCATTTTGAAAAATTACGAAAAACTGAAAAGACAAAAAAAACATGTAGGTAATTCTAATACCAGCCCACAGAATTTCACGAGAATCGGTTGAGAAATGCGACCTGTAAACACAATACATATAAGTACTACCTGTAGAGGAGAACAGACGGACAGCCGGACATACAAAAGCATTTTTGCCCAAGCTGAAACAGAAACGCTTCGCTCACGCTTTGCAATCGCTCGGTCAACTACGCGCCTCAGAGATGGTAATGATTCCAATAAAAGTGTTAGTTATATTCCTTATTTCCTTCACAAAGTTATAGAAATAACAAGATATTATAATCAAAAGGCTTGCTTAGAAAGTTCATTTAAAGGAAAGTGAAACTAATAAGGTTAGAGGTAAATTTTCTGATCTCTCTGGAGATAATTTGATTATAAATTGCTTTATGATCTAGTAAATTGGTAGGATATAATTTTCAACAAAGCTTACAATGTATCGGTAGCTCAGCGATTAAAAGACTTTACAATATCCGTCAAGTACACATAATAGATTTTTCAACACACTTGCTCGTAAAGTGAGCCCTAATACATCGCTTTTAGGGCCATAAACCGAACTATAACAAAATGCGTGCAATAATATATAAAACACTAGGTTGTTATAGAATTATCCCTACAAAGTTAAATTAGTACCTTACTGCAAGTTCTATGCGAGTAAACAGAGCATTCCCAATTTATTTTTTTAGTAACAACAAAGGGGTTTTATGCCGCTGAAAGTTCATATTCATTTTTAAAATAAATAAATGTGTAAGTCTTTAATTAAGTCAAAAAAAATTTATTATTATAAAATTATTCATAATTCATAATATTTTGTTTTAAAATATTAAAATATTTGCATTTTATCACTTAAAATTATAGTTTTGAAATAGGCTGTACGCTCACTCACCCCTTTGTTCGCAAAGTATTCTTGCATTGGGCGTGTGAAAAAAACAAAAAAAAACTTACGCGCCTTTTCCCATAATTGTCATATTTTGTTTTTGTCGTATTTGTTGCTGTGTGGTAAATTACTTTGTATTTTCCTCGCAAATGTGTTGAAAAACGTCGTATGAAACTCGTGAGCTTTTACTCATTGCACACTCGGCTGAGTTACGCCCTCGCCTGCGGCTCGGGCTGCAACCCACAGCCTTGTGTGCAACGACCAACCTTAGCTAACTTGTCTCATAATGTACTATTTCAACACACTTGCTCGTAAAGTGAGCCCTAATACATCGCTTTTAGGGCCATAAACCGAGCAATAACAAACGCGTGCAATAATATACAAAACACTAGGTTGTTATAGAAATAATTCTATTATATCTAACTTGTAGTAAGGTACTAATTTAACTTTGTAGGGTTATCCCTACAAAGTTACGGTTATCCCTACAAAGTTAAATTAGTACCTTACTACAAGTTCTATGCGAGTAAACACAGCATTACCAATTTAACCGGGTAATACAGTTATTTTTTTTAGTAACGACAAAGAGTTTTTATGACCCTGAAAATTCATATTCAATTTTGAAATAAATAAATGTGTAAGTCCTTAATTAAGTAAAAAAAATATTTATTATTAACAAATTATTCATAACTCACAATATTTTGTTATAAAATATTAAAATATTTGCATTTAATCACTTATAATTATAATTTTGAAGTAGGCTGTATGCTCACTCACCCCTTTGATCGCAAAATATTCTTGCATTGGGCGTGTGAAAAAACGAAAAAAAACCTACGTGCCTTTTCCCATGGGCATATTTTGTTTTTGTCTTATTTGTTGCTGAGTGGTAATTCACTTTGTATTTTCCTCGCAAATGTGTTGAAAAACGTCGTAACTATGAAACACGTGAGCTCTTGCTCATTGCACACTCGGCTGAGTTACGCCCTCGCCTACGGCTCGGGCTGCAACCCACAGCCTTGTATGCAATGAGCAACCTAAGCTAACTTGTCTCATAATGTACTATTATTTTATTTTTATTTTATATTCACAGGTGAATCAACAGTTATTATGTTAACTTTAGCAATCTCAGTATACAACAAAAACCAGCCAAGTGCGAGTGGGACTCGCGCACGTAGGGTTCCGTACCAAAATCCGGCAAAAAAAATTACGTTTGTTGTATGGGAGCCCCCCTTAAATATTAATTTTATTCTGTTTTTAGTATTTGTTGTTATAGCGGCAACAAACATACATCATCTGTGAAAATTTCATCTGTCTATCTGTTGTCGTTATTAATATCGAGCAAAAAATGACAAAAAAATCACGTTTATTGTATGGGAGCCCCCCTTAAATATTCATTTTATTCTGTTTTTTAGTATTTGTTGTTATAGCGGCAACAAAAATACATCATAATTATGTGAAAATTTCAACTTTCTAGCTATCATGGTTCATGAGATACAGCCTGGTGACAGACAGACAGACAGACGGACAGCGGAGTCTTAGTAATAGGTTCCCGTTTTTACCCTTTGGGTACGGAACCCTAAAAATGCACCTAAGAGCTAGAAAAAATATTATATCTAAAGAAAATTTGATTTCGCACAGTACCTATACTTGATTTACTGGTCCCAAAAAATGGAGATAGTAAATTGATAGCCAACTCAGTTATGTGATTGACAGAAACATGATAGGTCCCTAAAACTTTTCTACATAGAAAAAAAACAAATTTTGTAGTTTTCCAATGCTGTGCCAACTATAAACGTATATAATCTTAAAACTTTTAACTAGCTCACTAGTTTTGTGACTGATAGTTTTCCAAAACATGAAATAGTTAATCAATATTTTTTTATAGATTGGTGCGATAGCGATATTTAATGAAATTTTGATAATTTACACCATGAAAATTTCTTCCAGCGGAGTACACGGAATTCGAAGGTCTTATTGATTCTATTCTAAGAGAGGAGAGCTTGAGGGCTTGGTAGGAATAGTTGAACTAGGGGGGTACAAGTTGTACTTAGGGGGTTTAAAGCGCTCATGGCGGAACTTGACTGACTGATCGTAATCGATCACGTTTGTTAAGCAACGCTCGGTCCGGTCAGGTGTCGGATGGGTGACCGTTAAGTGGCATTACAACTGAGCACTTCCGTGCTTCGGAGGGCACGTTAAACCGTCGGTCCCGGCTGTTGTCATCTAAAAACAGTCGTTAAGCCAAGTTAGAGGCCTTACAGGCGGCTTGATAAACTCTAACACCAGAGGTGGCCACTAATCCTCATTCGATAAGAAGAAGAAGACTAGGGAGGTTCGATTTTCACCTGAATAAGTTATATAGTTACTTTTTTCTGTACAAAGTCATCTCATTTTCTTTAATAATATATTCGAAAAAACAATGAATCGTTACCCAGTTCGTAAGAGCTTTTTTTCCTAGTAAATTACAATGGATAAAACCAAGATCATGGCTACAGTCGATCTAACGCTGCAACCCATAACTCTAGGCAATAAGCAGCTGGAACAAGTCGAGGACTATATCTACCTCGGACAACGCATCAAGCTAGGTCGCGACAACATGGTAGCCGAAATAGATCGACGGATTCAGCTGGGTTGGGCAGCCTTTGGAAAGCTGAAGAAGGATGTTTTTAAGTCCAAGCTACCACAGTCACTTAAGACCAAAGTTTACGACCAGTGTGTTCTCCCGGTTATGACATATGCTTGCGAAACCTGGCCTCTAACTGCAAATTTGATAACCAAACTTAAAGTAGCCCAACGGCATATGGAGCGCGCTATGCTCGGTATATCGCTTCGAGACAGGATCCGTAACGAAGTGATTCGGAAACGGACCAAAGTGGTAGACATTGGGTACCGCGTCGCAAAGCTGAAATGGGCTTGGGCTGGCTATATGTGGCGCCGAAGTGATGACAGGTGGAGCAAGAACGTTTTTATCTGGATACCTCGCACTAAAAGAAACGTAGGCAGACCACCAGCCAGATGGTCTGACGACATATCAACAGTCGCAGGACCACTATGGCTTAGACAAACAGAAAACAGGGCTGCTTGGAGGACAATTTGAGAGGCGTATGCTCAACGGTGGGCGGATATGCGCTGAAGAAGAAGAAGAAGAAGAAATTACAATGGCCAACAAAAATAAGTACTACAGAGACCTATTTTCATACAAACGCGGTAACTTTGTGATGGTCATTCAAGGAGTAAATGGAGGAGGCCCAGCGCTAAAGAAACCCCACTGGGTTTCTTTGCTGTTTGCTTACACTAAAAAGTCTGTTCCGTCTCTGGTGTAAGCGATTCTTCTAATCCACTGATTAGAAGAATCGCTTACACCAGAGACGGAACAGACTTTTTAGTGTTACATTTTTCATAATTTTATGAAATTTTAGCTTGTTATTTTTTTAAGTTCAACCCTGAAGCTAAACGACGCTTCTAATCCATTGGGTTTCTTTAGCGATCTGGGCTTCCTCTTTGAACAGCCATCAAATCACACCCCATTTAATCCAGGGGGCTAACTGTCTAATTCAAAAAATCTATAGCAATCGCTTTCGTTTGACAGTTGGATGTGACACATTGCTGCATTTCTTTGGTAAGTTTTTATTTGTGCCAAAAAGAAGCTTCAATGTGTTACATCCTGAAAGCGATTGCGATAGATTTTCAAATTAGACAATAGAAAGGCTGGTCAGAAAACCAAAGCTTCAAAATTGCCTCGTTTGTATGAAAATAGGCCTCTGTAGTATTTATTTTTATTGACAAGTGTATTGACCATAACATAAATAGCACTGTGAATGCAAAAAAACTAAAATTGATTCATCAAATTCGTTGCTTATGATTCCTTATTCAAATCCCCTTTGACATGTGAATGCTCGATTTAGCCGTGCGAGCGATCAGCGCGTGCGCAAATATGCGTTTCTACCGCGCTCTGATTGGCAAGAAGGCCGCTTCCGTGCATCCAGTTATTATATTATCGATTCTGTAACATGCATTTTATTGAGTGGTAAAACCAAAAAAAACATTCTTCTTATGACTGATCCTATCGATTGGCACCTTAACATTGCAGACTTGGACGAATCATTAATTTGTCCAAGATTGCAGAGTATTAGGCGGTTTGATGAGTCCATGACTTTGAAAAGAAGAAATACTTTATTTTCATAATTTATTTTTGTATCTTAAAGAAATACTTTGGAATCTTCACGCTACATTTTTTAAAATTTGCCAAAAGATTATTACTTTTAAAAACAAAAATCTCAAACGACTTCTAACTTTTCTTAATGACCCTGTCGACCCTCTCGGCGGCTCTCACGACTTCAAAACTAGAGATGATACGAATATTCGCATTCGCTTATGTGAATGGTTCGCATCGTTGTAAATATTCGCATCGACATTCGCATTCGCATCAATCAATGCGAATGTTATGCGAATGCGAATGTGTGCATAACTTCATTAATTCGACCAATAGAAAGCGTTTTTCACGCGGGTAGTTAGTGAATTGCGATCTTTGTTGTTTGGTTTGTTGATTGTTTTGTTTTAGTTGCCAGTTTGTTGTATTTTTTTTCTCTTTTGGTAAACAAATAATTAATTGTGTTTTAAAGTATTTTGTGATAAGACAGTTTTTCCTTATGGCACCGGGAAAGAATAGTGATAAGTATATGGCGATTTTTTATTTTATTTTATTGAACTTCGACTATTACAATAATATTAAAGTGCACATATGCATTAAAGAAGCATGCAATTTTTTGCAAATATAATTCTCTAATGGATGTCTAGTCTAAATTATAGCTATGTATATTATTGTTTTGTATATTTTTTCCCGTTTTAGTAATAAAAATGATTGTTTTATTAATTCATATGGTTTTTGTAATACTTGATGACCTAACATTCGCATTCGCATTCGCAAATTCGCAACCTAAATATTCGCATTCGCATTCGGGAATGTGTAAAATTTGACATTCGTAACATCTCTAATCAAAACTTATCGAATGAAGACGCGAATCCTTCCTATTATCTAGATTTAGCCCACTGAGATTTTTCTCCTACCAAACATGAATAAATATCTTGGCAGGCAAAGATTTACATCAAGCCAAAAGGCGGTGACTGAAATGTCCTCATTTTAGTTATCACAGTTACCAGGCGATGAAAGAAAGAAATGGGTCAAAGAGGTAGGAACTTCGTTGGACTGAATAAGCAGAGCTACAAAAAGATTATGAAGAGAAATAAAACAAAATGTGCAGAAATAAAGTGTTTCTACTTACAAGTCATGGACTTATCAAACCACCTGTGAGTGATGGACTGTATAACTAGTTAGCAAAGCAATTAAAAGGCTACGTAATGGAAGGGATTTTATTCTTAGATTATTTATATGTCAAGATAGACAGTCGAAACTACGACAGCGTCGAAAAAAAAGATTATAGCGAAAATAAAGGCAAATTTTATAACACTTGACAAGTAAGGAAAAAACACAAAGCCAACGCCGACGTCAATGTTACATTAATAGACAATTATTATTACCAATAAAAAAGGTGCGTTATGCACACCACACTTGTATTTTTTTTTTATTTATTAAGGCATACCAACTAAGTACAATTCGGAAATTAACTTAAATCATATTAGTAAATAGCCTCTTAAATTAGAAATTGTACCTAAATTACAGGTAAGCACAACATTCACTTACAGGATTTTATAACAAAACAATTAGTTGACTATGAATTTGGAAAACAATGTCGCATGCAAAAAATTTAAAGAATATACAGCACTTACACTAAAGGTTCTAAAATTTTCTTTTTAAACGACAGGTACCCATTACTATTAATGTCAATATCTGGGTTAAGGCGGAAAACATCGTTGTATGAATTTAACAAGGTATTCATAGGCGCATATTGCCCATATTTGTTTCTACTGAATTTCAATCGAAAGGGCTCAAAATTATGCAATCTGGCGGACATGCGCGGCACATTAATACTCAAAAGTGAGATAAGATATGGGCAATCGACTGAGTTATTCAAAAGCTTATAAAGAAATAGTAATCCTAATATATTTTTCCGCTCCTGCAAACTAGTTAACTTGAAATATTGCAATCTATCACTGTAATGTCTTACTGAGTAATATACATGTGCTACATAAGACAACCGCCGCAAAAATACTTTTTGAATTTTCTCTAGACGTTAAATACCATTCTGATAGTGTGGATACCATACTGCTGAGCAATAATCAACTTGGCTCCGTACCAGCGAAAAGTATAATGTAGTGAGAGCCGCTTGACATTTAAATTATTTTGTATTGCGAAGAACAAATGTATGTTTATGCATCTGCACATGTGGTCAGTCAGAATGATTTAAAAGGCCATTCCTGCAATGGGCTATAATGGGATAATATGATGATAGATGATTATGACTTAAACGGCATTATAAATGAAACTGAAACTAAAATTGACGGCAAAAACTTTCTTTTCTTCTGTGTATGACATCACACGCAGTCATACTTTAGTGTGTCACACTTAAGAAATGCTAATACTATTGAGATATGACAAAATATTACTGAATCATTGTGTGAAAGTAGTACGGAACTTTTTATGAGTTTATTGATTTTAATATGAACATGAGTCATGTTTCGACTATTCGTATCTTTTTTTTTAATTTGTTAAACAAAAATTCCAATCAATTATTTAATATTGAACTACATTTTTTGTAATTAAAAAGTACTTGAATTGATTGTGTATAATATTTTTAAGTTGATTGCTACGAATTAATACATAAAATTAATACAATCTAAAGGTATTAAGGTGGTTCGATGAGTTCAGTAGCACCACCAAATCGAAATAAAATCATTTACGTTTTTATCAAGGGCTTAGAATAAAAGGTTTGGTTATTTTGCGCAAATAGAAAAGTGCTATTTTTAAATATTTTTAATGGCTTCAAATATAAGCAATAAGTTATAAATCTCGATATTGCTGTGACCACTTTTGACACGACCTTAAATCTATTCTAGAAGATCTATTTAGAATATTCTATTTAGATATCTATTTAGAAGATGCATTTTACTCTTTTATTTGCGCAAAATTATCAATACTAAGCCTAAGCCAATGGCTTACATTCACTGACATGAAATTTGACAGCTAAGTTTTTGTGCCTATTTGAAACGCCACTAGCGTGCGTCTAAAGAACTAATTTTGACGTACAATATGAAAATCGTTGCCGTGATGGGTCTCTCCAGACTTCAAAATTTAGTACCATGTCCCTCACGCTATGCTCACGCTACGTCCTACAGCGCCAAAATGGCGGAAATCAAATAGGCACAAAAACAGTTTGACATAAGCCTGTCCAGTGTAAATATATGCAGGTCAGTGCTTACATTAAAAGTTTTATAAAACAAAACGTAATTGATTTATTTCCATTGGTGGCGCTACTGAGCTCATCGAACCACCTTAACATTTGAATGTAAAAATACAACTTATTTTCATATTATAAAGCAGTGCGTCTTGAGTGCGTCGTAACTTTTTATGTACGATTCAAACAGACCGGCCAGAGTCGGCCCGCACCGAAACGCATTTTACAAACTGTTGAAGGAAATGTAACTTTCAATATAGGAAATTAAGTTCTATATTTCTTTGAAATTTACGCAGCTTGGAACTCGATCGGCTCCGTCGGCACGCGTCGGCATGCGTCCGCTTCCGTACGCATCCGTACGGATGCGTAGGCAGCCGTTCGGCTCCGTCCTCACGCGTCGAAGCCGACCGGCTCCGCATGTACGTCGCGGCAGCCGACCCACTTGTAGTATCATATATACTTCGGGCGTATTCACTTATGAAGATTGGTAACTGGTGCTCAGTTATATAATAATAATTAATATTTATATTTTATATTATAGCTTAAATCTATTCTGTGGCTCAGTCACATGATAACAGAATCTCCAACACTAAAATTTAAACCAGCGCACCAGCGCTGATAAGCGCCGATTAGCTAAGATCAGAGCTAGGCCGCCACTTTTTAACCGTCTTCAAAAAAGGAGGAGGTTATCAATTAGTCGCGTACCTGTATATTTTTTATATTTGTAGCTGATTTTTTAAGGGACAAACGTAGAGGTATTTAAATTACTTATCGTATTTAATTTTTATTTGTGCAACACATTAACAAAGTTATTTCATTTACTCTCATGCGAAACATACAACTTCTCACTTGTTACCAGCGAGAAAAGTGTAAGGCAAAAATAGTTATTTTCTCGTGACTTTCCTTGTGACTTTTCTTAGAAGCTTGTTCTGTCAACTCTTAAACACATATTACTTACTTATATCTATTCTGAGGTTAGACTAAATCGTTTCGCTTGATGTAGGTACTAATTTTTTCGTAACAGGGTAAGCTTTACTTCTATTGGAACCCTCACAGTGATTGGCACTTTGACATTTAAACGCAGATATAGAGTACAGCATCCAACAACTAAACTTTATATTTTTTGTCTAATACACCTTTAATGCCCAACAACACAACGTGATTTATAATACATGTCACGCCATCTATTGAAATGTCATCATCATCAGTTCAGTATGTCTCATTTTAGCTGCTGTTAGTCCGATGGTCCGCCCTCTCGTACGTTCGTATGTCACTCGCAATACCATACCAATGCCATCCATATAGATATGGTAAACTCTTCTTTTAAACTTAAAATTCCTATATCTTTTGTTGGAGTAAACTGATTGCGATTAAATAAAGACTAAATGTTACTCCAAATTACAATTTTTTAATGTAATAAATTTTTATGTAAACGTCAACACGATTGAGTATTTTTGACGTTATTAGCATATAAGCATACAAACAAACAGATAAACAGAAAGAAAATGTTAAAAATGAATTCGATTTGTAAACATACCACTTTTTGCAAAATATTTCCTTTCTACAGACACAACTATTCTTCAGATTTATTACAATCAACGGTTATATTATATGTATAGATATAGATTGTCATGGCAAAATCGTACAACTCTGTTACTTTTTTAAATTTGGCATTACAGCACTTTAAAAAAGGTATCGAACCTTCATCAACCCAATTTCTCATTTTTCTTTCTTTTTCTTTTATTATATTATTTTATCTACAATTTTACTCGTATAATATTAAAATTACGTCAACGCGGGCAAGCAGACACTGACTTACAGACTGCAATGTGCTCCTTCTATAAGAACGTACTGACGAATGCGAACGCGTGCCGACGGATGCGGACGGATCCGTACGCATGCCGACGGCTGCGTTCGGCTGCCGACGCATCCGTACGCATCCGTTCCGATGCGGGCCGAATCCGGCCGGTCTGTTTGAATAGTACCATAGACATAGAAAAATTTTCGCTGCGCTCAAGAAGACCAACAAAGCGTGGAAAAGAGAAGTCAACATCATACGGACACAGTCTATGTAAAAAAGAGACAAAGGATCAAGTGACATGTGCCAACATTTTTTACAGTAAGAGCCCCTAGCGTCCCGCCTAGTAAATGAGCAATCACAGTTTGTTTAAAATATTTGTTAATCTTAATTAGAATTTAAAATAAAGATATCGAGGAGCCATGGTGTCTTGTGCTCTAAGTAATTGTGATGTAACAAAAAGAAATAATCCAAGTAATCACACTTTTCACAGGTAAATAAGATATTGCCACACATTTCTCTCAAACCAAATTTCGCTACATTTATTCGTTTATCGACGAAGAAAACAGTATGGAACATAATTTATTAATTTCCTTTGCCATATATAGTCATATTTTATGAATCTAAGTCATATTTTACGTATCTCATATAAAATGTATGCATTCGTTTTCGGATCACCTGTTTATTGACATTGTTGTTCTTTGACATTCTATTTCTATGAATAGTACATTAGTCGTGTTTGTCAACTGTCAACTTATTTTGATATCAAAGCAATGCGTCGTAACAGGTCGTTACTTTATTAACCAAAAAGTTCGAATTATGGATAAAAGCCGTTCATAAAGTACAAACTACACGATAGCCCTAGACTTAACACACGCAGTTGCACGTGTAAAAAAACTTCATATGACGTCATCTGTTTATAATAGCGCCGTTATATGGAGTGTCCGGGGTGTGACATAGTGACAAGACAATACAGTACCTAGGTATCTAATTTGACCGGACATACAGGATGTCGAAGTGTGTCGTGATGTCTTGCGCGCACGCAGCATACAAACATATCAAATAGTTTCAAATTTGAACCAGAACGCGGTACACTTTCATAAGATGTGATTGGAATTTAAAGGGGTTTGTAAAAGCGAAAATAGATTTGATTACAGTACAGAATGTTAAGGAAGGTTTCTTATTGAATGAATTGAAATACATAGTTTATAGGAATTTTTTATGCATAAAGGGGCCAATATTTCACGAAATACGTGAGTAAAACCGGAAAATTTCAATTTTTGAGAAAAAATTGTCATCTTCCAAGTGCAATGGCTTGGCTCCTTTGGAGTCAATAGAGCTACAATTAAGCTTAAATTGTAGGTAACTTAGTACAGTTAAGTGTAGAAAACATTGGCCCTGGAGAGCAGATAGTGAAAAAAATTGTTTAAAAAAACAAAAAACCGACTTCAAAAAACCTACCTCTAAAAAGCAAGAAATAATATTCGTAATAATAAAAACACGTCTATTGAAGTCGGGTGGGGCTGGAGTACAAATTCCTTTTTTAGGGTTCCGTACCAAAATGGTAAAAAAGGAACCCTTATGGTGTGACTCAGTCTGTCTGTCTGTCTGTCTATCTGTCTGTCACAGCTGGATATCTCGAGAACTACTAATGGTATCAACTTGAAATTTGGAATAGATTAAGATGACATTTGTCCAACTATTTTGGGAATAAGAAATAAATAAAAAAATAAATATCTTTTTTACAACAGGGACTGAATTGTCTTAAAAATTTGAAGTAGGGCAACTAGGGCATGTGGGGTATTATATGAAAGAGCGTCGTTTGCACGTTTTCAAACATTTTTTCTTTTTTTTTTAGGCCGCATAGTTTTCGACTTATGATGAAAATTGAAAAAAAAAATACCGTTCCCCCCCTTATCTCCGAAGCTTGCAAGGAGAAAAATCTCAAATAATTCTATGTCATAGCAGTTTATATAAAGATTACAGAAAAAATAAACCGATGTCTCAATATAGCACACTTTTTTAGAAATTATCAAATTTCTAAAAAAGTTAACATTAGTTCCACTATCGGTCAAGAGATGGCGCTGACCTAAAACTGCAATAATAATTTATTATTCTACTCTGCAGTGTGGTTTGATGGTGCAATTATGATGGTACTGTTAGCGACGCAAGTGAATTATGAGTGTTAGTGACACGTTATAAGTGATAAAATTAATACTGAAAGTGATAAGTGTTAAACTTATAATAGTGAATTGCAATTAGTGAAGTGAGAAGTATGAATAATAAATTAAGGACTTTAACTTAGTAAATCTACGCTTTAGATGTAAGACTTTGTTAGTTAGACCTTGTATTAGTTCTTTACGTTCTTATTAGAATCTAGGTTTTTGCTATTTGTAAGTAATTTTCAGTTTTTCAGAACCAGAAGTTATTGTGTAATTTTTCAGAAACTGCGTATTAAATTGTTTTTTTATATATCAGAAATAAGTTCTACGTTATTGATTTATCCGAAAATGATACCACATTTGACCTATTAGCTAAACCTGAATTGTTATAGTTTTTAGAATGAAGCCGGGAAAAGTGCACTATTCAACCCGCCGCCGTATGGAACTGTATGTAAGGATAGTTTGGCCCAGCTCAATATTAGTTAGAAACAGCCTACAGATCAGTTTCTATCATGTGGCCAAACTTTATCATGACTTGTAACTCCCAACTTTTTTTAATATAGAGGTTCATACCTCCTAGTGTGGCTTCTTTTTTTTTACCATTCACAAATGCTTGTTACAGTTGTAACACCTTTTTTTCATAACTCATAGGTATCACAAGCATTTGATTTTAAGTTACTTTTTATGGTGAGATTCTCGCTATAGTCATGTAGGTTGGACAAGCAACATTAGGTATAAGGTCTAGGTATTAGCTTTAGATAGGTATTACAAAGCACATCCAGTGTTTTCATATGTTTATTGTTAGTTTATTGCATGCAGATTACTACCTTTGGTTTGAGTTAATTTCCGATAGATTGGCGAATGTCGGCGATTGTACCACACATTCAGGCAACAGGGCATTCACTTAAATTCATTTTAAAACTTCCTTCACTAAGAATTTTAGTACTTTTTGATAATTAAAAATAAATAATTTTTCTTGTTTACATATTTCACACAGTTGACTGGCACTTTGACAGTGACAACTGTCAGATGTGACGTTTGGCGCTCCATTCGCTATGCCAGTCCCACAGACCAATAAATTTATACCTTGTCGATAAAATAAAATAAATAAATTTATCTTAGTTCATAAAATCAAATAAATAAATGTCAATTATTTGTTATTTTAATTAATTAAAGTAGATGTTAATGTCTGGTATGCTGGTTGAAGATTATGTAGAAGTTAAGTATTTTCATACACTGTAGTCTGTCTAGAGTGCGGTTTGTTGTCTATGGGGTTCGGGAGTTTTCGAGACGTTTCCAGGAATGACAGAAGACGTGATTCTACGGAAGTTATTTTTTTTGATTGAATCTCATTGTTTCATTGTCGACTGGGTGATGCAGAAGCAGAATTTTGTTATGTGAAACCGTCACTTTTGCAACTAGGCGTTGGTTTCCTTTTGTTTTAATGATGCGTTGAGCATTCTTTCAAGTGGTGAGGGTGATTAAAATGTGAATTTAATTTTTTGTCTGTTTTTGCAAGTGGTGTCAAAATTGTAATTGTGTGTCTTGTTCTAGGGCTCGCAGGCTCATTAATTTTATCTTTCAACATGTCTCTTATGAGATAAACACCTGTAGTGGTTCCAGCCCAATTTGGTAAGAAAATCAATTTGGTTATAATATTGGTTGTAAAAAAACCTTGTGTTCCATGTGACGACAATTGGGTGATGTTATCTTTTAATTGCAGGGCTCCCATAGCACAGCATAAAGATTTTTTTCCTTACAGTAGGCCGACGCCTTTATTGTCGGGCGATACCGCCGCCTGTAGGGTATTTACGCAAATACGGAAGGGTTGTCACAAACTTACAATTTGGAAGGTGGATTTCTTTTACGACCCCCGGGTACATAAAAGCATTGCGAAATTATATAAAATAATGAATTAGGGGTGACATATTATTAAATAAAGGTTTTATAACATAAGGGTTTCAAACGGTTTTCTTTATACCACAAGTGAGTCGGAATGCGGCAGCCTGCTAATGCTGCCGCACTCGCTCGTAGTTTCACGAAACTTACTTGATGGCCACTGTCGCACGCAGGGTTCGGAAACCAGATTAATATTATAAAAAATCCAAGATGGCGGCAAACTTTTTGTTTTTTTTTTTTGCCGATTTCGATGAAACTCGGTTTTTTGTACTATTTTGACAAGGATAAAGCAACGCAATTTTAAAAATATATAAAATTCAAGATGGCGGCCAACTTTTTTGTTTCTGGGTCGATTTCGATAAAACTCGGTTTTTAGTACTAGTTTGACAAAAAAACACCAATGCATTGTTAAAAATATGAAAAATCTAAGATGGCGGCCAACTTTTTTCAACTGAGTTACATCGAAATCAACCTAAAAACAAAGTCGGTAGCGATCTTGACTATTGTCGTTTTTTTACAATTTGTAACTGTTTTCTTGTCAAAATAGTGCCCCAAACCAAGTTTCATCGAAATCGGTCCACAATCAAAAAAGATGGCCACCATCTTGGATTTTTTATATTTTTAAAATTGCGTTGCTGTTTTCTTGTCTAAATAGTACTGAAAACCGAGTTTCATTGAAATCGGCCCACAAACAAAAAAGCTGGCCACCAGCTTGGATTTTTTATATTTTTAAAATTGCGTTGCTGTTTTCTTGTCAAAATAGAACAAAAAACCGAGATTCATCGAAATCGAATTATTAATTTAATAGGAAATCAAAACGGTAAAGACGCGATAGCCCTAGAAGACGTGTCCCGAGCTACATAGAACGGCGAAGTATGCAGCTCGGGCTCGTCCGACTCACCTCTCCCCCCTCACGCCCCGCACGATTGCCCTGTCTAGACGTCTCCGTCGGCCTACTGTAAGAAATTCTTTATGCTGTGCCCATAGTCTACCCCAAAATTTACGTCAAGAGTGTGGCTTAACGTCGCTTTAAATATGCGCCGTGAATGATTCCAGTTCCATAGTTAACCTCAAAATTTGCGTCAGGACTAAGGCTTAACTTCGCTATAAAGCCCGCTGATGTCGCAGCAAGTGGTATACATTACGTCTGCAATGGGTATTTCATCATAACCGAGGTATTCTGAAGATTCCTTTCATTATTACCATAGCAACAGTGCTCCGTAACGTGTATCCAGGGAATCAATCCACGTTCGGATGAACCTTTTCACCCTAAGTACCTATAAATTTGCAAAGGTTACTCGCGGTCATGTTCAATTTAGTCCAGTGCAGTTCTACAGCCAATAAATGTCTTAAACATATTTTAAATTAATTTAGGTTCAGCGTAGACTCTGGTCACGAGCCAGATTGTATGGATAATTCTATTTTACTATAAATGTCTTGTGTTAAGATAATAAGTGATTTGTATTTTAGCATAAGTCCTGTCTGTAGGTACATATAGGTTCGTTTCGAGACAGACGGCAACTTATGACGTCCGACTGGCTGATAGCGAGCGAATATGTCCCCATCTTAACTTTTAAGGGTTCCTAGTTATAAATCCCTCATCCTTTAGTGGTTTTAATTTTATAGTGAGTCCCAAGGGTATTATTATTGTGATAAATGTATGGTCTTGCTTGAACCTGTTAAGGGCCCCTTATATGCCATTTTGACTTCGTGCGGTTTTAACATTAGTATGGGTTCCCAAGGTAATATGTATTGAAATATAATGTGTGACCTCACTTTAACCCTTCGGATGGCTCGTTAAACCCCTTATAACCCAAGTGGTTTTAAATATTTTTATGACACGTTTCTTAACGAATAGTTGTTAACTTTGTGTTAGTTATTCAATACGTTAAATAAATGTTTGTTTCAACATAAATCTGGTTTGATTTTTTAAACTCACTTTGTTTCGATCTGTGGACACTTTATTTTTTTTATCTTTTACTTTTTTACATTAACGGCGCCCAAAATCATAGTTAGTCCATGGATGACTGAGTCACGTGAATCCATATGACCCCTTTGCTCTACCGACTAAAATTTTCAGTGTGGTAAATACCATCAATACCCCTTGGGAAAAAAAAAATCATTACACAGTAACTGAGTAAATGAATTTAAATCTTTGAATTTCAAACAAGGGAGGAGCCAAAAGACAGCCACAATAACAATGTTAGAAAGAGTTACAAGTTAGAATCAAGACTCAAACTAAAATAAACTAACTGACGCGGGGCGTATCATTGTGTTAAGAAAGTGGCAATGGGTGGGTCTTTTAGGCCACAGATATTTTGTCCCGTGGAGAAAATAGTGAAATTAGGTGTCTAACGACCAGTCAAAAAAATTACCTACACTTTTTCGAGAAAAAAGCAATACCTACCTAGTTTTTTAAGCGATAGGATAATCATGAAAAAGAACGCAATGCAAAAAAAATTAATGCTGCCGATGTTTTTTAAATTTATTGCATTTTTATGACCATCATTAATGTTAACCGATAATTTACGATTAGCATAAAAGTGTTTACGACTAGTCATATTGTTAATAATGCCTTTCTACCTGATTGATTTGTATTAAATTATTACATTTTATTGTTTTAGTTAACATTTTAGTAACTTTATTTTGTTTTGTTTGTTGTATGTAACAGAATACACAGAATGATATTTCGATCTTTAGGAAGTAACTATCTTTTCTTTAAAAATAAAAAAAACATTTTACAGTTCGTAACACACCTAGTTAGCCTACGTGATAAAAAGTAGGTATAGGTACCCATTTAAAAACTAGAATAAATCTAGATCGAACTAGACTTTGTATTTTGCCAAAATATTCAGTCTTTTCTTGTACACACTCGTACATAAAGGGTAATCAAACAGTTTACAAATCTGTGTTTTATGCAAAAATGAGCCAGCACTAACGGTGTGACCTCGAACATCCTTTTAGATTAAGAATTTAAAGATTTTGTTCCACCACAAGCTATGGGTGTTGAAGCTAAATCAAAAATATATCTTTCTGCAACCGTTTTGCGATTTTAAAATAGGTAAGTAATGTAATAAATGAATGAAAAAGTTGTAGTAATATTTTTTTTAAAGTTACATCATGCAGTCGTTACAAAAAATATGTTATCATAAATCTAAATCAGGTTCAATTATTTTTGAAGTGAAAACTTCTTTAGCGACGTTGTGCGCTTTTTGTATGGGGAAAAAATGCTAAACTCGCCTCAGGAATCACGTGGCTGATCGAAAATGCGTAAGACGGATGTGACGGATAGAGAGTAGACAGCTGGCGGCGGAAGTATCCCCCTCTCTTTCTACGGGGCGCGTTGAAAATGGCGGCGCGTCATTTTAAGACGTAATGTAAACACTTGTTGTGACACCAGCAACGCGCTAATTTTGAAAATGGAACTAATAGCAGCGATCTCTTCGGTGAAATCATAGACTTATTTATACTCTGTGACTATAAGTTTAAATCGTAGAATGCGTGCATGTAGAAATTAAAAACGCCAATGGCGCGAAATCTTTAGAATTTTTCTCTTATTACAAACTGATTTAACTGTGTGACTGTATAGTAATAGGAAAGAAATAATTTTAATCCTTTGCCGCTAATTTCAAAATATCAAAAATGCACAACGTTAATATTCAAGTTTTCACTTCTGCCGGCACTCCCGGAGTGCCAACCGATTTTTTTTGTCTAAAGCTCTATAACGTAACGTTTTAGACCCTTATGTTAAATAACATTTTTTCTCTTTTTTAACTCGTTTATAAGTCCGCAATGGAAATATAAAAGTTACATAGTACGACGCAATTTAAAAATTATAGCGGCAACAGAAATACATCATCTGTGAAAATTTCAACTGTCTATCTGTCAGGGTTCATGAGATACAGTCTGGTGATAGACAGACAGACAAACAGACGGACAGCGGAGTCTTAGTAATAGGGTCCCGTTTTTATCCTTTGGGTAGGTACGGGACCCTAAAAATGGCGGACGAGGAAAATGCCACGCTCCTTACTATTTTTCAAACCCCTATATCGCTAACTATAGGTACAAGAGAACCTAACATATTTTTTAATGCAGACTCCACACGGTGGCCACAATATTGGCAAATTCATCGTAAGTTGCTGGTTTTGTAACAAATGCTTCAAAGAGGTTTCTTCAAAAGCGTCATCGAACGATACATTGGCCAAGATTTGCGTTCATTAATCATAATAAATCGTAATAATTACTTTAACCCATGCTTGTCAATTAGTTTTTACAGGTTTTTTTTAAAGTAACACACAATGCAGCATAAAGTTGACTTATCAGTTAAACTTTATTTTAGTATTATAAAAGTCATTGTAAAAGCAATAAGGATCCGTATTTAAATAATAATTAAATAAAGTATGGACACAGAATGGTAGGAATGGAATTCCTATTATATATATTATAACAATTGAAATTATATCATAATAAATTATATTATTGCATTCATAGCATTTAGAAAATCAAATCAATACATATTTACTTCTATTACATTGTAAAACATTACATTGCAAAACCTTACATTACAACATTACTTATCAAAATTCCATTGAAGCACTGAAGCCGATTCCAGATTACAAATATCCATTATTTACTATTAATAATAAATATATATTAATCAGATATCTTAGAATAATAAACACCTAGAAGCCGTGTCCTCGTATGCAAAGTGAGGCAGCTAATACTTAGCCAAAATGGCTTAGTTTTCAAATTCATATCCTTCATACGCTACCTAATCGTAACTAAAATCCAATAATATAGTAACTAAGGATGCAAACATAAACGATACAGGTTTTCTGGTCCTCATATGTCGGTACCGGTTTGCGCCGCAGATGTATGCGTAAACCGGTACCGACAACCTGTTTTCTTTATGCGGCCTCCCAAAGAAAAGTATGGGGTTACTTTACCTGTACCGATCGGTACGTACAGACCTGTATCGACCGGTACCGACCTGATTTGTTATGCGGGCACCCTAATTTCCTAAATGTAGGAAAATTGAAACTGTTTAGTACTTATTCGGTATGATTTGGTAATAATGGAGAATAAAAATCTGAAAACGTAGCCATTTTGGCTTCTTTTGTTGCCTCACTTTTGACAGCGCGCTTTGTAGAGAACTATCGTTCTAGGTGTTATTATTCTAAGTCACAGTGGCGGATACAGGGGGGGGGCGCAGGGGGCGCGCGCCCCCCCTATGCGTGTCCCGCGTCACTCGCATAATAAAAAATAATGAAAATAAAAATAATTTATTTAAAGCTAGTACCCATAATAAGACTAAAACAGTAAAAAAAGAGAAAACATTAATGCGGGACGCGGTAGGTAGCAGGCGGCCACCACTAGTATAATGAACACAATAAAACAAAACAATAGATAAAGAATTTGTCGGCAATCCTTATTGATAATAAAAGTTGGGGATTTTTGTACAACATCGCATCTGTGAAACATCTGTTTATTACGAAAAAGCAGCATGTTTTTAAAGAAATTAGTAGGTAAAATAGTTGTCCTTCAGTAGCATGTTGTTAGTCCGCGTCATCGTATTATATTATGGCATGGCAATGGCTGATACATTTGAGGGGGCGCGCGCTTGGCGCTAGATTTTAGTTATTACGAGTAATAAAAGGTTTCTTTCTGTTGTACTTACCATGAAATTGCCGATATTTTTTCACAAACAAAAACTTACATAATTTCTATGATATTCATCAATTTTGTTTGATAGGTATTTTATTGAATTATGAACATTAGTCATTTTAGTTTTCAAAACAGCTTGATAGTGACTCATTTTTTTGTTAGCAAAAATTACTATTTATCCAAAACTGTTTTTTCTCTTCTTTTAATCAAAAAAGAATAACTTGGCATAATGTTCAAACATTATTACATAAAAGTTTTATAACATAGGTAAGCCTTCACCGAAAGAAAATTATTGCATGAAAAATGCTTTTCTTGGAGATCCTGGAGAAGATGGAGAAAGAAGCATTTTTATTAGCATTTTCTTAACAACCGTAAATGCGAATTTCAAAACTTTTATGTAGGTAATACAAAATGTTTGAACACTCCTTTAGGTTAAGCGAAAAAAATTAGGATAATAAAATCTAAAAATTTAATAATTAGGTACGAAAAAATAAGGGTTGGCTAAGTTACACTGGTAATTTTTGATAACAAGTCTGTTTATTTTTCTTATTTACTAATTTTCTTATTTAGTCATCAGTTTTTGACAGTATCGTACGTCTTTCAAACTTCAATCACATCATTATAAAAAAAAAACATTTGTCTCATAAAATTAAATTGTCATTTTGATGATTTCAAAAATTAATTTTAATGGAGCCTACCCTCGCTACGTATTGTGGGTGGAGGAAAATATTTTCAATACAAACTAAAAATATTTCCAATTGGAATATTGTTATTGGAATTTATTTAAATGCCCATAGCTCAATCAAGCCATCGTCCAGCAGCCCCCCCCCCCCCCCGCTTCTCACCCCCTTGCGCCCCCCCGTTGATCTTTTTCTGTATCCGCCACTGCTAAGTCAGATATAAACTCGGTGGCGCAGTGGTTTAGCACCTGGCCCTGCGATTGCGGAGGTGAAGCAACTTTCGCAAGGGTTGGTCATGAGACCAAAAAATTATTATCTCGAGTTCCTTCGAGCCTTGGAAGTTACGTTAAGCCGTTGATACCGGCTGCATTTGCAGTCGTTAACACCCACCAATCCGCATTGGGCCTGTGTGGTAGGTTAAAGCCTATCTTCCTTATCCACCTATAAAAAATAAATTAAAAAAATATTAAAACACAACTGCCCTGCCAAAAATGAACTGAAAAGTTAAACAACAAGTGTCATTGCAGTCGGGGGACCTAATTATGGAACAATTTTTGATCAAAGAGGTCCCCCAACTGCAATGACACTTGTTGTTTAACTTTTTAGTTCGTTTTTGGCAGGGCAGTCGTGTTTTTAATATTTTTTTAATTTATTTATTTTAATTTCACACATTTTAGAGACATACTATATAGTTTTGGAATGTGGTCATCAAGGCCTTTCATTTGATGCCCATATTGTAATAATAAAAGAAAAAATTGTTTTCCACTTTTGAAAATGGCGTCGTACAGTCGCCATATTATTTTTTTCTAAAAAAAATATAACCAGTGTCACTTGGGATGCTGTAAGGATTTTAACGATACCTTATTTATCCAAATCAGTTCAGGCATTTAGAAGTTATGGTGGAATAAAGAAACTCACATACCCACAAACATACATGAACCCTGAACACATTTACACTCTTTTTGCTTTGGGCAGTCGTGTAAAAAAGGCCTGTGCCCTAGCAATGGGGACATACAAAATGGCTGATCTTGATTAGTGTCCCATTGCTAGTTTTGTTTCCTTCACTAACGTTAAAACTGCAATTGACTCCCCGATCTAGTCACTTTCCAATCAACATACGAACATGTAAATTGTACCTACATCCCTAATTTGCCAAATAAGTATCGGCAAACTCTCTCATACTATTGGAAAGTATATTCAAAGTTTCCCCGTATCTTAAAATACGGCGCACGCGCGCTTTCCCAACAACTAAATAAATTTCTCTAAAGAAATGGTTTGCCAACTTATTGGTGAAACTGGGACATGCCAATTGCCAACTGTGACTGGAAATTGTCATGAATGTGATAAATTTAATTAAGATTTATAGCTTCATTTGTTTGACTTTGATACTAAATACTTTTCAACACACTTGCTCGTAAAGTGAGCCCTAATTCATAACTTTTTGGGCCATAAACCGAGCTATAACAAACGCAAACAAATAATATTATATAAAACACTAGGTTGTTATAGAATTATCCCTACAAAGTTAAATTAGTACCCTACTGCAAGTTATATGCGAGTAAACAGAGCATTCCGAATTTAACTGGGTAATACAGTTATTTTTTTAATAACAACAAAGAGGTTTTATACCGCTGAAAATTCATATTCATTTTTGAAATAAAGAAATGTGTAAGTCCTTAATTAAGTCAAACGAATATTTATTATTATCAAATTATTCCTAATTCACAATATTTTGCTATAAAATGCTAAAATATTTGCATTTTATCAATTAAAATTATAACTTTGAAGTAGACTGTATGCTCCCTCACCCCTTTTTTCGCAAAATATTCTTGCATTGGGCGTGTGAAAAAAACAAAAAAAAGAACCACGCGTCTTTTCCCATAATTGTCATATTTTGTTTTTGTCGTATTTGTTGCTGTGTGGTAAATTACTTTGTATTTTCCTTGCAAATGTGTTGAAAAACGTCGTATGAAACTCGTGAGCTTTAGCTCATTGCACATTCGGCTGAGTTACGCCCTCGCCTGAGGTTTGGGCTGCAACCCGCAGCCTTGTGTGCAATAAGCAACCTAAGCTAACTTGTCTCATAATGTACTATTATTAAACTTATCGCGTGTTTTAGTTGCCAAGGCCCAAGAAGGATTATGGCAAAAAAGTTATCTATCAGCTTTAAAAGAAAAGTTGTAAAAAACATTTGTATTAAAAGTTTTGTTATGACTATTTAGTCATAAAAAAAAACTTTTACTATTGGATATAAGGAACCTGAACCAATCAGAAAAAAAATCATACATTTATATGCACCATCGCCAATAATCTTGGATGAATATTATTTGTCCAAGCCAATATACCTAGTCTCATCATCTGTTACCACTGACCTCAATTAAACAGCTTGTTTAATGGAGGTCAGTGTCTGTTACATTTTGAATGATAAAAATTAAAAACAAAACAAAAGAAAATAGGTCACAAAGCAAAAGAAAAAAGGAAAAATTGACAAAAAAGGCCTGCCAAAAAGTGGCAAATCCTTTGCAATCTGTTATTTTGTAAACTGACCCAAAATTAAATATTTTCCGGACTTTAAGGAATAAAATAATAAATCTTTTGTAAAACGTAATAAAATGCCAGAATTTTAACCATATGACTGTCCCATTGTATCAAATGTATGTAGTAAATCTAGTTACTAAAGCGCAATAAAGTAATATACAACATTTTCTGTTTCAGAATCAAGAAAACTCTTCGGAGGGTATAGGATAACACCATCACACTGCAAAGCGTCAAGAGCAGCCAAATACAATAGAGGGAATACGATATGCATGTTCAATCACGAATGCGTGCAAAGAGGTGGAGAAGTCGTAGGAACCTGCATGGATGGATTCCTCTTCGGTGCGTGCTGCCAACTGAAATCGGACAGCCAATCCCACATCCCAAAAGGGCCTGGAGTTGTCATGACCAGTTATTTAGACTATCCAGACGCAGACCCCGAAACAGATGACTATGATTCGGAACAGCTCAGCGCTCTCCACAACAGCTTCAAGCCTGTAGTTACACCAGGGTACAGGCCTGGTGCTTCACCAGCTACAGCAGCACCTGACACGAAAACAACTCAAGAAGATGAATATATATCTGAGGGACTTACACAAATTACCAATTCACTTCTCAATGTACCTCCTAGTGATACTAATATATACGGGAAACCTGCCAAACCTGATAGTATTTACACACACAGCAGCATAGACTATAATATGGCTGACACAGTCTTATTTAACAAGAATGGCTCAGTAGCTGATAATGTAGTCAGACCTTCAGATTTCAACATCCAAATATCTTCAATGCAAACAAAACCTACAGTCAGTTCAATGTCATCAACACCCACTACTACACCCAAAACTGTATCGACTCATCACCCAGTATATTCCAAACCAGTGTTCAAACCAAGACCAGTGAATAAAACCACGACAACGCATCCTTCGACAGAAAACTATGTAATGGTATCAACAGTGACTAAAGAAAGTCAGAAGATTACTGAATTGTCATCAATAAATTCTATTATACAAATGTTGAATGACAGTACTCCAAGTTTGAAGGAAGAAACGACTTCACCGGCTTCAGTTGACCTGATAGAAACTAAGTCTTCCCCTCATCCAACTGGAACCGTTCCTCCAGTGTCTTACAGCAGTGGATATCCTGACTATTACGTATCAACGGGACACTACGTCACTATAAAACCTACTGCAAGACCTAGCATTTCATATTCAACTAAACCATCGACGTTTAGTACCAAACAGCCAGCATACCCTACAGCTACGATCAGGCCAGTCATCGACAAGTCCACAACTAAGCCATATTACTCATCTCCACTCCCAAGTCAATCTACTAGTCAAGCGGTAGACGCTTTTAACAGATATCCCTCAGACCCTGATAGTTTTGGAAGTTCTTTAACAACCTTCAGCTATATCAGTTCAACTACACCACCACCAACAACTACAACAAGGAAACCTCCATCCACCAGCTACGTTACCGGATCAAAACCTTTAAGAAGACCAGTAACACCTCCGACAAACTTTGATACAAGTTACGACGTCGCACCAGACACTTTCTCAAGCGTCACACCAACTGTGATAGTTCTGAATGGATTCCAAACAAGAAAACCTGAATTAACATCACACAAGGAGACTGAATTCGTCGAGATATCACAAGAACCGTTTAAAAAGCCCGTCAGCCAGATAACTGTTAACAATCACATACAATCGACGAACAACATTTACATGGGCAAACCACCGGGCTACGAACGCCCGGCTTCTCCAACAGTCGTTATAACTCCCAAACCACCGCCAATAACCACCCCATACCCTATTAAATCCTCCACTAGACCTGTTTTCTCATCGTCTACAAGCCCAATTCCTAGCTTAGAATCTTACACAGAATACTATTCCCCAACAACTTTAAGACCTGAGTTACAAACTTCTCCAGACGACTTGATAAACTTCCCTCCAGTTAGAAATCCGATGCTCAATGCAACAGGTTCGAACCCTGCAATGTACAATACTAGTATAGCTCTATCCGACAGCGAACTCGATTTACTACACGACATAGAGTTTACAACACCTACTTGGCAAGAGGACGAAAAGCTAAACGAGAAAATGAATTTATTTGTCAACAAAATTGTTGGAAGCTTACAAGGCACATTCCAAGAGCTACATGACATTGTGATTTTAGATAAAAAACCTAGTACAATTGTCATCAAAGCGACTACGCCTAAACCTACTAAAAAGCCGGTGACGACTAAAAAACCTTTCCTGACTACTAAAAAACCAGTAAGGCTGACGACGACAACTAGGAGACCAACAGTGAAAACGACTAAAAAACCGACTAGGCTGACTACTATTTACCGACTACCGACGACTACCCCCGCCCCAACCACTACAACAACTAAGAAACCGGTAAGAAAAAAACACAAAAACACTAAAAACTAAATAATTCATACTTTTAATTCGCCTCAATTTGGTTTTTATTTTCAAAATTCATAACAGCAAAGTATTCCTTCAAATAGTTTTTATCTCAAAGTAACACAATAATACGTTTATTTAACGTATGATCTATAATTTAATAAACAATTTTAATAGGTACCTTAGTCATAAATACCTCTTTCACAGAATTAAAATGAACATCTTATTCTGCATGCAAAATATTCAAAAGCACCATTTACTCCAATCCATATTAAAATTGAAGTCAACCCGTTCACTCTCAAAAAATTGTAACAAAAAAACATGTGCGCCTTTCCCTCGATACCCATGCTTCCAGGTAACGACTACGAAAAAACCCAAGCCGACTAAGAAGGTGACGACGACTAATGCCCCGACGACGGTGACTACGGAACTGGCTGACGAGGTGACTACGGACTCAATCGTATACGAGCAAGTTGACTACAATGATAAAAATTGTAAGTATCAAATAAGTAAGTAGTTATGTGATTAAGTAGGTATGTCTTTCTGGTGGATTCTTCATAGTCTTATTGTTTCTTTAAAATTGAATAATACAATATCGTTAGTTGTTTTTTTAAATCTTTTAAGACCTAGTTTCTAGATAAATTTAAAAACTGGAGACAATCTAACTTAGCTGGTACTCTTCTTTTTCTACCCGTTTTCTTCATTAAAAGTCCATCAGCTCTTAATAAAGTGACGTCACTTTTTCCACCACTTACGGTCTTCTTAGCTAAAATCTTTCGTTAACGTCTTTTCTTAACTTTAAGGAAGCTGTCATTTTCACAGAGTTTCTGTCAAATCTGTCAACTTGAGTTTAAGCTGGCCTTAACTTTGAATCGTTTGAATATTTGGCCGTTAATAATTTATGAAGCCAATAAATAATATAAACTCTATTTGTTATGCCTGTTCCAGTGTGCGGCGTCCGTCCCCTAGTCAAAACAGGCCGTATTGTCGGCGGGAAGAACGCGCGATTCGGTGAATTCCCGTGGCAAGTGCTGGTACGAGAGTCTACCTGGTTGGGACTCTTCACCAAGAACAAGTGTGGTGGAGTCCTGATCACAGGCAGATTTGTTACGACTGCTGCGCATTGTCAGCCAGGGTAAGATTGATTTAATAATTTAATCTTCATGAAGCGCTCATGGCGGAGCTTGACGGACTGATCGTACTCGATCACGGTTTTTAAGTAACGCTCGGTCCGGTCAGGTGTCGGAAGGGTGACCGTTAAGGGGCATTACAACTGAGCGCTTCCGTGCTTCTAAGGGCACTTTAAACCGTCGGTCCCGGCTGTTGTCATTATTCTGATAACAGTCGTTAAGCCAAGTCAGAGGCCTTTCAAGAGGCTTGATAAACTCTAACACCAGAGGAGGCCATCAATCCTCATACGATAAGAAAAGAAAGAATTTAATCCTCAGCATTATCCTTACAATTTAACATTTAATCCAGCCCCCTAGCATGACTACCGAAACGCGATATGATACAGCGATTTATCACGTTTCACTGTCAAAAGACAATAGATTTTGACAGTTGAGTGTCGATAAAACGCTATCCGTGAAATACAACGTGTTCCAAAATAACCCCTAATGCCGAATATGGTAGATAGGGATCACCATCAAACTGAATATATCAAAACGTATGAAACAGCTGATTTCAGAGTTGATCCCTTAGTAAAAGTTGTTCAGTTTGATGGTCCCTATCTACCATATTCGGCATTAGGGGTTATTTTGTAATACGTTGTATATTGTGTTTTGGTGGTCATGCTAGGGGGGGACTGACTTAAATTGATAACATCCATGTTGTGGCCATAATGTGGTCTTGCAGCTCTTGCAGGCTAGTAAGTGTTTCATCATAGAACTTCAGGGGTACACTTGCACTGAATGCCTGTGTAAGCTATTGACTGGATTAAAACAGATCTGAAAAAGTTTCAATTTGACTTGGTAGCCAGACTTGTATGTAAATATTGAAGCAGTTTGTCTTGTGGTCTTATTTAGCCATATCAAGCCACTTTTAGGCCGTGTGCACTTTGGATGCGTTTGGCGATTGGTGCGATAACATCCCAACCTCCCAAGTACTATAGGGGCGCGCACACTGGATGCGAGCGCGCTCCCATAGTAAAAAAGTCGTACGAATAAAATTCGAACGAAAATGCATCCAAACACACGGCCTTCAAGTCAATTTTTTACGTAATTTTCGATAACTACCAATTTTCCCAAATGTCCACAGATTTCTCGCATCACTGGTAGCTGTGTTCGGGGAAAACGATATATCAGGAGACAAGGAACCCAGGAGACCAGTATCCAGGAACGTGCGGCGAGTGATCGTACACAGGCAGTACGACGCAGCCACGTTTGAGAATGATCTGGCGCTTTTGGAGTTGGAGTCTCCCATCAAGTTTGACGCTCATATCGGTAAGTCATTTTTGTCTATAGCTGGATCAATGTTCGATTGTTTTAATTCTGTCCATGTAATGTGTGGAGGAATTGTAAGTTTATCCATTCCATAATGGTATGGATGATAGAAAGGCCATATGGATCTTCCTCCGAGCTGAGCCCGGGGACCGCGGTCCAAGTGATGATGGTTGGAAGTTGTAGAAATGAAAATGGTGGTGGTGTTTTATATATTCTAGATAATTTATAAAACTGGAGTTTATCCAGAAATCGGAAATGGCTCAGTTGGTTTGTTTAAATACATCAATCTAAAAATCTAATTTAATAAATATGTAGTTAATGGCTAAACCGGAATATGGTAGATAGGGATCATTCAACTGAACAAGCTTTACTATGGGATCAATACAAAATACATGGGTTTCATACAAAAATTGATAACGAAAATATGAAAATGTATGAAACAGCATAATTTTTTTCGTGATTTCAGAATTGTAATGATCCCTTAGTAAAATTGTTCAGTTTGATAGTACTATGGGCAACAGCGTCGCTTAACCAGCTAGCAACAAAATTCATGTGCGCGCGTATCGCCCCTGCACGAACTAAACGTATGGTTGTGACGGCGCGGCGTGCAAGTAATTTTAACCTCAGGAGACGCTGTTGCCCATGGTACCTATCTCCCATATTCTGGTTTAGACATTAATTCTGTAACAGGTTGCATGTGTTTCTTGATAGGTACAATCTAGGGGCTTTCAAGTCACGAGTAAATTTACTACTATGCAAGCGCATTTCATCGTAGAACACATTATCACTTAGGTACCACCAGGTGTGATAACAGTCAAGCGATCTACCTAAAAAAGTGCGATTTTAATATAGTTTTTCCATTGCAGTGCCGATCTGCATGCCTCCCGACGAGGCAGACTTCACGGGGCGCATGGCCACCGTCACCGGATGGGGGCGACTCAAGTATGGGGGCGGGGTGCCCGCGGTACTGCAGGAAGTGCAGGTAATTTTATACGAAGAACAATCCGTTATATCAGCCGCACGACACCCACTACTGGGTATAGGCCTCCCCAAGGATCTCCACGACGATCGATCCTGCTTGACCCACATCCAGCGGCGCATGCGACTGCGCACCCTCACGTCGGTCTACCTTGTCGGGGGCCTACCCACGGAGCGTCGTCCGGTACGCGGTCACCATTACAGAACCGCCCCGCCCCAACCATCATCGGTTCTTCTCGCTATGTGTCCAGCCCACTGCCACTTCAGCTGAGCAATCCTTCGAGGGATGTCGGTTACTTTAGTTTACCTGCGGATATCCTCATATCTGATTCGATCACGCAGGGAAACGCCTTGACCTTGGTGACTTTGTACATAAGGAGGCTCAAGGTCACCCAGCGTGCAATAGAAAGAGCCATGCTCGGCGTTTCCCTGCGTGATCGAAGCGAAGAATAATCCAGGATAGCCAAATTTCCGAAATACCTACAGGCCTTCTTAGAGATGGATAAATGGGCCATGGCTCCATTAATACCTATAATGGTAAAGCCCAATATTACCACTGGAAATCAAATTTTCTGTTACACAACTGGCATCAGAGTATTTCATGGGTGGGAGATATAGTTTTACCCATGGCACCACCTGTAGAGTCACTGGAAAAAAAATAACTCAGGACACTACTGGTAATGCCACGCAGTAGTGTCACGGGCAAAAAATGTAGCTGCTTACCTACTTTAGTAGCAATCACAATGATGGTATAGCCACCGTCACCGGCTGGGGGCGAGTTAAGTACGGGGGCGGGGTGTCCGCAGTACTGCAGGAAGTGCAGGTAATTTTACACGAAGTATTCTTCGTGTGGATTATTATCCAGGGTAGCCAAATTTCCAGAGTACCTACAGGTCTTCGCAGGTGCCCGCCGTACTGCAGGAAGTCAAAGGTGGAAGCGGTGGAATCCTCATCATTGAGAAACGGGCTATTTTACCTCTAACTGCCGGAACACAACAATTTTTAAATTGTTGCTATGGCGTCAGAATTAGTTAAAATGGTGGCAGCTAGCCAGGTGGACTTGGAATAAGCCCTACCGCCAACCAAACCGAGTACATAATTGTACCTCGCTCCTGGGAATCGAACCCGGGATCCCTGCGTCTTGTGGTGGGCGAACCACTACACCACAGAGGCGGTTAAATTATATATTATAAAAATTATACATTTTCTCCCCCTTCCAGGTGCCAGTGATAGAGAACACCGCTTGCCAGGAGATGTTCCAGACGGCGGGACACTCTAAGAAGATCCTCAACTCGTTCATATGCGCCGGGTACGCGAACGGGCAGAAAGACTCTTGTGAAGTAAGTCACTTGCAAAAATCATTCATTTTACTGGGTGTCATTCGTATTACAACCTCTTAAAACTTGCCAGTTTTCTGAATGGCTGTCAATGTCTCTTTTATTTGCCATTCAGCGAGAAAGAGATGTAACTAGAGCAATTCATAAGCCTGGCAAGTTTTAAGAGGTTTTAATATCCCCCCAAGTCTTTCTTATGGATACATTGGGAATGGACCTAACCCACTTTAACATTTCGACTAAAGAATATTGACGACTTTCTTATATCTTTAGGCGGTAAAAAATAGCTTGGATTTTCCCTTGTTTTAATTTTTTTTACCTATTAGATCTAAAAGATACACTGATCGTGCTGGAAAGAATGCTATAACGCAACCACGTACTCATTCGTGTTCTTCTTGCATTTCAAAACGGCTTAAAATAGTACTAAATAATACACTAGGAAAAATTGGACACGCACCAGATCACATTCTCAGGCGAGAATCGAACCTGTGTCCTACCGAGTCACTAGTGACATCGCCGAATTTTTTCTTGTATATCCTACTCTTACGCTGCAAGTCATCGTTATTTCATCAATGTAGGGAAGTACTTCGACATTCAATTGAAACATCTTTAGGGTTCGATTCCCGCCTTAGAATAATAATAATAATAATAATGATTGGACAATTTTACACATCGCCATCTAGCCCCAAACTAAGCAAAGCTTATAGGATTACCTCTATCTGGCAGAGACTTGATGCTCCGAAATTTATTTGGCAGAACACACTTGGCAGAATCTTTTTTAAACGAATATTTTTAAGGCATAAAAAATTTATTGTTTAATATAATTATTATTTGGCAAAATGTTTACATGTCCGAATTTACAATAGCATACTATTCAGATGGTAGAATTTTATTAGGCATAAATACCTTTGACAAAATTTTGATTCGCAGAATTTCGTTTGGCATAACGTTTATTTAGTCGACAATTATTTGGTATAATTTTCTCATGGTATACTACAAATATGGCAGAATTTCATTAAGAATATTGTCATCAGGCATATTGTTATTTCGAAAAAAATGCATTTTAATTTTAAATTGAATTAAATATTTGTTTTAAAATGTCAATATGTTGAATTTTTGTAAATGTTGTGCTACAAAAGTCAACAACAGAACGAATCGCTGCAAAACCGACATGCATGCTGCTTGCTTGCATGCATGCATGCATGCTTGCTTGCTTGCTTGCATGCATGCATGCTTGAATGCTTGTTTGCATGCATGCTGCTTGCATGCTTGCCGGAGGGTGCTGGCCCCCCTGCTCGGGGGGGTCGGGGGGCCTGAGGCCCCCCGTTGTAAAGAAAAACTTTTAATGCACCTATCAGTAGGTTAGGTTAGTGTTTTGACCACTCGCAGTTCTTACAATGCCTGCATGCATGCTGCATGCTTGATTGCATGCTGCATGCTTGCCTGCACGCTTGTTGCATGCTGCTTGTTTCCTTGCATGCAGGCTTACTTGCTTGCATGCATGTTTATTTGTCTGCATGTAAGGATGCATGCAGCATGAAACATGAGTGTAATAAATACAAAATAATATATGAATCTTCTATTAAATGTATGCCAAAAGATGATTCTGGCTTACAAAATTATGCGTTTTAAGTGTATGATAAATGAGTGCATGCCAAACGATTTTCTGCGACATGAAGTTTATGCCATTAGTTGTTATGCATAATAAAATTATGACATAAAAAGTTCTGCCATAAAGGGTAGACCCCACCCAGACCCGTCACAGAAATTAAAATTCATCATTAAAATTTCTGCTCGGCCGGGAACCCGGGACTTCTGCGTGGTAGGCGACATGTTGACCACTGCTGCACCACTCAAGTCATCGAAATCTGATCTAGTGCAAGTCGATTTCTTTCTAGTATAATTTTAGTATTGTATACTCGTAAAAATAATATTGTTAATTTCAAAATCATGACTTTATAATCTTTTTATGGGTGGGGGCACAGGTCTTCCTTATGGATGCATAAGAAAATGGAACACAACGCACTACGCGGACCCAATGCGGATTGGTGGGTGTTAACGACTAAAAAAGCTAGAGGAGCTCGAAATAAAACTTATGAAAGTTGTTTAACTCCTAAATGCACTAACGCAAGCCACCATTGAGCTTAACTAATAGATATAAATTGATAACCGAACTACTGCAACTAATGGTAAAATTGTTTATAAAAAACTTCGGATTTTAAATTATGTAACTCAATAGATAAGGGGCATGAACTGGATGATGGGAAACGAGGAAATAAAGTGGATAAGGGGGATGAAGTGAATCATGGGAAACAGAGAAATGTGGTAGATAAAGGGAAAGAAGTAGATGACGGGTAATAAGGAAGTGAAGTGGATAAGGGGGATGAAATGGAAAATGGGAAACAGAGAAATGAAGTGGATAAATGGAATGAAGTAGATGATGGGTAACAAGGAAGTGAAGTAGATAAGGGGGATGAAGTGGATAGGGGGATGGATGATGGGAAACAAGAAATGAAGTGGATGAGAAGGAAGAGTAGATAATTAAATCCAAAGATTACGGGTTCGTGTTCGAACTGAGGAGTTGGTGACGTACGAGTATCTTTTTTTCTAATGTTTTATTGTACATAATTATTTTCTGCCATTTCAGGGTGATAGCGGCGGTCCCTTAGTCCTCCAACGGGAAGATGGCCGCTGGCAACTAGTAGGGACTGTCTCCCACGGGATCAAATGTGCTGCGCCATTCTTACCAGGGGTCTACATGAGAACTACTTACTATAAACCATGGCTGAAGAGCATTACTGGAGTCCATTGAAGGAAACTCTTTATAAATGCTGAGTAAATTGGAGTTAAATAATGCTGCTTTTAATTGGAGTCAAATGTAAAGTTAAACATCAAAGATTTATTCCGTATTCAACCCACGAATATTTAATTCTGCTTCCTCTTTTGTAAATGCGGAGTAAATTGGAGTTAAAATCGAAGAATAATTAAACAAATATAGACAATGCTACTTTGAATTAGAATTAAATTTAATGTAAAAAAATCAATAATGTATTCCGTATTCAGACCACGAATATTTAATTCTGCTTTCTCTTTTGTAAATGCGGAGTGAATTGGAGTTAAAATCGAAGAATAATGAAACAAATATAGACAATGCTACTTTGAATTAGAATTAAATTTAATGTAAAAAAATCAATGATGTATTCCGTATTCAAACCACGAATATTTAATTCTGCTTTCTCTTTTGTAAATGCGGAGTAAATTGGAGTTAAAATCGAAGAATAATGGAACAAATAAAGACAATGCTGCTTTGAATTAGAATTAAATTTAATGTTAAAAAAATCAATGATGTATTCCGTATTCAAACCACGAATATTTAATTCTGCTTTCTCTTTTGTAAATTCGGAGTAAATTGGAGTTAAAATCGAAGAATAATTAAACAAATAAAGACAATGCTGCTTTGAATTGAAGTCAAATGTATCAAAGTATGTGTGTGTGAGTGTGAATCAAAGTAACATCAAAGATGTATTCCGTATTCTACCCACGAATTTTTATTTCAGCTTTATTATTATATTTCTGAATATGGAATTGGTTGAAAATGGAATTGTTTTAGAAGTAAGAAAATTAAATGAGAAAAGTTTAAATAAGAAATTCAAAGTGAGCTCTACTAATGAAACTTAACTCTAGTAAACAAACATTTTTTGATTAATTGATCATAATATATAAAAAAAAAACAAATGAAACGGCCTATTCCCGTTGCCACTAGGGGATATAGGGAAAAGGTTACTTTTTCCAATAGGCCAAAGAAACAAAGTTTTGATTTGGATTTAATTTACTACTATATTTGGACGAGCTTCCTCTAACTCGCATATTTTTTTTAGGAAAAGTTTTCAAATGTTCTTGGTTTTTACGTTTTTTTTTTGGTTTTATCTTAGAAGATGGATAAAAATGTATTGCAGCATATTATCAATTTCCTAACTCCAACTAAATACAACTTTTAGAGTTTAGAGTCTAGTAAGGCCCCAAGACTGGGTTACCAATTTTGTGATTCTGATCGGGCGATGTTTTGCGGGAAAATATGTGTTCTATTTTTGTAAAAAAAATACTTTCCATTGTAGAAATTGGTGTTAATGTTTTGTTACAATTTTGTATTTATTGTAAAAATGGATTATTATTAATGATTAAAAAATGGATTAAATGGTGAACATTGAAGCATTTATTCACGATTTTATGGTAATATTAAAAAAAAACTGTAAAATGTTATCTTGAAAATTCACTTAAAGCTCTCTATGCTATTCAAATGTTTCTATATCTTTATAAACTCTTTAAAAAAGTTGATATTATTTCTTAACTATAACAAATACTTACTTAAATCATTACGAAAATTCCTAAAATTTATTTTTTTTATATATTTTTATGTTTTGAAAATTGTATTATAATAATTTAAATTTTCAATGTTATATTTTGTACATTAAAGTTGCATTTATTTACATAATAGTATTAAACTTAGTCATAAGAGAATGATAACAGTTGTAAAAAATGTAGAAAAATAAACATAAGACCTTTTTCTTCATTTAAAAAATCCAGTGAATTGTCAAATAGTATTATATGTGAGAAAATATATATTAATTATAAGTATTTAAATTATTTAAATATACGAGTGACTTGTAACGAAATTCGAACCTTAAACCGCTCAATTTAAGTTTTAGATAATAAGTAGAAAATTTAATGTTATTGACTGTTATGCATTTATTTAATAAATTATAAGTTTATATTTTGGCATTTTAATTTTCACTCCGTTCACAGCAAAAAAACATTTATCTTTATTTATCCTTTAAACTGCATAATACTTAAAATATGGAAAAACGTAAATGACATAAAAACAATTTTTATCTTGCTTCGTAACCATATATTTTATTGCACAAAAAACCTAATCTACTACATTACATTAATAAACTTTCTATTTTGTGTTTTATACATTTTGATTAAGCATAATTACCTATTTGCTATAAATAAATATACAGATATAATAACTTATACTAATTAAACTTAGATTATAGCATACAAATTATTTTATGTTATTTGTGTGAAAGATTGCTACAAAGCTTTTTTTTTCTAAAAAATACGTAACTTTTATATTTTTTTATTGATAATGCACAGCAGTAACTAATTCTACTTTTAAGAGGTATATAATTACAATAACATGCCGTTAAAGCAGTCAAAAAGAATTACCATCGCAGCCTAAGTCTATCTTTAAGTCAAAAATGGAAATTAAGTTTACTCTCTTCACATAAGAAAAAAAAGTGTATACTTATCATAATTATTGAAATAATAATATTTAATAAAAAATAATTATTGAATTTTAACATTTTAGGCATTCACAGTGCTATTTTTATATGAAGATAATTAATATATTAGAAAAAATACTAGAAAAAATCGACTCACCCGTATCAGTCTAAGCTGCTACGGGTGAGTCGACTTTTTCTAGTATTTTTTTACATATATTAAGTATCTGAATATAAATAATATTAATTTCATTACAATTTGTATTCATATTTAGTCACTTTAGTTAAGAACTAAAAGGTCTCTTCTCTACTGCAAAATATCATACATTTATAATTTTGCAATTCCAAATTAAAATCAAAAAGTATTCTTACTTTCATTGTTGAATATTAACTATGTATTACCATTATTTCTTTAATATTTTTATTGGACCTACGAGTATATTACAGATAGTGTAAGTTTTATATTTCAATATTTTTAATATAAATATAAATATTATAGTTATTTAAATAACAAAACTGAAAAAGGCATAAGATACAGTCATCTAAAAATAAAAAGCATTGTGCTTTGTTGTTATTTAAAACAATTAAAATTAACAATTACACTTCGAAATATTACGAAAATAATGAAATAGCCATAAAAATATATTTACATAAAACAATCATTAATATTATTAACCGCAACCACATATATTCGATTAAATGATTAATCCAAATCCATGTTTTTTGGTGATTTTTATTTTTAATGAGTATCCGATAATATATTTCATAATATCTCTAAATTACAACAGTACCTATCTACTAATATTCTTGTCAATTAATAAGCAACTTCACATTTTTGAAATACAGGATTATTTTTTTGACCAAAATCCAAATTTTAAGGACTTTCTCCACGTAACATTAACCGTTACGCCACAAAATTTTGTCATCCCTTAAATGATCACGTGATCTCTTTGATTTGAATCGATAGTCATTTTTTACATCATTATTTGGCTCTTTGGCTCTGTGTTTCAGAGAAAGCTGATTAGTTTCATGAACTGAACACACCCTTGAAATTGGATGGTGATTAAAAGATATCCCTGTATAACAAAGCAGCTGACGATTTTTAATCATCTAGCGCTGTCAACATTTTTATTGCTACATACACTTTCTCGATTTACTTGCTAATTTTACCTTTGTAATGTAAGCATTTTTTGCAAATAGCGTCAGCTCTATCTTTAAAAGACTGAGTTGACATACCTCGTTCAGATTCAGGCTTAGCATCCTCACTATCAAAAGGACCTTCGCTGAATTGTTGTATTAACTTTTTAATATAACTACCAGGACCTCTTATCGTCAATTTTGCATTAAATTCATCCGTTTTAACGACATCCTTATCTTCAATGCTATTAGTGCGGAAATCGCTTAGCATCTGTAGGCCGTCTTGCAAATTTTCAAACGCCTGGCCGATTTTATCGCTAATGTTATGTTTACTATCGGTTTCACTGAAGTGTACTGTTTTTTGGATTTCTTCGTCGACAAAACTTTTAGAACCTGTAGGTGTTATAATTATTTCGTTGCTTTTCATATCAATGGTTATTTTAGTATCATCGTATTGAAATCCAGTAAGGGAAACATCGACAGATTTCGAGCGGTACTGCCTAGATGGCGTTGCTGGCACTTGCAGTTGGTTTGAGTCGGTGTTGCCGTCTTGTTTGATTGTGCCGCTAGATGTCACCGGTGATGATGACAGAGACGATCTTTCAGCGGGACTGGATCCTGGATTTTAATTGACTTTATAGAAGAGAAATATTAGTGTTAGACGTTAAATAAAAAAAGTATAATTATAGTTCATTATAAATGAATGGTGTTATATCCTGGATTTTAATTGACTTTATAAAAGAAAAATATTAATGTTAGATATTGAATAAAAATAGTACAAATATAGATCATAGTATATGAATAGTGCTTTAATATTCAGTGCCACTGTAATCTTTATAGGAAGCATTTAATAGAATGATAATGATTTGAAACACAATATTTTCTATGAAACCCGCCACCAAAGTATTTTATTGGTTTTTACCTTTAGTTTTGGGCACCGATAACCTCAATAATTTTCTCCGTATCTAAAATGAAAAACGAATTTATTTAATGTAGGTAGATAGTACTATCTGTCTTTCAATTTTGTTCTTCATAGTTTGGTCATAGAATTGGTCTTTATAAACTAATACATCTACCCCGTTGACAAATGCCACTTCAAAAAAAACCTACAATGTATACTCGACTCTATGCACCTTCCCAAAAACATGACTGCGGTATAACAGCAGTCTAAGATTGTCTCACATCCATCAGTAAGTATTTTCATATTTCACACTTCAAAGGTGTAATTTTTTAAAGAGATAAATCATGTGTTACAAGCATCTTATGTGTTATCACGCGCTGCAGTATCATTGTTCTCTCTCACTCTAACAAATGACGTTCTGAGCGACATAAAATGAAAGAGCGTCAAAAAATGCTAAACTCAGCTTACAGATTTGGGTCAACTCTAATAGGAAACATATTTCTGCAGGTCTAGCATGCGTATCACTACAAAACTCAACATTTTTCTCGCGTAAGCGCAGTGCTTGTCACGCTCATACCGTACTGATGTGTGCGGGATAGACATCACGAGATGAGTGTCGACAAATAGTCGCGGTACACACTAGGCACAAAATAGAGAGCCTATAGAAGTTAAGCTTAGCTCTACGCGAGCTCCAGCAACATCATCATCTAATGATGTTGCTGGAGCGCGCATGATGATTCATCAGCCTATCATCGTCCACTGCTGAACATAGGCCTCTCCAAGTGCACGCCACTGAGCACGATCCGCGGCTACTCTCATCCAGTTTTTGCCAACCACCTTGCAAAGATCGTCGTTCCATCTCGTCTAAGGCCCAGGTAGCATACTTACGTCTATGACGTAAATAACACGTGCCATTTTGGTCGATTTAGGGTTGGTCCATTATTCGTCATAAAAGCACGTCTAATTTACGTAGCATTAAGGTCAATTTGATGACGTCTCTTCACGGTGGTTAAAGCAACGTACTAATTACGTTAATTAATCAACGTCCTACGTCCGTTAGCACATTACGTCCTGGTTACGTTTTTTAAGATCTTTCTTTTTACCTTATTCAGTAAGTGGAGCTTATCATTACACGTTAAAATCTGTCGTAATGATAGCTCTACGTTGCTAATTTCTTACTTTTAATTAGTTATTTTAAGAAATAAGTAGGTAATGTTTTAGAAAATTTTAAGAGATGAAAAATAAAATAATAAGAAATGCGATATCATAATATATTTTATTTAAAAGTTTTCAGCATCAATTTTAATTTTATAAAAAATTACAACCTAATGCATGAGAGATAATGTAGGATTCTAATGGGAAGATAATTTTTCAAACCAGTTCTACTGAACCGGTTTGAAAAATTATGTTCAGAAACTAATCAATACAAACAAGTATATGCTTAAAAATCATAGATGCAACCGACTTCAACATGTAGGTAGTTAGGTACTTAGAATATTCAAATTTTCGACATTCCATATCTCAGAAACTACTGAACCGATTTTGATGAAACTTTTACTATTCCTTAAGTTGAACTATACACAAACGAACAAAAAAAGAATAATCGCAATCTGCCTTTTGGTTTTTAGAAACAGGTGGACAAACATACATACAAACATTAATGAAATTTGGCACACATGTGCGGCGGCGGTTATATAAAGAGTTAGAAGTTGGTAGAGATTAACATACTAAAAAATGGGACAATTCCAACAATATTACATACATACACATTGAATTAATAACCTCCTTTTTTCTGTTTGAAGTCGGTTAATAAAATGAGGGTAATGAAATAAAAACAATTTGTACAATTAATAATAAAGATCTATTTATTGAGCATGTCAAAATCTAGGTATTCTTCTCCTAAGAACTCTTCAGGAGTTGGTTGATGGGATGTACCTGAACAGGCATATGATTTCCATCTGACCACTCCGTGTCACTGGAAGAGCTCTCTTCTTCAACACATATTACTAACTGATCTATATTGTGATATAAGGTTCTGCCTCATTCATAATACTGAGATTCCATTTTTTTTACGTGCCGCAGCAACTCTTCCAATAATTTGAAAGCCTCCTCGGTGAGTTGTTTAATGTCCTTTCCACCGATGTTAGGCAGCGACTTTACATGTTTTTAACTGTTGATACTCCTTTTTTTACAGTATAAAAAAAATGAACTTTTTGGTGGATAGTACATTTATTGAAGTCGCCTAACTCCTTTCTAGGCCGACCTTTTCGGCAGGAGTGCCAAATTTTCCACCTGTCTTCTCACCATGTTCTACATTTCTTCGGATAGTGCTTATCGATTTACCTGTAAAATAAAATTTGCATTCAAGTATCTAATTTATAATGAAGACTAAAATTTTATTTAATAAAAAGAACAACAAACATGTTATAACCTCAAAAGATTTTAAATGTAAATAAATATTCGATTTACATGCAGTAGAGCGGAATATAGGTAGGTTGAACTATATAGTTAATATAGGTTGAACTAATTAAATTAAGTACATAATATCAAATTACCTGTGATATCAGCTGTTCGTTAGTAAACATCATCCGATTCCGATAATAGTTTACCAGCTTGAAATTCTGCAAATCATCTCATGAATACTTTATATATAATTTCACGAGCTCCCCCATCAATAGTCCGGTTCATTATTTAAAGTAATTCACAAAAATTTTGCAAAAATCGATTTCAAAATAATCTACTTGTAATAAATACAGACATTATCTTTCTTATCTGACGTTTGTGTCGGTGTTGCCATTAATATGACATATTAGTTCCTCAATAATTAATTTCTGCTCATTTTAGTATTTTGACCTATGTTTATGGGGAAAAGTTTCATGAGTAGTTGTTCTCATTTCGATTTTATAAAAATAAAATAATAAAATACCTCCCTACCCAAACACGTGAAGCCGTCGGTCCCGGTCGCCCTCGGGTGGTCGAAAACCATGTCAGAGGCCGTGAGGCGGTTTCGAAATTCTGACACCAGGACTATTTTGTGGGGTCGATCGACTTTGCAGTCTACTCGCTAAGAAGAAGAGAGCCCAAACAAACACATCCACATAAAGAGTAAATAAATTAAACGATCTGTGAAACTCACCCAGTGTCATTGTAGGATCGATCGGCCTAGTGGGGGGCCGATGGACCTTGTACAGCTTGCTCGGCCTCGATTGGGGTCGATTGATTTTGTTGGGCTTGCCTAATCGCATTGTATTCTAGATTTGCCCAACCAGTATTGGGAAGACCTAGGTTTGCCCAAGCTGCGGGGGCAAAACCCGAATTCAAATTGGTTTCAATCGAAATTTGGGTTTGCCCGTGACGTATACATCCGAAGTGGGGTGACTTTACATGATACTGATGTCAAAGAAGTATTTTTTTTATTATTTTAAAAAAAATATTTTACACCCATGAAACATATGCCATTCAACTGGAAAAGCAATTATAAAGATCAATTGTTCTTTGACAAAATGTCGTAAATATCATAGTTTCTGAAATAATTGAATTTAAATTTTCAAATGTGCATCTTTAAGTTGAAAAATTTCAGAAACTATGATATTTACGACATTTTGTCAAAGAACAATTGACGTTTATAATTGCTTTTTCAGTCGAATGGCATATGTTTCATAGGTGTAAAACAAAATTTGAGGATTTATAAAAAAATATAATAAAAAAATAATACTTTTCACTTCTCATGCCCGTAAAGTTCGTCTTTATGTTGGGTATAGGCTGCATAAAATCACTTTTTATGCTCTAGTGCATAAAGTAAAATCTTCGTCTAAGTCTCAGACTTTAAGACAAAGGTCGTCAGGTAAACAGCCACACACGCAACTTAACTTCGTTAAATTAACTTGTTATTTCATTGTTTCTTCATTTTTTGTTGTGTTATAATACTTTTTTATTTTTGAAAATGGCTATCAATTTTATTGAAAGAAGTAAATTTTTTTTTCAATTTTTGAATATGGGTATGAAATGAAAGGCCTTGATGAGCACATTCCAAAATTATATTTTTTTAAATAAAAAAATGTTTTTTTTCAATTTTTGAATATGGCTATCAAATGAAAGGCCTTAATGAGCGCATTCCAAAATTATATTTTTTTTATAAAATAGTATTTTTTTAAATTTTTGAATATGGGTATCAAATGAAAGGCCTTGATGAGGACATTTCAAAAATAGATATTTTGTCACCAAAAATTAAGAATTTTTATTTTTTATTTTTTAATATGGGTATCAAATGAAAGGTCTTGATGAGCACATTCCAAAAATATATAATTTGTCACTAAAGTGTAAGAATATTTTTTTTTAGACTTTTATATTATTGTTGTTTAATTTCCTCACAATCGAAGTGAAAAGCAGAGTGTATAACTCGTACATAAAACCCATTTTACCCTCGACTTGACTATCCATATATATATATATATATATATATATGGATATATACGTCTCGGGTAAAATGATGCGTTTTATGCACTTGTTGTACAATTTACTATTTTTTGGAATTAGTATCCTGTAGAAATAGTATATACATCCAAAGTGGGTTGACTCTATACCCCACTTTGGATGTATATACCATTTCTGTAACACCCTGTATACACTACGGTGGTTTCAGAATTTAGTTGTTTCGGATTTTAGTGATGTCGAAGTTGAGACGTTTCGCAGTTCAGACGTGTCGGAGAATATATGTGTCGCAGTTCCGTTTGTCGGAGTTCAGTTTACGAATCGGCTATTTCGAAAATTAGGCATTTATTTCGGTACGTTAACATAACACTCTAGGATATAAGTTAACATAACATTTTCGGTTTGTTTAAGTGTTTATTGTAAACTTGTGCCGCAATTTCTAAAAAATCTAAATGGTGGTGCGCTGGCCAATACACTGTACCTCTTATTACAACCTGTATGATTATTGAATATTTTTGTCTTGCATAAATAAAAGTAATTGAAAATACTGACTTGAAATTATTTTATGCACTAGAACATAAAAACTCTTGATGCAACATACTCTCGACATAAACACAAAATTTAGTACCTAACACATGAGAATCAATATTTTTTCTGAATTTTATCTTTTAAAGTGTTTTTTTTTTGTCATTAGGACTCACATGAGTTATGTTTGCTTGAAGGTATTTATGTACTCTCGAGCATAAGAGTAAAGATTTTTTTATTTTATTTTAAGGCGAAATATTTTGAAGAGTTGGTAACACTGTCTTTCTTGATGTCAGGGGGTCGTTCCGAACCTACGCTCCGAGTGCAACCGAACGCTCTTACGCCGTTCCAAACATTAGAGCGTGACGTTCGGTTGTAACAACTTTCCCGTTCCAAACGTCAGAGCGTTGCAACCAAACAACCATCAAAATTGATGGTTGTAAAACGCTCTGACGTTTGTCTATGAAAACATGTCAATGTCATTTGACATTATTTTGTATTTTGATGTTTTTGTGTCTAATTTTCAAGTAAATCATGGTAGCTTCGCAATAAAAACTGTTTTTATTTGATTTTGAATAGAGGAAAGTTTAAATTATTCCTATTTCAAGTGGAAGATTAGGACTTTGTTTTGACATTGACATTTAAAGTTCTTGGTCGTTCCTAACCTTAGAGTGAGTTAAAAAACAATCAAACAACCGCACTCTAAGCCTCTGAACGCAACCCAGCACAGCAAAGCAATAAACAAAACTGTCTAGGTAAATGATTTCGGCTGAAGGACTTGTTTAAAAAAAAGTCGGCAATAAACCGTTTTACCTTTCCCGCCGTTTTCAATTCAAGACGCGTCACGTCAACCTGTCTGTTTTTTAGCCATTTTTACCGGTCTTATTTTTTGTGAAATGTTTGCCGTAATACAATTTTGCCCTGACGATGGTGGAACCGTCTCGGTAATAAATAAAAACTGACTGACGCCCAGGGGTTGTGAAGTGTACTGGCCTCCAATAAAAGGAACAAAGGCCTTTGACAAATTTTTACACGGGAACCTGACGCCTGATGAGAAATGGAAATTATACGGCGTGCAACGCGTGTTCTATGAAACAGGTAAGTTCGTAAATTATCATGTCCCTGTGTGGTATGGTATCTGATTGCTTGTGTGCAGCATCCTCTAACGCTGTATTAACAAAATTCTTGGTTGGTGTTGGTGGATCGAATAAGAAACGGGTTCAGTTTCAATATGTAAAATAATTTTATCCCGCTGCACAATCATGTAAAGATTTTCTCCTGAAGATCCCTGTCCCCAGTTATAGCCAGTGGGTTGTTTCCAGTTTCAGTCCTCACAAAATACTGCAATAAAACTTATGAAATGTGATACTAATTTTAATTTATTGCATCTTTTTTTTATTAAGCCTGTTGGTTTTTGGGTATTGCATGATTTTCTTTGTTTTTATGCTTAGATGATATAGAAAAAGCCAAGAAAAAATTAAAGTTGGCTGAGGAAACGTCTGACATACAGACACAGTCAGAAGCAGAACCTGAAAAACCTGTCAAAAGAAAACAGATACGCAATAAGCGATATAATTCTTCTGACGAAGAAGAAAATGAGGGATTTGAAAGTCCACCGCCACTAAAAAAAAAGTTTGCTCAATGTAAGTCTCCAGTTTTAACACAAAATCCATGATGTTAAAAATTTTGAACTCATTTATTTTGTAGTAAGTATGATAAATAATATATTTTATTAATGCTTTCATACACTAATATATTTTGAATTTAATTACTAAAGTCTGTCCATCCTTACTTGTCTTATATGGTAAACAATCTTCACCCAACTCTTTATTGAAATAATCATTTATAAAATAAAACAAATGGTTTTCTACACATAGATTACTAAATAAATTGTTAATAAATTAACAATAATTTCATAAACTTACTAACATATTTTTAAATAACGATTTAAATTTAAAAGACATATGACAACTGTCAAAAACTGTTTACTAAATAAGACAAGTAAGGATGAACAGACTTTACAACTAAAATGTGCTTTATTTATTAACGGGTCTGTGAGATATTAAGGACACATAATCATTAATTATTCAGATACCAGACATGTGAGATACTTATACTTACTTATATTTTTTTTGAAAAAGGTGTTGAATTTCTGCAATAGCCTGTTATTTACATAATTTTCTGGTGTGGCTTGTAAGGCACGGTGGGAAACTAGAATTCATATTTATAAAAACTATACCTACAATTTGTATAAATCACATATATTTTTATATTGCAGATATCTCCAAAAAATCTGTCGATTCTTTATCAATACTAGAAAGTAAAGTATAATCCTATTAATAGATACCCATGTATTTTACTTTCTTAAAAATCTGAGATATATTTTTTATGTTAACAGATATTCCCAGTGGGTCTGAAAATATTTTGCAGCCAGATGATTCTTTATTACACCTGAACCTGTCCGTATCAAATAGTTTGGTGAAAGGTATGGTGATATTTTATTTTTACTCTTTAACTATGCTTTATTTAAGAATATTTATTTTTACTTAGAAGTTATTGGTTCATGTTTATTCAATTTCTTTTTAACCCGACTTCAAAAAAGGAGGGTTATGAATTCAACCCTTATGTAGGTAACATTGATAGAATTTGGCATACATAATCTTTAAAGACTTCTAAACAAACGTGCCAAATTTGACGAGTGTATGTATGAATGTATGTATCTATGTTTGTGCTCACATTTCTCATAAACTATGTACAAGTCGGAACATTACAAATTCAGATTGAGTATTGTTCAATTTAGGGTACAGTGCAAGATTTATCAAAATTGGTTCACTAGTTTTTTAGTGTAGAATTTTACACATATTTGTACAATGTTTTGTCCATATGATCATTTCTTTTGTAGAAATAGAGCAGGAAGCTTTTGTATCCACTCCTACTCAATCAGCTGCGGACATAGTATGCCCTGCTCCAACAAGCCCTGCTCCAACATCGTCCTTGGGTTCACAAAGCTGTAAAGGTATGTATATATATATTTAAAGGTATTTAAGTATTTATATATAACTAGCTGCTGCCCGCGACTTCGTCTGCGTGGAAAGTTTTTTTGCTATCCCTCGGGAACAATACTTTTTTCGGGATGAATGGTACCCTATGTCCTTCTCTGTACCCCTGACAACGTGTATGCAAAATTTCATGACGATCGGTTCAGTAGTTGAGACGTGAAGGCGTAACAAACAAACAAACAAACGGACTTTCGCATTTATAATATTAGTAAGGATACCCTGGACACCCTGTATATAGGTTGCATAGCGGCGGAAACTCCAACTATGGACTCAGATCATCATTCTGACCAAAAATCACTAAGAAATTCTTAGCAGAAATGAAAAAAATATTGGGCTTCCCATAACATTTTGTATGGGAAGCTCATTGTACCATACAAAATGTGAAGCTCAATCAGCTACCAATTTCTGACAACAATTTATTCGTGATTATTGTTCAGAATGATGGTCTAAGTCCAAGTTTAGAGTTTCGGGTATATGTCCCGGACACCTTGAATCTATACTTATAATATAAATGGGAAAGTGTGTGAGTCTGTTTGTTTGTTTGTCCGTCCATCTTTCTTGCCAAAACTACTGAACCTACCTTGATGAAATTTGGGTTGGATCTAGGTCTTTAAGACCCAAAAAAAAACATAGGATACTTTTTATCCCGAAAATTTGACATGTTCTTTAGGGAGCGCGATATAACCAAATTTCACGCGAGCGAAGCCGCGGGCGGGAGCTAGTATTATTATATAGATTTATTACTATAGCTAGGATTCTGAACTGTAATTTATTGTGGATTTCAGATTTCACATCTAAAGTTACTAATTACGAATACAACACTATAAGCACAAGCAGTGATGGCTCCGCTCCAGTATCAACTGGAACAATAGGTAGGTACTCCTTCATCTTTATATCTATACTAAAAAAATTTTTATAGAGTTTAAGATTTATAGATTTACTTTTTTTAATAATTATTTTCAGGCTTCCAGGATAAAATAATATCTCTACTGTCTTATATAAAAGTTCAAAATGAGCAAATAATATCACTTTTGAAGGAAAAAAAGACCGGACATTCAATACCGGAATTTAAATTCCCCTTGAAATGTAAAGAGGAGCTGGAAACTACAGAATTGTTACTAAAAAATTCAAAACATTATGAAGATCTGGTATGTAGCAAGTAGCAACTGTCGCATCATATTTTAATTTTAATTAAATTTGACAAATTTTTACAACCTTTAACATTTTGTTACTGATGGAGCACAGGCCTCCCCCACCACAATTTTTTTCATCGAAACGGTCGCTGTCTTTACCAAGCTCTTTCCATAGTAGCCGGACCTTTACAATTCTGAGTAATTATTTGAATTTTGCAGGTTTCCTACTTAAAATCTCTAGGTGGAACAGGTACCTCGAACCAGGTATCAAGGATCATGAAATTCATTATGACCGACAGTTTCGCAAAACAGTACAATTTTTATGGCAAACGATCGGACAAACACCCATTTTCGGAACTTCGTCTGCGCGATGCTGTTGTTGGTTAGTTGTTTTTACTGTAATTATAAATAGTATCTAGCAACTGGCTAGAGCTAATAATCTCGTAAATAAGACTTATCCCACTTATTGGGAACTAGTATAACTACTATGGGACTGCGTACTTCCCACTTACCCTATAGTTCGCGTCATTAAAAAAATTCGCTAAAAGAAAGTCCGTTTTTGTGCAAACATACTTCTCTCTACTTTCTTCTAGCGCTCTTTTTACATGACTCAACTAATACCTATGTAATTTTTTATCATGCAAAAAACTACTGAACGATTTTGATGAAAATTGGCACCATTAGTTGTTTAGTTGCTGTTGTTAATCATGTAACTTGTGTGCAGTATGTTGCTGAGCCACAAAGACAGATTGCTAATCAGTCAAAAATTTACAAAAAACATTGGACGAGGAAGCTAATGTAAAAAAAATGCTTTCTGTACAGATGCTGTGAAGACAGCTACTGGTTCCACGAGTAGACAAATAGAAGATATTATTAAAAACTGGCTTAAACACGCGCCACAACGAGAAAAGAAACAGGTGAAAAAGAATTAGATTATGTCAGCAATTGAAAAAACAGGTGTTAAGCGAAAAGCTGTAGTTGGGCAACGACAATTACTCCGACGTGTTAAAGAAGAAAAGTTAAAAGTATTCTCAGAAATCCAAACAAGCAACTCAGACGTAGATAGCAATTATGAAACTGTTAATTCTGAGCCTTCATGTAGTCAGTTACCATGTTTACCATCAACTGTATCCACATCAAATGTTTATAATGATAATAGTATTGATAGTGATTGTGAACCTTTTGTAAGTACAGAAGTTTCACAGATAGATAATGTGGATTGTGAACCATCTGTAAATACAGAAGTTTCACAGCCCACATTATCTATGAATGAATATGTGTCTCAAGAAACTGAGAACAGTGAAGTTGATTTAAAATCTCAGTTGAGACACTGGGCCACAGTTCAGTATAAAATCCCCCATAATGCTATAGATAGTCTTTTAAAGATTCTTTCTCCCGTATGCCCTGAACTGCCAAAAGATAGCAGAACGTTATTGCAGACACCAAAGCATGTAGAAACATTATCTTTAGAATCTGGCGAATTAGTATACATTGGACTCCTTATTCAATTAAAAAGTCAATTAAAATTACTTGGTCACACTAAGATTGACAAAAGAGAGATATTAATTTCTTTTAATGTAGACGGTCTTCCGTTATTCAAAAGTAGCAATGTACAACTTTGGCCTATATTAGGATTGATAAAAAACTATACCAATGCAAAACCTTTTGCTATCGCTATTTTTTGTGGACGTTCAAAACCATCTCCATTAAACCTTTTTTTAAAAGATTTCGTAAAAGAATTAACAGAATTACTTGAGAATGGTTTTGATTTCGAGAGTGTCCACTACAGTGTTAAAGTGCACAGTTTCGTGTGCGACGCCCCAGCTAGAGCTTTTCTGAAATGTACAAAATCACATGGGGGATACTCATCCTGTGACAAATGTGTAGAGCCTGGCGAATACGTCCAAGGAAGAGTTATTTATAAAAATGTATGTGCTGGCAAAAGAACTAACTTACAGTTTCGATTAAAATCAGATGAAGACCATCATTTAGGTGAGTCTCCACTTTTAGATCTTCCCATTGACTTAATCACTGCGTTCCCTGTAGATTATATGCACGCCGTATTGTTGGGAGTGATGAGGAAACTCCTAAATATTTGGATTGGTGGGAAATTAGCAGTTCGCTTATGTAGCCGTTCAGTGTTGCAGATATCTGAAAAATTACTTTCTTGTGAAAAATCTATACCCGTTGAATTTAACAGACGACCTCGTAGTTTAAACGAATTAGCTCGCTGGAAGGCCACCGAATTCAGGCTATTTCTTCTATATCTTGGTCCATTTGTTTTAAAAGAGATACTACCAACTGCTCTCTATAAAAATTTTATATTACTTCACTGTGCAATTACTATTCTTTGCTCTCAAAAGCACATCAATTCAATTGGTATAGATTTTGCACACGAACTATTGTTAATGTTTATAAAACATTCACAAAATGTGTACGGAATATCTTTTCTAATTTATAATGTTCACATGATGTGCCATGTATCTGACGATGTCCGAATTTATGGGGTCTTGGACAATTATTCTGCCTTTCCTTTTGAAAACTATTTAGGTAGTTTGAAAAAGCTTGTCAGGTCTCCTAAATACCCACTACAACAATTAGTTAAACGTCTGAGAGAGACTGAATTTTCATCATATCCCAAATGCAATGTTAAAGAAAATCTTTCTTTACCTTATGACAACTATTTGGGGCCAAACCTCAATGGGAACAATGTATACGAATTCTATAAAAAAGGTGTATGCAAAGATTTTCTCATTTATGTGTACGAATATCGTAAAAGTGATTGTTATTGTTTGACTAATAAAAATAAAATAATTGAGATTCATAGTATTATGAGACACATTATTGATAAAACAGTCTTTGTATATGGCAAAGAATTCATAAAGTATAATTCTTTATATAACTATCCTTTTGATTCTGCTGGTCTTGACATCTTTATCTTATCTAATTTGACAGAGTTAAAAATTTTACCAATGGATGACATAGTTTGTAAGTGTGTTGTGTTGCCTAATAGCACCGACGACAATTTTATATGTTTTCCGATGATCCATTGTATTTTATGAATAGGTTATAATCTACTGTTAATTTTAGAAAATAAAGTATAGTTTTACGATAGTACTTATAGAAAGTGCCTTTTTACCTCTGAATCCAAGACCAATCCATGAATCTTGAAATGTTTTGAAATTTGTTTTTAACATTAAGTAAGTAAAATAAATGATGTATATAAATTATACGGAGTTTTTTTTTATCAGCTCGGCTAAGTGCTAATTTTGGACGCACCCTAAGGAGTGCCCTGTTCGTTTCTATTTAACGTCAGAAAGACGACATCTAGATGACGTCGTAGTCACGCTAATAGAAGAACGTGCTAGGCACGTTTGATAGTTACGTTATTTTAACGTGAGAAAAATGACGTCGTAGTCACGCTAATAGAAGAACGGGCTAGGCACGTTTGAGAGTTACGTTATTTTAACGTGAGAAAAAAGACGTCGTGGGGCTGCGACTTTCACACGTCATTTTCTGGATATCTAGACGTCATCTGATGACGTCTTTCAGGTCTAAATTGACGAAAAGTTCACGTCTTTATGACGTATAAATGCTACCTGGGGGGCGTCCTACACTACGTTTGCTGATTCGCAGTCTCCACTCAAGAACTCGTGTGCCCCAGCGGTCATCAGTTCTACGGCTAATATGGCTGGCTTACTGCCACTTCAGCCTGCTAATCCGGTGGGCTATGTCGATCACTCCAATTCTCTGTCGGATCACCTCGTTCCGCACCCGATCTCTTAGAGTAACTCCGAGCATAGCCCTTTCCATAGCTCGCTGCGCGACTTTAAATTTGTGAACCAGCCCTACAGTGAGTGTTCACGTTTCGGCTCCATATGTCATGACAGGCAGGACGCACTGGTTGAAGACTTTCGTCTTTAGACTCTGTGGAATAGGCAACTCCAGCAACGCACACATACAAAGACAGCTTTACCGACCGACGACACTGCGTCACGCACTCGAACTCGTTTGAGATTCATCTGAGATTCCTGTTATTTCATGTCGACGAGAGGTGTCTAAGTGTGCGTTGCTCGAGCGCGTGAAGTACTAAGCTTAACCTGTAGTTTCTCTATTTTGTTGCCTGCTGGTTAGATTTCCAATTTCAGGACAGCCAAAATCTTTATCAAAGCTACCCACCATTAGAAGCGTCTTCCCTCTCGTCCTCGCAGCACAGAGGCAGAGACTGTTCCACCATCATTCCCTGCACCATGTCCATGCAGGAATCCAACGAGAACTTCTTCCCCCACATCTTAATACCTCGAATACGACGACGCATTTCTGTTAGTAAGGGATACCAGCACCAAGTTAGTATCAAGGCATTGCTTAGTAAAAGGTTTGTTATTTATATTGTCAACTTTATATTTTACTGTTTTTTGTTTCGTGAAATAAACTTCGAAACAAAACGCGTTAATACTGCCACAGATATAAAGCGTACGATGCAAACAATCCCGGAAAATTATTTTATACCCTGAAAACCACTACATGGCTGAGAAAATTTGTTATAATTATTTGTATGAAAAACTGCAGAGTGACAACCTTAGACGCAAGTCTACTATTGTTTTTGATAATCAATCACATTCATGAGCTTTGCAATGGTTGCCACTATGCAGTTTATAAAAAGAAGTAAATAGTTATTTATACAACTGTACTATATAAGGGGTATTAAAACACGAATGTGGATTTGTCACACAAGGCGAAGTCGAGTATGATAACAGCACAGCATAAAGATTTTTTTCCTTACAGTAGGCCGACGCCTTTATTGTTGGGCGATACCGCCGCCTGTAGGGTATTTACGCAAATACGGAAAGGTTGTCACAAATTTACAATTTGGAAGGTGGATTTCTTTTACGACCCCCGGGTACATAAAAGCATTGCGAAATTATATAAAATAATGAATTAGGGGTGACATATTATTAAATAAAGGTTTTATAACATAAAGGTTTCAAACGGTTTTCTTTATACCACGAGTGAGTGCGGCAGCCTGCCAATGCTGCCGCACTCGCTCGTAGTTTCACGAAACTTACTTGATGGCCACTGTCGCGCAGGGTTCGGAAACCAGATTAATATTATGAAAAATCCAAGATGGCGGCCAACTTTTTTTTTGCCGATTTCGATGAAACTCGGTTTTTTGTATTATTTTGAGAAGAATAGAGCAACGCAATTTTAAAAATATATAAAATTCAAGATGGCGGCCAACTTTTTTGTTTGTGATTGTGTGATTGTGTGATTTCGATAAAACTCGGTTTTTAGTACTATTTTGACAAGAAAACACCAACGCATTGTTAAAAATATGAAAAATCTTAGATGGCGGCCAACTTTTTTCAACTGAGTTACATCAAAATCAACCTAAAAACAAAGTTGGCAGCGATCTTGACTATTGTCGTTTTTTTTACAATTTGTAACTGTTTTCTTGTCAAAATAGTGCCCCAAACCAAGTTTCATCGAAATCGGTCCACAAACAAAAAAGACGGCCACCATCTTGGATTTTTTATATTTTTAAAATTGTGTTGCTGTTTTCTTGTCAAAATAGTATCAAAAACCGAGTTTCATCGAAATCGGCCTACAAACAAAAAAGTTGGCCGCCATCTTGGATTTTTTTACATTTTTAACATTGCGTTGCTGTTTTCTTGTCAAAATAGAACAAAAAACCGAGATTCATCGAAATCGAATTATTAATTTAATAGGAAATCAAAACGGTAAAGACGCGATAGCCCTAGAAGACGTGTCCCGAGCTACATAGAACGGCGAAGTATGCAGCTCGGGCTCGTCCCCTCACGCCCCGCACGATTGCCCTGTCTAGACGTCTCCGTCGGCCTACTGTAAGAAATTCTTTATGCTGTGATAATAGTATCACATGAGTGTTTTAATACCCCTCATTATAGTACAGTTGCATACAAGACTTTATCTACACCCATGATAGGTATCCTCTATAAAGGCTTTTGACTTTGACTCTCCTCCTCCTCCTTGTCATAATATCATCTGAACGAGTGTTATGATGTTGTACTGAATTTCATAATGCTACACGTCGCACGTGGGTGCGCGGAGGAGCGCGACATCCTCTTGCTTGGATATCGTAATGTTGGCAGTAATCTAACCGTTTTAGAAACCTTTACAGAGGATTTAAAGCGTGGGTGTAGATAAAATGATTACTAGTGGGACATAATCATCCCACCTGTCCCATTATAGGACTGGGTCAATAGGACTAGTGGGACAGACAGAAAGTGGTTTTCAAAGTTTATTCTAATTTTCCCGGGTTGTATTGTATGCATGATAACCTATCTACCATATTCAGCTTAAAAAATTTAATTTAACACCGTATAAGCTAGCATTAAAAATTACGCCTTACCAGGGCTGTCTTTAGGCTCCATCTTCAGGTGAGCGAAGGTCTGAGCACAGGAAGTTAGGACTTGCTCGTAATCGCAGATGGCAGCGTGGGTTCCGTTCACGATCTTGGGGCTCATCGGACTGTTGGCCAGGAGCAGGCTGGTGCCGAACGTCGCGTTGAGTTCACGGGTCTCTGGAAATTTTACGGTCTCATGAAATATATTTGTTCAATATTCGTCAAATTGATGAGTTTTACTGCGGAAATATTATGCAAGGCTTGATAAGTTGATTTTCAGTTAAGTACTTTTATTTAATTAACTGGGAATTTCGAAAGTTTTGGCATCATTATTTCAATGATTTAGGTCAAAAATTAATAAATTTAAAAATAATTAATAACGCGACTGCCCTGCCAAAAAGGAACTAAAAAGATAAATAATAAGGATTCTAACGCATGCATACAAATCCGTAAAGGAATTTAGAAGTGATGGTGGAATATAGAAACTCACATACCCACAAACATAGATTAACCCTGAACACATTACACTCTCTGTTTTTTGGGCAGTTGTGTAAGATATCTATTACTATAAAATTAACGTGAACGGAATTGCACGAAAAAGTATTTGCATTACCTTTCAGAGAGATTCTTGGTTTCTTAGATATAACGATATTGCCATTTTCAGATCCAAACACATCCATGAGTATTTCCGAAGCGACGGTTTTTATTTCATTCCAATCATCTGTAGAAAAAAAACTAAGTATAGAATTTAATGGAAAGTAGACTTGCTTGAAGAAGGTTGTAATTAAGTCAATAACTGCCTGTGGGAGCTACACTAATCTTATTTTAGCAAGTACAGAAAAATTATATCTGTCTAACTATGATTATGATAATAATTAACTTTTTTAATCAACTTTTACTAACTGCTTAAGCAGGTATATTTAAATGTAAGCAATTAATATTGTTTTATTATTTTTAAGGGGGACTAATAAACGTTATGCCAAACGAAATTCTGCGAATAAAAATTTTGCCAAAGGTTTATGCCTATGTTTATGTTTATGCCTAATGAAATTCTGCCATCTGAATAGTATGTCATTGTAAATTCGGACATGTGAACATTCTGCCCAACAATAATTATATTAAACAATTTTTATACCTTAAAAATATTCGTTTAAAGAAGATTCTGCCAAGTGTGTTTTGCCAAATAAATTTCGGAGCATCAAGTTTCTGCCAGATAGAGGTTACCCGCCTCTAACTTGCCTTAACGACTGTTATCAGATGACAACAGCCGGGACCGACGGTTTAACGTGCCCTCCGAAGACGGAAGCGCTCAGTTGTAATGCCATTTTAACGGTCACCCATCCGACACCTGACCGGACTGAGCGTTGCTTAACAAACGTGATCGAGTACGATCAGTCTGTCAAGTTTCGCCATGGGCGCTTTAAAAAGGTCTATGGTCGGCTCTGAATATGATGATCATGAAAGAATCCCTTACCCAGTATATCCTGGTTGGTGGTCCTTGGGGAAGTTACAGTGAACCTAATGACGTACACCCCCTTGAAGCAGGCCGGCACCGCGTGGATGAACCCTCGGCTGTTTAAACGCTGGAGTAACCGCTCAGTTAGAGCATTGTCACCTTTCATGCGGAATGCGACCATACCTGTATTGTAATAAAGTATACACGCTGAAATTTTAGTCATTTGGTTCCCACCGTGGGGTGGTTCCACTCATGATTACAAGCAACTTTTACTATGGAGCCAACTCTGATATCGCGATAAAAAATCAGCTGTTCCATACAAAAACACAATACCTACTCGAATTTAATGTATGGAACAGCAGATTTTTTTTCGCGATATCAGAGTTGGCCCCATAGTAAAAGTTGCTTGTAATTATGAGTGGAACCACCCCACTGCGGGAACCAAATGATTATAATCTCACGCTGAATACAGTGGCGGTCACATAATTAAAGACACCAGTCAATTTTCATACAAACGAGGTAACTTTGAAGCATTGGATCTGCGCCAAGGATTGACCTTGCTGTGATCTGATAATGGCCATTCAGGGACTGAATGGAGGGATTCAGATCTTTTTAAACACTCAACTGATCTGATTAGCATTCCGAGAGATATAAGGATCGGAGTTTTCAGTTTCAGGATTTACATACATTTTTATGCTAATTTCGCGGTTTTTTTATACATATCCTTATATCTCTTCGAATGCTGATCAGATCGGTATGTATAGCGATCTGGATCTCCTCCATTCACTCCTTTGATGGCTTGGCGGAGAACCAAGGCTTCAAAGTTACCTCGTTTGTATGAAAAACGACTGGTGTTTTTAATTATGCGACCGCCACTGCATTTTATAAGGAGTTACAGATGCCGGCATATATATTGGCAAGAGAATGAAAGAGACAAAAGATGCGCAGTAGCCATAAATTTAGTGTTTATGGCTACTGCGCATCTTTTGTCTCTTTCATTCTCTTGCCAATATATTGCCGGGCAGTATACGTGCGATTGAGACGCGCGTACTTCAGATTTTTTTGCTAAAAATTTTCAGCTTAATCAGAGTCCTAGCATGACCAACGACACATGATATATAGCGCGTGATATGGCGTTTTATCGACACTAAACTGTCAAAATCCATTGTCTTTTGACAGTTAAACGTAATAAATCGCTATATCATATCACGTTCGTTGCTCATGCTAGGGGGGCAGGTTTCCTTATGGTCAGAGCAGATGATAAACATTATAGCTAATACTAATCATCGCAAACAGTTGTAGACGTAAAACTCAAGTACAGTAGATTGGTAAATTAATATCTAACTTACATATTTTTTATACCCAGTCTATGCAATCGGTTGACCACAATAGTAGTTTATGATACAAGGTTGGTAAGGAGGTTTTTAAAACGAGTTGACGTTTTATAAGCCCGAGCCGCAGGCGAGGGTTTATAATCGTCACGAGTTTTAAAAAACCTTAACAACCGTGTGCCATACTACGTTTTTCAATACATTTGCGAGAAAACATTATAAGTACTACTGAAATTGTATTCTACACATATAATAAAACTATAAATTCTAAATATTTGTGCGCGTATTACGCAAAAACCGTTAAAAGAATTTTGATGGGCTTTTCACAGTTTAGTAGATTAAGGTCCAACTTAAAATCTAAGATATGTTTCATTAAATTCAGGTGGGTGGAACCAGGGAAACAGCTTGAACTCTCCTTAGTACTAGCTTTCATACACTAAAGAGGTCATTTTAAACTGGTCGGTATATTTTTCTACTGTCCACGCGGACGAAGTCGCGGGTGGAAGCTAGTAGAAATTAAAAAAAACGTACGTAAACAAAAACGCACGGCACGGGCGTGCGGTAAAATCAACTTACCGCACGCTATACTAAACCGTAAACAAAAACGCACGGCGTGCGGTAAAATCAACTTACCGCACGCTGACCTGTCATCGTAAGCTCACATTTTCGAGCAACTGTATTGAAAATATCTTTCTCATTTCTTGCTAAAAAATCACAAGTCTTACCCAAATTCCTTGATTGTGGAATTTCAAATCTCTGGTCTGCCAAAACAAGTGCTTCAAACTTCTGCGCCAAGCGGACACTCTGAAAATCCAAATAATACAACGTCATAATTTAATTACAATTTTAGATTATAATGCGCAATTATAATGCCCATTATAATTCATAAAAAACCTATTTGGCAGAGATATCTTTTGCATGTCAATATGGTAAGTAGTAAAGGAGATCGGTGAAAAGCTCGGTGGCGCAGTGGTTTAGCACCTATCCCTGCGATTGTGGAAGTTAAGCAACTTCCGCAACAGTCGGTCATGGGATGGGTGACCATAAATTTATTATCTCGAGTTCCTCCGTGCTTTGGAAGCCACGTTAAGCCGTTGGTCCCGGCTGATTTGCAGTCGCTAACAACTACCAATCCGCATTGGGCCCGCGTGGTGGGTTATGGCCCGTCCTTCTTATCCACCCATAAGGAAGGCCTGTGCCCCAGCAGTGGGGACATCAAAATGGCTGATGTCGATCATAGTAAGATTTGTTGGTTAGGAGGGGCAGAAATTGAATAGGTATGGATTTTGATTACCTGTTTTATGAAACAGCTAATAAAAATCCATATTCCATGATATATCGTGAATATCAAGATGGCGGGATACCGCCTGGTTTTTGAAATCGTGGCTAGGATATAGTGCCATTTTGATGACGTTTGGTGCCTATGTTATTAAGTCAAAATATGAAATTTATTATAATGATTTAACGTAAAGGCACTAAAACGCATTAAAATTGTATGTATTTTTTAAAACGTTCCATAAACTGATTATGGATTTTCGGTGGTTATCCCGCCATTTTGATATCAAGATGGGGGGACAACCAGCTATGCTGAATATTTTTGAAACTATTTTGTCAGAATTTTTTTGACAATAGCACCAAATGGCACCAAAATGGTACCAAAATGGCACCAAAATGGCACCAAAATGGCACCTAGCCACGAAATATTACAAAAACTAGGCGGTATCACGCTATCTTGACTTCACGATATGTCACGTTGTAGTTTTAGTTAGAGTAATCACATGTCGAAATTGCCTCACTGCGATACCACGCGATCGCTTAGATCAATATTTCTATGTCACATAGACGATAAATTTAATGTGTGTATGACACGCAGATGCTAAGGATACCTCAATGCGATACATCGCGGGCTGGTTCGGTGAGGTACACAACTAAAATTCTTTAGCCAAATAAATAAATTGCCATCGTGAGATTTCACAGTGAGGTATTTTCGGCATGTGATGACCCTAGTGATTTCGAATAATAAACTTTTAAGTATATGTGACAAGGGCTATGTTATCATATTGTAACTAAGTATGTTATAAAAATAATGTACAGTAAGAGGCAACCATCTTGCTTGACACTTTCTCGACGGAGTGGGGATAAGTTAGCGCATGTGCACTTGTGAGCGGCCGAAAACGCGCCTCTTCCGCCGCCCGTGTACCTCACCACTACGCTACCATACTCAAAATACGCGTTTTTCGCAATCCCCACCTGATTTCAAGATGTTTACCTCGTAGTTGAAACAATAACGAGTTATTTTACCTCACGAATGTGTTTCTGCAGTCCAACTAATCCATAGTTTCTCAACACGAACCATAGCTTCAAAGAGCGGAAACGACGACTCAGAGGAATTTGCCAGTGCTGCAATAAAAAAAAAAAGATATTTTAATCTGTAAAACACTAATATATTATAAAAACCACCTTTAAAAAATATCCTTTAAAATACGAGATATTTGCTGAAATTCATCCTTCCAAGCCTACCACCACCTTTAAATTTGCCACCCCCTTAAAACCTACCACTACCTCATCATCCGCTCAAAACCTACCACCACCTAACCACCCCCTCAAAACCTACCCCAATCTCACCACCTAATCCCCTCAAAACCTACCACCACCGCACCACCCCTCAAAACCTGCCACTACCTCACCACCCCCTCAAAACCTACCAACACCTCACCATCCCCTCAAAACCTATCACCACCTCACCACCCCCTCAAAACCTACCACCACCCGCTCAAAACCTAACACCACCTCACCACCCCCTCAAAACTTACCACCACCTCACCACCCCCTCAAAACCTACCACCACCTCACCACCCTCTCAAAACGTACCACCACCTCAAAACCTCCACCACAAACACTTTTAAAAACTCTTACAAGTAATTCTTTTTTATCGGGATTCTCAAGCTGTATCTTTTCGCCGCATCCAGAAGACATTTTGTTGTAACCATGAAGATTGGTGTTATCTTCATAGAGATCATCAGAAGAATCGGTATTTCCGTTAAATTTTCCGTTATACATATTTTCGTTAGCCAAACCCCCATTCGTGTGGATCGTTGTTCTAATTTGGTTTATTTTCGCTCCGTTTCTTTTGATGTTTGAGTGTTCGCTTCCAAGCTGAGTTACACAATTAATTTTAAAAATATAATATTTATAAATTTTCCTTAGTAATCTTTGAAAATTTAATTGAAGATGATCCGAATTTTTAGGAAAATTCAATCAAAATATATTTAGTATTGTCTAAATGGTAGATGTCTCTTATTCGATGAAATATATTTTATGATAAGTATAAGAGTAAAATACAAATAATTTTAATTTTTGATCAACATCAGTTAAGTTTCAAAAATTGGGCTTATTCTTTAAATTCTACTCACCATGTAATCAATAGCTTTTCCTGTAAACAAAAAGTGTATAAGTAATCACTTTGAAAAAGATAATAATTACTTAAGGTAGTTATACCAACCGAAAGTGGCGCCCTCAGAGGTTTTTATTTAATAAGTTGTTTATAGAAAATTATTTTAATAAAACTTTTCTTTGAATTTTTAGGGCCCGTGGTCACAGAATAACTAATAGTACAAGTACAGAAGCAGCACGCCGCAAAGTCTTTTAAATAAATAGCTACTTTTGCTACGACACAATAAAGTGCAATTCAGATCGTAGTATTCACCTTGTAGTTGCCACTCCTTCTATCGGGTGCTCTTACCTTTTCTGACGACGCAACGTTAGGGTCGTCTTCTTTTAAATGAACTGTGTAGCATATATCATAATGTGAAAAACGACAATTGTTTATTAGTTTTTTGATTTTGACCTCGTACACGGCACAGTAATGTCGATTTGACATTGTTACTATTATAAAGAGACAATACCTACGCAGGCAGTAAGATGCCGCGTGACTACACAGGCGGGCGTGTGGCGGCCCTCTGCTCACTTGTGCCTTTGAAGGCACGGCTAGCGGTAGATGCTTATCGCGCGAACTTGAGCGAGTGAAGGAGGCCTGCCGTGGTGTATTATTTTTAGAAGGTATCACGATATTCCCTCGTAGTTATTAGTAGAAGTAGATAGCAAATGTGTCAAAAACGGCCACTTTTAGCAGTTAGCAGTGACTACGAAGGAATTTTAATACCGTTTAAAAATATTAGACTATGGACCCGAAAAATTTCACGTAAAGTTTTATTAAAATTGTGTACTATAAGTAAGAATTACAATATTAAATAAAATTCACCGCGGTGCCAATTTCGGTCATACAACCGCCATATTTTTTCAATAATACATAGGTAATACTAAATAATATACTAGAAAAAATACGACTCGCACCAGATCAATACTCAGACGGGAATCGAACCCGCGACCTTTGGATATCCGGTCCAATGCTCTGACCGCTGAGCTACCGAGTCACTAGTGACATCGTCGAATTTTTCCTAGTATATCCTAAACTCTTACGCTGTAAGCCAGCGTTATTTCATCAATGTGAGGAATTACCTCGACATTCAATTGAAATATCTTTCCAGATATTTTAACAATTGATTAAGATGAAATCGCTATATAATTTATAAATAAAAATTATATAGCGATTTCATCTTAATCAATTGTTAAAATATCTGGAAAGATATTTCAATTGAATGTCGAGGTAATTCCTCACATTGATGAAATAACGCTGGCTTACAGCGTAAGAGTTTAGGATATACTAGGAAAAATTCGACGATGTCACTAGTGACTCGGTAGCTCAGCGGTCAGAGCATTGGACCGGATATCCAAAGGTCGCGGGTTCGATTCCCGTCTGAGTATTGATCTGGTGCGAGTCGTATTTTTTCTAGTATATTATTTAGTATTGTTTAAAAATAGCATTGTAAATGCAAAAATCTCAAATTTAAAAATTATATAGCGATTTCATCTTAATCAATTGTTAAAATATCTGGAAAGATATTTCAATTGAATGTCGAGGTAATTCCTCACATTGATGAAATAACGCTGGCTTACAGCGTAAGAGTTTAGGATATACTAGGAAAAATTCGACGATGTCACTAGTGACTCGGTAGCTCAGCGGTCAGAGCATTGGACCGGATATCCAAAGGTCGCGGGTTCGATTCCCGTCTGAGTATTGATCTGGTGCGAGTCGTATTTTTTCTAGTATATTATTTAGTATTGTTTAAAAATAGCATTGTAAATGCAAAAATCTCAAATTTAAAAATTATATAGCGATTTCATCTTAATCAATTGTTAAAATATCTGGAAAGATATTTCAATTGAATGTCGAGGTAATTCCTCACATTGATGAAATAACGCTGGCTTACAGCGTAAGAGTTTAGGATATACTAGGAAAAATTCGACGATGTCACTAGTGACTCGGTAGCTCAGCGGTCAGAGCATTGGACCGGATATCCAAAGGTCGCGGGTTCGATTCCCGTCTGAGTATTGATCTGGTGCGAGTCGTATTTTTTCTAGTATATTATTTAGTATTGTTTAAAAATAGCATTGTAAATGCAAAAATCTCAAATTTAAAAAAATACATAGGTACCCATATAATTTTATAGATTTTTACCTGAATTCTCATGCCTCAAATAAATTGGGTTGACATTGAATGTTCTGTGAAGCGCTGTGCTGTCTTTAACCCTGAAAAAAAATGACACTTTTTATATTATCTTTCTCCAGACAGAACCACGACAGTGATTTTGGCTCGATAAATTTTAATTTAAAAAATACCTCTTAGTTTTTTTTTAAATCGAAATTACTTAGAAACAACATTAGGTATTCAAGTCGAAATTGCTTTGAATAATTTGTATCATCAATATTCAGAAGCATTTCTCTTTAATTGCTATAGTTGTTTACTACGAATTGATTTAGTGATTTTTTCGCCAAATCTGCCGAATCGGCCTCGCTTCTGCGCGCGTCGCTTTCTCAATTGCTATCTTGCTTTAGGCTTTATTTTTGACATAGCCCCTAAACTGTCAAAAGACAATGGTTTTTTTGACAGTTGAGTTTTGATAAAACGCTTTATTCCGCGATACTAATATAATCCTGTTTAGATGGTCATGCTAGGGATTAATTTTGAATGATAAAACCAAAACTGAATAGTTGAAGTTTGTTATAGATCTAGATAATTATATCGTTTTAACCCAAGATGGTACACTATTCAACCTAAATATATTTATCATATCAAAGTACTTAGTTAAATATGGAAAACTGGTTTAATAGTACATTATGAGACAAGTTAGCTTAGGTTGCTCATTGCACACAAGGCTGTGGGTTGCAACCCAACCGTAGGCGAGGGCGTAACTTAGCCGAGTGTGCAATGAGCAAGAGCTCACGAGTTTCATACGACGTTTTTCAACACATTTGCGAGGAAAATATAAAATATATACCACACAGCAACAAATACGACAAAAACAAAATATGACGATTATGGGAAAAACAAAGGGGCGAGTGAGCATACAGCCTACTTCAAAATTATAATTTTAAGTGATAAAATGCAAATATTTTAATATTTTATAACAGAAATATTGCTAATTATGAATAATTTCATAATAATTGATATTTGTTTGACTTAATTAAGGACTTACACATTTATTTATTTCAAAAATGAATATGAATTTGCAGCGGCATAAAACCTCTTTTTTGGTACTAAAAAAATAACTGTATTACCCGGTTAAAGTCAAAGTCAAATTCAAATTTTTTCAACTCAGTACCGTGTTAAATATTAAGTAACATTGATAGCTTAGTTATTCATATACTTGTATTTTAAACTTACCACATAGCCGTACAATCGAAGTTAACCATCAGCCACTTTGAAGGGTTGAAAGCGAAAGAGTCAGCCAGCTCAACTCCATCCAGCCAATGCCTAGAAAAAAGCAATTTTTAAAACAAAACTCTGTACTATGTGTCGCCCATCGGTTGAATCTCCGTGGGAAGGCCCCCGATAAGGTGGACCGACGATCTGGTCGTGGGAAGCCGCTAGATGCGGGCAGCGCAGGACCGAGCGTCGTCGTGGAGATCCTTGGGGGAGGCCTGTACCCAGCAGTGGGCGTCGTCGTGCGGCTGATATGATGATGATATTATGACTGTAAACGTGTAGTATGTGTACAGTGTACTACTTTTCAAATTGAGGACGTTTTGCTCCCATGCTCTTTTACGATGGACAGTTTTCAATGAAGACATTTTGTTCAGAAGACTACCAGATCCGAATTTATTGAAACTGGATGGATGGATTGATTGCGATTGGATTGCAAATTGTTATGGGATAGTGTAATCGCTTAGTAGCGACCGACGAAGCGACGCGCGAATACAAGGCTTGTGATGTCGCAAATTGTGAAGTAACCACTGTGCGTTGAGCAAGTTGAGCGTGCAATGAAGAGAGAAATCGCTCGTCGCTTCGCTGTTCGCCACTTCTCATGACTCAAGTGGTAAGAAGGCTGTTTATATCACACTGATAAAATTAGGTGGATTAGATTAATATTGACATTGGAATGCAATTGTTGTTGGGTACAAGTGTAATCGCCTAGTGGCGACCGACGGAACGACGCGCGAATACATGGCGTGTGATGTCGCGCATTGTGAAGTAACCGCTGTGCATTGAGCAAGTCGAGCGCGCAATGAAGATAGAAATCACTCGTCGCTTGGCCTTTCGCCGTTTTCCATGAAACGGTAGTAAGAGGGCTTATTTATATCATACTAATGGCTTATTCCGTTTATCCACCCTGAAACAGCCACCTGGTGGAACTCAGAAAATGCGTTTCCATCTACCCACCCCATCATACTTGATAGTATGATAGTATGATGGGGTGAATAGATGGACACGCGTTTTCCGTCATACTTGATAGTATGATGGAGTGGATAGATGGATACGCATTTTCCGAGTATCCACCTTAGGGTGTCTGTTTCAGGGTGGATAAACGGAATAAGCCATCAGTATTTATTTATTTATTATTATTATTAATTCATTAGTTACACGGGCGGCGCCCAATTACATAACTAACATAGTCAACTTACATTAAGACAAATACTAACAATACAATGAGATATATATGACAAAACAATCTACAAAATTTAGTATATTAAAAAGGACATCCACTTTCACAGAATAACAAACATTTAGTCGTAATAGTAAGCAACTATCAGCGAATAAGTCGCAGTCAGGTTGCTGACACAGGACAGACAGTATGATGTTACATCATTATCATAATGATGGCTTATTCCGTTTATTACCCTGAAACAGCCACCCTAAGGTATAACACGGAAAATGCGTGTCCATATTTCCACCCTATCATACTTGCTAGTATGATGGAGTGGATAGATATATGGACACGCGTTTTCCGTCATACTTGATAATATGATGGAGTGAATTGATGAATACGCGTTTGCCGAGTCTCCTCCACCTTAGGGTGGCTGTTTCAGGGTGGATAAATGGAATTAGCCATACTGATTTAACCAACCTATATTCAGGGCACAAAAACGCGCTGCCCGCATATGCAGCATCAACGTGCAGCCAGGCCGCGTGCCTCGCGCACACCTCGCCGACCTCGCGCAGGTTGTCGAACGCGACTGACCCGGTAGTGCCCAAAGTTGCGCACACCTGGAAGAGAGAGGAATTTTAGATCAAAAGAAGTGTGTCTTCCTAAAATACGTTGGAGTAAATGAGGCATTATTTTTTATTGCTGGTAAAAAGAGAGGAATTTCAGATAAAAGGTAGTGTATCTTCCTGAAGTACGTTGGGGTAAATGAGGCATCATTTTTATTGCTGGTAACATAATACAAGACGTCATTTTATTCTGCCCCTCCTGTCGGTCTGTGATTGTTATTGCGATGGTATTTTTTCAATTTTCGTTACGCGGGGTAAGATCGGACTAAAAGTAAAAAAAAGTGATTGCTGTACCCAAACTACTCTATGTATTTCCTTTAGTTCATTCAGAACACGGATTAAACAGGATATTTCTCTAATGAACAAAATTTCATTTTGAGAAAGTACTAAAATTAAATAACTTTATATTTCAGAAAGCTCAAGTCAATTACATTCGATAATCTTTTATAAGAAATGATGAAAAAAAATTTTTGCGACCTCCTCAACTAATCGAAATGCAGTCCGGCCTTACCCCAACGTAATCTAACATTTTAGATTGGCAAATTCATCAAACTGCCACGATTGTTTAAAGTTAGCAAAAAAAATACGTGATAAATGCCGAGACCCCCCCCCCCCCACCCTCACTTCCTATTCCCCACGTGAGATTAGGTGAAATTTGCCCCCTCCCCCCCAACTAACATTTTGGTAATAAGAATTGGTGTTAAAATAGTTATTTAAAAGTGATTTTGGCAAGCAAGAGTTATACAAAGGTTTTAGCAATTGGTGTTAGAGCACGCTCTAACCCCTTACAACCTCTTATTTGGGCCCACGTCTTTAGCGCTTTAAGTAATAGAATGGTTATAATGCTCACTCTTTTAACACTGAGAGTTACATTACAGTTATATAGTGGCGTTAATGGCAAACAATTTTTCGTATCTATAATGGTGGTATAATATAAATGTTGCTACCTTAAGCACTTTAAAGTGTGTATTGTGGTTATAATAAAAACTATAGGTGGTACACAATTTCTAAAGTTTGCTGGTATAACTTTTATAGTAATATATTAGTTCTTTTTAAGGTTCATTTTTTTCTTGGAGTTACTTTATGTATCTTGATCAGTGCTGATTCGCAACTCAGAGCTGCAGCGCGTTTTCTTCTTCTATTAGTTTTCATTATTTTAGTTCTTAAAGTGTTACTGGTGATGTGTGATGTGTGATATCGTGTAAAAATTGATGGCCAACTAAGGAAGTGTAATTAAGATTGTCAATAACTTCACCAGTCAAGTTGGATTTCTTCATCATATGGCTAACATTTATTGCGAGGGCTACTTTATTGAGAGAATAATATATGTTTTGCATCTCAATTTTGAAGGGCCTTGAAAATAAGTGATATTTGAATTAAAAATAATTTATATTTTGTCACGCGGGGCATACACATAATATACATGTATATAAAAACAGGATATTGGCTCTGTCTTTTACAGTTATTGTGTATTGTAGTAATAATATTGTGTTTTAAAATGAGAAAATTATACAAAAATGGGTTTTAAACTAGTTTTATTTCTGAATTATTTTTAGGTTATGTTTGATTTAGCATGGCGTCTATTCCTTATTACCCTAGGTTCCTATTATTACTGTTAATGAACAAAAAGTGCTAGATGGCCTGTAATTAGAACTATTGTTGCACTTGTAATACCAGAACAGGATTTTAAAGGTAATAAGAGTACAAGTTTAAGTTGTTTGGTTTTACTATGGTTCAACTTGGATGTAAAGGTAGTGGTATTTTAGGGTTTTGTTTCTGTTAACTGACTGACTGCCAATGACACTTTCGTTTTATCCACGAACTTATGGCAAAAATCACAAAATTCTGACTTCTTATAGGTATCACTGTAATCTGCATGTAATCAGATCAGAAAAGATAACATTTAGAGGTTAGAGACATTATACATCTATAAAAGTAATATTTTATATGTTTTATGATATCAAGTGAAAATAAGAGTTACAATGGTTAAATTGCATGTTAATATTGCTTAGAATAGCAAAAAAGTAAATTTGAACCCCGCTGTAACAATAAGGGCTCTAAAAGTAACTCCATAATACCAATTGCTGTCATATATAGGGGTTTCTAATTACTAAATTAAGTAGCTGTAAATAGGTTGCAATTGACACTTTTATATCAACTTAGGTGATAAAAAAAAATTCTAACTACTTTCTAGAGCTCTTGTCTGTAGAAAGAGTTATAAGAAACTATAATATTACTTTAAGTATTTTCTGATACTTGAATTTATAAAAGCAGGTGCTATGATGGTTCCGACTATACCGTTTATACCTCCTTAAGTAATATTACGTTTCCTAATTTAGTTAAGTGGTATAAAACATTTACTTAGCACTCTTTAAGAACACTTGGAAATAGTGAGACTTACTAGAAACCTTACTATTACCTTAGGTTCTTATTGTTACTTGAAGTTACAATACCTAGTGTTACTGTGGTTCAGCTTTTCTCTTTTATACCTACCTAAGTCATATTATGTCTTCTTGCTGCTGTTACTCATCTTGATGAGTTATTTAGTTATAGTCATGACCATTGAACAAACAAAAGTTTTACTGGACGCTTTTATACACCCATTAAACCAGTACAAACGTTAAGAAAGGTGGAAACTAGCGCCTAAATGTTGGTTGGCCCCTAAACGCCTAATTATATTAATTACTAATTAATGTAATTGTAATTTACGGACGCCCTTAGCAACAAAATTAAGTACTCATTAACAATGCTGGAAAAGATGAATTATCCAGAAAATTCAACTAAATTGCATTACCCAAAAAGATTAATTATCAACATTTCATAAGGTCAGCCAGCGTGCAATGGAGAGAGATATGCTGGGCGTTTCCCTGCGTGATCGAATCAGAAACGAGGAGATCCGCAGGAGAACTAAAGTAACCGACATCGCTCGAAGGATTGCTCAGCTGAAGTGGCAATGGGCAGGTCACATAGTGAGAAGAACTGATGGCCGTTGGGGCGAAAAGGTTCTTGAATGGCGACCGCGCACCGGACGACGCTCCGTGGGTAGGCCCCCGACAAGGTGGACCGACGATCTGGTGAAGGTCGCGGGAAGCCACTGGATGCGGGCAGCGCAGGACCGATCGTCGTGGAGATCCTTAGGGGAGGCCTATACCCAGCAGTGGGTGTCGTGCGGCTAATATGATGATGATGATGATGATTTCATAACTGATTTTAACAGAAAAACTGTATTGCATTTGTAAAATACTTAAATGCCAAATATAAAGTCAGTTTTGAAAAGTTCATAAAGTATGCGATTCTTCGTAAACATATTAAAATTGCAAGTGCATTAAAAAGAGTAAACGCTGAGCTGATCGATTAGGCTGCAACGCCGCCGGTGTAACAATGTTATTATCTCACCATAAAGCGATACTAGAAATGACATTGAAAAAATATAGGTGTTAAAGAATGGTCCAAAAATGGGTTTCAAACTGAACAACTTTTACTATGGGACCAACTCTGAAATCGCGAAAAAAATCAGCTGTTTCATACATTTTGATATTTTCATTATTAATTTTTGTATCAACTAGCAGATTTTTTTCGCGAATTCAGAGTTGGTCCCATAGTAAAAGTTGTTCAGATTGATGGTCCGATGAAATGGATATCCCATTTTTGGTACATTCATTTACCTCGTTGTATTTAAGTTGAAACTATTTATGAAATCCTGAATATTCTGAACGAAATAGAACAAAATAATGCCATCGCACACATTCTATTAAAAAAAAAACCAGCCAAGTGCGAGTCGGAATCGCGCACAAGGGTTCCGTACCAAAAAACGGCAAAGAAAATCACGTTTGTTGTGTGGGAGCCCCCCTTAAATATTAATTTTATTCTGTTTTTAGTATTTGTTGTTATAGCGGTAACAAAAATACATCATCTGAGAAAATTTCAACTGTTTAGCTATCACGATTCATGAGATACAAGCTGGTGACAGACAGACAGACAGACAGCGGAGTCTTAGTAATATGGTCCCATTTTTACCCTTTGGGTACGGAACCCTAAAAAGAATCACGATAGTCGGACGATGTTCGTTGATCGATTTACTTGATTTCGATGTCATGGAATGGGACAAACATTTTACGTTTATCGCGATGCTTTTTTCTAATAGGCCCTCAAATTACAAACAGTCGTCGAAATTATCGATTTTTTTCGAAGAAATGCAGGATCAGCGAAAAGTTCAATCATAAAGATAACCTCATTCCCTGAACACATACCTAGTGTTGTAAAAAAACAGTTTTTTTTCTAACGTGAAAAAAAACGTGAAAAAAACATGAAAAAAACGTGGTTTTTTTCTGGAGCATGTTTTTTTTTTCAAGAGTACGGAAATTAAAATTATTAAGGAAGTTTCCGTTAAAGATTAATACTTATGAGTTCATATTAAAGGTTTTTGAATCTACATTACTTCTTCGGTTGAATAGTACTAAGTTTTCAACAGTTGGCAGCATTTAAAGACGCGCACGGTAAAATCTTCATTCGGTTTATTTTCTTTTTTTAAGTACCTATGAACTTAGTTAGAACGAAGAACAGTGTCTCCAGTTTGGGGGGTTTCCCCATTGTGTGGTAAATTTTAATTATTGGGGATAAAAGAAAATCTGTTTTTCATACAAAACGTAACATTTTAGGGAACAAAAAATTGCATTAGGGGATTTTTTTTAATCTTCTCTTCATACAAATGTACCATTTTGGGGCAAAATAAAATGAGATCTGCGAAAAAATTGAAATTCATATCTGGAGACATTGACGAAGAATAAAAATCTTAAATAATCATTGATTTGATTAAATAAAACATTTATTTTCCAAGAATTGTGTTCTTGAAAAAAAAACAACTTTAGAAAAAAAAACAACTGTGCTGTTTTTTTTATGTTTTTTTGTCAACATTGTAAAAAAACAATTTGTTTTTTTTTCATGATGCATCACTACACATACCCTTAGCATGAACATTACTTATACGTTTTGTACACACACAATTACAAACAGAAAAGAAATGGACAGAAGAAATGTACAAGGGTACAGAGTATTTCACGCGTTTATTTTTCTATAGATGCTGGTGCCTAAGGGTACAAAAAGCTAGCTATATCTTTTTGCTAAATAACTATTTGGCAAAATATATCTTGCCTCAACACCTAGTAATTGATCCATAGTACTATATGTAGTTGAGAATGGCTGTAAAAACTGAATATTGTCACTTCTAGTAAGGCAATCGATGTTTATTCTCACCTTACCTGAAAATACGCATACGCTTCGTAATCTCATAAACTCCGTCCCTGAACTGCTTCGATATTTATCGACCTAAATGTTGTCTAGAATATTTTTAATTTCGACGTAACTAGAAATTATTCTTTAATAACTATACCTACCTACTATGTATAAGCCTTCTCCTTCTTGACCTAATAGTGTTTTTTTTTTTTTAAATCGTGATTACTGGGACTTACAAGGAAATGCCACTCAAACTCAAAAAAGTTAATCAAAATTATTCATTCATTCATTCAAAATTTACCTCATTCAATTATGCTTACATAATACGCATTTTCGAATAGTAATTTTTAGGGTTCCGTACCCAAAGGGTAAAAACGGGACCCTATTACTAAGACTCCGCTGTCCGTCTGTCTGTCTGTCACCAGGTTGTATCTCATGAACCGTGATAGCTAGACAGTTGAAATTTTCACAGATGATGTATTTCTGCTGCCACTATAACAACAACAGTCTGGAACGGGTGGTAGGAAAATATAGACGATTCAAAAGTACTTAATAATTAAGTTTATTTGAATAAAGCTTATTTGACTTTGACTTTGACTTTGAATACTAAAAACAGAATAAAATAAATATTTAAGGGGGGCTCATATACAACAAATCTGATTTTTTGCCGTTTTTTGGTACGGAACCCTTCGTGCGCGAGTACGACTCGCACTTAGCCGGTTTTTTTACCTATTCAAGACGTCTTTTAGCTGTCTAGAAGGGCGCAAGCATTATAGGTAAATGTAAAAGTTTGTATGTTTGAATGTTTGTTACTCAATCTTTTATAAGATAATATTTAAGATTTGTCATCAATTTGACCGCCGTCCAGCCAGTCGTCTCATGACCACGGCCCCTGGAAAGGTGTCAAAACGTCGGGAAACCCAAAAACCCAACAAATCAAAACTAAATAATTCTAAAATAACATCGGAATTAACCAATATACGCGCTGTAATCCGTAAAAAGTGTTATATTTCTAATGAACTGTACGCGCGGAAGTCTTTTACAATAAATAACATAGTTCTAATATTTGTCATCTACTTTAAAATCTTCCATTCAAAATGTGCTTACATTGTTTTTATAAACGGATATCGTTGTAGCAACTTAAGTTGGTGACAAGAAAATCCCTTTGTTTGGAGCTAAATCTCACAAATTGGTCCCATTGGAAGTCTAGAGTCGGTTTTAAAACAGGACAATAATAACGTTGATTTTAATGAGTGGCTTTTGAAATATTGCTTAGAACATTGGAGAGTATTTTTCAAAATGTTTTCTCGCGAGAAATCTTTGTAAGTGCAGTTTCTTATTTATTACTGTTGGTTTTAATTGTTGTTTTAATTATGCTATTAAGGCTGTGTATTTGCATTTCAAAGAAATAAGCGTTTTGCAAAGAAGTTATCTAAAAAAGAAATCATTACTATTGATGTAAAATTCTTAAATTAGTGCCGTGTGGAATTTCCAGAGGTATTTTTCACAAAAATTTTAGCTGTAACAAATAAGAATACGACTCATATATTTTTTTAAGTTATTGTTTGTATTGTCAAGGAATGCACTATAGAAAAAAAAATGTTATTAAACACAGAGAAAATTAAATATTAAAAAATGCTCAAATCGGTTCACTTTGACATGTTTTTTTTACAGGTATATAAAGATTCTAAAGTATTTTTATATTTTTTTTAGGCATAAAGGTATTTGTCTAATGTATTGCGTGTTTTGTATATCCATATAGGTACATATACACGCTGAAATTTTAATCATTTGGTTCCCGCCGTGGGGTGGTTCCACTCATGATTACAAGCAACTTTTACTATGGGGGCAACTCTCCTACTCGCAAAAAAAAAACTGTTTCATACAAAAGTGCAGTATCTACTCGACCTTAATGTATGGAACAGCTGATTTTTTTTTGCGAGTAGGACAGTTGGCTCCATAGTAAAAGTTGCTTGTAATCATGAGTGGAACCACCCCACGGCGGGAACCAAATGATTAAAATTTCAGCGTGTATATTTATTAATTTAATAGGAATTTTAAAAGTTCGCCCTCATCACTGCTCGCGCAGTCTGTGGTTTTGATCACTTATCTTGAAAATTCAAAAATGGAACATGATCCCACAGACCATACAACAAGTACTTTTTGTTTAAGGTCTGTGCATGATCCGAATATACAGCCTTAATCACGGAAATCAGTTGTGACTAATTAAATACAAAAAAAAGGTAACCCTTTTCTAATATTCATGTAACCTTGTAACGCAACGCAAGCATGTAAACTTTGTATTTGTGATTCAACAGTTAAGTTTTTGAGTACGTGATTATCCGCTAAACAAACATTTAATACACGGGCTGATTTTTTAATCCTCAGATAACAGATATCTGTCAGTTTAACTATAATCCGAAAGTCATTAAAAAAAATTGACAAACAAACATATTATGACAATCATTTTCATGAAAAATCAGCCCTAATTGAATAGGTACTTAATTGATTTAGATTTCAAGATTAATTTAATATTTTAAAATAAGTTTATTGTGTGGTCTCAGCAACCACTGCGCGGTCGCAACGACGAGCTGGGAGGCCGAAAGCGAGACGGCGCGCAGTGGTTGCTGAGACGCAATACGCTGTCGTGGTACTGATGTGGAAGGCGCTTGCGTTCAAACAAATATAGCAACTAGAAAAGGCGTGTTTTTATTTTTCTTCAACTTACCCAGAAGGGTACCAGTCCTTTAGCCTTGTCACTCAAAATGGCCTCTTCCAGCTTAGATCCTCGCATGCTCTGGTTCTCATCAGACTCGATATACCGCATTCTCACTAGACCTAACAATACCAACATTATTAATAAACAAGAAAACAATTTATTACACAACAGCGCACCTGATGACACTCCGCGGGTAGGCTCCCTACAAGGAGGATAAACAATCTCGTGAATGTTGCGGGAACCCACTGGATTCAGCGCAAGACCGCTGTAGTAGAGATCCTTGGGGGAGGTTTTTGCCCAATATTGTCAGTCGCAATTACAAGCCATGTCGCTTGGCTTTATTTTTAAACAATAGCGCAAGGAAACAGCAAGCACACGCCTTGAGTGACTTTGAGCCTTCTTAGGAGACTTTTAGTTAAAGATCACGTTTCACGCCAATTATTGTCATAAGACCTTTTTGCAGGACCGGTGGAGTAAAGATTCTTAGGGATGTTTATGCCCAATATTGTCAGCTGCAGTTTCGATCCATGTCGTTAAGCTTTATTTTTAAACGGTAACACAAGGAAATACCAAGTGCATCCGTTGACCTTGAGCCTTCTTAGGAGACTTTTAGTAAAAGACCAAGCTTTCACGCCAATTCTTGTCATTAGAACTTACCAATCAATCCAGCCTTCTCAACGGAAGAATGTGCCTGGTCGGAGCAGTAGCAGATCAGATGCCCCAGCAACTCCGATGACTGAAGATCAGGGTTTAGCTCCGCTAACTCCATCAGTGCCCTGGTTCGAGCTGCTAGTAGACTCACTAAGGTCGCTTCGCTGGCTGTTGTCTATAGGATAAGATGGTTCTATCTTTAACTGCTTTATCGTGATTCTATCACCAGTGTGCAAAACTAGATGCTTGTCTACCAAGAGTAAATATTAATTTCCCACTGGGCCCAGTTGTGGCAGTTTTTTAAGACGGTGAATTGCAAGTCAAAGTCTTAACTAAACACTTTATAGAGAAACATAAATCAGAAGGTGGTACCATGGGCAACAGCAACGCTTAACTACTCCAAGGTTAAAATCGTTTGAACGCCGCCGCGCCGTCACAATATGTTTTTAACCGAGTTCAAAAAAAGGAGGAGGTTCTCAGTTCGTCGGAATCTTTTTTTAGGGTTCCGTAGCCTAAATGGCAAAAAACGGAACCCTTATAGATTCGTCATGTCTGTCTGTCTGTCTGTCTGTCTGTCCGTATGTCACAGCCACTTTATTCCGAAAGTATTAAGACTACACAGTTGAAACTTGGTAGGTTGATGTATTCTGTTAACCGCTTAACTAATTTAATACAAAAATAAGAAAAATAAAAGATTAAGGGGGGGCTCCCCATACATGGAACTGAAACTGAAAAAATTTTTTTTCTTCAAACCAACACGTGTTGGGTGTCCATAGATAGGTCTTTAAAAATGACATTAAGGTTTCTAAGACAACTTTTTCTCAAAGTCAACCGTTTGAAAGATATTCACCGCCAAAGTGGTAAAATGTGTGTCCCCCCCCCCTTTAACTTTTGAAATAAGATAGTGAAAAATCTAAAAAAAATATATGCTATAGATCTTAATAAACACTTTCAATCAAAATTAGTTTGAACGAGATATATTAATTAGTTTTTGAGATATAGCACATTTTCCAAAACCGCAAATATAACTTTGTCATTCATACCAACACTGTGAAAAACAAAGTTATTTTTACAGACGAAAAATTATAGGTGGTATTAAATATGGTATGGTATAAGGTAACTACGGAACCCTATGGCGCGTGGCCGGACACGCACTTGGCCGGTTTTTTTTTATAGTTCGTGCAGGGACGAATTTTGTTGCTAACTGGTTAAGCGACGCTGTTGCCCTTAGTAACTAAAAAAAACTATTTCGTTTACTTTTTGAGTCATCAGTGCTTATGCTGCCCTTTGTTGCCGCAACATGAGATTCCTTTGTTTAATTACGGGTTATAACAGTCGTCAGAGCGAGCACGTAGTGCGAGCGAAGCGTCTCTGCTTCAGCTTGGGCAAAAATTCTTTCGTATGTCCGGCTGTCTGTTCCAGCCTACAGGTCGCATTTCTCAACCGATTCTTGTGGAATTTTGTGAGCAGGTTCGAAAATTATATAGAATTTTTTTGTCGAGCCAATTTTTCGAAATTTTTCAAAATGACGGAGATATGTTAAAAAAACAGATTTCAGTACAGCTTTCCGGCTGTTTGATCTCCTTTACAGGTCGCATTTCTCAACCAATTCTGGTGAAATTTTGTGAGTAGGTTCGATAATTATATATAAATGTTTAGTCAAGCCAATTTTTCCAAATTTATAAAAAAATATTCACCCATTCAAAATAATTAGAAGCACCATCTAGCTGCAAATACTCACGTACCAACTGTATGTTTTGAAAACTTCATGGCGACATTTTATTTTATTTTATCGCGAGGTCTACAGCTCACGGAGCCACTAGTACAATACCTGTATGACACCGCCACCTGGACTGTCATTCTTCTCATTTAGGAAGCAATCTGGTAGACCGAGCAGCTTGCCAAGCCAGTTCATAGCTATGGTCTCCAGCTCAGTACCGGCTGGCGAGGATGCCTTTGAGTACAGAAAAAATAAATGATAAATATTAATAAGTATGGGTACCGTGGTTTGGGCTCCAACCATGGGCTTTTCTCACCAATTGATCGATCAGATCCCCCGACCCAAAAAAAGGGGTATTACTGTATGTTTTTATGTGTTTTAGGCTTAGAATAATAACACCTAGAACGATAATTCCCTACAAAGTGCACTGTCAAAAGTGAGGCAACTAAAACAGCCATAATGGCGTCGTTTTTAGATTTTTATCGTCTATTATTACATAATCATACCTAATAAGTACAAAACAGTTTCAATTTCCCTAACTTTAAGAAATAAGTTGCTATATTATTGGATTTTAGTTGCGATTAGATAACGTATGAATGAAGGATATTAATCTTAAAACTGAGCCATTTTGGTTATGTATTATAATTAGTTGCCTCACTTAGGACACGGCTATTAAGTGTTATTATTCTAATGTTTTAGGCTTACAAAAATAGTGAAAAAATTAATGTAACTATTTTTTTAAAAGGTACCTAAAACGATTGTTTGCTATTTAAATTAAGAACCAAAATTACTTAACAATCACTTTGGGCAAGGGTAAAATTTTCCATAAATTCAATACTTCTCACAAAATGTTGATTCATTTTAAAACACCATGGTTATCATGGTTAAACCGACAATCTGGTGAAGGTCGTGGGAAGCCGCAGGACTGTTCGTTGTTGAGATTATTAGATAAGGCATAGTGTCCAGCAGTAAGATAAACCACCTCTTAGGTCTAGTAGTTCGCCCACCCGTGTAAGACGCAGGGGTTCCGAGTTCGATTTCCAGGAGGGGGGTATATTTGTACTCAGTTTAGTTGGTGATTGGCTAACTTTAAGTCCGCCTGGCTAGTTACCGCCATCTTACCTAAATCTGACACCATAACAACAATTTAAAAATTGTTGTGTCCCGGCAGTTAGAGGTAAGATAGCCAATTCCTCAGTGGTGAGGATTTCAGGTATAATGCGCCTAAACTTTTGGCCTTATCGTCACTTAACACCGGGTGAGGTGAAAGCCAAGCACAACCCAGTTGTGGATAAAAAAATACTAATCTCTATATTAAGATAAATATTTAAATAGAAAAAATACTAGAAAAATAGCATTGTGAATGCCTAAAATCTAAAAATTCAAAAACACTATCTTATCTACTTACCCAAGTAAAACACAACACATTGACAGCACTGGACAGCATCTCCCCCATGATTGAAGGGTATGACGTCAACGCTGGAAAGTACGCGTGCATGTGTGGGCTCTGCCAGTGGACCAACTGTGGGCAAAGTTTGGAAATTATAGGGACGGTTTTAACCAACGACGAAAGACCAGACCAGACCAGATACATATTTACAGAAAAAAAATATTTGGATAAAAGTATCCATTTGTGTTTTGAGAAGAGAAAACGGGCCCCTTCTAGTTGACAGAGCGAGCGCGAAGCGCGAGATAAGCGTCTATCTTGGATGAATTAATTCATCCAAGGCGTCTATGCTTCAGCTTGGGCAAAAATTCTTTCGTATGTCCTTCTGATGGCGGCTGTCCGTTTGTTCTCCTCTACAGATCGCATTTCTCAACAGATTCTCGTGAAAACTTGTGAGCAAGTTTGAAAATTATATAGATTTTTTTTGCCGATCCAGTTTTTTCTCAATTTTTCAAAATGGCGGAAATATGTAAAAGAAAACATATCTCAGTCCGGCTTTCCGGCGCTGTTTGTTTTCCTCTACAGGTGCCCGACAGGGTCCATGATGATCTACTATATTTCCATTATATTATTATATACATCGTCTGTAAATTATGGTCAAAGCAATAAACATATGAGTATGTATGAGTATGAGCATTTCTCAACCGATTGTCGTGAAATTTTGTGAACAGGTTTGATAATTATATAAAATGTTTCAATCGGGCCAGTTTTTCGAAATTTTTCGAAATGGCGAAGATATTATAAAAAGAGGTATATTTAAACAGTTTCGAAAAATGATCAAAAATATAACAAAACTTTTTTGTTAGCGGTGCAAAGTAAATTTATTTTTTTAATTTTTTGAAGATTCGAAAATCCATCAATCAAAACATTTCTGGAGAATATTCGAAATTTGAAAATAAATAAGGCTGTGACTTTGTGACAGAACCTAGGACTGCGTATATTATTTGCACAGTATAGATCTTAATAGTTGAAAAACTAATATCTATTCTGTGTTATTTGTTTTTAATAAACATACAATTTGAGCTACTTTTTAACGCGAGGTCTACAGCTCACGGAGCCACTAGTAAACTAATATAAATGAATCTACCCATGGTCATATGTATCTCAACTTACCCCAGGCATAATATGCTGGTCAACATCCTTGAAAATGTCGTCCCACTTCTCCGGGGCAATGGGCGCTTCTTTAGGCAACAGCTTGTGAAGGTACCCCGGTTGTACCCCGGGGTACACGCGACGATCACGAATGTTCTCCAGGTAATCGGCTATGTAATCCACCATCTCCTTGGCTGGGGGTAAAAATATAAGAGTTGAAAATAATTGCCACTGGGACACTTTCTGTTCAGATATTTCGGCTGGGGGCTTTCGGTATGACCCACTATGGCCCCCCTCCTTATCTACCTGGACAGCCATATAATCCACTACGCAGGCCTTATGTGGACTGCAAATGCAGCTAGGTCCAACGGCTTTACGTGCCTTCCGAAGCACAAAAGAGCTCAAGAAAAAAAACTTTTGGTTACCTTTGAGAAACTGACAATTGTAGAATGCGCTAATCAAATCAAGCTCCAAAGAAGGAAAAAATCTTTGATATAAATATATCACGTAGTCAGAGTAGAATAGTATACCAACCCTTTACTCTTGAAAGAGTCGTAAATGGCGACTAATGACTATTACAACACCGAGTTATCAACATTGCGAATTTTAATTCTGTCCTAAAACTCTGTTTCGCAACAATGATTTAAAAAAGCCCCGACACAAAAAAGCTAACTCTTAAAAAGTTAAATTAAAAATAATATCATCAAGTCATCTAGATCTATGAAAAAATAGACGTCGGGGGACCGTCGGTCGCTAGACATGTGACAAGCTTAGATGTAAATCCATTAACTTAGCGGTGCCCCGATGTCTATTTTTACCCGACTGCCCAAAGCAAAAAGAGTGTATATGTGTTCAGGGTTCATGTATGTTTGTGGGTATGTGAGTTTATTTATTCCACCATAACTTCCTAATACCTGAACTGATTTGGATAAATGGGGTATCGTTAAAATCCTTACAGCATTCCAAGTGACACTGGCTATATTTTTTTTTTAAAAAGTCAATATGGCATCTGTAGGATGCCATTTTCAAATGTGAAATTTTTTTCTTTAATTATTACAATATGGGCATCAAATGAAAGACCACAATGAGCACTTTTCAAAACTATATAATTTGTCACAAAAAGGTGTGAAATAAAATAAAGAAACTTAAAAAAATATTAAAAACACGACTGCCCTGCCAAAAACGAACTAAAAAGATAAATATCTAGTTGTCATTGCAGTCGGGGGACCTCTTTAATTGAAAATTGTTCCACAAAATGGTCCCCCGACTGCAATGACACCTAGTTATTTATCTTTTTAGTTCGTTTTTGGCAGCGCAGTCGTGTTTTTAATATTTTTAAATTTATTTATTTTTTCATAGATCTAGATAACTTGATGATATTATTATTAACTTTTTAAGAGTTAGATTTTTTGTGTCTCTTTAGGCTGCATTGTTAACACACAAGTTCAACATTGTTAATTGAGCAGTGGAAACGCTCGGTAGAATAACACCGATCTCCGTGGACAAGAAAACGGGCTGCAGCATTATTTTTTTGTTTGGTGGTAGAGCTTATTTCAAGTCCGCCTGGCTAGCTACCACCATCTTACCTAAATCTGACGTTGTTGTGTTCCGGCAGTTAGAGGTAAGATCCAGTTCCTTAATGGATTCCGGGTGTAGTGCGCTTCCACCTTCGGCCTTATCGTCACTTAATATCAGGTGAGATGAAGGCCAAGCACTATACCATTGTGATAAAAAAAATCGGATGAAAACGATCCAACACTGAGTTCTCGGCATATTTCCGCTATCCTCCCACCTTTGTCCACCACTGGGGGATGTCGGAAAAAAAGATTTCTTTTCTATAAGTACATTTCTTCCCGATGCGATGTCCCCCTGTGGTGGACAGCGAGAATAGACCGTCCATACTTTACTTTTCGATATCCATCAGTGGGGACAAACTGTGGGGGACAACAATAAGGCCGTGCTCTCTAACCCGCCTGCCGAGCGAAGAGATTATGGCAATATCCTCCAAGGGGCTGATTACGTACCTCTGTTGCTAACAATTCTCGATTGAAATCGATTGAAACAGCAGTTACATTGCTGCTTTAATTAAGATAGTTGTCACATTGGTTCTTACTAAAGCAGCAATGTAACTGCGATTCCTGTCAGAGTTGATTGCAACAAAATTACGTAATCAGGGGGCAGGGCTACCTATACGCCCACAGTGGATTAAATTGAACCTTTCGTTATAATAAATTAATAACTATCTTTTATACCTATGTAAATAAGTATCAAATTATTCAAAATGTATTAATTTCTGTCACCCTACTTAGAAGCTTTGCATAATTTGGGATTAATTTTTATGTGCGTTTTTCGGGATTTTAATTTTACTTAATTTTCAGATAAATAAAATTGCTGAATGAATACTTTTGTTCCTGCAAACACTTTAATATCAGACTGAGTCAAAATATTAGGGTTTAAAGTATGAAATGGCCGTTTTATATATGGAGATTTTTAAAGGATTCGCATTTTTCATATTAACATTTTCTTGATTTATTTAACAACCATGAACGCTAATGTTTAATAAGATTTATGCACAAATGTTTGAAAACTTAGCTAACTAATGCCGCATGTGTTGAGTGAAAAAAATAAAAGTTACAACAAATTAAGTGGTCATTTCTGCTAACGAAAAAAGGGGTCACTTTTTGCTTAGTAGACATTTTGCTCTTTAGACATGTACATTAGGCATTTTGCTTCGTAGACATTTTGATTTTTAGGCAGCGTGATCAGGAAGGCTTTTTTTAACGTTTAGGAAATAAAATCTGAAATATTTTTATAGCTGATAGTGGGTTGTTATGATCATAATTCGAAATAATAACAAGTAACCAAAGCATCTTTAACATCATCAAAGATATAAGTGCCATGTTAGAAAAATGGGCTATTTCATACTTTACCCCTATTACATATTATTATTTACAATTCACTCTACTGCTCTCTACTCTACAAGGAACTCGTTTCATAAGTAGTGGTTTGTTAAAAAAAGGAAATCCAATTTAGTTCTTTGTGACAAACATTCGATGTAGGAACGCATCGGACACAACACAATGGCTCTTAAGTTTTAAAACCACAAAGAAGATTGCAGTAACCAACGGGTCAGAAAGGGCCGCTGCACACTGGGTCACTATGCAACAACTACAGGCAGATTTTTTTAACAGTTGTCAAATTTTGTGGTGTTGCTTAGACCGTCAAACTGAACAACTTTTTCTATGTCCATCAGCCATTTTAATGTCCCCACTGCTGGGGCACAGGCCTTCCATATGGGTGGATAAGGAGGACGCGGGCCCAATGCGGATTGGTGGGTTTTAACGACTGCAAATGCAGCCGGAACCAACGGCTTAATGTGCCTTCCGAAGCACGGAAGAGCTCAAGATAATAAACTTTTGGTCACCCATCCCATGACCGACCCTTGCGAAAGTTGCTTAACCTCCGCAATCGCTGGGCCAGGCGCTAAACCACTGCGCCACCGAGCTCCTATTTTGTCTATGGGACTAACTTAATTAGAGCAAAAAAATAATCAGCTGTTCCATACATTTTGGTCGAGTAGATATTTGCATTTTCTATGGAATAGCTGATTATATTTTTGCTCTGATTAAGGCTCAGTTATGCAAAATCATTTTTCTCTGTCTTTTTCTTTACGTGTAAGGAGTATGGAAAATTACCTCATTTCGCCACTTTTTCGATGTTTTTCGTTGTTTTATCATCATTATGTTTAGCACAATTATCTTTCTTGAAAAAAAATATTGGAACAACTGCACTGTACGTTAAAGTGTATTTTGATGTAGAATTTAATCCGTTTACGCTATTATTTACGCCAAAAATATGGCCCGCGACAAGCGCTTTTGATGATATTCTGATTTTATTTTACAATCATCTGTGTGGTTTATATGCAAATTAATACTTGTAGCAACTAGATAATCTCATTAGCTTGTCGTATTTTTTTGTTGTGGCTACAACTTTACATTTTCTAAATAAAAATATGGCCCGCGCAAACCATGTTATCCTTTTATGGACTCTTAAGTTGGTCCCATTAACAAAGTTGTTCAGTTTGATGGTCTAAGCCACACCACATAATTTGTTGACTGTGTTCGATTTCACTCTGCAGTTGATAGGTCGAGTCTCTACCTTTTTTGTGCCGAGAAAAAACGCTCTTTACGCATCCACGCATGTAGGGGCCGCATTATCCCTGTCAAAGATTTCCTAGGGATTTTCCGAATGTTCTCTCGGACGAAGTCACGGGCGGAAGCTAGTGTATGAATACTCTCCTCCACAACTTGCGGCCACAAGAGGCGGCGTTGCTATGGCCGCCACTAGTGGCTTTGCTGTGGCAGCCACTATAGTCTGTTCACGGAAACGATTTAATACACAATTTATTAACTGTGATTGGTCAGTGATAAACGCTAAGGCGGTGTACACATTACGAGTACTCTGTAGTCTACTCATACTCCCCGTACTATGTAAACGTGCTCTTACTTATAACTGTATGGTCAGCTCGTAACCTGGCTTGTGTATTGAATGTTGAAGCCCAAGGTGGCGCAGGTGTGCTAATGACCCGTTTATTGTTCTTTTCTCATAAATGAGCATTATCTTAAGAGAATAGGTACTTTTTAGGGTTCCGTAGCCTAAATAGCAAAAAACGGAACCCTTATAGATTCGTCATGTCTGTCTGTCTGTCTGTCTGTCTGTCTGTCTGTCTGTCTGTCTGTCCGTATGTCACAGCCACTTTATTCCGAAAGTATTAAGACTACACAGTTGAAACTTGGTAGGTAGATGTATTCTGTTAACCGCTTAACGAATTTAATACAAAAATAAGAAAAATAAAAGATTAAGGGGGGGCTCCCCATACATGGAACTGAAACTGAAAAATTTTTTTTTCTTCAAACCAACACGTGGTGGGTGTCTATAGATAGTCTATAGTCTTTAAAAATGACATTGAGGTTTCTAAGACAACTTTTTCTCAAAGTCAACCGTTTGAAAGATATTCACCGCCAAAGTGGTAAAATGTGTGTCCCCCCCCCCCCCCTTTAACTTTTGAAATAAGAGAGTGAAAAATCTAAAAAAAATAAATGCTGTAGATCTTAATAAACACTTTCAACCAAAATTAGTTTGAACGAGATATAGTAATTAGTTTTTGAGATATGGCACATTTTCCAAAACCGCAAATATAACTTTGTCATTCATACCAACACTGTAAAAAACAAAGTTATTTTTACAGACGAAAAATGATAGGTGGTATTAAATATGGTATGGTATAAGGTAACTACGGAACCCTATGGCGCGTGGCCCGACACGCACTTGGCCGGTTTTTTTTTTCAATTTTTTCTACAGTAAACTAGCCTAGGTGTACTAGTTCCATTGTTATTCCCTGCAATAAATGGCGCTCAAATAGGACAGTTGAAGCGCGGGTATAAGTTAAGCGAAATTTTAAGAAGCGCAGTGTGAGCGCGCATTTACTTGTCTAATGTCCATACATTAACCATTTAACGCCCACTGACCCTGAAAAAGTTATTTTTGTCTTTGTCATTTGTATGAAAATATGTGAAAGAGAAATTGCTATACTAACTCGTTTCCGTGAACAGACTATTGCTAAAGGCTCAGTGTGCGGTAGCACTTAGTCAAACTCTTATGGTATGAAACATGGAATGGCTATTTTTTTCTGATCTTGTACGTGGTTTCAATTTCTAATTTCAATAAAATAATATAAACAAAAACAAATAAAATTCATAGTTACTAATGTACACTTTCCAAAAATTTATGTTGTTTTACGCCCTAAAGCTAGGGTTTTCTAAGAAAGCGGTGCCGTCACATAGCAAAACGTAAAAAGACTATTTGCCTTTACGGTGTCCAACACCGCTCTCTAGGAAACCGCGCCGTATTGTTTACATAGACAACGTTCTACGCCGCTAAATTACGGCCGTAATAATTATGACGGCAGTGCACCATCATCCTAGGAAACCCTATCTTTAGTGTACACGCAGTTGAATGCAAAAATTTGTCAGTTGTATGCCAGCGTTTCGAATTTATGCTATATATCACTCTACTATTAGCGAGATGACATAGTTGCGTCCTTTTTTACACGATTGCCCAAAAAAGGAGTGTATATGTGTTCAGGGTTCATGTATATTTGTAGGTATGTGAGTTTCTTTATTCTAACATAAATTCTAAATGCCTTTACTGATTCGGACGTATGGGGTGTTACACCATCCTGAGTGACACTGGCTATTTTTTTTTTTTAAATTCTATAAGGCTAGGCTACTTAACGACGCCACTTTCAAATGTAAATAAAAAAATATTTTATTATTACAACACGGGCATCAAATAAAAGGCCTTGATGAGCACATATCAAAACTATATCGGGTCATTTTGAACTTACCATCCAAATTTTAAGGATGTGTCCAGCCCATGAAACTAAACAACTTTCTCTAAGAAACATGTGTCAAATTTCACCAGAAAATTTTGGTCATCCCATACTAAATTGATCACGTGATCTCTTTGATTTGTATGGAAAGTCGATTTTTATTTTACATATTTGACCATGTGTTCCTTAGAGAAAGTTGTTCAGTTTCATAGACTGAACACACCCTCAAAATTTGGATGGTAAGTTCAAAATGACCCTGTATAATTTGTCACTAAAATGTGTGAAATAAAAATAAATTAATTAAAAAATATTTAAAGCACGACTGCCCTGCCAAAACGAACTAAAAAGTTAAATAACAAGTGTCACTGCAGTCGGGGGACCTATTTGATTAAAAATTGTTCTACAAAACGTTCCCCCGACTGCAGTGACACTTGTTATTTAACTTTTTAGTTCGTTTTTGGCAGGTCAGTCGTATTTTTAATATTTTATTTATTTATTTGGTACAGTTTCGCGAGTATCTGCGAAATGGTTGTTACACTCCCTTCGTAGACACTGGCGCTCACGCTTCGCAGATGTTTCGCTACCGAAAGCGATTCACTGCCGCATCCGAATCCGTCGGTGTACGATACCATGACTACATTTATACATACAGAAGTATACCAATATATCCGACACGCTTTAAGTGACAAAACGGCACAATACATTACTACCCGGGCAATACCGACGCGAGAACCCAATAAAAAGGATTTGTCAAATGTTTCAATAACGAAAAATCCGTGTGATCCTGTAAGAATGCTGTGATTTTATTGCTCAATATACGACAGTGTAGCGTAAATACAAGTTTAGTATTAGTATTGGCTAAGGAGGTCAGTCTATTTTTAAATAAAACTCGCGACTTTTGACTTTGGTCGTTTGTTTTCATATTACGGGGTGAGTTTTAAAAACTTTAGCCTGGCCGCACACATACGTTTTCCGCTTACGGATTCCGTATTTGTTTTCTGCATTTGGAGACCCGAATACGGCGTGTGCGGCAGTCAATAGTTTATACTGATATAAACTAGGTACATTGTCGCACACGTTCGTTTTTTTCCGTACGGAAAACATTCCGTTCGTACTTTTCGAATGCCAGCACGGCAATGCCAGCGCGTTTGGAGAAAAAACCTAATGACGTCATGCGGAACGTAGCACTTGCATACATTTTGTTTGAACCGCCGCACACGTTAGGTAGTTATCATTTTGTTCTATAGAACTGACGTCACCAGGACAAAAAAAGAAAAAATATTTCTAATTGTTCTAAAGAACATTTAGTATCTAGTTTTCTCAAATTGTTCTATACAAGGTCATTTTGTATTCACCATCCACATTTCGAGGATGTGTTCAGTCCATGAAACTGAACAACTTTATCTAAGGAACACATGGCCAAGTATGTAAAAAAACCGGCCAAGTGCGAGTCGGACTCGCGCACGAAGGGTTCCGTACCAAAAAACGGCAAAAAAACACGTTTGTTGTATAGGAGCCCCCCTTAATTATTTATTTTATTCTGTTTTTTAATTTTTTTTTATAGCGGCAACAGAAATACATCATCTGTGAAAATTTCAACTGTCTACCTGTTGTCGTTATTAATATCTAGCAAAAAACGGCAAAAAAATCATGTTTGTTGTATGGGAGCCCCCCTCAAATATTTATTTTATTCTGTTTTTAGGGTTCCGTACCCAAAGGGTAAAAACGGGACCCTATTACTAAGACTCCGCTGTTCGTCTGTCTGTCTGTCTGTCTGTCACCAGGCTATATCTAATGAACCGTGATAGCTAGACAGCTGAAATTTTCAAAGATGATGTATTTCTATTGCCGCTATAACAACAAATACTAAAAACAGAATAAAATTAATATTTGAGGAGGCTCCCGTACAACAAAAATGATTTTTTTGCTGTTTTTTGCTCGATATTAATAACGACAACAGGTAGACAGTTAAAAATTTCACAGATGATGTATTTCTGTTGCCGCTATAACAACAAATACTAAAAACAGAATAAAATAAATATTTAAGGGGGCTCCCATACAACAAACGTAATTTTTTTGCCGTTTTATGGTACGGAAGCCTTCGTGCGCGAGTCTGACTCGCACTTGGCCGGTTTTTAGTATTTGTTGTTATGGCGGCAACAGAAATACATAATCTGTGAAAATTTCAACTGTCTAGCTATCACGGTTCATGAGATACAGCTTGGTGACGGAACCCTAAAAAATCGACTATCCATATAAATCAAAGAGATCACGTGATCAATTTAGTATGGGATGACCAAAATTTTGAAGCGAAATTCGACACATATTTCTTAGAGAAAGTTGTTTAGTTTCATGGAGTGGACACATTCTTGAAATTTGGATGTAAGTTCAGAATGACCCGATATAACAAGATAAAAGTACTCCTTGATGATTATCAAAGCAATTCGTCCAAGTCAAATGGCTACTTGACGTTCATAAATTGTCAAATATTCGAAACAAACATTACATGGAACTGTTTTCGAAAAAACTATTCCCAATTTATACCAATGAGTAAATCAGGGTGGAAACGCAAATATGCTGTTCTATGGAAAAAAAATTAGGACAGAATAGTCTTATTTTGTCCCGGTGACGTCAGTTCTATAGAACAAATGGGAACTACCCCACACATTCGGAATGCACCGGAATCAGTGTACTTATAACAGGACAAATTCAAAAATAAAATAATCGGCATTTCTGTTAAAAGCACTTGAAAAAGATAATTTTAACAAATATTGTTTTAGCTTTGTTTCTATTTATAACATTGCGAAATTGCGAAATTAATGTAATTACATTAATATTTGTTTTAACTTACTTATAATCATATTACTAACTTTATAGGAAAACTTTGACTTATCAATATTCCAGCCACATACGAAAATTGATTACTTGTAATAACTCTCGATAGCAAACAACTTTATAAGTAATTACATAATAATTAATCAGATTACAGTGTCACAGTCTAGTTTCCAAGGTAACGACGATTGTTGATATTTTTTTTAACTAGCAATTTGCCATGACTTTGTATACTTATCCATTAAACCCTATCCTACTAATATACAGGATGTAACAAAACAACCCGTAATGCCTAATATGGTAGATAGGGACCATCAAACTGAACAACTTTTACTATGGGACCAACTCTGAAATCGCGAAAAAAAACAGCTGTCTCATACATTTTGACATTTTTCCACCTAGAACGATAGTTCTCTACAAAGCGCACTGTCAAAAGTGAGGCAACTAAAACAGCCAAAATGGCACCGTTTTCAGATTGTTATTCTACATTATTACCTAATCATACCGATTAATTACAAAACAGTTTCAATTTTCTTACATTTATAAGACTAGTTACTATATTATTGGGTTTCAGTTACGATTAGTTAACGCATTAAGGATATAAATTTGAAAACTAAGCCATTCTGGCTTGGTATTAGTTGCCTCACTTTGCACACGGCTTCTAGGTGTTATTATTCTAAGACTGGACACATGTGCCTGGTCTCTTGTATCGAGTTGGTGAAAAACGCAATTTTGTATGGAACATCTGATTTTTTCGCGATTTCAGAGTTGGTCCCATAGTAAAAGTTGTTCAGTTTGATGGTTTGTATTTACCATATTCGGCATGACTCATATTTTTTTGTAACACATTGTATAAATGTGAAAGTTTGGATGTTCTGTTACTCACTTACAAAAACAGCTGAACAGATTTGAATGAAATTTGTCACACAGATATTTAAGAGCCTGGATTAAAACATAGAATACCTACTTTTTATCCTAGTCAAAGGTTCCCTAGGGACTTTTCGAAGGTCCATACGGACGAAGTCAAAGGCGGAAACCGATTATAAATGCGATAGTAAGTTTGTTACGTTTTCTAGTCTTTACTACAGTACGTGGCATATAACTTGAAATCTGGTGGGGATTGCGCGAAACGCGTATTTTGGATATGCGTAGCGGTGAGGGGCGCGGGCGGCGGGAGAGGGGCGCGCGCTATTGGTCGCTCACAAGAGCACATGCGCGAACTTATCCCCACTCCGTCGAAAAAATTTCAAGATACGTGCCTAGTACTGTACCCTTCCGAGCAAAGAAAAACTATGTATGTGAAAAATCACATACTGCAAAAACATAATAATAATAATGACCGTTATATCTACTTCCATAATATTTTTGAAAAATAAATAAAAACCTATTAAGGCAAATAAATTTAATTGAAATCAAGAATTTTACTTACCCTTTACACGAAACTCTGTATGTTCCATTTGGTCAACGAACTATCTGTAACAATGAACATCATATGAATGACAAATTCAGTAAACAATTGAAATATAATTAGAAAAAATAGTAAAATAAACCTTTAAATCAAGGGTGGCCAACCCGCGGCCCGCCGTCTGTTACCTTGTGGCGCTCGGAGCCGAACAAATAAAAAAAAAAAACTAAAATTACCACATACCTACTATAAAAAAAACAAACACTTCTTCTCTCACATAGTAGTCGTGCGGCCCGGGGTAAAATTCTACTTCCGAATTTTGGCCCAATTGTCGAAAAGGTTGGCCACCCTTGCTTTAAATGAAAAAAAAAATAGAAAAAATAACAATTTATAGCTTATATTTGCTATTGTTAGCTGATACGTGTTGAACAGACTATAGTTAATACCACACATATACTCGTACATAATCTGAAATAACGTATTTTGATTCAGATATTTTTTTAGAATGACTGCAATACATAATATTAGGGACTGACACATTTTTGACCGACTTCAAAATAGGTGGAGGTTCTGTGTTTCTTTTTGTATGTTCACCGATTGATTGAGATTATTCAAGAAAACGTCCCCCCCCCCCCCTCCTACTCAGATGGCCACACTTAAAGCTTAAAAATAAGCAATTAAACAATCAAACCACACGTCGCAAGTTTATGTAATCACAGACATTGTTGTATTGTATGGAATTAACAAGCCTACGACACGTATATTAAGAGTTTATGGCTTATAAAGTGGCCATTTGAGTTGTCCCTATGTTTGCTTCCAAGTTGGTACCAAAATGGTAAAAAAGGAACCCTTATGGTGTGACTCAGTCTGTCTGTCTGTCTGTCTGTCACAGCTGAATATCTTTTTTATTTTGAAATCGATTCAGTATTTTTCAAATTATCTTAAAAATACTGTAATTTCTGTTACTATTACTTATGTTTTCATAGATGTTGACAAATAACTGCTTTGTTTTCTAAAAAAACATTCGAAGAATTTTGGAATTCCGCCTTCAGTCGAACCGCATAATTCCTTAATCCCTAACTAGTCGCGTTGAAGCCGTATCAACGCAGGTTTTACTTTAACTTATATGTCACATACTAGTTGATACAACGACCTATATAGACGGTAATCGAAGTTGTTACACTTTTGTAACTATGAAGAATCTGCTGGCTCAGTTAGTTTCGGGCAAATGGTGACCTATCAGACCCAAAAAGGCGACATTTCGTCCACAGATGTAATATTATTCGGATGATTTGTCACCTAAGTATAATAGCCGTGATTCTGCAAAACGAATGTTGAAAACCAACGAAATTCTCCAAGTAACAAGTGGATACTATGGGCAACAGCGTATCAGTTAGCAACAAAATACGTGTGCGCGCGTATCGTCCCAGCCTGTCGATTCTGTAACAAACTCGAATCTCACTTCGAACCTAACTTCACTTTGCGGTAATTTTAAATCATAAATGAGATAATGATGGGCTATTTTTTTTAATCACAAAAGATTTTAGATAGCTACGCTAGCCAACTAAAAACCTTTTGCAATCGGTTTTAATATAAACTATTTTTAGCTTATATTCAGCTAATTTCTAATAACAAAGTCACACGGAGTGAAGTGAGGTTCGAAGTGAGATGCGAGTTTGGTTACAGAATCGACAGGCTACACGAACTAAGCTTATGTTGCGACGACGGTGCGGCTGGAAGCGATTCTGTTGCCCATCTTCCTACTGCAATATGTTTTTTTGAAACGCACTAAACACACTATCAACTGATAACCTAAATAAATATTTTTTCGGTGTGATTCAATTCGATTTAACCGTCTCTGTGGTCTAGTGGTTCGCCCACCCGTGTAAGACGCAGGGATCCGGGTTTGATTCCCAGGAGGGAGTACAATTTGTACTTGGTTTGGTTGGTGGTAGGGCTTATTTAAAGTCCGCCTGGCTAGCTACCAAGAACTTACCTAAGTCTGACGCCGTAACAACGATTTAAAAATTGTTGTGTTCCGGCCACAGATAATATAATACTATACTAGGTTCCGGCAGTTAGAGGTAAAATAGCCAGTTCCTCAGTGATGAGGATTCCGGGTGTAGTACGCTTACATTTCGGGAAGGCCGAGCAAATGAATTGATATGAAATAAAACACTTTTTAACGGATACTGGCGCGGTTTTATTGAAAGTACTTTGGTAATTTGTTGGTATTTGGTTTGATTTTTGTTTTGAAGCTGTCGTGGTCACGGGGGACTGATGCTGCTCAGGAGCCTACCCTCTAGCGATGAATTTTTAAAGACGTTCAGAAATTAATATTTAACAAAAAAATACAATTGGTTGAAGTTAATGTTATAATTTAATTTTCAACACACTTGCTCGTAAAGTGAGCCTTAATACATCGCTTTTAGGGCCATAAACCGAACTATAACAAACGCGTGCAATAATATATAAAACACTAGTTGGTTATAGAATTATCTCTATAAAGTTAAATAGGTACCTTACTGTAAGTTCTATGCGAGTAAACAGAGCATTTTCAATTAACCGGGTAATACAGTTATTTTTTTAGTAACAACAAAGAGGTTTTATGCCGCTGAAAATTCATTTGCATTTTTGGAATAAATAAATGTAGGTCAGGTTCTTAATTAAGTCAAACAAATATTTATTATCATAAAATTATTTCTTATTTACAATATTTTGTTAAAAAATATTAAAATATTAGCATTTTATCACCTAAATTTATATTTTGAAGTAGGCTGTATGCTCACTCACCCCTTTGTTCGCAAAATAGTCTTGCATTGAGCGTGTGAAAAAAACAAAAAAAAAAACCTGCGCGCGTTTTCTCATCATGATTATCATTTTGTTTTTGTCGTATTTGTTGCTGTGTGGTAAATAACTTTGTTTTTTCCTCGCAAATGTGTTGAAAAACGTCGTATGAAACTCGTGAGCTCTTACTTATTGCACACTCGGCTGAGTTACGCCCTCGCCTGCGGCTCGGGCTGCAACCCACAGCCTTGTGTGCAATAAGTAACCTAAGCTAACTTGTATCATAATGTACTATCTATTTGTGAATTAATTAATGCTAAAAAGAGAGAATCTAAAGAAAGAAAGAAATGGCAAAAAGGCTTGGAGGGGCCTCTCAATTTTGTTAAATGGTGGTAGTTTCAGTAGATTCTCTCTTTTTAGCATTAATTGTTGTTAAATATTAATTATTGAACGTCTATAAAAAATCATCACTTGAGGGTAGGCTCACGAGCAGCTTCAGTCCCCTGTGACCACGGCAGCTGCAAAGGTGCCGAAACGTCGGGAATATCAAAAATCAAACCAAATACCATTAATTACCAAAGTACTTTAAATAAAACCGCGCTAGTATCCGTTAAAAAGTGTTTTATTTCATGTCTAGTGAGCGCGTAAGCTTGAGAAGTGAAAAATGAATTGATTTTTCGTATCAAGCCGGCCAAGTGCGTGTCGGGCCACGCGCAGTAGGGTTCCGTAGGTACATTATACCATACCATATTTTAATACCGCTATCATTTTTCGTCTGAAAAAATAACTTTGTTTTTCACAGTGTTTGTATGAATGACAAAGTTATATTTGCGGTTTTGGAAAATGTACTATATCTCAAAAACTAATTACTGTATCTCGTTCAAACTAATTTTCGTTGAAAGTTCTATAGATCTTAATAAACACTTTCAAATATGAGCTATAGCTCATATTTTTTTTAGATTTTTCACCTTGTTACTTTAAAAGTTAAAGGAGGGGGGGGGACACACACATTTCACCACTTTGGCGGCATATATCTTTCAAACGATTGACTTTGAAAAAAAAAGCCCACCGGTAACGATCAATTGCGATTGTCAATTTTTCCGTCAATGCCATTGTTGGAGCAATTGACAATCACTTCAATTGCACGCGTAAACGATCAATTTTTCCGTCAATGGGCGTCAATTGCGGAAAAATTGACAATCTCAATCGATCATTACCGGTGGGCTTTAGGAACCTCAATATCATTTTTAAAGACCTATCTATAGACACCCCACAAATATTGGTTTGATGAAAAAAAATATTTTCAGTTTCAGTTCCATGTATGGGGAGCTCCCCCTTAATCTTTTATTTTTTTTATTTTTGTGTAAAAATCGTAAAGCAGTTTACAGAATACACATACCTACTAAGTTTCAACTATGTAGTCCTAATACTTTTGGAATAAAGTGGCTGTGACATACGGACGGACAGACAGACAGACAGACAGACATGACGAATCTATAAGGGTTCCGTTTTTGCCATTTTGGCTACGGAACCAAAAAAGGCGTAAAACCCTTGTAATGAAAACTTCCATATATAGGTACAATAGCGAATAAAAGGTTTTTTAACGCGCAGAGGCCTGAAAGGTCAACACTCATACGTCTCAATTTATCACCGTCATTGATAGTATTTGGTTTAAAAACTCATTCTGTGTCCCTATTTACTATCAATTCCACATCAATATTGCTTTCACCTATAAATAGGATATTTGAAACTCATACCTTGATTTGTTGGCTTAAAATGACATTAGTAAACTCTTTAGTAAATAAAAAAAAACCGGTCAAGAGCGAGTCGGACTCGCGCACCGAGGGTTCCGTATAATCATAAATATATTTGGATATGTTACTTTAGTACAGTCTTTAAAAAAGTAGGATAAACGGCAGACAGGTGGAAGGGCGAACAGGCGAACAGTTAATTTACAAATCTTAACCACAGCTGCTTATGGTGACTGAAAAACGTTTCAGCCACTCCACATTGCAAACTGTTTATATTACTAAGTAGGAAGTTATTCTTCGTTTATTCGTACGGCAAATAGTAGGTAATTATATTAGGACCAGCCACCAATTTATTATTGTAGTATTAGGTTGTGCCATCACTTGACCGATAGTGGAACTATTTTTTTTCTTAGGTTAGCATGCTTAGGACAGCGCCGTCTGTTGACTGGTAGTGAAACTAAAGAATTTTTGTTTGTTTTTTGAATTTCTAAAAAAGTGTGTTATATTGAGACTATGCGGCCTAAGAAAAAAGGAAAAAATGTTTTAAAATGTGCAAACAGCGTTCTTTCATATGATAACCCACATGCCCTAGTCACCTCACTTTAAATTTTTAAGACCCCTTTTCAGTCCCTGTTGTGAAAAAATGTAATTTTTTTATTTCTTTCTTATTTGCAAAATAGTTGGGCAAATGTCATCTTAAACTATTCCAAATTTCAAGTTGATACCATTAGTAGTTCTTGAGATATCCAGCTGTGACAGACAGACAGACTGAGTCACCCCATAAGGGTTCCTTTTTTACCATTTTGGTACGGAACCCTAAAAAGCGTATATAAATCTAGTGGTGGTCGGATAATTAGAAACACCAGTCGATGTTCATACAAACGAGGTAATTTTGAAGCCTTGGTTCTCCGTCAGGGATTGATCTAGCTGTGATCTGATGATGACCATCCAGGGAGTGAATAGAGGAGATCCAGATCACTATACACACCTAATTGATCTGATCAGCATTCTAAGAGCTATTTGGATATTTAAAAAAAACCGTGAAAATAGCATTAAAATGTATGGAAATCCTGAAACTGAGAACTCTGATGCTTGCAGCTCTTAGAATGCTTATCAGACTAGTTGGGTGTGTATAGCGATCTAGATCTCCTCTATTAACTCCCTGGATGGCCATCATCAGATCACAGCTAGATCAATCCCTGGCGGAAAAACCAAGGCTTCAAAGTTACCTCGTATGAACAGCGACTGGTGTTTCTAATTATCCGGCGATTCGTCCAAGTAACCGGCCGATGAGCCGAACCGAGGAGCTCGGTGGCGCAGTGGTTTAGCGCCTGGCCTAGCGATTGCGTAAGTTAAGCAACGTTCGCAAGGGTCGGTCATGGGATGGGTGACCAAAAATTTACTATCGCGAACTCCTCCGTGCTTCGGAAGGCACGTTAAGCCGTTGGTCCCGGCTGCATTTGCAGTCGTTAATACCCACCAATCCGCATTGGGCCCGCGTGGTGGGTTACTGCCCGTCCTCCTTATCCACTCATAAGGAAGGCCTGTGCCCCAGCAGTGGGGACATCAAAAATGGCTGATGGACAACCGGCCGATGATACCGAAACAGGTGATAATGCTGCTTAACTGAACAACTTTATCTATGAAATATAGGTCGAAAAACTAAAAAAAAATTCATACTTCCATACAAAACGTATTGGTCAGCTGACGACTTATTTACTATGGAAAGGCGAAAAAAAACCTTTTTACGACGTAAGTTCCTTGAAAAATGATGTTCAGTTTTAGCAACACTAACACCTACCTGTTACCCGTACCCGTTTAACATATTACATCTATATAAAAAGAGATACTGACTAATATCTCAGCGCAAAGAAATTGATTGCATGGGAAGCCGCGTGCCGCCGAAGTCACTATAAAACATCGTCATCACAGATATGTTTTATTTTTTTTCAACACACTTGCTCGTAAAGTGAGCCCTAATACATCGCTTTTAGGGCCATAAACCGAGCTATAACAAACGCGTGCAATAATATATAAAACACTAGGTTGTTATAGAATTATCCCTACAAAGTTAAATTAGTACCTTACTGCAAGTTCTATGCGAGTAAAGAGAGCATTCCCAATTTATCCGGGTAATACAGTTATTTTTTTATAGTGACAACAAAGACACAGAATAAGTAATAGTACAAGACAAAGAAGTTTTATGCCTCAGTAAATTCATATTTATTTTTGAACTAAATAAATGTGTAAGTCCTTAATTAAGTCAAACAAATATTTATTATCATCAAATTATTCATAATTCACAATATTTTGTTATAAAGTATTAAAATATTTGCATTTTATCACTTAAAATTATAATTTATGAGTTGGCTGTATGCTCGCTCACCCCTTTGTTCGCAAAATATTCTTGCATTTTGGGCGTGTGAAAAAAACAAAAAAAAACCTACGCGCCTTTTCCCATAATTGACATATTTTGTTTTTGTCGTATTTGTTGCTGTGTGGTAAATTACTTTGTATTTTCCTCGCAAATGTGTTGAAAAACGTCGTATGAAACTCGTGAGCTCTTACTCATTGCACACTCGGCTGAGTTACGCCCTCGCCTGTGGCTCGGGCTGCAACCCACAGCCTTGTGTGCAATGAGCAACCTTAGCTAACTTGTCTCATAATGTACTATTATATTTTAAAGATGACCATATGTTGAAAGAAAATTATTTTAAAAGTATCTTAGTTTTAAAAGTAACAGCGCCCGAAATAAATTAGATAAATTTGATTTATTTATTTAAGGCTGTAGAGTTGCATCACGTTCCATTTTTAAATTTTCAAAACAAATGATCAAAACAACTCTCGCGAGCCGTAATGAGGGCGAACTTTGAAAATTCCTATTAAATTATTTAATAGATATAAGTTTATACAAAACACGCAATACATTAGACAAATACCTCATTATTCCTAAGAAAAATAAAAAAATACTTTAGATTCTGTAAATACCAGTAAAAAAACATGTCAGTGTACCAATTTGAGCATTTTATAATATTTTATTTCTCTGTGATTAAAAGCATTTTTTTATTTTCTCTCTATATGGACCTCCTTGATAATACAAAAAATAAGTGAAAAAATAAATATGAGTCGTATTCTTATTTGTTACAGCTGAAACGTGTTTGCAAAATACCTCTGACAAGTAAATTTGAAATTCCACTTGAATAGATTGTCTTCGTTTAAAAATACCTGACAATTTATTATGTTTTTCTCTCTATACGGCACTAATTTAAGAATTTTGCTTCCTAAAACTAAAGTTTACATCAATAATGCTTTAATTCTTTAGATAACTTCATTGGAAAACACTAATTTCGTTGAAATGCAAATATACGGCCTTAATCTTTGTTGCTTCTATATAAAAAAATACAACTAATGGCGGACTTAATGCTAAAAAGGCATTCTCCGAGTCAACCAGAGAGGATGTGTCAGTAAAAAAATGTACAGGCAATAAAGAAGATAATAGTGGTTAAAGAATAAAATTGGCGATTTTCTGTGTGTGAGAAAAAATCGGAAGAAGATATGAGAATATCTTCTATGATGTTGATGTTAAAGATGCCTCTGTTACCTGTTAGTATTTCGAATTATAATCATAACAGCAATAAAAAAATCAGATTATTTCCCTGAACGTTAATAAAAGTATCTAAAAAGTGACCCTTCTATTCGTTAGCAGAAATAACCACTTAATTCGTTGTAACTTAGCCGATGCTTTACTTTTTAGGGTTCCGTAGCCTAAATGGCAAAAAACGGAACCATTATAGATTCGTCATGTCTGTCTGTCTGTCTGTCCGTATGTCACAGTCACTTTATTCCAAAAGTATTAAGATTACATAGTTGAAACTTGGTAGGTAGATGTATTCTGTTAACCGCTTAACGAATTTAATACAAAAATAGGAAAAATAAAAGATTAAGGGGGGCCTCCCCATACATGGAACCGAAACTGAAAAAAGTATTTTTTTTTCAAACCAACATGTGTTGGGTGTCTATAGATAGGTATTTAAAAATGATATTGAGATTCCTAAGACAACTTTTTCTCAAAGTCAACCGTTTAAAAGATATACACCGCCAAAGTGGTAAAATGTGTGTCGTCGTCGTCGTCCCCCCCCCCCCCCCCCTTTAACTTTTGAAATAAGAGTGTGAAAAATCAAAAAAGATATGCTGTAGATCTTAATAAACACTTTCAACGAAAATCAGTTTAAACGAGATATAGTAATTAGTTTTTGAGATATAGCACATTTTCCAAAACCGCAAATATAACTTTGTCATTCATACCAACACTGTGAAAAACAAAGCTATTTTTGCAGACGAAAAATGATAGATGGTATTAAATATGGTATGGTATAAGGTAACTACGGAACCCTACGGCGCGTGGCCCGACACGCAATTGGCCGGTTTTTTTTATTTCACTTACATGTAGCATTAGTTAGCCGACTTTTAAAACATTTGTGCATAAAAGTAGTATAGCGTTTATTGTTGTTAAATAAATTAAGACGAAGTTAGTATGGATAATGCAAATTCTTTAAAATTCTCTATATAAAACGGCAATGTCATACTTAAACGCCTAATACAGTTTTCATGTTTTTGTCATTTTAAGCTCGAATTTGCATAAAGTTTTTCGAATTATAAATAGTTAGAAAGGATCATGACTTGTAAATTTTTAGGTCAGTTCACATGAAAAGGATGGGTTTCAGTAAAACAATTTCATTAAGGTCACAAAAGTATAGGTTAACTAAGTTGATTGAGTGCATGTTTCACAAGTTCCGAATAGCACAAATCTAGTATTCTTTAAAAATTAAATTAAAGGTGTATGAAATTATCTGCCAGGTAAAAGTATTGAAAAGTATGAGTTTTTCAGAAACCAGTAAAACTGTTTTATTTTTGAAGTGAAAAATCTATTATTGAAATGTTTCAATTTAAACCCCGTTTTATTTCATTGTTCTTGATCCCATCTTTTCAAACAATATTTTCTAATAATTCTTATATAAGGAAACAAGACAACAAGTTATTTTTTTACGATAACTTGATGTCTTTGCTATGTTGGTAAATTATTGTATTAAATATGGTTTGGTGAAAAATGTATCTATTAACTGTAAAATAATCAACTTGATTTTTCTTTTGTTTTCATTAATTTTTATAATTCAACCTTTTTTTACCTATTTTAAACTCTGTATTCTTTCCAAAAAGTTCCGACTTCAAACCAATTTGATTTTCTATTTTTTTTTTGTATATTTTTCAACCTAATTTTAACTTATTTTAAAATTATTCTTTCCAAAAAGTTTCAAGTTCCAATCAAACTTTTTGAGAATTTAAAAAAAGTGTACTTACGATTACTCACACAACAATTATAACGCAAAACGATGTAGTTACGCGCAAATGGGGGTTGACTACAGTACTGGTGAGGCGGTTAGTTTGCTACGCTTTTATAAGGGTGGTGTCAACTCGGCGCATTGTGAGGTAGAGGGCTTGAGCACGAGCGGCGCGGGTAGCGAAGCGGGAGCGGGGTGTCTCTGATAAATGTATTTGATTGGACCATAGAAATAGAATGTCAAAGAACAACAAAGTCAATAAACAGGTGATCCGAAAACGAATCAATACATTTTATATGAGATACGTAAAATATGACTTAGAATTATAAAATATGACTATATTATGGCAAAGGAAGTTAATAAACTATGTTCCATACTGTTTTCTTTGTCGATAAACGAATAAATGTAGCGAAATTTGGTTTTAGAGAAATGTGTGGCAATATCTTATTTACCTTTGAAAAGTGTGATTACATGGATTGTTTCTTTTTGTCACATCACAATTACTTAGAGCAGAAGACACCATAGCTTCACGATACCTTTATTTTTAATTCTAATTAAGATTAAAAAATATTTTTAACAAACTGTGATTGCTCATTTGCTAGGCGGGACGCTAGGGGCTCTTACTGTAAAAAATGTTGGCACATGTCACTTGATTCTTTGTCTCTTTTTTACATATACCGTGTCCGTATGATGTTAACTTCTCTTTTCCACGCTTTGTTGGTCTTCTTGAGCGCAGCGAAAATTTTTCTATGTCTATGGATTGGACAATCATTTGTTATACATTTAGGATTGCTAATAATAAAAAGTAACTAAAAAGTTAGAAAGAAACTTTTAAGATGCTAATATAAGTTATTGGCATAAAATATAAATATGTAGTTTATTAATAATAATAATGTAATGAATTTCGTACGTTCGTAATTTTGAGGTACATTTTAGATTATAATTTTAATTTAAAAGTAAGATAAATAATTCATTAATTATTTATCTTACTAGAACTTTCAAATCTTTAATTTGATGCAATTAAAACTTTTTTTTTTAAACTAATGTAACATATAAAAATCTTCCCCTGATATCTACATCTAAATGTTTCATAGCACAAATACTCATATACTTAAAAACCGGCCAAGTACGAGTCGGACTCGCGCACGAAGGGTTCCGTCAAAAAATCACGTTTGTTTTATGGGAAACTATAATATTTATTTTATGCTGTTTTTAGTATTTGCTGTTATAGCGGCAACAGAAATACATCATCTGTGAAAATTGTCCACCAAATCTAGCTATCACGGTTCATGAGATACAGCCTAGTGACTGACAGACAGACGGACAGTGGAGTCTTAGTAATAGGGTCCCGTTTTTACCCTTCGGAACCTTAAAAATGTTACAAATTTTTCTTAACCATCAAGTAATAAATACACAGAACATGTCACGCTTCAAACACATAAACACAATTTTATTTTTCACCATTCCTGGTCTAGTGGAAATAAACGGCTATGTCAGTTGTGAAATGCTCCGCTCATGAATGTATACGCATCCCAATTAGAGGACGCACAAGCAAAATGTTTGTACAAAATACTTTTAATAGATTTTCCGGCTAAACTTAAGTTTGATCTTTATCGATAGTAATAATGAGATCATATCGATTTGTAGATCTCTAGATAACGACGCGACTGTAGCTTCCGTTTTATTTCATAGCGCAATAAGACCTGATTTGCGAATTATATATATATTTTTTTCATTCATTAGATATTATAATCATAAATGAAGACCCCTCCACAGCGGGTTAATGCTTGACCTTTATCTCACCTGAGGATTATTACCTAGACTAGAATTGGCATGATGATTATTTTTTTTATTTTTCATCCCATCTATTCGAAAAGGACGACTTGGTTCGCCTTTAAGTGAACCCAAAGGTGGTGTTTTCTATAAGAAACTTTCAGCGGGCAGTAATGAGTTTTTATTCCTCTTTATAAAGTGCGCCGCAAAGATCTTTGCCGCGCACTTTTTGAATTTGGAACATCTTAGCACAGCGTCAAAGAATCGGACGCAAATATTGTTAGAATAAAGACTGGCTGGTACGACGGCCCCATAGTTACATGAGCTGAATAAAAAAAAAGAAATCAAATTAAAAACGCGCGAACTACGGCCCGCGTTTTCGTCAATTTTCACCACGGATTGTTAGAATTTCATGGTTTTGTTTAGAAAAATGAGTTGGTCCTTCAGTGATTTGAAGTGATAGTAAAAGTATAGAATTAACTCCTGAAAGTACCTATTAAAACTGATCAACTGACGCAAGAAATGTGATGAACCTGCAAAATCGCGGGAGAAATATGAAAGCCTATGGTAATTTTATTGAATGGAGAAATGCAATGCTTTCATAATTGCGAAAATGTCTCAAATGTATACCTATATAAGTTTTTAGTAGTTTTATTATTAGATACTATATAATTTCAATTTAGTTGTTACTCTGTTTTATTTAATAACTAGCGGCCGCCCGCGACTTCGTCTGCGTTGAAAGTATTTTTGCTACCCCTCGGGAGCAGTGTTTTTCGGGATGAAAGGTACTCTATATTCTTCTCTGTACCCCTGACAATGTGTATGTAAAATTTCATGATGATCGGTTCAGTAGTTAAGACATGAAGGCGTAACAAACAAATAAACGAACTTTTGCATTTATAATATACACATCAACTTTGTCTAGGGATACAGGTGTTATTTTCATACAAACGAGGTAACTTTGAAGCCTTGGTTTCCTGCCAGGGATGTACTGTGCTGTGATCTGATGACGGCTATCCAGGGAGTGAATGGAGGAGATTTAGATCGCAATACACACCCAACTGATTTGATCAGCATTCTAAAAGATTAATGGGTCAGAGTTCTCAGTTTGAGGATTTTCATACATTTTCATGCAATTTTCGCGGTTTTGTTAAACATGTCCTTTACGTTTTGAGAATGCTGGTCAGATCAGGTGGGTGTGTATAGCAATCTGAATTTCCTCCATTCACTCCTTGGATAGCCGTCATCAGATCACAGCACAGTACATACCTGGCAGGAAACCAAGGCTTCAAATTTACCTCGTTTGTATGAAAATAACACCTGTATCCCTTAGACAAAGTTGATGTAAGGAAGTAAGGATAAGGATAATTTATTGTCCTAATAACTCGGTACCTAATAATGATACTATGGATATGATATTACTTCAATATATAATATGTTTAATGTTATTCATATAATTTGATCAGTGTTATTCAATTATTATTTGAAAGAACGAATGATTATGGCGCGATTTCTTTAGAATTTTTTCGAATTCTGCTAGCTGCATTTCAGCCATTTTTAATATCCCCACTGCTGGGCCTCCCTATGGATGGATTAGGAGGAGGGCTATTTTTTTTGTAAAATAGCCCACAACGGGTCAGTGCTTGGCCTTCACCTCACTTGATGTTAAGTGACGATACAGCCGAAAGTGGAAGCGCACTACACCCGGAATCCTCGTCACTGAGGAACTGGCTACCTTACCTCTAATTGCCGGAACACAACAATTTTTAAATTGTTGTTATGGCGTCAGACTTAGGTAAGATGGTGGTAGCTAGCCAGGCGGACTTTAAATAAGCCCTACCACCAACCAAACCGAGTACAAATTGTACCCCCATGCAAAAGAGACATTGTAAGAAGCGACATTTTACGACTGGTAGACATTGCGAAGCAGACGGGATCTCCCCCCCCCCTGGGAATCAAACCCCTGCGTGGGTGGACCACTAGAAGCGGTACGATTACGCGGGTCCAATGCGGATTGGTGTATGAAAACATGATTTCTTAACAAAATTATAATTGACTAGCTTTCGCCCGCGACTTCGTCCGCCTGGATATTAGAGAAAATCCTTAGGGAACCTCCAACCAGCCGTTTTTACGCGATTAGGCGGGTCACCACCAAGCGCGCTGCCTCGCGAGGCAAGGCGTTTGCCAAGGCGCAAGACGCAAGGCGTTTGTCGCACGAAGCTCGCTCGCTTGGTGGGGACCCGCCTAATCGCGTAAAAACGACTGGTCGTTCCCGTTTCCGTACCCGTTTCGTCCCGCTCCCGTTCCCGTTCCCATTACCATCCCGTTGCCGTCCCGTCCCGTTGTCGTCCCGTCCCGTTCCCGTCCCCATCCCGTTCCCGTTCTCATCCCCGTCCCGTTCCCGTTCCTGTCCCCGTCCCGTTCCCGTTCCCGTTCCCATCCTCGTCCCGTTTCGTTCCGTTCCCGTCCCGTCCCATTCCGTTTCGTTCTCGTCCCCGCTCTCATTCCGTTCCCGTCACATCCCATCCCGTTCCGTTCCCGTTCCCGCTCTCGTTCTCGCTCCCGTTCCCGTCCCGTCCGGTTCCCGTTCCCGTCCCATCTCATTCCCGTTCCCGTCCCCGTCCCGTCATGTTCCCGTCCTGTCCCGTTCCGTTCTGTTCCCGTCCCGTCCCATCCCGTTCCGTTCCCGTTCCCGCTCTCGTGCCGTTCCCGTCACATCCCATCCCGTTCCCGCTCTCGTTCCCGTCCCATCCGATTCCCGTTCCCGTTCCCGTTACCGTTCCCGCCCCATCCCGTTCCGTTCCCGTTCCCTTCCTCTTCCGCTCCGTCCAACTGGACGGACCCGTTCCCGTTACCTTTCTCCCCGTCCCCTGGGGCTGAACCATGCATGTCCACCGAGTTGGACTTCAAAATGAACGTCATTTTCACAATCACCATCCCATAAAACCTCAAGAACGTCATCGATATATAGTATTTTATGATTACTTACCCCATTTACCACCTAAGGGGTTGATTTTCAAAATCACAAAATATATGTTTGCCTATTTATTTTAAGACGTGCTCCTACGAAGTTCAAAGTTATAATGTCTATTTTACATTCTTTTTCCATAAGTTTTCCATACAAAATTTGAACCCCATTTTCACCCTTTTAGGGGTTAAATCATGTACATCGTGTTGGACTTTAAAATAAATGTAATTTTCGCAATCACCATCCCATAAAACCTCAAGAACGATATCCATATTGATTTTTATGTTTACATACCCCATTTACCGTCTAACTAAGGGGTTGATTTTCAAAATTACCAAATATATGATTGCCTATTTATTTTTATACGTGCTCCTACGAAGTTTAAAGTTGTAATGTCTATTTTATATTCTTTGTCTATACAAAATTTGAATCCCATTTTCACCCCTTTAGGGGGTTAAATCATGTCTACCGTGTTGGACTTCAAAATAAATGTCATTTTCGCAATCGTCATACCAGGAAACCCCAATAACGACATCCATATCTATTTTTAGGTTTATTTACACATTTCACCCCTATTTCATCGCCATAGGGGTTGAAGTACTAACAATATCAATATACGTTGTGTTAGATTTTCTTTCATAAGCCTATACTATAAATTAAGTGATTTTTACTTCGAAAATTCAAGATTTTTTTCTATACACAATTCATACCCCTTTTCACCCCTTCGGGGGTAGAATTCATATTGTAGAATTTGGAAAAACACTAAGACCCGTATTTATTAATTTTTAATCTTCAGCCTAAACACAAAATTTGAAGATCCTAGCTTCAAAACTGAGGGACTTTCATACAAACTTTCATCCCTTATTTCACCCCTTTAGGGGTGGAATTTTCAAAAATCCTTCCTTAGTGGATGCCTACACTGTATGAGGTATCTGTGTGCAAAATTTTAAGTCTCTAGGTCTAGCGGTTTGGGCTGTGCGTTGATAGATCAGTCAGTCAGTCAGTCAGTCAGTCAGTCATTCAGTTTACGATTTTATATATTAAGATAATGTTAAAATAAAATATGAGGCGCCTTTTATTTTCTCATAGAGGGTGATGAAAAGTAGAGTGTATGGTATTGGTATTGGTATTGGTGATGGGCTCTTTTCTCCGCATTTAGACTCCAATTTGGTCCGTTATGCGTGAACACAGTATGGTGTGGCTAGTCAAGCCATCCCAGCTCCTTCCAGAAGCGCAGAAGCCTCCTGGGGCATTCACAGGCTTCTAGGAGCGACCTCACGTCTTTGAGGATTTCTGCCCGGTGTGTGGCCAAACCCACGCACTCCAGGATTACGTGGGCGGCTGTTTCCTCTGCGTCCAGGCATCCTCTACATAGGGGACTGTCTGTCGCATTCATGATGAATAGTTGTCGGTTTAAAGCTAGATGACCTGTAAGTGTACCTACAACTATTCGGAGGTCTGGACGATTAAGGCTGAGCAGTCTACAGGTCAACCTCGGCGAGACTGCGGTCATCGCCAACTTGGACTGTCTACAGCTTGTTAGATCTACCCAACGAGTATTATGTGCAGCACGAGTACGCTGTCTTACCCATGAGCGCAGTTGGCTGAACGGGAGTGGCAGGATGGGTATGGGTCCTGCCACTATTGTAGAAGATCCCCTTCTAGCCAGCTCATCGGCGGCGTCGTTCCCGTGTGATCCACTATGCCCTTTAATCCATTGTAGGATTACTTTGTTGTTGGATGCTAGACGATCCAAAACTCGGTGGCATTCGTAGACGATACTGGAGTTGATCGTGTTGGCCTCCAGTGCTGTTAGTACGGCCATACTGTCGGTCAGTATGCGGATGTTTAGTTCCTTCATACCTCTAGACAGGGCCGTGGTAGCGGCATTTATTATTGCAACACATTCGCATTGAAATATCGAACTGTGTTGGCCTAATGCTTGTGATATTTTGATATTTAGGTCTTGTGACCCAGCTCCAGCTCCAGTCCCCATCTTGGAGCCGTCCGTATAAATTCGGACTTCATGTATGCCGGAGTAATCTCGGTCACTTTCTACTAACTGTATTTGGTATTTCTTTTCGAAAATGTATTGTTTAGGGATCCTGTCGCATGGGGCAGCGATTAGTGGCTCATGTTTCACTAGATTATTCCACAAAGTGGAGTGAGGACCCTCTCGGTTGTACCACAGACCCAGGTGTTTAAGCCTTAAGTAGAGTGTATCACACGGGCGCAAATATATTTTTGGCTCGGGCGATGTACTTTGAATCCCTCGCCGTAAAAATATTATTTTGCTCCCTTATGGTACAATCTACTATTATGTTACACTAGCTAGCGACAAAACTGAACATGACAAACAATAATTCTTTCAAAACTACAGGTAAGTATACGAAGTAGTTAAACTGGTTATGCGTTGAAAAAAATTTAAACTCACAATTATTATTTACTTAAATATTAAAATATATTTATTTACACATTATGTACAGGTTGGTTACAGAATAGTATTTACATATTATGTATTTACAGATATTAACAGTGTAGGATCTACAGTACATGACCCCATGGACGCAATCCTCCATCAACCCATGGTCCGTCCTACCTTCTCGGTATACGGATCGAATCTCGGGAGAGCGCTTTCCCCGTGTGCGCTTTTCTTGACTCCCTACAAATTCTGTTTCCGTTTCTTCTTTTTTGCCTCCCCATCTGGGTCTAGGCACCACAATACTGTACTTCGCGTCGGACTACTCTCGAAAAACATTCAGACCTATTCATACGATCTTCTGATGGTGTGCCAGATATGCGCCAACTCGTACAGTTCCCATTTTTCACGACAACAGATGAGGTTCTGGGGATTTACGGGTCCAGGTTTTGTATAAGGAACTTATCCAGCATAATGCGTTTAGCGTCGTCATTCACAACAATCTCACATTGCGTGTTCAACAATCTCACATTGTGCTTCAGGTCTTTTCATATTGGCTCCCGAAGGAAAAACTCCGAACATGACTTGACTTGAACTTGATACTGTATTTTGGGTAGAAAAAGTAATTAATTCATTAAACGAAACGATAAGCTGCAAAGTTATTATAATCTTTTTATTACAATTATAGGTGAGGCTAAGCCCACCTTGCGCACTGTCATAGCAAGTTGGGTAAAGACCATTGTTTAAAGAAGCTCAAATTAAAACTACTTCAGGAAGTGTCCGGTCAGCAGTAGCTTCCAAAAGCTGGGTAGAAAATCATTTGCTTGATAAAATCCTGGCCCGTGGAAATTGGCGATTAGTTAATATTTTCCGCCAGTTTTATAAACGTGAAGTGATCAAAAATAGGGAATCGAATAATATAATACAGTTATTTCGTCCAATTGACTATGAATGAATGTTTTATTTGAATGTATGTTTCATTTGTTTATTAAGATAATCTTTATGTTGAATACATTATATAATATTGAGTTACTTAATTAATAAAATCATATTGATTAAAATGTTTATCTTTTCTTTACTTTGTCTGTCTTATTTCAACCTAATCTTTTTGTGAGTCACATTGGCGTATATTTAACGATCAGTGACAGTCAATTAGTTTAATAGCAGCGTTTTACCTCAAATAAAACGCATATTTAAATACTTAAAATTGAGCCAATGAGTGAACTATTGCGCGCGCAAAATTTAGGAAACCAAAAAATGGCGCGCATCTGCCAGGTATCGCCACTGGACCAAATACAAAGCTATTAAAAGTGTGGAAACTAATAGAGGGGAAACGGAACTGCTCTCTCAATATAAAGCTTCCTGTGAGGTAAGTACTTACCTATTTTAAATGCGTTTTATTTCAGGTAAAACGCTGCTATTACAGCATCTAACTACAGCAGGCTCCTGCTTGAATGGAGGCACCAAAGCTTGATAAGCGTGAATTTACACGTGGAATCGGAATTCCGAAGACTCGTTTTTCAAAAGTGGGATGTATAATTTGGAATGGATGAGACGTGAATGGGCAATTAGTGATATCTTAAAAATGATTAATTGTCTAATTGACAAGACTTGGGCTGTTTCAAGAAGGTCTGTTTTAGGATATCTGAAGGGTAGTATTAATATGATTTTAAGTAGAGATCTGTTTGCGCGTTCTGCAACCAAAGGCACGGTCTTGGCGGCGGGGCCCCACAACTTGATATGCAGTAACTAGATAAGATAGATATGATACTACTATTTTTTTTTTTACTATTACAAAAACGTATTTTTAGAAACAATAATGGGGAATGTCCGGAAAATCAAATTTCTGAATATTTTTTTAAGGTAGGAATAAGGTCCCTTAGTAATAGAAAAAAGTTGCAGAATTTGGTCGAATAACTTTCGATATAATTAGGTAAATCAGCTAAAAAAATCTATATTTATTTTTGTAAATTTATTATTGAATTCAAAATTTAATACTCAGTACTTAACTTTCTTCATAAAAGGTATATCAATAACATATTTTTTTCTACTATTTGAGATAAAATAGATCCTAACCAATACTTAATACAGCTAATTTTATCTCAAGGGACGATAAGGCCGAAGATGGAAGCGTACTGCACCCGAAATCCTCAACATCTAACTGCACATAAATAATGTTACATTGATGGTATGACGTGAGGCATGGTATGCTAGTGGTAGTTAGCCTGGCAGGCTTAAAATAAGCCATACCACCAAGCAAACCGAGTACAAATGTACCCCCCTCCTGAGAATCAAACCTGGGACCCCTACATCTTATCGGTCTTACTAGTAAGGCCACAGAATAACTAATAGTACAAGTGTAAGGCGCTTTGATCAAAAATAGCAGTTTCAGCAAACTAAAATCTATGGAACAAGCATTGTGCTCAAAAAACCGGCCAAGTGCGTGTCGGGCCACGCGCCATAGGGTTCCGTAGTTACCTTATACCATATCATATTTAATACCACCTATCATTTTTCGTCTGCAAAAATAACTTTGTTTTTCACAGTGTTGGTATGAATGACAAAGTTATATTTGCGGTTTTGGAAAATGTGCTATATCTCAAAAACCAATTACTATATCTCGTTCAAACCAATTTTGGTTGAAAGTGTTTATTAAGATCTACAGCATATATTTTTTTTTAGATTTTTCACTCTCTTATTTCAAAAGTTAAAGGGGGGGGGGGACACATTTTACCACTTTGGCGGTGAATATCTTTCAAACGGTTGACTTTGAGAAAAAGTTGTCTTAAAAACCTCAATGTCTCCTCGTGTTGGTTTGAAGAAAAAAATTTTTTTCAGTTTCAGTTCCATGTATGGGGAGCCCCCCCTTAATCTTTTATTTTTCTTATTTTTGTATTAAATTCGTTAAGCGGTTAACAGAATACATCTACTTACCAAGTTTCAACTGTGTAGTCTTAATACTTTCGGAATAAAGTGGCTGTGACATACGGACAGACAGACAGACAGACAGACAGACAGACAGACATGACGAATCTATAAGGGTTCCGTTTTTTGCCATTTAGGCTACGGAACCCTAAAAATGGCACCACACGAAAAGTACAACTAAGTGTATGGAGCTAAAAATACTGCCATTTAATTATGCAGCACTAAGCGTCTGAGCACTGTTTTCTTATTAGTGAGCATAATTTGTATACTCATAGATAAAATGAAAAAATATGATACGTTATTTCTGCACATTTTACTGCCTTCTTTGCGTCTTTTACACTATTTGACTTCACATGACGTCATTTCTAATAAACTTTCTCTTTCTCTCTTTTCTCTACAATACAAACTGCAATTATTGTAAAGAACGAACGACAGTCACCGGGTGCGTGGCTGGCCCAACTAAAGCTGAGCGGGTTGTACTTTTTCGGCCCCGTGGTGCCATTTTTTAAGCAATATTTGTTTGCAATTACACTTCCATAGATTTTAGTTCGCTGCCCGAGATGTCCGGTCACTCTCAAAAACGGCATCTCGAAATAACGCCCCACTTTCAAACTGGGCGCTTATACGGTCCAATACTTACTACGATCTCCAACACTTCTGCCAAGCGTGGAGATAACGGCAACATCCTCCCACGGAAGAGGACAAGTCCTGCAATGGTCTATAATGGACATTATTTCTTTCTTATCGAATAAGGATTAGTGGCCACCTCTGGTGTTAGAGTTTATCAAGCCGCCTGTAAGGCCTCTAACTTGGCTTAACGACTGTTATCAGATGACAACAGCCGGGACCGACGGCTTAACGTGCTTTCCGAAGCACGGAAGCGCTCAGTTGTAATGCCACTTTAACGGTCACCCATCCGACACCTGACCGGACCGAGCATTGCTTAACAAACGTGATCGAGTACGATCGGTCTGTCAAGTTCTGCCTGTTCTGAGCGCTTTATAATGGACTGTAACCCTAGCACAAACATATGATGAAAAAAAACACGCGTACTCGATACAGTAATTCTGTATGGGAAATTTCAATTCGGCTTTCGGCGGTAGATGGCGCTGTAGAAATTTCTCATTATGTGCGTTTGATTTCTCGATAGCTGTTCGTGCTAATGAACTAAGAGCTAGCCCCGGAAATGTGCGCTTTTATAATTCTCGACGGCCCGGCACGGCACGGCCCGGCACGGCACGGCTCGGCACGGCAGCGGCGACACCGAAAGACGCTTTTATAATTGCTGCCGTTGCCGGCCGTTGGATGTTCAACACAGAACACTTAGCGAAGAAGTTACTATTTGTACATTGTACATTAGTGTCGTGGTACCTACTTTTTACTTTAGAATAATATAAAGAATAAAAGTTGACCTTCTCTCTCTAGATATTTGTTATCTTTATAATTATTTCATAAAATAATAGTTTACCAATTATACAACGTGTAACAGAAAGGAGGTATCAACTCGAAAGGAAGTCAATGTACTCGTGAATCTGAACACTTCCAACAGAAAAAGATTTCAAATCGAAAATACAATTTTGGACTCTCCATAGAAAATTTGAATTTGCCGCCAACATTTTATATAGGGAGGGACATTCAATATTTTTTTTCTGTTGGAAGTTTCACGAGTACATTGACCTCCTCTCGGGTTGATACCCCCTGTAGTGTTTGTATTTGATTTGTATCTATGGAATAGATATTTTATACTCTGTCTCGCACGCACAAGAGGGCAACACTGCAGCTGTCAAGTTGAGTGATTAATGGCGGGCTAGCTAAGCATTGCTATAAAAGGACGCCGAGAGAAATACTGAGAAGTTACTAAATAATAGTGTGCCTATCTTGGTGTGGTAGTGAGCCGGAGATCCCACATAATTTGATATCTACAGATAACATACAGGATATGTTATAAGTGGCGACGCAGGAAAAACATTGGAAAAAGGTTCGTATGGAATTCTTATTTGGAGGGAAGGAGTGGTATCAGGGGCAGCGCACGTATTATTTCAGTTTCCTTTTGGACAACTTGATTATGTTTATTATCAGTATAGTCAGATACCTATATCAAATTACTAGGGTATGGTTCACTGTGAAAAAACCATAAAAGCGTTGGCTGCCATTGCAAGCTATTCAACACCCAACCAAAACCATTTGATTAGGATACTATTCAATTTAGTACTATTGTTCCCAATTGTTTACTGACTTATACTTGCCCAAGAGCCTATTACTAAGGCTAATTCATTGAAAATGATTGTTACTTTTCTAAATTAAAATTACAGAAACAATAAGTGTAAAGTACAAACAATAATGCAAAATAATCAACAAGAACAGTGTGATACTTATCTACCTATATTGTAACTAATCTGCAATACTCTTTATTATCAAGAATAACCTTTCAGAAGTGCAAAAATTAAAATGTCTCAGTTTGTGATTGAGAAAGACTTCCATTCAATTGGAAGTGAAAAATTTCCATTCAGTTGGAAATAATAGACGTCCATTAAATTGGATGTAGACGTCCATTAAATTGGATGTAGACGTCCATTAAATTGGATGTAGACGTCCATTAAATTGGATGTAGACGTCCATTAAATTGGATGTAGACGTCCATTAAATTGGATGTAGACGTCCATTAAATTGGATGTAAGAGATTTCCATTCAATTGGAGATGATAGACACCAGTTCTGAATTCCATTAAATTGGAGTTTTAATCAAAATCTATTTCAGGTGCCCACATATCAAAAAAAAAATGGCAAACCATCTACCACCACCTGAAAAACTGGATCTTGACGGGGATAGTGCTTCAGTAGGAATAAGGTGGGAAAAGTGGAAGCGATCTCTACAAATATACCTTGAAGCAGCAGATATTGACACGCCGGCAAAAAAGAGAGCATCATTATTAGTGTTAGGAGGAGCAGGATTGCAGGAAATATTTTACAACCTGCCTGGAGCATGCGTTGAAGCTAAAGAAGGAGTTGATGTTTTTAACGTGGCAATTGAGAAACTTGATAGTTATTTCCTTCCTAAACACAATAAGACTTATGAAAGACATATCTTTCGACATATCAAGCAAGAAGATGGGGAAGGGTTTGAAAAATTTCTAGTGAAGTTAAGAGAACAATCCAATAAATGCAAATTTGATAATGCCGATGAACATATTATTGACCAAATAATTGAAAAATGCATATCATCTGAACTGAGGAAAAGAACATTGACGATGGGAGACGGAGTGACATTGGATAAAGTGATAATGGAGGCAAACACATTGGAAGTGGTAAATCACCAATTAGAAGCCTATGAAAAAAATGAAAAAAGCAAAACTAATGAAGTGAATACAATAATGAACAAAAGGAATGATACCCCAAGTGGAAGAAGAACGGATTGGACACCAATGGAAGAGAAAACATTTATTAGATGTAATAGATGTGGGACTTTTAAGCATAACTCACAGGATAAAAATTGTCAAGCGCGAGGGGAGAAATGTCATGGATGCGGTAAGATAGGCCACTACCAAAGGTGCTGCAGAGGTAGAGTAAATGATAGAAAAAGGAAATCAGCGCAAGACGAGTACAAGAAAAATTACAAAAAAGCAAGATTTGACAGGACCCAAGTTGTTAACTCGTTAGGAGAGGAAAAGATTGATTATATTTTTAATGTTGATAACGATATCACAATAGAATGTGAGATAGGAAAGGTAAAGTTAAAAATGTTGATTGACTCCGGCTGCAGACCAAATTTAATAACGGAAGACACTTGGAAACAAATGAAGGAACAGAACATTGTTTGCAATAATCAAATTAAGGAACCAAAAAAGATAATGTTGGCATATGGTAGCAAGAACCCCTTAGACGTAATTGGATCTTTTGAAGCGGAGATAAGAGCTAACAACAAGACAGAGCAGTCTACTTTATATGTTATCAGAAATGGATCTAGGGACCTACTAGGCAAAGATACTGCAATGCGCCTAGGTGTCCTGAAAATAGGTATTGGCATAAACAAAGTAACGGAAATGTTTCCCAAATTTAAAGATGTCTTAGTTGATATCCCAATTGACACATCAGTTAGACCTGTAGCCCAACCGTACCGAAGAATACTAATACCAATTGAAGAGAAGATAGAAGCAAAAATAAAAGAATTACTTGATTCCGATATAATAGAAGAAGTACATGGACCATCCTCTTGGATTTCACCCATTGTTCCTATTTTAAAAGATGATGGCGAAATTCGTCTTTGTGTAGACATGCGACGAGCCAATTCAGCAATACTCAGAGAAAACCACCCACTTCCATGCATGGAGCACTTACTACCTAAAATAAGAAAAGCAAAAATATTCAGCAAGTTGGACATAAAAAACGCTTTTCATCAATTAGAGATTCACCCGGATTGTAGACACATAACAACCTTTATTTCATCAAGTGGATTATACAGATATAAGAGACTAATGTTTGGGGTAACATCGGCTCCAGAAACATTTCAAAAAATATTAGAAAAAATGCTCATTAAGTGTGATGGAGTTATCAATTTCATCGATGACATCTTGGTCTATGGGAGTACCAAAGAAGAGCATGACACAAGACTAGCAACAGTACTCGAAACATTAAAAGAAAATAATGTATTGCTAAATGAAAAGAAATGTATGTATAGTGTGGAAAAGGTTCATTTTCTAGGACACGAGTTAACTTCAGAAGGAGTAAGGCCGTTACCAAAGTACATGGAAAGTATAACCGAGTTTCGAGCACCAGAAACAGTCGAAGAGCTGCAAAGTTTTTTAGGGTTAGTAAACTACATTAATAAATGGATCCCAAATTTAGCTACCATAACAGAACCACTAAAAGAACTATTGAGAAAGAAATTAGGGAAAAAGGCAAATATTGACAGCTATTGGACAGAAAGACAAGATGAAGCATTTAGAATTTTGAAAGATAAATTAACAAGAATAGAGACATTGGGATACTATGATGCAAAAGATAAAACACAGGTTATAGCCGATGCCAGCCCTGTAGGGCTAGGAGCTGTTTTGGTTCAAAGTGATAAAGATGGACCAAGGATAATTGCATATGGAAACCGCACTTTGACCAATTGTGAACGGAAATACAGCCAGACTGAAAAAGAAGCTCTTGCTCTTGTCTGGGCTGTAGAGCACTTTAATACATTTCTTTTTGGAAAAGAGTTCGACCTGATTACAGATCATAAGCCACTGGAATTTCTGTTTGGAAAAAAATCTAAACCATGCGCTCGAGTAGAAAGATGGGTATTGAGATTACAAGTATATCGTTACAATGTAAAATACAAGCCTGGGAATACCAACATTGCAGACCCTCTATCTCGGTTATGTTGTCATCATAATAAGGAAACGCAGGCACAGCGCACAACCGAATATGTGTGCAAAATAGTAGAATTAGCCAGGCCTCATGCGATTCCTATGGAAGATATTATTAAGAGCTCAGTAAAAGATATGGAAATTAACAAAGTGAAGAAAGGACTATATGATAATCAGTGGGATGAAAGTATAAAAAAGTATAAAATTTTTGAAGATGAATTGTGTTTTTACGAAGATATCCTCTTGAGAGGGAATAGGATTGTAATTCCAAATAATCTAAGGAAACAAGTACTCGACGCAGCTCATGAGGGTCACCCCGGAATCATTGCTATGAAGGGACGCTTGCGATCAAAAGTGTGGTGGCCACGGATTGACAAGGATGTAGAATCATTAGTTAAGAGTTGTAAAGGATGTACATTAGTGGGGTTGCCAAGTCATCCCTCAGCTATGAAACGGCGAGAACTACCTGAAGGACCATGGGTAGATGTTGCCATGGATTTACTGGGACCTCTGCCGAGCAATGAATATTTATTGGTATTAGTCGATTACTATAGTCGCTACAAAGAGATTAAAATAACAAAATCTATAACTAGTGCTCAAATAATTGCAATTCTAAAAGAAATGTTTAGTCGGTTAGGATACCCAGTATCAATCACAGCAGACAATGGACGGCAGTTTATCAGTGAAGAATTCAAGAATTTTTGTAAAGAATGTGGTATAAGACTTTTTAACACAGTTCCTTATTGGCCACAGATGAATGGCGAAGTCGAGCGCCAAAACAGGGATATATTAAAGAGGCTGAAAATTAACCAACTCTCAAGGTGTGATATTAAAGATGTCTTATATGAATATCTAATGATGTATAACTCGACTCCCCACTCTACAACTGGGAAATCGCCATCGGAATTATTTTTTAAAAGATCAAATAGAGATAAAATTCCCATGTTGAAACATAATATAAACAGAGGAGAAGAAGAAAGTAATGACTCTGAGATTAGAGATAGAGATAAATTACAAAAAGAAAAGGGAAAGGAGTACGCAGATAGGAAGCGACAAGCACAAGACATAGGAATTATGGAAGGAGATAAAGTATATGTGAAGGAAATGGAAAAAGCAAATAAGTTAGTCACTGATTTTAATCCTACTCCATATATAGTAGAAAAAGCTGTAGGTGGAGACATTACAGTAAGAAATGAAGAAACGGGACAAAGGTTGCGAAGGAATGTATTACATTTGAAGAAAGTAGAGGGTACATGGAAAGCAGTTTCAGATGATTTAGGTAATGGGGATATGAATGGAACAGATATGTAAAGTAGCTGTAATACTTTCTTTATTCTAAATGATTTTCTAATTAATTAGCAAGTACATTAAATGACCGAATTACTCTGCTGTGATTGCTTAAGACTTTATTAATACTACTTATTGTAATAACATTATTATAAAATGATTCTTTGTCCTAATGATAATGTAAGTCGGATGAGTATTACATTAATGATTCCTTGTGAAGTGATTGAGTACCTTGTTGTGATCTTTAAAATATTGTTATAATGGTACTGAAATGATTCTTTGTTCCTAATGATAATGTAAGTCGGATGAGTACTACATTAATGATTCTTTGTTCAAGTTGAATGAGTACCTCGTTGTGATCTTTTAAATATTGTTATAACGTTACTAAAATGATTATTTGTTCTTAAATGATAATGTAGCACTTCGCTGTGATCTTTAAAGATTACCATTTTTAATTTTCATAACTGCTTGTTGTTATAGTTGATTGTTATCATAATTACACTTCCAATTATTGGAACTGCTGTGATCTCCAAGTGCGAGTAAAATAATAATAAATTTTAATAAGGAAGGGATGTAGTGTTTGTATTTGATTTGTATCTATGGAATAGATATTTTATACTCTGTCTCGCACGCACAAGAGGGCAACACTGCAGCTGTCAAGTTGAGTGATTAATGGCGGGCTAGCTAAGCATTGCTATAAAAGGACGCCGAGAGAAATACTGAGAAGTTACTAAATAATAGTGTGCCTATCTTGGTGTGGTAGTGAGCCGGAGATCCCACATAATTTGATATCTACAGATAACATACAGGATATGTTATACCCCCTTTTTGTTACACGTTGTTTAATGATTATATTACAATGTAGGTAGGACTACCTAAAGATTTATTTATCATTTAAGTAAGTACCTACTAAGGTACTTACTTAAATGATAAATAAATCTTTTAAAAATCAAAGAATATAATATATGTTGCTGGTTTTCATTACGTACCTACTTACCAAGATAGGTAGGTATCTACACAACACATTATTTAATTAAGTAGGTAACTACCTACTTAAGTAATATGTAGGTAATTATTTGTTGAGATAGGTAACAATATTTAACTTTGGCAAGTCCCCTATTAACGGTGTTCCCATCGCTGTAAGTACCTAGATATCTTTCCGATCAGTATCGAAATAACTGTTTGTCGGAATATTACCTATTTGTTGAATTTTGTTATTGTTTGTTTCCACAATCATACATAGGTACATGGCATACCAACAACAACACATTAACGATATTACGCTAATATACTGGTTGTGCCCTTTTATACACGCTGTATATTCTTTGCTCTGGGCTCACACTCACACATATGAATCCTTGTAGCTACGCACTACATCGTAAAAGTTCGACGGCAGCGTAGGATTTGGCCGGCCCGGCACGGTTTGCCGGTGCCGTTGAGGAAATATATAAAAGCGTCAACATATGATTCCATACATTTCACTTCCCTGTTGTGCCGTTGGACGGCTGCCGGGCGGTGCCGTGCCGGGCCGTTGAGAATTATAAAAGCGCACAATAGGAACTGGACTGTAATGGACAATTTACGGAGCGACGCAACCCCTCTTGTTAGTGTGCCATACTATCATTATTAATAGATCCGGGCACCTGACAGCTTTTCAGTGGTGGGGATGGGAGTGGTTGGGCAACAAAGGGGCTGAAAAACCGATTGAAGGTATACAATTTACAGAGCTCTGGATTTGGTGTGGTATAACTTTACCACTTTTTGCGCATCTTTGATGCCGCCTGGCACTACTTTCCCACAAGCCAAAATGTCTGGCAATGTTATATTCTATTTAGATATATGACATCGCATTAGTTTGGTGTTATCAAATATTGTCGTCTGGGTTGTAAAGTAGGAAGCTTCTGGGAGATATGCCACCCTGAACATTGGCCTCCCATACAATGATCTCCGATCGCAAAAAATAATCGATCGCATCCTTACTAAATTATAAATGCGAAAGTCCGTTTGTTTGTTTATTTACACGACTGCCCAAGGCAAAAAGAGTGTGTATGTGTTCAGGATTCATGTATGTATTGGTATTGGTATTGGTATTGGTGATGGGCTCTTTTCTCCGCATTTAGACTCCCATTTGGTCCGTTATGCGTGAACACAGCATGGTGTGGCTAGTCAAGCCATCCCAGCTCCTTCCAGAAGCGCAGAAGCCTCCTGGGGCGTTCACAGGCTTCTAGGAGCGACCTCACGTCTTTGAGGATTTCTGCCCGGTTTGTGGCCAAACCCACGCACTCCAGGATCACGTGGGCGGCTGTTTCCTCTGCGTCCAGGCATCCTCTACATAGGGGACTGTCTGTCGCATTCATGATGAATAGTTGTCGGTTTAAAGCTAGGTGACCTGTAAGTGTACCTACAACTATTCGGAGGTCTGGACGATTAAGGCTGAGCAGTCTACAGGTCAACCGCGGCGAGACTGCGGTCATCGCCAACTTGGACTGTCTACAGCTTGTTAGATCTACCCAACGAGTGTTATGTGCAGCACGAGTACGTTGTCTTACCCATGAGCGCAGTTGGCTGAATGGGAGTGGCAGGATGGGTATGGGTCCTGATTCATGTATGTTTGTGGGTATGTGAGTTTCTTTATTCCACCATAACTTCCAAATGGCTCAACGGATTTGGATGTATGGGATATCGTTATAATCCTTACATCATTTCTATTCTAGTGACATTGTTTTTTTTTTTAATTTCAATATGGCGACTGTACGACGTCATTTTCAAATGTGAAAAAAAGATTTTATTCTTCAATTATTACAAAATAAAAGACCTTAATGAGCACACTTCAAAACTATATACTTAATTTGACACTAAAAAGTGTAAAATAAAAATAAATAAATTTAAAAAATATTTAAAACACGACTGCCTTGCCAAAAACGAACTAAAAAGTTAAATAACACTTGTCATTGCAGTCGGGGGACCTCTTTGATTAAAAATTGTTCCACAAAACGGTCTTCGTATTTGGCAAGGCAGTCGTGTTTATAATATTTTTTAAATTTATTTATTTTGTCAACTTCAATCGGTGCATTCAGTTTTTTTTTTCTTTATTCCACCATAACTTTTATAAGCATGAACAGATTTGGATGTATGGGGTATCGTTGGAATATTAACACCATCCCGAGTGATACTGACAAAAAATTTAAAGATGTAGGCATAATTATGACAATTTTATATTTGGTTTCCACAGGAAGTAAACGATGACGTGGAAGTTACTTGTAACAACAAGTAATTACTAACTTTATTTATTTAAGTACTATAAAATGGTGATTTAAGATTTTGTTTTAAGAGAAATAAATAATAACATTTCGTCATACGGAAGAGACATGTCTAGTCTACGCAAATAGAATAACCACCTTTTAAGTACTTAATTACAAATAATATCTGTATATATTAATAAACATAACTGAAATAATGCTAGATTTGTCATTAATTAATAAAATAATTATGTGTAGACTGCGACACGCCAAAATTATCTGTGAAGGGCATCTAATATAATAATAATTGATCTAGAAATCGTCATACTTATATTTTAATAATTTGTTATTGATAATATTACTGGATAGACCAGTTATGATGAACAAGAATATACTTTTGATAGTTAAACTATCTCAATGATGTCATATTTTTTTACATTTCATTAGGTTTTTTTTAGTACACTTACCGGAAGTGGAGCCCTCGGAGGTTTTTATTTGAACAGTTGTGATTGAAAAAATATATTTATCTTTTTCCTACTTATACAAATTCTTCTTAAATATATATATATATCTTTTTGTCTTGTACGATTTGATGCCCACACCGAAAGTCGCTTACCGATCTTTGACTTGTATCGCACTCAACGTGTTAATACACTGTTAATAGAAATAGTAGATTATACACCAAGGGGATAAAGCACTGTTTTATGTCACGGGCGCTACATTGAATCCTGAACGTAACGAAGGACTCCAAATTTAACTCCCGAGCGCAGCGAGGGTGATCTAAGTTAATTCCCGAGCAAAGCGAGGGAATTAAGATTAAGTCCTGAGTGCAGTGAGGGATTCAAGCGCCCAAGAAAAAAACAGTTTTATCCCGGTGGTGTATACTCTACTTTTCTCACTTTATGCGAGACAATAAAAAACCAGGCTTAGTAGATAGTGTTTCTTTGAAATATTTATAGAATCTTCTAAAGCTAGTAGTACTACTAGCTACGGCTATAGCAACTTCTTTCAGCTGGCGTGGCCTACTCGATTTGACAAACAAATGAAGTTCGTCTCAGTGCGAATCTAGTGGGCCACGGCCTCGGTCTTCGAAAATCGAGTTGGCCGCGCCCGCTGAGGACACATTCTGTTTAGTGAAATTAGACTTTATGGACATAGCAATAAGAATTATGAAAGTGAAAATCACATTATTGACCAGCGGGTTATAATAGAACATTATAACCCGGCTAAAGCCAAGAGATATAATGTCTTGCTTTCGGTAAGGTTTACATTGCATATAATTCGGCATTGTCGAGCATGTGGTGTGAAAAATATTTTAATAAAACTCACGTAACATTTTTAAGTTCCTTAATCGTGGGTGTTTCTTCAGAGATAAAATTTTCGTATTGGTAGTTAAGTATTTTTATTAGAAGGTATCACTACATTCCCTCGAAGTCATTCGTAGAAGTAGATAGCAAATGTGTGAAAAACGACCACTTATGCCCAGTTTCTGAGGTACTTATCGATGGTTTATTGGAGGTTTAACTAGGTATATTAAACCAGATAATGTGGACCCCTCCGATAAAGTTAAACCTTCGAAAAAGTGCCTCAGAAATCAGAGGTTAGAGCAACAGCTATCCATTCTTTTTTTAATAAGTACTTTGTAATTTTTGAATTTTGAAATATCGGCGATAATATTGAAAATGGGTGTAATTTTTGAATACTTCTGTTGCTATTCCCTCGTTTCTGAAAAAAAAGCCTAAAATAATAACATACGAGAGTGGTTTGATAAGTCCATGACTGGCATGACTTTGAAAAGAAGAAATACTTGTTTTTTCATAATTTATTTTTGTATCATAAAAAGAAACTCTTTAGGAATCTTTACCCTATTTGTTTTTCAAATTCAGCAAAAGATTATTACTTTTAGAAACAAAAAGCTCAAGTGACTTCTAACTTTTCTAAATGACTCTGTCGACCCTCTCGGCAGCACTCATGACATCAAAACTCATCGAATGAAGATGTGAATCCTTCTTATTCTCCAGATTTAGCCTACTGAGATTTTTCCTCCTACCAAACATGAATAAATGTCTTGGCGGGCAAAGATTTCCATCAAGCCAAAAGGTGGTGTCTGAAATGAGCCCTCATTTCAGTTACCACAGTTTTCAGGCGATGAAAGAAAAAATAATGGGTTAAAGAGGTAGGAACTTCGTTGGACTGAATACGCAGAGCTACAAAAAGATTATGTAGAGAAATAAAACAAAATATGGCGAAAAAATATGTTTTTTCTCTACAAAGTCATGGACTTGTCAAACCACCCTCGTATACTTATGCAGTATACTTCCAATAATTTCAGAAGGCAGCCGCAAGATCTATTTTTTTATCGTTCCATTGGTAAGTCATGAAGAATGCCATTGAAAAACTAGAAGTTTCCTAATTTTTCAATGGTTCAATCTATATTGCTTTTTAATCAGTGTTTTAGTTACTATCGTACCAACTCTGAAATTGCGGAAAAATCAGCTGTTTCATTTATTTTGATATTTTCGTTTTTGCACAGAACAAAGTTTTTTTCTGTGATTTTCCTATATGAAACATCTGATATTTTTTTTCGGAATTTCAGAGTAAAATTTGTTCAGTTTGATGGTCCCTAACTACCATATTCGGCATTACGGGTTTATACCCGGACCGGCGCGACTTTTAAATTTAAATAATAAAATCAAAACTAAAATGATACTGGACTGGATACACTCGGCCTCAGAAAAATCACACTTTTTCAAAAAATTCTTCAAAGTTAATTTAATCCTATCTAATTTAATGGTAAGTGTTGTTACTTCTTCCCCTTCGTCGAACGGCATCAATTATTACTGAGGTTCAGTTTCCGAGCAACATTACATTGCCTCATTTTTTTTTGCAATATTTGAGCATCTTCATGGGCAATAGTACCCATCTTGGGTATTCCTTTTTTTAATTGAACTGTTGACGTGTGTTTTCTCCATCTTCTCTGAATTGACCCCTTTTATGGCGGCGCAAGCAATAACGCTTTAAGCGTATAATTATGGTTAAATTCTTAGAGTAAGTAAGACGCGCTTCTTCAGGACGAAGCCGGAAGCCGCTATGCTGTAAGGATCAAACAATTGTTAATAGGGAACATGCATAAGTCACCGATTTTGATAAATTTGAGCTTGATCGCTGCGGACACGTATAAAAAAATGATGGAACAGAAAAATAAAAAATAAAATGTATTACTTTAGTTTTATCACACAAGGGAAAATAACGATTTTTTTTTCGTTTTCGGATATAATGCACTTAACAGTCGGATAGAACATCAAATAAGAAATAATATTTTGTATGACACATATGTACTTAAACGCAATATTTAGGGAGATATTTGAAAATTCTTGGCTAACTCCATACTAATACACTGAAACGTGACATGAGTGACGTCACAAATGTTGACCTTTTTGTATAGAGCGTTTTCGGCGGGTGCTGCTGCGTGCCAACTTCAAGTAACTATATCACGAGAAAAAAACACAAGAGAAAAGTTTTAATATTACAGTTGATTTTCTCACGCATTATACTTTTGATTTTGATACAAAAAAAAATTGATGCATGTTCCCTATTGAAAGCTCATTGAATGTACTTTCAATAGATATTGACATTTAAATAAAACGTTAGCTAGCTGCAATAGCAGGTGGCCAAGTCTAAACTTATTTTCGAAGAGGTGCGATTTTTCTGACGTCGAGTGTAGTATGATTATATTTTATTTGTCGCTTTATGTTTTGTGTCAGTTTTTCAGTAACTTCAAGGTAACTTTATTACAACATGAGTAAATAAACGTATCAAGGTGCTTTCCTACCGGTGCGACTTGGGACGCACAAGAGCGCACCAGGCCGAACCGACACACCGTGGGAAACGACCGTGCGTCGCGGTGCGTCGTCGTGCGTACGATCCATCGAGCGTCGGTAACTTCAAAGGATCGGTGCGTCGCGGTGCGTAGCGTGTGCGTCCGCGTTCGTGGCGGCTCGTCGCCTTTGTCAATATGCCGCGTGTCATAGTATGATATCTATCAGTAGTCAATCGGCCCTGGCCTTTAAATAATTACCTACAGTATTTTAATTTCATCTAAGTACTTTCGTATCTTTCTAGTTTTGTGATTGTACGTATTACGTAAATTGCTTTTTAGCAATAAGGCCGCTATTTTGTGTGCTTTGCTGTTTTTCTTTGTATATGTCCTGACTTAGTGTGCAATTAAGTGTTTTTATTATTATTATTAATAATAATATTTTAGAATCAATATTATATAGGGTCTTACCTTCAATACGAAATACTTTCTAAGCAATAAAATACCTAGATTAGCAAATTACAAAACTAATAGTGAAAACAAAAAACAAAAAATTGCGTAAAACCTATAATATAGGGTTTTTAGTTAGCCTAATAAAGCCGAATATGGTAGATAGAGACCATCAAACTGAACAACTTTTACTATGGGACCAACTCTGAAATGCGAAAAAAATCAGCTGTTTCATACAAAAATTAATAACGAAAATATCAAAATGTATAGAATAGCAGATTTTTTTCGCGATTTCAGAGTTCCATAGTAAAACTTATTCAGTTTGATGGTCCTTACCTACCATAATTATTCGGCTTTATAAAGCTATTACCAAACAGCCTGTATAAAAAAATAGTTACAAATCCTTTTGGCCATAGTTAGTAGGTAATACCTTTATACTAAACAGTATTTAAAGTAGGTACTTACTTATATTTAATCTTATATTTCGGAGCTTTCGGATTTTTTATCTCTGAATTAATTGGTTACCTACATTAATATAATAAAAACAGCACTATCTGCACTTTACCATAGTAAGTACAGGTATTTCAATCAATCAATAAATAGTACCTACGAAGACTATTTGTACTGTGCCATCATCACTCGTGCGTCGTTGCACGGACGCGGGCGCACCGTGGGAACAGTACAGCGGGCCGTGCGCTGAACATGGCCGAACGACGCACGGCCCGTGCCAGTGTTTCCCACGGTGCGCCCGTGTTCGCTCTCGTGCGGCTCGGTGCGGTGCGTGGTAGCACGCACCGTGGGAAGGCACCTTTACAACATTAACGGAACACCATCTTTATACAAAGATGCACAACATTACCCACATTGAAAGCAACTGCTGCTGCAAGGCTGCTGCTTAAAACCCGTACCTTTTAGTTCTCAAGTGAACTCATAGATGTCGGTAAAATGCAAGAAAAGTATTTTTTGTTGTATTTTTATAACATAGTGTGTTTTTTAATGTTATAATAAAACAACAAATCATAAGTGCAAAGACTATTCATTTCACACAAATACGTTTAATATTATAGGAAATAGCAACAGGCAACCATCTCATTATTCTAGTACGTACGGCCACTGCTAGGGGTAATTTATAGACCACCCCCAAAGGAAGATTTGCCAATTTGCCATAATTATTATTAGGGGTTGCCGGGTTGCCCGTCTTCTTCATGCTTTTAGTCGACATGTTTATGTGTTATCAATTAAAAAACCGGCCAAGTGCGAGTCGGACTCGCGCACGTAGGGTTCCGTACCAAAATGGCAAAAAAAAAACACGTTTGTTGTATGAGAGCCCTCTTTATGTTATTCTGTTCTTAGTATTTTTTGTTAAATCGGCAACAGAAATACATCATCTGTGTAAATTTTAACTACCTGTTGTCGTTATTAATATCGAGCAAAAAACGGCAAAAAAGTCACGTTTGTTGGATGGGAGCCCCCCTAAATATTTACTTTGTTCTGTTTTTAGTATTTGTTGTTATAGCGGCAATAGAAATACATCATCTGTGAAAATTTCAACTGTCTAGCTATCACGGTTCATGAGATACAGCCTGGTGACAGACAGACAGACAGACAGCGGAGTCTTAGTAATAGGGTCCCGTTTTTACCTTTTGGGTACGGAACCCTAAAAAATACAATTTCATAAGTTTCCTCTATAGTAAATTATGGTTGAATATCGACTATTTGGGCAAACACTAGTTATAATATAAAAAGCTGAAAATACAGGTCAACTCCAAAAAATCTCGACTATAGGACGGAAGACTTATATTTCGCTTCGTCACTAAACCACAGAATACATAATAGTACAAGTACTAAACTAACTTTTCGGGTAAATCTGTGGTGGAGGATTCCTCCACTATACAACATGTAACAAACAAACAAAAATGCCGAACATGGTATAGATAGAATAAGAATAAGCAATCTTTATTTGCACAAAACATGGTATAAAGGTGTTAAGTTGTTTAAAATAGACTCATGTTTTACCAATTTTAATATGGTAAGCAAATGACATTATAATGAAGCTAAAAAAAATCAATTTCACAAATAAAATAATTCAAATTAATTCATATTTCGTATTAAAATTATTATCAGTAACATTATACAATACCTACTATTAAGTTTATTCTATTTATAGTCAAAAACGTCTTAGGTCAAACAACTCATTAACGCTATAAAAATTCTTATTAATAAGCCACTTAAATAATTCCCTTTTAAATGATTCAGGTCTTAATGGTTTGAATTCATTAGGAATTTTATTGAAAACTCTGACACTCATGGCCAAACAAGTTTTCCCGTAACGAACATATTTATTAATTGCATTCGGAACTAATGTATGAGGGTATTGTTGTCTGAGTTTGAGCAGTCACTAGCTCTTTTAAATAAATGTCTGTTTCTGACCACAAAGTTACAAATTTCTAAAATGTACAGTGAGGGTAGCGGCAATAAACCAAGATCTTTAAACAATGGTTTACACGATTCATCTGGCGGAATTCCCCAGATTGCTCTGATGCATTTTTTTTGAGCTATATAGGCTCTTTTCCAGTCTGTACTGTTGCCCCACAAAATAAGACCGTACCGCAATATCGATTCTACGTAAGCCTCATAGGACATAACCGCCGTCTTTTTATTCGTGAATTGAGAGCATAAGCTTTGTTTATTCTGTTACATGTGTTATCGATATGGTGCTTCCAATTTAAATCTTCGTCAATAGTAACTCTCAAACGGAACAACTTTTATTATGGAACCAACTGTGAAATCGTGAAAAAAAAAATCAGCTGTTTCATACATTTTGATATTTTCGTTACCTATTAATTTTTGTATGAAACAACTGATTTCTGATTAAATGAAACAACCGGAATCTCATCTTTTATCTAGTTAGTTTATTTAACTTTATGTCGTGCTCCTTCTCTAAAGTTTATTTATGTTTATTTTAATCCGCTTTTTCCTTCTTTTACTGTGTTACCGCACCATTTCGTCTTGGGAGCTATCTGAAAACCAGCGCTCTTGCGGCATTCTGTGCAATGCCGCATAAGCATAGCTGAGCGAGCTACCCTTTGGCCACACCCGTAGTATTTATTTTTAGTACTCTCTCTCTGTTATTTTTGTTTGTTTTTCTTCTTCTATGTTATTTTTTTTAGGCGAATAAATGTTTCTTTATCTTTTTTATCTTTATGATTTATTTTTTCGCAATTTCAGGGTGGATCCCATCCTATATAAGTGTTGTTCAGTTTGATGGTCCCTACCTACCCTATTCGGCATTAGGGGTATTTTTGTAACACGTTGTATCGGTAGTCTGGAAAGTTTCCGGTCGCCTGTTACTGAGGACTTGAAAGAAGAATTGAATAATTTTATTTTAATATCTGAGCTAACCAGAAAATAAATGTGATTGAAATCGTATAGAGGCAGTGATTTGATTCAGGTAGATTATTATCCCTACAAGACTTATTCTCTCTCTATATTGCGGGATCTTCTTCTTGCACAAAATTCTCAGGATATGATGTCTGAAGTAGATTTATTACACATATAAAGTTTCAATTGCATAGCTCTTAAACTTTGGATTTTGTTGATATCTAAAAAACCTCATTTCGTCAAAACTTACTGATAATCATCAAAATTCCTAGGGTACTTCCTGAAGTTCTAGAAAGCTGAAATTTGGTATGTAAGCTAGTATTAGTACACAAACTTCATAAAAATTATAAAACTTGAAACTTTTACCCCCTAATCCCTTAAACTAGGGGATGGAAGTTTGTGTCCGACTTCCGCAAATTTTGATGCAAGAGGTCTGAATAAATAAGACATATGAATCTGAAAAATCTTTAAATATTTACCCCCTTACTAATAAAGATTGAATAGCAGATGTATAGTTACACAATGGTTACTCTCTGTCAAACTATTTGAATTTGACATTAAAAAGAAAGTGACAAAACACTGTGTAACTATGCAGCTGCTATACAATCTTTATTAGTAAGGGGGATAGTAATTATTTTTCAGCCTTAGTAAATCACTGTTAAAGCACTGGAAAAAAGTAGTCATAAAAAAGATATTGTGTTAATTTCAAAACTATTTTTTCATTTTTTCATGGCGCAAAACTCGCGCAGACTCTATTTTGCTCTTTGCACTGTCAGTGTCACATTCTGCATTAAAGAGTAAAATAATATCTCAGCATAAATTAATTAGTTCTACCACAGAATGAAATAAATAACAGTACAAGTACGCTGGTTGATGGTGATCGAACACGATTTTAGACCACAATTCTGACCCCACCTTGCTTTATCGGTTTATGTATAGTTACTTACAAAAAGAAGTGAAATCCCACCAAAATCATTTCATGAATAATGTTGCCAAGACCTCGCACTGTCAAAAAGTTATCAGACCTCATGTAGAGCCAAGCTTCTAACTCTACGAGCCCTAACTCTGCAAGCCCTAACTTCAAAAACTCTACACCTTAGTCAAATTATGTGGCTTGGCCGTTTCGTTACTACAAGGACTATTGTTTATTAGAAAGGTTTCCATGTAGCGAAATGGCCACATATTTTGACTAAGGTGTACAGTTTTTGAAGTTAGGGCTTGCAGAGTTAGGGCGCGTAGAGTAAGAAGCTTGGCTCTACATGAGGTCTGATAACTTTTTGACAGTGCGAGGTCTTGGCAACATTATTCATGAAATGATTTTGGTGGGATTCTATTTTTTAGTAGGCGCTCTGACACGGCTTAGCGGCCAACTATAATACATGATAATTATTACGCCTTTGAAACTAATAGCTGGGACATATTAACAAGTTATATTTACAGCATACTGTTGACAATCTTCTGTAATAATTTTACAAGGTAATGCTGTTATTGGTTGAAATAAATTTGCTGGTTTACGTATACCTCCAAAAACGGTTCACTTTGTTGTCTGTCCGTCTGTCTGTCAATACGAATATATCGAATTGAAATTAAAATCATATACTCAGTCTACGGTCCCTAGAAGTAGTGAAAAATTAACTTCTAAGTTTACGTAAAAAAAAGACACAGCCGTTTATGCCGCAGAAAAACGCATATTTCGACACTTCAAGGGAATCAAAATTCATAGGGTACTTCCCGTTGACCTAGAACTATGAAATTTGGCAAGTAATATCGTCTTATACTACAAGTACATGAAAAAGTTTGAAAACTATACATTTGTAATTAAATCATAAATAAAATATAGTCTTCATTTAGAGTACCTATATACCTACGGCACTCTCGGTGGGCGATTCCGACTCGCCCTTGTCCGTTTTCTTTAAACAGATTATACAACGACAAATACATATTTTTGAGCAACGATCTCACAAAGTATTACTTGATTTTTCGATCCCAATAAATAATGTAGAAAGTAGATTATAGTACTCAGTTATGTGATTGACAGAAACTTTTCTTAGAGTAGAATAATAAAATTAGTATTGCAGTTTTAGGTCAGCGCCATCTCTTGACCGATAGTGGAACTAATGTTAACTTTTTTTGAAATTTGATAATTTCTAAATAAGTTTGCTATATTGAGACATCGTTTTATTTTTCCTGTAATCTTTATATATGTTCTGCTATTACATTGAATTATTTCAGATTTTTCTCTTTGCAAACTTCGGAGATAAGGGGGGGAACGGTATTTTTTTTACATTTTTCATCATAAGTCAAAAACTATGCGGCCTAAAAAAAGGAAAGAATGTTTTAAAATGTGCAAACAGCGCACTTTCGTATGATAACCCACATGCCCTAGTCACCCCACTTAAAATTTTTAAAAACCCTTTTCAGTCCCAATTGTAAAAAAAAATTTTTTTTATTTCTTTCTTATTTGCAAAATAGCTGAGCAAATATCATCTTAAACTATTCCAAATTTCAAGTTGATACTATCAGTAGTTTTCGAGATATCCAGCTGTGACTGACAGACAATCAGACAGACAGACTGAGTCACACCGTAAGGGTTCCTTTTTACCATTTTGGTACGGAACCCTAAAAATCGTAAAGTGAACTCCTATTTTGTTGTTTTTCAATACTATGCCAAACAATATTAAGCCTATAATCTTCAAACTATAAAATGGAAAAAGTTATGCCAATCTAACAACAACAAAAAATGACAAAAAATTTAAAGGAACCATAAACGCTATCATCCATTCCAGATACTTTCTTGACAGACTGAATGTATGGCCTTAAAGGGAGCGTACAGCACTGGAAGAAATTTTCAAAGTTAAAATTATCGTCGTTTTTAATTAATAGCTAATAAACTATTTATTAGACCGGCCATATATGCTAGGTTTTGCATGATGGTTATGCCTGTAAGGTCAAAACCATCATGCATAACCTAGCGTATATGGGCGACACAGCGACACTGCATGCCTGTTCATGTAAGCAGCTCATGCAAGCCGCTCGGTTATGCCTGTGGTTAAAACCGTCATGCATAACCTAGCGTATATGGCCTGCTTTATTTTGGAAAACTGGCAATTACAAATTTAGATCGCTACCTAAGGTTTTGGTGCGGAGTTTGAGTTGCATCTACTGTTATTTAGATTAATTCAGTGCTGTTTTTAGTTATATCATATCTAATGTGTATTGCAAGTAAATTTCCACAAATGGACAAAAACATCGAACAGGTGAATCGACTTCATCAAAAACAATTCTTATGTGTGGTACAAAGCGTTCAAAAGCCGTCGCGATGTGCAAAGAAAATTCTTGGATATTGGACCACGATAATGCGCCTTCGTACAAGGCCATTGGACCATATCGGCGTCGGCCAACCAGGGTCATTTTCAGTCTATTGCATATTGGGACCAGACAAAAATGGCAAACTAGCCATTAGCTTGCTGTTATCAAATATCATCGTCCGGGTTGCGAAGTAGGAAGCTTCTGGGATATATGCTACCCAGAACATGGTCTCCGATCGCAAAAAATGAATCAATAGCATATTTATATAAATGGCTAATATTTTTTTGCGATTGGAGATCATTATATGGGAGGCCATATGTTTAGGGTAGCATATCTCCCAGAAACTTTCTACTTCGCAACCCAGACGACGATATTTGATAACGGCAAGCTAATGGCTATCTTGCCATTTGGTCTGGCCCCAATATGGGATAGATTGAAAATGACCCTGGTTGGCCGGCGGTCCACATCATTGTGAACAAATTTTTGATCAAAAACTCAACAAATATCATCGAGCCACCACCTTATTTATTAGATAAGGTTCCAGCCGGCTTCTCTCGTTAAGTACATAGCACAACTTGAAAAAAAAAAAGGTGGACCTATCTGTTCTGTACTCTGATGAAGAAGACTTTAGTAGCTGTCGAGGCTGTCATGCAATTTCATACTAAGGCTGCGTTCAAACGATAACACACGACCCGACCTCAACCCGTACTCAACTCAAACTCACCTCAACTGCAGCCCACCTTGAAATACATCGCTTACGATTTTGAGTCTTATGACACATAATAAGATCTTGTGTAATGTTCAGGTCAGTTTGAGGTGAGTTCGGGTTGAGTTTAAGTTGAGTTCGGGTTGTGGGCGAGGCGTGTGCAGTTGTATCGACAAAATATAACGGAGCTTATTAATGTGTTATAAAACTCAAAATTGTCGCTGACTACAGCGGAACCTCGGCGGCGGCGGCTCCTTGAACTATCAAGGAGTGGGCTCCGGTTGAGTTGAGTTCGAGTTGAGTTTGAGTTGAGTTCGGGTTGAGGGCGAGTCGTACGTTATCGTTTGAACGCAGCCTAAGAGTGTGGTTATAGTATGTAACTTTCAACCACTTTTTTGCTAAAACGCTTTCAACTGTGAAGAAATAACTGTTTAGATGTATTATTCATGACGATTGCCTCTGTCTACTGTTGTAATGACTAATGACTAAAGTCATTATGCAATTTACTAAGTAAAAAAAACATTGTGTGCAAAGTAGAACTCATCATCCATCTCGAGCCATTTGGGGTTAAGGTCTTTCTTATGCATGGATACGGAGGATGGGCCGTAACGTAACCGAACATGCAGGCCCAATGTGGATTGGTGGGCGTTAAGGTCTACAAATGCAGCTGGAACAAACGTCTAAACATGCCTTACGACATACGGAGGAGCTCGAGATATAGCATTTGTGGTCATTTTAGTTTTTCGTTTATCAACCAAGGTTTTTAGGGTTCTGTAAATCTTCTAAGTCAACTCGATCAAAAGAACTACTTTTGTCATTTACTCTAAATAAATAAATCAAAAAGCTTTTTTAAAAAAAAAAAGAAAAACCGCCTTCAAAAACCTAAAAATAAAAACAGCTTCAAAATTAAAAAAAAACACTAAAAAGCAATAAATAATGTTCAAATCACCAATACGCAAATCAATTTAAAAAAAACGTCTTTTGAAGTCGGGTGGGGCTGGAGGACATCTTTTTTTAATTCTAAAAGCCCTACCCGACTTCATTAGACGTTTTTAGGGTTCCGTAGCCAAAATGGCAAAAAACGGAACCCTTATAGATTCGTCATGTCTGTCTGTCTGTCTGTCCGTCTGTCTGTCTGTCTGTCTGTCTGTCTGTCTGTCTGTCTGTCTGTCTGTCTGTCTGTCTGTCCGTCCGTATGTCACAGCCACTTTATTCCGAAAGTATTAGGACTACATAGTTGAAACTTGGTAGGTAGATGTATTCTGTAAACCGCTTTACGATTTCTTCACAAAAATAAAAAAAAATAAAAGATTAAAGGGGGCTCCCCATACATGAAACTGAAATAGAAAAGATTTTTTTTCATCAAACCAATACTTGCGGGGTGTTTATAGATAGGTCTTTATAAATGATATTGAGGTTCCTAAGACAATTTTTTCACAAAGTCAACCGTTTGAAAGATATATACTGCCAAAGTGGTAAAATGTGTGTCCCCCCCCTTTAACTTTGAAAGTAAGAGAGTGAAAAATCTAAAAAAAATATATGCTACAGATTTTAGTGAACACTTTCAACGAAAATTGGTTTGAACGAGATATAGTAAAAAGTTTTCGAAATATAGTACATTTTCTAAAACCGCAAATATAACTTTGTCGTTCATACAAACACTGTGAAAAACAAAGTTATTTTTTCAAGTAGCGGTATTAAAATATGGTATGGTATAATGTAACTACGGAACCCTACTGCGCGTGGCTCGACACGCACTTGGCCGGTTTTTTTTAAAATTGATTTGCGTATTGCGAAACGAAGATATGCGCGAACAACAATAAAAAAGTCGTCAAGATAGTTAATGCAAAATCATAGTATTTTCAGGATTACTTGAAAACTACTCAATCAAACAAAAAAAGCGCGAACAAAGATAAAAAAAAACATACAATCGAATTGAGAACCTCCTCCTTTTTTTGAAGTCGTTAAAAACAGAACCCACACACTTGTCCATGTTTTTCAAACCTCATGCACTTGTCCTGCCCCTAGTCAAATGGCCAACATTCTATGCGTTTGAACGCTATGCTTACTACAGAATAATAACACCTAGAACGATAGTTCTCTACAAAGCGCACTGTCAAAAGTGAGGCAACTAAAACAGCTAAAATGGCTCCGTTTTCCGATTTTTATTCTCCATTATTACCTAATCATACCGAATAAGTACAAAACAGTTTCAATTTTCCTACATTTAGAAGATTAGCTACCTACTGTATTAATGGATTTTAGTTACGATTAAGTAACGTATGAAGGATATAAATCTAAAAACCGGCCAAGTGCGAGTCGGACTCGCGCACGAAGAGTTCCGTACCAAAAAACGGCAAAAAATTACGTTTGTTGTATGGGAGCCCCTCTTAAATATTAATTTTGTTCTGTTTTTAGTATTTGTTGTTATAGCGGCAACAAAAATACATCATCTGTGAAAATTTCAACTGTCTACCTGTTGTTGTTATTAATATCGAGCAAAAAACAGCAAAATAATCACATTTGTTGTATGGGAGCCCCCTTAAATATGAATTTTATTCTGTTTTTAGTATTTGTTATTATAGCGGCAACAGAAATACATCTCTGAAAATTTCAACTTTCTAGCTATCACGGTTCATGAGATACAGCCTGGTGAAAGACAGACAGACAGACGGACAGCGGAGTCTTAGTAATAGGGTCCCGTTTTTACCCTTTGGGTATGGAACCCTAAAAACTAAGCCATTGTGACTTAGTATTATAGTTGCCTCACTTAGAGGCCACGGCTTCTAGTTGTTATTATTCTAAGGCTTACTATTATAGCTTAAATATGAGCAGAAGATAAGAGCATTAAATCACACGTCACAAACTTATGTAAATCACAAACTTTGATAGAAGAATAAAATAGAATTATAATAATTACTTATTTTCCAAAATGCAGTTTAGTACAATTTACAAAGTTAACAGTAAAATAGATAATAATTACATTTGCCTGAACTAGGAAAAACCTGTGTATCAGGCGAGTATAGCCTACATTTAACATAAATCAACTAAACACTAACTTAAAAATAATTTCCATTTAAACATTACACATTACACATTACGCTTAGAATGACAAACACTTAAATAAAATACAATACTATTTTGTTACGACCAATAACTTTATCAAATTAATCATCAATTTGATATACTTTTACTTCACCTCTCAAACTAACTCGTTCATTAGACATGAAATAAAACACTTTTAAGCGTAAACATTACCACGTGACTCACAAAGTGAATAAGTACACAATAAAGTTGTTTTCGCCAAAATACTTCAAACATATTGCATTTAAAGAGATAATTTTGATTTGATAACATAGTTCATAGTGAACAATAAAATTGTCGGTACACGCTAAAATATATTGTGTAAAATCCTGGGAAACCACGTTATGTACATGCACTAGTGAGTCACGTGCCAATGTTTAACCTTAACATCCGTTAGTATCCACTAGCGCAGATTTATTAAAAGTGCTTTAGTAATTAGTTGGTATTTGGTTTGATTTTTAGGGTTCCGTTCAACTCAACTATTTTGCAAATAATAAATAAATAAAAAAATCAATATATTTTTTACAACAGGGACTGAAAAGGGGTCTTAAAATTTTAAAGTAGGGCTACTACAGCATGTGGGGTATCATATGAAAGAACTCTGTTTGCACGTTTTTAATCATTTTTAGGGTTCCGTAGCTTAAATGGCAAAAAACGGAACCCTTATAGATTCGTCATGTCTGTCTGTCTGTCTGTCTGTCTGTCTGTCCGTATGTCACAGCTACTTTATTCCGAAAGTATTAAGACTACACAGTTGAAACTTGGTAGGTAGATGTATTCTGTTAACCGCTTACCGAATTTAATACAAAAATAAGAAAAATAAAAGATTAAGGGGGGCTCCCCATACATGATACTGAAACTGAAAAAAATTTTTTTCTTCAAACCAACACGTGTTTGGTGTCTATAGATAGGTCTTTAAAAATGACATTGAGGTTCCTAAGACAACTTTTTCTCAAAGTTAACCGTTTCAAAGATATACATCGCCAAAGTGGTAAAATGTGTGTCCCCCCCTTTAACTTTTGAAATAAGAAAGTGAAAAATCTAAAAAAAATATATGCTGTAGATCTTAATAAACACTTTCAACCAAAATTAGTTTGAATGAGATATAGTAATTAGTTTTTGAGATATAGCACATTTTCCAAAACCGCAAATATAACTTTGTCATTCATACCAACACTGTGAAAAACAAAGTTATTTTTGCATACGAAAAATGATAGGTGGTATTAAATATGGTATGGTATAAGGTAACTACGGAACCCTATGGCGCGTGGCCCGACACGCACTTGGCCGGTTTTTTATTTTTTCTTTAGGCCGCATAGGGAACGGTATTTGTTTTTACATTTTTCATCATAAGTCGAAATTATGATGAAAAATGTAAAAACAAATACCGTTCCCCCCCCCCCCCCCCCTTATCTCCGAAGTTTGCAAAGAAAAGAATCTGAAATAATTCTATGTGATAGCAGTTTATATAAAGATTACAGGAAAAATAAAACGATTATCAAATTTCTAAAAAGTTTACATTAGTTCCACCATCGGTCGAGAGATGGCGCTGATCTAAAACTGCAATACTAATTTTATTATTCTATTCTGCAGTGTGGTTTGATGGTGCAATTATGATGGTACGGAACCCTCGGTGCGCGTGTCCGACTCGCTCTTGACCGGTTTTTTTTATTTTCACGTCGTTTCGGTACCTTGGCAGCTGTCGTGATGCAGTAAACTGCTTATAAAATTACGTGCCGTAAGCATGTCAATTCTTTACAATACATCAAAGTCTGTGATTTACATAAGTTTGCGATATGTGATTTTAGTCGTCTTTTGCTCATATTTAAGCTTTAATACTAAGCGTAAGCGTTTTCCATTTTAGAGTCGCCAATTTGTTTGTTAACCTCGATGTAAACATGTAAGGTCAACCTTTAGTTTAGGCACTTACATTTTGTTGTACATGTGTACCTCCTATTGTCCAATTTCATGTACACCCAAGGTTACACGGAATAGATTGCAATGTAGCAATAAGGCCGCCTATTATAATGATTCATGATTTTTTATGTCTAATGATGGTATTCTTTTGTTTTAGTTAGGTAGAAGAGAAGGCCAGTAGTCATGTATGGGTCAGAATGTTGGGCTATGAAGAAGATGGATAAAAGGAATTTACATGTAGCAGAGATGAAAAAGTTGAGGTGGATGTGTGGTGTGACGCGAATGGATAAAATAAGAAATGAGTATGTCAGAGGAAGTCTGAAAGTAGCACCAGTAACAGAGAAGCTGAAAGGGAATCGTCTGGCTTGGTTTGGGCATGTTATGAGAAGGGATGAAAGACATGTTACTAGAAGAGTAATGGATATGGATGTTGAGGGCTGGAAAGTATGAGGAAGACCGCAGAAAAGATGGATGGATTGTGCGCGGAATGATATGAATGTGAAGGAAGTGGATGAGGAGATGACAGGAAGGAATGGAAGAAAAGGACGCAATGCACCGACCCTAAATAAATTGGGATAAGGGTAGGAGGACGATGATGAAGTTTTATAGCAGAAAACTGAACCAAAATGGCTCATATTTCAGATTTGTATCCTTCATACGTTACCTAATCGTAACTAAAATGCAATAAAATAGTAATGGAAATTGAAAAAATACAGTGCCTCACTTTTAACAATGCGCTTTGTATGGAATCTATACAACGTGTTAATGTATTAACGCAAAATGAGAAAACCGTTTCTTCGGACCATCAAACTGAACAACTTTTACTATGGGACCAACTCTGAAATCACGAAAAAAATCAGCTGCTTCATACATTTTTATATTTTCGTAATTAATTTTTGTATGAAACAGCGGATTTTCTTTCGCGATTTCAGAGTTGGTCCCATAGTAAAAGTTGTTCAGTTTGATGGTCCGAAGAAACGGTTTTCTTATTTTGCGTTAATTCATTAACACTTTGTAGACAAGTAATGAATGACATGAATTTTCAAATGCTTCTAATATTATGCTTGCAATTATACACATCAACTTTGTCTAGGGATACAGGTGTTATTTTCATACAAACGAGGTAAATTTGAAGCCTTGGTTTTCTGCCAGGGATGTGCTGTGATCTGATGATGGCCATCCAGGGAGTGAATGGAGGAGATTCAGATTGTTATACACACCCAACTGATCTGTTCAGCATTCTAAAAGATTAATGGGTCAGAGTTCTCAGTTTGAGGATTTCCATACATTTTCATGCTTTTTCACGGTTTTTTTTAAACATATCCTTTACTTTTTAAGAATGCTGGTCAGATCAGTTGGGTGTGTATTGCAATCTGAATCTCTTCCATTCACTCCCTGAATAGCCGTCATCAGATCACAGCACAGTACATCCCTGGCAGGAAACCAAGGCTTCAAAGTTCCTCGTTTGTATGAAAATAACACCCGTATCCCTAGACAAAGTTGATGTGTGTTTAAAGTATATTTAATTAATCTTAAATGCAGGTTTAGCGCATCAGTATACTATAAATATAATATTAGAAGCATTTGAAAATTTAAAATTTTACTTAAGTCATTACCTACTTACTCGTCTATACCTAAGTATTATACAAGGATATTTTTAGTTAATACAAAAACTCGTGGGGTTGATCAGACCATCAAACTAAACAACTTTCATTATGGGACCAACGTTGAAAGCATGAAAAAAAAATCTGCTGTTCCATACAAAAGCACAATCCTACTCCATCAAAATGTATGAAACAGCTGATTCTTTTTTCGAGATTTCAAGGTTGGTCCCATAATGAAAGTTGTTCAGTTTGATGGTCTGATCAACCCCACGAGAGGTTTTGTATTAACTAAAAATTACATTGTAGATACGTGGGGTCTATTAGAATACGCGTAGTACTCGATAGAATAATTTCTTTACATCGAAATATATTACTAACTTCATTTCACTTTTCGGCGGTAGATGGCGCTGTACAAATTTTCCATACAATTACTTTATCGGATTTTTTTACGCGCGTTTTTTTGCAATAATTTTGTAATGTGCTACTGATCACACTGAAAAAGTGAATTTAATGATTCGTTGAAATTTTCTAGTACCTACTCATCAATAAAAAAAAAAACACATTGTTTAGTTATTTAGTATTGAATAATAGTTCAAAGAGGAGCTTGGTGGCGCAGTGGTTTAGCGCCTGGCCCAGCGACTGGCCAACTTTCACAAGGGTCGGTCATAGGATGGGTGGCCAAAAATTTTTTTTTTAATGGGGTGAGGTAATTGATTGTGGGGCGGGGTGGAGAGTTTCCTTTCTGTATGGTAGTACTTATATCTATTCTTTGACAATAGTCCAGCGGAAGACTCAAACACAGCTAGTGAGAAGTGTGACAACGATAAATATTTGCAACTTGGATATTTGTGTTGGCTATGTAAATTGCCATTTTTGGATTGTTATATTTACAAAGATACTAACACTGAGTCATCTAGTTTAAACTATAAAAAAAAATATAGGTACCTACTCGTATTATGAGGTAATTAATAAGTTTAGATGTAGGAGTGTATTTCCGAATCTATCATAATGGATTTAAAAAAATATTTTTCCTAGAGAAAGCTACACACACTATCCTTCTGAAACACGATATTGTGAAGATCTCTAGTAGGTCTTCAGCTTAAATTGAATCCTGTATTATATAAATACTTTTTTTATCACTATTATTTGATAACATTACAATATTTGATCTCGGACAAGCTCGGACCCTGTCAAAACATTACAAAGCAAACCTTCTGTTTTAATTTACTTTATATTTCAATATTTGAAATAACCAACTATTCTAAAAAGGCTTACATTCATACAGAATAAACTTTTACTATTAGTTGATTACAGATTACAGCCTACAAATCCACCATTCTTACAATAGGTAAATATCCCGTGATATCGTCACTTAACTGTCAATATCCAATGTCTTTTGACAGTTAAACCTGATAAATCGCTATATCATATCACGTCTCGGTGGTCATATAGGATTGATAACTTTGGGTTGGCTTTAGAAATGGGGCGACTGATTTTGGAATTGAAATATATTGCATTTTGTAGAGTTTCGAAAGGCCTTTCAAATGATACTAATACTCTCGGCGAGGAATTTTTATTTTTATTATTATTCTAGTGTTTGTGAAAATACCAAAGTTTTGTATGACGAGATTCCATTAGTTGACGTGGAGTTTTGAGTTCATATTTTTTTTGTGTAAAGAACTCATACCTAATTTAGATCACGAATACGAAATATTAAGGTGCGGAAACAAATAGGACGCGAGAAATAAATTTCTTTACATTAAGATTTACTAGGTTAAAAATGACTAATTTTAGAATATACTAGCGACCCGCCCTCGCTTCGCTTCGGTGTAGTGTGGAATTTGACACCATGTTTTATACATATAAACCTTCCTCTTGAACCACTCTATTTATTTAAAAAAAACCGCATCAAAATCCGTTGCGTAGTTTTAAAGATTTAAGCATACATAGGGATATAGGCACAGAGAAAGCGACTTTGTTTTATACTATGTAGTGATGTCATTATTTTTAACGTTTAATGTCGGCGCACTAGGTTGGTAGCACTGCCAAATTGTTGCGATGGTGACCAAAGACACAGAATAACTAATAGATACAAGCAAGAATCACTATGTAGTGATGTCATTATTTTTAACGTTTAATGTCGGCGCACTAGGTTGGTAGCTAGGGTTGCCGGTAGCACTGCCAAATTGTTGCGATGGTGACCAAAGACACAGAATAACTAATAGGTACAAGCAAGAATCTTATATTTATATTCTATGGTACAAGCCAAAGACCGCACGTTACGTGTAGGTGCGAGGAGCGTAGCGACGAGCATGTTAGGTTGACATGAATCCAACGAACGACGAAACGACTTATTTTACATGCGAAATTTTGTACTTACGTCCCCTCCCCTTTCTCCCGGAGCCGTGACAGAAAGAACTTAGATGTAATAAAAGTGGCGTTTTGAGATTAAGATTTTTAAAATCATATATCTCAGTAATAAATTAATTTCCTCGCGGCGGGAGTGGCACTGGGGGATTCCCTTACCCCCCTTACCCCTCCTATCTATCTCAGTCCTCATTTCAGTCGCCCCATTTCTAAAGATTACCCATAACTTATAGCAATGTTAATATAATACCGATTTTACCGATGGCCGTTGGGGTGGAAAGGTTCTGGAATGGTGACCGCGCACCGGATGACGCTCCGTGGGCAGGCTCCCCACAAGGCGGACCGACGTGAGGGTGCGCGGTCGCGGTGCGCCGCTGGATGCGGGCCAAGCAGGACCGATCGTCGTGGAGATCCTTGGGGGAGACCTATACCCAGCAGTGGGTGTCGTGCAGCTGATATGATGAATGTAAGACTACCTCTTTTACCTAAAGTGTGCCTGTAATGTGTGTGTTCAATAAAGGGTTTATCTATCTATCTATCTATCTAAAGTTCCCACGGGAAGTAAAATTCCACGGAGCTATTGTATGATAATAATATAAATAAACATACAATTATTATATTACATACTTATTTATTTAGTATTATTAATAAATTATTAATGAAATCGAACAATATTAATAAATTAAGTGTGTTTGAAAACTCACAAAAAAAAAACTACTACACAGGGTTATTTGTAAAACACCAACAACTTCGCAGAGGTAGATTACTAGCATCATAAACAACAACATTTGTTCTACGACTTTTCCGAAAACAGTCAAAAAAAAATCGACTTTTCATACAACACTCAATAAGCTGTTAGGGACATTAGTATGGAGAACGATTTTTTTGACTGTTTTCGGAAAAGTCGTAGAACAAATGTTGTTATTTATGACGTAAGTAATCTGTGAGGTTGTTGGTGTTTTACAAATATAAATTCTCATTTCGGATCGATTGCCTTATCTCAATAAGGTTATAATGTAACAGTATTTTTAAAAACAAAAAAATATTAATCAGGATCCAAATTCATTATTTAAATCGTTCTATTCCGATGCAGTAACAATTATGTTTATTGAATTAACGTTCAGTTAAAAATTGTTACTTAAATTTAATTGGTATTGTCACTGGCTTGCCTGGAGTTTTATAGATTTCCCAATATTCTGTATTATTCTTCTAAACATCATTAGGAATTAAGAATCATTAAGAATCATCAACAACAAAACAACACATTAAGAATCATTTTTCTAAACATCATTCATAACAAACCTTTTACATAGTCACACTCAAAAAGTATTAATCAATTTCTTAATCATATCGACAGCATCATTTTGACCAATGCTTTCTATATAAGCAGTTGCTTTTTGAGCATGCTCCTCATACAATGCCTTAGTTCTATCCACGGCATCAGTTTTCAGAATATTGAACTTCAAATCTTCATAATCGACATCTTTAACATCGTTTTTCGCTTGATCAATAACTTTGTATAGCTCAGGGTTGCCTTCAAGAGCAAACAAGACAGGTGCGCTTGCCAAGCAAAACTGTTCTTTAGTCTCTGATGTAAGCTGCTGTAATTCCACGGCAGCTTGCCAAGCAAGACCAACATGGCATCCGAAATGATAAGCGCAGGTCTGCGTCTCCCTGTTTTGTTTATTCAAAACCATTGCTGATTGACAGCCCCTACCCAAAAGACTGACTCCACTGAAAACTGTCCTAGCAGTCCACTCTTTCCTTGGCTTCCCAATCACCTCATCAACAGAAATGGAGTTAGTGTCAAAAGTTATCTCGTAATCTTCACCAACTTCTTTAGGCTTTCCAGGTATTGGCATGTTCTGTTCGTCTCTCTCCCCGAAGAATTCCCCTTCAGACAAGTCTTTTAAAGCCGTAGAAATAATGTAAGAGACATCAGAATTTCTTAAATTCGCGAGCATACCATTAGCTGTTACTAAAAGATAGTCTCCCAAAAGTAAAGCTATCTTGTTTCCAAAAATTGCTGACTCAGTGTGCTTAGAGCGTTTTCTAAATGGTACATTAACAATTCCTTGGTGGATCAGATGTCCTGTCCTTATCATTTCAGTCAGTTCTGCTAGGATTCGCTGCTGTTCTTCTATGTTCTTTACTTGAGTGGTACTTTTGACGGATTTTGATAACAGAAGAATTATGAGACCCCATGGCTGAAGATTTTTGGAGTCACCGTATAGGATGTTTTTTGCTGTCTGCATGACTAAGTGATTGCTGCCCACCTAAAACAAAAATCAAGTGTGAATGCGTTTATTGCTGTCATTAGGGAACTGCAAATGACATCGCAGTCTACACGAACAGCCAGACCAAAAACAATATAGAAAAGTTCGTTTTCTAAATTGACCCAACCGGAGATCGAACCCAGAACTTCAGAGATGCTGTCACCTTGAATACCGGCAAACCACTCGACCACGTAGGTCGTCTATCATCTGTTCCATACAAAAACGCAATACCTACTCGACCTTAATTTATGGAACAGCAGATTTTTTTTTCAGAGTTGGCCCCATAATAAAAGTTGCTTGTAATCATTAGTGGAACCACCCCACTGCGGGAACCAAATAATTAAAATTTCATTTTTCATTTTATAAAATACAAGATGTATACTTATAGGTTTTCTAGAGATTCTATGTAAATATAGATTTTCGACAGACATAACTTAATACTAAATCTTAACTCTAAACGATCACCCATCTCAAAATTGACCACTACCAACATTGCTTAGCTTTAACAATCGTTACGTCGTCACTTGCTATGATTAATGTAAAAAAGTGAGTTGTTGTGAAAGCCATCGGTACCGTTAGCATTCGCTTTCTACAAACGAAACGAACAACAGGTTTCATCCAGTACAGATGACAACATAATTGTTTGTACCAAAACATTCGAAAAAGTCGGTTTATGTTTACTTTGTCCTATTTTGTAAACAACTTTTTATTGAAATAATCATTTATAAAATAAAAGAAATGGTTTTCCACAAAATATAGAATACCTACTGAGGAAATTCTTAGGTAATTAGTAATGACAAATTCACTTCTCAAGCTTACGCGCTCACTAGACATGAAATAAACATTTTTTAACGGATACTAGCGCGGTTTTATTGAAAGTATTTTGGTAATTAGTTGGTATTTGGTTTCAGCCACGGTGGTCACGAGCAGCTTCAGTCCCCCGTGACCACGGCAGCTGCAAAGGTGTCAAAACGTCGGGAAAATAAAAAATAAAAACAAATACCAAGTAATTACTAAAGCACTTTCAATTAAACTGCGCTAGTACCCGTTAAAAAGTGTTTTATTTCATAGTAATGACAATTTTATTTAATAAGACAACATATTTTTAAATAATGATTTAAGTTTAAAAGGCGGCCTAAAGCAAAACATCAAGAATCTTGTTTTTTGTCGCAATTTTTTCAAGAAAAAAACAGTACTAGTCTGTAGGAAGTCATATTTAATATATCTTATATTCATTACTTAACGACCCGCCCTCGCTTCGTTTCGGTGTAGTGTGGAATTTTACACCATGTATTATACACATAAACCTTCCTCTTGAATCACTCTATCTATTAAAAAAACCGCATCAAAATCCGTTGCGTAGTTTTAAAGATCTAAGCATACATAGGAACAGACAGCGGGAAGCGACTTTGTTCTGTACTATGTAGTGAAATCCCAAACTATGCTAAGCCAACACTTAGGTTGGTAACTTAAGCTTTCATCAAAACAAATAATTTAAACAAACCCCTAATTATCTAGTTATTTATAGGTAATCTTAAAATATAGTTACCAATTAATTAATGAAGGATCGGTTTCGATTCCGGTTGTACCCCTAGTACAAACATCTATTGGGGAAAAAAGCGCGCGTAAGAGTACTCGATATTGTCTATGAAAAACTTCATTTCGCTTTTCGGCGTTAGATGGCGCTGTACTGATTTCCTATACAAAATTATTCTATAGATTTTTTTGTTTGTTCAACTTATGAACTAACTTATCATAAAACATACTTTTAGCATTCCATCATAACAATGAAATCATTATAGTCGGTATTTTGTTATTTATATCTGCATCAATCTAAATTTTATAAAGCTAATAGATACTTAACAATCTATAATGAGACTTTACCATGACGGAAAATAATTAGAGGTGAAATTTCTCTACCGTAGTGCAACTAGGCGTTTTGAAGCCAGCCCAAAATTTTTTCTTAGACCTCACTAAATATCAATAAATAAATAAATATTGTCAAAGTCATTTAAAGCGTTTGTGTTGTGGAAATCAGTAACAACGATGTTTTCTAAACAGACCCTGCCTGGGATCGAACCCGGAACAGAAATGGCAAACCATAAAAACCGGTGTACAAGCCACTGAACCATGGAGTTCGTCAAAGTCTAGTCAAGACAAAATTAAAAACAGACTTACCAATTTCCTCAAATATAGTGCCAAATTAGCGAATTCGTCACTCAGAAGACACCTCAAATTCATGAAGGAGGTTGGATAACCAACCACCTTTTCAGCATCCCTGATTGTATTGCTCCAGTTCGTAAAAGGAGGTCGTAACAGCAAAAGAATCTCATCTTTGGTGAAACTGGCAACTGTCGACTCACACCTTTTTTGAAAAAGGAACGGCGAAGCCCTTCTCAAAACGCGGGAAACGGCGTACGAGACCGCCATTTTTAAAAACTCGAGTAAAATTTTTTCGATTCGAACTTTTTTAACTTAACTTTTTAATCAACCGCTCGGATACTCGTCTAGAGAAGAAATGTGAAACTCTATGGTGTGACTTCACTACAGTGTGGCCAGTTAATTTTCAAATTAACACTGTAAAAGCAAGGTTGTGCGACTCAAGGTCGAAATTATTTGCTCGTGACTTGGAAATTCAAAATTCGAATGATCATTTCATAATATCATTGTTGTGCAAGCTTACTGGATTAAGTAATTAGGTGAATAGAACAACAAATAATGAAATCCTTGGAAGTTACTCAAATTGCTAAAAGTTGTAAAATATTATAGCGGAATATTACTGTTTATAAAAGTTAATTAGGTAAAAACTATTTTTATTAAGTAAAAGTATTTTAAACCAAGATGAAAAAGAAAGGTACATGCTTTAACTAATTTGATGTAAGAATTAACACATACACATACACGTGGAATTAACACATAACATAATACAAACATAACTAGGTACTTGTCTGGATGTTAATGATGTATCTTTCTTTACGATTCCATTGCACAAAATGTCAACCAAATAAATAAATAAAAGTTTTCTCGCAACAATTTAACAATAAACCAGGTAATTAAATCACGGTTTCGGGTTTGATCCAACTAGCTAAGAGCAAAATAAATTATAGTAGAAAACACATAATTTTACCCGAAAACAGTGGTAATTGTAAAAGATGGTCACACCAATGCACTTGACCATAAAGTAGAACGCAGCCTCTTTGCATTACAAACTTTACGGTTTCTTCAACTGCAAAGCAAATTAAACTTTATTTCTATAAAGTTTAATACCACAGCGAACGCACATTGTATTTTAACAAAGATGATAACGTCCAGTCAAGAAAGAGCTTTGGCTTTAGTATATTTTGTACGGAGGTTTAAGAGAAAGAATGTGTCAAGTTAGTTTGGTCAACAGAATAGTTTCGAAAGTTTTTTTTGTTGTTGTTTATAGGGAAGAAGGCAATTTCTCTTTTTATCGTACCGGTTATACGTTTAGATATTCTCAAATTTTTGGAATAGTTGATCCTCATTTGTCTGACATAATATTATAAAGTTATAGAAAAATACTCGAGGAAGGTACTTAACCCTTTGTACTCGTATTAAGGTGGCACCCTGAGCGAAAGTGGCGCCGTGGTAAATTTTATTTAATATTATATGTATTTGATTGAATCAGGCGTCACTTGGCGGAAGTCCCAAACCATTTTGAAAAAAGAAATATATGTAGCTTACTTCCGCAAACAATGTATGCAAGATGCACCGCCCGCCCGCCCGCAAAAATATGCACATGCACACCACAAAATATCAGTGCACAAACCTGCATTTAGCAAGACAGCAACACACCTTGCACCTTCACCAATTAGGCTACTCTACACGTGTTTCGCCCCAACCCGGAGCATCCTCAGGAGTTAGATCGTGCGTAAACCAGCACCGAATGCTGGTTTACGCACGTGCTAACTCCTGAGGATGCTCCGGGTTGGGGCGAAACACGTGTAGAGTAGCCTAATTGGTGAAGGTGCAAGGTGTGTTGCTGTCTTGCTAAATGCAGGTTTGTGCACTGATATTTTGTGGTGTGCATGTGCATATTTTTGCGGGCGGGCGGGCGGTGCATCTTGCATACATTGTTTGCGGAAGTAAGCTACATATATTTCTTTTTTCAAAATTAATATTATATTAAGTATAATTCTAATACACAATTTTAATAATGTTTTACATGGAATTTTTAGGGCCCACAGTATAGTATTTTTAGACAGTATCATTACATTCTCTCGTAGTCACTGCTAGAAGTAGATCACAAAACTGATAAAAGTGGCCGTTTTTGACACATTTGCTATCTACTTCTACGAATGACTACGAGGGCATGTAGTGATACCTTCTAAAAATACTAGACAACGGGCCCTAAAAACTCCACGTAAAATTTTATTAAAATCTTTTTCTATTAATAACTTATTAAATAAATACCTGTAGGTGCCACCATCGGTCATACAACCGCCTTAATTTTAAAACATTATAACAATATCTTCTCAGACTTAAAGCATTAAAAACCCAGCAACACAAAAATCATATTACGACACCATCAAACCACTATGTGTCATTAAAGATTTCACTTCCTCCAGGAATCGAAAGTAGTTACTGAAATTTTCCTTAAACCAACAAAAATGCGAAGAACATTGGTAAAAAAGCCAATAAGTCGATTTTGATCGATCACTTTAAAATGAAGTTGAAGCACTCACGGCGGACTTGACAGACTGATCGTACATGTTCACGTTTGTTAAGCAACGCTCGCTCCGGTCAGGTTTCGGATGGGTGACCGTTAAAGTGGCATTACAACTGAGCGCTTCCGTGCTTCGGAGGGCACGTTAAACCGTCGGTCCCGGCTGTTGTCATCTGATAACAGTCGTTAAGCCAAGTCAGAGACCTTACAGGCGGCTTGATAAACTCTAACACCAGAGGTGGCCACTAATCCTCATTCGATAAGAAGAAGACTATAAAATTACAAATATTAAAAAATAAGTAAAATGAATACACTAGGAGCTCGATGACGCAGTGGTTTAGCGCCTGGCTCAGCGATATTTTCGCAATGGTCGGTCATGGGATGGGTGACCAAAAATGTATTAAGTATCACGAGCTCCTCCGTGCATTGGAAGACGTTAAGTCGTTGGTCCCGGCTGCAATTGCAGTCGTTAACACCTACCAGTCCACATTGGGCCGGGTGGTGGGTTATGGCCCGTCTTCCTTATTTACCCATAAGGAAGGCCTGTTCCCCAGCAGTGGGGACATTTAAAATGGCTGATGGTATACAAATGAACAAGTCTTCAATACTTTAAATTGTTTCAAGTTTTCAAGAATAAGAAAGTAAGGTGGTTTAAAGTTATTTGTGGAAAATTCTTCACTCTCTCTCAAAGGAAGACAGGTATTGCCATACATTCTCAAGAAAAATTAGTAGTAAATCGTCCCAATATCAGTAAACAGTTATTAGGGTTCCGTACCAAAATGGTAAAAAAGGAACCCTTATGGTGTGACTCAGTCTGTCTGTCTGTCTGTCACAGCTGGATATCTCGAGAACTAGTAATGGTATCAACTTGAAATTTGGAATAGTTTAAGATGATGTTTGATCAACTATTTTGCAAATAAGAAAGAAATTAAAAAAAAAAATATTTTTTTACAACAGGGACTGAAAAGGGGTCTTAAAATTTGAAGTGAGGTGACTAGTGCATGTGGGGTATCATATGAAAGAGCGCTGTTTGCACATTTTAAAACATTTTTTTCCTTTTTTCTTAGGCCGCATAGTTTTCGACTTATGATGAAAAATGTAAAAAAAAAAATACTGTACCCCCCCCCCCCCCTCATATCCGAAGTTTGCAAAGAAAAAACTGAAATATTTCTATATGATAGTAGTTTATGTAAAAATTACAGGAAAAATAAAACGATGTCTCAATATAACACTCTTTTTTAGAAATTCATAAAACAAACAAAAAGTCATTAGCTCCACTACCAGTCAACAGATGGCACTGATTAAATTAGTTCCAATATCGGCCAAGAAATGGTGCTGACCTAAAAAAAAAATAGTTCCACTATCGGTCAAGAGACAGCGCTGTCCTAATACTACAATAATAATTGGTGGCTGGTTCTAATATAATTACCTACTATTTGCCGTTCGAACAAACGAAGAATAAGTTCCTACTTTGTAATATAAACAGTTTGCAATGTGGAGTGGCTGAAACGTTTTTCAGTCACCATAAGCAGCTGTGGTTAAGATTTGTAAATTAACTGTCCGCCTGTTCGCCCTTCCACCTGTCTGCCGTTTATCCTACTTTTTTAAAGACTGTACTAAAGTAACATATCCAAATATATTTATGATTGTACGGAACCCTCGGTGCGCGAGTCCGACTCGCTCTTGACCGGTTTTATTTGATTTTAGTTAAGACAAGTGCCTCCTGTTTCTATGGTTTATGTGGTAATTATTGTGGTTTTCCATTATTGTTTTCTTATTTTAGTGTTCTATACAGTTTAAGTAAGAATTTTCGTTAAAACTTTGCAATTTAAGCTAGTTAATTTTAATTTATTGCCCGGCCAATAATTGGTATGGCAATAAGACTCAATATCCAATTATTGGCCTTCTATCGATATTATATATGTTGTGCAATTTGAACCTTATTTTCAGAATCATTTAATGTTTTTTCATCAATAATTTAAAGATAATCCTCTTTCTTAAAGCTTTCCTAATATTACACTCATGGTAAGAATCGAAAATCCAATTTTTAGTATTGTCAGTAACTGCTGAAAGCATACCTACTAATATGTTGGTTTAAGGTACTGAATATGAAGCCAAAGTTAAATAAAGAAGACAACTAAAAGACCTTCATTCTCTATTGGAAAATATTTTTTCCTGCTCTATCATGGATCGGCCTACCTATGTATCTACTGATAATATGATTTGTGAATGCCTATCTATTGATACTAAGCATGACCATTGGCGCAGTAGCGGCCAATAATTGGTCAAAGGAGCCAATAATTGGACTATTTTTGTAAAAACAAGTTTAATGTCTTAAAACGACTGAAAATACTGGAAAAATTATATTGGATGTAATAATTAAAATATATTTATATTTCTGAATGGATAATAAATGTATATTGATATTAAGCATGGCCAATAATTGGCGCAGAAGAGGCCAATAATTGGTCAAAGGAGCCAATAATTGGACTATGGGTCTATTTTTGTAATTAAAAACAAGTTTAATGTCTTAAAACGATTGAAAATACTGAAAAAAAAATATTGTATATAATAATTACAATATATTTATTTTTCTGAATGGATAATAAATGTATATTGATATTAGGCATGGCCAATAATTGGCGCAGTAGCGGCCAATAATTGGTCAAAGGAGCCAATAATTTGACTATGGGTCTATTTTTGTAATTAAAAACAAGTTTAATGTCTTAAAATGACTGAAAATACTGAAAAAAATATATTGTATATAATAATTACAATATATTTATTTTTCTGAACGGATAATAAATGTAGGAAATCTTCAATATTTGAGGAGCTTTTTCGTAGCGTATTGCTTAAGGGGCCAATAATTGGCCCTACATATCTTTTCTACACGACTGCCCAAAAAAGGAGAGTAATGTGTTCAGTTTATATGTATGTGAGGTTTCCCAATATTTTGGGTCTTGTTTCGTTGTAAAGGATGGGGCCTAAAATTACCTATCATCAATCAATTTATTTTTGATTAATTATTTATATGCTACATAAATACATTCATCTGCATTGGGTCCGTGGCATGTGTATGGTCCATTCTCTTTCACCCATAATCCCAAGCTGTGAGGACTTAGTGGGGACAAAAAAAACCAAACATAGCAAAACTACGTCAAATCGAAATCAAAACTCACAAACCAGCAATTTATGTAAGGCGTTTTCTTAACTTTTATATTGTAATTTCTGTTATTCTCAAGAAAGCATTAATGCATCTAGCACTAACGTCTATCAAAATAAAACCGGTCAAGAGCGAGCCGGACTCGCGCACCGAGGGTTCCGCACCATCATAATTGCACCATTAAACCACACTGCAGAGTAGAATAATAAAATTAGTATTGCAGTTTTAGGTCAGTGCCATCTCTTGACCGATAGTGGAACTAAGGCTAACATTTTTAGAAATTTGATAATTTCTAAAAAAGTGTGCTATATTGAGACATCGTTTTATTTTTCCTGTAATCTTTATATAAACTGCTATCACAAAGAATTATTTCAGATTTTTCTCTTTGGAGTAAGACGCATGTGACGTATGCAGAGTAGACAGCTGGCGAACAAGTCAACTGAAAAGATGGAAACAAGATTAAATATTAAAGGCAACATTATAACATGCAGTCGGAGGCATGCATAAAGAAAGTGACATTATGAATGATTTGAGTAGTTTGGTAGTTTAGTAGTAATACTATCAGGTCATTGGGCATATTTGACCTACTTGCTGAAAGTTCGCGTACAGAGACCAAACCAGTTTTAAATTGAAGAATTCAATCCCACTTTTCAAAATATGTACTATTTTTTCATGTACCAAACGGCAGAAAAAAGTTACTTTACAGTATGTGTGTAAATATATGTTTAATGTTATTAAAACGTTTGTTAATAAAACAGAAGTTTTTACTTTCAGCATTGTGAAAATGTGTGGTACAACCATAATAAAAGTTTTAATTGTCTTTATTTATTTATTTTATTTTATTTATTATTAATATAAAGCGTGATCGAATCAGAAACGAGGAGATCCGCAGGAGAACTAAAGTAACCGACATCGCTCGAAGGATTGCTCAGCTGAAGTGGCAATGGGCAGGACACATAGCGAGAAGAACTGATGGCCGTTGGGGCGGAAAGGTTCTGGAATGGCGACCGCGCACCGGACGACGCTCCGTGGGTAGGCCCCCGACAAGGTGGACCGACGATCTGGTGAAGGTCGCGGGAAGCCACTGGATGCGGGCAGCGCAGGACCGATCGTCGTGGAGATCCTTAGGGGAGGCCTATACCCAGCAGTGGGTGTCGTGCGGCTGATATGATGATGATGATTTATTATTAAAATGCTATGATTTAATGATAAAAAATGAAACATGTTCTGCAAGAATGCGACCCGTACAACCGAGTAGCAGATACATTTATCTACATACCTAGCCCTTTTTCATTTGTGTGCGCTGTAGGTCAAATGCCCGAACAAAATGGCCAATAACCATTATTTACGCAATGGATACAAAATTGTCATGACAAGTGACAAATTGACTCATTTACTCCTGAACTAAGTTAGTTTTGACATAGTATGAAAAGCAATATTTTTATAGCGTAAGGGTGCCCGCATAAAGAAAGCAGGTACTGGTCGGTACAGGTCTGTACCGATCGGTGCAGGTAAGTTGCTCCATGCTTTTCCATGGGAGTCCGCATAAAGAAAACAGGTTGCCGGTATAGTACGAATCAAGAAAGATGACCACAAATGGCGCTCATCTTCGCAACAAAACTGAATAAGAAAAGACAAAATTATATTTTAGATACATATAGATATACATACTATATACTATAATATAAAATAATATTTAGTCTTTTCTTCATGAGTTATGATGCGAAGATGGGCGCCATTTGTCATTTGTGGTCATCTTTCGTGATTCGAACTATACCGGTTTGCACATACATCCCGGCGCAACAGATCTGTACCGACCGGTACCAAGCTGTAACCTGCTTTCTTTATGCGAGCACCCTAAAGCTGGTATTATAGAATCAAACTCAGACTCAAATCTCTGCATGAGTACAGTTAGAAAGGGATGGCGCTATATTCGATGAATAGCACCATCCCTTTCTAACTGTACTCAAGCAGCAAGCAGTGCTTGAGTCTCGTTCTGTAATACGAGCCTTAGACTGCGAACGCACCAGCAGGTGCCTAGATATATTCAGGATACTTGGTGACCGCACTGGTAAGTGAGTCGCTAGGATAGTCGTCTTGGTTTCATAGTATTTGGTTGTAAGCCTCGCACCTACGATACATTCTAGGTAGTCGCCTAGATGTATCGAGGCACCTAGCGCACAAAATATTACTTTGTGCCTAAAGCGCAATGCGACCATTCGTGAACGTTCGTTTAACTTGGTTATATATCCAGGCCAGCGATGCCCTCGGGTCGCGACCCGCCGCCGTTTTTTAACCAACAGGCAAAATTGAAAATCTTGGAATCGCAGCTAGGGGGCACCCGTAGAAATATCGCCCAGGGCGCTGGAAGTACTAAAACCGGCACTGCCTTCACGTCTTAACTACTGAACCGATCATGAAATTTTGCATACATGTTGTCAGGGGTACAGAAAAGGAACATTCAGTTCCCGAGGGATAGCAAAAAACTATTCACGCAGACAAGTAGCGGGTGGCCACTAGTACAAAATAAATAACATGTCATTTTAGTACCTGTCACTGCAAAATAAAAAAATATATTAGGATTAGGGTCGCGCGGACTTCAAATATATTTCTACTTTGGGTCGCCAGCCAAAAAGGTTTAGAACCACTGATCTAGGCTCCAGGTACTAATCTAGGCACCTGTCGATGCGTAGGCAGCCTTAGACTATGTAGGAGTGCTTCAGCTCAATTACTTCTTTCAAAAAATAAATCTAATTTTACAGATTTCTAATATGTACAAGCAAATAAATCAAGACAGATTTTCAAATAATTTAATTAGATTTATCAATAAAAAAGTATAAAAAATATTATTCTTTACATTTACTTAAGTATTCGATAATTTCAATTTGTATATTTTCTTCTAGATTTCTCTTCTTTCGCAAAAGTGGGTAATATCCATTGCAAATAATAACTTAACAGAGCTAAAATATATACTGATATAAATAAGAATGGGAAGTATATAGTTCCATACAGGTTCTTCAATATGGGATACAGCCACAATCCTTTTTCCATGTAAGTGTACACCATTCTGAAAAATAAAACGTGTTTTTTAATTCCTGTACTTTAAGCCTCAGTACACGTATTCAGTTTACGTTTTTTTACTCATGTACTATGGGCAACAGCGTCGCTTAGCCAGTTTGCAACAAAATTCGTGTGCGCGCGTATCGCCCCTGCACGAACTAAACGTATGTGACAGCGGGCGCGGCGTGCAAGCGATTTTAACCTTAGCAGTGGTTAAGCGACGCTGTTGCCCATGGTACTCTTAGCACGAACAGCTATCGAAAAAATAACGCGCGTAAGAGTACTCGATAGGGAATTATCTATGGAAAATTTAATTTCACTATAGTTAGTTTTTCTCACTTGTCTTTTATACATACATCGTTACCTATATAAAAATAAATTGTCTTTTTATTATCAAATCGTGTAATAATTTAAAATTAAAATTAGGCAGAGCTTGTTCTTACTATGATGACCAAAGTTACAAATAGAAATATACACTAAGAATAAAAAATCTTTAAGATACTCATAAACAAAATAATTATGCTCATCGCAAAAAAATACTTCTACCGGGACTCAAACCAAGGCCTTCGACGTAAGCATGATCGCTACCATTCTAACACTCTTTTATTAAATGTTACCTAATATTAGTTTCATGAAAAACTAGTTGAAGCATTTCGTGATTTGACAAAACGAAAAGACCAATACAAAATGCTCCTATTCCTTTATTTACGTGACATTAAAGGTGCTAACACACAGCACAGTAGTTTTATAACTAAAATGTTGCATAACATATGTTATATAACGTTATACCGGGTGTAATAAGTCACTCAACGAAGCCGAGGTCTACGTATTCTGCCCATCATCAGAACCATTTCTGTTCAAAATTATTGCTGGGAAACGATTTAAATTTTTGGTGTTAAAAAAGCATTGCATACATTACCACGCAATGTAACGCGTACAACAGACTGCGCCTGCGAGTGAATGCTACAAAGCTGCGGCCGAATTGAAAGGCTACGTTTATGTGAGTGCTCATGAAATACATTGAGTGATGACGTTTTGAAACCATTGTTTGTTACGAAATACATAAAATTATGATAATGTTTCCGTACACAAAAATTTGGAAATAACGAATGAAATAAGATTATTATAAAAATATTGGAAAAAAAATTTTGACTTTGACCTCCAATAACTTTGTAGCTATTGGTTTCCCAGGTATAGTCTAAAAGACAAAAATGATACTGATGATGGGCGGAATGCGTGGACTTCGGTTTCGCCGAGTGTAGGAGCACTTACAGGATTTAATCACTTTGTTCTATTAAATAAATTAAATATAAGTACTTACACAACAGCATATAGCACGAAATGGAATGTCAAATGCGCTAGATATCTTATATGTGACCTAGGTTTAGTCCTAGGTAGGAATAGAATTTCCAATAACGCCAATGGCAATATAGCTGTATGCATTATATGATTATTTATAGGACTCAGAATTTTGTCTAGAAATTCTGGAAAAACTAGACTTCTGTCATATGTGAAGATCACCCAAAATAGCGAGAATACAACCTGTGAACAAAAAAAAAACAAAAATTATGAACAAAGTATTAATTAGACCAAAATCTAGTTATAGTTGTTCTATGTCACAAAGTAGTGTAGGAAATGAAGCGAGCTTTTGTATGGAGACCCCGACATTAAATCCTCAATCGATGAAACTTTGCAGGGATGTAATATGAACCAAAACCTATGTACAAATATCCACAAACAAAAAAAAAACTATTTGGATAATTTAAAATACGTTCCATTTATGATTCTTTATTATACTGTAATGTTTCGTCTACTGAGGATTTACTGTGGGGGTGGTCGACTACCTTCTTTTCGTACACTAAAGACCGTTTTGCTCCGAATGTTGTTAGGCGTGCACATGCACATTGTTTTAGTGTTCGTACGAAAGCGTGCTAGACGCATACTAAAACAATGTGTATGTGCACTCCTAACACATTCATGGCAAAATGGTCTTCGTAAGATAGAAGAACCATACCACAGACTATTTTGTGACCTAGTGGGGTAGCTCGGCCATGTTGACAGTAACTATTTTGTGTCCTAGTGGCAGCTCGGCCGTGTTGACAATAACTATTTTGTGACTTAGTGGGGTAACTCGGTGGTATTGACAGTAACTATTTTGTGACCTACTGGGGTAACTAGAACGTGTTGATAGTAACTATTTGTGATCTAGTGGGGTAACTTGGCTATGTTGACAATAACTATTTTGTGACCTACTGGGGTAACTCTGTTACATCACACAATAAAGAAAAAAAAATTTAAATAAATAAAATTACAAAAAAATATTAAAGTTTTGTTTTACTTACCACACAAGATGGCCACAATACAGATGCAAACAGCGTATCGCGGACTCCTTTGAGATATTTGGGTAGTCTATAATCTCTGGTTTTAGCATTCTTCAGTGTAAGATAATCACAGAATAAACCTATAGCACTGTACGCTATCTGGATAATCTGGAATTAAAAACAATATTTGCTTAGTGAAAATAGGAACCGACAAGGTGGACCTACGATGAAGGTCGCGGGAAGCCCCTAAGATGCGGGCAGCGCAGGAAGAGGCTAGCCAAACTGCAATGTCGTACGACTGATATGACAAAAAGAAGAATAAATTTTAAAAATTGCTCTATTGCACCGTCCAAATTTGATAGATCTAAATAATGTTTGCTGTGCCCAAGAAATTTAAATTCATTGAATACATTTAAAGTTCTTGGCTGTGTCTTAGCAGAACGAACGTCACTTGAACTGTACCAAATTCTATAACACCTTTTCAACCTGTGACATGCAATAAATAAATCTTGAAATCAGGATTAGTACAGACCTCGACACGAATCCCGAGCTGTGAGAGAAATTAGAGGAGATTACTGATAGTATTAATCTATGTATAGGTACTGCGCATATCTGCAGTCACCCCGCACCACGTCCCTCGTCAACGATATCTATAAAATAAATGACTTCTGCGCATTTGTCACCGCTCTAGATCCGTGCCACGGTAAAGAAATGTATCAGTATTCTAACTCGGCCCTGTCCTTGAAAAAAAAACTACCTAGAGCCGCGCGGTACATCAACACGTGATAGGGCCGCCCGGATACAGTATTTTATTTTCATAAGTACTATCATATATTTCTGGTTTTGTGATTGTACGTAATATTTTAGAATCCATATTATAGGGTCTACCTTCGCTGAGAAATCAATTTCTAAGCAATAAAATACCTAGGTAAACAAAACTAATGGTGAAAACAGAAAACTAAAAAAAGCTAAATACCTACTTATTAAAGGGAGAAACAAAGTTTCCAATCCTTCTTGTCATAGTTAATTGGTAATACCTAGTATTTAAATTTTATCTTAAACATTTTTTTCGGAATTTCCGGGTACCTATTTAAAAATGTTATGTCTGGATTAATTGGTTAATTAAATATATGAAAAACAGCACAATCTGCACTTTGCCATAGTAATTACTTGTATTTTAATCAATACTACCTACGTAAATCTTTCGTTCGTAACGCATTCGCGACTGTTGTATACCGAGTGCAGACCGAACTCGAGGCGCATAGGTATTTTAGGTATAGCTTGCATTTCGACCGTTTGTACTAAGTTAGAATACTGATACATTTCTTTACCGCGTCCATGCCGAGCCCTGGTGGCATCCAGCAATATAGACCAGCACAAACCCTTCAAATTTTGTAACGTTTTAAAAACTTCTAATGACATAGACTTAAGTACCTAGCACATCTACAACACCTCAGTAGACAAGATAATTGGCAACAACATGTTCCGATGACAACATCCGTACCATCATCACCGCTAGAGAGTGGAACTCCTCGCCTGAGTCTGTGTTTCCCGATAGGTACAATTTGGGGGCCTTCGAGTCACGAGTGAATAGGTATCTTCTAGGCAAGCGCGTCTCATCGTAAATCGCATCATCGCTCACCATCAGGGCAATATTTAATAACGTGACAATATGTCGATTATCATGGCAATTTGCTTTACATTGCGGTGTAGCTATTAGTAGTTTCTTCTATTTTCAAATCGGTTGACGCAGTGACTATAAAATTGGAATGACAAATGACAAATTGTCATGACCACCGAAACACGATAAATATCGCATGATATAGCGTTTTATCGACATTCAACTGTCAAAATCTATTGTCTTTTGACAGTTGAACGTGATTAATCGAACGTGATTATCATATCGCGTTTCGGTGGTCATGCTGGGGGACAGGCGTGATAGAAGGCAAGCTTATCTATCGTAAAATTAGTAATAGGGTCCCGTTTTTACCCTTTGGGTACGGAACCCTAAAATATGATCCACCACTGCGACCCTGCAGTGGTTTATAAGTGTGCCCGCAGACTACAGACTTTCTATTGGCCGATAGTTGGTTTTGTATGAAGAATCGGCCGATACCAAATCGTTGTAGCGTGCGCACTTGCATACTTCTTCATATTGATTCCAACTATCGGCCGACAGTTTGGTCTGTAGTTTGCGGGGACTCTAATAGTCTGTTTATTGTAGTATTTTAAATAATATACTTACGAAAGTCCAAGAAGTGAGGTACCTATACTGCATTTGAGAGAATCTGACAACCCTGATATCTTCCAGGACCTCTTTAGATCGTGGTACGGCGGAGACCGCCACCATATTGCCGACGTGTAACAAGATGGCCGTCACATATCCCGCCATGCGGAGATAAATGATTTCAGTCATGGTTCTGAAAAAAAAAAGTATTTCATCAAATGAGGCCAAACTTAGGCTTTTGTTAGCTTTTGTTAGCTGTTTAAAGGTCTTTCTATTTGATTGAATCAGGCATCACTTGGCGGAAGTCCCAAACCATTTTGAAAAAATATAATATATGTAGCTTACTTCCGCAAACAATATATGCAAGATGCACCGCCCGGCCGCCCGCAATAATATGCACATGCACACCACAAAATATCAGTGCACAAACCTGCATTTAGCAAGACAGCAACACACCTTGCACCTTCACCAATTAGGCTACTCTACACGTGTTTCGCCCCAAACCGGAGCATCCTCAGGAGTTAGATCGTGCGTAAACCAACACCGAATGAGCTCCTAACGCCTCCGACACCGTATTTGTTGTCCCTTCCTCCCCACTCCGCACCGAGTCTTTCCCCACATATCCGGTCTGGGCCGTGCCGTGTCCGGGGCCCAAGCTATGTTGGGCGTCTTTATGTTCTACATAAAGGACCGACGCTTCTCCACCGTGGATTTTGGAACCCGAAAATATTATTATAATATTATAAAACTAACTGGTTTACGCACGATCTAACTCCTGAGGATGCTCCGGGTTGGGGCGAAACACGTGTAGAGTCTAAATTGGTGAAGGTGCAAGGTGTGTTGCTGTCTGGCTAAATGCAGGTATTGTGCACTGTACTTTGTGGTGTGCATGTGCATATTTTGCGGGCGGGCGGTGCATTTTGTATAATTACTGCTTACGATCCCTAGTGGCGTTCCACAGGGATCGCTCCTAGGACCGCTTCTTTTTGCAGTTTTTGTTAACGATATCGATAAGTGCTTTAGAGCTTCTCAGCTCCTATGTTTTGCAGACGACATGAAGATAATTTCTCCTATCTCTTCAATGGGAGATGCTATCTCACTTCAAGATGACTTAATTAGGCTAGACAACTACTGTGCTGAGAATTGTTTAGATCTCAACCCAGCGAAGTGTAGCGTCGTCACTTACAGTCGAAAAATTAACTTAGTGCACTTTGATTACACGTTAAAAGGTATGACACTGGCTCGAGAAACCATAGTGCGAGACCTAGGTGTGTCTCATGACAGTAAGCTTCTGTTTGACACTCACATCGACAACATAGTGTCTAAAGCTTCTAGGGCTCTTGGATTTCTGAAACGTATTTCTTCGGACTTTACTCAAGCTAAGACCCTAAAAATACTATATTGTTCGTTGGTCCGTAGTCATCTGGAGTTTGCGTCGCAGATCTGGAACCCCAGATATAATATATACATATCTCGTATTGAAAACATCCAGAAGAGATTCCTTAAATATCTATGTTTTCGCATTAAAGATCGATATGACTCGAGTCGCTATCTCGATCTCTGCAAGAAGTATCACTTTCTTCCATTAGAAAAACGTCGCGAGATTGCTGACCTAGTTTTTCTTTCTAAAATTGCGTCAGGTGCTATCAACTGTCCGGAACTTCTTTCCAAATTGACACTGCGAGCACCCAATAAGCCACTCAGATTTAATCAGCTGCTACGCGTCCCCCCTGCATCCACAAATTACCGACAGAATGCATATTTATGGCGTGCGTGTAATAGCTTTAATTTGGCATCGCGACGGGCAGGCTTGGATCTGTTTGCAACGAGTGAGGCTTCGATTAAGCAAATTCTAAGTAAGGAATTTTTTAGTGGGGCATAATTGTACTGGTTAAGTATTCACTAGGTAGGTAATTAAGATTTAGTACTTAATTAATATTTAGTAATAAGATGGTGCTTGTTTTGTATAGTTCGTTACTATTTGTGATGACCTATAATTGGCTTTCTGATGCTATGTAAGTTATTTTATCTGTTTAATATAGCTGTTGGTCGTCCGAAAATAAATAAATAAATAAATAAATAAATAATATTGTTTGCGAAAGTAAGCTACATACTTAGCGCTATCGCACACAGGCAACTTAGTCTCCCAGCAACTGTTTTGTCTCTCACATCAAGTCCGCGGGTTTATATGGAAGCGCGCACACGAAGCGACACGGTCGTCTGCAACTTTTCATACAAATCACGTGAGAGTAGGGTTACCATATCTCAGGATTTGTCCGGAGATCTCAGGATTTTTTTTGCTCAGGATTGCGGCCGGATTTTGTAAATCTGAGGAAATCTCAGGATTTTTAGAATTTCAATAAAATTCAGTACATTTAATAAAAAGTACATTTAATAGAAGGATAAATAAGTATTATTTAATCGGTTCGCCGCTGCCGACTATCCCCCCCCCCCCCCAACGTACGTTATTCTCGAACTGCTACAAATCTCAGGATTTTTCAATGGATATCGGGCCTTTTCTCCGGACTTTTGATTTTGTCATCTGGTAACCCTACGTGAGAGACAAAAAAGTTGCGGAGACAAAAGTTGCCCGTGTGCGATAGCGCTTGATGAAATGAAATGAAATGAATTAATTAATAAATTCATCTAAGGCTACATATTATATTTCTTTTTCAAAATGGTTTGGAACCTCCGCCAAGTGACGCTTGATTCAATCAAATACAAACAATTTACTAAATTGAAAGCTCATTAAATGTACTTTCAATAGTTAACAACATTTACACAATAAAATGTTAGCTAAGCTAGCAATAATAGGTGGCCAAGTCTAAACTTATTTTCGAAGAGGTGCGATTTTTCTGACTTGTCAATGGAAATTATTGCTTTTCTGCGGTAGATGGCGCTGTAAAAATTTCCCATATTAACTAACACAATCGAATTTTTTCTCGCGCGTTTTTTTGGATAAATGTTCGGGCTACGGGTACGTTAATAGCACGAAATACTTTAAAATGATATTCAAATTCATATCGGGCACTATAAAATTTGTACTGAAAAATGTACAGCGCCACCTACGGAGAAGGAACTTAAACTTATTCATCAATTTTGACATTATAATATTTTGCGCTCGATACGAATACGACTGCCACTAGATTTTTCTGCTACTTATTATTAATCTGTTCTAAGTTCTAGGTGACCTTAGATATAATGAAGAAATTGTTTCAATTTACTTGTGATTACAAAGTGAAGATATGAAGCGTTTTTCTTTTGGGAACACTAGCAGCTGTGAAACGCTTATGGCGGAACTTGACAGACTGATCGTACTCGATCACGTTTGTTAAGCAACGCTCGATCCGGCCAGGTGTCGGATGGGTGACCATTAAAGGGGCATTACAACTGAGCGCTCCGTGCTTCGGAGGGCACGTTAAACCGTCGGTCCCGGCTGTTGTCGTCTGATAACAGTGGTAAGCCAAGTTAGAGACCTTACAGGAGGCTTGATAAACTCTAACATCAGAGGTGGCCACTAATCCTCATTCGATAAGAAGAAGAAGCAACTGTATGCAACTTTGTCCGCGCGGACTTCTTTCCATATTTTTTCGACGTACCCCTTCAAGAAAGTCTTTAAACTCGCGTACCCCTTTTTGCCCCCCTCCTACCTCCGCAGGCATTCTTGTGTACCCTTGCTTGGGGTACTTGTAACACTAATTAAAAAACACTGTGCTAGGGTACAGATTCCCATACGAACTATTTAGCACAATCTTCCCCATGGTATAGTTGTCTAGGCGCTATCGCACACAGGCAACTTAGTCGCCCAGCAACTGTTTTGTCTCTCACATCACGTCCACGGGTTTATATGGAAGCGCGCACACGAAGCGACACGGTCGTCTGCAACTTTTCATAAAATCACGTGAGAGACAAAAAAGTTGCGGAGACAAAAGTTGCACGTGTGCGATAGCGCTAATCTATCTTTTATCTAACCGTAACAATCAGAAATATATTCATCACTAGAGTACTCAAATGGCTAAGATTCTATGCGTTTGAACTGTCCATTAGCCATTTTTGATGTCCCCACTGCTGGGGCACAGGCCTTCCTTGTGGGTGGATAAGGAGGAAGGGCCATAACCCACCACGCGGGCCCAATGCGGATTGGTGGGTATTAACGACTGCAAATGCAGCCGGGACCAACGGCTTAACGTGCCTTCCGAAGCACGGAGGAGTTCGCGATAGTAAATTTTTGGTCACCCATCCCATGACCAACCCTTGCGAACGTTGCTTAACTTACGCAATCGCTGGGCCAGGCGCTAAACCACTACGCCACCGAGCTCCTCATGCGTGCGATGCGTTTGAACGCTACTCTGAAATTACATGACGTAAGACATTCTGTGATTTGCACAGCGAACTAAAATCTATGGAAGTGATTTATGAAGCAAACAAATATTGCTTAAAAAAAGGCACCATGGGGCCGAAAAAGTACAACCCGCTCAGCTTTAGTCGGGCCAGCCTCGCACCCGGTGACTGACGTTAGCGTTCTTTACAATAATTGCAGTTCGTATTGTAAAGAAAAGAGAGAAAGAGAAAGCTTATTAGAAATGACGTCCTTTTATTCAAATGGTGCAAAAGACGGAAAGAAGGCAGTAAAAATATTCAGAAATAACGTATCATATTTTTTCGTTTAAGTATAGAAAATATCTATGAGTATACATACAAATTTTGGTTGCTAATAAGCAACCAGTGCTCAGACGCTTTGTACTGCATAATTAAATGCCAGCATTTTTAGCTCCATCCATTTAGTTGTACTTTTCGTGTAGTGCCATTTTTTGAGCGCAATGCTTGTTCCATCATTTAGTTCGCTGGATTCACATAAGTTTGCATCGTCTATTGCTTTTTATTAGGGTTCCGTACCAAAATGGTAAAAAAGGAACCCTTATGGTGTGACTCAGTCTGTCTGTCTGTCTGTCTGTCTGTCTGTCTGTCACAGCTGGATATCTCGAGAACTACTAATGGTATCAACTTGAAATTTGGAATAGATTAAGATGACATTTGCTCAACAATTTTGCAAATAAGGAAGAAATTAAAAAAATAATATATTTTTTACAACAGGGAATGAAAAGGGGTCTTAAAAATTTAAAGTGAGGTGACTAGGGCATGTGGGGTATCATATGAAAGAGCGCTGTTTGCACATTTTAAAACATTTTTTTCTTTTTTCTTAGGCCGCATAGTTTTCGACTTATGTTGAAAAATGTAAAAAAAATACCGTTCCCCCCCCTTATCTCCGAAGTTTGCAAAGAGAAAAATCTGAAATAATTGTATGTGATAGAAGTTTATGTAAAGATTACAGGAAAAATAAAACGATGTCACAATATAACACACTTTTTAAGAAATTCAAAAAACAAACAAATTTTTTTTAGTTTTACTACCAGTCAACAGAAGGCGCTGTCCTAAGCATGCTAACCTAAGAAAAAATATAGTTCCACTATCGGTCAAGAGATGGCGCAACCTAACACTACAATAATAAATTGGTGGCTGGTTCTAATATAATTACCTACTATTTGCCGTACGAATAAACGAAGAATAAGTTCCTACTTAGTAATATAAACAGTTTGCAATGTGGAGTGGCTGAAACGTTTTTCAGTCACCATAAGCAGCTGTGGTTAAGATTTGTAAATTAACTGTCCGCCTGTTCGCCCTTCCACCTGTCTGCCGTTTATCCTATTTTTTTTAAGACTGTACTAAAGTAACATGTCCATCAGCCATTTTTGATGTCCCCACTGCTGGGGCACAGGCCTTCCTTGTGGGTGGATAAGGAGGACGGGCCATAACCCACCACGCGGGCCCAATGCGGATTGGTGGGTATTAACGACTGCAAATGCAGCCGGGACCAACGGCTTAACGTGCCTTCCGAAGCACGGAGGAGTTCGCGATAGTTAATTATTGGTCACCCATCCCATGACCGACCCTTGCGAACGTTGCTTAACTTACGCAATCGCTGGGCCAGGCGCTAAACCACTACGCTACCGAGCTCCTCATGCGTGCGATGCGTTTGAACGCTACTCTGAAATTACATGACGTAAGACATTCTGTGATTTGCACAGCGAACTAAAATCTATGGAAGTGATTTATGAAGCAAACAAATATTGCTTAAAAAAAGGCACCATGGGGCCGAAAAAGTACAACCCGCTCAGCTTTAGTCGGGCCAGCCTCGCACCCGGTGACTGACGTTAGCGTTCTTTACAATAATTGCAGTTCGTATTGTAAAGAAAAGAGAGAAAGAGAAAGCTTATTAGAAATGACGTCCTTTTATTCAAATGGTGCAAAAGAGTTTCATTACAAGTAAACATTCAGTACAACAAACATTAAAAATAAAAATTGAATTAAAAATAAATATTGAATTAAAATTAAAAATTGAATTTAAAATTGAAATAAAATAAAAATTAAAATAAATTAAATTGAATCAAAATGTCAGCCTTAAAGTAACAAAACATTATCGTACAATATCTTTATCATTAATAAATTCGTCAATAGAGTAATATGCTTTATCAGCCAAAAAATTCTTTAATTTATTTTTAAAAATGTTCAACACTTCAACATCTTTAATATTTTTCGGTAAACTGTTGTATATAGAAATTTGCATTCCAAATACACTTTTTCTCAATAGAAAAGTCTTACATGATCTTGCCTTTAATCTCTTATTATGCCGTTAACGTATCATATTTGTTCGTTTAAGTATAGAAAATATCTATGAGTATACAATACAAATTTTGGTCGCTAATAAGCAACCAGTGCTCAGACGCTTTGTACTGCATAATTAAATGCCAGCATTTTTAGCTCCATCCACTTAGTTGTACTTTTCGTGTGGTGCCATTTTTTGAGCGCAATGCTTGTTCCATCATTTAGTTCGCTGGATTCACATAAGTTTGCATCGTCTATTGCTTTTTATTAGGGTTCCGTACCAAAATGGTAAAAAAGGAACCCTTATGGTGTGACTCAGTCTGTCTGTCTGTCTGTCTGTCACAGCTGGATATCTCGAGAACTACTAATGGTATCAACTTGAAATTTGGAATAGATTAAGATGACATTTGCTCAACTATTTTGCAAATAAGGAAGAAATAAAAAAAAAATATTTTTTTTACAACAGGGCCTGAAAAGGGGTCTTAAAAATTTAAAGTGAGGTGACTAGGGCATGTGGGGTATCATATGAAAGAGCGCTGTTTGCACATTTTAAAACATTTTTTTCTTTTTTCTTAGGCCGCATAGTTTTCGACTTATGTTGAAAAATGTAAAAAAAATACCGTTCCCCCCCCTTATCTCCGAAGTTTGCAAAGAGAAAAATCTGAAATAATTGTATGTGATAGAAGTTTATGTAAAGATTACAGGAAAAATAAAACGATGTCACAATATAACACACTTTTTAAGAAATTCAAAAAACAAACAAAATTTTTTTAGTTTTACTACCAGTCAACAGATGGCGCTGTCCTAAGCATGCTAACCTAAGAAAAAATATAGTTCCACTATCGGTCAAGAGATGGCGCAACCTAACCCTACAATACTAAATTGGTGTCTGGTTCTAATATAATTACCTACTATTTGCCGTACGAATAAACGAAGAATAAGTTCCTACTTAGTAATATAAACAGTTTGCAATGTGGAGTGGCTGAAACGTTTTTCAGTCACCATAAGCAGCTGTGGTTAAGATTTGTAAATTAACTGTCCGCCTGTTCGCCCTTCCACCTGTGCGCCGTTTATCCTACTTTATTATAGACTGTACTAAAGTAACATATCCAAATAAATTTATGATTGTACGGAACCCTCGGTGCGCGAGTCCGACTCGCTCTTGACCGGTTTTATTTAATTTAAGCGTAGCATTCAATCAAACGTATGAATGTTGGCCATTTAGTAAGGGGACAGAAGCGACCAACTTCACAGCGGTAACGATGATGTATTTTAATGTTACAATCTATGCGCACCATACGTTCTCGAGTGAAGTTGCAGCGAATCACTGTATATTTTTAATTAAATCGCATTGTAGGTAGGCGGGCAAATGCAAAGTCGCGACCGGGGGCTCACTGCGCACCTCTGAACCTAGTAATTGCACCCCTGGAGAATTTTGTTTAAATCACTGAGTCACTATTGAAACATGATCATCATTTTAACAACAAAATCGAAGTAGGTATATCAAAATCATATTCTATTTTGACGTCAACGGCCTTGACTATGTTAATCAAAATTAAAGATAACAAGATTTAAATCAAACTAGCTACAGTACGAGGCATATAACTTGAAATCGGGTGGGGACTGCGCGAAACGCGTATTTTGGGTATGCGTAGCGGTGAGGGGCGCGGGCGGCGGGAGAGGGGCGCGCGCTATTGGTCGCTCATAAGAGCACATGCGCGAACTTATCCCCACTCCGTCGAAAAAATTTCAAGATACCTGCCTAGTACTGTACTTCACGTTCTTAGGGTCTCTAAACTGTAGTAAGACCGACTTTGTCGTTAAAAGAACTTGTTTAGTAATTTCTAAAAACATTGTTGTTCATTCATAAAATAATCACCTAAACATATGTATTACATTACGTTTTAGAATAAATTATTTTAATTCTTATCATTTTCAACCGCAAAATTACCTACACGGTCTTGCAAAATCCAAAATATTTTGCAAACAGAATACCTACCTACGAAACAGTAATATTTGTCTAGAGTCAGTGACAGTTATCGCGCGACAGCAGCGCTGCACAAGCGATATAGAAGTGCTAATCGCGCGACAGCAGCGCGGCAGACGCTATTTTTAAACTAAATTTTTAGACAATGAGTAAGTACCGAAAATTACTAATTTTAATTAGTAACCGGATAATAACAATTTAAATAGAAATTTTAATTTTTATGATTTTTATTAATTTTATATTTAAATTTTAATTTATAATATTAATTATAATTTTTTTATTCATAATTAATATTTAATTTAATAATTAATATTTAATTAATATTTAATATAATAATTAATAATAAATTTAATTAATTTAATAAATATTTAATTTATTTAATTATTTTTTTTGTATTAAATTAAACCGAAAAACCCCTAAAAACCGGTTTACCGGTTTTTGTTTGATAAATACCGAAAAATCCGGTTTTCCAAAACAACCCGGTTTTTGCATGCCCTACTACACCTACCTACCTTACCTACTAAAGATTTTCAGTGTTATTACAAAAGATTTTTAAGACACTGTTTAGATCTGATGCTGTCTTTTTCAAACAATATTGTCATAAAAGTGACAGTATAACATTTAAACAGTGTTTAATAAAACAGGTGTTTACACCGAACAATTCGAATCATTTCCAATTGTAAAATTACAAGGTCTTCAAAAATCTACAAATTATTTTCCAACAGAATACTAAAGATGTGTTTGTCTATCTATCTATATCGGGTCATTCTGAACTTACCATCCAAATTTCAAGAATGTGTCCAGTCCATGAAACTAAACAACTTTCCCTAAGAAACATGTATCTAATTTCGCCACAAAAATTTGGTCATCCCATACTAAATTGATCATGTGATCTCTTTGATTTGTATGGATAGTCGTTTTTTTTTACATAGTTGGCCATTTGTTCCTAAGAGAAAGTTGTTCAGTTTCATGGACTGAACACATCCTCAAAATTTGGATGGTGAATACAAAATGACCCTTATAAGTAGGTAGAAAGAAATATAAAAAAAATACGTAGACGTATCGAATCGATGTTCATTTCTCTATATTTCTTAAATATATATTTTTAAAGTAAGTTATATAAAAATCTTTTGCATACCAAAAGCTTTGAATGTCAACCTAATAAAATAAAAATACAGAAAAGTAAATATTTTTTCATCAAAATACAGACTAAAATGACAAATTATTAACGCAGCTGAAACGATAAATTATAAGTAAATAATCAGTGATACCAAATACAACATTTTTAGTTTGTCCTCACCAATATCACTACAGATAATAGATTTCTCAATAAAAATTGTATCTCGTTTTATAAAAGTATCGATTTATCAATACCTTTATCATTATTTTAATAAAAACACGAACGGCCCTACAAAACACTCTAATAAGACATAAATCCTATTTTTAAAACAAAAATAACCAAAGAGGTTTAAAAACTCACCAGATTTTTTTATTTCGAGTTCCAATTCCAAAACTTACACGTTCATTCTACTACAATAACGGGATAGTACTACTTAATGCGGCCAAGCGGTAGATAGCATCAAAATTTAGTGAAATGTCGCCAAACGAATGTATACTTTATTGTCCTACAAATAGAGACTGAATAAAGTGAAGGGTGGATCAACTTAGATTGGTCTTTTGCAGTCGATAGCGTCACAAAATTATGAAGTCTGTGTTTACAGAAGCGCCGCTTTACTCATGACCACATCGGAATCTGTCCGTCATTCCAGGTCTGCCTTTAAGTGACATAATTTGGCTATTTAATATATATTTTGCGCAAAAAGATCTAATATTTGACCGAGCGAGCACTATCCTCTGCAGGATGCATTTCTCAACCGATTCTTGTGAAATTTTGTGAACAGGTTCGAAAATTATATTTATTTTTTTTGTCAAGACAGTTTTTTGAAATTTTACAAAATGGCGGAGATATGTTATAAATAAACAGATTTCAGTCCGGCTTTCCAGCGATGCCTGTTCTCCTCTACAGGTCGCATTTCTCGACGGATTCTCGTGAAATTTTGTAAGCAGGTTTGAAAATGATAAAAAAATTTTTGAAAACCAGTTTTTAAAACTTTTCAAAATCGTGGAGATATGTTAAAAAACAGAATTCAGTCCGGCTTTCCAGCGCTGTCTGTTCTTCTCTACAAGTCGCATTATTCAACCGATTCTCGTGAAATAATGTGAGAGGTTCAAAAATCAATTACCTAGTTAAAGTACGAAATGAAACAATTTTTCGCACTTTAACTGATTCGACCAGTGAGTCTGCAGATTAACCAGTTAATGTGCATTCTAACAGATTTCCACACTTTAACGGTAACATATACAATAACAACAACAACGAATCATTACATAAAATTATAATCATGTAGGTAATTATATCAGAATAAATCGATACTGACTGTTATTGAACAGTCATTTACTAGATAGATTATGATTCAGTATATCATGAACAAGATATACCTACGGTACAGATAGACACATTCGGTGTTATTAGATACAAAATATTTTAAAACACCTGTTTACCCTAAGGTTACCCATTACCAAGAGACAACGTCACATTTAAATAGTGTTTACATGATCGAAGTGTTTAAGTTAAACAGGTTAAACAAGACTTTTTATAACACAAAAGGATTTTACTTACCTATAATATCCCCGTAGAAAGAGAGGGGGATACTTCCGTCGCCGGCTGTCTACTCTCCATCCGTCACATCCATCTTACGAATTTTCGATCTGGGGCCCTATTTTTGAATATCTCGAAGCCAGTCGAGCGCTCGTTTCTACTGATTTTCGTTCGACATCTCATTGTTTTGAGTCATATGTCGAACGAAAATCAGTAGAAACGCGAGCGCTTGACTGGAGTCGAGCGATTCAAAAATAGGGCCCAAGGGTCACGTGATTCTTACTGACGCGAGTTTAGCATTTTTTTTCCCATTACAAAAAAGCGTACAACGCCGCTAAAGAAGTTTTCACTTCAAAACATATTTTTTATTTCAAATGTTTTTTCGTCTAACTTTATTAGATTCAATTAAAACAACAAGTTGTCTGAATAAAAATATTAAAATAATTCGATCTGGCGCCTGCGTCCGTGGGGCAGTTGAAAGTGGGCGCAGTCGCCGGAAGACTCAGTTTAAATCCAGATTAAAAAAACTGTGACCCAAATCCGTTCAGTCATTTTAGTGTGATTGAGTAACAAACAACCAAACATACTTATTTTCACATTAATAATATTATTAGTAGGCATCATTATTGAACACTAAAAAAATCATAATTGCATGCTCCATTTTATTATTATTTATTATGTTATTTTCGACATCTAAATCTTATACCTTTAAACGAGCAATTCTTGTATGTATGTATAAGTATAAATTTATTTCTGTGATCTCGGAAACGGCTCTGACGATTTCGCTGAAATTTGATAAATGGGGGTTTTCGGGGGTAAACAATCGATCTAGATTAGTCTTATGTTTGGGAAAACGCGTGATTTCGAGTTTTCATGCGCTTTTCTTTGACGCAGAATATGGTCGCGACCTGCCGGCCACTGTCCGTGTGGTCCAGTGGGTTAAGACGCGGACGGCAAGAAATGAGTGTTACGGGTTCAAATCCCGCTCAGTGACTTTCTTTTGATTTTTTTGTTATATGTTCAAGTTTATATATTTTTTTTAATTTTTATTGTTTTTAGACAAGTTTAAAAAAAAATAGTTTATGTTTGAGATAGCAATGTAGATTATCACCTAAACACCACCATATTACAATAAATAGTAATAACCGAGCAAAACTCGGTCGCACAAATATTGAATATAAATCTCGTAACTACTTGCTTATCACTGCGTATTGTAAAATTATCTTTTACAGCTCAATAATTACATATTACGCAGTCATTAACTAAGATGACGGAAGTCGCAAACTAAGCAATTTGCTTACCCGTGCAAGTTAATCGGCGTTAACTTGAGACTCTTGAAAGTAAGTTGTTAGTACTTAATTATAAGCAATTTAATTGAAGAAAAGATGTTTTCCATATGAAATAAAACACTTTTTAATAGAACTAGCGCGGTTTTATTGCAAGTACTTTGGTATTTAGTTGGTATTTGGTTTGATTTTTGGTTTTCCCGACGTTTCGGCACCTTTACAGCGATTCTTCATATTCTACCCTCTAGCTTATAATAACCCAATTAAAAAAAAACGTTTTCAACCCACAAAACATTTGTAACCACCTCTTTCGTCTAATGGTTCACCCACCCGTGTAAGGACGCAAGGATCCCAGTTTTGATTCCCAAGGGGGTACAATTTGTACTCGGTTTGGTTGGTGGTAGGGCTTATTTCAAGTCGCCCGGCTAGCTACCACCATCTTACCTGACGCCATAACAACAATTAAAAAATTGTTGTGTTCCGGCAGTTAGTGGTAAGATAGCCAGTTCGTCAGTGATGAGGATCCCAGGTGTAATGTGCTTCCCTTCGGCCTTATCGTCAATTAACATCAGGTGAGGTGAAGGCCAAGCAGTAGATATCCCGTTGTGCATAAAAAAAAACTTATTTTCCGTCAGCACAACATCTTATAATAAACTGCTATGGGTCGAAACCGGCATCCATTTTGGGTAGAATGCGGAAGTATTAGTAGTAATTTGTTGTATCGAAGATAGATAACGGAGATTTTGAGTAGGTAGTAAGCAGAATTAAATATTCGTGGGTAGAATACGGAATAGGTACATCAAAACAAAGAATAGTAGAATGATCGCAACGTAACTATTTCTTACAATAAAAAAGTTTCTTATTGTTATTTCTGCGCACCGGACGACGGACGCTATTAGATGTGCGAATCAGAACGATTAAAAAAATGTTCCTACTTACAACCCGCGCAGATAAAGAATGGGATTGAAAATGGCGTCGTTCATATTAACTTCTCACTCTCACACTAAACGCCACACCTATCGCTTTCTCACTCCCACTCATTGTGGAAAGCGCGGTGAGCCGCCATTTCAATTACATTCTTAATCTGCGTGGGTTATAAGTACACAACTATTTGGGCTTCATAGTTGGTCCATGAGGAAAACGGGGCTCCTTAGACCGACGATGGTGAAAGTCGCGGGAAGCCGCTGGATGTGGGCAGCGCAGGACCGATCGTCGTGGAGATCCTTGGGGGAGGCCTATACCCAGCAGTGGATGTCGTGCGGCTGATGGTTTTAGTTAAATACCGTTGCCACTTTATACAAAGTGAATAGTGCAGTTTATTTGGTTGACTCAGCGTCAGTGACAGCTTTCACCACTTTCTAAAAACCAAACCATAATTTCACTTTTCGAATAACCATTGTACCTGAAATCAGTATTATTATAGCTTTACCGTAATTTCAAATAACTCAATTTCTGAATATTTACATGCATTTTCATTACACTACCATAAAGTTGAAAAAATATGTTTACTCCACTTTATTTAGTCACAAATGAATACAATTATCTAAATTTAAATGTAAATGAAGGTCAGGTTTAAATGAAACACGGCTCCTTGCAAGTGATTCGAGAATAATAATAAAAACAATAACATTTATTTACTATTGGTTATCAAACTCCATTTTATCTACATAAGGTACAATGTTTTGTATTGTGTTCATAAATCAACAAAGCCTATGTAAAAACCGATTGAAAACAGTAGATAATTATTTACTACTTTCATTTATAATGTCATGCAATTGTATAAAAATACTTTTTACTTTTATTATTGAAAGTGTTCATATTTTAAATAAATGAAAGAATAATATGTACCTAAATAAATGAAAGGAATATTTGTTTCTTAAATAAAATATTTATTTTTACACAATCGCATTATTTTTTTTACAAAAGTAATTTTATTCAATTATGTAAAATGAATTCAAAATAACTCCTAAGTATAATTATTATGAATTAATAAGAATTCAATCGGTCTGTACATTCTAAATATGTTTTCATATATTCTGAATTTCTTTACATAGATATATGTTTTATATTTGTTAAATCTTCACTATATGATCAGGTAATGTGTAAAAATACTTAATACTTTTAATAACAAATTAATATTATTAAGTATAATATAAATTATCTCATAGAAAAACAAGATACAAAAGTTTCTTTTTTTGTCATTTCACTATTTATAGGTCATGATACCCGTAAATCCGGCATCTTAAAAAATAGAAGCTCTTTTTAAATAATTTGAAATAAAACTAAAAAAAAATGCTAAGTTTTTTTAAATAAAATAATACTACACAAACACACGATTGTCAAATTTACCAATTATTCCCGTTATTATCAATCTTGCTTTTCCAAAATACTTTTTTTTTGTTAATTTTTAATATACTAATTGTTACGTGTCCAAATCTATATTTAAATTTTAGTGAAAATTTAGCAAAACATAGTACAAAAGTTTTAGAAATACCTACATATACTACCCAGCAATTAATCGTAGCCTATATCTATCTCTATCGTACAATACTCTTTTCGTACGCGTGCGAAAGGGATAAACGCATCCGTTAGTTCTCACCATACTTTGCACCAATAGAAGTCTACTTTAAAATCACTAATAGAGTGGACACGGCTTTTTAATTGAAAATATTCATTTTCTTTTTCGATTTGTAAAAATAATGTACAAGTCAAAACCAACAATATAATCTGGGTTCATTTTTATTAAATTCGTTAAATAGACTATAATAACATGTAAGTTTAGTTATACATATTAAAAGCACAGAAAAAATGGGTCTTTCGTCGATTCATACCATGAGTGTTTCATCCCACAGTATGAATCGCACAAGGTCGATTTTTGAATTCACAGTTTCTTACCAAGCAACCTTTTTAATGTAATTTTTCCAGCACTTAATTTGATTTTTTTTTTGGTAACTTTGTTTTTTTTCATACCATGGTATGAAACAGCGAATTCAAAAAACATCCTTGTGCGATTCATACCGTAGGGTGAATCAGCCCTGGTATGAATCGACGAAAGACCCGAAAAAATCAAGATTCAAAATCACACGGCCTTATGGGCCCTATTTTAGGATCATTCGTTTGAAATCTTTCGTATGACTTAAGCAACACGTGACGTTGACAACACCCACTCGTACGACACAAACTTATTTGACTTAGTGACGGTGTTGTTGTCGTCTATGTAGTCAACGGCGTCCTAGGAATATGTAATTATACTTAGTTCAAGTGACAGTTGCAATCGTTGTTGTACAATTATTGCTGACAAAACGTATATATGAATTTGTGTTTTGACAACAAGAATTAAGTACAACTTAGCGCTTTACTGTCACTTGAAGATCATTACAGCTTGTGCAATACAACTTGAACCCAATCATAGACTATGAGGCGCACTAAACATTTTTGTACCTAAATTGCTATTGCGCAAGTCACAGTGGTACAAAAATATGGGTTAAGTTTTTTTGCGCGAGCTGTGCTTGTGGGTCAAATAAGTGTCACTGTACTTCACTGAAAACTATTGACCAACAAGCGAGTAAATACGGATTTTGCTATGTCACATGAAAATGAGTAGCAGAGCGCTCGATGCCAGCCGAATGATTCAAAAATAGGGCCCGCAGTCTTATAAATGACGACTATGAATAAAAGATTTTTATTTTTATTTCGAATATTAAATCACTTTTACTACAAGACTGATTAAGCATGAATATTCATCTTAATTGCATTCCTAACTCGGTTATGATAAGTTGCACTTTGGCCTACTCTAACTATTAAACAGAAGTAAATATATTTTATGTTAAATAAAACCTGTTGACTAGTTAATTATGTAATGTAGAGAATATGTTTATTGCCAGTTTTATAATAAACAAAGTCGTTTTTGATAAGAAGATAATATCTTCTTGACATAAAATTTATATTTTCTGTTATTAGTTAGACAAGACCAAAGTCCAACTTATCATAACCATGAGTATTCAATTAGATAATAGGTACTTCATTTTTATTCAAGTATGTGATATACTAAAGCAATATTGCACTAAAAATTATTCAAATATCCGAAATCAAATGTTAAAAAAATATTGATAGTTTCAAAAGTTATTGATAACTTTATGAATTGTAATATTTTTCACTTTCAAATTATTATATATTTTTTTGAAGTTCGCAATAACAAAATATTAAGCATCGAGTATGGAAGTTTTTAATACCACCATAAAAATGAATCCAGATCAATATTACTTTGGTACTTGGCTTTGGAAAAGGCATGAGTCGTTTTGTTTAGCCGATTTTCAGTCTTAGTGCTCTAAATTTTATTGTATTAAAGTAATACCCAATTGGGAATGCCCAATCCTTACTCCTATGAAAAGAAAATACATATTTTTTGACAAACAAGCAGAAATTAGTGATGAAGAATCCAATGCATGACTTCACTTGAAGAAGCAGTGATTTATTTTTCATCTTAAATGAAATTCCAATTATATTTTCAAAACAATATGTATATAAATGAAACAATGTTTCATTTATTTTTATAAGTTACATTTATGTTGTCATGTCAGAAAAAAAATATAAAGTTTTTTGTTGTCTGTGGCTGTGTAGTTTGCAATTCAAAATGTGATTTTACACACTAATGTTGTACTTAAAATTATTAAAATTGATTATAATTATGTTTGATAGGCATTGGCCATCTTTCAAGCAAAATAAAAAAAACAAATGTGAGAAACGACTACGAAACATGTGTCAATCAATAAAAAGATGTGACTTTTTATTTATTTCAAAATGAAATGAAAAACCAATAATGCAAATGGAAGAAACATAATATTCAAAATGATAATTACATAAATAAACAAACAATATTTTGAACCACCCGTATATTATATTACTATTATGATTCTCACTATTATTATAATATTAAGCCTATTTTATTATACTTTGCAAACAAAATAGTGCGATAATTATCTTTATTTAAAAAAAAGGTAAAGCAAAAATGGAAATCCAAAATAAAATAAAACAAAAGACATATAGACAATAACAGATTGCTTTATTTAACAAAAAATATATAATATATATATATAAAGAAAAAAAACAATATTTTTCACTTAACCTCACAAGTTTAACCTCGTACTGTACAGTGGAAAATTTGTTTGATTTTTTTAATAGAATGTAAAATTAAAAATAACCCATCGAACCTTATAATGATATTTAATATAAAATACATATGATTAATAGCTATTTACAAAATACGAGTTAAGATTTATACTTTTTTTATAACATTAATATAAACCAGTCTATAGTAAAGGCTATCCGACAAAACTTAGCGTAAGTGTTAGAAAAATTCATGGTTATTTATAATTCTAATTAATACAGCAGGCAATTTTCAGTAAAATAAAATATCAAAAAAGGTATGTACTTTTATTAGGGAGACTTTTAATATTGGAAACGCGTAAAGCGGGTAAAAATTAACATTACGTTTAATGTACTTATGTTCAATTAAAAATACAACATCAAAATTATTATGCTTTTTGTGTTCTATTTTCACATTATTATGCAAAAAAATATGTGAAACAAATCGAACATGGCACCAAAGCGAAGAAATGTGCAAAATGAGATCAAATTCATTAAATATTTTTTTCAATGTATAAAATAATAATAAAATACTATTAATGTCAAATTGCCTGCTTACAACAGTACAAAAGTGAAATTTTGTCCGTTCAAGTTGATTTACTTGTATATTTAAATGTAACATTAAATGTTTGATTGAAAATTTTTGTTCGACGCACCCAACTTTAACTTTGTGTTCATTAAAATTACGTCATTTTGATTCTGGATGATCGGAAATTCATCGAACGCTTTAATATTTATTATAAAAACATAAAAAGCTAACGGAAAAATACACATTAGGGCAGTATCGTTTACTTCTTATAATACAACTTATACGAAAATCTACACTGAATGAAAAAACATCAATAATTATAATCATTTGAAATAAATAACAAGTTACGACCATCTTTAAAAAAAAATGTTAAAAAATAATAAGACTTATCAACGATTCACTTAAATGAAACTGTGTGATATTAAACTTCCTACCTCATATAACTCCATTATTTATTTCTTAATAAAAATTCTATTTCTATTATTATATCTTTATATAATAATTATTATTTCTTCTTCAAAGTTAGATACATTTATGATAATTATATTTACGTTACGCATCCACAATATAAACACATAACAATAATCGACTATTGTCATATATTTATATTTAATCGACGAATCAGGTCTTATCCCCATAACTACATCATTATGAAAAAATCAAAACCATTTACGACGAAAAAAATAATAATCTGACATTAAATGTAAAACCATAGACACTCGCGACGTTTATAATATGAAATTAAATAAACACTTTTTTTAAATATTAATATTGTACGTACGTACCTATACGTAAATATCATAATAACAGTCTCGAAGTACATACATACAATTATAAATAGGTTAACAATCGCGTCGTGATTGTGTATGGTTTCGAGGGGTGGAAATTAAAAAATACGTAGCTGTCAAGTCTTTGAGAAGTCCGTTTTTCGCGCGTTTATTTTGGCGGGAATGTGCGGACTGTTATATTAAGGTTCCATTATTATTGTTTGTCTGTCTATCCGTGTGTGTAGTCGAGGACACTGTCTAAAGAGAACAATTCCTTGTACAACGCGGGGAACACGTGGTGCGGGTGCGCGGCCTTGAAGCGGCAGAGCGCCTCCAGATGCATCAGCGATAGTTCTCTGCAAAAGAATAATACAAAGTTAACATTCTTCTTCTTATCGAATGAGGATTAGTGGCCACCTCTGGTGTAAGAGTTTATCAAGCCGCCTGTAAGGCCTCTGACTTGGATTTAACGACTGTCATCAGATGACAACAGCCGGGACCGATGGTTTAACGTGCTCTCCGAAGCACGGAAGCGCTCCGTTGTAATGCCACTTTAACGGTCACCCATCCAACGCCTGGCCAGACCGAGCGTTGCTTAACAAACGTGATCGAGTACGATCAGGCTGTCAAGTTCTGCCATGAGCGCTTCATATTAATATTGTAAATAGTTGTCGTCTCTGGTAGCTGAAGTAAAACTATCGTATCTTTTACGACTTCAATTTATATCTATACAAAAGGAGAGACTAACTAACTGACATTATCTTATAAGTTACAATTATATTAATTTTGCGTTAACTGAATATTTAGAGGTGTGGCATCCGGCAGAGTTGAGTTTTTATTTATATGTGTTTATGCCATTAGTGTCACCGACACTTGACAATGACCGACACTTGATAATGGCATAAAGAGGTTATACATCTAATCTGACACCTCCGTAGACCAGAAAATCTCCTCGCCTGCAAAGCGTGGATATTACGGCAAGATTCTTTTATGGGAAATGCCAAATCCTGAAGTAGACTCTAATGGGCTATTATCTACTAGATAAAGAAGAAAATGACTGAGTGACTGACTGACATATCAACAGCCCAAGCCGCTGGGTCTAGAAATTCCACATTTGGAAGGTAGAGATTCCTTATGAGGTCTAAGGGTGCTAAGTAATAAGAAAGGATTTTTCAAAATTCACCCCCTAAGAGGGTGAAACGGGTGTTCAAACTTTGTATGGGGAAACAAGATTAATTAGACTATTTTATTCGAAATTTTACAGGAGTACTTCTATCGATAAATGAGTAGGTAAACAAGTGTTTCAGGTTTTTTCAGAATTCAACCCCTAAAAGGAAAAATTAAAGGTTCTTTATTGATTTTCTGGAATGTTCACGCGAACGAAATCGCGAGCAAAATCTAGTGATGATATAATTTTACCTGAAGGTAGGTATCTTGGCCAGCAATGTGTCCAGCACGGTGACATCTCCCTTGAGCGGCGCGTGGTTGACCTCCACCTCGTGCCTCATGGCGGCCATCGACATGTTGAATAGGCACTGGATCTCCGGGTTACCGCGGACCCCGTGCCGCTCTGGAAATACAATTTTAATTATATAGAGTTTTTAATGAGAGGTAGAATGATCGGCCACTTGATAAGACACGACAAATTAATTACAAGCATTATAGAAGGAAAAATAGAGGGAAAGAGAGGAATAGGAAGACCAAGAAGAGCCTATACATGGAACAGATCAAAGAGAAGGTGAACGTCGTGTCTTATCAAGAAACAAAGGAACTGGCTTTGAACAGAAACGAGTGGAAGAAGCTACACAGACAAGAGCGCGGCTCTTAAGTTATGAAGAAGAATTGTATATTATTAACGTACAGCCCTCTACTCAAATGGTCAACATTCTATGCGGTTGAATGCTACGCTCACTATTAAAGCTTTAAAATAAGCAGTAAACTATAAAATTATGTGCCGTAAGTTTGTCGATTCCATGCAATAAATCAAAGTCTATGATTTACATAAGTTTGCGACATATGATTTAATCGTTTATTGCTCATATTTAAGCTTCAATAGTAAGCGTAGCGTTCAAATGTATAGAATGTTGGCTTTTTGAGGAGAGAGGCAGATACTTCTCATTACAAGGTCTTCCATTTGAAGCTTGCGATCCGATGGCTTATCTTCTTTGAAAATCATAGTGCCTGTATCCTAAACTGAATATAGATTCAAATGGAAGACCGTGTTCCATAACAAGGTTTAGCGCATTTCATGTGCGATTGCATTCGATGTCTTCGGTCCCTGCGTTGTCGGTTGCTCTATAATGACTTAAAACTATACAGAGTCATTTTGTATTCACCATCCAAATTTTGAGGATGTGTTCAGTCGATGAAACTGAACAACTTTCTCTAAGAAATACAGGGCCAAATATGTAAAAAAATCGACCATCCATACAAATCAAAGAGATTACGTGATCAATTTAGCATGGGATGACCAAAATTTTGTGGCAAAATTTGACACATGTTTCTTGGAGAACGTTGTTTAGTTTCATAGACTGGACACATCCTTATTTGGATGGTAAGTTTAGAATGACCCTGTATTATAGCCTATACCTCACTAGATGTATCAAAAAACCCTGTCAGATCCTGAAACAGGTGATAGTGTAACGTGTGGCAGACAATGATGATGATGATGATGATGACGGCAGAATTTCAGACTTCCCCTTACCTGGCCACAACAGCACTAAACTCTGGTATAGCGCCAATTCAGTCTCAGTCAATTTCAGCCGCGCGATGGTCTTCGCCGCGTCGAATATACCCACCACTAGGGCCATATCACGAGGGTCACTAAAAAACGCACATTAATATATTAAAATAATATAGATATAATTATATTGGACATCACATAGTTTGCTCCGATTCCAAAGTAGCTAAAGCACTTGCGTTATGGACATGAGATAATACATCGTAAATTTTTAAATATATCTAAAAAATTAATGGGGATTTCAGACCACGTGAATGAACAACTTTTACTATAAGGCCAACCACGGAATCTCGAAAAAAATCAGCTGTTTCATAGAAAAGTACAATATCGACTCGACTATAATGTATGGAACAGCTGATTTTTTTTCGCGATTCCGTGGTTGCCTCCATAGTAAAAGTTGTTCATTCACGTGGTCTGAAATCCCCTTTTCATTTTTAGATATACTTAAAAATTAACGTGTATAGAGTTTGTACTTTAAATTTAAATAAATACTTTAAATCTAACGACTATCTCAAATCTATTAATATAAATAAACTTCTCTATTATTTGTCTGAAAAAATACGTATAAATATGTATAAATATCTCTGCATATACGTTTAAATGAAGTCTCATCGACATTCTAAATGAAGTCATATACGTTTAAATGTAACTTACCGCGCGTGCACGCATTCTCGTATGGGCAGCACAACGTCGCCGTACAACACTTGTTCTCTGTTGATGTCGATCAGCCTTGATAAACGCACGATGGCCAGCTCGAATGATCCTGTACATTTAAATGTAAATGAAATACATTTATAAGCGTAAGAATTTACGATGTTTTATATGGAATTTTATATCTGAAAAAAATACTAAACAAGAGGACATATCAATAGATTAAAAAATCAAACGTTGCATAGTACTATTGAGATTTTAATTTTAACTCAATGATGAAATCAATTTAGATGGAATTTTCAATTCACTAAATTACACAAAATGAGATTTTAGATTAAAATGAAGAGAGTTTAAAATAAGATTAAAAAACTTGTGGACAACCAAAGAAACAAACGAGAAAGCAACCTTATAAAAACGTGTTTTAATAAGATTCATTGTTCGAGTCAAAATTTGAAAAGAAACATCTTTGCAGATGTTTGACATTCGATTATGACGAATTGTATAATTATGTAGGTAGGTATTAATAATTGTATTATACTTCAACTTACCAGACTTCAGTAAAAGAATCTGGTCGTCCTGTGACAGCTTCATGAACCCTGGAATGAGTTTCGCGAACTCTATGATATTCTGTATCATGCTTGTTAATTTGTCGGCGCAGTCCAGCCACATCTCTTCATAAGTCATCGAATTGTAAAACAGTAGTCTGGAAAAAAATCACAAAAAAATTAAAAAAAAAAGTTTTACAATTTAAACATATATAATCATTTTGGTGTATTTTATATAATCAAGAATTTTGCATTAAATAAAGAATATCAAATAGAAAATGTTTGAAGATTATTAAAAAGTATCTTATGTAAATCTTTTAAAGAACTAGAAAACAATGTAACAAAACTTTTGTAGTGAATAGTATATTAAAATCAGCTCCTACACAAAATCACATTTGCATATTTTCGCCATCGCTTCGCTTTTGAAAACGTTTAATAATAACACATTTCTGAAAGCAAAGCGATAGTAAAATTGATGTGTTGATATTTTTATCGAAACGAACAAGATGGTGATATAAACTGACGAAAAGGAGATATCCTCAAAATTTATTCCAGTTAAATTTAAAAATTGAATAGAAGAAGTGTTAAACGTCTAATAAATATCCGAAGATATATTAAAAATCTGTGAAACAATTATTTATAGAATGATTTAATTGCAAAGAACAAAATACCTCCTTTTCATTTCATACATAATGTGAGTGTCTGAGATTCCGTTTCGATACAATACTTACTTCGACACATCTGGAGGCTTTCTGAACATCTCGTGTATGTATTCCAGTTTGGGGTTGGTATTTGCGTGTGCTTCTGCGAGACTCTTCACCAATACTTTGCTGATATCACCTTCCGCTGAAAAAGAAAAAAAGTTCCAACGTATTGCTCAAAAAACATTAAGTCTGTAGAAAGAAACGCCGCTCGGTCGTTTTCGAAAACTATTTCGTCTTTTGTTTTTACTTGATTTGTTGAGCTTAGGAATTTTCTTTTGAAATATAAACGTTCAGTAAGCTTTCGGTATGCTTTCGGTACCGAGTATACCGAGCATGCTGATGTGGTACCGATGCTACGCCGACAAATGACTACAGGGCCTTACAGTACTGACAATAGTCTGGTTTAGCCTGACTCTGCCTGAATGTAATATCTATGTGTGTGTATATATGGAAAACTGAGATTTTTCCGAGCGGCATTTCTGTCTACTTTATACATCCAAATTTCAAGGATGTGTCCAATCCATGAAACTAAACAACTTTCTCCAAGAAACGTGTCGAATTATGCTACAAAATTTTGGTCATCCCATATTAAATTCAAGTGATCTCTTTTATTTGTCGATCTTTGTTGTGATAGTTGTTATTTTTTTAAATATTTGGACCTGTATTCCTCAAAGAAAGTTGTTTAGTTTCATGGACTTAACACATCCTCAAAATTTGGATGGTGAAAGCAAAATGTCCCTGCATTTTGTGGTATAGTCTTGTAAAAGATTAAACATGTTTCATTTCATTGCTAAAAAGGTGCAATGAGGACGCTTAGTAAAAAATACAAGCGTAAGTGATTAAGAAACAAGGTTGTTGTGGGTCGAACACTAAAAAATTACATCGCTGAAAGAGACTTTTTGTTGAAGTTTGATCGGTCACAGTTTCAGCCTAGTACCACTAAAATTAACTAAATTTGCACTAAAAACAAAACGATTGAAGGAAACTTAAGAAAATAATATAATATTTTAAAGTTGGTGCTGAAATAAAAATAAAAATTTTCGCTAAACTGAATTTTAATGCTTACTACGAGATATAGCTACGGCGTAGCAATTAACTTTTCGTAATGCTTGTAGTCGTAAGTCGTAGCATATAAAGCTTTTCATTACAGAGCAAAAACTATGTTTTGGTTGGCAATTCCACACCCTACCCTGGCGGTTGTATGACCGAAAGTGGCGCCCTCAGAGGTTTTTATTTAATAAGTTGTTAATAGAAAAAGATTTTAATAATGTTTAGAGTTTTTAGAACCTATGGTCTAGTATTTTTAAAAGGTATCACTACATACCTTCGGAGTCATTCGTAGAAGTAGATAGCAAATGTGTCAAAAACGGCGACTTTTAGCAGTTTTGCTATCTACTTCTAGCAGTGACTACGAGGGAATGTAACAATACCGTCTAAAAATACTAGACTGTGAGCCCTAAAAATTCCACGTAAAGCATTATTAAAATTGTGTATTAGAATTATAATATTAAATAAAATTCACCGCGGCGCCACTTTCACTCAGAGTACCACCTTATGTTAAAAAAAATAAAAGTTATCTATTTGTTTTGATTTTCTATACTTGTAAGTATAAAATTAAATAATTATTTTATTCTTTCAGCATATTCTGATTTGATACCATCGACGATTATTGAAAAAGTATTAAACCTCATTTTATCAAACAAAGATTATACCAAAATACGATGTGATTGGTGACAACATGGTGAGCAAAGTGAAATTTTATTGTGACAACGCGACATAATAATATTATTGTCAATGTCATAACATAATAAATGTTTACAAAATGATTTAGTTTACTATGATAGAACCTTTGACAGCTTTTTTATTAGGATCTTGTTTATTCGCCTGCTGGCGTAAGTTGTTTTTTTTTAATTGTCCTAAATACTAGAAAATGGGTGGCAGCCTTGTGGCAACGTTTTCCAATCAAAACGGTCCATTACTGCGATCTTCAACCTGCCTACAAGCATGGAGATTACGGCAATCTGTCTTGCAATGTCCATCAGCCATTTCTGATGTCCCCACTGCTGGGGCACAGGCCTTCCTTATAGGTGGATAAGGATGGACCGACACTGAGATCGCGAAAAAAAATCAGCTGTACCATACAAAAATTAATAAAGAAAATATCAAAATGCATGGTCCCTCTCTACTCTCTACCATATTTAGCTTTAGTGGTTTTTTGTAAACACATTGTATTTCTGTTTTTTAAGCTTGTCTGTCTTATATCTAGCCATGGCCATCTAGATTTCAAACGCCTTACTTATCAACACGACTCCAACATTTTAATAAAAATTATAAAATGAAAAATGACTCTTTTCCTTCTAATTTTCAGCGTGCTATTTGCCTTTATGTATATACTTGCCGCTAATACATATTCAATACTTCGCGAGACAAGAAGAGACCCAGGACAATGGATCTAATACCAACAATTCGATGGCGGTGAAAGACTGACAAATAATCTCCTTAGATACTCCTTAGATACTTCGTTGAGAGTATTTTTACACCAAATGGTCTTTTTATAGCCCTTGGTGTAAAAAGACCCTTAACGAAGCCGAAGTCTACGCATTCCGCCCATCAATAGGATCATATTTGTCTTTAAGACTATACCTGGGAAATTAATAGCTATGGAATTATTGAAGGTCAAAGCCTTTTCAAGATTTTTATGAAAACTAATTTTATACGTTATGTCCTAATTTTTGTCCAAAGAAACATTATCTGAATTTTAAGTATTTCGTCACAAACAATGGCTTTAAAACGTCATCCCTCAATCTCATGCGTATGCACATAAACGCACTGCCTTTCAACTCGGCCGCATGCGGCTGTGGAGCACGCACTCGCAGGCGCGCGCGGTCTGTTGCGCACATTGCGTGGTACTGTATGCAATGCTTTTTTAACACCAAAACTAAAATGTTTCCCAGCATTAATTTTGAACAGAAATGTACCTGATGATGGGCAGAATACGTAGACCTCGGTTTCATTGAAGGTCTTTTTACAACCTGTATTAAACGCACGTTCGGATTTGATCCGTAAATGTTGTAAAGCGTGTGGGGATGCGAATCAACGCGTCGTTGTAAGCAAAAAAAAGTTATGCTCAAAAGAGAGACTGAAATGAGTACTTTTTTGTGGCATACTTATAAAAGATAAGCAGTATTTGTTTTTCCAAAATCTTTTTTTTTATCTTTGTGCCTAAACAAATTGTTATCATGTGAAATAATTTTAACTTAAAATAATTTTGGCTTTTGGATTACGGACGGATCAGATTCGTGCATACGAATAAAATCCATAACATAGTATCTTGTGTGGCTTAAAATCTAAATACAGTTTTGTTTTTTTCAGGACGATGACTCTTACTACTTGGAGATAAATAGAAGTGGATTATTCTTAAAAAAACGAAAAAGGCGACCACCTTGCTAAATAAACGAACAGTAAAAGATGATGTGCTGTTTAAATTAATATCAAAAACTACTAGCAAACTCTAAAATACGAAACAAAATTTAACCATACACAAGCTGCTAAAAACCAACCTAAAAGTAGATAAACGAACGCAACCAAACTGAACGGAATTTTTCGCAACCAACAAAATTTGTTCGCAACCAACTTACAGGGCATATCATCGCTGGAACTATGGCTCGCCTGCTGTCTTCTGTTCGTAACTGCGTTCGGATTGACCATTCCCATGCCCGACATGTTCATATTTAGTGGGTCCATCAACCTTCCATGGCCACTACTCGAAGTTAAATCATCCGGGCTTAGCTCTTCACTCGTCAAAGACACCGAACTCTGTCCACTAACTAACACAGAGTTCTGTATATCCATTGGACTGTGCTGTATGTTAGACGGGCTGTGCAAAAAGGTTGTGGAATCTACGTAACTGGCTACCAAATTGTCAACACCCATGGAAGTTTCCGGTTTTATTTCCTGCTTTATATTTAAAACGCCACTTGATATGGAGGCGGGAGATTGTATCCTTTCTTGGTCGTATCTGTCGAACTCTTGTATCCTCGGCCGTGGCATTTCGTTTATGGTCGACTGTCGGATCGTCGTTGTTCCCGTGGTTGCGGTCGTCGTTGAAGTGGACCCGGATGGTCGGATCGCGGTCCCTTTTTGTTCGTCTATTGACAATTTGAGTTGTTAATTGGTTGCGAATTTGACTTTCCTAGTTATACGAGAATAGTGTAGGTATATGGTTGGTGTTTGATTACTAAGATGATAGTTGTCTAGTTTATAGGTATATTTTTGGAAAGATAATAACTCTATAATATTGAGATACTAATAATAGTCAACGTAAATATGACAAATCTACAGGTTTTAGTAGGTGTTAGTAGGTATATTACTAACAATTTCATTAAAATATTAATTCTTATTTCACACATATTTTTTGCATGATACATGGAACGTGACTGTTACTGTTGAATTGGTTTTGCCAGTCTCTCTTGTTAAAAAATCAACAAGTTTAGTTTCGTAACCATGCTTTGGCAACCAACTTCACAACCAACATTTATACTAACATATTTGACAAATCTATGTCTAAAAATAAAGTGTTTAGTTTAGTTTCGTAACCATTCCTTGGAAACCAACTTCACAACCAACATTTAAGCCAACATATTATTTTTTTCACAACCAACATTTGGATACATTGAAGCTAAGTGATCCAACTTTCATTTCTTTAAGTAGGTATTTTTTTAGCATTGATAAGGGTTCATATCGACAAAATGCAGGCAACGCAATTGTGGAAAAGCGTTCGTTGGGTCATTCAGCTTCTAAGATATTTATTACCGAAGCTACTTACCGTGCCCAATAAAATCCGTATCCAAAAATCCGGTTTGCTTCGGCTCGTACGTTGTAGAATCCGCGTTATAGTCCCCGGATACATCGTACGGCTGTTGCGGGGGTGGCTGCGGGGGTATACCGATGTTCGACGTGAGCGCCGGACCCGCGTTAGTATAGCCGTAGGAGGAGATTGGAGATCCGTAGCCCTGGTACCTGTGGGGGCGACGGATTTTTATCGTAATTGTACCCTTAGCACGAACAGCTATCAAGAAAAAACTACTCGACAGAGAACTGTTATGGAAAATTTAATTATGCTTTTTGGCGGTATATGGCGCTGCACATATTTCCCATGCTGCGGTAGACTGTCGCGTTGTCGCGAAGCTTTTCATAGTCATGTTGTACAATTAGAAACTATGAGTCAAGGAATTAAAGTTTATTTTCTTGAAATCACTATATTTCGTTTAAGTGAAATTAAACTCTAATTCCTTGAGTCAAAGTTTCTAATTGTACAACACGTCAGCGAAAAGCATCGCATAAGTACGATAATCTAGACCAGGGGTTAAAAAATTCTTGTATCAAAATATTTTACGCGCATTTTTTCTCGATAGATGGTCGTGCTATGGTATGAATACTGGGGATGAAAAAATAAATTGAATTTTCTTGAAAAATAATGACGTCATCGTCATTTACGGTGGTACAAGTGACGATTGACAATCGATGGCTATAGTACAGTAACCCGTAGAACATTTAAATCACCGTAAAGGTTACCGTTTGCCGTTGTGATATAGTTATTTATTACGAAATTATAGATACTTTAACCCATGTTTTACAGATCGCAACCCGCCGTTACCTATATTTGTATATCTTCAAAAATTAATAAATAACTATACCACAACGGCAAACGGTAACCTTTTTGGTGATTTAAATGTTCTACGGGCTACTGTACTACTAAGGATTTAACACCATATTAGTCAGTGTCAATCTATCAATAACTCCGCACAACTATGACTTCACTATTTTCTGATCAACATAAATTGTATACTTAAAAAAACGACTAATTTCTGTGAACTGCAATCAAAGATAGATTTTTATAGTTTATAGATTACTTTCAAATTAATTCGGAGCATTTTTCTTTAAGTGTATGAATACTAAACTTATGGTAAAATTAAAATTTGATTATTACTTATTAGTGCTCCGTTTTCTCTCTGTTAGTTGTTCTACGATATATGCCTGGCTGTCATTAAGTCTGCAGGATGAACTGCGAATTCACAAATTAACATTTTTAAAGTACCTAACCTAACACAAATATACTTAAAAACATAATTTTTAATAAAGTTGTTTTCACACATTTCCAACGAAAGTATATTAAGCTGGAGAACAAAAACTAATTCAATGTACCCGTATTAAAAGTTCTTAGAACGCCATCTATTACACTTCGCAAAAAACTATCTAAGCAGTACCGCTACTCGATACTAGGTGGCGCTACTTACATGTACCGTTAGCGGTGTCGCGGCATGTACCGTTCTCTTTAATGACAGCACTGCTGACACGGATAGAAGAGGTGACGTATTACGGGACTTAGCGGGATGCACTTGTACTAGAATCTTGGTGCAGATATGAACCACCGCAAGTTCGGTATTAGGGGTAATCTAAAGTTATTGCTGCCATACAATCGTAGAAAATGTTATGGGAAGAACAAAATAATGTTACTTCAATTAGGGTTTTTCACAATGACAAAAAACTGTAGGCTTGATATGGCGTTGATAAAAATGGGTGTCAATCAAAATGTAATTTTTTTACTAAGCTTCGAAGAGTATCAACACCATCTAGTGAGTCAAGTAGTTACTACTTGACTCACTACATACATAGGCGAATAGTTACTATTTTTTTTAAAGTCACTGAAAAACCCTCATTCCTGGATTTTGAACACAAAGAGATTACCAAGTGGAAATCAGGGACTTATTGTCTAATTTCAAAATCTCGCAATCGCTTTCATTTGACAGATGGATGTGAAACATTGATACTTACCTACTTCTTTTTGGTACAAATAAAAATTTACCAAAGAAATGTAGCAATGTGTCACATCCATCTGTCAATTGAAAGCAATTGGGATAGATTTCGAAAATTATACAATAAGTAAGTACCCTGATTACTCTGATTAGAATTAGGTTGAAATTTCATTTGCATTGTCACCTTTCCTCTTCCATTCCAGTCATTGACAATGAATATACCTAATTGGAAACCATTAGAATGGGGAAGAAGTTAAATCATTTTGTCATTGATTTTAATAATGAACATTCCAATATATATCAAATTATTATTTAGATGACATTTCGGTATTTGACTGCAATTGTAAGACTCTTTATTATCTTTGAATTTGTACATCAAACAAATTGTGATAAGTTATAAAATTAAAAAACGTTTTTCCAGCTTTTCCTGTATTGAAATTCTAAACTTTAAACGTTATACAATTCATGATACGCAAGTAACTAACTAATGCCAAATACAGTCGTATGTTTTGTAATTGGCAAACGCCGCCTCACGTGGACGGAATATACAAGGAGACTGATTTCTAATCCTAAGGTTTTGTGATTGTTCATGATAGTCTAGAATGTTACCTACATTCGTTACATAAACTAAGTTACAATCTTTAAGCCCTGTAGCACCCAAAAAGGCGCCTTTGTCTTGATTAAATTTATTGCTCGCTAAATATATAATATATCGAAAATTTACATGCACAGATTGGAGAGAAGTTTCTATTTTTGAATTTTCAGATTTTAGGCATTCACAATGCTATTTTTATATTAAGAAAACTATTATATTAGAAAAAATACTATAAAAAAATCCGGATACAGACGGAACCCTGTTTGAGCTACTACGGGTGAGTCGATTTTTCTAGTATTTTTTCTAATGTAATAATTATTTTAGGGTTCTATTGTTTATTTACAAACATTAATCTCTCTAAATATAGTTCGTTGAAGTAATAGTAGCCAAAACAACAAAAAGTTGCCACTTTAGGAGTTACTTTAGGTTCAGTTACTTTTCTAAAACCCTTCGTACGTAATATTAATAAGTAGTAAAGAAAACTATTTGGAATGTACTTAAATTGTTTTTGGAATGTGGTAAAATTTTATCAAATCAGTGTTAGTACGGTAAGCAACGAAAGTCGCTTAATACTTTATTACTTTGTCATAGCAATTTTTTTAACAGATGTCTCATAGTTTGAAGCATAAGTCAAAAAAGTTACTATGGCAAAGGAATAAAGAGTTAAGCAATTTTAGTTGCTGACTGTACATTAGAAGCAAGCAATTTTATAAATTAGAGATAGGATCAACATTCATTTGGTCAAAATTTACTACGTCAATACAATACAACAATTAGATGAATTGTTTAATAAGTCAACAGTTTATTACATCAATATATTACGAGATCAGTGGATCATAAGATGAACAGATTATTATATCAACAATTCACTACATCATCAGTTTAGTAGTCCAAAAATAGGTTGAGCGACTTAACAATTTATCAGTTGATTTTTTTGAAAAGTATTTTTTACGTTTATAAGATATATCAAAATTATGAATGTTTTTTTTTTAAGAATTACCTATTGTTTCGGTAGATAAGTGCCAATTTTTATTTTAATTAATGCAAGTTAATTAAACGAAAGTGATTAAGTAAAGTAATAGTTTCTTTTCTTTTGACTGTACCTAATAATTACAAAAACTTACGAGTTGGGTTGAGTGAAAATATCATCTTAAATTTTGGACTACTAAACTGATGTTGTAGTGAATCGTTGATATTATAATCTGCTGATATTATGATCCACTGATATTAAATTGACACCGTTATGAAATGTGTGAAAACAACAACGGGCCTACATTCCATAAAAGGAAAGTTATTTCAAATTACACTATGGACTATGGTATGAATAAGGTAGGTCACGGCAATTGTTCCGCTACTCGACGACAGATGGCGTTACTTACCCGTTGTAATGGCCGTGGAACTGATCACTGGAGCTCGGCGTCTGTTGTTGGGCGTCGTATACTGAGTCTGGGGCGGCGTCTGTCTGTGCCCTCATTTGGGCACGATGATATCGGACCTCATCTTCCACCTTCTCACGTTGTTTCTTTGACATTCGGCCAAATTTGACAGCTGTAAACAACAAAAATCGACTATAAGTTAGAACTTCCTTCGTCTACGCGGGAAAATTATTACTCCAAAGAGGCGGGAATGTTTATCAAAGTTTTTACTTCCTTGAAAGATACACGACCTCTTTACATAAATCTTAGTTCACCTACTCCCCGCTTAGCGCCACCATCGCTCACACTAATGACATAACAAGGGAATCCAATAATCTCCCCATTCCCATATACAAAATTCACACGGAAAAAACGACTAAAAATCGGTAAGCCTCGTCTTCAATACAATTAGTTCTCAATGACACCTAGCTTAGCTGTTACTCAATACTTCACTACTACATTGTTATATCTAAGTGTGAGTTCTTTGTAAGTGTGCGGTTTTTTTGCTGTGTGCCTCTGTTAATGTGTGCGTGCGTTCGTTGGCACACTGCCTAGTAGAACAACGAACTGCGCGACCGATCTCTGACGTATACATACTACACGTTCGATACGTAATTTTCATGATACCGTTGCTTTGTTAAATTAAAAAAGTTATCCGCGCGCCTTTTCAATCATAGACAAAAGTATGCAACCTATTTGGAACTTTAAAAGGAACTAATAGGTTTCTTTCTTGTTAATAGTTCATTGAACTTTATTGTAAACCAGTATGTGTAGAGCTATGTTCCGAAATAGTTGTTTGAACAACTGTGTGTGTTAAAATGGCTGCTTTTATTGCCGATTTTTGGAACAGTGACCCATAGTTTTATGTCCCAGTTCGGCGTTTCCATACAAAAGGAGAATAATAAACGCCTTGTTTGTAAGGAAATAATAGTCGTTTGTTGTAATTTTTGTTGGAAATATTTTATTGTTAGATTTATTGGACGTGTATTTATATGAATGGCTTTCTTGTTATCCGACCTATTTGGAGGTCATAGGCTGATGTTTTTCTGCTACAACCGTTCTTATTGCCTTAGGCCACTCACTTGCGTACTGACATGTGTCTTGCTTAGCGTCTAGCGTCTACTGTAGTGGCTTACACTTGGTTACTTGCTAGGATACACGGTGGCCACACAGGGGGTCAAGTCTGCTAATGCTAACGTCAAAATCGTGGTTCAATGGTGTTTGAATGGTAATGTTTTTTGACACAGTTCTTGTTTCTTAAACTCAAAACCGAAACACATTGTGTTTTTTAAACCCAAAACGGAAACACGTTGTGTCTCTATTTTGGGTTTAAGAAACAAGACCTGTGTAAAAAAGCATTACCATTCAAACACCATTGAAACACGATTTTGACGTTAAAATTAGCAGACTTGACCCCCTGGAAGATTGATTATTGGGTGGCATCGACCCTATATCCATTTGCTTGTTGACACACACTAATATGTAAAATGCCTCGCGCCTACGATACACGCTAGGCGACTAGCGAGGCGGCAAGCGAGCAGTGCGGCCGGTTGCTAACATAGTGATCCTTTATTTCACCTCGCTACACGCTAGGCGACTCACTCTCACTCGCTCTAGACGCTAAGCAAGCCACTCGGCAGTGCGTACATGGCCTTAAAAAGAAAATATACTATGGATCAGTTAGAACACGCACGCACCTACCGACAGGGTGGCTTGCTTAGACCCTATTGCCTAAAAGGTCTAGTTACCTAGCGTGTAGCGACTAGCGAAGGTGCCAAGCACGCAATGCAGCCGCCCTTCGCTAGTAAGGCCGGCAACACACAGACGCAATTCCGAACGTAATTTCGACAATGTATGAAGATTCCGTACGGAAAAATCACGCATGTGTGTGGCAGCCCATAAGCCCACCGGTAACGATCAATTGCGATTGTCAATTTTTCCGCAATTGACGCCCATTGACGGAAAAATTGATCGTTTACGCGTGCAACTGAAGCGATTGTCAATTGCTCCAACAATGGCATTGACGGAAAAATTGACAATCGCAATTGATCGTTACCGGCGGGCTATAGATTTTGTATGCAGCTGCTGCGTTCGGAATCACGTACGTACGGAATTCCGTAACGAGATTCCGTCTGTGTGTGGCCGGCCGCTAGTCACCTAGCTGGTTGCGTTGCGAACATTCGTGAACGTTATCTAGGCGCTAGGCGCTAAGCAAGCCTCTCGGTGCGTACGTGGCCTAAGCAAGCTACCTATCGGTGCGTACGTGGCCTTAGGCAACTGTTGTTATTCCATTTCATTTAACAGAAATATTAGGTTATAATGCCGGCGTTACATATTCGCCGAGCATCGGCACAATTCATCGTACTTTGCCGGTTTTGAAAGAACCTCTTTGAAGCATTTGTTACAAAACCGGCAACGTACGATGAATTGTGCCGATGCTCGGCGAGTATGTAATGCCGGCATAAAGCTTTAATTAGCTTAAAGTTAAGAAACGAATATTGACAAGTTTCTATTGGTTTTAGAGACATAATTTGACCAATGTTTTAAACCAACGGAAAATAATTAGCTTTTGATTTTAAGATGGTTAGGTAAACTCCTATAGGTATTCAAATGTAATAGATTTTTTAAGTTACCTCTTACAAGTACGAATTTAACTGTAAAACAGTTTTAAAGTGATAAAAACGATAACGGAAACACTCGCGTGTCGTTTAATTTCGTGCTCATACAAACCGACCGCTAAAATCTATACAAACTAGGTGAACCATTGAACCAATATTTCAGGTATTTTATTTAAAAAAAGCATGCGAATCTTCATGTGCATGCGTTACGTGTGCACAAAACATGCAAGTTTGCGTTACGCTCCACGCCTTGGTATTGCACAATCGGTAGAGCGCATCGAATGCGAGAATGCATCGATATCGAGAATATTATCGATGTATTAATATTATTAAATCGTCGAAGAAAACAACTTTTGAAAAAAGAACACAGTTTTGTTTTTAAGAATTTTTAAGAATTCAGACGGAATCTGATTAGGAATTTCGAAACGGAATATAGATAATGTAAGAAAATTTCGACTAGAAAACTACCGCATGTATGTGGTAGGTCTATAGATTTGTATGGATTCGCTGAGTTCAGAGTTATTCCATTTTGGAATTCCGAATCAAAATTCTGTCTATAAAAGACTAACCTGAAACCTCTTTGAAGGCGAATTTCAATTTAGGAAAGTATCTACCTACCGTCGTGAAAGTAATTATCTTCTATCTTCGCGAAGGTATTTTCGTCGTTTTGAAACACGTATAATAAAATCGGGTAGAACGCGATTTCAAAATCGTCGACATGTAAGCAGTGCTGCCGTCGCGAAAATACAAAAAGCCCAGAAAAAATTACGACTTTTTCGCGACCATAAATTCGACTTTAAAGATAAAAATAGTAGACTGTTGAACGCGTAAATTTCGAAAAAATAAATTAACAGTATGGTGTAATCAACTTTAGAAATTACAATTCAAACGAACACTGCTATATTTCGTACTTTTTAACAAATAACTTTGCACTGTGTCCGAAATCGAAAGTATTTGAAAGTTGTTTATTCATTTTTTACTTAAAATATCTTTTAATGTGTTTAGAATGACAATGCCATTTAGTGTAATACGAAAGTCTATCAATCTTTCTCCCACTAATTTATAATAAGAGTGACGTGATAAATTAGTAACATCCAAATGATTAAATATGTAGGCGTTAACTGTCCACCAAATTTATTACTGGCCTACTTTTGAGTTCAAATGATAGAGTTTACAATAATAGTAGTCAAATTTTACTCTTTTGAGTGCTTTTTTAGGGTTCCGTACCCAAAGGGTAAAAACGGGACCCTATTACTAAGACTCCGCTATCCGTCTGTCTGTCTGTCTGTCTGTCTTTCTGTCTTTCTGTCTTTCTGTCTTTCTGTCTTTCTGTCTTTCTGTCTTTCTGTCTTTCTGTCTTTCTGTCTTTCTGTCTTTCTGTCTTTCTGTCTTTCTGTCTTTCTGTCTTTCTGTCTTTCTGTCTTTCTGTCTTTCTGTCTTTCTGTCTTTCTGTCTTTCTGTCTTTCTGTCTTTCTGTCTTTCTGTCTTTCTGTCTTTCTGTCTTTCTGTCTTTCTGTCTTTCTGTCTTTCTGTCTTTCTGTCTTTCTGTCTTTCTGTCTTTCTGTCTTTCTGTCTTTCTGTCTTTCTGTCTTTCTGTCTTTCTGTCTTTCTGTCTTTCTGTCTTTCTGTCTTTCTGTCTTTCTGTCTTTCTGTCTTTCTGTCTTTCTGTCTTTCTGTCTTTCTGTCTTTCTGTCTTTCTGTCTTTCTGTCTTTCTGTCTTTCTGTCTTTCTGTCTTTCTGTCTTTCTGTCTTTCTGTCTTTCTGTCTTTCTGTCTTTCTGTCTTTCTGTCTTTCTGTCTTTCTGTCTTTCTGTCTTTCTGTCTTTCTGTCTTTCTGTCTTTCTGTCTTTCTGTCTTTCTGTCTTTCTGTCTTTCTGTCTTTCTGTCTTTCTGTCTTTCTGTCTTTCTGTCTTTCTGTCTTTCTGTCTTTCTGTCTTTCTGTCTTTCTGTCTTTCTGTCTTTCTGTCTTTCTGTCTTTCTGTCTTTCTGTCTTTCTGTCTTTCTGTCTTTCTGTCTTTCTGTCTTTCTGTCTTTCTGTCTGTCACCAGGCTGTATCTCATGAACCGTGATAGCTAGACAGTTGAAATTTTCACAGATGATGTAATTTTGTTGCCGCTATAACAACAAATACTAAGAACAGAATAAAATTAATATTTTAGGGGGCCTTCCATACAACAAACGTGATTTTTTTTGCCGTTTTTTGCTCGATATTAATAACGACAACAGGTAGACAGTTGAAATTTTCACAGATGATGTATTTGTGTTGCCGCTCTAACAACAAATACTAAAAACAGAATAAAATTAATATTTAATGGGGGCTCCCATACAACATACGTAATTTTTTTGCCGTTTTTTGGTACGGAACCCTTCGTGCGCGAGTCCGACTCGCACTTGGCCGGTTTTTTAATGTTTTCGTTTAGAATTGAATTATTATTTTATGCTCAATTAGAGAAGGTGATCTGTCATATCCGAAAATGGAATGCAATTTTATTCATTTCGATATTATGTTTAAAGAAAACCGCGAAAATAACATTAAAATGTATGGAATTCCTGAAACTGAGAACTCTGATTCTTACAGCTCTTTGAATGCTGATAAGATCAGTTGGGTGTGAAAATAGCGATCTAGATCTCCTCCATTCACTCCCTGAATGGCCATCATCAGATCACAGCTAGGTCAATCCCTGGCAGAGAACCAAGGCTTCAAAGTTACCTCGTTTGTTTAAAAATCGACTGGTGTTTCTAATTATACATCATGTAGTAAAAAACCCTGTCAGATCCTGAAACAGGTGATAATTACTATGGAAAGGCGAAAAAAAAATTAGTTTTTCAACTTATGTTCCATGGAGAATGTTGTTCAGTTTCAGCAACACTGATGATAGTGTTGCTTTTTCAGGATCTGACAGGGTTTTTTGATACAGGATATAAATATACAGTTACCTCGTTTGTATAAATATCGACTGGATATTCTAATTATAAATTATTATTATCGATAATCATATCGACACTTTCACATCGCTTCGTGTTACGTATGATTGCGCAACGTCACTCGTTCACGTCTGGCTACCCGATCACACGCGACAGTCGCGGCAATGTTGGAATATGGGCGTTTCAGATAACGGCCGATATGGTGTGTGTTGTAGGCACTGTGCGAAATGGGGGTTCTTGAGAAGTAACTGCTTTCTTTCTATGTAGATTCTAATTTGTTTCACTGAATCCGAATATCATATATCTGCTGGTTTAATTAAATAATATAACAGATTGACAGTATCTGTCGAGTAATTTAATTAGAGCTTTTATTTGAGCTTATACGGAAGCTGACTAACCTTAAATTAATTGTTTAGAAATAGCCTTAGATTTTGTTACGTCACTGAAATATAATTGGAAACTGAATATAACTGAAATATTTTTGTCTGATTTCACCATCTCTAATATTCCGACTTCGATTCTTGGGCGGGTTACTAATACAAATAAAATGTCTCAGAAAAAGTTTTTTTTTATAAAATCTAATATTGAGCCAAAATAGTTTCGGTTATAAAGTGGAATTTTACTTAATTAATAATAACATCTATCTTATCTATGAAATTATTGTCCAATACTAAATATTTACTATCAAAATCAGTTCAAATAAGTAAAACGCATAATGTTTATAATTAAGTACCTTTTATACGTGGTGCTATGAGGAAGGCAGTGAGGTCAACGCCCTCTTATCACTGATACGCTACGTGGGAACGTAGTAATCTAAGCGTTTGTTTCAAGAATTTGTATTTGGAATGCGTTTAATAAAGGGTTTACTTATTTGTTTATTTTTTCTTTAGTAATATCGAATTGTCGATGCTCTTTTGTCATGTACTCAAAAAAAAATAAAGGGATTTGCCACACTGGATGCGTTCTGCGTTCTGCGGTCCGGTCAACCCATACATAGGGTGAACGCAATGTATGGGTTGACCGGACCGCAGCCCACAGAACGCATCCAGTGTGCCTAATCCAAAAAGGAGTTTGAATGGGTGCATTGCAGCAGGCTAATCGATTAGGGAACGTACCCATACTACGTGACCCATTTTTTACAATTTTTGACCCCCCTTCCCCCCCCTTGGTGACCACCCGTAGTATATGACAAGACCCCCCCCTCTCCCCTGGTTTTCACGTAGTATTTCATAGATAATGGTTTTACCTCATTTTAACAGAAATCTAAAAGAAATTTGCTCTTTTTTGTCTTTTTATTAGTAAGGCGCTTGCCACGGAATACCAAGTGTGTGTACTATAATTTTACATACAATTACAAGTGAAAAAAATGTATCAAGAAGGAAAAAAATTTTCGCTGCGTGCCATATTTGAATACAGCTTGAAAAAAATAACCAACTTCCATTTAGAATATTGACTACGTGACAAAACATAGGCCCCCCTCCTCCCCCTCCCCCCGTGACCAAGCGTGGTATTTTAAAGACCCCCCTCCCCCCTTAACGGGTCACGTAGTATGGGTACGCTCCCTTACCACAGTATACATTTGAACCATGGAAAGTATTTTGTTTTAATGCTCTATTTTATTACTTTCCATGGTCAAAATTTACTTTATAATATGGCGATCGATGACTCAGCGATTATAGTCTCTTGGAATGCTCCTATCGACTATAAAGAATAATCGTTTTCAAAAAGGAGTTCTTAAAGGATTCGTTTGTTTCGAGAATTTCGATCCACAATTAATAGATATTCTTGCAGTCTTTTGTTTGGGGAGTCAGAAATATTTTTCTAAACTCGTTTAAATCTTCAGAGGTATAGTTTCGTAAATTTTAAAGTGCTCTTAGTTTGACTTTTTGTGTCTACGATTCAAACTTATTTGTTTTAAAAGATTAAAGAAATAGTACGCATTTATTTACTTTTTCCTACTTTTAAATTTTAATAGTGGACACATTAGACTTATACAATGTGAATTTAACAATGTACAACTGAAGTGACTAACTTAAGGCTCCGTTATTCGAAATCATTTGTCTCTGTGTTTTTCTTTACGTGTAAAGACTATGGAAAATAACCTCACTTCTGCACTTTTTAGATGTTTTTCATCGTTGTCTTTAGCACAATTCTCTTTCTTGAAAAAAAGTTATTGGAGCAACTGCACAGTACGTTAAAGTGTATTTTGATGTAGAATTCAATACGTTTCCGCTATTATTTACGCCAAAAATGTGGCCCGCGACAAGCGTTTTTAATGATATTTTGATTTTTTTTTACAATCTTCTGTGACATTTATACGCAATTTAATGCTTTTTGCGGCTACAACTTTACGTTTTCTGTATAAAAATATGGCCCGCGCAAACCATGTTTTCCTATTATGGCCCCTTAATCTGTACAATTTTCTTTTATTCATACATTATCGATCGAAGTTGAAGCGGATCACTGTCTAATTGTCAATTTAATTTTACACACATTGCCCGGATCCAAGATGACTAAAGTTATATTAAATATTGATTTTTACTGATCAGCCACAAATCGCCACTAAAAACAATATAGAAAAACAAAATTTTTCATATATCAACCTTACTGAAAATCAAAATCGGAAAAACATACTTCCTTCAGCTTTGTTATTGAGAAGATCCTCGATTGAGCTACTTATCTAAGTATGCTTGTATTGTGTCATTATCGTTCTTTGCTTAAAACTATAAACTTTATTTCCTTAATTAATTAGGAAAACATTTTGTAATAATTTAATCTTTTGTGTATGTTATGTTACTTGCATGTGTATGTGTAACATTGTTTATGTGTTCTCTGCGTGTTATGATGTGCATATACATTTTTGAGTCTCAATCTATAATAACTGAAATTTGTACTTTGTATGCTTATTGATTGTTACCTGTCGTGTATGCCAATGTTAATAAATAAATAAATAACAAATAAAAAAATCCTCCACTCACCATCGCGGCTCATTCCCAGCTTCAAACATTTCTGCAGGCGACAGTACTGACATCTGTTCCGATTCACCCTGTCGACAACACAGGCTTTGTTGCGAGGACACTGGTAGTTGACCACTGGAAGACAACACTAAGTAAATACAGATTATACGGTGAAAAAAGTAAGAAAAGTAAAAGAAACAAAAATAAATTTTTTGGCTGTATGTTCTTAGATTCCGTTATCTAACAAAAAAGGTGAGGATAAAAAAAAAGAGTGAATGAAACAAAAAAATTTTTAGCTGTACGTTCTTAGATTCCGTTGAAAAAAAATGGCTGCATGGCAAAATTTTTTTGGCTGTTTGTTCTTGGATGCGTTTGCCTGTTTGCAATATAAAGAAACAAAATTAAGTGACTTTTCCATTTCAAGGAAAATATAGTCAGAATAAAAATATGAAAATTTCTTACTGAAATATTTTTCATATGAGTAACTAAAAAAATTGTACTTTAGAAACTACGTTTGGATTTCTTTTATCTATTCTTTTTTTATACAGGGTTATTTATTTGTAAAATACTCACATCATAAACAACAACATTTGAACTAAGACTTTTCCGAAAACAAACAAAAAAAATCGTGTACGGAAGTACAAAACTCGATCAGCTAGTTTTTGAATTGAAAGTTGAATTTTTTGGCAGTTTTCGAAAAAGTAGAACAAACGTTGTTGTTTATGATGTTAATAATCTTCTCCTGCGAGGTTGTTGGTGTTTTACAAATAACCCTGTATATTATACAAGTGTTTAATCCTCACCTTTACCTTGGAATGCAGAAAATGCGTAAAAAATTACTAAGAAAAAGCTATTTAATAAAAAATATTTCTCAATGGAAAAACAAAAACTATTAGACAAAAATATGTAAAATCTATTTTCCCTCAAATGTAGACGACTACAGACGGAATTCGAAATTCCGAAACGGAATATTGATAGTGTATGTAAAATTCCGAACAGAAAATTATCGCACTGGTGGGATAGGTATACCTACCCTATAATTTATGGAGATTTGTATAGAATTCCGAAAAAGTTTCATTCCGAACGCTGCACGGAATGAAACCTTTTCGGAATTCCGAATCTAAATTCCGTCTGTATGTGGCAGGCATCTATCGTGTAAAAGTATTAAAATAACGCTTTTGCTTTAGAAATTCCTTAAATTAGAGAAGATTTCCCATTTAAATCATAATTATAATTATGTATGTGATCTTTCAATATACCTAAATTGTTAAGTAAACTTTATAATTTTATTTAAGCTTTTTTCATAGTAAAATTTCAAATTAGATAATCTAAATCAATTTTGTAAGTAAAATATATTATGAGTAAATAAATATTAGAGGAAAGTAGTGAATTAGTCAACCTTTTTGCTCTATCTTTCATAGCCAGTTCAAATTTAAAAATAAAAGCAAATTTTTAAACTCAAAAGCATTAAGACTTTATTCAGCCTTAAAACTGCTTTTCCCTTTTAAACTGCAGACCCCTACAAGTATCCTACTACTTCCTTAGTAATCCTACACTCGAAAACAATAAAATTGACGTAAAATAAAGCTAGCCATGGAAATGTTAGTTTAGACACAATGTCGCAATTAATCTATTTTAATAACCTAAACGCCACCTGTCTAAAGGCCTGTATAAATTGAAATTGAAGAGTTTTAGTTGGAATTTTATTCGTTTTTTTTAGAATATATTCTATGAATAGATATATGACGCCGACCTGTGCTCTGTGACCTCCTGAAGAACCCTTTGCATCCTTCACATGTGATTACACCATAGTGCACCCCAGATGACTTGTCGCCGCATACTTTGCATGGTATAATCTCGATTTGGGCTGCAACAAAGAAAAAAAATATGTTAAAAATAACAAAAAACGGCTAAAAAAATTACGTTGTTGTATGGGAGCCCCACTTTATTCTGTTTTTAGTATTTTTTGTTATAGCGGCAACAGAAATACATCATCTGTGAAATTTTCAACTGTCTAGCTATCACGGTTCATGAGATACAGCCTGGTGACAGACAGACAAACAGACGGACAGTGGAGTCTTAGAAATAGGGTCCCGTTTTTATTCTTTGTGTACAGAACCCTAAAAAGAAAAATAAAGACATAAAGGTTAAAATAGAAGATTGATAGAAATCATACATACAATGCAATGTACAAATGAAGTGATTGACTTCAGAGCGTTTACGATACAAAACGATGTATATCTGTAAAATTTACTGTTTGTCATACATTCTCTAGTGAAGTTGCAATGGATCACGTCCATTGTCAATTTAATGGCATTCTATAAGTAGGTATACTATTTCACAATTCACATGAATATTACATCATATTATTAATCAGTAAATATAAATGACATTAAATGAAGACCAATAGAAATGTCCTGCACCGTTACCATATTCCATTTTAATTAAAAATCTCCGCACCTAATGTACGCTAGTGTAAAAGCACCATAAAATTGACATTCAGACAACAATTCAGTTGCAAAATTTCGCCAAAACAATAGCCAAGTTGCAAAATTTAAACAATAGGTACCAATTCCTTTCCGTTTTCCAAATTCCATTTCCAAAACGAAACGCATTCTTTTTCTATTTTGCAAAAAGGTTTTTAACACACAAAAAGCCGTCTATTCGAAATTCGAATTGTTTCGAACGCGGGTTTTGGCTTGCGAGTTCATCGACCCCGAGGCAAGGTCGCCGCGCGGCCGATGACTGCGCCACGTATGTGTGCGTAGTATCTCACTACGACACCGGGATAAGAACGGGATCGGCTGCTCATGCTCAACTGACTGTGGAGCGCGAAAAAGGTGTGATGCTTCTTATGACTTTATGCAACCTCTTTTGCAATTAAAAATTATAATGACGCGATAGTCATTTGCTTATAACGATTTTCTCGAACGAAATTATGATCGTCACTTGTTTTATTATTTCTTTATTTGTGTTTGTGACAAAAGAAAATCTAAAAGTTGATTGTCGTTTGTTGATAGTTTTCTTTATACGTCACTTAAAGTAGATTATCTCTCCTTTACAAGAATTTAGAAATGAGTTTTTCATACTTTTAGGATCGAACAATTAATATTAGTCGATAAGAAAGTCAATTTAAAAAATTTAAGTTACATCGTTAAATTAATTGAGAATTAAATCGTTTTAAACATTAACTTTATAAATGTTCTCCACGTGTAAAGATTGCATATCTCATTATATTTAAAGGCTTAAAAGAAACATATTTTCTCAAAATGTTTTAAACTAATTATTGGTCTAACAGGATATTTCTAACGCTTCCAAATTGGGTTTCGTCAAATTTTAAAACAATGGCGGAGTGACAAAGTATTTGTTGGGTAACACTGGACGCTCATTTTGATGGTCGTACGTTGCTTGCAAAACCTCATTGTCAGCAGTGTAGCAATATCCTTTTACCAACAGTTAGCATAAAATGTTTAGTGTTAGTTGCTAATCAGTAGTGTACAGCTCTTGTCATTTAAATTATCTTTAGCAGTCATGACTAAACATTATAAATACTCGCTTGAAAAAGAACAATAATTGAAAAAATCGAAGAGGCTGAAAATAACAATTGACGATCGGAAAAATGGAACGGTGCGCTAAATTGAAAAAGAAAAAGACGCAATCCCTTTACGCAAGTTAGAATACGGAACTCAAGGTACTTGCATCGATTACGAATGCCATAAAAAAGGGACAGCGAACTAGCCCGAGTTGGCCCGTTGCACTCGCCAGCTGATCGTGACGTCACAGGTCGACGACCCGTCGTTTGGATTTCGAACTCGGGATCGTTCGAAAATTGTATCACGCCCGCCGTGACGTCACGAGAAAGCCCGCACCGTTCGAATTTGGAATTGTGTGTTCCGTTTTTGAATTATTCCGCGTACCGTTACATAATCGTGCGTACCTATGTGTGGGTGGGTCAGGTTAGTTCATAATTATGATTTGATTAGATGTGTTCGTGTGTGTTAACGATCTTTCCGCCCTAGAGTTGTTTACAGTATCCTATTGACGTTTCGAAGAAAATAAAAATAACTGATTTAGGCAAACTTTTTTAAAACCGTTTTCGTTATCAATACTTGAAAGGACATAATGACTTGCATTAAACATTACAAGTACTATTTTCTTAATGAACTTCTGACATGTATAATGTTTTTATTACAGAATATTATGCAATGCAAGTTGAAAGACTAGAATGCTTTAATTAATTACAGACTTCAGAATGACTTTGTTCTATCTATTTAAAACGAGATTTTACTTTTTGATTTTAAATCTTTGTAAAAGCTTAATATTTTTACCTTAATAGTTAAACCTAAAGTACGCCTGCTGCGTAACTTTCGACAGATTGTTCTTGAGCGCTTGAGGACAGATGTGAGAGGAATAGATTGGTCTCCATTACTTTCGTCGGACAATATTGACTGCATGGTTGACTATCTCACCTCTATGTTAATAAAAGTATACGACATTCATGCGCCAGTACGTCCGGTGAGGGTCAAACATTTGCCTGCTCCCTGGTTAACACCAGTGATTAGGAAAGTTATGGCAAAACGCGATAAGGCTAAAAGTCGACAAAAAATTTCACCTTCAGCAGAAAACCTGTCCGCATACAAAAAGCTCCGAAACCTTTGTAACAGGATGTGTCGGGACGCCAAACGAAAATACATCCATTCACAAATTGAAAGTCTTGACCAAAAACATATTTGGGGTTTCCTAAAGTCTCTTGGTGTAGGCAAAGTCGCAGATTCTGTTCAGAGTTCCATCGCAGATCTCAATACTCTAAATAAGCATTTTTCAACACCTCCTCTCATTTTAAATTCAGCCTCTAAATCAAGTGCTCTCTCTTCTCTACCGCGACCGGTCCCCTCTAACTATCCCTCTTTCTCATTTAGTGAAGTTTCTGAAACAGATGTTGCGAAGAGCATCAAGTCTATCTCCACTAAGGCTATTGGTAGTGATGGACTTAGCTTGGAAATGATTCTCCCGGTGCTGGAGGACATTGTGCCAGTCATCACACACATTGTTAACTTCTCGCTGCAACACAATGTTTTTCCTTCATCGTGGAAGAAAGCCCAAGTCATACCCCTCCCTAAAACTCCAAATCCATCCTCTTTGTCACAATATCGACCTATTTCTATTCTTCCAATCCTCTCTAAGGTCCTTGAATCGATCGTTCACAACCAACTATACTCCTTTCTCTCCTCCTATGATCTTTTGTGTCCTTACCAATCTGGTTTTCGCCCTTCCCACAGCACGGTTAGTGCACTGCTGAACATTACCGAGGACATACGCAATGCAATGGATAACACTTAGCTCACGGCAATGGTTCTGCTGGACTTTAGCAGTGCATTTAACTGTGTTGACTTTGATCTCCTCCTTGGTACTCTGCGTTCTCTTAACGTCTCCGCCCCTGTCATTGAATGGTTCCAGTGCTATCTTTCTGACCGTTTCCAATGCGTTGTTTATGATGACACTTCATCTGATTGGTCGCGCTTATCAGCAGGTGTGCCGCAAGGCGGTGTTCTCTCCCCTTTATTATTTTCTATATTTATTAACAACATCCCCTGTGCTATATCCTCCCCTTTCCACCTTTATGCTGATGACCTGCAAATATACAGACATTTCTCCGTTGCCGAGGCTGCTGAAGCGATGGACTCTCTGAATAAGGATCTAGTTTCTATCCGGGACTGGGCCACCTCGTTTGGTCTTATTGTTAACCCTACCAAATGTCAGGCTATGGTTGTCGGCAGCAGCCGGTTAAGGAGCAAAGTTGACTGGAAAGCTGTTCCAGCAATTATCTATAATAACCAGACAATACCATTCACAGACAAAGTTAAAAACCTTGGACTAATAATGGACTGCACTATGTCTTGGTCTCCGCATATTGCTGAAATTAGCAAACGCATTCACTATTCTTCCCACTCCCTCAAGCGACTTCAATACTTCCTTCCCTTCAAAACTAAAATTATGCTGGCCCAATCGCTGCTCCTCCCACTTCTCGACTACGCTGACGTTTGCTTTCTGGATGTGACCGAGGAACAACTGAACAAGCTGGAACGTCTACAAAATTTGGCCATACGTTTCATATTCGGTTTACGTAAATACGATCATGTGTCTCAATTTCGCTGCCAGCTTAAATGGCTTCCTATACGCCTTCGCCGTGATATGCACATCCTTTCTGCCCTCTTCAAAATCCTCAAGGATCCCAAATCACCTAAGTACCTCGTTTCCCGGTTCCAGCTGCTTCCTCCTCCCTCTCGCCCTAGGCGGACTTGCATCACTATGATGCTGGAGCTACCTAGAAGCAACACCAGTTTCCTCCGTAACTCCTTTTCTGTTAGAGCTGTACAGCTTTGGAATAAACTCCCGTTGAACATCCAGGATTGCCCCAACGTCAAGACCTTTAAATCAAAAGTTAAATCGCACTTTCTAGCACAATTATCGCACCCTGAGTCATAAATAACATTATCTCATAATCACTTACATATTTATTTATATGTATGTATTGAGTATGTATTTAGTGTATGTAGGTATATTATATATTATTTATATATGCATATGTATTTTATATATTATGAACAAGTATAGGTTTTGTATTATTATCTTATTATTTAGTTATTATTATTTAATGTCTTGCACTTTATGTACCCGCTTGCTGTAAATCTCTGACACCTCTTAGGTTGGCTGGAAGAGATCTCTTTAGAGATAAGTCCACCTTTGCTTACAATTATCTTAATGACTTATGTAACAATTATTATCAGTGCAATAAAGAATATATATAATATATATATAATATTCCTTGACCATAGAATATTTTCTTATCCAAAATCGTGAAAAAAATAAGAACGATAATAACTGGCTTACATTAAATAGTATTAGTAAGTTAAGTATCACACTAGTATTAAAATCATCGCGTGGCGCGTACAATGAGATTAAATATATATTTTTAATACAGTTGCTCAAAAAGTGGCGTATTGCAGGGACGTATAGCGTTCGGGATGTGGGCTATTACACACTCGAGCTTTTTCTTTACCTTTTCCGAACTCGTGCGTTTTCTTTCCCAACTGTCAAAATAATGTCTATTAAAAAGAAAAAACCAACCACGAAGTTTTTAATTAAAAAAATCATAGAAGTTTTTATGTTTCATGCAAATATTTCTAAAAAGAAGCTACTAATTTGTTTCAATATCAGATTTAAAAGCAATTTTAATTAAAATTTAAACATTAAATTAATATTAGTATCGGCCAAATTAAATTTATAAATATAAAAAAGTTGGCTGTATGACGTGCACTGCCATAGTCTCTGCTTATAGGAGTTTGCGCTGGTAAGTGAAAAGAAAAAGACGGACCTTATTTCTTAATTTTCTATAAAAAAAATCTACTGAAGACTTGGCTGTATGGGCAAAGTTTCCTTTACCTACCCAGAATGGGTGATGAAAACAAAAAAATCTCTGCTTATTTTCTTTTACGGTTTGGCGCCATTTTCCAAAAATTTTTCTGGAGTTGCGAGTTTTGTTGTTTGTTGCACAAAATTTGTAATTTCGACGATATTTTATTTGAATTAACACCACCCGAACTCAGTATAACTGCACAAAATGCTTCAAGAACATTTTACCGGAAAAGTCAAAAAGTCGCTACATATCTACATACGACGAATTTATTGCGTGGAGAGAAGAGAAAAAAGCAAATAGTTTTTCAGAAAATATTATTTTGGCATACTTCTCCGAACTCTCAGCAAAATTAAAACCTTCTACGTTATGATCGAGGTTTTCGATTATAAAAAGTATACTGAAAATAAGGAACAACGTGGATATAAGTGAATACCCAAAACTAAATGCTTTCTTAAAACGACAATCACACGGTCAAAACTTTTATAAGAAATAAATGATTAGTTAGTTGAGTTTATTGTGTTTTTATTGCTTCATTTTTTCGCAACTGTATTAAAGATAGTTGTTCAGTACACGTGCGGAACCGTCATTGCAACTTGTTCCGACTGTCAACCGGAATTTGTCGGAACTCTTTGCAATGACAGGCTTTCCGCACTCGTAATGAAATATACTATTTTTTTACATTAAGTATTAATTAAAATTTGACATAGCTTTTGTAATGATACTGTTATTTAATTCTGACATAGCTTTTGTAATGCTACTTACTGTTATTTTTCAAATATTTGCACGCCATTTGCATATGGTAGACATGTAACGGTACAATTAAATTTTAAGACCATTGTTTTACCACATGTTTGCAAATAAACAATTTGATTTGATTTGATTGAACTTCAGAGAGGTACAAGACGACGTATTTTAATCTGTAAAACTTACCATTTGCCATACATTCTCGAGTAAAGTTGCAGCGGATCATATATCCAAAAGTACTAAATTATTAAGTTTATTTGAATAAAGCTTATTTGACTTTGACTTTGTCAATTTAATCGCATTATACTATTATTTTATTTTTCAACACACTTGCTTGTAAAGTGAGCCCTAATACATCGCTTTTAGGGCCATAAACCGAGCTATAACAAACACCGTTTTTTAAATGAAAACACTAGTGCGTTATAGAATTATCCCTACTAAGTTAAATTAGTACCTTACTGCAAGTTCTATGCGAGTAAACAGAGCATTCCCAATTTAACCGGGTAATACAGTTTTTTTTTTTTAGTAATAACAAAAAAGTTTTTATAACGCTGATAATTCATATACATTTTTGGAATAAATAAAATTTTATTGTGTAAGTCCACAATTACGCCAAACAAATATTTATTAATATAATTTTCTTCATAATTCACAATATCTTGTGAAGTAGGATGTATGCTCAGTCACCTTTTTGTTCGCAAAATATTATTGCATTGTGCGTGTGAAAAAAAACCTGCACGACTTTTCTATAATTTTCATATTTTTTAATTGTCGTATTTGTTGCTGTGTGGCAAATTACTTTGTTTTTTCTTCGCAAATGTGTTGAAAAATGTCGTAAGAAACTCGTGAGCTCTTGTTTATTGCACACTTGGCTGAGTTACGCCCTCGCCTACGGCTGGGTTGCAATGCAACCCACAGCCTCGTGTGCAATGAGCAACCTAAGCTAACTTGTCTGATAACGTACTATTAATTAATGTCTTCTATTCTATGGCCGAATGGCTCGTGCACCGGTTTTCAAGGTGTCGCCATCTCTTAGGTCCCGGGTTCAATCCCCGGCTGGGTCAGATTAGAAGATGAACTTTTCAATATTGTCTCAGGTCTGGATGTTTGTGATACCACCGTTGTCTCTGATTTCCACAACACAAGTGCTTTAGCTAGGTACTTGCTTTGAAATCGGAGCGATGCAATAATATGACAATCTCCTATGTTTAAATGCAATTTGGAATAATAGGAGCTCGATGGCGCAGTGGTTTAGCGCCTGGCCTGGCGATTGCGGAGGTTAAGCAACTTTAGCAATGGTCGGTCATGGGATGGGTGACCAAAACTTTGTTATCTTGAGCTCTTTCATGCTTTGAATAGCACGTTAAGCCATTGTTCCCGGGTGCATTCGCAGTCGTTAACACCCACCAATCTGCTTGTGCCCCTCAGTGGGGACATTAAACATGGCTGATGGTCATATGTAATTTATTTATTCTGTGACAGTGCTTATGTTAATAGTATTGTTTTTATGATTTATGTGAAATATTTAAACTAAACGACTAGTTAGTAACTAACTTATTGGATTATGAAGCTGTACAAGAGCTCAACGAGCCACTAAGCATGAATGTATAGTGTATACACTAGAAATATTATAGTAAACGATGTTTTGCATTCATATATACAATGCGATTGAATTTCTGATTTTAGTTACATACAGGGTGTTTTTATTCACTCTCCAAATTTCTAAGATGTGTTCAGTCTATGAAACTGAACAACTTTCTCTATGAAACATATGTCGAAATACGCCAAAACATTTTGGTCATCCCTTACTAAACTGATCATATGATCTCTTTGATTTTTAAAGAAAGTAAATATTTTTGTTACATATCTGACCCTAAATTTCTTAGAGAAAGTTGATCAGTTTCATGAACTGAACACATCCTTAAAATTTGGAGTGTGAATAAAAAATCATTCTGTATATCTTACGTGGCTAAGCTATATTCACCTTATAAATACTGCTTTTGAAGTTTCTCTAAATTATTTAAAGTCATAGAATAATAACAACCTACTACAATTAAATGGAAGAAACAGCGACTCTGATCTTTTAGCAAAAATAAAGTTAAAACCTCCAAATAGACCTCCACCTCTTAGACAACCTATTAAAAGTACATTTGTTTTGCCCAGGTGTCGTACTAATCTTGGTAGGAACTCTCCTTTAACCAGATTATGTGACACGTATAATTATCTAAATAAGAACAACTTTAAAAATATAGATATATTCAGTAAAAAATTAACTCAATTTAAGACTAGTATTAAGAAATGTGTGTTAGATTAGTAGTAATAAAGTAATTCTTTAATAAGTAATAATTTAGGTAGTGTAGTGATACAGTTATTAGCATCATATTATAATATTTACCGTAAGTAATTAGTTTTCGCGTTATAATTATATATATTGGCAAGTGTTGTGGACACATGTTATTTGTGTATGTACTAGTATAGATACCTTTAAGAACTATAGATAAGAAAAAAGTTTTGTACAATACACTGTTTGTGTTTCTTAAATAAATAAAATAAAATAAATAAATAAACAACCTAGATAGAACGATAGTTTCCTACAAAGCGCACTGTCAAAAGTGAGGCAAATAAAACGAGCCAAAATGGCTCAGTTTTCAGATTTGAATCCTTCATGCGTTACCTAATCATAGCTATAAGTACCAAAAAGGTTTGATTTCCCTACATTTAGGGGATTAGTTTCAATTTTATTGGATTTAATAATAGAATAAGATATACAAACTATTTTTGCCTTACTTTACATACAAGGACTCGGCTTCTAGGTGTTATTTTTCTACGTAAGTTTAGATTTTAACTACGTAAGTTTAAGTTTAGAGTTAGAAACCAACCAATAGTATTTAGCTGCGAATTTTATAGCTGAGTAATTGTCTATGAAGACATACATTTTGTTTATAGCCTATATATTTTTAAAATCTGTTAGTTCCTATTAAATACTATATTATTTAAAACGAAATTGTCTATTTCCGTTTAACCACAATACAGTTTTTAGTTACAACTCTTCTGTTTGTGAAAGATAATTATTATTTTGTTTTTCAGTATTTAATTTTTTTTATAATAATATTGTCTTGTTAATAAAGCGATAACAAAATAATGATATGCACACACCCACCACTACGTCATAGGTCAATAACCTATACATACCTAGTCAGTTCGAAATTTAAATTTCGATCTAACGGCCTGCGTACGTCAGGGGTGAACAACCGCATTTGTCCGAACTAAGTTCTATACAACTTTTACTTTACCACCCAATGCTAGTGACTTAGCCGTTATCACGTAGACACAAAACTTAATTTCGTCTAACAATTAATTTTGTGACCGCATGCGATTTTGGTCAGTATTGAAATTCGTATGAGATTTTGCTCCTGAAATAGTTTTATATTCTTCGCTCTCAGGAAGTAAGATACGATTTTTAAGTGGCCAGTTCAAAAGAGATAATGGGTACGAAATAAATTTGAAAATGGAACGCCATTTCAATCAATCTTTTTGTTCAAATTACATTTATGAAGTAAAATAACAACAAAATTAACAAAAAGAGTTACAGTATTTTTTGTAATGCCCAAAAAAGGAGTGTACCTATTGTTTATCTTAAACATACCTAATAAATTATTTATACTTAAATAATATGTTATTTTATTATGTTTGATGAACTTAAAACTATATCTATAAATGCTATTTGATGCCAACTTTAAAGAAGCATCGAAGTAACATCCGCATTATCAATAAAGCTACAGATCTTTATACTGACAAGTACTCCCTTCTAAAAGATATTTGAAAAAAAAAGATCTTTAATAAGGGAGACAGTCAAATACATATGTAACTAGTGTTTACATTTAATTAATTGATTTGGATTAAATTTAGTTGGCGAGGATTTGACTTTAAACTTTACGGAAAGGTCAATGCACCTTGTAAAGTTGCAAATATTTAGTTTTATGTGACTTGCAATTTATTTTACTAAATTAATTTGTTGTGTTTTGTTTTGGTTGATTGGTTCTTTGTTAAAATTAAAAGTTGGCAGCTGTGATACAATTTAAAAATTGTATACAATTAAAACTGATACTAAAAACTAATCTATTACTTATTTTATTTTGCATGACATATCATAGTCTTTTATTAAATAGATAAAACAGAGCTGCAAATAAAAAAAAACCGGCCAAGTGCGAGTCGGACTCGCGCACGAAGGGTTCCGGACCAAAAAACGGCAAAAAAAAATTACGTTTGTTGTATGGGAGCCCCCCTTAAATATTAATTTTATTCTTTTTTTAGTATTTGTTGTTAAAGCGGCAACAAAAATACATCATCTGTGAAAATTTCAACTGTCTACCTGTTGTTGTTATTAATATCGAGCCAAAAACAGCAAAACAATCACGTTTGTTGTATGGGAGCCCCCTTTAAATATTATTTTTATTCTGTTTTAGTATTTGTTGTTATAGCGGCAACAGAAATACATCATCTGTGAAAATTTCAACTTTCTATTTCTATTTTCTCATTGTTCATGAGATACAGCCTGGTGACAGACAGACAGACAGACAGACAGACGGACAGCGGAGTCTTAGTAATAGGGTCCCGTTTTTACCCTTTGGGTACGGAACCCTAAAAATAGGTAAAAAATATCTGTAAATCTGTATTTTTACCCATCTATTTTTTGCTACTGAGCAAGAAATCAAGCACTACATTTTATTTTTTGCAATAGATTTAATAAGCTTGATATTATTGTAAAAAATTTTTTTAAAAGATTTTGCCTATGTTATAAAATTAGGTAATTAATTTTAAATACTTTTTTGTCCCCACTGCTGGGTCACAGGCCTTCCTTATGGGTGAAAGAGGATGGGCTATATTCCACCACGAGGGCCCAATGCGGATTTTGGGACTTTTACCTGTCTCAAAGGTCAACAAGAACACTTATTCTAATAAACTTGACAGATTAAAAGTTTCTAAATCGCGTATTTCCTTCCACTCATTCAGAACTTTTTAGCGGTGTTACGTAATCAATCTTCAATTGTTACCTGCAAAAAGCTTAAATGATATTACCAAAGTTCACAATAATATTTTGTTTCCACGTAACTTTTGTTGCCTACATATCGTGACTGAAATTCATAAATATCAACTATGCGATAGCAATATGATAAATAAATTTCGAATTTTGTTGTTACTAACCGAGTAAAGTTACAGTACTTCGAAGGGGAACGGAAAACATCGGAAAAAAACGTCTAACATAACAAAAAGACAATTAACACAAAATAGATTGGCTCTAAAAGTCATTTCAATTTCAACTTTATTGCAATAAAATCAATGTCAACGTCATTTCTAAGAAAAACAAAAACTTGAAGTAGATTAGCCGATGCCCTTATCTTGAAGTAGGTACTGCACCAACTATTCTAGAATTCAGTTTGAAAAAAGTTTGGTAAAAACAAAACACCATCAGCTGACTCCAGAAACAAAAAACCCACATGTGAACAACCTTGGTTATTAAACAATTGCCGAAAATAAAACACGATCGCTTTATCGGTCAAGGAAATACGAGATACCGTCACGTTATTATCGAGTAGCATCATACGTGTGTGACGCTCCGTGACATCATAGGGTCGACGACCTTGATAAGCAAAATGGCCGATTGCAAAATTCGAACGAGGTCTTATCGCTTCATCGCGATCAGTATGGTTGGTCTTTCGTAGCGTTCGTAACGTAGGTTGTGTTTGTTTGTAGCTGTTGTATTTATTTTTTTAAATGTTTTTTTTTTTTCAAATAGCTTACCTATGCGTTTGAATCCTAAGATTTTGAATATACATATTCTGAATTTGCAATTTGTTTCTTAGGATATTACAGCACTGTGTCATCACAGTCTGATCATATGCATTCCAATAAGTCATTGTATGTCAGCAGAAATAAAACTATTAACTTTAATTCCACACAAACACCACAAAGAAAATAAAAGTCTCACCAAGTTAAGTAGCAATTAATAGCCAAAGTGTTAAAATAAAACATGTCACTTAATTTAACGCTCAAATGTCAATCGTCGGTTAATTTGGAGCGGTCTAAAATAAAAGTGACAGCCATGTGACGTCACGATACAGTGACGTTCGGGGTCGTCGACCTCAATGGTAGTGTGTAACGTTCGATTTTAAACTTTTCAAAGGCAAACAAATGAAGATCGAACAATTCTCGACTCACCAATATTTGTGATTCTCGTTTGTTTTTGATTGGCACATTTGCCGAAATTGTTGGCAACGCTCTTTTCACAAAGCTGAAAGTGTGTAAATTGTGAGGAATTTTCTAGTTAACAATCTTCCGACACATAACCGAGGTGAACGAAACGTCGAATTAACTCAGTACAGCCTTGAACCCGCGACCAATTTACTCATTACCCGACGCTGGCTCCCGAAAATTTATTTGACAAGCTCACTTAGTGCAGCCGTTAGAAAAAATACACAGACAGCTTTTTATTAGCCTTTCAGGCTTTTGTTTTATCCATTATTCATTTGTTTAACAGTTATAAGTACTTGGACATAACTTTTTTTACAATTAAATGGCACACTTCACTTTTTGAAACTTTTTACTGCTTACAAACGTCACTAAATTTCACAAAACAATGGAATAAACAAAAGAACTCAGCTTGTTCTACAGAAAAAAGGCTATACAAAAGTCATAGTGCAAGTATGTCAAGTTCAATGACCCCGGCCTTATACACGTGGATTGTAAACTCAATTGTCAAACGTAATAAGTGCATCTTTAATTCGAACAAAAAACAACTGTAACGGTAATGAAATAGGGAGTTTAATTGACAAAATTAAAATATCAGATAAGGATTTCAATTTTCTTTGTCTGAAAGAGGTTAGTCATAAATAAAATAAAAAGGAATCTGAGAAAAGGGTTTTTAATATCGAATGTGCATTTAAACTTTTGACGTTTCTACCCACAAATATTTCCGTTTCCTACCCAAAATCTATTCCGTTTTCTACCTTAGATACAACAAATTATTATAAATAGTTTTGTGGGTTGAAAAAGGAATTGTTTTAGAATTTGGGTAGAAAATTAAATTATTACTATAAGCTTTTAACGTGGCCATGCGATCTCTTTCTCAGAGAGTAAAAATTTATTTTTGCGAAACTATGTCAAATTTTTATTCTGTTCTGAAAACTAATCATTCAAAAATTATGTGTTCGCTGCCATGGTACCTGGTTTACTCTCTACAAGTCAGTCCAAGAAAAATAGCTATCGATCGATCATGTTTATCTAGTTAATTGTAATTAATTTATATAAAATATCTTCATAATGGCTTAGAAATCACAGTTATCATTAAAACGATTCTGTTGTATAATGTAACTTGGACAAGACGACTAAGTTAAAGTTTAAAGGATAGCAGCCATAGGCAACGAATGTCTTAAAAAGAACCCTTAGCAGGTTCTTTATTTCGAAATATAAGTATTACTACACTGTGGAATCTCTCTTTTATTTTTCCACCGTGACAAGCTAGTGAGTAGAAAAAGTGGGCAAAATTCGGAATAAATCAAACCTGTAGGTACGAATTAGGGCCGTTCCCAATAACCTATCTTCAGTAGGTATAGGTCTACTATTGAATTCACAAACTCTACTTCTTAGTCAAAATATGTAGTCTGGCCATTTCACTACACTCGCATGGGCGTCAGGTGAAAAATGTATTCACTGTTCATTACTATTCTTTTATACAATAGTTCTCGTAGTAAAGTAACGAAACGCCCAAGTCACATATTTTCAGTCAGGTATAGAGTTTGTGAAGTTAGGGCTTGTAGAGTTAGCGCAGGGTTAGAAGCTTGGCTTTACATGAGGTCTAATAAGTAATTTGACAGTGCGAGCTGTAGCATATATCGTCTCGAGTCAAAATGTTTTGATGGAATTTCACTTTTTTTTTAAAGTTGCTTATGACAATTTTTTTTAATTTTTTTTTTGGGTGTTTTTCGTGCACATCAGAGGTGCCTTTTATATAGCCTACTCTCTATCTTAACAAGGAGTCCATGTATTCGTTTTCAGACTTCCAACATCAAAATTTGCGGAAGACTCATACAAGCTTCTATCTCCTAGTTTAAGGGGTTGGGGGGTAAAAGTTCCATGTTTTAGAATCTTTTGTTGTTTTTTGGTACTATTTTACTTTTTTTGTGTGAGTATGAAAAAACAGGAGCCTATCTCTGTTTCCCTTTGATAAACAAAACTTTAAATTCAATTTGTTTTTCTCATAAATTAGAAAATCCTTAACAAGACAAGTAAATTGCATGTAATTTTTTCCGAGAAACATACTTGCAATTAGCCGTTTTAACCCAAATTTCGAAGTGATTAACACACATTTTGGACAAAGAAAAATAACTTAAGTTAATAGTGGAAAATTATCATTGGGGGCACAAACATTTAAATTCAATTGGGAACAAAGATAATACGTGCTAATTGTCAATAAATAATTTGGGCTTTTTGGGGATATGACGCATAAGTGGGTAAGTCAAGATTTCTAGGAAAAAAATAGTTTATTTTTATGTTAGTTTTTTTAAACTTTCGTTATAGAAATAAACAACGATATCAACACTATTCGTTGAACCCTGATTAAAGGATGAACCATAAAAATATGAGTCATTTTAGGCCGCGTACACACTGACAGGTGGCTTGCTTAGCGCCTAGCGCTTAGATATGTGTATATTTGGTAGGCGACTAACTTAACGAGGTGCCAAACGTGCAGTGCGGCTAGTTGCAAACATTCATGAACGTTCCTTCTACTTTGTAACATATTTAAGCACTAGGCACTAAGTAACCCACCTGTCGGTGCATACGCAGCCTTAGAAAACTAACCTTTTTAACATAGCTCAAATTAGATATCATTAGGTTAGGTTAGGATTAAACCTCTAATAGCAAAATAAAAAGGTTGACATGACAGCCCAAAACATATGATAACTATAAACAAAATTTTTGACTGATAGAGGTATCTATATGTACGTATCTGCAGTAAATTTAAGTCCTTTTTAGGGTTCCGTAGCCTAAATGGCAAAAAACGGAACCCTTATAGATTCGTCATGTCTGTCTGTCTGTCTGTCTGTCTGTCTGTCCGTCCGTATGTCACAGCCACTTTATTCCGAAAGTATTAAGATTACATAGTTGAAACTTGGTAGGTAGATGTATTCTGTTAACCGCTTAACGAATTTGATACAAAAATAAAAATAATATTTTTTTAGGGGGGGCTCCCCATACATGGAACTGAAACGGAAAAATTTTTTTTTCTTCAAACCAATACATGTGGGATGTCTATAGATAGGTCTTTAAAAATGACATTGAGGTTTCTAAGTCAATTTTTTCTCAATATCAACCGTTTGAAAGATATACACCGCCAAAGTGGTAAAATGTGTGTCCCCCCCCCCCCTTTAACTTTTGAAATAAGAAAGTGAAAAATAAAAAAAAAATACATGCTGTAGATCTTAATAAAAACTTTCAACGAAAATTGGTTTGAACGAGATATAGTAATATGTTTTTGAGATATAGCACATTTTCCAAAACCGCAAATATAACTTTGTCATTCATACCAACACTGTGAAAAACAAAGTTATTTTTGCAGACAAAAAATGATAGGTGGTATTAAATATGGTATGGTATAAGGTAACTACGGAACCCTACGGCGCGTGGCCCGACACGCACTTGGCCGATTTTTAAAATTACACCCATGATCCTGACGCTTATAAAAAAAATGTGTTAATTCTTTAATGCCCGCGCGGCCGGACAAAAATCTATTGTGTCTCATTTTCCGGGCGTGTTGAAGTGTAAACTATAATGTTGACTAATATTTGATCTACCCGTGTAAAACACTGGCTGGGTTACCTGGTTCCTATCCTAGGCGGGATACATGTGTACTAGGGTTTAGTTGGTGGTATGTCTAGTTCCAAGTCCGCCTGGCTAGCTTCCACCATCTTACCCAAGTCTGACGCCTTAACAACAATTTAATATTGTCGTGTTCGCCGCAGTTAAAAGTAGTTCCTCATTGATCGAGAATTTCAAGTGTAGTGTGGAAGCACACTACACCTTCGACCTACGGCCTAATCGTCACTTAAACATAAGGTGCGATGAAGGTGAAGTATTGACCCATTGTAGGTTAAAAAAACTGACAAGTGTAGGTTTGTAGGTATAATTATTATAAATAGTTCAGGAATCGAATCTAGAATTTTTCACTCGGCCATTACGGTAGTCAAGTAAGATGCGTCGTTGGTATGTTATACCATCTGGGATTTCTTAACAAACTTGGCACTCTAAATGCAACTTTAAAAGCAGTCACATTCACACACAGCGCTCATGGCGGAACTTGACAGACTGATCGTACTCGATCACGTTTGTTAAGCAACGCTCGGTCCGGTCAGTTGTCGGATGGGTGACCGTTAAAGTGGCATTACAACTGAGCGCTTATGTGCTTCGGAGGGCACGTTAAACCGTCGGTCCCGGCTGTTGTCATCTGATAACAGTCTTTAAGCCAAGTTAGAGGTCTTACAGGCGACTTGATAAACTCTAACACCAGAGGTGGCCACTAATCCTCATTCGATAATAAGAAGATTCACACATACTGCGTAATGCGTAGCAGTGAGATCAGTCTTATTTACTTTCATTGTATCACTGTTTTCTGTATAATCTCATTTTTTTTTGTAATTGTTACGGTACTCTACCGTAAGTACGGTATTGTGGGATCCTCTTTACCGTACAACGCACAATAAGTATAATTTGCAATTCCCATAGTTTTTACTCTAAGGTATTATGTCTGACCTATAAAGCATGTGAACTTTTACTAATACAACCTTATTTTGAAAAGTTCAAAAGATGTGATAATAGTGTTTTAAAGAGATTATAGTTTGTCAAAAAGTTTCATTTTGCATATGAATATGTTCCTCATTTATTGTTAGTTCAAAATCTGTTATTTACAAATTTATGAGTGCTAAGCTAACCAATGCTTTTAGGTTGTTAAAAAAATGTGTCCGCTAAAATAAAACTAATAAAGTGAAATTTTGTTATAAAGAAAAGAAAACTATGGAGGGCGTTGACGAAAACGGCATTTCATGCAAATTTTCACGTATTATTCTTCGAAATGAATGAACCAATTTTAATTAAACTTCATACGCGTGAGCAGAATACATATGTAGGTCTAAAAAGTTGGTTAGAAAATTTTTCAAAGGTCTTATTTTAAAAAAGATATTTAGAAATTTCTGGTATTAACACTATTTTTAAAAAATGTTGTCAATTAACTTTTCAGACCAATGTGTTCTGCTTATGTGTACAAAGTTTCATAAAAATCTGATTATTTACTTCTAAAAACTTATTTCGACTATGCTATAAAATATTTTTATACTTAGAACCTAACTGAGAATTTTTGTTTTTGTAATAGCTGATTATAACTACTATAATCTACACGCCATATCTTCACAAACTCTACATCTACACCTACGAGGATGGTTTGATAAGTCCATGACTTTGTAAAGAAATAACACTTTTTTTCGACATATTTTGTTATATTTTTGTACATAATCTATTTGTAGCTCTATATTCAATCCAACGAAGTTGCTCTTCAAGTCATATTTTTTTTCTTACATCACCTGAAAACTGTGGTATCTGTAAAAAGGGCCTATTTCAGATACCACTTGATGAAAATCTTTGCCTGCCAAGACATTTATTCATGTGTGGTAGGAGAAAAAATCTCAGTGGCCTAAATCAAGAGAATAGGAAGGATTCGCATCTTCATTCGATGAGTTTTGATGTCATGGGTATCACCAAGAGGGTCAACAGGGTCATTAAGAAGAGTTAGAAAGCACTTGAGCTTTTTGTTTCCAAAAGTCATAATCTTTTGCCGAATTTGAAAAAATATGTAGTGTAAAGATTTCTAAGGAGTTTCTTTTTAAGATACAAAAATAAATTATGAAAAAAAAGTATTTCTTCTTTTCAAAGTCATGGACTTATCAAACCGCCCTCGTAAGTCAAAATATGGGGTTTGGACGTTTCATTACTACAAGAATTATTGTATAACAGAGATATTTCTCTGTTATACAATAGTTATGAACAGTGAATAAATGTTTCACCTAACGCCCATGTGAATGTAGCGATAATAATGGCCAAGCGCAGCGATAATTTTTCTATGTCTATGGGCCAAACTCTTTAAGGCCAAACTACATATTTTGGCTAAGGTGTAGAGTTTGTGAAGTAAGGGCTTGTAGGGATTTTTTGTTAAAGCGCGTAGACTTAGAAGCTTGGCTCTACATGAGTTCTGATAACTTTTTAACAGTGCGAGCAATATGGTCACGTCTTGGCAACATTTTACATGAAAATTTTTATGGTGGGTTTTTCATTTTTATATTTAGAACCTAACTGTGATTTTTTCTAATAGCCGATTAGAACTGCTGTCTAATATTTTGGTTTCTTACTCAATCAGCTTTGTTTATTATTTTATAAAATAATTTAAATGAAAAATCTGTGTTTATCAAAATAAAATTCAACTTCAATAATTAACTGATACTAATAATTAACAATAAAGATATATTATAAAAGTACCTGCCCTATTTGCAAGTTATCAATAAAACAAATATTAATAGTCAATAATTTAATAATAATCAAATAAGCAAAGTTCACTGATTAAACGTTTTATAATAAACTGTTAGAAACTATTTTGTGTTAGTTGTCTTTTAAATATCAAATTAGTAATAGGTTTTTTCTAGAATACGTCAAAATTAAATAATTTTATTCAAGTAAACTTATACCTTACTGACGTCAAAATAAATAGGTTTATTACTTCGTCCTAACTTCATAAATAATTAAAATCTTTTTAAAGAGTTTGTTTTTTAACTTTTTAAATAGTTCGTTTCTTTTCAAGAGTAATTGTTTTTATCATAATACTCAAAGAGGATATACTATTCAACTATATTAAGTCTATATTCAAAATGGCTGCTTGTTGTAGGTGTCTGTCTAGCCATTTACGAGAATTAGTACTGTGTTACAGCAGGCATTCGGCCAAATAGATGTCGTAAATTAGCTCAGCAGAATAACTTTGTTAGCTGGCGAGCAAGAAATATTAGACAAGTTAGAATAATATGGGACTCTTGCCGTTTCATCACATCACTATATAGTATAAAAAACCGGCCAAAAGTGAGTCGGACTCGCGCACGAAGGGTCCGTACCAAAAAACGGCAAAATAATCACGTTTGTTGTATGGGAGCCCCCCTTAAATATTGACTTTATTCTGTTTTTAGTATTTTTTATTATAGTGGTGACATAAATACATCATCTGTGAAAATTTCGACTATCTACCTGTTGTCGTTATTAATATCGAGCAAAAAGCGGCAATAAAATCACGTTTATTGTATGGGAGTCCCCCTTAAATATTTATTTTATTCTGTTTTTAGTACTTGTTGTTATAGTGGCAACAGAAAGATATCATCTGTGAAAATTTCTGTCTAGCTATCACGGTTCATGAGACAGACAGACAGACAGACGGATGGCGGAGTCTTAGTAATAGGGTCCCGTTTTTACCCTTTGGGTACGAAACCCTAAAAACAAAGTCGCTTTCCTTAGATTAAAAGGGCTTAGATCTTTAAAACTACGCAACCGATTTTGATGCGGTTTTTATATAATAATACATGGTATTATTGTATTATTATTTGTATAATAATACATGCTATTAAATTCCACGCTACACCGAAGCGAAGCGAGGGCGGGTCGCTAGGCTCTATAAACCTTTAACAAAGTTATAGAAGGGTGCTCCCATAGACTTAGAAAAATTTTCGCTGCGCTCAAGGGTGCTCCCTATTTTAGTGAATAACATGGCCGATACATAACAGCTGATTGAAGTGACAGCTTTTTGACAACATTTTGACATTTAATGACAGATAATATTGTTTTCTTTCTTCGGAAGATGTGGATATCAGCCAGTGGATTTGCCTGTTTTGTCTATGGTTTCGTCAGAACGACAACAATAATGCTAAAGTAGTCCAATGCGATTTTTTATGAATAATGAAAGTTATATGACGTTTAATAAGCCTTATAAGCATTTTAACTAAATTATAACAAAAATTATAACTCTATTTTTTATGAATAAGGCGGTTAATCAATACTCGTACACATGAAAGTACCAATATCTATTAAAAACTTTTTATTGACGTCCAATGGAACTCCTTTTAATATAAAAAAAAATTCTATGAAGTAAGTAGAATTTAATTAAACAAATAGAAATTTCACTTTTTCAATAAAATAATACCCAACCAAATTTTCCTGAATAGCTGTACTTACTTTAGAAACTAACTCAAGTTAATGATATTAGTACTGAGAATTATACAATTATCATAATGAAATTAGGACACGTTAAAACGTCATAATAACTTTTCCTCGATTTCGAATTCAGGTCACTTCAGAGGAACTGCAAAATTCTGTACAGAAAACAGTATTCCGTCAGCTTAAGGCGCGGTGGTAGTGAAACTAGCGCCGCCACTACATTTATTTTTATTACTCGTAAACCAAGTCAATATTTAAAAAAAGCTCATGTAATAATCTCTTAAATTGTCTCTAATATTTTTTGAATAACTCTTCAACAGTTATCATTCATTCTGTAAGTTTAAAAATCCATAATTGCCAAAAGTGGCCACTTTCAGCTAAAATGGATTTTAAAACTTACAGAAAGAATGAAAACTGTTGAAGAGTTATTCAAAAAATATTAGAAACAATTTAAGAGATTATTACATGAGCTTTTTTTAAATATTGACTTGGTTTACGAGTAATAAAAATGAATGTAGTGGCGGCGCTAGTTTCACTACCTACAGCGCCTTAAACATATTTCCGTGTAGCCGAAAACAGTTTCGTAGCTAGATTTTGGCATACCTACTACGGCGTAGCAGCTGTAGCAAGAAGATTTCGTAGCACATTTTCGGCAATGACGCGTATTTGCTACTTCTAACCATAAAGTTTGTAATCTAATAGCTAAAAACTTTACAAAATGGAATAGAAAAAGAGGTTTCATGCAAAAAAAAGATAAGAAACAAAATTAAAATGGTTTGTAAAGAGAATGAACATTAGTTAGATTAAAAACTAAAAAAAACGAAGTTCTAAATTCAAAAAAATACCTCTGATAGAGTTGACAGCTTTCTTGTCCATAAACATCCCGGATATCGAAGACCCAAACATGCCTTCACTGCTCCCTGGTGGGGGGGAGGTGCTGTCGGCGACGGAGGCAGATGTGTCCATGCCCATTTGATTGTGCATCATTCCCTGGACTTCTGTATGAGGTTCTCTCTTCAACTGCATTCCTTGGGGCATGCCCTGTCCTTGGTGATTTTGGTGCAGCATGGTGGAGGCAGATGAATGACCTCCGTGCTGATCCGGTGGCCATTGCGATCCAAACAGCTCATGGAACTGGCTATTATTCATAGTTCCAATTTTAAAAAAGTTTTTTTTTGTTTCTTAAAGAGGTTTTAGTTCTTAAGTGATTTTAGACCAATATTTCGTCTGTGCGAATCCAATTCGCATTATCACTAGTATCACTGTGTCGTTTTGGTGTTTTTTTAATGGAGTTTTTCGACTATGTCGGTAAGGCAATTGTTTTTTGTTTTTTGTCCGCGGCCATAGAACTTTTAGAAAATTTTATGGCCGTTCCCAGCCAGTTGATTTAGCTTAGCACCTTTTTTAACTTATAAATATGTTCCGGCCGAGAGGTGATGTGAGATTTCTTTTCGCAAAGTTTATTTCCGGTATTAGCTTTTTGAACGACAGCAAATTGTCTCGCATTTTGCTTCCGTGATTGTTTTGTTCTTCTCCCTTTCTGTCTTAAAACTTCTAAGTAAGGCACTGTTTTAATAATAATTAATTATTTCACTTGATCCCGTATACTTTTGTTGTAAAAAAGCACAACAAATCTGCAAAAAGAAAACAAGAGCAGAAGAAAATTTTTATGTAATTTTATAAGTTTCCATATTCAAAATTCAAAAGAAGTATTTAAGAATTCCAATTTTAAATTTTTGAAAAGAGAATGTTGATTTTAGGTAACCGAACGACGGGTTCAGCTATCCAAAATCTTGTTCGAATTTACGTGGAACACTCTTTTTATTTTTAAATCGTTATCAACCACATTCCATTTTGTGTTTTCTCACTGCACTTTGGTTGGCACTGTCACTGTTTGTTGCACCTCACTGCTGGGAAAATTTGTACGTTAGTTTTGTACTATAGGTTGTGCACAACTCGGCAACGCGTCGGCAACTGAGCTGTTAGCGTTGAAGCGGTCCAATCGTGACTGACGCATTGACGAACCTCCGTGGCTCACGAAAAAAAAATTATTTTTTCACTCCGGTCGTATAATCAACTCATAGTGATAGTTCAGTCGCCTCGACCCACGGGCAAAATCCTTCCAAAGAGTCCGTTAAGAAAAAAGCTGAATGCCAAATCGAAACTGACCTTTATAATGACTCGAATTCAAAATTACAGGTCGGAAATGTTTAAGATTAACGAGTAATTAAGAAACAAAACTGTCTCAATGCGCGGTTTGTGTGGGTGTGTGCGTGCGGCGATGTCTCGTACGACGGGCACACGGCACACAGACGCGCCGGCGTCACACCGGTTCGTTGACCCCAGGACCCAAACAAAGTAGATTTCGGTGAAATGCTGTTGAACTCTAGTTTTGAGTCGGCGAGCGATACCCGTTCGCGCGCGAATTTTGACGGATTCAAATTTTTCGAATTTGGTTTTTTTTTCCGCAGCATCCGAATTTGGAATTCGATATTCGAATACGTTTTAAATAGTCAATTATTTGCGCGCGCTTGTCGGTTGCGTTGCGGGCTTCTGGGGGTCATTGACCCCGGAAAATATGTTGTCAACCGCGTAGTTTGCAGTTTGTTTATTTCTACAGTTGGCATCAAATGACCTATGCTTCATTTGCAACGTTAAAAAAAACAAATGATTAAAAAAGTTTAAATATCTCCTTTAGAGTTTATTTTTGAACGTGGAATGTACTAAAATGACGTGTCAGATCTATTTTTCGATTACGAGTTTAGCAGGGTTGCCAAAAATATAATGTTTTGATGTCAGCAAGTAACAATTGCATACATTTTAGACTTCCTTTACGTGTTTTTTTTTTTTAATTTCCGTATATTACTTTAAACACCTTTTTTCCAAATCTCATTAAAAGTCGACTATGTTACAAAAATCTTATAAAGATCTCTCAATAATTACCAAATTAAGATAAATAAAGCATTTTTTCTTTAAAAGGGTTCAACCATAAATAAACACGACATTGCGGTCATTGTCTATAGCAGAGGTGTTTCCCAAAGTTTACCCGAAAAAAAACCAAAAGTAAATAACCTATGTCAAAAGGCGGCGACCTTGTGAGCGAGCGGAGCGATGACGTCACGCAGCTATCTCTCTCTAAGCTAACGACCTATCGATTCGGGACCACGTGCTAAGTACTGAAAACAGCACGTCAAACTTTACATAACCACTCAAAAACCGACCTTATTTATATCATTACAAAAGCTACTTTATATCTTTAAGTGTCGCGTTTAAAGGTTCAAGCTTTGAAGTCCTTAGTTCATTGCTATGAATGGAATTTGTATTACATACTTAGTGTTCCCAAGTACTTTAGGAAATAGATTTATGTATTTAGAATATAACAAAAATATGACAATAATGTAAAGAATAACTTAAAGCATACTCACTCATGTCACTTTTTCATAACTAAGATTCCTTTAGATTAAGTGCCTGTTTCACAATCTATGTTAAGGCACTAATTTCTGGTTTAATAAAAAAAATTGAACATAATTTATATGAAATTACTCGTCAAGTATATTGATTTGAAACTTTCTGGAAACAGGCCCTTAGAGTAACGTTAAAAAAATATTATATTTTTGTCCTTCACAATTTTATAACTAAACCATATTTTTTATAACGACACGTTATTATTAAATAGTAGATTATATGATAAATGGTAGATTAATATCAATCTTTAAAACGATAAATGTATTATTGTCTTCAAAAACCGTTTTACTACACATCTTTTGCTAATCGCACTAAGCAAAAGTTGCATCTTTTTAATAAATACACTTAAAAAATATGCAGCATCAGCTAAAAATACGTTGTTTTTGTTAATTACAATCAAATTCCATTTTTTAGTTAATGACGAAAGAAAACAATACAACACTATTAAATTTAAATTAACAAAATTTCTTTTCATTTGTAAAAGCTTTTAAAATCGAACTTTTACCATAAATTATTACGTAATCAGCGTAATCAAATTGAAATCAAAAATGAAACAATTGAATGACCATTCTAAACCTAACTCCTTTGATTCCAGAAACCTTTAAATAAAACTATTCCCAAACTTTAAAATTCGAACTTGGAACTGTTCTAAACCTATAACAACACCTTTTGATTCGAAAAGCCTTTAAAAAAATAAAAAATCCATTCCCGATCTTTAAAATTCGAACTTAGAATCCGATGTTCCCGCCAAAACGACCTTGCTCTATGGACATTCCCTTTCGTGCTGCATTTGGACACGCCCTACTTACGTGTGAACTACTTTAGTTTTTAAAGTTATTGGGCCAGGTTGAAATGAAACTATTTTTGTGTAACTGTGCATTGAAACTTTTTCTTTTGTGAGCCATTGTATTTACTTTTTTGCTATATTTCGTTGATTTATTGTAATTTACAACGTATATTTTTTTATAAAAAAAAACTAACTATTTATTTCAAGTGGAATTAAGTAACTAATTGATAATATGAATGATTTTCCCATAAATAATACTCAACTTTGATTACTTTTTTACACCAGAGCAATAAAAATAAAGGTTTTCTAAGTTAGATAAAACCATAGAAATAGAATGTCAAAGAACAACAATGTCACTAAACAGGTGATCCGAAAACGAATGCATACATTTTATATGAGATACGTAAAAAATTACTTTGAATCATAAAATATGACTATATATGGCAAAGGAAATTAATAAACTATGTTCCATACCGTTTTCTTCGTCGATAAACGAATAAATGTAGAGAAATTTGGTTTTATAGAAATTTCTGGCAATATCTTATTTACCTGTGAAAAGTGTGATTACTTGGATTTTTTCTTATTATTACATCACAATTACTTAGAGCACACGACATTATGGCTCCACGATACCTTTATTTTAAATTCTAATTAAGATTAACAAATATTTTAAACAAAATGTGATTGCTCATTTGCTAGGCGGGACGCTAGGGGCTCTTACTGTGAAAAATGTTGGCACATGTCACTTGATCCTTTGTCTCTTTTTTACATAGACCGTGTCCGTATGATGTTAACTTCCCTTTTCCACGCTTTGTTGGTCTTCTTGAGCGCAGCGAAAATTTTTCTATGTCTATGGATAAAACACACAATGCATAACCCCCATCAGTATTTTTTTTTATTTCATAATATCAGCCACACGACACCAACTGCTGGATATAGGCCTCCTTTTTTATTTACTTTTTGTTTATTTATTAACAGTAAATAATCCGGTAATACTAATCTACTTCTGCGAGGTTGTCGGTGTTTTACAAATAATAACCCTGAATAGGTAAAAAAGTACATGACATTATAAACTTCTTGGTTTTTGCAAACTTTTGTAATTAAAACTAACTAACGACCAAACTAGCAACCAAATTAACCTCAATCATTACACAGGGTGTAACAAAACTTTGCCACACAGAGGGAAAGTACCTTAAATATTGAAGTTATAAAACTTTACTGAAAGAAGAATTCATTTTGTTTTTAAAAATAATAGGAACTGCATTCAAAGATTTTTTAAATCATCTGCTTTAACCGGGAATCGAACCCACCATATATGAAAAAAAACATCTTTTATTTTCACGATATCGATCGAAAGGGATTATTTTTTCTTGAGTAACACAGCATCTTAAATAAAAGGAAGACCATGAACATTTAAAACACATTATATCATTTTTTATAGTATTGAAAGCGATTTAAAAAAATCTTTGAATATTGTTACCATTATTTTTAAAAACAAAATGAATTTTTCTTTTAGTAAAATTTCCTATCTTCAATATTTAAGGCACTTTCCCTTTGAGTGGAAAATTTTTGGGACATCCTGTATATATACGCTTCTAAGTCAACTTTTTAATTCTTCCAATTATACGTTTCTAGCTACTATTTTTCACGTTTGCTTGCTAAAAGAGCTATGTTTGCAAATAATAATCAATTCCGCCTAGTCAAACATGTTACAAAAAATTGGTTAGAATTTTTCCTTCCGTGCTGTTTGGAACTAATCTCGAAATACCCATTGCTTAATACAACCTAAGATCTAAAAGAACTTTGCTCATAAGGGATCAAACCCGAATGGACTTGCTACCAAAAAGAGCGGTTCTCAACATATACTATTGTCAATAAGACTCAATTTCAAATGAACCGAGTCTCATTTAAACTTATTCCCAAAACGTCTCATTCCCAAAATACACTAAAATATTTACACATGAAAATATCATAACACACGATTCTCATAATGACTAATTTTCAAAACGTATTAGGCCCGAAATACACTAAATGTTTGATTCGGTTGTTTTTAGTTTTTAACCCCCCGATGCAAAAAGAGATGTGTTAAGGTATGATTCCGATGTCGGCAGCACTGCTGCGCAGCAGTGCTAAGTAGCAGTGCTGTGTGCTCCAAATTGAACCCTAATGTTACGTTTGAAAGGCTCAATTTTATGTGAGCGGAGAAGCGTCGCGACACTGCTGCGCAGCAGTGCTGCGCGGCACTGCTGCCGCAACACCATTGGTCCCCATACATTCTCTATAGGTTTATATGAGACTACATTCCGAGCTCGGCAGCAGTGCTGCGCAGCACTGTTGCGCAGCAGTGTTGCGCAGCAGTGTCGCGCAGCAGTGCTGCCGACATCGGAATCATACCTTTAATGTTGCGTCAGTCTCTGTCTGTGACACCGTAACTTCCATAATCTTTTCCCTAGTAGCCCCACTTCAAATTTTTTAGACCCCTTTTCAGTCCCTGTTGTAAAAAGATATTTTTTTTATTTATTTCTTATTTGCAAAATAGTTGGGCAAATGTCATCTTAAACTATTCCAAATTTCAAGTTGATACCATTAGTAGTTCACGAGATATCCAGCTGTGACAGACAGACAGACAGACAGACAGACTGAGTCACACCATAAAGGTATGATTCCGATCTCGGCAGCAGCAGCATTGCACTCCAAATTGAACCCTAATGTTACGTTTGAAAGGCCCCATTTGATGTGAGCGGAGAAGCGACGCGACACTGCTGCGCAACACTGCTGCGCGACACTGCTGCGCAGCAGTGCTGCGAGGCACTGCTGCCGCAACACCACTGGTCCCCATACATTCTCTATAGGTTTATATGACACTACATTCCGAGCTCGGCAGCAGTGCTGCGCAGCACTGTCGCGCAGCAGTGTCGCGCAGAAGTGCTGCTGACATCGGAATTATACCTTAAGGGTTCCTTTTTTACCATTTTGGTACGGAACCATAAAAAGATGGCCACCATCTTGGATTTTTAGTTTTTTTTAAATTGCGTTGTTATTTTCTTGTCAAAATCGTACCAAAAACAGAGTTTCATCGAAATCTGCCCAAAAACAAAAAAAGATGGCCGTCATCTTGGATTTTTAGTTTTTTAAAAGATTAAAATTCTTAGTGCTCACCTACACCATGAAAGGATTCTACCCTCCAAAAATGGTGTATCTATCTTCAGCTCTATACAAATTCCCAATACAAACTGGAACACCCTGTAGCATCCTGTATAAAGGAATTTTTTACAATTTCAACTTTATTTCCATGAAATATCCATTTCTAAGAAAGGCAAAAATACGAAGCTAGCTGTTGATGCCCATTCCAACGGAATTGAGTGTGTTTAGGGACTAGGACGTTTTGAATATCAGTTTTTATGATAATCGAGTACTTTGATACTAAAATTTAGTGTATTTTGGGAATGAGACGTTTTGGGAATAAGTTCAAATGAGACTCGGTTCATTTGAAATTGAGTCTTATTGACAATAGTATATATTGAGAACCGCTCTTTTTGGTAGCAAGTCCATTCGGGTTTCATCCCTTATGAGCAAAGTTCTTTTAGATCTTAGGTTGTATTAAGCAATGGGTATTTCGAGATTAGTTCCAAACAGCACGGAAGGGAATTTTTGTAGGTAGGTATGAGTTAGCACAATAAATGTGAAAAATATTTTTAGAAATGGTTTCAAATGTTTAATATCGTTGAATAAATAACTGAAATTACGAGATAGCCTTAACTAATTAAATAGAAACTATACGCACATCCATGAATAATACTATTTTACAAATAATTATAGAACACCCCATATTACATCCTATTCCGAACACTGTACAAAAGGTTTAAAAATATATTCATAGTTTATTAGCAAAATAATAAAATTTTAAACGATATTTTAAGATTTTTAAGACCGACAGTCCAATGATCTCAGAAGCAGATCATCGTCATTTTACGTATATTGGACGTAATTTTACGTAAACGTGTAGTGAGTAGGTAGAGGCGTGATGCGTCGTATTTTGACGACAACGACATGTCAACGACCTCTTCTTATTTGTAATACAATTGCACAATAGTATTTTTAAAACATGACGCGTTTGTAATTGCTCACACTTGATTGTTTTGCCAATACAATTTTATAAAGACTTATTTTGAAAATAACATTCATCGTCATTTGTGTTTAATTAAAAAAAAACCTTATATCGTTTTGCTAAAATATTTTTTCCGTGTTAAGTGACATCCCTAAAGCTACATAACTGCACTTGAGAAACCAGGAAGAATTCCAAGTTCAAAATCCCAGTTTTCGGTATTCGAATTTTAAATTTTGCGCCCGACCGCGTCCAACGAACTATGAACTGGCAGCTTGAACTTCATTTGACCTTTTTTTAATGGGCCAGAAAGAAAATAGAAGAAAAATGTACATATAAAATTAGATACTTTTAATGTGTTAATCATGCCATTTTAAGAGACTAATGGAATGCTGTTGATATAAGTTTTTTCTAATTAAGTAAGATATTATCTATTTGTATTGGATAAAGTTACATCACTTATGTTCTGATGTATTTATATTTACTTATCATTATTTACAAACTATGGTCTGGTTGAGATATTGACGTCTGGCATTACTACATTGCCTAAGAGTATTATTTAACATCCTGCATCTAAATTATTAGTTATTTAATTGTTGTTAATAAGTGTAATTAGTGTTTGATAGTAATATTTATCTTTTTTTAGCTGTTTATTTATTTACTATATACTTCTAAATGAATCAATATAATAGTAAATAACCGTTAAATAAGAATAGTATTAATATTGCGAAGTAGCAATGAAAAAAATACCTATAGTATTTTATTTCTCTATCTAGATTAACCTTTAAATGCTCTAAGGAGATTAACGATCATCAAATTAAAAATAATTGTTACCGCGCCACAGACGTGCCTATCGCCAAATAGTTTAAATTTTGATGCAATTCTATTTTTAAAAGTGCGTCAAAGAGTCCCAAATTATCAAAATGGCGAATTATGTTTCCTCCGCAAGCGGGAGAGAGTTCGAAATTTAAATTTCGCATCGCCAACGCCCGACTAGGCGAGCCTTGAGCCGTTGAACTTTTTCGGAGTTCGTCGCCCGTTCGAACGATACGATATCTATTGATTGTTGCCGATGACAGGGCGGCGATTGATAGCGGTTTTCCTGAGGAACACGCAAAAAGTATTTATTACATGCCAAAAAAATACGCAATGCGAATTTCGGTGTTGGCTGGAGAGAAGAAGTTTGGTTATTTATAGGGTGTATGTTTAAAGGATGTGGATGCAAAAGTATTTATTACATGCAATAAAAAAACGCTCATGGCGGAACTTGACAGACTGATTGTACTCGATCACGTTTGTTAAGCAACGTTCGATCCGGCTAGGTGCCGGATGGGTGACCATTAAGTGGCATTACAACTGAGCGCTTCCGTGCTTTGGAGGGCACGTTAAACCGTCGGTCCCGGCCGTTGGCATCTGATAACAGTCGTTAAGCCAAGTTAGAGGCCTTACAGGCGGCTTGATAAACTCTAACACCAAAAGTGGCCACTATTCCTCATTCGAAGAAGAATAAAAAAAGAAGCAACGTAACTTTTAGTGCTGGCTGGCAAGAAAAGGGTGTTCGTTATTTAAAAATGATAGCCAACCGAAAGTGATGCTCTCAGAGGTTTTAATAAAATAAGTTGTTAATAGAAAAGGATTTAAAACAAAACTTTACGTGGAATTTTTTGGGCCCATGGTCTAGTATTTTTAGAAGGTATCGCTATATTCCCTTGTAGTCATTCGTAGAAGTAGATAGTAAATGTGTCAAAAACGGCCACTTTTAGGAGTTTTGCTGTCTACTTCTAGCAGTGACTACGAGGGAATGTAATGATACCGTCTAAAAATACTAGACTATGGGTCTTAAAAATTCCACCTAAAGTTTTATTAAAATTGTGTATTGGAATTACAATCACTGCCGTAGCGCCACTTTCGGTCAGGGTACATGTATGATTTTGTTCAATCAAGGAACTGTATCATTTAAATGGAAATAAGAAACAAGGGAATTTAATAATGTCATTATATTTAATAACAGGAGCGGTCCTTTTTGCTGTGTAGTAATTTTGTTAAGGTACAGAATCATTTTGTTAGTCGATTTTTAGGGTTCCGTACTCAAAGGGTAAAAACGGGACCCTATTACTAAGACTCCGCTGTCCATCTGTCTGTCTGTCTGTCTGTCTGTCACCAGGCTGTATGTCATGAACCGCGATAGCTAGAAAGTTGAAATTTTCACAGATGATGTATTTCTGTTGCCGCTATAACAACAAATACTAAAAACAGAATAAAATTAATATTTAAGGGGGCTCCCATACAACAAACGTAATTTTTTTGCCGTTTTTTGGTACGGAACCCTTCGTGCGTGAGTCCGACTCGCACTTGGCCGGTTTTTAAAGTTAAATATAGTGACTGGGCAGAGTGCACGATAGCTAACTTCAGGGCGGTTGTAGTACAATAAGGTGTAGTATATTATAATCTGTGTGCACCATACATTCTCGAGTAAAGTTGTTGTGCACCACCGTCATTGTCAGATTAAACGCATTCTTATATTATGGTACTACTGTGGCCTCAAGGTGGATGCCATTCGTGTTACATTGATATGTTTGATATTAAGCAATGATGAAAAGACTAAAATCCTGTTTTATCTACGGAATGGAATTCCCTGCTTACATACAGTGGGGGTCACATAATTAAAGACAATAGTCGATTTTAATACAAAAGAGGTAACTTTGAAGCCTTAGTTATCCGCCAGGGATTGACCTAGCTGTGATCTGATGATGGCCATCCAGGGAGTGAATGGTGGAAATTCAGATCGCCATACACACCCAAATGATCTGGTCAGCATTCTAAGAAATATAAGGATATGTTTAAAAAAACCGCAAAATTAGAATAAAAATGTATGGAAATATGGATTAAAAATCCGATCCTTATTCATCTTAGAATGCTAATCAGATCAGTTAGGTATGTATATCGATCTGAATTTCCTCCATTCAGTCCCTGGATGGCCAACATCGGATCACAGCTAGGCCAATCCTTGGCGGAGAACTAAGGCGTCAAAGTTACCTCGTTTGTCATAAATAGGTGTCCTTAATTATGTGACCGCAACAGTATGTATTCCCGTAATCATACATTCTCAAATATATTCAAAAACTAGATTGACTAGTCTTCTAGCAAGCTAGCACCGGAAAACGGCAGTTGAGGAAATAGGAGGTTTTCGCACCTTATTCCCCCTAATTATCGTGAGGGAGATGGCTTTTGACCAGTCATACCCCCAAGTGTTTTGCTCGGTGGGGCGCAAAACACCAGAACCATCAAAACCACACGGTATTCTCCCTAGTTATCGTGATGGCTTTTTATTAGATTTGTGTAAACACAATACCATATTTAAAAAAAATTGCTGGCAACACTGTTGTGTCTCCATCTTTGCTGCCATTGCTGTAATTGTGAGTTTTTGGCCGTAATCCATCACTTTTGACCAGTCATACACCCAACGGTGGGGCGCAAAACACCAAAAACACACGGTATTCTTCCTAGTTTTAGTGAGGGGGATGGATTTTGACCGGTCATAGGTCCAAGCGTTGGGCTCGGTGGGGCGCAAAACACCAAAACCAGTCGGTATTCTCCCTAGTTTTCGTGAGTCCGCAATCGGAGGGCCAGGCGCTATACCAGCTCCTAATACTACATACCTTTGTGATGCATAAAATATCTATAAAAAAGGCAAGCTAGCTCTATCTTCCACCTCTTCTTAGCCTTAAAATTTTAAATGTGGCTAAAGTAAACCTTTTCAAAAACTATCATTATTGCAAAATATTATCTTATAAGGCAACGAAATATCTCAGTTTTTGTAACATTCATAATGACGTCTGTTCACGTTTTTAGCCTAAAATCTGAGCCTCAAAAATGGCAGACACAACGGGCAACCTAGATACTAAACCGGGCCATGTTTACAATGTTTACACCAATCTGGCTAGCTTTATGGGCTATGTGTGGAAAGTGAAAATTAGTTCTACTAACGACATGTGTGACACATTGTAAAGTGCGAAGAAATGAGTGTTATCACAGATTACAGAAATAAAGTAACGTAAAAGTTGTGTTAACTTTAGAGAAAATTGTGTGCAACTCCTGTTTTCGATACGTGACTAACTTGCGTGATAAAAAAAAATTTTTATTGAGACAAAATGATCTCAAAATCAAGTGCTTAAATTCTCGTATCTCTAGTAGATTTTTACTAGAACTAAAATACAATAAAGCAACTTATGAAGATTAGAACTAGATCAAAATCCATTAAAAATATCATGATACTTATTACTAGACTGATTACAAATGATATTATATTAGCAATCATACGCTAATAGAGTAAGTAAGATGAAAATTAATCTTGATCTTTAGAAATTACATAAAAATACCTAAGTACCTATATACCTATTTTGCAAATATTTCAGTGCTAAATATTACAAGAAAAACTCTGCAAACAGTAATATTTTGAAGTTACATTTTAGATTATTATCGGGTCAATATTTACTTAAACAACATTCTAAGCGATAAGAACCGTTAAAGTACATAAAATCGCGAAAAAAAAATGGCCACTGGCAATGTACAAGACCACGTGCGTGAAATTTTTAAAAAATGAAACGAAAATAAGTAGAAAACCGCGAGACCGCGTTCGAAAATTTCAAAAATGGAACCGGGAAGCTCGATAAGGCCGACCCAGCCCACGTGGTGGGTCAACGGCTGCCCCACTGTTCGCGCAGAGTTCAGCGAACGCGTAGTGACGCACACTAGCAAGATCGCTCACACAACTACCGAGGTACCGAGTAAGGCCTGTTTTGCTGTGACTCCTTACTAGATATTAATACCTTGTTCGTTGTTCTCTAAGATCGCTGTAATGGAACCTCTTTTGTTGAAATCTTCAAAGGATTCCAAACAAATGAAATTCGATCTCCTACAAACACCTCCTTTCTTTTTTCCTACGTCTATCAAATAACTTCTTGTTTTTATGTTCTAAATATTTTCCACTTAGTAAGGAACCAGGCTTTTATACTCTCGTACTTTACAATATTTAATTTTAATAGTGACTAATTTTTGATAGCGTGATCTTTTTTCTTTAAATTTCACGTAGGTAGAACAATTCCAATTCCATTTTTGATATTTCGATCGCGCTGATGGCACTTGTTTTTTTTTAGATTATACAACAAGTGAAAAAATCGGCCAAGTGCGTGTCGGGCCACGCGCCGTAGGGTTCCGTAGTTACCTTATACCATACCATATTTAATACCACCTATCTTTTTTCGTCTGCAAAAATAACTTTGTTTTTCACAGTGTTGGTATGAATGACAAAGTTATATTTGCGGTTTTGGAAAACGGTCTCAAAAACATATTACTATATCTCGTTCAACCCAATTTTCGTTGAAAGTTTTTATTAAGATCTATAGCATATATTTTTTTTAGATTTTTCACTCTCTTATTTCAAAAGTTAAAGGGGGGGGACACACATTTTACCACTTTGGCGGTGTATATCTTTCAAACGGTTGTCTTTGAGAAAAAAGTACTTAGAAACCTCAACGTCATTTTTAAAGACCTATCTATAGACATCCCACACGTATTGGTTAAAAGAAAAAAAATATTTCAGTTTCAGTTCCATGTATGGGGAGCCCCCCTAAAAAAAATATTTTTTTTTTATTTGTGTTAAATTCGTTAAGCAGTTAACAGAATACATCTACCTACCAAGTTTCAACTATGTAATCTTAATACTTTCGGAATAAAGTGGCTGTGACATACGGACGGACAGACAGACAGACAGACAGACAGACGGACAGACAGACAGACATGACGAATCTATAAGGGTTCCGTTTTTTGCCATTTAGGCTACGGAACCCTAAAAAGAGGGAATTTAGTTCGAGGGGTTAAGTTGGATCTTGAGAGCAGCGAAGGATTCTAGAGTTAAATCCCGAGCGTAGCGAGGGATCCAAAAGTAGAATCCTGAGCGAAGCGAGGGATACAAAGGACCAAGATAAAAAATTTCACAGTACTTATACCTATAAATATTATACCTATTATAGTTATCATATTTTATTATTTAGGTAGTTAATCGGTAATATTTAAACATTAGAATATAGTGAAACTAGAAGTTTTCCAATGACATAAAACAACTACGTTAAGAGGGAAATTACCCGATCAGTCTGGCATCAGTCGATTTTATCAGTTTGTATTGAATTTTTCCAGAAGATCGAATCAGGCTGATGGAATTTACTGATGCAAGACTGAACATCTTATTTTCCTCTAATATATAGAAAAGAACCCGAAAATAAGATACCTACTAAAAAGAACCTAATTAATTTTGCGGGTTTTTTTTAAATTGTGTAACTATGGCTCTATGGAATAGCTCCACAGCAGCCAGTAGGTACTTTCAGCACGTTTTCTTTTTTTTTTTGTGCATAATAATATGATGCGCGCTTGTTCCAAATTCAAAATATTTTATTTGTGCACTCATGGCAAAAAAGTATTTGTTTTTTTAAAGTTTATTGGAATTTTAAATTACTGTCTTGAATAGAAGAATGCTTTTTCATGTAACTCCATTTTTTATCGTCATCCCAAGGCGCTGTCGTTGAGATCATCTCTATATTGTCTATGACAAGTGCGATTTTAATCGCGCATAGTTGTGAACCCATCCATTAGTATTCGTAATTTGAATATAGCCAATAGTGATTCATTGATTTATTAAGCCATGACATCATATGACAGATCGGTTTTAGTTTCATCTCTATAAATAATCCGAGTTTTAGGGTTCCGTAGAAAGCCTTGTAGGATTAATTCATTGTGCACTTACTGTCTGTTAAGACCATTTTTCAGTACCAATCATCAAATACTACACCATCGATATTTAATTATTACAAACGATAGAGTTTACTTCACTGATTAAAGTTTTAGCATGCATTTTAGTTGTTATTGCACGTTATTGTCCAGTAGTTGGGTATTTATGGGTACCTGGAAATAGTTCAAGGAATTTTGATTTCTTGCGCGTCAGATAGCACTAAAGGCTGTTAACCATACATTTGCGACCTTGAAAACTGTGTGCAAGCGAAAAAATCCATTCTTTTAACTTCCACGCAGTTTTCATCGCAATGTATGATTAACAGCCCTCAGGGCTATCTGACGCACAAGGAATCAAAACTCCTCGAATTATTTCCAGATAGATTGGAATATACAGAACTGACTATTGGTCTACTATATGATTACTGTTTGAAAAGTCCTGCCTGCACCGAACCCAGTTTCGAACTCGGGACACTACCAAGGTTAAATATGACCCTATCTATATTACAAATGATGGTCGGATAATTAGAAACAACAGTCTGTTTTCATACAGACAAGATAACTTTGAAGTCTTGGTTCTCCGCCAGTGATTGAACAAGCTGTGATCTGATGATGGCTATGCAGGGAGTGAATAAAGGAGATCCAGATCGCCATACATACCTAATTTATCTCATCAGCATTCTAAGAGCTGTTTGAATGTTTAAAAAAACCGCGAGAACAGTATTAAAATGCATGGAAATCTTAAAACTAAGAAATCTGATCCTTACAGGTCTTAGAATGCTGATCTGATCAGTTGGGTGTATATGGCCTACCTGGATCTCCTCCATTCACTCTCTACGTAGCCATTAGCAGTAGCATTAATATCTATCGAGAAAAATAAGTAATTGTGTATGGGATTTTTTTACAGCGCCATCTACCGCCGAAAAAATTAAATGAAATTTTCCATAGATTATATAATTACTCCATCGAGTACTTTAACGCGCGTTTTTTTTTCGATAGATGGTTGTGCTAGGGGTGATCACAGCTCGATCAATCCCTGGTGGAGAACCAATGCGTCAAATTTACCTCGTTTGAATGAAAATCGACTGGTGTTTCTAATTATCCTTTCACCACTGTATTTTTGAGTGATACTTCTGATAAAGATTATAAGTTTCCTTCGCCTGTTCTTCTCGTCAGCTAAAAAAATCTCGAACAGGTGGTAGGAAAGTCGATTCAAAAGCACTCAATTTCTAAGTTCGAGGCTCTAAATTCCCAATTTCAAAGAAATTTGCGTTTTCCAAAGAAGTTATCTAAAGAATTGAAGCATTACTATTGATGTAAACTTTAGTTTTAGGAAGCAAAATTCTTAAATTAGTGCCGTATACAGAAAAAAACATAATAATATCACGTATTTTGAATCGAAGACAATCTATCCAAGTGGAATACCTGCTTGTCAAAGGTAATTTTCACAAAAGTTTCAACTGTAACAAATAAGAATACAACACATATTAATTTTTTCACTTATTGTATGTATTGTCAAAGAGTGCACTATAGCGGAAAATTTTAAAAAATGTTTTTAATCACAGATAAAATAAATTATTAAAAATGCTCAAATTGGTACATTTTAACATGTTTTTTACTGGTATTTGAAGAGTCTAAAGTATTTATTTATTTTTTATAGCAAAAATGAGGCATTTGTCTTGTAATACATTGCGTGTTTTATATTTTTTTAAGTTCGCCTACATAACAGCTCGCGCAGAGTTGTTTTGAACTTTTGTATTGAAAATTAAAAAATAGAACGTGATCGGAATACATAGCCTCAATTGAATAAAGATTTTGACGTTTATATACCGCTCAAAAGAAAATAGGGGCCAATATATGATTTTCCATACAAAAGAGCTCAGTTCTGAAAGGTAAGTATTTTTCTGATAAATTCAATTTGATTTTATTTGAATTTAATATTGTTCGAAAGCTCTAACAGTCAATTTACCGACTTTACCGTCGATTTTACTGTATAATTAATTTCTCCTATTCGCCTCGTGTCAGTTAAAATAAATAGAAATTGGAGTTTCATACAAAAATTCGCAAAAAAGAGTCAATACTTTAGTTTACAGACCTGAAAATTCTACACGGTATATGGCAATAAAAAACTATAATATTCTATTCTATTCAAAAACACTTGGAAACTGACTACTTTTTTTTGTAAGTAAAAATGACCACTTTGTTTCATCTAAGCAAAGATTTATTTCTTTTCGGCATTAGTTAGCTAAGCCTTTCTCCATAAATGTGCACCATTTCCACATATTTTGTTAAATAAATGAGATATCAGTATGGCAACTCTAAGTTCCCTAAAAAATTCAAGTTAAAAACCGGTAATTTCAGTAAGCACCAAATATTAGATAATCGGAAAAGTTCACGGCCTTTTTGTACTAAAAATAATAAAGATACCATAGTGAGGAACATCTTTATCATGAAAATTACAAGACCCGAATCTGCTGAACAATTTTTTGCAGTTGTATTCGACAAAGCATCTTCTTCATAAACATTACAAACTATTTTTGAGCACCAACAGCATTCATTTTTCGTTAAAGGTCTGACTGAACCCTTATCAAAAAAAATTGCTAAACGTATCTTATAAAAAGTATTAAAAATATGAAAAAGCAAAACAATTTGTTTTAATTTTACCCTTATTGAGAGAAAATCAGCTGTGAAACAGTATTACATTCTCGCCTAAGTTTAGTATTGCCAGAAATATAACACGCAAAATTCATGCTTCAAAAAGGCCGCGAACTTTTCCGACTACAAGGGCGATTTTCTGACAGCTGAGCATTTTAGTATAATTTTATGTTAATAGATGGCGCTATTCAAACTAGGTAGAGTTTTAAAAATTATTCACATCAAAGTTTCAGAGAAAAGTTCTTCGGAACACGCCAATGGACAACGCAACAAACCACATACTCAACAAACGTATGTTAAAAAAGTAATTACGTTTCATCCTTTGCCGTTTTCACAAAAACTTACTACTGAGTTGTTCAACGACATCTAGTTCTTTTTATGTACTACTTTTGTTCTTAAACTCCCTTTTGAAAACCGCTCAATAAAGTATGTACATAATTTAGTAAACAAGCAATAGGTTTTCAACCTGTGCACATGAATGGGCTAATTTCGTAATTTGGCGGTCGTGAACCCCTCACCCCGAATACGCTGATGTCGGTGACCTACCCACATTCAATCTGGCGGTTGAACTTTGAACGATATTTAGTCTATGGTCCCAAAATTTAAAGTCTGTGTACCTACTAAACATAATAAATGTGCGTTCTATAGACAAGATGTTTGGAAATAGCCATATAAAGCTGAATATGGTAGAAGGGACCATCAAACAGAACAACTTTATGGGTGGGACAAACACTGAAATCGCGAAAAAAATCAAGTGTTTCATATATTTTGATATTATCGTTATTAATTTTTGTATGAAACAACTGATTTTTTTTCGCGTTGGTTCTATAATTTTTTTTTTCAGTTTGATGGCACCTGTTCTAAACACAAGCACCGCTCTGGCCGTATTTGATTGCCAAATTTTAAAGATGTGGTTCAGTCCATGAATCTGGAACACAATGGCCTGGCTTGGCCATTTCAGTACATGAAAACCTTTCTCATAAACAATAATTCAAAAGTAGTAACGAAACGGCCAAGCCACATATTTTGACTAAGGTGTAGAGTTTTTGAAGTTAGGGCTTGCAGAGTTAGGGCGCGTAGAGTTAGAAGCTTGGCTCTACATGAGGTCTGATAACTTTTTGACAGTGCGAGGTCTTGGCAACATTATTCATTAAAATGATTTTTGTGGGATTGCGTTTAATCATTTTACCATGAGTTATTTTAATGTCTCCAATTTTATAGCACCGGCCTTTTTTTAATAAGAAATATAGAACATAACCTACCACTAGGACCTTATGCAGTTAGGTGGGTTCTATCGACTGCAAAACAGTTTATCATATCTCTCAAAGTACGAACGAAGTAGGTATCTCATGATACTAATGCCAGGTATTCAAGAATAATACTAAAACAACCCTTGGCTATGCGAACGCACTGCGTTGAGATAAAGCTCTGTGATTAGTTCGTTTGTTTTACGTGTTACGTGTTATTGCTAGTTGGGACTTGGGACGCTATTCCGCGGACACTGTGAGGCCTCATAGTAATGTTTGTGTATACGGGTGAAATTTCATGGTCACCCATCCCATGATTGACTCTAATAACAGTTGCTTAACCACTACAATCACAGGAAAAATGTGCTACTGTGCCATTGATCTCAGATTCTTTAGTTTAGTTAAACAAAAAAGCAACACGCTACATTCCTCAAAATTAATATAGAAATATTATATAATATAACGTAATAAACTTAACAATCAATTTTATCAGATAATGAAAAATTTATGCCACCCATCCCTAACCTGACCAAACTAAACATTACTCAACCTTCACGATCGTGCGTCAACGAACTATGCCAAAATAACGCCCCTGCTTTTGCAATAGCTCCCCAATAGTAAACCGAATGTTTTCGAATGTCAGTGATCTTGCGAAAGGGGAACGACCTTGCTCGTTCCTACTTATCACCGAATTTGCACGTAGATAGACGGTTCACGCTTGACCAGTAGAGGTTGAATGGGAAAATTATACTTTTTGGAATGATCGGAATTCTTAATTGAAATTATGGTAATCAATAGTCACTCTCTTTTATTTTTTTTAATTCAGTTCTTACGAAATATTTCAATAAAATAAAAGTTGCAGTTTTTTATTTAGTTTGTGCTGCAAACATTTGCTAATCCGCCAAAATCTTTGCAATCATAATGATTCTTAGAATGATTAATAAGTTAAATGACAGAAACAAAGCAATGTTAATTGTTACATCATATATTTTTAATATAAAAAAGACGTTTATTGAAATATTTATTAGTAATGAAAAAATTACTCAATACATAAAAATATAACTGAATTTCGTTAATTTACATCATTATCAACGATTAAAACAGTGTTTTGATGCATAAAACTCCAAGGATTCCCAAGATTTTTATAGATTCATGTTTGTTGTTTCGAAAAATAAATTCTAAATCTATTTTTTTTTTTCGAATCGCACTGCATTACTATCAACGATTGATAAAAATGTATTCCGTAAGGTCAATACTCCCAGCTGGGTGAATGTGCCAAAATCACTGGCCAATATATCTTGGCCTGGACCTCGTTGGTAGAAAATTACTTCCTGGTGTCTTCATAATTTTGTTGGTGTAGGTTAATTCTTTCCGAAAACTTTTTGGGAGGTCGTATATCATGGGATATGCCACCCTCATGGCTACAGAAAAACAATGTTGTAATTTATTTATTTAGGGTTTTAGAGGGTGCGAGGTCTACTGCAGTAACTAGGCACACAGGTGGTACTACTGCGTCCTTAGAAGCGGCAGGTGAGTGATGCTACTGAAATTACATTCGTGTATCGCATTGGTGTGTGGAGGGTGCAAGGTCCAGTGACTGGGTATACTGTAGGGTGGGCCGATTTTAATAATTTTTCGAATTTTGCTACACAAGACCCTTCAAAAGTTGCGTAATGCGGCGTAGGTTATAGGAAAAATAATATAAAAAATTAAGATTATCACTTTTAGCTCTCTACTAGCGTTCGAATTTTTATAAAATACCTGTATTACGTGTATATCAGACTTAAGAATTTTGCATTCAATGACCCCTCAAAAGTCGCGCAATGCGACGTGAAGTGGGCTAAAAGTGATAATCTTTTTTTTTTTTATATTATTTTTCCTATAACCTACGTCGCATTACGCAACTTTTGAGGGGTCTTGTAAAGCAAAATTCGAAAAATGATAAAAATCGGTCCACCCTAGTATACAGGCGGTACTACTGCAGGGCGGCAGGCAAATGATGCCAATGTCTGGTGTTACATTCGTGTCTCTCATTGGTGTGTAGGGGTGTGAAGGGTGCGAGGTCCAGTGGTACTACTGCGGCCTAGGGGCGGCAGGCGAGTGATGCCACTGGTATTACATTCGTGTCTCACATCGGTGTGCGGGGCCGTGGAGGGTGCGAGGTCCAGTGACTGGGCGTACAGGCGGTACTACTGCGGTCTCATGGGCGCCAGGCGCGTGATGTCAATGAGCAACATTCGTGTCTCGCATTGGTGTGTGGGGGTGTGAAGGGTGCGAGATCCAGTGCAGTAACTAGGCACACAGGTGGTACTCCTGCGGCTTTAGAAACGGCAAATTATGCCAAAAACTGAGGTTATATTCGTGTTTCGCATAGGTGTATTGGGGTATGAAGGGTGCGCGGTCCAGTATAGTAACTTGGCATACAGACGGTACTACTGCGGCTTCAGGGGCGGCAGGCGAGCGATGCCACTGGTGTTACATTTGTGTCTCGCACTGGTGTGTGGGGGTGTGCAGTAATTTGTCATACAGGCGGTATTACGTCGCCTCGGGGCAGCAGTCACGTGATACCACTGGTATTACATTCGTATCTCACATTGGTATGTGGGGGTGTGAAGTGTGCAAGTTCCTTTGCAGTGATATTTTTCTTGGAAAAATTTTGCTCATTAGTTCCAAATTCTTATATGCCCTATCAATATACTTTTCTATGTCGGTGCTAAAAGTTAAAAAACTGCAGTTACTGAAAATCTAAATAACCCATTTCAGATAAACATACTAATTTAATACTTTCCGAACTTCAATACACTTTTGAAACTCAATTTAAGTCTTCCGAAAACACAATTTCCGTATTGGTACAACGATTCGCAAACATGCTATATCATAAACAATATAGTATATCATAGACAATCTGTATGATTGAACTGACTTCACCCAAATATTAAGGTGAATGAACGCAGTGTAAATGACCTTTATTTTATTCATGCCATATGATTTTCGCATTGCGAAATTTTTAACGCAATTGATACCAGACAAAAGGTAATTTTTTAGGCTTTCCTTTTGTATAAATATATTGAAAATTTCATAAGTTATTTTGGAAATATGAGCCTTTTTGTGAAAGAAATTCGCGAACTCAACTGAACTGCGTTATGAAATTTTGTTTTCTGGTGTTCTTTTATTGTTTTTCGCATTTACACGTTGTTTTGGTTCAATGGACTTGCTTAGGAAGAGCTTTTTCTGTTACATACTTAACAAAAAACTTACAATACTCAGACGTTTAGTAATATTATGAAAAAAGGATTTCCCCAAAACGACTCAAAGGTCAACTATTTTGCAAAGAGGTTTAATGTGAAAATCTTTTGACAATTTTATCCAAATATTTCCACATAAAACCTCTTTGCAAAAAAAGAAAGAAAAATCAAACGCGTCGTTAAAATTCCCGAAAAATACGAAACAGTTAAGAAAATTTGCGAAAAAAAGACAATCGCCGTTTCCGAACGCTCAACGGACGCGAAGACAACCCGAAAAAAAAGAAAAACGTCGAAATTGTCGCGGGAAAATGGCGAAAAAGGTGACGATCCACTTTTTTTCGTACGAACCGGCGACGTAACACTGGCGGGCCGTGCATTCAACTTGCGCGGTCGTTCATTGACCCTTGAGAATTTTGGTAGTTCAACGACCGGGTCGCCGGCCGGCGGTATTTTTGTAGCAAGGGAGTGAGACAGCGATATAAATAGAAGGAGAAGGTGACAGGCTGATATTTTGCAGACAGAGATAAGGAGGAATCTCGCCTATGATTTACCAATTAGTGTTTTTTTGGAGAAACATATTTCGATGACACATTGGAATGTTTATAATTACTATGTTTAAAATTGCTATACATATACATAGTGGACATTTAGATTTCATGGAGATGTTTATTTTGTGGAGAAGTCAAACAGACAGTATTTTCGCTCAATTTTGCTCAATTATTAATCAAAAAAAGATCTGGACTCACAGCTATACAATGTGATACAAAATAACCCCTAATGCCGAATATGGTAGATAAGAACCATCAAACTGAATAACTTTTACTATGGGACCAACTCTGAAATCGCGAATAAAAATCAGCTGTTCCATACATTTTCTAATTTTCGATACCTATTAATTATTTTTGATATTCATTTTTGTATGAAACAGCTGATTAGAATATAAACATCCATGACTCGGGAACAATATCATAACACTTACCTATGCCCATATCAGGAATCGAACCCGAGGTCCTTCAAATTACCGACAGTGGTCCGCTGCAACTTCACTCAAAAATGAATGGCAAAGAGATAATTTTACAAATTAAAATACGTTGTTTTATACCACAAGCACTCTAAAGTTAACTAGGTACTACATCTGTACATTGTTAAATTAATTGCGTTATAAATAAATATTTTAATCCAGAAAAAATAAATTTAAAAAATATTAAAAATACGACTGCCCTGCCAAAAACGAACTAAAAAGTTAAACAACAAGTGCCATTGCAGTCGGGGGACCTTATTATGGAACAATTTTTTTATTAAAAAGGTCCCCCGACTGCAATGACACTTGTTGTTTAGCTTTTTAGTTCGTTTTTGGCAGGGAAGTCGTGTTTTTAATATTTTATCTACTCTCATATCATAAAATTCGAATTATGAATTTCAAAACGAATTTATATTGGCATACTTTATACACGCAATACCGAAAAAAAATTAAAAAGTTATTTTATAACATACCTTAGCTATACTAAAGTGTGCTATAAAATAACTTTTTTTCTCATTACGATACAGGGCAAATCCAAGAAGGAGGCAGTACCGCGATATTAAAAAAAACAATGATATTCCCATATACTTTCCATGATCAAAATGGACTCTATGGTGATCGATGGCTTAGCGTAACGATTAGTCTGCTGGAATTCACTCATTTCATTATTTTTTTCTAATAGAATACGCGCCATTTTTTAATTTTAATTTTTACTTTTGCTTAAAAATGTCTGATATTAGTGAGTGTAAAGAAAGACTCCCCGATATTTTAGATGCTGCGACGGAAAAACGTCTTACTTTACATAGGTAAGTAACCTACCTATATCAAAGTCGAGAAACTACTTACTCTTTTTATTATTGATATTTTATTTTGTAGGTTCAATCACAAATTGTATGAGAGTAGATAAAGTTGTGTATGAAACTGTACATAACTAGGTATTAAAACACTCGTGTGATACTATTAAAAACCTCGCCTGCGGCTCGGTTTTTAAACACACACTCATGTTTTAATACCCCTCATTATGCACCAGTTTCATAAACTACTATTTTAAATTTACTTATTTTTATTTCACACATTTTAGAGACATATTATATAGTTTTGGAATGTGCTCATCAAGGCCTTTCATTTGATGCCCATATTGTAATAATAATAGATTTTTTTTACATTTGAAAATGGCGTCGTACAGTCACCATATTGATTTTTTCAAAAAAAAATTATAGCCATTGTCACTTGGGATGCTGTAAGGATTCTAACGATACCCCATTTATCCAAATCAGTTCAGGCATTTAGAAGTTATGGTAAAATAAAGAAACTCACATACCCACATACATGAACCCTGAACACATATACACTCTTTTTGCTTTGGGCAGTCGTGTAAAAAAACCACAACTCCATTCATATTTTAAAAAGTTTACATACTTTTTGTAATACTTGTTTACTTATACTTTTTGTTTTTTTTAAACAAACTCCTGGTTTATTTATTTTAAGGCGAATACCCCACCGAAAGTGGCACCCTCAAAGTGTTTTATTTAAAAAATAATAGTTAATAGAAAAAGATTTTACCAAAACTTTTCTTGCAATTTTTAGGGCCCATAGTCTAGTATTTTTAGAAGTTATCACTACATTCCCTCGTAGTCATTCGTAGAAGTAGATAGCAAATGTGTCAAAAACGGCCACTTTTAGCAGTTTTGCTGTCTACCTATTTCTAGCAGTGACTACGAAGGACTGTAATGATACTGCTTAATAATACTAGACTTTTAGAATAATAACACCTAGAACGATAGTTCTCTACAAAGCGCACTGTCAAAAGTGAGGCAACTAAAACAGCCAAAATGGCTCCGTTTTCAGATTGTTATTCTACATTATTACCTAATCATACCGATTAAGTACAAAACAGTTTCAATTTTCTTACATTTATAAGACTAGTTACTATATTATTGGGTTTCAGTTACGATTAGTTAACGGATGAAGGATATAAATTTTAAAACTAAGCCATTCTGGCTTGGTATTAGTTACCTCACTTTGCATACGAGGACACGTTTTCTAGGTGTTATTATTCTAAGACTTGACTATGGTATGGACCCTACAAATTCCACGAGAAATTTAATTAAAATTGTGTATTAGAACAATATTAAATAAATATCACCGTGGCACCACTTTCGGTCATTTAAGCGCCTTAATGCACTATTTTTCACAATACCCAAATAATGTACAGCTTTTATTCAAAATTATGCCGTTACTCATTCATTTATATAGGACATTGACCTAGAATGTTTGCGAGTTCATATGAATTGTAACAGGATGGTTTTATGAGGAAAACTTAGTACATAAATAAATCACTTATAATGAATAATTAGTCGACAACTTCGGGTTTCCTCAAGGCTATTTTTTTTAATTTCCAAACAATAAATATTGCCAAAAATACGCGTTTTTAAAGCCTAAATTAGTTTAATAAACTTTGGAATTTAATTTTGTTAGGTACAGGGTATCAATAAAGTTTTTTTTTTAATATATTTCTTAGAAATTTCACTCTAAGACGTTTTTATTAAGAATCAATTGTTATTTGTGAGAATATACTTAAGTTTTCTCATGAACTTACAAAATAAAATTTCGCTTTTTAAGTCTGTTGCGTTCATTTATTATTCAACACGTGTAATATTGTAGTTTATAGATATTGAAGCATGTTTATCATAAAAAAAATACAAGATTAATAAAACTTGCACATTTTTATATTTTTTCGTACTTAAAATGTGTCACACAATTATTACAACCACATTACGGAATATTTGTAACAAAAGTGCAAACATCTGAAACACAATCTGACACTTTCGTAAGTTCACTTTTTTAGATATTCGGTCATAGGGGATCAACGATCTCAAGTGACACCTAGACACGAACTCTGTTTTAATACAGCGCCATCTAGTAATGAGTAGCTTGATTGTAATTTTGACGTGTTTGAACTTTGAAAGTGCAATGTCCTTACGAGTGGATTGTTTTGAGGTGTCTATGCGGAAATGTCGTTAAAAAATATATACCAAATAGGTAATAGTCATTGTATAGATTATAATTACAACAATAATAGTATGTTTCTATTTGATTAAGTAGTAGAAGTTATTTGTCAATACCAACTAATTTAGTTTTATGAAAAACTTAACTATTATGACAAAAAGCTAAACTTTAACTATGGTCAATTACTGTTAAAAAGTTGATCGTTATTATACAAACTTATTTTAATGGTCTTACTTTAATGATACGTTACTTAATTTGCTTACTAGGTATTAATTTCGTTCATATTTTGCCAAAATCGCTTTACAAAATGAAGGTTTGCGTACTGTGTAATTACATCAAAAGTTTATAACCATAAACACTATAATATATCGTAAACACTATATTAAATCTTATTATATCTTAAACCCTATAATATTATATTATAAATTATAACTCAAAGAAAAACAATAACAAGGAAAACAACTGTTTCCTGACGGGTCATTGCTAGGTCGATCTCAGCGCCATCTCTTATCAGGTAGCAGTACCATAGTTCGTTAGACTCCCAAACTAAGGTTGGTGACCCCATCTTATCTCAATGTGTAATATGACGCATTGCCGATTTATTTTTCGCTGTCATTCTTCGGGGAAATGATCGAGTACTTTTGCAACCATTGATTGTTTTTTAATTTGCATATTTATTTGAATGAGAATTGATTTCGCGTCATGATTTATTAAAGATGAAAGATTTATGGTGATTATTTTATTATAAGTTACTGTGATTTGCAAAATAACTGTGAGTTGGGTTAGGCTTAGGACTGCCTTACTTGAACTATAACTATGGAAAGAGATCTATGACGAATTCTTTAACAAAAACGACAGTATGGGTTCGTTCGACAAAGATTTAAAGAAGTTTCTTCAAGGTCGTTAACGTGCATATGTATTTTATTCAACTCTTCACCTTGATCATTTTTTATGACCTCATAAGGCTTTCTTATTGATAAAGAGGATGGCCCTTAAACAACTGTGAGGGCCTAATACGAATTAGTGGGTGTTAACACAGTATACAGGGTCACTGGAAATATGACGTATTCCTGTTAAGGAGTTATAGATGAGGTCAAAACAAATATTTTTTGTCATGTAACTTTTTCTCAAAAAGTTAACAGTTTTTGAGTCATTCACTTCTCAAGCTTACGCGCTCACTAGACATGAAATAAAACAATTTTTAACGGATACTAGCGCGGTTTTTTTTAATGTACTTTGGTAATTAGTTGGTATTTGGTTTGATTTTTGGTTTTCCCGACGTTTCGGCAACTTTGCAGCTGCCGTGGTCACGGGGGACTGAAGCTACCCGTGAGTCTACCCTCAAGCGATGAATTTTTTTTTTTAAACGTTCAGAAATTCAAATTTAACAAAAATGTTTAATTATTTTATATTGATTTATAATTTAATTTTATGAATTATTTAGTGCTAAAAAGAGAGAGAATCTTCACTTCTCAAGCTTACGCGCTCACTAGACATGAAATAAAACACTTTTTAACGGATACTAGTGCGGTTTTATTGAATGTAGGTACTTAGTTGGTATTGAGTTGGTATTTGGTTTGATTTTTTGTTTTCCCGACGTTTCGGCACCTTTGCAGCTGCCGTGGTCACGGGAGACTGAAGCTACCCGTGAGGCTACCCTTAAGCGATGAATTTTTTTAGACGTTCAGAAATTAAAATTAAAAAAAAAAAATATTTTATGTTGATTTATAATTTAGTTTTATGAATTATTTAATGCTAAAAAGAGAGAGAATCTACTGAAACTACCACCATTTCATAAAATTGGGAGGCCCCTCCAAGAAAGAAATGGCGAAAGAAAACTTGGAGAGGAAGCCGAACTCCGTCTTTTGTATCAATTTATTTATTTGCAAAAGGAACTAACCGTATCATTAGATCTTACAGTGTGTGTGAGGGGCTTTAGCTTGTGAATGATGGGGTCCCAAGCTGGTGGAATTTTCCAACCATCATCTCTATTGAAATTATATTTTTTTTTTTTTTTATTTATCATAATTAAACGGGCTTATGCCCAATTACATAATTATGCCTACTAATCAAAATTAACAATATCACATTGAGATAGAAATAATTTCGCATCGTCAACAAATACTATTTATTATTTCGATAGCCTCGCGAATCTACTGAATCTACCACCATTTCATAAACCATTTCTTGGAGGGGCCTCCCAATTTTATGAAACTATATAATAGATGATGTTTTTAAAATATTTTGCACGCTTAGTTACAAGGAATTTTCTTAAGATGTTTGCAGCTATTTACAAAAAAATTGTAAAAATAAAAAATTAAATGCGTTTAAGGACAGATTTTTTTAAAAACACTTGCGCTCAAACTGCAATCGAATGAGTAGCTATTTTGTATTTTAAATTTTTGTGTCTGAAAACGTTACTTTAAAAAATAATACTTAATTACAATTAACTCAAAAACTGTTAACTTTTTGAGAAAAAGTTATATGACAAAAAATATTTGTTTTGACCTCATCTTTAACTCCTTAGCAGGAATACGTCATATTTCTTAGTGAACCTGTTTATACAGGGTTATTTGTAAAACACCAACAACCTCGCAGGAGTAGATTACTATCATCATAAACAACAACATTTTTCTGCGTCTTTTCCGAAAACAAACAAAAAAATTCGACTCTCCATACAAATGTCCGAATAGCTAATCGAGTTTTGGATGAAAAGTCCATTTTTTTGTCTGTTTTTGGAAAAGTCGTATAACAAATGTTGTTGTATATGATGTTACTAATCAACTCCGGCGAGGTTGTTGGTGTTTTACAAAGAACCCTGTATAAGTTTTAAAACTTATACTATACTGATGGGGTGTTAGCGACTGCCAGTCGGGAACTTAGAGCAACACAGCTTGAAGCCCGTCTTGCTCTAAGGTCGGGACCAACGGCTTTACTGTCTTTAAAAGCAAGGAGAAGTTCAAGATAGTAAATTTTGGTCACCCATCGAACGAGCAACCTTAGCCATAGTTGCTTAACCGCCGTTATCGCCATCAATCACGAAATATTTAAACTAAATCGATGCTAAAAAATCTCTATCTCTTTTTTATGTAGACGGAATGTGACGTCATTAAAGTCGTTGCCTGATAAAATATAGATATTTTTTTTGATAAATCACAGCTTCGAAAAAATAATAACAGTTTTAAAGTGTTTTTATAAATTATTTTATTATTTTATCATTTTAAAAATATTAATTTTTTAGGTAAAAAGAATTTTCCGACGATTGATCTTTACAATATCCTAACACAAATAAATAAATTGTGGTAGAAATAGTCTCTAAAATCTTGTAAGGAATTTTAATTTAACCTTAAAACCCTTAAAATTTGTCGGAAGTTTGTTGATAGGGCTTATTTCAAGACCGCCTAGCTAGCTACCACACTCTTACCTAAGTCAAACGCCATAACAACAAGTTGTGTTTCGGCAGTTAGAGGTAAGATAGCCAGTTCCTCAGTGGTGAGGATTCCGGGTGTAGTGCGCTTCCACCTTCGGCCTTATCGTCACTTAACATCAGGTGAGGTGAAGACCAAGCACTATCCAGTTGTGCATAAAAGAAAAGTTCGAAATTAGGTAACTAAAATCAATTTATTTAACTTTCTATCATATAGGCCATATTATTATGGCAATAAAGTTCATGATTAGAGTGAGCAAAATTAAATTATATCGAGCTTTTCCCGACTTCTTTTCGAGTCATTCACACCCATCAACCCGCATTGGGCCCTCGAGATGGGTTAGGGCCCATCATTCCTATACATCCATATGGAAGGACTTTGCCCAACAGTGTGTATATTAAAATTGCTGATCATGATGAATTGCATTATTAAGTACTAAAGGTATTTCTGAAATTAAAAACTAATGAGTACTGCATTAAGGGTTCATGGTTTGCGCGGGCCATATTTTTAACCGACTTCAAAAATTTGAAAAGGAGAAGGTTATCAATTCGTCGCGTATATTTCTTTTATATGTATGTACACCGATTACTTGAAGACGGCTGAACCGATTGAAATGATTCAAACGTTATAACATGAGGTTTGTTCCCAAGTTGGTTTCGTTTTTTGAAATTTTGAAATCGGTTCAGTAGTTTCCAAGTAATCTTGAAAATACTGTCGTTTTCATTACCATTTTATACGAATTCAGACGGATTTTCAACCATTACTTTTTTTATATAGAAAACGTAAAGTTATAGCCACAAAAAAACATACGATAAGATAAAGAGATTATCTAGTAGTGACTGTCGGTCATATTTTTGGCGTAAATAATAGCGGAAACGTATTGAATTCAACATCAAAATACATTTTAATCTTACCGACAGTGAAATTGCTCCAATAACTTTTTTTCAAGAAAGATAATTGTGCTAAAGATAATGATGAAAAAACAACGAAAAACATTAAAAAAGTGCAGAAGTGAGGTTATTTTTCCATACTCTTTACACGAAAAGAAAAAGACAGAGACTAATGTTTCCGCATAACCGAGCCTTAAGGAATTAATACTTCCTGCTCACAAAGTTCATATTTTTTTGTTATAATTAAATGGAAACAACAGTCATATAATGTAAACAAATGTATGAATCAACATTTGTTTTCTCTTTATCGTTAAGTACTTTTATTTTATTTATACATGACCACACTAAGGAAAAACAATGTTACAATAGTTCAATGATCGATTAGTTTACATACAATAATTATATTGCCGATAAAAATATGACATAATATCTTGAGGTCAGCGACATCGCGCACTAGCGCCATCTAGTAATAAGAATTGCAACTAACAAATTTACAGCAAACGAAATTTACTGACATCGAGAGAAAGGACTTTTTAAATGTAGAAGGTTTCGATATGAAAAGCGCTTGTAGCAGACGAAATGTTTGAACCTTTCTCTTTGTACTTTAGTTCCGCTACCCAACGGTAGATGGCTGCACATGTCGTGTAGATGTAACTTTAGTGTAGAGCCGTTTTGCAAAATATGTGATAGGGAATGGTTGGAAAAAATCAAATTGGTTGAATCTTTTTTTATAGAGGAATAAGCTCCCGATTATAGAAAAAGGTTGAGAATTTTTGGTTGCGTGATAAATTGAAAAAAAAAGCACTTCGTCTTCGCAAATGTTCGGAAGTAACAGCAGAATGGGGAATATTCCCTAATCAGCATATTTAAAAAAAACCTGCCAAGTGCGAGTCGGACTCACGCACGAAGGGTCCCGTACCAAAAAACGGCAAAAAAATCACGTTTGTTGTATGGGAGCCCTCCTTAAATATTTATTTTACTCTGTTTTTAGTATTTGTTGTTATAGTGGCAACAAAAATGTATTTTTGTTGCCACAAACAGTTGAAATCTTCACAGATGATGTATCATCTGTGAAGATTTCAACTGTTTAGCTATCACGGTTCATGAGTTACGGAACCCTAAAAAATCAACTGACAAATGCTCTTTTTGACATTTCTGCATAGCCATTTTATGTCAAATCAACTTTTAGTGACATTCTTGTGGCATTAAACAAAAACAAAAGATATTATATTATTACCTATTAGGTAGCTTTATTAGATAAATAAATAAGTAATATTTTAGTTCGTAATCTACTGCAAAGCATACTTTCATGTTAAGGTGGTACCCTGAGCGAAAGTGGCGCCGCGGTGAATTTTATTTAATATTATAATTCTAATACACAATTTTAATAATGTTTATCGTGAAGATTTTAGGGCCTACAGTCTAGTATTTTTAGACGGTATCGTTACATTCCTTAGTAGTCACTGCTAGAAGTAGATAGAAAAACTGCTAACAGTGGCCGTTTTTGACACATTTGCTATCTACTTCTACGAATGACTACGAGGGCATGTAGTGATACCTTCTAAAAATACTAGACCACGGGCCCTAAAATCTCCACGATAAACATTATTAAAATCTTTATCTATTAATAACTTATTAAATAAAAACCACTGAGGGCGCCACTTTCGGTCACACAACTGCCTTAAACTTTAAGCTTCAACTGAGTAAACAAAACCTTTGATAAAAAAAAACTGCTGAATTCGAGAAATGCAATAAAATTTCAAATTCAAAAACGCCTTTATCGACCCTTTTCTCCCCCAAATCCGCGAATAAGAGAGCAATATCTAAAGGGGCTCACAAAGACTTAAGCCGAAGGCCGCCCCTTGAGACCAAGAGGGTCCATAAGGACCCACCATCTTAAGGACGCTCTCATTATACATAGAGACGCATTTTTATAAAAGGATCTTTATTCTATGCTGGATTAAACCATTACAAACTGAATTAAAAACTATAGTAGGTATCACACATTATTTTCCTTTAAATTAAAGCTATTCAAAAAATACTGTAGGCTTCAAGATTTTTAACCCACTGCCATAATTACTTATGGCAATAAAAAAAAAGTTACCAGGTTCCCTCGTCAAGATCTTAAGACGCGTTTTAGCGCTATTTTGTCGAGTTCGGTTCGGTGACTATTTTAATTATTTGCAAATTGATTGATAGTGGATTAAAATTGGTGCAGTTTTGTGGTACATAAGTGTCTACGCAACTGAACAATATGAAGGATAATTGAAATAGGCGCGATCTCGGTTGTGTGAAGCTGAGACTTTTATTGTAGTGGTGGCTACCTCGGCAGAACTTACCGAGTAAACTGTCTGGATACACTTGGTGCCAAATGCTCCAAGCAGCATTGGGATTCAATGCACCCGCATTCTAATGTAAACTGAAACAATACCTACCACCTGCCACTGAACTATTCAACACTTGACACTGTTAAAAATTACTTCCAAGAGGAAAGTAGATTGCTAAAACAAAAATAAGAAAAAAAAGATCTTAAGACAGTTTGTGTTCGAAATTTGAAAACTAAAAAGAAACAAAAACTATTTTGTCTTAATAATCAGCTTGAGATAAAAAAACTATTGAAAATAAATTAAAAAAGGAATTAGACAAATGAGATCGGCAATCGAATCGCGAAATTTGAACTCTGACCTCGACTGCCAAGGGCAAGAGATTAGGACTGTGGGTCACCTACATTTTGTCTGCGATCTTGCTTGGGGTCAATAACACGTAGAACGATGGCAACATAATTTGAAATTCGAAAATTCAAAATTAGAATGTAGAGATGGACCTCTTTGAAAATAAAAAAGTCACACTCACATTGTTATAATATCTTCTAATGGCTTATCATGCTATTTTAATATTTTTTATGCATTCGACTATCAAAATTAGAGTGGGCTTAAATTTTTTGATTACGTTATTTCAAAGAAAAATAATGAAATTAAAAGAGTCTACTGAAACAGTTATAGGTCTATAATGTGGCGTAGAGTTAGAACTTTATGAAAAAAAAAAGATTTTTTAATTGCAATCAATTCTTTCTTTTTCATTTTTTCATTAGAAAAATAACAATATTAATTGAGTATAGAGTAATCTCACTCTAAGTAGTAATACAGAAACATTGATATTATACATACTAAGTAAGTATAATAACGTCTGTAAAAAATAAAAAAATTCAACAAATTGTAATAACTTTTTTAAATTAACATAACTACATTTTAATAGAAAATATTTGCCTCATTTTGTAAAATACAATGTTATGTTTTTCTGTTATGTCACAAAACTAATTATTAGTTTTGAACGTGTAATTTTTTCAGCAAATAAATATCATAATAGTATTTTACTTGCGATTGATTACGACCTACGCTATTGGATACTTCGATCAAAAACATTCAGAAGTCCCGTGAGAGCATCAAAAACGGCACCTTGAAATAACGCCCCACTTACGAACTGGATTGTTATTTTTTATAAAGGTTTCTCTTCTTTTTTCATGCTATTTAAAGTTGAGTTTGGAAACAATAGTAATTTGTACTCAAATACTAATGTGAGGATTCGAATTTCAAAATTTCGAATTTGCTGTTTATTTTGTAACTCGGTGCCACTGACATTTACATGCTTTTTTAGTTCGTTAAGAGTTATTTAGGATATTTTTGTTTGAAGACATGTTTTTCTGTTCCACTTTTTTTTTTAATATTTTTATGTAGGTAACCTGCCTTTTTTATGTAACCTTCCATTTAAGAATTCTATTTACGTTTTTCAAACTTAAAATATGATTCCACAATTCTATTCATGGCATTCCCCTTTTAAATTCCGCCACTATGTGAAAATACTTGCTTTCATTCCACGTGGCTTATGAAAATGGGTCAGCCATTGTAGTTCGACAATCGTGTGCTATCTCTGTCGCACAATGGACTGTGCCGTATGTGTGAAAGAGACGGTTGTAATAGCCCCCTAGTTTAGATGTATGAATTTTCTAAATAGGTGTTTGTATTTTGTCAGATGTTTAGTTTCAGTGGTCAGTTGATTTATGATATGTTGGTTGTAAATGTGTTAATCGTCTTATATAGTTTTAAGTATAGTAACTTACTATTAAGTTGTTTTTTTGTAATTTTTGATAAATAATATAAGTATATCATATATAAGTTAAAATAGCTGAAGTCACGTTTCAAGCAAGATATAATCTAGCATACATAAAGTTTATGAATTTCAGAATTTTTAAGGCTTGCTTTGATTCTAAGGTAGAATCTTGACTCCAAATCCCAAACTTTGTACTATATTTTAAATGAAAAATCTTTACTTAATTTATAAAATTTATAAAGTTAAACAACTAAAATTCGTTGCAGTATACAAAAAAACAAATAGAGATGTGACATGAATTCACCGAAAAGATAAAGTTTGAAAAGCGAACGTTTTTGAAAAGGCTAATTAAATATTGACTTTTGATAACAGTAGATATGTACTAACAAAAATAAATTGTAAAGGTGTTTTTCAGTTACAATAGATAGCGGTTTCAGGAAAATCGTGGTATCTATGTTTTATCTTTACGAAATATGTTTGTGGTCATTGTGTAGTTAAAGTAAAAATGTGGTTTAAAAAATGACACTTGTCGTAGATATTATTCGGGAAGTAACTTGTTTTATATCAGCTTTTAGTGGAAAAATATGAAGACAAGAAAATTTACGAAAAAGTTCTATTTAATTCCATCGAAATAAGTCGATTAAAAAAGAGCTTAAAGTTGTTAAGTACTAACTCAATAATTAATACGAATAATTTGTTTTTATTTAATCAATTTGATCTGTAATAAAAACAATTATTTTCATTGGAAAATATTACTTCGTTAAGTAAAATTTTCCAAATAATGTAATTCATAATCTTAAATAGTGTTAAGTCCACTCACTGCTGTTTGCTGGACATATTTGTATAAAATTTGGCATACAGATGTATCCTGGATTTAAAAACAAGGAAGCAGATGTCACTGGTAAAAGCTAGTTAAAATATATTTATTTTAATACTTTAAATGTATCATTGTTCAGTTGATACTGTAAACAAAGTATTGATCGACGTATTAAGTTCTATTAATATTAAGTTTTTTAATGTATTCAATATACATAAGAGATACATGCTGAAGTATTTCTTGGAAAATTTAAAAGTATTATGATATACTATTATAAAGTTATGATAAGAAATGTTTCCTAAGGTTGAAACAAACTTTGAAAACATTATTTTTTTACTATTAAGGTTAAAACCGAAGTCTGAAGCTTAGAAAAACCAAGTTATTTTCTTGTTAATCAAGCAAACTGTAAATCCGAGTGGCAACCAGCTATAACTCGACAATCACCGCTACTTTTTAGTACGTAACTGTCCTACTACATAACAGTAACATTATCCGTTAAAAATGCAAATTAATGAAAGTTCACGCGCGAAAACAGCTTCACACCAACTAATTCAGTAATTAAAAACATCATATTATTATCTCAAATCGAAAGAAACTTTCGCACCGTTTTAACGTAACAGTTGTAACGTTACATCACGAAATACATAATCGTTATGCCGAGTTGTGCTACACCACTAGTACGAATTAAAAAAATATTTTCAATTAAAAACTATTTCAATAGTCAAACCTGGCATTCCAAATTAAAAATCCAAGTTTAAAAATAGAACGCACTGACACAAATTTTGTCACAAAATTCACTGCACTAAAACACATTTAAAAATATATTGTTCTAAATTCTAAATTTCGAAAACACGCGCCGAAAACGTAAGGACCCGCTCACACCGTGATGTTGCAAGCGGGCCATCAGGGGAACAACTAGGAAATGAATACGGGCTTCGGCACACTACAGCGGCGGGCACACACACGCCCCCTGCCTGTTCGTGCATGTATGTAAGCGTTGAGGTGCATTTTCTTTGACATGCAGTGTTTATTTATAGGCCTACTGGTTACATGACACGTGACTGTGTACGCCTTTTTTGTCACAAAATTTCCCATAAAAAGGTCCAATAGCATCGCAAACTTTTTGACAGTTCTAAGTTTTTTTTTATTTAACAGAATAACGACTAGTTTTGAACGCTAAATAGCAGTATAAATAAGGTAGCGGACCGATAGTAAAAAAAAAATAGGATTCAGTACAATCTAAATGGCAGATTAAAAATCTTCGCCTATACTAGAGGCTATGTAGCGGTCTAAGAGAAAAATGTTACGCGGCTAAATCACAACAACCGTTATTACATAACAGTCTGCGGGAAAGGGAGGGAGAGAGTATGTTGTGTGCGTTCGAAAGAGATGCAGCGACCGAGATTGTGTAACGCAACACAGAGAAAGCTCGTACTTTCTTTGTACATAACCACAGCCTTACCCGTATTTGATAGCGAAGTGTTCGTGTGTGCGCGTCTTTACATTTTTGAATTTCGAACGAAAGAGCATAAGTTTGAAAGGAGGATTTTCGAAAGGAGACTCTTTTGCTGAAACAGTCGAGTGGCAATTTGAACGTTAATGCAGTGGTTTAAAGGCTTTTTCGACGTGGAGCGGGCAGCGGGCTTGGCTGCTTTTTGACAAGGTTCAATGACACGTGTTTGGCGCGCTGATAGGCCTACACGATTTTTTTCCACCATATTGTGGGACACGCTGAAAACTGCTACAAAAGAAGCGATCTTTTCACAGAACTAAAACTAGGGCATGCGTAGTCCGCAGTTTTTTTAATCGATTTGAAACGGGAGGATAAAGTGTTATTTAACATTTTCTCGCACTGATTTTGTGTTTAGTGTCACATTCGTTATGAATGTGCGTCCGTCCCAAAATGAGGACAAACATGATAGGCAATAAATTTTCAATAGTATCGCTACTTGACAATAGATGGCGCTGTTTATAAAATTATTACAAATACACTATGTAGAACCATTTTTACTTTAAAAATAAAGCAAATAATACGAGTTGTTCCACTTAGTAAAATCATTAAATGGTATTGTTTTTAATTCAACCAATTCAACATTTTCATATAAGATTCTTATTGGATTTTTTATTATTTACCGCGTAAACACGCATATTTAGCAATATTTTGTTAATTACAACTAAAAATAAACTGTACCTTTGTCTGAAAATAGATACATCACTGTAAAACATTATTGCATCACAGCCGAAGGAAGTGAAATAAGAGTCATAATATTTATATAGCTATCTCTTTTAGCCGGTAGCGCGTCATCTTTGTCGCACTTACCGGGTTACCCGTTACGGTAGCGGAAGCGTGCGACTTATATCCGTCTCGTTCTGTCACCAGCTGTAAGTGGTATGTTTGTTTCGCTCGTGCAAGGTAACGGAGTGCAATGACCTGTCCTTGTTGCTTATGTGTGCAGCCTTGTTGTTGTACACGCAATTTGTATGTGTTTGTGCGTGCATCTTTAGGGGTGTTTCACACGGTTTATTATATTTTTTTATATCTTTTTCGTGAAAAAGATTTGGTTGAGTAATTTAGATGAAAAGATCAAAGAATATATTTTTTTCTTAATCAAATATAAAATGGATATCCACAACTTATTTATATAAAATAATTTTATCATACTTACTGATAGAATTTTTGGGCCATTAGTTTGATAAAACAAAAATATACTTTTTAATTTGCAGCAAATGTAAATGATCTGTTATCGCAATCAAAAAAAGATAGGTACTTACTTAATGGATTTTCAAAAGATCTAAAGATAAGAAAAAGAAACAAAAACGAATCTAACTTATTTGCATTCATGAGCAGAAGTTAATTAAAATGAATACAAAATGATAAACACAACAATTGCTTCAATGTCTTGCTTCTACACCAGAATAGTACTTCTCAAGTCTCTACTTAGGTCTAAGTTTACAGATTCTAATACTATTAAGTATTGTACGAAGGTCGACCATTAGCACTGCATAAAATGAATGAATCACAATTCAAATTTTCCTAGAAATACATTGGAATTGCAAACAATTTTTCCTTTTAAGTATTTACTGTGCGTTTTTATTGTCATCGCTACAAAAAAGTGCAATTAAACAGTATTATTTTATTATTATGCTGATTACAGCACGAATTCCTATAGTTTTCTTTAAAAAAAAGTTGCGTGTGTATTGTCTGTTTATCCTTACTTGTCTTATTTAGTAAACAGTTTTTGACAGTTGTCATTAAAAATATGTTGTCTTTCTTATTAAATAAAATTGTCACTAATAATAATTAGCAGTTTATTTCGTAATCTATGAGTGGAAAACTATTTGTTATATTTTATAATTGATTTTTTTCAATAAAGAGTTGGATGAAGATTGTTTACCAAATAAGACAAGTAAGTACTTAGTTTTCAATAATAATTTATGCCTTTTCAAAAACTTTATTGTGATTCAGTAATTAAAATCATCATCTTCAATGTTCAAATATGAGTAAATAAATATCACTTTAGTAAGCAGCCATTTTAAAATTAATAGGTTGGTACAAAAGGTAAATAAAAGTAAAAAACAAAATACTTGCATTTTAGTATGGGAAAGGAATTTTATACGAAATTGTTGATGATAAACCCAATTAAAACTAAAATAAAATTAGATAAACTTATGGCAAGTAAATCTTTCCATAACTCAATCCGTGGGGCTTTACTTGCGTTTGTTATTAATAATACTTGCCTAATGTTGAGACTGTTTAATTGTTACTGCCGATCCTTACCTGTAAAATAAAAAATAGTTATTAATTGAATATAATAATAATATATAATAATAATTGTCAGTGAAAATTAAGCTTTAAATGGCAAATTGTAGAGAAACAACAACTATTATGTTGCATTTTTTATTTCCATAAGTTTGCAAGTTTCAATATTATGTAACTTATATTTTTGTGAGCGCACTATTGATATAAGTTATAAATTTTCTGTTCCCAAATATCACTTTCTGGCGTTTAGACTCCATTTCTATAACAAAATTTTATTATTTCCGACAAACCAATTTAAATCAATAAAACTTTCTCGTGCAAAACATTCTTTATATGAAAAATAATGAACTGCACCTTACACCGCTGCGGGTATAAAAAAGTTGCGTCAGAGTACATAAAAAATGTCTGCGAGGCGTCAACGCGAACATTACATCACATCTTGCGAATGTGTGCGCTGACACACACATGCGCCACCACGTCACCACACACACACGCTCCACCACGTCACACAGCGACCGCGTCCACACACGGTTTATTCACGTGCCAACGCCGTGTGTGCACGGCCTAATCTTCTGTGGAATGTGTCCCCCTAATGAGTAGGTGCACCTAGTTTTTTAAAAGCAGGGAAACTCTTTCTCCGTGCTCGCTTTCAAGCTTTTCCATTGCGAATCTTTTTTCAACTTTTTTTTTATTTTTAAGGCTGTTTTGATAATTATTTTCGGCTTTGTTTGTTTTAATCAAAACTTTAACAACATTCTGGGGGCCTTCAAGTCGCGAGTGGAATACGTTACTTCTAGGCAAGCGCGTTTCAACGTAGGTCGCATCATCGCTTACAATCAGGCGAGATAGCGGGCAAGCGCTTGCCTATCTTAACATAAAAACCAGCCAAGTGCGAGACGGACTCGCGCACGAAGGGTTCCGTACAAAAAACGGCAAAAAAAACACGTTTGTTGTATGGGAGCCCCCCTTGAGTATTTATTTTATTCTGTTTTTAGTATTTGTTGTTATAGCGGCAACAGAAATACATCATCTGTGAAAATTTCAACTGTCTACCTGTTGTTGTTATTAATATCGAGCAAAAAACACCAAAAAAATCACTTTTGTTGTATGGGAGCCCCCCTTAAATATTAATTTTATTCTGTTTTTATTATTTGTTTTTATAGCGGCAACAGAAATACATCATTTATGAAAATTTCAACTTTCTAGCTATCACGGTTCATGAGATACAGCCTGGTAACAGAGAGACAGACAGACAGACGGACAGCGGAGTCTTAGTAATAGGGTCCCGTTTTTACCCTTTGGGTACGGAACCCTAAAAAGTGCCTATTAACTAATAAGGTAAGGTCCAAAATCTTATTATAAGTAATTAGTTATTTTTTGCATAACGGGATAGTACATGACCTTCACCTCACCTGATGTTAAGTGACGATAAGTCCGAAGGTGGAAGCGCACTACACCCGGAATCCTCACCACTGAGAAAGGCTATCTTACCTCTAACTGCTGAAACACAATATTTTTTTAATTGTTGTTATGTTGTCAGCCTTAAGTAAGATGGTGGTAGCTAGCCAGGCGGACTTGAAATAAGCCCTACCACCAACCAAATCGAGTACAAATGTACCGCCTCCTGGATTCAAACCCGGGACCCTTGCGTCTTACACGGGTGGGCAAACCACTAGACCATAGAGGCGGTATAAATAATTTCACCCATGAGACTTAAGTAGCCCACAGGTTTTTAAAACTTTTAATCATTCTTAGTTCAAACTCCTAAAAAAACTCATTAAGAAAAATAAGGTTTAATGTTTTAATACTTTTTTTTATTCTTCTGAGAAAAGATTTAACAGTACTAAATTTAGGTGATTCCTTTTTAAACTGCATACTTTTTTAAATTTACACTAACGGATGTGAGTCAGAAGCCATTGCCTCCATTTATTATTAAAGCGGCCATTTTGGACACATCACTGTTAATTGCTTATGTGTCAATCTACGTAGTTTATGGTAATACCTTAGAATATTAGCACATACGTTGGTTGTTGGACACCATCTTAACTAAGTCTGACGCTAAAACAACAATTTAAAAATTATTGTGTTCCGGAAGTTACAGGTAAGATAGCCAGTTCCTCAGTGATGAGGATTCCGGGAGTAGTGCGCTTCCACCTTCGGCCTTATCGTCACTTAACATCAGGTGAGGTTAAAGCCAAGCACTATACCCCATTGTGCATAAAAAATATAAAAAAAAAACCTAGAAGCCGCGTCCTTGTATGTAAAGTGAGGCAAAAAAAACATTTTCAGATTTATATCTATTATACATTACCTAATATCCAACTAAAATCCAATATAATAGTAACTTATCCCTTAAATTTAAGGAAATTGAAACTTTTTCGTTCTTACAGGTATGATTAGGCAACGTACGAGTATGAAGGATAAAACTCAGAAAACTGATCCATATTGGCTCAGTTTTATTTGTTTTACTTTTGAGAGTGCGCTTTGTAAAGAACTATTCGTTCTGAGTTGTTATTATTCTAAGGGTAAAACCAAGAAAAAAGTTGTAAAATTAGGTTTTCCCATGAAAATTAATCCAAACGACATGAATCTTATCGTAAGTAGCTAATCTTGTTTTTTACTAAAAAAATATTTATTTTAAGTGTTTTTATAAGTGTTTAAGTGCTTATTATTTAAACTACTTAAACACCCTTACTTAAAACATATGAAAAATTATGAAAATGAAAAATATATGAAAAAATCTGAAAGTTAAAATTTCGGATAACTTGTAGAACAAATGTTATTGTTTATGCTACTCCTGCGAGGTTATTGGTTTTTACAAATAACTCTGTACATCCTGCTCTTTTGCTGCAAGGCAGCATTATTTGCTAACATTCAATCTCTTGTTAACACGAATAGAGTAACTATAGTACACTCGCGAGCAAAAGTATGGAATCACAGGCCTATTTTAATACAAACGAGGTAACTTTGAAGCCTCGGTTCACCGCTAAGGATTGACCTAGCTGTGATCTGATGATGGCTATCCAGGGTGTCGCAATATCTAGCCTCCTTTGACTAGTGACTGACAGACACAGGGAGGGTGACAAGGGTGACGTATCGAACGGACGGACAGATGACGATCGACAAAAGACGCAACTGGTGCTGAACTGCAGAAAAGACGTGATCAAAACGATCAGGACCGACCCCTGACCCGCAGGCCGACAGCTTGCGACCAAATACAGGGAGTGAATGGAGGAGATTCAGATCCATATCCTAAAATCTCACAGAATGCTGATCAGATCAGTTGGGTGTGTATAGTGATCTGAATCTCCTCCATTTACTCCCTGGATGGCCATCATCAGATTACAGCTAGGTCAATCCTTAGTGGAGAACCAAGGCTTCAAAGTTACCTCGTTTGTATGAAAATAGGCCTGTGATTCCATACTTTTGCTCGCGAGTGTAGTATAATATAGAAAATTCGATTAGATTAACAGTTACAAACAAACATTATCTTTAGAAAGCCCTTTAACAGTGATTAAGGAAATAGCACAATTCACTGTACTTTCAGGGAAGTGATAATATCGATTAATTTACATCGATTTCTCGATATTGCAATAGTGAAGGGAAAGTGTTAACTTTTGCGTAGGTAATGAGGTATTTTCTGACAGCTGAAATAAAAGGACAAAAATTAGTCAAAAAGAATTTATAGATGGCGTAAAAATGGGTCTAACATCTATCGAAAAAAATAACGCACGTAAAAGTATGGGAAATTATACTATTACGTATTCTCTATGGGGAATTTCATTTCCCTATTTTTAGGGTTCCGTACCCAAAGGGTAAAAACGGGACCCTATTACTAAGACTCCGATGTCTGTCTGTCTGTCTTTCATCAGGCTGTATCTCATGAACCGTGAAAGCTAGACAGTTTAAATTTTCACAGATGATGTATTTCTGTTGCCGCTATAACAACAAATACTAAAAACAGAATAAAATAAATATTTAAGGGGGCTCCCATACAATAAACGTGATTTTTTTTGCCGTTTTTTGCTCTATATTAATAAAAACAACAGGTAGACTGTTGAAATTTTCACAGATGATGTATGTCTGTTGCCACTATAACAACAAACACTAAAAACAGAATAAAAAAAATATTTAAGGGGTCTCCCATACAAAAAACGTTGTTTTTTTGCCGTTTTTTGGTACGGAACCCTTCATGTGCGAGTCCTACTCGCACTTGGCCGATTTTTTTCTTATGAGCAGTATGGAATAGGGTATTGTTACACTATGCTTATTTTATAAAGAGGTGAAGTTTTTACACGACTGCCAAAAAGGAGGGTTTATGTGTTCAGGGTTTATGTATTTTTGTGGGTAAGTATGTGAGTTTCTTTATTCCACTATAACTTCTAAATGGCTTAACAGATTTGGATGTATGGGGTATCGTTAGAATCCTTACATTATTTCGAGTGATACAGGCTATATTTATTTTGAAAAAAAAGGCAATATGGCGACTGTACGACGCCACTTTCAAATGTGTTTTTTTAATTGATTATTACAATATGGGCATTAAATGAAAGGCCTGAATGAGCACATTCCAAAACTATACAATTTGTCACTAAAATGTGTGAAATAAAAATAAATAAATTTAAAAATATTAAAAACATGACTGCCCTGCCAAAACGAAGTAAAAAGTGTTAAATAACAAGTGTCATTGCAATCGGGGGACCTCTTTGATTAAAAATTGATCCACAAAACTGTCCCCCGACTGCAATGACACTTATTATTTAACAATTTTTTAGTTCGTTTTTGGCAGGGCAATCGTGTTTTGAATATTTTTTTAATTCATTTACTTTTAACAATGCATACTAATATTGTTATATCAAAAACTACTCAAAAATTTAAAAAATATACCGATAGAAAGCTAAACTAATCCTTCTTAAGATATTTTTTTTTCACTGAATTTGTCGCGGATGAAGTCGCAGGCAAAAGCTAGTAATCCTAAGTAAATTCACATCAGCTATTAATCATGTTTAAGTGTAAAAGTTTTTTTACGACTTGTTTACAAATTAGTCACATTTGAATAAGAAATGCAAAAATTTCGTAATGCAATTTAACTTGTCTGCATTTCGCGAAAGGAAACGAATATTTCAACTTTCTATCAAATCCATGACATGATGCAATTAATTACAATATATATTTTGATTTCTTGGATTTGGTTAGTTTTTGTTGGTTGTTCCTTTTTAGGGTTCCGTAGCCTAAATGGCACAAAACGGAACCCTTATAGATTCGTCATGTCTGTCTGTCTGTCTGTCCGTATGTCACAGCAGCCACTTTATTCCGAAAGTATTAAGACTACACAGTTGAAACTTGGTAGGTAGATGTATTCTGTTAACCGCTTAACGAATTTAATACAAAAATAAGAAAAATAAAAGATTAAGGGGGGGCTCTCCATACATGGAACTGAAACTGAAAAAAAATCGTTTTCCTCGGAAAATCCTGAAATCTCTACATTTAACACTAACATAGATAAAATCTTATTTAAACTTTCGTTACATAAAAAAATGTTACCTTTAATTATTTATTGATTTTTATATGGAAATTTGAATGATCGGTTTTCAAAATTACGTTCAGCCCGTCACTATTCAAACGGGCAAAAGTTAAATAAAATCCTTGTTTACATATCCTAGATATATCTAATGACAATTTGAAGATATCTGTACATCGCTTATACGGCATTTTATGACATGTGCGACCATGTTTAATAGTTGTTTATAATGTTAATGATACGATGGTAGTTCGCCTTGATGGTCGCTGCGTCTTTTTCGTTTTGATTTAAGGGGCGGTAATAGGAAAACATGGTTTGCGCGGGCCATATCTTTATATAGAAAACGTAAACTTGTAGCCACCAAAAAAATCATACGACAAGCTAAAGAGTTTATCTAGTTGCTACAAACATTAAATTGCGTATAAACCTCACAGATGATTGTAAAAAAAATCTGAATATCGTCAAAAGCGCTTGTCGCGGGCCATATTTTTGGCGTAAATATTAGCGTAAAAGTATTGAATTCTACATCAAAATACACTTTAACTTACTGTGCAGTCGCTCCAATAACTTTTTTTCAAGAAAGATAATTGTGCTAAAGATAATGATGAAAAAACAACGAAAAACATCGAAAAAGTGCAAAAGTGGGGTTATTTTCCATACTTTTTACACTTAAAGAAAAAGACAGAGACAAATGATTTCGCATAACGGAGCCTTATAACAAACATTTTTTTTTAATATTCCTTTTTAGTCCGTGATTAAATAAAAATATTACCTTTCTAAAAAGTGCCGTGCAGTAACCACCTCTGAGATCTAGTAGTTTGCCCACCCGTGTAAGACGCAGGGGTCCCGGGTTCGGGTACAATTTGTACCCGGTTTATTGGTGGTAGGGCTTATTTCAAGTCTGCCTGGCGAACTACCAATATCTAAGTCTGACGCCATAACAACAATTTAAAAATTGTTGTGTTCCGCCAGTTAGAAGTAAGATAGCCAGTTCCTCAGTGATGAGGATTCCGGGTTGACAGGGTTTGGAAGTTGATCAGTTTGATAGTTTTTATCTACCATATTCGGCATTAGGGGTATTTTTAACCGACTTCAAAAAACAAAAAAGGAGGTTCTCGGTTTGACCTGTATGTATGTATGTATGTATATGTGTATGTATGTATGTTTGTCCGCGATTATCTCGCGTTTGGCTGAACCGATTTTGATTCGGTTTTCAGAAAACTATTTGTTACACTTAGGTGAAGGTTTTAGTATTTTAACCGACTTAAAAAAAAAAGGTTCTGAGTTTGTCTCGTATATATGTATGTATGTTTGTCCGCGATTATCTCGCGTTTGGGTGAACCAATTTTGATGCAGTTTTCAGAAAAGTATTTGTTACACTTAGGACAAGGTTTTGGTATTTTATCCGACTTTTAAAAAGGACGTTCTCTTCTCAGTTTGACCCGCATGCATGTTTGTCCGCGATTATCTCACTCACGTTTGGCCAAATTGATTTTACTACCTAGATAATACAATATTTAATACAGAAGGTACTTACACTAAAAAGAAAAAAAGAAAAAATTGATTTAAAAAACAAAAAACCGACTTCAAAACCCCACTCTACCTCTAAAAAGCAAGAAATAATATTCAAATCACTAGATACGCATTATCATTTTAATAAAACACGTCTATCGAAGTCGGGTGGAACTGTTAGAATAAAAAAAAGTTGTCCTCCAGCCCCACCCGACTTCAATAGACGTATTTTATATTACAATGATAATGCGTATCTAGTGATTTGAATATTATTCTTTGCTTTTTAGAGGTAGAGTGGGGTTTTGAAGTCGGTTTTTTGTTTTTTATTCTGAAACTGCGCATGATATCCCGCTAAAAAGTTTGACGTTTTCTTTTGACGCCAAATGTCATACAAGTTTCTTGTCTATGCTTTCGGACGTACCAACATACAAAGCTAATTGTAAAGCAATAACACTCGGCCTACATACGTTATTGTTGCTTGAATGTTAATAGTAGACACGTTTCTATGCAGGCAGCAGAGACCAGACCCTTTGCGATATGGAAAAATAATTAAATTGGATATATTTCACAGCCCGTTATGAAATATTCATAGCTGTTTAATCACTACATATTATAAAACAAAGTCCCTTGCTGCGTCTGTCTGTCTGTTCGCGATAAACTCAAAAACGACTGAACAGATTTTCATGCGGTTTTCACTAAATGATAGAATGTTTCCTCAGTTTAAGTGTATAATAAATTGAGGTTTTATGTAAATTTACAGAAATATAACGATAATTGTGGAAGATGTCGGCAAAAATTAAACCGACTGGAAGTTTGCATCGAAAACGCTGTATAAACCTTTTGAGTTATAACAAAATTATATATAAAATTATATATTAGTTATATTTTATATTTATACTAGCTTCCGCCCGCGATTTCATCCGTGTGGATACTCGTACAAACCCAAGGGAACCTTTGACCGGGATAAGAAGTATTTTATGTTTTAATTCAAGTTATAAACTATCTGTATGCCAAATTTCATCCATATCAGTTCAGCCGTTTTTGCGTGATTGAGTAACAAACATCCCAACGTCTTAACATCCAAACTTTTACATTTATAATTACGTATTCTACTAATGTAGAATACGTAATAATTTATTAATTTAAATATAATTTAGCATACCAAGCCCACAGAGGAAATAATCACTACGTTTTAACCAACACCGTTTAATTAAAAAAATTTGAAACAATAAAATAAATTTTGAGTAGCAAATTTAAAACCCCCAAAAATAACGTTGATTGCATTTTAGCTATAGGCTTATAGTTAGATTAGTTCAGGTTAGTTCCTATTAAGTACAACTTATAAGTTAGCTTTTTTGTGTTAATAAGTTGTTTAATAGTCCAGCCAACTTACGGAAAGAATGTTTACAAACAAAACCGCCCATACTTAATTTCAGAAGTACTTTTTATTGCACGTTTTATAAATATTATTAAATAGGGTCATTTTGTATTCACCATCCAAATTTTCATGAAACTGAACAACTTTCTTTAAGGCATACATGGCCAAATATGCAAAAATAAAATACTGTCCATACAAATCAAAGAGACCACGTGATCTATTAGTATGGGATGGGATGACCAAAATTTTGTGGCGAAATTCGACACTGTTTCTTAGAGAAAGTTGTTTAGTTTCATGGACTGGACACATCCTTGAAATTTGGATGGTAAGTTCAAAATGACCCGATATAAATATCATTGATAGAGCTTACCTACATATGTTGTCTAACTTGTATTTATGTTAATTTACTATAACTTAAAGTATTTATGGAATAATTTGGAAAAATGCGCAAAGTTTTTATCCGACTTCAAAAAACAAAAAAAGGAGGTTCTCAGTTTGACCTGTATGTATGTATGTATGTTTGTCCGCGATTATCTCGCGTTTGGCTGAACCGATTTTGATGCGGTTTTCAGAAAAGTATTTGTTACACTTAGGAGAAGGTTTTAATATTTTAACCGACTTAAAAAAAAGAAGGTTCTGAGTTTGACTCGTATTATGTAGGTATGTTTGTCTGCAATTATCTCGCGTTTGGCTGAACCGATTTTGATACGGTTTTCAGAAAAGTATTTGTTATACTTAGGAGAAAGTTTTAGTGTTTTAACCGACTTCAAAAAAAACTCGAAGTTTGACTCGTATGTATGTATGCTTGTCCGCGATTATTTCGCGTTTAGCTGAACCAATTTTGATGCGGTTTTCAGTAAAGTATTTGTTACACTTAGGAAAGGGTTTTGATATTTTAACCGACTTCAAAAACGAAGGTTCTCTTCTCAGTTTGATCGTAAGCATGGTTGTCCGCGATTATCTCACGTTTGGCCAAACCGATTTTTCTATCTACCTAGATAATAATAATATATCTAATACAGAAGGTACTTACACTAAAAAGAAAAAAAGAAAAATATTGTTTTTAAAAACAAAAAACCGACTTCAAAATCCCACTACCTCTAAAAAGCAAAAAATAATATTCAAATCACTAGATACGCATTATCATTGTAATAAAACACGTCTATTGAAGTCGGGTGGGGCTGTTAGAATAAAAAAAAGTTGTCCTCCAGCCCCACCCGACTTCAATAGACGTGTTTTATTACAATGATAATGCGTATCTAGTGATTTCAATATTATTTATTGCTTTTTAGAGGTAGAGTGGGGTTTTGAAGTCGGTTTTTTGTTTTTAAAAACAATATTTTGATGTTTACAAACATTCTTTCAGGAACATGGTTGGATTACTTATACATATTTTTTATGTTTTTTTATAGATAATTAAATGAAATCTCAGTGACTATAATTTGTTTTACCTTAAGTAGGACCTATAAGTTGCAAATTTTCGTAGAAGTACAACAGCGAAACCGGTATGGAATCTCAATGCTTCTTACTTAAGTACGTAAGTACTTGTCAAGTTGTACTTAACTGCGACAAGGCCCGGTAATTCACTGTTACTAAGTTACAAAGTTATTCTTAGCTTAGGTACTGTGTTCACTTAGCTTTGTCTTGTTTTCTATAAGTATTCAAATGTGACAGTAACAGTAAAATTAGCGCTAAGTATTTCCTTGGATTATTGTTGTTTTATTTTTGTAAATAAGCGAAAAAGACGAGTAAAAAATATAAATGAGAAAAAAACATAGGTAACTTGAAGAGTTTTCATAAGTACTTAGTTTCACACTTTGAATGGGCCCTAACTTTTAAACTCTGGAACTCCATACTATAAAATTAAAATATACTCTTTCGTAAGTTTTTTCCGGGCTTTTCCGGCTGAAAATCCGTGAAGCCCTTAAAACATGCAAATAGCCCTTAAGCTTCGAACCGAAACGTTTTAAACTACTGAAGTACTTAACTTTACGTGCAATGAAACTCCAATACTTTAAACCGGAAACAATACTCCTATATCCGTTTGAAGGAAATAGTGTGCAGCCAGCTTTTATGGCGAAAAAATCAACAAAAGTTTTAACGCATTAAAAAAGAAGTATGTATGCAAACTTTTTACGACGAAAATGCGTAGAGTTTTTGCTCTGGCAGCATCACGCGACGCAATGTGTACAAGACCAAGTCTCGTGTGCGACAAGCGTGTGTGCGTGCATCCGTGTGACCTACTTACGAGCGAGCTCGGCAAAGCTCGGCAGCGTTCGGCACCGTTAACATATGTCTAGCGTAGGGTTGAACGTAATTTGTACAGATTATTTAAGATTGATTGTCTTTCAATTTTTTTGTTATGGTTCAAGTTTAATGTTGAGTGAAAAGTTTTTAAGACAATACAGTTTTTCGTTTCAATTAAGGTAGTGTAAAAACCGTTGCTTACAATGATTGAACTATTCCAAAGTAGACTTAACAAGTAATCAAATAATAAAAATATATTAAAAACACGACTGCCCTGCCAAAAACCAACTAAAAAGTTAAATAAATGACAACTGTTGTCATTGTGTTGTTAAGTGTTTTTAATATTTTTTAATTTATTCATTTTTATTTTACACATTTTAGTGACAAATTATATAGTTTTGAAATGTGCTCATTAAGGCCTTTCATTTGATGCCCATATTGTAATAATTGAAGAAAAAAAAATTTTTTTCACATTTGAAAATGGCGTCGTGCCGTCGCCATATTGACTTTTTTCAAAAAAATTAAACCTGTGCCACTCGGAACAATGTAAGTATTCTAACGATACCCCATGTATCCAAATCTGTTGAGCCAATTAGAAGTTATGGTGGAATAAAGAAACTCACATACCCACAAACATACATGAACCCTGAACACATATACACTCCTTTTTTGGGCAGTCGTGTAAAAAAAAATAAGTATCATAATCCTAATCCTTAGTAATATTATAAATGCGAAAGTCCGTTTGTTTGTTTGTTTGTTACGCCTTCATGTCTTAACTACTGAACCGATCATCGTGAAATTTTGCATACACGTTGTCAGGGGTACAGAGAAAGACATAGGTTACCTTTCATCCCAAAAAAGTCTTGTTCGCGAGGAAAAGCAAAAAAACCTGTGCAAAAAACCTTTCCACGCAGACGAAGTCGCGGGCGGTCGCGAGTAGTGTATAAATAGCTTATCTTTATTGAGAAAACTAACACAAACAATACAATATTGCTTTCACACATAATCTACAAACCAGTTATAATCAGCGGTTATAAATACGAGAGATTCGACAAAACAAACTCACGCAATTATTTAACACCCAAATGCTAATTCGAGCGGAAAAGTATAAATAAATAGGTAATCAATCATCTATCAACTTCTTGTATAATTTTGTATCTGATTAAAATATAGCATCAGGCTGTTAATTGATTTGTATGATTGAATACGAATCGCCTTTTACACTTATTAATCTCATTTATTCCCCAAGTTTAAAATTATTTATCTTTCCGGACACCAATAATTTAAGTCCCAAACTAAGCTGATCTAGTACTATGACGAATTTTACTTCTACGTTCACCATACATATAAGCATGCGACCCTGAAAGGATTCGAATCCGGAACTATTGGCGTAGTAAAGAGGATCTTTGCCAATGCAATGCACCAAGCGGTCATTCGGGTTTTCCAAGTCGTTAGTGCCAAAAAAAAGTCTGTATGTCTACACTTTTGTCAATTTTGTTTTCTGCTAGAAGCCATTGTGACAGCACTAATTTAAATTTATTTTCTGCTAGAAGCTGTTGTGACAGCACAGTAGTACTGACCAGTACTGCCCAGTTTGACCCAAGATTGACTGTACGTATGCACGTGTGCATGCTTGGGCCTGAGGGCCTTTCAAAGTGATATTTCAAAAAATATTGAGTAACCATTTCCCTCACTAGATGGTGTTGATGGAAGTGATGTGTCAAAATAAGCTTTAAAAAATGCGCAGCCTGTGCTTAAAAAATAGTCATTTTTATTACTTGGCGTTCGTAGTGGTGCGTGTTGACACTTGTCTGTTTATCAACGCCATCTATCGAGCCTACAGTTTTTTGCCATTTTTAAAAGCTGTCATTTTATTAAAAATTTAAATAAAGTACCCTAAAGGCTTCATTAACCTTAGAGGAGAGATTTACCCAATGTGGATAAAAGTTAACATTATTCCAAACAGGTTTGTAGGTTGTCAATAAGGATATTTTTAATTCCAAAAAGGTCGCAACCCTACGTGGCCGCCATCTTTCCTTATTGACTGCATGCGGCCATTCCGTCCTGACCCGTCTCAATGTTCCCGCCTTCCCAGATTAGAGCGCGAAGAAAGGCGCCAAGTGTCAGTGTAAAATGGACGTTTCGTGTTACGTAAACTGTTTGCAGTGTTTCCATGTTATCAATGTTGTTGATATAGATAACAGAACGTCACTTCCGAAAGTATACCGTGTCGCAATTAGGAAAGCCTTTGTAGAAAATAAACATGTTAAAAGCTTTTTTTACGATCGCCTCGAAGTCTGTAATATACTTCATAACAAAATCTTTCCTTTTTTATTTTAAGTTTTTGCTGAGTAATTAATTTATTAAATACCTAAATATTTCTACTTTTAATTAGTGCCGAGTTTAAAATTTTATATTTCCTCCAAAAGATGCAAAAATATTCAAAGATTGCCTTGATTTTCGAGGATTTACTTTTAAAATTTATTTTGAGCATACACGTCATCGTTGCGTATAATATTGCACAGACTGCATTGCATCGTTGCCAGCGATGAATCATTTAGTAAGGAGTTAATTATTCAAAGGCGTTTTATCGTTAACTTTACATTTGTACAATTTCCAAGAAAAAGTCAGAAGATCAGAGCTTCAACAAGTACTAATGACTTTTGTTGAGTGACCTAAATCACCAATTGCTTTTGGAGTAGTAGTGACATGATTTTAAATCTTTACTACTAACACAATACAAAATTACCAATATCAATAATAACGATACTTAAAAACAAACAAATGAAAAACTCTATCTATTGAAAAAGTTTTGTTACTAACCATAGACAATTAAATAACACCTATTAAAAAGTTATCAATACTCGATTTCATAATACCACGGCAACTATTATAAAATTTGAATTTAGAATCGAACATATATCTAACATAACTTCCGCGTTCGAAATCTTTTTGAACGCCGCTCACATGCAAACAACAAAACGCTATCGAAAACTTTCACTCAGCCAAAAATATGAAAGTCGCCATCTTTATGTTTTGAACGGTTCCCATAAGTTTTATATGGTTAGGAAAATAAAGTCAGTAAGTTTTGTAACTGCTTTCGTAACTATTTTCAGATGCAATCGCTGCACGTTGCAGTTACTTAAATGACCTTTAAAAACAATTGTTCCGTTCAAGTAACAAGAATTTAAGTTAGTTTGAGCTTTGGTTTCCCCCACTTGTAAGAAAATTAAGTGTAATGTTATAATTACTCTGATTAAGTACAAATAAACTTTTAAGACTTCAAAATTAGAAATATGTATTTAAATAAGTATTCAGGGTGTCCGAAAACTTTGCCACACGAAGGAAAAATACCTTGTATATTGAAGGAAGAAAATGTTGACTTCATTTTGATTTTAAAAATAATTGAAACGGCATTCAAAGAATTTTGAAAAATCAGCTGCCATAATCAGGAATCAAACCCACCAAATATGGAAAAAAATGTTTTTTCGATACCGATCTAAAGGGTTACTCATTAGGATTATTTTTTCTTGAACAACAATCTTAAATAAAGAGAAGACCAAGAAAATTAACATTTATATTTACGTATTGTGTTGTATTGTATGCGATTTTTGCAAACATTTTTTAATGCAGTTCCTATTATTTTAAAAACAAAATGAAGTCTTCTTTCAGTAAAATTTCCTATCTTTAATATTTAAGGTTCCTACTGTGCCTCCATGTGGCAAAGTATTGGGACACCCTGTATATTGAATTTGTAACATAGTAATTAAATTAGCGTATGTAGGCTCTATGACTGCTTTTTCAAGTCTATTTTTACAAAAAATAAAAGTTCGCGCCTTTTTTGTTTTTAAATTCCATCCATGTTTTTTAATTGCAATACATTTATTGATTAAGTGCTTTGATCTTATCCAATTAATGTATTTAATTGAGTAATTACTTATTTAACTTAAATTACGTCAAAGTAAAATCAAGTTATATGTAAGTAATATAAGTCAGTGATGCAATGTTATTATGTGGCGAGAATATATTAAGTGGCATAATGAGTTAAATTATATCGTTACAGACGGCTTTTCTAAGAGAGTGTTTTAAATTTACATTTTATGTAATCTAAATATGGAATGCTATTCGTTTGAACGCTACGCTTACTTTTAAAGCTTAATATGAGCAATAGATGAGATGAAATTATAAGTCACATGTCGCAAACTTATGTAAATTACAGACTTCCATGTATTGTATGGAATTGACAATCTTACGGCACTTAATTTTATAGTTTACTGCTTATTTTAAAGTTTTAATAGTAAGCGTAGCGTTCAAACGAATAGAATGTTGGCCATTTGAGTAGGGGGGCTGTTTGCCACCGAATTTAACAAAAGAAGAACAAATCAGTCAGAATAAAACCTCCATGCACCCCTTAAAAAAACACAAAAGGCAGACACATATCAAACCTCCTTGCATCCAAAACAGAAAAAAAAAGACATGTGTCAAACCTCCTCACATCTAAAGATAACTTTTTAAATCTACGGCAGTGGAATTCGAGAGTGGCCAAAAAGCACTTTCACTGTTAGATAATATACCGGGTGTACATATTACACAGCTTGTCTGAGGCGTGCGTCTCATTGGGTTATGTAAATATTTTGCTTGTCTTTATGTGTAAAACCTTATTCATAATACTTAAATGTATACGATACAGTAGTAGTAAGGAAAATTATTAAACATGTGAACGCAAACAAATTTTACAAATATACTATAGTATACAAGGTTATTTGTAAAACACTAAGAACCTCGCAGGAGTAGATTACTATCATCATAAACAACAACATTTGTTCTATGACTTTTTCGAAAACATTAAAAAAAATATTTTAATAGTAAGAATACTAGCAAAAATTAACTCACCCAAAGCAGCTCAGACGGGACTTGAACCCGCACCCTTGAGATTCCAGCCCAATGCACTGACCAATTATTCGGGTTCAAGTCCCGTTTGAGCTGCTTCGGGTGAGTAAAGTTTTTCTAGTATTTTTTCTATTAAAATAATTATTTTAATATAAAAATAGCATTGTGAATGACTAAAATCTAAAAATTAAAAAAAGATAAAAAAAATTGACTGTCCATCATACAAATGTCCGAATAGCTGATCGAGTTTAGTATGAAAAGTCGAATTTTTTTTGCTGTTTTTGAAAAGTCGTTGAACATAATATGATGTTAGTAATTTACTCCTGCGAGGTTGTTGGTGTTTTACAAATAACCCTGTATATAGTATAGTAATGTTTTAGGAACAATTACATCTTACTCATTTACATATACGATAGAACAGTGTTTTACAATCATTTTTATGGTGCGGCCTCCATAGTATGTAAAATTATTTTGCAACCCCCTACCCTAAGCTATTCCTAACCTGGATTATTTTATTTTTCTTATACCTATCACAAATATTGCATCAGTACAAAGACACTTCGCGACCCTCCGCGACCCCCTGTGGAGGCTTCGCGACCCCCTAGGGGGTCTTTTATGAAAACATCAAACCTAATCTTAAATACTATGTATATTAATCATATTTTACTCACCTGATTGACTTCTAAAAGGTGTAGTTAAAGCCATAATTATTTCATTAACAACTCTTTTTTCTTACCTGTAACAAATTAAAACAGTCACATTAGTAAAATTAGAATAGAAACCAAAATCTACTTAAATTCAAGGTCAAAAATAAAATAACACTCGTTTTACGTCACAAATAGTGATATTAAAAGACTTCGGTACCCCTAGCACGAACGTCTATCGAAAAAAAACACGCTTAAAAGTACTCGATAGAGAATATCTATGGAAAATTTCATTTCGCTTTTCGGCGGTAGATGTCGCTGTACAAATTTCTCATACAAAATTACTTTATCGAATGTTTTACGCGCGTTATTTTTCTCGGTAGCTGTTTGTGCTACGAGTAGACTACGAACTTTTAGTTTATTCCACCCCTCACTAGATGGCGTTACGCGAGTTTCGTAGCAGCCGTCTACGACTGTGGAAAACCGTAGCTCTTTATTGGAACAGGAAGTATATCGACTCAAACCATATACTACGCTGGAAGCAATTATTTTCATAGTAAAAATCATGTAAAAATTATCGAAATCATTGTGAATTTTATCGTTTTTAATTAATAACTACTAGACTATTTCTTATTTTGGAAAATTGTCAATTACAAAACTAGAGTGCTAGTTAAGGCTCGCATCACGTTCTATTTTTAAATTTTAAATACAAATGATCAAAACAACTCTGCGCGAGCCGTAATGAGGGCGAACTTTGAAAATTCCTATTAAATTATTAAATAGATATAAGTATATATGTCGTGGGCCAATCGTTGAATTAGGCCGATCGAGATCTGCCTGGGCAGATCACGATACGCCGGCATTTCTTGATTTGCCTTTTCAAAACCCGCCATATCGTTCAAAGTATAACGTTTGACGATTTGCCCGGCCATGCTTGGGCGAATCGATTCTGTGAAGTGGGCAAAGTACAAGCAAATAAAATGAAGTTTAGAAAATAATTATTTTACTAGATAATAAAGATAAAACCAGTCATGCTGGGATAAATAGTCTGTAGAGTGACCAAAGTATTAGTAAAATTAAAAGAATGTAGGTACATTTTTTTTTTTTTAATTTTGTTAATTATAAATCATCATTCTCATCATAACATTCTCATTATTATCATCTTAACACGTGGTTCGTTATATAAATGTCGCTTAAAAGCGTATTGTTTTTATTATCACAATTTTCGATTTCTTGTGATGCCGCCATCATGCTCGCACGTAAACACACAGCTGACAGAGCGCAAACAGCGTTACAGCGCTACAAGCGTCGCGAAACGGAAGTATATTACGATGCGCCCAGCCATATCTCGATGTGGCTAAGTACTAGTAGGGCAAATCGACGAATAGGTTGCTTTTATCGAGAGCTTTTATCGAGACAGATGTCTAATTTTTGATTGGGCACATCATGAAATTATTGGCCAGATCATGAAATGCCGGCACATCGTGATGTGGCCAGGCAGATCTAGATCGGCCCAGTTCAACGATTAGCCCACGACATATACAAAACACGCAATACATTAGACAAATACCTCATTATTCCTAAGAAAAATTAAAAATTACTTTAGATTCTGTAAATACCAGTATAAAAACATGTCAAAGTGTACCAATTTGAGCATTTTTTAATATTTTATTTCTCTGTGATTAAAAGCATTTTTTAAATTTTCTCTCTATAGGGAACTCCTTGACAATACAAACAATAAGTGAAAAAATAAATATGAGTCGTATTCTTATTTGTTACAGCTGAAACTTTTTTGAAAAATACCTCTGACAAGCAAATTTGAAATTCCACTTGAACAGATTGTCTTCGTTTTAAAATACCTGACAATTTATTATGTTTTTCTCTTTATACGGCCTAATTTAAGAATTTTTCTTCCTAAAACTAAAGTTTACATCAATAATAATGCTTTCATTCTTTAGATAACTTCATTGGAAAAAACTAATTTCGTTGAAATGCAAATATACATCCTTAAGGTATATTTTTATTATATGTAGTTTCAAAATTATAGATTTATTATTGGTTGGCACATCAGTGAAAAACTACAAAATCAGAGATCACTTTGATCATCGAGAAAAGATTTTTGTCAATCACAAAACTGAGTACTATAATCTACTTTCTTCATTATTTTTGGGACCTATAAATCAAGTGATACTGTGTAAAATATTTGCTCAAAAATGCATATTTGGCGTTGTTCGGCCTCTTCATCACATATATTGCCTATTATTGCACACGCATGCAAATTAGGCACCAAGTTTTACCCGCCAAAAATTTTTGGCGCCAAAGCCATTATTGACTATGATTTTTGACTTATTTGACACCAAAATTCCGCCAAAAACTTTGAAATTTTCTTTTGGCGCCAAGCGTTAATCACCTAGTCTATGGTACTTTTCACTTCAGGACGTGCAAAGCTAATTGTAAAGCAATAGCACACGGCCTACATACATTATTGTTGGTGAATATTATTGTAGACACGTTTCTCCGCACGCAGTTCTGGCCAGACCCTTTGCAATATGGAAGGTAAATAAATAAAACATTACATATGAATATAAATAATGTTGACATAGATTTTCCTCTGCGTAATGAAAACCCTTGAAATTAATACAGAACAATTTTTTAGCAGAGCAGAAAATAACCTATGCATAAGACTCAAATATTTTAAATCTCGCTTTTCTTATAATCATAGAGAATATCCACAGATTTTATAACACAACCAAGTTAGAAATATAGAATTTTAGTATCGTTACATTTCCTCGTAGTTACTGCTAGAAGTAGATAGCAAAACTGCTAAAAGTGCCCGTTTTTGGCACATTTGCTATCTACTTCTACGAATGACTACGAGGGCATGTAGTGATACCTTCCAAAAATACTAGACCATGGGCCCTAAAAACTCCACGTAAAACATTATCGAAATCTAATTCTATTAATAACTTATTAAATAAAAACATCTAAGGACGCCTATTTCGGTCATACAACCGCCTTAATGTACCTTAATGGAACAGAATACACTTCTCAAAAAATATAGACGAGACCACACAAAAATAGCATAATGTTATACGCATCCAATAAAAAATATATAATTTCCGCTACATTGTAATGGTAAAATTAGAAAGTTTATCAAGCTCGTGATCGTCTGTCGTTTGTTTAATACAAACAAGCGATTCACATCACGATGACGCTTCATCGTTACGATTGCTGTTATTTTGACAGATGACAAATGTCAAATTTTGGTTTAAGCATTAACGTAGACATATTTTATCTTTTTTATGGCTTTATGACCGCGACAGTGTTTTTTTTCCTTTAAATTCAAGATTACATAAAAAGGTTGCTGAGTTTTTAGCGCCATTTTGTCGAGATCGGTTCGGTGACCATTTTAATTATTTGCAAATTGATTCATAGTGGATATTGTGTCTTAAAATTGGTCCAGTTTTGTGGTACAAGTGTCTACGCATCTGAACAATATGTGGGATAATTGAAATAGGCGCGATCTTGGTTGTGTGAAGCTGAGACTTGAATTGTAGTGGTGGCTACCTCGGCAGAACTTCACGAGTAAACTGTCTTGATATACTTGGTGCCAAATACTCCAAGCAGCATTGGAATAGAATGCACCCGCATTCTTATGTAAACTGAAACAATACCACCATTGAACTATTCAACACGACACTGGCAAAAAATACTCCCTGAAAGAGGAGAGTAGATTGCCAAAATAAAAATAAGAAGAAGAAAAGGGTTACTATACAGACATCAATTAAAGTCAACATTTGGTAAGCATTCGAACAGAGATATTTTGACTTTTTGATAGTGTTTTGTTTCTATTAAATATTAAAGAATCAAAATTACGATATTGAATACCAAGTTAGAACTTATAAGTCAGATAGCGTTTACCTGTTGTCGTGAATTTTATATTTTCCTTAGAGGTTTACTAATTTATAGATACTAAAAGTTTATGTAGGTACTTATATCTACCTGAGAAGAGAAGTAAATAATCAGTATTAAATTACCAAAAACAAAACATTGGCTCATTATACGAGGTTCGTAAGTAACCATTTCAAACATCAAAACATTAATAAGTAAGTTAAAGGAAAGCTACCTTGTTACTTTATGCTTCGGCAGAGTTATTTAATAGTTCCATTGCAGTTTGCCTATCCAACAAATTAAAACCTAATTATCAATTTAAACTTCGAACCAGAATGAATATTTTTTGTCTTCATGAAGATTCGATACTCCCAAGGCAGATATTACCTTCTAAGTTTAAACGCAAAATATTTTTTCTTCGAACCAAGTAACGTGTCAATGATGCTGGCTCCATACAGCCTCATTAAGCACCAAGGCTGAGCGCTGAGCGTGCACGCGAACCGATGACGTCACGCGTAGGGCTTCTGAATTCAAAATCACGATGTTTAGAAACAAGGTGCGGTGGCTGTTTACTCCTTCGCTAGAATATTAAAAACTCTTGTAAATTCAGTTTATTCTTTAATTATTCGAACTCTTTTGTTAGTTTCATAATTTGAATTAACGAACATGCTTTAGAAGGCGGCGCGTGAACAGTTGTTATCAAATTATATTTCTCAACTATCTTAGACTAACAATGCATTGACCTTCAGTATGTAGTGTGTATCTAGCACAAAAACATGTCATAGCTACACAGAGCAATACCAAACCGTTTCTAAACACAAGCAGATACAATTTTCCCGTCAAAATTGACCCATAATTTACTCTATGTTATTTTGACGCCATTGTTCTAATGGCACACAATTAAAAATATATGCAGACCATAGACAACATTAACGGATGCAGTGGAAATACGTATTCGTCACTACTTTCCCTTGAAAAATAACCGTACGGTGTCGCAACGAGGAAAACCGTTAAAGAGTATGGATAGCACATAAGTTGATACTAAAAAGATAAATAAATTGCATTTTGAAAAAAGAAATATATGTAGCTTACTTCCACAAACAATATATGCAAGATGCACCGCCCGCCCGCAAATAAATGCACATACACACCACAAAATATCAGTGCACAATACCTGCATTTAGCCAGACAGCGACATAATATAATACTTAAATCCAGAAAAAATATATTTGGCAATTCCACACAACAGAATATGGTAAAATATGCAAGAAATCTATGCACCGGCACCGCCCGCCTGTCCGTAAATAAATGCCCATGCAAATTGGAATGTCTTAAAAAAGTCAAATTGGTTGAATATTTAAAAAAAAATAACTTTGCAAATGTACTTAAGTAATAGCAGCATGGAGATTAATTCTTAATTACCACGTAGGTATTTTAAAAAATCAACCTAAAAACAGCTCTTTTTGTCATTTTTGTACAGCCAAATTATTTCAAAGTTTTTTTTTATATGTAGTGATTAAATAATAATTTCCATTCTGCTGTTACCTCCGTACAGTTGCGAATACAAAGTGATCTTATTTTTTTTTTCTCGCAACCCAATTTTTTTTTATAAGAGAGATTATTCTTTAAAACATTCAGGTAATTTGATATTTTGCAGTCATTGCCCAATACCTGCTTCACTGTCAGGACAGAAACACAACTTGCGCTTATACCAACTACTGTACACGTGTTTTGCCCTAATCAAATGCAGAGCCTGTATTAGGAGTTTCCACAGTTACGCTTACGATACTTGAAAGCGATTGTAGTAAGCAATTTTGCACAGCGCCTCTGGCGGTAACTACACTAAACTACAAGTTGTCATACAAATGTCAACTACAGTCGCTATCAAGTAGAGTAAGCGTAAACTTATAACGCTTACAGATCGAAAGCATGCTTAAAATATGACTATAATACGATCAAGAATATCCTAGATAACGCTTCACGAACTAAAACAGCACGCAAAAATGGCGCCTCAAATAACGTCTCACTTACAAACTTGGCGCTTCTATTGTACATAATCACTTCTTATTTTGTACAAACTCACATTTAATAACACTTATTTTGTACAAAAAACATCTTTTATCACTTACTTTGTGCAAAATAAGCGCCCTGTTTGTAAGTGGGACGCTATTTGAGATGCCATTTTTGAGACTCTGACCGGACATGAAGGGTTTTCTTGATCGAAGCTTTAAATGCTCACCAAATCTTCTTGGGCGGTTTAGGATTTGGTGAGCATTTACTAATTTTGGAGAACAAAAATTTTTTTTGTATTCTTGGTTGCTTACCCCGCCTCTTCCATGCTGAAGTATTAATTCCCATATTAAACTAATATTGCAAGTAGCGTATAGTAAATTTTTTTAAAGTTTATGAATCAGTAGAGCGTTAGTAACCCAAATTAACAATCAAACAACCAGAATTTAGTGCTACTTTAATAAGTATTCACCTGAAAGCAAGACTGACTTCTATTTAAAGAATAAAATCAGATGAAACTCAATCCCTTAGCAAACATAAATTAAAATACACAATTATATTTATTTATAAAATAAATTAGGGCAATAAACTTACTGGTGTTTAGAAAATTTTAAGTAAATTTCTTCTTAGGTATAATAACAACTTGATTTCGCTGACGCTACTTAGCAACTGAATAGCACACGCTTATTGATTTGCTATCAACACATTTTGTATGAGCAACATTTTAATTTTACAAAGCAATTGTTCAAACTTTTTTGCTGATGCTACATTGCCCATACGCTGGGCGTGAGTTGCGCAACGTAAACGCGCACTTTTTGTTTACTCTTACAGTTTGTATCGTACCGTATGCTTCTACGTCATCTTTTGTTATCTATGGTTCGCTTCGAACCTTAAATGACTCTACGCAAGAACTGGCAATATGGCATAGCACCTTTGGTTGTATGAAAAAAGTTTTAGTATTGTAAAAAAGAGGTTTTCAAATTTGGAACGCACGATGAGTTCGTTCTTTTCAGAATAATAGAGGGTGCATTCCAGCAGACTAATCGCTTAGTCATCGATCGCCATAGAGTACATGTTAAACATAGAAAGTAATAAAATTTAACTTAATAACAAATTACTTTCCATGGTTATAATGTATACTGTGGTAATCGATGACTCAGTGATTAGTATGTTGGAATACACCCATTTGTTTTATGAGATACCTTTAAGGTTTTATACTTTCCGAACCACATTAATAAAAATACTTGCATTGTGGACCAGATGTTATTTATTTGGTATTTGGAATTTTATTTCTAAATAATACTTATAGATTAGATGCATTTTACGTTGTCCTTATTATCATTTCAGAAATGGGATCATATTAATCATCCTGGCCATTTTATTTCAGAAACATGAAGATGTAAGTAAATACTTTCATTTTAAGTAGTAAATTTGTAAATTGGACTACCTAGTTATAAATCAAACAAAGACGAGCGATTGCACAAATTTAAATTCAAGAAATCAAACTTTAGAAACACTACTAAAGAAACTTACTACTACTTTAGAAAACTAAAGAAATTATAATTAGGTATGCTATAACAAACAAATAAAGACAGTTTCCCTACCAATATGTTAATTTTTGATAACAAAAGCACCGAATAGTGTTCGAATTGCAAAACTAACATTTGCTATCAACTATGATAGACAATACAATATCATAACTATAGACAATTTTGATACATCCGTGGTTTTGTACGCGCAGTCATAGATAGATCGGCCTTGTGAGTGCTGTTCAACCGGTGACACACTTTTGAGTTGGCTTGACGCCTTACAGCTGTGCAAACGAAAAAACACCTTAACATATATACAAATAAACTGCAATCTTCCTTGAACTTGCTGAGAGATGCAGCATTTAAAGGAGTAACAACCTTATTTTATGCAAATAAAGCATAAATTGCGGGAATGCTTGACAAGTTAAGTTTTAATTGAGACAACGCGCGTCCTATCGCGAAATTTCGAAATTTGAAATTCGAATTTCGCGGTTTTTCGGTTGTTACGTGTGGTTTTTGCATGGGCTGAACAAAATACCTTTGCCCTATGAAAATGGTTCACACTTTGGCGGGTTTTTAAAGAGTGAGTTTTCGGCCATCTTGTCAATTTTACTGTTTTAAATGTGAACTGAAATAGGTTTGCGCTATCATACTTCTATCACAGAATACACCCTTTACCACATTCGTAGAATATCTATTGTTATAACCACAGATACAAAGATAATATCACGGTAAGGTTGGTAAGGTTGTAATGTAATTGTAAACAAATAAACTATAGTAGTGTTTAAATTATTTGAAAATCGTGACTATATTGTCAATCGATAGTGTTTTGTTTCCATGTAAACTTTTTGAAGTTCTAATAATTATTTACCTTCTTGCATTTCAACTTAGAATAATTTAAACTGTTTAAGGGCTGATTTTTCAATCGTCAGATAACAGATATCAGTCCGTTTAAATATTAACCAAATAAAATAAAAGTCATTCAAAAATGTGACAGATAAATGAATGACAAGCATTTTCAATTTGACAGTATAATACGCTATCAAACGGATAAAGCTCTATCTAGGCATTGAAAAATCAGCCCTAAGTAAATGTATGCCTTTAAACATTTACAACTAGCTACTAGGTCCTGTGTGCTGTAGACTCTCGTTTGTAATATATGTTTGATCATTTTTCGGAAAGGTTGAAATATATCTCCACCATTTTGAAAAATTTAGAAAAACTGAATAAAAAAAATCCATGTTATTATAGAACCTGCTCACAAAATTTCACGAGAATCAGTTGAGAATTATGCAACTTGCAGATGAGAACTTTTTTGCCAAAGCTGAAACGGTGACGCTTCGCGCTCGCTCGGTCAAAAAGAAAAGATTGTCTGTAAATCCTACTTTCACTTACAAAACATACCTATGTCAGGACTTCAAATACTGCATTTAAGACATTAGAAAGTTAATATCAAACAATGTGCAATTAATTACATAAGTAGTATATTATATTCAATCAAAGTCCATGATGTTATCTTGAAATACTAGTGTTTATCTAGCGCTGTCATTGATTTATTGTTTAATTGTATCAAATAGAATATTGTCATTAAATTTGCGATCACTAGATGTCACTACATTGTAATGGGTATTGCAGGTTTACTTTTTACACGACTGTCCAAAAAACAGAGAGCGTAATATGTTGTGGGTTCATGTATGTTTGTATGTTCATGTATGTGGGTATGTGAGTTTCTTTATTCCACCATTACTTTTAAATGTCTTAACGGATTTGGATGTATGGAGTCTGACCCAAAATGGCTCAGTTTTCAGATTTTTATCCTTCAAATCATAAGAACGATTAAGTTTCCCTACCTTTAGGGGACTAGTTACTATTTTATTGGACTTCAGTTACGATTAGGTAACGTATGAAGGATATAAATCTGAAAACTGAGCCATTTAGCTCAGTTTTCTTGCCTCACTTTACATACAAGGACTCGGCTTCTAGGTGTTATTACTCTAAGGCTATATCATATCATATACATATTATCACATTTCGGTGGTTATACTAGGGAGGCTCATTTCATACATATTTTGAGCTTTCCAATAAAAAAAAATTCGGGTTGCACTCCGGGAGCGCCGGCAGAAGTGAAAACTTGAATGAGAACAACGTTAATCATTGTGCATTTTTGATATTTTGGAATGGTTAGGGAATAATTTTGCACGAATTGCTGTCTTGCATTTGAATTTACAAATACAGAACAGTATTGTATTTTACGAAAGTCTTATCCATAGCTTGACAGAAAATCTAGAGTTTTGACATTGAATTAAAAAATTTGCGCGTTGCTATGGTGACACAAGTGTTTACGTCTTGAAATGACACGCCGGCATTTTCACCGCGCCCTGTAGAACGAGAGGGGGATACTTCCGCCGCCGGCTGTCTACTCTCCATCCGTCACATCCGTCTTACGAATTTTCGATCAGGGTCACTGACGCGAGTTTAGCATTTTTTCCCCATTACAAAAAAGCGTACAACGCCGCTAAAGAAGTTTTCACTTCAAAAATTGTTACTTATTGATAATGATAAAGTTTTTTTACAGTAACAGTGGCTACAGCTTTTTGTACTAATTCTCTTATTTGTTATGATAACTAATTCATATGGATTAATTAATGGAGAAGCCCAATGAGTCTGTTAAATCACTTGAAACCTTATATAACCATGTAGCCAAATGTCTAGCAAAACACATGTTTAAATCAAGCGAGAAGTTTTCAAGTTATAAGGGTTTGAAGGAAACTTCAAGCACACTGAAATAATGTGCATTATTATGTAAGACGTAAGGTTCACCACTCGCTTTATAACGTCATAACACGAGTCAAAATAACAGTTTCCTAGATATTTGATTGAATAAGGCCTCACTAGCTGGAAGTCCCAAACCATTTTGAAAAAACCGGCCAAGTGCGTGTCGGGCCACGCGCAGTAGGGTTCCGTAGGTACATAATACCATACCATATTTTAATACCGCTATCATTTTTCGTCTGAAAAAATAACTTTGTTTTTCACAGTGTTTGTATGAATGACAAAGTTATATGTGCGGTTTTGGAAAATGTACTATATCTTGAAAACTAATTACTATATCTCGTTCAAACCAATTTTCGTTGAAAGTGTTTATTAAGATCTATAGCTTATATTTTTTTTTAGATTTTTCACCTTCTTACTTTAAAAGTTAAAGGGGGGGGACACACATTTTACCACTTTGGCGGCATATATCTTTAAGACGGTTGACTTTGAAAAAAAATAGTCTTAGAAACCTCAATGTCATTTTTAAAGACCTATCTATAGACACCCCACAAGTATTGGTTTGATGAAAAAAAATATTTTCAGTTTCAGTTCCATGTATGGGGAGCCCCCCCTTAATCTTTTATTTTTTTTATTTTTGTGTAAAAATCCTAAAGCGGTTCATAGAATACATCTACCTACCAAGTTTCAACTATGTAGTGCTAATACTTTTGGAATAAAGTGGCTGTGACATACGGACAGACAGACAGACAGACAGACATGACGAATCTATAAGGGTTCCGTTTTTTGCCATTTTGGCTACGGAACCCTAAAAAGAAATATATGTAGCTTACATCCGATAACAATATATGAAAGATATGCGCCCGCCCGCCCGCAAATATGCACTTGGACACCACAAAATATCAGTGCACAATACCTGCATTTAGCCAGACAGCAACACACCTTGCACCTTCACCAATTAGGCTACTCTACACGTGTTTCGCCCCAACCCGGAGCATCCTCAGGAGTTAGATCGTGTGTAAACCAACACAATTTTTTGGGCGGGCGGTGCGTCTTATACAAGGTCATTTTGTATCCACCATCCAAATTTTGAGGATGTGTTCAGTCCATGAAACTGAACAACTTTCTCTAAGGAACACATGGTCAAATATGTAAAATAAAAATCGACTTTCCATACAAATCAAAGAGATCACGTGATCAATTTAGTATGGGATGACCAAAATTTTTTGGCGAAATTTGACACATGTTTCTTAGAGAAAGTTGGTTAGTTTCTTGGACTGGACACATCCTTAAAATTTGGATGGTAAGTTCAAAATGACCCGATATATATTGATGTGGAAGTAAGCTTCATGTATTTCTTTTTTCAAAAAAGTTTTCTAGATTATATAACTTTTCTGTTTTAAGAAACCTTCGTTCGCTAAACAAGTATCGATGGACATACTCATTACAGATATGCAACAAAATTAGGCAGTTGCAGGCAATATATTTCTCTTTAAAAAATGAAAGAGTGCTAACTTTTTAATTCCTTTTTCAGGCTCGGAAATACTTTAAGTCTTATCTCAACGAAATGCATACGGCTGAGAACAGTCAATACATTACAAAAGGGCTAATATAAACACAATACCTTGTCTGTCTGTTTGTCAACACAATAAGTTTCCATTAACAAAAGTGAAATTTAACCTTCCGCCGTGTTACAAAAGTCGCTTTTTAATTTTCGCAATATTCCCTTCAAGGTGACAAAATGATTGTTTCGTTTTTTTTTTCGCTGCGTTGATAAGCGAAACCGGGTCAGTATCTAGTCCTTGAGATGGAAAATCGGTGGAAATTTTAATTTAAGGTCAATTTTTATTGACAATTAAACGGTTTGATTGTAACAATCGTAAATGTTCTCTTCACTTGCAATGGTTTTTATGTGATGGGTGACCATATGGAAAGTCATTTAATTTCTATCCTTTAGAATCATGCAGGTTAATTGATTAAGTAAAATTTAAAGGAAAAGAATATTTATTGATACATTTTTAGGGTTCCGTACCCAAAGAGTAAAAACGGGACCCTATTACTGAGACTCCGCTGTCCGTCTGTCTGTCTGTCTGTCACCAGGCTGTATCTCATGAACCGTGATAGCTAGACAGTTGAAATTTTCACATATGATGTATTTCTGTTGCCGCTATAACAACAAATACTAAAAACAGAATAAAATTAATATTTAAGGGGGGCTCCCATACAACAAACGAATTTTTTTTGCCGTTTTTTGGTACGGAACCCTTTGTGCGCGAGTCCGACTCGCACTTGGCCGGTTTTTTTTTAATAATTAGTCACCATCAACGTGTTACAAAATAAGCTCTTAAGCCGAATATGGTAGCTAAGAACCATCAAACTGAACAACTTTTAATACGGAATCAACTCTGAAATCGCGAAAAAAATCAGCTGTTTCATACATTTTGATATTTTCGTTATTATTTTTTGTATGAAACAGCTGATTTTCTTTTCGCGATTTCAAAGTTGGTCCCATATTGAAAGTTGTTCAGTTTGATGGTCCCTATCTACCATATTCAGAATTAGGAGTTATTTTGTTACACGGTGTATATAAGAATAGAAATGCTAATTATTGTCATTATTATTTTTATTTATAATACGGTGGATCTACTTGATTATTTGTTTTTAGCGATCGCATGAAAAACTTAAAAACAAAAGAAATAAATGTATCGTACGGCACCGTGGAAGTGTGACGTCACATAATAGCGGGGTTTGACATTTTGGGTAAAAACAAACATTTGAAGCAAGAAAGTTTCTCTTCTTAAGACAGCGAACTAAAATCTATGGAAGTGTAATTGCAAACAAATTTTGCTTAAAAATGTTTTGAAGTGAAAATGGCGGCGCGTCATTTTAAGACGTAAACACTTGTGTCACCAGCAAAGCGCTAATTTTGAAAATGGAACTAATAGTAGCGATCTCTTCGGTGAAATCATAGACTTATTTTATACTCTGTGGCTATAAGTTTAAATCGTAGAATGCGTTTAGAAATTAAATAAATAAATAAAATGGCGCGAAATCTTTAGAATTTTTCTCTAATTACAAACTGATTGAGTTGTGTGACTGTATAGTAATGGGAAAGAAATAATTTTAATCCTTTGCCGCTAATTTCAAAATATCAAAAATGCACAACGTTAATATTCAAGTTTTCACTTCTGCCGGCACTCCCGGAGTGCAACCCGATTTTTTTTCTGCATCATTATGCAGAAAAAAAACCGGACAAGTGCGAGTCGGGCTCGCCCACCGAGGGTTCCGTACAGACCTTACATCTATACATAAAATAAAGCTATAGAAAAGTTTTGTCGGTACAAAGGAAATATTTTGAAAAAAAAAGTGGTTGGTAGTTATTAGTTTTTTATATGAAAACTGTACTACGGAGGTACGGAGAGACTTACCTACAGAAATTATGTGAAAAATTGCTTAGATTATAAGTTGGACTCCAAGCTACCAAACTGTAAAAAAATACCATCAAAATCCGTTCAGCAGACTGCTATACCTATATAGATAACCATTTGAAATCCTTTGTCGCCACGTAGAAAATAACCCTTCCAGGGATTACGACAAAGAATTGACCACGGGCGAAGTTTGAAATCTTTCACTGCAGCGGCACTCAAGACAGGCATTGAAGAACATACGTGAGTCCATCAATGCCTAGTTGCGGCCAAGGCTTGTGTAGTACTTTTAAACTTTTAACTTTTTAGTTTTAAAAGTTTTAAGCTTTTTATTTTAATTTTAATTTACTTTCAGTAATTTATAAAAGAAAATGGAAAGTGGAATGTGCACATAAAGGCCTTTCGTTTGATACACATATTGAAAAAAAAAAATCCGGTTTTTTTTCCTTTATTTCCAGTTTTTCATTTTTTTTCCAGTTTTTTGGAAAGTGCTCATCAAGGCCTTTCGTTTGATACCCATATTGCAAAAAAAATATACTTTTTTTGTTTTTTTCAGTTTTTTGGAATGTGCTCATCAAGGCCTTTCATTTGATACCCATATTGCAAAAAAAATTACCTTTCGTGTTTATTTTTTTTTTTCACTTTTTTGGAATTTGCTCCTTGATGAGCATATTCCAAAAAACTTTTCAAAAAACTTACATTTGATACCCATAGGTAATAAAAAAAAAATTTTTTTTCGTTTTTAATTTTTTTTTATCTTTTTGGAATGCGCTCATCAAGGCCTTTCATTTGATACCCATATTGCACCAAAACAGTTTGTTTTCGTTTTTATTTTTTTTTCAATTTTTTGGAATGTGCTCATCAAGGCCTTTCACGTGATACCAGTACCCTTAGCACGAACAGCTATCGAGAAAAAAACGCGCGTAAAATTACTCGATAGAGAATTATCTATGGAAATTTTAATTTAGCTATTCGGCGGTAGATGGCGTTGTACAAATTTCCCATACAAAATTGCACTATCGAATGATTTTACGCGCGTTATTTTTTTCGATAGCTGTTCGTGCTAAGGGTACTGTATACCGAATATTAAAAAAAAATTTTTGGAATGTGCTCGCTCATCAAGGCGACATTTGATACCTATATTTGTGTTTCATTGAAAAGTTCGCTCCGTTTCTGAATTACACGTGTGTAATGAGTTTTAATTTAATAGAAACATTGCTGGACAGACGCCGGCAATTTTGTATGAAAATCCATTATTACACGTTAGTAATGGATTCTCATACAAATATTGACGGCGCGGTTTAGGTCTGTCCGTAAACTCCGATTTAGCACGAAGAAGGTTGTCAAAATAATGTTCGAATTTCCAAGCATTTTTGAGAAAAAATAAAATAATTACAAAACTACCGCACCTGTTTATACAGGTGTGTACAATACAAGTACTGTTGATTGTCAACAGATGGCGCTGTATATCAATAGTACACTGTATAATGTTCTGTGAAATGGTTTTATCTATCGCAATGTTATTAGAGAAAATGGGTGTATTCCAACAGGACCCTTTGGTTGTGTGAAGCCGAGACTTTTATTGTAGTGGTGGCTACCTCGGCTGACCTTACCGAGTAAACTGTCTTGATTATACTTGGTGCCAAATGCTCCAAGCAACATTGGAATGCGATGCACCCGCATTTTAATGTAAACTGAATCAATCTACCACTGAACTATTCAACACTTGACACTGGCAAAAATTACTTCCAAGAAGAAAGTAGATTGCCAAAACAAAAATAAGAAGAAGAAGACCCCCGTCATACAGCGTGACATACCGCCATGTTGCGAAAATATTTAGAGCCAAATTTATTACTTATTAATTTTATTTTTAAAAGTAATTAACTATATCAATATTTGAAAGGATCTGAATAATTAATAATAATAAATATTGATATTTTAAAAAGAATTAGTGGCGCGATTAATCCAAAAGTAATTAGAAGTTAAACTATACCGCAAACTATGACCGCGCATACCGTTGTTTCACCAAGATGATTAATAATTACGTATTTTAATGACCATATTTTATTATGATTTAAATACAAATATACAGTTTTCAGATTTATTCCTGTAAGTGTAGTATAAGACGCTATTACCTGCCAAATTTCATAGTTCTAGGTCAACGGGAAGTACCCTATGAATTTTGATTCCTTTGAGAGTATCGAAAATGCGTTTTTTGCGCCCTAAACGGCAGTATCTTTTTTTTACGTTAACTTAGAAGTTTGATTTTTTTACAGCTTCAAGGGCCCGTAGACCTTAGTATATGGTTTAAATTTCAATTCGATACCTCCACGCGTTTCCGAGATAAAGGGTCTTGACAGACAGACGGACGGACAGACAGACAGACGGACAACAAAGTGATCCTATAAGGGTTCCGTTTTTTCCTCTTGAGGTACGGAACCCTAAAAACGTATATTATTTTTTCGTTTAAGTATAGAAAATATCTATGAGTATACAAATTATGGTCGCTATTAAGCAACTAGTGTTCAGATGCTTTGTGCTGCATAATTAAATGCCAGCATATTTAGCTCTATCCACTTAGTTGTACTTTTCATGTGGTGCCATTTTTTGAGCAGAATGCTTATTCCATAGATTTTAATTCGCTGTCTTGAGACATGGAATTCACCAGGAGCAAAACAATACGGCATAATTCTTGTTCCTAACACCAAAATAAGTCAATAATTTGATTTGATTTGAACAACGCAAAAGTGCCAACGTTCTCGTCTTTATTTATATCAAAACTCCATTGTCTACAAAGAAGGCTATGACAGAACTAAATCCATGTTGAAATAAAACCTTTCTACATAAAATTATGTATTTTATTCTATTTTTAAAAGGTCACATAACAGTGACAGGTGTTGCGTATACCTAAACACTACATGACAATGTCCCCTCCCGCCAATTTCAATACATAATAGCAAGTGACGTCACCGACGCGTGCGCACGCACAGCTACTGGCTGGTGCTGCATTCACATCGATGCAGTTTTGAAAGACGTCTTTGATTTTTTTTCATTACAACGGGTCAATGCTTACAATTCCCACCTGATGTTAAGTGACGATAAGGCCGAAAGTGGAAGCGCACTACACCCGGAATCCTCACCACTGACGAACTGGCCTTACCTCTAACAGCCGGAACACAACAATATTAAATTGTTGTTATGGCGTCAAACTTAGGTAAGATGGTGGTAGCTAGCCAGGCGGACTTGAAATAAGACCTACCACCAACCATGCTGACATGAAGATATTGCAATGAGGAGCAGAAAACGCCCATAATCTCTTATGTGACTGTGAAACCTAATCTACAAGCTTAGTATCCATCTGGGCCCCAAAAAACTATAAAAGCCAAGAAGATAAGTACTAAAGACTTTCTGGACACCACGTGGCTTAATGAGTAACAAAATTTTAATGTCCCTTCAGGCCTTTCTTGTGGGTGGATAAGGAGAACGGGCCATAACCCCCATACGGGTGCCATCCAATGCGGTGCAGTTGACCGAACCACAGAATAAATTTTTGGTCACCCATCCTATAATCGACCTTTACGAATGTTGCTTAACTACCGCATGCGCAGGGCGAACGCACTAATCCACTGCACCATCCGAACTCATCCTAACGCGTTTAATACCTGTAAGTGGGAGGAGCTCAGTGGTACGCCAAGCCCTGCGATTGCGGGGGTTCAGCAACTTTCGCAAATGTCGGTCACGGGATGGGTGACCAAAAATTTATCATCTCTAGTTCTTCCGTGCTTCGGAAGGCACGTTAGGCCGTTGATCTCGGCTGCATTTGCAGTCGTTAACACCCACCAATCCGCATTGGGCCCGCGTAGTGGGTTAAGGCCCACTCTCCTTATCCACCCATAAGGAAGGCCTGTGCCCCAGCAGTGGGGACATTAAAAAGGCTGATATCGAATCGAGTGGGAATCGGATCTATTTTCTAATATAATGTGTAATGCACTCGCCTGCATTCACGTTCAAACGTAGCATAGAATAGAACCTAGGCCAACATTATCATATCGCTAGGAGCGCATACTCCACACATGCACGTACACACATAAAATGCAACTGCGACTTAACAGCTTTGATACTTGTGTAAGTTAGTATGGTTCGGTGTATCTACAAAATTATTTATCCTAAGATGCACTTGTTTAGTTAGATCGGAACTTTATAATAATAATAATTTATTGCACCAAATCACAAAAAAAATTACTTACATAACAAGAATTTGTGCACTTCAGATTTATGTTATACAGTAATCAAGCAGAGGTGCCCGAACTAGACAGCTTGTATCTTGGGAAAATCTTTGAGATTTTTGATTGTGACAATTCTTTGATAAAAAATACTAGTATCATTTGTGTATATACGTCTCATCGTGGCCATATTAAAATGTATCTTTGTCATAATATTTATAGTGTGGTATGTATTGATCAATGAACAGAAATATCCTAATTAATATTACTTTAAATTAGCTGACTGATTTAACATGTCTTTGGTTTATTATTAAAGCTACCTTTGTCAAATATCAATTAAAGATTGTACTAAAATGTCACATGCATTTGCCGCATTTGACAGGCATTTTAGGGTTTAGACAGCTAAACTGAGAAAGACGCTTTTGAATTTTGCGAGTCTTGCTGGAAAGCTCTTATACATGCTCCAATCACGCATGCCCACGGTGGGCTGCCCGCACGCCTGGATAAACCACAAATTCCAAGATTATTGGATAAAACTAACTAAATATCGCACTGCGAAGCCGTTTTTTTTTTAATAGAACATGCATTCTCTGAAAATTCTGGCATTTTCTGCATCCTAGACAGGCATCCTCCCTTACATAGATGGTATCCCTAGTGCAGACACTTGACGTGAAGACTAGTCCGTGTGTATTTCGTATAATTACACAGTACGGCATTTTTTATACAATTAGTCCTCAACAACGCAATGAATTAACTCGGATTGCACCTAAATTTTGAGTGTTGTCTTAAAAATTACAAACTCTTACAAAAAGTTTGACAAGTTTGTTATATTTTATAACCACTTATAACAATAAAAATTTAAATAACACCTTGCCTAAGACTTGGTTGCAAGAACTATTTTAGTTATTGAAGAAATAATTGAAACAGTTACAAGTCTCATAATTTTTACAGTTAAATAAGTTACAAACAAGCTAAATAATACGAAGGTACAAATAACTTAGAAAACAACAATTTCAAGGTTTTTAAATATTTAGTCACCGTAACTATACTTAGAAAATGTTTTATGAACAATTTTGATAAGGTTTTTAAAGAAACCTATTAACTACTTAACTTTAAAGGTTAACGGATAAATTATTTGTGTAATTCGCATTTAACCAGTCGCATTCATTTGTGATGTTACAATTATACTGAATTATGAAGCTTAGCTTGAATTTAAGAAAATGTCATCGGCTTCTGATTATTGGATAGTTATTTTTAGGTTATTGGAATTTTCATCCTTAGAACAAGAATTAAACATAGCTGTAGATGTGCCGAAAACATACAAAATAAATTATTCTTTTATAAGACACTTAGAACAATAGCAAAACTATTTAAAGTAACGAAAAAAAGGATTTTGTTAGTTATCAGTTAACCCTTATTATTCAAATTTACTTTGGATGGTAAACTTTTTTGATTTGATTGTTTGTTTTAAATTTACTTGTAAGCAAAGATTTATTTGTTTTTTTATATTTGCCGCCACCTTTATTACTATAATTAGCACTTTTTAGGTGATCATACTTCTAGAAATCGTTTATGTTTTATTTTTAAAGTATTTTTTTAATACTTTTAAAGGGATTACTCATCATATCAGACACTTCTAGAACATCGCACCCAACGCAAAAGTATCAAATCGTTTCGGACGCGCGCGCATTATATGGGTCTTGGCCATTCAACTTTTTCTTGCACAGTTTAGTACTAACCGTGCAGTGAGCCTGTCACATGCTTATGTTATCCTGGTACTTTTCATGTGAGGTCGTATCGATTATTTATCGATAACCCACATTCGGTAATCGATTGAATAACGGTTATTATTCGAAAACATTTAAATATATAACAAGCAAGTTGTAGATGATTTAGCAAAAGCTATGAAATTTGCAATTTGCTTGCGTGTTTATAAATTATATTTAATGGTTATTTGCTACCAAAGGATACCAGAAAAGCTGCAACTAAGTTCTTTTGTCTATCGACTTTGGAGCTGTTTTCATTTAATTTACTCAAAAAGAGACCCAACACATTCCATAGAGAAAATGCTTATGATTTAAATTGGTCTCAAAATATAGCCAATAATATTCGCTTATATTAATATGTAGCTATAATAATATAAATATATAATATTAATATGTAAGCGCGATCACATACATTTCGGCTGGCCCCTAATACGTAAAACAAATGAATCAATTACATAACTCTTTATCAACGCAGTGCGTCAAGGGTCGTTTGAGTGTTTATTGTGTAGAAGAGCCACACTTACTTATCCATTATTGGAACTTAATTTGATTAGCTAGTCTTAAATTCCAAACTTGCATTATTAAGTGCGCAATACTCTCATATTACAATACGCAATAATACATTATTATTTTGTTGACACAGCTTTTTGTATTGGCGTTAGTTTAATTCAGGTCAATTTCGGACATTTTCATCACATAATGTTTGGCTGAAATTTCGAAATTTAATTAGAGGAAAGCATTGTTTCATTAATATACTATGTTTAAGAACTTTTGTGTTTTATTGAAAGTGTAAATCATCAGATCGATCAATACCTCCCTATATATTTTTCAACACACTTGCTCGTAAAGTGAGCCTTATTAGATCTCTTTTAGGGCCATTAACCGAGCTATAACACACACCGTGCGTAAAAATATTATACACTAGAGCGTAATAGAATTATCCCTACAAAGTTAAATTAGTACCTTAATGCAAGTTCTTTACGAGTAAACAGAGCATTCCCAATTTAATCGGGTAACACGGTTATTTTTTTAATAACAACAAAGAGGTTTTATGCCGCTGAAAATTCATATGCATTTTTTGATTAAATGAATGTGTATGTCCTAAATTAAGTCAAACAAATATTTACTATCATCAAACTATTAATAATTCACCATGTTTTTTTTTAATTTTAAAATATTTGCATTTTACCACTTAAAATTATAATTTTGAAGCAGGCTGTATGCTCACTCACCGCTTTGTTCGCAAAATATTATTGGATTGGGCGTGTGAAAAAAAAAACCTGCGCGCCTTGTCCCATAATTTTCATATTTTGTTTTTATTTGTCGCTGTGTGGCAAGTTATTTTGTTTTTTCCTCGCAAATGTGTCGAAAAACGTCGTATGAAACTCGTGAGCTCGTACATATTGCACACTCGGCTGAATTACGCCCTCGCCTACGCTACGGCTCGGACTGCAACCCGCAGCCTCGTGTGTAATGAGCAACTAAAGCTCACTTGTCTCATAAATACTATTGTGTTACTAGCCAGTCGCACTTTTGATAGATTTTAAAATTGATCAGAATTACTGGAGTATCTATCTATGCACTGTATAAATATTTTAATTGTTTTATTTTCCGTTTATGACAGTGTTGCCACTAAAAAAAACTTTCACTTTTCAGAGCGTGAAAAACTAAATTCAGTAGAAAGTGCAGTTTTTGTATCGATACTCGTTCAAAACTTGTATTTCGAGTTAAATTGGCCAATAGTGCACATTTCAAGTCAAGTACTTTTAGGTGGAATTATACCATTTAATTTTTTTATCAGTGCATGTCCAAATTCTTCAATAATTTGTCTCTATTTTTTACTAATGAAGCGAAAAAAGTCTAAAAATGGTGTCATCAAAACACAAAAAACACAACGCAATTTTTAGGATGTTTTTCAAGACGGTGAAAATAACAAACTGACGATGCTAAAATCAATAACCTAATTTTGATAACGAATGATTATAAGCAATTAAGTAAATGATTGCTTTGATTTATTTTGATTAACATTTTACACAAAACCGGTATCGCAACAGAGTATTCTCGTTACAAAAGGGTGATGGCCGCCGCAATTCGTAATTCAAATCCACGCAAAAGTTCGCGAATAAGTTTTTTAAAATTCAGAGAAGGGGCAAAGGACTGGTCCAGTTCCATTCACACACGTATAATAAAACAGATAATAAATAGCAATGGAACCCGTTCTGTTATTCCAACTTATTACGTTACGCAAGCGAACGAGTCTTTAAAAAGAAACCAGATTTCATAGCGGTGCTTTCTTATAACTGGCATGCAAAATGCTTAAGTACGAATGTCCTTTATTATTTTACATTTCGAATGCGTTTTTGAACGCCTCGTGAAAGTACGGAAAGAGATAATTAAGAAAAAGGTGAATCTACGAACCGAAATTTTTGACATTTTGTAGTTGAGTAAAAAAGTCTTGATACTTACTATGTAGAGCTATTAAGATGCTGTTACGCCATCATTGAAAGAGATAGCGTAATACAATGACAGAGACGGCGGTTACCGAATTTTAATTGGCTACTTTCTTAACGCATGCAACTTTCAGTTGCATAACCATCAAACGAAATGAGAAACAATTATGTATGTATTAATATACCGGAAAAAAGAAGCGTTTTTGGCACTTTCTAGAGATTTCGCATAATTTTGTTCACGCCAATTTTTGTAGGCCCAGTGAGCACTGTATCTCACGCCATCGGCATTAAAACGAACGGGACAATAGAAGATTTTCAAACATTAAACGGTCTTTATGATTTTTGAATAGATAACTTTGCATTTTAAAACGATTACTATAAACGAAAAGAGCTATAATTTTTTTTAGCAGATTAAATTAAACCACCACATAAAGTTAATAAGCTACGATTTCATGTCATGCAAGCATTATTTTTTTATCACTTGGCAACTGAGCGAACTTAACACTTAGAAAAAACTAGCGTCTTTTTTAAATGACTCACCATTTTGATTACATTTTGCGAAGCCTTCGAAAGTGGACAAACATTCTTGGAAAAGAGAGTTCCATCCAACTACGCCAGCAATGAATCATCCACCAAATCTCATAAATTACATTTTTTAAACACAATGAAAAGGAAAGTATCTATTTTATTGTTGAAAAATATCTGTTTATTTGATTTGTGAAGTAAGCAAAAAAAGTCTATCTATCAATACAACATTTTAGTGAATTACGTAGATTTATTTACAAACTTAGAATAAAGTTTACGAATAGTTTGGGAGAAATTTTAGGTCATGCGGATATCTCGAAGTTTTTTTTTTATCAGTTAGACATGGAGTTGATTAACCGAAAGCTGAATCATCATTGATAAGATTTTATTTATACAATATTTGGGTAGAAATCCGTGATTGATGAGGAAAAAAAGTAAAAAATTAACTTTTGATAAGTTCGTGCATTAATAAAATTAGGTAAATCTATCGGGATATTAGGAAAAACTATGCAATGAATTAGAAATTATTATTATTAATTTAATATCTCACTATTACTTTATAGCCAGACTCAATCAGATTAAAGTTTTTTTTTTAATCCTGTGATATGATAGGTTTAATCACTTAACTCCGAATATAATTTAAAGCAAAACACAAGTTTTGAAAAAGCAAGTGTATTTTTATACGTGTATTTGAAGTCATATTTCAATATTCGGTGGTAGCCCTTTTATACATTTTTAAGACTAGTATTATCCTAAAATCGGTGTAGTTTTTTCTGGTTTTAAATTATTTTATCTTATTTTCTTTCCTTTTGATATGATCAAGTTCGCTGAGTCCCCGCACTAAGCCTCAATTATCTGGAAATTACCTTTAATGCTCCCACCTGAGGTGTGTGGTTGTTGTGTTTGCTGCACATTGGTCTGCGCCTCCAGCTTCGTAGTGACCGAGTTCCACATATCAAACATGTTCAACATCGTGGGCCCACACGGGACCGGCACTGTCACAAAATATCCATAACAATAACCTCACACACTGAAACACTCATCCATTTTTAAACACTGAAAAAATTAGTCCAAGCTTCAAGATTGTTCGAGCGTAGTACAAAAACTTCTTTAAGGCTATTCACTGATCCCTGGATTCAAATTTTGTGTGTTCTTTTTTTAAATATTGCGTTCGATTAAAAATACTTTTTTTTTAAATTCTACAATTACAATTATAAACTTTCTCAAATCTTCAACTAATGTAAATACGCTATAATTTGTAATCGTCTACTTTATTCGGATTTATATATCAGTCTAAAATTTCGTTCGTAAGGTTGGGTTTATTTGCTTGGGAAGTAATATATTGTGGTTATACTAATTATTAAATATTTGTGAGATATCTTAATTATTGAGAATAAAAACTATCCTGTTTGTGATTATATATTGCTGTGTAAACTTGATAAACTGTGGTTAAATGCTCTCGGAAAACGTATTTATGTCGATATATTGTCACTGCTATATCTTCATACAAAATGTTTTGTGTGTAATCTGTGGTTTCGGTTTCTGAACGTTCCCCGTCGTTTTTTCCTCTTCATAGTTCGTTTAATGTTCGATTTTCAAAATCCACTCGCTGGCCAGTTTCAGAGCGAAGGAGGTTCAAATACGGGAACACACGCGGCCAACATGATTCGAATTTCAAAACCGAAGAACACGAATTCGAATTTGGAATTGCTTTTTGAATTGCGTCTCTTTTTTAAATTGAGTTTTTTTCGTGTGGCGTTCTTGTATGCACTGAAGTGCAGTTGCAGTGCGGGTTTCAGCTTCAGTGCTGAAGGGGAGGAGGGGCGGAAGTGTCGCCATGCTTTGCGCATGCTCGGAATCGATCCCGCATGGCCAGTGAGGTATCCCAACTAAAACACTACTTTTCTTGCCGTGTTATGTGTGATATATATCTATGTGGGAGCTCTATTATGTCATTCACTTTGATGTTCTGGTTCTGTTGCTCTATGGAACGTATATACTCTTTGTTAAATACTCTTTAGTAGTGTTGTAATGCGAACGTACTATCGATTTGGTTTTAAATTGAAGTTGTGCGATTCGAAAGTGGCCTGACCGTTTGTTTTTTTTTGCATCTAGAATCAATACTTTTTGAACTGAACTCTTTCAATATTCGGCATAGATAACGGAACTAGGGCATTGTCCGATTGTTCTGTCTGTGTCTACATTATGGTTTTTATAAATTATCAGATTATATTCAATAGATTATGCGAAGCCTATTAAAAACATAACTTTTAGTCAATTGTTTTTTATTGAAATACATAACGTAAATAATGGTAAGTAATAGATTAATTACTGAAAAAACTTATGATAATATTATTTATTTTACTTTTTAATGAAATATTATTGAAATATGTGATTATTTCAAGCGACTATGATTAGGTAAAGTTCTTAAGGCTCCTATAGCCTTGCCTTTAATTAAGATGAGGGCGCCACTTTGAGGCCCTTAATATTATACAGGGGGTCCCAAAACTTTGCCGCACAGAGGGAAAGTACCTTAAATATTAAAGATGGGAAATTTTACTGAAAGAAGACTTCATTTTGTTTTTAAAAATAATTGGAACTGCATTAAAAGATTTTTGAAAAATCGCCTGCCTTAACCAGGAATCGAACCCGCCAAAAACGAAAAAAAAATTCATATAGTTTTACGATACCAATCGAAAGGTTTGCTCATAAGGATTATTTTTTCTTAAGTGACACAACATCTTAAACAAAAGGAAGACCATGAAATTCAACATTTAACTTCTAGTTATTACGGATTCTATCAATTTGCATCGAATCTTGAGCGATTTAAAAAAAACTTTGAATGCATATCCATTTCTTTTTAAAAACAGAATGAAGTCTTCTTTCTAGTAAAATTTCCTATCTTTAATATTTAAGGTACTTTCCCTCCATGTTTTGGGACACCCTGTATATTATAAACTAAAATAACGACCTACAAGAATGTGAAATAAAGCTTGTGTTAACATAAAATAGGTATTTATACATTTTGCATTACAACTTTAGATATAACTCTATTATTTTACGATTTAAATGCGTCAGACGACCGACGTTGCATTCTAATAGTATTAAATGTCATAGATTTGCTTGTGAAATAGCAATTTAAGGAAATTTCAAGGAATTTACTTAAATAAATATCTATTTATTCAAATATAATTTTCTCTGTCATGAACATGTTTAAATAATGCACTAAAAACGTCTTTTGTATGCCAGAAATACTTCTAAAATAGTACTTACTTCTGCATGAAAATATTTAGTACATAAGGATATATAGATATAAATAGGATAGATAGAAATAAAAAAAAACGTTGAGTTCTAAATTCAAAACGGGGCTGTTCCAAATGTTTTCAAACTTTGGACTCTTTTATTCGAAATACGTTCACGTCTTTCAAAGTTTCTTTATAAACGACAATAAAGGTTTTAAACTTTTAAAACTAAATCTTTCAAACCAACCAAAAAGGTTTATAAAGCTTTCAGTACCAATGTCAAAAGTATCATGTTTCTTCTTCTTTTTAGGGTTCCGTACCCAAAGGGTAAAAACGGGACCCTATTACTAAGACTCCGATGTCCGTCTGTCTGTCTGTCTGTCACCAGGCTGTATCTCATGAACCGTGATAGCTAGAAAGTTGAAATTTTCACAGATGATGTATTTCTATTGCCGCTATAACAACAAATACTAAAAACTGAATAAAAGTAATATTTAAGGGGGGCTCCCATACAACAAACGTGATTTTTTTACCGTTTTTTTGCTCGATATTAATAACGACAACAGGTAGACAGTTGGAATTTGCACAGATGATGTATTTTTGTTGCCGCTATAACAACAAATACTAAAAACAGAATAAAATTAATATTTAAGGGGGGCTCCCATACAACAAACGTATTTTTTTGCCGTTTTTTGGTACGGAACCCTTCGTGCGCGAGTCCGACTCGCACTTGGCCGGTTTTTTTTTAGTTTGGCAATCTACTCTCCTCTTTTAGGGAGTAATTTTTGCCAGTGTCAAGTGTTGAATAGTTCAGTGGTAGATTGTTTCAGTTTACTTTAAAATGCGGGTGCATCGCATTCCAATGCTGCTTAGAGCATTTGGCACCAAGTATATCAAGACAATTTACTCGGTAAGTTCTGCTGAGGTAGCCACCACTACAATAAAGTCTCAGCTTCACATAACCAAGATCGCGCCTATTTCAATTATCCTACATATTTTTCAGTTGCGTAGACACATGTACCACAAAACTGCATCAATTTTAAGACAATATCTACTATGAATCAATTTGAACTCGACAAAATGGCGCCAAAAACTCGTCAAAAGTATCATGTTTAAAAAGTTTTATTTTCGAACGACCAAAGAGGTTTACGAATGTTCGGTGTGCCAACCAAAGAGGCGGTGTGGCAGAATAGAAAAAGTTACAACGCACATTTAAAAAGGCACGGCATTAATCAACATACTGGCTGTGCAGACGTATTACGCAAGATTACGTTGCGACGCGCGAGTTTCGGTGAGAGGGCGCAAAGCACTAGCGACAGCGGAAATTGGAATAAAACGCGTTAAATGGATACTGAAGCGCTCATGGCGGAACTTGACAGACTGAAGCAACGCTCAGTCTGGCCAGGTGTCGGATGGGTGACCGTTAAGTGGCATTACAACTGAGCGCTTCCGTGCTTCGGAGGGCACGTTAAACCGTCGGTCCCGGCTGTTGTCATCGGATAACAGTCGTTAAGCCAAGTTAGAGGCCTTACAGGCGGCTTGATAAACTTTAACACCAGAGGTGGCCACTATCCCTCATTGGTTAATAAGAAGAATGGATACTAGCGCGGTTTTATTGAAAGTTCTTTATTGGTAGGGATTTAGTCAGATTTTTTATTTTTCCCTAGGTTTCATCACCTTTACAGCTGCTTTGGAGACTGAAGCCGCTTGTGTGCCTTTTAGCGATGTTTTTATAAATTCGTTTGGTTTTTTACTAAATAAAATTCAGCGGAAAGTTTTGAGCTTTAAAAAATGTGATTCCAACCTGTTTACGTTTGATTTCAGATGATCTATTGTGTGCGCATTAGAATAGCAAGTGATGCATCTTTTGTTTATGCCTTCCGTTATCAAATCGTTGACATTTTTTATGAACTGATACAACATTTTGTGAGTACGATGAATTAATCTAGTCATAATGGCAATAACATATCGCTTACCGAAGCTAGTGCCGGAAAATGTTCCACATTTAAAAACGTAAGTTTTCTTTTTTTGTATTTTCCCTCTATATCATTTGAGTTGTCATTATTGTCTTCAAACGCCTTTGAACACATCCCATTTCTTTAGCTTGTAGAGACTGAGATTTTTGACTTGATTATACTCTAGGTATTATAATATGAACATAATTACCTACAGAAAAAATAGACTGGCTCCCCCAGAAATTCCACAAAAATAGTTAGTTAAATAAAACCAAAACGTGCCGACAAAGAAGTCAAACTAGTATCACTGCATCCTTTTCTCATTAAGTCAAAATAGGGGTTGCCAGGAATCACATTTGAATTATTACTATCTCAGCGAATCAACGGCAGCAAAAACTTTACGAAAATAAAGTTTTTATTAGTTTTGAAAGTAAAGAGTTTGTAAATGATAATTAAACTTTTTTATTACAACTGCTGTTTAAATGACTTTCAATTAAAAAATACAATTATTTTGTTACTAAAAAGTTTGTATACCTTTATTTTTTAAAGTAAATGTTTGTATATCCAAACTTTTTATTACAACCTGCCATTAGCTCATGCCTTGCGCCCGTTGCCTCTCAAGTGAAAGTAAGAACTGCCAAAATATCTCGTGAAAGCGGACTCTCGCCTGATCGAAGCCATAATTATTATTACCTATTATAAGAGATATGCTAAAAGCAAAAGCCGGATGTGCCGATCGATTCGTAGTTCGATGAAAGATTTATGTGTGTATGACTGAATGGCTGTAACGCCTTTGTACACGTAACCTTTTTTTTAAAATTTTCAGTTTTCGATAATGAAGTTCTGAATTCAAATTTTTGGATGAGTATGCTTTCTGTCTGAATCTGAGCCATTAGAAAGCGTTTTTTTTAAAAGCCTGTTGTCTTCCTGATAATTTTATTGAGTTTTTGGCGCCATTTTGTCGAGTTCGGTTTTGTGACTATTTTAGTTATTCACAAATTGATTCATAGTGGATATTGTGTCTTAAAATTGGTGCAGTTTTGTAGTACAAGTGTCTACGCAACTGCTTAATTTGTGAGATAATTTTAATAGGCGCGATCTTAGTTGTGTGAAGCTGAGACTTTTATTGCAGTGGTGGCTACCTCGGCAGAACCTACCGAGTAAACTGTCTTGATACACTTGGTGCCAAATGCTCCAAGCAGCATTGGAATGCGATGCACCCGCATTCTAATGAAAATTAAAACAATATCTACTACTGAACTATTCAACACTTGACACTGGCAAAAATTACTCCCTAAAAGAGGAGAGAAGATTGCCAAACTAAAAATAAGAAGAAAAAAATGAGTTCTGAATTCGATTTTTTGAATGACCACACCTTTATGTCTGAGTTTGAACCATGAGGAAGCGATTTTTTTTAGTTTTTAATTTTTTTAAGTCTGTTGTCTTCTTGACAATTTTATTGTGACTCGAAATTTTCTATTCCATAACTGATTCCTAATTTCCTACTAGCATTTTTCAACAACATTTGTTTTTTAGTTGTTATTTTCTAAGTAAATCTCGCAATTTTAGTATTAAGTAGATGAATAAAGCTTGCTTTCTAAATTTCATTAATTAATATGTTTTCAATCTTAACTACTTAAATTATCTACATAAGTTAATTGAATATTACAAAATTATTTAATAATATTCTAACAGTTTGATATTATTGAAAAAAATCATAAGATATAAGTACTTACTCGATTTTTTTTGGGTATGTTTTTATAAACCGAATATGGCGAATAGGAGATATTTTACAGTAAATTCGATAGTAAATTTCGCAAATTGACTATTACAGTTTTCTAACAATATCAAATTCAAATAAAATCACTTTATATTTATCAGCAAAATACCTTCCAGAACTGAGCTCTTTTGGATGGGAAAAATTTTTTTGCAGTAATAATTCTCATATTCTTTTACAGAAACGATACGAAATAAGTCAGTTAATACAGATTTACACTCTATCATTACATTACACTCTAAAAGTTAGACCTTTAACATAATTAGTAGCTTAATTTTTTCAAATAATAATTTAAAAAGAACCTATGTTTCTATGTAACAGATACTTGTAACAAAAAGTCTATAGTTCACTGGCAGAAAACAGAACTCTACACAAAGTTAAGTCCACATTTTCTTATATTTTAATTTTGCGTGTCAATAAAAGATAATTAAAAGAGATAATTAATTAATATACAGTTAATATACGCGTTAAGTTGCTGGTTACAGTATTGCATGTCACAAGGACGTAAAACCTACCATTATTCACTCATTAATATTAAGAATTCTTATCTTTTGTTCTTAAATCTCAATTAAAATTTTAATCAGAAGCCTATTCTAGAAGCTTATTCTAGCCTATTCTATATAAAGTTTCTATATTGTCACTATAAGTGGAAACCTATAATTAGCTTATTGTTTTCTACGATTTTTCTACACTTATTTGTACAGCTGCTGGTTTTCCATGTAATAAATAAAATAAAATAAAAAATAAAATAAATAAAATTGTTTTGAATCTACGATTAGCTAATTTGAATTTGAAAATTCAAAAACAGAACATGACGAAAACGTAAAAAGTTTTGAATCTTTTATTTTTTTATTTTTAAATGGCACATTTTAAACTTAAGGCTGCATAGTTGTATACTCCTTGGAGTCTTAAAAACTGTTTGAATAATTAAAAAAAAGAACCTAGTTGTTTAGTAAACAAGTGAAATCTAATCGTTCTAACACCGACCCAATAATAAAACAAACAAAAATAATAAAGATAACAAAATTATCTTAAAAAACAGACTCATAAAAAAATGCCCTTCAGTAACCCACCCGAAAGAGAAAAATGATATTTTCTAAAGGTTTCCCAACATCTTCCGTCTCGCTCGGTTGTAGGCTAGCCATTTGTTTTCTCTTTCGCACCGTATGCAATGTAAGATCTCATGCAATTCAAGACCTTGATAAATTGCGAGTTTCGTGATATAGTTAATTGGTATACGGGTGAATATAATACGGGTGTTTTCAAGTATAAAATAAAAAAACAATTCTCTGTACCTACTGTGATAAGATAACAAAATGCTAATAGTTCACTGAAAAAAAACTTTTTTTTATAAAAAAACCACTATGTATAATCTCTTTGCATAAATCGCTCCTAATTTTGAGTCATATTCAAACAAAACCTTTTTAGGTAGTCGATAAAAAAAGATGTTCGATATTTAAATTTCTCAAAAGTAAAAATAAAAACAGCCGTTTAGTTTAAAAAGAATAAACCTATTGCTGCAATACGTCCCCCACAGCAAAGTACGACGTCCGAACAATCTCAAAACGCTTATAATATACTACTCACATCCAACGCAATGCATTAGTTACAAATCCAAATAGTCACAAGTGTACACCGAAAAACACTGACTGCAACTTTAAAAAATAAAAAAGTCCGATCTTCAGAACGTGCAGAACAATTGAAAGTTGCGAAAATAACGTTCTTAATTCAAAATTCGCGAACGCGAAGCTTCCAAATTCGAAAGTTTCGGCGCGCAGTGCGACCACGCGCGTGCGTTCTGCGACACAAACTGAATTTTGTAAGCGCAGGCAATCGCGCGGTTTGGCTAGCAGTATTGTGAAGGTACAGTGGCTCGGGTTGTTCTAGTCGTCAAATGGACAATTACGAATTGAACTTTTGAATTTCGAACACACCTTAATTGAAAGTGGATTTACCTTTAAAAACTTTTGATTTTCAAAAACGGTTTTAGAAAAAAGAAAACTGACTTTAAATTTAAATGCACAGAATGCGGTCGTGTTATTAGCATAAAAACTTTTTTCACAAAACAAAAATATACTTTACTCCTTATTTCAAATGTTAAAAAAATATCATATTTAAATTCAGAATACGTTATTTAGAACTAGTTTCCGCCCGCGACTTCGTCCGTGTGGACATTTGGAAAAACCCTAGGGAATCTTTGACTGGGATAAAAAGTATCCTATAATACAGGCCATAAACTATCTTTGTGTCAAATTTCATCCAAAACTGTTCAGCCGTTTTTGCGTGATTGAGGAACAAACATCCAGACCCACAAACTTTCACATTTATAATATTAGTAGGATAAAACAAATATTTGTAATAAGATTATTAATATAATTGAAAAATATTAGAAAAAATCGACTCACCCGTAGCAGCTCAGACGGGTCTCGAACCCGCACCCTTAAGATTCCGGCCCAATGCACTAACCAATTATGCTACCGAGTCGCTAACAGGATTGGCGAAATTTTCTAATACTTTTCACGTTTCCGCTGTGCCTAATATTAGCTGTAGGTTCTAATATTTTTCAATTATATTAATAATCTTAATATAAAAATAGCATTGTGAATGCATAAAATCTAAAAAGTTTAAAAATATTTGTAAATCATTAATGATTCTCGAATTATATGAGAGAGGACAACTTTTTTTGTTGATCTCTTCACAAAAGGCAAAAGCATACAAAATATTAATAAACAGCCATTCGTTCATAAATAATAGTCTACCACAATCAACTAAATCTGTCATCTTGCTGTTTACAAAATGTCAAACCTACGTCAACAACATTTCACAATGTTAACCGAAAATAAAATGAAACTGAAAAAACATCAATCACTATGAAAAGCTAGTGAAATAATGTCCGCTTTTTACCGACTTCAAAAGGACGGAGGTACTCAATTCGACCCGTTTTTTTTTTTTTTTTTGTTTTTTGTATGTACACCGATTACTCGAAGACGGCTGAACCGATTGAAATGATTCAAACGTTATTAGATTAGGTAAACTTTCAAGTTGGTCCCATTTTTTAAAATTTTGAAATCGGTTCAGTACTTTTCAAGTAATCTTGAAAAAAGCACGAAAATGGAATGATTTCTGTGTGAACTACCTCGATGATCAGTCGTATAACTTCTTTGTTTATGAACTGAATAAGATAATTATTTTTTTGTTTGAAAAGGGATATCTTAAGTGTAGTTCTTTAACCGACTTAAAAAAGGAGGTTCGTAGTTTGACCCGCATGTATGTATGTTTCTCCGCGATTAACTCACGTTTGGCTGAGCCGATTTTTCTACCTAAATAATATACCTACACTACCTAATAGAAAAGGTACTTACACTAAAAATTAAAAAATAAAAAACTGTTTAAAAAAACAAAAAACCGACTTCAAAAAACCTACCTCTAAAAAGCAAGAAATAATATTCGTAATAATAAAAACACGTCTATTGAAGTCGGGTGGGGCTTTTAGAATAAAAAAAAGGAATTTGTACTCCAGCCCCACCCGACTTCAATAGACGTGTTTTTATTATAACGAATATTATTTCTTGCTTTTTAGAGGTAGGTTTTTTGAAGTCGGTGTTTTGTTTTTTTAAACAATTTTTTACAGTTCGGAAACCTTTTCTAACTTTTATTGTTATTTTAAAATAGTAGCATTAAATTTTTGAGTAATGTAATGATTTATTGATTGCCATCGAATATTTTGTTTTGTCAGGAAACATGTTGCGATTTTTCTTAGGAACTCTCACTTGGTTGGTTTTTCACAGCACGGTACATCCCTGGCAGATAACCAAGGCTTCAAAGTTACCTCGCTTGTATGAAAATAACACCTGTATCCCTAGACAAAGTTGATGAGTATATTCATCATGAATGCGACAAACAGTTCTCTATGTAAAGGATGCCTGGACGCAGAGGAAACAGCCGCCCACGTGATCCTGGAGTGCGTGGGTTTGGCCGCACAACGGGCAGAAATCCTCACAGAGGTTAGGTCGCTCCTAGAAGCCTGTGAACACCCCAGGAGGCTTCCTGCGCTTCTGGAAGGAGCTGGGATGGCTTGACTAGCCATACCGATGCTATGTACGTACACGCATAACGGATCAAATAGGAGTCTAAATGCGGAGAAAAGAGCCCATCACCAATACCAATTCCCCCACACACCAATGCGAGACACGAAAGTAGGTACCTAACACAGCATCGTTGCCATTTGCGGCACTGTGGTACATAACTTATACTTAATTTGTTTAGACCAGTGGTTCCTAACCTTTGGTAGCAGACTTTACCCCCAGCGTGGGCTTGGAGGCATTGGCGGATCCAGGGGGGGGGCCAAGGGGGCCATGGCCCCCCCCACGAAGCCGATTACCTTTGCAGATAACATTGAACTTCCATTAAAAAAAATTTTTTTTAAAGTCTTATTGTTTTATGTAGGTAGTGTCAGTGCCTCTATCTTTATTTTTTTAAATCATAAAACGTGGCCCGAGTAAGGTTACCATCTGAAAACCATTTGGCGCATTTGACAAGCATTTTACGGTTTCAAGGCTTGCGGCTGGAGCAAAGCAGAGACAGGCATTTTTGTTTAGTGAGTCTCGCTGTGAAATCTTGCGTACATGCTCCAATCACGCAAACCTTGCTGCGCAAGCTACCCGTCTGCCCGGATGAAACCACATATTGCAAGATTAGTGGATAAAAATGGCGCAGCGCGGGCTCCGTTTTTTACTGTAAACAGACAAGATTAATTGATGAAACTTACTAAAAATGGCGCTGCGCGATCGTTTTTTTTAACTAAATACAGACAAGATTAGTGGATGAAACTGACTAAAAATCGCGCTGCGCGGCCGCTTTTTTGCTATATACAAGCAGGAGTACAAGTAAAACAGTTGTAACTGACTAAAAATGATGCTGCGCGGCCGTTTTTTTACTAAAGACCGTTTCACTTTGGAATAATATTCTACATTACTTTTTCTCAGTAGCATGCATGTTATTATTTAAGTTAATATTATTTTGCGGACAATGTTGTTGGTTACATAATTAGTACAATTTTCTAACATTTGTCACATTAGAAAGCATAATTATGTAATTGTTTTTTGTTCCAAATAAAAAAAAAAAAAAAAAGACAGACAAGATTGCTGGATGATACTGACTAAAAGTGGAGCTGCGCTGCTGTATCTTTTACTATAGATAGACAGACAAGATTAGTGGATAAAACAGACTAAAAATCGCGCTGCGCGGCTGCTTTTTTTTTACTACGGACAGGCAAGAGTACAAGTATAACGGATGAAACTAACTAAAAATGGCGCTGCGCGGCCGTTTTTTTACTAAAGACAGATAAGATTAGTGAATGAAATTGTCTAAAAATTGAGCTGCGCGGCCATTTTTTAACACGTTTTTATTAGGTTGTTGCTTTCTCGTTTGTGTGTTCGTTCGTTCGTTTGTTTCTCCGCAAAGTTTGTGAACGATTTTGTACTAGCTTCCCAATGAGCTAGAAACTTGAAACTTTGAACATAGGTCAGAACTGGAAAGCAATGCAATATTATGGTGTCATCGAGCTGATCTGATGACGGATTCGGAAGAAGGCCACAGGATCTCTATGATGAAACCATACAACCCCATCGTGTTTGGGTTCGTTACAATCGTCTTGACGAGTACTCTAATGGGAGACGAGATCCAGGGTCTGATGATGAAGCTGAAAGGTCATGCCATAGGAAGTATAGGAACTCAATATTGAAACCGTGCAACCCCATCAAATTTGGGCTTGTTTGAATCGTCTTGACGAGTACTTTGTTGGGGAATAGTTTCCAGGGTCTGTTGATGGAGCCGGAAGAAGGCCACTGGGATTTTGTAATGCAAAAACCATGCAACCCGATCGAGTTTGGGCTCGTTTGAATAGTCTTGACGAGTGCGAGTGCGAGAGTAGGAGATGGTATATTTTTAGTCTTAGCTCGTTAACTAAAAAGCAGAAAATAATAATTTACTGAAAAAAAACTTTTTTAAAAACACGTTTTTAAAACGGACTAAATTATTACAAAAAAATTGGACTAAAAACATTAAAACGGAGTAGTAAAAACAAACTAAAAAGTAAAAAATTAATTCTTCTGTAAATATTTATAACCCTAATACCCTATACCTACAGAAATTTTAAACCTAAAAATTTTAAACCTAAAAACGTGGGGCGCGTTTTGTAAAATTTATCATCTATATTGTCAATCTATATTCTATAGCAGCGATTCTTAACCTCGGGTCGCGACCCAAATTCGGGTCGCGAGAAGTATTGGGTTGGGTCGCGGGCCCCCAAACGACTTTAAAAAGTGATAATTTTTTTGTTGCCTGGTGACGAGCGACGACGCGACGAATAAAACTGATTTAAAATCATTTTTTTCTTTAAACGAGCGAGATTACAAGATAAGTAGGTGAATCTGACTAAAAATCGCACTGCGCGGCCTTTTTTTTCTATAAACAAGCAAGATTACAAGATTAGTAGATGAAACTGACTAAAAATAGCGCTGCGCGGCCGTTTTTTGACCAACAGGCAAAATTGAAAATCTTGGAATCGCAGAGCGCTGGTAGTGCTAAAACCGGCACCGCCTTCACGTTTTCACTACTGAACCGAACATTAAATTTTGCATAAATGTTGTCAGGGAGGGGTACAGAAAAGGGGCATTCAGTTCCCGAGGGATAGCAAAAACCTGTCCACGCAGACAAGTCGCGGGTGGCCACTAGAAAAACATAAATAACATGTCATTTTAGTACCTGTCATTGCAAAATAAAAAAATATATTAGGATTAGGGTCGCGGACTTCAAATATATTTCTACTTTGGGTCGCCAGCCAAAAAGGTTAAGAACCACTGTTCTATAGCATGCGCCCCACGTTTCTAGGTTTAATGTTTTTAGGTTTAAAATTTCTGTAGGTATAGTATAGGGTATTAGGGTTATAAATATTTACAGAAGAATTTATTTTTTACTTTTTAGTTTGTTTTTACTACTCCGTTTTAATGTTTGTAGCCCGATTTCTTGTAATATTTTTTTTTACTATAGACAGGCAAGAGTACAAGACTAGTGGATAAAACTGACTAAAAATCGCGCTGCGCGGCCGTTTTATTTCCTATAGACAAGCATTTTTCCGAAAAATCAGGCGTTTTGTGCATCCTAAGGCAGACCCGAGGCTCCGAGGGGCCCCCCCCAAACTTGAATCCTGGATCCGCCCCTGCTTGGAGGGGGGGGAGGGGGGTTGCCGCCGTATCATATTCACAGTACATAGCAAATAGTGTCATTAAAGATTGAAGAAATGTACCATAGTGATGAACCATAATGCAATCTCTCTATTCTATTCATTCTTACTGGTACCACCTCTGTTACCCCATAGAATAGCTGTTTTACCCCTACGGGGGTGATTACCCCCAGGTTAGGAACCAATGGTTTTGACCAAGGACGTAAGTTTGTGCCACAAAGTGTGTCTTTTGTTGGTGATATTAGCAATCATAGGCTAATTATAAGTTTGTGGATGATTTGCTTATTATTATAGTCGAGTTCTTTTATAGTGAAAACACTAAGCATATATAGGTAATTAAATTAATACAGTTATCATTCGGAGTTTTGAGTCAATTTTTGTGTCATAGATTGCTGAAAATTACTTTTTATCACTTAAAAATATTTTGGAACGCCAAACTGGGGTCCTTTATTATAATCAAAACTTTAAAGCAGTATTAAGAGTACAGAAAACCTTGTTCAGCTTTTAATATTTTAAAGTTTTGTAGTACTTTTCAATGCAGAACTGTAACCCTGTAACTGCTATGGCTAAATTTTCGCTACTTTACCGTCAAAATTATTTACCCTCACGAGAAGTGACGTTTTTTTTCGTCATAATCGATTCATATGACCTATTTTTAGGCTGCGGTGATGGTGGTCCCTTCAGAGGGGCTCTGATTTAACCCTTTTTTGGTGATGTAGGATGACCTACAAATATAGTCATTATAGGACAGTTTTTTTTTTTTAAATAATTATGTCTAATTGTAAAAACTTATAACATAGCAGATTTATTTATATACTACAATTATTCTGCCTTAAGATAAAACGGTAAGTACGTGTGAGATATTAAAAAAATATAAAAAACAATTGGCTCTGTAAGCTGAAGACCTCGCATTGGTGACATTTTTTAGAAATGTCTGAATTGTGTATTTTTTTATCAAAAACTTCAAAAAACTGGCTCGACAAAAAATCTATATAACAAAATTTCACGAAAATCGGTTGAGAAATGCGACTTGTAGATGACAAACGAACACGAAAGCATTTTTTACACGACTGCCTAAAGAGGAGTGTATATGTGTTCAGGGTTCATGTATGTTTGTGGGTATGTGAGTTTCTTTATTCCACCATAACTTCCAAATGGCTCAACGGATTTGGATGTATGGGGTATCGTTAGAATCCTTACATCATTCCGAGTGACACTGGCTATAGTTTTTTGAAAAAAGTCAATATGACGACTGTGCGACGCCATTTTCAAATGTGAAAAAAATATTTTTTCTTCAATTATTACAATATGGACATCAAATGAAAGGCCTTAATGAGCACATTTCAAAACTATATAATTTGTTACTAAAATGTGTGAAATAAAAATAAATGAATTTGAAAAATATTAAAAAACACGACTGCCCTGCCAAAACGAACTAAAAAGTTAAATAACAAGTGTCATTGCAGTCGGTGGACCGTTTTGTGGAACAATTTTTAATCAAAGAGGTCCCCCGACTGCAATGACACTTGTTATTTAACTTTTTAGTTCGTTTTTGCAGGGCAGTCGTGTTTTTTAATATTTTTTAAATTTATTTATTTTTTGCCCAAGCTGAAGCAGAGACGCTTCGCACTTTTTTTTGTACAGTCATGTTGTGTATTCGTTGTGTATGTTTAAAATAAATGTATTTTCTTTCTATCTTTCTTTCACTCATTCGGTCAATTATTCTTAAGGAAAAGCATGTTCATAATGTAAGAAAGAATGCTAACAAATTATCTTATTTTTTTAAGCACTGTTTTGCACTGTTGAACTGGTTGATCAAAAACGGATTTTTGTTTAGCCAATAGTTAGTTACAATTAGAGTTGAAACTGACACTAATAATTAATTAGCAAAATTTTACTCAATTTAGGAACTTTCTGGTTGATGATGTCGTGGTCGGCGGGGCAGCTCTGCGTGAACGCGTCCAGCTAGTACATATAGAAATTAATCGAAGTAACTGTAAAAGTCACTGACGTCTATTATACAAAATACGCTGGACAGGCTAATGTGAAATGACAGCAATTTTTGTGCCGATTTGAAAATCGCCATATTGGCGCTAGATAGAGCGTAAATTCTACTATGACAGTAGTAAGTGTACTTGGAACTAATTAGTTCCAAGTACACTCACTACTGCCATGCTATAGAATCTCCTGCTCTCAGCGCCAATATGGCGATTTACAAATCGGAACAAATGACAGGTGAGGTTCGCCTGTCCAGCGTACTTGTGTAATGGACGTCAGTGGTAAAAGTCATTTTAACAGGTTTGGGTTTCAGAACAACGGCGAAAATATACCTATTAAAATGTTTAGCGTTTAAAAAAATGATTTTCAAAAATCTGAGTAAAATCTATTATTTTACTCAGATTTAGAAGTTTCAGGACTTTAACTGAATTCAAGAAAGTTTGTATAAATATAATAGTCTTTTAAACACTTAAATGACCAATTCAGTAATTATAATCCGACCTTATATGCCAAATAGTATATGTATCTTAGAATAATAACTAAAGGCAATGTGTATCAATCAACCACAGAGAATACGTAAGACAATCAACTGTCATATCAAAAATAATATATAATATCAAGTATATTTTTGATCTATGACAGTCATAGCTAAAATGACTTCCAAGTATAACCCAGTATGGTGTAAGAGTATATATTTTCACTAGGTACTGAATGGGCATCATCAGTTTAACTCGAACGGATTATATCCGAGCTCAGAAGAAGTTATTTAATTCAACTTTTTTTTTGATGCAAGAGATTCGCCAGCCTGATATATACAAAGTGATATTCTTTATTTAGAGACTTTTCTTACTAAGAATTTTGATGCTAAGTTCCCCAAAAATTAATTCTGGATCGGCAGTTTTTCGTTTCTGAACGCAAAAAATTTAAATCAAATAAATTCATGTATGGGGGGTCGCCATTGTTCAATCACCTTACTTGACAGATAATTTATAGTGAAAAAAGATATATATGTAGCTTACTTCCGCAAACAATATATGCAAGATGCACCGCCCGCCCGCCCGCAAAATGCACATGCACACCACAAAATATCAGTGCACAATACCTGCATTTAGCAAGACAGCAACACACCTTGCACCTTCACCAATTAGACTACTCTACACGTGTTTCGCCCCAACCTGGAGCATCCTCAGGAGTTAGATCGTGCGTCATCACGTACGTGCGATCACGTAACAATTGATTTAATAAGACAACCTAATTTTAAATAACTATTTAAATATAAACGACGTATGACAACTGTTAAAAGCTGTTTACTAAATAGAACAAGTAAGAACAAACAGACTATAAAGGGTGTTTGGAAATAGCCATAAAAAGCCGAAGGGTACCATCAAACTGAACGACTTTTACCATGGGACGAATTCTGAAATCGCGAAAAAAAAACAGCTGTTTCATACAAATTGATATTTTCGTTATTAATTTTTGTATGAAACAGCTGATTTGTTTTTCACGATTTCAGAGTTGGTCCATAGTAAAAGTTGTTCTGTTGGTCCCTAATTTCCAAACACCTTGAATAAAATATCTCTTTCTGGAACCTATGGGCCAAAATGTTGTAGGATATCCAGATAATTCCGATATTATTGGTCACTCTACTTCGCCCCTGTAAAAATGACAGGACATGTAAAATCCATCGACCAGCAAACTGGACAGAGAGGGTTAAAAAACCGGCCAAGTGCGAGTCGGACTCGCGCACGAAGGGTTCCGTACCAAAAAACGGCAAAAAAAATCAGTTTGTTGTATGGGAGCCCCCTTTAAATATTTATTTTATTCTGATTTTAGGAGTTTTTGGTATAGCGGCAACAAAAATACATTATCTGTGAACAACTGTCTAGCTATCACGGTTCATGAGATACAGCCTGGTGACAGACAGACGGACAGTGGAGTCTGACTAATAGGGTCCCGTTTTTACCCTTTGAGTACGGAACCCTTAAAAGTGATTCTATAACATGTGCCAAAAAACCATAGAGTCTTGGTGATGATACTTTTATCCCATATATTTTAAGTAATCTGTATCATTTGTATTTCTGAAACTTAATGGGTAGTTCCGTACCCAATGGGTAAAAACGGGACCCTGTTACTAAGACTCCGCTGTCCGTCTGTCTGTCTGTCACCAGGCTGTATCTCATGAACCGTGATAGCTAGAAAGTTGAAATTTTCACAGATGATGTATTTTTGTTGACGCTATAACAACAAATACTAAAAACAGAACAAAATTAATATTTTAAGGGGGGCTCCCATACAACAAACGTAATTTTTTGCCGTTTTTTGGTACGGAACCCTTCGTGTGCGAGTCCGACTCGCACTTGGCCGGTTTTTACAAGTTGTAAGTTTTTTTACAAGTTTAGATTTTTTGATTAACGAAATCACTAATACAAGGATGAAAACATATTAGTTTAATAAACAAAAACATTTGTAGTGTTTAATTTAAAGTTTTTTGATAAACGGATTTGTGGAAAAAATATTTTCATAAGGAAAATGCTTGTTTTCAAAAAGTACAAGACTTGTATGTTTTGATAAACAGGGCAGGTCACAGTTCTTACTAAACCTAACCAATTTATTTATTTGCTTTAGTGCTTATCTGTAATGACTAAAAATTTTTGTTAACCTAAGATAAACATGTGACCAGCAAGCAAACTTAAAGTTCCGACTGTAAACCTAACTTACTCCCAGTTTCTATTATACAGGGTCATTTTGAACTTACCATCCAAATTTTAAAGATGTGTCAAGTCCATGATACTAAACAACTTTCTCTAAGAAACATGTGTCAAATTTCGCCAAAAAATTTTGGTCATCCCATACTAAATTGATCACGTGATCTCTTTGATTTGTATGGAAAGTAGATTTTTATTTTACATATTTGACCATGTGTTCCTTAGAGAAAGTTGTTCAGTTTCATGGACTGAACACATCTTGGTAAGTTCAAAATGACCCGATATACTAACTTTAATTCATATAACGATAATTGGACCATTTCGATAAAGTTAAACCTCCGATAAACCACCGATAAGTACCATAAGAACTGAGCATTAGTATTATATCTACATATATACATATAGTATAAATATCACCCACCAATCCACATTGGGCCCGCGTGGTGGGTTATGGCCCGTCCTCCTTATCCACCCATAAGGAAGGCCTGTGCCCCAGCAGTGGGGACAATAAAAATGGCAATTTTTTTTTATGCACAACGGGATAGTGCGTTCATCTTGAGGAACTGGCTATCTTATCTTACCTCTAACTGCCGGAACACAATATTTTTTAAGTTGTTGTTATGGCGTCTGACTTAGGTAAAATGGTAGTAGCATGTCAGGCGGACTTGAAATAAACCCTACCACCAACCAAACTGAGTATAAATTGTACACACCCCCCCCCCCCTCCCCTCCCCTCCCCCCCCCCCCAGGGATCGAACCGGGGCCTACGTCTTACACAGGTGGGCGAACCACCAGACCAAAAAGGCGGTTAAAATTAAATTAGTTCATGGTACCTTATCTGAAAGTTTAATTAAACTTACTTTATTAATAAATACTTAATTTAAGTATGAAATAAAGCGAAAATAAAAAGATTAGATTAAGTATTTAATGTTGAGGCACAGAATAGATATTAGTACTACCGTACAGAAAGGACACTCTCCGCCCCGCCCCACAATCAATTACCTCACCCCACCGCGCGAGTTCGCGTGCCGAATCGTGTGCTCATTGAATAGCCCTAGACTTCACGCACACAGTTGCGCGTGTGCAAAAACGTCACTGTGTAGCGTCTGTGTAATAGGTAGTTGAAACGCGGCGCTTTTATGGAGTGCCCGGGGTGTGGTTGAGGTCTTCATACAAAAAAAATCGCTTCATTTCCTACACTATTTATTTATTAGGTAGGTATACATTTTTTCCTCAGCTAAGTAATTACAATGTGCCCAATTTTAATGAAACCTCTTTATTGTCTCGTAGTTTTCTTTCGTACTAACTAAGCTACTTGAAAGTGATAGTGACAATCGGTCATTGCCCTCAATATAGGTTATATCTCAGCCATATCACTTGTTATCAGTTAAAATTAGGTCAGTGTGTTTGTGCCACTCGAGAGAGGGGTGTCAGTTATTGTTGAGTAAAGTTGTATAATGCTCCTATTAGTTGGGTGTTATAGCTCAAGAAATAAAGTCTACTGTACCCGTAACACGTACATCTATTGATAAAAAATACGCGTAAAATACTCGATAGAGTAATTGTCTACGGGAAATGTAATTTCGCTTTTTGGCGATAGATGAGGCTGTAACAATTTCCCATGGAAAATTACGCTATAAAAAATTCCCATTAAAACAATGCGAATAATTTAACAATGTACAACTGAAGTGACTCACTTCAGAGCGCTGTCGGTACAAAACGAGGTATTTTAATCTGTAAAACGTTCTCTTTGCCATACATTCTCGAGTGAAGTTGCAGCAAATCACTGTCTATTGTAAATTTAATCGCATTTTAAGGCTGTAGAGTCGCATCACGTTCCATTTTTAAATTTTCAATATAAATGATCAAAACAACTTAAGGTTAAGGTTCTATAGTTTATTTACAAACAATAACCTCTTTAAAAATATAGTTCGTTGTAGTAGTAGTAGGCAAAAATAAATAAAATTCAAAAAAATTAAAAACACGACTGCCCTGCTAAAAACAAACTAAAAAGTGTCATTGCAGTCGGGGAACGTTTTGTGGAACAATTTTTTAATCGAAGAGGTCCCCCGACTGCAATGACACTTGTTATTTAACTTTTTTTAGTTTGTTTTTAGCAGGGCAGTCGTGTTTTTTAATTTTTTTTAATTATTTTTTTTTGTTCGCACATTTTAGAAAATTATATATTTTTAAAATGTGCTTATTAAGGCCTTTCATTTGATGCACATATTGTAATAATTGAAGAAAAAATTTTTTTTTTCACATTTGAAAATGGCGTCATGCAGTCGCCATATTGACTTTTTTCAAAAAAAATATAGCCAGTGTCACTCGGAATGATGTAAGAATTCTAACAATACCCCATACATCCAAATCCGTTGAGCCATTTGGAAGTTATGGTGGAATAAAGAAACTCACATACCCACATACATGAACCCTGAGCACATATACACTCTTTTTGCTTTGGGCAGTCGTGTAAAAAATTAAAAACCCGCCTGCATAAAAAGACAAGTCAACTGAAAAGATGGAAACAAGATTAAATATTAAAGGCAACATTATAACATGCAGTCGGAGGCATATAGATCAAATCATTCATAATGTCACTTTCTTTATGCATGCCTCCGACTGCATGTTATAATGTTGCCTTTAATATTTAATCTTGTTTCCATCTTTTCAGTTGACTTGTCTTTTTATGCAGGCGGGTTTTTAATTTTTTAAATTTATATTTTTTTTTTTTTTTTTAGTTATTATTTATATGATAAACCTTTTTGAAATCCTTATAATAAGCCCTTAAATTTGACACCCAATATTGCAGTATTCTAAAAAAAATGTTTTTTCCACTACGTATAACCTTCTTAAGAACACTTGGGCTGACGAGACAAATCTAACGATATGTCAATCATGGAAATCCGTCCAGCCGTTTGAAAGATATGAGGTAATAAAGAATATTACATACAAACTTACATACAAGATACGCGCGAAAAACATAACCCTCTTGCAGTCGGGTAAAAAGAGCATACTAAAACTACAATGAACTATATTTTACTGAGGTTATTGTTTGTAAATAAACCATATAACCTTACTTAACTTCACTATGTACATGTGAATTTTAGATACATTATACTTAGCGAGAAATAAAAATTAAAATGTGGATACCTTTTTGAGGTATATAGGACCCAATAATAATATGAGCGCGCGAAATCATTATCAAATTGCTCACTAGAAATTATTGTTTATAAAATCTATATTAATATTCAATTGGATCGATACTTTCAATTGTATTTCGCAATAACGCTGCGTATGCATGTAACATATAAATTTAATAATGCTTACGCAACTACGACATAGTCCAGGAGACAAACACCTTAATACATACATATTGTTATCTATGCACATCCGCCATTTTTATTGTCCCCACTGCTAGGGCCAGAATAGGAGAATTGTTTCTTCGAACCATCAAACTGAACAACTTTTACTATGGGACCAACTCTGAAATCGCGAAAAAAAACAGCTGTTTCATACATTTTGAATGAAATTTAGATACTTAAAAAAATAAGTATCGTACCACTCAAACCACAAAACGGTCACTTTAATTTAGGCATTCGATAAGAAAGGATTTTTGAAAATGCAAGTGGAATGCTACGTAGACAAAGTTGCGGGCGGTAGCTAGTAGACTTAAGACGAATCTCATACGCATCTGTAGATTTAGAACTCTCGAAATTTTTATCTTCAACTTGTGCAGTATCCTACTAATATTATATTTTTTTATGCACAAAGGGATAGTGCTTGCATGGCTTTCATCTCATCTGATGTTAAGTGACGATAAAGCCGAAGGTGGAAGCGCACTATACCCAGGAATCTTCACCACTGAGGAACTGGGTATCTTACCTCCAACTGCCGGAACACAACAATTTTTAAATTGTTGCTATGGTGTCAGACTTAAGTAAGATGGTGGTAGCTAGCCAGGCGGTCTTGAAATAATCATATATATCATATATCATATATACCCCTATCACCAACCAAACCGAGTACAAATGTGCCCCCCTCCTGGGAATCGAACCCGGGACTTCTGCATCTTACACAGGTAGGTGAACCACTAAACCACTTGGATGTTTATAGACTAAATACGGCTAATCGGATTTGGATAAAACTTGGCACACAGCTAGTTTCTAACCTGGTTTAAAACATAGGATATTTTTTATCCTGGTCAAAGGCTCCCCAGGGTCCATATCAACGAAGCCACGGGCCGAAGCTAGTATGTGATAAACCTAATTAATAAACCATTTGTGACTATTCAATAGTAGCTACTGTTGCAGTGGTTGCTAGTTTTAAAGATTTATTTTTCACTATCGATTTCGTCTACGGACAGAAATAGGCGTTAGCGTCCATTACTTAAAAATATAGACATACATATACTGATCTCTAGGTTATGTGTGCATAATGTGTGATGAAAATAGTACCTGTGCTGTGGAGAAGGGTCCGTACAAGCAGATTCCCATCGGTTTACCTTTTACAAATCCCACCCCACCGATCATGCAGATCATAACATTTTTGTAGAACTGCTTGCCATAATTTCACCCCTCGCCACTGTTAATTGACAAAATGCATGTAATTTTGTTTTATTTAGGTCAGATGAAACTTAAAAATAAATTTCACTCTAAACTGAAATATTTCAAACCAAAATGAAATTTATTCTAAATATTTCACAGACCGAAATTTTTCGTGAAATTTACCCAACCCTAGTGACGTATGTCTGTGTCATCCCGGAATGCCAGACCTTGTTGGACCATTAGGAGTACCTTCTGTAAAATATTTATTTACCTTTTTCTGGGCCATCAGAGATATGTTTTTTCTATTATAAAATAAAGATATTCAAAAGATACTGTGAAAAACGTAATTAATTTTGTGTTAAATGTTTTAACACTATCATAGCACACCATCTCCTGCACTATGAATTTGTTGGAAATTGGAAACCCTAAGCAAATACATCAATTTCGTTGGACCATACTGGTTTTTACAGACTTTATTATTATTAAGTGTCATCGTGCGATTTTCGTGTCAAATTACATGAAAAAGTTGATTTTCATGATATTATTAATTATCTACACATACCTACGCTAATATACACATCAACTTTGTCTAGGGATACAGGTGTTATTTTCATACAAACGAGGTAACTTTGAAGCCTTGGTTTGCTGCCAGGGATGTACTGTGCTGTGATCTGATGATGGCCATCCAGGGAGTGAATGGAGTAGATTTAGATCGCTATACACACCCAACTGATCTGATCAGCATTCTAAAAGATTAATGGGTCAGAGTTCTCAGTTTGAGGATTTCCATACATTTTCATGCTATTTTCGTGGTTTTTTTAAACATGTCCATTACATTTTAGAATGCTGGTCAGATCAGTTGGGTGTGTATAGCGACCTAAATCTCCTCCATTCACTCCCTGGATAGCCGTCATCAGATCACAGCATAGTACATCCCTGGCAGGAAACTAAGGCTTCAAAGTTACCTCGTTTGTATGAAAATAGCACCTGTATCCCTGGACAAAGTTGATGTGTGTAATAACGGTAATTAATTGTAAAACGCAACTTGAGTTTTGTAATTAATTTAATGGTAGGTACTATGGGCAACAGCGTCGCTTAACCAGTTTTCAACAAAATTCGCGTGCGTGCGTATCGCCCCTGCACGAACTAAACGTATGGTTGTGACGGCGCGGCGTGCAAGCGATTTTAACCTTAGCAGTGGTTAGGCGACGCTGTTGCCCATAGTACATCCGCAGCAGCCATTTTTTAATGTCTCCACTGTTGGGACAGGTCTTCCTTATGGGTGGATAAAGAGGATGGGCCATTACCCACCACGCAGGCCCTATGCGGATTAGTGGGTGTTTACGACTGCAAATGCAGCTGGGATCAACGGCTTAACGTGCCTTCCGAAGCACGGAGGAGCTTGAGAAAATACATTTTTGGTCACCCATCTCATTCATCGCCGACCTTTGCTAAAGTTGCCTAATCTCCGCAATCTCGGCTAGGCACTAAACCACTGCGCCATTGAGCTCCTTAACAACTATGACTATAAAGTCCATTCGCTTAGATATTGTCGCCCTTTTATCGCGCCGCCTTTGCACATGCCGCTTCTTGTCAAAGGATGCCGCCGCATAAACAAAGGATACCGCGTGCGGCGTACACCCGCAAGTGAATTTGGATTTTGGCAGTTTACATAGAAGTGCCGTAGCGAAAGGTTGTGTTTGTTACCGGTATTCCTGTCACTGAACACATGTGCTTGCGGGTGTACCGACACTATCTGAGCGAAAGGACTTTACACGGTTCGATACTAAAATTTTCTTTGTTCTGTACGTACATTCAATCGAGCTTTGTTGCAAAATACATAAAAATTGCTTGCTCGTCAAGCAAAATAATTACAAATGGAAATAATAGCACCATTAGAAACATTTATTCATATTTTACAGCGTTATTTGTAAAACACCAACAACCTCGCAGGAGTAGATTACTAACATCATAAACAACAACATTTGTTCTACGACTTTTCCGAAAAGACAGACAAAAAAATGGACTTTTCTTACAAAACTCGATGAGGTGTTCGGTTTGTATGGACTAAAGTCTTCTAGTAATCTATGTACTTCTGCGAGGTTGTTGACAAATAACTCTGTACCTATAGTCAAGTCAATACTATAAAATCTAATAGATAATTTATCGCAAAAACTTTCATCAAATCTTTATAAATTAGGAAAACATACTTGCAAGACCAAATCCAAGCTTTTTTAATAGTATTTTTTAAAGATTATCATCCATTTGTCCATAAAGTTAGTACGCGAACTTACGCCAAAAAACAAAATATTCCTAAATATTCGTTTAGAACTTTTTGAACTTATACTTATACTTTGAACTAAAGGGGCACTTATCTTTTGTTTTTCATCTCCTTCAAAATTTTCAACTAGAGAATACAGTGTGTCAATTGCCTTTTTAGCTTGGACGAATCAACTTTTTAGAAATCATCGATTCAATTAAAAAACTGCCATCACATCAAAGATAGAACATTTTCTTTTACTTACTGTGATTCGAATCCACTGCCTCAGTTTGTAGAGCACTAGCCAGCTGTAGTGACGTTTTATTGACCAAGCATCTCTGCTTCAGCTTGGGCAAAAATGCTTTTGTATGTCTGTCCGTTTGTTTGTATCTACAGGTTGCATTTCTCGGCCGATTCTCGTGAAATTTGGTGAGCAGGTTCTATAATTATTATATGGAATTTGCGATTTCTATCAGAGTTGATTGCAACAAAGTTACAAAATCAGGGGGCAGATAATATTAAATTGAAATTATTCTCTATAACAATTTTTCATTGTTGTGTTCCGGCAGTTAGAGGTAAGATAGCCTTTTCCTTAGCGATGAGGATTCCGGGTGTGGTGCGCTTACACTTTCGGCGTTATCGTCACTTATAACATCAGGTGAGGTGAAGCCACAAATGTTGACAAAAGAGGTAGTTACCCAGGTATTTAAATCTTTATGAATCAATTTCTAGTCTTACTTTGCCTAGACCGTGGCGTTGGCGTTTCTTACCTGAAAAATAAGAAAAAAAAATGTATAAGTAAATTGAAAAATGACAAACAGGACGTCTTACTTAAGCTTACAATATTATAGTAATCTATATAAGTATAAAATAGTTGGGCTTTATTTTGACATCGTCTTAACTCTAATCTATTCTGATTTACATTTTTACATAATTAAATTAAATTACGTATATTAAATCAGTAGGTAATATACTCATGTATTTATCTTTATTATATATCGTTCAAGTTAACTGTTTGTACATAATAAATCTGTTAGTAAGTAGGTACGTGGTACGTACCTATGCAATAGACAGATTATTCTGTCTATTGCCATGATGGGTAGATGAATCACGCTATGAATCATATTGTTTAGTTTAAAAAAAACTAATATCTATATTGTGGATGAATGGTGCTAGAAATGTATGAGAATTAATACTTTATTTAGCATACCAAATAAAAATATTTTTTTCTCCAAATTTAGTAAATGCTCACCAAATCCTAAACCGCCCAAAAACATTTGGTGAGCATTTACTAATTCTTGGTAAGTTTAGGTTAGTATGATGATCATTTAAACATAAGCCGAAATATATAACGTCCTAATATATTCTGTGGTATTACTTTAAGCACTATCAAGTACCTAGGTAACATGGTAACAATTTAGAAATTGCATACCTACCTCAAACAAACACTAAAATATGTCTTCTTTAAGTACGTACTTAATATTACCGTTAGCCAAGCTAAGAAGCAACCAATATACTGCAAACAATGGTATTAAACGCATCTCAAACATTAAACAAAACAGGTTACATTCATATAGATTTATTCTCTGTGGTATAACGGCAATGGCCGGATTCACACAGAGACGGCGCACTCACACAACGACGAACAGCTGGCCCGAAACTGTGTCAGTAAGTCCCGTTGCGTCGACGATAAAAAAAACTGTCTGCGCTACTCGACGATAGATGTCGCTCTCAGTTTGTAGATGTAGTTACATTAAAATTGCAATGCAGCTTTTGTTTTATTGAAAATTTTATTTGTATGTAATGTGGTTTTATATTATAAAGTAGTAATGTGATGATGCTAAAAGTAGGTGTAAAAAGCAATCTTGAGTGCTATCGATGTCAAATACTTAGCAATAACCAGGGGAATAGTGAGAAACGTGTAAAAATTCTTAATGCATTTACCGTAAGCCATTGAAATTCTTAGACGTGTAATTGCTAAGGCATGGGTTTAATTAAATGCCACCTCCGGGTGTCCCATTATATATAAAATGCTGATTGCTTGAGAAAAGGTTCGTTTAGAAGTGTGTACCGTTGCAGCAGGTTCGTATATGTGTCAAACGCCGACATATTTACTCAATAGATGGCGGTAACGGTTTATGTGGTAATAGTAGTTTATGAAACTGATGCATAATGAGGGGTATTAAAACATGAGTAGGCGAGGTTTTTAATAGTATCACACGAGTGTTTTAATACCTAGTTATGTACAGTTTCATACACTACTTTATCTACTCTCATACAATTTGTGATTGAACCTACAAAATAAAATATCAATAGTAAAAAGAGTAAGTAGTTTCTCGACTTTGATTAAGGTAGGTAGGTAGGTTACTTACCTAGGTAAAGTAAGACGTTTTTCCGTCGCCGCATCTAAAATATCGGGGAGTCTTTTTTCACACTCACTACCTACTATCAGAAATTTTTAAGCGAAATAAAAATTAAAATAAAAAATGGCGCGTATTCTATTAGAAAAAAGAATAATGATATGAGTGAATTCCAGCAGACGAATCGTTACGCTAAGTCATCGATCACCATAAAGTACATTTTAATCATGGAAAGTATATGGGAATATCATTGGTTTTTTTTTAATATCGCGGCACTCCTCCTCTTCTTGGATTGGCCCTGTATCGGAATGAGAAAAAAAGTTATTTTATAGCATACTTTAGTATAGCGAAGGTATGTTATAAAATTACTTTTTAATTTTTTTTCGGTATTGCGTGTATAAAGTATGCCAATATAAATTCGTTTTGAAATTCATAATTCGAATTTTACGATATGAGAGTAGATAAATAATTTTACAATTGTATGGTCGATTAATAATTGGCTGCTTTATTAATAGTTATAATCATGGTTCTTATTAGCTAGCACAGCGGTTCCCGTATGGTGATCCGCGGAACCCTGGGGGCTCTTAGGGGTTCCGCGAAATTGCATTTCAATGAAATTAGTATTTTTCCAATGAAGTTATCTAAAGAATGAAAGCATTATAATTGATGTAAACTTTAGTTTTAGGAAGCAAAATTCTTAAATTAGTGCCGTATAGAGAGAACTTAGAATAATTACGCAGAGAGAAAAACATAATAAATTGTCAGGTATTTAAAACGAAGACAATCTGTTCAAGTGGAATTTCAAATTTGCTTGTCAGAGATATTTTTCAAAAACGTTTCAGCTGTAACAAATAAAAATACGACTCATATTTAATTTTTCACTTATTGTTTGTATTGTCAAGGAGTTCCCTATGGAGAGAAAATAAAAAAAAAATGCTTTTAATCCGAGAGAAATATAATATTAAAAAATGCTTAAATTGGTACATTTTGACATGTTTTTTTACTGGTATTTACAGAATCTAAAGTAATTTTTAATTTTTCTTAGGAATAATGAGGTATTTGTCTAATGTATTGCGTGTTTTGTATATACTTATATCTATTTAATAATTTAATAGGAATTTTCAAAGTTCGCCCTCATTACGGCTCGCGCAGAGTTGTTTTGATCATTTGTATTCAAAATTTAAAAATAGAACGTGATGCGAGTCTACAGCCTTAAGTAGGTACCTACTTAAATTTTTTTTTTACTTAAATTACTTCTAGGATATTCCACAAGCAACAGTTGTATCTCATAGAATCTAGATGATCAGTTACTGATCTGATAAACATTCTAAGCTATCTCTTAAGATATAAGTATCAAAGTTTTCAATTTCAGTATTTTCATAATTTTTTATGCTTATTTCGCTGCTTTTTTAAACATATCCTTATATCTCCTACAATGTTGATCAGATCAGTTGGGTGTGATCAGCGATCTGAATCTCCTCCATTCACTCCCTGGATGGCCATCATCAGATCACAGCTAGGTCAATCCTTTGCAGAGAACCAAGGCCTCAAAGTTACCTCGTTTGTATGAAAATCGACTTGAGTCCTTCATAATCTGGCCACCACTTGACTGTATATAATGTATCAAAATCTAGTATAATAATGTATAATAATTATATCACCGGGAAACCGTAAGAACCGGTAAATTACAATATGTCTCGTACAATTTATCTGAAAACTTTTCTCTAAATTTTAATATTTACTAATAGTGGCGTCAGTAGGGTGAAAAAATACGGCGTTTTGTGAACCAGAGATTTCCTTCGGTAGGATTGGTCCTTAGGACCCTAGGATGGATATAAGAAGTGGAGCCACCTCGATTTTTGTAGGAAAGTTTTTGAAGTTTTGGCTTTCAGCCCAATCTCGATAGATGTATTAGTTTAGCTGCTATGCCCAGTTTGATATCATATTCATATGAATTTAGGGTGTCGGATTCATTTTTGGCTTCATATTTGTACGATTCAATTGTTAAACTATTCAAAAAAAAATAAAAAGAAAAATCAAATACGCGCTTGATTAAAGAAAAAAATTTCCATTAAATACACAAATTGGAATATCTGAATAAGAATAATACCTCATAGGAGCTCTATTATCCTTTTATTTTTAAAATAATAATAAAAGAAAATATTCTTGTATGGTTGATTAAAAAAAATAACTTCGTTACCGTTGTAAGGAAGATATTTTTTTTAATTAAATATTAAAAATTTTAAAATCTTATCGAAACTTGTTTGTGATAGGCTCAAATTGTAGCGCTTTTAGCGCTTTATAAAAGTACAAAGAAGAGATACCTGAAAATCACTTCCTTAAGGTAGTTGTATCGAAAATACCAAAACAAGTTCCAAGTTTTTCCAGCAGTACAGAGTTTCCAAGGGTTAAAACTTGGGTAAAACTACTCTCAAGGTACCTAACAACATCTGAAAAAATCGTAGTTACATGCGCGCTTGTGATATTTGCCTTTTTTATCGATATTGACTGACATTTTATGTTTTTCTAATAATTTACTAATATTTTTTACTTCTGCGTTTTACTTTTTAAGTTTCTTTCAAAACAGTTACATAAAAGTGTTACAATGTTTATATATTTGGAATTGGCTATTTATTACCTTTCATTTGATACCCATATTGTTACAATGAAAAATAATATATTTCCATAGTCTATGTAAAAGGAATTGACGGCACGCGACAGTGAATTTTTTTTCGCTATTTATTGTTAATATAGAAATTTGTAAGTTATATTTTTTCAAGTGTTAGGTTTAGCTATTTATAACACTAGTTTTTAGCGTTTTTGCTTTTTCTAACGATAACGTTAACTCTATTTTCTGAATATGCGTTATTCATTTTACTGGCAATAATTGATTACTGGCAACACTAGAGCTATTTAAGCAGAGAGCTACGGTAGATTCGGGTATTCTTGTTCCAACCGTCGTCGACGAAGTAATTTGAAAAGTGCAACTACCGTGTAAAATGTACGACAGTGTCCAAGTCATGTGAAAGTAAAGGATGTTAAAGGTATTTATGCGTTTTTATTTTATTATAAGTGTTCTTTAGAAGAATAACCCTACAATTCAGAAGTGGTACCAATATTGAACGCAGTTAAACAAAATTGACATTGCACGTGGCCGAGGCAACTCTTCGGTCGTGCTTTAACATACTTTACACTCATTTCATGGCACGTGGCCGAGGCAACTCTTCGGTCGTGCTTTCATACTACACATTCATTGCATGTGGCCGAGGCAACTCTTCGGTCGTGCTTACTCACTTCACACTCATTGCACTTGGTCGAGGCTACACTTCGACAGTGCATATACACTTCGCACTCATGCACGTGGCCGAGGCAACTCTTCGGCCGTGCTTTAACATACTTTACACTCATTTCATGGCACGTGGCCGAGGCAACTCTTCGGTCGTGCTTGCATACTACACGTTCATTGCACGTGGCCGAGGCAACTCTTCGGTCGTGCTTTCATACTACACATTCATTGCACGTGGCCGAGGCAACTCTTCGGTCGTGCTTACTCACTTCACACTCATTGCACTTGGTCGAGGCTACACTTCGACAGTGCATATACACTTCGCACTCATGCACGTGGCTTGCTCAAACGCTGCTTGCTAATGCTTGGTCAGGGCCACTCTCTGATAGCATTGGTGAGTAAGGTTATGAAAACGCTGCTCGCTAATCCTTGATCGGGGCTACTCCCCGATAGAATTGGCGGGTAGGGTAATAAAGGCACTGCCCGCTGGTACTTGGTCAGGGCCACTCCCCGATAGTATTGTCATGTAGTGCGATAAATGATTTGATCCATTTTGCTGCATTTAATCGTGAAACTCGTATTGTTTTGTGAACTGTACACACATAATTTTGTAGCATCCAGTTTCAGTAAAATGAAATTTTCTCTATTCTTGAAGTTAAAGTCATAAATTCCCAACTATTCCAGTAAATTTAGTGTTACAGATAAAACAAAGCTAAATTGATACGTACTTGTGGCTTAATTATTCTAAAATTTGCATTCTTTTCTGTTTAATACTCATTGGAACGAGACTGACTACACACAAGCTGCGGCAGCGTGCCGAAAAATCCTACTTCGAGATGCGAGAGAGAAGATGAAGGAGAAGAAACGAGATCGAGGATGGAATGCTGAGGTACCCCCTTCAAAGCGATTAAAGGTCAGAAGTTACATTTCACTTTACTGTTTTATCAGTTATGAGATTGTAAGTAGGGTACTTAATACTTATCTACAAATTTTTCATAATGTTGATAATACATTTAAAGGGAATGGTTCAGTTTGAACGGGCGCTTTCTATAAACATTAAATATATATATTTGGTTCTCATTAGTAATACTTGTCAAAATTGATATATTTCAGTCTTATGAGTAATAGAAGTCGATTTAAATGTTTTTTTTTTTTTTTTTTTCCAAAATTAATTAATTACACTTTAAACTTGCTTAATAATTACTTACTGTTCACACTTTTGAGGTTTTATGTTGTTACCTACATAATAAATAATAATGAAAAGTTATTTTTATTATGCATACTCTACGGAAGATAGTGTGGGCACGTACTGGTATTATGTTGTGCCTTGTTTTGAATAAGTTCTCATCTCTAAGATTGCTATACACTTTTTGCTAAGACAACTAAAACTACTTTTCAAATGATTCCTTTTTATATTTACTTTCCGGCGAAGAGACTCCCCTTGATATTTAATTGTATTTTTCTGTAAAAATACATTTTACAGAACTTTTTCGCCAAAAGCCTTAATCGAACCATTCTCTTCCCTAAAGTGCTTCATGGTTACTGAATTTGAATTTCTCTCTAAACTGAGTATAATTACTTTATTAAAAAATGGTGACATATTTTGATTTATGTTAAGCCAGGGCAACTCTCTGGTGAAATGATATATGGTCGGTAACTATTCTCTTATACTAACTCCTGATACCGATTTTAGTTTTGCCACAAACACTTCTAAAAGTACGTATGTACATATATATATATATATATCATAGATATGTATACAGGGAGATGCTAGGGTTGATTGCTTGTGCATAACGCTTGATCAGGACAGACTTTCTGGTAGCGTGGTGCGCCAGTTACTGGATGAGTCTTGGGCACAGCCACGACCGTGACCAAGGTTTATTCCTTACCCTTGGTAGCACTCGACACGCACGTTACACACACTGTGAGCCAGTTCATGCCAACTGATGATAGCGCTTGATCAAAGTTTCTCTGAAGTATATTACCTATGTTGAACTTAGAGTTTTTATATTTTCTCCATCGCTGTAATTGGTCCAAAGTTAAGGTCCTATAACGCTATTAGCTCACTAATTTGAGAAGTCAGTTCCAAGTAACAAACAAATTTAATGTCCTAAAAAGGAATTGTAGATATCTTAAGGGCAAGTAGACAAATTCCAGCTGTTGTCTTGGCTAAAACTAATAGGTCCTTCAAGATATTGACAAGATACACTCCAAGGGCTAATTAAGTAAGATTGAGCAAAGCATTTAAGAACATGTTAAAAAGAGTTACTGTGAAGATAAACTTTAACCCTATTAAAAATGGGGTTTTGCTGGACTCTAAACATTGACTTCAAGAATATCTTGTAGGTTGACTTTCAGATCAAGAAAGACTTAAAGATATGTACCATACCTAATTAAAACCTTCAATGTTGAATTACAGGTAGTCTTTTAAATCTTAGTGAAGTAAAATTAAAAACTTATTTTGCTTTATAGTGCTTTAAGTAATATAATTTTATGAAAATGGTGACTAAGAAACTTATAATATCTGAAAAGGTTTTCTTATGTCGTTGAATGCATTGGAAATTTAAAACGCATGATTGTTTCTCGCGTAAGGTCTATAGATAGTGCTATAAAACAGACGGGCTTTTGAAAAGCTAAAAGAAAAACCAACGATAAAATTTTGTATAATAATATTGCAAATCTACTCCCATTTTGATGAAGTTTTGTCAGAAAATGTAGGTTTAAGACAATATTAATTTTATAAGGCTACTAGGCTAGTAGTGCTAGTTAAGAGATATTATACTTAGCTTACTCTAACAACCGTATTGGCAAAGTACTATATAATTCATTTCATTAAGTAGTTTTAAAAGATACTTGTCAAGTTTAAGTGAGCTTAAAAATGATCAAAAAAAAATGGTGTAGGTATACTTAATTCAAACTAGTTTTCAGAACACTTCAACAAGTGGGGCGGTAGTTTAAAACTATTCAGTATTAAGGCAAGAAAAGACTTCAGGAAGTCTTTTTTTGATTTAGCAAAATCCAACTTTAGATAAAGTACAGATATGTAAGATTTAATAACTAATCATAATTGCTACTTCTTGGGAGTGGTAGATAAAACACCATATTTGTGTCACATTATGTAAATATAAATAAGTATTTTATATAAAATAATTTACCACATCTTGGATATGTTGAATATTTTAGACGAGCATACAATTTATTTATTTATTTATATATACATAATTATACGGGATAGACCCAATTACATAATTATGTGGTAGGTACTACAAACATAACTCAAGTTGGTTAACAAGAGATTTCGAATCGTCCACAAATACATCAGTCAGGGTAGGTAACCAGGAGCGCGTAGAGTGCCTCATGCATGCGAAAGAGCGGCGACTGCCTACGCCATACAAGTTAATCATGATCAGTGATTGATAACAAATCACAAGTTGAATTGCGGAGGACTTGATTTCCTAGTCGCTGGCTGCCAGGTTTTGGCGCCGTATCTATTGCTTACGCACTAGCTGTTAGGTTAGATTTAAAATAAAAACTTTATTCTCATAAGGACGTTAACATTGTCACTTACATGAGAACAATTTAATAAATAACAGAACTAAAACAGTTGAAAAGCAAAGCAGATCAGGTAGATACAGTAATTATTGTCCGCTGATATACAAACAAATGCAGAGCCTTCCGAATTACTCCTTTAAGAAAAAGAATAATAAAAATAAGAAAAATTTATTCTGTAAGTAACATGGTACACATACATAAAGATCTTAAAATAGGTAATATCCGCTACATGTTACACCAATGTCAGGCAAGCGGAATGTATGAGGTCTCCTATAAAACTAAATTATCATTAAATCCATTTAAGTAGGTACATTGATATATTAATCATTTCAAGTCTAATTCTAAGTTACAATGTATAGGTTCATTGTCAAATGGGACTTTAATGTCATGAGATAAAATAATAAATATAACTGAGTCAATAATTAACGTGAATTCAAATTATTATGCATATTTACGTTCTACATTCAAAGTATTCCCTAATTGAATAGAAACACTTATATGATAACCACTTTTTAGCCTTTTCATAAATAAACCATTACCATCAGTAATTCTCGTTTAGCTTTCGGTAATATGATTTTAAGCTAATGATGACATCGTTTTTGCGACTTAAGTTAAGGTTCGGTTATAAGGAAACATTTGTCTTATTCCTTTACGTGTAAAAAGTATGGAAAATAACCTCACTTCTGCACGTTTTCGATGTTTTTCGATGTTTTTCATCATTATATTTAGAAAATTACTTCTCATAAAAAAAAGTTTTTGGAGCAACTTCACAGTACATTAAAGTGTATTTTGATGTAGAATTCAATATGCCAAAAATATGATCCGCGACGTTATACTATTATATATTATGTGCCACGACAAGCCCTTTGATGATATTCGGTTTTTTACAATCATCTATGAGGTTTATACGCAATTTAATATAAGTTTTTAAATAATGGTCTACAACTGTAAAGTGGTCTTGCTTGATCTTATATTCCACATTATAGACATTAGTATTTTCATGTTCGATAAATGTTCCACACTATTGTAATTATACTGATACAGTCAGTTATAATGATTTAATCTTAAATGATTTTATATTTAGTAATTAGTCATTCGGTGGCTCATCACACATCATCACACATACACATAGAGATGGTTGTTAGTAAGTGGTAGCAAACGAGTTCCTTTAATAACGGATCACAGAGTCGCGTGGTAAATTTACCTGTTATTGATAATATAATTAGGCCTAGCTATGGTAGGAAGGTATCGGGTGTTGACAGTAACTAGGCAATACTAAGACCATTGCTAGGTTCCGTAGTTGAATTTTAAAGTGTTAACTGGATCTTGACACTAAATAGATTAACTCTTTTCCCCTTAGCAAAATTAATATATAAATGTATGTCCACAGTTCTGTTTACTTTAGCATTGCCGATTTTAATGGGGAAAGATTGGTTTGCTATAGGGTTATAATAGTAGGGCTTGCACTTAGTTAAGTTTGCATTTTATAATATAGGTATATTTATGTATATAGTATTTTTATAAAAGATGACAACGGTTGCATCTACTCTAAAAAACATTAAAGGCCTCTAAGGGATACTAACAGTTTTAACGAAGAGTTTCTGATTACGATATTCTTGCAAACGTTTTGATTGGAAATGTTCTTCAAGATATTTCGCTTTCATAGTCTTATGATAATACTTGGAAGAGGTTTCTGTCGCTTTTGTGTTTAATTTCAGAACACTTATTTGCTTCTGGACGGTGCTGACCGATTGCTTTTGAATGGCGCTGACGAATGGCTTCTAGATGGCACTGACCGATGGCTTTTGGATAGTGCTGACGGCTGGTTTCTGGATGGTGCGGACGGATGGCGCGAACGGGTGGCTTCTAGATGGCACTGACCGATGGCTTTTGGATAGTGCTGACGGCTGGTTTCTGGATGGTGCGGACGGATGGCGCGAACGGATGGCTTCTGGATGGCACCACAGATAACTCCTTGATGTCACTGACAGATGGTTTTTCGATGGATGATGATGGTAATTATGAGGATTCCGAGCGGGTAATTTTTAAAAATAATGTAAATATAATGACAAGCCTCATACATTGGAATCAGTGAGTTGAATCATAATTACGTAATGTATCGGTAATTGTATAATTGCAAATGGTTTTTCTTCAATTATTAATATTATACATATATGACAAGAGTATTAGGTTTAAGAAAACTTTCGTGCAAATAAGCCCTAACTAATATTTTTGTTTTGAAGTTTGAATATGCAAATAGAAGTGATTAGCTAATATGGAATGAGTGTGAATGAGATTTAAGACTGATATACCCTCATGAGAGCCAAGGTGGTTCCATTCCGGTAATATGAGTTGATCTACATTCATAGATTAAAGCTCATGTACCTTCAGGAGCAAATGATCTTGGTGGTACATGAGTAGGACTTTGAACGATTGATAGAAGAATGAGATTTAATACTGATATACCCTCATGTGAGCCAAGGTGGTTCCATTCCGGTGATATGAGTTGATCTACATTCATAGATTAAAGCTCATGTACCTTCAGGAGCAAATGATCTTGGTGGTACATGAGTAGAATTTTGAACGATTGATAGAAGAATGAGATTTAATACTGATATACCCTCATGTGAGCCAAGGTGGTTCCATCCCGGTGATATGAGTTGATCTACATTCATAGATTAAAGCTCATGTACCTTCAGGAGCAAATGATCTTGGTGGTACATGAGTAGAATTTTGAACGATTGATAGAAGAATGAGATTTAATACTGATATACCCTCATGTGAGCCAAGGTGGTTCCATTCCGGTGATATGAGTTGATCTACATTCATAGATTAAAGCTCATGTACCTTCATGAGCAAATGATCTTGGTGGTACATGAGTAGGACATTGAACGATTGATAGAAGAATGAGATTTAATACTGATATACCCTCATGTGAGCCAAGGTGGTTCCATTCCGGTGATATGAGTTGATCTACATTCATAGATTAAAGCTCATGTACCTTCATGAGCAAATGATCTTGGTGGTACATGAGTAGGACATTGAACGATTAATAGAAGAATGAGATTTAAGACTGATATACCCTCATGTGAGCCAAGGTGGTTCCATTCCGGTGATATGAGTTGATCTACATTCATAGATTAAAGCTCATGTACCTTCATGAGCAAATGATCTTGGTGGTACATGAGTAGGACTCATATATAAAATTGAGAGACTTAGACATGAAATAAGTTAGTTACACCAATGTAAATCTAAATTGAAACTAAATATGTGGGCCTAGTATGACCCAAACATAGTAATTATTTTTCTATCTAAGACTTATACCTAGGTATAAAAAAAAGAGATAGACCTGCTTTCATAGATACTAATATATCTTAAAAATAAATTTGATGTTGTTCCTTATGAAATATATTTAGTTGTAATAGAACTGTTATGTCTAAAAATGTATTTATTCGTCTCGAGGTTGGAACAAGCAGGCCGATTGTTAGGTATGAAATCCTGGTCGCGTGCATGGGGACATGCACGAGGTCAGGATGGACGATTGTTAGGTTTAGCTATTTATAACACTAGTTTTTAGCGTTTTTGCTTTTTCTAACGATAACGTTAACTCTATTTTCTGAATATGCGTTATTCATTTTACTGGCAATAATTGATTACTGGCAACACTAGAGCTATTTAAGCAGAGAGCTACGGTAGATTCGGGTATTCTTGTTCCAACCGTCGACGAAGTAATTTGAAAAGTGCAACTACCGTGTAAAATGTACGACAGTGTCCAAGTCATGTGAAAGTAAAGGATGTTAAAGGTATTTATGCGTTTTTATTTTATTATAAGTGTTCTTTAGAAGAATAACCCTACACAAGTAGGTATTCATTATATAAGCTTTGTTAACATATTTTTTGTTTGCAAATAAGAATATCAATTTAATATTTACGGTGACTTAAATAAAAAAAAATGTAGTTGAAAATATTGGTTATTGTGTAGTGTTTAGGAAACTGCTTAATAAATTGCTATACCAGAAATGAATTCTACGTCAGGATTCCCCTCCCCCCCCCCCCCCCACCTGCTTGAAAAATCCAGGTGGCTCCACTTCGTAAAAAACCCACTTTAGGAACACAAGGATCAATCCTACCGAAGGAAATCTTTGGTTCACGTATAGCCGTATTCTTCATTTTTTGGGTTATACGAATGGGGTTATAACGAAAATAAATAGATTTTTTTTTTCTTGTGAGACCCTGCTTTGTGCCCATTGAATATAGGTCAACGAGATTTTTTTTATTTTATTTATTGTTCAAGACATACATAAATACAGATTACATTATACATTACTCATTAGCAAAAACCACTAGGGTTTGTGTGCCCATGAGAGTTCGCAAGTTTTGAGCAACTGTACTTTATTTAGAACAGAACATGAAAATGGAAAAGCAAACATGCATAACTAACATTATAAATACACAGACTGTAATTGTACGAACATTAGTCGTTATTTAAATTTTATTGCTTTATTTAAAGTTTGATTTATTTTTAAGGTACCCAAGTAATTTTTTTTATTTTTATTTTGGAATACCAATGTTAGTGCAAGCACCCTGTATGTGTATTATTTAAGTAAATATTCAGTATTTCGTTTGGTAGGCTATTCAAAATTTTAGGTAGTATACACGCTGAAATTTTAATCATTTTGTATGGAACAGCTGATTTTTTTTGCGAGCAGGAGAGTTGGCCCCATAGTAAAAGTTGCTTGTAATCATGAGTGGAACCACCACACGGCGGGAACCAAATGATTAAAATTTCAGCGTGTATAATTATATTTTTTTGCACCATACGGGTAATGTAGAGTCAGTCAAAATATGCGAAATAAATGGCGTATATTTATTATGATTAAGTTTACAGAAGCTTCATATTTTTGCTGTTACTATACAACGTGTTATAACCCCTAATGCCGAATATGGTAGATAGGGACCATCAAACTGAACATATACTATGGAACCAACTCTGAAAACGCGAAAAAAAATCAGCTGTTTCATACATTTTGATATTTTCGTTATTAATTTTTGTATAGAACAGCTGATTTTTTTTTTTCGCGATTTCAGAGTTGGTGTCATAGTAAAAGTTGTTCTACCATATTCTGCATTATAATGAAGGAATTATAATGCATGCATTTATCATGCATTGCATTATAATGAAATCAATATAAGGAAGTAAAGGAAATCTACACAAGCTTAATATTATAAGTTTCGTCTTCTAATAGATAAGCTTTATCAAATAAACGCCGCACAAGTAATTAAATTGCTCTTTCAATAACCGATATCACGTCTCGTCAAAGTGACAACTCCAAGATAATGTCCAACCTTCGTCAGCAGGGATATTGTTAGAAAATGAAGTGTCAAAATGACATTAAGATAGAAATGGAATAGTTGGGTGAATCTGGGGGAACAATCATTATTGTCAACTATGCATAATATTGTTTTAATCAGTTTTTGACTAGCGGCCACCCGCGACACCGTCCGCATGAACCCTAGGGTACCTTTGACTAGGATAAAATTTCATTTTTAAACTATCTGTAACTATCTGTATGCCAAATTGCATCCAAATCCATTCATCCATTTGACTAGCGGCCACCCGCGAAATCCTCCGCACGGATGGACCCTAGCTATGGTACCATTGAACGGAATAAAATTTCATTTTTAATCCAAGTTATAAAATATCTGTATGCCAAATTGCATCCAAATCCATTCAGCCGTTTTTGCGTGATTGAGTAACAAACATCCAAAGTTTCACATTTATTAATTAGAAGAATTAGTAGGATTAAAATACTTTAACATAAATATTAGTAAGTGTAGTTACAAAATCGAGCCTTTTTCGTGATTAGGTACATGTAAGGAAGTAAAGTCGTGTAACGGTGGTATAATATTGCGTGTTGTCTATAAACTCTGCCGAAGGTCGCTTCGTCTCAATCGATAATACCACGGGCTTATGGGTTAGTCGCAATTATGTTTTATCCTTTATTGTATCTAGCTTTTAAGCAAAATTTCAAAGAATTGTGTCAGTATTTTGCAGTTTATTCGAAGTCAAAGTGGCTTTATTCAAACAAACTTAATCATTAAGCACTTTTGAATCGTCTATATTTTCCTACCGCCAGTTCCAGACTTTTTTAACTGACAAGAAGAACGGGCGCAAGAAACTTATCAGCTTTAACAGAAATAAGTGACGATATTTACAAATTTAAATATATTGTTACCAAATACGTCTAAATCCGTACCGTATAAGTACCAATTGACAAAATTTTGAAGGTTTGTTAGACAATGGTGAAAAATTAGAAGATACTTAGTTTATTTTATTGGAAATAATGAAAATGCCTGGAAAAGAAAGTTTAAGAAGTAAAATATTAATCTAAATACAATTATTTACGTATGATAATTCGGTTATTTGTCATATGTAATTCCAAATAAAAACTCAAAGGCTTTCTTAGCTAAAATCTTTAGTTAATAGCGTTTCTGTCAAATTCGACAACTTTCTTGACTTTAAGGTAAATAATATCTTTAATTTATTTTAAGAGAGGAGAGACTATCCAATAAATTTGGCATTTGTGTCACCCTGCTAACTTTCTCTGACATTTCTTAGGTTTGCTGGAAGAAATCTCTTTTGGAGATAAGCACTTTGCACGCAACTTTCATTATTTTTCCTATGTAACGATGTTATCAGTGCAACATTAATTAAACTACAATAACTACACGAGAAGCTCGGTGGCGCAGTGGTTTAGCACCTGGCCCAGCGATTGCGGAGGTTAAGCAACTTTCGCAAGGGTCTGTCATGGGATGGGTGACCAAAAATGTATTATCTCGAGCTCCTCCGTGCTTCGGATGGCACTTTGAGCCGTTGGTCCCTGCTGCATTTGCAGTCGTTAACACCCACCAATCCGCAATGGGTCCGCGTGGTGGGTTATGGCCCATCCTCCTTATCCACCCATAAAGAAGACCTGTGCCCCAGCAGTAGGGACATTAAAATGGCTAATGGACAATAACTACAAATTTAATGATTTGCGCAAAATGTGATAGCTATTGATGGTAGCGCTTATTTCAAGTCCGCTTGGCTAGCTACCACCAACTTACTTACGTCAGACGCCATAACAACTATTAAAAAATTGTTGTGGTCCGACAGTTAGAGGTAAGATAGCTGATTCCTCAGTGATAAGGATTCCGGGTGTACGTCACAATTGCAAAATGTTATCCCACCAAAAACATTTTCATATATAATGTTGCCAAGACTTCCATGCTCGCACTGTCAAAAAGTTATCAGACCTCATGTAGAGCCAAGCTTCTAACTCTACGCGCACTAACTCTACAAGCCCTAACTTCAAAAACTCTCACCTTAGTCAAAATATATTATATATACTAAGGTGTAGAGTGATACTCGCAAAGTGCACAAGCGATTTTTACACAACTATAAAAAGGGAGGAATTTCTTAGTTCGTCGAATTTTTTGTATGAATAAAACTAGGAAAGCCAAAGGTGACGGCTAATAGGATATTACTAATCCTTTTAATGATAGCTAGTATAGTATTATATTATCTGTGATGATAGGTACTTAATGAAGCCATTATAGTTTTAGGCTGACACTTTGAAACTTACAACAATTACAACTACCTACTTAAATTATATTTTACAATCTCAAAATAAGTAAAAAAATAACTTATCTAAAGGTCATTGGGCATATTTGACCTGCTTGATGAAAGTTGGCGTACAGAAACCAAACCAGTTTTAAATTGAAGAATTCAATCCCACTTTTCAAAATATGTATTATTTTTTTATGGACCGACCGGCAGAAAACAGTTATCTTACAGTATGTGTGCGAGTAAATGTATGATATTATTAAACTTTTGTTAATAAAACAGAAGTTTTTACTTTCAGCATTGTAAAAGTGTATGGTACAAGCATAAGAAACGTTCGTATTGTCTTATTTATCTATATTATTTAATTTATTATTGAAATGATATGATACGAGTATAATGATAAAAAAGAAAAATTGAAACAGGGCCTGCAAGAATGCGACCCATATCACTGAGTAGCAGAAACATTTATCTACATATATTTAACCCTATTTCGTTTGTATACGCCATAGGTCAAACGTCCGAACAAAATGCCCATTGACCAAAATAAAAGAAGAAACTGATTGGTGACTCACGTATCAAAGCATAGCCCAAACCGCCGGGTTTAGAGACACCAAATTTAGCACATAGGTTCCTTGTGAGGTCTAAAGGTGCACTAAGAAAGAATTTTTCAAAACTTACCCCCTAAGGGGGTGAAACGGGGATCAAAGTTTGTATGAAAGTCCCTCAGTTTCGAAGCTAGGTTTTTCAACCAAGGAGGTTGAATTCATTTTTTTTCTTGCGTGATAATAATAATATTATGCCACCAAAAACATTTTTATGTAAATGTTGCCAAGACTACCATATTATGGTTTGCACTGTCAAAAAGTTATCAGACCCCTCATGTAGAGCCGAATTTTTTTTTTGTTACTTGATAATATAATATTATGACTACAAAATCTCCGATTTCTGAATGTTTTCCTATTCTAAATAAATTCAACCTTCTAATAGCGTTATTATGCTAAATATTAATACATATTTGTACATTCAAATTTTGTTAATAGCTTTCGTGGTGGTTAAGTTGAGGGGGCGTAGATACAACCCTGGAAGTAATTTTCATAAAAATTATCAAAATTATTGACAACATTATTTTTAATTCATGAGAAGGGGTCAGGGGTAGAACAGCTTTTCTTCAACTCTCACCTAAAGAACAAACTGAGATATTGATAAGATTGAATATTCGGATATCGTTCCATTTTTAAATTTTCAATACAAATGATTAAAACAACTCTGCGCAAGCCGTAATGAGGGCGAACTTTGAAAACTATTAAATAGATATATGGATATACAAAACACGCGATACATTAGACAAATACCTCCTAAAAAGAATAATAAAAAATTCTTTAGAATCTTTAAATACCAGTAAAAAACATGTCAAAGTGTACCGATTTCATCATTTTTTAATATTTTATTTTATCTGTGAATAAATCTACTACTTGACAATATAAACAATAAGTGAAAAAATAAATATGAGGCGTATTCTTATTTGTTACAGATACAACTTTTGTGAAAAATACCTCTGACAAGCAAATTTGAAATTCCACTTGAACAGTTTGTCTCCGTTTTAAAATACCTTACAATTTACTATGTTTTTCTCACTATACGGCGCTAATTTAAGAATTTTGATTCCTAAAACTAAAGTTTACATCAATAGTTTTCATTCTTTAGATATCTTCTTTGGGAAAACGGTAATTTCTTTGAAATGCGGATATACAGCCTTAATTAAAACTTAAGATCTTTATTTATTACATCTTAATAAGTAAGAAAAGCCTTTTTTGGTGAAAATATATTTATTAATGTATTTTTTTATTTTTTTCTTTACAACAGTTTACATGGGACAACATTTGTTTTTTACCCGACTGCAAGAGGATTATGTTTTTTACCTCATATCTTTCAAACGGCTGAACGGATTTCTATGATTAAGATCTTTAGATTGGTCTTGTCAGCCCAAGTGTTCTTAAGAAGGGTGGCGTAATTTCCTGAACGGTTCCGACATTGTATGTTTTTCACAAGCATGGTACACTACGAAGCATATTATATCTTGAAATCGGGTGGGGATTGCGCGGAATGCGTATTTTGGGCATGCGTAGCGGTGAGGGGCGCGGGCGGCGGGAGAGGGGCGCGCGCTATTGGTCGCTCGCAAGAGCACATGCGCGAACTTATCCCTACTCCGTCGAAAAAATTTCAAGATACATGCCTAGTACTGTAGCTCAGTAACTATGAATGTAATTGCCCTGTGTTTTTGACAGAACATATAGCAACAAATAATTATAACTATTCAGACTGCATAGCCAGTTGAAAATAAAACCGGTCAAGAGCGAGTCGGACTCGCGCACCGAGGGTTTCGTACCATCATAATTGCACCATCAAACCACACTGCAGAGTAAAATAATAAAATTAGTATTGCAGTTTTAGGTCAGCACCATCTCTTGACCGATAGTGGAACTAATGTTAACTTTTTTAGAAATTTGATAATTTCCAAAAAAGTGTGCTATATTGCGACATTGTTTTATTTTTCCTGTAATCTTTATATAAACTGCTAACACATAGAATTATTTCAGATTTTTCTCTTTGCAAACTTCGGAGATAAGGGGGAACAGTATTTTTTCCATTTTTCATCATAAGTCGAAAACTATGCGGTCTAGAAAAAAAAGAAAATGATTGAAAACGTGCAAACGGCGTTCTTTCATATGATACCCTACATGCTATAGTAGCCCCACTTCAAATTTTTAAGACCCCTTTTCAGGCCCTGTTGTAAAAAAGCTATTTATTTTTTGTTTATTTCTTATTTGCAAAATAGTTGGGCAAATGTCATCTTAAACTATTCCAAATTTTAAGTTGATACCATTAGTAGTTCTCGAGATATCTAGGTTTGACAGACAGACAGACAGACTGAGTCACACCATAAGGGTTCCTTTTTTAGGGTTCCGTAGCCAAAATGGCAAAAAACGGAACCCTTATAGATTCGTCATGTCTGTCTGTCTGTCTGTCTGTCTGTCTGTCTGTCTGTCTGTCTGTCTGTCTGTCTGTCTGTCTGTCTGTCTGTCTGTCTGTCTGTCCGTCCGTATGTCACAGCCACTTTATTCCAAAAGTATTAAGACTACATACTTGAAACTTGGTAAGTAGGTGTATTCTGTGAACCGCTTTACGATTTTTACACAAAAATAAATAAAATAAAAGATTAAGGGGGGGCTCCCCATACATGGAACTGAAACTGAAAATATTTTTTTTCATCAAACCAATACTTGTGGGGTGTCTATAGATAGGTCTTTAAAAATGACATTGAGGTTCCTAAGACTATTTTTTTTCAAAGTCAACCGTTTGAAAGATATCTGCCGCCAAAGTGGTAAAATGTGTGTCCCCCCCCCCTTAACTTTTAAAGTAAGAGGGTGAAAAATCTAAAAAAAATATATGCTATAGATCTTAATAAACACTTTCAACGAAAATTAGTTTGAACTAGATACAGTAATTAGTTTTTGAGATATAGTACATTTTCTAAAACCGCAAATATAACTTTGTCATTCATACAAACACTGTGAAAAACAAAGTTATTTTTTCAGACGAAAAATGATAGCGGTATTAAAATATGGTATAGTATATAATGTACCTACGGAACCCTACTGCGCGTGGCCCGACACGCACTTGGCCGGTTTTTATTAACATTTTGGTACGGAACTCTAAAAACGAAAAATGTGACAAAAGCTGTTCTTCCCCTGACCCCTTCCTAATAAACTATTTTTTTTAAACTGTCAATCACAAAAAAGCTTTAAAAAAAAGCTAAACCTCCTTAAAAACCCGAAAATAAAAACAAAAACAGCATTAAAATTAAATACTTCTAAAAAGCAACAAATAATTTTCAAATCATTAGATACGCATATCAATTTTAATAAAACACGTCTATTGAAATCGGGTGGGGATGGAGGACAACTTCTTTTTTAATTATAAAAGCCCTACCCGACTTCAATAGACGTGTTTTATTAAAATTGATATGCGTATTTAATAAGGGTTGGTAACGCAAAGCTAATTGTAGAATGTAGATGTCGCTGCATACGCTTGTTCCTAAGACAGTTTAGACGTTGAACAAATCTATGGGAAAATAGGTAACTATTTATTTTGTGGTATTTTTTTACTGAAAAAGACCCATTGACCCAAAATGGATATAAAAGATTATTCAACAATTCAAATGCCGGAATTGAAAGCCAAATTAAAACATTTTTATTCTTTCAGAATTTATCCATTTTTTCTATATCCAGATTTTTCAAAAATTTGTAGGTACCAACATTTTTAAAGCCTTATTACACAGACTAATCATTTTGAAGCTAAACGATTGTTTTAAAGTAAGAGTCCTTTATTTTCATAGCTTTCGTGGAACAAGCGTACGCAGCGCCATTGAGATAAAAAAGAATTGTATAAATTGGTTAACAACTGGAGAAGTTATGGTACACATAAGTAAAATGGTAAACATATAAAAAAAATATTCGACTTAAGAACCTCCTCCTTTTTTGAAGTCGGTTAAAAGCTAGAGAGATAGTTCCGGTTTTTTGTAATAGTTTCAAGATTATAGCTTTATTATTGGTTGGCACAGCATTGAAAAAATACAAAATTGGAGGCCACTTTACGATATTTTTTCTATAGAGAAAAGTTTAAGCTATCATGTTTCTGTCAATCACAACATAATCTACTTTTACATAATTTTTTGGGACCGATAAATAAAGTACGAATAGTTGGTCAAAAATGTGTATTTGACGTAATATAACGTCAAAGAAACTTAATTTTTCTTAAGAGTTAAGTTTGTATAAGTAATAATAGTAAATATTTCTTTAAGAAACTTAATTATTATTTATACTTATTACTCTATAAAAAAACCGAATGCATAAAAAGACAAGTAAACTGAAAAGATGGAAACAAGATTAAATATTAAAGGCAACATTATAACATGCAGTCGGAGGCATATAACTCAAATTATTCATAATGTCACTTTCTTTATGCATGCCTCCGACTGCATGTTATAATGTTGCCTTTAATATTTAATCTTGTTTCCATCTTTTCAGTTGACTTGCCTTTTAATGCAGGCGGGTTTTTAATTTTTTTTTTATTATTTTTTTTATTTATTTCTTTTTAGTTATTATTTATTACAATCATATACCTTTTTGAAATCCTTATAATGAGCCCTTTAATTTGACACCCATATTGCAGTATTCTAAAAAAATTTTTTTTCCACTCTATAATAGCACCGTGCAGCCGCCATGTTGGTTTTTTTATAACGCCACTTTCTTATGAACACTTGGGCTGGCAAGACAAATCTAACGATATGTTAATGATGGAAATCCGTTCAGCCGTTTAAAAGATATGAGGTAATAAAGAATATTACATACAAACACACCTACAAACATACAAGATACGCGCGAAAAACATAACCCTCTTGCAGTCGGGTAAAAAGGCGCCAAAACTTCAGGAAATACAAAAACAAACATTAATAATAGTATACGTACGCGCGAAAATCTTGAAAGTGAATTTAGAAAATTTTACTATGGAAAAACCAACTTCATTAAAATATCCATACAAAACATCGATATCATTACATAATATTTAAAAGTTCGTAATTGTAAAACCAAAATAAAGTTTACTAAAAAGGTGCATTAAAATGACTCTACTTTTCGGTAGCGCTGTGTTCTGACGGTAAGTAACTAGGTCATAGGGTATCTAGGTAACGGTCAGTAGGTTATCTGGGCTTACCTAGCAACCTGATAACCCTACTGTCCCCTAAGATTTTATAGTTTGCGAAGGGTAGGTTGACAAAAGGGATATGAGAGGATGCCAAAAAGGGATGATTTAGTATAAATTTTTTTTCCAGTTACTTCATTTTGAAAATAGTGACAAACACTGAAATGGAATAGAAAAACGAAATAAAACTATAAGCATCACACAATTTTTAGTACGATTTAGTTTGATATTTAACTTTCAGATGTTTTGACTGCTTTTAGTAGTCCTAAACAACGGGTTACATAACGCCAACGAATAACAACAATAAACATTGTTAGAAGTTTTTATGAATACTACCTAAGTACCTACGATTGGGAAATTTACATCGATGTATAAAAACAACTTCCTTTTTAAAAATCAAAACATACCTGCTGATTTATAAGTAGAAGAAAACCCTGCTGAAGTGGAATATAATAAAATTTTGCCCATTTTGTCCCGCATGTTAAGTTATGGCCCATCCTTATCCACCTATAAGGAAAGCCTATGCCAGCAATAGAGGACATTAAAATGCTTGATAATGATAACATTAATAATAATGAAACTTTGCCTTTATAATGATAAAGAAATTTACCTGAAGCAGTGGTGGAGGCAGTAGTTATCGATACTGTGCTCGACGTCGATGTTTCGCTGTTAGTCATTTCAACAACCCTTTCAACCGTGACCCTCGAGCTCTCCCCTACCTCTTGAGCCTCTTCCTCCATCTGAGGACTCGGAGCCGTCGTCAGGTCATTCGCTACAATCACATTTACAGTCGTCAACGATTCCAAATCAGAGTTTTCGCCAGTTATCTGAGAATTATCGATGTAAACGGCGGCAGAACGCGCTCCCAACGTCTCCATTACACTTTCAGCCAAAGACCTTGTTGACATTTCATCCATGTCAATATCTTGCTTTATATCTATGATGATTTGGTGTCGCTTCCCACTCCCAGAGGGGCTTTGCACCTGATGCACAGATACTGAAGCATCAGTCTGCGACATATGATGCTGGATTACATGCGTCAATTGGCCCTCTAAACTCTCTCGATTGCCCGCCATTTTCACATCGACATTCACACAACACTATTCTATAGTCAGACTTATATTTTTTCAGTCGAAGTAAATAAGAGGTTTTATTGCACTTTTTTAAACTAGTGAACACAGGTATCACAAAGATAAGGGATGAACACTAGTGGCTTAATGCGACGATGCAGTGCGCAGCTGCATAGAAATTGGGTCAGAGGTCGTTATACTCAGCGATTTTGGTGTCATAGTCTTTGTGCGTTAATGGCAGTGATTGTTGGCTAGGCACGGTGTTTCACATGACTGATGACAGTCCCGTATGCCCCTTTTCACGCCATTTGTAAGTGGACGTATGTCACAATATGGTTTTGGAGCGAGCGCGAGGGGCGCGCGTCGCGTTCGCCGTAGCCACTGCGGCCTACGGCGTAGCGGTACGTTGCGCCGTAGCGTCTACACACTTCCGGGACAGTGTCCCGGGATAAGTCTCGAGATTTGAGTTTGTTGATGCTCTTTTCTTTTGTTTTTGAGATTCTTTATTTTCAAGATAAAGAATAGCTATCGGAAAACGTCGGAAACAATCGTCTTACATAACAAAGACAATGAACAAAAAGTAGTTTGGCTCTAAAGTCATTTAGAATTTCAACTTTATTGCATTGAAATAAATATGTCAACGTCATTTCTAAAAAAAAACAAAAACACGATGTTAGCCAATGTCCATTCTTTATCTTGAAGTAATGTATTTACTTCATTATTATAACCTAACCACAAATTAACTACTAAAATTGTAATCACTAAAAGAAGTTTTGTAAGAAACTTTTTCTAAATAAAGTAAACTTTATGAAAATGTTACCTTTTTAAACCATAGCTGTAAAATTTGTATACTACTTGCAATTACATAACTTTTCAACTTTCAGTGTTTGCTTAAGTTTGCGACTATTATCTAAATATTTTCATAATAAAACTCGCAGGATAAAATTATCATTATATCAGTTTTCATTTATCCATCTGTTTTTTATTTAAGTATGTTAATGTAGTTTAGTGTTGAAAGTAATGAACAATCGGTTTATAAAAGTTATCTAGTTATCTTCATCAAGTTACTTTTAATGTCCCCACTGCTGGGACACAGGCCTCCCTTAAATAAAAAAGAGGGTGAGCCATGACCCACGAGCCCAGTGCGGATAGGTGTATGAAAAATTGAAAATTTTAAAAACCATCTTCAAATCTATCCCGGGACTCCAACATCGTGTGTAGTCGCCAACTTTCGTCGACACGTGCCCGCGCCTGCGCGTCACTCTCTCCACCTTCTGTCTCTTTCTAACTGCATACATCTGTCCCAGTTGCACCCCTTCGATCGTTTTGGAATGACGAAAAAGCGTATAATCGAATTTATGCCGCTCCGACCCGGCCCGGGTAGAGCTAGCAAAACAAGCAGATTTTGTGTCCTTGAACCAATTTCGATTATAAAATAAAATTGTAGGAAATATTTTTGAATGACAATAATTCATCATGATTTCCATTTCTAAGGGCTTGGACCGTGAAAAGTGGAAAATTAGAAAAATTCAAATTACCTGTCAGGTTTAATGACTGAAACACATTTGGAACATGTGAAAGTCGCCGTAACTTGCCCGATCTACTAACAAAACTCTACTTTTTAAAATACGTACATAAAACAAAGATGTTGTTTAGCTTTTCTTCTGTTTTCTAAAATACCTAACCTAGTTTTCTTAAAATTGCCCATTGACAACTTTAAGAGCGACACACGGTTTTTCGCTGCAAAATCTACGGTTTCACCGCCGTAATGCCACCGTGGTGCAACCTGAACGCCACGGTAGAAGGTGGACAGACTTTGTACTGCGTACTGCGCGCTTAACCTCAACTTAACTCAAATAACTCAACCCGAACTCAACCCAAAATCACCTCAAACTTACCTCAATATTACACAGGAGCTTATTAATATGTAATGTAAGTATGTATTTAAGATGGGCTGCGGTTGAGGTGAGTTTGAGTTGAGTTAGGTTTGAGGTCGGGTAGTGTGTTATAGTCTAAACCTTGGGTCTAAACGCAGGCAGCCCGTATAAACCGTAGATTTTTAGTGTGAAAATAATTATCTTGAGTTAGACAAAGATTATTTTTCGTTTGCAACTTAATTTTTTATGCTGATCGTACACCGTCGGGTGGATTACGTAAGACAAGATGACAACCGAAAACAAGGGAAGGTAAACAATTATATACTTCCGTAATTTTGGGACGAAAAAGGAAATCAAGGTGTTTTGCCATGTTTTACTATGATTATTAGGTAACTAGATAAAAAAGTCAAAAGTTCCACAGCTGTGAGGCTTGCTTTCCTTATAAATGGATAAGGTGGATGGGCAACAAACCAACATTATGCAACTGGGACCAACGGGTTAACGTTTACTCACATGTACCTTTCGAAGGACGGAAAAGTTTGAGATAATAAAATGCTTTTGTCGGTCTGTCTGTTCTCGGCCGCATACAATACCCTTAGCACAGAATAACTAAAGCTTTGTCCAGACTTGTATCATATTGGCGTATCAGATCACCGAATCATTACCATACATCGCTTGTTTGGTTGGGCGTGCGTTGATATTACTTCAACGCACGCCTAACCAAACTAGCGATGTATGTTAAAGATACGGTGATCTGATACGCCAAAATGGACTAGTCTGGACAAAGCTTAATATGCCTTTAGCACGAACATAATCTATGGAAAATTTCATTTCGCCTTTCGGCGATAGATGGTGCTGTACAAATTTCCCATACAAAATTACTCAATCGAATAAGAAAAAAAATTTTTCATGTCAGTGATCGAGTGTCTTTACGCGCGTTATTTTTTTCGATAGCTGTTCGTGCTAAGCGTTTGTCAACCGATTTTGACGAACGAAAATTGGCACTGGTTTAGTCGATCGCTTTTTTTTGATTGGGGGGAAGTTTTCTGTTATTTATCGACGGATTTCAATCAAAAAATGGAGGGGGAAGGGGAAGTTTGCAGTAGCGTTATCTTTGGTGGGCGATATGTAAGAATTCAACCTAAATTAGGTTGCAATGTTGATACATACCTCGAAAGACCTCTTTCATGTTCCTAACATTCGAAAGGTATGTTAAAAGAAATGTAAAACAAATTACTGTCATGTCGTGACACTGACATGAAACGTGATAATGGTAACTATTATTTCTTATTATGTTTATTTAGTTAAGTTTTTAGTTTTTTTGCTGGGTACTATACCTACCAATCTTTTGTTTTTTACCGACTTCAAAAGGAGGGAGGTAAAGGAGGAACTTCAAGAGGAGTAGAGGTTTTTTTGTATGTACACCGATTACTCGAAGACGGCTGAACCGATTGAAATGATTCAAACGTTATTACATTAGGTATAAATTCAAATTGGTCCCATTTTTTAAAATTTTGAAATCGGTTCAGTACTTTTCAAGTAATCTTGAAAAAAGCACGAAAATAGTATGATTTTGTGTGAACTACCTCGATGATCAGTCGTATAACTTCTTTGTTTATGAACTGAATAAAATAATTATTTTTTGTTGGAAAAGGGATATCTTATGTGTAGTTCTTTAACCGACTTAAAAAAGGAGGTTCTCAGTTTGACCCGCATGTATGTATGTTTCTCCGCGATTAACTCACGTTTGACTGACCCGAGTTTTCTACCTAAATAATATACCTATTCGTACACTACCTAATACAAAAGGTACCTACACTAAAAATTAAAAAATTGTTTAAAAAAACAAAAAACCGACTTCAAAAAACCTACCTCTAAAAAGCAAGAAATAATATTCGTAATAATAAAAACACGTCTATTGAAGTCGGGTGTGGCTTTTAGAATAAAAAAAAGGAATTTGTACTCCAGCCCCACCCGACTTCAATAGACGTGTTTTTATTATGTTGAGTTTCTATATAAATACTTAAATGGTTGTATTGTCACCCGAAACACGAACGAGAATCTGAGATCGAATTGGTATCGAGTCAAAAACGTCAAAACAGTACAATGGAAACCATGGAAACCGTTTTCAATTTACCAAATTAAGAGATTTTTGACGTTTATTCGACCCTGATGTGAACTCTATCTCATTTATTCCCGTCGAGAGTAGGGGGAAATTTTGTACCACAGAGAAATATGTTTGGTTAGCAACGTCGGAAATATGATCAATTTTATAGACAAAACCCCCCACATGTTGGGGTCTATCCCCTCTTCTGTTGGAATGACCGGCATTTTAAATTTGACTTTTTATTTTAGATGGCCCTGCCGAAATATATTAATTTCTCTGGATTTAAAAGTCCTACAGTTATGAAAAAAATACTTTTCGAAAGCTAATAATATCACCTATGAAGTAAAAAAATTAATTATCTAAACTTTTAACTTTAATACGTCATAAAAAATTACTAAAATAAATTTTAATCCGAAATTATTGTGCTTCTTTTTTAGTTTTTCTCACAAATCTCAAAAACTAGGACATTAATGTGCAAATTTTTATAATACAAAGGAATATAATATAGCACATATTTAACTAAGTTACATAAAATTTTATATCTTAAGCATTCACGATTTTTAAATAATAAGAAAAGTTTGTATGAAAAATGCAACTTCTCTCGCAATTTTTCCATACGAATCGGCGATTTGTATCGAACATTTTCAAGAAGTTGCATTTTTCATACTAGCATTTTCTTAATTTAATTAATAACCGTGAACGCAAATTTTACAGAATAAGCTAACTTATTCCATTTGGGTTAAGCGAAAAAATAAGTTTTGGCTAAGTTACTTACAATTACAACAAAAGAAGTGGTCTTTTTTGCCAAAAAAGGTGTGACTTGCGAGCTATTTTTATTAAGTTAAAAAACTAAAATTAGTTACTGATAGTTGTTCTTATTTTTGTTTCGGCAATCTACTCTCCTCTTGCAAGTAATTTTTGCCAGTGTCAAGTGTTGAATAGTTCAGTGGCAGATTGTTTCAGTTTACATTAGAATAGAATAGAATAGAAGATATTTATTAGTCTAAAAACCATAAACATATTTACTTAAGGCTAACAATAAAAATAATGAAGAAAACAAAACATTAAAAATAAAATGTAGGTACATGTAGGTTGGGGAACCTTAAATAAATACAAACAAAATAGTGAGTGAGACTAACGAGGACCCTATCTCAGCGATGTTGCTGTGTCGTCCAAAGAACTCCACAGCACGCTGTTATTCTGACAGGGCCTCAGGAGAGATTTGGTTTCAACACTCACAACCACAACACAAAAATAGGACGTACAATGTGATTAACTTAACTTTATACTACAAACAGAAATTATCAACTATGACCAACTAACCTCGAGCGTTCGCGGTACAAAACAGATGTATTTTAATCTGTAAAATTTACTCTTTGCCATACATTCCTTCCCGCCCGAGTGAAGAACCCACGTATCACAAATTGCAATCGCTCAGGTTGGATCAGAGGAAAATAAAAAAATAAAAAATATCTCTATTGCAATGTCATCATTATACAGTAAACTAATTTTAAAATGAAATACAATTTAATATAGGTGTAGTGAGATAAAATTATGATTCCAATACTGGAAATAAACACAAAAGAGAATGATAGTGCAAGTGGGTGAATAATAAGAAACAATCAAAAAGCAAGCCCTGCCGCCACACATGTCGTGAAGAACAAAAGAGTATGTACCTTTTATGTATAAGTTTGTTGATCTAAAAGATGTTGCTTATAATGTTTTCTAAATGTTTGTACCGTTTTTAGATCACGCATTGGTGGAGGGATATCATTCCAACATTTAGTGGCGGCAAATCTGAACGATCCTCGAAATGCCATGGTATGATGTGTCGGGATCGAAAGGACGTCAGTACAACAAGCCCGTCTCGGAGGTCTACTCGGGTTTTGGAGCCATACTAGTTTGCTGTGGAGATACCGTGGTGTTCGAGTACTTATGATACCGAACAACAAAGTAGCCATATGGAGTCTCCTGCGGGCTTCCATCTTCAGTGAGTTAGCCGCAATGAGGAAAGGTGTTACGTGTGATCTCGGTGGAATGCTAAAGCAGAATCTAGCACAGGCGTTTTGCACCCGTTGTATCAGTTTAACTGTCCTTGAAAGTAGGCGCGGTCCATAAACTATATCACAGTAGTTAAATTTTGATAGAATTAATGACTCGCATAGCTGTATTCTAACTTTTTCGCACAAATATGGTCTGATCCTGTAAAGCATTTTTAAACGGTAAAAACAACCACGCACACATTCTGTGATATGGTTTTCGAAATCCAGCTGACTGTCGAAGACTAAGCCAAGGTTTCGAGCTGTTTCCACACGCTCTATGGCTTCACCATCGATTTTGATATCCAAAGGGATGTTATCTGCGTTTAATTTAAAGATATTTTGTTTTGACCCTATTAACATGTATTTTGATTTTGCTGGGTTGAGAACGAGGCAGTTTGATCGGCACCAAGCATTTATTCTATCTAAATCTTCATTAATTTTTGCCACCGCATCAACTCCTTCTGATGGGGTGAATGACGTATACATCTGCAGATCGTCAGCATATATATGATACTTACAGTGCTCTATGCTTTTTGTTATGTCCGCACTGTACAGCGCGTAAAGGATAGGGCCTAAAATCGAGCCCTGGGCACGCCGCGTGTCACAGGGAGAAAGGTCGACCTGGATTTCTCGCCGCCCCTTGAAAGCTCCACACACTGCTGTCTGTGACTCAGGTAGCTATTGAACCACTGTCTAGTTTGGGAATCAAATCCATAGTAAGCAAGCTTTGACAGTAACAGTGTTGTGTTGATCGAATCAAATGCTCGTGAGAAGTCCAAGAGTATCAAGACATTGATCTTTCCAAGGTCCTGTGCAGCAAGAAGGTTGTCGACCACATCTGCCAGGGCAGTTGCCGTACTATACCCCCGACGAAATCCAGATTGAACCTGTGGAAGAATGCCATGCTTTTCGAGATACTGGGTAAGCTGCTCACTGACCACCCTTTCCAGTATCTTAGAGACACATGGCAAAATGCTAATTGGCCTAAGATCTTTTAAACATACTGGATGACTCACTTTAGGTAGTGGTTTAACAATAGCCAGTTTAAAACTGTCAGGAAATTTGCCTTCCTTAATGGAATTATTCACTAAAGTAGTTATAGTAGCTAAAGATTGTGGCAAAGTTAGAAGTAACATATCCAAGGAGACACCGTCATCCCCCTGTGCATTTGACTTGAGACTCATGATTATTTTCAAAATATTATCTTCACTGACCTCCTGCAATGAGAAAGTGCCAGTACCATGTCTGTGATGTTCTAAATACGATAAATCAGATATTGACACACTATTCACACCTGGAACATCAAGAAAGTGTGCATTTATGACATTTGGGTTGTTAAAAGATGCAGGAAGATCGATATTGTTCTTTTTGTTTGGCAAAATAGCCTGTTTTAAATTAGTCCATAACTTCTTAGAATTGCTAATATTATTATTAATATGCACAGCAAAAAAACTCTTTTTTTCATTTTCGATTGCAGCTATAACAATCTCTTTCATTTCCCTGTAACTTTGCTTGTGGATCTCAGAGCGACTATTTTTTTTTGCCTTTTCATGGCACTTATCCCTAATGCTCATCATTTTCTTAACAGTGTCTGTGATCCAGGGATGAGGTGGGTACTTAAATTTTCGACTTTTTATAGGAGCATGTAGGTCAAATAGCATCTTTATGCAATTTGTAAAAATATGAGCTAAGGAATCAACATCTGTAACATTACAGATCTCTTTCCAGTCAATTGCATCAAGATCCCTGTTTAATCGATTAAGGTCTATATTTTTAAGAGGCCTGTAAGATACCCAGTGAGGAGCAGGTCGTTCCTTCTTGATCTTAAAGTCTGCAGTAAGCATGGCATGGCGTCCCAGTTCAGGTGAATGTTTTACTTTGACCTGCAAAACGCGGATATCGGTACAGATCACATCGATTAGGCTAGCTCCATGATCCGTGAAGTGCGTGGGTTCTTCCACTAGCTGAGACAGGTTCATACTTTGTGTGAATTGATATAGCAGTATAGACTTACTACTGGTAGGATCCAAGAGGTTGATATTAAAATCCCCCAGCAGAATCACCCCATCACATTTGGGTACAGAGGCTATGGAGTTAGTGATAGCATCAAAAAAGGTGATTATGTCTAGCCACGGTGGCCTGTAAGCCGTTCCGATTAAAATCACCAATCCACTCATGCGTAGGCTCAACCACATCTGGTCCACCATGCTGGCGGTGGGGTGAGGCACAGTGCGTACATTTAGGCCATTGCGTATATAAAAACCCACACCAACACCACGTCCCCCTTTTACCTGTTCCCCCTTTTACATTAGAATGCGGGTGCATCGCATTCCAATGCTGCTTGGAGCATTTGGCACCAAGTATATCAAGATAGTTTACTCGGTAAATTCTGCCGAGGTAGCCACCACTACAATAAAAGTCTCAGCTTCACACAACCAAGATCGCGCCTATTTCAATTATCCCACATATTGTTCAATTGCATAGACACTTGCACCATAAAACTGCACCAATTTTAAGACACAATATCCACTATGAATCAATTTGCAAATAAATAAAATAGACACCGAACTGAACTCGACCAAATAGCGCCAAAAACTCCAATTCGGGGTTATGTGGGGTTCTCTGTTTGTGAAATATCGGCAATTTCACGTAAGTAAAGACCTAATATTATACCTATAATGTGTAATATTATTATGGTGGCTGTATCTTTTGATTGAGTTTACAATGCCATTAAATTAACAATGTACAACTGAATTGCCTATATTCAAAGAACGGGTGTAGGAACGGGTGTAGGAAAAGCTTTTAAAAAGGCAAAAGCTCCCTAAAAACCTTAAAAAACAGCTCTAAAAAAGCAAGAATTAATTTTCCAATCAACTAATTAAAAACGTCTATTGAAGTCGGGTGGGGTTGGAGGTAATTTGTTACTTTTATAATAGTGTTGTTTTCTCAAGTAAGTATATTTTAACTATTGTATTTTTTTATTTTAAAAGCCCCACCCGACTTCATTCGATGTTTTAATTAATTGATTGAAAAATTATTTCTTGCTTTTTTTAAAGCTGTTTTTTGAGGTTTTTGAAGGAGATTTTACCTTTTTTAAAGCTTTTTTATTTTCAACTTTTTTGTGGTAGGTATGTAAGCGATGATATTATAAATAAGACTTTAATATTTTAAGCTTTTCAATGGTATGGTACTTCTACATTTCGCGCAGTTTGTGGTTTTATTTTTAATCGTATGATAATATGAAATAGGCAAAGGAGAATTCCCATTTTGGGTATCAAAAATACTGAATTATAGCGTACTGAAATACTAAGTGGGGGACGGACTAAGGGCGACTACAAATATTGAAAATTGATGACCCTAAAATACCAATTGAGCAACTTATACTAGTTATTTAAAACGGGTGACTAAATTTATATTTTAGCGACAACCTTAGGGCACACAAAAATTTGGCATAAATATTTAAAAAAAGGCGACTATTAACCTAATCGAGGTGACAAAAATACCATGTTGGGCAGCATAAATCAGTTATAGTTACCTACTTGGTATAATAGTCGCCAACTTCGTATTTTTGTAATTTAAATTATTTATCACCCAATTGTAGTTGCTTGTTTTACATATTTTTTGTAATGCACAGTTAGTCACCCGTTTAGTTATTTTGTCGCCAACAAAATAAACCGCTGCCGGGTTTAGTATTTAAGTACCCCATTAACAGTCGCGTTTAATTATTTCCAGTCACCTAATTAATTAATTCCCAATTAAAATTCTTATTATAAATCCTACTAATATTATAAATGTGAAAGTTTGTGGGTTTGGATGTTTGGATGTTTGTTCCTCAATCACGCAAAAACTACTGAACGGATGCATTCTGATGCGTGCATTTGTATGGTTAATGCGCATCTGTGCATGCCATGATGCGCATTAACCATACAAATCTGTGACAGACTCATGTCATGTCAAAAAGGGGTAGATAACAAAATGTCATATAATAGGAAAATGTAACCCCAAACGGCTCCTTGAGATTGAGATTTCTCTTTTTTCCCGCATTATATTTTAATGATATTCTTCCCACGCAATCACTATAAAATTACTATAGTATTTTGGTAATTTCATCAAAGCGCATCATGGCCTAGCTTGTATAGTAAAATCGGCATAATCCTTTGGCACACAGATAGTAGATAGCCTGGATTAAAACATAGAATACTTTTTATCCCATAATCCCACGGGAACGGGAACCACGCAGGTGAAACCGCGGGCGGCCGCTAGTTAGTTATAAATCAATGTCCAGGTCACGGAGCCAATTGATGAAGTCAGGTGTTGTCATCACTCATTCATATCACTAGTAGGTCCTGGATCCGCACGAATAGGGCATCGCTGCACGATGTGTTCCATAGTCTGAGCTTCCTCACCGCAGAGGCAGATTGGGCTGTCTGACCATCCCCACCTGTGCCGACAGGCGTTGCAACGACCGTGCCGTTTTTAATCGGTTGAGACGGCACCACAGTTTACGCGGCAGCGCACTGCGGCATTTGGCCGCAGCGGCAAAACACCGCGCGGCGAAACACCGCAATTTTATGTTGTGTTTGTATGTAATAGCAAATAGGTGCGCGCACAAGCGGCGGCTTCGCCGCTACCGCAAAATTTCTGCGTCCGATCACAGAAGGTTTGTTGTAATTATTAATATTTGTACTATGGCGCACGCATTGCAGCAAAACAGTCTGATGAGAGCGTTTGATCAGAGAGTAGAGACCTACCTATTCTCCGTTCCGTTTCCTGGTACTTATACAAACATGTCTGAATATTCTGCATCACCTACTTCGCCAATAACTGATGTTCGTAATGTAAAATTGACCTTTTATTAATCTAATTGCAGAATACTCAAAGGCTTCTTTGCTAAAATCTCAAGTTAAGGTCTCCTTAACTTTAAGGAAGCTGTCAGTTTCATAGAGTTTTTGTCAAATCTGACAACTTTTTTGAATTTAAGGTGGCCTTAACTTTAAGGAGTATTCGGCCGTATACTTCTCACCATCACCATGGAAGCACCCAATATCAGTTTTTTCTTCTTTTTTTATTACTTTGTAACATAAGTGCACATACAAAGGTACTTCTATGAAATCCATTTTGCTTGTGCCACTCACGCCAAAATAACGCGCAGTGCGCGCAGTGCGCACCTAGTTGCGAAATGCCGCTGCGGTGTTGACGCTGCTGCGGCCAAAAGCCGCAGTGTGCGCCTAGCCTAAAGCCATACTGCCTCTCTCCACTCTCTTTTCTAGACGTCGTTGGTTTTGAAGTGTCTAAGCGATTTGGCAGATTCATATGGAGGATGCCTTGATTTTAGTCTGTGCAGCAGTGGGCAGACAAATTCCTTATGGACTGGTAGTGCAACCTGGGATTAAATGTTATCGAACTCTCTATTTGTTGTTAAGGAGTTACACACTATAGCGCACTGTTGCAGTTTCGCGAGCGTGGAGGCTCACGAACCTAAGTGGGTACCCAACCTTTTTTTATACCGAAGAAAATACACTTACGCAACCCGGTGATTAGGGGGTCCTTATGTGGGACTGGGACTCGCCAGAAGAACGTTGCGGCTCCCACCACGACCGCCTCCCGTGATCCCACTCAGTCAAGTGGCTCGGTGGGATCTCGGGAGGGGGGAATAGTGGGTACCCACGAAAACGATCCAAAACTGCGATCTCCCGCCTGCTAAGCGTGGGATTACGACAATATTTTTTATCCTCCCATGGGAGATGACAGTCCTGCAGTGGTTGTACTATTATGTATTCTGTGGCAGTGGGCAGTAATAGCACAGAATACATAGGTACGGCTATCGCTGAACCAAAGGTAGCCTGCTACATATATAGTGATCTGTGACCAAAGGTTTCCTTCGGCAGGATTGATCCTTGTGTTCCTAAGATGGCTTTACGAAGTGGAGCCACCTTGATTTATTAGGTAATAGCAGTTTCTTAAAAAAAATACACAATAAATTATTGTTGTTGTTGGTTGTTATTAACTTTAAAGCTACTAGGTATTAACTTTACCAATGTAGTATCAAGATTGGGCTGAAGGCCAAAATGTCAATAAAAAATAAGTAGGTACCTACTACAAAAATCTTGGTGACTACACTTCTTAAATCCATCCTTGGGTCATAAGGACCAATCCTACAAAAGGAAATGTTTGACCGTACACCTACCACTACAAGGGCTTTTTTCATGAATGAAAACCATGGCTATATAGGCCAACATACGATCCCATATGTGTGAATGTGAATATTGAATATTTAACTTTTGAATTTGGTAGACATACAAAACTATTCCTAACATTTGGCATCTTGCAGTACCTACAATAAAACAGCGTTATTACGGCAAAACACGTTCAATAGATCGCGCTGCCAACAAACAACGTGACATCAGCGTCATCTATCGGCGAGTAGCGGTACTAATTTGCACATTTTAAAAGTAAAACCACCTGATCACGTGCGCCAACTAACGGTAAGTAGCCGAACTGCGTTCATTGAACCCCCAACTTGCGTTCCGTTGCGCAACTTTCGAGCTTCGCGGTTACGGGGCTTTTGGCCTGTCACGTCCGAGCGACCGTGGCGCGAATTTAAAAATGGAACGGTGTTTTTTTTTCTCTTTAATTCCACAGATATGGGTCACGATTAATATGGACATGGCGTTTAAATATTTTGCGAATGGCGTCGAAGGATTTTTTGTACGCCTAAAGTAGCGTCTAAATAAACTTGTTAGGTACTTTGTACGAACTTGGTAACAAGGTGGGTTAGTCTCATCAATCTTATGTCAATTTTGAAAATGAAAAATGGGAGAAAGTAATCACTGAAAATGGTGGTTGGAAGAAAAAATAAAGATCCAGGTATTCAAAAACGTAGGTGTTTTAACGATACACGGTACCCAACATTGCTAGCTACAATGAACATACCTATAAACTATCGCTCTAAAGAAGTTTACACACACCGAGAAAGAAAACAAGCCTACGGGTAGGTAGGTACGCTACTCACAAAAAAAATGATAGTTAATTTTTCTTCTCATTGCTGGCTATCTCAAACCACCGATGGGTCTTTGTAAGACAGACAACGGTTCCGAACAAAAATATCCGTAAAATAACTGACCATAGAGTCGACCAATGGTGTCAATAAACTTTTTGGATATTAAAAACTAACGATCGGACGTTGTAAAAAACTTGTTTCCGATTGGGTGTTACCCAATCAGAATCAAGTTCTATATCATACATATTTAATTATTGATGGGAATTTGATAAATTTATTTAGAACTGTTGAAGTTCATTAGCTGAGTGTAGAGTTATATTAAAATCAACAAAATAAAGGGAAATAATGCCTGCCCATGTAGCATAACAAGCTTGAAAAAGATTTTGTCTACATCCATGGACGAAAATATCGAAATACCTATAAGTAATCAATAAATAAAACATGATAAAATGGAAATATGTATATCAAAGAACAAAAAATCTCTGTCCTTGTTTTAAAATATCGTGTATCGTATCAGTGAAAAGTAGTCTAGACATGATAATTATCTAAAGGAAAAAATCGATAATGCATTCTCAAGTTTTCGGAATAATCACATTTCCCATCGTCTACCGAAATACATGAGGTCAATGACCGTTAATAAAAATGGCCACCCCGAATTCTAGATTAAAGATACTGTCAAAACTATTAACAATATACAGATTAAAAATAAAGATATTTGGCGGGAATAAAGATAAGGTGTGTCACACCTGCTTTTTACGTTCAACTTAATTTAATCAGAATTCTAAATCTATAAAACAGCTGCGTTTCATTAGAAATTAGTAAAAAAGAAACAAAATGTGTAGACATTTTGGATTGTGGTAGACAACTGAAAAAAATATTGAATTTAAAACTTTTTTAAAACTATTTCTAAAAGAGCTAGATAATAGATAAAGCTTTAAAAGGCTTGTAATGCTGCGTTATTTCATAAAAAATTAGTAAAAAATAAACAAAGTAGCCATTTTGGATTGAAGTTGACAACTGGAAAAAAGTTGTTGAATTTAAAAACTTTTAATATGAAGTGAGGAAACTATTTCAAAAAGAGCTAGATAACGCTATAAAAGACTTGTGTCATCAGTCGCTCAAATCTAGGGGTGTGAAAACTGAAGAGTTTGATGCTATTAAACTCTACATGATTTTTTAGCGTGAAGAACGCGGAAAATTAATCTTCAGGCAAACCGGATATTTAATCAAATATTTGATTTTATTCAACAACTTGCATAACTTTTGTTTACCACTGGCGCTCATCATGACACGGGAACTTTACTTGTGCAAACATATGAAGAAGCTTCTGGTTTTATGTCGTTATTCAATGATCCCAACGATGTCTTTACATAGAGGCCGTTAGGCTAATATAAATAACAGGGGCCCTACCGCCCAAGTGTCGTCGACTTCGCCGTCGGCTTCATTTGAGAGAAGGATGAGATACATTGCTACTTCTTTTTAGTAATAAAATAATATAATAAAAACATACCAAAGAAAAGTAGCAATGTATTACAACCATATGTCAAATGAAGCCGACGGCGAAGTCGACGCTACTTGTGCGGTAGCCCCACAGATTGGGACACTATAGAGGCGTTTAAGCTTTTAAAGCTTTCATTACCACCTCTAAGAATTGTTGAAATTGTGAATTCTCTATTCTGCAGGACGCTCAATAAAGCTAACTTAAAGTTTTAAGAAAATAAGAAATAATATAATTATATTACGTGTCAATCACGACTACTTCAATGACTTCGATTTTTTTTATTTTATCAATCATCTATTGCTTATTTTAAAGCTTTTTGATAGAAAGCTTAACTTTTTTTTTTTTTTTTTTAAAAGACGGATAGATAAAACCCTGGGGGGCTGGTTGTTCAATTCTTGGAAAGTTTTATTAGAACCGTAAGGGTGGATGAAATTATTTTTCCCATCGGTCCCGCCACCGGGACAAAGCCACCGGGGTTATATGCTGGGGTGGATGGGACTTACTAAAGATATAGATATCGTGTAGGTACGAAATAGTTGTGTTATACCCTTAGAAGTTATACCTAATTGTTCTGTCGTAGGTAGGTATATTCTTCAAGCGCGAAGCGTCTCCGTTTCAGCTTGGGCAAAAATGCTTTCGTATGTCTGTCCGTCTATTCTCCTCTACAGGTTACATTTCTCAACCGATTCTCATGAAATTTTTCGATAATTAATTAAACATACTTGTATATTTTTTTGTCGATTCAGTTTTTCAAATGTTTCGATAAAAGGAAACTTATTTCAGCCATTTCGAAAAATGATCAAAAATATCACAAACGCTAGGTTTAGTTACAGCTCACAGCTAGTAATGTCATTTTTCAAGAAGAAATTGAAAAAATCGACTTTCAATAAAGTATAGCCTATCGCATAGACTATAGACAATAAACTTTTTTCATCAAGCAAAGTCATCTAGCCGCAACAGCCAGTGTCAAGTCGCAAGTTAAAATTTTTTTTCGAGAAGCAAAGGCATCGCGCGCTACAGCCGGTCTCGTCGCGGATTGCGTCCACATAACGGCGCACAGTTACACCGTATGTGGGTGAGACGGCGCACCGTTAGCTACGTCACCGCTAGTGAGGTGACGAACGTCGAATTGGGAAAGGTTATGTGATTTGTGCAGCGTTGAGATTTGTTTTTTTTTATGATGCCATATTTTTCTTACTTACCTCCTCATATTTCAAAGAGACACAGATGAAGCGTTTGGCCTTCATCCCACACGACATACTTAATTCTTTTTGAGAAATTCAACTTGCAAGAAAACCAGAAAGTAAATATCTTGCATGTTCTTGTTGTATAATCCTAAGTTAAGATTTTTTTTACAAACTTTTGTATAAGATTATGTTTTTGTTACCTTACTTCTTCCATAGATTATAAAAATTGCTTTGACCATCAACATTTTTCAGCAAAACTTCCTAAAAAAAAATATATTAGTGAAAGGCTGCATGCATGAACAAAATTAAGATTTTATAGTTGTGCCTTGTTGACATAAGATGGATCACACACTAGCATCATCAAGTTCCGTTGTTGGTGTACACCATGTTGATTTCTCAACTGACTTGTTTTGTATACAACTTTTGAATCTGCAGTCATGTCACGCAATGAGAGCTTTTCATAGTGACATTTAAAAAATAAAAATAGTAACTATTCGCCTCACTAGATGGTGTTGATACTCTTCGAAGCTTAGTAAAAAAATCACATTGACACACATTTTTATCAACGCCATCTATTAAGCCTACAGTTTTTTTGTCATTGTGAAAAGCATTCATTGTCAAGTCAATCCTTTTAAGCACGTCAAGTGCTTTCATCTGATCATCCCATCACTATCAGAGTACCGTTGGCTACGTCACGACGAAAGGGATTCCGGTACCGTAGTCGCAAGCGCAGGGCCTGCGGTACCGCTGTGCCCGCGACTGTCGCTTTCCTGCGTTTGCGACTGACACGGCGGAATAGCGGCATTTTTCACGAATTCAGAATAGATAACGTTCTATTCATCTGTGGGAAAAAATAAAAACCAGCCAAGTGCGAGTCGGACTTGCGCACGAAGGGTACCAAAAAACGGCAAAAAAATCACGTTAATTGTATGGGAGCCGCAGTCAGATATTTATTGTATTATGTTTTTAGTATTTGTTGTTATAGCGGCAACAAAAATATATTATCTGTGAAATTTTTAACTTTCTAGCTATCATCTTTCATGAGATACAGCCTGGTGATAGACAGACAGACATACGGACAGCGGAGTCTTAGTAATAGGATCCAGTTTTTGCCCTTTGGGTACGAAACCCAAAAAAGATCTTCTTCCCTAGAATTAGACAGTATTTCATAGGGCATTCATTGAAAACACTAAAGCTCATCTATAGCTGACGACCTCCGTTTTCGCGTGGTTTGCACACCGATATTCAAGGTGTCGCCATCTTTAAGGTCCCGGGTTCGATCCCCGGCTGGTCAATTTAGAAAACAAACTTTTATGTATTGACTCACGTCTGGGTGTTTGAAGTTTCACCGTTGTCTCTAACTTCCATAATACAAGTGATTTAGCTACTTGCGTTGGAATCATAGCAATGTTTGTGTTATTGTCTAATATTTATATTTATTTAAATAGCTACCTACTAAAGAAAAAAAAAATTGAAAATCAGTTGTCAAACAGAGGAGGAAAAGGTACCTACTGAATAGTTTCGTCTTTACTGCTTAAATGTAGATACCTACATAATGTGTCATTCAGTTTCTTCTTCTTAGGTCGCACATGACCGACGACTCGACTGATGGGCACAAGGATTTATATTTAATACGTCAGCAATAGACATGTACTTACACACGTACGTGTTACGTACAGCTTTTCACTCCAGGACCTACGCCTTTTTCGTGGAAGGGTGTTGTATAAAAACTTTTTCTAAGATAAAACTGTACTTTCTTGAAGTTGAATCAAAAATGGGTCACTGTCACTTTTCGATAAAAACAAATCCGATTAAGGTCAAGGTATATCTTATCCAAGACCGAAAGGGATGGCGTGAAAAGGAGAAGGCCTACATTCAGCAGTGGATGACTTAAGGCTGAAGAAGAAGAAGATATATTTTCTTTAAGTTTCTAAAAACTTGGAATGCTGAAAGATATGTTGCATTTTGAGGGTTTCGTTCCTCAAAAGGAAAACGGAACCCTTATAGAAACAATATTTGCCCTATATTATTTCGTAGGGTATCAATTTGAAATTCAGCATATATATCAAAGCCTCTTTGGATCTTTAAAAATATCAATCTCAGAAGCGAATACCAAACCAAGCTTAGTCCACTCATTCAAAAGATAAAGCCATTATTAAAATGGCCGACGGTATATTTTGACTCACTATGCAAACCTACAGGAGGTTTGTTTCCCGATGACCTAGAAACATATTTTCAGCAAAAGTAAAGGAAACCATCCAAAAAATATCTTAATATCATACCTATTAAAAAAGATATCATTATAATAAATAAATATGGGCTCACACTTTTCATTTTTAACCTATTTCAAAAAAGAGGAGGCTATCAATTCGTTTTTTATGCATTTTTTTACTTCGCTTACCTTATCAATCAAGCTTTAGAACGTCCTGCAACAAATACCTACCTACACGTAGGTATAGAATTTAAAAATAAACCAACATTTAAATAACGCACAAAAAAAAAACAATTCACAACCAAATGTAAACAATGAAGAAAGTGACAGATATCAACAATTTTAAAATTTAAATAACATTCTGAGGTATGAAATTTAAATTTTGTCTTTGTTAGTCACACAGCGGCACACTCGCTTCCGTCAACATTAGAGTTCAATGACCTTTGGCATCACAGAGGTAGGCAAAGGCAACACTCCTTTATAAGTAATACCTAGGTATTGAAACACCTTCTATTACTAGAAGTAAGTAGTAGTTTAGTGGTAATTTTATGTTATTTTGTATTTGTAATACCTACTTTAGTAAAAAAACTGGTATTTTTTTAAAAGGTAACCTTTATCAAAGTCGTGGATAAACGAAGCATTTGAGTATTAAAAAGTACTTTTAGCAATTTTATGATTTTAAATTTTAAAATCAGTAGATATTTTTTATAAAAATTGCTTTTGACAATCTTATCGATAAAGTAACATCACTATTACGAAAACCATAGACAATCTGTAAAATGTTTCAAACTTTTTGCTTTTAAAAATATTTGAGTTTTTCCGAATTAAAAAACAATAGTAAAACTGTATAAAGTTGAGTTAAATGCAACATACCTCTTATAGTGCTGGGCATTTTGTCAAAATCCTTTAACGGGTGCAGCGAAAATAAAAATATCCATCAAAATCACTGTTATCAACACCAAATATTATCCTATTTCCGACGACATCATCACTGGCAACACACAGTTCTCCACAAAAGTTTCATTCACTAGAACCAAAAAGTTTTTAATCTTTACACGAGAGTTTGACCAACTTTTTGCTAAACCAAAGAGTCTATTTCCCGCGAACAGCTGTCAATTTTCCCGCGGTTAGCCGCGATACGTCTTGGTGACGTGCGGTGATGGCGGGTTGTGCTTTTTTCGAAGTCGACGCGCTGCCTCCGCAGCGGCTAACTGTATTTTTTTTCGTGATGCGAAGTGGTAACGGTGTTAAGGCCGGTTCGAATTGGATCTTCAGCAGCATCGGCGTTCGATGGTATCGATGGGCGCGTTGCTAATGCAACTTACGGTCTGTTAAGGAAGGTGATTGAATTTCGCGAATCGCTACGTGATTGCGCCGAGAAAAAGTCCTAGATGAGTTCAAAAACCTTGTAATCGAAAGCCGGGGTGTTGCTGAGGTCAATGCTTTCTTTTTGGCCTTGAACTAGCCATGCTTAATATTTTAATGTAGCTTTTAACATACGTAAATCCTGATTTCATCTAGGTAGTCTGTAGCTCATTAAGATGTGTGACAGCACAGTCCCGTAGGTCTTGCGTGTTAGGGCGGGAAGCGAGATGTAGTAGGGGGTTTAGTGGGTCCTGCCCAAATCTTTCAGCGATCAAGTTAGAAGACATTATTTCCTTTTTCCCACCAAATACCACTTTTTTCTCATATCTCCCTTTCAACTTTCTTTTTATATAGGTACCTACTTACATTTTCTCTCTCTATTTTATTTATGTACATCTATACACATCAACTTTGTCTAGGAAATGGCTATGGAAATCCTGAAACTGAGAACTCTAACCCATTAATCTTTTTAGAATGCTGGTCAGATCAGTTGGGTGTGTATAGCGTCATCAGATCACAGCACAGTACATCCCTGGCAGGAAACCAAGGCTTCAAAGTTACCAACAAGCAAAAACCGGGCTTACAACATGCTCAAGACTACTATTAAACTACGATTTTTCGCTCTTACATTGATTCTAAATCATCGTATAAGCCTGGGTTTGGGCACCAATTATAAGCGTTTTTGTTTTAATATCATTCTAATATCAGTGTAATTGAATGTTATTCTCCATTATAGTAATCTTGCCAAAACTAATTTAAGCTACCCTAGGCTAATATAGCTTTTACCCAAATATCTTGTAAGCCTAGATACGCTTAAGTTGGTCTAACGTCACACGGTATTTGCGAAACAACATTCATCATGTGATGACTGGACGGTGGTTATTAAATTATTAACTTTATTAGAATGCTAGAAATTACCTATTTGTGACTGTTATTTTGCTAATTATAACATCGAACTATCTGCGAAGTAGATTTATTCGATAGTTTTTCAATATAAATGATAATACTTACATGGGCCTTTTCTGGAATTTGTTTTTGAATATTAATAATTCATTAATTTAATTCTAAAATAACACAAAATATCGCCATGTTTCATTTTAAGGCCAATAGTTCTTGACAAAGATCACTGTAAGAGTAATTCATGTTAATTGACTATCGTTAAGTATTTTTTAAGACCATTGCTCTTGTAGAATACTTGTCTAAGACAATAATCGGTGGCCATGTTCATAATATTCAATACTTACAATACTCTTATGCTATGCTGATATTAGTATGACACTTTTACAATAGCATTTAGCAAGTCTATTATAAAATCAAATAAGCTTAGAGAATGCGGCTATAAGAACAGGTTTTCTCCAGCGCAATGAGTCTTCGTAAATGTTATTTTAGGAGCAAGAGTCTTAAAATAGTGTTATAAAATCCTCTTATATACATTTATGAAACCAGACAATAAGACTGAGTGTTCTTGAGTCCGTATTATCTTGTTTAAGACTAATTTAAGAACCATGACATGTTACAAAACAGTAATAAGAGCCCTGTAAGCCTACCACTCTAATAACGTGGGCATCCTGAGACTTTCTTGCTTGTATCTCGTTTGTATGAAAATAACACCTGGTATCCCTAGACAAAGTTGATGTGTGTATATCTGTTGTCCTTCTAGTATTTTTGCACCCACTCCCCCTCTGTCCTCTTCCCCTTAATATTTTTCTACTCAAGGTTGCCTGGAAGAGACTGTTACATAGCAGTAAGGCCGCCTTTGGTGTACTTGTCTATGTTTATTGTTTGCTTCTTTGTAATGTCTTTTTCTAGTATGCAATAAAGCGTTTTATTATTATTACATGGAAGTGGTGCCTAGGTATGGATGCTACTTAGATAAGTACTGCTATTGCAGGAGCAAGTACGATCGCAGCCTTCTCCTTGTTAGCAAAGTCCTTCGTGGTTCTATTAATGAAACTGGAAGAAGCTGGGATAGATTTTCATATTCAGGGTCCCGTACCCGAAGAGGCCAAGCGGAGCCCTATTGAATAGAATAGAAAGTTTTTCATATAGTTTTTTTTTTCTATTGCTGTCACGTCCGTCTGTGGTCTGCAACGAACCGTTGTTCGTAGTCGAAGGTCGCTCTAGCAGCTGTGCTGTTGAAACTAAAGTCTTCATATTTGCGTAAAATGTGTCTTGCCGACACCGCCGCCCGCCGTCTTGCTTGGGGGTCACAGTCACAGGGGACATGACCCCCCCAAAATCGTACACGTCAAATAGAAAAATCTTCTAAAAATGTACATAATAACAAAAACAATTGTATTAGTGCCCCCTCTATAATTTCAGGTTGCGACCGCGCCTGAGACTATGGCAATAAAAAAACTCACCGTGAAAAGACCCAAAGCAAAGAATACTTTCTTTGCTAATATGGATCTTAATCTTAACTATTCCACGTTTATTTTTATCACAGAATACATGGTTTTATGAAAATCTTTTAATACTAACAGCTTATCAAATAAATACCTACCTGTGCTTTCTTTCGGTGAGATAGGAATAGAATAAATCTACTTACACCTAATGACTTATATTATAAGGTAAGCCAATTACTTATCTAAATCATTTTTATAAAATATACAACCAAATAAGACCCAAATGAGAATAAATATATTACTATTAAATAAATACATAGTAAAATATTTTTAAATTTTATTTTAAATTATTTATTTTATTTAGCTCACAAAACAAGTTACAATTACATAAAAAATAAGTAAGTTACGCTAATATAAATCTAAATTGCAACTATATGTAGTCCTAGTATGATCTAAACTAAGTAAACATTTTTCTATCTAGGACTTAATATTAAAATATGACAATTAAGTAAATCAATTAAATTAAATTCAACTCAAACACTAGTGGGTACCGCAAAGAGATAGATTCTTATACAACCGACAAAATACTTTTTAATTCTCTTCTAAATTCAAGAAGTTTTGGACAAAAAATGTCCAACGAAGAATGTTCATTTAGAAGGCTATTGTACAAAGGACACATACTTGTAATGGGATTGTAATAGGACGTGTTATTTTTGTAGACCTGTAAAGCAAACACCATGTGAGAGGATTTACGTAATTGAAGTGAGAGATGGTGAGTCAACAATTGAATGCACGATTTTATAAAGATAATTATAGTAGTTGTAAGTTGGTGATATTCACGCCAAGATTCAAGAGATTATAATTTAAATATTTTGAGTTTCATATCATAAGATTTGTATTTTCGACCATAGTGAAGTCTGAAACTAAGGATACCTATTTATTTAATTTAGGAATCTCTTTTGATTTGAACTCTTTCTATGCGATTAGAGTGCACGACATAATGTGGGGACCAAACAACCGAGCCATACTCCAATACACTTCTCACTAAAGTATAGTAAAGATGCATAAGAGTCGATTGATTTGTATGTTTGTATGTATTTGATTTGAAATTAAATTAAACAAAGTTCAAAACTATCATTATTTCTTTTACCTCCTACTTTAAGAAATATCTTATATCATTTTATTTCTGTTTATTTTAATTTGATTAAGTGTTATTCTTTAATAATGAAAAAATATCAGAACAAAATAAAAATATACGCTGTTAATTTTATAATGTAACAATTTTACAACTGAAGTGACTAACTTCAGAGCACTGGCGGTACAAAACGACTTTGCCATCTACATACTATACTACCTACTACCATTGTCAATTTAATTGTATTGTAAAATCATAATATAAGTAATATTATACTCCTACATACCTAGCTTCGTCATAATTAATGGAACATGGAATACAATAATTTCATTGAATACTTAAAATGAACTGTTATAATACCGCATCTCTCATAATACACTGTTAAATCAAAGGCGAGCAAGAACCGTTAATTTTTATTTTCACAACTTTAATAAAATTCGTGTGAAACGGAAAAGAATCGCACAAAAACCGAAAATCAACCTTCCGCCACTTGAATTCCCGCGTAAACAAACGGGCTGGACTTCGAGCAACAAAAGCTTCGTTTGTCACGAAGGGAGAAGCCTTAGCGATTATTACTCTATTCAAATTATTCTGGCATTTTTTGCGGGGGGAGGGAATGCACACAAGTGCAGTTCCGCATACCCACATACAAAAACAACACTGTAATGACGACACTCACACATAAAAAATAAAACAAAATAGCAAAAATTTGTGTACGGATGAGTCACACATGGAAATATGACACGTTTTTGACATAAAGGGCTGGGCTCAACTGTCGATGCAGCAATATCGATACGGAAAAAGGAATAAAGGTTAAAAACTCAATCATTTTACGATGGGGTGAATAACAACAAAGAGGTCATTTTTATACGCTTGAGCTTTATACAAAAAGTTCGAGAGTGTAGGTGATTGGGTTGGGACTTATGTGTACCCAGGGAAGTTACGTGCCGGACTACAGCTGCGCCACAAAAAAAAATGTTGGAAATCTGACTTTTTGACTATGCCATGATGAAGTCTATAGTTTGTCGAAGTTTGTCGCCAAAAACCAGAGTTTGTCGGTCTTGCGTTTAGGAGATACGTGTGGCGCAGCTGTAGAGACGTCTCTACAGCTGAGCCACACAGATCTCAAAAACAGAAGGTCGTAGCGAAAATCTGATTACTCGTGTGTGTAGCCGTTAGTTTGTCGGAGTTTGTCGCCAAAAACCGGAGATTGTCGGTCTTGCGTTTAGGAGATACGTGTGGCGCAGCTGTAGAGACGTCTCTACTGGTCAACTATAAATACTAAGTATAAAGTACTGCTAGGTACCTATTTGTTTTCTCGGAGTCAATCTACGAACAAACAGTCAATGGTAAAAAGTAGAGTACACAACTCGTGAAAAAAAAAACTCATCTCGGTTCTTTGTATAATACTAACGGCTATTTGCACTAAACTTAAGAATCGCATAAATCTTTCCTTACTACAACTCGACCAAATTAAAACGGTGTCATGAACTTAGCTGTCATGCAGCTATCATGCGCCTAATTATCTTGCTCGAGTTGTATTTAGGAAAAGACTAGGCGATTCTTAAGTTTAGTGCAAACGGCCGTTAGTCCCTCGAACTAAATTCCCTTTTTATTCACTTGTTGTATAATCTACTATTTCGACATTTATTTCGCGACATCTGTCGCGCTCACATCAGTGCAGAGCAAATCATGCAAAAATCTCGCAAATGAATTTGACGCAGAATCAGGGCCAGATTGACCAACACTTTATCGACAAACATTATTTAACGGTAACATCACTAAGTTGCCCATCGGCGAGAACTCGGATTTATCTAGCGACAGATCTGAAATTTGTACGGACGAGTCATGGACTAGCAGACCCGATGTCACTGAACAAATTTGACAACTAATCAAGAATAAATTATACGAATTTAATGTTTAAATGTAAACAAATAGCAATAATACGATACAAATTTACTTTTATGTGAAATGTAACACCGTCTTTTTGTATACTTGATGTTCAAGATCTCTTTTAACAGCAAAAAACTCATCAATTCGACATTTTAAACAGAGCAGCGTTCACATGCGCGACTGGACTCGGTCTAGAAAGAAATCCGGGCGCAACTGGTTTTACTAACGCGTATGCCCATTTGGGCTTGTACTTCGGCAGAGGGGAACGCTTCGTATGGCGTCTCTTTCTGTAGAAGCCCGTCTTACTCTAAGGGGCTGGAGGACGTTGAACTCAACGGTACTCTGGGACTTGACCAAAACCAGTCGCACGACGTTGTTGTGACGTCATCGTAGTACCTCTACTTGATAAGAGATGGCGTAGTTATCCATATAGTTTGCATTGAATGACACTTTTGAAGTTCTCTTTGTAGCGGAAATTTAATTTTATTAACAATCTCAATTTTGGATTATCATCAAAAGTCTTTTCAAGATACACTTATTAAAATTTTAAGTAAATTAAAAAAGTATAATGTTTTCAGTTTAGTGACATCTAGCGTCGAGTAGCAAACTAAATTACAACCTTATGCTTTTTTTTCCTAAAAGCACAGATTAACTTTACTATCGATTTACTAGATGTCACTACCTGTCAGAAAAACTGCGTACTTTGCCTTCACTCACTGTCATGGCATGGCATGTCACTTTACTCACTGCTTGACATGACAATCCATCACATTCACAACAAAAAACAAATAAAAGTCAAAACGCGCAGGTAAAGTGTAAATTGTATCGCTATTCGAAAAATTATAATTACGGTGATATGTTTTGTGTTCTAATGTGGTGATCTAACTTCAAAGAAGTACTCTGACCCGGTAAGTAAACATTTTGTTTTCGTAGTTGAATTTATACGTAGCCGTCAGCCGTCATTCGTTGGTTACTTTTTGAACCGGCTAAGATGATGAACTGATAATTTGCCATCTGTATTCGTGTATTTCAGGGTATCAATATCAACGTAATATAATAAGTCTGATCTCTAGGTACCTACTCACCTATTTAACAAAACTTGTAAGATCTATCCAAATAAGAAGGCAATCTGTAAGCTAAGCCTGTAAAAAGTATTATCCCTGTCCATTGGTAATGCGCCGGAACCTTGTCACATTAACATCCACGTTGACGTGATCCCTATTTCAGATAGCTCAACAGTGGGTTCTACAGTCTCAAATCTAACTTCAACCACCTCTATACCTCGGCGTTATACTTTCACAATACGCCTTGAAACAAAAGAGCAGAGTCTGTAGGGCAAAAAAAAAACCAGTAAGCAAATCACTCGACACTGGCGAAATCCACAAGGGAACCGCCAAAACATAAAACGAAGAAGAATCTAATACAAATTATTGAATTATTATTTTCAATAAGATAGGGTCTAGGTATACAATTGTTTTTCGTTTTTGAGGTTAAAATCATGGCCGCCAGGCGCATTACCAATTGATGGGGATAGTAAGTAGGTACTTTCGCTCGGTCAAACATTTTCGATCTCATGCGAATGAAATTGTAATCAATCATCAAGTCGAGGTTTGCCAAATGACCGGCAACCAATTTGATATGATTTGTTCTTTTCCACTGCCTCTATAATAGGCTACCTAGGCCGGCTACTGTGCGCGCTTCGCCTGCCCAGCTAGAGCAGGGGCTGTACCGGCTAATGCATCGAACTTCAGAAAGTCTTCCGGGTTTCAAATTAAAACAGATAAATCGAGCCCCAATTGGACTAAAATGGTGAACCCAATTCATGATGTCACACGAACACCGAGATCTTCTAAAAAACTTCAACAAATAGTACAATACGAAATTCCTTACTTTGATTTCTCTGTTTTAAGTTCAAGCTTGGCAGACTGGGGTTGAATTCCGAAAAGCCGGTAGGGCCCTAGCCCGTGCAATCAAACCAAAGTTTTATTTCGTTTGATTGTTCGGTTACATAGGTACCTACCCAACTTCATGACAGTTCCTAATATACCTACTACCTACCTAATTACTTACCTACCTACATCACCTGAGTCAAGTCGGCCTGCCTGCCCCCCTTGCTAGGGTTACCAGACGTCAGGATTTGTCCTGACATGTCAGGCTTTTTGGGTCCTTGTCAGGATTCTGACAGGACTTGGAAAATGTCAGGCTTTTATGGATTATTCACATATAGTAAAGCAAACCTTAGAAATTAAGTTTGATTTATAATATTTTTTTGGTAACAATAAAGTAGGGCATTAATTTTCAGTAAAATAATCCACATTTAAAATAATTTTAATTATAAATCATCAACAATTAAAACTTAAAAAAAGAACAACTTAAACTTTTTTGTCAAAGTAAGTTTGAAATATTATTTTTACACATTATTGTAACAAGAAACAATAGTATACCTCTAAGTAGATATTTTAATGAATATTTATACCCTACAATCGTAACGGGGGCTTTAGCAAAATGTCAGGGCCTTTTAGACTGGTCGAAAAACCTAAAAATCTGCTTCCTTTACCGTTTCAACAGCATTTTGTGAGCCATTTGGGCAACATGACTTTTTAGATGTAAAAAAATCTTTCTGTTTTTATAAATAAATTGTTTTTATTAATAGATAGATTTCACAGTAGCAACTCGAGTCGCTTGACCAAGTAAAAATAAATTGGTTTCCCAAGATACAGGCTCTGCCTAGTTTTCGGGCCTCTGAATCTTCTGTGCAATAAATATTTATTTAAAAAAAAAACTTTCAAAATATTTCAAAGAAAATTTTCAAATAGGTTAATAGTAAACGGAGTTTATGCCGTTTTGGTCGCAGATCTAACCTAACCTCTTTTTTTGTGGCGGGGCTTTTGTCCCCCGAATCCCCTGCTTTTGTGTCTACCCCCTTTTATTACCAAATTTGGGAGAATACGGGGTCCCCATCCCCCTCCCCATTCTACCGCCATTTCCCTTCGTACACCATCCCTCTCCCCTCAGTTTTTCTGTTGACCAATTTTGAAATGTTGCAGACCAATTATATATTTTGCTATCCAATTATATATTTTGCTGTCCAATCAGATATTTTGCTGACCAATAAGATACTTTACTCTTCAAGATAAGATACTTGTTTATGTAATTGCTGCCGATTTTATGATTGTTTGCAGATCAACATTTGCTGCCTGATTTTAATCAAATACAAACCAAACATTTTGTTTGCTGGCCAAATAATTAAACTGCAGATTTTTTTGCTATTACTTATTACCATTATTATCATATGTATCATCATATACCATTATTTATTGTACATATATTTGAATTATCCTACTAATATACACATCATCTTTGTCTAGGGATACAGGTGTTATTTTCATACAAACGAGGTAACTTTGAAGCCTTGGTTTTCTGTCAGGGATGTACCGTGCTGTAATCTGATGATGGCCATCCAGGGAGTGAATGGAGTAGATTCAGATCGCTATACACACCCAACTGATCTGATCAGCATTCTAAAAGATTAATGGGTCAGAGTTCTCAGTTTGAGGATTTCCATACATTTTCATGCTATTTTCGCGGTTTTTTAAACATGTCCATTACGTTTTTAGAATGCTGGTCGGATCAGTTGGGTGTGTATAGCGATCTGAATCTCCTCCATTCACTCCCTGGATAGCCGTCATCAGATCACAGCACAGTACATCCCTGGCAGGAAACCAAGGCTCCAAAGTTACCTCGTTTGTATGAAAAAAGCACCTATATCCCTAGACAAAGTTGATGTGTGTATTATAAATGTGTGGGTTTGGACGTTTGTTCCTCAATCACGCAAAAGCTACTGAACGGATTTGGTTGAAATTTGGCACACAGATAGTAGATAGCCTGGATTAAAACGTAGCATACTTTTTATCCTGATATTCCCACAAGTATGGGAACCACGTAGGTAAAACCGCGGGCGGCCGCTAGTCACTACATAGTATAAAACAAAGTCGCTTTCTCTGTCCCTATATCCCTATGTATGCTTAAATCTTTAAAACTACGCAACGGATTTTGATGCGGTTTTTTTTAATAGATAGAGTAATTCAAGAGGAAGGTTTATATGTATAATACATGGTATCAAATGCCACACTACACCGAAGCAAAGCGAGAGCGGGTCGCTAGTATATTATAATTTAAAAACATTGGTTGAGTATGAGACACAATATCATCATTATTACATACTGGCGGTTTTTTTATCCTCCTACTCCATCGAAATGTATGAAACAGCTGATTTTTTTTCGTGATTTCGAGGCTGATCCCATAATGAAAGTTGTTCAGTTTGATAGTCTGATCAACCCTACGACAGGTTTTGTATTAACTTAAAATAACCTTGTATTAATAAGGATTTTCATTATTAAATACAACTTAAACTACTATTACTTTTAATAGTAATAACTGCCAATAATCAACTAAGTAAGCAACTACTAAATCCTAAATAACTCTTGAGTTGTTAACCGACGCCCTCTGTACAGAAATCAATACAAAACAGAATTATAATTAAAATGCTCACAAATCCATCATAAGGGAACAAAATGTAACCAAAAGCGAGGAATAAATAAAAAGACTTAAGTGTGGACGCAAGAGGGATGGTGTTGCTGTCTCCCTCTGATGTAGGGTGTCGGTGTTGGCGTCCTTTTCTCACATCTCACTGCCCCTCAGACGTGTGACATCCCCGCAGGCTTAACTCTGCGGTTCAGGGTTGTGCCAAGGAGGTCACTAGAAATAAATTTACTTGCACTGAGAAAGATTGGAGTAAAAGGTGTTTAAATAAAAAAAAGTTTGTAGTTTAAGACCTTTTTTAGGGTTCCGTACCCAAAGGGTAAAAACAGGACCCTATTACTAAGACTCCACTGTCCGTCTGTCTGTCTGTCACCAGGCTGTATCTCATGAACCGTGATAACTAGACAGTTGAAATTTTAACAGATTATGTATTTCAGTCGCTATAACAAAAAATACTAAAAAAACAAAAACTAAAAACAGAATAAAATAAATATTTGACTGGAGCTCCCATACAACAAACCTGATTTTTTTCGCCGTTTTTTGGTACGGAACCCTTCGTGCGCGACTCCGAGTCGCACTTGGCCCGTTTTTAGGGTTCCGTAGCCTAATGGCAAAAAACGGAACCCTTATAGTTTCGTCATGTCTGTCTGTCTGTCTGTCTGTCCGTATGTCACAGCCACTTTATTCCGAAACTATTAAGATTACACAGTTGAAACTTGGTAGGTAGATGTATTCTGTGAACCGCTCTAAGGTTTTTACATAAAAATAAAAAAAATAAAAGATTAAGGGGTGAACCCCATACATGGAACTGACTCTGAAAAAAATTCATCAAACCTATTATATACGTGCGGGGTGTTTATAGATAGGTCTTTAAAAATGACATTGAGGTTCCTAAGACTATTTTTTCTGAAAGTCAACCGTTTGAAAGATATACTCTGCCAAAGTGGTAAAATGAGTGTCCCCACTCCCCTTCAACTTTTAAACTAAAAGAGTGAAAAATCTAAAAAAAAATATGCTGTAGATCCTAATAAATTAATTCAACGAAAATTGGTTTGAAAGAGATATAGTGATAACTTTTAGAGATATATCACATTTTCCAAAACCGCAAATATAACTTTGTCATTCATACAAACACTATGAAAAACAAAGTTATTTTTGCAGACGAAAAATTATAGTGGCATTCAATATGGTATGGTATAACTACGGAACCCTACTGCGCGTGGCCCGACACGCACTTGGCCGATTTTTTCAATAATTCAAAAAACAGTGCTAAAGACTAACATAAAGCATAGGTAGTGTTTCGTGGTCCCCATACTAAAATAATCTTAATTTATTTAACAAATATATTAAGATTATTTTAGTATGGAAATGCAAATTCTTAAAAATTCTCTATACAAAACGGAAATATCATTCTTGAACCCCTAAATAAAATAAAAATGAAAATGTAAAATAAACATAAAATAACAAAAATAATCATGTAGAACAAACAAAACTTTATCAATCGAACCCACCCACAATTAATTTTGAAATTAAAAACTAACAAAGTAGTTTTATTTTTGACCTATTCTTCTTACAAACTCAACCCTACCTACAATAAAAGGGGGAATTAATAAATCAATCATTCTCAAAAACTCAAATGCCGCAGCCCTGCTAGCCGCCGCCCCTCGCACAAAATCAATATTTATGGAGCGCAATATATATTTCACCTCTGCCTCAGAGCTGTCTCCTTCGTATCGATTCCCCACCTTCACATTACTACTTAATAACAACACATAAAATGGAATGCAAACTTTCACACTGTCACTTAATAATAACGCATAAAACGGAACGCAGCAGCATTAAGAACTATTTATTGCCTCAAAATAAGATCTGAAAGTATTGCGTAGATAGGAAGAAGAAGGTAGTGTAGGAAAATCTCTTGTTCTTTATACAACGTGTTACAAAATAACCCCTAATGCCGAATATGGTAGATAGGGACCATCAAACTGAATAACTATAACTATGGGACCAACTCTGAAATCGCGATAAAAAAAATCAGCTGTTTCATACATTTTGATATTTTCGTTATTAATAAAATAATGGACTAAGTCCAGTGTCCGTCTATCAGTCACCAGGCTGTATCTCATGAACCGTTATAGCCAGAGAGTTGAAATTTTGACAGATTATGTAATTCTGTTGCCGCTATAACAACAAATACTAAAAACAATAAGAATAAAATAAATATTAGTGGGGCTCCCATTTTAGGTTTATTTACCCCATTTCACTCCCTTAAGGGTTGAAATTCCATTGCGTTAGTTTCCATCTTTAGCCTAAATAAAAAATAGTGATTTTTACTTCGAAAATAAAGGATTTTCTAAACACAACTTCATCCCCCTTTTCACCCTTTCGGGGGTGGAATTATTAAGAACGCTGAGGCACATTAATTTTTATTTTAATCGTGAGCCTAAACTCAAAATTTGAAGATCCTAAGCTTCTAAACCGAGGGACTTTCATACAAACATCCCCTATTTCAACTCCTTCAAGCCTTTCGCGATAAAAGGTCCTTATGTCCTTTCCCCAGTTCTATTTTATCTCCGCATCAAATTTCATCAAAATCGGTTCAGTAGTTTAGGCGTCAAATCGTATTAGATAGACATTATCCTTACTAATATTAGGAATGCGAAAGTACGTTTGTTAGTTAAGCTTTCACGTTTTAGCTACTGAACCAGTCATCATGAAATTTTACATACACATTGCCAGGGGTAGGTACAGATATGGACATAGGGTACTGGGACATTTTTTTGTGTGGGACAGTTTTTGGGACATAGGGACTTTTTTCGGTCCGTAAAAAAAGTATTGTTCCCGACCCGACGGATAGCAAAAAAAATTTCCACGCAGACGAAGTCGCGGGTGGCTGCTAGTTTTATTATAATTGTTTTGACATAGTCTCCCCAGGTCTTTCGCTATTTTAAAGCATTTAATGAGTTATAGATTTTCCTTAAAATAGAAAATAATTTAAATGTCCTATAAGCTAGGCATACACTTGTTTCGTTTTAAAATTCATTACTCCGCAGTGTTTTTCATTCCTATATCACTTTATTTTGTAAACAAATTATTCACTGATTAATAATAACATGCTTCTTGCTTGCTGACTGTTGCTTTATTAATGGATTGGACGTTCTTTTTTTGGTTGCATTTTGCATGCTTGCTTGCATGTTGCGTGTTTGTTTGCATGTTGCATGCGTGTTTGCCTGTTGCATGCTTACTTTCAGGGTGTTTGCTTTTTCGGTTGCTGCGGGCTAGCTTTCATTACCGAGAGGGTAAATGTCAAGGCTGTTAAGAGATCTGAAGCTCCCCATTGCGAAAAGAAACTGAGAATATGAAATACGATTTGCTGGTTGTAATCACGAATCTAAACAAGGTACTTAACTTATATCTGTTATTTTCGAGTTTGACATTTCGTATACTTTTTGTTTTTTAAATGATTTCTTGTTTACTTACATTTTTCTTGCTTGCATGCTGCATGCACATGCTTTTGCTATGACTAATGATACGGCGTTACACTGCACATTTTTTCAACGAACTTTTATTTTAATATGGTTGTGTATTTATTTATGTTTATTTTACTTCTTTTCTTAGATTCATTTTTTTCGTTTTGCTTCCATAAATAGTTAATTATTCACCTGTTTTTACTTGTACTTAATGAAATTACACCCTAATAAACGATTAACGATATTGTTATAGAACTAACATAGTACTATTCGTACTTTGAAAAAAAAGTGCAGTATCATGAGTCATAGCAAAAGCATGTGCATGCAGCATGCAAGCAAGCAAAATGCAAGTAAACAAGCAAACAAATAAAAAAATAAAAAAAATAAATGTCGTAGGTACTAAAAGAAAACACGGCTTGGCTATCATTTCGTAAAATCATAAGTAACAATAACTTCTTTAAATATTCGATTAACCGTTAATTTTGTTTTAAAAACATGTTTTCATTAATGAGTTTGCGAAGTTCCGTAATAAGTGTCATTGTCTTTCTCTAGCATCTTTTATTTTTTGTTTAAGTGTTCGTTTTCTAACAAATCGAGTAGGTACTTCAGTGATGTTAAACTATAGCAACTCATGTTCCTGATACAAGCTGTTAGGTCAATGCACTGAGCAAGGTAGCATGACCACTTTTATGGGACCTTTCCCCCCTTCTCTTTCCCACAATATTATGGTTTTGAGGGGAAAAGTTTGTACATCAAGAGGCCTTTTTAAACTGGTCGATAATTGAAGGAAGTCGACAAGTTGACATAATATATGAGAATGTTCCAAGTTTTTTTGGTTTTTAATGGTGATAGGTACTTTTTGATCTATTTTTTAAGGCGTGGAATGTTAGGGTTGGGTTCGATTAAATTCTGGCTTGTCTATTTACTTGGTTAACTACAACTAACCCAAATCCTCAAAAATTTTGTCTTCGGTAGCGTAGCTGATCTTATTTGGAAGTGGTTTTTAACTACGTGTTCCAATAATGAGCATGTATTTTGTTTAAAAACAGACTTTTGGTAAATTAAGGACACATTATCATAATCAAATGAACTTTGTTACTAACAATAGGCAACGGTTATCGCTTACAATCGATGAGCCATATGGTTGTCACCTCAGTAATATAAAATAAGATATAAGTCCGTGGCTCGTGCTCCAAGGTCTTCGTACAAAATTGTATGTAAGTAGGTAGAAGAAATATTACATGTGATATCACTTCAAGCTAATTAACGATTTTTATCCTCTTCGTGATTCTAGGTCAGCGCGAATTCAATAGGTGTTGATTTATTATGAGTGCGACGTAGGTAAATGGATAGGTAGGTATTTTTGTTTTGACAATAATTGGCAATCAAAGGTTGGCCTAAATAAAAACAAGGACATTAGGTGAAAATTATAAATCGTTGCATTTTTAAAAAATGCTTAAACAGAAACACCGTAATAAATACCCACTTGCTTTAATTCAGTACTTATGATAAGTAGGATCACATTGTCTCTTTTATATTCAAATTGTTGTAGATATTTGGAAATATTGTTTAAAATAATTTAAGCTTAAACACGAAAATTGATAATAGACCTTATTTACTTAATAATACAGTCCAAAACCAGACCTTCTGTACAATCAACAATGCGTCAATCGTTGCAGTGTTGTGCGATAATCAGCTCCCCGTCTAAATAGATAAAGACTTCGTGTGTGGTAGATAAAAATACGAGACATTTTATTTAGAACTCATAACTCTAAACAAAAGCGTCTTACATTTGTTGATATTGAACGAAAAGTGGCGTTCTTTGTTCTGTCACGGGCTCACAGCGTGTAGGTAACAGCCTAGCCATCGCATTATAACTGGTAACTGTGGCTTTTACGATCTAATACCTACGCCCCGAGTCGGCACAGACAAGAAATTTGCCTATTGCGCCAACCTAACCGAGCGATCGGTTCTGTCTGTTCCACTCGTTTTGTTAACTTGTACCGTGGCATGCAGTGGCTCAGGTAACGATGAAGAGAGACAAAACATCATTTTAACACCGGCATTTAGAGTTTCGACATTGGTCCGTCAAATCGATACAATAATATCTAGGTAGGTATAGGTACTTATTAAACATGCCGGCCATTTAAGTGTTAATACTAAAACGGTGCATAAAACGTGGTCGGAGGGGCAACCGTCGTACTGGACGGGAAAAATTAGCCTAAATACGTGTGCAATACATTTATGAAGCGTTCTGTGAGCGCGCACCGACGAATCGGTTAGGCTTTAGACTCGGGACGCGCGAGTCGTAATCTGCAATCAAAATGGAAGCCATCGCCGCCATCTTAGGTCCGCGCTCGGCCCGCTTCGGGAATTTGGGAAATTGCTGTTTTTTTGTTGTAAAGAGAGCAGTATATAAGAGGTTGGTAGGCAGAGGACAGCGGTGCGGGGAAGGGGCGATCTCGCACGGCAAAGCGGTGTGAAGGGAAAGAGCGGGGCGATACGCGTGATCGCCGATGGCGCGTCGCGTCTGAAGATATCGGTTGGATGACGATTTTTAACCGACTTACTACATTTACTAATATTACATAACATACTAGAAAAAAATCGACTAGTCACCAGGATGGTCACAGGCGGGAATCGAGCCCGCGTCCTTTGGAAGTCCGGTCCAATGCTCTTGCCAACTAAGCTACAGAGTCTATCTAATATATTATTAAGTATAATTGTATAAAAATTGCATTGTGAATAAGTACTAAAATCTCAAAAATAAAAATATCCTTACAAAATTAATTTGACCAAAGCTTCCGACTATGTTTTACATAATCTAATGTTGTGTGTGAATAATCGAATCAGTTGGAATCAGAAGAAAATAAATGCAGCTATCGATACGGTATTACTGAATACTGAATAATTAAGCATTGCCAGTTATATCTGACTAGAGAGAGATAATAAATATGGTGTCCCACGAGGTAGTATTCTAGGCCCTTTCATGATTCTAATACACGGTTTAATACAAGGATATTTTTTTTCGTGATTTCGAGGTTGGTCCCATAATGAAAGTTGTTCAGTTAGATGGTGTGATCAACCCCACGAGAGGTTTTGTATTAGCTAAAAATAACCTTGTATAGATAGAGGTTATATTAACTATTCTTTATTTACCGATGATCGTAAATTTTGACGTCTATCAAAAATATGAAATTAGTAAATAATGATGAATCTGAAATTGTGCTATTTAAACTTATAAAATGACTATGAATACGTTCAAAATAAATTAAAATGATACAAAAATAAGTCTTAACCACCTTTGGGATTGTAGTGTTAATGATATTTTTGGCAATAATATTATCTAGTCTAGATTCTTGATTTTACTTTATCAAAAAAATAATTGTTGTATATAAGTTGCACCCACCCAAACTTGCAAAAACACTATTTTGCATTGTTAGGATTCTTTATGCACCACAAAATCCAACACAAAGGATTTATCTCGAGATTGATCACCGTTCTCCGACTCGCCCGTGTGCCGGCTACCTATCTTTCATTGCACGTACGCGGCGCGGGAGGGGGGCCCGCCGCGCGGCATACGCGCGACTCGGCCGGAGCCATCTTGCTAGTGGTCGTTCAAATGCTCGCGTCTCCGCGACACAAATCGCTCTTAATTCGCACTAATTAACCGTTAAACCATCAAAAAACAATCGAAAATCGCGTCCCAACGCCCCGCGAACTGCAAAATCAGTGAACAAACAAATTGTTGACATAAATTTGTGTGTTGTTGTTCTGTGTGTGCATTGCCAGTGTCCTAGGTGAGTAGTCACTACTCTTTGTGCGCGACAATTATCATTCTGATCGATTCGGCGCGGGGGTGTGCACTCCGGCCCGTTTTATATCTTTTGTTGTTTTGTAACGCTCTGAAATCAATAATTTTAGTGGCAAGTCTAGCTGACCCGCGCTCGTCCTACACGGCTGATTTATCGCAAATCAGTTTATGATTGTGAAAGTATTGTACCTATAGTGTTTGAACCATTCGATTGCCGTGTTAAGTGTGTGTGTGATCCTTTTCACTCGAGGTAGGTAATGTATTACCATTTTGTTACGATTATGTGCATTTTGCACCAAAAGCGTGCAGCTTTCTTTCCGATTCTATTTATAGAACACATGGAGAGCGTGTCTTTAATTTATACAGCTGAAGTGAATCACATTTGTGTTGCCGAAGTGAACGAATGACGGAATTGTATCTAACTATTAAATTATTTTTAGTTTATCCTGCTTTAGGCTGTTTAGAGAGTATTGCCTTTGCCTTGTTTCTTTTTTCAAACCAATCCATAAACAATAAATAATGAATACGAATTTTATTCACAGTCTTGGTGTCATCTCAAATTCAGTCAGACACTTAATTTGCATACTGAATTAGGTGATTGTTAAACGTTGGTTGCTTAATGTACTCTTTGTAATATTTAAGCGTTATTTATTTGTATTTTAAAAATTATCAAACATTGTTATTCTACAGAAATGCAAACAATAGATAGACGGTCAGTTACGTTGACGTAACGTAGGCCATAATAGAAAGTTGGATTCTACATCTAAAATGGCGATATAACATGGACGCGCATAGTTTTATCAACATAATATTGCCTTGTGATATTAATTTAGTTAGAAAATCAAATGTTTAGGACGTTATAGCGTAAACGCTATAACTTATTTTAGGACCAAAATGCGGTTTGATCTTGTTTGGATGTGTTCTTTTTGTAAAAAAAGCGAAGAAAAAGACCAATGTTACTTAAATTAAAACTATAATACTCGGTATGAATTTCGTTTTATTACTTGGAGTTAGCTGTTCTAAATTTCTAATATGTATTCATTGCTTTGGCTCCACAACCGCGACACGATTTTTTTAGATATGGACATACTTAGTACTTATAATCTATTTTGTATCTACCTAAATCCGGCATTACATTACATCATAATTCATATCATATTTCGCGAACACTCAAAATATGACTCATAGTCATAGATATAATGTCATCACCATGTATAGTCTAGGTACTTTTCATATTTAAGTTTAATATTAATACTATTTGAGTGCGTCTTTACAGCATATCTACTCCGATAATACATAATGCTAATATTAACATAGCACAGTTAGTGTTTGTTTAAGATAAAACATCGAATTCACATGTCGAAATTGAAAATCCACTTACTTACTTAATAATAAAATTGCAATATAAAATGGACGATGTTCCTCGATCAATCTAGGTTTATGCGACAAACAAATACCATTTAATTTAGTACAAAATAAACGTCATACATACTGTTGATATTTTTTCATTTGCAATATGTAGATAATTAGTATTCTTCCTATTTATTATCGATCTATAAATCAACAATATTGTGTTTGTGTCATCGTGACTAGTAAATAATGGCTGCCTTGCCTATATAAATTACTAATTGGTGACGATCAGGGTTTGTTAACTTGTTATCATATGTAAGTTTATTTATCAGCATGTACAAGGAAAAACTTAAAATTGGTCATTATGAAATCTACTACCTACTTACACTGTCATATTCCCCATCTTTAACTTGCCTTTTTAAAAAACTTTGCCTTAAAAAATACTACATCACTCTTGGTATAATATGCTATCTATGACCTTAATTTGTTAAGAGATAATCATTGGTAGTGAATTAACTGTAGATTCTTTAAAACATCCTTAATGTCCAAGATTGAAACGCACTTAGCCCGAAATCCTCAACACAACCATTGAAAAGGCTATCGTAACATCAATGTATTATGGCGTGGCGACAGATTTAGATAGGATAATGGCAGCTGGCCAGGCTAAACAAGCCCTACCCTACTAAAAGGTTTCCCATAAGTCTGTCAGGTAGGTGTACCACTATTGTCAGTGACCTATTAAATGACCCATTGTCTGACGAGTGACGATGTTGTACGATAAGTTGTTCAACGAGTCACCAGACCCAAGGTGACTGGTCCATCCAACAATACAAACTTACAGTTTACTTACCGCACTTTTTCACCACTGCACAAGAAACAACTTGCACAAGAAAGTCAGTGTCAAAGTAATCATTAATCAAGTAAGCTTAAAAATTCAAGACTTTTTAGCTGACAAGAACAATGGGCGCTAGAACAGGTTATTCCTTGAGGATCTCATTCCCCGAGGATAGCTTTACCAGAAATCATAAAATGTTGAAAAGTAGGGTAACTTTATGTTAACAATTTTAATCTGATCAAAGGACAGTCCCTCCCCACATAACTTTATACCCTACTCCTGGATGCTGTAATAACAGTAACACACTTACTTGTCGCTAAAAAAGGCCTTATGATATTAACCTAGATAGTAGGACTAAGACTATAGCCATTGCACGTTGCTACTAAAACAAAATTAAAGAAAGCCAATGGAATAGTGTTACAGCCTGCAAAAATGACTACTGCTTACAGGGCTCGTGGCTCGTGCTAAAAGTATAGATCCAATTTGATCCAAAGCCCTTGTCTAAGACCAAGCACATTATGGACACGAATTTGAATATGATTATTGCAGACTAATTTTGTCAATAAACAGAAAAATAGAATCAATTGCTTTACTTAGTTTTTCAATATCACTAGAATTTAGAAAACAAAGAGAAAGCCAAAAAGAGGCTGTAATGTAGTGTTACTGCTCGGTAAAAGTCCTGAATAAAACAAAAGCATGCATTATTGTTATTTGTATCAGATGCATATTGACGTCCCCGCAAATTGAGAAAAGTAATTCTGGTTTTATAGTGATTTTGTGTAGACGACATTTTGGCGACCGTTACAGTGATTTCTTATTACACAAAAAGGTATTATATTGAATATTACCCGATCGTCACGTCACAGAGGTGTGGCTTTTGTTACTCAAAGCTCTGTTCAATTCCATGGGATATGTTAATGTAAAAAAGATTCATCTACTGTTGTCTTCAAATTGCTTTATTCCTCATCCCATCGTCGCTACGCTTCGAGAGATTGTCTTTTAACGGAATTATGCCGTTTTTTTACTAAACAAGGTATATTAATGTTTGTACACATGTTGGCCTAGTTAGAATCTGATGTAATAACGGTGTCTTTGCTGTAAATCTCAAACGATGATCGTTATAGTGTAGCCAAAGTGGTTCGATCAAAAGACCCAGTAAGTATATCGTCTGATTTGGTTTACGTAACATTGTCTCCATTTATCACACTAATTAGAATAACGTACATATCAGTTTTAATTATATGTTAACGATGAATCTTAAAGGGCTTGACACGTTTTCATCTTAAGCAATATGGTTTTGTCGAGCTATTGCCTATTTAGCATAAAAATCCATTTGGCATTATAATTCAGATGAATTAAATACCAAGAAAGAATCACTAGCGCCTCATAAACACATAAGTTTGTCGTCGTGAATAACACGTGACATAAGCAGATTTTGTAAAAAATTACAACGGCAAACCCAAAAATACCATGTAATAACTTTTATGAATGAATCTGTTTCGGTCATGTTTTGTTACGTTTAGATTCTTGAAGAGGGTCTTCTAGGATACTTAAGCAATTCTACTATATTTATTATACCGTAAGTTAAAAGCAAGCATTTTCATTTGACTCTTCTCCGACCTTCTTATAGCATAGAATATGTTATAAATCGTTTATTTAGCAAACATAAGTGACTTTTGGTGGTCAAAAGTACTCATATTTTATCAAATAATTGCTCTCGTGAATTCTAAATGGCGACAGAGCAAGATATGGAAAATATATTGTTTTTGTTGCTTTAAATAACAAAAATTAACTAAGGAGTTTAAAAAGTTTACATTATATTATCCAGTAGAGGTTTTTACTTATAGTTAAAAAGACTAATTAATTCTAATAGGTATTAATCGATTTTTAACCCTTCCCTGCTAGCTGCACAACCAAATTGTTCAGACCCATGCTTCGGCCACCGTTGATCTCGCTTCTGTCACAAGATGGCGGTCGTTAGCTAGCACCCACGCGGCTCTTATTAAACCAACGTGAAGGGTTATGCCCCCAATAGTTAATGACCCGATATCTAGAAATTACCTTTTATATCTGACTGTCTTCTTTAATCTGTCTATAGACATAATGTATAGTCTGTCAGCTGTTAATAAAGCCTTTATTACATTAGAAGCCTGTTCCACAAAGTCTGATAATTTCATATTTAATATCTTTTTTTTTAGTCTGTCCCTAATCATTAAATTGTGAGACAGGCAATAAGTGTTTAGTGTTTCATTTAATATTGTAGATTGCAATCTGCTGTTTAATTACGAAGTTAGGGCATAATAAGTTATATTAATTGTTATCTGTGGAGGCTTGTAATTGGCTTCTTTAGTTTATTGAAGTATTTACTGTGTAACGTTAGACCCCCAAATAATATAAAATAAAAAAATAAAATAATGTAGAATCATTGATACTTAAATAATTCAGTTGTGACCTTGTGACCTACTCCTTTGGTAAACCTATATACACAATTCATTACTTTAATTCGTTTTGATTAATGTCTAACTAAAGTATCACTATCAAGCTTTAATACGCCCAATGCTGGACACAGGTCTACCCCAAGAGTTTTTCGATTCTCGAATATGACCAAATGTACTAGGCTTAGATAACTTGACGTTACGGTTCCTTTCTATAAAATATGCGTTGGGCACAAAACATCATCTAGAAAAAGCTATCTATCATGTAATTCAGGTATACTTACTCTATATCAAATAAGGCCTGATTCTACCATGCTGCCAAAATATAACCAAATGATTTCTAAAGTTAAAGCCATCTCAAAATTAAAAAGTTGACAGATTTGACTGACAGCTTCCATAAACTTAAGGATATAGTACAGTAGCCCGTAGAACATTTAAATCACCAAGAAGGTTACCGTTTGCCGTTGTGATATAGTAATTTATTACGAAATTATAGATTCTTTAACCCAAGTTTTACAGATGGCAACCCGCCGTAACCTGTATTTGCATATCTCCAAAAAATGATATTTTTTTTATTTTTCAAGGTTTACCACATGGTTTAGCTATTGTCGTGTTCTACAGCGTTGTTTGATTGCCACTAATAATAGTAAGACTTTGAAAAGTGATCATACACAGATTTAAGACCAGATAAAGTCCAACCATTTTCATCAGGTCTTAAATCTGTGTATGGGTACTTTTTGTAGTCTTACTTTTTTCTGTGTCAATCAAACCAAGCTGTAGAACACGACAATAGCTAAACTATGTGGTAAACCTAAAAAAAAAAATTTTGGAGATAAACAAATAGAGGTTATGGCGGGTTGCGATCTGTAAAACTTGGGTGAAAGTATCTATAATTTCGTAATAAATAACTATAACACAACGGCAAACGGTAACCTTTTTGGTGATTTAAATGTTCTACGGGCTACTGTACTAATACCTCAACCAAAGATTTTTTGAGTATTCGGCCGTTAGACGATTTGTTCCTTCAGCTCCTTTCCGCATTCACAAGACATCATCTACAAAAATTTGCAAAATATCGAATATGGCTGATTTGTACTAATTCAGATGATTTGACGTTTAAATTTCTTAAAATATGCGTAGGTCACCAGAAATCTGGTAGGTAATAAAATCAAACATAAAATAGCAAACTAAACAAAGGTTTTAAAATTATCTTGTAATGAAGATTCCAAAAGTTTATCTCCCATAGTGGATCATGTAATCCTAAAAAACGGAGTTATAATAATATGCAATTATTATGATAATTACGAGGAAATGGATACTTGAATACACGCGAGTCGGCGAGTTGTTTGCGAGGTCTTCGCTGTGATTAATCTTAGTTTTCATGATTTCCATTTCAAATAAGGTAGTCACTAAGTATTTATTTCATTAATTTTTAATATGCATCCAATCATTTAATTTAATTTGGATTATTATAACTTTTTGTATTATTTATTAGATATCATTAAGAGAACGGAATTGTTCTAATAATCAATGCCACTAAAAATACAGAGTAAAGAAAGACATTAATGATTAGGAAGCTAAGAACTGCTTCTTATTTGCTTATATTACAAAGAAGTTCTGCTTTTCACTTCTTCGGTCACTTTTCATGCAACATCCTCATTACCATTCAGATTATGATATTATTAAAATGATTACGCCCATTAAACTGGTCTAAACATATAACGCTTACGTCACCTTGATAATACTTATGAATAAATTAAAAAAAGAACTTCAAAGATTCATATTTCGTACTCGAACTGAACTGGCGTTCGTCACACTCATTGTCAGTTCGCCGCAAAAAAATAAACATTTCACAAACGCGTTAGCTATCATGGCGGATACAAGCGCACATCGAGCATGAAATAATTGCATTCGTTCGTTCACGACCGCGCCTTGTGAACGGCCCCGCTAGCTTCATATTCACTAGACATACCTACCAATGTACTTAACAAGAATTACCGCCTATAGTTATTACGCTATCGCGTGAAACTGACTTTGGCGCTCGCTGCGTCTTGCGGTTCTGGCATCATCTTAAATTTGTCGCGTTGCATTCCACAGACGAGGCGGGTCATCATGTTTTTTTTTTGCCGCCATCGACGCGAGGTGCTCCGCCAACTGCCTATTATGCGACTCACCAAGAATGCCAGTTTCCACCATCTCTCTCAGTATTTAATGATGTCGCTCGTAATGCGTTCGCTTTGGCTTTTAGTGCTGAATCATCGGCCTTTATGGTTTGATTTAATCTCAACGATTCTCGTCGAACTGGCCAGTGTTTCGACATCATTTGTTTATTATTTGCTTCATTCTTTTAACGTTATTAAGTATGTGCCCAGTTGATTTTTCTAATTACGTAAAGTGTGATAAACCGTTTTTATTAATGATGCGTTTAACTCATTAATTTTACATTCCAGTGTTAACTGGGTGAAATGTTTCAACGCTGGATGCCGATTTGTTGATTAAATACTGCATCGCACACCACAAAACACTTCCCATTTGATGTTAACGAATAGCGTGGAAAATTATTAGAGTAGGAATACATTTTTTTTTTTTTTTTTTTACCATATTATTATTATGTATTCTTATTTAGCTAGCAACGATTCAAATAATCATTGTCATTTCGTGTTATGTAATTACATAAAAAAAATTCGTCGGGCACTAGACATTATAAGATAGACGATGAAATAATAAACTTATCATAGACAAAGGTTAAAAGATAACAGACTCCGACGCAGAAAATAGTTACGTGTAACAGAATCAATGGCTAAGTTAAAATAAAACAGACCCCAACACAGAAAAAAGTTACGCGTAACAGAATCAATGGCTAGGTTAAAATAAAACAGCCCCAACACAGAAAATAGTTACGCGTAACAGAATCAATGGCTAGGTTAAAATAAAACAGACCCCAACACAGAAAATAGTTAGGCGTAACAGAATCAATGCCTAGGTTAAAATAAAACAAACCCCAACACAGAAAATAGTTACGCGTAACAGAATCAATGCCTAGGTTAAAATAAAACAGCCCCAACACAGAAAATAGTTACGCGTAACAGGATCAATGGCTAGGTTAAAATAAAACAGACCCCAATACAGAAAATAGTTACGCGTAACAGAATCAATGGCTAGGTTAAAATAAAACAGACCCCAACACAGAAAATAGTTACGCGTAACAGAATCAATGGCTAGGTTAAAATAAAACAGCCCCAACACAGAAAATAGTTACGCGTAACAGAATCAATGGCTAGGTTAAAATAGACCCCAACACAGAAAATAGTTACGCGTAACAGTATCAATGGCTAATGGCTAAAGCAGAATATGGTAGAAAGAGACCATCCAACTGAACAACTCTTACTATGGAACCTACTCTGAAATCGCGAAAAAAAGCAGCTGTTTCATACAAAATTAATAACAAAAATATGAAAATGTATGAAACAGCAGATTTTTTTTTCGTGATTCCGAAGTTGGTCCCATAGTAAAAGTTGTTCAGTTTGATGGTCCCTATCTACCATATTTTGGTGAAGCCCTTATTTCTGTACACGTTGTATATTTTTTCCTACACTGTTTAATTCAGGCAACATCAACGATTTAGTCTCAAACTAAACAATACATGTACCGTTGGTGACTAAATAACTGATAGAATACATAAATAAGAATATGAAAATCCATGATTCGAGAAGGTATAAAGTCTTCCATCACACAAAAATTTGGACCCGGAACATTTGGCAGGCTCTACTGAAACACCAAGTTCCAATGAAAATGCTTTTTATTATAATATAATATAAACATCTACACCTTAAGACCTTGTACCACTTAATTTTGCTTGTAGTTCGTCCTCATTAAAACTGCCGGTATGCAATTGCATAATAATCAATTGTGTTGTATTCTTTCAATTTTATAACAATTGTGATTAAGAGCTCTGTAACACAATTACTTGTTATTGAAGCTAAAATATCTGTCTATCATAATATAAGAGAAGGGAGCGGAGGGGAGAGACGTGAAACACAGCTTTAGAAAAAGTTTAGTTTCGATAGCCTTCCATACAAATGGAATACTAAACTGTCTTGTAGCTAAAGCAATTTAGAAGCAGCGAACAGAAATACTCATTCCTCTTGAATAACCTATTTTAAAATCGGAACCTGGACTTCAAAAGTCAGAGGATGTCAACCCCTAGGTATTCTTGGAGATCCTCTTGTGGTTCAAAAAAATTTAATTCAAACCCGCCTATCTATTTGGCTAATTTCAAAATCTATCGCAATCGCTTTCAGGATGTGACACATTAATACTTATTTTTGGCACAAATAAAACCTTGCCAAAGAAATGTCGCAATGTGTCACATCCACCTATCAAATGAAAGCGATTGCGATAGATTTTGAAATTGGACAATTAGCCCCCTGGACCTCAAAAGTTAGAATTGACAAGTTAACATTCCCTACCTAACTATTTGACCTTTGGATTCTAGGACTTATAAATCGCAGCGCTATTATTCTCGCCACTATATGTGTCGCCATCATGGCGTCCTCTATACCTGTATCACAGATAATACAATACTATACCCTGTATAAAACCTCTCTGGCTCCTGTATGTAGGTCGTCGGATAGCCTACATCGCATCACGTTTGCATTCAGCCAGTGTCACCCGAGGTCAGAACTTCACTCTATGAAACTCCGGTTTGCAAAGCAACAAGCATACCTATATGAAGTAAAGTTGGACCTAATCTTACTGTGAGATGTTTTGCTTCTAATGTCTTTGGATCTCAAATTCAAATGATCAGTCTTGTATTACCTTTTTCTATTTTATATTTCCAAATTGATTCTTTGAATTCCGTACCAAGGGGTAAACTATGTCTGACGTATTTGGTTACTATAGGTCTAATGTCGCCATCTTCAATCTGTTTGCTTCTCAAACAGCTTAATTGTCTTTGGTTAGGTTGTTTGTGGTCATAGATTTGTACATACAAATAACCTTCGGTTTTGGGATACTTATTACTGTCATTGCATTTTTTCATTATCTTGGACTGTACTGTATGTAACACAGTTTAAAAACAAAGTAAATCAATTTGGATGAACTATGTAATATCAGCATTAGAGCTCAATAAAATATTATTACCCACTAGAAATTCTTTCCAGAGGCCGTTGTCTCAGGAGGACATTTCCAGTCTTCCCGTGACCACGGCCCCTTGAAAGCTGTCGAATTGTCGGAAATTAAAAATAAAAAACAATAAATCTAACCTAAATAATTCTAAAATAACACCTGATTTAATAATATACGCGCTGTAATCCGTAAAAAAGTGTTTAATTTCTAGTGAATTTTACACGCGAAAGGTCTTAGAAATATTATTATACTCATGTACTTAGAACTGGGAATCAGTATGCATAATGCTATTCCTTATTTACCACTATTAGTTCTATGAGCTGCTGTTAACCAACAACGTTTCTGTCGCCATAGCTGTCAAACTTTTCTCTTACGTAATTTTTTAAGTGTTAATTAGTGGTGGAAACAACATGGCAATGTCGCAAGTTTTTTGAAGATTGATTGTCGTCGATTATAAATAACTTGATATTGAACATAGCTCGTTATAACGCCCACCAATCCGCATTGGGCCCTTGTGGTGGGCTATGGCCTCTCTTTGTCCTTAGGGAAGGTCGGAGCCCCAGTAGTGAGGACATTAAAATGACTGATGATGACGAGCTAACTTAAAAACAAAATAATACAACGACATAGCTTTCACTCCGTTTTACGATCATTTTCAATTACCTATCTTCATTAAGAGAAGACTTGGTTTAGTTTAGTTAATTATCTCAGCTATAAAAGAGCCTAAAGCACCGTTACCTATGGTTTTGGGGAAGTTTTGGAGTCTGCAACTTATCACTACTTCGCTCTGTTTTGATTGGCGTACACTTTGTTCATATTATGGGTTTTTGGTTCGCTTTGCTATAAAAAGAAAACAAAAGATTTTAAATGCAATTCTTGTCTAAACTCACAATCAAATGCTACAGTGCAATAAATGCTGTAGAAACTGCACAAACGCATAATGTTCCCTGTGCTAGGATGGCTACATGTCTTTGATATTTTTAGGACATTATTTAGTATTATTTAGTATTATTTAGCCGCTATAAATTCAGATCTAAGTTATGAGTACCTAAATATGACTGTGTGTTTAATTTTGTCACAGCGTCGTCATTTTTAAGGCTATCCTATCCTTGCTGGCAGAGACAATTTAGAAAATGAATTTAACGATTCAAACGAGATTGAAATGATATTTCAGACCGATATTAGTCTTCCAATTTTTTATATATTTTAAGAAGGTATACTAGCCAATATTTTTATCTGGGGTGCGATTGCGTAAGTTAATCGTATTCATTTGACAGTTCATATCGTATTCCATCGGCTGCAATTTGTATGGGATTACTTATATTATGATACAATATGAACTGTCCAAAGGATTCCATTTACTTTACGCAATCACATAGCTGATAAAAGATGTCATTTGATGATTTAGCTGTTATAAATTTAGAGATAATTTTGAATGTAGCTAATTATAATTGTTTGTTTAATTTTGTTATAGCGTCGCCATTTCCAAGTTCCCGTGTTATCCTCGGCTGAGACAATTAAGAAAACGAATTTAAAAATTCAAATGAGTTTTAAAAAACATAGAAATGATATTTTAGACCGACAATAGTCTTTAATTTTTTTGATATTTCAAGAAGGTACTTGATAATATTTATCTGATTAAAGAGGTAATTGATGGTGTCTCTACAACTCGACCTAGATCTGCATACTGCACTGCACGACTCGTTTCTCTTTAGAAAACCCTTGCGTTGTGCATTTAGCATTTATCACTTAGTTGCTAACAATCGCGGAAGTTAAGGAACGTTCGCCAAGGTCAACGCGTGATGGGTGACCATTGAATAAGGGCTTGTTTCATATGTTCCGGGTTCCGGACAGCTGTGTCTTCTGTTTTAATTTATAAATGGAATAGAATTTCTTTTGAAATTTGATTCGGTTGGCAACGGCTAAACCAAATTTAGTTTTCCATACTTTTCTTTCTGTATCAAAAAGACAAGAACAGAATGCTACATTAAAGTTTAGTCCAGACAATTTAGTTAAGTATCGACATCATTCTGTCAAATAAGTTAACATTAACCAGATTACAGGAATGTGTGAATATGAAACTGGCCTTATATTATTGAGTTTTAATGTTATCAATCGAATTATCGAATGCATATAATATTTTCCTCTTCAATAAAGTCTAATTTCGACCACCGAGCGGAGGCTATTTTAGTTCAAATAATTAACGGAAAGAATTACGACATCTACTTTCAATAAATTGATTTTTATTGCCATCTTATTATAGAATTAATTGTATCTCGTTTGTTAAGAAATAACTAAAAACGGTCAAGTAAACATCTCTGTTATTAACGTTGGTTCCCTACAATCTTGTAATATTAGAACAATTAATAGGTTTAAGTTTAAAGTGATCGCAATCGGAAGTAAGACTAAACAACTTTGAGAATTTTGCGCTTCTTGTCTCTTCCTCTATGATGAAGATTTTACTACTTGTCGTATTTACTGACGCCACATAAACGAATACCAATCGAACTATACTTGGTAATTTTGATTACCAATAAATTGATTGTACAAATATTCCACTTCGCATGGAATTATTAGTAACTAAAGTGACCACTTTACCTACTATCAGGCGCGCAGGCCATACAAATGCGAACTTGTTTGCCAATCTGTTCATACTGAAAAAGTTTAGGCAGCCATGCTAAATTTACTCTTTACTAAGGATTCCTAAAAGCGACTATCAATTTAAGTACTTCGTTAATCATTTAATACTATGTCAATGTTTTTTTAGTCTCAAGTGCCTGCATGACCTTGGTACGCTTAAAGCAGTTTTATTTGCTTTATTATTTAAAGTATTAATAGCTTCTTAAATAAGTGTCTATCTAACATCCTTACCGTAATAAGAGATAAGTCTACTATGTTTATGTGTGAATGGATAAATAAGATCATTATCATTTCTCTGCCCTTATCCCAGTTTTTTGAAGTCGACGCAGTGCGTCCTTCTCTTCGATTCTTTCTTGTCACCCGTCATCTCTTCACTCACTCCCTTTACAATCTTCACAGTCATATAATTCTGCATACAATCCATTGCATCTTTTCTGCGGTCTTCCTCTTCTTTATCCTTCAACGTTCAAGTCCATTACTCTTTTAGCCTTTTACCTTTATGGATAGTATTGGATAGATAGATAGATAAATCGTTTACTTTTATCACATCGCACACAGATGATAAATGACAACATTATATAAAGAAAAATAATAATAAATTAAACTGTGTGCCGCATCGACGGAAAAAGGCAAGAACTCAGTGATTTCTTTGCTCTAATTGAAGCAAAGCACTGATTTTCAGTTTTTGTCCAGAATTTTCATTTATAAAATCCCAAAACGTTATGGGCAAAAATTAAGGAAACACCCACCCATGGATTTTCATATCCCATCCTCCTAATTAATCCATATGGATGACCAGTGCCTGAGTGCCCCGGCAGTGGGGACATTAAAATAGCCCATGATAAGACTTAACGACCGTAAAATTAAGATATCTTATAGATAGTCTCCCGAGTCTATGATTGCAATTGCAACATAGACACAAGTACATAATATAGTGAAACACCCACGCGTATTCGTCAAGACTATAAACTTGGCCGTATACGTCTAATGAGGTATAATGGACCATTTGGGAGATATTTATTACGAAGGATTATGTGTTGAAGTGCTGATGTCGGGAGAACTACTAGACATTTAGACAACTTCTGGTAATGCAAATTGATCAAGTGTCTACGCAACTGTTTAATATGTGGAATCTGCTATATCTGTATTAAGCTTACAATTATCTTAATGACTTATGTAACAATTATTTATCAGTGCAATAAAGAATATATATATATATAAGCTTTACTTAATTAGTGACCAGTTCAGCAGAGCCTACCGAAAAAGCTGACTTGATGACCTTGGTGCCAAATACCCCAAAAATGCATTTGAATATGACACGTCATGTGTATTTCTAATGCATATTCCAATTATGAGAAATGAATTGCCATTGAGTAAATAGAAGAATAATTTTGGAAGATATTGTTCTTTACTTGAATTGAAGTTGCCTGATGCACAGTCTATTAAGTTATGAATATATGATCACCTAATGATCACCATCATCAGTTCCTAGTATGAATATAATAGACTGTGCCTGAAGTGAGTAGGTACCATAGCCATTATCACATTTGAAATTTTTGGAAATCTGAGCTATCTTTTTGCTTAAAAATGAAGTAAGAGACTTAATTTTAAAAATAAAAAAGTTTAATAATCGCAACTGCAGCGTATTGGAACAGCACGCTTTGGAAATTCCCTGTAGCGAGAAATATTTAATCAATTCGACAGTTGGCAGTACGCCAGTATTGTTTTGGCGCGAAATACGATGGGAAAACTTCTGAAGAGCTGCAGTGGTAATGTGTGATATGAGGCAGGTCATCGGTGATATATAGGTGTATGAATAGAAACATGGCAAACAATCACAAGTAAATGTATAAATTATGATTCGTTATAGAAGCTCGATTCATAGCTCAGGGTGGGTAATAGGTACAAACTTTTAAAACTTGCCAAATTTATGAGTGCTAATGTTACATCTCTTTCTCGCTGTTATAGCAAATAAAAGAGACGTATTGATAGCCATTCAGAAAACTGGCAAGTTTGAAGTGTATTCTCTCGAGCTCCTTCGGGCTTCAAAAGGAACTTTAACGCGCTATATCAGTTAAGCGAGATAGTAATGAGAAAACGTTGCGCACCGGATTGAGACCGATTTGGAAGATTAGGCGAAAAAAATCACGAAATCATTTCGTTGTAAATAACAATAGCGATTAAAGAGAAACGCTTCTACACGATTCGATTCGATGATACAAATTATTTAAAGCAATTTCGACTTGAATACCTAAATGTGTGTTTCTAAATAATCTCAAATTTAGACTTTTTAAGAGGTATTTTCGAAATTAAAATGTATCCAGTCAAAACCATTAAATCGTGTTTCTGATTCAATACGTGTCTGTACATGAGAGTCAAGATGGCTGGTGTATCATGGCGAATTGAACTGTCTCATATACCAAAAAAATGTACCTAAAATGTACTATTTAGTACGTGGATCTAAAAAATAAGTACCTAAACTAGAAAGAAGTTATAGCGAAATTAAAGGTACACCCGCCATCTTGATGTCAATATGGCGGGTGTATCTTAATAAGTCAATATTGAACCATTATACATAAAATATAACTTCATCAAAAAAATGTACCTAAAAAGTACCTCAAGGCAAAAAATTCACATGCTCGATTAATTAACTAGTTTCTGAATGAGAGTCAAAATGACGTGTATCATGGCGAATTGAAATGTCTCATATACCAAAAAAATTTACCTAAAATGTACTATTTAGTACCTGGATCAAAAAAATAAGTACCTAAACTAGAACGAAGTTATAGCGAAATTAAAGGTACACCCGCCATATTGATCTTGATGTCAATATGGCGGGTGTATCTTAATAAATCAATATTGAACCATTATATTGTTATTTAGTACTATTCGTTGGGAACTATTTGGTACCATTTATTACCATATTATTTAATCGAGCATGTGTATTTTTTGCCTCGAGGTACTTTTTAGGTACATTTTTTTGATGAAGTTATATTTTATGTATAATGGTTCAATATTGATTTATTAAGATACACCCGCCATATTGACATCAAGATGGCGGGTGTACCTTTAATTTCGCTATAACTTCGTTCTAGTTTAGGTACTTATTTTTTTGGTCCAGGTACTAAATAGTACATTTTAAGTACATTTTTTTGGTATATGAGACAGTTCAATTCGCCATGATACACCAGCCATCTTGACTCTCATGTCTGTACGTGTCTGGATTCTGGGTAAAGATTTAAAGAAATAATATCTAATTTTAGATCCGTAGAATCTTTTAGCGACCTATGGCATTACATCAAAAATAATTGATTTTCTTTAGTTGTTGGTTGCATTTTTGCAATCTTTAACTTACTTCTCCTTATCCGCATTTGAGCTGCGTGGTGAATTATGTTGTGGCACATCCTCCTTATCCATCCTTGAAGGCTCTGGATTAGCCCATCAGTGGGGAAATTTGTCCGTTGTACTGTTGTATGTTAAAGTATACAAGTCTGAACTGATTTTCTTACTTTAACGGCGTGAAAGCAGCGTAACAACCATTCGTTGCCTAATTTGGCATCTGAGAATCGATTTTACGACGACCGCTAACGAACCACGAGCGGTGTTGACACAGCTAAACGTGATATGCCGTTTCATTACCATCGCCATATTTTGATTTGTGTGTCCTTAATGTTAAGATATTATGGTTACCTTAATAAAACAGTAAATTCTAAATGTTTGTGCGCGAATCACTTTAAGACCGCTGAACGGATTTTGATGGGATTTTCACAGTTTTGTAGTTTGGGATCCAACTTAAAATCTAAGCTAAGTTTCGTCTAATTCAGGTGGATATAACCTGGGAAACAGCTTGAACTCTCCGTAATACTAGCTTTCATACACTAAGGAGATCATTTAAACTGGTCGTTTTATTGTTAAATCGCGGCAAAAGAGATACCTACCTACCTACCTGGGGATTTTTCTATTATCCACGCGGAAGTCGTGAGCGGTGGCTAGTAATGTAATAGATACGTAGACTCTGATAATAGTTTTCAAAATTCAAATTAATTTATTCAGTCTAGGCTATTACAAGCACTTGTGAGTGTCATAGAAGCTACGCCATCGGTTTGCAAACCCTAAGCGACCTTGGGGAGTATTACAACCTCTTAAAACTTGCCAGGTTTATGAATTGCTATAGTTACATCTCTTTCTCGCTGTATAGCAAATAAAAAAGATGCAATGTTAGCCATTCAGCAAACTGGCAAGTTTTAAGAGGTTGTAATACGGGGGCTTGTAACGAGAAGAACTGGCAAGAAACTCGTCAATTTTATTTAAGAATTATAAAGTAGACGATTATCTGATCGATCGAAATGCGTGAAAATGATGTAACACCTAACTTTCTAGTATACTTAAGTACTTTGTTGTCAATAATCATGTTGTACTGTATTTGGTGACGATATATTTAAATTTGTAAATATCGTTACTTATTTCTGTCAAAGCTGATAAGTTTCTTGCGCCCGTTCTTTTTGTCAGTTAAAAAAGTTTGGAACTGGCGGTAGGAAGATATATAGATGATTCAAAAGTGCTGAATTAAAAAAAACTTAACAAAACTTTAATAAAGCCATCTTGACTTTGATATATCATTTTATAAATGAAAATTCATTGAAAGAGTTAGGTGAAAGCAGATTGTTTACCAAATATACACATCAACTTTGTCTAGGGATACAGGTGTTATTTTCATACAAACGAGGTAACTTTGAAGCCTTGGTTTTCTGCCAGGGATGTACCGTGCTGTAATCTGATGATGGCCATCCAGGGAGTGAATGGAGTAGATTCAGATCGCTATACACACCCAACTGATCTGATCAGCATTCTAAAAGATTAATTCAGAGTTCTCAGTTTGAGGATTTCCATACATTTTCATGCTATTTTCGCGGTTTTTTTAAACATGTCCATTACGTTTTTAGGATGCTGCTGGTCAGATCATTGGGTGTGTATAGCGATCTGAATCTCCTCCATTCACTCCCTGGATAGCCGTCATCAGATCACAGCACGGTACATCCCTGGCAGGAAACCAAGGCTTCAAAGTTACCTCGTTTGTATGAGTATCCCTAGACAAAGTTGATGTGTGTAGAACAAGTACTAATATAAAACAGACTTTAGTATTAAGCCATATACTTATCGACGCTGCTCTAGTCACGTTATCTGTTAACTAAAAGAAGATGGCGAATATACCATGGAATGTTTGATTCCAGTAATACTAAGTTCGTTGACGTACGAGTGGACAAGTGGATGTAATTGCGAAGCCATTGTGCGGTATTTCCGATGACTAGCGATACTGAGAAACGTCGATCATGTGAATATTGGATCATAGGCTTGGGGATAGGAGACGGATATTATTATGTGTATTGACAATGAGGGTTTTTCAAAATGACAAAAAACTGTAGGCTCGCTCGATAGATGGCGTTGATAAAAATGTATGTGTGAAAGTATTTTTTTTACTAAGCTTCGAAGAGTACTCGGGTAGGCAGGCAGAAATAAATGTTTATCTTTGGGCAGATGTCAGCTAGCAAGCGCTTACTTTCCTCTTTGGTACAGGCCGTTTATTTTTAAAAGCCAATTTTGACACTTCTCTTTCCATCAACGCCACCTAGTAAGGCAAATAGTTACTTTTTTATTTTTTTAATGTCACTTTGCAAAGCCCTCATTCAAAAGTTATAAAAAACTTCTTACAGTGTTACAAATATTTCGAATAAAATCTAGGTTAGCTATTGCTGGAGGATTTTGGTAAAGGAGATGATTCTGATGACAGGATTATTCAGAAAAATGTAACGACAACAATAAAAAAAATATGTATGCAGGTATTCATATTATTAACTTATTAATACTTATAGTTACAGTTTGCAACAAAAAGTCCTTACTAATAATACTTAATTGTATTGCGGATGCTCTCGTAAAGTATAGTTAAACATCGGTGACTCATGTTTCACATTAAAAACAAAGTGACAAGTGTCTCTTTGTTTTTATTTTAATGTCAAACATGAGCCTAAACTAAGATTATTAGTAAACAAGTCAAGTCGCAGAAATCAATTCTGACTGGACTGACAATTGACTTTGCCCAATAAAAGAAGCCTTGAATAATCCTTAATCTTTGTAGCCGGTCTCTTAAACTACTCTCTTAATACAAAGCCATGTCTTATTGAGACAAGGTGAACACTCACGACGGAATGATTGTATGATTGCGATTGGTCAAATTAATCGACAGCACTTAGCACTTTATTACTTCTAGAAAAGTCATAAATTCCACTATCGGTGAAATGCTATGGACAGAGACTTCATCTCCCTGGTCTTATTCCAATTTATTTTGGGCTATGTGTAGTACATACTTCGTTTCTTTCCGTTCTTTCCTTTTTCGTAATTTTAATTAATTTTCTACATACATTTTCATATTCCGCAAACAAAACATCATTTTTATCTGTGGTCACTTTCACTTCTTCACTGTCCATCAAGGTTCATGCTTGTCAAATTTTTTTATCCCTTGAAATATTTCTCAAGTCTATACTGCCAATCCAGACGGTTTCGTTTCAATTTTTCTATCACTCCCGGCTATATTTGAACAGTGATTCTTTTAGCCCTTGAAATTTGAAATCACTTCTCAACTCTATACTACCAGTCCAGACGGTTCCCTTTTAACTTTTCTGTCACTCATGATCATGACTATTTTTGACAAGTTTCTTAAAGGTGTAGACGCGCATCACGTTCCATTTTTAAATTTTCAATACAAATGATCAAAACAACTCTGCACGAGCCGTAACGAACTTTGAAAATTCCTATTAAATTATTAAATAGATATAAGTTTAGACAAAACACGCAATACAATAGACAAATACTTCATTATTCCTAAGAAAAATAAAAAAATACTTTAGAATCTGTAAATACCAGTATAAAAACATGTCAAAGTGTAACGATTTGAGCATTTTTTAATATTTTATTTCTATGTAATTAAAATTTTTTTTTTCTCTCTATGGGCACTCTTTGACAATACAAACAATAAGTGAAAAATAAATATCAGTCGTATTCTTATTTGTTACAGCTGAAACGTTAGTGAAAAATACCTCAGACAAGCAAATTTGAAATTCCACTTGAACAGGTTGTCTTCGTTTTAAAATACCTGATACGTTATTATGTTATCACATTTGTCTCAGATTTCTATAGCACAATTGCTTTAGCTGCTTATTTTGGAATCGGAGCAAAATATGTGATGTTGTCTATATTAATTTATTTAACTAATATCGCTTTCAAACTTTCCTCTCTGAATGTCCATCGTTAGCTTCCAAGTTTTATAAAAGTCGCATCTTAGTATCCACGCACCCACGGACCATAACAAAAAAGGTCCGATTTCAATCATTCACTATACCGGATTGTGCGCAAACGATAATTTTTTGTCACGACTTCTCCGTCCTTGTCACACCACTCACGTGCGAGGAAGACAACACGCGACAGCAAACTGCAAGCAAGGACATTGACTGCATTTACCTTTTTTCTGTTTAATCCTCGCTTTTGTGTGGCAAAGTTCTTATTGTTGTCCATTAAGGTTGCTATTTCTATAACCGGAGTATGCAAAGTAAGTTTTTGTGAATTACTATCACCTGGACGCAGGCGTTATTATTTAATTCTACATGATTTGGCTATTGTAGAGGGTTTCCAAAAGCTGTCCTTTTGCGTCTGAAAATAAGATCTTTAATCCTATTTCATGGTGCAAGGAAAGTAATGCACTGAGTTTGGAATTTTGGATGGAAATATTTTGCTGATGCTGGCTCATTATTTTAATTTGTCTCCAGACCAATATCACTCTTCTCATAAAATATTTCGAAAATTACAGCATCACGAAAATTAAGAAAAGACAAAAAGTTTGATGTTTGAATAATAATCTTTTAGTTAATGTAGGTATATAATAATTCCTAAATCCACTTCATCCTTTTGCTGATGAAGAAGATTTTGATTACATCATTATTTTACTTCAGCATTATAAGACTTATGTATAATGTTTTGTTATAATAGGAGTAGGACTTTATTAAAATCCATTGACACACTTCCTAAATAATGTTGATCTTTGACTTATAGAATCTATGAGGCATTGTTTTATTATTCTGATGATAAATACAACTTAATATACAATGCAGTTTATGATACCCTTTCCTCAATTACATACAATTGTCATTGTTTGTTGACATTTTTATTGAATTTGAGTGTGTTGTACTGAATAGTAAATAATACCATTATGCCTGATCAAAATAACAATACAAGAAATCTGGAAATAAACATATACGCGACCAAGAAATAACCTCTTCAATTTTTGAAGTCGATTAAAAAGTTGCTAAACGTAGATAGGACTATAGTTTTTGAAATCTTGAGTAGGCAGTCGACAAAAATGAATAATGGGTAAAAAAAATATTTAATTATGTGTATTAGTTTGATGTATTCTTCTTGTTTTTTGTAAATAATTATAGTTCATTGCTTTTAATAATTATCTCAGTGTACATTTTACTGTCGTGCACATGTTCCTAAACTACGATTGTCTTACCTTGCCATCGTATCATATTGTATTTTTATTGGCCAATTACTTTCTCTCTTTCCTTCCCAATCCGTGTGGGGTATTGCGTCTTTTCCTTCTTTATTGTCTACTGTCATCTTATCATTTACTAACTTTTCAACACACTTGCTCGTAAAGTGAGCCTTAATACATCGCTTTTAGGGCCATAAACCGAACTATAACAAACGCGTGCAATAATATATAAAACACTAGTTGGTTATAGAATTATGCCTACAAAGTTAAATAGGTACCTTACTGCAAGTTCTATGCGAGTAAACAGAGCATTTTCAATTTAACCGGGTAATACAGTTATTTTTTTAGTAACACCAAAGAGGTTTTATACCGCTGAAAATTCATTTGCATTTTTGGAATAAATAAATGTGTAAGTCCTTAATTAAGTCAAACAAATATTTATTATTATCAAATTATTCCTAATTTAAAATATTTTGTTAAAAAATATTAAAATATTAGCATTTTATCACCTAAATTTATAATTTTGAAGTAGGCTGTATGCTCACTAACCCCTTTGTTCGCAAAATATTCTTGCATTGGGCGTGTGAAAAAAAACAAAAAAAAACCTGCGCGCCTTTTCTCATCATGATTATCATTTTGTTTTTGTCGTATTAGTTGATGTGTGGTAAATTACTTTGTTTTTTCCTCGCAAATGTGTTGAAAAACGTCGTATGAAACTCGTGAGCTCTTACTTATTGCACACTCGGCTGAGTTACGCCCTCGCCTGCGGCTCGGGCTGCAACCTACAGCCTTGTGTGCAATAAGCAACCTAAGCTAACTTGTACCATAATGTACTATTTCATTATCTCTTCCATTCATGTCACCTTTTCCCTTATTCTACTTTATGATCTACAATATTTTTCTTCTAGTTCGTTGTCACTCAACTCATCTCATCTCATTTCATCATTTACTAACTTTTCATTATCTTCTCCACCAATGTCATCTTCTTGTCCATTACTTTCTTGTTACTTATATGCATTTTATTGATTTTATATGCAAAATGTTCCCTTTATATTGAAATAAATTAGAAGCGGAAAGTCGTCAGTGCAGCAACAATTTTGTTGGTAGCTAAAGTCATTATTATTCGAGTAATTTGGGAACCCTCTTATTGTTCCCACGTTAGACCCTACTGTTATAAAAGGGGTGGGAACATTCAAAAAGTGGTCTCTATTCTTATGATGATAAAGTTGAAATTAGTCAAGTAATAAATCGATGTGTTTTGATGAGTGATGCGTTGGTAGGTTTGCAGAAAATTTACGGTGTTACAGCGTTTTAAGTTAATCGAAGTACACCCTTTGTACTTAGTACGTATATTTTTCGTTTCTGAGCTTTGATCTAATGATCGAAGCCTATATTATTGTCTTTATTCTTTTTATCATTTGATTTCAACTACATAGGTATAACTTTTCAATAATTTCGATTATTCTTAAAGCTCTGCGGCAATTTTGAGCATCGAATTAGGACTTTTCACCGTTGTTCTACTGTTTGTTATAATAATAGAACTTACGGTGTTTACAAGCCAAGTAGAAACAAAGCGCGCAAACTACAAAAGAGATCTCTTTAAGAGAGAAGAGAAAATTATTGTGTTAATATGGCGCAAAATTATTAGGTTTGATTAGATAGAATTTACTCAAACTTTGTGGTCAGTCAGTAGAAGTTAAGCTAAAAGACAGTGGCTCCACTTGCCGGTAGGTGTCGCAGCGGGAAACTAAAGCTTGGCTATACAAAATCAAGTCAGGGCGTTACCCGCTATTAATCCACACACAAGTAAACATTATATCTCAACGGCGAGTTGCCAAGAAATGACACCTGTCCTGCTCCCGCGTATAGAATTGACCCGTGCACGAAAAGGATGGCCGCCGAAGGGCCGGAATCAATACCACATGACAGGAGGCTGTTTTATTTTGCTGGGGACATCTTTGAGATTGTATAATGCCCGACTGCCGCGTCTCGTTTGGTTAAGTTCTTTGTTCTCTGATTAATTCGCTTTGGAATTAGAATTTTGAAATTAGAACCTTGTTTTGTTTTTTAAATGCCATTGCATTCTGATTATGATTATTTGCCTTTGGATTCTGATTAGGATTTTGTTTTTGTGTTAGAACTTTGGATTTCGAATTTAGAATATGGTTTTGTTTTTAAATATCTTTTTAATTTGATATTGAAATCAAAACCTTTTGATTGTAATTTAGTTACTTTGTATTGTAACGCATTCTACTAAAATGATATAAACTTTCACCACTTTTCGTGTCTAGTCTACTCAAATTACGACCATAAAAAATTTCCGACGAAAAAAGATGTTTTAAAAATTCCTACATACCAAACCAGTCGGTGTCCTGTCTTATACCACTATACTAATGTCTCCTTTGATATACTATGATTAGTTTTCCTTCAATAGACGATTCTATACTATAAGAACTAAAGTATGTACCTAAGAGATATTCTAGCTAGAAGAACTATTGTACTTACTTATTACCTTAGCCGTTTTAAGCAGTGTCTGAATAGTACCTACTTGAAACAGCATGATAATTATTATTTACCGTATAAAAAACGTCAAGTTCTGCTTAATTTGCAACTATAAACCAATTTGTGTTACATTGATCATTAGCGATGTAAAAATCACTTTACAGAATGACATCATATATAGCCGCCATTTTTTTTTCAAAAGTTTCACTCGGGATGATCTAAGGATTCTAACGATACCCCACATATCCAAATTTGTTCAGGCATTTAGCAGTTAAGGTGGAATTAAGAAACTCACAAACATACATGAACCCTGAACACCCCTCCTTTTGGGCAGTCCTGTAAAAAAAGAATTGATATGCAAAACTGAAGTCCTAGGTATAAGAGACCTCTTTCAGTCAAGATAACATATTGTTTTTAAGCTATTAGAAACAATTATTAATTTTCCAGATACCAAAAATCATTCTTAGTATAAAACACAGCATTTAACAATAGGACAATAAATTCTGTTAATACAGTAAGCTATTAGAAAGGGAGGGGTACAAATTGCCCATTGGTTAGAAAGTGACGGCGACATCAAGGGTGACGGACCCCCATTTCGTTGTCACTATTGTGATTTGGTCGTGCGCTATTGAAAGACCGGTTAATGGACCCCATTTTGGTTTTAACATACGTGACGAAGATTTATTTTTGAATGTTGACTACACTATAATGCCGCGATTACACACTCGGCGAGACCTCACGAGACATGCCGAGGCCGAGTGTGTAAATGGTAGCTTTTGCCTCGCCTCGGGTGTCTCGCCTCGCCTCGTCCGCTCTCGGCTCCGGTGTCGGTTTTTCGTGCACGAGTCAAAGGGTCTCGCGAGGAATGCCAAGCGTTCGTTTACACATTCGCGCGCTCTCTTCATTAAGGAAGAAACACTGGATATATTTTTTTAATCAATAAGTGTTTGTTTGTCAAAAAGCAACAGTTTCGTGTTTGAATTTGTGTCTAAGAAAATCTTACAAAAATGTATTTTATGAAATCTATTTTACAATAATCTGAGCTGAATTTAGTGGAAATCACTTCGCACGTCAAACGTATAATTACCTACGTCTAGTTTTTGATAAAAAAAATTCAAAGCTGTAAAATAACTTGTTGTATTGCGATGTATGGATATTGGATACCATCCACCATCTACGTTTATACCTCTTTTTTATTTATTTGCGTATGATATGCGTGTAAATATGCATAATAAATAACTGCACACACCGCTACAGCCGAAGCAAGCTCTACCTCATCCGCCGTCCTCCCTCTCAGAATGCACAGCCGTAACTGACTACACGAGTGTGTAAACGGTCGGTCTCGTGATGGGCCTCTCGTGCGAGAGCCTCGGCAAGACGTCTCGGCGAGAAGTCTCGCCGCGTGTGTAATCCCGGCATAACATTTTGTGCTAGTCTAATAGTCAATGTCCATATCAGGGAATGTTAACGTTATTTTTAACATTAACGTTGTCTATAAATAACGTTAATTTTAATGTTAATTTGAGAAATAACGTTAAATTTAACGCTATTTACTTAAATAACGTTAATTTTAACGTTATTTCTTCCTTTTTTTACCGTTACTTTAAAATTAACGTTATTCCAATTAATAACGTAAATTTTTTACCGATAATTTTACCGGTACTATATTTAACGTTAATTTTACCGGTAAAATATTTTTAACGTTATTTTTACCGGTAAATTTACCGATAAAATGTTTTAACGGTATTTTTAACGTATTTTTTTATATCGTTATTTTTTTTACGGTATTTCAATCCCTGGTCCATATACTAATATTATAAAATGTGTACGTAACTCTGTCTGTAACCTTTTTACGTCTGAACCACTTAACCAATCTTGATGAATTTCAAAGAGATAGATTGGATACGGGGAAAGACATTAGGCATGTAAAAATGAAAAACCTTTGAAACACTGTAATGAAAATCGAAGCGAGTGAAATGGGGGACCGAAATTCGTATAGGATCTGGAAGTAAGCCCACGCGAAATCGAGCCGCTACCAAAAACTTAAAAATTTCATCATACACTCGACGTCAGAAAAATTACATCTCTTCGAAAATAAGTTTAGACTTAGCCACCTGCTATTGCTAGCTAACGTTTTATTGTGTAAATGTTGATATCTATTGAAAGTACATCTAATGAGCTTTCAATTCATAATCATTTGATTTAATTTACATAATAGTTGTCATAATTAAACGCTTAATGCATTATTGCTTGCGCCGCCATAAAAGGGAAATAAAATGGGCCAATTCAGGAAATGTGGGTAAATTTGCTATAGAGATGATGGAGAAAACACACTTCAACAGTTGAATTAAAAAAAGTAATATCTAAGATGGATACTATTGCCCATGAAGTTGCTCAAATATTGCAAAAAATGAGGCAATGTAATGTTGCTCGGAAACTGAATCTCGGTTATTGATTCCGTTCGACGAGTATTCCAACGGTTTATAGAGACTGTTGGCTATGTCCGAATGGAAAGGAGTATATAACAACATTTACCATTACATTAGATAGGTTAAATTACCTTTGAAGAAATATTTGAAAATGTGCGATTTTTCTGACGCCGAGTGTATATCTACCGCACACCTCCCACACTCAGCTGAGTAGGTATATTATTAAATGTTATTTGTAAAACACCAACAGTCAATTAAATTTTACTTTCGATATTAATGTCCGAACAGCTGATCGAGTTTTGTAAGGAAACTAACTTTTTTGTCCGTTTTCGCAAAAGTAGCAGAACAAAATGTTGTTGTTTATGATGTTAGTAATCTACTCCTGCGAGGTTGTTGGTGTTTTACAAATAACCCTGTATATTCTGTGGTACTAGGCCGCCTTATCCAAAGACCTCTACGGTAGGTAGTGTTGCCAGACGCCCGGGATTTCCGGGATTGTCCCGGAATCACGTGCCTTGTCCCGGTATCCAGGAATTACACCTTACTGTCCCGGATTTCAAATACCTACCACTATTTTTTTACGAGTTGGTTATGCTTAACGTGACCATACGTCCCGTTTTGAACGGGACCGTCCCTTTTTGCGGTTCTTCGTCCCGGTGTCCCCGAAAAAAGTTTCGTGACGCAAAATTGTCCCGTTTTCAAAAACCGCGCGAAAATTGATGGATCTAATAAAACACAGTTACAGGTAATTCCGGTCCTTAAGACAATGTTGATAATTAAATTAAACATAAAAAAATGCGAAATTTTTTATTTTTACTTAAAATCATCACCAGCTGCATTAAAATATTTTTTTTCATCTGAGCATTTGTGTAATCACTTTTTTATTTTGTAATACATACTATTTGGCTCCGTGAGCTGTAAATCTCTTGTTAAAAAGTAGCTCAAATTGTACCTATGTTGTTTAAAAATTAATCTAAAAGATGTCGCCACCCCTTTTTCCCAAACTGCTCACGAAGTTTTCAAAACACAATCTGTTCTGTATATTATTATTATTACCGCCTCTGTGGTATAGTGGTTCGCCCACCCGTGTAAGACGCAGAGGTCCCGGGTTCGATTCCCAGGGGGGGTACAATTTGTACTCGGTTTGGTTGATGGTAGGGCTTATTTCAGACTTAGGTAAGATGGTGGTAGCTAGCCAGGCGGGCTAGCTACTACCATCTTACCTAAGTCTGACGCCATAACAACAATTTAAAAATTGTTGCGTTCCGGCAGTTAGAGGTAAGATAGCCAGTATTCCGGGTGTAGTGCGCTTCCACCTTCGGCCTTATCGTCATTTAACATCAGGTGCGATGAAGGCCAAGCACTATCCCGTCGTGTATAAAAAAAAATGGTAGGTTTATTCGCAGCTAGATGGCGGCACTTCTAATTTTAAGTATTTTTCGAAATGCGTGATTTTTGTTAAATTTCGAAAAACTGGCTCTATTAGAATTTTATACCTAATTAATTTCACAAGAATCACAAAATATTACGAGAGCTTCGCTCGCATTTTGTGTTGGCTCGGTCAATAAAACTTAATAAGAAAGTTTTTTTTACTATTATACATAGCCTAAACCTATGTCCCGTTTTGAGTAAAAAAATAAATGGTCACGTTAGTTATGCTTCGTGCAAAGCGTAGCGTACTTGCTGTCTGCGCCTCACGTTGTTGCTAGAGTCTCTCTAAAAAGTTTTACATGGGTAATTTCAAGAGTAATATAAATTAATTTGAAATCATTCGACTCAAGTTTGCCTTTATTCAGTAAATAGGTCATTTGAAGGCTTCCTATTTACTCAAGGTTTGAGTCAAAGCTCAGGTGATTCACTGATTACTGTGACGTGTGCGTCATAAATATAGGTTTGATTGAAAAAGTAATATAATATTTCGTTTAATTAAAAACTTATATTATAGTAGATTTCACCATTGATTTTAAGTTTGATCCCCATTACTTCAAATAAATTTTAACAGCTTATTGATAAAATTGACACAAGATTTTACAAGTCATTGTTTATTATACACGTGTTACAAAAATACCCCTGATGCCGAATATGGTAGATAGGGACCATCAAACTGAACAACTTTTACTAGAGGACCAAGTCTGAAATCGTGAAAAAAAAACAGCTGTTTCATATATTTTGATATTTTCATTATTATTTTTTGTATGAAATAGCTGATTTTTTTCGCTATTTCAAAGTTGGTCCCATGGTAAAAGTTGGTAGTCCTTATCTACTATATTCGGCATCACGGGTATTTTTGTAACATGTTTTATAGTTGTAAATTTTTTACACGACTGCCCAAAAAGGAGTGTATATGTGTTCTGGGTTCATATGTTTGTGGGTACCTATGTGAGTTTCTTTATATTTATTTATTCCACCATAACTTCCGAATGGCTCAACGGATTTGGTTGTATGAGGTATCGTTAGATTCCTTATATCATTCCGGGTGACACTAGCTATATTTTTTTTTAAGTCAATATGGCGACTGTACGACGCCATTTTAAATTGTGAAAAAAATATGTTTTTCTTCAATTATTACAATATGGGCATCAAATGAAAGGCCTTAATGAGTACATTTCAAAACTATATAATTTGTCACTAAAATGTGTGAAATAAAAATAAATAAATTAAAAAAAAAACACGACTGCCCTGCCAAAAACGAACTAAAAAGTTAAAGGTTTCTATACAGTCGGGGGACCTCTTTGATTAAAAATTGTTCCACAAAACGGTCCACCGACTGCAATGACACTTGTTATTTAACTTTTTAGTTCGTTTTTGGCAGGGCAGTCATGTTTTTAATATTTTTTAAATTCATTTATTTTTTGTAACAAATACTTCGTTGTTATGACAGTGACAGCCTTAAACTCGTTTAGTGACAAATAGAAATTAAATTCAATGGTGAGATTGGCTCTTAACTTCTGAACAAAACACTAACCAACGATTTCTTTGTTACAGGAACCAATTGGATTGATCTAGTGTTGTGTGAGTGAAGTGGAGTGTGTACAGTGCAGTGTAGTGACATGGAGTGAACATGTGTGATGGTGAAGTGTGGTCCATCCACCGGCACCTGAAATCCTGAATGAAAACTACGGAAAAAGGTAATCTTTCTTCTTTCTTATATTAACGACTTCCGTGGTCGAATAGCTTACATGGATACCACCATGTAGAGACCATATAACTAATATTTGAACGAGCCAGGAATTTAATAGAAGCGTTGTCTTTTGGTTATAAAGTCTGTGATACATACCTATTTTTAATGCATCGCTAATTACCATCTCTGAGGTCCCGGTTGGTTCAATTTAGAAAACAAACTTTATCATAATACCTTTTTAATAGTAAGTACTAAAACTACAGAATCCCATCCCCGCGAGGACAATCAAAATAAGGCTGTATGGCAATAAAGTACAATTTCAAATTGCACAGCGCTGCGTGCCTATAAGACGCTTCTCTTTCTGTCGTGTTTCTCTGTCTCAACCTACACACGACACCCCTAATGCGCTGGCTCGACTGAGTCAGTCGCGATCGCGAGCAGTCTTCCAGCGTTGCCAGAATGTTACTTTTGTAACATTTTGTGTTACTTTTGACCCTCTCATGTTACCTCCATGTTACACGACTCAAAATGTTACTTTTACGTTACTTTTGAAACTTAATCAAAAATACTCAAATATTTTCCAGCAAATAAAAACTAATCGTGAGACAGAACGCACCAAAGGAAGTTTTCGTTCGTGTTGGCACACACACTTAATTTTGGGTCCTCTTGTCGTCAGTCGTTTATTTTCTTTTTCCTTTTCACACTTGAAGAATGAGGAACATAGCAATAGCACGAACTTCGATTGAGGACAAAACTTTTTTTAAATAATCTTCAACCAACCGAAAGTTTGAAGCAGAATAGTGGAGTTTTGTTAAGTGGTTGCCGAAGTGTCGTAAATGAGGCGGTGCTACCGGTGCACAGGCACAGGGCATAGACTCTGGGGGGCGCAAGAATGGCCAGACTAGGACTAATTATTTGTTCGGTTTGCTCTTGATAAGTTCCTCCTGCGCCCCTACTGCTCGTTCCAACACATAGGTACATGCCAGTATCACCAAAAACGTGTAATGAAATTGAAGAAAAAAGATTTTTCTTCCAAAATATTAGATAATAATTGGTCCACCAACACCAAGTTTCTTGTGCATTACTTATCACCTTGACTGAATGAAATTATGAAACTGACTAAAAATTGCACTGCGTGGCCGTTTTATTTACTATAAACAAGCTAGATTACAAGATTAGTGAATGAAACTGGCTAAAAATCGCGCTGCGCGGCGGTTTTATTGCTATAAACAGGCAAGATTACAAGGTTATCTGGATGAAACTGCCCAAAAATCGCGCTGCGCGGCCGTTTTCTTTACTGTAAACAAGCAAGATTACAAGATCAGTTGATGAACCTGACCAAAAAATCACGCTGCGTGGCCGATTTCTTTACTATAGACTTGTCTCGGGCTACTCCTGACTATAGGGCATTTATTATGACCCAAAAATACTACACCTGGCCCCAGTGGCGTAACTATACCATCTGAGGCCCGTGGCAAATTCATCGACAGGGGCCCTCTCTTAAGTGGTCTGTGGGCCCTCCCATCTAAAAAATGTTGACGTTTTAGTATCATTTTTAACCGACTTCAAAAAAAGGAGGAGGTTCTCAAATCAATGGTTTTTTATGTATGTTTTACGAAAACTTCGCCAGTTGTTAACCGATTTTAATAATTCTTTTTTATCCGAAAGAACATAGTTCAGATGTAGTTCTTTATTTTTTTTGCAGAGATATGGCAAGTAGCTTTTTCATAATTTTGAAACAACAATTATTTAGCTTACCCACGGGCGTACCCAGGTTCTGAGCAGGGGGGCAAATCTGATTTTTCATTTGCACCTAGTCAAATAAATAAACATAAATTAAAATAGGTCATTTCTAAATGAGCTTTATTTCCTATACATTCTCGAGTAGGGTTGCCAGATCAGAAGTTCAAAATATCTGAAGAAAATTTGATATTGTCGGGATTTTGAGGCTGTTGTTGGGAGGGAGAAAACGGCCACGCAGCTCGTTTTTTATTCAGTTGTCTACTAATGCTTGAATTGAACAAAATTTTGTCTGTCTATTAGAATTTTTTTTTTAGTTTAGCTATTTTTTTTAGTTTCGTCCATTAATCTTGTCTGAGCTGTCTATAGAAAAAAGAAAACGGTCGCGCAGCGTGATTTACAGTTAGTCCGTTTTATCCACTAACCTTGTAATCCTGCCTGCCTATCGCAAGAAAAAGGCCGCGCAGCGCGATTTTTTTTTGTCAATTTCGTCCACTAATCTTGTACTCGTGCCCATAATAAAAATAGGCCGCGCTGCGGGTTTTTTTATCAGTTGAGAACAGGTGCACGATTTTTAAAAGTTATCGTAGCATATAGTAGTTGGAAGTAAACAAAATCCATGGGGGGAAACTGCCCCTCCCTCCCCCCCTTGGTACGCCCATAAGCTTACCATTGCACGAGTTTTTACGGATTTTTAGGCATAACTTCTTTGTTTATGAACGATTTACAGATGATTCTATTTATTATATTGATTGATTCTATTCGAATTATGTCATCTCTTGGTAAATTGGACCTTGGACAAATATATGCTTAGTGATTCAGATATTGGTAGATTTATGACAAACCAAAACAAACCGAGCGAACGGTCTGCGACGTTCTGGACTACACTTGGACTACGAAGGAACAACGGAATTCCTTAAAAACAAACAGCCTGAATTTGGAAATTGAGTTATTGTATTGTACCATTGAACATAATATTATATAAGTACTAAAAGTTAAAAAATATTTAAGTAAGTACACTCTTACATACCTACCACGAAAAAGTTAAAAGTAGAAAAGCTATAAAAAAGAAAAACCTCATTCAAAAATCTGAAAATAGAAACAAAACAGCTTCAAAATTTCATAAAAGGCATATCAAATTATATAAAACGTCTAATGAATTTGGGTGTGGCTTTTAGAAATATTAAAAAAAAATAGTTGTCCTCCAGATCCAGCCCTACCCGACTCCAATAGTGGTGTTTTATTAAAATTGATATGCGATTTGAATATTATTTCTTGCTTTTTACAGGTATTAAATTTTGGAGCTGTTTTTGTCAATTTTAAAGCTGTTATTTTCAGAGTTTTGAAGTTTTTTGTAATAAATTTAAAAAATAGTTACTTGTTCAGGTTCTGGATATTCACTAGGGTGTTAGCACTTTCAGCGCACCTTTATTCATTTCCTGAGCACTGTTCACTCGATTTATCGTCAATAAATTCCTCATTCAAGTACCGACTGATTTTAGGCAACTATTTTTTTTCCTCCTCTTTCGTTTTTTGTTCCCACTTAAATACTTTCTAGAATATACTGATATCTTTTTTCAACTACTAAAATAAACGATATAAAACGAAAACAACGACGACCAAAAAACAATGTTACAACACAAACAACCAATTCTCACAAGAAACTTACTATGACTTTTGCGTAATGTATTGACCCTTCTTGGATACAGAGATTTGGAAAAAAATATTTTAGCTACCCATTATGTTAACAAAGGAATTTGACCATTGACCGACCATCTGTGCACTTTCATTCATGTTTCAAGTTTTTACGTCCCGCACCTAACCTGGTCCTTTTTTGTTCGGACGTATTTATTAGAGAGCTTTTGTTTCCCATCCAATGCATTCTTATTTCCTCTTTACGTTTGTATAAGTTTGGCTAGGATAATGAACCCTATTAACAGTCTTTTTTTTTCTAAATTTTGTAAAAAAATGGTAGGGTTCCTCTTGTGGTCACGACCTCTCGAGCCGGGGGGCCCCTTCGGGCCAGGGGCCCGTGGCATTTTGCCCGCTCTGCCACCCTATAGTTACGCCACTGCCTGGCCCTCCACAAAATTGTAGGGTACCCAATAATATCTAAAAAAAACCTAAGGGCACAGTTATAGAAGCTCGCACAGGGCGCAGACAACAAACAAACCAACCACTCTGGTTAGTTTGTTTGTTGTCGACTTGTGTGTGCTATCAATAATCGAATTAAAGTGCCATAATACAGTAGAGTCGATTTCTACATAAAATAAGAAAATGTTACTTTTTTCCTGAAAATGTTACTTTTTGAGCTGTCCTGTGTTACTTTTGACTATCGACCACTGGCAACACTGCAGTCTTCTCTTCTTAAGAGCCGCGCTCTTGTCTGTGCAGCTTCCTTCACGCGTCTCTGTCCAAAGCCAATTCCTTGGTTTCTTGATAAGACACGACGTTCACCTTCTCTTTTATCTGTTCCGTGTAGGCTCTTCTTGGTCTTCCTCTTCCTCTCTTTCCTTCTAATATGTTTGTAATAAATTTGTCGTGTCTTATCAAGTGACCGATCATTCTACCTCTTCAGTTCTCTATGATTTTCAATATTTGGCGTTTTTCATTTACCCTTTTCAATACTTCCTCATTCGTAACCATCTCAGTCCAAATTATCTTCTCCATCCTTCTCCAACACCACATCTCGAATGCTTCCAATTTTTCGAGATGTGATATTTTCTCTATCTTTTTGCGTCATTGTCCAAGTTTCACATCTATAGAGGGCTATACTCCATACGAAAGTTTCGATGCACCGTCTTCTTATGTTTTTAGCGATTTTTGCCTTGAATATACATCCTTTCCTGTGGAAGGCTTGTTTTGCTATGGCTATTCTAGTTTTGATGTCTAATACGCATTTAGCATCATTTGTTATTATACTGCCTAAATATTTAAAGTTACGAGCAGTAGGCTAATATAAAAGTTTAAGCGCGGAGTGAGACCCTCCTGGGGCCGTATTATGACCTGTTATTTCCTGGCAGTTTTCTGACTGGCTATCAACCTATCTCTTTTATTTGCTATACAGGGAGAAAGAGATGTAACTATAGCAATTCATAAACCTGGCAAGTTTTAAGAGGTTGTAATAGCCCCCCTGGTATTGTTTTAGGTCTGGGCACAGAATACATAATAGTACAAAGTGTACTGGGTGTCTGTGATTCCACTGTGTTCTGATTTTTTAGGGTTCCGTACCCATAGGGTAAAAACGGGACCCTATTACTAAGACTCCGCTGTCCGTTTGTCTGTCTGTCACTACGCTGTATTTCATGAACCGTGATAGCTAGACAGTTGAAATTTTCACAGATGATGTATTTCTGTTGCCGCTATAACAACAAATACTAAAAACGGAATAAAACAAATATTTAAGTGGGATTCCCATACAATACAACAAACGTGATTTTTTTGCCGTTTTTGGTACGGAACCCTTCGTGCGCGAGTCCGACTCGCACTTGGCCGGTTTTTATATTTTATATTAAACGAGTGCTTTATAGCTACTTACTATGGAATCGTAAGTACCTACGTAACACCCTTGTGATGTTTATCAATACTTATTTAAAAAGGTGAAACATTTTTACACAATTTTTACATGTCAAAGAAAAATTACTTATAATAATAATAATAATATAAGATTTATGTAACTTAGTTAACCTTAGAAATCCATTAAAATAGCTATAGAATATTAAATAATTAATTGAAATTCAGTTAAGTCTCGTAATATTTACTTAATCACTATTTTAACCAGTTCCACGTAACCAAACATGCAAAACCAGAATGTCGTGTTAATTACAATCGCGTCCAAAGATTTTTCTCACGGCAGACATTTTGGTAAAACTACTATGGTTAGGCGAACGAGACAATTGGGGTCGATGACCTGTCAACCGCTGTGTATCAACTATCAAAGATGAAGACGACTCCAGTAGGCGGGCCACGACTGTTTTCTTTAGGATCATTGAACAATAGTGACAATGACTGATCTATCGATCGGGTTAATAACTAAATATGACTGGGTCCTGCCTGCCTGTTTCATAAACATTTTACCTTAGTAAAAATTACAACGAGTTTGGTGTTCATTGCGTCGCTAATTTGAAACTAGAAAATTAACCTCACGGCAATATTATGCTATATACTATACCTACAGTAGTAAATTATAAATTGTAATGTTTATGAAATAGCGGGGACAACCGCTCATTGTTGTCAGTATTTGAGTTGTGACTAAACATATAAAACATCGATCTCAAATATGATTATGAAATGAATTGCAGATGTCTCATAAGTATCTACTCATGACTAAATAATAATATGTAAATGTCACCATTTTAGAGTTTTCACAAGATTTCTTGTTTTGTCTACTTACAGTATTGCCTTTTCAGAACCCTAGGTAGGTTAGGTACCTATTACAACCTCTTAAAACTTGCTACATATCTCTTTCTCGCTGTATAGCAAATAAAAGAGACGCATTGATAACCATTCCGAAAACTGGCAAGTTTAAAGAGCTTATTAGATCATCCTGAATATCGGATCCGATATGAAGTCTGTCCTAAATTCAGAGAAGTGTAATTGCATTAAGGAAGGTAGTGTCCGATTTAGGATCCTAGTTAGGATAGAAATGGTCTCCGACGTAACGGATGCTAAATCGGAAGCAATTAGGACAGTTTAATCGCATTCAGGACGCTCGGCTCCGACACAGTAGTACCACAGTATTTAGTTCGTACTACAGTCAGTCAACGCCTTTTATGTTGGCGAAAACAAAGCCGCCATTCGCCTAGACAGTTGGCGCTACGACTAAAATTGTAAGGGCTGTCACTATGTGATTTGCTTTTTTGAATTGCAAAAACAATAAAGATAAGTAATTGCGATGATGACTAATGAATAAAATAACGAAATACTAATAAAAATCGTAAACATATTAAATTTAAAATAGCAATATCTTGGAAAGTACTCATCCTAGCTAAGAAATGATAGGTCTTAGTGAGATCTTCATTTTAGATGACAGCTATCAAATCTGTTTGTCATCTAAATTAATGAAGATCTCACTAAGACCTATCATTTCTTCAAGGTCACCATCAGTCTAGGATGAGTACTTTTACTTGTACTGACTGTATGAACTAAATACTCTTTAGGCTGTGGTAGCACAGTCTTTGATGCTACACAGTCGTCCGACTCATGTACTCATGTCTCAAAACAATCTCAAACCACTTTGAGTACGTTTAATAACTGTATGATCGTAACACAGTCGCCCGACTCATGTACTTATGTCTCAAAACAATCTCAATCCACTTTGAGTATGACTGTATGATTGTAAAGCTGTGATATCGGATACGTTATTCAGGATGGTCTAATTGGCGACTGAATTTCTCGTCCTAAATCGGACTCTGAATTCCGGATCCGTTATTCAGGAAGGTGTAATAAGCTCTTTAAAGAGCTTATTAGATCATCCTGAATATCGGATCCGATATGAAGTCTGTCCTAAATTCAGAGAAGTGTAATTGCATTCAGGAAGGTAGTGTCCGATTTAGGATCCTAGTTAGGATAGAAATGGTCTCCGACGTAACGGATGCTACATCGGAAGCAATTAGGACAGTGTAATCGCATTCAGGACGCTCGGCTCTCCGATACAGTAGTACCACAGTATTTAGTCATACAGTCAGTCAACGCCTTTTATATTGACGAAAAAAAGCCGCCGTTCGTCTAGACAGTTGGCGCAACGACTAAAAGTGTCAGGGCTGTCACTATGTGATTTGCTTTTTTGAATTTCAAAAAAATAAAGTAATGGATTGGGTACTTGAAAATTCAATTTCAATGGAACCAATTATATCCTTAAAGATATTTTTTTAAATCTGTTTACAAATTACAGAATTCTGTGGTAAGTAGGTAGGTAACAAACACTAAAAAATTATGCAACTTGGGGCCCTATTTTTGAATCCCTCTCTTTTCTACTGATTTTCGTTTGACATCTCATTGTATTGAGTCATAATATGTTGAACGAAAATCAGTCGAAAAGAGCGCTCGACGCTAGTCGAGCGATTCAAAAATAGGTCCCCTGAACATCCTTTTTTTGGTGTTGGTTATTTATAATCAACATATATATATTTATACTATACCAAATATATAACCGTACGGCGGCGTACGGAACTAAATACTTTTTAGGCTGTGGTAGGTAGCACAGTCGCCCCACTCATGTACTTATGTCTCAAAACAATCTCAAACCACTTTGAGTAACAACTGTATGATCGTTAAGCTGTGATATCGGATACGTTATTCAGGATGGTCTAATTGGCGACTGAATTTCTCGTCCTAAATCGGACTCTGAATTCCGGATCCGTTATTCAGGAAGGTGTAATAAGCTCTTAAGGCTCGGTTATGAGGTAACATTTGTCTCTGTCTTTTTCTTTACGTGTAAAGAGTATGGAAAATAACCTCACTTCTGCGCTTTTTCGATGTTTTTCGTTGGTTCCGTACCAAAATGGTAAAAAAAAACCGGTCAAGAGCGAGTCGGACACGCGCACCGAGGGTTCCGTACAATCATAAATATACTTGGATATGTTATTTTAGGACAGTCCTTAAAAAAGTAGGATAAACGGCAGACAGGTGGAAGGGCGAACAGGCGGACAGTTAATTTACAAATGCTGCTTATGGTGACTGAAAAACGTTTCAGCCACTCCACATTGCAAAATGTTTATATTACTAGTCCATCAGCCATTTTAATGTCCCCACTGCTGGGGCACAGGCCTTCCTTATGGGTGGATAAGGAGGACGGGCCATAACCCACCACGCGGGCCCAATGCGGATTGGTGGGTGTTAACGACTGCAAATGCAGCCGGGACCAACGGCTTAACGTTCCTTTGGTCCCGGTCCAAAATTTATTATCTCGAGCTCCTCCGTGCTTCGACGGAGAAGCTCGAAATAATTAATTTTTTGTCACCCATCCCATGACCGAACCTTGCGAACGTTGCTTAACATCCGCAATCGCTGGTCCAGGCGCTAAACCACTGTGCCACCGAGCTCCTCGTTATTATTATATTACTATATAGTAATATATATAATTACTTAGTAAAGTATGAACTTATTCTTCGTTTATTCGTACAGCAAATAGTAGGTAATTATATTTGAACCAGCCACCAATTTATTATTGTAGTGTTAGGTTGCGCCATCTCTTGACCCATAGTGGAACTAGTTTTTGCCCTTAGGTTAGCATGCTTAGGACAGCGCCATCTGTTGACTGGTAGTGTAACTAAAAAAAAATTTGTTTGTTTTTTGAATTTCTAAAAAAGTGTGTTATATTGAGACATCATTTTATTTTTCCTGTAATCTTTACATAAACTACTATCACATAGAATTATTTCAGATTTTTCTCTTTGCAAACTTCGGAGATAAGGGGGGGGAACGGTATTTTTTTTTACATTTTTCATCATAAGTCGAAAACTATGCGGCCTAAGAAAAAAGAAAAAATTGTTTTAAAATGTGCAAATAGCGCTCTTTCATATGATACCCCACATGCCCTAATCACCTCACTTAAAATTTTTAAGACCCCTTTTCAGTCCCTGTTGTAAAAAAAATATTAATTTTATTATTTCTTTCTTATTTGCAAAATAGTTGGGCAAATGTCATCTAAAACCATTCCAAATTTCAAGTTGATACCATTAGTAGTTCTCGAGATATCCAGCTGTGACAGACAGACAGACAGACAGACAGACAGACAGACAGACTGAGTCACACCATAAGGGTTCCTTTTTTACCATTTTGGTACGGAACCCTAAATACAATATAACAGGACAAAGTTATATTTGCGGTTTTGGAAAATGTGCTATATCTCAAAAAAGAATTACTATATCTCGTTCAAACTAATTTTGGTTGAAAGTGTTTATTAAGATCTACAGCAATTTTTTTTTTTTAGATATTTCACTCTCTTATTTCAAAAGTTAAAGGGAGGGGGGGGACACATTTTACCACTTTGGCGGTGTATATCTTTCAAACGGTTGACTTTGAGAAAAAGTTGTCTTAGAAACCTCAATGTCATTTTTAAAGACCTATCTAAACGTATATAACCTATCTACCCAACACGTGTTGGTTTGAAGAAAAAAAATTTTTCAGTTTCAATTCCATGTATGGGGAGCCCCCCCCTTAATCTTTTATTTTTCTTATTTTAGTATTAAATTCGTTAAGCGGTTAACAGAATACATCTACCTACCAAGTTTCAACTGTGTAGTCTTAATACTTTCGGAATAAAGTGGCTGTGACATACGGACAGACAGACAGACATGACGAATCTATAAGGGTTCCGTTTTTTGCCATTTAGGCTACGGAACCCTAAAAACACCTGTATCCCTAGACAAAGTTGATGAGTATATGGAATTATTTGGAATTATTTGTCAAGTACCTTATTAATTTGAACTTAATCGGACTATAACAGGGCCTTAATGTAGAAAATCAGAAATTATGTTAACTCTACAACCACAGAAAAAGCTTTTTCATTTATATCTTGTTAGCGTGTTTATTTTTTGCTCGTCTAATCAATTTCTTAAATAAATTACGAAAGCGATAATTTCAAGAAAAAATAAAATTTTAATACTTTATCACGCAGTTTAAAAAGTAGAAAACGTTAGGGTTCCGTACCCAAAGGGTAAAAACGGGACCCTATTACTAAGCCTCCGCTGTCCGTCTGTCTGTCTGTCTGTCTGTCTGTCTATCTGTCACCAGGCTGTATCTCATGAACCGTGATAGCGAGAAAGTTAAAATTTTCACAGATATGATGTATTTCTGTTGCCGCTATAACAACAAATACTAAAAAACAAAATAAGATTAATATTTAAGGGGGGCTCCCATACAACAAGCGTGATTTTTTTGCCGTTTTTTGCTCGATATTAATACTGTTATCGTTATTAATATCGAGCAAAAAATCTGTGAAAATTTCAACTGTCTACCTGTGTAGACAGTTGAAATTTTCACAGATGATGTATTTTTATTGCCGCTATAACAACAAATACTAAAAACAGAATAAAATTAATATTTGAGAGGGGCTCCCATACAACAAACGTATTTTTTTTTTGCCGTTTTTTGGTACGGAACCCTTCGTGCGCGAGTCCGACTCGCACTTGGCCGGTTTTTTACCTTTGTTTATCAGTTAGCAATTTGTCATTAGCGCAAAAACTATTCAACATTTGTGAGGCGAAGATAACAATCATAAGTGAAAGTAAAATAGTCACATGATGTCTCAATTAGTGTTTCACTGTAATCATTAATATTATATTTTTACCGACTTCAAAAGGAGGGAGGTACTCAATTCGACCCGTTTTTTTTGTTTTTTTTTTTTTGTTTTTTGTATGTACACCGATTACTCGAAGACTGCTGAACCGATCGAAATGATTCAAACGTTATTACATTAGGTAAACTCTCAAGTTGGTCCCATTTTTTAAAATTTTGTAATCGGTTCAGTACTTTTCAAGTAATCTTGAAAAAAGTATGAAAATAGTATGATTTTGTGTGAACTACCTCGATGATCAGTCGTATAACTTCTTTGTTTATGAACTGAATAAGATAATTATTTTTTTGTTGGAAAAGGGATATCTTAAGTGTAGTTCTTTAACCGACTTAAAAAAGGAGGTTCTCAGTTTGACCCGCATGTATGTATGTTTCTCCGCGATTAACTCATGTTTGGCTGATCCGAATTTTCTACTAAAATAATATACCTACACTACCTAATACAAAAGGTACCTACACTAAAAATAAAAAAATAAAAAATTGTTTAAAAAAACAAAAAACCGACTTCAAAAAACTTACCTCGAAAAAGCAAGAAATAATATTCGTTATAATAAAAACACGTCTATTGAAGTCGGGTGGGGCTGGAGTACAAATTCCTTTTTTTTTATTCGAAAAGCCCCACCCGACTTCAATAGACGTGTTTTTATTATTACGAATATTATTTCTTGCTTTTTCGAGGTAAGTTTTTTGAAGTCGGTTTTTTTACTAATGATAGCAAAGAATAGCTTTTGTGCGTGATTATGTCCATATTTACTTTCACTGCCTTTCAGAATTTTTCGTGAACTTATAGATTTGTTTCGCCCGTTTCTTTCTTTTATGAGTTTTTCACATTCCTTTTTGTTTTTTTTCGCTCCTTCGAGCATCTATTTCGCTCTTAAAATTCTGGTGATGTGCATGGGTGCAAAATCACATCATTTTCAGTATAGAACAGTAATGTTTCTGCAATTCAGTACAATGATAGCTCTTCGGTCGGGCTCTTCATAAATATGTAAAACTTTTTAATAATTGGGTCAATCATCTTTTGATTGCCCTTCCAGTTTTTCTGTCCCCAAACATAAAAGTACATTTTCTTGAACATAAATATCAACTACCTTAAAAATAATTGTTTGGGTTAAATTTTATATTTTATGTATCATTTTGATAACAGAAATAAATACGTTGTTTACATATTTGTTCGTATTTTAAGGGTAAGTTGATGTCGATGTCCCTTTTCATATGAAATTGATGACATGTCAACTGGACAACCTTTTAAATACAAACAAAAATGTAAACAACATATTTATTTCTGTTACCAAATCGACACTTTTTAAGTTAAAGTATTTTTAAGCTGAACAATTTCTTTTTTAGGGTTCCGTACCCAAAGGGTAAAAACGGGACCCTATTACTAAGACTCCGCTGTCCGTCTGTCTGTCTGTCTGTCTATCTGTCTGTCTGTCTGTCACCAGGCTGTATCTCATGAACCGTGATAGCTAGACAGTTGAAATTTTCACAGATGATGTATTTTTGTTGCCGCTATTACAACAAATACTAAAAACAGAATAAAATTATTATTTAAGGGGGGCTCCCATACAACAAACGTGATTTTTTTGCCGTTTTTTGGTACGGAACCCTTCGTGCACGAGTCCGACTCGCACTTGGCCGGTTTTTCTTTACTAAGCTGCAAAGAGCAGTAGTATGTAACCCTAATATGTTTCTCTTTGGGCAAATGTCAGCCAGCAAGCGCTTACTTGCCTCTTTGGTACAGGCCGTTTATTTTTAAAAGCCAATATTGACACTTCTCTTTCCATCAACGCCATCTAGTGAGGCAAATAGTTACTATTTTTATTTTTTAAATGTCACTTTGAAAACCCCTCCCAATCGAATCAAAACCGTTAGGCAACCTTAGAATAATAACACATAGAAGCCGTGTCCGCGTATGCAAAGTGAGGCAACTTAAACCAAGCCAGAATGGCTTAGTTTTCAAATTTATATCCTTCATACGTTAACTAATCGTAACTGAAACCCAATAATATAGTAATTAGTCTTATAAATGTGGGAAAATTGAAACTGTTTAGTACTTAATCGGTATAATTAGGTAATAATGTAGAATAACAATCTGAAAACGGAGCCATTTTGGATGTTTTAGTTGCCTCACTTTTAACAGTGCGTTTTGTAGAGAACTATCGTTCTAGGTGTTATTATTCTAAGTAGGCAACATAATAGTTGCTGCATCCTAAATGCCTTCTACACATGTTTGTTTAATCTTTGACCACGCCATAATCGCTCGGTCGGCCATGATGGTTACAGAATTCGGTATGCATATAGAGTGGTTCGAATCGTAGGTGTTTCCGTTACCATAATGGGTATAGAAACGAAGCAACGAGTCTTTTTAGTTGTTACTTCGATATCTTATCTCTCTCTTTTCCAGGCTATAGTAGGATAAAGTGAAATCCCGGAAAAGGGTGGAATGAAATTAGACTGAATATTGATAAAAAATACAAATAAAAAAATATTCCTTATCAATTCAATTTTTTACGCCAAAAGGCTCGCAACCCACCGTAAGTTGAGGCTCTTAAAAACATATTTGGCAACACAAATTACCTATTATTTACAAACTTACCCAGATACCCAGTAAAAAACCGGCCAAGTGAGAGTCGGACTCGTGCACGAAGGGTTCCGTACCAAAAAATGGCAAAAAAAATAAGTTTGTTGTATAAGAGCCCCCCTTAAATATTAATTTTATTCTGTTTTTAGTATTTGTTGTTAGAGCGGCAACAAAAATACATCATCTGTGAAAATTTCAACTGTCTACCTGTTGACGTTATTAATATCAAGCAAAAAATACCAAAAAAATCACGTTTGTTGTATGGGAGCCCCCTTAATATTAATTTTATTCTGTTTTTAGTATTTGTTGTTATAGCGGCAACAGAAATACATCATCTGTGAAAATTTCAACTTTCTAGCTATCATGGTTCATGAGATACAGCCTGGTGACAGACAGACAGACAGACAGACGGACAGCGGAGTCTTAGTAATAGGGTCCCCTTTTTACCCTTTGGGTACGGAACCCTAAAAAAGGAATAATATTTTATAAAGGAAGGGACCATTTTACTTTTAAATGAGATTAGAAAGGTCGACTTGAAAAACGCAAAACTAAATAAATTCGATACTTACGAAAGGTTCCTACCTAAAAAGTTTGACGAAAACGTGGCAGTTGTTAGCATCCGAGCATAATGCCAAAATTTCCGTTTTTGTAAAGTTACAAAAATCTTATGCTCAAAATAGACAAAAGCAAAGTTAAGTACTTTATATTATGGCGTCGTTATTATCTTAGACAATGCCACAATATATAATAGAGCTGTTACATAATTTGTATTATGATAATAATATCGTTCATTCACTCGTGACGTCACAATGACGTGAAACCGCGACCTACTCAACTTCATACATAATATTCAAATATAGAACGCCCCCATCAGCTGTGAGAAGGGGAGGGGTGGGGGGCTTCCTTATTGCATTATCCTGGTAAGCTTCAGTGTTGAATGAACGATAGTGGAAAAAATATTCATTCATGTATTTTAAAAAAGAGGTTGCTAGCTAGGGTCGATGAGATTTTGTTTTTTGCTGCATAATATTTCGTACTGTTTTAAAATTTTGAAAATTTTATACGCGTATTCAAGAACAATAAAAAACTCAAACGACCCTTGCCTATGCGTAAGTACTGCGTTGATATAAAGCTCTGCGATTGGTTCGTTTGTTTTCATTATTACGTTTGATTGGTAGTTAGGACGCGCTTTGCGTCAACAGGACGGGGACTGTAAAGTCCATTCGCTTAGATAGTGTCGACCTTTTATCGCGCCGCCTTCGCACGTGCCGCTTCTTGTCAAAGGATGCCGCCGTATAAACAAAGGATACCGCGTGCAGCGTACACCTGCAAGTCAATTTGGATATTGGGAGTTTACATAGAAATGCCTAGTGAAAGATTGTGTTTGTTACCGGTATTACTGTCTCTGAACACAAGTGCTTGCGGGTGTACCGACACTATCTAAGCATACGAACTTTAATCAAAACCTCATAGTAATGTTTGAAACGGGTGTAATTTCTTTTTGTTCTTTACATGCCTTTAACAACTTTTAAATTAACAATTATAAAATTAGCTCTAATTAAAAAATATTTTAATTAACATTTAAATTAACGAATTTTATTTTACTATCTTCTAATCAACATTAGTTAAAATTACTCTTATTCTTATTGTTAAACAATTATTTTAATTATATTTTTTTTACTTAGTTAAAATCATAATATTTTGTCTTGAATGTTTTGTCTGATTTTATTTTTAAACAATTATGTACTTTAATTATATTTTTAAACTTGAGTTAAATTCGGAATATTTTTATCACTAATAGTTAATTTATTATCTAACCTAACTTGCGACAGACGTCTTAGAACTTATTATTTTTCTTAAAATTAGGTATCTTAAAAATTAAAGTTGTCTTAAAATAAACCAGTCTTCACTACCTCTTTAACTTAAAGCTTAAAGTCACTTAAGTAAGTAGTTACTAGACTACTTTTTTTTTGTTTTGTTTTTTTTTTGTTTGTTTTCGGAAAAGTCGTAGAACAAATGTTGTTGTTTATGATGTTAGTATCTAGGTACTCCTGCGAGGTTGTTGGTGTTTTAAGTGTAACCTAATACAGTCATCTCATTACTAATTTTACAATAATAATTAGACAACTTGTGTAAATCAGTAAATAATTCCTATAAATAGTAATCATTGCATAATTTGACATTGCATGCAATCCTATTATGACGAAATAGGTAACTATGTTTGATAAAATTCGAAAAAATATAAAAACTGTTCTTGTATGTGTTTATTGTTAGTTTTAATGTGTTTGTGTAGCTTTACAATATACACATTTTGTTCTTGAATGGTGGCGCTAATGGACTCACCTAAAGTATTGAATATTCCACCAGTTATAAAAGGGCACATAGGTTATTTATTCGCATTTATTCGTATTCAATTGAGGTATCAAACGAAAATAAATAAAACATAAATATTCCGGACTCTTCTTATAGGAACAGCATCTCAGGGGCCGTACCGGCTAACGAATCGATTATCGAAAAGTCCGCTGGGTTTCAAATTAAAACAGATAAATCGAGCCCCAATTGGGCCAAAATGGCGAACCCCAATTCATTTTATCACACGAACATCGTTATCTTCCAAATTACGTCAACAGAAAGTACAAGACGAAATTCCTTACTTAGATTTTTCTGTTTTAAGTTGAAACCCAGCAGACTTTTCGATAATCGATTCGTTAGCCGGTACGGCCCCTGGTATGATCTGATGATAGCTCTCAACGTTGAGAGCGGTTTAAATATGGGCCTAGGATCCATTTCAGGGGCTCTAAGTTATAGTACAGTAGCCCGTAGAACATTTAAATCACTAAATAGGTTACCGTTTGCGAAATTAAAGATACTTTAACCCAAGTTTTACAAATCGCAACCCGCCGTAACCTATATTTGTATATCTCCAAAAATGATATTTATTTATTTTTCGAGGTTTACCACATGGTTTAGCTATTGTCGTGTTCTACAGCTTGGTTTGAGTGCCACAGATAAAAGACTATGAAAAGTAGCCATATACAGATTTAAGACCTGATGAAAATGGTTGGACTTGGTCTGGTCTTAAATCTGTGTATAGTCACTTTTCATAGTCTTACTATTATCAGTGGCAATCAAACAAAGCTGAACACGACAATAGCTAAACCATGTGGCAAACCTCGAAAAATAAAAAAAATACATTTTTGGAGATATACAAATATAGGTTACGGCGGGTTGCGATCTGTAAAACTTGGGTTAAAGTATCTATAATTTCGTAATAAATAACAATATCACAACGGCAAACGGTAACCTTTTTAGTGATTTAAATGTTCTACGGGCTACTGTACTATTAGTACTGTATAGCTATATTCTGCCTACCGCCTGACTTACATTGCTATCGTAATCGTTTTCATTTGACAGGTAGACGTGATACTTATAATTATTGCTACTTTTCTTAGGATTTTTTATTTGTGGCAAAAAGAAGTATTGCTCCTTATTTTAGGTGTCACATCCATCTGTCAAAGGAAAATGATTACGATAACAATGTAAGTTATGCGGTAGAGCCTCTGGGCCCTCGGCTCAAGATACAGGATCGCTGCCAAAAACACCTAGTTCACCAACTAACTATTAATTTTTTTATCATAAAACGTCAAAAACAAACGGTTAAAACCACAGTACTTGTTGTATGAACTTAATCACCTGTTAGAGTTGGTGAACTTCACCCAGTCAAGGCAAAGTAGTACCTGACTATGGTATTCTTTGTTTTCTAGTGACAAGTATGAGAGCCGCCCTAATATGGGAACGCCAATGGCAGGATAATTTTGCTGATTCACAAATCGTCCACCAATCGGCGCACTGTTTCAACTTGGCGCTAGTAGGGGGCCATCCATAAATTACGTCACACGTTAAGGGGGGGGAGGGGGTCGACGACGTGTGACTTTGTGTGACAAGGGGGTGGGAGGGGTCCTAAATTTCGTGACGTCACAATTCAAAATCATTTAAATTGAGATAAATCAAATTTCGAAACTGCTGTTTAATTCAATAAATATTTCTAGATGTAAATTGAAAAATATGTGACGTCACACTACGGAGGGGGGTCTCACAAATGTGACCAGCTGTGACAAAAGCGGGGGCGGGGGTTAAAAAAATCATGAATTTCGTGTGACGTAATTGGCTTCTAGTTAGTAGACTTGTAATTTTTTTGAAATGACTTTTTTAATAGAAGTACGTATCAATTTTTCTTCTAACACATTTAAGTTTTCTTCAATCTAACTGTTCAACTTCCTTAAATAATAATAATTATAATCAACCATTTTGCACTTACCTAATGCACACGTGCAAAAGGTCTCCATCTACAGTTGCGCCTTGTACTATTAGCTATTCTGTGGTAGCGCCCCCAAGCGGCATTCTGTCTTCCTGCCATTTTCTATGAATGAATAAAAAATATCTTTATTCAAATAAGCTCACATAATAAGCATTTTTAAATCGTCAAATATTTTACCCTACCAGGCTACCACCCATTATGACGTCTTTTAGCTGACAAGAAAAATGGGCGCAAAAAAACTTGTCAGTGTTATATGTATACCCTTTCCAGACTTTATATTAACAAAGATTAGCAAATAAATAACATTATTTAATTAGCTCATTTCTTAATGAATTTCAAATTACTTAATCAATTTACAGGGTTCAAGCTAAATTCAAATTTTAACTCTATGAACTCGAGGGATGGCCTGCATAACATTACAGGTTGACTTTTTGGCGCCATTTTGTCAAGACCGGTTCGGTGACTATTTTAATTATTTGCAAATTCATTCATAATGGATATTGTGTCTTTTAATTGGTGCAGTTTTATGGTACAAGTGTAACAAAAAGTAAGATAATTGAAATAGGCGCGATCTTGGTTGAGTGAAGCTGACACCCGATTGCACTAAACTTAAGGATCGCCTAAGTCGGTTCCTAACTACAACACGACCAAATTAAGACGGTGTCAAACTAAGCGGTCATGTAGCTGTCATTCGCCTACTTAACTTGGTCGAGTTGTAGTTAAGAAAAGACTTAGGCGATTAGTGCAATTGGGTGTTAGTCTTTTATTGTAGTGATGGCTACCTCTCAGAACTTACCGAGTAAACTGTCTTGATACACTTGATGCCAAATGCTCCAATGGAGTGCGATGCACCCGCATTCTAATGTAAACAGAAACAATACCTACCACTCAACTATTCAACACTTGACACTGGCAAAAATTACTCCTTAAAGAGGAGAGTAGATTGCCATACCAAGAATAAGAAGAAGAAAAACATTAACAGGTTGCTAACATTCTTTTTTTTTTTAATTGCAGACGTGGTATGGACAAAGAGAATGGCGAGGGGAGTGCGGAGGCGGGCAAGCCGCCGCCTCAGGACGGACTCCTCGATGCCGCCGGCCTCTTTGGAGGTGAGAAACATCTCTTTATACTTCTTCTATTACTATCATCATCATATCAGCCGCACGACACCTACTGCTGGGTAATCGCCTCCCCCAAGGATCTCCATGACGCTCGGTCCTGCTTGGCCCGCATCCAGCGGCGCACCGCGACCTTCACCATTGTCGGTCCACCTTGTCGGGGGCCTACCCACGGAGCCATTCCAGAACCGCCCCGCGCCAACGGCCATCGGTTCTTCTCGCTATGTGTCCAGCCGAGCCCACTGCCACTTCAGCTGAGCGATCCTTCGGGCGATGTCGGTTACTTTAGTTCTCCTGCGGATCTCCTTCTTTTACTAACCGACTCCAAATTAAAAAGGAGGAGGTTCGTCGGATTCTTTTGAGGCCAAGCCAAGTCCTGCAATAGACAAAGCTGTAGAATGATGATGGTGACTGTCAGAAAGTTCGCTAGGCTAGACATTGAATAAGAACTTGACTTAATATGGCAGACAGTACACGCAATTAATAAATAATAGCCTGTAATATTGCGGGCACGGTCCATTCACTTACGCCAGACAGATGTGATTGCGTCATTAGATTTACACAGAAAATGTGTTAAAGAATAATATTTTGTCACATCATGTGTCTGGCAATCCCAATGACTGAAACTCAGATCAACTCTGAGGTCTGTAGATATATTACTTACGGCTAATACCTGAAGTACGGCTACACCTAGTTCTAGCCGGATAAAACTAGGTGTAGCCGGTAGCTGTTGGTTAAACCTAGGTGTAACCGATTTGCTCACGGCTAACACTGATGTAACCGGTTAAAACTAGGTCTAGCCTTTATTGTGCTTCTACCAAGACAAGGGCGAGTAATTTATGGGGTATTAAGAAAGTTATATTCTGTTGTCTGTTAAAAATTACCACGAAATTTAAGGATAACGCTCCGCTGCGCTTCATTTCTAACCAATTTTCGAGACATACCTAGGAGTAAAGCAGATCGGTTAAACCTACGTTTAACAAACAGCTACCGGCTACTCCTAGTTTTAGGCGGCTAAAACTAGGTGTAGCCGCATTTCGGGTATTAGCCGTGACATTATCACCATCATAAACAGCCCATAAAAGTCCACTGCAGGACCACTTCTGTCCACTCCACGCTTGGCGCGTTGTATGGACCCTACATAATTTTGGATAACTGAAAAATGTGATCAATACCACCAGCACTTTATACGCGGCATAATGAACGCAAATGTTTTTTAATGATCATATAATAATAAAATACATTTATTTCATCACACACAAATCGGTATACATCATGGTATCAAGAAACCCTGTCAGATCCTGAAAAAGGTGATAGTGTTGCTGAAACTAAACAACATTCTTCAAGGAACATAGGTCGAAAAACGAAAAAAAAAACTTAGGTACTCCCATACAAAATGTATTGGTCAGCTGACTGACTTACTATGGAAAGGCGATAAAAAAATCGTTTTTCGGACAATGCTGTTTAGTTTTAGCAATACTATCACCTGTTTAAGGATCTGACAGGGTTTTTTGATACATTATGCAGTATACCATTAGACACAAGGTAGGTATAATACACACATCAACTTTGTCTAGGGATATTGGTGTTATTTTCATACAAACGAGGCAACTTTAAAGCCTTGGTTTCCTGCCAGGGATGTACAGTGCTGTGATCTGATGACGGCTATCTACGGAGTGAATGTAGGAGATTCAGATCGCCATACACACCCAACTGATCTGACCAGCATTCTTAAAACGTAAAGGACATGTTTACAAAAACCGCGAAAATAGCATGAAAATGTATGGAAATCCTCAAACTGAGTACTCTGACGCATCAATCTTTTAGAATGCTGATCAGATCAGTTGGGTGTGTATAACGATCTGAATCTCCTCCATTCACTCCCTGGATGGCCATCATCAGATCACAGCACGGTACATCCCTGGCAGAAAACCAAGGCTTTAAATTTACCTCGTTTGTATGAAAATAACACCTGTATCCCCTAGACAAAGTTGATGTGTATGAAATAACAACATCAACTGCTTCGAGTGTGCGATCTGGAGCCTAAACTGTCAATAATGCAAATCTTGAAGCCTACGTACGTAGGACGTAGGTAGGTAGTTACTATATTAAAGAGCTTTATAAATATGCGCTTTTTTGTTTTTTTAAAGACTTAAGCACTAATGCTACAAAGTAGCTGTCTGAGAGGTTTTAATCAAGATCTATAAATAGACGTGAATCAAGTTCATGATCATGATCTTGAAGTTTCCGATAGGTTTATTTATTTTTACCGACTTCAAAAGGAGGGAGGTACTCAATTCGACCCGTTTTTTTTTTTTTTTGTTTTTGTTTTGTGTATGTACACCGATTACTTCAAGACGGCTGGACCGATTGAGATGATTCAAACGTTATTACATTAGGTAAACTTCCAAGTTGGTCCCATTTTTTAAAATTTTGAAATCGGTTCAGTACTTTTCAAGTAATCTTGAAAAAAGTACGAAAATAGTATGATTTTGTGTGAACTACCTCGATGATCAGTCGTATAGTTATACGTTCATAAACAAAAAAGTTTTTTTGTTTATGAACTGAATAAGATAATTATTTTTTTGTTGGAAAAGGGATATCTTAAGTGTAGTTCTTTAACCGACTTAAAAAAGGAGGTTCTCAGTTTGACCCGCATGTATGTATGTTTCTCCGCGATTAACTCACGTTTGGCTGAGCCGATTTTAAATTCTACCTAAATAATATACCTACACTACCTAATACAAAAGGTACCTACACTAAAAATAAAAAAATAAAAAATTGTTTAAAAAATCAAAAAACCGACTTCAAAAAACCTACCTCTAAAAAGCAAGAAATAATATTCGTAATAATAAAACACGTCTATTGAAGTCGGGTGGGGCTTTTAGAATAAAAAAAAAGGGATTTGTACTCCAGCCCCACCCGACTTCAATAGACGTGTTTTATTATTACGAATATTATTTCTTGCTTTTTAGAGGTAGGTTTTTTGAAGTCGGTTTTTTGATTTTTTAAACAATTTTTATTGGTTTAATACCCACTATCCTTCTACTATCATATCAAGTTATTGGTCTCAAATTTTTATCTGTGCTTGCTAAGGCATCTTATTTGTAATGTAAGTATTAACATAATTTCAAGGGTCAAATACCTAAATGACGAAATGTCAACAATGACATTGTGATTCCTGAAGTAGACAAACCAAACCGTTTAGCTGTCAAAAATTAAATTCTGATTGACATCAGAATTTAATTACATTTACTTACGTAGACAAAATTGACACGAATTCGTCAAAGGCACATAATGTGCACATAATATGGGTACTTACATCCGCTTAGTAGCAAAAGGACCTTTTCGCAAAATACACTGCAGTCGCATCAAGCTAGGTAAAGTCCTTATGACGAATAATTCGAGAAAAGTTTTGTCATGATCCAAGAAAACAAGGTCTGGCTGGTCCGGCATTACCTACGGGAGAAACAAAGGGTTTCATCAATATCTATCCAGTTGCGCAGCTTTAAAGTAACAAGCAAAGAATTAATGTTCTTTTTCTGCCACACCATTCATCATCAGCCTATCATCGTCCACTGCTAAACATAGGGCTCTCCGAGTGCACGCCACTGAGCACGATCCGCGGCTATACTCATCCAGTTTATGCCAGCCACCTTGCGAAGATCGTCGCTCCACCTTGTCGGAGGGCGTCCCACACTACGTTTGCCCGTACGCGGTCTCCACTCAAGAACTCGTCTGCCCCAGCGGCCATCGGTTCTACGGCTAATATGGCCGGCCCACTGCCACTTCAGCTTGCTAATCCAGTGGGCTATGTCGATGACTTTAGTTCTCTGTCGGATCACCTCGTTCCGGACCCGATCTCTCAGAGAGCCACACCATTACAAAATTATTATGAGTACCACCTAGGTACTTAGTGCATAGGTAGGTACATAGTGCATTTCAATAAAATATGATTTGTTTCTCTTAGCAAACGAAACAGTTACCTAGGTAAATACTTATAAAGATGAATGAACGTTATTTTCAATACCAATAGCAGAGATGGCGTAAGTTTGTGTTGACCACGTCACTTCCTATTTCTCGGAGTGCTATACCTGGCGCAGTATATTATTGTACCATGAGTTTTGCCAACTGGCTAGTTACCTAGGTAACCTCTAATGTAACCATTGTAACTTTTAGCGTGTCCGCAGACTACAGACCAAACTGACGGCCGATAGTTGGTTTTGTATGAAGAATCGGTCGATACCAAATCGTTGTAGTGTGCGCACTTGCATACTTCTTCATACTGATTCCAACTATTGGCCGACAGTTTGATCTGTAGTCTGTGGGCACGCTTAACTCTAAGTATATTATGCTAAATATCGCAACTCATTCTCTTAATGATTGGAAAGGAATTGAGAGAAATATCAAATGTAAAATCACGAAATATTACGCAAACAGTTACTTTGTATGGAACTCATACAATTCCGACAAGAACGTTAGTATAAATCTGTCGTTCCACATTTCGTGTAAAAGAATCATCAACGTACCTATACATAATAACGTTGTAATGTGTTCAACAACAAGTTTTAAGATGCACACGGAAATTGGCACTTACGTCTTTATTCCTAACTCATAAGAACCATAACAAAAGTTTAGCAAAGTTGGTCGGTTGTCTTGAAAGAGAACTCTGTAGGTGCAATGACCTCGGAAGTTCGCAAACGTTTAACGTTGTCGTTATTACAACAGCGATAAAGTTCAATTTTGAATGGCTTTATGCATCAGTTACGTGTGATGTGAAATTGTGTTTCGTATCGATGTGCGTTTACGACAATCAGTTTTATTTGAACGATTCCGAGATTAGCCGTTCTGCGAAGCGATCGGCTATCGGAAACAATATGGCGGATACAATGGCAGTTCGTAAAACATCACACGGTATGAATTCAGTTAGGTTAGGAAAGGTTTTAGAAGTTTCACTCTGCCCCTCATTAGCATGACCGCTATACGATATGGTATATATTAATCGACACACTGAACTTTGTACTAATTATGTCAAGAGAGTCTAGATTCTGGATTCTAATAGCCTGGGGCCGTACCGGCTAACGCTGCGAACCTAAGCAAGTCTGCCGGGCTTCAAATTAACACAGATAAATCGAGCCCCAATCAGGCCAAAATGGCGAACCATGACGTCTACATCTATCTATAACATCCTAACTTCGACAAATAGTTCAATAAAAAATTCCGTACTTCAATTTATCTGTTTTCAGTTAAAGCCCGGCAGATTTACCGAAGCTTGAAATATTAGCGGGTAAGGCCCCTGCCAGTGTCATTGTTGCTAGATCAGCTTCAACAACCAAGCTGGGGCCCAAGTCTGCTAATTGTTAACGTCATAATCGTGTTTCAATGGTGTTTCGGTTTTAAGAAACAAGAACTGTGTCAAAAACCATTACAACTAAAAACGATTATGATGTTAACAATAGCAGACTTGGCCCCCTGAACGAATGCTCTTGCTTGTCTTCAAGTTTTTCTAACACAAACCTCTCTTATTTCCAGCATACTGGGGCCGAGATGGCGCTTCGGGCGGCGGCGCGGCCGCCCAGGCTCAAGCGCAGGCACAAGCGGCGCTGTTTGGCTTCGGAGGGCGATATCCACCACCCACCACGCTTGGCGTGGCGGCGAACCAAGCTGCCTCACTTGGACTGCACCCTGCTGCGAGTAAGGACCTTAACTTCCTTATCTTAGGGCTGAATGTCGTATGGCACCCATCGCAGTCAGTGTTACGGCCGCCCAAGCTCAAGCGCAGGTACAAGCGGCGCTGTTTGGCTTCGGAGGGCGATATCCACCACCCACCACGCTTGGCGTCGCGACCAACCAAGCTGCTCACTTGGACTGCACCCTGCTGCGAGTAAGGACCTTAACTTCCTTACCTTAGGACTCAATATCGTCTGGAAGCTCAAGTACAGGGAAGATCGGCGCTGTTCGGCTTTCGAGGGTGATATCCACCACCCACCACTTTTGGCGTGGCAGCCAACCAAGCTGCTCCACTTGGACTGCACCCTGCTGCAAGTAAGGACCTTAACTTCCCGATATTAGGGCTCAATATCGTCTGGAGGCTCAAGTACAGGGAAAATCGGCGCTGTTCGGCTTTAGAGTGCGCTATCCACCATCTGCCACTCTTGGCGTGGCGGCCAATCGAGCTGCGTCACTTGGACTGCACCCTGCTGCGAGTAAGGACCTTAACTCCCTTATCTTAGGGCTCAATATCGTCTGGAGGTTACTATGACACTGGTTGTTATAATGTTGGCAGCAGTAAGCTGTTTCAGAACCTGTTATAGAGGTTTAGTATAATAAAGTAATGAATTATGAATTATTAAAATGCACGTCATAATTTACATTAGATTAATAATAATTTTCCTTCTATTGACTCAGGTGCAGCCTGGTGGTCTATGGCGTCGCACCTCGCGGCGCAGGATTACCTCGCTCGTTTGCAAGCGTCGGGGCTGAACTTCCCTCCCATGGCGGACCCTTACTCAGCCCTCTCGGCGCTCTCAGCGGCCGGATTGAAGCAACCGCAGAAGCCGAGCAAGCAACCTAGTAGGAATGAAAGGTAACTTTACTGCTTTTTAGGGTAAGACTCCGCTGTCTGTGTATGTCGCTCTGTCATTATCTCGCTCGTTTGCAAGCGTCGGGGTTGAACTTCCCTCCTATGGCAGACCCTTACTCATCCCTCTCGGCGCTCTCAGCGGCTGGCTTAAACCGCAGAAGCGAACAAACAACCTAGTAGGAACGAAAGGTAACTTCACTTCTTTTTAAGGTTCCGTACTCAAAGGCTAAAAACGGGACCCCATTACTAAGACTCCGCTGTCTGTCTGTCGCTTTGTCATTATATATTTGCAAGCGTTTTGTTGTCGTTTCACATTTGATAAAACAAGGATTAACCACCGATTCCTATATAAAAGAACGATCCATTTTGGTTACAGACAGTAGAATTCTGACAAATAGCTAGTAAAGAATCTGTCAGTATTCTACCGTCATAAGCAAAACGGATTAACCGAACAAGGTGGATCGACAATCCGGAGCCTAATCGTGGTAATTCTGAATGATAAAACCTAAACCGTTACGTTGTCAGTTAGGTTATATTTTCCTAAAACTTATTTGGTTAAGCTTGAGAATTCTCATTTAAATTGCCCAAGATTAGCATTCTAGGCTCGCTCCATTCAATTCCAATCTTCATGCCTACAGAAACTATAATACCAAAAATGTTGTTTGACTTACTTTGTGCAAAGTGGGGGTACTTTCAATTCTTTCGATCACAGAGGAAATAATCACTACGTTTTAATTTCAATTTCTATCTATCGCAATCACTTTCATTTGACAGTTAGTGTGACATATTGCTTTTTTTGGTAAGTGTCAAAACTGTCAAAATGGCGCTGCGTACGCTTGTTCCACGAGAGCTATGAAAACAAAGGACTTTTACTTAACAAAATCGTGTTTTTAGCTTTAAAATGATAAAATTTTGTGTAATAGGCTTTAAAAATGTTGGCACTTACATATTTCCAAAAAATCTGGATATAGAAAAAAAAATATAAATTCTTTAAGAATAAAAACGTCTTAATTTGGCTTCAAATTCCGGCATTTGCATTATAGAATAGTCTTTTATATCCATTCTGGGTCAATGGGTCTTTCTCGTTAAAAAAATACCACAAAATAGATACCTATTTTCCCATACATTTTGTTCTGAACGTCTACTATCTTAGGAACAAGCGTACGCAGCGACATCTACAATTAGCTTTGCGTTGCCAACCCCATTGTGCTGAAAAGAAGTATTAATGTGTCACATCCTGAAAGCGATTGCTATTGATTTTGAAATTAGACAATAAATAGGCTGATTATGCATGCAATGCAGCGTGTAGAATACAACATAGAAGTCTTTGTATGCAGCATATTATTTCATTTATTCAAATTGCTAAAACCGTTCTAAGAAATAATAAAGAAGCAAAATGACATCACTAAATCTCGTTTTCTCATTACATATTATTATCACGTGTTATTATGTATGTAAGAGGTGTTGTACAGACGACAGCACATTAGACGTGACATGTTGACCTTGAGACCGTCTTTATGTCCTACTCTAAGTAATAAAATTGGTTCAATACAACGACCCCTGTTCTGTGGTCTGTAGTTCTGTATAAGTTTGAATAGATTCCCTTTTCTTTATCGCTGGAGCATTATTAAGTACCACTACTAGTATGTATCAATGTCATTTAAAATCCAACCTTCTGTACTTTTTTTATACCTAGAAAAAATGCATAATTATGCATCCCCTACTACAAGTGAGCAGGGGGTTCGTATGTGGGACTCGCCAGGAAGGAACCGCAACATTCAACGTTGCGGTTCCCTCCATGACCGCCTCCCGTACTACCCAGCCGTGGCTCAATAGGACCTCGGGATGGGAGAATACCCACTAAAAACCCGGTACTTGCCCTCATGTGCCATCGATTGGCCCTGAGCAGGGATCCTTATTGAGACCATTTAGGAAAATGATGAACTAACAGCAGGCCACCAGCACAAATTAAATTCATAATAATAGCCAAAAATTTATTTTTTTCTTCAAATATACGAAATAATATTTTTGCTGTCGGACCACTAGCATACTGCTGGGAGGCCGCATCTGTATCCCTGAGGGTCCCCCGTGGGAGTTGCCTCATTAGACCCGGCAGCGGCCCGGTTTTCCATGCCCCTCGCAGTTAACCTTCTGTACTTAACATAAAGTCTACATTTCCAGGTCAGGCCGCAGTAGCACTTCATCAGGCGCGTCGAACAAAGACAAGAGTCCGGCTACCAGCACCAGCAACTCGCAGCCGCACATGAGTGAGTGGGGCACGTATCGCTCTTATTGCTTACGGGTTAAAGGTGGCTGTTGCTTGGCAGCATAGTGTATAGTTTGATAAGAAAGCGGCGATTACCGTAGGCAGCATAGTGTATAGTTTGACAAGAAAGAGACGGTAGACAGGCAACATAGTGTATAGTTTGACAAGAAAGCAACGATAGACGTAGGCAGCATAGTGTATAGTTTGACAAGAAAGAGACGGTAGACAGGCAACATAGTGTATAGTTTGACAAGAAAGCAACGATAGACGTAGGCAGCATAGTGTATAGTTTGACAAGAAAGAGACGGTAGACAGGCAACATAGTGTATAGTTTGATAAGAAAGCGACGATAGACGTAGGCAGCATAGTGTATAGTTTGACAAGAAAGAGACGGTAGACAGGCAACATAGTGTATAGTTTGACAAGAAAGCAACGATAGACGTAGGGCGACGATAGACGTAGGCAGCATAGTACACTATACATAGTTTGACAAGAAAGAGACGGTAGACAGGCAACATAGTGTATAGTTTGACAAGAAAGCAACGATAGACGTAGGCAGCATAGTGTATAGTTTGACAAGAAAGAGACGGTAGACAGGCAACATAGTGTATAGTTTGACAAGAAAGCGACGATGGACGTAGGCAGCATAGTGTATAGTTTTACAAGAAAGAAAGCGGCGATAGACGTAGGCGGAAGGGGGAAAGAGAAGCTGCTCTGCTCCTGCCCTCACCGCGGACTTACACAAGACACGGCATTCTGTGGTTAGACCACCAATATTGAACAAAGACAAGAGTCCGTCTACCAGCAACTTGCAGCCGCACATGAGTGAGTGGGGCACGTATCGCTCTCATTGCTTACGGGTTCAAGGTGGTTGTTGCTTGGCAGCATAGTTTGACAAGAAAACGGCGATAGATGTAGGCAGCTTAGTTAGTGTATAGTTTGATAAGAAAGAAAGCGGTGATAGATGTTGAGGATGGGGCACTGGCAATTAATTTTCCCTGTCTTTAAGTTTATTGTCAACTGTACTATTTACATTTGTTTTATAAAGGGGTCTAAAGATGTCACTGAAATTTTGAATTTGGAAGGTAGACCAAAGAGAAATCCAAAGAGGCTGTAACGTTGCTGGTTGGTAACAATAGACGTAGGCGGGAGGGAGAAAGAGAAAGCTGCTCTGCTCTCGCCCTCACCGCGTAATAATAATAATTATTATTCGTTTAATGTCGACCCCCTGGAAAAGCGATTTCGACCCCAAGGGTAACTTTGGGAATCCCTGGTCTACCTTACTAAATAATATCGAACAAAGACAAGAGTCCGTTTACCAGCAACTCGCAGCAACACACATGAGTGAGTGGGGCACGTATCGCTCTTGTTGCTTACGGGTTAAAGGTTTAATTGCTTGGCACTTATTATTATTATTTAAGTGTAAGGGGCTCTGCAGCTCTGATAGAACTGTAGTCACTGTGACCTAAAAGATCTCTTGTGACTCACCACCTAATTATAGTAACTTTTTAAGCCCTGCGACTCCTAAGAAGTTTAGGGGGTCCAAAGTCACATAAGAGGTGCTTGGGCGTTTCCTGCTCCTCATTGCAATATCTGCAAACATCAGTATCACTCAATTTCATATGAAATAGGTGTCTGTTTAGTTTGCAGTGTCCAGTAAAGCTTATAATTGATGTTCGATCTACTGAACTGTGTGAGCTTATTCATGCTCATTCATGCTTGGCACTTGGCATTGCATTGCTTACGGGTTAAAGGTGGTTGGCAATAGAATCCTTACTAATATTATAAATGCGGAAGTCCGTTTGTTTGTTTGTTACGCCTTCACGTCCTAACTACTGAACCGATCATCATGAAATTTTGCATACACGTTGTCAGGGGTATAGAGAAGGACATAGGGTACCTTTCATACCGAAAAAAAGTATTGTTCCCGAGGGATAGTAAAAAAACCTCTCCACGCAGACGAAGTCGCGGGCGGCCGCTAGTATTAGAATGTTTAGAGTCATTCTTCAGACTTTTCTGTTTACATAAAAACTGTATTGCTAAATTTTCTCTAGAAAATTAGAACTTTGAGTTTTGTGATAAAACTTTAGCTTGTTGTGGGCAGTATCTAAAGATTTTATTAGTCTGATAAATGACCTGTTAATGTTTAATAAGCATTAGCAAATATTTTCATGGTTATTGCTTACTTACTAAACTGAATTTAATAATTTTAGAGTTAGTTATAGAATAGCTACATAGTAACATTAGGTGGTTTAAACTCTGTAATATTTTTCAGTCATTATTGAAGTAGTTTTTTTATTTCTGGCCAGTAGCATCAGTTATGAATTAGTTACTTGACTTAATATTTGAATTTTATATCAAATTTTCAATGATTAATCTTCTTTCAGGGTCGAGCTACGGGTTCCCGAAAACCTCATCCCCGTCCACGATGCACTCGCACTCGCAGTCCCTTTCCAGCCTGGCGTCCCTCAACAGCCTGGTCTCGCACCAGGGCAAGGCCAGCAAGCAGCAGCAGCCGCAGCAACAATCCAGTGAGTTGACAACAGGGTGATTTTAAAGTTACGTGACAATCTTTAAGAGGGCAGAGAGAATGAAAACGCAAGGTGTGTTTAGTCCATGAACAACTTTTTATTGGTCTGTCTTCACTTCAACGCTTTCAAGTCAACTTGCGTTAAACGCATGCAAAACTGATTGCCTCCAAACCGTGCACTTTCAGTTTCAGCTTTCCGCCATACAAATTATATTTTATTGAGATGGGGCATCTCAGGACATGCGCTATTGAATGTCTTGAGGCATGCGGCAGATGAAAGGGAACGGGAAAGCTATCGTATGCATTACATAGCCTAGGGACCCTGACAGGGTTAATCCGGCTCTGCTAATAAATGAACCATTTCCGGCCGCAGGTCGCAAGCCGTCCGGGCAGTCGTCATCTTCCAAGGGCAAGGAGCGAGATCTGGCGCTGCTGCGAGGCGACCTCATGCTGGCGCAGGCCGCGGCGCACGGCGCTTATCACGCGGCCGTCGCAGCTGCCGCTAAGGGGAAGGTTGGTTCTTATTGCTTTAGAATATGAACCATTGGTACCATCAGGTCGCAAGCCGTCTGGCCAGTCGTCATCGTCTAAGGGCAAGGAGCGCGGCGCTTATCACGCGGCTGTTGCAGCCGCGGCTAAAGGGAAGGTTAGTGCTTATTGCTTTAGAATATAAACGATTGGTATCATCAGGTCGCAAGCCGTCTGCTCAGTCATCGTCCAAGGGCAAGGAGCGAGATCTGGCGCTGCTGCGCGGCGACCTGATGCTGGCGCAGGCCGCGGCGCACGGCGCTTATCACGCGGCCGTCGTAGCCGCGGCTAAGGGGAAGGTTGGTGCTTATTTGCATTGGTTTAGGGTTCATTTTATCTTTAGATGTTTTGAAGGTTGAAAGAAGAGGTTGGAGAAAGTTGCTTGTTACAATATTCACGTGTCTGCAAACAGCATATATAAGAATGTATTAAAACTAATACTAACTACTTCTTCTTTGCGTGTCGACTCGGTATAGTTATATTTGTGAGAACCAGTATATTACTACTACTGTGGTAGAAGTGCGTTAAATTGTGGAGACAGCAATAATGTTTCAACATCATAATAATAACTAGTGGCTCTATAGAGCTGTAGACCTCGCACTTGTTACATTTTCGAACATTCTTTAACTCTGCTATTTGAAAAAAAAAACGAAAAATTGAAATGAGAAAAAAATCCATATAATTATAGAACCCGCTCACAAAATTTCACGAGAATTGGTTAAGAAATGCGACCTACAGAGGAGAACAGACGGACTAACTCGCAGCCGGACGAATATAAGAAAACATTTTTGCCCAAGCTGAAATAAAGACACTTCGCGCTCACTCGATCATAATAGCAATAATAATTACATTTAAAGTGTTCTTCATTTTCTTTTTGCTGTGAATGATTTAATGTTAAACTTGTTGATGTTAATAAATGAATAAAATAAAATAATATCCACAAACATTACTATAAAGTCTCACAGTGCCAGCGGACACACACAGCGTCCTAACTACACGTAACGTAACAGGTAAAACAAATGAATCAATCATAGAGCTCTATTTCAACGCAATACGTTCGCATAGGCAAGGGTCGTTTGAGTATTGTGTGTCAGTTTATTGAATCTCTAGTAAATGTAATCAGGAGGCATTAATTATGTCTCCTTGTTTCAGAATATGTCGTCCCTCTACCCGTTTGGAATGCCAGGCTCGGAGAAGGATCGGCACTCGGGCATAGACTCGCTCACCGGCCTCCCCCACACTATACTCAGGTGATTATCGCACTTATGATCTATGACAAAGTGAACAATCGTATAAATTAGAGTTTGAAAAAAGCAGTGCTAGTTTTAACACTGTTGCTCATTTGAGAAGGTTCTTTATTGCTCAGAAATAGAGTCAAAAGTCGCCTGATTTAATGTAATAATTGTATTTTACTGTTTTATTAATTAAAGTAATATTTTTAGTGCTGCTTTGGAAGGAGGGTAAGTTACTAGTCATAAGAATTAACCCTACAATCAAAGATTTCAAATATTGAGCTAGACTAAGTACAAATCCACTATTACTGCAGTTATTTTTACAGTCTGTAATTGATATTCTGTGGTCTTTAATTTGCATCCAATACTTAATGTCCGGATTAAATGAGGATAGTAAGCCAGCAAGCCAGTACCTCTTCATGTAAACGGAACTGACGCCATCTCTAAGCTAGTAAGCGAGAAAGTAAGCACGTTCCAAGCCAGGACAGAAAGAGAGCAAGCATGTTCCAAGCCAGGATAGAAAGAGAGCAAGCATGTTCCAAGCCAGGACAGAAAGAGAGCAAGCATGTTCCAAGCCAGGATAGAAAGAGAGCAAGCATGTTCCAAGCCAGGACAGAATAAGAGCAAGCATGTTCCAAGCCAGGACAGAAAGAGAGCATGTTCCAAGCCAGGACAAAAAGAGAGCAAGCATGTTCCAAGCCAGGACAGAAAGAGAGCAAGCATGTTCCAAGCCAGGACAGAAAGAGAGCAAGCATGTTCCAAGCCAGGACAGAAAGAGAGCATGTTCCAAGCCAGGACAAAGAGAGCAAGCATGTTCCAAGCCGGGACAGAAAGAGAGCAAGCATGTTCCAAGCTAGGACAGAAAAAGAGCAAGCATGTTCCAAGCCAGGACAGAAAAAGAGCAAGCATGTTCCAAGCCAGGACAGAAAAGAGCAAGCATGTTCCAAACCAGAGCAGAAAGAGAGCAAGCATATTTCAATTCATGACAGAAAGAGAGCAAGCATATTTCAATCCAGGACAGAAAGAGAGCAAGCATTTTCCAAACTAGGGCAGAAAGAGAGCAAGCGTGTTCCAAGCCAGGACAGAAAGCCAGGGCAGTACTGACTTACTGATACGATACTGGCTTGAAGTTCTGGCTTCAAAAATTAGCCTCATGTAATCCGGACTTATGGGGCATTTTTTGCAACTTTAGTTATAATACCTAAGGGTTGATTGGGAGAGAATGCTTTTAGCATTAAGTCCGCCTTTTGTACATTAATTTATTGTAGTACAATAAAGAGATTAAATAATATAAAATAAATAATACGATTCAATCTTATTGGCCACTGTGATATTAGCCACTATGCGCGTAGCCGTGCCTCACCACACATCTCTCTCACACACTTACATTTGATTATTGTTCTGTGCATCATCTCGCGCGATATTCACAGAAGTCATAAAATTTGAATCCGGTTGCAAATAATCTAGATCGCTGACCACAGTTTCTTTATTACCATAGTGATCCCTCGTCAGTCCTGGGCGGAGTCCGACTGCCTCCAGACACGGAGATCATCAAGTACACCTCCTCATTGGCGGGGCCCAAGGTACGTGTAAGTTGTCTTCCAAATTATACCTTATTTATATAGACATAGAGATTATTTTACTGATTCTTTGGTCTATAACTCGATAGAGATCATCAAGTATACCTCCTCTCTAGCGGGGCTAAAAGTGCGTGTAAGTTGTCTTCTAATGTATACCTTATTTAAATAAACATAGAGCTTGTTTTAGTGATTCTACTGGGTGGTGTACGACAGTCGATAGGGACGGAGATCATCAAATACATTCAAGGTTTATAGAGCGTTTGTCGCTATTGAGCGATAATACCTAATGATTTTCAAGAAATTTCAACAAGCTTTTAGGCTTTCCGTATGTTTTTATGAATAAGACTCATATTCTCTCATATTCTTTCTCTGTGCATGCTATACGTCTGTGGAATTTACTCCCGGAGTGTATATGGAAGGCTCGTTGTCTGAGTTCCTTTCGCGATCAAGTCAGAAGACATTTCCTTTCTTCTATATAACTTATTTCCTTTCCTTATTATCACTTTATAATCTAAAAAACTTTATTTCTTTCTATTTATTCTTGTATATCTATCCTATATCTACCCGTTCTCCTTCCCATATTTACACCCACTCCCCACTGTCCTCTTCTTCTCTCACTCTATTACTCAAGGTTGCCTGGAAGAAATTGCTATTTAGCAATAAGGCCGCCTTTTGTGTGCTCTCTCTCTCTGTTTATCGTTTTTCTTCGTAATTTGTCCTATCTCAGTGTGCAATAAAGTGTTTTTATTATTATTAAGACGGATATTGTATAATGACCGTCAGCTATTTTTAATGTCCTCACTGCTGGGGCACACTCCTTCCTTATGAGTGGATAAAGAGGAAGGGCCATAACCCACCACGCGGGCCCAATGCGGATCGATGGGTGTGAACGACTGCAAATGCAATGGAAACAACGGCTTAACGTGCCTTCCGAAGCACGGCGGAGCTCGAGATAATAAATTTTTGGTCACCCATCCCATGACCGCCCTTGCGAAAGTTGCTTAACCTCCGCAATCGCTGGGCCAGGCGCTAAACCACTGTGCCATCGAGCTCCTCATTTCCAAATTATATAATATAAATATAAAATTCTTGGTCTAACTAAATGGAACCATGGGACTTCTTGTCAGTTTCATAATGTTTCTATCAGACTCTCAAACTTGACAACTTATTTCTATTTTGAAAATAAGATGGTACAGTACTTCAAAATAAAGAATGGGCATCGGAAAACATCGGAAACAATCGTCTAAAATAACAAAGACAATTAACAAAACGTAGTTTGGCCCTAAAAGTAATTTACAATTTCAACTTTATTGCAATGAAAGAAATTTTAACGTCATTTCTAAGCAAGGACCGGAACCGCTTACCGTTAAAGGATTTGATTGGATTGGGTATATCATAGACTTGTTAGGGTTCCGTAGCCAAAATGGCAAAAAACGGAACCCTTATAGATTCGTCATGTCTGTCTGTCTGTCTGTCTGTCTGTCTGTCCGTCCGTATGTCACATCCACTTTATTCCAAAAGTATTAAGACTACATAGTTGAAACTTGGTAGGTAAGTGTATTCTGTGAACCGCTTTACGATTTAAACACAAAAATAAAAAAATGAAAGATTAAGGGGGGGCTCCCCATACATGGAACTGAAACTGAAAATATTTTTTTTCATCAAACCAATACTTGTGGGGTGTCTATAGATAGGTCTTTAAAAATAACATTGAGGTTCCTAAGACTAATTTTTTTCAAAGTCAACCGTTTGAAAGATATATGCCGCCAAAGTGGTAAAATGTGTGTCCCCCCCCCCCCCTTTAACTTTTAAAGTAAGAGGGTGAAAAATCTAAAAAAAATATAAGCTATAGATCTTAATAAACACTTTCAACGAAAATTGGTTTGAATGAGATACAGTAATTAGTTTTCGCGATATAGTACATTTTCCAAAACCGCAAATATAACTTTGTCATTCATACAAACACTGTGAAAAACAAAGTTATTTTTTCAGACGAAAAATGATAGCGGTATTAAAATATGGTATGGTATAATGTACCTGCGGAACCCTACTGCGCGTGGCCCGACACGCACTTGGCCGGTTTTTTTCAAAAACCCTATCAATACGGTAACCCTATTGAAAGGGTAACCCTATTGAAAGGGTAACCCAAGTAAGGACTTACCGAATACGAAAACCCTATCGAGGAAACCCTATGAAGGCTTTATGAAGGGGTTTTAAAACGTGTTCAAGCAATTTATACCTAGTTCCACCTGGGCCGAAGGACCAGAACCGCTTACCGTTAATTTTTGATTGGTTATTTCATAGACTTATTTTCAAAAACCCTATCAATACGGTAAGCATGACGTCGACTAACCCTAACGAAAAGGAAACCCTGTCATTTGGTAATCTTTTTAATAGGGTTTCCCTATCAATTGCGTTAACCAAAAAAAGGGGTTTTCCGGTCCGTTTCTAAGTAAAGCAAAAAAACACGAAGTTAGCCGATGCCCTTTCATTATCCTTATTACTATATGGCTATAAAATTTTAGTAATGATGCAATATTATGTGCTGTTGTCGTGCAATAGGGAACATGCAACAATTTTTTTTTTGTATCAAAATCAAAAGTATAATGCGTAAGAAAATCAACTGTAATATTAAAACTTTTCTCTTGTGTTTTTTTCTCGTGATATAGTTATTTGAAGTTAGCACGCAGCAGCACCCGCCGAAAACGCTCTATACAAAAAAGTCAACATGTGTGACGTCACTCATGTCACGTTTCAGTGCATTAGTATGGAGTTAGCCAAGAATTTTCAAATATCTCCCTAAATATTGCGTTTAAGTACATATGTGTCATACAAAATATTATTTCTTATTTGATGTTCTATCGGACTGTTAAGTGCATTATATCCGAAGACGAAAAAAAAATCGTTATTTTCCCTTGTGTGATAAAACTAAAGTAATACATTTTATTTTTCTGTTCCATCATGTTTTTATACGTGTCCGCAGCGATCAAGCTCAAATTTATCAAAATCGGTGACTTATGCATGTTCCCTATTAATTTAATAATTATGTGTTTCTTTCTAGGCACCTCCCGGCACCACGAATAGAGGGAGAAAGAAAACGATATCGTTGGACCCTCCGCAAGTGTCGGTGCATCCTTCTTCAGGCGACAGGGCCACGCCAGTACCTAGTAAAAGGCAGAAAGTGGTAAGCAACTCGATTATGAGTAAAATAATAGATACTAGCTTCTCTATTTCTTTATTTAAACATTTGCACTACATGCGACTTAACTACTAGATCTTAATAGTTATTTATGCAACTGTACTATAACGAGGGGTATTAAAACACGAATATAAATCAAATCAAATCTTTTTATTGCAATCATGTGGTTAACATAGGTGTACATATTAGAAAACAGCTTACCAGAACATGAACCCTGTCTAAGGTATCGCAACATAAAATAGTTCTTAATTAAGAAATAACCTAATTAGGTTTAGAAAACAAATAACCAGCATTATCATTATTTTGGAAATTAAATAAAAAACAAACCTAAAGGTACATTAAAAAACGAAAAGCCGAGTGTGATAATAGTATCACATGAGTGTTTTAATACCTTATTATGTACAGTTGCATACAAGACTTTATCTACACCCATTTTTTTATTTTTTCTCTTTTTTATTAGGTAAACAAACAATATTTTAATACATATGGATTAAAAACACCCATGATATTTATCTACACCCATGATATGTATCCTTTATAAAGGTTTTGACTTTGACTTTATCTTTGACTTTCCTCCCCCTCCTCGTCATTATGTCTTCCGCAAGAGTGTTATAATGTTGTACTGAATTTCATAATGCGTTGGTCGCGCGTGGGCGCGCGGCGCTGCAGGCCCACTCTCGCTCGGGATATTGTAATGATGGCAGTAAGCTGTTTCAGAACCCCTTACAGAGGATTTAAAGCATGGGTGTAGATAAAGTAACTAATTATCGCATGCACCTTGACAGTCATAGCAATGTGGAAGAGAGGGGCAGACATATAGATATTCTTATCATCAAAATATTCGTTAACAGAATAATAACATTTAGTGAGTAATAGTTGTTTTGATGAATTCATGAACTTATTGATTTTTGGTTCGGCTTTTAGATTTTCTGGTAATTTATTAAAAAAAAAATGTTGACATCGGGTAAGTACCCGAACTATCTAAAGTTAATTTAGATGTAGTTTGCACAAGATTATTTTTATATCGCGGGACATTGTGACGAGGCGCGTCTATAGTTTTAATATAGTGTTTTTCTGCTCGCGACTTTATCCGCGTGGATATTCGGAAAATCCCTTGGGAACCTTTGATCGGGATAAAAAGTATCCTATGTTTAATCCAGGCTATAAACTATCTGTGTGTCAAATTTCATTCAAATCTGTTCAGCCAATTTTGCGTGATTAAAGAACAAACCCACAATCTGTCACATTTATAATATTAGTAGGAAGTAGGACTAGCGGCCGCCCGCGACTTCGTTTGCGTGGACAGTTATTTCTCTATCCCTCGGGAACAATACCTTTTTTCGGAATGATGTACCCCTGACAACGTGTATGCAAAATTTCATGATGATCAGTTCAGTAGTTAAGATGTGAAGGCGTAACAAACAAACAAACGGGCTTTCGCACCACTACATATTATAAAACAAAAGTCCTCCGCCGCGTCTGTCTGTCGTCCTGTCTGTCTTTTCGCGATAAACTCAAAAACTACTGAACGGATTTTCATGCGGTTTTCACTAAATGATAGAGTGATTCTTGATGAAGGCGTCTATAATAAGTTCAGGTTTTATGTAAATTGGTCTATACCTGTGTTGTTTTTAACTCCTTACGCAAAAAAGGGGTGTTATAAGTTTGACGTGTGTGTATTTGTGTATCTGTCTGTAGCGTCATAGCTCCCAATCGAATGGCCCGTTTATGATGGGTTTGTTTGTCTTAGGACGAGTACGGCAACTCGCGGTCGTCGGTGGAGGTGATCCGGCTGCCGACCAAGCCGGACCGGCCCGGATCGCACGCCGGAACGCCGCCGCCTAACCTGTCCGACTATGCTGGTATGTCGGATATTCAATGATAAGTAGTGTCTATAGCATTGGTTCCTAACCTGGGGGTAATTACCCCCGCAGGGGTAAAACAGCTATTCTATGGGGTAACAGAGGTGGTACCAGTAAGATTCCCTACTAGGTGATAATTGGGTAACAATATTGAAAAGGTTAGGAATCACTGGTCTATACTCTATAGCGACGAAAATACCGGGTGTAACAAGACCCTTGACGAAGGCGAGGTTTGCGTATTCTGCCAATCATCAGGACCATTTCTGTTAAAAATTATTGCTGGGAAAAGATTTTAATTTTTAATATTATTAAAAAAGCATTGCATACATTACCACGCAATGTAACGCGTACAACAGACGGCGCCTGCGAGTGTATGCTACACAGCTGCGTGCGGCCGAGTTGAAAGGCAGCGTTTATGTGCGTGCTCATGAGTAGGGCATGGAACCGATTTTAACCGATTCCAAAATAACCGGGAAAAACCGATTCTTTTTTGTCCTGTGAGAATCGATTCTTAAATTAGTAAGAATCGATTCTCGATTCTTTTCGATTCTCGTTAAAAAAATACTAAATTCCCAATCTTACTGCTTAGACGTCGTAAGTTGTGATGGCGCGCACAAATAAGGAGCGACGGAACAAAAATAGTTAACTACTCAAGAGGCAGAAAATGATGTGAAACATGTTATAAGGCCTTATTTTTTTAAATCCTACCTGATGCTGATATTAAGCCGAAACAAAATTAGTTACTTTCGATACAAAAATCACTTCAATACAGACTGATGGAACAAAAATGGGTAAAAACGATTTTTTTTTGTAAGTATTTTAACAAAACTAGTTAATTTCTATACAAAGTATGCATCTTGATATTAGTTAAGTATGTACGTAACTACTACGGTACGTACCCACCAAACAAATACGTGTTTGTTCGTAACAAAGTTAGTTAATTACTTTGGGCTTGTTAACTGCATTAGGGTTGGGTCAAAATTAATCAACTGCATTAAAAAAGACCTATATCTCCTGATTTAAAATGCAATTTTTTTTTGGGAGAGTATCTCATACAATGATTTTTTCTATTATTTTTCCTTTCAAAAAAGAAAATACATTATTACTGTGGTAGGTAGGTACGTAATACTTTTTGCTTTTTTTTCCTTGATTCCTTCCTTTTATGTTTGACTGTTATTATTCGAAAAACGTTAATTCCTGTGCAATTTATTGTTACTTTATTTCTTGTAAGAGAAGACTAAAAGAAATTAAACAGTACTAGTAACAATCGGTAGAAGTCCTACTTTTACCTATCCTACTATAGACCCTATAAGAATTAAGTAGCTGTTTCTTTTATGTTTTCGTGTTTTATTTTAAGTAAATAATTTGATTTTAATAAAAAATATCTTAAAAAAACGCGTTTTTTCTTTACTTAACATGAAACAAAATTGTAAACAAAAAACCAAAAAAGAATCGAAAAGAATCGAAAAAACCGGGTACCCGATTCCGACCAAGGAATCGGAATCGAAATTTTCGATTCTCAAAGAGGTCCGATTCTGCATGCCCTACTCATGAGATACATCGAGTGTAGACTTTTAAAGCCATTGTTTGTTACGAAATACTAAACATTTTGATAAAGTTTCTTTAGAAAAAATAGGAACAAAACGAATAAAATTATATTTTATAAAAAATTGAAAAATAGTTTTTTACTTTGACCTTCAATAATTTCGTAGCTATAGGTTTCCCAGGTATAGTCTTAAAGTCAAAAATGATCCTGATAATAGGCGAAATGCGTTGACTTTGGCTTCATTGTGGGTTTTGTTACACCTATTATACCATGGAGGAGGTGCTGATATCACTTAAGACTTATCTACTTTTTATAGTTCCGACTAAGACTCCGCTGTCTGTCTGTCTATCTGTCACCAGGCTGTGTCTCATGAACTAAAATAACTAGTTCACAGATGATGTATTTCTGTTGCCGCTATAACAACAAATACTAAAAATAGAATAAAATAAATATTTAAGGGGGGCTCCCATACAACAAACGCAATTATTTTGCCGTTTTTTGGTACGGTACCCTTCGTGCACGAATCCGACTCGCACTTGGCCGTTTTTAATGACTTAAAAGAAAACAATAACTGAGCCCTTTTTCAGTTTTAATAATTCTAAATCAATATTTCCGTCGCGTTGACGTAGGTAGTGTTACCAGGACAAATCCTGATATCTCAGGATTTTTGGACTTTTCTCAGGATTGCGGCCGGATTTTGAGAATCTCAGGATTTTTAGAATATTCAATAAAATACAGTACAATTTAAATAATTAAACATCAAAGATGGATAAATAAGCCACAATTCTATTAGTACTTCATACTTAATCAGTTCTATCATATGGAAATCGGGCCTTTTCTCCGGACCTTTGATTTTTTTATCTGGTAACCCTAGACGTAGGCGTAACCTCGCGGGAGTACGATAAGGATAACTGCTGTCACACCCCGGGCACTCCATACGAGCGTCGCGTTTCAACTACCTATTACATAGACGCTATACAGTGACGTTTATGCACACGCGCAACTGTGTGCGAGAAGTCTAGGACTATTGAATGAGCATACGAAGTCGCGGGGTGGGGTGAGGTAATTGATTGTGGGGCGGGGCGGAGAGTTTCCTTTCTGTACGGTAGTACTTATATCTATTCTGTGCTGCTGCTCCGACAAAAAATCCTTAGTAAAAATTCAAAAATCGAGATTCCGTTCTCAACTGTTTCCTCCTCCAAAACTTAGCTAATCGCAATTAACTTTTGAAAACTAAATTCGAAGGAAATTCATTTCTGTTCTTATATTTTTTTTTAGATTTGTATACTAGGCTACTGTTTGCGGCCTATTTAATTGAAGTAACATAGAACTTATAAAAAAGATTAAAAAAAGCAAAACATACAGACACAGATACTGGTGATATTTATCGTATTTGCAAGATTCATTGATCCAGTTTCAAAACCGAGGAGTAAACAGTCGAGAACGTTTGTATGGAAAAATGACCGTTAGTATAATACTTAAAAGTTAATAAGTCATTGAAAAGACTTGGATAAGGTTTCCTAAAAAATGATCTGTTAGTTTAGTTATTTTCCCGTTAAAAAATATATTGTCGATGTTAAATAAAAGTTTGTAATGACAGGTATATCTCGCGAGCTGCTCCAAACCATCGCTAGTCAGAGCGGCGTGAGCCTCGCCGCATTGGAGAGGCAACTCGCGGGCACCGCTAATAACACAGGTAACATCATCAAAATGAAACACAGGTAACATCATCAAAAAGTAACTTAGGTAACATCATCAAAAAGTAACACAGGTAACATCATCAAAACGTAGGAAAAACTGGCAACCCTGCACCGTACATTGATGCTTTATTGAGGAGCTCGGTGGCGCAGTGGTTTAGCGCCTGGCCCAGCGATTGCGGAGCTTAAGCAACTTTAGCAAGGGTCGGTCATGGGATGGGTGACCAAATATTTACTATCTCGAGCTCCTCCGTGCTTCGGAAGGCACGTTAAACCGTTGGTTCCGGCTGCATTTGCAGTCTTTAACACTCACCAATCCGCATTGGGCCCACGTGGTAGGTTATGGCCCACCCTCCTTATCCACCCATAAGGAAGGCCTGTGCCCCAGCAGTGGGGACATTAAAAATGGGCAATGGACTTTTCTATTGCTCAGTAACGACGTTTGCGAGAAAGATAGCCTGAGAACAGCGTACCGCTTGCTTTCTTAGGGTGCCCACACAGCAGTTATATAATTATTCACGTTTTAAGCATACAATTTTAACTGAAACAGCAAATGAGCGATAATGGATTGCACGCTCCTAAAGGAATATATAATATAGCAGCGAATATTAGAATCTGACTTTAATTTTTAGGAATGAATCCTATAAAACTCAATTGATTCTCTGATTAATTGTTGGCATAGGTATGTATTGAGTTCTAACGGCTGAAAGTATAGACACTATTTTTGGTGGTGATGATGGATGGATCTTTCATGGTGTAGGTGAGCACTAAGAAAGGGTTTTCGAGAATTCCCTTTATACAGTTTGCTACAGGGTGTGATGTTATAGGCAAATAATCTTCGCGAACAAAGTCGCAGACGAAAGCTAGTAAAGCATATTTGCATTTTTGTTACAGATTCAGGTCTCAACCTAAGCACCAAATCTACCGACGACACGCCGCTAGATCTGGGAGTGAAGCAATGCTCTATGGACGACGATGCTCCGCTCAACCTGTCGCTGAAACCTACGCCTTGTGAGTCTACACAGTGAAATGTGTCATCATCATCATCATCATATTCAGCCCACATCAACCCACTGCTGGGTATAGGCCTCTTCTCTATAGCGCCATTCCTCACGGTCCTGTGCCAGCCTCATCCAGTGAGATCCCGTCAACTTGACGATATCGTCTGACCATCGGGCCGGTGGTCTGCCCACTGGCCTTGTTGCTCCTCTTGGCCACCACTCTGTAACTGCCTTGGTCCACCGCCCGTCATCCCGTCTAGCCAAGTGTCCTGCCCATCTCCACCTTAACCTTGTTATCCGCCTACCCACGTCTTCGACTTTCGTTTTTTATCGAATTTCGACGTTTGGTATACGATCAACAAGAGATATACCTAACATAGAACGCTCCATTGCTCTTTGTGCTACCTTAATTTTGTGCATATTCTGCTTAGTGAGCGTCCAAGTTTCAGCACCGTAGGTGAGGATAGGCAAGACACATTGGTTGTACACCTTGGTCTTAAGGCACTGTGGGAGTTTAGACTTAAAGACGTCCTCGAGTTTACCGAAGGCAGCCCACCCTAATCCGATGCGTCTTTCGATTTCCTTCACCTGCGCTTCTCGATCAAAGGACAAACGATGTCCAAGATAGTCGTAATCGCTGACCACCTGTATGGTGTCATTACCAACGGTTATATCTGGTATTCGTGTAGAGCGATTCGTCATGATCTTGGTCTTGGACACGTTCATCCTAAGACCGACCCTCAGGGAAGCTTCATGCAGTTCTGCGAGCATATGCTGGAGATCGTCGACGCGTTCGGCAACGAGAATGAGGTCATCCGCGAATCTAAGATGCGACTCTCTCGCTCCAATCCAACGTCTTCAAATGTGTACCTTAGTCTAATTGAAATAAGGTTTAAAATTAATATATAACTTAAGCACTATGTGTCTTAAAACATTACTTTGTCTAGACGACGTTACAACGTTGTATGTGTCGCCTAAACTGTACAGTGACTATGTAAGCTTGTACAGTGAAGTCTGTACTTACTTAGTCCATTTAAAATAATGTCTAAAATAAATATAGGACTGGCAAAATGAATAGACGACTATACAAGATGTATCTGTCGTTGAAACCTACGCCTTGTAAGTAATCTGTACAGTGAAAATTGTACTTTAGTCCATTTAAAATAAGGTCTAAAATTTATATAGGACTTTAGCACTATGTTTAGACGACGATACAACGTTGTATCTGTCGCCTAAATCTACTTCTTGTAAGTAATCTGTACAGTGAAATCTGTACTTTACTCCATTTAAAATAAGGTCTAGAATGAGTACTAAAGCACTAGACAACGATACAATATTGTATCTGTCGCTGAAACCTACGCCTTTTGAGTAATCTACACAGTGAAATCTGTACTTTATTCCATTTGAAATAAGGTCCAAAATTAATGTAGGACTTTAGCACGCGATACAAGCTGTATCTGTCGCTGATACTTACGGCTTGTGAGTAAGCTGTACAGTAAAATCTGTACTTTAGTCCATTTAAAATAATGTCTAAAATTAATATAGACAAAAAAAAACAATATGTCAAGACGACGATACAACGTTGTATCTGTCGCCTAAACCTACTCCTTATAAGTAAATTGTACAGTGAAATCTGTACTTTAGTCCATTTAAAATAAGGAAAGTCTAAAATTAGAACTTAAGCACTATGTCTAGATGACGATACAACGCTGAATCTGTCGCTGAAACCTACACCTTGTTAATAATCTTATATGCTATTATACATATTGGTTATAATTTAAAGGTAAACCCCCTTACTAATAAAGATTGAATAGCAGATGTTTAGTTACACAATGGTTACTCTCTGTCAAACTATTTGAGTTTGACATTAAAAAGAAAGTGACAAAACACTGTGTAACTATGCAGCTGCTTTACAATCTTTATTAGTAAGGGGGAATGTGTCTATAGTTAAAATTGTACTTCACATTTTATATGGGATACATAAAATATGACTTAGATTCATAAAATATGACTATATATGGCAAAGGAAATTAATAAACTATGTTCCATACTGTTTTCTTCGTCGATAAACGAATAATGTAGCGAAATTTGGTTTTAAAGAAATGTGTGGCAATATCTTATTTACCTGTGAAAAGTGTGATTACTTGGATTGTTTCTTTTTGTCACATCACAACTACTTAGAGGACAAGACACCATGGCTCCACGATACCTTTATTAAATTCGAATTAAGATTAACAAATATTTTAAACAAACTGTGATTGCTCATTTGCTAGGCGGGACGCTAGGGGCTCTTACTGTAAAAAATGTTGGCACATGTCACTTGCTCCTTTGTCTCTTTTTTACATAGACCGTGTCCTTATGATGTTAACTTCTCTTTTCCACGCTTTGTTGGTATTCTTGAGCGCAGCGAAATTTTTCTTTGTCTATGACTAAGATACTTTAGGTATCTTAAAATAGGGTCTAAAATTAATATAGAACTGAAGAACTATATCTGAACTACAGGATTAGCAATATGTACAATGAAAACTCATCATATCAACCCATTAAAGTCCACAATCCCTCATTTTCTGAGATTTGATTTGAAATTAAACCTAGTTTGTAACTGATGTTATAACTTTTATTTACTGAAAGGCATTATCTATGCGATACGAAAGTTCTTATATATTAAATAGCATGAATTTTTATAATGAGTTTTGTTACAGCGAGCCACCACGCTTCAGACGCCCTCTCGCGGCTAACGTCGCTAAGTAGTTCATTGAATGCTTCCGGCGGAAATGATAGGATATGTAAGTAATCTTATACCTGCCATCCTAACCTACTATCCTGCTAATATTATAAATGTGAAAGTTTAGATGTTTCCCTCTAGGGTCTACGCGGACGTAGCCGCAGGCGGCCGCTAGTCATTTATAATGCAGTTTTAAAATTATGACTTCCTCAAAATCCGTTTGATAAATAATATTTTAAGAACGATCTAATTCCATTGGATGCTTTGCATGCGTTGCGAATAAATGGAGCTAAAAATCATAAAATTATGACTTTTATGCATTTTACAATATTATTGATACTTATATTTTTTCAGCATAATATACAACGTGTATTGTACGTAATGAATAGACCCAAAATGGGAAAATCGTTTTTTCGGACATCAAACTGAACAACTTTTACTATGGGACCAACTCTGAAATATTTTGATATTTTTATCAATAGTATCAAACAGCTGTTTTTTTCTCGATTTCAGAGTTGGTCCCTTAGTAAAAGTTGTTCAGTTTGATGGTCTGAAGAAACGGTTTTCCCATTTTAGGTTCATTCATTAACACGTTGAATGTAGTTTTAAGGGATCGTTATAATAGAAAGCGACTACGCGATCATCGTAAGTTCGCGCGAATTTTAGTCGTACGAATCCGCAATCAAATACACAAATTTTGCCAGAAAACCAATTTGGTTTTCGACCTAAAATAAATACAGAGGATGCCGTATGTAAACTGACTGATTTTGTTATAAGTAACCTAGATTCTAAACAGAAATGTATTGGCATCTTTCTCAATCTGGCTAAAGCGTTTGACACTGTCTCGATTCCGATTCTTGTGGACAAATTGGAAAGGATTGTGATCAGGGGTAACGCACTTTCCATTTACTCTAGTTTCCTTAATTATCGTCTCCAGCAAGTCAAAATCGATAGTTACATTAGCTATGAGGAATCTGGCAACCTTTGGAGTTTCACAAGGCAGCATCCTTGGCCCGAGTCTATTCCTGATTTACTTTAACGATTTATTTTAACTTTAACGAAGAAGCTGGTGATATTTTCGAGTTCCACCATGAGCGCTTCTTCTTGTGTAACAGCCCCTTAAGGACATGAAACTGTTGTTGCAGCTCGCCGCAAGCCGGGCGCCAAGCCGCGGCGGGTGGCGCCGGAGCTCAACACGCAGGTGGCGGACTCGCCGCGGCCCAAGTCCAGCGGTAGCGAGGATAGCGAGTGTATGTATTTATAAGGATTACTTTACTTTTCTCTGGAAACTTAAGGCTGTAGACTCGCATCACGTTCCATTTTTAAATTTTCAATACAAATGATAAAAACAACTCTGCGCGAGCCGTAATGAGGGCGAACTTTGAAAATTCCTATTAAATTATTAAATAGATATAAGTATATACAAAACACGCAATACATTAGACAAATACCTCATTATTCCTAAGAAAAATTAAAACTTACTGTAGATTCTGTAAATACAGTAAAAAAACATGTCAAAGTGTACCAATTTGAGCATTTTTTAATATTTTATTTCTCTGTGATTAAAAGCATTTTTTAAAATTTTCTCTCTATAGGGAACTCCTCGACAATACAAACAATAAGTGAAAAAATAAATATGAGTCGTATTCTTATTTGTTACAGCTGAAACGTTTTTGAAAAATACCTCTGATAAGCAAATTTGAAATTCCACTTGAACAGATTGTCTTCGTTTTAAAATACCTGACAATTTATTATGTTTTTCTCTCTAAACGGCACTAATTCAAGAATTTTGCTTCCTAAAACTAAAGTTTAGATCAATAATAATGCTTTCATTCTTTAGACAACTTCATTGGAAAAACACCAATTTCGTTGAAATGCAAATATACAGCCTTAATGAAAAACGGTTTCCAAACTGACTAAAAATTGCGGCGGACCAGAAGCACACAATATAACTATATAATAGGGATGACGACTAATGAATAAAATAACGAAATACTAATTAAAGTCGTAAACATATTGAACTTTTATAGTTTGTATACCTCTTGGTTTTATATATTGCGTATTATTTGTTTTATGATCCTTCAAAGTTGGGTGGACAAGTCCATTTAAAAAGTATACAATTTATTAAAATAAATAATACCTTTAATTAGTCCGTAAAATGTATAGCAAATTTGTCTAAGAAACTATTTTGATAAACACAATATATATTATAGCTGCCGAACAAATTTCCTACGCATTGCATACAAACTTTCTAGGCGTGACGTCATAACTAGGTAGCCGTTAGTAGGAGCGTTTTTGGGTGAGTCCAATTTGTGTGCATTTCAAACTGTAATATCTCGAGCAGTTTTCATGCTAGCGAAATAATTCTTTTACCAATGTTTCTTTTTTTGAGAGGTAATTTAAGTAACATAAAATAAAAAAAATATTCGTCATGCCTATAGTACTAAACGTACAGAAGTCCATCCGCGCGAGGACAATCAAATAATAAGTTACTCTCGCTGCACGGCAATAAAGTACTATTTAAATTTACACAGCGCTGTGTACTTCTTATTGTATGCACCTTCTCTTTCTGTGCTCGGGGACCGCGCCGCGGTCTAGTTGTTCGATGTTGGAATTTGTATTTATGCGAAGTGCTTAGAAAACTTCGATATTGTGAGTCAGGTCTCCATAATTTGTCTCGATATAAGCTTGACGTAGTGCGACGTCACATCTGCCTAATGTTTACATATTGTACTTTTCGCTGAACCTGCATTTCTTCGCCATTCGTCGCCGCTACAACAGGCACTTTGACCACTGCAAATTAGCAAAAAGGTTGGAAGTAATTCGTGTAGTTGTAATTTTTTATGGAATCATTAGAAGACATGAATATAAGTTTTCTCCGAGTTTAACACCATTCCTGTTATGTACGGAACATCGTTTAATGTTGGGTATTAAAATTAAAGTCCCAATATTTTTTTAAATATAATACCTACAATAACAGTTTCTTTCCATGTTTTGTTACAATTTTAATTACCTATAATTGCATACCTAGCTTGCTTAAATCAGATAAAAAGTTACCGACATAATTGACAAAATCTAAACCTAGGAAGCGCCACCTTTGTGACGTCGTAGGTACTTGTTCTACTACTTTAGCGATTGACAAAAGGTGATTTGATGATCAGTAAACTACGCCGAATCCAAGGATACTATTTGTCGGTATAAACCTTCTCAGTCCAACGGGAATTAAATTTTTACCGAATGGCACATCTACTAGGAGTAGATTACTAACATTATAAACAACAACATTTGTTCTAAAACTTTTCCAAAAACAGACAAAAAAAAACGACTTTTCAAACAAAACTCGATCAGCTGTTAGAAAATTTGTATGGAAAGTCGAATTTTGTTTGCCTGTTTTCGGAAAAGTCGTAGAACAAATGTTGTTGTTTATGATGTTAGAAATCTACTCCTGCGAGGTTGTTGATGTTTAACAAATACTTATTATACATAGTACTTAACACCCAGAACCGTCACAGAAATTAAAATTAGTCATTTCAATTTCTGCTCGGCTGGGAATCGAACCCGGAACCTCTTGCCTGGTAGACGGGCATGTTGACCACTCAGGTAAGGTCATAATAACCTTAATTTGTTCCCCTAGCTATCTCCACGTGGCCCACCCGTGAAGGCCGCCCTCGCAACCTAGGCCGAGGTGTGAGCAAGCCAAAGAAGAACACTGTGGCCTCGCTGCTGGCCCAGAGCAGAGCCCTAGGCCTCCGCCCCGCACTCGCGCAGCAGCTGCTGGGAGAGACTGACTTAGTGAGTGGAAATACACCGTTAATGAACAACTTTTACTATGGGGCCAACCACGAAATCGCGAAAAAAAATCAGCTGTTCTATACATTATAGTCGAGTCGATGTTGCACTTTGCTATGGAACAGCTGATTTTTTTTTTCGAGATTTCGTAATTGGCCCCATAGTAAAAGTTGTTCATTCACGTGGTCTGAAATCCCCATTTCATTTTTAGGTATACTTAAAAATTAACGGTGTATACCGTTTGAAAATGCTGTTTGTCCATCAGCCATTCTGATTGTCCCCACTGCTGGGGCACAGACCTTCCTTATGAGTGGATAAGGAGGACAGGCCATAACCAACCACGCGGGCCCAATGCGGATTGGTGGGTGTTAACGACTGCAAATACAGCCGGAACTAAAGGCTTAACGTGCCTTCCGAAGCACGGAGGTCAAGATAATAAATTTTTGGTCACCGATCCCATGACCGACCCTAGCGAACGTTGTTTAACCTCCGCAATCGCTGGGCCAGGCGCTAAACCACTGCGCCACCGAGCTCTTCTTAAAAAAAATCCAAGAAAATCCTGTTAAAACACTTAAATTTAGTATGTAACACTATTAATGGCTTTTGATCAGAATTAATTTTTATGTGTAATATTTCACCAAATATTACTAGGTATCACGGGTTTATTTCTTTGATTCAATACAGTGTGTTTTTTTTAACAGTGATCAAATTTTGTGGTATGGCTTAGTTAGACCATCAAACTGAACAACTTTGTCTATGGGACCAACTTAATGAGATCAAAAAAATATTCAGCTGTTGTTGTGTTGCAGCTGAAAACACTATTATCTACTGATAATGAACAGCTGATTTTTTTTTTTGCTCTGATTAAGTTGGTCCCATAGACAAAGTTGTTCGGTTTGATTGTCTAACTAAGCCATATCACAAAATTAGATCACTGTTAAAAAAACACATGTATGTCGACTAGTCATTATATTTGTCAAACCAGCCTTTCTATAGGGAACATGCATAAGTCACCGATTTTGATAAATTTGAGCTTGATCGCTGCGGACACGTATTAAAACATGATGGAACAGAAAAATAAAAAATAAAATGTATTACTTTAGTTTTATCACACAAGGGAAAATAACGATTTTTTTTTCGTTTTCGGATATAATGCACTTAACAGTCGGATAGAACATCAAATAAGAAATAATATTTTGTATGACACATATGTACTTAAATGCAATATTTAGGGAGATATTTGAAAATTCTTGGCTAACTCCATACTAATGCACTGAAACGTGACATGAGTGACGTCACAAATGTTGACCTTTTTGTATAGAGCGTTTTCGGCGGGTGCTGCTGCGTGCCAACTTCAAGTAACTATATCACGAGAAAAAAACACAAGAGAAAAGTTTTAATATTACAGTTGATTTTCTCACGCATTATACTTTTGATTTTGATAAAAAAAAAATTGATGCATGTTCCCTATTGTCTAATTTAAAAATCTATCGCAATCGCTTTCAGGGTGTAACACATTGAAGCTTCTTTTTGGCACAAATAAAAACTTACTAAAGAAATGCAGTAATGTGTCACATCTATCTGTCAAACGAAAGCGATTGCGATAGATTTTTAAATTAGACAATTAGCCCCCTGGCTCTAAAGCATTTATTTATTCGCAGAATATTAGCAACTTATTTCTTTATTTCTATGTTTTATTATCTTTCGTAGGAAAAACTAAAGGCGTTGCTAGGCGAGAGCGCTAGTACAGATTCCGAGTGTGTGTCGGACAGTTGTCCGTCGGATTCGGACGCGTCCGACACGTCGCGGAGATCTAACGACGCGCAACTAAGGCTACCTTTAGCTTTGGGTAAGTTTTATGTCACTACTAGCGCGGCTTCGTACCCTTGGACCCTAGGGAACCTTTGACCAGGATAAAAAGGATAAAAAGTAGCTTATATGTTAATCCAAGTCCTAATCTGGAAACAATACAGACTCCGAGTGTGTGTCGGACAGTTGTCCGTCGGATTCGGACGCGTCCGACACGTCGCGGAGATCTAACGACGCGCAACTAAGGCTACCTTTAGCTTTGGGTTAGTTTTATGTCACTATTAGCGGCCGCCCGCGACTTTGTCCGCTTGGACCCTAGGGAACCTTTGACCTGGATAAAAAGTAGCCTATATGTTAATCCAAGTCCTAATCTGGAAAGAAACAATATTTTAATTACACATGGATTATAAACACCTATGATTATTTATCTCTCCTCCCCCTCGTCATTTTATCATCCGTATGAGTGTTATAATGTTGGCAGTAAGCTGTTTCGGAACTCTTTACAGAGGATTTAAAGCATGGGTGTAGATAAAAGATGTTGAAAAGATTCACATAAATATAACGCGATATTTACAACAGCAATGCAATCGACCGTGACGGGCACATAGGAGCAAGAGAGCGGAAACGGATGTAATACAGTTTAATGACAATCACTTGTCAATGACACACATGACAGATTATACTCGATTTCGAGAGCGTCGTCACAGATTGGTCGACATCAATGGGGAATGTCCGAAAAAAATCAATTATATATTTTATAGTATATTATAATATATTTATTAGTATACATTATGTATATAATATTTATCTTGGTATGTATGTATAATACATACCAAGATAAATATTATAATACTAGAAAAAATTAACACCCTTAGTGTAGGGTATTGTAGGCGTGTTCGTTTTTTCTAATATTTTATCAATATTTATCTTTGTACCTATATTAACAAGTCATAATATTTTCTTAGTAGTTTAAGTATTAATATTAAAAGCCCATTAAAATAACAAATTTTGTTGGAAGTGATCTTTAACATATAAGAACTGATACTAATACATGTTTTTGTGAAAGTATTATTAACTTTGTAGAATAATATATGTATTACTCTGATTTTATAATGAAGACTGATTTTTAGAACCACGGACATTAATTATTACTGATTATTACATGAAAATATCTTGGTTTCTTTTGATGGGTCTAATTTTACGGTGTAGAATAAATAATATATTTTTTATATTCTCCTAAACGTAATACCGGGGTGCATGATACAAGATTTGTGCCATCCGTCCCGTTAAATAAAATACCGGGGTGGTTGGAACTTCGCGAGTGCCATCCACCCCGTTAAACAGCAAGACACGAATCACCGGGGTGGTTGGAACTTTTTTTCCCAACGGTCCCGCCACCGGTACAGAGCCACCGGGGTGGTTGGGACTCACTCTTTTTTTCGGACATTCCCCATTTCAATCGAAATTAGTTCAATCAATGATTGCACAATATTGACGCTAGGTTTACAAGGGTACGGAACGTTGTAATGTATATCGATCGGGATTGATTTAAACAGTAAAACTACTGATTTATTTTCAAAATAGATGATCCTATTGGTTGTGTAATTTGTCTAAAGGTTGGAAACGAGTGACTGTGATAAGGGGTTTGTCGCGTAACTGCAACATCAAAGGCGACGTGAGCTACTCCCCGCCCGAGCCGCACGCGGCGATAGCTATCAAGACTGTCCACGAATTACATACGGTAAGCCTATAATATCGTGTATACAAGGTGTCTGGGGTAAAAGCCTTATAAAGTCGAATATGGTAGATAAGGAGCTGTTTCATACAAAAATTAATAACGAAAATATTAAAATGTATGAAATAGCAGATTTTTTTTTCGCGATTTTAGAGTTGGTCCCATATTAAAAGTTGTTCAGTTTGATGGTCCTATCTACCATATTCGGCTTTATAAGGCTTATACCGAACACCTTTTAAAATGATTTCTTCAGGATAAATAAAGCTATTCTTTCTGGTACAAAAGAAAGAAGAACGGAGCCGAAATCTACGCATTCCGCCTATTATCAGTATCATTTTTGTCTTTTAGACTAAACCTGGAAAACCAATAGTTACTATATTGAAGGTCAAAGTAAAAAAAATGATTTCAGAATCTAATTTGTTATTTCCTATTTTTTTTGTCCAATGAAACATTATCAAAATTTTAAGTATTTCGTAACAAACAATGGCTTCAAAACGTCATCACTCAATGTGTCTCATGAGCACGCACATAAACAATACCCAATAAGTACTCTCCATCCAACTCTACTCCACCATCGATCAGTTGAACTTTTCAGATGATGTATTCGAGGACCAAGTTGAACAGCATGGGCGACAGCGCGTCACCTTGCTTCGGACCAGTGACTACTTCAAAGTAGTCACGATCTTAAATATGATTTATAAAAAATGCAGATCTTTCACAAAATCATCGTGAATTTCAGCGTAATAGGGTTTTCAAGCTCGAGGAGCTCGGTGGCGCAGTGGTTTAGCGCCTGGCCCAGCGATTGCGTAAGTTAAGCAACGTTCGCAAGGGTCGGTCATGGGATGGGTGACCAAAAATTTACTATCGCGAACTCCTCCGTGCTTCGGAAGGCACGTTAAGCCGTTGGTCCCGGCTGCATTTGCAGTCGTTAATACCCACCAATCCGCATTGGGCCCGCGTGGTGGGTTATGGCCCGTCCTCCTTATCCACCCATAAGGAAGGCCTGTGCCCCAGCAGTGGGGACATCAAAAATGGCTGATGGACACGACAAGGGTTTTCAAGAAAATGTTATATGTTTCCCGCAGTTCATGGAATCAAACCCGAACCCCCCGCTGTCGAGTGACAACTTCAGCTTCAGCGCTCGCGTGGTGCTCGGCGAGTACGTGCAGCCCGCTGAGTTGGGGGAGCCTTTAGTGTTCAACGAGCAGGAGATCACTAAACGGTGAGTATCTTCAGGGGGTCTCACTCCGCGCTTGAACTTTTATATTAGCCTACTGCTCGCGGCTGACTCAGTCGAGCCAGCGCACGAGGGGTGTCATGTGTTGGTTGAGACAGAGCTACGCGACAGAAAGAGGAGCGCTTCGGAGGTGCTCGCGGATGGACTTCTGTACGTCTAGTACTATTTATTATTATATTCTACGCTATCGTATGGTATTTGCCGAATACAAATTTTGTGTGTACTTATTAACTTATTGTGTATCTTACAAACATTTGCTTTTAATGAGATGATTTTGCTTTGGTAACATAGTTCGTTGTGAACAATAGGCAACGTTTCAAAATTTTTGTCCTGTGTTTTTATTTGTTGTTTAGAAATTACTGATGAAAACAAGAGACACGTATTTTTTCGTTTTGCTCACAAAATTTTACGAAAATCGGTTGAGAAATGCGGCCTGTAGAGGAAGACAGACAGCACTGGAAAGCCAGACTGAAATATGTATTTTTTAACATAGCTCCGCCATTTTGAAAAATTTCAATAAACTGGCTTAAAAAAAATCGATATTATTTTTGAACCTGCTTTCAAATTTCACGAGAATCGGTTGAGATTTGTGATCTATAGAGGAGAACAGGCAGAGCTGGAATATTGGACTGAAATATGATATTTTAACATATCTCCGCCATTTTGGAAAATTTCGAAAATCTGGCTCGAAAAAAAAAATCTATATAATTTTCGAATCTGCTTACAAAATTTCACGAGAATCGGTTGAGAAATGCGACCTGTAGGTGGGACAGACATACGAAATAATTTTTGCCCAAGCTGAAGCAGAGACGTTTTGCTCCCAATTCGTGCTCGCTCGGTTAAAACCCCCGAAATATTTATGTACGGTGTTAGAAATTGAAAAACCTCGAAATGGTTTTCGATCTAAGGTACCTTGTTAAAAACATGTCAATTACCGTTAGTTGTCGGAACACGCTAAAATATATTATGTAAAACCTAAAATCCTGGGAAACTTCGTTATGTACCTACAATTGCGAATCGAGTGCTAACGTTTAATCTTAATGTTGATAAAACTTGCATCAAATAACGTTGTTTTTCCCCTTACAGCCTGGAAGAAGCTCGCGCCCTAGCGGCCCTAACGGGCCCTCGGCCCACGCCGCCGCCCGTGGACCGCCGCATAGAGCTCGCCAGGAGGCAGCAAGCGGCCAGGGACGCCAGAAGGGACGCCAATGCGAGATCGAGGGACCAGGTAACATATAATAATTAAAAAATATATATACAACGTATTACAAAAAATTCTTAAAGCCGATAGTAGATAGAGACCATCAAACTGAATAACTTTTATTAAAACACCAACTCTGAAATCGCGAAAAAATCGGCTGTTTCATACATTTTGATATTTTCGTCATTAAGAGGGTTTATGCGCTACACTAGCGCCGCCAATCGGAAAAAATCGTAGTGCTTAAATTAAGACGAAATTGTGAATTGTGTTCTTCTAGTGTACTCCGATGTCTGTCGTTTAGTTTAATGGAGTTTTATTGCTAAAAGTGGTCACTTTTAGCAAAAAGTACTCACAAATCTTATCATAATTTCGTCTTTTTAAGCACTATGATTTTTTCATCGGCGGCGCTAGTGTAGCGCATCTTCTTATCGAATGAGGAATAGTGAAGCGCTCATGGCGGAACTTGACAGACTGATCGTACTCGATCACGTTTGCTAAGCAACGCTCGATCCGGCCAGGTGTCGCATGGGTGACCATTAAGTGGCATTACAACTGAGCGCTTCCGTGCTTCGGAGGGCACGTTAAACCGTCGGTCCCGGCTGTTGTCATATGATAACAGTCGTTAAGCCAAGTTAGAGGCCTTACAGGCGGCTTGATAAACTCTGAGGTGGCCACTATTCCTCATTCGATAAGTGTAGCGCATAAACCCTCTTAATGTTTGTATGAATTAGCTGTTTTTTTTTTCGCGATTTCAGAGTTGGTGCCATAGTAAAAGTTGTTCAGTTTTATGATCCGTATTTACCATATTCAGCATTAAGATTTTTTTGGAATACGTATTTTTTGTGAGAATCCACCTGCGGTCAAAGACGAGAGTGCATCATGCGTCCACTAGCGCCGCCAATATAAAAATCATTACTTCGAAAAAACTATGTTTACTAAAATACTGATAAATATATTAGCTAGTATTAGTTATAAACTATTTTTGTGTGCGTTTTTTCCTGGTTATTTTTTTTATTTTTGTTGTTTGTGATTACCGCTACATTGGCGGCGCTAGTGCGCTAGGCTCGGTGCGTACTTTAGTACTTTGTCATAGCAACTTTTTTGACGGCTGTCTATCAAATCTATCAATCAAGTTGTTACGACAAAGTACATTGTTCAGCGTGTTTCGTTGCTGATCGTACAACAATTTTTATGTGTTGCTTCCGTGAGTAGATGTTTAGTGCCATGCTATAGTTTTCATATTTTTAAGTTTATTAATATTTTCTGTTTGGGTTTAAATAGTTAGTTTAATGAGTTTAATAAAAAAAAAACGACAAAAATACTAACAATTAAATATATTTTTTTAAAGATGTAGCCATATAAAAAAATATTTAATTAGGATTGCCACCGCTTTATAAATAGTTTTATGAGAAAAATATGATAAAATAGCACCAAAATCCCTCTAAGGCCCATCTAACATGGCGCTACTCAAAATAAACTAGTTCCAAATCCAATGACCAATGAATATCTAAATTTTCACAGCACTACTATTTCTTTGGCGGTTCGTAGACGACGTACAGTTACTAACGCATTACAAACCAGTTTGTGATTGATAGCGTCGTTTATAAATCGCCATTAAAACAGTAGTGCTGACTGCTGTGACATTTTAGATACTCATTAGTGATTAGAGTTTGTAACTACACTCGCGAGCAAAAGTATGGAATCATAGGCCTATTTTTATACAAACGAGGTAACTTTGAAGCCTTGGTTCTCAGCTAAGGATTGACCTAGCTGTGATCTGATGATGGCCATCCAGGGAGTGAATGGAGGAGATTCAGATCGCTATACACACTCAACTGATCTGATCAGCATTCTAAGAGATATAAGGATCAGAGTTATCAGTTTCAGGATTTTCATACATTTTTATGCTAATTTTGTGGTTTTTTTAAACATATCCTTACATCTCAGAGAACGCTGATCACATCAGTTGGGTTTGTATTGCGATCTGAATCTCCTCCATTCACTCCCTGGATAGCCATCATCAGATCACAGCTAGATCAATCCTTAGCGGTGAACCAAGGCTTCAAAGTTACCTCGTTTGTATGAAAATAGGCCTATGATTCCGTAATTTTGCTCGCGAGTGTAGTTTATTTTCAGTAGGGCTATGTAAGATGGGCCTTACAGAACTAAATCTTTCTACAGGCTCGCCTAGTCAGAGAGCTAGAAAGAACGGAAAAGGCCGAATCAGTGAAGCGAGATAAAGAGGCGAGATCCCAACAACTACTAGAGGTATATCTCTAAGTCTAACTGGGGACCGCTGACTTGGAACGGCTAAGCCAATTTGATCGGATATTGTTTTAAAATTCGTGCAATACGGGAGGTTTTTGCATGACAAATTGAATTTTTAATGGGTCTCACTCGGCGCGTAAACTTTTATTGCCTACTGCTCCTGGCTGACTCAGTCGGGCCAGCGCACGAGGGATGTCATGTGTCGGTTGAGACAGAGCTACGCGACAGAAAGAGAAATTTCGAGGCTCTTATAATAATAGGCACGCAGCGCTGTGCAATTTGAAACTTTATTGCCGTACAGCGAGAGTAGCTTATTATTTGATTGTCCTCGCGCGGATTGGCTTCTGTACGTTTAGTGCATATATTCTGTGATGATATTATGTTAAATGTAAAATCGCGATATTATATTATACGAAAGCATTTAAATAAATCAGATTTTTGTATTGCAGATGTGTTTTTTTTTTAATTAAATGTTTCGTCCAAGCTTCAAATGATCCTATTGTAGAGAAAAAAATTATGTAAAACCTATACCAATATAAAGTTATTTTAGTGAATAAACAGTGTTAGATTTAGACAGTTTTGTTTCAGTTTCAGTTTTTGAATATGTATCTTAATTTTTCATGATGTTTTTGTGATGAATAATCAAACAAGTTTTTTAATAACACCTGTTTCCTAAAATAAGATATCAAAAGAAATATAACTCTTATTACTTATAGTAGAGTTTAAATTCATACGTTACGTTACGTTGAGTTGAGGCTTAGCCGTTTCATAGTCATTGGAAGTCACTCGGGGTTTTTGTCTTGAATAACATATTATGTAGTCTGGGGTTTGTCTTGTGTTGACAATCGACTCATATTCCCGTATCACAGTCTTTTCAAGTTCAATAAATATAAATAATATCATTCTTGCATAATTTACATTCTATAAGTTATAAGCAGTGCCTCAGTGATGAGTATTCCGGGTGTAGTACGCTTCCACCTTCGGCCTTATCGTCACTTAACATTTGATGAGGTGAAGTCCAAACACTATCTCGTTGTGCATAAAAAAGTGTTTTTTTTACAAATGAAGCTTATAGTAGTTCTATCTTACGAAGACTCTTTTGCTATGAGTGTGTTAGGCACATACATATTGATTTAGTATGCATCTGCACGCTCTAGTATTACGCATACTAAAACAATGTGTATGTGCACGCCTAGCAACATTCATAGCAAAAGGGTCTTCGTAAAATAGAACTACTATAGTAAAATTTTATAGTTGTTCTGTTGATTAACTGAATAGGGAACATGCATCAATTTTTTTTTGTATCAAAATCAAAAGTATAATGCGTGAGAAAATCAACTGTAATATTAAAACTTTTCTCTTGTGTTTTTTTCTCGTGATATAGTTACTTGAAGTTAGCACGCAGCAGCACCCGCCGAAAACGCTCTATACAAAAATGTCAACATTTGTGACGTCACTCATGTCACGTTTCAGTGCATTAGTATGGAGTTAGCCAAGAATTTTCAAATATCTCCCTAAACATTGCGTTTAAGTACATATGTGTCATACAAACTATTATTTCTTATTTGATGTTCTATCCGACTGTTAAGTGCATTATATCCGAAAACGAAAACAAATAATTCGTTATTTTCCCTTGTGTGATAAAACTAAAGTAATACATTTTATTTTTTATTTTTCTGTTCCATCATGTTTTTATACGTGTCCGCAGCGATCAAGCTCAAATTTATCAAAATCGGTGACTTATGCATGTTCCCTATTAAAGTTATTTTTTGCAAGGTTTGCGTGAATAGGTAACCAATACTATTTTCCACGGGTATCTGCTATTCAGTGTTAGGCCAATTCATCGCTGAAGGAAATTGGTAGTAAAACTATAAAAAAATATTTGAAATCGACGAACTCAATTTTTTATTTCATTATTTTTTTTGTGTTGTTATCTAATTGCGTGATTTCTATCATACTTTGCCTAACGTAATTTACTTTTATATTATTTTTTAAGCTGTTATATGGGAATATGTTTCACATATATTTTATGTTTGTAAAATTATATGCTTGTGTTTGTTTTTTATTTTTTTATTATCAATTTGACGCTTGGCAACATTGTGCTCACATACATATAAACTGTAGACTTTTCTTTTCTCCAAACCTTAAAGATATTTCAAAAAACGGGTATCGAATCGGGTACTTTTTGCTTGTACGTAGAGCATTGAAATACTAGCTTTATAGTTGGTAGTTTGTGTGTATTAGTTGAATATAGTATATTTTATTATTCTTTTTATACTTATATATGTATGTTAATGTAAACTTATCTTCCTGGGTTACGTGATCTAACACAAATAGCAAAGGGAAATTGACAATGTTGTCAAAAATCCAATTGATAATAAATACCGAAAACCGATACCGAATCGAGACTAACGACAGTCGTAATCCGAAACAGCATATCAACAAGAACCGAACGCAGCTCACCATCGAGCCGCTGCCGTCGATAACAAAATCTGGTACCGATAACGAATGGAAGATACCAGAAATAGTGATGGGCCCCGCTATAAAGACCAGTAAAGACCGAACAATGCCACCCATTAGTCTCTCACTGATACCCGTTTCTGGGAAAGATTCCCACAATGCCCCTATAAAAACAATCAACTTCGATACCAACTGGAAAGAGGAAGAATATAACGCTTTAGATAAAATGAAAGATTTCGCCGAAAAAGCGGCTTTCGACCTCCCTAAAAGGCGTAAAGACAAATATTTCGATATCTCTCTGATGAAGGCACACGAAAAGCGACTTAAATGCACAGACAAAGACAATAATTTGGAGAAGCTAATCGAATCATACTCCCGTATAACTGAGTTTATTAACGGTTGCAATTGGTCGCAACTGCCCGCGAAAAAATCCGAAGACGCTATTGCAATTGAGCAGAAATATTTAGATGCTAAAAACGAGTTTATGTCGCAAAACTTAGCGTTGATGCCGAAAGATGGGCAAAAATCTGTGCTAAAGGAAGTTATAGATTTGAGTGAGGATGATGAAATAATACTCAGTGATATAATAACTAAAAAGATAAGTGAAGGGACGTTCAATATCGGCAAAGACGGCGCGCTATCGATATCGGTACATCCGCTCGGCAATAAGGATGCCTTAGGACTGGTATGTCAAGACTTGTCGATAATACTAACATTTCAGATTATAATACTAATAAAACTAATACTCTAAAGCACTGTATACTATAAGTACCTACACTAACTTTATACTATTTCTGGGTTGGTAGCACTAAGATTACAATACGAAACTTTAAACCAAAATACGAACAAATACAAAAGAGGAAGACAGAAATGAGTTTTAAAATAAAATCAAACCTTTTTTTAGCAAAGGCATCGCTATTTGGAATGGTGTATGGTGTCTTGTCTATCTGATGACTGGTAAATATTGCAAATCAGACTAGCATAAGCCACATAAAATTGCAATTCAAAAATTATACACTCGTCGTCAGAAAAATCGCACCCCTTCGAAAATAAGTTTAGACTTGGCCACCTGCTATTGCTAGCTAACGTTTTATTGTGTAAATGTTGATAACTATTGAAAGTACATTTAATGAGCTTTCAATCAATAATTGTTTGATTTAATTAACATAACAGTTACCATAATTAAACGCTTAAAGCGTTATTGCTTGCGCCTCCATAAAAGGGAAATAAAAGGGGTCAGTTCAGGAAATGCGGGTAAATACGCTATCGAGACGATGGAGAAAACACACTTCAACAGTTCGATTAAAATAAAAACCCAAGATGGATACTATTGCCCATGCAGTTGCTCAAATATTGCTAAAAAAATGAGGCAATGTAATGTTGCTCGGAAACTGAATCTTTCGTTCGTTTTTGATTCCGTTCGACGAGTATTACAACGATTTCTAAAGACTGTTGGCTATGTCCGGAGGGGAGGAAGTATATAACAACACTTACCATTAAATCAGATAGGATTAAATTAACTTTGAAGATTTTTTTAAAAGGTGCGATTTTTCTGACGCTGAGTGTATCTCTTTATAAAACATGGCAATAGTTACACAGAATTAAAAACTTATTAAAAGTGCTTAAGATCGGTGTATAAATCAATGATTAAAGTATTGGGAGAGTTTTGAACACTTTATTAATTGTATTTGGATAGAAAAATTTCAGCACGTATTGTTAAACGTTTAAGGTGATGGGAATAAAAACTAATTTGATTTCTATCTGCTTTCATGATTTGTTTTGGTTTGTAAATAATAGCATGTAATCGTGTACTTTGTAATATAATTACGTTATATAAGTACTTATTAATATATGTTTATGGATATGTTATCTAACATATTCCACTCAGCGTGATCCGTGTAAAGGAAATTAAGACTTACGTATACTAGCAATAGGACTTGATATAGCTTGCCTGATTCGAGCCTAATGCTTAAATATTTTAATTACTAAATTAATGTTTACGTTGAGTTTTTGTTTAAAATCTGCTAATTTTGTTTCATGTGCGCTGTTATGATTTAATTTGCTGTACCGCTTTCGATGTTGTTGGATTGTAAATGAAGGCTAAAAGAAAAAAACAGGAGGAAATTGAGAAGCAGAAGATCGAAGATCAGGTGAAAAGGCAACAGGTTTGTCTATGGTTTACAGCAGTATTTATCTATCCATTTGTTGTAACTTATATTATACGTATGTATTATGTTGATATTTTTCTCACACACTTTTTCTATGACCTTCTATATTATGACCTTTGAGTTTAAACTATAATATAGTAGACTAGCTTTTGCCCGCGACTTCGATCGCGTGGACATTTTAGAAAAGCTTTAAATTTCTTAAAATGCTGTGGATGGCGTTTCCATCCCCGTCCCCGTTCAGAGGCCTTACCGGCTAACAAATCGAACTTCGAAAAGTCTGCCGGGTTTCAAATTAAAACAGATAAATCGAGACCAATTGCGCCAAAATAGCGAACCCTAATTTATGAGGTCACACAAACATCTTCGAATTAACTTCAACAAATAGTACAATACGAAATCCCTTACTTTGATGTAACTGTTTTAACTTAAAACTCGGCAAAATTTCCGAAGTTTGATTCGTTAGCCGATTCGGCTCCAGAATTGGGTCCAGAGATATTGGTATCCCGTTCCCCTTCCCACTTACACTTACATCTACCGTCACATCACCATCCCTCCCCCTTTCTCTTATAATTTTTAATTGTCAGCCTAAACACAAAACTTGAACCTAGCTTTGAAACTGAGGGACTTCCATACAAACTTTCATTCCCTATTTCATCCCCTTAGGGGTTGAATTTTCTTAGTGCTTACCTACACCATGAAAGGTATCTTCCAAAAATGGTGTCTCTAGTTTCAGTCGTTAGGACTCTAGCCGTATCCTAACAATCAATCAAACAATTTAGAGTTTTATATGTATAGATAGTCCATAATGTCATAACTATTTTTAACTGCCCGCTCAAAAACATAAAGGCTTTGAGCTAATATCTAAGTAAGATACTACTGCAATAATGTCGATTGACAGAAGCAGTTTCGCCTAAACAATATGTATTTTTGCCTAATGGAAAGTAGATTTTTTTATTGAAGTTGTCTTTGAACCTTTTTTTTTTCTTTACAAGCTAACTATTTACCTTTACAATTATATTTCTTTTATATTTAGCTTTGCAAATTATATTTCTTTTAGAGATAAATTTGTTAGTGTTGGTAGTTTATGAAATATTCAGTTAGTTTCCGAACTACAAATCAAATAATCAATCGTTGATTTAAACAGTGACTGATATATTTTTATTTCAATAAAGATATAAGATTACTGAATTAATTTTGACTTCATACCAGATTTATCTATAATTAAATAAATTAATAAACTCAATTTAAGTTTTAAGTTGATAAATTTTGTTACAGGAAAGAGAACTTAAAAGACAACAAGCTATGCTTCTCAAAGAGCAGGTACTTAAGTTTTTATTTATTTATATTTTTGTGAGTGGTTTTATGTAATTTGTGTTTGACGGAATGTTAAATGTGAATAAATTCGTGTTAAGTATGTGATTAATATTGTCAATTAACTAATAGGTATTTGGAGAACTGAATTTTAAAGTGGTTAGTGAAAAGTAATCGCTTAAAAGAATATCAGTTTGGATTATTCCGATAATTATTACCCCCAAAAAATTATCATTATACATCGTGAAATTTTAATCATTTGCTTCCCGCAGTGAGGTGGTTCCACTCATGATTACAAGCGCCTTTTATTATGGGGCCAACTCTGTTTCATACATTAAACATACATTAAAGTCGAGTAGGTAATGTGCTTTTGTATGGAACAGCTGATTATTTTTTTTTCGCGGTATCAAAATTGGCCCCAAAGTATAAGTTCCTTGTAATCATGAGTGGAACCACCCCACTGCGGGAACCAAATGATTAAAATTTCGGCGTGTATGTCAAACCCAAATTAAAACTTAGTTTCTTGGAGTAAATATACAAAGTTTTACAGAATTAATGGCTAAACTAGAATATAGTAAATAGGGACCATCAAACTGAACAACTTTTACTATGAGATCGCACTTTGAAATCGCAAAAAAACTCAGCTGTTTCATACTAGAATTAATAACGAAAATATGAAAATGTATGAAACAGCTGTTTTTTTTTTCTTGATTTTAGAGTTGGTCTCATAGTAAAAGGTGTTCAGTTTGATGGTCCCTATCTACCATATTCTGGTTTAGCCATTAATTCTGTTACACTTTGTATATAATTTTCATTTCACTACATTACTATGTTTTCTTTTTCATCCCTATGGATTGCCGAATGGTTACCGCAGCAAAAGTATATCACTGAGGTAATTCATACATTAAAATGTTTAGGATTACTAACTGGTGATGGTATGGGTGTTATTGTTTTTAGGTTTTTATACAGGGTGGATTTTTGAGACGGTACATTAAGGGCAGGTACCTTAACCGTTATAGTTACAGGAAAAAGATCCTAAGAGACCATCCATAACTTTTTAAGATATAATGAACTTCATTCACAGATTTTGGAAAAAAATACCGTTAGCAAAAAAAATGCTTAAATACCAAAAAAAAAAACGTTATTTTGTGTGGGGATCAAAATACTCTATGGGACCATTTAAGGTATGAGTACTAGAAACGACAGAAATCGCAAAAAAACTTTTCCCATACATTTTGTACTGGAAAATGATAAATCAACTCGAAATATTTTTTATTGCCAAACGATCCTATTTCTTACTGTCTCTTAGGAACGTTTTCCTGTAACTATAACGGATAAGGTACCTGCCCTTAATGTACCGTCTCAAAAATCCACCCTGTATACATCATGTATCAAAAAACCCTGTCAGATCCTGAAACAGGTGGTAGTGTTGCTGAATCTGAACAACATTGTCTATGGAACATAGGTCGAAAAACGAAAAAAAAAATGTCATACTCCCACACAAAATGTATTTGGTCAGCTGAGAGACTTACTATGGAAAGGCGAAAAAAAATCGTTAATCGACCTATGTTCCATGGATAATGTTGTTCTGGGGGGGTATTACAACCTCTTAAAACTTGCTAGGTTTATGAATTGCTATAGTTACATCTCTTTCTCGCTGTATAGCAAATAAAAGAGATAGATTGATAACCAGTCAGAAAACTGCCAGGAAATAAGAGGTCATAATACGGGGGCAGTTTAAGCAACACTATCACCTGTTTCAGGATCTGACGGGGTTTTTTGATACATGATGTATAATTTTCAAACATTTTAGATTTTTTATGCATTCACAATGCTATTTTTATTTTAAGATTACTAATATAATTGAAAAAAATCGACTCACCCGTAGCAGCTCAGACGGGACTCGAACCCGCACCCTTAGTATTCCGGCCCAATGCACTAACCAATTATGCTACCGAGTCGCTAGCAGGATTGGCGAAATTTTCTAATACTTTTCACGTTTTCGCTGTAGCCCAGCGCCATCTCATCAATGTGAAGTGAATGAATTCTCATCAATGAGATGGCGCTGGCCTACAGCGAAAACGTGAAAAGTATTAGAAAATTTCGCCAATCCTGCTAGCGATTCGGTAGCATAACTGGTTAGTGTATTGGGCCGGATTCCTAAGGGTGCGGGTTCGAGTCCCGTCTGAGCTGCTACGGGTGAGTTGATTTCTTCTAATATTTTTCAATTATTTTAGTAATCTTAACATAATGTATAGTTTTATGCTTTTTGTACGACGACGGCACATCAAATTATACATGTTTACCTTGACGCCTGTAGCACACCTCCGCCGCGAAACCGTACCAGCGGCGCCGCTGTAGTTCCATTATAGTTCTGCTGTAAGCGCTTCTATCGACGACGATATATGAGGATCACATCTACGTAGCGGTTTCGCGTCATTACTTTCGCGTGAGTCAACGGTCGGAGCCAATCGGGTGGACTCGCACGTGTAAATTATATGCATTAGAACAGGCTGTTCACATTTGTTTCGCTTGTGGAACTAGGTTCCCTACTGCGATGTTCCGCGGGCGGAGGTGTGCTATAGGGTAGGGTTAGAATCTATGCCTTACGTAATGTAAGAGCGGTGCCCTCAAACTTTTGTACTTTTTAATTAGGCTAGTTGGTTGTGGTGTAGTTATTGCTTTAATTAAATAATCATTCTATTATTTCTATAATTTTATTTGTGTTCTTGTTGGTTTTGTGTTTTTGTTGCTAAACTATAAGGGTGCTTGATCTTTAAGAGTGATGAGTTCAGACTTTGCAATCGTCAGTATTACATTTTTTTCCTTATAATATAAACAAGAACAATCTTCAGATATAAACATTGGGTGCATTCCTGCAGGTTAATCGCTGGGTCATCGATCGCCATAAAATGAATTTTAACCTTCGAAAGTAAAATAATTTAGTGGTAAATAAAATGTCAATCCACGGGTAAAATTTACTCTGTGGTGATCGATGACTTAGCGGTTGGTTTGATGCAATGCACCCATTGATTCTTATTTATTGAGAAGTTTTTATAAAAAACTTAACAGACCTAATGTTGCTATAACGTTAAACCATCATCCTTAAATCTTTCGTCTCTCTCCCACAGGAGCGCGAAAGGAGACGGCAACACACGACGTTCATCCGACAACTAGACTCAAGAAAGAGATGGGAGGAGAGGGAACGGAGAAAGCACCAGAACCTTCTAGACCGACTGCTGGTGAAAGAGAAGAAGCTGCAGCAGAGAAGGAAAGAGATGGAGCTACTGGCTGAACTTAGGTATGATCGATTTACAATGAAAAAAAATAAACCTCAAACGTATGAGTAGGGTTCCTTAAGTTAACCTACCAGTATGTCATATTGGATGAGGTATGAAAATTAATAAAAATTAAACATATTCACTTCTCAAGCTTACGCGCTCACTAGACATGAAATAAAACACTTTTTAACGGATACTAGCGCGGTTTTATTGAATGTACTTTGGTAATACGTTGGTACTTGGTTTGATTTTAATTTTCCCGACGTTTCGGCACCTTTTCAGCTGCCGTGGTCACGCTAGTATAAGTGTTTTATTTCAACAATTGAAGAATCACATTAGTGATTAAAACTTTAGGAAAAAATAGGAAATTGACATTTTGTTTTTGGAATTAATAAGAATGTGCAATCTTTGGTGCTTGAGAAGGAGGACGGGCCATAACCCACCACGCGGGCCTAATGCGGTTTGGTGGGTGTTAACGACTGCAAATGCACCCGGGACCAACGGCTTAAAGTGCCTGCCGAAGCACGGAGGAGCTCGAGATACTAAATTTTGGTCACCCATCCCATGACCAATCCTTGTGAACGTTGCTTAACCTCCGCAATCGCTGGGCCAGGCACTAAACCTCTGCGCCACCGAGCTCCTCTAACTATTTTGACTGCATAATTTAACTAAATAATGGAAGACCAGCACAGGTCTGGTCGCAGAACATGCATTATGCTGAGTCAATGTGTATAAACTTCTTTTATTTTTGTATTTATTTTGTATGTGATTGTCCCAAATAAATGTTATATCCTTCTAAATACTATTCTCAATGTTATTTTTCTGTCACACGCTTGCTGGAAGTAATAAGCTGCGGCTTGTATTATTGTGGCATTATACTATACTATTATTCAGACGAAATAAATTAAAAAGTAAAAAATAATACATTGTTTTCTTAAACAGACGGCCACAAGAAGATTCCTCCCTCTCCGACCAGAAACCACTACCCACTTTGAACCGGATCCCGGGACTAAAACTGCCCGGGACTGCGTTCGCGCACATTCTACAAGTGTACGAGTTCATACACAACTTCGGACAGACTTTAGGATTCGGTAAGTATGCTACTATAGTTATGGTGCTGCTAGTGCTGATACAGCTGCTACACTCGCGAGCAAAAGTATGAAATCACAGGCCTATTTTCATACAAACGAGGTAACTTTGAAGTCTTGGTTCTCCGCCAGGAATAGATCGAGCTCTGGTCTGGTGATGGCCATCCAGGGAGTGAATGGAGGAGATAAATAAATAAATAAATAATGCTTGGACAATTTCACACAGCGCCATCTAGCCCCAAACTAAGCATAGCTTGTAATATGGGTGCTAGACAACTGATTATACTACTTATATACTTTTTTAAATATATACTTATTATACATAGTAATACCCAGACCCGGAACAGAAGATAAAATTCATCATTTCAATTTCTGCCCGGCCGGGAATCGAACCCGGGACCTCTGCGTGGTAGACCGGCATGTTGACCACTGCACCACTCAGATCCAGATTACTATACACACCCAACTGATCTGATCAGCATTCTAAGACTTGCAAAAATCAGAGTTCTCAGTTTTAGGATTTCCATACATTTTGATGCAATTTTCATGGTTTTTTTTTAAATATCCTAATAGCTCATAGAATGCTGATCAGATCAGTTGGGTGTGTATAGTGATCTGGATCTCCTCCTTTCACTCCCCGGATGGCCATCATCAGATCACAGCTAGGTCAATCCCTGGCGGAGAACCAAAGCTTCAAAGTTACCTCGTTTGTATGAAAATAAGTCTGTGATTCCATATTTTTGCTCGCGAGTGTATTTAGAGCCAAAACGCAGTGTCGACCGATCGGCGAGCGACTCGGTCTCCCGGCGACCCAAAACATTGGCGTGTAGGGTAATTCTTCTAAAGAACACTTATAATAAAATAAGAACACATAAATACCTTTAACATCCTTTATTTCCACAGGACTTGGACACTGTTGTACACTTTATACGGTAGTTTCACTTTTCAAATTATTGCGGCGACGGTTAGAACAAGAAGAATCCGAGTCTACCGTAGTTCTCTGCTTAAATAGCTCTAGTGTTGCCAATAATCAATTATTGCCAATAAAATGAATAACGCTAATTCAGAAAATATGAGTTAACGTTATAGTTAGAAATAGCAAAAACGCTAAAAACTAGTGAAATAAACAGCAAAACCTAACAGGCGACTAGACCGGCGACCAAACGGGCGACTTGAATATGGGTAGTGTTTCTTGTACACTCGTGCATCGAAGTTGCAAAATTATTGTTACTAATTTATAGAGAAATAAACAAGGAAAAATAAAGGCACTCCTTTGTTGCAAAAAAAGATTTTCACAGATAAGTGAATAAGAACCGTTTGTGAGTCACCGCTTAGCGGCTAATCGCCCAGCGCCCGGCCGACCAAGTGCGTACGCGTCCATATAATCTAATATATTAAATTACAGTCACTGTGTGCGTTTTGGTCTTATAAGGCCGGCCACACACAGACGGAATCTCGTTAGGGAATTCCGTACATACGTGATTCCGAACGCAGCAACTGCATACAAAATCTATGGAATGGACCTGCCACACACATGCGTGATTTTTCCGAACGGAATCTTCATACATTGTCGAAATTACGTTCGGAATTCCGTTACATGATTCCGTCTGTGTGTGGCCGGCCTAATATGTGTGTGACGAAGTTTTTGTACAGTCAACAACACATTAGGTTGTACTAAACTGTCAAAATTCGGATTTTAAGCCTAACCATTAAGTAAAGATTAAATATTGAGGACGTGCTAGAAAACACTCTACAATCATTTAGTTTGTATAGGTAATTTATTTAGTTAAGCCTCTTTTTCTTAACACATGTATACCACATATTTAGCTTAATCTTTATTCATTTCTAGGTATAAAATTGTTTAGTTCCCGTTTGATATAATTAGGCATGCAAAATAGAAACTTTTTGAAAACTATATGAATATGGTAATTTAACTTAATTATAGCAACTAAATTATATACAAAACCCCACAGATATGGACAACATTCCGTCTCTGAACACGTTCCAAATGGCTTTATTACCCGACTGCTGTGCGGACGCGGAGGACGAGCTTATTCAAGTGCTGACACAGCTGTTAGTCTGTGCTATTGGTGAGTAGAATATGCTACCTGTTAGTCTGTGCTATTGGAGAGTAGAATATACTACAGACATGGGCAACATTCCATCTCTGAACACGTTCCAAATGGCTTTACTACCCGACTGCTGTGCAGACACAGCTGCTAGTCTGTGCTATTGGTGAGTCGAGTATACTAAGATTAACTTTGCTGAGTCCATAACGAGGAGTTTAATATCAAATTCCGTTATAGTCACTTTTATACACTTTCCAATGTTGACAGATACTATTTAAGTATAAAATTATTTTTATCTACACCCATGCTTTAAATCCTCTGTAAGAGGTTCTGAAACAGTTAGCTTACTGCCATCATTACAATATCCCGAGCGAGAGTGGGCCTGCAGCGCCGCGCGCCCACGCGCGAGCAACGCATTATGAAATTCAGTACAACATTATAACACTCTTGCGGAAGACATAATGACGAGGAGGGAGAGGAAAGTCAAAGACAAAGTCAAAGTCAAAACCTTTATAAAGGATACATATCATGGGTTTAGATAAATATCATGGGTGTTTTTAATCCATATGTATTAAAATATTGTTTGTTTCCCTAATAAAAATAAAAAAGAATAAAAAAATGGGTGTAAATAAAGTCTTGTATGCAACTGTACATAATTAGGTATTAAAACACTCATGTGATCTAATACCACATCACATGTGATCTAATATCACACTCGGCTTCGCCTCGTGTGATAAACCCACATTCGTGTTTTTATACCCGTTGGCTTAGTAGCAAAAGGACCTATTCGCAAAATGCCCTGCAGTCGCATATTGCCTTATTCGCGATATGCCTCATTCTCAAAATGCCCTATTCGTGGAATGCCCTATTCTCCTTTGGACTCATTCGCAGAAAGACTTACGGCCGGTTTCTGAATTGAGAAATTCAAGTTGAGCACTACTCAAATCTTACTCACCCATACAAAATTTGTACTTAAGTAGTGCTCAACTTGAATTTCTCAATTCAGAAACCGGCCGTTATTCTCAGAATGACCTATTCTCAAAATGCCTTATTTTTCTCTAAGTGTTTGTTAGTGAAACTATGCCTGTATAGGCTGTATACAATATGTCCCTCAATAAAGTGCAATCCTGAAAGGGGGTTAAAGTAGATTGGACACACTGTATTGTTTATAAAACCAGAAATTGAGTATTTCACTTCATTGAGAGTCACTACAGCAATTTATAAACCTGGCAGGATTTAAGAACTTGTAATACGGCTGTATTATGACCTCTTATTTCCAGTCAGTTTTCTGACTGGCTATCAATCTATCTCTTTTATTTGCTATACAGCGAGAAAGAGATGTCACTACAGCAATTTATAAACCTGGCAGGATTTAAGAGTTTGTAATACGGCCTCAGCAATAGGAAAAGATGGACCAATGAAATTGGGGCGAGTTAATCAATACCTAACCCCTTTTATGACACCCCTAAGTGTTAAGGGTCAGTCACACGGCTAACCATATTTTAAAATGTGTTATTTCCACAGAGGATCCCGGAATCCCGCACCCGGGACGGCATACAACTCTGCTAGGCCACGCGATTCGTATGGGCGACATAACACCCGCCAACCTGAGCGAAGTGTTAAGGATATACTTGTACGCTAACGCCACGGGCGAAGTCAAGGCTCTAACAGGTATGTTTACCCTACTATACACATCAACTTTGTCTAGGGATACAGGTGTTATTTTCATACAAACGAGGTAACTTTGAAGCCTTGGTTTTCTGCCAGGGATGTACCGTGCTGTAATCTGATGATGGCCATCTAGGGACTGAATGGAGTAGATTCAGATCGCTATACACAACCAATTACAGTTTTCAGTTTGAGGATTTCATACATCTTCATGCTATTTCCGCGGTTTTGAAATTTCAAACTTTAACATTGATTATTTTATTGAAATACATTGATTTTTATTGAAATATTAAGTGCTTATTATGTAACAAGGAATAAATTAAAGTGGTTTTCCAAGTCAAGTCAAGTCAAAAATAGCTTTATTTAAATAAACTTTATTATTAAGTACTTTTTAATCGTCTATATTTTCCTACCGCCCGTTCAAGACTTTTTTAACTGACAAGAAGAACGCAAGAAACTTATCAGTTTTAATAGCAATAAGTAACGATATTTACAAACTGAAATATATCGTTACCAGATAATTACAACAGGGTGACAGGATTAATGGCAACAAACATAGACTTATTATATTACTATCATTGGCAACAAAGTACTTATAGTACTCGTAGTTATGTGTTACATCATTTCCACGCATTTTGTTTTTTTAACTTGGTTTTAAATTCATGCAAAGGTAGATCAATCACTTGTTGCGGAACTTTATTGATAAAGGCTATGCCTTTCCCCATAAATGAACCTCTAGTTTTTGCAAGCCTAAATCTTGGAACGGCAAGTTTATCTTTATTTCTTGTATTAAACTGGTGTTAACCAAAATCAGTTAATCAGCCTTTTGATAATATTTATTCCTTTGTTGCCTGTGTTACTACCAATCTTTACTTAAATTACCGTTATTACTACTGGTAGAAACCATAACGGTAATTTAATTGTATTTAAATGTATTTATTTATATGATTGATGTCAGGTTTAACAGCGGAGAGGGAAAGAGAGCGTCGCGTGGCCGACCACCACCAGACGGAGGCGGAAATGCAGCACACGTGCGCCAGTACCAAGAACGCCAACTATTACGAACATCTGCATAGCAACAACACCTATAAACTTTCAGGTAATAGACTAGTAGATTGTGAAAATGTGACGTCACATAATGGCGGATTTTGACATTTTGGGTAAAAACAACATTTGAAGAAAGCAAGTTTCTCTCCTAGAGACATGGAATAACACCCAGGAGCAAAACAATACGGCATAATACTTATTCCTAACACCAATTTAATTAATTTTGGTACAGAATTAGTACAAATCAGAAAGATATTATTCTCAAAAAAAATTCACAGAAAGTGGAAAGCGTAAATATACACGCTGAAATTTTAATCATTTGGTTCCCGCCGTTGGGTGGTTCCACTCATGATTACAAACAACTTTTACTATGGGGCCAACTCTCCTGCTCGCAAAAAATCAGCTGTTCCATTCAAAAGTGCAGTACCTACTCGACCTTAATGTATGGAACAGCAGTTTTTTTTTTGCGAGCAGAAGAGTTGGCCCCATAGTAAAAGTTGTTTGTAATCATGAGTCGAACCACCCCACGGCGGGAACCAAATGATTAAAATTTCAGCGTGTATGTTTGTAATGAAATGATACTCCTTTTTGCTTACCAAATACCTTCAATTCTTGATTTCAAAATATTTGCACGCCATTTGCATATGGTAGACATGTAAAGGTACGTTTTAAGCATAAGACCATCGTTATACCACATGTTTTTGCATTATAAACAGTTTGATTTAATTTGATAAGCCTATCTTTAAGCAAGGTTTAGACTAGCAAGTTCATCCTGCAATTTCTTGAGCGAGCAAGTTCTGCAAGCTGCAACACTTTGTCACACCTGTTTATATAGAGGTACAGTACGAGGCATGTATCTTGAATTTTTTTCGACGGAGTGGGGATAAACTCGCGCATGTGCTCGCCAAATAGACCAATAGCGCGCGCCCCTCACCGCTACGGATGCCCAAAATACGCAATCCGTGCAATCCCCACCCGATTTCAAGATGTACTACTCTGTTTTAAAAGTATCGGGAATATGTCAATAAAAAGACCCGCGTAAAAGAGGTCGTTCTAATTTTTTTACTGCATGTTGGTAGCACTGTACTGATTAAGCGCGCAAAATTTGAGCGAGATCTGTCATTTAATTTGTTTTAAACTACACTTTTTGTTGGTGATAGTTTTGAGTCCTCGGCGATTTTTACAATGGAAAATGATAATGCACCATCACACACAGCCATTATAGTGAAAGAGTTTTTAGCGAAAAATTCAACGAAAGTTCTCGACCAAGCACCGTATTCACCTGATATGGCTCCGTCTGACTTTTTTTTATTTCCCAAGTTAAAATTACCACTTCGAGGAAAACGTTTTGAGTCGATAGAAGCCATAAAAGAAAATTCGCTGAATGAGCTAAAGGCCATACCGCAAATAGCCTAAAAATGTATGGAAGACTGGGTGAAGCGGTGGAGATGTTGTATTGCAAGCGATGGGGCCTACTTTGAAGGCGATAAAATAAATTTAGATGAATAATTTGTATTTTTTTGTTTTATTGACAAATTCCCGATACTTAGTACACGGAATGTATGCCCCTTACTGTAACAGCTTGCGGAAGTCAACTTCTGCGAGTTTTATTGCTAATGTAAACCTCACTTATACTATAAGAAAATACATTAATATATTTCAAGCTTGCCAAACATTTCCTCCACAGAAGCCCTACGAGATAAGCCGTTCTTAGCTCTAAACCCGACCCACAAAGCCAAGATCCTATCGTTCTTATGCGACGAGCTGCTACAGAACAAATCAGTGCTGCGACAGATCGACGGCTCGCTGGAACACCTCAACCAACTCAAGAAAGAACGATATCTACTCGATATGAAGATCAGAAAGTTAGTATTCTTTATGTATTTTTAACCGACTTCAAAAAAAGAGGAGGTTCTCAGTTCGTCGGAATCTTTTTTTTTATTATGTATGTTACTCGAAGACGGCTGGACCGATTTGAAAAAATATTTTTTGTTTGAAAATATATACTTCCAAGTTAGTCCTATTGTCATGAAGTCAGGATCTGATGATGGGATCCTGGAGAAATCGAGGGAACTCTTCAAATATTATAGGCACATCTATAACGATTATAGTATTTTCTTAAGTAACTTGTGCATTTGCTTTCGAAAAGTACCATTTCGGTGAAGTGGAGCTGATAGTGAAGTACCAGGAGAACTCCTCAACAATTAAAGCCCCTGCGTCGGGAAAAGCAATACTATATAAAAGGTGATGAGCAGACCCCGGATTTGCGGTAGCACGTATAAAATGACGTTTAATAGTGCGTGGACAACTTGATTATCTATTTGTGTAATTTATCGATATAAAAATTATAATTATGTAACGTGATATATAGACTTACTGTCGGAAATAGTGAAATTACCTACCTACATTAAGAAAAGTGATAATCGTGAAATGTATAAATAATAAAATTCACTGCAGTTTTTTTGATGCAAAGATAGCAAAGTCAAAGTGAGTGAAGTAGAATGTCAAATTTTTAAGAAATCCATCCTCCTTGGTAAAATACAAAAAATAACAGACGCGATCAAAGAAGTTCCACTTCAAAAATATTTTCGAAACCCATGATTAAACCCTTTGTCCCCCCCCCCCCCCCCCCCCCCCGACTTCAAAAGGCGTTGTTTAATATAAGATAAGCGTACAAACTTTCGAGTTAGTTATTAAGCAGATTTCAATATTTTATTTCTTGCGTTTTAGAATAGTTGGGCAAATGTCACCTTAAACTATTCCAAATTCGAAGTTAATATCATTAGTAGTTCTCGAGATATCCAGCTGTGACAGACAGACCGACAGACTGAGTCACACCATAAGGGTTCCTTTTTTACCATTTTGGTACGGAACCCTAACAATGCACGTGACTTTTGGGGGTTAGTGAAACGTTGCTAAAAACATCACGTGATTAATGGATGACCCCTAACGAGAAGAACTTGTGATATTTCCTTCCTGTCTTATTTCGTACGGAGTAGTCCCATTGGAAAATGACCTAGGTAAATAATCATACAAACATGATAACTTGGAAGCCATGGTTCTTCGCCAAGGATTGACCTAGCTGTGATCTGATGATAGCCATCCAGGGGCTGAATGGAGGAGATTCAGACAACTATATACACCCAACTGATCTGATCAGCATTCTAAGAGATATAAGGATCTGAGTTTTCAGTTCAGGTTTTCCATAATTTAGCCAGTAAACAGCATTTTTGGTATGTTATTTGGACGTCTTGGAGTTGTGTAAAACTATGTTTTGCAAGAAAAAAAATGTGCTACATGCGTGATACGATAAAATCTTCAAAATTTTTCAGTTATTGCAGTTCAATTAAAAAACTATTATATAAGAGGGAAAAGTAAACCAAAATCCTCGTTCCATACAATGATATATGCAATAAAAATTATGCATTGCTTTACTGCATTTTTGGCGAATTTGAGAGGTGTCTATAATTATTTGACATTCTAATTCGAAAAATGAGCACCTGACTAATCTATTAACATACAAGTCATTGCAGAAATGCACAACCTTTTTTATTTATGAGACTGAAGTGAGCCTGTTTGTATGAAAGTAACGGTATGGGCGGTTAGATGTTCCGGTGAGTGTAAATTTTACATGCACCATATCCTAAAAACTATTAGACATAAGGAGCTGTGGGCAGGCTTAATTTCTTTCAATTTAATATACTTCCAAAATCATAATTGTAACCAATGTCAAAAAACCATCGTTTTTGAATTAAACTGCAAAAACTGAAAACTTTTTTTGCTTGCAAAACGTAGTTAGACACTCTTCTAAGGGGTCCAAATAATATACCAAAAATGCAGCTTTACATCGCGTTTTGCGTTATTAGAACAATTTTTTTGTAAGATTTTACTGGCCTAAATTATTTTTAAACATAATATCCTTATGAAACCCATAGTTAGAGATCACGTTTCACTGCCCCAAGACATCACTGGCAACACAAAAACTTAGTTTAGATTGAACGCTTTTGTCGCTTTCATTTGACATAGTCGTCGATAGATGGAGCTGTAGTACTCTGAATCGCGGTATCGTTTTATTCTCCGATGTTGATAATAGTCGATTTCTAAAATACTATTGTATCATCATCATATCAGCGCATTGATAATATATTTTTGGATTCGCTAATAAAGTAGAAAGACTTTAAGCGAAACTAATAAATAAAAGTAAAATAAGAAATAAAAAAAAATACAGAGTCTGTCAGACTCTTGACTTTTTTTCTTTTTGACTGACTAAATAGAATAACATAAATGTGAAATAAAAAAAAATATATTATGATAACAAATTAGTGTTTTATGATTGATTGTAAATAAATAAATAAGATGGGATATTAATAATTATGAGAAAAACACAACGCAATGTACTACTTTATGAATTTTTTTTAAGCATAGGTTTGACCCAACTATTTTTGAGATATTTACAAAAAAATGAGTGCGTCCAGCGTTGAACATAGTTGTCTAACTCCAAAAAATTTGAGAGAACAAGTTTCTAATGCTGAATTTAGCTTTTTACCAGCAAATTCATGTGAAAATAAACTGTTCCCATCTTTTCTCGCTGGTAGAGCGAGCCATTTTGGCTGTTTTAGTTGCCTCACTTTTGACAGTGCGCTTTGTAGTTGTTTTCTCATAATTATTAATATCCCAATTAATAATTATGAGAAAAACACAACGCAATGTACTACTTTATGAATTTTTTTTAAGCATAGGTTTGACCCAACTATTTTTGAGATATTTACAAAAAAATGAGTGCGTCCAGCGTTGAACATAGTTGTCTAACTCCAAAAAATTTGAGAGAACAAGTTTCTAATGCTGAATTTAGCTTTTTACCAGCAAATTCATGTGAAAATAAACTGTTCCCATCTTTTCTCGCTGGTAGAGGCGAAAAGTTGTATGTAAACATACAACTTTTCAACACGAGACCAAATTTTTGTTCCGACTCGAGCCTTTAAATCACTCATTGTGCTCAGCAGTCTGTACTAAAATCACTTGCTACGCTCGTGATTCAATTCTAAACCTTAGAATAATAACACCTAGAACGATAGTTCTCTACAAAGCGCACTGTCAAAAGTGAGGCAACTAAAACAGCCAAAATGGCTCCGTTTTCAGATTGTTATTCTACATTATTACCTAATTATACCGATTAAGTACAAAACAGTTTCAATTTTCCCACATTTATTAGACAAGTTACTATATTATTGGGTTTCAGTTACGATAAGTTAAGAAATATAAACTGCAATTTATTGAAAAGAACACTAACGTCAGTCACCGGGTGCGTGGCTGGCCCGACTAAAGCTAAGCGGGTTGTACTTTTTCGGCTCCGTGGTGCCATTTTTTAAGCAATATATGTTTGCAATTACACTTCCATAGATTTTAGTTCGCTGTTTGGTCCCATAGTAAAAGTTGTTCAGTTTGATGTTCCCTATCTAACGTATTCGGCACTAATGCCGAAGATATACAACGTAATTTGTAACACGTTGTATATGGTTGATTTTTATAAGTTTCAAGACGATTTTAAGTCATTAAGAAATGTACGAGTATATTTAGTAAACGCGTATTTTCCCGCACAGAGTCCGCGTCCTGCACCAGCGGAAGCTCCGCACGGAACAGGCGGAGAAGCAGCAAGCGTTAGCCCTCGAGCGGATGCAGCGGTTGGTCGAAGAGAGCACGGCCAACCTGAACCGAGCCTCGCCGCTGCCGCACGACGAAGGTAATTTGAAAAAGACTAAGCCATTTCTCATTTTTCTTAACGAGAACTCTGTTCTAATTCTCGTGATATGTCTGCCTTTTTTACCTATACTAGGTATATCTGCGAATTAAAAATATAATTTTATTGAATCAATGATTTCAGAATACCAAATGTCAATGAACTTACCATCCAAATTTTAAAGATGTGTCCAGTCCATGAAACTAAACAACTTTCTCTAAGAAACATGTGTCAAATTTCGCCAAAAAATTTTGGTCATCCCATACTAAATTGATCACGTGATCTGTTTAATTTGTATGGAAAGTCGATTTTTATTTTACATATTTGACCATGTGTTCCTTAGAGAAAGTTGTTCAGTTTCATGGACTGAACACATCCTCAAAATTTGGATAAGTTCAAAATGATCCGATATATAATAACTTTTAACAATATAATAACATTTGATCGAGAGTATTGTGAATATTCTTTTACGTAATATTTACGTCTTTTATTGTAACCGTAATTTTAAAAAAATTCACACTTTATCAAAGTCAAGGTCAAAATGTCTTTATTCAAATAAACTTAATAATAATTAATCACGTTGGAATCGTCTATATTTTCCTACCACTCGTTTATTTATTATTATTATTAACAAGAAGAACGGGCGCAAGAAACTTACCAGCTTTGTCGGAAACAAGTAACAATATTTACAAACTTAACATATTATGTGTTGTATCATCTTTTACTATCATTTTGAAAAAGAAGATGATAGTAACCCTAGCCTAAACATCAGAATAAGTTAAATGCGTCTGCTCTCTGCTGATTGGTTTAAAAATTGGCTAAAATTATATATTTAGTTGTTCTCAATAACACATTTCTGCCTTAGAACAACCCACAGACAAAGAAACCCCCAAAAAAGACTCCTCAACGCAAGAATCAGAAGAAAAACCATCATCACCATACAAAGAAGCTCCCCCCGAAGACAGCGATAAGGAATTATCGCCCTTAAAGGATCTCTCCAACATGAACAAAAGTAAAGAAGCTTTGAACAACAATAAGGATGATTGTTCTCCAGCAGATAACTCGAAGTTAGATAAAGATAGTGTGATTGGGGACTGCGATGCGAATTTGAGTGATTTGGAGAGTGAAGGCACGCAGCCTGAAGAGGTAAATACTTACTATTAATTCACATACCAATCCGCATTGGGTCCGCGTGGTGGGTTATGGCCCATCCTCCTTATCCACCCATCCACAAGGAAGGCCTGTGCCCCAACAGTGTCTCGAGTCGATTAGTTTAAATCGTTTTTTTACAGACTTCATAATTTTGTGTTCATAAAAACATTTAAGATTTTTTCACCTGAGAGATTTTGCTAAAATCAAACTTATTTACGACATTACCGCATGTATAAACTTTTTTTAATGTATCAAATGCTATTAAAACTAAAATTACCTGGGTTATTATAATTTGACTAAAATTAATAGTAGTTTATGAAACTGATGCATAATGAGGGGTATTAAAACATGAATGTGTGTTTAAAAACCGAGCCACAGGCGAGGTTTTTAATAGTATCACACGAGTGTTTTAATACCTAGTTATGTACAGTTTCATACACTACTTTATCTACTCTCATACAATTATTGTGATTGAACCTACAAAATAAAATATCAATGATAAAAAGAGTAGGTAGTTTCTCGACTTTGCTTTAGGTAGGTAGGTTGTACCAAATACTTAGAAACTCTACGTACTTACCTTGGTTAAGTATTACGTTTTTTTCCGTCGCCGCATCTAAAATATCTACTCACTCACTACTATCAGATATTTTTAAGCAATAGTAAAAATTTAAATTTTAAAAATCTCGCGTTTTCTATTAGAAAAAATAATAATGAGATGACTGCATTCCAGCAGAGTAATCGTTACGCTAAGTCATCGATCACCATAGAGTACATTTTAATCATAGAAAGTATGTGAGAATTTCATTGTTTTTTTTAATATCGCAGCACTGCCATCTTTTTGGATTTGTCCTGTATCGTAATGAGAAAAAAGTTATTTTATAGCATACTTTAGTTAACGAACGTATGCTATAAAATAACTTTTTTAATTTTTTTCGGTATTGCGTGTATAAAGTATGTCATGATAAATTCGTTTTGAAATTCATAATTCGAATTTTACGTTAAGAGAGTAGATAATAGTAGTTTATGAAACTGGCGCATAATGAGGGGTATACGGCTCGGTTTTTAATAGCATCACACGAGTGTTTTAATACCTAGTTATGTGCAGTTTCATACACTACTTTATCTACTCTCATACAATTTGTGATTGAACCGATTGAACCTACAAAACTTCTACAAAATAAAATATCAATGATAAAAAGAGTAAGTTTGGAGTTTATCGGTAGGTCGGCACTCTTACTTTTTCCGTCGCCGCATCTAAAATATCGGATGGAGTCAAATTTTCAGTCACTACTATGACATTTTTAAGCATAAGTAAAAATTAAAATCTTAAAATGGCGCGTAATCAATTAGAAAAATAAATAATGAGATGACTGATGAGTGTATTCCAGAAGACTAATCGCTACAATGAGTCATCGATCACCATAGAGTACCTTTTATCATGGAAAGTATGTGTAAAAAAATCGTTGTTTCTTTTTAATATCACGGCACTGCCTTCTTCTTGGATTTGCCCTGTATCATAATGAGAAAAAAAGTTATTTTATAACATTGCTTAGTATAGCGAAGGTATGTTATAAAATAACTTTCTAATTTTTTTCGGTATTGCGTGTATAAAGTATGTCAATATAAATTCGATTTGAAATTCATAATTCGAATTTTACGATATGAGAGTAGATAAACACGTTTACGAAATAACCGCATGTATAGACTTTTTTAATGTTTTATAATTCAATGCTGTTAAAACTAAAAATTTAACTACTTGCATTTTTCATGTGCTTATAATACCAGAATTTATCAGACAAAATATAGACATATTTTACAAGTTCTTAAACAACTCGCTGTGAAAAATGACCCTTATTGACATATTGTAATATTTTATTTACCTAGGACGAAGACAAAAACCTCTCATCCGAAGAGTTGTCCCGCAAACTAGACAAACTGATGCGTCAGTCGGAACAGCAGTCGCAACAGTTGGCCGCGGGGACTCACGCGCTTAGAGCAACTTGTTATGGACAAGACAGGTGAGGTTATACGAATGAATAGTTGTCTACCAACGACACAAACTGATGCGTCAGTCTGAACAACAGCTGCAACAGTTGGCTGCGGGGACGCGCTTAGAGCAACTTGTTATGGACAAGACAGGTGAGGTTATACGAATGAATAGTTGTCTACCAACGACACAAACTGATGCGTCAGTCTGAACAACAGCTGCAACAGTTGGCTGCGGGGACGCGCTTAGAGCAACTTGTTATGGACAAGACAGGTGAGGTTATACGAATGAATAGTTGTCTACCAACGACACAAACTGATGCGTCAGTCTGAACAACAGCTGCAACAGTTGGCTGCGGGGACGCGCTTAGAGCAACTTGTTATGGACAAGACAGGTGAGGTTATACGAATGAATAGTTGTCTACCAACGACACAAACTGATGCGTCAGTCTGAACAACAGCTGCAACAGTTGGCTGCGGGGACGCGCTTAGAGCAACTTGTTATGGACAAGACAGGTGAGGTTATACGAATGAATAGTTGTCTACCAACGACACAAACTGATGCGTCAGTCTGAACAACAGCTGCAACAGTTGGCTGCGGGGACGCGCTTAGAGCAACTTGTTATGGACAAGACAGGTGAGGTTATACGAATGAATAGTTGTCTACCAACGACACAAACTGATGCGTCAGTCTGAACAACAGCTGCAACAGTTGGCTGCGGGGACGCGCTTAGAGCAACTTGTTATGGACAAGACAGGTGAGGTTATACGAATGAATAGTTGTCTACCAACGACACAAACTGATGCGTCAGTCTGAACAACAGCTGCAACAGTTGGCTGCGGGGACGCGCTTAGAGCAACTTGTTATGGACAAGACAGGTGAGGTTATACGAATGAATAGTTGTCTACCAACGACACAAACTGATGCGTCAGTCTGAACAACAGCTGCAACAGTTGGCTGCGGGGACGCGCTTAGAGCAACTTGTTATGGACAAGACAGGTGAGGTTATACCAATGAATAGTTGTCTACCAACGACACAAACTGATGCGTCAGTCTGAACAACAGCTGCAACAGTTGGCTGCGGGGACGCGCTTAGAGCAACTTGTTATGGACAAGACAGGTGAGGTTATACGAATGAATAGTTGTCTACCAACGACACAAACTGATGCGTCAGTCTGAACAACAGCTGCAACAGTTGGCTGCGGGGACGCGCTTAGAGCAACTTGTTATGGACAAGACAGGTGAGGTTATACGAATGAATAGTTGTCTACCAACGACACAAACTGATGCGTCAGTCTGAACAACAGCTGCAACAGTTGGCTGCGGGGACGCGCTTAGAGCAACTTGTTATGGACAAGACAGGTGAGGTTATACGAATGAATAGTTGTCTACCAACGACACAAACTGATGCGTCAGTCTGAACAACAGCTGCAACAGTTGGCTGCGGGGACGCGCTTAGAGCAACTTGTTATGGACAAGACAGGTGAGGTTATACGAATGAATAGTTGTCTACCAACGACACAAACTGATGCGTCAGTCTGAACAACAGCTGCAACAGTTGGCTGCGGGGACGCGCTTAGAGCAACTTGTTATGGACAAGACAGGTGAGGTTATACGAATGAATAGTTGTCTACCAACGACACAAACTGATGCGTCAGTCTGAACAACAGCTGCAACAGTTGGCTGCGGGGACGCGCTTAGAGCAACTTGTTATGGACAAGACAGGTGAGGTTATACGAATGAATAGTTGTCTACCAACGACACAAACTGATGCGTCAGTCTGAACAACAGCTGCAACAGTTGGCTGCGGGGACGCGCTTAGAGCAACTTGTTATGGACAAGACAGGTGAGGTTATACGAATGAATAGTTGTCTACCAACGACACAAACTGATGCGTCAGTCTGAACAACAGCTGCAACAGTTGGCCGCGGGGACTCACGCGCTTAGAGCAACTTGTTATGGACAAGACAGGTGAGGTTATACGAATGAATAGTTGTCTACCAACGACACAAACTGATGCGTCAGTCTGAACAACAGCTGCAACAGTTGGCTGCGGGGACGCGCTTAGAGCAACTTGTTATGGACAAGACAGGTGAGGTTATACGAATGAATAGTTGTCTACCAACGACACAAACTGATGCGTCAGTCTGAACAACAGCTGCAACAGTTGGCCGCGGGGACTCACGCGCTTAGAGCAACGTGTCATGGACAAGACAGGTGAGGTTATACGAATGAATGAATAGTTGTTTGCCAACTATGCAAACTGATGCAATAGTTGGCCGCGGGGATTCACGCGCTTAGAGCAACTTGTTATGGACAAGACAGGTAAGTAAAATTATGTGAATGAATGAATAGTTGTCAAAAATGTTGACAAAACATGTGAGATTTAGAATATATTAAATGGATTAAAAGTAATTGACTGCCATGCTAACTAGACAAACTGTCTGTGATAGTTTGAACAAGAACAACTGATGTAATACGGATGACGACTAATTAATAAAATAACGAAATACCTACTAATTAAAATCGTAAACCTATTAAACTTTTAGAGTAGCTTGTATATCTCTTGGTTTTATATATTGCGTAATATTTGTTTTATGACCCTTCAAAGTTGGGAGGATAAATCCATTTCAAAAGTATAAAATTTATTAAAATAATACTTTTAATTAGTCCGTAAAATGTATATCAAATTTGTCTAAGGAACTATTTTGATAAACACAATATTTAATATAGCTGCCGAGCAACTTCCCTACGCGTTGCATACAAACTACCTAGGCGTGACGTCATAACAAGTTATGCAGCGTTTTTGGATGAGTCCAATTTGTGTACATTTCAAACTGTGATATCTCGGGCAGTTTTCATGCTAGCGAAATAATTCTTTTACCAATGTTTCTTTTATTGAGAGGTAATTTATGTAACATAAAATAAAATAAAAATTCGTCATGCCTATTGTTGGCCACTAGCTATGAACAAGACAGGAGACGCTCAGTTGTTTAACTACTAAACAATTTGATGCGACAGACACTTAGATAGCGAAAGGTCACAGATTCATTTCTCACCTGAATAATTAGAGAAACTAATTAAAATCTACTAAATATAACTTGCCAATAATAATAAAATATTTTATTTGCTAGAATATGGTTACATTTCTGTCTTATGTATAAAATAGACCAACCATATTCTATAGAGTAGTTCGATGTGCAAATTAATTTATGTATGTCACATGTTATTGATTATTTCAATTTTATATTCCGTACAAATTCATGATTAAAATAAGTATATCACAATTGGCTTTGGTTAAAAAATAAAAGGTATTATTTTTATATTTTTTTACTACAGATTAGGCCAATTTAAGAAACTAATTTGAATATTTTAACATTTGGTCCCGTATTTATTTTTTTATAAATATATTTGTCGGGCGGATATGGTCAACCGGAATGACGTCATTAGTGGCATGAAAGTTTAAGAAGAAAACCTTTGCCATCTACTTATAGAAAAAGAAAGGCCAAGTGTCATTAACTGTCATAATGACTATGGTTGTTTGTAAACAAATAAGTTATAGTTAATATTTCTTCTATTTTATTCATTTAATCCAGTTGTGACGGTTCTAACCTACCTTCTTAATTTGCCGCAATAATTTTTGAGGTGGTAAAATTATAATAAAAATGCTTACCAGTGGAAACTCTGCTGAAAAACTTTGTAAAAACTGACACGCCCAATATACCCAAATTGTGAAATATATTGTGTGTATTGTGTCTATTTTGGATGTAGGCTACATGGATGAAATTGTAACGATTGCTTGTGGACTGATAAATTTGCAGGATAACATAATAAACATTGTGAAAATATGTGCATACTTTATTTCTATTTACAAACATTTAATAGTAGGGATGTGGAAAAAATTACGAGATAAGTTCATCGATATTTTTCGGGCGATATTAAATACTCTGATATATCGATAGATGTTTTTACAATAATTTTTCCAAAACATTTTTTTGGTAATTACGTATGGATTCTAATAGTCGACACTATTTTGTCACTGGAGCATTTTGTTTTTTTCCAACTTTGAGTCTTAAAAATCATCGTAAAATTCGTCAAATCGAGCCAAAATTTCGCGTAGGGGTTTATTTTGCTATTTTTTATGTTTTACAATACCTTAAAATTAGAATCCATTACTTAGTCATCGTCCCATTTCATCCCATTTTTTTCTGAGAAATATTACCTATATCGATATTTTTTCACTTCCACCTTCCACCATCCCTAATGCCAAGTTCATTGTCAAAATTGTCTTTGCACTTTTTTCTTTTTTTTATTATGGCTGGGAGATCTGTATGTGATGACGTCATATGAAGGTCATTTGAAGGTTAAAGCTTTTTATTGAATATTATAAATATCTTTAAAAATATAGACTTATTTTTAAATTTAATTAGTAGACACTGTACAGAAAGCTTATTCCTCGAAATGGTTTTGAGATTTCCAGTCATGTTCAAAAAGTTATCAAAGCCAATTATTATATATTTCAAAATTTCACAAACATACCAAATAGTCTTAATAAACTTTAAAATAATGTCAAGTTAATTAAATATAAATACATTAATATCAAAATCCTAATAATTGTCGTTATGTCAATAAAAAAATAGTGTTTCATTGAATCTTTTTATCCCACAGGTACTGGCGTCGATACTGGTCGCTGGGCAAATGTGGTGGAATATTCGTGGAAGGCATGGAGTCCGCGCAGCCCGAGATCATGGACTACCACCATACTTTAGAAACTAACGCTAAGGACAAACCCGCGGAGAATACTAAGAAGAAAAAAGGTAAAAATCTTTTAACAAAAGATGTTTTTTAGGGTTCCGTACCCAAAGAGAAAATCGTCTGTCTGTCTGTCACCAGGCTGTATCTCATGAACCGTGATGGCAAGACAGTTGAAATTTGTATTTCAAATGATGTATTTCTGTTGCCGTTATAAGAACAAATACTAAAAACAGAATAAAATAAATATTTAAGAGGGGCTCCCAAACAACAAACGTGATTTTATTTGCTGTTTTTTGGTACGGAACCCTTCGTGCGCGAGTTCGACTCGCACTTGGCCGGTTTTTTTTATGTGCACATGACTCATTTTGGCTTTAACCGCAGACTATTATAATAGTACAAACGTACAGAAGCCCATCCGCGCGAGGACAATCAAATAACAAGCTACTCTCGCTGCACGGGAATAAAGTACAATTTGAAATTGCACAGCGCTGCGTGCCTATTTACCATTATTTTAACCACCAGGGGCCTATTGCATAACAAATTACAAGCTATTAAATCAAATTACAATATTATTAGTGAATTTCTATGGAAAATCACTAATAATATTAGCTTGTATTTTGTTATGCAATAGGCCCCAGACTGTTCTCCCTCCTACGCCAATGTGAAGTAAAGGATAAAACTCTGAAAACTAGTTTTTTAGATGTTTATCTTTCATACCTATAAGAACAAAAAAGTTTCAATTTGTTTTGAAACTAAGTAAGGGGATATTTTTTTTACTATTTGATTGAATTTTACTTACAATTAGGTAACGTGTGAAGGATTTAAATTTGAAAACTGTGCCATTTTGGCTTAGTTTTTTTTGCCTCACTTTACATACATGGACTCGGCTTCTAGAGACCTATTACATAATACATTTTATCTTAGTAAATTACAACTAGTTTGGAGTTCATTGCGTCGTCAATTTGAAACTAGAAAATTAGTTACCCACAGATACCGCAATGTATGCTATTTACCGTAGTAAATTACTGTATTAAATGTACTGTCAGCAAAGCTATGAGCTGAACACCTTAAGGTTCATTTCTAGATTGAGTAGTCTATATTGTCTTGTCTTGCATTTGCCCAAAAGTCAAAAGCATCTTTTGTATAAAAACAATGGAGACAGGAAAAGACGAACTTTTACGTTCCATCCTTGCAAGCGATTTATTTTCAAACTGTAAGGGTCATAATTTTGCTGACTGTACATTTATGAAACAGGGCCCAAGTGTTATTATTCTAAGCCTGTATGTATTAAAGCATTTATTGAGTCACTAACATTCCTTGTAGGCGCCAAAGACAAGAAAGACCCCCAACTAGAACCAGAGAGCATGGACACCGAAGAGGCTATGAAAGTGGAAGCTCTAAAGACTGAGATGGAACTGAAAAGCATCAAATCGGAGCTCAACTTAAGCGATCACACGCAGATCATTAAGTACGAGCCGAATGTCAAACATGGCGCGTGCAAGGTTGAAGGTAAACAAATGTATACTTGCTAAAATCTTGTGGATAATGCAACTAACTTATAAAACTATACGAGGGCGTCTTGATAAGTCCATGACTTTGAATAGAAGAAATATTTTTTTTTTAATTTATTTTGTATCTTAAAAAGAAACTCCTTATGAATCTTTACACTATTTTTTTTCAAATACGTCAAAATATTATTACTTTAGGAACAAAAATCTCAAGCGACTTCTAACTTTTCTTAATGACCCTGTTGACCCTCGTATGTGCGGATTTGTAAATGGGTTTGGCATATCTAAGTATATTATTCTATTGTTTATATTTGACTGTTATTCCTCCTACAAACGAATAAATAAATAAATAAAATGTAGGTAAGGTCGCATTACTAATTTCCCAGCAAAAATGTAAACAAAGGTGTTGCCAGAACAAAACAACGCAAAAAGAAATAGTATATTGCTAAGTCAAGAAATAAACACACTTACATGTTTTTTCATCACAAACCTAATAAAAATAGATTAGATAAATATTCTGAATCGTGAGTTTTGCGGCAAAAACAGTAATATAATTTAATATTTCATAATAACAGTTTTATAGTAGAAAACAGTTTTATGATGCTGTGCACACATCAACTGCAAACCGTAGACATCAACCTTTGGTCATTTTATAAAATTTCATAAAAAATATGTATTACGAGTAGTAGCTGTAGTAGTAACATTTTTGTCTTTTGGTATTGGGGGGAACAGGCGAAGATGCAACGTATTTTTGATAGTTTACATACAGTCAATATCTAAGTAAAGTTTTCTTATCAGTTCGTTTCAAGAACTTCTGACATCAAAAATTATGATACGTTATAAAGATAAAATTTCTAATTACCATCCTACTTTAAAATTTCCCTGGATGGCATTATATTTATTATGACTCAAAATATAATAAACAAATTAAAAAGTTATAAAAGTAACCAAAGGTTTTCAATATCTGAAAATGTCACTATCAGGGTCAGTTTGTCAATTTGACAGTGACGTTTCTTTGTTTACATTTTTTTAAATCTTAAGATTTAAAAGAAGAACTTATGTCACACACAGTTCTCTCACTCCATGTTTTCAACCAACAGGTTCATCAATAAAAATGGAAGAGAAATACATACAACAGCAGCAACATAACGAAGCACAAGACATGTTAGACATAGAAGACTCCATCCCCACCGCGTTTCTAGTACAAAAGCCTTCGCACAAACCAATGTACGCGTCACAAGCCGAACCTGTCGACAAACCACAAGAGATAGTCAAAGTAGAAAACGTTGTTAAAAAAGAAGAGAGGGAAGAAGAAGAGAGTAAAGACGAATTAATTAATAACTTAGAAGAATTAAGGAAACTAGCAGAAGCGGTTTCTTCTCAATTAGACGCAGCTAAGAAGGCAGAAGCAGAAATCAAAGTAGAAGAAAAGGAACCGCTAGAAATTAAGAAAGAAGTAATGGAACCAACCGCCGCCCATAGTCATTTATACGCGAAAATTTTAGAAGGCAAATGGTTCTCTATTTTAAGGCACGAAAGTGCATTTTTGAATAACATAAACGAGGTTGTGGATAAGACTGATGTGCCGAATTATTGTGATAACGAACATACTTGTGCTGAAGTGATATTGTGTCAGGGTCATAAGTGGGACGTGTCTAATAACTTGCATTTGTTGAACGACCCTAGTTTGTTCACTCTTAACTCTATGGTGACAAGTGTGCAAGTGCCGTCTAATAGTGTTTATGCGGACTCTAGCTTGACTATGTCTGGATTAGATCAGGATATGATCAATGCTAGTTTGAATAGAAATGGCAAAGAGGAGGAGGAAGTTCAAAATGGAGTCAAAGAACAGGTAAAAATTATGATAATGAAAATATTTTTATTAAGTACTTTTAAATTGTCCAATTAGTTTTTCTTATTTAAAATTAATCTTTTTAGATAGTATACAAACATACATAATAATTAATATGGTCCAAAAGAAAAATGTTTCGTTTGACATAGACATTTAATTTCTTGAAAAATTAAGTAACTCTACATAAATACAATTAAAACCATGACTTTTCTAGAAATAGGATAGGTCTACATAAATACAATTAAAACCATGACTTTTCTAGAAATAGGATAGGTTGTTGATGGAGGGAATTTGTTAAATAAGGAAATTTGTTGTCTAAGATTCTAAAGGACATCAGGCAGAGTCCCATAGAAAAAAACCAAAGAATGTATAACGTTTCTGTTTTTTTTCAAAATGTAGGCATGTAATTAGTAAGTCACAAAAAATATTCAGATTTTTACGAAGATTTATGTTTTAAGAGTTATTTACGTTTGAAAGTTTTTTTTTTTGTAACCCCGACACTAAATAGCAACACCAGATTCACGACAACACGTTTCGTTAGCTGCGTTAGTGATACAGATTAGCACCACAATGTACGAGTTGGAACCGATGAAACGGAAAATCTGTGCATATGTCGCACGTAACAAAACGCTTTTGACAGTTGAGTTGTCTGACATCCAGAAACTTTTTTTTAATGCGCAATCACTTGTGCCACAGAACAAATATACTCAGGGGAGACTTGTGAAATTGCTAACAAAGATATCCGTTTCATTGATATGCTTTTGTTTTTTTCAATAATTAATTAACGCTTAATGAAGGAGTTAAAAAATAATGTTGCTACTGTTTTATGATTCTAGTAACATAAAGTGTTTATAGATAACAGAATTATGTTTATACACTTTTGGGTCTCATGTGCCTGATGTCCTTTAATTTTAATAATTACCTATATTTACTTAACAAAATATAATAATGTTAATATTACAAAAAACAACGAAAATTAGCAGTTCAATAAAGTCCATATATAATTTTATATTTTTATTGAGATATTGAAAAACTTTAAAATCTAATATTAAATGCTTACGCTTAAAATATACGATTTCATTTCTCAAAATCGACTTAAGGAAACTTCCTTATTCTTATTGGTCATATTCAGTGAAATGCATTGTATAAAGATGATTGCATCTTCATCGGTGTTATTCCTAAGATATTTCACCGAATCAGTACATTGCTTCTGAATCGGTGAAATATCGGGTCATTCTGAACTTACCATCCCAAGGATGTGTCCAGTCCATGAAACTAAACAACTTTCTCTAAGAAACATGTGTCGAATTTCGCCAGAAAATTTTGGTCATCCCATACTAAATTGATCACGTGATCTCTTTGATTTGTATGGATGGATAGTCGTTTTTTTTACATATTTGGCTATGTGTTTTTAAGAGAAAGCTGTTCTGTTTCATGGACTGAACACATCCTCAAAATTTGGATGGTGAATATAAACTGACCATATATATTAGGCATAACACCGACCTATTCCACCAGTGTATAAAGTCATTTTTTTCAGGACAACGATTTAGAAAAGGAATTACAAGCGGACGCCCTAAAGCACGACCTAGCATTACAAAAGGCTAAAGCCAACAGCCTAACAAGCCTAGGTTTACTAAACTTCAACGCTTTATCTACATACGTTACGTGCGACAGTCCGCCGCCGATACAGATGACGGTAGAAGAAGTAAAGCAGTTAGACCATTGTAAACAACACGGATTGCCGAAGAGATTGGAAGGGACTTTTGTACCGAGAGAACATAGGTAAGATACTTTAATGTACTAACGCTCTATCTGTATGTAGCCTGTACAAATCCTGTGAATAATCTATTCAGGTTAAAAGCCTAAACACACCGGATCCGTATACGTAAGCGTGCACGTGCACGTAGACGTACCATTACGTTGTAATGTCTGGAACTTTATGAGATATGGCACACCGCTTGCGTGACTATGTGCACGTGTAGCGGTGTATTATGCCTCATAAAGTTCCAGATATTATGACGTAATGGTACGTTCACGTGCACGTGCACGTGAACGGATACGGTGTGTTCCGCACTTAAGTGTCAAAAGCGAGTTAAAAACGGAGTATACACGATTTGTTTGCGAAACTGTAACGCAATGCATTGTACCAAAAGCTTGGATGAATTAACCACTGGATGCGAAATGACAGCCATATTCGCCTTTACCCCTCTGCCACTTACTGTGACCGATAGCCTCAGTAAACGATATCGCGTTGTCAGTGTGATGCTAGAGCTCGTGGCGAAACATTGGTACAAAAATGGACAAAATGCTTCGTATTGTTCAGCAAAAAAAATAGCGGGCAATCAAGAAATGTTTCTTTTCACGCGTAAGCACAATTTCAACCTATTATAGTAGCTATTTTTCGCAAAATAAATAAAATTTGGTATGTAAACAAAGTAGGGTGACTTAGCCGGTTTGCCGGCCCCCTTTGGTTTTCGGCCATTACGGAAAATGTAAGAATGTATGAAATAAATTTTTCGTGAAATTTCTTTTTCGCGGTGTTATTAAAAGTTGCCAATACACTTATTTATTACGTATAAAAAATATAATTAGAAACAAATTACGAGACGTACTGCCCCCAGGAGCTGACGTTTTCGAAAAACTTTCTAAATATTAATATTTTTATAATATAATTTTAAAGAAAATATATCTCATTTTTTTAATACTTAATATTATTAAGAGATACTTATACCTACACAAAAGCCAATAATAATCAACAAAAAGCAACATTTTTCTTACAAAACGTTTTCATAATCATGTTTGACTTCCGTAAATTTTCGTCTTGAAAGTCATTTCGCGCGAGGAACTGCTGTTAACACTGGTAATAGAGCCGGAATTATCAAACTTCTTGAAAACAAGCTGCAACGTCCTCTTCAATGGCTAATATGTCAACTGCACGCAAATGAGTGAAGTTTAAGACATCTTTTTGAATACTTAGACGGTAGTACTACAGGGCCGAAAAGCTTTAGTGCTCCGATAGGGAAGGCACTTAATAATTTTGAATGTCTTCCAGTCAAATCATTTACTGCCGTAAGCTATTGTTTGCAAAGATATAACGAAGAGCCGTGATGATTTAAGTACAGACCAACTGTATATTTTAGAAATGTGTCCAGCAGTCAGCAAGGGCGAGTGTGATGAAAAATTGGCGACACTTAAACTTGGTAAAGTATGTTATTCGAGGTGGTTTACCACGGCAAACAAAATTACCCACGACACTACCAGTAGTGCGCCTTGGTAGTGTCGTGGGGAAGAAGGGCGAAAATTAAACAGGGTAGGTGTGTCGTTAAAAGTAGCAAGAAAATAGTGCATGTGAGTTTTTTTGGAAGGTATAAGTTACAATGTAGTTTACGGTTTGATACACATAATTTTTATTACTGAGTATGGTAAATTAGTTTTAGTACTGTTATTTTGACTTAAACGCGTAAAGTATTCGGTACGATACATTTAAAGGTGAATGCGCAAAAATACCCGAGCTCCGGCGCAAATGAAATCTATCTCAGGTTTTAGTAACTTTTATGTGTATAACAAAAAAATATGTGGTACCTCTGTGATTGGTGACTATCATAAAAAAACTGCAATGAATATTTTTTTGTGCGGAGCAAAACATATTATACCTACATTTTGTATGATCCTGAAGCACAGGGTCGCAGTGCCATAAATGAATATTATTGCTCGTGCATTCATGGCCGCCGAACGCTTGGATGTTGCGCTCATGTTATGAGCATTTTGTACTTTCTTGGTTGAGCTTGACATAACCTAGAAGAATTTGCGCATCCAGCTTCATTTTTGGATAATCTTTTAATAGATTTGAAGGACTTGTGACTTGTATGTGGATAATATAAAACCATAAATAAAAAAATATGTTAAGACGTTGTTCTAATTTTATTTTTATTATATTACTATCAGACGTGATTGCACATCAGCTATTTTTATAATTTTATAATGTCCCCGCTGCTGGGGCACAGGCTTTTCTTACGGGTGGATAAACAGGACTGACCATAACTAAGATAAAAATTAGAAACGAGTTCATGTGTGCGGAATCCACACGAAGCGAAATATAAGGTAATGGTCAAAAAATACAAAAGGTCTTGAGTTACCTATACAAGAGGGTGTTCGGCTATTACCCATTTCAGTTTATCTTAAAGTAAGTTAACTATGTTAGTTATGTAATTGGGCGCCTCCCGTTAACTAATAATAATAATAAATAAATAATAAGGGGCCCCAATGCGGATTAGTAGGGCGTGATTATTACCTAATATTTTTTGAAAATATACCTTTAGCCACGTAAAATATTAATGCCTGAAAAAAAAATTGCAGTTTTTTTTTATGTTATTCACCGATCACAGAGGTCGGGAATATTTTTTTTTGTTATGCACATAAAAGGTACTTAAACCTGAGATAGATTCAATTTGCGCCGGGACTCGGGTAATTTTGTATATAGCCTGCGCATTCACCTTTGATGGCCGGGTAACTAAATGCGTTTTTGGGAGGTCATTTGCTTTTCGGCCGCCTGGCCGAAAACTAAGGTATGAGTTTCACAATCCATAATATTTGGCCGGCAATTATGGCCGAAAACCGGCTACATCACCCTATTACATTGACATTATTTGACAAGTGTAATCCCCCCTCATCACCCCGCAAAAATTGGTTGATCGTGATTTCATACATTTTTCTTACGTTACGTATCCAGTGGTTAATTCATCCAAGACCAAAAGAGGTAAGTTAGTATAATAGTTTCTTCAACGCATATCTACATACGTCACATGACACAAATGACATCATTGTAAACAACGTCAACTGCCGTAGAGGTTGGGAGGGACTTTTATACGGTCATGTTTATAAATATGATATGTATTCAGTTTAAAACTTTGTTCTGTACCGGGCCAAGTGGATATTGCGCCGACGACGCTCTATTAAAATAAAGGCGTCCAGTAAGCTTTCGGTATGTTTTTGGGTACCGCGTATACGGAGCGAGCATGCTAATATCAAGCTGTGCTAGTATGCTAATCATTTGACAAAATAAACCTTGTCACAAGACATTAAGGTGCACTTTCGTTTGTTCTCAGACAACAAAAAAAAGTGAATTAAATAGAGGTTTTATGCAGCACACTGTAACGTGGCCGTGCGACCTCCTTCCCCGTAGTAAAAACTTATTTCTCAATCTTGAATTCGAAACTATGTCAAATTATTATTTTTTTGTTCGGAAAAAGACAGACTTCAAATTTACTGTTCTTTTTATCAGACTTGGATTTTCTCTGTAATACTTATTTTTTTTATAAAATATTGTTTAAGACGGGTTTATTTATATTGTCTAATTATAACTTACGCTACGCTGGAGCCTGGCTTTTTATTCATTACTGCCCCAAGACGTAACAACACTAGCGCCGCCATTGGAAAAAAATCATAATGCTTAATATCATCATAATAATAAAGACTAAATTGTGAATTGTGTTAATATAGTGCACTCTGAACAATCTTTGTGGCACTTTTTATCGCTTAAACAATATTTTCTAGCCTGTCGTTTAGTTAAATGAAGTCTCATTGCTAACTTTTAAGATTTTTTTCCTATAGTGGCGCTTAATTTAGGCGCTGACTGTACAAACTTATAGTCAACTTAATCTTAATTTAGAATATATTAACAGGCACGGCTGGTGGCGTATCACAGAATCGGATCAGCTGCGAGATTTGATGGAAACATTACACCCGCGCGGAGTGAGGGAGAGAGAACTACACACGGCGTTTGTGCAACATGTACCTACTGTTAATAATAAGGTTGGTTTTAGTCATAGACTCATCCTAATAGAAATAGACACAGTTTTGATCGCACTTGCTATTGGCAAAAGTCATGGTAGTTTTAGTATATTTAGTAGATTTGCGTTGTCATGTTACGTCAAAATATTCGTATGCTAATTCGTTGAAAGTCACAGAGTTGTCTTTCTATGTTGTTTAAGTTCAAGATTCTGATTTCCCTAAACTTCCATATTATTCTTATTTATATATAACGTAGGTTTTAACAACTTCCATGAGCTTTTTACCTTATTGTATAAGTAATGTTTTCCTAAACTTAGAGTAAAAATAAAATTGAAAAAAGCAAGGAAAACTGGATTACAAAAGGATTAAAAATAAGTTGTAAAAATAAACGGAAAGCTCGTTTTAACTATTACAAAAACAAAACTACAGCGAATAAGTTAAGGTACATAAAATATTCGAATATATTAAAGATATGCATATATATTTCGAAAAAAACCTCAAATATCGCCTTTATATGTCAAAGCAAAAATAAATGCCAAGCATCTTGGATTTTAATAAAAAATGAATTGAATGTCGCTAAGTGTAATAACCATATTGACCAAATTAAAAATAAGGAATCGACCCTGACTAGGGATGGGTCCAGTGAAAATTTCAATGAAATGAAAATTAAATTTATATGAAATTTATGAAATCTTTCAAAACGGGTTGAAATATTTCACTTTTGAGTGAAATTTATTTCCAGTACTAGAAATCCCTTATTTTCTGAATTAGTTTACTATTTTAACGTATTAAATGAAATTTAAAGGCTTAGGTAATTGACCGAGCGAGCGCGAAGCGCAAACGAAACGTCTCTGCTTCAGCTTGGGCAACAATTCTTTCGTAAGTTCTTCCTGCTGTCCGTTTGTTCTCTTCTATAGGTTACAGGTCGCATTTCTCAAACGATTCTCGTGAAATTTTGTGAGCAGGTTCAAAAATTATATAGAATTTTATGGTCGAGCCAGTTTTTCGAGATTTTTCAAAATGGCGGAGATGTGTAAAAGAACATATTATTTCAGTCCGGCTTTCCGCCGCTGTTGTTCTTTCTGTACAGGTCGCATTTCTCAACCGATTCTTGTTAAATTTTGTGAGCAGGGTCGAAAATTATATAAATGTTATAGTCAAACCCCGAAGTCCCGGCGCTCCTAGGTTTGCCTAGTCAAACCTCAGGTTTTGGGCCAAAGGCCGAAACACGATTTTATTTTGGGCTTTGACTAAAGCCCACCGGTAACGATCAATTGCGATTGTCAATTTATCCGCAATTGACGCCCATTGACCGAAAAATTGATCGTTTACGCTTGCAATTGAAGCGATTGTCAATTGCTCCAACAATGGTATTGACGGAAAAATTGACAATCGCAATTGATCGTTACCGGCGGGCTTAAGGCTCCTTGTCAAATCTGAGGTTTGGCTAGACAAACCTAGGAGTGCCTGAGCTTCGGCGTTTACCTATAACATAAACATTTTTTTCGTAGCCTGTTTTTCGATTTTTTTCTAAATGGTGGAGATATGTAAAAGAAACATATTTCAGTCCAGTTTTCCGGCGCTGTTTGTTCTCCTCTACACGTCACATTTCTCAACCGATTCCCGTGAAATTCTATGGACAGGTTCGAAAATTATATAGAATTTTATTGTCGAGCCTGTTTTTCGAAATTTTTCATGGCGGAGATATGTAAAAGAAACATTTCATCCCGCCATTCCAGCACTGTTTGTTCTCCTCTACAGGCGCATTTCTCAACTGATTCTCGTCAAATTTTGTAGACAATAATATAGAAGAGATTGAGATAGAAATCATATAGAATTTTACTGTCGAGCCAGTTTTTTAATTCTTCAAAATGGCGGAGATGTATACATAAACATATTTTAGTCTGACTTTCTAGCTGTCTGTTCTCTTCTACAGGTCCCATTTCTCAACCGATTCTCGTGAAATTTTGCGAGCAGTTCGATAATATTATAGATTTTTTAAGTCGAGCTAGTTGACATTTATCAAAAATATCACCCATTTCCAAAAATAGTATTCAAAATTAGAAGCGCCATCTAGCTGCGCATAGCTACCAAATAATATACCAAACAGCACTCAACCAAATAATGTATCAAACCTACTATGTGCTTTGAAAGACCTCGTGAGCAGTGAGGAAAAAGGGGTTTCGATTGCTCGGCCACGGTGTCGTAGAAGAAAAACGACTACGTCAACATTACGAAGGAATATGTAGAAAACTAACAATGAAAGTCGCAAATTTGTAGGTTCAATATTCAGAAAGTTTAACCATGACCGCGCGGTCGAAACGTGGAGGACCTCGCGGCCACGCAGTTCTCTCAAACGGAGCTTAGTAGAGGTTCCATTATTTTTGCTAATCGCAGATACGATTTCGTAGATAATTAAGACAGTATAAGTAAAGCCCTAATGTTTGGACTTTACGACCACGTTTATCTGTAGGTCGTGAAATCCAAACCTTAGGGCTTATTTATACTCTCTACTATTTTTACCTAATCGAATCAGGGATTATAAAAGAGAATGGGACCTCTATTAAGCTCCGTTTGAGAGAACTGTGTGGCCGCGCGGTTCTCCACGTTTCGACCGCGCGGCCATAGCATTTAATTTCTGTAGCAGGTCGTGAAGTCTAAACATTAGGGCTTTATTTATACTGTCTATATTTTCTACATAATCGTATCAGCGATTAGCAAAAATAATAGGACCCCTACTAAGCTCCGTTTAAGAGAACTGCGTGACCGCGCGGACTATGGCGCGGCCATAGCATTTAAGCTATAGGTCGTGAAATCCAAACATTATGGTTTTTTTATACTTTCTATATTTTTCTTCGAAATCGTATCAGCGATTTATATCAAAAAGAATGGGACCCCTACTAAGCTCCATTTAAGAGAACTGTGTGGCCGCTCGGTTCTCCATGGTTCGACTGCGTGGCCACGGTTAAACTTACAATTTTCTGAATATTGGTCCTACTTTGCGACTTTTATTGTTAGTTTTCTACATATTCCTCCGTAATGTTGATAAAGTTGATTTTCTTCTACGCCATCGTGGCCGACAATCGAAAGAGACATTGAATATTTTGTTATTAAAAGTTGTAAAATAGCCAAAGCTATTCGTAATTTAAGCCAACTTATTTGTATATTGTTTTGTTCTATAATTATGTTGATATATTGACAAAATGCATGTAATTTTGTTTTATTTAGTTCAGATGAAACTTAAAAATAAATTTCACTCTAAACTGAAATATTTCAAACCAAAATGAAATTTATTCTAAATATTTCACAGACCGAAATTTTTCGTGAAATTTACCCAACCCTAACCCTGACAGACCCAAAAAGTATAGCTACCGCATTTAATGATTTCTTCACTGCTGTCACTGATGTAGACTTCAGTCATAATAAAAAATAGCAAATAAACTACGCATTCAAAACTCAATTTTCCTAAAACCATTGACTGAGGTTGAAGTTAGAAAAGAGGTAAAGCTATTAAAACCCACCAACACTCAGTAGGATATGATGAAATCAGTACAAAGATTTTAAAAATGTGAATTGACGAAATAGTTTCTGTTTTAACACATTTCATAAATGTATCTTTCTCTTCGGGTATCTTCCCTGAAATTCTAAAATAAACCGTAATAAAGCCGATATTTAAAAAAGGAAACCGTACTGAAATGAATAGCTATCGTCCAATTGCACTTATATCGATACTGTCAAAATTAATTGAAAAATTAATGTATAAACAAGTATAAACAAAAATTGTATAAATTTGCATGCTTAGTAATAGGCGAAACATGATAATGTACAAAATAATTTTGCCCTCCATCTTATTGACCATGTTTGAAGCAAATAAATAAATGATTATGATTATGATATTGTCTTTCCCATAAAATTTAGAGGCAAATCCTATTGGTTACATTAGTTTTATCACGCTAATATTACCAGAATACTTATATTGATAACAAAAATGTCTTAAATCAAAGTTATCAATATTCTAGTTTAAGTAGACATATAAAAAACACAAGAAGCCATACGTAAAAGATGATTACTGATGCTTTAAATTAAACCTTGAATAATATTTTTTTAATTTTACGAATAAGTAAAATTTATATTAATTAGTACTAAACTAGGTATAGTCTACCTAAAGTAAAGACTACACTGAAGCAAAGCGAGAGCGGGTTTAACACGCGACTGGGCGGAATCACTTTGGCTTTAAAGTTGTTTGTTCCAACTTAAAAAGCCTGTTGATATCGTCTAGGCCGACCTACTTACTGATGCTAAAAAACATGAAAGTAACGATCAATGTTTTACTTATGCCTTTTAGTGATTTATTTATATTTATTTCACTTTTAATTTTGATCACTTTGATTGTTGATTTCAAAAAACCACCTCTGTGGTCTAGTGGTTTGCCCAGCCGTGTAAGACGCAGAGGTCCCGGGTTCGATCCCCAGGGGGGGGTACAATTTGTACTCGGTTTGGTTGGTGGTAGGGCTTATTTCAAGTCCGCCTGGCTAGCTACCACTATCTTACCTAAGTCTGACGCCATAACAACAATTTAAAAATTGTTGCGTTCCGGCAGTTAGAGGTAAGATAGCCAGTATTCCGGGTGTAGTGCGCTTCCACCTTCGGCCTTATTGTCACTTAACATCAGGTGAGATGAAAGCACTATCCCGTTGTGTATAATAAAAAATAAAAAAAATCTCCTAAAGTTACAATATTGCGGTGAGATTCTTAGGCTGAGTTGCACTATCTTGACTTAACCTAAACTTTAACAGATACAAACTTATCTGAGCCAGTGGTCAAAAGTGGAACTAAGGTGTTATTACATATTGTTACCTAGGTTACGCCATAAACGACGGCGACGCTCGGCTGTCACCGAGTCAGATAAGTTTGTATCTGTTAAGGTTAAGTCAAGACGGTGCAACTCAGCCTTAGTTTAAAAGTTTGCTAATTTCGATTTCACCCTGTATTAATTGTTTTTTTTCTCTTTGTTAAAAATTCATACTTATCCTTAGACACTAACTTTTCTACCCGTAGATCTACATCGAGCGCGGCGACGCCAACATGACGGAGCTGTCCATCACCCACATGGACCGCGTCATAGCGCAGAGCGGTGGTTTCCCAAGCCCCGACTTCCCAGAATCGTATTGCGCCACTACTGCTAATAGGATAGACACGCAAATGTTGAAAGCTGTGAGTATTTCGAATGTTGATTTTACTGTATGCCGTTTTAATTAGGCCCTACTCGAACATTTCAAAAAATTACAAAATAATTAAGAACTAAGAATATTGCATTGCTTTGCTACATTGCTAGTAACAATCTGATAATAAACTATATTTTTTTTACGATATCAAACCTCAAGATTATCGAACATTATGTCAACGAAATTAACCTTTCAAAATATCTAAAAACTTTAACTTGCATTTTTTTCAAAACAACAAATTGAATTGTTCCGTTACTGTTTCCGACCGACCGTATACAACGTTTATAAAATAATCCCTAATGCAATTTTAAATTCCTCCAAAGCACTTCTCTTTCTGTCGCTTAACTCTGTCTCAACCGAAACACGACATCCCTCGTGCGCTGGCTCGATTGAGTCAACCGCGAACGGTAAATAGTTTATTTAAGGCTAATAAAAGAGTTTAAGCGCGGAGTGAGCACCCCTAACTCAGTTACAGATTTATTATAAGTATCTATACATATAAAACTCTAAATTGATTGATTGGTTGTTGCGATGCGGCTAGAGCCCTAACGGCTGAAAGTAGTGTCACCGTTTTTGGTGGGTAGATAGATACCTTTCATGATGTAGGTGAGCACTAAGAAAAGATTTTGGAAAATTCACCCCCTAAAAGGATGAAAGTCTGTATGGGAATTTGTATAGGAAAATTGAAATGTGCGATTAGAGCGGCTGAAGGTAAAAACACAATTTTAGAGGGTAGACCTTTCATGGTGAGCACTAAGAAAGGGTTTTGTAAAGGGGAAGAGGACAGGGACGGGGACTAAAAAGCCTTCTATCAGCATTTTAAGTTTAGGTGCTAATGATTTTCTAAAATGTTTATGAGAATGATATCGCGGGAAAAAATTAGTCACTACATAGTATAAAACAAAGTTGCTTCCCGCTGTCTGTTCCTATGTATGCTTAGATCTTTAAAACTACGCGACGGATTTTTGATGCGGTTTTTTTAATATACAGGATGGATTTTTGAGACGGTACATTAAGGGCAGGTACCTTAACCGTTTTAGTTACAGAAAAACGTTCTTAGTAGACCATCCAAAACTTTTTAAAATATTCTGAACTGCATTCACAGATTTTGGAAAAAAAATACCGGTAGCAAAAAAATGCTAAAATGCTAAAATAAAAAAATACTTATCGATCCTATTTCTTGTGGGGATCAAAAGACTATAAAGGATCAGTTAAGGTATGAGTACTAAAAACGATAGAAATCGAAAAGTTATTTGCAATTTCTGTCGTTTCTAGTACTCTAACCTTAAATGGTCCCATAGTCTTTTGATCCTCACACGAAATAGGATCGATTAGCATATTTTTTTTTTTTTGTATTTTAGCATTTTTTTTTGCTAACGGTATTTTTTTCCAAAATCTGTAAATGCAGTTCAGAATATCCTAAAAAGTTATGGATGGTCTCCTAGGAACGTTTTCCTGTAATGGTTAAGGTACCTGCCCTTAATGTACCGTCTCAAAAATCCACCCTGTATAGAGTGATTCAAGAGGAAGGTTTATATACTACATGGTGTCAAATTCCTCACTACACCGAAGTGAAGCGAGGGCGGATCGCTAGTAGATTAAATCTCGTCAGTTAAAAAGTCTGGAACGGGTGGTAGGAATATAGACGAATCAAAAGTGCTTAATTATCAAGTTTATTTCAATAAAGCCATTTTGACTTTGATCACAGAATAAATCTAACATTACAGAAAGGAAACTCTCCGCCCCGCCCCACAATCAATTACCTCACCGCGCCCCGCGAGTTCGTAGGCTAGTTCGTATGCTCATTCAATAACCCTAGACTTCTCGCACACAGTTGCGCGTGTGCAAAAACGCCACTGTGTAGCGTCTGTGTAATAGGTAGTTGAAACGCGGCGTTTGTATGGAGTGCCCGGGGTGTGCTTAGGACTTGACATTATAAAATCTCAATTTGTTTGACAGGTTAAACAACTAGAACAGCGTGTGATGGCAGCCTCGTTGCAGACTAAAGGTTGGCGACGGGCGGCGTCACCAGAACTAGATGACGTCACCGACATAGTCGCTATAGCGAGGCAGCGATTGGCCGCCGTCGAAGCGCATATAGAGAGACGATATCTAAAGCCGCCTCTGGCGCAAAGGTACGCTAGGTAAATGACGAATTTGACGATATGTGTGTTTATATTGTACTGTCTTTAAGGTTTTTGTGTTTGATAAAGTTTTTATGTGTGTAAAGCTGCGTTAACATGATCAAAGTATAGTGGTGGACGTTTAAGTGCGAAACACAACGGATGCGTAAGCGTGCACGTAGACGTACCATGACGTTGTAATGTCTGAAACTTTATGAGACATGGCACACCGCTTGCGTAACGAGTAGACTGATGCGAAACCCTACGCATTGCAGCTCGTGACGTTGTACTCGATGGCATTGCCTGTTGAACGTCACACCGAACACGTACGTATCTTTGCTGCGCGTCACTACGCGCATGTCTACGCAGCCGATATGCCCAGGCCTTTAATTAGAAATGCCAGTCGATTTTAATACAAACGAGGTAACTTTGAAACCTTGGTTCTCTGCCAGGGATTGACCGAACTGTGATCTGATGATGGCCATCCAGGGACTGAATGGAGGAGATTCAGATCGCTATACACACCCTAGCGATGCGCGACTCCGAATGATTTTACTTTTCGACTAATTCGTAACTACTAATGTGGTTATTCGAATGGCAAATTAGTAGTATACTAATCTCTATGTTCGAATAACGACTACTAATTAGTAACTACTAATGTCAAAATGTACAGCGATCCCGACCAAACCCGAGTCGAACCGAATTATACCGAATTACCGAACGAATATATCGACTGCATTTACTAACTACTAACGCCAAAATGTATCGGGGCGCGACGATTTCGACCAAGCCCGAGTCGAACCGAACGAAGTCGACTCCAGTCGAATAATCTATGCGCCAGTCGACTTAGTCGAATGATTCGGGGAGTCGAATGATTAGTATTAGTATTATTCGAAGTCGCGCATCGCTAACACACCCAACTGATCTGATCAGCATTCTAAGAGCTGTAAGTATCAAAGTTATCAGTTTCAGTATACATTTTAATGCTATTTTCGTGATTTTACTAAACATATCCAACTAGCTCTTAGAATGCTGATCAGATCAATTGGGTGTGTATGGCGATCTGAATCTTCTCCATTCACTCACTGGGTGGCCATCATTAGATCACAGCTAGGTCGATCCCTGGCGGAGAACCAAGGCTTTAAAGTTACCTCGTTTGTATGAAAATCGACTGGTGTTTCTAATTATCCGTTCTCCACTATATATTTGGACCAAGTAGTTTGGATGACTATTTGGGCGCTACTTAGATCATGTAAATGAGCAATCAAAGCGCACTTGGATCAAAATTTGAATAGAAGTAAACTTGAACCATGCTCTACTCTCTTCCAAGCCTGCTTGGACCAAGTAGTTTGATGTCTACTTGGACGCTACTTGAATCATGTAAACGAGCAATCAAGACGCATTTGGATCAAAATTTGAATCAAACTAAACTTGAACCATGCTCTACTCTCTTCCAAGCCTGCTTGGACCAAGTAGTTTGATGTCTACTTGGACGCTACTTGAATCATGTAAACGAGCAATCAAGACGCATTTGGATCAAAATTTGAATCAAACTAAACTTGAACCATGCTCTACTCTCTTCCAAGCCTGCTTGGACCAAGTAGTTTGATGTCTACTTGGACGCTACTTGAATCATGTAAACGAGCAATCAAGACGCATTTGGATCAAAATTTGAATCAAACTAAACTTGAACCATGCTCTACTCTCTTCCAAGCCTGCTTGGACCAAGTAGTTTGATGTCTACTTGGACGCTACTTGAATCATGTAAACGAGCAATCAAGACGCATTTGGATCAAAATTTGAATCAAACTAAACTTGAACCATGCTCTACTCTCTTCCAAGCCTGCTTGGACCAAGTAGTTTGATGTCTACTTGGACGCTACTTGAATCATGTAAACGAGCAATCAAGACGCATTTGGATCAAAATTTGAATCAAACTAAACTTGAACCATGCTCTACTCTCTTCCAAGCCTGCTTGGACCAAGTAGTTTGATGTCTACTTGGACGCTACTTGAATCATGTAAACGAGCAATCAAGACGCATTTGGATCAAAATTTGAATCAAACTAAACTTGAACCATGCTCTACTCTCTTCCAAGCCTGCTTGGACCAAGTAGTTTTGATCACTACTTGTTCGCTACTTGGATCATGTAAACGAGCAATTCAAGTGCACTTTGAGGTCGCCGTATCCAAAAAGCTACTTTGTCCAAGTATACATTGATCATGTCCACAGGTATACAGGGTCATTTTGAACTTACCATCCAAATTTTAAAGATGTGTCCAGTCCATGAAACTAAACAACTTTCTTTAAGAAACATGTATCAAATTTCGCCAAAAAATTTTGTTCATCCCATACTAAATTGATCACATGATCTCTTTGATTTGTATGGAAAGTCGATTTTTATTTTACATATTTGACCATGTGTTCCTTAGAGAAAGTTGTTCAGTGTCATGGACTGAACACATCCTCAAAATTTGGATGGTAAGTTCAAAATGACCCTGTATAAGTATACTTTGTTCAAAGCTACTTTGTCCGATTTACTTGGTCCAAGTATACTTTGATCATGTCAACGCAGCTTTAGATGCGAGTGGATATAGCTCCAAGTGTGTTGTGTTAGGCTGCCTGTCCATTGACGCGGAGCGGAGAAACGAAGAAATATTGGAGCGGAAACTTTATCCTATTGGTTAATATTTCTTCGTTCCTCGCTCCGCGTCAATGGACAGGCACTGTGAGACGTCATAGTATGTTTGTGAATACGCGTTTTTGGATCGCTCGTTGGCCAGTAGTTGACAATGTAGTATTATACAATTCGAGTGCATTGTTATCACAATCGATTTCAAAGTTTTTAAACGAATGATTCAAAAATAGGGCCCTTGTGTTAATTTTGAAGCTAAATAATTACGCTAGGATTTTTAAACTTTGAGATTTTATACATTCACAGATCACAATGCTATTTTTTATATTAAGATTATTAATATAATTAAAAAATATTAGAAAATATCGAGTCACCCGTAGCAGCTCAGACGAGACTCGAACCCGCACCCTAAGGATTCCGGCCCAATGCACTAACCAATTATGCTACGGAGTCGCTAGCAGGATTGGCGAAATAATTGGTTAGTGCATTGGGCCGGAATCCTAAGGGTGCGGGTTCGAGTCCCATCTGAGCTGCCACGGGAGAGTCGATTTTTTCTAATATTTTTCAATTGTATTAATAATCTTAATACGCTAGGACTTTGACGAGAAATTGTGTAACATTGCTAGGGAATATCGCTTTAAAGACTTCGGAGTTGGGATGGTTTTGCTTTTGGGTGATGGGTTAGTTAGTTGGTTTGATGCATAGACATAGAAAAATTTTCGCTGCGCTCAAGAAGACCAACAAAGCGTGGAAAAGAGAAGTTAACATCATACGGACACGGTCTATGTAAAAAAGAGACAAAGGATCAAGTGACATGTGCCAATATATTTTACAGTAAGAGCCCCTAGCGTCCCGCCTAGCAAATGAGCAATCACAGTTTGTTTAAAATATTTTTTAATCTTAATTAGAATTTTAAATAAAGGTATCGTGGAGCTATGGTGTCTTCTGCTCTAAGTAATTGTGATGTAACAAAAAGAAACAATCCGAGTACATAATCACACTTTTCAAAGGTAAATAAGATATTGCCACACATTTCTCTAAAACCAAATTTCGCTACATTTATTCGTTTATCGACAAAGAAAACGTATGGAACATAGTTTATTAACTTCCTTTGCCATAATATAGTCATATTTTATGAATCTAAGTCATATTTTACGTATCTCATATAAAATGTATGGATTCGTTTTCGGATCACCTGTTTATTGACTTTGTTGTTCTTTGACATTCTATTTCTATGGTTTGATGTCTTCGATCAAAAATACCCTAGACAAAGCATTATTCACACATATCAGTGAAGTCACAGTTCCGGCACAGTATCGCCACTGTGATATTATTATTTCATAGGTACATTCTATATGAACACGCGCTCACTGACACTGAGAGCACTGTCTCGTCACTGACACTGACAGGTGTGGACTAGGGAATGCAAACCGGTTTCACCGAAACCGAAAAAACCGGTTTTTCGTTTGATTTCACAAGCAAAATAAAACCGGTTTTTAAACGAAAAACCGGTTTTAACCGGTTTTTTTTTAATTAAAATTTCATGCTCTGCAATACATTACAAAGGGAGTTTTTGGCGCCATTTAGTCGAGATCGGTTCGGTAACTATTTAATTATTTGCAAATTGATTCATAGTGAATTTGTGTCTTAACATTGGTTTAGTTTTGTGGTACAAGTGTCTACGAAATAGGCGCGATCTTGGTTGCTGAGACTTTTATTGTAGTGGTGGCTACCTCGGCAGAACTTACCGGGTAAAGTGTCCTGATATATTTGGTGCCAATTGCTCCAAGCAGCATTGGAATGCGATGCACTCGCATTTTAATGTAAACTGGAACAATACCTACTACTGAACTATTCACTTGACACTAGCAAAAATTACTCCCTAAGGAAATGAGTAGATTGCCGAGCCAAAAATAAGAAGAAGAAGAATACGTACAAATCAAAAATGCACCGCCACATTTTGAATGAATGCTTTAAATAGTTCAGTTCAGTGACCTACTTTTGAGCGGCTGAACGGGTCGAATGTTTTTTTTTATTATAGCGAGAAAGTAAGTAAAATATGGATATTATTATAAATAAAGCAAAAAAGTTCTTATTTTATATTTATAGATAGATATTTGTTAAATACAATTTTATAATACGTAAATAAAAGAAAAACATTTTTTGATTTAAATAACTAACTAAACAAACAAAATAACATAATAATATTTCAGATAGGTACAGTCTCTCAAGAAACTCATGAAATTAATTAGGAGCCACTTTATTCTGCACTTGGCGTTATTTATTAGATTAGGTATTTTGAAGGTTTTTTAATATTTATATAAAATGGAGTATGTTACTTATATAGTTAAAAAGATTTCTTTCACAGTTCACCCTGAAATATACTAAGTAAAAATATTAAGTATTTTCAAAATAAATCAAGCGTATGGTGTCAATTTTTAAGATACCTATTAATGGTGATTACTCTTAGAGACCTCCTTGGCCAAATGTTTATTTTCAAATAAGAAGTTTAATTTTTGTTAGATTTTGATAACAGTTTTAATAGATACTTCAGATAGCGAATTGTTCAATTATAAAAGATACGTTTTGTTTTTGTTTTACTTCTAAGAAAATAATGAGATTTAATATAAAACGTTAAGACTTGCTAGCTAGAAGCTTATTACGTCTACGTGATCGTTTATCTTTTATTTTATTTTTTGTATTTCAGTTTCACAAATTCTTTTCTCAGAGCTAAGACCTGCAATGATTTTCTATGAAATGTATCGGAAAAGGTTTTTTTGACCATTTTCTTGTTGATTGTACATTTTTTTGATAAATTGTGCATGGGGATACTCTTGAAATTGAAAAAATGTTCACCAAATCAATAAAAATGTATTATTACCCATGTTCCAATACTTTTCTTCAAAACCGGTTTAAAACCGGTTTTAACCGGTTTTGGATTGAAAACCGAAAATAAAACCGGTTTTCATTTCACTCCGGTTTTGCATTCCCTAGTGTGGACGCGTTCATAGAGAATGTACGAAAGAATAATTATCACGGTGGCGGTACTGTAACGGAACTGTCATTTCACTGATATGTGTGAATCAGGCTTAACGCTTCAAAAATAAACAGCACGCAAATATGGCGCTGATTTATCAAATCAAACTAGTACTTAAATGAAAACGATAACGACTTACATAGTTTACAAGTTGGAACTAATTTATGTCTATCTGCTAACTCTAAAGCGCGTTTTGTTTGGGACAATATGCTCCCAGCTTGTGGCAATATTTAGAGGGCCGTATTTGAGACCGATCGGACATCTACTAGGGTATTCTTGATCGTAGTTTGCTGTACATGTTAGGTGAAGAATGAAGGTAACTTTGTAAGAGTTTAATAAAAACAAATTACGACTTAAGAGACTTTGCCGCTCTCTCGCTCGCACAATTCATGTTTTCCCAAGATTTAAGAATCTGAGTGCGTAATTAAAAAATGTGTTCCGTTCGCAATATAGAATTACGGACATTTTAACATATAATTTCAGTTAATTCAAAAAACAATTGTTAGAAATACTAAACAATAAATAAACTATATAAATTTTCTGCTATAAAAGCATTTTTCATGTTAGAATCATATCATAGTTTGATAAATGTTAATCTTAACATAAATAATTTAAGTTTTGCTTAATGAAACAATTGAAACATACTGTGTAATACCCACCATTTTTTTTCTTTCTTAGATTGACCCTTTAAGTTAAATTTGCATACAAATTATCTTTGTACTAATACCATAGAATAAATAATAGTACTAATACCTACTCGTAGTGTTTAAAATAGCTTTGATGTAGCTACCAGTTTTTTTATTTTCTCTTTTTTTAACTGCGTAATTTATAGCATCGCTTCTTAGTTAACCTATTTTTGTCTAAAATACTGTCGTGGTTAATGATGTTGGTGTCACAATGACAAAGGCCATTTATCATAACACTGTAAGAATACTTTATTGTTACACTGTTTTTTAACCCAAATAAATTGAAAAAAAAAAGTGTTGCTGAAGTACTAAAAGTTGTCGTTTGTGACATACCAAATAACTGTTAGAAACGGTAACCAGCAACACGAAACTGAAATATTATAGGTAAATGTTAAAATATCCGTAATCTTATATTGCGAAAGGTGGCCGAGACACATTTTTTAATTACGTACTCAGATTTAAGAAATCTTGAGAAAACATGAAATGTGCGAACATTTGGTTTTATATTTTTCTGTTAGATGGTTTGCGTGTTGATGTTGTTGTTGCTTCAAATGTTAGTTAAAGAATATCAAATATCTTTTGGAGGACTTAAATCCTAACTAATATCCTTACCAATATTATAAATGAGTTTGTTTCTTTGTTTCGCTTTAACGTCTTAACTACTCAACCGATCATCATGAAATTTTGCATACACGTTGTCATGGGTACAAAAAAACCGGCCAAGTGCGAGTCGGACTCGCGCACGAAGGGTTCCGTACTAAATTACGGCAAAAAAAATACGTTTGTTGTATGGGAGCCCCTCTTACATATTAATTTTATTCTGTTTTTAGTATTTGTTGTTATAGCGGCATCAGAAATACATCATCTGTGAAAATTTCAACTTTCTAGCTATTACGGTTCATGAGATACAGCCTGGTGACAGACAGACAGACGGACAGCGGAGTCTTAGTAATAGGGTTCCGTTTTTACCCTTTCGGTACGGAACCCTAAAAAAGGACATAGGATACCTTTCATCCCGAAAAAATAACTATTTCCTAGGAATAGTATTCTATATCGGTAACGTTGTCGTCAATTTGTCGGTAGTAACGCGGAAGCGACGCTGGGCGCAGTTTTACAAGGCGAGCACGGAAACTCATCTGCACCTTCGCCGCAGAACTCCACTAATGAGGGAAAAGGTAAGATATATATCTATTTTTTTAATGCACAACGGGGTAGTAGCCTTTACATCACCTGATGTTAAGTGACGATAAGGCCGAAGGTGGAAGCGCACTACACCCGGAATCCTCATCACTGAGGAACTGACTATCTTACCTCTAACCGCCGGAATGCTAAAACACACCAATTTTTAAATTGTTGTTATGGCGTCAGACTTAGGTAAGATGGTGGTAGCTAGCCAGGCGGACTTGAAATAAGCCCTACCACCAACCAGAGTACAAATGTACCCCCGCTGGGTATCGAACCCGGAACCCCTGCATCTTACATGGGTGGACGAACCACTAGACCACAGAGGCGATTATCTGTCATAATGAAAGACTATTGTATACAATGCAGTGCCACGAACTTATCTGACACGGTGGCCAAAACTGGTACTAAGTGTTATTACTATGTTACGTCGCTCGTCGTCAACCATAGACAGTAATGCTGTCACCAAGTCGCTCTCAGTTTGGGTTCGGCTTCGCTCGCATAAAATTTTTAGTCATAATATGGTTTGGCATAATTAAAACGGCATAAAGTTTTTTCGCTTAATGGCATATTCGCATAATATTATATTTGCAGAAAGATTTCATTGGCATAACGATATGTACTAATTTCTTTTGGGACAAAACGCATTAATATTGACACGCATAATAGTTATATAACATAAACACAAATTGCAAAATTTATTATTATAACCTTCATAGTCATAATTTGATTGTCACTTTAAAAACATTTTATGGACTACTTATGTAAACAATCGATTAGGTGTGACGAACAAGCGTAGCGAGCAAGGAGGAGGTTAGGTTTCACTGCGATCAACAACTCCAGAACCGACTTGCTGACGTATATGCATTATGCCAATAAACGTTATGACTGGTAATCGTTATTATGAGTAAAAATGTATGTAATATTTTTTTTTCTTTTGATAATTATGATAATAGTATTTATGCGAAATGAAAGTATGCGTAAACATTTATTCGGTTTTAATGTTATGCGAGTTTATTATTCTGAAAAACCTTATGCCATTGATAAATAAGACAAAACCTTTAGAATCGTTATCTATTGTTTTTAACTGTAGAAACTCTAAGGAGTTTCTGCCGATCGTCACAGCCATATTATATTATGATTATGACTCAAAATTTAATGCATTCACATATGGACCCTTAGTTTATGTGTTTATTTCTTCTGTCCTATAGACAACAAAGGCATCGCCCGCGGCCTAGCGACGTGGCGCGAGGCAGTCTCCCGCTGCAACACTTCTGCGCAACTCGAGATGCTGTTACAAGCTCTAGAAGCTGCTGTGGCCTGGGACAAGAGTGTTATGAAGGCGGTGAGTTTTAATTTTTAACCCCCGAAATAAGAGGGGTTACTCAGTCAATGTTATGAATGACTGTTTGTTTTCCAAATAAAAATAAATAAATAAACCTTTGCTTTTTGTTTTTTAGGTATGAAATTTGGCAACTTTTAACTGATTTTAAAGCTACTGTCGGCCCCTTAAAACATATTACTTAAAATGTTAAAATATTCTTATCTTCTACAGAATTGCCAGTTCTGTTTAAGCGGCGACACTGAGGACCAGCTGTTAATTTGCGATGGATGCGACAAAGGATACCACACGTATTGCTTCAAGCCGAGGATGGACAAAATACCGGAGGGCGATTGGTGAGTGGAGTTTAGTGATTGAGAGGGAGAGTTTATTAAACACTCGCTACATTTAATCTCTGCATAGTATTGTGAAAGAATTAATAATATAATTCGTGAAAAGTTTGAGGATAAGCTCGCTCACCAATGTTATTTGTATCATTATTAAATAATTCGTTTTAAAGTCCAAGTATTTTCTATGCAACAGTAATGAAAAAAATAAATAAATTTAAAAAAAAATTAAAAACACGACTGCCCGGCCAAAAGCGAACTAAAAAGTTAAATAACAAGTGTCATTGCAGTCGGGGAACCGTTTTGTGGAACAATTTTTAATCAAAGAGGTCCCCCGACTGCAATGACACTTGTTATTTAACTTTTTAGTTCGCTTTTGGCCGGGCAGTCGTGTTTTTAATATTTTTTAAATTTATTTTTATTTTACACATTTTAGTGACAAAGTATATAGTTTTGGATTGTGCTCATTAAGGCCTTTCATTTGATGCACATATTGTAATAAATGAAGAAAAAATTTTATATTCACATTTGAAAGTGGCATCGTACAGTCGCCATATTGACTTTTCTTAAAAAAAACTATAGCCAGTGTTACTCGAAATGATGTAAGGTTTCTAACGATACCCAATACATCCAAATCTGTTAAGCTATTTGGAAGTTATGGTGGAATAAAGAAACTCACATACAAACATACATGAAGCCTGAACACATATACACTCCTTTTTGGGCAGTCGTGTAAAAAAGACCACGTCATTTTGCTGTTAACTATTAAGTATTGTCTTTGATAAATATCTAACTTGTGTGAATGCTAAATAAATAAGAATCCGACCTTTTCCAAATCCAAACATGAGCTATCCAAGTTTATTTAAAGAAACTTTTCTTTTTGACTGTCTTCCGGCGAATAACTAATAAAAATCCGACCAAGTGCCTCCGTTACCAATTTCCTCTTCTTTTTGTCGCTGACATGTGGTGTGGTTAGAGATGGGCAAAGGACCCGATTTTGACCCAACTGCTGGGTTTAATCCCAATTAACACCCATAGACAATTTTAAATAAGAGATGTTTAGTCCTTTGAATATTTTTTGTATTGATTTAAGAAGAAATTGTTTCCATAGCAATGTCACATTTGACATATCTATAAAAATACAAGAACTTTAAAACGTTTCTATAACATACAATGTGGGATTTTATTGGGTTTAAACCCAGTGGTCGGCTTTAAACCGGGTCTTTTGCCCTTTAGGTGTGGTTGTAGTACGTGTGACTGTAAACATTTATCCAGTATCACCACAGATTATAAATATAATAGTACGAAACGTACAGAAGCCCATCCGCGCGAGGACAATCAAATAACAACCTACTCTCGCTGCACGGCAATAAAGTACAATTTCAAATTGCACAGCGCTGCGTGCCTATTATTAAAAGCGCCTTCAAAGCACTTCTCTTTCTGTCGTGTAGCTCTGTCTCAACCGACACACGACATCCCTCGTGCTCAGGCTCGACTGAGTCAGCCGCGAGTAGTAAGCTAATATAAAAGTTTAAGCGCGAAGTGGACCCCAATATTAAAATGACTTATTGTCAGGTACTGCTGGGAATGCGTAAACAAAGCCCGCGGCGAGCGCGTGTGCATAGTGTGCGGCGGAACTAGCAGCGGCCGGACCATACCGTGCGCGCTGTGCTCGCGGGCGTACCACCAGGATTGCCACTACCCACCGCTGCAGAAGGTAATGTTTGAATTTCTGAGTCCATATGTGAATGCATAAAACTTTAAGTAATAACATAATATAATATTATGCAGCATAAGGTTCCTTGGCAGAATCATCAATTCGCATAACATTAATAACGAACAAATGTTTACGCATACTTTCATTCCGCATAAATACTATTATCATAATAAACAAAAAGCATAATAATTTATTGCATACATTTTTACCCATAATGATTTTAATTACTAATCATATCGTTTATTAGCATAACAACTTGTGTCATAATGCGTACACGCTAGCATGTCGGTACTGGCACTTCGCCGCTCGGCTCGTGAGTTTTTGGTCACAGTGGAACCTTACTTCCTTCTCGCTCGCTTGTCGTCGCACCTAATCGTCTATTTACCCAGATCCTAACGTAACTAGTTCATTAAATGTTTTTATAATGCAAATCAAATTATGACTGAAGCTCATAGTTATAAATGCCATTTGTATATTATGTTAAATTACTAAATTACTTCTACACGTGTTAAAATTATGCTTTTAACATTTATGCTCTCCAAAATGCTAATGAAATTAGTACAAGTAATAGTTAAACCAATGAAATCGTTATGAAAAACATGCGAATATGCCATTATGCGAAAAAACTATATGCCGATCCTGTTATGCTAAACCAATCGTTAAGGCGAGGTGGTAGTGAAAGTGGTGCAGCCACTTCATTTATTTTTATTACTCGTAAACCAAGTCAATATTTTAAAAAAGCTCAAGTAATAATCTTTTAAATTGTCTCTAATATTTTTTAAATAACTCTTCAACAGTTATCATTCATTCTGTAAGTTTTAAAATCCATAATTGCCAAAGGTGGTCACTTTGACCTAAAATAGATTTTAAAACTTACAGAAAGAATGAAAACTGTTGAAGAGTTATTCAAAAAATATTAGAGACAATTGAAGAGATTATTACTTGAGTTTTTTAAAATATTGACTTGGTTTGCGAGTAATAAAAATAAATGTAGTGGCGGTGCCACTTTCACTACCACCTTGCCTTAAGCCTATGAAATCGTTATGCGAATATGCCATTCTGCGAAAAAAAAATATACCGTTCCTGTTATGCCAAACCATATTAAGACAAAAAATGCGAGCGAAATGGCACCCATATTATTATATTGTTCTAGAACCCCCGTGGCAAATGGTACTGCACTCAGTGCGTCTCCCGCGCTCCTCCCAAGAAACCGCGCAACACTAAGAAGAGGGACAGCAAGCACAAAGACAACAGTACCAGTATGGACGATGCTAATATGGTGCCCAGGTATTTCGTTTATAACGACCATATCCTTAAAATGATTTATTCACTTTAACCCCTTTATTTTAATTAATAAAACAAAGATTGTTTACAAATGCCAAATTTTTTGTTTAACCAGGGCCCTATTTCACCAAGTCGACATTTGTCAGTGACATATGTCTGCTAATTTTACAATTTGTCGTAACTTTTATTAGGGACAAGACAAGTATGTTGTGAAACAGGGATATTTTTTACTTGTTAAGACTTGTCTACGTAGATTTGTCAGTGATTCTTGACATGAGATTGGAGCTGAGTCAAGTTTGCGTGACAATTGTCGACTTTTTCGAAAATTATCCACTATTTCACAACATAATAATTGTACCTTATTAAAGTTAAAAAGACTGTAAAAATTGCCGACATATGTCACTGACAAATGTCAATTTGGTGAAATAGGGGCCAGCACGCGTAGCATGAGCAAACGAGACTCTTGTCTACGAAGACTTGTCGTCTCGACCTTCTCGATTGCTGAGCACAGTTTGACAGACAGGTGGGACTCGTTCTCAGAATTTCGAAACCTTTTAATGTCTTTTAATAAAAAAAGTTAATTTTAAAGGTAATCTTTTTATTTCAGCACCAATAAACGTCAAAATTATCTAATTTGATCCGAAATAATTTAGTTTAAACATGATACTCATTTTTTTATAAGTTCTAAGATAAAGAGGCACTCAAGAAAGCGTTCTCTTCCGTAGACAAGCTCTCTCGAGTTCGAGAAAAATAATATTGCCAATAGAAAATAATTACTTTATTTCTCATAAAGCACCGTTCCTTTCTATAGATTTCACAACGCTAAAATCTTAAAACTAATTAAATATAGCTGTATGGATATAAATTCGTTTGCCTTTCTTTTATTGAGAGTATTTTGAAAAGATAACACAGACTACTAACGAAATTGTTAATTTAGTAATCTGTGTTAAATGACGAGAAAATTACGAAATATTAAAATCAACGTATGAAAATAATTTTAATTTAAGTTTTTAAGGAATAAAATATAAGCACGGATAATTTAGATTTATTTTTATTGCGAAATTTAGATTCATATAGAATAAAATACGTAGAAAACTATTTCGAATCTTCTTATTAGTCTGTGATTCTCTCTCGACCTTCTCGACTACTCAAAGGGTGGTAGACTAGTTTCTCTGATTCAACTGTCAAATTAATGTCAGTTGAAGAGAAAAGCTCGTGTTTGTCGACTTTTGACATTAGGCCACGACAAAGAACAATACGAGTCTACTAGTTGTAAATGCGAGCATGAGTATCTCGATCTCAACCCGACAAAAGTGACATTTCGGTGTAGACAAGCCATTGTTCTCTGAGTCGAATATTATCTCGATGTTGGTCATGCTACGCGTGCAGGTGTAAACTTAAGGACGCTAAGGCGTACTAGATAGAAATAAAACACTTTTAACGGATACTAGCGCGGTCTTATTGAAAGTACTTTGGCGATTAGTTGGTTACGTTTCGGCACCTTTGCAGCTGCCGTGGTCACGGGGACCACGACCGCAATGTAACAGTGTTTATTTCAACTCAAAATGATAGTTAGAGTCACCTTGTTTACAAACATACACAATGCTACGAGTCCTGGGGGGTAATTATCTAACTTTGTTGCAATCTGACAGAAATCGCAGTTACATTGCTGCTTTAGTTAAGAACCAATGTAACAACTATCTTAAGGCAAGCATTGTAACTGCGCTTTCAATCGATTTCAATCGAGAATTGTTAGCAACAGACTTACGTAATCGGCTTACGGGTCACCACATAGAATTACACTGCATCGAAATCGCATATGAGGTCGAAAGGTCGTGCGAGACATTCTAAGAATTTATTAAAATTTCGATGTTATGAACGATCGATCTCATGAATTTTTGACGTGATGGTCAATCGATAAAATAAGCTATCGAAATGATGTTGTGAGTTACATTCAATCGATGTAGTGACTCGGATTTCAATATTATGTGTGACTTCAATAAAAGTTGTATTTATCCACATATTTGCCACTATTGGGCCATCTGAGAGAGACGAACCAAACGAGAATCATAGTGCTTAAATGAAGACGAAATTGTGAATTATCTCTCTGTAGTGCACTCCGAACAAGCTATGTGGTACTTTTTATCACTTAAACAATATTTTCTAGCCTGTCGTTTAATTTAACGGACTTTTATTACTAAATGTGACCACTTTTAGTGGATAATATGAGGAATAATGAATAGACTTACTCACTAAGAATGTGTTGTTCCACAGTCCCGCGCCATCGCACGCGTCGACCTCAACAACGGCGGAAGATTGCGCGGCGAACGTTCTACACACGCCCGAAAAAGCGGAACCGGAAAAGGAGGAGCCGGCGCCGGAAGCGGAAAACGGACTCAACCATCACCCGGGTAAGAATATCATCGCATAATGGGTTTAATACACGTTATGGTACACAATGCAGTACACGAGAAGCTCGATGGCGAAGTGGTTTGAGCGCCTGCAGCAACTGCAAAGGTTAAATAACTTTCGCAAAAAATATTATCTCGAGCTCCTCCGTGTTTCGTTAGACACGTTAATCCCGGCTGCATTTGCAGTCATTAACACCCACTGTAGCGGCATCTACCGTACCTACCGCCGCACATAGCAACACGGTTACAACAAGATTCAACCACCATGTTTCTAGATGGCGCTAGTGTCGAATGAACACAAAAAAAGATTAGTAAGGAATAACACCTCGTAGTATGGATAATATATGGAGAAACCTACATCTCGCTGACGGAGTTTTCTCAGCGACGCAACATATATACAACTGCCAACCATCATCGGTTGGACCGCGGTCCCCGGGCTAAGATCACCCAGCCCGGAGGAAGATCTCCCACTTTGGCCTTCCTATCAGTGGCTACCCTCTCCGTACTACCCTACCTACTTCCTACACCCACTAATCCGTATTGGGCCCGCGTGCTGGGTTTTTCTTACCTAAGATGTCCCCACATCTTAGGTAAGATGGTGGTAGCTAGCTAGGCAAACCAACCAAACCGGATACAAATTGTACCCCCTCCTGGGAATCGAATCCGGGACCGCTGCGTCTTACACGGGTGGGCGAACCACTAGACCATAAAGGCGGTTAAATCTAAATAAAATACCTGTCTCTCTCTCTCACTTATAATGTCCGGGTGTAGTGCGCTTCCACCTTCGGCCTTATCGTCATCTAACATCAGGTGAGGTGAAGGCAAAAAAAAAATGTTTGCCTCAAGTACAGTCAGCATCAAATTGATATGAGCTTCTAGAGTAGTCAAAATGATCTGAATAACAAAAAAATCTATTTGATCTACGCAGTTAGAATCATGTTGTTGTAAGCACACAAGGTGTTCAAAATATCTAAGCACTCATTGTTTCATATTTATATGAGCAGTCAGTGTTCAAAATTATCTCAGCAAACAAAGCTGTCAAAGTCATCTGTGTACAATGTAATAATGCATTATGGCACAGATAACTTTGAGAGCTTTGTTTGGTTAATTTTGAATGCTCTGCTCATATAAACATGAAACAATGAGTAGTAAGATATTTTGAACACCTTGAGTGCTTACAAGCAACAATATGATGATTCTAACTGCGTGGATCAAATAGGTTTTTTTTTTCAGATAATTTTGACTACTCTAGAGGCTTATTTTGACGCTGACTGTACAATGCAGTACATGAGGAGCTCGATAGTGAAGTGGTTTAGCGCCTGGCCCAGCGATTGCAACTTTCGCAAGGGTCGGTCATGGGATGGGTGACCAAAAATTTATCATCTTGAGCTCGCCCGTGCGTCAGAAGGGACCAATGGCCTAACCATTGGTCCCAGCTATATTTGCAGTCATTAACAACCACCAATGAGAATCAGTAACGATTTTAACACGTTTTTTTTTTTAGTGGCTTATCCGAAAGCTTATGACGACCACCACATGATTAACCGAGAAGAAATGTTTACGATATCTCTTAAACCTGAGAAGTTATGCGAGCTAAAACATTTTTTGGGGTCTTTATGACGTCATCGCGACGTACGCGAACTTTATGTCGTACGTGATAAAGCACACATTGCATTGAGTTTGGCATTTCCTTTAAACCCTATTAACTCAACCATTTCTAAACAGATTTCAAAAAATCTTTCACAATTTCATAGCTAGGAATATGTTTTTATATTATACAAATAAAACTATAGGATTCAAACCTGTTACTGATTCTCATTGCACGGCCTTAGAACTTTGGTTACTTTGCAGTTAGCTACACTTTTTTAACCTCAAGGGGGGGCAGTTGCCCCTCCCTGTGGACCCTTGGCGACGCCCTTGATTGTATATAGCAGTGGTTCTTAATCTTTTTGGCTGGCGACCCAAAGTAGAAATATATTTGAAGTTTGCGACCCTAATCCTAATATTTTATTTTACAGTGACAGGTAGGTACTAAAATGCATGTTATTTATTTTTATATAATTATATATATTTTATAAAATAAAACATGTTATTTATTTTTCACTTCTCATGCTCGTAAAGTTCGTCTTTATGTTGGGTATAGGCTGCATAAAATCGCTTTTTATGCTCTAGTGCATAAAGTAAAATCTTCGTCTAAGTCTTAGATTTTAAGACAAAGGTCGTCAGGTAAACTGCCACACACGCAATTTAACTTCGTTGAATTAACTTGTTATTTCATTCTGTTTCTTCATTTTTTGTTGTGTTATAATAATACTTTTTTATTTTTGAAAATGGGTATCAATTTTATTGAAAGACCTTGATATTTTTTTTTCAATTTTTGAATATGGGTATCGAATGAAAGGCCTTCATGAGCACATTCCAAAATTATATTTTTTTAATAAAAAAAAATATTTTTTTTTTTTTCAATTTTTGAATATGGGTATCGAATGAAAGGCCTTGATGAGCACTTTCCAAAATTATATTTTTTTTTATAAAAAAAGTAGTTTATTTTTCAATTTTTGAATATGGGTATCAAATGAAAGGCCTTGATGAGCACATTCAAAATTATATTTTTTTATTTAAAAAAAAAGAGTATTTTTTCAATTTTTGAATATGGGTATCAGATAAAAGGTCTTGATGAGCACATTCCAAAAATATATAATTTGTCACTTAAATTTAAGGAATTTTTTTTTTTAGATTTTTACATTATTGTTGTTTAATTTCCTCACAATCGAAGTGAAAAGCAGAGTGTATAACTCGTACATAAAACCCATTTTATGCACTTGTTGTACAATCTACTATTTGACTTGTCTACGTGGACAGATTTTTTCGTTATTACTGGGTTCTGGTTATTTCTGGCGTATAACTGAGAACTAACATGTCGCGATTGTGAACTGATGGCAGTAACACAGCCTTTAGTGTTTGTTCTGTGAGTAGGTAATAATAAATTTGAGAATACTTTGTGTCGATCGACCCATCAATAAATAATAAAAATATTCGCAATTAAAAACGTAAAATTTTATCACTTTTTAAAGTCGTTTGGGGGATCGCGACTCAACCCAATACCTCTCGGGACCCGAATTTGGGTCGCCACCCGAGGTTAAGAATCGCTGGTATATAGAATAGTTTTGTTTAGAATGTATTTGTTACAGCGCCTCCAGATTTGGCAGACGAGGGCCCCCCTGAGAAGCGACAACGTTTGTTCGTGGGCGGCAACGGTGCCATACAGCACGACAACGCGGAACATATCGACGGTAAATACAGCGTGAATTTTTAAACATTTGATTCCCGCAGTGGGGTGGTTCAACTCACGATTACAAGCAACTTTTACTACGGGGCCAACTCTGAAATCGTGAAAAAAATCTGCTGTTCCATACAAGGTCGAGTAAGTATTGCGCTTTTGTATGGAACAGCAGACTTTTTTTTCGCGATTTCAGAGCTGGCCCTATAGTAAAAATTGCTTGTAATGGAATGTTAGTGGAAAACCACCCCATTGCAGGAACCAAATGATTAAAATTTCAGCATGTATACAGGGTTATTTGTAAAACACCAATAATCTCGCATGAGTAGATTACTAACATCATAAACAACAATGTTTGCTTTACGACTTTTCCTGAAAAACGATAATTAAATCGACTTTCCATACAATCCGAACAACTGATCGAGGTTTGTATGAAAAGTCTAATTTTTTATCGTCTGTTTTCGGTGTTAGTAATCTTCTATGCGAGGTTGTTGGTGGTTTGCAATTTTTAAGTCTTATTTTAATTAATATTATGAAGTTAGTATTGATTAATTTCATTTAACTGAGTAGATAATATCACTTACACAACAATGTTCTATGATTATCTTAAATATTTAACAATGTTTAATTAAACCTTAAAGGAAAACCTACAAATATTCAACCCAATTCACCTTTTGTTCATACTGTTAGGCGGGCTCTCGGATATTGCGTTTTAAAAAAAAGAATTTATTTTGGAAGAAACATTTAATTTGAAATTGAAAATTGAAATAGAATATTGATTTAGAAAATAATGAATTGTACTTGACTGAGTTGAATGGTGGCCGAAACGCGACTGATTTTCCGTATCTAATAGATTACATAACATTATTATAAACGATTTTAATACTAATTTGCATGCTATGATACGATATAGTTAAATAGGCATAAGTTCTACCTAGTTGTAACATATATAACATATAACACCCACAATGTTATAAAAATTGTACCCTATTTAATGCAAATAAAGAATTGAATTGAATTGACTAACCTACCTGAACTGCCCACGGATGAGGAGCCAGACTGCTTAGTCAGCCCGCCTGAAGTCACCCTTCAGCATTATTACATACATAAATCTAATATATAACAATACGAAATTGCTATTTTCTTTACAACCCGCACCGATAAAGAATGGGACTGAAAATGGCAGCTCACTGCGCTTTCCACAATTTGTGTGACTGAGAGAGCGATAGGTATGACGTTTTATGTGCGAGCGAGAAGGGAATATGAACGACGCCATTTCTAATCCCATTCTTTATTTGCGCGAATTGTACAGCCTTTCATGAATCATTTATATTGTTCCAGGTGAAGATCTAGATACCGAAAACCTACCGCTTTTGTCTCGTGCTAAGAAAGAGAAAAATTCAGCGAAGAAACTACAAAAAGACCTACAATTTTGCAAGTAAGTTCATCATTTCATTCTAAACCGTAATTCCATTGAATTAGAGGTTATTTTTGGGTATACAAATGCGATTAATTTAACTATGTACTATGGGCAACAGCGACGCTTAACCAGCTTGCAACAAAATTCGTGTGCGCGCGTATCGCCCCTGCACGAACTAAACGTATGTGACAGCGGGCGCGGCGTGCAAGCGATTTTAACCTTAGCAGTGGTTAAGCGACGCTGTTGCCCATGGTACATACAACAGAAGTGGTCGACTTCTTACTTACTTACTTACAAAACGACGTAGTTTAATCTGTGAAATTTTCTCTTTGCCATACATTCTAGAATGAAGTTGCAGCGGTAACTGTTTATTGTCAATTTAATCGCATTGTAACTATATAGTTTTTTATTTATTGGTTATTTGAAAATTGTGGAAATGTTTCGGTAGTCTGATGTATGAATTTATATTCACATCTTCGAAAAAATAAAACAACTATTATGTTGCTAAATAACGTGAAAGCTGTCACTTCAATCGCATATAATGTCACCGCTATAGTTACGCAAAGCTAGTGACAAAATAGGAGCGTTTTACCTACCATTAAAACGCATATTGTGTCTGAAGCCTTATTCGAAGCCTTGGTAAACAGATTGAGAATAGCGGAGCCTTCCGTTTCCCGTTCAGCATCATTATTATAGGTCTATCTTACCAAATTACGTCACATCCGCATCCGTGCGACGTCATACCTCACCCCACTTTGTTCACCAGGCGGCCATAGCTAGTTTTGGCGCTCATTGCAGTCTCAAAATCTGAAAAATACTTTACAACTAATTAGCATTAAATGCATACCAGGCAGCCCTTGAAGGTAGGCTTCGAATAAGGCTTCAGACACAATATGCGTTTTAATGGTAGGTAAAACGCTCCTATTGTGTCCTATTCGCCGTTATTCGAAGCCTTGGTAAACAGATTGAGACATTGTTTGTTATCGCCTGGTGAACAGGGACAGGACGCCAATGTGACACTTTAAATCATAAATAGTTTATTTCTCTTAAAATTTATTTTAAATTAGATCAAAAGAAATCTTTCTTTAAATTAGTAGGTAAAGAGAAGAAAAAAAAATATATATATTTACAAAAACAACACAAACTGAAATAAAGTCTATTAACAAATCAGATCAGCTTTAAATAAATTCTCATACATTTTTATTTAAGTAATTATTTAACATAAGTTATCTAACTCATAATATTTTAGACATGTTATAGTTTAATATACTGGCTGGCTGGCCGCTGGCTGACAGTGCATCAGCTCTGCTTTAGGCGCGTCGATCGCCTACTACAAAATTATCTGGGAGAAGACAACGTTTTCTTTGCAGATTCTTTTATTTCAAATGTGGTGTCAGTTACTGCACAATTAATTCACTTAAAGATACAAACCTTACTAAATCTTTGAGCTTTTGCTATGCAATAAAAAAAAAATCCATAACTGGATTTGGATATCATAATAAAATTAATCTTTGTGAACGCGGTCACAAAGTTATTACTTGTATATCAAATAGTTGATTAAATTAATTTAATCGTAAGCTGCGAACTGAACTCAATAAATACCTACCCAAAAATAAACGTTATACGACTGACTTAAGCCAAAGTTAGGCTAACTACCTTTGGTGTTACACACTTAGGCCGACTAGCTAGCTAGAGTGTCTGTGTGCGCCACAGTCTGCGACATCTTGTTGTGTCGCGTCGAGTCTAACATAAATTTTATGTGTGGGCGGAACAAGAACTAATGTCAGACGTGTTAGTGTTATATAAATTGCTATCGAATGTTAATTAACATTAACAAGTCCATTTGAATTTTTACACTTAATAAAACATTATAATTCGATTGGTCAGCACAGCTGTGTTAGCCCAAAACAAACAAAAACAAAAATAAGCAAGTAAGTAGATACTTATTTAGGTAAGTACCCACTACACTTAACTGTAACATTTTTTAACTATCATCGCAAAATTAAATGACACCTTAACATTGGGAATCAAAATACTAGGTAGACTATAATAGATAACAAGATGTATTAAAAGAACAAATATGACAGTACTGCATACCGAAAAAATAAATATGACCTTAATCATTCCAATATGTCTTAAGTTTCTGTAGACAAAGTTTCGTCTTTATAGTTCATCATCATCATCATCATATCAGCCGCACGACACCCACTGCTGGGTATAGGCCTCCCCCAAGGATTTCCACGACGATCGGTCCTGCGCTTCCCACATCCAGTGGCTTCCGGCAACCTTCACCAGATCGTCGGTCCACCTTGTCGGGGGCCTACCCACGGAGCGTCGTCCGGTGCGCGGTCGCCATTCAAGAACCTTTCCGCCCCAACGGCCATCGGTTCTTCTCGCTATGTGTCCAGCCCACTGCCACTTTAGCTGAGCAATCCTTCGAGCGATGTCGGTTACTTTAGTTCGCCTGCGGATCTCCTCATTTCTGATTCGATCACGCAGGGAAACGCCGAGCATGGCTCTCTCCATTGCACGCTGGGTGACCTTGAGCCTCCTTATGAGACCCATAGTTAGCGACCACGTTTCACTGCCGTAAGTCATCACTGGCAACACACACTGGTCATAGACTTTCGTCTTGAGACACTGCGGTAAATCGGACACGAAGATTTTTCGGAGCTTCCCGAATGCTGCCCATCCGAGTTGGATTCGACGAGAGATCTCCTTCTCAAAGTTGGACCTACCTAACTGGACTGCCTGTCCTAGGTATACATAATGGTCAACAACTTCAAGTGTAGTGTTCCCAACATGAACTGGAGCGGGCACAACATGGGCATTCGACATGATTTTCGTCTTATCCATGTTCATTTTAAGACCCACTCTTTGGGAAGCACTACGGAGGTCTTCGAGCATTGTGTTCAGGTCCTCCAAGGTCTCAGCCATAAGAACTATATCATCGGCAAAACGAAGGTGTGTTAGGTACTGGCCATTAATGTTGATGCCGAGCCCTTTCCAGTCTAAGAGTTTAAAGATATCCTCCAACGCAGCTGTGAACAGTTTCGGAGAGATAACATCTCCCTGTCTCACACCTCGCTGCAGTTGGATAGGATTTGTTCTCTGGTTCTGTACTCGGACCGACATGGTGGCATTTTTGTATAAATACCTCAGCACCTCGATATACCTGTAGTCCACTTGGCACCTTTGGAGGGACTGCAGCACCGCCCAGGTTTCAATCGAATCAAAGGCTTTCTCATAATCCACGAACGCCAAGCAAAGTGGCAGATTATACTCCTCGGTCTTCTGTATGACCTGCCGCAGCGTATGGATGTGGTCTATGGTGCTAAAGCCTTTTCGGAACCCGGCTTGTTCGGGAGGTTGGAAGTCGTCGAACTTGCGAGCGAGACGGTTCGTAAGGACTCTCGAAAACAGCTTATAGACATGACTCAGAAGCGAGATGGGTCTATAGTTCTTTAAGAGGGACTTGTCACCCTTTTTAAAGAACAAAATCACCTCACTTATGTTCCATGTCTTCGGCGTTCTGCCCTCGACGATGACGGAATTGAAAAGCTTCTGGAGGACTTTAAGTATCGGCTTACCGCCCGCTCTCAGAAGTTCTGTAGTGATTCCGTCGTCACCCGCCGCCTTGTTGTTTTTCAGCTGTTTGAGAGCCATACTAATCTCGTACATGCTGACGTCCGGGATATCTTGGGTATAGTGTCGGGTAAGCTTGGCTCTGGGGTCTTTAGCCTTGCTTTAAAGTTAAAGGTAAGTAAATAAAATATTTTATTTTTATCAATCTATTAAAAAAAAAAAATTAAACCAATCAAGTTTCTAAATGTCATGGTTTCTATGGCCATCGGAAAAGTTGCACGCAGCATAAACTTAATACTTTATAACATTTGTTTTGAACTTGAATTTTTTAACAATATAGCTAAAATGTTGCATATCAACAATAATAGTAATAATAATTACAATTAATATACTTGCATTTAATTATTCAATTAAAATCACATAAATACTTTGGAAGATTACCTCTGTTACCTATCTAACAAATCAAGTATCAACACATCACCCGGATAATTAAACAAGAGCCGGGTGCCAGTGCTTCCCATGGTAGGTAAGCTTTGATTAGGAAAGTATATTTAAGCAACTTATTCGCAGACACCAACCAATATAACATCAGAGCGACAGTGTTTACAACAACTGACTAAAGTCAGAGTGCTTAGGTGTATTATTTTAAAGTTATTTTCAGAATATGGTACATGTTATGGTAGCTAAATAGAAGTGTTTTCATATTCTACTGAAATATTCAACAAGTACTTAAGTAAATATATAACAAAATGTTAACTTGTTGAGGACTGAGTAAAATCGAGATTCTCCACGAATTTAATAGGGTTTACATCACAACAACACATATACATGTGAAAGTGATTTTTTAAATTCATATCCATTAATGTACATTAACCACATGGTCAAAGACAGTCAAAGTACAATAAAAACTATCACTTATGTATTTATGTACATACACATTACACGCCCCCAGCAAATCGGCTATCAATGCACTTTGTAATAAAGCCAACATCATCAGACTTAAATCTTCATAAAATTTAAAATGTAAAACAGGCACAACCCTTGCAGTGACCACTTAACTAAAACTAGCTAGGATATCTGATCACGTCATCGGACTCATGAAACCATATCAGTCTTCAAAGCATAGAAATGAATATAAAATTTTCAAACAAAACATAATATCTGCTACAGTGATTTTGCTTATAGTGTAGCCAAAAGGGACATCACCAGTTAGGTTAGATTAAAACTGTGACCTTTTGGTCACAAAACGGCAAAATAAAGCGCGAGCTGAGCGAGTCAGCGAGCGCATCGAGCGTGCCACGGCAGCGGCCAGTTGGTGAACCTCCTTTGTGACTTTGCACGGACTTTGCATCCGGTTCGATATTTTTAATAAAGAAACATTTTAAATAACAGGAAAATATACTGATGGAATATTTCAATCGAAATAACTTGTTTTAAACTTGTGCCCACGGTTATAAAAATTAGTATTAAGTAATAAATAACTCAAAATTTCAAAATCCTTCTGGTTGTTCTGTAAGCAGCAACTAATGGTTGTTAGAAACATGGTGCCCACTAGATGTACGGGAATATCTTGGATGATCCCCTTTTTAAGTTCCTCTCCCTCAGGGATTAAGGACAGTGTTTATACCAAATAATTAAATTAAATAATAAGATAAAATGAGTTGAAATATGTACATATCGACGGTGCCTGGATGGTGCTCATCAAAAGCAAGCGAAATAATTTATGTCAAAACATCAATCGACGGTGCCCAGGGAGCGACCGGTCAAATTTATGTTAAAACCATAAGAAATGTTAATTGAATAGTAATCTATTAATTCACCTTACATAACTATAGTGACGGTGCCCATAATAGAGAGACCGAATTTATGTTAAATAGTAAGATACTTAATCAACGGTATCCATCAGGAGTGACCGCCAGAGTTCATATCAAATTATCAATCAACGGTGCTCTGAAGCGACCGGATGAATCCATATTAAAAATATTGTTACAACTCACACAACTCTCAACATGTGGGGCTTACTACCATAGAGGAAGAAAACAGCATGTTTTAATTACTTATTGTTTTAAATACTTATACAAAATTATGTAGATACAACTTTTCATAAACTTGTGTCAACGGTGCCAGGAGCAGCCGATAGACCTTTCCCGGTCCAGTTGCGGAACAAGCTGGAACCGAGGGGTATAATAATAATAATAGAAAATATCTAATTACTATGAAAAACTTTTGAATTGCCTGCAATCAAAAATAGATTTCAAATTATCTAATACAGTTACCACAATTAATCATATCAATAACTAGCTGTACCCGACAAGCATAATATACCACACATTTATTCAATCAAAGGTTAAAACACGAATTTTTTGGGCTAGAACATTCGGGTGGCGTACGCAGATAAGTCCTTCAAGTTTCATCACAATCAAATTAATGGTTTGGAAAGCATAGAAAGCAAATATAAAACCATCATTTTTATTTGTACACAAGACAAGTACGCTCATTTTATTGGGAATTGAACCCGGGTCATTTTGCGCATTGATAGCGTTTACTGTCACTGCATCAAATACGCCATCAATTGTTGTAGGTAATATTCCACAATCAAGCCAATATCTGACCGCATAAATGTTTTAATTAAACACCAATATAAAGGCAACATTCTTTTGCAAAACCACTGAATACATATTCTTGTTCAAAGCGCCTCGTTACGTATCTATTAAAAAACACAAAGCAGTGGCTTTTCTCAAAAAAAAATAAAAAAAAAATTTTGAATACTCGTTCAAACGACTACGGCTAAACAACATCTCTAAATATCATAAGGCGCGATGGTTAATCTCAACACTGGTCAAGTAAAACTATGAGTTGAACGAAATGTCACGAAAATAAATGGCCGGATAGCGCCAGGATTCAAGTTGTATACACTTTCTCGTATTTTGAGGAACACAAGGACTTGTGTGCTCCGCTCACATTCAACGCAATATAGCTTTACCAACAATGAATAGGAATCATACGAAACATGTTTTCCGTAACGTAAAAATTTTCATAAGCATTAAATTTGTCAAAATTATAACCTTTTTAGCAGTTCGCTTAGGCCAAAAGCGAATAACACTCATGAACGGCAATTTTACGAATGTTAGAATTAACAGAAAATATTTTTCAACATATCGCGGGTAGAATCATATCATTATAAAATATGGAAAAATTTCACTGACCGGCGGCGAGGCGTTAGATTACCTCAATTCAATTCAAATCCTGCGTCGTATTGACTGTAGATCCATGTCCTCACCCTCGTTCTCTGCTACTCCACGAACATGACGACGAAAACGGAGACGACACAGAGTCGGACCTAACTAACACTGATTTTACGTATGGTTTTCAAACTACGCACACTCATTTTATATAGCCGAAAATAAATCGTAAGGTGTTACTTTTCAACAAAAATATGTAATATAAAATCTAAATTTGAATTAAGAATTTCGCGAACGCTAACAGCGTTTGACCTACTTTAGAAAACTTTAAAATTCGAACGCTAACAGCGTTTGACCTACTTAGGAAATTTTTTAAATTACGAACGCTAACAGCGTTTGACTAGATGTGAACGGTTGCGAAAAAAGGACGCCAATGAGCGCCAAAACTAGCTATGGCCGCCTGGTGAACAAAGTGGGGTGAGGTATGACGTCGCACGGATGCGGATGTGACGTAATTTGGTAAGATAGACCTATAATAATGATGCTGAACGGGAAACGGAAGGCTCCGCTATTCTCAATCTGTTTACCAAGGCTTCGAATAACGGCGAATAGGACACAATACTGCAAGTGTTTAGGGCATAGAAATAGAATGTCAAAGAACAACAAAGTCAATAAACAGGTGATCCGAAAACGAATCAATACATTTTGTATGAGATACGTAAAATATGACTTAGATTCATAAAATATGACTATATTATGGCAAAGGAAGTTAATAAACTATGTTCCATACGTTTTCTTTGTCGATAAACGAATAAATGTAGCGAAATTTGGTTTTAGAGAAATGTGTGGCAATATCTTATTTACCTTTGAAAAGTGTGATTACTTGGATTGTTTCTTTTTGTCACATCACAATAACTTAGAGCAGAAGACACCATAGCTCCACGATACCTTTATTTTAAATTCTAATTAAGATTAAAAAAATATTTTAAACAAACTGTGATTGCTCATTTGCTAGGCGGGACGCTAGGGGCTCTTACTGTAAAAAATGTTGGCACATGTCACTTGATCCTTTGTCTCTTTTTTACATAGACCGTGTCCGTATGATGTTAACTTCTCTTTTCCACGCTTTGTTGGTCTTTGAGAGCGCAGCGAAAATTTTTCTATGTCTATGGTTTAGGGTGTACATGGGTCAGCACCTACTCCCAGCGCCAGGAAGTGGAACACCTGGCATCAGCACGCTTTCAAGTGTATAGCATTTCGACATGCTGAAGACAAGAGTTATCTCAATGTTGAACTTACCATCCAAAATTTAATTTGGATGGTAAGTTCAAAATGACCCGATATAGGTATTACCTACCTACTAACTACGGCCAGAAGGATTTGAAACTAATTTCTACCTTTGTTTTTTTAGTTTTTTGTTATTACCATTAGTTTTGTTAACTTAGGTATTTTATTGCTTAGAAATTATTTCTTGGCGAAGGCAGACCCTATAGTATGGATTGTTAAAATATTATATACAAACACAAAAAGATACGTAAGTACTTACATGAAATTAAAATACTGTAGCTTGAGCCCACCATTTCAAGTACAGGGGCCGTATTATGACCTCTTATTTCCTGGCAGTTTTCTGACTGGCTATCAATCTATCTCTTTTAATTGCTATACAGCGAGAAAGAGATGTAACTATAGGAATTCATAAAACTGCCAAGTTTTAAGAGGTTGTAATACCCCCTCAGGGCCGAGTTAGAATACTGGTAGATTTCTCTTTACCGTGCTGTAACTAATAAATATATGCCGAGGCTTGTAAGTGCATGGTGTTTTGCCAGGAACCTGCTGTGCGAGATGGAGTGCCACGAGCACGCGTGGCCTTTCCTCATCCCCGTGAACACCAAGCAGTTCCCGCAGTACAAGAAGGTCATCAAGTGCCCCATGGACCTCTCCACCATCAAGAGGAAGCTGCAAGATGGATTGTAAGTATCATAACTGTATGATGTCAAGTCAGTTCCTCATCCCCGTGAACACCAAGCAGTTCCCGCAGTACAAGAAGGTCATCAAGTGCCACATGGACCTCTCCACCATCAAGAGGAAGCTGCAAGATGGATTGTAAGTATCATAACTGTATGATGTCAAGTCAGTTCCTCATCCCCGTGAACACCAAGCAGTTCCCGCAGTACAAGAAGGTCATCAAGTGCCCCATGGACCTCTCCACCATCAAGAGGAAGCTGCAAGATGGATTGTAAGTATCATAACTGTATGATGTCAAGTCAGTTCCTCATCCCCGTGAACACCAAGCAGTTCCCGCAGTACAAGAAGGTCATCAAGTGCCACATGGACCTCTCCACCATCAAGAGGAAGCTGCAAGATGGATTGTAAGTATCATAACTGTATGATGTCAAGTCAGTTCCTCATCCCCGTGAACACCAAGCAGTTCCCGCAGTACAAGAAGGTCATCAAGTGCCCCATGGACCTCTCCACCATCAAGAGGAAGCTGCAAGATGGATTGTAAGTATCATAACTGTATGATGTCAAGTCAGTTCCTCATCCCCGTGAACACCAAGCAGTTCCCGCAGTACAAGAAGGTCATCAAGTGCCACATGGACCTCTCCACCATCAAGAGGAAGCTGCAAGATGGATTGTAAGTATCATAACTGTATGATGTCAAGTCAGTTCCTCATCCCCGTGAACACCAAGCAGTTCCCGCAGTACAAGAAGGTCATCAAGTGCCCCATGGACCTCTCCACCATCAAGAGGAAGCTGCAAGATGGATTGTAAGTATCATAACTGTATGATGTCAAGTCAGTTCCTCATCCCCGTGAACACCAAGCAGTTCCCGCAGTACAAGAAGGTCATCAAGTGCCCCATGGACCTCTCCACCATCAAGAGGAAGCTGCAAGATGGATTGTAAGTATCATAACTGTATGATGTCAAGTCAGTTCCTCATCCCCGTGAACACCAAGCAGTTCCCGCAGTACAAGAAGGTCATCAAGTGCCCCATGGACCTCTCCACCATCAAGAGGAAGCTGCAAGATGGATTGTAAGTATCATAACTGTATGATGTCAAGTCAGTTCCTCATCCCCGTGAACACCAAGCAGTTCCCGCAGTACAAGAAGGTCATCAAGTGCCCCATGGACCTCTCCACCATCAAGAGGAAGCTGCAAAATGGATTGTAAGTATCATAACTGTATGATGTCAAGTCAGTTCCTCATCCCCGTGAACACCAAGCAGTTCCCGCAGTACAAGAAGGTCATCAAGTGCCCCATGGACCTCTCCACCATCAAGAGGAAGCTGCAAGATGGATTGTAAGTATCATAACTGTATGATGTCAAGTCAGTTCCTCATCCCCGTGAACACCAAGCAGTTCCCGCAGTACAAGAAGGTCATCAAGTGCCCCATGGACCTCTCCACCATCAAGAGGAAGCTGCAAGATGGATTGTAAGTATCATAACTGTATGATGTCAAGTCAGTTCCTCATCCCCGTGAACACCAAGCAGTTCCCGCAGTACAAGAAGGTCATCAAGTGCCCCATGGACCTCTCCACCATCAAGAGGAAGCTGCAAGATGGATTGTAAGTATCATAACTGTATGATGTCAAGTCAGTTCCTCATCCCCGTGAACACCAAGCAGTTCCCGCAGTACAAGAAGGTCATCAAGTGCCCCATGGACCTCTCCACCATCAAGAGGAAGCTGCAAGATGGATTGTAAGTATCATAACTGTATGATGTCAAGTCAGTTCCTCATCCCCGTGAACACCAAGCAGTTCCCGCAGTACAAGAAGGTCATCAAGTGCCCCATGGACCTCTCCACCATCAAGAGGAAGCTGCAAGATGGATTGTAAGTATCATAACTGTATGATGTCAAGTCAGTTCCTCATCCCCGTGAACACCAAGCAGTTCCCGCAGTACAAGAAGGTCATCAAGTGCCCCATGGACCTCTCCACCATCAAGAGGAAGCTGCAAGATGGATTGTAAGTATCATAACTGTATGATGTCAAGTCAGTTCCTCATCCCCGTGAACACCAAGCAGTTCCCGCAGTACAAGAAGGTCATCAAGTGCCCCATGGACCTCTCCACCATCAAGAGGAAGCTGCAAGATGGATTGTAAGTATCATAACTGTATGATGTCAAGTCAGTTCCTCATCCCCGTGAACACCAAGCAGTTCCCGCAGTACAAGAAGGTCATCAAGTGCCCCATGGACCTCTCCACCATCAAGAGGAAGCTGCAAGATGGATTGTAAGTATCATAACTGTATGATGTCAAGTCAGTTCCTCATCCCCGTGAACACCAAGCAGTTCCCGCAGTACAAGAAGGTCATCAAGTGCCCCATGGACCTCTCCACCATCAAGAGGAAGCTGCAAAATGGATTGTAAGTATCATAACTGTATGATGTCAAGTCAGTTCCTCATCCCCGTGAACACCAAGCAGTTCCCGCAGTACAAGAAGGTCATCAAGTGCCCCATGGACCTCTCCACCATCAAGAGGAAGCTGCAAGATGGATTGTAAGTATTGTAATGTGTACGCAGTGGTCCATACGAGCAGATTCCCATCGGTTTACCTCTTACGAATCCCACCCCACCGATCACCTTTTTGTAGGACGACTTTTCACCCCTCGCCACAATACAGTTACTCTTAGCACGAACAGCTATCAGAAAAAATAACGCGCGTAAAAGCATTCGGAAGAGTAATTTGTATGGGAAATTTGTACAGCGCTGTCTACCGCCGAAAACGAAATGATTTTTTAGGGTTCCATACCCAAAGCGTAAAAACGGGACCTTAATACTAAGTCTCCGCTGTCCGTCTGTCTGTCTGTCTGTCACCAGGCTGTATCTCATGAACCGTGATAGCTAGAAAGTTGAAATTTTCACAGATGATGTATTTCTGTTGCCGCTATAACAACAAATACTAAAAACAAAATAAAATAAATATTTAAGGGGGGCTCCCATACAACAAACGTGATTTTTTTGCCGTTTTTTTCTCAATATTAATAACGACAGCAGGTAGACACTTGACATTTTCACAGATGATGTATTTTTGTTGCCGCTATAACAACAAATACTATAAACAGAATAAAATTTAATATTTAAGGGGGGCTCCCATACAACAAACGTATTTTTTTGCCGTTTTTTATATGGAACCCTTCGTGCGCGAGTCCAACTCGCACTTGGCCGGTTTTTTACGGGTAAATTACTCTATTAAAAAAGTCTTGAACGGGTGGTAGGAAAATATAGACGATTCAAAAGTACTTAATAATTAAGTTTATTTGAATAAAGCTAATTTTGACTTTGACTTTGACTATTGAGTACTTTTACGTGCGGTTTTTTTCTCGATAGATGTGCTGACTAATGCGTGTACATACTACTCGATATTGGGAACGTCTGAAAAAAATCAAATTGACAGAATATTTTTAATTTTATAGATAGGAATAAGCTCCCATATTGTAATGTTACAACTAGACTATCGCGCTGTTGCGAAACTTCGTTGTCGTGTTGTGTAATTAGAAACTTTGAATCGTGGAATTACTTTGAGTTTAAATACACACATCAACTTTGTCTAGGGATACCAGGTGCTATTTTCATACAAACAAGGTAACTTTGAAGCCTTGGTTTCCTGCCAGGGATGTACTGTGCTGTGATCTGATACGGCTATCCAGGGAGTGAATGGAGGAGATTCAGATCGCTATACACACCCAACTGATCTGACCAGCATTCTAAAAACGTAATGGACATGTTTAAAAAAACCGCGAAAATAGCATGAAAATGTATGGAAATTCTCAAACCGAGAACTCTGACCCATTAATCTTTTAGAATGCTGATCAGATCAGTTGGGTGTGTATAGCGATCTGAATCTACTCCATTCAGTCCCTGGAGGGCCATCATCAGATTACAGCACGGTACATCCCTGGCAGAAAACCAAGGCTTCAAAGTTACCTCGTTTGTATGAAAATAACACCTGTATCCCCAGAAAAAGTTGATATGTATAATTTCACTTAAGGGATTTCATAAAAATAAGCTTTAATCCCTTGACTCATAGTTTCTAATTGAACAACACGACAACGTAAAGCTTGTCAATGTGCGATAGTCTGGTCCAGGGGTTAGGGAAAGTTTCCGAGTTTTTGGTTACGTGAAAAAAAAACAAAAAATCCACTTCAACTGCTCTTTTTGACATTTCCGTCATGTGTCAGTTCACGACACCACCGTTTTCTAGTCTTGTCTTCAATAGTCTAATAAATTAGGTATCGTTATTACCAAAACGGTGGTGCGTTTTTGGAATATTACCTAATTTATTGACTGTTAGGCTCGTATTATAGAATCAAACTCAAATCTTACTCGAGTATGGTTAGAAAGGGGTATTTATCGCATATAGCGCCATCCCTAACTGTACTCAAGCATGGATTTGAGTATAGGTGCTTCCTCACCGGGAGCATTCACGTGTACTGTAACATTATAGATTCGTCTTTGAGCATTACATTATTCCCTGACTGACGAGCATTCGCGAGCTTCACTGATGTATGCCCGTTTTGTATCATCACAAGGTGCGCATTGTAATGCTCGGTTCTCCTCCTTCACTGATGTAATGCTCAAATTTGTAACGTTACATTACACGTGAATGCTCCCGGTGAGGGAGCACCTTTAGAGTTTGATTCTATAATACAAGCCTTAATGCTGCCATATAAGCCAAATCGAAATCCTTTTAAGGCAAAATCGATTTTTTAACTGAAGTAGCTAACTAAATTCGTTATTTCAGCTACAAATGCAAGGAGGAGTTCGCTTCGGACGTCCGTCTGATATTCAGCAACTGCGAAGTGTTCAACGAAGACGATAGCCCCGTCGGACGCGCCGGACACCATATGAGGCAGTTCTTTACCGACAGGTGGCAAACTTGAATGAGAATACTACCTAAGCATTGAAATAAAACGACCATGGGAGATACCCATGTCTAGACAAACTACTGAATAAGATATTCGCCTGATTGAAACTGTAAAAAATACCAATTTGTGAGAAAACGGCTTAATTAAGGACAGTTTCAGTTACAACAGTGTATAGCAATTCTTCACCGATCGTGGTTGACAGCGTCGAAGCTAGGGTCATGAACGCCCCTAGGAGAATTTTCGCCCCAATACTCATTTCCTAGGAAGATAAAAGTATTTTCTAGCTGTGGGTCAGCAAAGTGCGCCCCTTCATGGTTGCGCCCCTGGCAGTCGCCCCCCTTGCCAGCCCCTAGCTACGACGCTGGTGGCAGATTTGAATAAAAACTTACCATTGAAGAGACTAACTGATTTGAACGAAAACTTACGAATATGAAACTGTAAACGTTGGCTACGCAAACGGGTGGGCAGATTTTGTAATTTTGTTGCAATCAACTCTGACAGAAATCGCAGTTACATTGCTGCTTTAGTTTAAACCAATATGATAACTATCTTATTCAAAGCAGCAATGCAACTGTGATTTCAATCAAGAATTGTTAGCAACAGAGTTACGTAATTCGGGGTCGTTGTCTATTCATTGCGTGCTCGACATGCTCACAGTTAGAGATGGGCAAAAGACCCGGTTTAAACCCGAACACTGGGTTTAAACCCAATAAAGTCCCACATTGTATGTTAAAGAAACTTTTTACAGCTCATTTATTTCTGTTGATAAGTCAAATGTGACGTTGCTATGGAAACAATTTCTTGTTATTCAAACTAATACAGAAAAATATTCAAAAGATGAAACATCTCTTATTTCTAAAGATTTTATTAAGTTCAACAAAATGGTCTATGGGCGTTGACTGGGTTTAAACCCAGCATTCGGGTCAAAATGGGTCCGTTGCCCATCTCTACTCACAGAGCAGGGGTTATTTCACAATTCGCGGCTTCAAATAAAATGTATTACGGATTCGTTATTCGCGTCGCCGGTGGCCGCTCCGCCTAGCCAGCGGTAAGAAGACACAACTTTTACTAGAGATCTTGGCAATATGATGAGATATTTTAAGGATGATGGGAAAAAAACATCTCGATTAAAGACTAGTTTTACAGATTTTGGCTTAATTATAAAGTGGAAAAGAATTTCTATGAAATTAGACCGAACTTGAACCTGTGAAACAGGCACTACACAAACAAAATGTGATGAACCAGAAAAAAAGTTGAATTAAACATGAAATAGGAAAGTTTAAAATCAGGAAAAATACAAGAATGACGTTATCAATTTAACACGGACTTGAGGTATATTCTAGAACTAATTCGGATTAAATGTTACGAGTGCGAGTTAGATTAAATTTGCTAAAGATTTAAATTTTTTTTACATTAAAAAATTAACTGCAATACCAAATTTCAAAGAAATTAATACTGTCGATGTTAAATTAAGAACTATAAACAGCGATAGCCGTCGATTTTTAATTACTTCTTGCATAAATAACAACTTTTCTCAGCGCTGGTCGCTTCTTGGATAAAATTACAATCAAAATAATTAATATCGCGCAATTCAATTACTTGGACAAAATTACTATCTTGAAAAGTGCCAAAATCATTGATATCAAAAGTCAACGCTACATACTTTCGTATTGAAGCATAAATATCATGAAAAAAAACTTGTTTTCATAAAAAGCGTCATTCAAAATTAAATTAAAAAATTTATAGACTTTTCAACGCGAATGTCTTAAAAATTTTCATGAATTATTCATTCCATGACCGATTTTGATGACAATGAAAAAACTTGTATGACACAAACATTCCATACAAATTCGGACGCGATCGAACACGATCGAAATCTATAAAAAGTTTGTAAATTAAGAATCTCAGGAATGCGAAAATCATTATGATGAAAAATTGTAATAAAAATATATATATCGATCAACGCACACGTTGTCGAGTTTACTTGTATTTAATTCATAGCAGACTGTACATATGTAGTCTTACTTTAAACTAGGATTAAATTAAAAGTATTAGATCTATTTTTAAGCATAGAATATAGAATTATTGAATGTCACTTTTCGAATATTATTTTTGTAATAATTTGCGAGTAGTGTGCAACGAAACAGTATTTTAACAAATTGTTTATCGAGAAGGGGGATTTCATTGATTTTAAAATTGAATTTTAAGTGGCCAGTTTGGTAGATATTAAATTTTTTGTATATGTATAACATAATTGGTGTGTATAAATAAAAATAATAGTTGTCTATTTCAAATTTAAAATTCTCGCCGTAGAATGGAGATGATAGTTATAGAGCAGTAAGTTTAGTAGGCCTAATGTCGTCAAAAATGTACCATAGTTTGCATTGCAGTCTGTGGTACACTATCTTGTCTATGGATTACGGCCTTAGTCTATAATTTATGGCACGGTGACAGTTCTCTATGCCGTCTGCTCTTGTGGTTTTATCTTGGGGTGGCATAACCGTTAAAAGGTGTTTAACAATATTGTAAATCTTAATTTGGAGTATTGTAAATGTCACTCCTTCGTTTAAAAATATCAGAATTGTAATTTTATTGTAATGCTTCAAAAACTGTTTTGTATAGTTTTTGAGGATCCAGTGTCGAAAATTTTGAATCAGCTGATTTAATAATTTATTACTTATACGTTTAAATGTTTCATTTTTGTTTAGGAGTATTTGGTCCACTTGGCGAAAAAACGTCTCTTTCGCATTTGGTCCATTTCGCAGAACGTCCATTTCGAATTTGGTCCATTTCGCAGATCGTCCAAATGCGAAATGGACGAAACGAAAGTGGACCAAATGCTCATAAACGACATTTTTAATTTCTTTAGCTCGGATTGTTGCATTAATCTTTCTCTAAACAGTTATAAAAACTTGTGAAACGTTTCAATGAAAAGAAATACCTTTTTTCAAAGCAATTATTCAATTTATAATTCAATGTTTTCCACTATCGAGCAGTTTTCATTTATTAATTGTTTAAGAACAGTTGAAATTGCAGTGCTTGAAGCATTTTCGAGCTTTTTTCAATGGCAATAGAGTTCATTTTCAGTTTAGCAATGGATATTACTTTAACTTTCTTCATTATGCTATTAAATTTTAAATAATGAATGTGCAAAATGTGTGCCGTCACTCTGACAATCCCCAACTTCACTTCACATGACAAAAACGGACTAAAGTGAAGTTTGTGTGAAAGGATGACGTCACATATTTACTTACACGACGTTTTTTTTTTGGTCACGTTACTTTGTTATTGAACGTTGTCTTCAGAAAAGATCTTAGCATGTATAAAAGTGGCTTTGTAATCTTTTTCAACTAAAGTTGGAATTACTTAATTTATGAAAATTTTTATTTATATAAGTATTCCATTAATTGGTGATTTAAAGTATATTCTGTACTTATACGGTTTTACGTTCAACGTGTCATTTTGGCCATTGCAAAAATATGTATCTTTTGGTAGGTATTTTAAGAGAAAGTATTATGTTTTTAATGACACTCGCTTATATTCAGTTTTAGTACACGCCCGTTGGGTAATTTAATTTTAAATAAATTATTGTGTATGTAGAATAAATTACTTAATCCTTTGCCAAGATAATGTTGGAGATGTCAACTACTGCCAGTACATAAGGTATATGTTTGCGTGGCATGTTGGTCGGAGGTGTGTGTGGAAATGAAAGGTTTAATGTTGTGTGATCGGTTGATTTTAACTATAAAATGGATATATAAATTATATATACGAATAAATAAATAATTTTTGAAGCACTCCCCTATTGTTTTATTTTAGTTCCTTTAACGTATCTTTATCAAAGTCAAAATAATTCAAATATTTCGGTTAAGGATCACCACAGGACTCGAAGCTATAGGCCAAATAGATGGTGGTCATTTTATAGTAGCGTGATTTTCCAGGATTTTAGCATAGATGGGCGCTCCATCCGAAAGTCAGTTGAATTTGCCAAATTCTACAAACATTGCGTTTAAAGGACATCAGGCAGAGTCCCATAGAAAAAAACCAAAGAATGTATAGCGTTTCTGTTTTTTTCAAAATGTAGGCATGTAATAAGTCAGTCATAGAAATATTTAGATTTTGATGAAGATTTATGTTTTAAGAGTTATACGTTTGAAAGTTTTTTTTTGGTAACCCCGACATTAAATAAACGTTCGCATCAAGTAGGTCAGGGGTGGCCAACAAAAATAAGGGAAAATTATAAGTTAAGATTCTCCATATTTATGAGATCCTGGTACTTTGGTGACGTAGGTACTAAGGAAAAAAAACAAAATTATATCAAAAAGGGAAAATATAAGTTAACATTCTCCATATTTATGTGATCCTGGTACTTTGGTGAAAACAAAATATATATCAAAGTGAAAATAGGAGCTAATAAACGAACATTAAAACAAAATTATTTAAGTACCTTCCCAAATTTATGTGAAAGTTGACCAAATGCGAAATGGACGTTCCGCGAAATAGACCATGTGGACCAAATGCACATGAACGTCCCATTTCAAACTCTATCACCATTCCAAATCTCTAATATCTATCTATCACCATTCCAAAAATCGAATTCAGAAGCGATACACATCGGATGCGTAAGCGTAAGCGTGCACGTACGCGTAGACGTACCATGACGTTGTAATGTCTGAAACTTTATGAGACATGGCACACCGCTTGCTTAACGTACGCGTGCACGTAGACCGATGCGTAACCCTACGCATTGCAGCTCCCATGAGACAAACAGGCTGCGTACCTACGCAGAGCGGAACGCATTGATGACGTTGTAGTCAATGGCATTCCCTATAGGACGTCACACCGAACAAATTCGAACACGCACGTATCTTTGCTGCGCGTCACTACGCGCGTAACCACGCGCGTGACTACGCATTCACGCACCACGTTTCACTTTCATCACTGGCAACACACACTGGTCATAGACTTAGCGGTTCTTAGACTATTTTAAATGAAACAACACAGTTTAACATTGTTAAATATATTTCTAATTTATATGAACAGTAGAATCTATACGCTGTGTCCCTCTGCCTCCTGCTTGGCTCGCGCCTTCTTCTGCTTCAGACGACGCTGGCTTCTCTTCTTGTTAAGGGGAGTGCTGCCTATCAACATTCCAGACTTCTGGAGGGCTATGAGCTTCGCTGATTTGCTCTGTAAATAAATATATAATAAATATTAGACAACAGCGCATAAACCAGCGAACTAAAATCTATAGAACAAGCTCAACAAGCATTCCGCTCAAGAAACAGCACCACACAAAAATTACAACCAAGTGGGCGGGGCTGAAAATGCTGGCATTTCGTCATGCAGCACAAAGCGACTGAACACTGGTTGCATAATAGCGACCATCATCTATATACTTATAGATATGTTCTATACTTAAGGCGGTTGTATGACCGAAAGTGGCGCCCTCAGAGGATTTTATTTAATAAGTTATTAATAGAAATAGATTTTAATAATGTTTATCGTGGAGATTTAAGGGCCCATGATCTAGTATTTTTAGAAGGTATCACTACATGCCCTCGTAGTCATTCGTAGAAGTAGATAGCAAAGTGTCAAAAACGGCCACTTTTAGCAGTTTTTCTATCTACTTCTAGCAGTGACTACTAGGGAATGTAACGATACCGTCTAAAAATACTAGACTGTGGGCCCTAAAATCTCCACGATAAACATTATTAAAATTGTGTATTAGAATTATAATATTAAATAAAATTCACCGCGGCGCCACTTTCGCTCAGGGTACCACCTTAAACGAAAAAATATTTAATAGGTCTATCTAGAAGTAGTTTTAAAATATACATCTAATTAGAGAAATCGCGAAAAGGTCGTATATTTCACTATTGGATCAAAAGCGAATTGGGCCACTTGCCCGTAATGTAATTTTCATTTGTTCCCAACGAGTCACCATCAACTGTCACACTGTAACCGGTTGGGAATTTTTTATTAAAAAAAATCCAATGAGTCACACTTCTTACGCGATGGGAACTTATTATTAGAAATTTCCCAACCAGTTTTTTCCTGTTATAAGTTTATTTCACCTGTAACAGTGTCACTGGTTGGGGAATTTGTAACGTAGAAAAAATAATAATATATAGCGACAGTCAAGCTGCCATCAAAGCCCATGACAAAACGGAGACTACCTCAGCCTTGGTGAAGGAACGCAAACAAAGCATCCAGGAACTTGCAAACTTGGTTGAGGTGGAAATTGCCTGGGTACCTGGACACGAAGGTAACAAAGGCAATGAGGAAGCCGATGGATTAGCCAGGACAGGGGCTGATGAACCCTGCATTGGCCCTGAACCAAGACTGTCAATCACACATAGAATTACTAGAAACATTTTTGAAATTAGATCAATCAAAGAAACCAACCAAAGATGGATGAAAAGAAAGGAAGGTCTAAGATCTTCATCAAATCAGTTGACAAGAAGAAAACTAGAGAGTTGCTTAAACGAAGCAGGAGAAATATATGAAAGATTGTAGGAGTACTGACAGGAGACTGTCCACTAAACAGACACCTGTCAGTGATCAAACGGACAGAGGACCCCATCTGTCCGCAATGCAAAGACAGAGAAGAAACAAGCTACCACTTCATGGCAGAATGCCCGATGTACGCATCACTGCGCTGGGAGCTCTTTGGAGCGGACAAGCTTAAGGAAGAGGATCTAAAGCAGTTAACGATAAGTCAACTCAGTAGGTAGGTACTGTAAGCGAACAGTGGGTCTATTGCCCAAGTGTCGTCGACTTCGCCATCGGCTTCATTTGACAGATGGTTGTAATACATTGCTACGTTTCTTTGGTAAGTTTTTATTGGTACGAAAAAGAAGTAGCAATGTATCTTCATCCATCTGTCAAATGAAGCCGACGGCGAAGTCGTCGACACTTGGGCAATAGACCCACTGGTAGGTTCGAGGGTCCGACGCCGGTGGGGTAAACGATAGCCCGTCTCCCCCTGCTCTCAGCTTTCAAGGGATTTGCGGAAATGGGTGAAATGGTTCCGACCAAGGTGACTGACAACGGTTTCGCTGGCGTCCCCCTTCTAAATAATAATAAAATCACCAGTGTGACAATTGATGTGTGACTCGTTAAAAACAAATGGTAATTTTTCGTTAAAAACAAAAAATTGCGCAGAAGTTATCCAGCTTCTCAAAACAAACAAAAATAACCTTTAAGGGGCCATAATAGGTAAACTGGTTTGCGCGGACCATATTTTTATATAGAAAACGTAAAATTGTAGCCACACAAAAAAACATACGACGAGCTAAAGAGATTATCTAGTAGCTACAAGTATTAAATTGCGTATAAACCTTGCAGATGATTGTAAAAAAAAATCAGAAATTCATCAAAAGCGCTTGTCGCGGGCCATATTTTTGGCGTAATTAATAGCGGAAACGTATTGAATTCTATATCAAAATACACTTTAACGTACTGTGCAGTTGCTCCAATCACTTTTTTTCCAGAAAGATAATTGTACTAAAGATAATGATGAAAAAACAACGAAAAACATCAAAAAAGTGCAGAAGTGAGGTTATTTTCCATACTTTATATACGAAAAGAAAAAGATGAGACAAATGATTTCGCATAACGGAGCCTTAAAGTAAACAAGACGAGACTTACTTTCGCTTCACCTTTGGTGATTTTTCCATTTTTCTGTGTGGTGTATAAAACTTTTATTCTCTTACTGCCCATCATTGAGTGGTGTTTCGACAGAGCAAGCTGTAAATAAAAACACGTTAAAACTAGGTGAAGCCGGTTGCTGTTGGTTAAACCTAGGTGTAACCGACTTGCTCACGACTAGTACTTAGGTGTAGCCGGTTAAAACTAGGTCTAGCCTTCTTTGTGCTTCTTAGAAGCACCCCTAGTAAAGTCTGTCTAAAAAGTCAGTTTACATGGGTAATTTAAAAAAATATTTTAATACCCACCTAAATCCCCAACCACCGCACCAATACCCATCTAAATAAAATTGAGTAAAGCTATGTTTACAATTAGAATTTTGACAGCACCAACAGGGTTACCAGTATAAGTTTTTATAAATAATTTAATAATTTATCATGTAAACTGACTTTTTAGACAGACTCTAGGGATGGTAATTTATATGGGGTATTTAAAAGGGGTTTATGCACTACACCTATACGCACGAGGAGCTCGGTGGCATAGTGGTTTAGCGCCTGGCCCAGCGATTGAGGAGGTTAAGCAACTTTAGCAAGGGTCGGTCATGGGATGGGTGACCAAAAATTTAATATCTCGAGCTCTTCCGTGCTTCGGAAGGCACGTTAAGTCGTTGGTCCCGGCTGCATTTGCAGTCGTTAACACCCACCAATCCGCATTGGGCCCGCGTGGTGGGTTATGGCCCATCCTCCTTATCCACCCATAAGGAAGGCCTGTGCCCCAGCAGTGGGGACATTAAAATGGCTGATGGACGTACGCTACACCAGCGCCAAGAGAACCAAGGCTTCAAAGTTACCTCGTTTGTATGAAAATTGTATGGTGTCTTTAATTATGTGACCGCCACTGTAAAGGCTTATTGGAGTGTGTCAGTGGCTCACCTCATAAGTAGGCTCATTCCTAAGTTCCACGTAAGCTATAGCACTTTTTTTGTCATCTCTGGCCTTCGGTATGCGGATGTCTATAATATGCTCGTTCATCTCGAAGAAATGTTGCATTATCTGAAAGATATAATAATTTATTACTTTTGATGTTATCTTACTTACTTAATAGTAAGTAGGTAGATGTTCACTGATAAACAGGGTGTCCCAAAACTTTAAAACCCAAAATTTAAAAAAAAAACTTTGAATTCAGTTCTAATTATTTTAAGAAACAAAATGAAGTCTTATTTCAGTAAAATTTCCTATCTTTAATATTGAAGGTACTTTCCCTCCGTGTGGCAAAGTTTTGGGACAGCTTGTATATAACTCATGTGGATAAAAAAACAAATATGTAAATGGCGGCCGGCCGGTCATGCTATCTCGCTCACACATGCAGCATGCTACACACGTGGGTGGGTTATGCTATCACGCTCACACTTAAGGCTCGGTTATGCGGAAACATTTGTCTCCATCTTTTTCTTTATTTGTAAAGAGTATGGAAAATAACCTCACTTCTCCACTTTTTCGATGTTTTTCTTTGTTTTTTCACCTTTAGCACAATTATCTTTCTTGAAAAAAAGTTATTGGAGCAACTTCACAGTATATACGTTAAAGTATATTTTGATGTAGAATTCAATACATTTCCGCTATTATTTACGCCAAAAATATGACCTTACGCAAGCGCTTTTGATGATATTCTGTTTTTTTTTACAATCATCTGTGAGGTTTATTCGCAATTTAATACTTGTAGCTACTAATCTCTTTTGCTTGTCGTATGCTTTTTTTTGCGGCTACAACTTTACGCTTTCTATATAAAAATATGGCCCGCGCAAACCATATTTTCTTATCATGGACCCTTAAGAGGATTGTCAAGCAAGCAGTCTCCATACAAACGGCGATAACGTTTCCCACACTCTAAACCTTAACCACATAATGATGAATGTTTTGTATGAAACCACTAAAATGCAAATATTTCAAAGTCTATTAAAGATATTTAAAAAATCAAAACGTGCAGACTTAGTTTATAGGCATTTCAAAAACATACCAAAAATTCATAGCACTTATATCTATTCTGTGCCTTAACCTACAGCCACAGAATAGATATAAGTACTACCATACAGAAAGAACACTCTCCGCCCCGCCCCATAATCAATTACCTCACCCCACCCCGCGAGTTCGTGTGCCGAATCGTATGCTCATTTAGTCGTGTTTGTCAAATGTCAACTTATTTTGATATTCAAAGCAATGCGTCGTAGTACATACTGCACGGTAGCCCTAGACTTATAGTACAGTAGCCCGTAGAACATTTAAATCACCAAAAAGGTTACCGTTTGCCGTTGTTATATAGTTATTTATTACAAAATTATTGATACTTTAACCCAAGTTTTACAGATCGCAACCCGCCGTAACCTATATTTGTATATCTCCAAAATTTATATTTTTTTATTTTTCGAGGTTTACCACATAGTTTGGCTATTGTCGTGTTCTACAGCTTGGTTTGATTGCCTCAGCCAAAGTAAGACTATAAAAAGTAGCCATAAACAGATTTAAGACCTTTTTTTTTAATCTAGTTGAAATGGACCGGGGTTTTTATCTTTCAGACATGCCAACCCCATCGTAACCTTATACTATTCTGTCCAAATGAGAGGTAGCTATTGCAAAACCGTAACCAAATGACAAAGTCCTTTTGCAACATCGGATCTTGGTTCTGACAAAATACTTTGAATAAGGCCAATATCAAAAGTGTTTAAATTGTATTTGTTTATTGATAGCCGCCTCTCATTGCTGTTTATGACACACTCCATCAGCAAATGTTGCACGTCCTCAAAGATTTAAGACCTGATGAAAACTGTTGGATTTTATCTGGTCTTAAATCTGTGTATGATCACTTTACATAGTCTTACTATTATCAGTGGCAATCAAACAAAGCTGTAGAACACGACAATAGCTAAACCATGTGGTAAACCATCAAAATAAAAAAAATATTATTTTTGGAGATATAGAAATATAGGTTACGGCGGGTTGCGATCTGTAAAACTTGTGTTAAAGTATCTATAATTTCGTAATAAATAACTATATCACAACGGCAAACGGTAACCTTTTTGGTGATTTAAATGTTCTACGGGCTACTGTACTATTACACACACAGTTGCGCGTGTACAAAGACGTCATCTGACGTCATCTATAATGGTTGTATGGAGTGACCGGGGTGTGGCTAAGGTTTAGAAAATGGGAAACGTTACCGCCGTTTGTATGGAGATCGTTTGCTTGACAATCCTCTTAATGTATGGCCGACATTTACAGATTGTTTCTTTATCCAAACGTGTTATAGATACTCATGATATCAAATCCAATAATATTACTAAATGAAAAAGTAACTTGTTTGTAAGACCTAAGCTGTTGAACCAACTTTGAAAATTTTTTGGTATAGAATAGAGAGAGATATAGGAGACATGACAAGTAGTATATAATACTACTATTATTCCCGTGTAACAAAATCCCAACTGGACAGTCACATGCTAAATCTAACCAGTAATTTACAGATAAATATTATATGTATACTTAACCATATCTTTAGTAACTCCCAAAGGCAAATTCCCTAAGAACACCACATATCTTTTCTCTCCTTTAACTCTCTTTACTAATTGTTCTTTCTTTTCAGTTAGCGGTTTCTGTTCTTTGTCATCTTCCGAGATCTTCTCTTTACTACCTTTCTCCAATTTTTTAAGTTTCTTCTTTTTTTCTGCAACTTTTTTTATAGAAGATTTCTTTTCTAAATCATCTTTTTCAGTATCTAAAGCAGTTTTCAACATGTTGTATAGAATCCTGATTTTACGTAAATCTGTGTCTTTGAGGTTGGTCGATCCCTTCAATATTGATAGTATTCGATTGTGGATTACGTCTGGGAGTAAAATGCTGGATGTGCCTTTTAAGTTGTCCTTTAATGTTTGACGTATTCTACCTGTAAATGTAATTAAACATTTGTAAAATTCAATCTAGAATTAAAAAAACCGGCCAAGTGCGAGTCGGACTCGCGCACGAAGGGTTCCGTACCAAAAAACGGCAAAAAAATTAAGTTTGTTGTGTGGGAGCCCCCCTTAAATATTAATTTTATTTTGTTTTTAGTATTTGTTGTTAAAGCGGCAACAAAAATACATCATCTGTGAAAATTTCAACTGTCTACCTGTTGTCGTTTTTAATATCGAGCAAAAAACGGCAAAAAAAAACAGGTTTGTTGTATGGGAGCCCCCCTTAAATATTAATTTTATTCTGTTTTTAGTATTTGTTGTTATAGCGGCAACAGAAATACATCATCTGTGAAAATTTTAACTTTCTAGCTATCACGGTTCATGAGATACAGCCTGGTGATAGACAGACAGACAGACGGACAGACAGACAGACGGACAGACAGACAGACAGACGGACAGCGGAGTCTTAGTAATAGGGTCCCGTTTTTACCCTTTGGGTACGGAACCCTAAAAACTAAAGTCTAATTTATGGAGATGATTTTGGAGTCTAAAAGAAATACTGAAAAATCCTGATGTGAATGTACATATTAAACAGAAACTGTTCAACACTTGTGTACTGCCCATTCTTACTTACGGATGCCAAACCTGGGCCCTGACTAAAGCACACACCAGAAGATTGGAAACTTGTCAGAACTCTATGAAAAGAAGCATGTTGGGGATAAAACTGTCAGATAAAGTATCAATAGATAATATCAAGAGTCGAATGAAAATTAAAGATAAAACCTACATAGTAAAAGTACTGAAATGGCGGTGGACAGGAGATACAGTGAGAGGCAGAGATAAATGGAGCAAAACGATGATGTACTGGTTCCCAAGAAATGCCAAAAGGAATCGTGGAAGACCACACAAAAGATGGGTTGACGAGATAAGGGCCATAGCGGGATCAGCTTGGATCAGAGTGGCCGTACAAAGAAAATCATGGCGTCAAATGGAGGAGGCCTTTGCCAATGGGCTAACAGACTAAACAACTGATAATTATAATAACTTTTAATATGAACCAAAAAGTCTGAAGAAGGGTTTATTATATTATATGTGTCATTAGAATCTGTCATTTTACTCCAGCAGTGAATAAAAAGACTAATTTAGACTTTTTGTGAAATTTAATACTAAATTGACATTAAAAGCCTAAAGAACTTTTCTGTTTTTCTTTGACTTTCTGATAGAAATATATTTAATCAATCATTATTGTTAAGAATTTGTAATCTTGACAAATAGAGTTAAGGTGGTAACAATGTTCTCTGATTTTCTGTTAAAGGCTATTACAAACTTAATTCTATTTAATTTTAAAAGTCCCAGAGATTGATTATCACATGATTATGGACCGTCGGCCAAGAAGCTCATTTTCAATCTATCGTATATTGGGACCAGACCACATTGATTAGATAGCCATTATTTTGGTGTTATCAAATATTGTCGTCTGGTTGCGAAGTAGGAAGCTTCTGGGAGATATGTCACCCTGAACATAAATGGCCTCCCATACAATGATCTCCAATCGCAAAAAACTATCAGTCGAATATTGATATAAATGTTGAACAGGGTCGTAGGTGGCATCTTTACAAACATGTTAGACATCGGCTTGGTTAGTTTTCAGGAAGCATGCGCGCGGCCAGGGTAGGAACATAGAGATTTGTTTCCAAAAAATTATCGACTACATATTGGGGATGCCACTGGGGGACATTGGAAAAAAAGGTTTTTCTATACATTTCTTCCGGATATCCCCCTGTGAAAGACAACGGGAATAGACTGTCCATACTTTATTTCCCGATATCCACAAAGACCCGGCTAGCATTTCGAACTTCGGTGGGTCTGCCTGGTTTCAACTTAAAACGGCCCCAGGGGTGTACAATGGGAATAGACTGTCCATACCTTATTTCCCGATAACCACCAGTGGCAGACCATGGGAATAGGCCCTACAAATTACCTTGATAATGATAATGATAATGATAATGATAATGATTTATTTGCTTTAAACATGGTACAGAAAATGGTGGACAATAAGTTATAAGTTCTCACATTTAGTCAATTCAGACATGCAAAATAAAAATAGTTAATTAATTACATTTAAAGAAAAGTTACATTTCAAATTCTATTTATCAAGTCAAAATAATAGTTTAATTTGTGCTAATGTCAATCCAATAATAATACATTACATACAATAGGCAAATTAAAAAAAATCGCAATTCATTCACATAATAGTCAAAATAAAAATTCAATAAAAAATCAATAGTAATGTCAAATAGTTGATGTCAGTTTAATTTGTGCCAATGTCAATTCAATAATAATAAATTCTAAATAACTATTCTAATTTGTCAGTTAAGTACTCTTTTATAGTATAGTAACATTTTTCTAAGAGAAGATGGTGCAGTCTTCTCCTAAACAAGTTTAAAGGTAAAGTTTTTATGTACTTAGGCAATTTATTATAAATTTTTATCGACATCGGTAGGCAATTTTCTCTATATAAAGCTGTTGACACTTGTGGATAAACAAGTTTATCTGGGAATCTTCTATTATAATTAAAGATCATGTCATTATTCTTAACAAAAAGGTTTTCATTGGATTTGACAAAATTACATATTTCATATACATACATGGATGGCAATGATAACAATTTCAATTTGATGAAATAGGGTTTGCAACTTGTCGTACGGGAAATGTTGCAGATGGAGCGTATGCACTGTTTCTGGGCGATAAATGCTCGATCCCGATCTACCGAGTTGCCCCAGACTATGATCCCATATCTAAGGTTGGAAGCCACATAACCATGGTATGCTAACAAGGCTGTTTGTACATCAGCAATGTTTACGAGCCGATATAAGGCATATGCGAAGCTATTTATTTTACTACAAACACGTTGTATATGTGCCTTCCAAGTAAGATTCTTATCCATTAGAATTCCCAAAAATTTAACCTCATTACTTTCACCAATCGTCTGACCTTCGTGACATATTGAAAGTTCAGCATACTTGTTATTGCGTTGATTGTGAAATTGCACGTATTTAGTTTTGTTTACATTAATTTTTAAATTATTATTACGTAGCCAATTAATTATATTAGACACGGTCTCATTAATTTCATTATTATAGTCAGTTGTGGAATCATAAGTGTTTGGTATCACCACGGAAACGTCATCAGCAAAAAGTGTGCAAAAATGTCGGGTTGCTCTAGGAAGATCATTAATGTACAACAGGAAAAGTAGTGGGCCCAGAATACTTCCTTGTGGGACTCCGGAACTATTTATTTTTTCCTTGGATGTGTATGACGTTTCATTAAAATAGTTATCTAAGTTTTTGAGCTCAACGTATTGCTGTCGTTCAGATAAGTATGAATTAAGCCAATTTTGAGTATTGCCCCTGAGACCATATTTTTCACATTTTGATAAGAGTAGCTTGTGAGAGACAAAGTCAAAGGCTTTACTCATATCAAAGAATACGGCAGTTACCTCAACAGATTTGTCCACGTAGGCTAGGATTGTGTTGGTCAGCTTAAAAGTTGCTAATGTTGTGGATTTCCCCTGTTGGAAGCCATGTTGATTTTTGTCTAGGATGCCTAATTTGTTTATAAAGTTTGTGATTCTGAGAAGCATGGCCTTTTCAAAAATCTTTGAGAATATGGATATTAGAGCTATTGGTCTATAGTTCAAAAGATTTTTCAATAGACAACTCTCTCACGTATGGTAAGCTTTTATACTCTAAATTACTCCTGCATAATATACACACGCCTCCTCGTTTTTTATTTTTGCGGGAGGATGACTCGGCAAGCTCATAGTCGGGTAAGTGGAGGTTACTTTCATTTCCAGATTTAATAAAAGTTTCCGACAGGCATACAACGTCTATAGGTTTGTAGTTTGCTGATAATTCCTCAAGCGTAACATGGAAAATGTCTCGTTTACTAAGTATTCCTGCTATGTTTTGATGTAAGATTACTAATTTACTTTTATTATTCTCGAAAAAAAATTTTGTTGTTGCCGGACGCATTTATATCATTCTGAAAACTATTATTATTTTTGCAAGTGTCGACATCATCAGGAGAGTTATTATTCGGATTAGTTTTAGTTTTTGCTAGCGGAAAGTAGTCAGTTATTTTTGTTTTTAATCGTTTCTGTTTCAGCGTCCCTAATTTCTGTTCAAGTTGAAGAGTCTTCCTTAAGCTAGATAAGTTTGTAATAAATTCGTACTTATATTGTATGTAGTCAATTTCAATATTAAGTTTCGTCAAGATTAGGTCAAGCAATGAGGTGTCTTGCTGTTTGTTACTTTCAATATTTATAAAATGACAGTTTGTATAATTTTTAATAATACAATTTAGGTCGTAATTGAGTTTTTGTACATTCAGATATGGGTTTTTATGTACACTTAAGACAAACACTTTATTTTCTTTAAGGTTAGACAAAACGTTACATAAGTCAGTTATAATTTTAAATGGATTTTTGTCATTTTCTCCAACAGATAAAACAATAATATCGTTTTTTGATAAACTTGACAAGTAGTAGCAGCTATTTAGTATTTGTGAGCTGGTGGCGTATGGTTTGACAAAGCTAGTAACATCGTAAATATCGTTCCATTTACCAGTTCTTTGTTCTATCATTTTCAGGGATAAGCCGCTTATTTGTTCGCCACCTATTATATGTATTTTTGGTTTATTTTCACATGATTGTAGCAATGGTAATTGACAATAATTATTATTTTGTTTATTCTTTTGTTCTGGTTCCGGGGAACTCTTCTCCTGCATGGCAGCGCCGTCTGTAATCGTAGTTGGTAAACTATTAGAGTTGGGTTTTCTATTCTTCTGTGGGTGCATAGGCGCGCCATCTGTGGTTGTTGCTGGTAAGGTATTTGGCTCGGTTTTTTCATTTATAGTTGGGCTGAAATCTTGGGAGAACTCCAATTTTGTTCGATTTAAGCTTTCATTTTGGTTTTTCCTATTTTTTTTTGTCGATGACGTTTTGGAAGTGGAACTAAAAATGTGATTATATTTTTTTATCTTTATCTCGTACTCCAAAATCAAATTCTTTAGTTTTGTGTTTTCTTGAAGGATATTACAGATTTCATTATCTGCTATTTCCAGCTTTTTCTTTAGGTTTCGTATTTCATTTTCCATTATTTCAATTTTTTCATGGTTAATAAAAGGTATTTCAGGACAACTTCTATTAAGGGTGCACGATGGGTCCTGGGTGTGACATTCAAGATCATCTTCAGTGTCATCCGATAATGACTGGAATGAATTTTCTGTTGAAATATTGATTTTTGTTTTCTTCCGTACTAGTAAGGGATTTTCAGCAGATATACTCGGTGTGCTTGTATGAATTGGTGTCTTTTTGGAGATATTTTGGGGTTTTTTAGTGCAGTCATTACACTTCCAATGAGATTTGTTATCAGGCGTCATAATTCGGAAACGTCCAAAAGAAACTTCAGTGCAGTCCAAGTGAAATACTTTTTTGCACGAAAAACAAGCTAATTTTCGTCTATTTGTGATTTTATTTGTGCATGTTCCGCATTCTATCTCCATCTTGCGATGATTTGTAGTGTTAGATTTAAATCAAGTAAATAATCGATTACAAATCGATTAAAAAATTTATTGCAATTGAATACTCCCAACACTATTGTCTATGACGTGATCGAGGTTGGTAGTACTGTAAGCAATATGTTCTGTGACTGTCAGATGTGACAGTAGCCAATCAGCTGATCTAAACCTGTGTTGATATGTTATTGTGATCGACGAATAGAATTCTCTGTTTATAATCTTATTTCGCAAGATTTTATAGATTTAAAATTAACGACGATGTAAAAAACTCTCACCTCGGTTATTTAGATGTACAAATACAAGTGTTGAGTGGCAAAATTCAGTGATTACGTATGTCGAATCAGCAGTGAGGTTATTCTCCAAGGTTTCTTGCGCTATCTTGAGGCAGAAATTCACTTATAACAGGTTCAAAAACTTATTTTAATGAGGAGAGACAGAATGTTGTGTTTACTTTTCAAGCACCGGAAACGGAAAAAAACCTTTCTGGTTGTTTGTCAGCGTCACAGAGAGGAACTTCTTGACCAGCTCCTCGTTCTTGAGCACGGGGTATCTCGCTCCGATCTTTTCTAAAGACTGGCCTTCGAACTTTAATACCTGTTTTTTCTTGGGGTCCTCTGTAAGATAAATCATAATGATATAAGTATCCTTACTAATATTATAAATGCGAAAGTCCGTTTGATTGTTTGTTTGTTACGCCTTCACGTCGTAACTACTGAACCGATCATCATGAAATTTTGCATACACGTTGTCAGGGGTGCAGAGAAGGACATAGGGTACCTTTCATCCCGAAAAAACGTACAGTTCCCGAGGGATAGCAAAAAACTGTCCACGCAGACGAAGTCGCGGGCGGCCGCTAGTTAAAATATAAAAACATTTTACATACACATAACCTGTGGGGTCGCTACTTATATAATAATATGAACTCAGTAGACATGAAATAAAATACTTTTAACTGATACCTACCAAAGTGGTTAATGTCGGGAAAATAAAAAAAAAACTAAATACAAACTAATTACCAAAGTAGTTTCAATAAGACCAAGCCAGTATCCGTTAAAAGTATTCTATTTCAGAATACAGTTTGTTTTAGTAATTTTACAATAGCAAATTTTGAAGAGGAATTTAAGTTGTTTTTTTTTTTTCACTTCCGTGCTTCGGAGGACACGTTAAACCATCGGTCCCAAGAGTTGTCATTTGAAAACAGATGTTAAGCAGCAAAGTAAGACACCTTACAGGCGATTTGATAAACTCTGAAGGATTTCTGACATAGGGTGAACGCAATGTATGGGTTGACCGGACTGCAGAACGCATCCAATGTGGCAAATCCTTAACACTAGAGGTGGCCATTAATCCTCATACAATAAGAAGAAATACTAACCAGAAATCTTCTCCAGTGGTAAGTCAGTTGTGACCGGTTCAGCAGATGCTGTCAGATCAACCTTAGCATTTTTACTCAGCAGCGGTGAAATAGACTCCGATTTGCGTTTTAATGCCTTCTTTTTGCGGTTGGGAACATCCATACTGAAATATAACATTTTTAATTGAAAACTTGATTGAAAATACTATGACCTCCACGATTTTGATAACTTGTATTTTTGATAAACATATCTAAAACCATAATCACCACCATCAGGGGTCACAGTTTAGAGCTAAGTACTTCCATCGCACATAACAACCCATGCAAGAACTTAATCAGCAACAGAGTCGTCAAAGTGTGGAATACGCTTCTGGATGATGTTGTAGTTGCCTCAAATTAGTGATGAGCCCCTCACTCGTGAGGTACCTCATTTGAGTTCCTCGTTGCAACAAAATGAGCCCTCATATTTCAACTTTGAGCCACCTCATTTTAGCTCCTCACTCTTTCGAGGCTTGGAGCACGAGGCACATACTCAGCACACACGCAACAGAATAGTGAGTTGCCAAAAATTGAAAGGTTGAGTCTATACCTACTCAATATACTCACGAAACGCACAATTGAGGGAATTGGGTCGGTTTTAATTCAATAAATGACCAAAAGGCATTCATTCTGCATTAAAAATATTATCTTTATTTACATATAATTATTAATTAGCTAATAATATTCAATCATTAACCACAACTCAGGCGACACAGACTCCCTCCCTTATTCAGTGCAAATTGGCAACATTGCATGCACCTTGCCTCACACTCTTTCATCCTCAATAAAAAAAAGTGAGTTACACAACGCTACCTCAAATGTTATTCAGTTTAAAAATCTCCTCAATAAAAAAAAAGTGAGTTACACAACGCTACCTCAAATGTTATTCAGTTTAAAAATCGACTGGACATATATCTTAACAATTAACAGTGAACAAAACGCATAGATAGCAGGATACAGGCGTTATCAATAACTTGAATTTGCCTGTTAAAAATAGTAATAATAATAAACTTTATGACAGTTTCATGAAATAAATATAACAAAAAGGAGTATAAGATGTACCATACCTTTGACTTTTAACCATGATGAGTCTTTTATTTTCTTATGACGGCCGATTCACACATAAAATTGGGGTTATAAGATCCTTTATTTTCTTAAGACTTTGCTGATACACACAAATTGAGGTTATAATAGTAGCAAATAATTTATTGAATGGTTTATTCGTTTTAAATCATACAACTTAATATCAGTAACTGTGTAATGTTTTAATATTCTACTGAGTATTTTTTTACCCAAAATAAGTTACATCAACACTGCTCACACGTGCGAATTAAATTGACGTAAATTTTTCATAAGCAATTTTAACAAAAGCAACATTTAATAGCCGTAATTTAAAGTTTTACACTATTAGACTTTATTGTAAAACTTTACTTTACAGTTTCATAGCCTTTTTATGATTACTTTACATTTTAATATTATTATTATTGCGATCCAAAACAAAATTCAAAATCCAATATTTTTGTTTTTCACATGCATGACAGCATGACATTTGTTGATTTGTCACTCACTGTCACCTTAGCTGTCAGCTGTCTCACTGACTTCTTTTTTTTAAGCAAAAGAATATGTAATCTTACAGCAATAATAACATTGTGTATGAAATATTTTTTCAATTCTGTACAGCTTGACCTTATAGAGTTGAAAATAGTCAGTGTTGCCAAATTATTCGTGATTTTGACGTTTTTACATACAAAGTGGCGCCCTCAATTTTTGTCAACTCTTTATGGTCAAGCTGTAGCTATCTTGATTAGTCTCTACTCTAACGAAACAGTTTTGCAAAAACATGTTATAGGTACAATGCGATTAAATTGACAATAGACAGTGACACAGCTTGACCATAAAGAGTTGACAAAAATTGAGGACGCCACTTTCTATGTAAACACGTCAAAATCACAAATAATTTGGCAATACTGTCTATATTTTGTACTGAAATAAAAAAATAGTTACATTTTGTGGCGGTTAACGGCTGTAAATGGCGCTGTAAATTTTTTTACACGCGTTTTTTTCTCGCTAGCTGTTCGTGCTAAGGGTAGGTAGGTACTAATAACTTGACTATCTGCCTGAAGTCAAGTCAAAGTCAAAAATGTCTTTATTCAAATAAACTTAATAATTAAGCACTTTTGAATCGTCTATATTTTCGTATTGCGTAAAGTCAATTGTATTCATTTGACAGTTCATATTGTATCATAATACGATATGAACTGTCAAATGAATACGATTGACTTTACGCAGTCGCACCCCTGAACTGCCTTTCTATTGTCTAATTTAAAAATCTAGCGCAATCGCTATTAGGATGTACCTAACACATTGAAGCTTCTTCTTGGGACCAATAAAAACTTACCAAAGAAATGCAGCAATGTGTCACATCCATCTGTCAAATGAAAGCGATTGCGATAGATTTTGAAATTAGACAATTAGCCCCGGACTGCTGTGAGAAAAATAATATTTCCATATAATTTTCATTAGGTTTTGTAACAAATGAATAAACACTTTTATGTTTCCTGTTTTGTGAAATTCACAAATGCGCAATGTTTTAAAACAATATTAATATAAAAAAATTAGCTAAGACTGGTGGTTGTATTGTTGTACGGTCAACAACCAAAGTCGCTTAACACTTTAGTACTTTGTCATATCAACTTTTTTGATTTATGCTTCAAACGGTGAGACTTTTGCCAAAGAAGCTGATATAACAAAGTACTAAAGTGTTAAACTACTTTCGTCGCTGACTGTACATACCAACGCAACGTCAACCATGGGTTTTTCCTGGTGAAAGTTGCACTTAAAAACATCACTAAGTCCTCTTAAGACTGTGTTACACTGAGTGAGAGAGATTATGTTATTAATTAACATGACATGTCTTATGCATGAAATAAAACACTTTTTAACGGATACTAGCGCGGTTTTATTGAAAGTACTTTGGTAATTAGTTGGTATTTGGTTTGATTTTTTTATTTTCCCGACGTTTCGGCACCTTTGCAGCTGTCGTGGTCACGGGGGACTGTGACCAACTAATGTTATTACCAAAGTACTTTCAATAAAACCGCGCTAGTATCCGTTAAAAAGTATTTTATTTCATGTCTTAGTGAGCGCGTAAGCTTAAGAAGTGAATATGTTTTATGCACTCTATAAAAATCACCATCGTGAGCGAATCTTGCGTGTTCCTAGGCTTTTTACACTCTATAATAGGTTTTTTTATACTCAGTTTCAAAACTGAGTATAAAAAACATATAACGAGCCCCTACTCAAATAGCCAATATTTTATGAGTTTGAACGCTACGCTTAGGTATGCACTTTAAAGCTTTAAAATAAGCATTAAACTACTTATTATCTAATAGTACAGTCGCCCGTAAAACATTGAAATCACCAAAAAGGTTACCGTTTGCCGTTGTGATATAGTTAGTTATTACCAAATTATAGATACTTTAACCCATGTTTTACAGATCGCAACCCACCGTAACCTATATTTGTATATCTCCAAAAATGATATTTTTTTATATTTTTTAAGATTTACCACATGGTTTAGCTATTGTAGTGTTCTACAGCGTTGTTTGATTGTCACTAATAATAGTAAGACTTTGGAAAATGATCATACACAGATTTAAGACCAGATAAAGTCCAACCATTTTCATCAGGTCTTAAATCTGTGTATGGCCACTTTTTATAGTCTTACTTTTATCTGTTGCAATCAAACTAAGCTGTAGAACACGACAATAGCTAAACTATGTGTTAAACCTCGAAAAATAAAAAAATATCAATTTTGGAGATATACAAATACAGGTTACGGCGGGTTGCGATCTGTAAACTTGGGTTAAAGTATCTATAATTTCGTAATAAATAACTATATCACAACGGCAAACGGTAACCTTTATGGTGATTTAAATGTTCTACGGGCGACTGTACTATAAGCTTGTGTAATACAATACATTAAAGTCTGGGTGTATTAAGTTTGCGACATGTGATTTGATCGTCTATTGATCATTATTTGAGCTTTAATTGTAAGCGTAGCGTTCAAACGTATAGAATGTTGGCGTTGGCGTAGGAAAGGGGTGGATAGGGGGGGGGGGGGTAATGCCTACCCCAGAACTGTCTGGTGCCCACCCCAGAAAAGAGCTAGTCTCAATGTGTCAATGACTTTATTCCTTGAAGTTAAGTAACGGTCAAGTTAGCTTAATCAATAAAATTTAATTGAATATTAAATTACGATGTCTGTTTATTTATACGTAACATAAGAAGGACTAATCATGACTCACTTCAAAGTAAATTGACTGGTCAAGATGAGTAACGGGTGAAATTATAAGAGGAACTCTCTGTAGGCCACAAACAACCAGTTGCAGAAAGTTGGTTTTTAAAAACTTGTATATGAGTTACCACTAGGTAGCCGTGGGGTGTTTGGTAGAATAGATCAGCACCAACCCTGAATTGTTGCAATTAGAATGTTGATCATATTAGTTGGGTGTGCATAGCGATCTGACTCTCCTCCATTCACTCCCTGGATGGCCATCATCAGTGCCCTTAGCACGAACAGCTATCGAGAAAAATAACGCGCGTAAAATTACTCGATAGAGAATTATCTATGGAAATTTTAATTTCGCTATTTGGCGGTAGATGGCGTTGTACAAATTTCCAATACAAAATTGCACTATCGAATGATTTTACGCGCGTTATTTTTCTCGATAGCTGTTCGTGCTAAGGGTACAGATCACAGCTAGGTCAATCCTTGACGGAAAATCAAAGAACCACGGAAAACCAACCAACCAAATCGACTGGTGTTTCTAATTATCCGTCCACCACTGAGTTTTCGATTCGAAGTTCGAATCAGTACCCTTAGCACGAACAGCTATCGAGAAAAAAAACGCGCGTAAAATCATTCGATAGTGCAATTTTGTATTGGAAATTTGTATAACGCCATCTACCGCCGAATATCGAATTTAAAATTTCCATAGATAATTCTCTATCGAGTAATTTTACGCGCGTTATTTTTCTCGATAACTGTTCGTGCTAAGGGTACAGTACCCGTAGCACAAACAGCAATCGAAAAAAAAAACGCGCGTAAAATCATTCGATTGTGCAATTTTGTATTGGAAATTTGTACAGCGCCATCTACCGCCGAATAGCGAAATTAAAATTTCCATAGGTAATTCTCTATCGAGTAATTTTACGCGCGTTTTTTTCTCGATAGTTGTTCGTGCATGTACTAAATTCATAGTTTGTGCTAAGGGTACAGAGACCTCAGTACCCTTAGCAAGAACAGCTATCGAAAAAAATAACGCGCGTAAAATCATTCGATTGTGCAATTTTGTATTGGAAATTTGTACAACGCCATCTACCGCCGAATAGCGAAACTAAAATTTCCATAGATAATTTTCTATCGAGTCATTTTACGCGCGTTTTTTTTCCCGATAGTTGTTCGTGCTAAGGGTACAGATCTCTGACACAGTATATTTAACTTTAAAAAAAATTCATATATACTGTATACTGTATATATACTGTGCCTCTGAGCTATTTATCTAGCTAGACACCATGAAAACCCGTGTACTAGCCATTAAAAACTACATCTTTGACCCCACCACGCAGGTTGCACTTGAGGGATTCAAGATATCGTAATCTACACACATTCAACAACACTACCCTAACTTTAAAACTTTTTATTCAAAACTTTGCGCAAATCTTATATAGGAGAATACCACTAAACTTTTTGTTGATCTGACTTTACGTTACGACGCAATGTAGATATCATATAACAATGCAATTATCATCGAAATAATTATGGTACCAACAATAAATGTAATAAAAATAATATAATTTTATAACGTTGCTGTGCGGTTGTTTGTTTACTTTCTGAACAAAAGACATCAACGAGCTTGCGGTAAAAATTAAGGGCTATGTATTTATTTTTTAAACGCCGATGAGCTTGCGGTAAAAATTAGATAAAAGATAAGATAAAATATTCTTTATTGTACATTATTATTTATAGGTATTTATTTTTTAAACTTCATTCTGTCATAAAGACACTCCATTTTAACCACCTTCAAATAAAAGAGGAGGTTATCAATTCGACGGATTTTCTTTTTTTGTATATATGTTCCTCGATATCTCCTCGAATTGTGAACCGATTTTCAAAATTATTTTTTATTCGAAAGTGTTTATGCTCTAGATTGTCTAGATGGTTCGATTTAATTTTCAATCTAATCGGTTTAGTGGTTTTCAAGTAATCCTGAAAAAAGTCGGTAAAATAGATTTAGCACGAACAGCTATCGAGAAAAAAAACGCGCGTAAAATTTACTCGATAGAGAATTATCTATGGAAATTTTAATTTCGCTATTCGGCGGTAGATGGCGTTGTCTAAATTTCCCATACAAAATTGCACTATCGAATGATTTTACGCGCGTTATTTTTCTCGATAGCTGTTCTTGCTAAGGGCACTGATAGAAGGTAAAATACCATAGGGGTGAATTATCTTGACGACCTGCCTACTTAACTTATTGTCTAATTTTCATGTATCACATCCTGAAAGCGATTCGATAGATTCTGAAATTAGACAATTAACCCCCTAGTCATTTTTTATGAACTGATTTATTTATACTGATGTTTTTTTGTTGGGAAAGGGATACCTTAAGTGTAACACGCTTACATTACATACCACATAAAAGTTGAAAATAAAAAAGCTTTTACAAAAAAAAGAAAATGCTCCATGAAACCTGAAAATAAAATTAGAATCTTTAATACTTACATCTAAAAAGCAAGAAATAATATTAAAATAATCAATTTTAATAAAACACGACTTATGAAGTCGGGTGGGGCTTTCAGCATTAAAAAAAAAAGAAATTGTCCTCCAGCAACACCCCAAGCCTCCAGCCCCAAGTACCTATTTAAGTTTCTGTTTTTATTTTCAGGTTTTTTGAAAGAGGTTTTTCTTTTCTTTAAAGCTTTTTTTCTATTATGCTACGCGGGACGCAGATAGTGTAGTATGTTAAAATAGAAATAAAATTAAACAAAAGTAAAAATATCTCGAACAAGTTAAAAGAAAAACACTGAAACGCCTTGATAGTGCTTTTGTGGTAAACTTAGAGGTCAATTATTAAATCGGTGTAAAGACTGCTAAATTGATTTTGCGTTAGTTATCATGCTAAATAGATATACCACTATCCGAACAAAGAAAAAAAAACTAAAACCTCTCTATGGTATCCTCGTACGCTGTTATCGACTTATCATCAACCTAAAGCTTTCCTTTGCATACCGGAGCTTAAAAAACTGGCTGGAATCAGTGCATCGAAGCGAAAAAAGTAACTGTTGGAAAGTAATTTACATTGGGAGCCAAGCTTGCACTGCGTTCAGTACGGCCGCAGTCGCCTAGCGGTCAAGATACGTCGCGCACAACTTTCTTGAAAAAAAAAAACTTTAAAAAATAAAAGCGCGCGCTTGACCAAACGTCAAAAAGAGGTTCTTCACCTGTCATCGTTGAAAGTAATTAAAAAGAGAATTGAAAAAAGTTCGCTGGAAAGGAGGTTGATAATAATCTTGTTAATCAACGGGTTTTAGTACGAATAACTGTTAAGACGAAGTGCCGGTGGATAATGAGTTCGCTGTGATTGTGAGAGTATCGTCTTAGTGCGAGTTAAACAGGTGAATATGAAATTGATTTCAATGCACCGTTGTTTGTAGTGAACCTTATAATTTGTGCTCGATGTGATTTTCGCGCACCCGAAACGGCGTTCCGTTATAAATACTAATTGGTTCCATTGCAACTTTTATGGTAGAGACAGCGTGGAATGAAACGTCAATTTATTTTTTTGTTCGTGCAAGGAGTTTTTATGTTTTTAGTAAAAGGTTGTTACATACTTTAAAAAGGTAATGGTTGAAAGAGTCGCAGTTTTTTCTGCAGTTATCAACGTTCGTTGTCGACTCGATCGGGAATAACGGCCCTGCAATCATAGGTTGTTGCTCTTCCTACTACGCGGAGACCGAGAAATAAAAGCACCTCGTTTTATAAAGTAAGGTTTAGAACAAAGTGATCTAGCGACAAAGGTGCTGGCCAGTTAGAATCTCTTCCTATTATCTTTTATATCACCTTTGTGTTTATAAAAAAGGTTTTAAGTTTATTTTTTTGAGTAAATAATAAGTTTTCAGTGTGTAAAACAGCTTTAATTACTCACAACTATCTGTACTTCCGAATTTTAAAATCTTTATAGCATTTAAGTAGTAGTAGTACTTAAACGCTATAAAGATAAATATTATTAAAACGTATAAATCGTTGAATAACTAAGAAAAAATGATAAAGTGGAAAATCATAAGATTTTTATTCTATTATGAACAAAATTACACTGTAATTTTATACATCAATCATCAAATTAAATCTAATCTCATTGCTCAAAATAGATTTTGAATTTGATTAATGCTCGCTCGGAAATACCGCATCATTTTTTGCTCGCGTCGTAACAAAAAATGCGAGGACTTTAAAAAGAGTTCTAGCTCAAATGTTTACTTATCTGTTCCGTTGGTGGGCCGCGACGCACCAAATGTGGGTCAGTGAAATGATCGAAACTCAGTCCCGTATAGGGTTGCCAGATGGTATCCAAAAGGAGGACATGTCCTTCTTTTTCATGTTTTATCCTCCCTTATCTACTGTAAGTCCTCCTATTTGCTTTTTTCACTGATTAATGAAGTGAAGCAATGAGAGAAACAGACTAAGTGTGCAGTCAGTTAAATTTTTAATTCTTACTTAATACAACTTCAAAAACATGACATGTGAAAATATTTGATAATGTGATTTTGAGTTGTTTTACTGTTCTCTGAATGAATTCACAAAGACAGCTTTGTTTGTAATATGTTATCGTTATGATGTATAATATCATTGATTTATATTATTCTAATAATAAATATATTAATATAATATATTACCTATTTGTTGAAAATATCAAGAACTTCTTGCAAAAATTGGCAGCCTCAGCTAGATTAAAATTAAGTAAAATAATATTAAAAAAATAGTTTAATGAGAGCTTGTCACAATGATAAAAAACTGTAGGCTTGATAGACGGCGTTGATAAAATTGGGGGTCAATGTGATTTTTTTACTAAGCTTCGAAGAGTATCAACACCTAGTGAATCAAATAGTTACTATTTTTAGGCTTCTATGAGTATCAACACCATCTAGTGAGGCGAATAGTTACTATTTTTATTTTTTAAATGTCACTTTGAAAAGCCCTTATTGTGAATGTCCCCCTTTTATACAGAAAATCCTCCTTTTTAGACTCATTATCTGTCCTTCTTTATCAAATTATTATGATTATTATTTTATTTTGGCAGCAAACAGTCATATATAATAATAATGTTATTAACAAAAGATTATTATAAAGTGCCCAAAAGCTATTTTTTACAAAATATTGTGTTTAAACGTGGACAAACATTTTTATTATCTTGGCAACCCTAGTCCCGTATGGTATCCGTGTCCGCGACTGACCGATTTTAGCTGTCACCTCACCAAAGGCCGACATTCTTTTTTATTATTATTAGTTTTGGGGTAACTTTCTTTCTCTGGCTTTGGAACGCGGCGACACTATAAAATAATTTGAATTAATAAATTTAAACTTTTTTTATAATTAATAATTTGAACTAATTTGAACTTTTTTTATTGAATCATAGACTAGACAAACGTTCGCCATTCGTACCTTACCCAAGCTTATACTCTAAAGAATGAGTCATAGAATGCGAATGAATAAAGATTCTCGCCAAGAATCTTATATTCATATTCTGTATTAAAAGACTTGTTCGTAACTATCTTATTTTATTTTATTTAATAAATCGTGGATTAAAAAATTGAATTCAGTACCTACCCGTAAGCACGTACATGTATCAAGGAAAAAAAAACGAGCGTAAAAAAAATCGATAGAGTAATTTTGTATGGGAAATTTGTACAGCGCCATCTACCGCTGAAAAGTGAAATTAGATTTCTCATAGACAAATCCTCTATCGAGTATTTTTACGCGCGTTTTATTTCTCGATAGATGTTCGTGTTAAGGGGTCCGAAATGTTGGGAAATAACAACAAATAAAAAAATAACATTATTTCTGACAGGGAAATCCAATTATTCATTAGAAAGAAACATCTATCTCACATTTGTGACACTTAAGTAAATGGTGAAAATTTCAAATTATTTCGCGTAGGTACTTAATAAAATGAAATATATACATATAACAACCGTATGAATTAGTGGTAGTGAGATTTTATGGAGTTTGTAGAGACTTATTGACCGAGCGAGCACGAAGTGCGAGCGGAGCATCTCTGCTTCAGCTTGGGCAAAAATTCTTTCGTAAATTCAGCGGGCGGCTGTTCGTTTGTTCTCCTCTACAGGGGCCGTATTATGCCCTCTTATTTCCTGACAGTTTTCTGACTGGTTATCAATCTATCTCTTTTATTTGCTATACAGCGAGAAAGAGATGTAACTATAGCAATTCATAAACCTGCAAAGTTTTATGAGGTTGTAATACCCCCCCAGGTCGCATTTCTCAACCGATTCTCGTGAAACTTTGCGAGCAGGTTCGATAATTATATATATTTTTTTTATAGAAGATATGTAAAAAAACATATTTCAGCCGTTTCGAAAAATGATCAAAAATATAAAAAATTTTTTTGTTAGCAGTGCAAAGCAATATTTGTTTTTAATTTTATGCAGACTCAAAAGTTCATCAATAAAAACATTTCCGGTCAATATTCGAAATTAAATTATATAAATATTTGAAAATAAATAAGGTTGTGACTTTGTGACAGAACCTAGGATTGCGTATATTATTTACTTTGGTTGAAAAAACTAATATCTATATATTCTGTGTTATTTGTTTATAAAAAAAACCGGCCAAGTGCGAGTCGGACTCGCGCACGTAGGGTTCCGTACCAAAATCCGGAAAAAAATAATTGTTTGTTGTATGGGATGGGAGCCCCCCTTAAATATTAATTTTATTCTGTTTTTAGTATTTGTTGTTATAGCGGCAACAAAAATACATCATCTGTGAAAATTTCAACTTTCTAGCTATCACGGTTCATGAGATACAGCCTGGTGACAGAGAGACAGACAGACAGACAGACAGACCGACAGACAGACAGACAGACAGACGGACAGCGAAGTCTTAGTAATAGGGTCCCGTTTTTACCCTTTGGGTACGGAACCCTAAAAACATACAATTTGACCTACTTTTTAACGAGAGTTCCTACAGCTCACGGAGTCACTAGTTGTAGTTTGGGCTCTGTTTGGACTAGGCATAATAAAGGTAAAGTTATTATTGCGGTATGTGGTTATATGCATACGATGTTTATACGTACCTTATGTAGGTACTGTATGAAATCGAATAAAAAACGGCCAAGTGCGAGTCGGACTCGCGCACGAAGGGTTTCGTACCAAAAAACGGCAAAAAAATCACGTTTGTTGTATGGGAGCCCCCCTTAAATATTTATTTTATTCTGTTTTTAGTATTAATTGTTATATCAGCAACAGAAATACATAATCTGTGAAAATTTCAACTGTCTACCTGTTGTCGTTATTAATATCGAGCAAAAAACGGCAAAAAAAACACGTTTGTTGTATGGGAGCCCCCCTTAAATATTTATTTAATTCTGTTCTTAGTATTTGTTGTTATAGCGGCAACAGAAATACATCATCTGTGAAAATTTCAGCTGTCTAGCTATCACGGTTCATGAGATACAGCCTGGTGACAGACAGACAGACATACAGCGGAGGCTTAGTAATAGCACAGCATAAAGATTTTTTTCCTTACAGTAGGCCGACGCCTTTATTGTTGGGCGATACCGCCGCCTGTAGGGTATTTACGCAAATACGGAAGGGTTGTCACAAATTTACAATTTGGAAGGTGGATTACTTTTATGACCCCTGGGTACATAAAAGCATTGCGAAATTATATAAAATAATGAATTAGGGGTGGCATATTATTCAATAAAGGTTTTATAACATAAAGGTTTCAAACGGTTTTCTTTATACCACGAGTGAGTGCGGCAGCCTGCCAATGCTGCCGCACTCGCTCGTAGTTTCACGAAACTTACTTGATGGCCACTGTCGCACGCAAGGTTCGGAAACCAGATTAATATGATAAAAAATCCAAGATGGCGGCCAACTTTTTTTTTTTTTTTTGCCGATTTCGATGAAACTCGGTTTTTTGTAATTTTGACAAGAATAAAGCAACGCAATTTCAAAAATATATAAAATTCAAGATGGCGGCCAACTTTTTTGTTTGTGGGTAGATTTCGATAAAACTCGGTTTTTAGTACAATTTTGACAAGAAAACTCATTCAACTGAGTTACATCGAAATCAACCTAAAAACAAAGTCGGCAGCGATCTTGACTATTGTCGTTTTTTTACAATTTGTAACTGTTTTCTTGTCAAAATAGTGCCCCAAACCAAGTTTCATCGAAATCGGTCCACAAACAAAAAAGTTGGCCACCATCTTGGATTTTTTATATTTTTAAAATTGCGTTGCTGTTTTCTTGTCTAAATAGTACTAAAAACCGAGTTTCATTGAAATTGGCCTTCAAACAAAAAAGTTGGCCGCCATTTTGGATTTTTGACATTATTAACATTGCGTTGCTGTTTTTCTGTTAAAATAGTACCAAAAACCGAGTTTCAATGAAATCAGCCCACAAATAAAAAAGTTGGCCGCCATCTTGGATTTTGACATTTTTAACATTGTTTTGCTGTTTTTTTGTCGAAATAGTATCAAAAACCGAGTTTCAATGAAATCGGCCTACAAATAAAAAAGCTGGCCGCCATCTTGGATTTTTTGACATTTTAAAAATTGCGTAGCTGTTTTCTTGTCAAAATAGTACCAAAAACCGAGTTTCATTGAAATCGGCCCACAAACAAAAAAGTTGGCCGCCATCTTGGATTTTTTTTACATTTTTAACATTGTGTTGCTGTTTTTTTGTCAAAATAGTAGCAAAAACCGAGTTTTATCGAAATCGACCCACAAACAAAAAAGTTGGCCACCATCTTGGATTTTTTATATTTTTAACATTGCGTTGCTGTTTTCTTGTCAAAATAGAACAAAAAACCGAGATTCATCGAAATCGAATTATTAATTTAATAAGAAATTAAAACGGTAAAGACTCGATAGCCCTAGAAGACATGTCCCGAGCTACATAGAACGGCGAAGTATGCAGCTCGGGCTCGTCCGACTCACCTCTCCCCCCTTACGCCCCGCACGATTGCCCTGTCGAGACGTCTCCGTCGGCCTACTGTAAGAAATTCTTTATGCTGTGGTAATAGGGTCCCGTTTTTACTCTTTGCTGGGTACGGAACCCTAAAAATATAGAATAAAAAGATGGTAAAACTAAATACTTATGTACCTACATAATAAGAATACGAAATTAAAAATTAAATTAAGAATTACGTGTGATTCAGTGAAAAAATTGCTACCAAGCGAGTGTTTATTTTCACAGAATTTTGAATGTTATTGCCAATACTTATTCTATAGAAAATAAAAACTACTTAAAAATTAAGAATTGATGATCGAATTGCAGCACCGCTACAACCTGAAAAAACAAAACGACTAAAAATATCTTGATGATCGAATAAAAATAAATAATAGTACATTATGATATAAGTGCGGTACGTTGAAAATTACAGCCGAGGCGATATTGCTGGCCCGAGCCGTAGGCGAGGGCTACAAGAAAGCAGAGGCTGTAATTATCAAAGCGCACGTATGTCATACGACGTTTTATAACATATTTGCGAGGAAATAAATAAAACTCGGACTTTGCACCTTTGCTTGTTTTCCATATGATTAAATTTTGATACGCTTGTAAGTATCTTATCGGTCAATTTTTCGGGCAAGAGGCTTAGAGTAGCCCTTTTCGCTGCCTCTGAGACTTCTGGCGGTGTTGAATTAATAAATTCATCAGTACTTGACGACATTTTCAAATAAAAACAATACAGCAAAAAAAAATTAAATTAGCAATGCGCGCGCTTCAGCGCTTTTTTTAAGGCAAAGGCATAAAAACAGCCAGTATTACTAATAAAGTAAATTAATATTTTTGTGTTTTTGTTATAGATAAATGGTTGTAATTTATTGTCAACATTAATTAAATTGAATAATTAAATGTTTATTTATTATATTTTATCTCCCAAAGTTAATTTTATCCATAAAATGTTGACCTCTTTTCTGACATAAAAACTCTTTGCTACGATTTAAAAAAGTACCGTTCGTTTTAGACGAAGTATGATAAACCGTGCGGTAATGTAAAGTAAAACGCACGGTTTATCAAGGAAACCGTGCGTTTTACTTTACATTACCGCACAAGTTCGTAATAAGATACAATACGATATTGAAATTGATGTAATAAGAGACCCTTTACGAGCAAATATGTTATAAAAATATTTAACAAGAAGGTAGGGTAGGCTTAATTGAACGCAACATGTGTGAGTTAAAACCGTTAAGTTTGTGCAAAATGCGACAGGTTTTTAATAACTTTATCCCGTAAGCGAAAACTGGTAATAAGTTTGTATTAAGTGTCGAGTTAACCTAAATTGTAAGCAAGCTTCCTGTGCAAATTCCAATAGTTGTTTTGAAGTTGTTATTAAGTACAATAATACTTGTTGTAGCTTTGGATATTGAAAAAAACCGGCCAAGTGCGAGTTGGACTCGTGCACGAAGGGTTCCGTACCAAAAACGCCAAAAAATAACGTTTGTTATATGGGGGCCCCTTAAATATTTATTTTATGCTGTTTTTAGTATTTGTTGTGATGGTGGCAACAGAAATACATCATCTGTGAGAATTTCAACTGTCTAGCTATCACAGTTCATGAGATACAGCCTGGTGACAGACAGACAAACAGACGGACAGCGGTGTTTTAGTAATAGGGTCCCGTTTTTACCCTTTGAATGAATGAATGATATATTTATTTGCATTGATTTTGAGTATAAGATTTGGTGTTCTTAAAAAATAAAGTCCGTCAAAATCTACTTATAATTAAGCATGCAAAAATTTTAAATTACATTTACATTACATATAATTTCATTAGCTACCTACATGTCAAAAAACCAAAGAAGCTATACCCATAATATCAACTATTTTTATTTAAATATTCTTGAACTGAGTAAAAGCAGTTTTCGATGAGATATTCATGCAGCTTTCTTTTGAAAATAGGTCCATCTAGCTGTCTTAAGTGATCAGGAAGAGCATTAAATAGTTTAACGGCCATCGAATAAGCATTGCGATGTGCCAAACTAAGATTATATTTAGGTCGTTCAAGTTTATGACTTGGTCTTTGGCGAAAGGCCTTATACTTAGAAACTGGTTTTAGAGAAAACTGCTCTATATTATCTTTGACGAATGTGCATAATTGTTTAATATAGAGACCCGTAAGTGTAAGAAGTTTATATTGTTTAAACAGAGGCCTGCACGATTCTAGACGATACGCACCAAATAAAGATCTAATACACTTTTTTTGGCTTCTGAATAAAGTCTCTATCTCCGAGCAATTTCCCCATATCATAACGCCATACTGTAGTACTGACGCTACATGTGCATGATATGCTAAGAGTGCAGTTTCCACTGAAGAGACTTCTCTTAGGCGCCTGAGTGCAAATGAAAACCTACTCAGTTTATCGCAAAGTACACTAATATGATTCCTCCAACTACAGTTTTCGTCAATATTTAATCCTAGAAACTTGATCGATTGTACCTTGTCAATTACTTTGTCGTCGTATTTAATGTTTAATGGTAAATCCTTCGTCTGGTATGTACCAAATTGCATATATTTCGTTTTTCCAATATTTAATGTCAAATTATTATATTTCATCCATTGAATAATATTATACTTTGGGTACGAAACCCTAAAACAACAATAATTTTAATTTTATTGTTAAACTAGTGGCTACTTCGTCTGGATGAAAGGCCCTTTTCTGTATCTCTGACAAAGTGTATGCAAAATTTCACGATGATCGATTCAGTAGTAAAGAGACGTGAAAGATTATGCTATTACAGAAGCGCTGTTGGGACCCTTATATTTGAAATAATTCGTTTGAAATCGTTGGAGTGACTTTAAGTTACATGCGATGCATGACGTGTGACTTACGTCACACGTACGTAATGTCACAATTGACACATGGAATGAAAATGAGAAAGTAGAGAGCGCTCGACGCCAGCCGAAGGATTTCAAAAATAGGGCTCCTGGCCGTATACGAAAACAAAAAAAACCGCCCAAGTGCGAGTCGGAATCGCGCACGAAGGGTTCCGTATGAAAAAACGGAAAAAATCACGTTCGTTGAATGGGTTCCCACTCACGGTTCATGAGATACAGCCTGGTGACAGACAGACAAACGGACAGCGGAGTCTTAGTAATAGGGTCCCGTTTTTACCCTTTGGGTACGGAACTTTAAAAAAAGTTCTTAGAGCAACAAAACATTAAACAAATGAGGGTAACATTTTGTTTTGTTGCTCTATTAGGAACTTCTTGGTATGGGCCATCCATAAATTACGTCACACGAATATTTCATGATTTTTGACCCTCTCCCTCTTCCTTGTCACAGAGCTGGTCACATTAGTGAGCCCCCTCCCCCCCCTCCCGTCATCTAGAAATAATAATTGAATTAAAACAGCACTTCCGTATTCCAACTCTTGTCTTGCCTGTCTATATTCAAAAAAATACAGCCACGCAGCGCAATTTTTATATAGTCAGTTTCATCCACTATTCTTGTACTCTTGTTTTGCCTGTTGTCTACAGTCAAAAAACGGCCGCGCAGCGTTTCATCCACTTATCTTTTTACCGACTTCAAAAGGAGGGAGGTACTCAATTCGACCTGTTTTTTTTTTTTGTATGTACACCGATTACTCGAAGACGGCTGAACCGATTGAAATGATTCAAACGTTATTACATTAGGTAAACTCCCAAGTTGGTCCCATTTTTTTTAATTTTGAAATCGGTTTAGTACTTTTCAAGTAATCTTGAAAAAAGCACGAAAATAGTATGATTTTGTGTGAACTACCTCGATGATCAGTCGTATAACTTCTTTGTTTATGAACTGAATAAGATAATTATTTTTTTGTTGGAAAAGGGATATCTTAAGTGTAGTTCTTTAACCGACTTAAAAAAGGAGGTTCTCAGTTTGACCCGCATGTATGTATGTTTCTCCGCGATTAACTCACGTTTGGCTGAGCCAATTTTAATTTCTTCCTAAATAATATACCTACACCACCTAATACAAAAGGTACCTACACTAAAAATAAAAAAAATAAAAATTGTTTAAAAAAACAAAAAACCGACTTCAAAAAACCTACCTCTAAAAAGCAAGAAATAATAAAACACGTCTATTGAAGTCGGGTGGGGCTTTTAGAATAAAAAAAGGGATTTGTACTCCAGCCCCACCCGACTTCAATAGACGTGTTTTATTATTACGAATATTATTTCTTGCTTTTTAGAGGTTTTTTGAAGTCGGTTTTTTGTTTTTTTTTAGTTAGTCATGGCAACACAAATGAAATTGAATTAAAAAAAAAATGTATTTTTTTTCTTACAAAAAAAATTTTTTAATTTTTTTTTTTCGGTGCCGATTATGGAGTCCCCCAGACGTGATGCCTTAATAAGCAATTGCTTAATTTGTTTAAGGGTTAATCCAGCACTGGTTACAAATAACCCTATAGGAAACCTCGATTTGTTCTGAGTGACTCTTCTATCTAGTCTACGTTGTATTTTGTGACTTAGTTAGGCTTCTTTCAGCTTGGATAAAACCAGTTAGTGGCAAATGGCGATCAGGCCATCTTGAATCTTTCCGCATTGCTCGCCGGTGGGTGTTAATGCTCGTTCACTTATAATTGAAAACCGTTGTCCGATAAAATGTATCTGGCCAATGGATAGTTAAACCACGTGGTAGATAATATATTAAATAATAGGATAAAACACTATTGCTCCTGTTCTAGAAATAAAACCGGTCGAGAGCGAGTCGAACTCGCGCACCGAGGGTTCCGTACAATCATAAATATATTTGGATATGTTACTTTAGTACAGTCTTTAAAAAAGTAGGATAAACGGCAGACAGGTGGAAGGGCGAAAAGACGGACAGTTAATTTACAAATCTTAACCACAGCTGCTTATGGTGACTGAAAAACGTTTCAGCCGCTCCACATTGCAAACTGTTTATATTACCACAGATAAATATAATACTATATTACTAAGTAGGAACTAATTCTTTGTTTATTCGTACGGCAAATAGTAGGAAATTATATTAGAACCAGCCATCAATTATTATTGTAGTATTAGGTTGCGCCATCTCTTTACCGATAGTGGAACTATTTTTTTCTTAGGTCAGCATTCTTAGGACAGTGCCATCTGTTGACTGGTAATGAAACTAAAGAATTTTTGTTTGTTTTTTGAATTGTTAAAAAAGTGTGTTATATTGAGACATCGTTTTATTTTTACTGTAATCTTTACATAAACTACTATCACATAGAATTATTTCAGATTTTTCTCTTTGCAAACTTCGGAGATAAAGGGGGGAACGGTATTTTTTTTACATTTTTCATCATAAGTCGAAAACTATGCGGCCTAATAAAAAAGAAAAAAATGTTTTAAAATGTGCAAACAGCGCTCTTTTATATGATACCCCACATGCCTTAGTCACCTCACTTCAAATTTTTAAGACCCTTTTTCAGTCCCTGCTGTAAAAAATTTTTTTTTTCTTATTTGCAAAATAGTTGGGCAAATGTCATGTTAAACTATTCCAAATTTCAAGTTGATACCAGTAGTAGTTCTCGAGATATCCAGCTGTGACAGACAGACAGATAGACAGACAGACAGACAGACTGAGTCACACCATAAGGGTTCCTTTTTTACCATTTTGGTACGGAACCATAAAAATGCTAAAATAAGTCAGTCGATACTTTTTATGGTTCCGTACCCAAAGGGTAAAAACGGGACCCTATTACTAAGACTCCACTGTCTGTTTGTCACTAGGCTATATCTCATGAACCGTGATAGCTAGACAGTTAAAATTTTCACAGATAATGTATTTCTGTTGCCGCTATATTAACAAATACTAAAATAGAATACAATAAATATTTAAGGGGGCTCCCAAGCTCCCATACAACAAACGTGATTTTTTTATGGAACCCTTCGTGCGCAAGTCCGATTCGCACTTGGCTGGTTTTTATTATTTATAAGACTATGAATGAAATCACATACTTTGTAATATTCAATATCCCTAACGATGTTCAAAAATGCATGAGGAAAATCACGGATCAATTTAGAAATCCTTTTAAAATTGACTTAAGTTATTTTTAAAACGTTAAGGCCCTCCGCACATGGCTCGTAAGCGTAGTCGTCTCATAAGCGTATCGTCGAGACGCGACGAGTACGATACGAGCAGAGTTCTACACACGAATCGTAGCGTAGGCGTAGATATTGTTCCAGAATATGAAACTAGAGTTTCACGTTGACGGAAATTCGTCACCAAACATATATGTTTGATGACCATACCCCGTTATCGCGGGTGCACGAATGATTGAAGCCAAAGACAAAGTACGAAAGAAGGTCGATTTTTGGTTAATTTGATAATTCTGCCTAATCCCACTCAACCTCTGAGAGAATATATCTGTAATACATATTTATATGAAATTCTAATTCAAGTGACGGTTTTATGCAAATACGGAAGGGTTGTCACAAATTTAAAATTTGGACGGTGGACTTTTACGTCCTCCGGGTACATATTGGCATAAAAATAATGAATTAGGGGTGGCATATTTTTAAATAAAGGTTTTTCAAACGGTTTTCTTTATACGCTGCCACCTGCCGATGTTGCCGCACTCGCTAGTAGTTTCACGAATCTTACTTGATTGCCACAGTCACACGCATGGTTCGGAAACCAGGTTAATATCGTAATAAAATCAAGATGGCGGCCAACTTTTTTGTTTTTGGGCCTACTTCGATTAAACTCGGTTTGGGGCACTAATTTGACAAGAAAACAGCAACGCAATGTTAAAAACATCAAAAATCCAAGATGGCGACCAACTTTATTGTTTGGGGGCCGATTTCGATGAAACTCGGTTTTTGGTTTTATTTTGACAAGAAAACAGCAACGCAATGTTAAAAATGACAAAAACCCAAGATGGCGGCCAACATTTTTGTTGTGGGACGATTTCGATGAAACTCGGTTCATTGTACTATTTTGAAAAAAATACAGCAACGCCATGTTAAAAATATGAAAACTACAAGTTGGCGGCCAACTTCCTTGTTTGTGGGTTAATTTCGATGAAACTCGGTTTTTGGTACTATTTTGACAAGAAAACAGTAACGCAATGTTAAAAAATTTCAAAAATCCAAGATTGCGGCCATCTTTTTTATTTTTGGGTCAATTTCGATGAAACTTGGTTTTTGGTACTATTATTACAAGAAAACAGCAACGCAATATTAAAAATATGAAAAAATCCAAATAACGGCTAACATTTTTTTTGAGGGCCGATTTCAATGAAACTCGGTTTTTGGCACTATTTTGACAAGAACATAACAATGCAATGTGGAAAAATTTTAAAAATTACAACGCAATATTGAAAATATTAAAAATCCAAGATGGTGGCCAACTTTGTTGTTTGTGGCCCGATTTCGATGAAACTCGGTTTTTACTACTATTTTGACAAGAAAACAGCAACGCAATGTAAACAATGATAACACGTCAAGATGGCTGCTAACTTTGTTGCCAAATGTGGTCCGATCGGTAGGACAAAGGCAGTCGGACCACGTGGCCAGAGGGAACTTTTGGGTTGATTTGATTTTGTAACTCGGTTGAAAAAAAGAACAAATAATGAATTTGGCCGCCATTTTTATATTTTTTACATTGTTTTGCTCTTTTCTTTTCAAAATAGTACCAAAAACCGAGTTTCATTAAAATCGGCCCACAAACAAAAAAGTTGGCCACCATCTTGGATTTTTTAATATTTTCAACATTGGGTTTTTATTTTCTTGTCAAAATAGTAACAAAAACCGAGTTTCATCGAAATCAGCCCACAAACAAAAAAGATGGCCGCCATCTTGGATTTTTTATAATTTTAACATTGCGTTGTTGTTTTCTTGTCAAAATAGTACCAAAAACCGAGTTTCATCGAAATTGGCCGACAAACAAAATTGTTGGCCGCCCGCCGTCTTGGATGTTTGCATATTTTCAACATTGCGTTGTTATAATCTAAAATTTTATAATATGCAGTTGGTTTTTGAGTAGCAAAAACGTAGGCAGTAGGTAAATAGGTGGACCTAAAGGTCTTTCGCTTCTGTTTTTTTAGTCTGTGTATCGTTCGTGCACCCGCGATAACGGGGTATGTTGATGACGAATTTCAATTACTCTCTATTGATAGTATTTTCTACACTTGCTTTTTTACGCCAGTACGCTATGACTATCGTATTGGCAATAAAATCTCATACGATACGCTTACGCTACGACGCCGTGCACAGTCTTCTTTGAACATGTACCATGGGCAACAGCGTCGCTTAACCACTGCTAAGGTTAAAATCGCTTGCACGCCGCGCCGCTATCACATACGTTTAGTTCATGCAGGGGCGATACGCGCGCACACGAATTTTGTTGCAAACTGGTTAAGCGACGCTGTTGCTCATGTACATTAAAGTCTGTCTATCCTTACTTGTATGGTAAATAATCTTCACCCAACTCTTTATTGAAATAATCATTTATAAAATACAAAAAATGGTTTTCCACACATAGATTACGAAATAAATTGTTAATAAATTAACAACAATTTCATAAAGTTACTAACATATTTTTAAATAACGATTTAAGTTTAAAAGACGTATGATAACTGTCAAAAACTGTTTACTAAATAAGACAATTAAGGATGGACAGACTTTACGTGCTCGTATTGCTCTCGTACGACGCGCGTATTACGATACGCTTACGCTACGACGCCGCACCGTGTGCGGAGGGGCTAAATCTCTCACCTAAATGGTACCAGGAAAATTATGCACCAAAATAAACTCCATTCCATTAGTTTCCATTTCAATCCATGAATTTTATCTTCAAAATAAAAATAGTTTGTGGAATTAAAATGTATGCAACTTATTCACATATTTGTAGTTAGTTTTACATAAATTTTCATAATGCCCGCATACAGTCAGCGATTGCGTAAAATATATGTGTTGCTTAACAGTTTCCCGTATTATAGGAACCAATATACGAACAAAATACCATTAATGAAAATAACAAGGTGGTGATAAATTATTAAATAAAAGATTGCTAGGATTGAGTGGTATAAATTAAACTATACCATAAAGGTATAAACTACATATAAATTAAACTATATCATATACTATGCGATTAAGGACTTTAAAACGATAAATTGACATTAGACAAAGTTGACTTCCGATCTCAACTTTGGTGACACAATCGAGTCGAAGGCTCAAACTGCAGCCAAAAAACTAGGCAACTCTTTACAAAGCGCAAGTCCGGTCGTGCATGGAATATTGCTGCCACCTGTTTGATGGGTCCGCAAAGTACCAGCTAGCCGCGCTTGACTCGGTTGAACGCAGAGCCAGAAAACTCATAGGGGATAGTGCGCTATCAAAAACCAAGCTTCACAGTCTTTCTCACCGCCGTGAAGTAGCTTGTCTGGCGGTGTTCTACAGACTATATTTCGGAAAGTGTGCTCTTGAGCTGCATGAGCTCATTCCGCCATCCACGTTCTACCATCGGCCCCTATTAACCGTGTTCCCACCACTATGCCCCACCAGTGGGTCCACAGGTAATTTTTTTTCCCTGCAGACCCACTGCACTAGATCCTATTCAATTTGGCAGATCCCGTGGGTCCGCGGGTAATTCTTCTAACATTTTCTTTTCCCGTTGACCCACTATACTAGAGATATGCCAAAAAATGTTTACATCACCCATTTTACAATATATTTAGTAATATTTAATAAACTATTAGGAAAAATATAATGGCTTTGAATGACATAATTTGACGCAGGGAATAAACAAAATAATATTCAAAGAGATTATAATGATCCAACCTTCATACTTTTCCAAACATGACAGCGGTGGGACCACGGTTAATAGACGGTTTTGTTTCAATAACCCGTAGACCCACTGTATTTCAGTGGATCTATGGAAATTTTAATTTCGCTTTTTTGGCGATAGATAGCGCTGTATAACACTTTCCCATACAAAATTATTCCATAGAGTTTACGCTATCGAGTAAACTCTAAGGAAAATTTCATTTCACTTTGCGGCGATTGATGGCGCTGTACTAATTTTCCATACAAAATTACTCTCGAATTTTTAACGCGCATTTTTTTCTCGATAGCTGTTCGTACTACGGGTACAGGATAGGTACATACCGTCCTTTTCTCATGTTTTCTCGTAAGTATTGTAAAATGAGTGGAGTAGAGACAGCTTTTGTATTAAAAATAAATAATGGAACCATTTTTAACAAGCCGTGTTTAAGTCGAACCAGTTTTGCGAGACACTGGGGTAGGTATCGAACCTGTTACCCAGGAGGCAGTGCAGAAATCTGTGCGACGTAAAGGTCATTGCACAAGATTCATAGTGGTGGTACTTCACATTCCTGTTCAACACCTATTCGCGTTTATATTCGGCTTTGTTTGCTGATATTCGTGATTGTCCGAATAAACACGAACACACATCAATCAATACAGGTGTTCATTCATTATTTGCGTATTTGTCTAGTTCGTGAAAATAGGCGAATAATAATAGACGATATCCCAAAACTTTGCCACACACAGGGAAAGTAAGTACCTTGAATATTTAAGATAGGAAATTTTACTGAAAGAAGACTTCATTTTGATTTTTAATGCATTCGAAAATTTTTGAAAATTGCCGGTCTCAACCAGAAATCGAACACAGCAAAAATGAAAAAAAAACCAATAGTTTATTTTTACGATACCGATCAAAAGGGTTACTCATTAGGATTATTTTTTCTTGAATAACAAAACAAAAGGAAAACCATGTAATATTTGAATTTTAATTATTACGAAATGTATGTTATCGTATGCGATAAAAAAATATTAATGCGGTTCCAATTGTTTTTAAAAATAAAGTGAAGTCTTATTTCAGCAAAATTTCCTATCTTTAATATTTATAAGGTACTTACCTGCGTGTATCATAGTTTTGATCTTAGAGAGACGGGCTTCTGTTCGGGACGAAGCCGTCGCTGCTCGAAGGTTTGAGACAGCCTGTACCTATTTAAACTTTTTTTAAACAATCAACGACGTCAAAAAATAAACCTATGCTAGTTTCCCACAATATTTTCGTAGCGGCCGAATCTAAACACCTCATTACCACACAAAGAAGCTACATGTTATAATAACATCCGAAACTACTTATCATTCATATCATGTTTTACTAATATACTACGTTTTTTATTGCCAGTAAATTAATATTTCTTACCGTGTGGCATCCGGCAGAGAAGATTAGTAGCAACCCTTCAGATCTAGGCCATCTACGCACCGACTGACAGTTGCCTAGATAAGTGCCTAGAGCTTAGATAGGTATGTAACCAAGTAAGCGCTATCGCACACAAAGCAACTTAGTCGCCTTGCAACTGTTTTGTCTCTGTCTCAAGTCCACGGGTTTATATGGAAGCGCGCACACGAAGCGACGCGGTCGTCTGCAACTTTTCATACAAACCATGTGAGAGACAAAATAGTTGCGGAGACAAAAGTCCCCCGTGTGCGATGGCGCTAAAAGGAACGTTTACGAATGTTCGCAACCGACCGCACTGCGCCCTAGGTGCCTCGATACATCCAGGCGACTACCTAGAATGTTTCGTAGGCGCGAGGCTTACAACCAAAGACTATGAGAACAAGGCGACTATCCTAGCGACTCACCTACCAGTGCGGTCACCACGTAATGTCACATTTACAAATTTTCACTATGGCTTCGCTCCGAAATATGTATGGTTTTGACGTTTTAAAATTCGATAGTTAACGAAACCTTATGTCAATCCCATACATGTTTCGAATTTGCAAATGTTACTTTGGCTAGGAGGTCTGGATATAAAACGTGTTCATCAATTAACGCAAAATGAGAAAACAGTTTCTTCGGACCATCAAACTGAACAACTTTTACTATGGGACAAACTCTGAAATCGCGAAAGTTTATAGCGATAAAAAAATCTGACATCAATGTAATGGATAGGAGATAAGCTATAAAATCATCTATTGTTTTATGTGTGACAAAAAAGTTCCGTGACATGATAGTTCCTAATAATTTTTTTATCAAATCACAGATTGAGTTCGTACCTTAATGTGTCATAATATTTGTGTCAGAGTTAAAAAATCAACAATTTCACTACATAGTATAAAACAAAGTAGTTTCCTGCTGTCTGTCCCTTGCTTTTAGATCTTTAAAACTACGCAACAGATTTTGATGTACTTTTTTAATAGATAGAGTGATAGAGGAAGGCTTATGTAAAATAGATGGTGTCAAATTCCACACTACACCGAAGCGAAGCGAGGGCGGATCGCTAGTAAATTATAATTTGTTATGAGTTGCCTCACATTACCTGATGTGTAATATCATAAAAACACCCAGACCCCGAAATAAAGATTCAGTTCTACAATGACTCATCTGGGCATCGAACCCGCTGAGGCTGAGATAGCCACTAGTCTACGTAGGCTGTCAAAAATTTAAAATAAGATTTATCGACCTAACATTGACATCAAATCGCTCAACTATACTTGTCCTATAATTCACAGAAATCATACTTAATGATAAATAGTACATTACAGAATTACATTCCTAATTCAAGCTATTGTGTAAATGATAAATTAATGGTACCTTTATATCAATCTCAAAATATTGATGATCAATCATACAATGGATTATCATATTGACATACTTTATTTACATAAATCATTGAAATAGTATGATATGCATAAAGTTGAATAAATGTATAGTATATTGAACTCAGTAACGTTTTCTTATTAGATTTGACATTATTGTTTGATTAACAAAATATTTCTTAATCATCATAACGTGTTCAGAAATGAGGATATCCGTAGGAGGACTAAAGTAACCGACATAGCTCGAAGGATTGCTCAGTTGAAGTGGCAATGGGCGGGACACATAGCGAGAAGAACCGATGGCCGTTGGGGCGGAAAGGTTCTGGAATGGCGACCGCGCACCGGACGACGCTCCGTGGGTAGGCCCCCGACAAGTGGACCGACGATCTGGAGAAGAGCGCAGGAAGCCGCTAGATGCGGACCAAGCAGGACCGATCGTTGTGGAGATCCTTGGGGAAAGTCTATACCCAACAGCAGTGAGTGTCGTGCGGCTTTTTTATGCACATCAGAATAGTGCTTGGCCTTACACCTGATGTTGATTAGTGACGAAGCGCACTACACCCGGAATCCTCACCACTGAGGAACCGGCCTATCTTACCTCTAATGCTAGGATTTCCTAAGTGCTAGGATTTCCTAAGAAAGCAGTGCCGTCACATAGCTGCCGTAATCTTACGGACGTAAAAATACTATTTGACTTTACGGTGTCCAGCACCGCTCTCTAAAGCTTTGTCCAAACGGTGCCGTCATATTACGGCCGTAATTTAGCTGCGTAGAACGTTGTCAACAATACGGCGCAGTTTCTTAAGCTTTGTCCAGACTTGTATCATTTTGGCGTATCAGATCACCGTATCTTTAACATACATCGCTAGTTTGGTTGGGCGTGCGTTGAAGTAATATCAACAAGTTGACAACGTTCTACGCCGCTAAATTACGGCCGTAATATGACGGCACCGTCATCTTAGGATACCCTAGCTTAACCGCCAGTGTCCTTCTTTGAGGTTCAAGATTTTGCAATGTATGTTTAAGAGAAAACTTAATTCAACAAACATAAAGATAACTTTCGCATTTATAACAATGTATGAATTTTAATGACAAAAATATTAGTAATATTATTCTTTTTAAATCACAGTAACACAGTTCATGTCATTGTCTTCTTTAAAAGACATTGCCATTTGATTCAGTAAAATAAAATTTAGATAAAGTAATTTCCCAAATCAACTTCATCTTTAAACTTTTGGATATAAAGACGATATTCTATTACCTCAAGTAGTGTCACCGATACTTTAAGGATAATCCTAAGCTGTGGTTCTTAAGATGTTGTTTTTAAGGTAGATTTTCCTTTGGCATTGATACAGACAAAACCAGAATAGAAATGTGTGTCACTGGTACAAGCACCGTTACGGTGTTCAAATGGCCCCGTGAAAGTAGTTGTGGGCAGTTCATTCGATTCCGTAGCGAAACATTTTTTTTATGATTCAAGGACCTTTAACTTTTTTATTTTTTATTTCCTGATAATGTTGAACTTAAACCAGTAGGTTAAAAAAGTTAGCAATTTGCATTTATTTCGTGCTTATATTACAAGTTTGCACATTTTTTTTATGCACAACGGGTAGTGCTTGGCCTTCACCTCACCTGATGATAAGTGACGATAAGGCTGAAGGTGGAAGCGCACTACACCGGGATCCTCATCACTGAGGAACTGGCTATCTTACCTCTAACTGCCGGAACACAACTATTTTTAAATTGTTGTTATGGCGTCAGACTTAGGTAAGATGGTGGTAGCTAGCCAAGCGGACTTAAAATGAGTTCTGCCACCAACCAAACCAGTTTATTATTTAGTACAGTGCCTCTGGTGCCTGCCCTAAGGATCTCCACGAGCGACGATCGGTCCGGCCCCCCTTACTAAAATAACATTAACAAATTTTCGTTAAAATCGCTTTGCTTCGAAACAAGTATACCTATGGAAATGACGATATCAATCCCATACATGTTTCTAAAGTTATCGAAGATTTGCAAAATTGTTTCTTTGGCTAGGGGGACTGTGCTAACCACATCCAGCGATCGTTGGTCAATAGTCGTTAAAAGCACAGAGGGCCTAGACAAGTAGCACACGCTTAGCTTTTTGATTCTCTTCTCTTCTTCTTCTTCAGCGCATATCCGCCCACCGTTGAGCATACGCCTCTCTCTAATTGTCCTCCAAGCAGCCCTGTTTTTTGTTTGTCTAAATCAGAGTGGTCCTGCGACTGTTGATATGTCGTCAGACCATCTGGCTGGTGGTCTGCCTATACGTTCCTTTTAGTACGAGGTATCCAGATAAAAACGCACGTGCTCCACCTGTCATCGCTTCGGCGCCACAAATGGCCAGCCCAAGCCCATTTCAGCTTTGCGATGCGGTACCCAATGTCTACCACTTTGGTCCGTTTCCGAATCACATCGTTTCGGATCCTGTCTCGAAGCGATATACTGAGCATAGCGCGCTCCATATGCCGTTGGGCTACTTTAAGTTTGGTTATCTTTGCAGTTAGAGGCCAGGTTCCGCAAGCATATGTCATAGCTTTTTGATTCTTCGAATAGAATAGAAATGAAATTATGTGTATGAAATTGACATTTCAAAACGCCGTGATTGTCTATGCTATGGCCAGCGACATCTTACGTCAATTACACACTAATTTCTATTGTATTCAAATTGTAGAAAGCCATTTGGCTATACGGCCAGATCAAACTTAGTAATCATGACAAGAAAGTTTAGTCACTTTGGAAGAAAGACCAAAATATGTAGCTTAAATAATTTTGTTTCACACCCCGTGGAGCGTGAAACTAAATCTTAAATGAATAAATTGATTTGCTACGGATTTCGCTAATCTAGTTTTTATTTTTTATTTTCAAACACTGAAATTCTCAAATGCTATTTTAAAATTCTACTAAAAATACAAAATAATTTATGAATGGTTAACAAAAACATGGAACTGTTATCTTATATTTAATTTAAATAACTTTTTCTAAATGTCGCCTATTATTTTAAGTAATTTTTTAAATACAGGGCATAAAATTTATTCATTTAAATAACTTGAAAAAAACCAGTTAGTAGACTTCAAAAAATGGCAAAAAAATGTGATTTTAAACAGCATATTTTATCAGAATTGTATGGTTACATTTGTACAAAAAGTTCAGAATAATGGTTTTCAAAATACTATCCCTGCTAATTGCTAATGTGCCTGGAGGCCATTTTTTAACCTCAAAAACGAAAAACAATTGTAATTCTTTTATAGGTATACCTAGACCCAATCTTATTGAAAATGATACCTAATTAATATATTAAATTACAAATTAAAATTTTCTTGTTACAAGTCATTTTTATTTGCGGATGACGTCAACGTGGATGTTAATGTGAAAAGGTTTCATCACATTAGTAATTTGCGGGGACAGTACTTCAAACTCTATAAATGGATTACAGGTTTTTTGTTATCGAAAAATAGCATATCATACTGTCCTAAAATAACTAAACTAAATTTTCTACTCTTAATATCAAATAGGTACTTAAATCCCATAGACTTACATAGAAAACCGTATGACTAAACCGTTAGCAAAAACTTAAAAATCCAATTAGTGGTAGATGAGCACTTTTCACTGTATTTAAATGAAGCAACCGTTACCATTGTTACATGGTGGCACAGATAATATAATACTATAGTGGGTAATATATACGGTTTTGCTTAAAGCCTACACTTATGCGAATGAGATAAGATTAGATGGAGATTGGAGAAATAAAGATAGCTTTTTACCAAAAGGTGTTAAACAACTTGGTTATCTCAGCCTCAAATTATTTGAAGATTAAAATCGAAGTAGATTATTATTATTATAACTTGGCTTAAAAACTAAGAAAAAAAAGAAAAAAGCCGGAACAAGACCACAGAAACTCCGTAATCTTCTTCTTCTTATCGTATGAGGATTAGTGGCCATGGACACCTCTGGTGTTAGAGTTTATCAAGCCGCCTGTAAGACCTCTAACTTGGCTTAACGACTGTTATCAGATGACAACAGCCGGGACCGACGGTGTAACGTGCCCTCCGAAGCATGGAAGCACTCAGTTGTAATGCCACTTTAACGGTCACCCATCCGACACCTGACTGGACCGAGCGTTACTTAACAAGCGTGATCGAGTACGATCAGTCTGTCAAGTTTTGCCATGAGCGCTTTCGCCATAAACTCCGTAATAAAACCATGAGCCCAAACCCCATCGACTTTGGGCTCGTTTGATGCGTTCTTGACGAGTACTCAATTGGGAAATAGTGTCCTGGGTCTGATGATGGAGCTGGAAGAAGGCCACACGAAGTCTATTCTATAATATAACCATGCAACCCCATAGACTTTGGGCTCGTTTGATTCGTCTTGACGAGTACTCTCTTGGGAAATGGTGTCCAGGGTCTGATGAAGGAACCGGAAGAAGGCTACAGGAAGTCTATAATAAAACCATACCACCCCATCGAGTTTGGGCTCGTTTGATGCGTCTTGACGAATACACAGTTGGGAAATAGTGTCCAGGGTCTGATGATGGAGCCGAAAGAAGGTCACAGGAAGTCTATAATAAAACCATGCAAACCCATAGACTTTAAATGCGTCTTGCCACTGGCCACATACAGACGGAATTTTGATTCGGAATTCCGAAACTGAATAATTCCAAAAGCAGCTAATCCATACAAATCTGTAGACCTACCACACACATGCGGGATTTTTCCGTAAGGAACTTTCATACATTATCGAAATTCCGTTCGGAATTCCGAATCGGGATTTCGTCTATATGTAGCCACTCTAAAGTCAGTCAATTGCAAATGCAGACAAAGAATGAGGCTGGCCACATACAGACGTAATTCCGTACATACGTAATTCCAAAAGCAGCTAATTCATACAAATCTATGGACCTGCCACACACATGCAGGATTTTTCCGTACGGAATTTTTATACATTATCGATATTCCGATATTCCGAATCGGAATACCGTCTGTATGTAGCTGGCTTAAACCTTCAGGATTCCAAAACGGCATGTCAAACGGCAATCTGGATCTTTGTTCCTTTTCTTGCACATCGTACACCCTGAAGTGGAAGCGAAACGCAAACAAATATGGCCGTTTCGACAGTACTATTCTTATTTGGCTCGCATAGTAAGTACTTTAACTTACAAAGCTTCTCATATTGAAATCCTGTCTTGTCCAGCAATTGTATAATACAGTTATTTGACACGGACCACGGTGCGTCCGGCGCAACCTGTTTGCCGTCCTGCGAGATTTGCTAAGAGATTGGCAAATAAGGTCAAATGGAGATCGGACGGTTTAATAACATCAATGTTTATTACTACCTCTTATCTCGAAGGAGGTTAGGATTTATGTCTTTGGAGGAGGAGTTTCCTACAATTAAGTCGCAAGAGGACCTCGATGGCGCAGTGGTTTAGTGTCTGGCCCAGTGATTGCGGGAGTTAAGCAACTTTCGCATGGGTCGGTCATGGGATGGGTGACCAAAAATATATTATCTCGAATTCCTCCGTGTTTTGGAAGGCACGTTAAGTACGTTAAGTCCCGGTTGCATTTGCAGTCGTTAACACCCACCAATCCGCATGGGCCCGCGTAGTGGGTTATGGCCCATTCTCCTTATCCGCCCATAAGGAAGGCTTGTGTCCCAGCAGTGGGACATTAAAAAGACTGATGGTCAACTCGCAAGAGAAAAACTGCATACTACCTACCAACTTGAAGATTCTATCGAAAATTACTGTTCGATTAAAAATAGTCAAAATACGCTCGTTTAACATTTTTTATCAAAAATTTTTTTAGTAGAAGCTTAACGTAAAGATGTCGTAAAGGTATGATTTAAACTACACAAGATTTTTTTTACCTAGTGATTCACTATTGTGAATGTTAAAACATTTTTGCTATACGGAATCTTTATACAAGAAACTTAATTTAATATTCAGCTTCACAATTCACAATCAATAACAGGTTTTTTAATTTCAATCCATTTCTTGATTCATCAAAAGGTCTGTCATATCGATAGACATAGAAAAATTTTCGCTGCGCTATTTCTGTGGTCGGCGGCTATCTGTAATTTTACTAATTTGTGGTAAATCGAAAAAGAAAAATCAAGATGGCGGAATTTCGTGGATATTGTATGTATGAAAGATAGCCGTCTTTGATTCTAATACGTGATTTGAAATTCAATCTACAAGATGGAAATAGCCAAGAACCTTATATATGACTCTAGAATATGAATATAAGGTTCTTGGAAATAGCTGTTTGTTAATCGATTGAACAGTTGAATGACGTTTAAATTTTGCAATACTGCTATATCTATAAGTCATTTTCGACAAATATGTCAGATAATCGCCTTTGATTCTATACGACTCACTGACCTCCATTGTATAATGGACGTCAGTGATACGACTCAATTATAAAAAAATATACTGTTTTAAGTGAATGAGTCATACCATAATCAAGAGAAAGTTAGAAATAACAAAGGCGACAAACAAACATACGGCCAATCCAAAACGTAAAAGAAAATCGTTCGTTACACGTGATGCGTTGAAGTCTTTTCAATGCAAATGCTGGAATTTACAAAAAGTATAATATTACGTATTTTTAACACGTTTTTGGTGTAAATTAATAATGAAATACACGTTTTCATGCTAATTAATATGTGTATCTTATAAATAATAATCATTTGAATATATATTCTACTATCCTACTAATATTTAAATGTGAAAGTTTGTGGGCTTTTGTAAAATGTTTAGATGTTTGGATCACGCAAAAACTACTGAACGGATTTGATTGGAATTTGTCACACAGATAGTAGATAGCCTAGATTAAAACATAGGATAATTTTTATTCCGATATTCCCACGGGAACAGGAACCACGCATGTGAAACCGCGGGCGGCCGCTAATGTTATTATAAATAAATAAAAAAATATGAGCGGAATTTTTGAAGTTGATATTTGTTAGTCTTTTTAGAAGAGGTTTTCTTTTTTTAAAAGCTGTTTTACATTAAGAATCTTGCTGCCCCGATACAGATTTTGTCGGGTGAGTTGACCCCCAAGGTTTTAAAAAAGTGGACAACTCGACCGTAGCTAAGAATCTGCGGACGAATTGTCATGAAAGTCTAGTGTTACAAAATAACCCCTAATACCAAATATGGTAGATAGGAACCATCTAAACTGAACAACTTTTACTATGGGACCAACTCTGAAGTCGCGAAGTAAACAGTTGTTTCATGCATTTTGATATTTTTGTTATTAATTGAAGTGAAAACTTCTTTAGCGGCGTTGTACGCTTTTTTGTAATGGGGAAAAAATCTTAAACTCGCGTCAGTCAGTCAGGATCACGTGACCCTGATCGAAAATTCGTAAGACGGATGTGACGGATGGAGCAAATGGAGACAACAAGCAAATGATGGAGGAATCTGTACTGTTTTCCAAAGATATAAGATACATTTTCGCGCACCTTTGAGGCATTTATCAGCGCTCTTTTAACACTATAGTAAAAATCAAATCTTTTAACACTATAATAAAAATCAAATACAAATTCAAATCTTTTTGCGTTTGACCTCCAAAATATCTAGAAATGTGATAAATAAACCTACTCATCTTTTGTTACAGATAATACTTGAAAATGCAACGCTCATAGTCCACACCATGGGCCCACCCATAAGCACGTGGCCATACGGCCACGCAACTGTGGACTGCAGTGGCAAAGTGTTAAGTGACAAGTGTTTTCTGACCAAATTCGTGGACAAATTCAAAGTGTTATGTTATAATTTCACTTTCGCATTGCTTCTTACGCAGTTCGTTTTGAGTTTAAACTCGGTTACAGCTGGACCAGTGATATTAAATTTGGACTATTTACAAGGTAATTATTATCAACATTATTTATATTAAACCTAGCTATCGAGCTTTAAAGCTTTTGTGAGGCTCAAGTGAAACATTTGACAAATCCTAGAAACATTTGATTATTCAGATTGTGTGAATTCTTTTGTATGATCCATTTTATATTGATTTGAAAATTTTCTTCTATTAAAAGTTCATAATGACATAAAGCAATGTACACACTTCTAAGGCTTCCACGCGTACAGTTCATTAGAAATAAAACACCATTTACGGTTTACAGACCGTAAATATTTCTAAAATAACATCTGAATTAACCAATATAATCTGTGTTTTATTTTATTTCCAAAAAAACAATGTTTTACAAAAAAACCCATAATGCCGAATATGGTACATAGGAACCATCAAACTGAACAATTTTTACTATGAGACCAACTCTGACCTAGGAAAAAATCAGTAACAACATACACTTTTAAATTTGCTTCATAATTTTTTTTCGCGATTTAAAGTTGTTACCCTAGTAAAAGTTGTTCAGTCTGATGGTCTCTATCTACCATTTTCAGCATCAGGGGTTTTCAACACGTTGTGTAAAAAAATATATTGGAAGGCAATAGGTAGGTTTTTTTTTCTTAGAATTGAAATAGCCAACCTACACTGTAATTTGCCTCATAGGTATCTAGTTCCAGTTACCAAAACGAAAGTTTGAAGATGGCCCCAAACAAAATGGAAAATATTCAACATTTGAACACACAATTTGTTCCGGCCATTGTCGACAACGGCTCGTGAAATTTCAGTTTATTTCTACTTGCACTTTCGAATGTTTTCATGTGCATTTTAGGTACTAGGTTCACACGACAGCACATTAAGATAAACAGTTGAACTGCGAAGACAGCTTTTATTACGTAGGGCTTAAATACGGTTACAAGGTCAGCATGTTACGTCTGTACCCTTAGCACGAACAGCTATCGAAAAAATAGCGCGTGTAAAAACAGTCAAAAGAGTAAATTTATATGGGAAATTTGTACAGCGCTATCTACCGCCGAAAAGCGAAATAAATTTTTCCATAGATAAATACTCTATCGAGTACTTATACTTATTTTTTTCGATAGCTATTCGTGCTAAATACAGGTGCCATTGTCTGTATTTGAAAACTACAACGCTACGAAATAAAGCTTTTGGTTAGCACGACTCAGGTTTGATGGTTTAAGCTTATTTAAATAATTTAATAAAAAAAAACGCCTAGTCTGAACTATAAATTCTTCCGTTGTGTAAAAGCTATCAAAAAACAAATCGTGTGTTGGCAAAAAAAGTTAACACATTGTGTTCTATAGAAAGTGTTTTTCAACGTATAGGTAATAAATAGAATATCTATGTGCTGTCACTGTCACTTTCTCCTGTCGAATACCTAGACTTTAGTGACTTAAGTAGGCAAATTCAGTCACGCCTAAACTTTTCATAGTCTGTTTAAACTAGAAATTAGGTTTAAACACTTGTCGTTTCTATCGATGTGGTGTAGCGATCACGTTTTCGATATTAAGGTACGGTTAGAATTAAAAGTCTGTTCATCCTTATACTTGTCTTATTTAGTAAACAGTTTTTGACAGTTGTCATACGTCTTTTAAACTTAAATCGTTATTTAAAAGTATGTTAGTAAGTTTATGAAATTATTGTTAATTTATTAACAATTTATTTCGTAATCTATGTGTGGAAAACCATTTGTTGTATTTTATAAATGATTATTTCAATAAAGAGTTGGGTGAAGATTGTTTACCATATAAGACAAGTAAGGATGGACCGACTTTAGAGAATCTTTTGAACTAAGTAAGTAACAACACAAGTGGATAGGTTCTATTTCTACAAAAAATAAACCTTTCATAATTTATATTCATTTATTCACGACATAATGTTACAAATTCTAAATGTATTGGGTGATTATCATCAGATAAAACTATTTCAGACCCCCTATTCAAATGGCCAATTTTCTATTTTTTCGCTTACTTAAGGCTGTATATTCAAAGAAATTAGCATTTTTCCAATGAAGTTATCTAAAGAATGAAAGCATTACTATTGATGTAAACTTTAGTTTTAGGAAGCAAAATTCTTAAATTGGTGCCGTATAGAGAGAAAAACATAATAAATTATCAGGTTTTTTTAAAACGAAGACAATCTGTACAAGTGGAATTTCAAATTTGCTAGTCAGAGGTATTTTTCACAAATGTTTCAGCTGTAACAAATAAGAATACGACTCATGTTAATATTTTCACTTATTGTTTGTATTGTCAAGGAATTCCCTATAGAGAGAAAATTTAAAAAAATGATTTTAATCACAGAGAAATAAAATTTAAAAAAATACTCAAATTGGTACACTTTAACATGCGATTTTACTGGTATTTACAGAATCTAAAGTCATTTTATATTTTTCTTAGGAATAATGAGGTATTTGTCTAATGTATTGCGTGTTTTGTATATACTTATATCTATTTAATAATTTAATAAGAATTTTCAAAGTTCGCCCTCATTACGGCTCGCTCAGAGTTGTTTTAATCATTTGTATTGAAAATTTAAAAATGGAACGTGATGCGCGTCTACACCCTTAAAGCTTAAAAATAAGCAATTAAGTCACACGTCGCAAGTTTATGTAAATCACAGACATCGTTGTATGTATGGAATTAGCAAGCCCAACTTGTAATTTTAGAGTTTATGGCTTATTTTTAACTTTTAAGTTAGCGAACGAAAAGAAAATTTGCCATTTGAGTAGGGGTTTAGATTATCTTATTTCAACAATATTCATAAGGCATAAGAAGTTAGCAATGATTTGGTAACAAAACATTACTGATTTTTACCGACTTCAAAAGGAGGGAGGTACTCAATTCGACCCGTTTTTTTTTTTGTTTTTTGTATGTACACCGATTACTCAAAGACGGCTGAACCGATTGAAATGATTTAAACGTAATTAGATAAGGTAAACTCTCAAGTTGGTCCCATTTTTTTAAATTTTGAAATCGGTTCAGTACTTTTCAAGTAATCTTGAAATAAGCACGAAAACAGTATGATTTTGTGTGAACTACCTCGATGATCCGTCGTATAACTTCTTTGTTTATTATTATGAATTGAATAAGATAATTATTTTTTTGTTGGAAAGGGATATCTTAAGTGACTTTAACTGACTTAAAAAAGGAGGTTCTCAGTTTGACCCGCATGTATGTATGTTTCTCCGCGATTAACTCACGTTTGGCTGAGCCGATTTTTCTAGCTAAATAATATACCTACACTACCATAAACAAAAGGTACCTATACTAAAAATTAAAAAATATATAAATTGTTTAAAAAAACAAAAAACCGACTTCAAAAAACCTACCTGTAAAAAGCAAGAAATAATATTCGTAATAATAAAAACACGTCTATTGAAGTCGGGACGGGCTTTTAGAATAAAAAAAAAAGGAATTTGTACTCCAGCCCCACCCGACTTCAATAGACGTGTTTTTATTATTACGAATATTATTTCTTGCTTTTTAGAGGTAGGTTTTTTGAAGTTGTTTTTTTTTTAAACAATTTTGCTATACAACGTGTTACAAAATAACCCATAATACGGCAGTCAGTACTTATATCTTTTCTGTGCCATAATGCCGAATATGGTAGATAGGGACCATTAAACTGAACAACTTTTACTATGGGGCCAACTCTGAAATCGCGAAAATAAAATCAGCTGTTTCATATATTTTGATATTATCGATATTATTTTTGTATGAAACTGCTAATTTCTAGCAGGTTAATTTGCAACGTGTTGTATACTTGATTTAAATAAATGGTAAATTAACAGTTAAATAAATTAAATTTTCATCTCTTTCTATCCGACCGACGTGTTACTATTTGTACTATTATGTATTCTGAGGTTCTGGGTTTGAATAACTTCCTAAAGCCTGCCTAAAACCTATTTAGTAGGTTTATAATGATTTTTCAGGGTTGCATTGCATGCATGATATACCCAACCATGCATACAATGCAACCCCGAAAAATTATGAATGAAAAGAAAAAAAACTTCAAGAAAGTGTAGAGAAAATGAAAACAAAAGAGTGGAGTTTTTCAGGGTTTATAAGAATTTTTATAAACATTATAAACCCTGAAAAAGGCCACTCTTTTGTTTTTTTCTTTTCTCTACACTTTCTTGAAGTTTTTTTTTCTTTTCATGATAAACTGAATAGTGTCAATAGTGGCATAGTTTTTGCACGCTTACTATACTTCGAAATAAAATACTTGTATGGACATTCAAGCAATCACATAATTATTTTCAAGGTTTTTAGATATTTTTATTATTATTTGATTGGTTGTTGTTATTGTTTATATTTAACAAACGAAATCTTGTGATTTTGAGCAAACTGTGAGCGTTGTTAAATACGACTTACGAAGAAATTAAGAATTAAAACTATCAAGTTCAAAATGTTAACCATCAGTAAACTATAACTACGCTGACCCGGTTACCGCGGGAAGTGAAAGTGTGGTCAGTTTAAAAGCATGACAAGTTTTTTCAATTAACTATAGAGTCCATTTGAACCATAGACAAGCTTTTCTAAGGAGTTTGGGTAGCGACAGAAAAAAGGTTTTTTTTTTGCTGTAAAAAGATCCAAGAAAATTATTATTATTATTATAGACCAACAGTTTTTAATAAATCGATCGTGATAAGTATTGTATGTTAGAAAACCCAAAGTAACTTAAGTATCCGCAATTTTTATTAAGTATATTCTTAAGTTATTTTTGTAAATAAAGTCTGAGGTTTTATTATATCAAAATGAATGTGAGAAAACCATATAGTGCCAAGCTTCAGACTACTGAAGTGTTTAATACATATCTATAAATAAATTCTCCTAATTAAAAATATTTACAGCAACAAAAAATTTATAGTCCTTTCTGTAAAAAACTCCATATTTCGAGCTACAGCATCATACAATGAAATAGTTAAAGGAATGTCTTTTTTCTATGTATATATTTTGATAAGTCAATCATTAAATAAATTCGATTGGTTAACAGGCAAACAGTTACGACTTTTAAACAACTAGGTGTTTAGGTCATTGACCTCTTGACGTGTGATCAGCTGTGAACGACTACGGACGTGTATTTTTTTTCTATTCTATGGTTGTGTGAAGTTTTCACTCGGTTAGTCACAGGTTGGAAATGAGTTTTTAATGCCAGCTAGGAATCTTGATCTTTATTTGTTTTTAAGTGTAATCCTCTTTGGTTGGGTGAAAGAGTTCTATTAAAGATAATAGATAACTTATGTAGTTACTTCTTTTGTATTTTTTATAATTTTAGAGTTAAAGTTAATGGACAATAAGAGAAAGTATTCTGATTAGAATTTAGTTTCTAAACAGTTAAATGATGTTATGAGAAGTCATTTTCGTAATAGGGTATTTGACAACAAAGTCAAAGTCAAAGTCAAAAATAGCTTTATTCAAATAAACTTAATTATTAAGTACTTTTGAATCGTCTATATTTTCCTACCACCCGTTCAAGACTTTTTTAACTGACAAGAAGAACGGGCGCAAGAAACTTATCAGTTTTAATAGCAATAAGTAACGATATTTACAAACTTAAATATATCGTTACCAGATAATTACAACAGGGTGACAGGATTATTGGCAACAAACATAGACTTATTATATTGGCAACAAAGTACTTATAGTAGTTATGTGTTACATCATTTCCACGCATTTTGATCTTTAAGATAATCGTCTACTTTATAATAACCTTTACCCATGAGCGTTTTTTTAACATGGTTTTTAAATTCATGCAAAGGAAGATCAATCACTTGTTGTGGAACTTTATTAATAAAGGCTATGCCTTTCCCCATAAATGAACCTCTAGTTTTTGCAAGCCTAAATCTTGGAACGGCAAGTTTATCTTTATTTCTTGTATTAAACTGGAAACAAACATTGAAAATATACTACAAATTCTGGTCATCCTAACAGATATTGGCGTAAAAAAACATATTTAACTATTATATAGACTAAATTAAGTCTATTAATTGATTAATTTCACCTAGAAAAATGCAATAATTTTTGAATTTTTTTTCCCTGGCGAAAATGCTCTAAGATGACTGATGACGTCACTTGCCTGTAAATAAATATGGCTTCAGGCGTTTGACACGACCATAGACTAAGGACCCGCGATTGAAGGCTGTCAAATGGCTAAGGGTATTACAATGTTTACAGGCTAGTGACGTCAACAAGTCACGTGTCCAGCGCCATAGCGTTTATGGCGCGGTTTTAAATTATAAACTTTAACACTTTTTTTTTCAATAAAATACATTGATTTTTCCTGAAATATCAATGTGGTGCGCATATCACGTAATAAGGAATAATTTAAAATTGTTTTCCAAAATTAGTCAAATAGCCTATTTTTATAGAAATAGGCTATTTGACTATTATATACTATATAATAGTCAAATAGCCTATATAAAAATTAGTAAAAATATAGAAATTAGTAATATACTATATAAAAATTAGTAAAAAGATTTTTTTACAAGAAAGTTCCCCATAGTCACACTGGTGTGGTAAGACGGTGTGACCACACTGACTACGGGGAATTTTTTTTACCCGTTGTCACACCGGTGTGTTTTACAGTAACATCAAAATCAAGATAATCAAAATGCTATAAAGCATTGCAGGCGTTGAAATAGGCAGTTCATTTCGTAAATCAGAATCAACCATTTTTTACCAGTTTTTTTTCGTCCTTTTTGAACAAAGCATCGTAATAAAAAAACACGGAACAATATAATTATGGTCTTTACACAAAAGTGATTAAAATAGTTTTAAAAACCCATTGTTGTATGTTATGGTTAGTTAAGTTTATTACTGGGCATTATGAGATGTGTTAAATTATGACTGAATTCTTTCAAGTATTCAACTTATCCTAGTTTAATTAAGGGGCGGTAATAGGAAAACATGGTTTGCGCGGGCCATATTTTTATATAGAAAACGTAAACTTGTAGCCACCCAAAAAATCATACGACAAGTTAAAGAGATTATTTAATAGCTACAAGTATTAAATTATGTATACCTCACAGATGATTGTAAAAAAAAACAGAATATCATCAAAAGCGCTTGTCGCGGGCCATATTTTTGACGTAAATAATAGCGTAAACGTATTGAATTCTACATCAAAATACACTTAACGTACTGTGCAGTTGCTCCAATAACTTTTTTTCAAGAAAGATAATTGTGCTAAATATAATGATGAAAAAACTACGAAAAACATCGAATAAGTGCAAAAGTGAGGTTATTTTCCATACTCTTTACACGTAAAGAAAAAGACAGAGACAAATGATTTCGCATAACGGAGCCTTAAGTATCGAATATTTGAGGTCAATACGTAACTTATACAAGTCGAACAGAAAATGGACAACGGCATTTCCCGATGAAATAAGACCTAAATTGTGATATCGCACTTTTGAAGCTTGCCGGAACTTGACAGACTGATCGTACTCGATCACGTCTGTTAAGCAACGCTCGGTCCGGCCAGGTGTCGGATGGGTGATCGTTAAAGTGGCATTACAACTGAGCGCTTCCGTGCTTCGGAGGGCACGTTAAACCGTCGGTCCCGGCTGTTGTCATCTAAAAACAGTCGTTAAGCCAAGTCAGAGGCCTTACAGGTAGGGTTACCATATCTCAGGATTTGTCCGGAGATCTCAGGATTTTTGGACTTTGCTCAGGATTGCGGCCGGATTTCGAAAATTTGAGGAAATCTCAGGATTTTTAGAATTTTCAATAAAATTGAGTACATTTGATAAAAAGTAGTACATTTAATAGAAAGATAAATAAGCTTTCTATTATTTAATCAGTTCGCCGCTGCTGACTAACCCCCGTACGTTATTCTCAAACTGCTACAAATCTCAGGATTTTTCAATGGTTATCGGGCCATTTCTTCGGACTTTTGATTTTTTCATATGGTAACCCTACTTACAGGGGCTTGATAAACTAATCTAATCTAATTTAATAACTTTAATGCGACATCTGATATTAACTTAATTTTTATTGACGTTATTTTTTTTTATTATTAATGACAAATTGACAATGTATATGTTACGGCTAATAGCCGAAGTGCGGCTAATACTAGGTGTAGTGTAGCCGATAGCTGTTGGCTAAAACTAGGTGAACCGATCTGCTTTACCCCTGTAGGTCCCGAATATAGGTTAAAAATTTAAGGCGAGCGCGAACCGCAGCGTAGCGTAAGCCTTAAATTTCGAGGTTATTTTTTTTAACAAACAACAGAAATAACTTTTTTAATACCCCATGCTACACCTAGTTTTAGCCGGCTATACCTAGTATTAGCCGGCTAAAACTAGGTTTAGCCGCACTTCGGGTATTAGCCGTAACATATATATAATTTATTATTTTATTTTTTTCTTTTTTGTAGTGCCCTTACAGGGTTCTTGTGTGAACTTGTTAGCTCATAAGATCTTTTTGTACCTACCACAAGAATAGCAAATAAATGACTATTAAGCTATTAAACTCTAACACCAGTGGTGGCCACTAATCCTCATTCGATAAGAAGAAGAAGAACTGTGATTTCAGGTAGAGATATCTGCAAATATACTCCCATGGGAGGGGTAGGCGTTCGTCCAGGGTCCTTTATAATAAACGTGACAATTTGTCACTTTTCATGACAATTTTTATACCTGTATAGCTACAACCAATTTGAAAATAGAACAAACTATTTATAGCTTCGACGCAATGTAAACCAAATTGTCACGTTATTAAATAAAGCCCTGCAGTCGACTAGTTTGGGATCTCAGATTGACAATAGTCATCTTCCTGAAACATTGTGAGGAAATAAAGCGGTGCGAGGATGCGTTTCCCGGTGTTAGTCACTTAATTTACTTTTAAGTAGCATGCGACTTACATACAAAAAAAGTAAAGATTAAAAAACCGGCCAAGTGCGAGTCCGACTCGCGCACGAAGGGTTCCGTACCAAAAAACGGCAATAAAATCATGTTTGTTGTATGGGAGTCCCTCTTAAATATCTATTTTATTCTGTTTTTAATATTTGTTGTTATAGCGGCAACAGAAATACATTATTTGTGAAAATTTCAACTGTCTACCTGTTGTCGTTATTAATATCGAGCAAAAAACGGCAAAAAAATCACGTTTGTTGTATGGGAGCCCCCCTTAAATACTTATTTTATTTTGTTTTTAGTATTTTTTGTTATAGCAGCAACAGAAATACATCATATGTGAAAATTTTAACTGTCTAGCTATCACGGTTCATGAGATACAGCCTGGTGACAGACAGACAGCGGAGTCTTAGTAATAGGGTTCCGTTTTTACCCTTTGGGTACGGAACCCTAAAACATCGTTTTTCAAAGATAAGTTTAGCTGTTGAGCTTTAAGCGAGGCTAGAAAAATGAAGTACCTAATCCTGTTTGTTGGTGAAATTTTAGCCTGTACTTACATCGCTTCTACCTTGCACATCTCCTATCTGCAACGTGTTACAAAAGAAAAAACCCGTAATAATGCCGAATATGATAATAAGGACCATCGAACTGAAAAACTTTTACTATGGGACCAACTCTGAATTCGCGAAAAAAATCTGTTGTTTCATGCATTTTGATATTTTCGTTTTTTTAATGAAACAACTGTTTTTTCGGCATTACGGGTATTTTTATAACACCCTGTATAGCGGAAAAGCAGTTTATATAAACAGTTACAATAGCTCTTAGAAAATAAACTAATATAGGTACTATTTAGCAAAGACGTTATCTGTGAAACCTTACCCAAATACTTTAGTAATCTAAGGACAGGTCTGGATGTATGTCAGTAGTACGACATACTCATGATACCCATAACCTTGAGATGACAACGGTATAGTCGACCGTACGAGTTGACGATGACGTCACTGCAGGGCTGTCAACTTGTTAGAAACTTGCGCTCATCAACTTAGTGCGCAGAAACAAATGAAAAAATTAAATGTCTGAGGTGTAGAATTTTAACTCTACTTCCTCTACTAGAGAATTGCTTTAGTTTAAACCTGCTTGAGAATTGTTTTTTACGGTTTAACCTACTTTTAATAAAATAAACTGAATGTACCTTGTGTGTGTTTGGACCACAGAAATAGAATGTCAAAGAACAACAAAGTCAATAAACAGGTGATCCGAAAACGAATCAATACATTTTATATGAGATACGTAAAATATGACTTAGATTCATAAAATATGACTATATTATGGCAAAGGAAGTTAATAAACTATGTTCCATACTGTTTTCTTTGTCGATAAACGAATAAATGTAGTGAAATTTGGTTTTAGAGAAATGTGTGGCAATATCTTAATTACCTATGAAAAGTGTGATTACTTGGATTGTTTCTTTTTGTCGCATCACAATTACTTAGAGCAAAAGACACCATAGCTCCACGATACCTTTATTTTAAATTCTAATTAAGATTAAAAAATATTTTAAACAAACTTTGATTGCTCATTTGCTAGGCGGGACGCTAGGGGCTCTTACTGTAAAAAATGTTGGCACATGTCACTTGCTCCTTTGTCTCTTTTTTACATAGACCGTGTCCGTATGATGTTAACTTCTCTTTTCCACGCTTTGTTGGTCTTCTTGAGCATATCGCCAAACTGACAAATCAATCAAGTAAACTGATCAGCCTCCGTATTACAACCTCTTAAAACTTGCCAGTTTTCTGAATGGCTATCAATGCGTCTCTTTTATTTGCTATACAGCGAGAAAGAGATGTAACTATAGCAATTCATAAACCTGACAAGTTTTAAGAGGTTGTAATACCCTCCCAGTTAGAGAAACTGGCTAGTTAGGGAAACTGAAGAGTGATAACCCGACCCAGGGGACCAGGGGACCCCGTTAAGTACACAAAAAATTTTTTTTAGATTTTATGCTACCATTCTTTCGGCGTTATTAATATACATGTTCATACCATACCTACATAATTGACCGAGCGAGCGCGAAGCGCGAGCGAAGCGTCTATGCTTCAGCTTGGGCAAAAATTTTTTCGTATGTCCTTCCTTCCTTCCGGCTGTCCGTTTGTTCTCCTCTAGGTACAGGTCGCATTTCTCAACAAAATCTCGTGAAATTTTGTGAGCAGGTTTAAAAAGTACATAGAATTTTTTGTCGATCCAGTTTTTCAAAATTTTTCAAAATAGCGGAGATATGTAGAAACAACATATTTTAGTCCGGCTTTCCGGTTCTGACTGTTCTCTTCTTCAGGTCGCATTTCTCAACCGATTCTCGTGAAATTTTATAAACAGGTTTGAGAAATAGATAGAATTTTTCTGCCGGGCCAGTTTTTGGATTATTTTTTGAAATGGCGGAGACATGTTAATGGACCGTCGGCCAAGAAGCTCATTTTCAATCTATCTTATATTGGGATAAGACCATATTGATTAGATAGCCATTAGCTTGGTGTTATCAAATATTGTCGTCTGGGTTGCGAAGTAGGAAGCTTCTGGGAGATATGCCACCCTAAACATATGGCCTCCCATACAATGATCTCCAATCGCGAAAAATAATCGATCGAATATTGATATAAATGTTGAACAGGGTCGTAAGTGGCATCATTACAAACATGTTAGACATCGGCTTGGTTAGTTTTCAGAAAGCATGCGCGCGGCCAGGGTAGAAACAAAGTTTTTTTTTTCCAAAAAATAATCGATTACATATTGGCATGTAATTACATTCAGGGGGTAAGGCAGGTCCCTGGCATATATAAAACAACAGTCTTGCGTCGCTTTCAGGAAGCGTCTAGGAGATCAGGGCAGGTAAGTACATTTCACATATATGCTCTTGTGATCCTTGTTCCTTATTCGATCGCTATGAAAACACAAAAAATAGTTCAGGTAATTATGGCACCCACGACCCTGTTCACCATTTTTAAAAATATGTGATCGATATTTTTTTAGCGATGGGTGACCATGTTCAGGGTAGCATATCTCCCAGAAGCTTCCTACTTCGCAACCCAGATGATGATATTTGATAACACCAAGCTAATGGCTATCTTGCGAATTTGGTGTGGAATATGCGATAGATTGAAAATGACCCTGGTTGGCCGACGGTCCATAAGAAAAGACATATTTCAACAGTTTCGAAAAATGACCAAAAATGTAACAAAACTTTTTGGTTAGTGGTGCAAAGTAAATTTTGTTTTTTTTATTTTCAGAAGACTTCAAAGTTCATCAATCAAAACATTTATGGCCAATATTCTAAATTTGAAAATAAATAAGGTTGTGATAAGACAGAACCTAGGATTATGTGTAATAATATATTATTTGCACCACTGACATGAAAATTTTTTTTTATTTAACTGGACTGGCTGTCTGTATGATTTGACAGCTAAGTTTTTGTGCCTATTTGAAACGCCACTAGCGTGCGTCTAAAGAACTAATTTTGACGTACAATATGAAAATAGTTGCCGTGATGGTCTCTCCAGACTTCAAACTTTAGTACCATGTCCTGCACGCTATGCTCACGCTACGACCTACAGCGCCAAAATGGCGGAAATCAAATAGGCACAAAAACAGTTTGACATAAGCCTGTCCAGTGTAAATATATGCAGGTCAGTGATTTGCACATACTTATTAGTTGAAAAAACTTACTCGTATAGGTATCTATTCTGTGTTATTTGTTTTTAAAATACCTACATGCAATTTGAGCTACTTTTTAACACGAGGTCCACAGCTCTCGGAGCCACTAGTAAATAAATTAAATAATTAAATAAATGCAATATTATAGGTTAAGCCGCGGACAGACAGAAGGACAGACGAACATGGCAAAAATATAAGGGTTCCCTTTTGACTTGACAACGGAACCTTATAAATTAGTTCCGCTAACTTATGTCTTCTATTCTGACAGATAATTTACACATCACAAAAAGAGTTTTTATAGTGAATTTAATTAGAAATTACAAAAAAATAATTATTGTTAGCACACAAAAATTATTAAAACTGATAATACTTTTTGACACTCACTTAGTGGCAGCCCTGTTAAAGATGGATGTCCAAAAACACGTTTTTCTTTATAACGATGTTAGTTCTAATTGGGCCCGTTATACGTCGGAAATAGCCGACAGACGACTTTATACGTAACAAGCTGGACATAAAGAAATAATAGGATATCATTAATTTTACTGGTTTAGATACAAGTAACATCTTTTTCTGGTGTTTGAGGAATTTAGAGAAGAGATGAGCTATCAATGATATACGACCACTAAGATTATAACCACTACATATTTAAAATACGACCTTTATACAGGGTGATATCCAAAACAGTCGACTTTTGTAGTGTGGCTTGGACCATCAAACTGAACAAATTTGTCTATGGGACCAACTTAAACAGAGTAAAAAAAAATCAGCTGTTCCATACATTTTCAACGAGTAGATATCAACTTTGTCTAGGAATACAGGTGTTATTTTCATACAAACGAGGTAACTTTGAAGCTTTGGTTTTCTGCCAGGGATGTACTGTGCTGTAATCTGATGATGGCCATCCAAGGACTAAATGGAGTAGATTCAGATCGCTATACACAACACCAAACTAATCTGATCAGCATTCTTAAAAATTAATGGGTTAGAGTTCTCAGTTTGTGGATTTCCATACATTTTCATGCTATTTTCGCGCTTTTTTTAAACATGTCCATTATGTTTTTAGAATGCTGGTCAGATCAGTTGGGTGTGTATAGCGATCTGAATCTCCTCCATTCACTCCCTGGATAGCCGTCATCAGATCACAGCACAATACATCCCTGGCAGAAAACCAAGGCTTCAAACTTACCTCGTTTGTATGAAAATAACACCTGGTATCCCTAGACAAAGTTGATGTGTGTATTAAGGATGTAGACGCGCATCATGTTGCATTTTTAAATTTTCAATACAAATTATCAAAACAACTCTGCGCGAGCCGTAATGAGGGTGAACTTTGAAAATTCCTATTAAATTATGAAATAGATATAATTATATACAAAACACGCAATACACTAATTAGACCTCATCCTAAAAAAATGATTTTAGAATCTGCAAATACCAGTAAAAAAACATGTCAAAGTGTACCGATTTGAGCATTTATTAATATTTTATTTCTCTGTGTTTAAAATATTTTTTTTTAATTTTCTCTCTACAGGGCACTTCTTGACAATACAAACAATAAGTGAAAAAATAAATATGAGTCGTATTCTTATTTGTTACAGCTGAAACGTTTGTGAAAAATACCTCTGAAAAGCAAATTGGAATTCCACTTGAACAGATTGTCTTCGTTTTAAAATACCTGATAATTTATAATGTTTTTCTCTCTATACGGCACTAATTTAAGAATTTTGCTTCCTAAAACTAAAGTTTACATCAATAATAATGCTTTCATTCTTTAGATAACTTCTTTGGCAAAACGCTAATTTCTTTGAAATGCGGATAAACATACACTCTTTACGTTTGCTATGGAACAGCTGCTTGTTAGGGTTCCGTACCAAAATGGTAAAAAAGAAACCCTTATGGTGTGCCTCAGTCTGTCTGTCTGTCTGTCTGTCACAGCTGGATATCTCGAGAACTACTAATGGTATCAACTTGAAATTTGGAATAGTTTAAGATGACATTTGCCCAACTATTTTGCAAATAAGAAAGAAATAAAAAAAATATTTTTTTTTACAACAGGGACTGAAAATGGGTCTTAAAAATTTGAAGTGAGGTGACTAGGGCATGTGGGGTATCGTTTGAAAGAGCGCTGTTTGCACATTTTAAAACATTTTTTCCTTTTTTCTTAGGCCGCATAGTTTTCGACTTATGATGAAAAATGTAAAAAAAAATACCGTTCCCCCCCCCCCCCCTTATCTCTGAAGTTTGCAAAGAGAAAAATCTGAAATAATTCTGTGATAGTAGTTTATGTAAAGATTACAGGAAAAATAAAACGATGTCTCAATATAACACACTTTTTTAGAAATTCAAAAAACAAACAAAAATTCTTTAGTTTCACTACCAGTCAACAGATGGCGCTGTCCTAAGCATGCTAACCTAAGAAACATAAAATAGTTCAACTATCGGTCAAGAGATGGCGCGCCCTAATAATACTACAATAATAAATTGGTGGCTGGTTCTAATATAATTACCTACTATTTGCCGTACGAATAAACGAAGAATAAGTTCCTACTTAGTAATATAAGCAGTTTGCAATGTGGAGTGGCTGAAACGTTTTTCAGTCACATAAGCAGCTGTGGCTAAGATTTGTAAATTAACTGTCCGCCTCTATCTAAGCAAGGATTCGTACTTTCTATTGTACATAGATAACAATTCTGTTATTGTATTGGCTCCGTGCACGCTTTTAGCGCCACCTAGCGTGTTGCAACTATGTTGGCTCTGACCTGACCGTTTTGATATGTAATGGCGGCATTGTGACAAAATGTTAAATCTCTTATAATATAAAAGTGAAGAGGTGACTGACAGACCCAAACCACTAAAACTAAAGACTTGAAATTTTGTACATATATACTTCACACAGTGTATAGGTAAACACCCACAAAATTGAAACTTCGTAGGAGTACTTTTAAAAACAAATAAGCAAACACGTGTTTCGTAGTTTTCCGAAACTCAACCCTTTAGAGGGTAAAGGGGGTAAAAAAAGCCCAACATCGATATGGGTGTCGTTATCGAGGTTTAATGGGATGTTGATTACGAAAATGGCATTTATTTTTAAGTGGTAGACATTATTCAACCCCTAAAAGGGTCAAATGGGATTCAAACTTTGTATGGCAAAAAATAAAAAATAGACATTATGACTAGAAACTTCGTAGAAGTACTTTTATAAACAAAAATTGATCAAACATGCATTTCATAAATTTCTGAAAATCAACCCCTTAAGGGGTAAATGGGGTAAAAAGCCCAAACTCGATATGGATGTCGTTGTTGAGGTTTTATGGGATGTTGATTGCGAAAATGGCATTTATTTTTGAGTCCAACATTGTGGCTATGTTTCAACCCCATAAAGGGGTAAAATAGGGTTCATGTTTTGTATGAAAAAATAATATTAAATAGACATTTTAACGTGAAACTTCGCAGGAGGACTTTTAAAAACTAACAACTTTTAAAAGCAAACACGTATTTTGTGATTTTCCGATAATTAACCCCTTAGGGGTAAATAAACCCACCCATTGAATAGAATAGAATACAATTATAATTTATTTGCATTTGATTAGGGTTCACTGGAGGTCTTTAAAAGATCTGCCTATTCAACCATTAACAATAGCATGCAAACAATTTTTTTTTCATAAATCGATATGGATGTCGTTATTGAGGTTTCATGGGATGTTAACGAAACACGAAAACAGTAGGTATTTATTTTGAAGTCCAAAACGGTGACCATAATTCAACCTATAAAGGTGTAAAATAGGGTTTATTTTGTATGGTTTTTTTTTTGTTAAAAGACATTTCGATTTGAAACTTTTTAGGAGTAGGTACTTTTGAAAACAAAGCAAAAACACGTACCTCTTTCGTGATTTTTCAAAAATGTTTAGGTTCATTTACCCACTAACTCCCAATAAGACTAACTAAAAAGTGGTGAAATGGGATTCATAATTTGTATGGAAAAATAATATTCAATAGACATTTGGACTTGAAACTTCGTATGAATAAATACTTCAAAGAACAAACAAGCAAACAAATCAATATTGATGTCGATATTAAGGTTTTATGAGATGTTTATTGCGAAAATGGCATTTATTTTAGGGTTCAAGACAGCATGGTGGACATTATACAGAAACGGAGGTTTAAAATTTTAAAAGAAAAATAATACGGGAAAGGGAACAGGAATGAGAACGAGAACGGGAACGGGAACTAATAATATTAAAAATGTGAAAGTTTAATGTTTGGATGTTTCTTACTCAATCACGCAAAACCAGCTGGATACTTTTTATCTCGGTCAAAGGTTCCATAGCGATTTTCCGAATGTCCACGCGGACGAAGTACTTCGTCCGCGTACATTACATTACATTAATTAATAACACAATATGTATAGTAATACATATTGTGTGATTAATGTAAATTTCAAAATAACTGTGATTTGGGTGGACAAAGTGTTGTGAAATCATTTTTGGTCATTTAAATTAAATATGGCAAGTAAGATCTATTCAAAAATAGTGTTTTATTTTGGTTATATTAGGGTTTGTTTACTTCTTTTTAGGGTTCCGTAGCCAAAATGGCAAAAAACGGAACCCTTATAGATTCGTCATGTCTGTCTGTCTGTCTGTCTGTCTGTCTGTCTGTCTGCCTGTCTGTCTGTCTGTCTGTCTGTCTGTCTGTCCGTCCGTATGTCACAGCCACTTTATTCCAAAAGTATTAGGACTACATAGTTGAAACTTAGTAAGTAGGTGTATTCTGTGAACCGCTTTACGATTATTATACAAAAATAAAAAAATAAAAGATTAAGGGGGGGCTCCCCATACATGGAACTGAAACTGAAAATATTTTTTTTCATCAAACCAATACTTGTGGGGTGTCTATAGATAGGTCTTTAAAAATGACATTGAGGTTTTTAAGACTATTTTTTTTTTAAAGTCAACCGTTTGAAAGATATATGCCGCCAAAGTGGTAAAATGTGTGTCCCCCCCCTTTAACTTTTAAAGTAAGAGGGTGAAAAATCTAAAAAAAATATAAACTATAGATCTTAATAAACACTTTCAATGAAAATTGTTTTGAACGAGATACAGTAATTAGTTTTCGAGATATAGTACATTTTCCAAAACCGCAAATATAACTTTGTCATTCATACAAACACTGTGAAGTACAAAGTTATTTTTTCAGACGAAAAATGATAGCGGTATTAAAATATGGTATGGTATAATGTACCTACGGAACCCTACTGCGCGTGGCCCGACACGCACTTGGCCGGTTTTTTAGTTGTAGATTTTGTAAAACAAGAGGATAAAGCTACTTTAATAATTTAATTAAGTGATAATAAACACATATAATTGTTCCTGTATCGCTAGTAATTAATTAAATATCGTTTTCAAACAGATTACTGAGCCTTCATTATTTCTTCTTTTTGCCACCATGAGCGCTGCGATCGATTAACCTTCGCCCACCCAGCGAATAGATATAAAAAAACCGGCCAAGTGCGTGTCGGGCCACGCGCAGTAGGGTTCCGTAGGTACATTATAGCATACCATATTTTAATACCACTATCATTTTTCGTCTGAAAAAATAACTTTGTTTTTCACAGTGTTTGTATGAATGACAAAGTTATATTTGCGGTTTTGGAAAATGTGCTATATCTCAAGAACTAATTACTGTATATCGTTCAAACCAATTTTCGTTGAAAGTGTTTATTAAGATCTATAGCTTATATTTTTTTTAGATTTTTCACCCTCTTACTTTAAAAGTTAAAGGGGGGGACACACATTTTACCACTTTGGCGGCATATATCTTTCAAACGGTTGACTTTGAAAAAAAATAGTCTTAAAAACCTCAGTGTCATTTTTAAAGACCTATCTATAGACACCCCACAAGTATTGCTTTGATGAAAAAAAAAAATTTTCAGTTTCAGTTCCATGTATGGGGAGCCCCCCATTAATCTTTATTTTTTTTATTTTTGTGTAAAAATCGTAAAGCGGTTCACAGAATACACCTACCTACCAAGTTTCAACTATGTAGTCTTAATACTTTTGGAATAAAGTGGCTGTGACATACGGACGGACAGACAGACAGACAGACAGACATGACGAATCTATAAGGATTCCGTGTTTTGCCATTTTGGCTACGGAACCCTAAAAAGGTGTTGACCATATGGCCTGTCTTCACCGTATTGTATCAAACGCATGCAATATTGCCTCCAAACCGTGCGCTATCCCTTTCAACTTTCTGCCACACCAATGACGTTTTTTTGAGAAGATAGGGCATGCCCTGAGGCATGTCTTTGTTGAAAGCGCAAGAGGAACGTGAAAAACTTAACCGGCTTTTTGCCCGGCGTTTTGACCACAGACAACATGTAGAGGTTTATTAAGTTCACAACCTGCGAAGGGTCAGCCAGGTAGGCTAACGAGAGTAAATGACCGCCTTAAGTGACCATGACTTAAGGCATAATGTGAGGAGTTCGATGGGACCATAGAAATAGAATGTCAAAGAACAACAAAGTCAATAAACAGGTGATCCGAAAACGAATCAATACATTTTATATGAGATACGTAAAATATGACTTAGATTCATAAAATATGACTATATTATGGCAAAGGAAGTTAATAAACTATGTTCCATACCATAGACATAGAAAAATTTTCGCTGCGCTCAAGAAGACCAACAAAGCGTGGAAAAGAGAAGTTAACATCATACGGACACGGTCTATGTAAAAAAGAGACAAAGGAGCAAGTGACATGTGCCAACATTTTTCACAGTAAGAGCCCCTAGCGTCCCGCCTAGCAAATGAGCAATCACATTTTGTTTAAAATATTTGTTAATCTTAATTAGAATTTAAATAAAGGTATCCTGGAGCCATGGTGTCTTGTGCTCTAAGTAATTGTGATGTGACAAAAAGAAACAATCCAAGTAATCACACTTTTCACAGGTAAATAAGATATTGCCACAAATTTCTCTAAAACCAAATTTCTCTACATTTACTCGTTTACCGACGGAGAAAACAGTATGGAACATAGTTTATTAATTTCCTTTGCCATTTATAGTCATATTTTATGAATCTAAGTATTTTTTTACGTAACTCATATAAAATGTATGCATTCGTTTTCGGATCACCTGTTTATTGACATTGTTGTTCTTTGACATTCTATTTCTATGTTCCATACTGTTTTCTTTGTCGGTAAACGAATAAATGTAGCGAAATTTGGTTTGAGAGAAATGTGTGGCAATATCTTATTTACCTTTGAAAAGTGTGATTACTTGGATTGTTTCTTTTTGTCACATCACAATTACTTAGAGCAGAAGACACCATAGCTCCACGATACCTTTATTTTAAATTCTAATTAAGATTAAAAAATATTTTAAACAAACTGTGATTGCTCATTTGCTAGGCGGGACGCTAGGGGCTATTACTGTAAAAAATGTTGGCACATGTCACTTGATCCTTTGTCTCTTTTTTACATAGACCGTGTCCGTATGATGTTAACTTCTCTTTTCCACGTTTTGTTGGTCTTCTTGAGCGCAGCGAAAATTTTTCTATGTCTATGGATGTGACAGATCATGTTGCGATAAAAAAATCATTAACGTATAGTTTTTTTAAAAACTGTTAGAACAAACAAAGTGTACACTGTACCTGTACATTGTAGGAAAGGAAGGTAGTGGACCCCCACAGTAAATCCTCAATAGACGAAACTTTACAGTATGATAAATTAAACAATTTTTGTTAAATAAATTTTGATAAATTAAAGATATTTGTACGTAGGTTTTAGTATTACATCCCTGCAAAGTTTCATCGACTGAGGATTTAATGTTGGGATCTCCATTACAAAAGATCGCTTCAGTTCCTACACTAATTATTGTAACTCTGTAGTTTGTAGTTATAATGCGATAATTTGAATAGAGAACCTTCAATCATCTTTATTGAAGTAAGGCTTTCGATCCTCACGCAATTTGTTTTACTCAAAACTATAATGATCTAAAAGGTGATTTTTTAACACTTTACTTTTGTGGTGTGGCTTGGTTAGACCGTCAAACAGAACAACTTTGTCTCTATGGGACCAACTTAATCAGAACAAAAAAAAACCGGTCAAGAGCGAGTCGGACTCGCGCACCGAGGGTTCCGTACAATCATAAATATATTTGGATATGTTACTTTAGTAGTCTTTAAAAAAGTAGGATAAACGGCAGACAGGTGGAAGGGCGAACAGGCGGGTATGCATTACAATGCCGACAATTCATAATACATACGACTGAAATATCGACACATAAAACACCTATTTTCAAAATACCGAACATTCTAAATATCGATATCCGATAGACCGAAACTTGAAAGATCGATTATCAAATGACCGAAAGTAGGAAATCCCGAAAGGTCGAAAAAATGTCGTTAAAATGTCGAAACTTACTTCACCTACACATACATTTATGAAGGTAGCCGTTGCGGTAATTTTTTTTTACTCAAAATGCTTGTAAAATGGTCTATATTTTGACAAAATCCACCAATCGAGTTTGAAATAGGTTTTTTTCTGGCGCTTCGCCGGCCGCTGTCGCGGCACGACTTAGCGCGACTCGAGTGAGAAAGAGTCGCGTCACGTCAGTCGCGTCGCGTTCATACATTTATGTCACATGCAGCTAACACAACTGACATTAGAATTGACATAACTCACGAACTAATGTCAGTCATATACTTTATCTCGATTTTTGTCGCTATGGTTAGCACAACTTTACGAAAAGCGACATCACGTGTCACTTTTTGACATTAAAAGACGCCATTTTGTCTTGGTGGGGTAAAGCCCGCCGGTAACGATCAATTGCGATTGTCAATTTTTCCGTCAATGCCATTGTTGGAGCAATTGACAATCGCTTCAATTGTACGCGTAAACGATCAATTTTTCCGTCAATGGGCGTCAATTGCGGAAAAATTGACAATCGCAATTGATCGTTACCGGTGGGCTTTACAGTACAGCACATAAGTTACTATAGAGTAACTTATATTATGTCGGGCATAGACTCGCGACTTCAATTAATATGTGATTATCACCGGAAAAATGGCCTAATCCTTTTTAACTAATGAGGAAATATACAATAGGAAGACATTTTAAGATATTTTGCCAATACTTTTCAGTAATTATTCTTTAGATACGAGAAACCTTGTCGAGTCGCTGTCTGTACTATATATACTATCACCTCATAAGTTGTGCTAGCCGTGCGGGTAGCATAATAGCAACTACATTATATAAGTTTTTTTTATATCGAGATAATTAAAATTATTTGTCTTTTTTCCAGGTCCCGTGCCGTTAGCAAGAAATATAAGGCATCTGCCATGCATATCAAGAAGGACAGGCCAAGAAGGCATGTGTATGTTTGCCATAGATTGCCTAAAAGCCAATGGGTCCCACCTAGGGACATGTATAGATAGGTTCTACTTCGGATCCTGTTGCCAGATCCCTGACAAAACTGTCCTACCACAAATCATAGGCAATAATATAGAAGACAACTCCATAGACAGTTCTAGTTTCGTACATCCACAAACAGAAGATAAAATCCATAGCACAGTTAGTAAAATACCAGATATATTCCCCACAAGAAAAACTACAACTGAAAAAAATATTGAAGTTACTACAGATAAACCAGAAACTGTACAAGACAGAACAGAACCTGTTGATATGGAAACAAAATCTGATGACACTACGCTAAGCGATAGTAAATTAACAACTCCGATTGAAACGACAACGAAAAGTCAAACAACTCCTATAACAACAGAAATACCTATCAAATTATCTACTTTCCAAACAGTTTCAGGCGATATAAGTAATTCACTATCAGAAGAATCGAAAACGACAGAAGGAGTTAAGGAAACTCAACAAACATCGACTACAGTTAAACCAACAAAGCCTATACCAACTAGAAAGCCTATTAGACCTACATACAAACCTAGGCCAACGTACAGACCTACAAACTTCACCAGACCTCAATACAGTCCGACAACAACGAAACCAAGACTTACAAAACCTCCTTTAGTTTTCAACATAACTAGAAAACCTCCTTACAGATTACCTCCAAAGAGAAACACTACTAAAAAGCCTTTGCCACACCCTCCTAGATTAAATATAACCATAATACCTCAAGCAACAAGCACTAGACCAATATTTACCAGACCATCTGTACCTTCAATAACTTATATAAACACAACAATTGCTACTGAAGAAAAACCTACCACTACAACAACAACTACAACAATTCCACCACCATCACCAACAACAACAGAAGCAATACCTATAACTGAAAGAATTACTGAAACACCAGAAACTGTAACTGAAACTCTAATATCTTCTTCAACTGAAGCTATGACTGATAAAATCATTGAGACCTTAACAACTTCAGAACTACCAACATCACAATCACAGCCTGAACCTCCAATAACAGTATCACAGACTTCTGAAACCTCATCCCCAGAACCATCTTTAGAGACTGTATCAGATTTCCAACCATTAGAATCAGTTTCATCAGAATCATCATTAATAGAATCAAATTCATCAGAATCAGAGTCCCCTTCGTCAGAAACTTCTGAAGCACCATTACCAGAGTCTCCTATTGAACCATCTTCATCAGAAACCCCTACAGCTGTAACACAATCTTTAGAAGATCCAGTTTTAGATATTTCTACTGAAACTGCTTCTTTAGCTGACAATGAAACTGCTACTTTAGCTGACAATGAAACTGCTGTTGGGGAAAAAGAGACTTTAATACCAGTGACTGAAGCTGAAACTCCCTCATCATCTGCGTCGGTGCTGTCTACAGAATACCCTCCTTTGGTGACCTGGTCAACGGTAGACGCTATCACCAAGGCTCCAGAGAACCTAACGACAGTTACTGATGGTATGTTTTTTAATTCATTAATTACTATACCATTTATTTGATTGAAAACGATATTGTGTTATAATAATACGAGCCGAATATAGCCGATAGGGACCATCAAACTAAACAATTTTTACTACATACTAACTTTGAAATCTCGGAAAAAAAAGCTGTTTCATACATTTTATATTTTCATCATAATATTTTGTGCGAAACAGCTGATGTTTTTCGCGATTTCAGAGTTGGTTCTAAAGCAAAAGTTGTATAGTTTGATTGTCCCTATCTACCATATTCGGCAATACTCGTATTTTTAACCGACTTCATTGTAACACGTATACAATACAGTGTCAACCAATTTGATTCTAGGACACTCACTGTAGATCTTTGTCGCTTTTACTGCTTTGACTTTACGGGGAGGTTAGTGTCCTAGATATCAAATTTGTTAATGGTGCAATGCAAATGGCCCTTTTCTATTCGTTCGCTAACTTAAAGTTTTTTTTTTTTTTTTTTTTCGCTCGGGGGTAGTCGGTGAAAGAAGTCGCAAATTTTAAACGCTCTGGTTAAAACATTATATTTACATAAATATTGGCACAAACTTAATATACATGATTAAATGTAAGTGCTGACACTGTTACCCACCCGCACAAGTGTTATCTCCTTTAAATAAACACACACATAAGAAATGGATCAAGTTCAACACAACCTTTCGGAGCTGATGCAAATGTTCCAGAGTAGAATGGCAAGCTTCGAAGCTGAACTGCAGAAAGCACCATCCTCAAACAACGCAGGTTTGGCCTCAGAATTTGCTTCCTTTAAAACCTTTATACTCGGATCGCTAAATGGCCTTCAATCCCAAATACAACTGCTTTCACGGACTGTAGACAAGCTTGAAATGCAGGGTCGCAGGAAAATCTTGATGTTTCATGGTGTACCGGAACAGGAGCATGAGGACACCGCTCATCTAGTTACTGCAGTTGTCACAAACAACCTCAAGATAAACAGCTTTTCACAGAGTGACATCAAGAGGTGCCACAGATTGGGACGTCCAACTGCCTCAGGTCAGAAACCCCGTCCCATAATAGTCAAATTTCAGCAAGCTGACACTCGTGATAAGATATGGTTCGAAAAGGCACAACTTAAAGGGACGGGTACAACTCTGTCCGAATTCCTGACGCAGTCCCGGCACAATGCATTCATGGCGGCACGCGAAAAATTCGGCATCAACAAATGTTGGACCCGGGAGGGTGTTATTTTTGTCCTCGGTCCCAACAACACTCGATTTAGAGTCACTACCATTGCCGAAGTTCATTCGTTGGAGCTCGAGTCGTCAAAGCCTGCTGCACCGGGTCCAAAGACGAGACGGGCTGCGGCGGCCACAAAGAAATGACTGTGAACGTACGTGTAATACCGATTTTATACCATTTCTGTGTTTTTGTAACTGTGATTCTAACTACCTTCTTTTAAATGTTTATCTACTTATTTTTCACAATTTTTCACAATTTTCACATCACGTCATAACCTGTATGTATAAAATGAAATTTTGTTTATCTGTCACGCACGACACGATTGTCACTCAGTTGTCTTTTATTATATGTCACTGCCAGTGGGTGCATTCCAGCGGACTAGGTGCTGAGTGATCGGTTGCCGTTGCGATCGGTGGCCCAGCGATTGGCCGGCTGAAATATACCCAGTGTCTTTGTGCTATTTGAGCATTCGGACGAACCTAGTTCGAGTCGAGTGTTCAAGTGGTGAATTTTATTTGCCAAATTGTAAAACTTGTTTGTGACTTTGTTTGTAGGTAACAATAATTTTGTTTTTAGTTCTAAACTTTCTTTTTATTTTATTATATGTAAGCACCAAAGAATGTGTAATCACTACATTTATAAGCACTTGCGGGTGGTTTATTATGGTGTTTTTATTTGCATTTTTTATTTTTTTATTTATTCAACATTTTGTAATAGTAATTTATTTTAGAAATTTTAATTTAAATTATTTATATTTAGGTATACTTATTATATATTTAAATGTCTCAATTAGATGAAGATAGTGACTCTGATAGTTTTATATCCGCATGTAGCAGTGTCAATGATAGTTTCGTTAGTGTTCCTACTTTGTCCGATTCCTTACAGTCATGTTTCTCCGATGTGTCTCGAAACTTTAATGCAGTTCATATAAATGCTCAAAGCATTCCGGCTCATTTTTCCGATATGCTGGCAAGTTTCGACTGTAAGAACATTCATGCTATCCTTGTGTCTGAAACATGGCTCAAGCCATGTCTACCTTCCTCTTCTTATTCATTGCCGGGATTCAACCTAATAAGAAATGATCGTGCCGTGGGTGGTGGAGGTGGTGTCGCTATATATCTCCGAGCACATATTCCTTTTACCGTGGTTGATATGTCACCGCAGCCTCCACCGCCAAACGCCGGCGAGCATCTCTTTTTGGAGGTTAGCCTGTGCCACTCTAAAATACTTCTAGGTGTATACTACTGTCCCTCTTCACGTATTAATTTCTTTCCAAGTCTTGAAAACAAGCTGGAGCTTCTCTGTCCTTCTTACAGTCATACTATTCTAATGGGAGATTTCAATACATGTCTCTTTAAAAATGACTCCCGCTCGGCTAATTTTCTTTCAATCCTACAGTCTAATAATTTGTTCCTCCCACCATTAAATGCCACGCATAATTTCCCAAACTGTTCACCCTCTCTTCTAGATCTTATTATTGTTTCTTCTTCCCAACACATTGCAAAACATGGCCAATTTCCAGCTGATGCTTTCTCCTATCACGACCTGATTTTTGTGTCTTATAAATCTCGACCACCAAAGGCCAAACCTAAAACTTTTTTGCAGCGCAATTTTAGTAGTATTAACTTGGAAAATCTCAAGGAGGATGCAGCAAATGTCGATTGGTCTAAGCTCATGAGCTGTAATTCTATTGACGGGAAACTGGAGCTATTTATGCTAACGCTCATCATGCTGTTTGATGTTCATGCTCCCGTACGTCCCGTGAAGATGAAGCATCGTCCATCTCCATGGCTTACTGAAGATATCAAACGGATTTCCGAGCTCAAAAATAAAGCTAAATATAGATATAAACGTCGACCTACTCCTCTTAACTGGGAGAAGTATGTCAAGGCTCGAAATCACTGTAACAAGGTGTGTAGAAATGCGCAACGCCAATACATCCATAACTCAGTTGAAAATGAAGATCCGGCCAAAGTCTGGAAATTTCTTAGATCTTTGGGCATTGGAAAGCAACGTCAAACCCTCGCTTCTAAAAATATAGATATAAATTTGTTAAATCAACATTTCAGTTCTTCACACAGTTTAGACCCTACAACTAAGGCTGATACTTTGAATTCTCTTTTATCACTTCCATGCCCGGATTTCTCATCTTTTTCATTTCGTCAATTCACTGATTGTGATGTTAAGAAGAGCATCATGTCAATTACCTCGAGTGCTGTTGGTACCGACTGCATCAGTCGTAAAATGATACTCCTTATTCTTGATGAAATCCTTCCCATCATTTCACATATCCTTAACCACTCGATAAATACTGGTGTCTTTCCGTCAGCATGGAAAGATGCCCAAGTCAACCCGTTACCCAAAAATTCCAAACCAACATCTTTCTCAGACTACAGGCCAATATCTATTTTACCTTTCCTTTCTAAAGTTCTGGAGCGCCTTGTCCACTCTCAATTATCCGCTTTCCTTCTTAAGAACCATCTACTTAATCCTTACCAATCCGGTTTTCGTTCTGCACACAGTACCACTAGTGCATTAGTGAATGTCACAGATGATGTCAGGACAGGAATGGATAATGGTAAAGTCACGATCCTTGCCTTGCTAGATTTTAGCAACGCCTTTAACTCCGTCGACTTTGACATCCTGCTCGGCATACTCCGCTCTATTAACATATCTCCGACAGTGATTGACTGGTTTCGTAGTTACCTGTCTGGTCGCCGCCAGCGAATACACATTGAGGATAACCATTCCGCTTGGTGTGATATTTCAGCTGGGGTACCGCAGGGTGGCGTTTTATCTCCTTTGCTTTTCACTATTTTCATCAATTCCATTTCATCTCAATTAATTTCCTCCTACCACCTTTATGCAGACGACTTGCAAATTTATACGCAAGCACCTATCGGCGAACTTTCCCGAGCTATTAATGTGATTAACAGCGACTTGAGAATGATTTGTGACTGGAGTAGGTCTTATGGCTTAAAAGTGAATCCAAAAAAGACTCAAATAACCGCCATTGGCAGTAACGCATACATAAATTTAATCAACTGGTCACATTTGCCTACTATTCAGTTTGATGGTGTTACTCTGACCCCTAGCGACTGTGTTAAAAATCTAGGTGTATTGATTGATAAAAATCTCAACTGGGGACCACAATTGCAAGAAGTGAGTCGCAAAATGTTTGCTGCTGCCGGATCTTTGAGAAGACTTCGAAATTTCCTTCCCATGGCCACTAAAACTGCGCTTGCACAATCCCTTCTTCTACCCATCTTGGACTATGCTGATGTCAGCTACCTTGACCTTAATGAGGAGCAACTGAATAAGCTTGAGCGTCTCCAAAACTTCAGTATTAGATTCATATTTGGATTACGCAAATATGATCATGTCTCCGAATTTCGTGCCAAGCTCAAGTGGTTGCCAATTCGCCTTCGCCGGAACTTACATATTCTTTCCCTTCTCTACAATGTGTTGTTTCATCCTCTTTCACCGTCCTATTTAAAGGAGCGTTTCAATTTTCTGCGTGACACGCACTCTCGAGTTTTGAGATCATCGGAGAAGTTAACGTTGGAAATACCAAAGCACTCAACTAAATTTCTTGGCAAGGCCTTTGCAATCCAAGCTGCCCGTCTCTGGAATACATTGCCGGATAACATTCAGCGTGCACAATCCCTAGAGATCTTTAAACGACTTGTAAAGGAACACTATCTATCGTTGTCATCATAGCCTTACTTTATTCCTACTTATATAATATTTTGTATGTAGTGTATGTATTGTATATTATTTGTGTAGGTATATATTATATTGTAATAGGTATGTAGAATCTTAGAGTAAAAGCACCATAAACTGCCCACTTCTTATTTCTCTTCTTCCAATCTTATAAATGGTTGCCTGGAAGAAATCGCTTTTTAGCGATAAGGCCGCCAAATTGTTCCATATCTGTATTTTTTACTTGTTATGTTTTCTATTATGGTGAACAATAAAGAATATATCTATCTATCTATCTATCTAAAGTTTAAAAATAAGCAATTAAACGATCAAGTCAGACGTCGATAGTTTATTTAAATCACAGACAATGTTGTATTGTATGGAATCGACAAGCCTACGACACGTTATTTTGGTGTTTATGGTTTAATTTTAATTTTTAAGTTAGCGAACAAATACAAAAGTGGCCATTTGAGTAGCCCCCCTGTTTAGACTATTTCTAGATTTTTATGCATATTTCAGCAACCTCTTGCAAAATCTAAAGAAGTGTTTGGAAATACCTACCGAACTAAACATTAGGTAACCAACCAGGCAATGCATAGTAAACTATTTTGTCTAGACTCTAGCAAGTCGTAGTTAAATATAAAATGTTTATTTCCATTATCAATGTTGATCATTAGATACAATGGGTTGGAGCTTTAAGCTTAGGGCCTGTGTTAAGAAGCCCCGTTCTTCCTTAAGGGGCAGTAATACGAAAACATGATTTGCACGGGCCATATTTTTATATAGAAAAGGTAAACTTGTAGCCACCAAAAAAATCATACGACAAGCTAAAAAGTTTATCTAGTTGCTACAAATATTAAATTTCGTATAAACCTCATATAATATCATCAAAAGCGCTTGTCGCGGGCCATATTTTTGGCGTAAATAATAGCGTGAACGTATTGAATTCTACACCAAAATACACTTTAACGTACTGTGCAGTGGCTCCAATAACATTTTTTCAAGAAAGATAATTGTGCTAAAGATAATGATGAAAAAACAACGAAAAATATCGAAAAAGTTCAGAAGCGAGGTTATTTTCCATACTCTGTACACGTAAAGAAAAAGACAGAGACAAATGATTTCGCATAACGGAGCCTTAATTATTATAAATACTTAAATTACAAAAAGATACAACAACAAACTAAAAGCTTATTACAATTTAATATTAAAATGATGTGTAAAAGCAAAGAAAACGATTACAAATACCTACCAGTCATGAATTAATTTTCATTTTCTTTTTGCAGTTTTTTATTGCAGTGATAACTGTGTCTAAAAAGAAATCCCAAATATAACAAAGTAGATAAAGCAACAAGTTCAAATTAAAACGATGATGCCACTTACTTATTACAGGGGAATGATTCCTTCGTAGCATAATGTACAATACGCAATGTGCACATCTAATCACATGTTGCAAAAGAGTGGATCTGAACTGAGAGCCCAAATTTTAAATCATTGCGAATCAAATTCTCTTATAGTGGAATTAATAAAAAAATCTAAAAACCTGAAGCAAAGCTTCAAAAATTTCTAAAACGTGAATTATAGCTTTTATAACCGAATGTGTTGGGCCCTCAATCCAGACGGTTGCAATAAGAGGCATAGCATAGATCTCAGAAAGTACCATTTCTGTGTTAATAAATTTCATTTTAGAATTTAGTAAGGAATTTCTAACATCGTTTTAGAAATTTTCAACTCGCTAGGAGACGGCATAACAGATTTATGGCTGTTTAACTTGGGCCCTCAGTTCAAACATATCTGAACTGAGAGCCCAAGATAGATTCTTCAAAACATGAGTTTAACTGAAGAAATACAATAAAAATACGTTTGTATTATAATGTCTAACACTTCAGTGAATTTCTAAAAAAGAAATATTCATTATAATGTTATTAGTTAAATAGTAAGTGAAACTCGAAATTTCTTAAAATATTCGAACTGAGGGCCCTACGTTTTCGACTATAATGACTAGGCTAAACCTCTTATAATAATGAAAATTACACAAAGTTTTTAAGAAATTCTTAAACCACACTGCAAAAGATCATAGGAGTACAAAAAGCAAAAAAGAATAGTTGCAGTTTTGCGGATTTTTTTTATCTAATCCATCTCTTCAGAATCAGAATCTTAAATAAAAACTAAACGCCTGTACAATTATAGAAGCAAAGGATTATAATAAAATAACACAATTTTTGTAGGCGCTACAAAATAATTAAAATGGACAGATGTCGACTTGAGTTTTTCAGTCAACATTTAAAATCAAGTCTGACTTAATTACTGAGTTTTATCGCAATACAAACGTACCTAATTATTTATTTTTGTTAATATTGTACAATTTGTCAAAGTCACTTTTCGTCGTTTTTGAGTGAGACAGAGTGAGTTAATTAAAAAATTGCATTATGAATGAAAAAATAAAAAAATATGATAATATGTTCTTTATTATCGGTAGCTAATACACACATCAACTTTGTCTAGGGATACAGGTATTATTTTCATACAAATGAGGTAACTTTGAAGCCTTGGTTTCCTGCCAAGGATGTACCGCGCTGTGATCTGATGACGGCTATCCAGGGAGTGAATGGAGGAGATTCAGATTGCTATACACATTCAACTGATCTGACTAGCATTCTAAAAGATTAGAGGACATGTTTAAAAAAAACCGCGAAAATAGCATGAAAATGTATGGAAATCCTGAAACTGAGAACTCTGACCCATTAATCTTTTAGAATGCTAATCAGATCAATTGGACACCCAAATCGCTATACACACGTATAGCGATTTAAATCTCCTCCATTCACTCCGTGGATAGCCATCATCAGATCACAGCACGGTACATCCCTGGCAGAAAACCAAGGCTTCAAAAGTTACCTCGTTTGTATGAAAATAACACTTGTATCCTTAGACAAAGTTGATGAGTAATAATTTCATTTCACAGCAGACTAGTTATTTTTTACTAAGGTCGATGCTCTCGCAACTTAAGATAACACAAGGAATAGCAATTAGTAGAGGTGGCTGACCAAAACGACTTAATAATTACCCATTCAAACTTATTACAAACAAACTTACAGCTTAAACTGTCAGTCAATTTTAAAATATTGTAGCGGAGGCACAGAATAAGTAACGTGACGTAGGGGCATTTTAACTATCCGTTACCACAGAATAGATATAGTACTACCGTACAGAAATGACACTCCCCGCCCCGCCCCACAATCAATTACCTCACCGCGCCCCGCGAGTTCGTGTGCCGAATCGTGTGCTCATTTAGTCGTGTTTGTCAAATGTCAACGTATTTTGATATTCAAAAATAAAATAAAAAAAATTCATGTCAGTGTATTCAAAGCAATGCGTCGTTACTTTATTTACCAAAAAGTCAGAATAGGGAACATGCATCAATTTTTTTTTGTATCAAAATCAAAAGTATATTGCGTGAGAAAATCAACTGTAATATTAAAACTTTTCTCTTGTGTTTTTTTCTCGTGATATAGTTACTTGAAGTTAGCACGCAGCAGCACCCGCCGAAAACGCTCTATACAAAAAGGTCAACATGTGTGACGTCACTCGTGTCACGTTTCAGTGCATTAGTATGGAGTTAGCCAAGAATTTTCAAATATCTCCCCAAATATTGCGTTTAAGTACATATGTGTCATACAAAATATTATTTCTTATTTGATGTTCTATCCGACTGTTAAGTGCATTATATCCGAAAACGAAAAAAAAAATTCGTTATTTTCCCTTGTGTGATAAAACTAAAGTAATACATTTTATTTTTTATTTTTCTGTTCCATCATGTTTTTATACGTGTCCGCAGCGATCAAGCTCAAATTTATCAAAATCGGTGACTTATGCATGTTCCCTATTATAATTTGAACGCCGCTCATACAGTACAAACTGCACGGTAGCCCTAGACTCACACACACAGTTGCGCGTGTACAAAAAAAATCGGTTGGCACTCCGGGAGTGCCGGCAGAAGTGAAAACTTGAATATTAACGTTGTGCATTTTTGATATTTTGAAATTAGCGGCAAAGGATTAAAATTATTTCTTTCCTATTACTATACAGACACACAATTCAATCAGTTTGTAATTAGAGAAAAATTCTAAAGATTACGCGCCAGTGGCTTTTTTAATTTCTATACATGCACGCATTCTACGATTTAAACTTTTAGTCACAGAGTATAAATAAGTTTAGGATTTCACCGAAGAGATCGCTGCTATTAGTTCCATTTTCAAAATTAGCGCGTTGCTGGTGACACAAGTATTTACGTCTTAAAATGACGCGCCGTCATTTTCAACGCACCCCGTAGAAAGAGAGGGGGATACTTCCACCGCCAGCTGTATACTCTCCATCCCTCACATCCGTCTTACGCATTTTCGATCAGCCACGTGATTCTTACTGACGCGAGTTTAGCAATTTTTCCCCATACAAAAAGCGTACAAAACGCCGCTAAAGAAGTTTTCACTTCAAAAACGTCATCTGACGTCATCTGTTTATAATGGCGCGTTTGTATGGAGTGTCCGGGGTGTGCCGTTACTTATTAACAAGCAGCCCACGACTTGATATTTGGGTTTTCATTTCTTAAAACCTTTTGCATATCATGTTACCTTAATTTTAAATTAAATAAAGTCATGAAGTTTTAATTGGTTGATCGTATGCAATCTCTTTTGCAGCCGTGTTGCGCAAGTTTATACTGTTCTTTTTAGGGTTCCGTAGCCAAAATGGCAAAAAACGGAACCCTTATAGATTCGTCATGTCTGTCTGTCTGTCTGTCTGTCCGTCCGTATGTCACAGCCACTTTATTCCAAAAGTATTAGGACTACATAGTTGAAACTTAGTAGGCAGGTGTATTCTGTAAACCGCTTTACGATTTTTATACAAAAATAAAAAAAATAAAAGATTAAGGGGGGGCTCTCCATACATGGAACTGAAACTGAAAATATTTTTTTTCATCAAACCAATACTTGTGGGATGTCTACAGATAGGTCTTTAAAAATGACATTGAGGTTCTTAAGACTATTTTTTTTTAAAGTCAACCGTTTGAAAAATATATGCCGCCAAAGTGGTAAAATGTGTGTCCCCCCCCTTTAACTTTTAAAGTAAGAGGGTGAAAAATCTAAAAAAAAATATAAACTATAGATCTTAATAAACACTTTCAACGAAAATTGTTTTGAACGAGATACAGTAATTAGTTTTCGAGATATAGTACATTTTCCAAAACCGCAAATATAACTTTGTCATTCATACAAACACTGTGAAAAACAAAGTTATTTTTTCAGACGAAAAATGATAGCGGTATTAAAATATGGTATGGTATAATGTACCTACGGAACCCTACTGCGCGTGGCCCGACACGCACTTGGCCGGTTTTTATTTTTATCGCAAAAATATTAGTGTAGGAAATGAAGCGATCTTTTGTATGGAGACCCCAACATTAAATCTTCAGTCGATGAAACTTTGCAGGAATAAAATATAACAGAGGTGACCAAACTGTCGATCGCGAGAGGTTTTAAGGTCGATCGCCAAGGATAACAGCCCCCCTACTCAAATGGCCAACATTCTATTCGTTTGAACGCTACGCTTACTATGAAAACTTTAAAGTAAGCAGTAAACTATAAAATTACGTGCAGTAAGCTTGACGATTCCATACAATACATCGAAGTCTGTGATTTACATAAAGTTTGCGACATGTGATTTGATTATCTATTGCTCATATTTAGGCTTTAAAAGTAAGCGTAGCGTTCAAACGAATAGAAAGTTGGCCATTTGAGTAGGGGAGCTGATTTTACACTTTACACCCAATGTAGTTTTACTTACCTATGCAATTTTAACATTGAAAATGTTTTTTCGATTGCTCCGGTAGGGCCCCATTTTCGCTGAAAGTGTGTTTGCCCCGCGAGGTATATAGTGGTTTAGGGCCATGAGGACGTATGAGGGCTCAAAAGACGCAGAATTTGAATGGCTTTCAGATGGTGAAATTTTTTTTTGTAAAAGTCTAAAACTTTTTTCGAAAATTGAAGAAAACCAAAAAAACCTTGATTTTTTAACTTCTCGGAATATCTTCGATATTTTGTGAACGAGGTCGAAGTTCGAAAAACTGAGAATGTGGCCTAGAGATATTGAGACGGGGAACATTTCATGTTTTATACTTTTTTTTTGTGGGTAAGGGGGGTGGTATGGAGTCCCTTAGCGGCGCGTGGAGCGTCACCATGCGGTATTACTCGGGCGTCATAGCCCTGTGAAACTTCGCAGCTTTGAGATACGAAGATCTATTAGGATTTAATAGACGCGGAAAATTAAGGGCTTTAGGATAGTATAAACAAATTTTGGAAAAGTCGATTATATCTTTTAAAAATAAAAAAAAATAAACAAATCCATGTTTTATACGAAGATCTATTAGGACATAACAGACGCGGAAAATTAAGGGCTTTAAAAAAATTTTGGAAAAGTCGATAATTTCTTTTAAAAATAAAAAAAATCCAAAAAATCTATGTTTTATACGAAGATCTATTATAGGACTTAATAGGCGCGGAAAGTTAAGGGCTTTAGGATAGTATAAACAAATTTTGGAAAAGTCGATACTTTTTTTGAAAATAAATATGTAAAATCAAAAAAATCTATGTTTTATAATAACATATATTTTAACAACGGAAACAATTATTCTAAGAAGTACATAGCGCACATCAGATTTGGAGAATTGCTAGGTAGGTAACACAAGGAACAATGACGTTCTCTATTACAGAGGCCCGGTGTAGGGCGACGTGAAGGTATCACTATTGGGAGGGTGCGAAGGTCTAATAATCGATCGCAGCGCTCATGGTGGCAAAAAGTAGAAATAAAGAAGGCTCTGTAATCTGCTTGAAAACGATATTTAATTTATTACTAGCGATACAGGAATAATTATATATGTTTATTGTCACTTAGTAAAATTATTAAAGTAGCGTTATCCTCTTGTTTTACAAAATCTACAACTAAAAAAGAAGTAAACAAATCCTGATATAACCAAAATTAAACACTCTTTTTGAATAGATCTTACTTGCCATATTTAATTTAAATGACCAAAAATGATTTCACAACACTTTGTCCACACAAATCATAGTAATTTTGAAATTTACATTAATAACACAATATGTATAATAGTATTTTTTAACATTTTGTCACAATGCCGCCATTACATATCAAAACGTCAAAACGATCAGGTCAGAGCCAACAAAGTTGCAACACGCTAGGTGGCGCTAAAAGCGTGCACGGAGCCAATAGGAGGCGGCGGGAGGTGTCTTAGCGGCGGTGCGCGGGTCAGTCGGGTATCGCACACAAAAAAAAACAACTGTTTCATACAAAAATTAACAACGAAAATATCAAAATGTATGAAACAGCTGATTTTTTTTTCGCGATTTCAGAGTTGGTCCCATAGTAAAAGTTGTTCAGTTTGATGGTCCCTATCCACCATATTCGGCTTTATAAGGCTTTTACAAAACACCCTGTATAGTGGGTTCGAATCCGGACATTAATTGGTACAACATTTCCCAAATCTCTTGGATTCTTTCGATATCAAGTCAGGAGTCATTTTTTCTATTCCTCACTAATAATTTATTATTTTCTTTTACATTTTTCCTTAACTTTATTTATGTACTGTTCATTGCACCCATTCCCCTATTGTCCTGTATCTTATATCGGGTCATTCTAAACTTACCATACAAATTTCAAGAATGTATCCAGTCCATGAAACTAAACAACTTTCTCTAAGAAACATGTGTCGAATTTCGCCACAATATTTTGTTCATCTCATACTAAATTGATCACGTGATCTCTTTGATTTGTATGGATAGTCGATTTTTTTTAAATAGTTGGCCATGTGTTCCTTAGAGAAAGTTGTCCAGTTTCATGGACTGAACACATCCTCAAAATTTGGATGGTGAAAACAAAATGACCCCGTATATCTTTCTCCCAAGGTTGCCTGGAAGAGATTGGTGTTTAGCAATAAGGCCACCTGTTGTGTTCACTCTTCTTTATTCTGTTTCTCTGTTTGTAATGTGTTTTCGTGTGCAATAAAGGATAGTTATTATTATTCTCTGAGTTTGTACAAATTCAAGTTTCGTTCGGTTTTTCCCAACCGAAGATAAATAAATCAGTCTAAAATGAATAAACAATATTGTTTTTTGTTTACAGTCAGTACAGTTTAAATTACCAGTTACTAATTTACTTAAACATAAGCCGCATTATCTTGACTCCTTTGACCGGTTAAACAAAAAAAGTGTCAATATTTGTCTATGACTCACAGGTTCTTGGCTCTTCACAGAAATCAATACATAGGTAGTGAATCACCAAATGAGTTATAAAACTATGTGAAAGTTGTAGATTGCTTAACCATAAACAAATAAAAGAAAAAATTTGGTATCTTGACCATAAACCTAAAATGAAGAGAAAATAAAGATATTTGTATTGAGTTTTTGGCGCCATTTACTCGAGTTCGGTTCAGTGACTATTTTAATTATTTACAAATTGATTCATAGTGTATATTGTGTCTTAAAATTGGTGCAGTTTTGTGGTACAACTGTCTACGCAACTGAACAATATGTGGGATAATTGAAATAGGCGCGATCTTGGTTGTGTGAAGCCGAGACTTTTATTGTAGTGGTGGCTACCTCGGCAGAACTTACCGAGTAAACTGTCCTGCTTGATATACTTGGTGCCAAATGCTCCAAGCAGCATTGGAATGTAATGCACCCGCATTCTAATGTAAACTGAAACAATCTACCAGCCACTGAACTATTCAACACTTGGCACTAGCAAAAATTACTTCCAAGAGGAATGTAGATTGCCAAAACAAAAATAAGAAGAAGAAGAAGATATTTGTATTATTATTTACTGGGTTGTCACAAAATGGAAACATGCTCGAAAAGCACTTTTTAGGGTTCCGTAGCCAAAATGGCAAAAAACGGAACCCTTATAGATTCGTCATGTCTGTCTGTCTGTCTGTCTGTCTGTCTATCCGTCCGTATGTCACAGTCACTTTATTCCAAAAGTATTAGGACTACATAGTTGAAACTTAGTAGGTCGGTATATTTTGTGAACCGCTTTACGATTTTTATACAAAAATAAAAAAATAAAAGATTAAGGGGGGGCTCCCCATACATGGAACTGAAACTGAAAATATTTTTTTTCATCAAACCAATACTTGTGGGGTGTCTATAGATAGGTCTTTAAAAAATGACATTGAGGTTTCTAAGACTATTTTTTTTCAAAGTCAACCGTTTGAAAGATATATGCCGCCAAAGTGGTAAAATGTGTGTCCCCCCCCCCCCCTTTAACTTTTAAAGTAAGAGGGTGAAAAATCTAAAAAAAATATAAACTATAGATCTTAATAAACACTTTCAACGAAAATTGGTTTGAATGAGATACAGTAATTAGTTTTTGAGATATAGTACATTTTCCAAAACCGCAAATATAACTTTGTCATTCATACAAACACTGTGAAAAACAAAGTTATTTTTTCAGACGAAAAATGATAGCGGTATTAAAATATGGTATGGTATAATGTACCTACGGAACCCTACTGCGCGTGGCCCGACACGCATTTGGCCGGTTTTTTTTTACTTTGATTGTATTGTATGGAATTGAAAGCTTACGGCACGGTGCCTTCAAACGCATAGAATGTTGGCCATTTGAGTAGGGGAGCTGGACAGGCTTATAAAAGTAACTGAATATTAATCTCTATGGCTTGGTATTTAAGTAGTCAAAAGTAAAGTCACAATATAAATTCTGATTTCCTTCATTTTCCGACTTGTTGACAATTTTTTCAATTTGGTCCGAGATTGCTTATAAGTAGGCAATGAAAGAAATTACGAACAAGATGGGAATGAACCGAGTGCGTGCATCGCGTATTTTTGTATCAAATTATAATTTATTTTTATACTAACTGACATACGGTGAATAGGAGAAGTTATTCTTACAGTAAACTCGACAGTAAAGTTGGTAAGTTGACTATTTATTACCTACAGTTTTCGAACAAATTCAAATAAAATCAGACTGAATTTATCAGAAAAATACTTTTCAGAACTTAGCTCTTTGGTATGGAAATGCGTATGGTGAGCCCTATTAGTTTCATTTGAGCAGTATATTTTGTGACTCAACTATAACCCGGGGGCTAATTGTCTAATTTTAAAAATCTATCGCAATCGCTTTCATTTGACAGATAGATGTGACACATTGCTGCATTTCTTTGGTACGTTTTTATTCGTGCCAAAAAGAAGCATCAATGTGTTACATCCTGAAAGCGATTGCGATAGATTTTGAAATTACACAATAGAAAGGCAGGTCGAGTTAACTCGGCACCTGAAGCTCGATGGACCCCTCTCGTTTTCTCCTTTGCTCACGCCACCGTCGTCAATTTTTTTAAAGTTTTCGATAGATTATCGATAAATTATCGCTAACAAATCTACTAACGCTACTGGCATGACGACAGTGGCGTGAGACAAAGAAAAAACGAAGGGGGTCTATCGCGCTTCAGATGTCGAGTTAACTCGACCGGGTTATACATTAAGTCAAGAGTAAAGTACGTTCTTAAATTAATCATTACTTAAGTGCAATGTCCAAAAAGTCATTGACCTTTTTTACGTAGGCGTAAACTAAAAACAAGTGAAAACAAAATTCCTAGCATTGATCTGCGAATGTACTGTTAGAATAATAAAATACAAATGACTGCTTGATGAGTATGAATATTTATGTTTGGGTTACGATTTAGCTCTTAATATTTTGAATATGGTACCTACTATGAATAAATTAATCAATGGCATAGGTAGGTAGTATAATTTAGAAAGTACAATAAAAAGGCCAAATATATTTGAATTCAGGTGCGGGCACATTTGTCTGACGCCACGCGTTAACACGTGTTAACAACACGCCTTCAGATGACATCGGTTTTCATAGTAAATGTATGTGTTACCGTTAGAGTACGAAATCCGTTAATCTGCAGATTAACTGGTCGAAGTGCGGAATTTTTCTTAAAGTAAACGATTTCCACACTTTAACTAGTTAATCTGTAGATTAACGGATGCTACACCGTTAAAGTGCGGAATACAGTAAATGAAATAGCCAAGGCTTTAGGAAATTTAAATAAAAAACCTATATTGAAAGTTTATTTAACAAAAACTTCGTTTCTGGCGCTTCGCCGGCCGCTCCCGCGGCACGCTCATTCCGCTCGCTCGGCTTGCGCGTTTTTGGTCACAATACTAACCTAACCTAATGACCTCTCTAAGACTTTTCCATGGCGGGGGGCTTAGCCCCCAGAGCCCCCCTTCCACGCTTTTATGTCAACCGCATTTTATGTTATTGTACATTTTTTTCAATAAAAGAACCTGTTTCCGTACTTTAACTGATCCTTGGTCGTTATCTTAGCTAGGGAATCTGCAGATTACCTAGTTAAAGTACGAAATAAAACAATTTTCCGCACTTTAACTGAATCGACCAGTGAATCTGTAGATTAACTAGTTAATTTGCAGATTCACTGATTTCCGCACTTCGGTGACATATGCACTAGGATCACACTTATAACACGTCCATATAAATACGGCGTGTTAACACGTGGCGTCAGACAAATGTGCCCGCACCTTTCGAATTTCAAAAACTGTAATGGCATCTCTCAAGTCTCAAGCTGTAAATGAAAAAACAGAAAAGTACGAAACAAATTTTAAAACGTTTGAATTTAGAATCCACAGGCGTTGGCGCCAGGCGCCATAGACAATCCGCTCACGTATCGGGGCCAGCACGAACGGACGGGGCCGAAGCTAACCTCACTTTCGCAGGCTTGCAAAAAGTTTTGTTGGTGAAATATAAACTATTTGCTTTTTTGCCTAGCTAGTGTAAACAAAATTGTTGCCAACTCGGTGCGTGCCAAAATGGAGCGGGCTTTACAATATGATCATGAATGAAAGAACATGGAATGAATGTAAAAAAACTTCGTTATTGGAAATTCCTAAGTTGAAATCACTATGTGAAAGATAGGTAATACAATCAAACATATATACAGAGTTACTGGAAATATTACGTATTCCTGCTAAGGGGTTACAGATCCAGCTCAAAACAAATCTTTTTTGTTATTTAACTTTTTCTCGAAAAGTTAGTAGTTTTTGAGTTAATTGAAATTAAGTATTTTTTTACCAAATGTACGTTTTCAGACACAAACATTTAAAATAAAAGATAACTACCCATTCGATTCCTGTTTTTTTATTATTTTATTATTATCCAGTAACCCTGTATAATAGGTACATAGTTAAGGAAGAAGGACTGTAGTAATTATTTTTAGTTGCATTTAAGCTTAAAAAAAAGCTTTAAAAAAATACTTAAAAATATGAAAAAAATATAGGTATTATACCTATATTTTTTTCATATTTTTAAGTATTATTTTTCACATCATTCAAAATCTAGGTTAATAAAAGTGTAGTAGGTATATTTCGATTCTAAATAACTTTACTAAACAATGACTGCAGTATATAGAGCAAAGGAAGTCCAAAAGAAAGTCGTGCAGTCAAACAACTGCATCTGTGTCAGTCGCATCACAGTCGTGACATCGTGTCGTGACATTGACTGCGGTGCCTTATCGATGTGACACAATTGGACCATTGCCAATGTAGAGTTTGAATTTTTTTGAGAATATCCGCACCTTGATTATCTAAAAAGAAACTATTTAGCGACCGGTTTCATTCCACATACATTGCTACTTTTCTTTGGTATGTTTTTTTTTATCCAAAAAGAAGTAGCAATGGATCACTGTCATCTATGAGCTGCAACCGGTCGCTAGGTGGTTTCTAATCAGATAATCAGCCTGCCGGTTCATTAGCAAATTGTTTTCAGGGTTCATACTAATTTGATTAAAATAAGTAATAAACCATTAATTTTTAAGTATATCTAAAAATTAAATGGGGATATCAGACCACGTTTCTGAATACGAACGTTCAGTTAAAAGTTACAGATTAATAGTTTGAAAATATTGGAAAAAAATCTTGATTAATCGGCAAACTCATAAAAATAGCAAGACGCGTGCGTAGATTCATTATTTTCATGATTTATGTAGGTTAACAAGATAGTCTCTTTTGATTGCGCGCGTGTAATTTTATGGATGAGCTCTAAATCCAGAAATCAGTAAAATTTTGCCCTCTCTATCAGGAATCACCTTTTCGCTGAAAGACCATTTACGTTGGATGACATGATGGGACATAATAATAAAAAAACCTCAATATCTTGACCAATTATGAAATATTGACTCTTTTAACTGTACTATGGACAACAGCGTCGCTTAACGAGTTTGTAACAAAATTCGTGTGCGCGCGTACCGCCCCTGCACGAACTAAACGTATGTGACAGCGGGCGCGGCGTGCAAGCGATTTTAACCTTAGCAGTGGTTAAGCGACGCTGTTGCCCATGGTACGGTCAGCAACGAAAATTATTTAACTTTTTAGTACTTTGTCATAGTAACTTTTTTGACTATTGTTTCAAACTGTGAGACACCTGTTAAAAAGTTGCTATGACAAAGTACTAAAGCGTTAAGCGACTTTCATTGCTGACTGTACATACTCGATTAGAATGGGGAAGAGTTACAGTCATTAAATTTTTAGATTTACTAAAAAATTCACTGTGTATAGGTTCTAGCTTAGCAATATGTCTTGAACTCTTGACACGAGAGCCCTAGAAAAAAAATCGGGTTGCACTCCGGGAGTGCCGGCAGAAGTGAAAACTTGAATAATTGCCGTCTTACGAATTTACTCTGCATTTGAATTTACGAATACAGAACAGTATTGTACGAAAGTCTTATCCATAGCTTGACAGAAAATCTAGAGTTTTGACATTGAATTAAAAAATTAGCGCGTTGCTATGGTGACACAAGTGTTAACGTCTTGAAATGACGCGCCACCATTTTCACCGCACCCCGTAGAAAGAGAGGGGGATACTTCCGCCACCGGCTGTCTACTCTCCATCCGTCAAATCCGTCTTACGAATTTTCGATCAGGGTCACGTGATTCTAGCATAGGGTCACGTGATTCTAGATTCGCGAGTTTAGCATTTTTTCCCCATTACAAAAAAGCGTACAACGCCGCTTAAGAAGTTTTCACTTCAAAAATTATGTCTCTTTAGGGGAGTTATCTGCACTATAGTGATACTAAAACACCTTTTTTAGTCTGTGAAATTCATTAGCCTTTATTTTTATAGTTACTTTAGTTAATAAATAAAATTTTAAACCTTATCACAGAAGCAACCGATTAAATTAATTTCGCAACAAGTAGTAATAAGAAATTATACCCAATATCAAGAGCAATCAATAAGACTATTTATGCATTGTCTGGTCGGTTACAAAAATATATTTTTTTGGCACATACAGTCATTACAAAAAAGTAACTAAAATAAAAAGAGTTAATGGTACACCACGACAACGAGTGCCCAAATTTTAAAAACTTATAAATGACTTTATTTACAGAGAAATGGTCACCAATAACTCCACCCGAAGGTTGGGTATTAATATCAACAATACCACCCACTCCAGAACCAACAACAAGCACGACAACAACAACAACAGAGCAACCAACAACAACAATCACAACTCAGGAAACGACGCAACCGGAAACAACAGTACTAACAACAGAATCAACAACAACAATTCAAACAACACAACAACCTATGTTGGAGTTTACTGTAAACGTGACGTTGACGCCGGCTGTGACGTCATCGACAGCTAGTGCTGTTACGTCACCGATAACGGACGTGACGTCAGCGAACGTGACCGAAGCTGCTACGAATGTCACTGAAAGTACTACAGTGCAAGATTCAACGATCACTACAGGTGAAACATAGCGTAATGATTTCTACAACCCGCGTAGATAAAGAATGGGTTGAAAATGTGCAATTAAAAATTAATAAGTAGTTCAAAAATATCGGAAAAATCTTGACTAATTGGCAAACTCACAAAGATAGCAAGACGCGTGCGTAGACTCATTCATTATACATGGTGTTTGGTAATAGTCTTATAAAGCCGAATATGGTAGATAGGGACCATCAAACTAAACAACTTTTACTATGGGACCAACTCTGAAAATCAGCTGTTTCATACAAAAATTAATAACATTTTTTTTCATTTATTTAGTGACAACAAACAGTCATGTACATCGACATAAATATGTTTAAACTAATAATTATTAAACTTATAGACCTAGAGTGCCTATTATTACTTTATTAAAATTATATATACCTAGGTATGTGACAAATCTTATTGGAAACGATTCGTGATAAACGAGATCAAGTGACTATACAATTAAAAACTAATTCAATTAGCAATAAAAAAAACCAAGCAAAATACAACGCTAATTCACATATTGTGTTAATTTAGTTTTGTAGTGAGTGCATGTTATAACTTGTTTTATCAATGAATAGGCATTAACTTATGGTATATTATCAAAATGTTTGAAGAACTGATTTTATTCGCGATTTCAGAGTTGGTCCCATAGTAAAAGTTATTCAGTTTGATGGTCCCTATCTACCATATTCGGCTTTATAAGGCTATTATCAAACCCTGTATTTACGAAAACAAGATGAGCTAAGTCTCTTTTGATTACGCGCGTGTAAAATTTTAGGACACAAACAATCTTCAATATCTTGACTAATAAAAAATATTAAATATTGAAAATTTTAACTGCACATACTTGGTTGGAAAAGGGAAAATCTACGCCCATTACTTTTCTATATATAAAAATTAACCGTGTATAAGTATTAATTTGTTTCATCCGAAATTATAATTGTAGTTTTAAGTTCCTCACTTCATTAGACGTTTTTTGCTATTGTACGAAAATTTATGATAAACTAATCATACATTTTCATAGTCTTTTAATATTTTATCTACACCCATGCATTAAATCCTCTGTAAAAGGATCAGAAACAGTTAGCTTACTGCCAACATTATTTATTATAACTACCAGTGTCATAGTAAGTAACCACAATATGCGAGCGGGAGCATTCGCACTACCCGCGCCCACGCCCGACGAGTTACATTATTAAATTAGCAACATTATAACACTCGTTCGGTTGGTATTATGACGAGAAACCGAACGAGAGAACGAGAACGAGAGGGTGGAAAGTTAATGTCAAGTCAACGTTAAAGCAAAGTCAAAATAAAAGTTAAATTTTAATTGACTTTAGGTCAAGGTCAAAGTCAAAACCCTTTATAGAGGTACATATCATGGGTGTAGATAGAGTCTTGTATGCAACTGTTCATAATTAGGTATTAAAGCACGAATGTGATACTATATCCCTAATTATATAACAGTTGCATAATTAACTATTATTGTATTGTATTCTTCGCAGATGCCCCTACGACCACGTCGCAAGCTCCTACCTACAATATGTCCAACTACAAAGATGGTAAGTTATATTTTATTCAGAGATATTCACATAAGCCCCTCGATTATACAGGGTGTTACAAAACAATCCACAGTGCCGAATATGGTAGATAGGGACCATCAAACTGAACATTTTTTACTATGTGTCCAACTCTGAAATCGCGAAAACAATTTTTTTGTTTGATACAAAAATGTATAATGAAAATATCAAAATGTATGAAAAAGCAGTATATTTTTCAAGATTTCAGAGTTGGTTCCATAGTAAAAGTTGTTCAGTTTGATGGTCCCTATCTACCATATTCGGCATTGCGGGTTGTTTTGTAACATCCTGTATAAATACCTAAAAAATAAAGATGTTCACTTTAGTACATTCCAAAGCTTGTTTTAGTCAGGTAGTAAAAAAATATTTGGTATTTTTTTTTTTCTATTGTACTAACTTTTAAATCTTCGTAGTGGGTTAAGACCTATTTTCTTTTTGATCCATTTTATCATACTTATGTCTCTAGTCTAGGGTTGCCACCTACATTAAAATTTTAAAAGCTCCAACTAAAGGCTTTACATTTAGAAAAAAATGCGGCAATTTGGTCACAATACCTAAATATTTTTGAGGTGTTTTTGAGTATTTTTTTAAGAAAATGACCGACGAAACAATATATTGGGTCATTCTGAACTTACCATCCAAATTTCAAGGATGTTCCAGTCCATGAAACTAAACAACTTTCTCCAAGAAACATGTGTCGAATTTCGCCACAAAATTTTGGTCATCCCATACTAAATTGATCACGTGTTCTCTTTAATTTGTATGGAAAGTCGATTTTTATTTTACATATTTGACCATGTGTTCTATAGAAAAAGCTGTTCAGTCTCATGGACTGAACACATCCTCAAAATTTGGATGGTGAATACAAAATGACCCTGTATATCGCATGATATAGCATTTTATCACAAAATGGAGACTAACAGAAGTTTAGCTTAGTACTACGGGCGCTCGAGCATCGCACACACACAAAGACAGCTCTCGCCGCTGTGTCACGTACTCGAACTGTTTTGAGAGTGGTATGAGATAGCAGTTATACAGTGTCGGTGAGAGATGTCTATGTGTGCGTTGCTCGAGCGCGCAAGTGCTAAGCTCAACTACTGTACTCTCTATATTGTGATTTTATCGACACGAAAATGTCAAAATCCATTGTCTTTTGACAGTTAAACGTGATAAAATCGCTATATCATATCGTGTTTCGATGGTCATGCTAGGCAGGCTGGTGGGGATATAACTGATGATACAAAATATATCTATATCTAACAATTATCTTTTATTACAATGCCTTAACTAGGAAGTGATGAATCAAATTGCCCTACACAGTATTAACTAGCGTTTAATTATAGTCTACCATTGTTGTCCAGATATCAAGCTCATAAGAATTTTAATAGTAGGTACAGATTCTGACATTTTCAGAAAAAGTATTTTTTTTAAGTAAGTATTTTTTAATAATAATTTTTAGGTAACAACAACGTACTATTCAAAAAACTAAATTAAAATAAATTTCAAATCAAACCTGATGACAACTTAAGTTCCAGTTTCGAAGTAAAAAAATTTTTTTTCTCTATAGTATCTCGTCTCAGTTTTTTTTTTATTTTAAATCGCAGATCTTAACAATCCATAATTTTAACAAAGGTGTTGTCAACAATGTTCTTGCATAAAATTAAATTTATTTAATTCAAATTCTCCAAAGACTCAAATAATAATAAAGTTAGAAGAAAAATACGCACTTAAATGACGATTATATAAAAAAATACCGAAAATAGATGTCACACGAAAAAATGAGCCTAGATATTTAGAATACTGTATGTTAATTAATGGTGTTTAAAACTACAAATTAATTAGGTATAGAATACATAAAGAAGCATTAAACCAATGCCATTTAAGGAAAAGTTAAAAAAAAGACAGAAATTAAACCACATCCTTGAAAGTTTTTGCAGAATTTTATTGCTATTTCGTGACCATCTTTAAAACTATAAATCATAATCAGGAACACAGATTATACCGCAGTTAGTTAAACTAACTAGAACCTCTTTTGTTTCGTTTTGTAATGCTATCACTTACGGTGCGATTAATTTAACAATGTCCCTTGAAATGACTAACTTCAGAGCGCTCGCGGTACAAAATGACGTTTTTTAATCTGTAAAATGTTTTTTTTTCCATTAATTCTCGAGTGAAGTTGCAGTGGATCACTATTTATTGTATATCACTGTCAAATGTGACAGACAAAGTTCTAGAAAAACAAATCAAAATTCTTATTTCGAACTTCTTTTATCAGCTAAGTGATAATAATGCTCAAATTATCGATTCAATTCTTGCAAACTGACGCACGTAGGTCAAAGAACCCCATAACAATGTATCTTCGACAAAAATAAAAACAAAAAAAACGCAACGCTGTTCGAATTTCAAACAAAGAGTTGGTGGCGTTCGGACGACACGAACGTCACGGCCAAGGCAACCGCAAGGACATTGCACGCGGTTTATAGCTCGTCGAAAAGCATTAAATTACGGTGTATAAACTCCTTGGTTATCTTCACAAAGTGATAAAAATGTAGCTCTTTAGAAGAAAAAAAAAACTCCTTTAGTTGTAATAAACGAAACCTTTTTGTTAAAGTTTAGTGTGTTCTTAATTTAAAAGTTGAAAAAAAAAGTTAGAAGATATCTATCGAAACTCTTTAGTTGAATTTTACAAATCTAGCCAGTGTTTTTTTCTTCTTGTGGTATTGGTAAAGTTCATGAAAAAAACTTTTTAGTGGTCAAAAAGATTGAAAAACTAATGTCTACGAAAAAATCTTAGATTGGAAAAGTCTGTAGTTCGAAAATGTCATGGGAATATGAAGATACGCTAGTTGATTAACTGGTTTTAAAGTTAATGACAGACAAGTGAACTTTAGTGGGACTTTTATTCAAGTGCAAATCATAAAAACCTATGAATACTCTATAAAATCAAAAAGAGGTTTCGAAACATAAAGAAAAATAAAAACTGTTTGAAAAAGGAACACTTAAAATGTTATTAAACTCTACATTATTGCTGCTGGCAGTGTGTGGTCGGCGGCTGTGGCCTCAAGCAAGGATCGTGGGAGGCCAAAAGTCGGCCTTCGGGCAGTGGCCTTGGCAGATATCGCTGAGGCAGTACCGCACGTCAACCTACCTGCACAAGTGCGGGGCGGCCCTGCTCAATGAAAATTGGGCCATAACCGCTGCACATTGTGTCGAACAGTGAGTATGCAAACTTTTTTATTTTTTTTTGGGATTGCGAAGGAATAGTGAATTTTAGGGCCTGTACAGTACCTTACCATGAGTTGTTGCAAACTGTTTTCGCTATAGTAAGTTGTGAAACCGACGCATACTTTTGTCTATTCAAAACGAGGATTTAGAGCTGTTAATCATAATTAAGGCTCGGTTATGCTTCCGCATTTTATCTCTGTCTTTTTCTTTACGTCTAAAGAGTATGGAAAATAATCTCACTTCTGCACTTTTACGATGTTTTTCGTTGTGTTTTGCATCATTATCTTTAGCACAATTATCTTTATTGAAAAAAGTTTTGGAGCAATTTTGTTAGGTTTAGGGAAACCAAAAGGATACAACTGTTCAAGTTTAAAAGTTATTTATTACTTATTTGAATTCGGAAGGTGTGTTATACGCGTGCGATTCCACACAGAGCTTAGCGAGCAGTAAAACACAATACACATGGATGTGGGGAATGCAATCCAAAGTGGCTATAGAGGGCTCGTATATAAAAACTAATATTTACAAGTTAGAAAGAGATCGAATATTGTGTTGAAACGAGATAGATTTATTTTTGTTTATTCCAACACGCCCCCTCAAAAATAAATTCCTTTTAATCAAATCCAAAAAAAAAAATTATACAATAACTAAAAACACACACCTTCTCATCTGGGGAACAATTATCATGGTCCAACATTTGTTGCGCAGGATTAGGGAAAACCCAGAAAAACCTAATCAGACCAATCTACTTATAACTTAATTCATTAAGTATTAAATTACATTACTTCTATGATATTACATCTAAAATCATTACTTTCATTATAAGTTTATCAATTATCAATACATTATTTTATTTATAAGTCATATCACACCAAGCTTTTCCCTTAAAATAGAAAAACGCGATGCAGGTAATGATTTTGTTAGGATATCAGCCAGCTGGTTACCTGTAGAAACATAAAACATTTTAATAACATTTTTCTCAACCTGTTCTCTAGAAAAATGATACTTAATATCAATGTGTTTAGATCTTTTATGGCTTGTGGGGTTGTTCGCAATACTTATACATCCATTATTATCTTCATAAATAGGAATAGCATTCGGCACGTCTATATAAATACTAGTTATTAATGACTTTAACCACAGAGCTTCCTTCACGGCTTCATATAGCGCCATATACTCTGCCTCAGTGGATGACGTTGCCACTGTTTGTTGCCTTCTTGTTTGCCAACATATTGTGCATTTTTCAAATAATTGGAACAAATAACCCGAAGTACTTTTTCTGTCTACTTCATTACTACCCCAATCAGAGTCAACAAAGCCACTCAAAACATTACTAAAATCACTTCGTGTATAAGTTATCTTGAGATTTATGGTCCCCTTCAAATACCGTAGGACCCTTTTCAAGTGTGACCAAAGCGAATGGTTGTTTTTGTTTGCATATCTACTCAAGATGTTAATAGAAAAACTCAAGTCAGGCCTAGTACACAACATAATATGCATCAAGCACCCGATAAGATTTCTACAAGGTGCATTTATTATTTCACACGAATTTAATGCTTCGAAATCTATTTTGTTTTCAAGAGGTGTGCTAACAGAGTTACAGTCACTCATGTTAAACTTTTCAAGCACCTTTTTTATGTATGTTTCCTGATCTAACGTAACCTTGTTTTCTGTCCTGGTAATTTTGATTCCCAGAAAACATTTCACTTCATTTAAATCTACCATCTTAAAAGTGTTCATTATGTACCTTTTAAAACAATTCATGGTATTTATATCAGCGGTTGCAATAATAAGATCATCAACATAAAGTAATACATAAATATTCTTTGACATATCACCTGCATTGAAAATGTAAATGCATCGATCAGCTGATGAGTATTGAAATCCCTTTTTAATCAATGCTTGCTCAAACGTTTGAAACCAACAGCGTGCAGCTTGTTTTAATCCATATAATGATTTATTTAATTTGCAGACCATATTTTCCGCACCTGCACCCGGGATACCTTCAGGAATTTTCATATAAATTTCCTCGTCTAATTTCCCATTTAAAAATGCTGTTTTCACATCCATTTGGTGAACAAGCAAACTAAATTGATTTGCAAAAGCTAATAACATTCTAAAACTCGCAATTCTAGCGACTGGAGCAAATGTCTCATTATAATCAATTAAATATTTATGATTGAATCCGCGTGCTACTAAACGTGCCTTATATTTCAAGGGATTTCCAAACTCATCATTTTTAATAGTGAATACCCACTTACAATCGACAATATTTTTATTTTCAGGTTTTTGTATTAATGTCCAGGTATTATTATCTATAAGCGAATTAAGTTCCTCCCTGATAGCCTTTTCCCATAAATGCTTATCAGCCCTGGATTCAAGTTCTTTGTAACATTGAGGAATTTCAAATACTAAGGATTCAGCACATAATAAATAATTTTCAGAAATATTGTCATTGTTTTCGTCATAAGAAACAATAGGTAAATTTTTAATCCTTTCACTTCGTCTTAAGTTTTGTGAAGTCACTTTGTCTTGCGATAATGTCAACTTATTTTGAAAAAGGAGAGTGATTCAAGTGCTCATCTGTTTCACAGACAGATTTATTAGGTGTTAAACCCAATGTGGCAGGTATTATGCCGGTTTGTTTATTTATACCATCCGATCCATACTGGTCAGATACACATCTCTTTTCAAAAGAGTGCACAGAGTCAATTTTATCAACAGATCGATTTTCAGCCATAGTCCGTTCGAAGTAATCAACAGATCTATTTACAGCCATCGTCCGTTCAGGCTCAGTTGTCCCTGGCCTACTTGACAAGAAATTAATCTCATCAACTATTACATCCCTGACTCTCACAAACCTTTTCTCCACCACATCCCACACCTTATAACCATTTGGTACATAACCGACCAAAATTCCCTTTAAGGATTTTTCATCAAACTTCGACTTTCTACATTTATCAACAAAATAAACAGTTGACCCAAAAATCCTTAAATACTTTAACTCCGGCTTTTTACTATGCCACATTTCATAAGGTGTGTAATTTAATTTCAGTGCTCTTGTGGGGCTAATATTTATTAAATAAGTAGCAGTTAACACAGCCTCACCCCAGAACGATTTTTCTAATTTAGAACCTGCTACCATTGCTCGACTTCGTTCTGTAATTGTTCTTATCATACGCTCGGCAATACCATTCAAAGCCGGTGTATACGGCACTGTTAGGTGGTAACTAATACCTTTCAGCACACAGAATTCTCTCATTTCCTTAGATAAATATTCACCTCCATTATCGCAATACAAGTTAACTATTTTTAAATTAAAAAGAGCTTCACTTTTTGCTACATAGTCCCGAAACGCAGCAAAAACATCAGATTTATGACCCAAAAGGTAGGTCGCACTATAATGAGTGTAGTCATCAACAAAAAGTTTTTGTCGTCAAGGGTCGGTGGCGTGACGGGACCACAAACATCTGTATGCACTCTAAATAGAGGTCGTTTCAAATCTTTTTGCTTTGATTTATTAAGTGGCAAGCACGCTTGTTTTCCGTTTATACAGGCTTCGCACAATTTATCATTAGGTGTTACATTATTTAATTGATCAATATCAGAAAATAATTTCTTGTTTTTAATTTCCACAAACTTTGATTTGCCAATGTGACCTAATCTTTGATGCCACAATTCATATTTATCATTAACGACTCTATTTAAGGAACAAACAGTATTCAAGGCACACTTATCAAGTATGAGATTAATGCCTATTAAATTGTTCAAACACTCACCCTTGATTACCGCCTTACCATCGCGATATATTTGAACATCGCCGTCTTTGTTGAAAACAACTGTCATACCTGCCTGTTGTATTTTCCTGACAGACAACAAGTTATACGGGATATCGGCACAATAAAGTACATCCTGTAGTTCTCCTTTAACGCCCAAAGTACTTATAACTGGTAAATTGCCTTTCTTTGTTGCTTTTATGAAAGTAGAATTCTTTGCGATCGAAATATTTATGGGGCTTTCTAGTTCGGTAAAATTTTGTGCTAGATCTTCTCGATTTATTAAGTGGTCTGAGGCTCCTGAGTCCAAAATAAAAGTAATACTATTTTGATCTTCTTTATGAGTACTACCACCAGCCATAAAAGCAAATCCGGAATATCCGGATACATTTGAGCTGCCGTGCCGTTCAGGTTCCGTGTTCGCCATCTGGACCATTTTATTGTTTGTTCTGCCATTGTTTACAAATTGGGCCTTTTTGTTATAAAAACAGTTCCTTTTCAAGTGCCCTATTTTGCCGCAATAAAAACATTTTTTGTGTTTCAAGTTATTCTTGAACGAAACTTTGAATGAGTTTCCTTTGTGTTTGAATTTCTTTCTTGCATTTGAATATTTTATAAATTCATTTTGCGGTTTCATTGTCTCAGCCTGAAGTACGTTTAGGCTCGTGTCACGTCCTTCACTTTTTAACTTTATTTCATGATCTAATAGTCTTGTTTTTACAAAAGCTAAAGTCATGTTATCTTCAGCCAATGTCTCGATTGCCGTGACAATACTACTGTAGCTTTTAGGAAGAGTCATAAACAGGTGAGTCACTTTATCAGATTCTTCTAATTTTGCACCTGCAGCTGTAAGTTTGGTGATGATATTATCAAATATTTGTAGATGTTTGATAAGAGGAGTTTCGCTGTCCAGCTTTAAGTTTAATAGTCTTTTTCTTAAAGACAGCTGAGTCGCAACACTTTTTCTTTCAAATATGGAATCAAGCTTAATAAATATTTCCATGGCCGTGTCTTCTTCTGATATTAAGCCAAGTAAAGAATCTGATAAGAATTCAATAATAGTATTTTTCGCTGACGCATTGTTTTTTATCCATTCAGCATCTGGCACCGCAGGAATGTCATTATCATCAATCACTTTTAAAATGTTTAGTTCACTCAACAAACTGCGAATTCTAAGTTTCCATACACTATATTTGTCACCATCAAATGGCCTAATGTTCCGTTTTAATTTTAGTGTATCCATTTTTATTTTAAATCACTCAAAATTTAAAGAGTTTTATTCACTATTTTTAACACTGTGCACTTTTCAATCCAATCAACACAAAGTCTTTTACAAAGTTTTCAGTTAAAAATGTTGATTGATTTATATCACTTTTAATTATTTTATTTAGTTCCGTTCTGGGCCCATAACCTGTTAGGTTTAGGGAAACCAAAAGGATACAACTGTTCAAGTTTAAAAGTTATTTATTACTTATTTGAATTCGGAAGGTGTGTTATACGCGTGCGATTCCACACAGAGCTTAGCGAGCAGTAAAACACAATACACATGGATGTGGGGAATGCAATCCAAAGTGGCTATAGAGGGCTCGTATATAAAAACTAATATTTACAAGTTAGAAAGAGATCGAATATTGTGTTGAAACGAGATAGATTTATTTTTGTTTATTCCAACACGCCCCCTCAAAAATAAATTCCTTTTAATCAAATCCAAAAAAAAAAATTATACAATAACTAAAAACACACACCTTCTCATCTGGGGAACAATTATCATGGTCCAACATTTGTTGCGCAGGATTAGGGAAAACCCAGAAAAACCTAATCAGACCAATCTACTTATAACTTAATTCATTAAGTATTAAATTACATTACTTCTATGATATTACATCTAAAATCATTACTTTCATTATAAGTTTATCAATTATCAATACATTATTTTATTTATAAGTCATATCACACCAAGCTTTTCCCTTAAAATAGAAAAACGCGATGCAGGTAATGATTTTGTTAGGATATCAGCCAGCTGGTTACCTGTAGAAACATAAAACATTTTAATAACATTTTTCTCAACCTGTTCTCTAGAAAAATGATACTTAATATCAATGTGTTTAGATCTTTTATGGCTTGTGGGGTTGTTCGCAATACTTATACATCCATTATTATCTTCATAAATAGGAATAGCATTCGGCACGTCTATATAAATACTAGTTATTAATGACTTTAACCACAGAGCTTCCTTCACGGCTTCATATAGCGCCATATACTCTGCCTCAGTGGATGACGTTGCCACTGTTTGTTGCCTTCTTGTTTGCCAACATATTGTGCATTTTTCAAATAATTGGAACAAATAACCCGAAGTACTTTTTCTGTCTACTTCATTACTACCCCAATCAGAGTCAACAAAGCCACTCAAAACATTACTAAAATCACTTCGTGTATAAGTTATCTTGAGATTTATGGTCCCCTTCAAATACCGTAGGACCCTTTTCAAGTGTGACCAAAGCGAATGGTTGTTTTTGTTTGCATATCTACTCAAGATGTTAATAGAAAAACTCAAGTCAGGCCTAGTACACAACATAATATGCATCAAGCACCCGATAAGATTTCTACAAGGTGCATTTATTATTTCACACGAATTTAATGCTTCGAAATCTATTTTGTTTTCAAGAGGTGTGCTAACAGAGTTACAGTCACTCATGTTAAACTTTTCAAGCACCTTTTTTATGTATGTTTCCTGATCTAACGTAACCTTGTTTTCTGTCCTGGTAATTTTGATTCCCAGAAAACATTTCACTTCATTTAAATCTACCATCTTAAAAGTGTTCATTATGTACCTTTTAAAACAATTCATGGTATTTATATCAGCGGTTGCAATAATAAGATCATCAACATAAAGTAATACATAAATATTCTTTGACATATCACCTGCATTGAAAATGTAAATGCATCGATCAGCTGATGAGTATTGAAATCCCTTTTTAATCAATGCTTGCTCAAACGTTTGAAACCAACAGCGTGCAGCTTGTTTTAATCCATATAATGATTTATTTAATTTGCAGACCATATTTTCCGCACCTGCACCCGGGATACCTTCAGGAATTTTCATATAAATTTCCTCGTCTAATTTCCCATTTAAAAATGCTGTTTTCACATCCATTTGGTGAACAAGCAAACTAAATTGATTTGCAAAAGCTAATAACATTCTAAAACTCGCAATTCTAGCGACTGGAGCAAATGTCTCATTATAATCAATTAAATATTTATGATTGAATCCGCGTGCTACTAAACGTGCCTTATATTTCAAGGGATTTCCAAACTCATCATTTTTAATAGTGAATACCCACTTACAATCGACAATATTTTTATTTTCAGGTTTTTGTATTAATGTCCAGGTATTATTATCTATAAGCGAATTAAGTTCCTCCCTGATAGCCTTTTCCCATAAATGCTTATCAGCCCTGGATTCAAGTTCTTTGTAACATTGAGGAATTTCAAATACTAAGGATTCAGCACATAATAAATAATTTTCAGAAATATTGTCATTGTTTTCGTCATAAGAAACAATAGGTAAATTTTTAATCCTTTCACTTCGTCTTAAGTTTTGTGAAGTCACTTTGTCTTGCGATAATGTCAACTTATTTTGAAAAAGGAGAGTGATTCAAGTGCTCATCTGTTTCACAGACAGATTTATTAGGTGTTAAACCCAATGTGGCAGGTATTATGCCGGTTTGTTTATTTATACCATCCGATCCATACTGGTCAGATACACATCTCTTTTCAAAAGAGTGCACAGAGTCAATTTTATCAACAGATCGATTTTCAGCCATAGTCCGTTCGAAGTAATCAACAGATCTATTTACAGCCATCGTCCGTTCAGGCTCAGTTGTCCCTGGCCTACTTGACAAGAAATTAATCTCATCAACTATTACATCCCTGACTCTCACAAACCTTTTCTCCACCACATCCCACACCTTATAACCATTTGGTACATAACCGACCAAAATTCCCTTTAAGGATTTTTCATCAAACTTCGACTTTCTACATTTATCAACAAAATAAACAGTTGACCCAAAAATCCTTAAATACTTTAACTCCGGCTTTTTACTATGCCACATTTCATAAGGTGTGTAATTTAATTTCAGTGCTCTTGTGGGGCTAATATTTATTAAATAAGTAGCAGTTAACACAGCCTCACCCCAGAACGATTTTTCTAATTTAGAACCTGCTACCATTGCTCGACTTCGTTCTGTAATTGTTCTTATCATACGCTCGGCAATACCATTCAAAGCCGGTGTATACGGCACTGTTAGGTGGTAACTAATACCTTTCAGCACACAGAATTCTCTCATTTCCTTAGATAAATATTCACCTCCATTATCGCAATACAAGTTAACTATTTTTAAATTAAAAAGAGCTTCACTTTTTGCTACATAGTCCCGAAACGCAGCAAAAACATCAGATTTATGACCCAAAAGGTAGGTCGCACTATAATGAGTGTAGTCATCAACAAAAAGTTTTTGTCGTCAAGGGTCGGTGGCGTGACGGGACCACAAACATCTGTATGCACTCTAAATAGAGGTCGTTTCAAATCTTTTTGCTTTGATTTATTAAGTGGCAAGCACGCTTGTTTTCCGTTTATACAGGCTTCGCACAATTTATCATTAGGTGTTACATTATTTAATTGATCAATATCAGAAAATAATTTCTTGTTTTTAATTTCCACAAACTTTGATTTGCCAATGTGACCTAATCTTTGATGCCACAATTCATATTTATCATTAACGACTCTATTTAAGGAACAAACAGTATTCAAGGCACACTTATCAAGTATGAGATTAATGCCTATTAAATTGTTCAAACACTCACCCTTGATTACCGCCTTACCATCGCGATATATTTGAACATCGCCGTCTTTGTTGAAAACAACTGTCATACCTGCCTGTTGTATTTTCCTGACAGACAACAAGTTATACGGGATATCGGCACAATAAAGTACATCCTGTAGTTCTCCTTTAACGCCCAAAGTACTTATAACTGGTAAATTGCCTTTCTTTGTTGCTTTTATGAAAGTAGAATTCTTTGCGATCGAAATATTTATGGGGCTTTCTAGTTCGGTAAAATTTTGTGCTAGATCTTCTCGATTTATTAAGTGGTCTGAGGCTCCTGAGTCCAAAATAAAAGTAATACTATTTTGATCTTCTTTATGAGTACTACCACCAGCCATAAAAGCAAATCCGGAATATCCGGATACATTTGAGCTGCCGTGCCGTTCAGGTTCCGTGTTCGCCATCTGGACCATTTTATTGTTTGTTCTGCCATTGTTTACAAATTGGGCCTTTTTGTTATAAAAACAGTTCCTTTTCAAGTGCCCTATTTTGCCGCAATAAAAACATTTTTTGTGTTTCAAGTTATTCTTGAACGAAACTTTGAATGAGTTTCCTTTGTGTTTGAATTTCTTTCTTGCATTTGAATATTTTATAAATTCATTTTGCGGTTTCATTGTCTCAGCCTGAAGTACGTTTAGGCTCGTGTCACGTCCTTCACTTTTTAACTTTATTTCATGATCTAATAGTCTTGTTTTTACAAAAGCTAAAGTCATGTTATCTTCAGCCAATGTCTCGATTGCCGTGACAATACTACTGTAGCTTTTAGGAAGAGTCATAAACAGGTGAGTCACTTTATCAGATTCTTCTAATTTTGCACCTGCAGCTGTAAGTTTGGTGATGATATTATCAAATATTTGTAGATGTTTGATAAGAGGAGTTTCGCTGTCCAGCTTTAAGTTTAATAGTCTTTTTCTTAAAGACAGCTGAGTCGCAACACTTTTTCTTTCAAATATGGAATCAAGCTTAATAAATATTTCCATGGCCGTGTCTTCTTCTGATATTAAGCCAAGTAAAGAATCTGATAAGAATTCAATAATAGTATTTTTCGCTGACGCATTGTTTTTTATCCATTCAGCATCTGGCACCGCAGGAATGTCATTATCATCAATCACTTTTAAAATGTTTAGTTCACTCAACAAACTGCGAATTCTAAGTTTCCATACACTATATTTGTCACCATCAAATGGCCTAATGTTCCGTTTTAATTTTAGTGTATCCATTTTTATTTTAAATCACTCAAAATTTAAAGAGTTTTATTCACTATTTTTAACACTGTGCACTTTTCAATCCAATCAACACAAAGTCTTTTACAAAGTTTTCAGTTAAAAATGTTGATTGATTTATATCACTTTTAATTATTTTATTTAGTTCCGTTCTGGGCCCATAACCTGTTAGGTTTAGGGAAACCAAAAGGATACAACTGTTCAAGTTTAAAAGTTATTTATTACTTATTTGAATTCGGAAGGTGTGTTATACGCGTGCGATTCCACACAGAGCTTAGCGAGCAGTAAAACACAATACACATGGATGTGGGGAATGCAATCCAAAGTGGCTATAGAGGGCTCGTATATAAAAACTAATATTTACAAGTTAGAAAGAGATCGAATATTGTGTTGAAACGAGATAGATTTATTTTTGTTTATTCCAACACGCCCCCTCAAAAATAAATTCCTTTTAATCAAATCCAAAAAAAAAAATTATACAATAACTAAAAACACACACCTTCTCATCTGGGGAACAATTATCATGGTCCAACATTTGTTGCGCAGGATTAGGGAAAACCCAGAAAAACCTAATCAGACCAATCTACTTATAACTTAATTCATTAAGTATTAAATTACATTACTTCTATGATATTACATCTAAAATCATTACTTTCATTATAAGTTTATCAATTATCAATACATTATTTTATTTATAAGTCATATCACACCAAGCTTTTCCCTTAAAATAGAAAAACGCGATGCAGGTAATGATTTTGTTAGGATATCAGCCAGCTGGTTACCTGTAGAAACATAAAACATTTTAATAACATTTTTCTCAACCTGTTCTCTAGAAAAATGATACTTAATATCAATGTGTTTAGATCTTTTATGGCTTGTGGGGTTGTTCGCAATACTTATACATCCATTATTATCTTCATAAATAGGAATAGCATTCGGCACGTCTATATAAATACTAGTTATTAATGACTTTAACCACAGAGCTTCCTTCACGGCTTCATATAGCGCCATATACTCTGCCTCAGTGGATGACGTTGCCACTGTTTGTTACCTTCTTGTTTGCCAACATATTGTGCATTTTTCAAATAATTGGAACAAATAACCCGAAGTACTTTTTCTGTCTACTTCATTACTACCCCAATCAGAGTCAACAAAGCCACTCAAAACATTACTAAAATCACTTCGTGTATAAGTTATCTTGAGATTTATGGTCCCCTTCAAATACCGTAGGACCCTTTTCAAGTGTGACCAAAGCGAATGGTTGTTTTTGTTTGCATATCTACTCAAGATGTTAATAGAAAAACTCAAGTCAGGCCTAGTACACAACATAATATGCATCAAGCACCCGATAAGATTTCTACAAGGTGCATTTATTATTTCACACGAATTTAATGCTTCGAAATCTATTTTGTTTTCAAGAGGTGTGCTAACAGAGTTACAGTCACTCATGTTAAACTTTTCAAGCACCTTTTTTATGTATGTTTCCTGATCTAACGTAACCTTGTTTTCTGTCCTGGTAATTTTGATTCCCAGAAAACATTTCACTTCATTTAAATCTACCATCTTAAAAGTGTTCATTATGTACCTTTTAAAACAATTCATGGTATTTATATCAGCGGTTGCAATAATAAGATCATCAACATAAAGTAATACATAAATATTCTTTGACATATCACCTGCATTGAAAATGTAAATGCATCGATCAGCTGATGAGTATTGAAATCCCTTTTTAATCAATGCTTGCTCAAACGTTTGAAACCAACAGCGTGCAGCTTGTTTTAATCCATATAATGATTTATTTAATTTGCAGACCATATTTTCCGCACCTGCACCCGGGATACCTTCAGGAATTTTCATATAAATTTCCTCGTCTAATTTCCCATTTAAAAATGCTGTTTTCACATCCATTTGGTGAACAAGCAAACTAAATTGATTTGCAAAAGCTAATAACATTCTAAAACTCGCAATTCTAGCGACTGGAGCAAATGTCTCATTATAATCAATTAAATATTTATGATTGAATCCGCGTGCTACTAAACGTGCCTTATATTTCAAGGGATTTCCAAACTCATCATTTTTAATAGTGAATACCCACTTACAATCGACAATATTTTTATTTTCAGGTTTTTGTATTAATGTCCAGGTATTATTATCTATAAGCGAATTAAGTTCCTCCCTGATAGCCTTTTCCCATAAATGCTTATCAGCCCTGGATTCAAGTTCTTTGTAACATTGAGGAATTTCAAATACTAAGGATTCAGCACATAATAAATAATTTTCAGAAATATTGTCATTGTTTTCGTCATAAGAAACAATAGGTAAATTTTTAATCCTTTCACTTCGTCTTAAGTTTTGTGAAGTCACTTTGTCTTGCGATAATGTCAACTTATTTTGAAAAAGGAGAGTGATTCAAGTGCTCATCTGTTTCACAGACAGATTTATTAGGTGTTAAACCCAATGTGGCAGGTATTATGCCGGTTTGTTTATTTATACCATCCGATCCATACTGGTCAGATACACATCTCTTTTCAAAAGAGTGCACAGAGTCAATTTTATCAACAGATCGATTTTCAGCCATAGTCCGTTCGAAGTAATCAACAGATCTATTTACAGCCATCGTCCGTTCAGGCTCAGTTGTCCCTGGCCTACTTGACAAGAAATTAATCTCATCAACTATTACATCCCTGACTCTCACAAACCTTTTCTCCACCACATCCCACACCTTATAACCATTTGGTACATAACCGACCAAAATTCCCTTTAAGGATTTTTCATCAAACTTCGACTTTCTACATTTATCAACAAAATAAACAGTTGACCCAAAAATCCTTAAATACTTTAACTCCGGCTTTTTACTATGCCACATTTCATAAGGTGTGTAATTTAATTTCAGTGCTCTTGTGGGGCTAATATTTATTAAATAAGTAGCAGTTAACACAGCCTCACCCCAGAACGATTTTTCTAATTTAGAACCTGCTACCATTGCTCGACTTCGTTCTGTAATTGTTCTTATCATACGCTCGGCAATACCATTCAAAGCCGGTGTATACGGCACTGTTAGGTGGTAACTAATACCTTTCAGCACACAGAATTCTCTCATTTCCTTAGATAAATATTCACCTCCATTATCGCAATACAAGTTAACTATTTTTAAATTAAAAAGAGCTTCACTTTTTGCTACATAGTCCCGAAACGCAGCAAAAACATCAGATTTATGACCCAAAAGGTAGGTCGCACTATAATGAGTGTAGTCATCAACAAAAAGTTTTTGTCGTCAAGGGTCGGTGGCGTGACGGGACCACAAACATCTGTATGCACTCTAAATAGAGGTCGTTTCAAATCTTTTTGCTTTGATTTATTAAGTGGCAAGCACGCTTGTTTTCCGTTTATACAGGCTTCGCACAATTTATCATTAGGTGTTACATTATTTAATTGATCAATATCAGAAAATAATTTCTTGTTTTTAATTTCCACAAACTTTGATTTGCCAATGTGACCTAATCTTTGATGCCACAATTCATATTTATCATTAACGACTCTATTTAAGGAACAAACAGTATTCAAGGCACACTTATCAAGTATGAGATTAATGCCTATTAAATTGTTCAAACACTCACCCTTGATTACCGCCTTACCATCGCGATATATTTGAACATCGCCGTCTTTGTTGAAAACAACTGTCATACCTGCCTGTTGTATTTTCCTGACAGACAACAAGTTATACGGGATATCGGCACAATAAAGTACATCCTGTAGTTCTCCTTTAACGCCCAAAGTACTTATAACTGGTAAATTGCCTTTCTTTGTTGCTTTTATGAAAGTAGAATTCTTTGCGATCGAAATATTTATGGGGCTTTCTAGTTCGGTAAAATTTTGTGCTAGATCTTCTCGATTTATTAAGTGGTCTGAGGCTCCTGAGTCCAAAATAAAAGTAATACTATTTTGATCTTCTTTATGAGTACTACCACCAGCCATAAAAGCAAATCCGGAATATCCGGATACATTTGAGCTGCCGTGCCGTTCAGGTTCCGTGTTCGCCATCTGGACCATTTTATTGTTTGTTCTGCCATTGTTTACAAATTGGGCCTTTTTGTTATAAAAACAGTTCCTTTTCAAGTGCCCTATTTTGCCGCAATAAAAACATTTTTTGTGTTTCAAGTTATTCTTGAACGAAACTTTGAATGAGTTTCCTTTGTGTTTGAATTTCTTTCTTGCATTTGAATATTTTATAAATTCATTTTGCGGTTTCATTGTCTCAGCCTGAAGTACGTTTAGGCTCGTGTCACGTCCTTCACTTTTTAACTTTATTTCATGATCTAATAGTCTTGTTTTTACAAAAGCTAAAGTCATGTTATCTTCAGCCAATGTCTCGATTGCCGTGACAATACTACTGTAGCTTTTAGGAAGAGTCATAAACAGGTGAGTCACTTTATCAGATTCTTCTAATTTTGCACCTGCAGCTGTAAGTTTGGTGATGATATTATCAAATATTTGTAGATGTTTGATAAGAGGAGTTTCGCTGTCCAGCTTTAAGTTTAATAGTCTTTTTCTTAAAGACAGCTGAGTCGCAACACTTTTTCTTTCAAATATGGAATCAAGCTTAATAAATATTTCCATGGCCGTGTCTTCTTCTGATATTAAGCCAAGTAAAGAATCTGATAAGAATTCAATAATAGTATTTTTCGCTGACGCATTGTTTTTTATCCATTCAGCATCTGGCACCGCAGGAATGTCATTATCATCAATCACTTTTAAAATGTTTAGTTCACTCAACAAACTGCGAATTCTAAGTTTCCATACACTATATTTGTCACCATCAAATGGCCTAATGTTCCGTTTTAATTTTAGTGTATCCATTTTTATTTTAAATCACTCAAAATTTAAAGAGTTTTATTCACTATTTTTAACACTGTGCACTTTTCAATCCAATCAACACAAAGTCTTTTACAAAGTTTTCAGTTAAAAATGTTGATTGATTTATATCACTTTTAATTATTTTATTTAGTTCCGTTCTGGGCCCATAACCTGTTAGGTTTAGGGAAACCAAAAGGATACAACTGTTCAAGTTTAAAAGTTATTTATTACTTATTTGAATTCGGAAGGTGTGTTATACGCGTGCGATTCCACACAGAGCTTAGCGAGCAGTAAAACACAATACACATGGATGTGGGGAATGCAATCCAAAGTGGCTATAGAGGGCTCGTATATAAAAACTAATATTTACAAGTTAGAAAGAGATCGAATATTGTGTTGAAACGAGATAGATTTATTTTTGTTTATTCCAACAAAACGTTAAAGTTTATTTTGATGTGGAATTCAATACGTTTCCGCTATTATTTACTCCAAAAATATGACCCGCGACAAGCGCTTTTAATGATATTCTGATTTTTTTTTACAATCATCTGTGAGGTTTAAACGCAGTTAATTACTTGTAGCTACTAGATAATCTCTTTAGTTTGTCTTGTCGTATGTTTTTTTATGGCTACAACTTTACGTTTTCTATATAAAAATATGGCCCGCGCATACCATGTTTTCCTATCATGGACCCTTAAAGTACCTACACATATACAGGGTTATTTGTAAAACGCCAACAACCTCGTCAACTATCATCATAAAAAACAACATTTGTTCTGCGAATTTTCCGAAAACAGACAAAAAAAATCCCAGTCCCGTTTTTTTACCCTTTGGGTATGGAACCCTAAAAACAAACTTTGAAAATATTGTTAATATTTTACAACTTTAGATTTCTAAATAAGATAATTTCGAAAGGACTAATAAACTATCCCAAAATTACTGCATATCGCCGATTAGCCATGTTTTGCACTATTGTTTTAGTTCATTATCTAGGATAATTTTTGATTGAAGTGTGCAGTTGATCTAACCTGTTTTAACAGACAGTAAGCAAAAAGTCCAACAGGAAAACCTTATAATAAAGCAATGTGTGTTTGTTTAGGATTGGAATCCTTAGTAAGTAATATGCGTGTGTTAGATTTTGGAATGACACTTTGCAAGTCCTTTTTCTCAAATTCAAGCAATTTTATATCGAAGAATTAACTACAAAGTCTAGAGTCAAAATATATTATTCAAATAAACTTGAAAATTAAGCACTTTTGACTCGTCTATAATTTTCCTACCAGCAGTTTCCGACTTTTTTAGCTGACACGAAGAACGGGCACAAGAAACTTATCAGGTCCATACCTTAGTTATTATTCTAAGGTCGATACCTTTTTTTACAAATTAAAAAATTTTAGACTGTGGATTGCATCTCGATTTGGGGTTATCTAACTTAATGTAGGTTATTATTTTATATCAATTACTAATTGTTACACTTTGAATTAGATTGTTTAAATATTTACTGACCGAAAAGTAAACGGCTGTGTAAACTTTTTGTGCAATTAACATACCTACGTAATATCATAAAAAGAATAATCAGCGCTTAATATGAAAAAAGAAATATAAGTTTTTTTATGCAAGAACTAGCTTCTGCCCGCGACTGCGTCCGCGTGGACATTAGGAAAATCGCTAAGGAACTTTTAATTCTGTTATATATATCTTGTAATATGTTAAATGAATAAATAAAAAAATAAAAAAACGAGATAAAAAGTGTCCTATGTTTTATATGAAAAGAAATAATTTTACATAGGTATACTTTGTTAGGGGTATGTGGGACACGAATGACCACAAATGGCGCCTATCTTCGCATCATAACTCATGAAGAAAATACTTAAGACAAAATAATATTTCTCATAAATATATAAAATAGAGTCTTTTCTTCGTGAGTTATGATGCGATGATGGGCCCTATTTGTGGTCATCTTTCGTGTCCCGCACTATACAAAAAAGGACATTCTGTACTTTTCATCCAGAAAAAAATTACTGTCCCCGAGGTATAGAGAACAGACGGAGTAGCGAGCAGTCACTAGTAAAATCTATAATCACGCCTTTGATTACTTATATTATGCCAAGATAGACAGTCGAAGCTACGAATGCGTTGAAAATAATATCACCCAACAGTTGGGTGACCAAAACACGCACGCATTAAATAATATGACCCGGCCATACTCTTTGGACGCGATGATGCTAAAAATGCACACCAACCTAAAAAAGTTGGCCTTTTTTGTTTAGTACCTACGTCAAAAGCGCAACACTCTATCTAGACATAATAAATAATCTAAGAATCACACATTATCAAATCGATGAAAAACCCAATGTCAAAAAAGTTGACATTCATTTAACCTAATATAGCTCTAATATAGTTTCTCTACCTCACGAAATCCGTTTTTAGGGTTCCGTACCCAAAGGGTAAAAACGGGACCCTATTACTAAGACTCCGCTGTCCGTCTGTCTGTCACCAGGCTGTATCTCATGAATCGTGATAGCTAGAAAGTTGACATTTTCACAGATGATGTATTTCTGTTGCCGCTATTATAACAAATACTAAAAACAGAATAAAATAAACATTTAAGGGGGGCTCCCATACAACAAACGTGTTTTTTTTGCCGTTTTTTGCTCGATATTAATAACGACAACAGGTAGACAGTTGAAATTTTCACAGATGATGTATTTCTGTTGCCGCTATAACAATAAATACTAAAAACATAATAAATTTAATATTTAAGGGGGCTCCCATACAACAAACGTGATTTTTTGCCGTTTATTGGTACGGAACCCTTCGTGCGCGAGTCCGACTCGCACTTGGCCGGTTTTTGCTATTAATGTTTTCAGGCGTGCACATGCACATTGCTTTAGTGTGCGTAATACAAGAGTGCAGACGCACACTAAAACAATGAGTATTATGTGTATGTACACACCTAACAACATTCATAGCAAAACGGGCTTCATGAGATAGAACTATAAATAAATACATTTGACATTTATTTATTTTATTTATTTATTCTTTCATATCATGCAAGTTAATGACATGACATTCATGAGGTCAATTAGGATTATGACGGTCAAGTAAGTAATATTTTTATTCGTTTTATTATTTGTGTAAACCACAAATATTGATCAATATCAAATTTAAAGCTACCAAAACAAATCCATAAAAAAATAAAAAAAATAAAAAACCCGCCTACATCAAAAGACAAGTCAACTGAAAAGAAGGAAACAAGGCTAAATATTAAAGGCAACATAATAACATGCAGTCGGAGGCATGCATTTAGAAAGTGACATTATATCGTAAACGATTTTGAATTCTATGCCTCCGACTGCATGTTATTATGTTGCCTTTGTTTCCTTCTTTTCAGTTGACTTGTCTTTTGATGCAGGCGGGTTTTTTAATTTTTTATTTATTTTTTATTTATATCTCTTTAGTTATTATATATTACGGTCATGATATACCTTTTTGAAATCCTTTTGATAAGCCCTTTAATTTGAAACCTATTCATTCAGTCTTCAAAGAAAAAAAAATTTGGTTTTACTTCTTATAATGGCACCGTAACTGCCATGTTGGTTTTTTAACGCCACTTACCTAAGAACACTTGGGCTAACAAGACAAATCTAACGATATAATTATACATATAAATCCGTTTAGCCGTTTGAAAGATACGATGTAATAAGTAATATTACATACAAACACACAAACAAACATACAAGATTGCAGTCGGGTAAAAATCAATGAAAGTTAAAAACCAAGAACTGATATTACATAAGTACCAAGATAAATATTTTTAGCTTCGGTTTTTTAGGGTTCCGTAGCCTAAATGGCAAAAAACGGAACCCTTATAGATTCGTCATGTCTGTCTGTCTGTCCGTATGTCACAGCCACTTTATTCCGAAAGTATTAAGACTACACAGTTGAAACTTGATAGGTAGCGTACTTGACCGCTTAACGAATTTAATACAAAAATAAGAAAAATAAAAGATTAAGAGGGGGCTCCCCATACATGGAACTGAAACTGAAAAAAAAAATTTTCTTCAAACCAACACGTGTTGGGTGTCTAAAGATAGGTCTTTAAAAATGACATTGAGATTACTAAGACAACATTTTCTCAAAGTCAACCGTATGAAAGATATACACCGCCAAAGTGGTAAAATGTGTGTCCCCCCCCCCCCCCCTTTTTATCGATGGATGAAAAAATCACCTATCTCTATGGGTTGTGTTTTCTGCAATACAAAAACTATTCATATTTACTAATTTTTCTGGTAATATGGAAACTTAAATTTGTAAATAAGAAAAAACATAATGGAAAAAATCTTACGCAAAAAGCGATTTTCACTAGTAGAAACCGAATTATCAATGCATTTAAAAGCTTTTTTACTTCTCTCTACTTATAAGGTTACTATTTGAAAAAAAAATCAACAAAAACCATAATCTTTCCATAAATAAGGTTACAAAGCAAAAACCCCATGATCATAAGTAAGACCTATAAGTAAGACCTTTACATTTTCCTTGAAAATAATATTTTTCCTCATTCTTTTGTCTCCAGTTATCTGTAAAGACCGTTCAATAGACTTCGTTAGTTTGCAATGTGTCATTTATATTAATTTGTAACATACGTTGTCCAAATAATTTTCAAACTAATTTTTAAATGGCTTACATGAATTCTAAAAGTTTAGATATAATAATATGCCGCCGTAACTGTATATTGAATACTTATATCTAGGGTTTTAGTGGCGAGGGGTGAAATTATGGCGAAAGTAAGCCGTGCTACAAAAATGTTACGATCTGCATAGTGGGTCGGTGTGGTGGGATTTCTAAAAGGTACAGTACTAGGCACGTATCTTGAAATTTTTTCGACGGAGTGGGGATAAGTTCGCGCATGTGCTCTTGTGAGCGACCAATAGCGCGCGCCCCTCTCCCGCCGCCCGCGCCCCTCACCGCTACGCATACCCAAAATACGCGTTTCGCGTAATCCCCACCCGATTTCAAGTTATATCTTATATGCCTCGTACTGTAAGCCGATGGAAATCGGCTTGTATGAACTGGGTTATTTGTAAAACACCAACAATTTCACAGGAGTAGATTACTAACATCATAAACAACAACATTTGTTCTACGGCTATTCCGAAAACAGACAAAATACGACTTTCCATATAAAACTCGCTGTTCGGACATTTGTATGGAAAGTCGATTTTCATTTGTCTGTTTTCGGAAAAGTAGTAGAACCATAGACATAGAAAAATTTTCGCTGCGCTCAAGAAGACCAACAGAGCGTGGAAAAGAGAAGTTAACATCATACGGACACGGTCTATGTAAAAAAGAGACAAATAGGATCACATAGGAACATGTACTAATATTTTTTACAGTAAGAGGCCCTAGCGGCCCCCCTTGCAAAGCAGCAATCACGATTTGCTTAAAATATTTGATAATCTTAATTAATTTCTTGTGCGCTAAGTAATTGTGATGTGACAAAAAGAAACAATCCAAGTAATCACACTTTTCACAGGTAAATAAGATATTGCCACACATTTCTCTAAAACCAAATTTCGCTACATTTATTCGTTTATCGATGAAGAAAACAGTATAGAACATAGTTTATTAATTTCCTTTGCCATATATAGTCATCCCATACAGCCATTTTTGGTCACAGATTTTCAACAGATGTAACAAGTCGCTACAGTTTCGTAACTGATACGACACATTGCGACTATTTGCGACTATGTGGGGTTTTGTTTAAAGGTGTTGTAACGGTTCAGTAACAATGTTACGGAAACTAGTTTCAGTAACTTTGTGTTGTCGCTGTGTTGACATAATTCACAATGATCTGTGTCCATACATTCTATACACTTTGTGATCAGTTTGCAACTAGAGTACAAAGTTGTAACAATGTGTGGTAACGGAATGGTAACGTTACAACACATTGTGTTGTAACGTTACGACAATGTTCCAGAATACCAGATAACTTAAATTATACAAATGAGCGTCACCAAATCCAGTCACTCTCAAATATGCCTTTATTTTCTGCCCCCTAGCATGCCTACCGAAACACGATATAATATAGCGATTTATCACGAGTAAATGTCAAAAGACAATGTATTTCGACAGTTGAATGTTGATAAAATGCTATATCACGCTATTTTATCATGTTTCGATGGACATGCTACTGGGGCGAGGCTAAAGTTTGATCATGCCGATCAAACCAACTATAGGTATTGACTTATTAGCATAACAACATTGGGGTTAGTTGTAAAATGAGAAGCTATAAGAAAAAGGTATAATATTTATTTCAGTATAAATAAACAGCCCCTTTCCTAATAAAATAGGTTATGCAATCTGTTCAGTTTAATAGGTACGGGTACATCTCACGAGTTGAAATAGCCAATATTCCACTTTTATAAGTAGCATAATTTATTTTTCTTTGTTCTGACTGCGACTGCCTGTTCCAGAAATGTTGGATTTTTTTTGACCCTGCAACAAATATCGAAACTTTGAGAAACGCTGGAAGCAAAAAAATTGAGAAACCATTTATGAATTCCCGTTACTTTGTGACGACTTTACGTAACCATGTCAACACATTATAGTTACTTTGTGACTAGTTGTGACGAGAATATTTTCACCTAACAAAAATGGTTTTCTTTAATATTTATCAATTTTACTGTGTAATATTGCTAAAATATATATTTTTTTGTTTTGATATTAACTATTATGAATAATTAAAAGCATTTGAGCACTCGGTGTGTACAAATAAATAATGTTTACTTACCACAAAAATACTAAAATTGTGATAATATTGTGGCGCGTTAGTAAATTTCATTCTATTTGATGAAATTACACAGTCAAATTTTTTTCCCATTACGATTTGAGCATTAATAAAAACAATATTGAACAAAATCTGTTTATAAATATTACTTGCCTGGAAAAAGATGGCGCTACCTTTTATTTTAATTAATAGTTCATGTCACCATATTTGTCACTTCACGAGTCAAAGGAATTGCTGAACGAATGAATGAATGAATTCCTGATAGAAGTGAGCACAAATACGTCGCGATGTAACTACGCGGCGACAGCGCAGTGCGACTAAAAGTTACTGTTACCAAATGTTACAAATCGTCCCCACTTTTCGAAACGGCGACGGAACAACGGTCGACACGGCTACTCATTGTGACGGAACAAAGTTACTGAAAAAATATGTTTCGACACAAATGTGTGCACTCTAAGTCGTAACCGCTACCAGAATGGCTGTATGGGATATTTTATGTATCTAAGTCATATTTTACGTATCTCATATAAAATGTATGCATTCGTTTTTCGGATCACCTGTTTATTGACATTGTTGTTCTTTGAAATTCTATTTCTATGAGTAGAACAAATGGATGTTGTTGTTTATGATGTTAGTAATCTACTCCTGCGAGGTTATTGGTGTTTTACAAATAACTCTGTATGACCTGTATCCTATCGTTATCGTGTCGTCACGATACAGTAGCGTCTTTCTCTGATCCAAAACTTTACAGCTCGGAAAGTAGTAAAGTTATTCACAAGAAAAATGACCATGTTTCGAAGATTATTATTTTATAAAAAAAAATCAAATACTCTTATGTATTTTTGTACGTACCACCATTGTTAAGGTACCTACCTTAGGTTTAAAGACATTGATTTTTCTCATAAGAACTTACAATGGTAATATAAAATGAGATTAAGTACATTGAATACTTAACATCTATAATTTGGCGCAGCGCAAATGCATTCAAACACATCCAACAAAAACCAAGCAAAACCTAATCATAATCATTTATTGTTTTCAAGCATAACCTAATCATTCACAATATATTTTTTGTTTTCAAACTTAATCATTCACAATTCGTTAATTGTTTTCAAACCTAATCGTTAACAATTTCATTCTTTGTTTTCAAACCTAATCATTCACAATTACATTTCTTGTTTTCAAACCTAATTATTCACAATTTCATTTCTTGTTTTCAAACCTAATCATCACAATTTCATTTCTTGTTTTCAAACCTAATTATTCACAATTTCATTTCTTGTTTTCAAACCTAATCATTCACAATTTCATTTCTTGTTTTCAAACCTAATTATTCACAATTTCATTCCTTATTTTCAAACCCAATCATTCACAATTTCATTCCTTGTTTCAAACCTCTTCATTTTTAATTTCATTCCTTGTTTTTAAACCTAATCATTCACTATTTCGTCTCTGTTTTCAAACCTAATCATTAACATCTTCATTCCTTGTTTTCAAATCTAATCATTCACAATTTCATTCCTTGTTTTCAAACCTAATCATTCACAATTTCATTCCTTGTTTTCAAGCCTAATCATTCACAATTTCATTTCTTGTTTTCAAGCCTAATTATTCACAATTTCATTTCTTGTTTTCAAACCTAATCATTCACAATTTCAATTCTTGTTTTCTTTTAGTGTCCCACCATCAGAACTTCTGGTCCGACTAGGGGAGCACGACTTAGCCAACGATAATGAGCCATTCGGCTTCGCGGAGAGAAGGGTGCAGATCATCGCCAGCCACCCACACTTCGATTCGGCCACCTTCGAGTATGACCTTGCTTTACTGAGGTAAGATCATCATCTTTCTTTCTTATCGTATGATGATTAGTGGCCACCTCTGGTGTTAGAGTTTATCAAGCCGCCTGTAAGGCCTCTAACTTGGCTTAACGACTGTTATCAGATGACAACAGCTGGGACCGACGGTTTAACGTGCCCTCCGAAGCACGGAAGCGCTCAGTTGTAATACCATTTAACGGTCACCCATCCGACATCTGACCGGACCGAACTATGCTTAACAAACGTGATTGAGTACGATGTTTGTCAAGCTTCGCCATGAGCGCTTCAGATAATCTTATCGTGGAGTTACTTAGCCACGGAGCGACGTTGACCCCAAAAAATGTCTTATACAAATTGAAGAAGCGGTGGTAACTGCACAATCATCAACCACCCCGAATTATTTTAACATAATATTAATTCAATCGACTTTTACTCGGCTCGCCGCCACCGTACAATGCAAATTGTTTTAGACTTGAAAGCACAATCGAACATGACAGGCAAAGTTCACATAGGAACGTGACAGGCAAAAAAAAATATTTGTTTGAAACACTATTCCCACTAGACCGCCATGCGCTTGTCATACTTCAATACAAAGAATATTTTTTTGCCTCGATCCTAACACGGTCATGGTATGGTACGGTGTAGTGGGCAGAGACATTTAACCGACTTCAAAACCCCACTCTGCCTCTAAAAAGCAATAAATAATATTGAAATCACTAGATACGCATTATCATTGTAATAAAACACGTCTATTGAAGTCGGGTGGGGCTGTTAAAATAAAAAAAAAGTTGTTCTCCAGCCCCACCCGACTTCAATAGACGTGTTTTATTGCAATGATAATGCGTATCTAGTGATTTCAATATTATTTATTTGCAGAGTGGGGTTTTGAAGTCGGTTTTTTGTTTTTTAAAACAATTTTTTAATTTTTCTTTTTAGTGTAAGTACCTTCTGTATTAGATATAATTTATCTATGTAGATAGAAAAATCGGTTAGGCCAAACGTGAGATAATTGCGGACAACCATGCATACGGGTCAAACTGAGAAGAGAACCTCCTTTTTTGAAGTAGGTTAAAATACCAAAACCTTGTCCTAAGTCTAACAAATACTTTTCTGAAAACCGCATCAAAACTGGTTCAGCCAAACGCGAGATAATCGCGGACAAACATACCTACATAATACGAGCGAAACTCAGAACCTTCTTTTTTTTGAAGTAGGTTAAAATACTAAAACCTTCTCCTAAGTGTAACAAATACTTTTCTGAAAACCGCATCAAAATCGGTTCAGCCAAACGCGAGATAATAGCGGACAAACATACATACATACATGCATACAGGTCAAACCGAGAACCTCCTTTTTTGTTTTTTGAAGTCGGTTAAAAAACAAAAGAATACACAAAACACTGAAAAGTGTTTTTTTCTTTAGGCTATCTTCAAACAGTAGCAAAATTAAATACTACTTACATTCTACAGTTAGCAAAGCAATGTAGCTTTGCTTTGCTTTGCGTATGCGAGACAGACATATTTTGTATTTTGGTAAATGTTGGTAGGTACCTAATATAGTAAGTAATCTATAAGTTTAAGTTTTTTTGTATACTTGCATGCGGTGTCCGCCTATAATTGGCTTGCACATTTAGCTTTATATACACAATGTAACCAATGTATACTTAAGATAATGTAGCAGCCGTTGGCAGACCTTAATAAATAAAATAAAAAAATAAAATGTACAGCCTAGCTAGGCTGAGGGCCTCAGATACTGCTGAGGTCAAGTGCAGTGGTGACTGACCGCTCCCACTACCGCGCAAAAAACGTCCTTAGCCGATGTCCAACCTCTTTAGTGATTGATTATGAAAAAAAAGTACTTACTAACTCCTTTGAAAGTTAAAAATTAGTCAAAAAGAAACCGCAAAATAGATACCTTAACTTTTTGGATTTAGAATCTATTGAGCTTTTTGTTTAAACTTGCTGTAAAACCATGATCCAAGAAAACAAGGTCTGGCATTCCGAGAGTTGAGTCCGAGAGACACTTGCTTACGTCACTATTCAGTTGCGCCACTTGCTTACGTCACTATTCTGTTGCGCGACTTTATAGTAACAAGCAAAGAATGAAGGATTTTTTTTCCGTCACACTCATTACAAAATTTTGTACCATGGTGTAAACTTAATCTTCTTTTACCATCATGTAAAAAGCGGTACCTACTGACACCTTTTTTTACTTACTAAAAAAATGATTAACTTTATTGCTATATGATAAAAACTAATAGTAAATTTTTTTGGTCTTTTGTCAAATAAAAAAAAACATCTTCTGTTATACCTGACGCATTGTTTTTAAACAGTATCTTTTCAAGTGAAGGGGATAAAATTTGTTCAATGTTTAATGATTATTTTAGCTCTGCCTTCGAACCTCGTACAGATGTTTCCCCACGCTTATCACCAACAACAGACACAAGTACAACTTCTGTTGGATCTGTTAATATCAATTTAAAACTGGTTCAAAGCTATCTAAAGAAACTTGATATTTCGAAGGGCTGCGGGCCGGACGGTATTCCCTCATACTTTCTAAAAATGTGTCACAAAGTACTGGCTCTTCCTTTGTACTTATTGTTTAAACTCTCTTTGGACTCAGGTATAATGCCTCTAATTTGGAAGGAGTGCCATGTTGTTCCCATATTCAAATCTGGGGATAAACATAATATTCAAAATTATCGACCTATATCTAAAATTAGTGCTATTCCTATGTTATTTGAAAAAAATGTCTATGATATTATTTATCCGTTACTGAGACATATAATTGCGAATGAACAGCATGGTTTTATAAGTAAGAGATCCACCGAAACTAATTTGTGTGAGTTTGTTCATCAGGTTGCCACGACTATGGATAAGGGTTGCCAGGTAGATGTAGTGTATACCGACTACTCCAAGGCTTTCGACAAAATTCCGCATTCTATCTTATTACAACGACTTGGTGAAGTCGGTATACATGGGGACTTATTGCGCTGGATAGAGTCCTACCTCAGAGACCGCAGTCAAGCTGTTACTGTAAAGGGGTACTGCTCATCTTTTGTTCCGGTTATTTCAGGGGTGCCGCAAGGATCGCATCTTGGTCCCCTTCTCTTTAATTTGTTTATAAATGACGTAGTTTCTGTTCTGAAATATTCTAAAGTTTTAATATACGCTGACGATATGAAATTTTTAAAAAAAGTTGCAACCCCCCTTGATTGTGCCTTGCTGCAGAAGGATCTTGACAACCTTTGTAGTTACTGTCAAAAAAATCATCTTCACCTTAACCCAAACAAATCTATTGTAATAACTCTCACCCGTAAGTCAAACGTTATCAAATATGACTATCAGTTAAATAACAATAATATCAATAGAGTTACTGAAGTTAAAGACTTGGGGGTGATCCTTGACAGTAAACTGACGTTCGAATCGCACATAAATAATATCACGACTAGGGCTTTCCGTATGCTTGGTTTCATCATTCGAATAGGCAGAGATTTTAGGCACTGTTCTACTTTGGTACTTCTGTTTAACTCCTTCGTCCGTTCTATCTTGGAGTATGCATCCACAGTATGGAACCCGCAATTTAATGTACACATAAATTCAATTGAAAGAATAAATAATAAATTTTAAAAACATCTGAACTACAGAGCACACCGCTCTAACGTACCTGTTCCAAATATCCCTTCATTGGTAGATCGCCGTATAGAGAGAGATCAATTATTTCTTTATAAAATTTTAAGAAATATTATTGACTCTCCCTATCTTCTGGAAAATATAGGTCTGAGATGTCCTCGGTCAAGCTCGCGTCTTAAAAGTGTGTTTAGTTTGCCCACTACTAGAACTAAGTATGCTGGAAATACTTTTCTGCACAGGTCATGTGATGTTCATAACAAGAATTTTACGTCAGTGGACATATTTAATTGTACTCCTCCTCAATGGAAAAAAAAATCCATGAGCTGATAAACAGCGATAATAGTAATAGCGGTGGGTAGGTAGTTCATTTCTATAGTTTAACATTAACTTTCTTAAAATTAACTTAGTTTTTTTGTTTTCTTACCTATTTTAGCTCAATTAATTGCTTTAATATTGTCCCTTTGTGCCCGTTATTTGATAAATTTTAGGTACTTTGTATGTGTTATGTAACAGTGGAACCTTTGCTGATATATGTGTTAAAATTTAAGTTTAGTTAACATAAGTCTTATAAAATACTAGCGGCCGCCCGCGACTTCGTCTGCGTGAAATGATTTTTTGCTATCCCTCGGGAACAATACTGTTTTTCGGGATGAAAAGTACCCTATGTCCTTCTCTGTACCCCTGACAACGTGTATGCAAAATTTCATGATGATCGGTTCAGTAGTTAAGACGTGAAGGCGTAACAAACAAACAAACAAACAAACAAACAAACAAACAAACGGACTTTCGCATTTATAATATTAGTAAGGATTGTATGTTTCCCTAATAATAATAAACAAATAAACAAACAAATTGCATTAAGAAGAAACATTTTATTTCATTAGAAGTGAGATCACGACTGCTCTTTGGAATGGTTTTCTTAAAACAAACCTTTTTTTTTGTCAAAACACAAAAACAAGATGGAATTTTAATAAACAACTTTTGATTTCTACAGCCCTATAATTTATTATCCAAAAAAGTGGCGTCAAATTAAATTACTAGCAGTAGCGTAGCTTTTATTGCAAATTTATGCAAAGTATTCCGTTTTATTATGTCTCGAATAGAACGTTCACACATTAATGTGTTGTGTTCATTGCATTTTTGTAACAACTATTTTAATTAAACGTTTGAAATTGTTACAATTTGAATCATTAGTTACTGTACTTATTAATAAAGTTAACATGAGTGTGTAGTGAATAATCAGCGCAGCGTACAGTGTGTTTTAAATTGTTTACAAAACTAAAGCAACTAACGAAATGATGGACAGTACGAGGCATATAACTTGAAATCGGGTGGGGATTGCGCGAAACGCGTATTTTGAGCATGCGTAGCGGTGAGGGGCGCGGGCGGCGGGAAAAGGGCGCGCGCTATTGGTTGCTCGAAAAAATTTCAAGATACATACCTCGTTACGAGTCTGTACGAGCCACGTGTCTTGAAATTTTTTGACGTAGTGGGGATAAGTTCGCGCATGTGCTCTTGTGAGCGACCAATAGCGCGCGCCCCTCTCCCGCCGCCCGCGCCCCTCACCGCTACGCATGCCCAGAATACGCGTTCCACGCAATCCCCACCCGATTTCAAGATATATGCCTCGTACTGTAGCTTGTGTTCGGTATGAAAATAGAACTGGGAGGGTAAAAAACGATACTTTGCTTGAGTTATATTTTATTAATATTTGACGAGTCGCCAATCATATTAATGTCATTGAACGTATCATAATCATGAGTCATGGCATGACATGACGAAATAAGACAGGGAGAAAAAGCGATAGCATTTGATACCTAAGTTCCTTGCCAGCCTCCCTACTCAAATCGACAACATTATCTTCGTTTGCTAACTAAAGCTTAAAAAAATAAACAATTAGAATCTTTTATAAATAAGGTATATTCTTAAAAATAAGAAATGGTAGGTATCATAACATTCATTAACCGCCTCTGTGGTCTAGTGGTTCGCCCACCCGTGTAAGACGCAGGGGTCCCGGGTTCGATTCCCAGGGGGGGTACAATTTGTACTTGGTTTGGTTGGTGGTAGGGCCTATTTCAAGTCCGCCTGGCTAGCTACCACCATCTTACCTAAGTCTGACGCCATAACAACAATTTAAAAATTGTTGTGTTCCGGCAGTTAGAGGTAAGATAGCCAGTTCCTCAGTGATGAGGATTCCGGGAGTAGTGCGCTTCCATCTTCGGCCTTATCGTCACTTAACATCAAGTGAGATGAAGGCCAAGCACTATCCTGTAGTACATTAAAAAAAACCCTGGTAGTCACTGCTAGAAGAGATAGCAAAACTGCTAAAAGTGGCCGTTTTTGACACATTTGCTATCTACTTCTTCTGACTACGAGGGTATAAAGTGATACGTTCTAAAAATACCATGAGCCCTAAAAATTCCACATAAAGTTTTATTAAAATCATTTGTAACCGACTTAAAAAAAACAAAAATGGAGGTTCTCAGTTTGACCTGTATGTATGTTTGTTCGCAATTATCTCGCGTTTGGCTGAACCAATTTTGAAGCGGTTTTCAGAAAAGTATATTTGTTACATTTAGGAGAAGGTTTTGGTATTTTAACCGACTTCAAAAGAGGAGGTTCTCCTCTCAGTTTGACCCGTATGTATGTTTGTCCGCGATTATCACACTTGGCCAAATTTTTCTACCGATTTTTCTACCTAGCTAAGTAGCTAATATATCTAATACAGACGGTACTTACACTAAGAAGAAAAAAAGAAAAATTTGTTTTAAAAAAACAAAAAACCGACTTCAAAAGCCTACGCTGCCTCTATAAAGCAAGAAATAATATTCAAATCACTAGATACCTACGCATTATCATTGTAATTAAACACGTCTATTGAAGTCGGGTGGGGCTTGAGTACAACCTACGACCTACAACTTTTTCTTATTCTAAAAGCCCCACCCGACTTCAATAGACGTGTTTTATTACAATGGTAATGCGTAGGTATCTAGTGATTTGAATATTATTTCTTGCTTTTTAGATGTAGCGTAGACTTTTGAAGTCGGTTTTTTGTTTTTTAAAACAATTTTTTCTATAAAACAACTTATTAAATAAAAACCCCTGGGGCGCCACTTTCGGTGGTACAACCACCATAAATTGGCCATTTGAGTAGAGGGGCATTCTTCTCGCTACAAAGTCTCCCACTAAGTTCCGATTGGATTAACTTTTTCCTCACGAGTTTCTTTTTCTTTCTCCAGATTCTACGAGCCAGTGACATTCCAGCCGAACATCCTGCCAGTGTGTGTACCAGATAACGACGACGACTATGTGGGGAAGACTGCCTACGTCACCGGCTGGGGAAGGCTATATGACGGTCAGAACTTCGATCAAGAATATCCTAATTATCGCTTCATGTACTCTAAACGCTGGTTTACATTATCTTAGTCTTTAGTAGAGTGCTTTCGGAGAGTGCTTTAGTGGAAACATGTAAACGGTCGTCTTATGACTAAAGAGAGTAACGTTCTAGTAGCCTTTCTAATCGCTTTCCAGTAGCACCCCCTGCGCGCCCGCTCACCCCCCGCGCGATATTTTACTCGCACTCGCACTGGAAGCAAGTAAATCGACATTTTAGTAGCGTCTTTAGTAGAGTGCATTTGCCGATGAACGCGTGACGTGTAATTGAATTAAATAATAGGTATTAGGTATGGCGAAAATGACACTCTACTGGAAGCGTGTAAACGGTCACTGGAAAGGCACCAAAACTACTAAAGCACTCGCATTCGAATCTACTCGCACGCTACTAAGCACTCTACTAAATACTAAGATAATGTAAACCAGCCTTAACAGCACGCAAATGTGGCAGTGGCACCGACTGACAAAATGAAAAGCGATTCCAGAAATTCGATTCCCCACATGAATATTTTTATCTGTGTACAAATTAATAGTCTTTCCAAATTCAACTTTAAATAGTGAAGAACAAAGAAGAGGGTACTTTGTACAAAATAAGCACCCATTTTGAAAGTGGGGCGTGTTTGAGGTGCCGTTTTTGAGTCTCTGACCGGACTAGCTAGGGTATTCTTGATTGAAGGGTCAGGTCAGGACTTATCCTGACCTGGCTTATTATATTATTGGACTAGTGTTTGGTAATAGCGTTACAAAGCCGAATATGGCAGGTAGGGACCATTAAACTGAACAACTTTTACTATGGGACCAACTCTGAAATCGCGAAAAAAGATCTGCTGTTTCATAAATTTTGATATTTTCGTTATTAATTATTGTATGAAACAGTAGATTTTTTTTCGCGATTTCAGAATTGGTCTCATAGTAAAAGTTGTTCCGTTTAATGGTTCCTCCCTATCTGCCATATTCGGCTTTATAACCCAAGTAACAAAAGTTTCTATAACTAAGGGGTTTTATCACCAAACAGTGATATAGTAGGCCTTAAATGGTAACCGTTGTGACTGCTTGTGCTATAAAGGTTTTCCACTGAGCGTTTTGGTTCTATAATATTAAAGAGCATTTAAGTTCTATGGTGCAGCTCTTAGAACAATTACAGGACATACAAAAGAATCTTTAAAGTGTTGCACTGTAATAGATATGAAAAAAGTTATTATAGTACTATTTAGTATTAAAGACGACTTTACTGTCACTTTTATGTATCTATTTTGCACTAATATTGCGTCAAAATAACTTTTACAGTACTAGTATTGTAGCAGTATCGAAAACACTATTACAGAATCAATCTGCACTATAAAAGTACTTTGCACAACCATCATGTCACGGTTTAGCTTCTTAAATGCTCCCTCAACATCGCTATGGGGCTAGTTCTTTAAAAGTCATGAAAACTCTTCTATGGTACTAAATAGTATCATAGCGACTTCTGGTGCAGTTGCTAAATAACTTAAACTTTTTGTGTTACTGCTACCTGACTAAAGCGTGAGATAAAAGCACTAAAATGAATAATTAATGGACTAATCCGTTTTCGATGAAAATATGGCTGCTGTTTATGTCATGATAGCACATTAGTAGCACGGCTGGAGCCAATGTGTACTATAGCAGCCTCAGTCGGGATGAGTCCTTATTTTATTAATTTAAATTTAATTAAATCACGATAATTATGAGGGCGCATTATCAAATTTGAAATCAGCATAGTGATTTTATCGATACAATTATTTTCGCAAGTGCAAGTTACGGTGGAGTTACGGTCAATGGTTGATCAAAGGTGATGTTTTGTAGAATGTCCTTTTGTATTATAAATTGTAATAGCGAATGACATTTTGTTTTCTTGGGGAACACTCACGATGACATGAGCACAGCACGAACAAAATGGCGAACAATAGTGTGATAAAAAGATCAAAATAGCACTATAAAATGTTTTGGTTTTCAAGTATAGAGCTGATTTATTACCGTGAGAGGCTTTATGTAATGTTTATAGAATTAATCAGTGATAAAACTAGGGCCTATTTGGGGTTCTGTAAAGGTTTACAATACCATTATAGTGCTTATCATGAAACTAATTAGCACGTCCTAAAGCGTTCTCAGGACTTTTATAGTACCAAATTTTGTTACTTGGGAAGGCTTATCACCAAACACCCTGTATAGAAAGATCAAAGATCACTGCACCTGAGATGCAGGGTCTTCTAGTTCGGGTGCAGATGTTTTTAAATCCAAATTGTTAAGGTTTAATCTAAATTCTTTTCAAAAGTTTGGTTTTTGTAATTTTGTGTCAATAAAATTTTATTTATTTATATTTTATTTATTTCTCAGACGGCCCCCTACCGAGTGTTCTGCAAGAGGTCCGAGTGCCAGTCATCAACAACTCATTGTGTGAGGCGATGTACCAGGACGCGGGCTACAACGAGCACATACCGAACATATTCATATGTGCGGGCAGGAAGAAGGGAGGCGCCGACAGTTGTGAAGGTAAACAAAGAAAATATTTAAAAGGTATAAAACAGTTGTTTGGTTAAAAATCAATTGTAGAAGAGAAATATTAAAGGCAACATTATAACATGCAATCGGAGGCATGCATAAAGAAAGTGACATTATGAATGATTTAAGTTATATGCCTCCGACTGCATGTTATAATGTTGCCTTTAATATTTAATCTTGTTTCCACCTTTTCAGTTGACTTGTCTTTTTATGCAGGAGGGTTTTTAATATTTTGAAATTAATTTTTTTATTTATTTCTTTTTAGTTATTATTTATTACAATCATGATATACCTTTTTGAAATCCTTTTAATGAGACCTTTAATTTGACACCCATATAGCAGTATTCTAAAAAAAAATTTTTTTTCCACTACGTTTAATAGCACCGTGCAGCCGCCATATTGGTTTTTTTATAACGCCACTTTCTTAAGAACACTTGGACTGGCAAGACAAATCTAACGATATGTTAATCATGGAAATCCGTTTAGCCGTTTAAAAGATATGAGGTAATAAAGAATATTACATACAAACATAATTACAAGATACGCGCGAAAAACATAACCCTCTTACAGTCGGGTAAAAAGAAAAAAAACAAGCCTAATTTATTCATAGTTAGCTCTATATTAGAATAAAGCAGGAGTGTCGTGATCGTGAGCTGCGAAAGTCAACTCAACTCGACTCAAAGTCATTTTATTCAGTTTAGGCTGTTACACGCACTTGTGAATGTCAAAGAAGCTGTTTTTTTCTCCCTGTATATTTCACACAGTTGGCAAATTGAAAAATTACCTCAGCTTTATTGAAAAACGACCAAAATATGGTCATAATTAGTCTAAAACAAAAGAGCATTAATGGATGTAAAAGTTGAAACAAATAGTAATTAAAAATTTTAATTGTTGTAGCACCCGTAGCTCACGTAGCACTCGTAGCGCGTAGCGGGCTACTACATGCTACGATAATGTTTATGCGATAGTAGAATTAATTAAGCTCTAAAAATCCTCCAAAAAGAGTTCTAAACAAGGACCGGAACCGCTTACCGTTAAAGGGGTTTTTGATTGGGTATTTTATAGACTTGTTTTCAAAAAACCCTATCAATACGATAACCCTATCAATGCGGTAACCCTATCGAAAGGGTAACCCAAGTAAGCACTTACCGAATACGAAAACCCTGTCGGGGAAACCCTATGAAGGCTTTATGAAGGGGTTGTAAAACGTGTTCAGCAATTTATACCTAGTCCCACCTGGGCCGAAGGACCGGAACCGCTTACCGTTAAAGAGGTTTTCATTGGGTATTTCACGATCCGCTTACCGTTAAAAGGGTTTTTGATTGGGTATTTCATAGAATTATTTTCAAAAACCCAATCAATACGGTAAGCATATCGTCGACTAACCATATCGAAAGAGAAACCCTATCATTTGGTAAGCTTTTTAATAGGGTTTCCCTATCAATTAGGTTAACCAAGAAAAGGGGTTTTCCGGTCCCTGGTTCTAAAACGGTTAGCTTACTGCCAACCTTAGAGTAAGACGGGCTTCTAAAGAAAGAGAAGCCATACGAAGCGTTCCCCTCTGCCGAAGTACAAGCCCAAATGGGCATACGCATTAGTAAAACCAGTTGCGCCCGGATTTCTTTCTAGACCGAGTCCAGTCGCGCATGTGAACGCTGCTGTGTTTAAAATGTCGAATTTATGAGTTTTTTGCTGTTAAAAGAGGTCTTGAACATCAAGTATACAAAAAGACGGTGTTACATTTCACATAAAAGTAAATTTTTATCGTATTATTGCTATTTGGTTTACATTTAAACATTAAATTCGTATATTTTATTCTTGATTAGTTGTCAAATTTGTTCAGTAACATCGGGTCTGCTAGTCCATGGCTCGTCCGTACAAATTTCAGATCTGTCGCTAGATAAATCCGAGTTCTAGCCGATGGGCAACTTAGTGATGTTACCGTTAAATAATGTTTGTCGATAAAGTGTTGGTCAATCTGGCCCTGATTATGCGTCAAATACATTTGCGAGATGTTAGCATGATTTGCTTTGCACTGATGTGAGCGCGACGCGACAGATATCGCGAAATAAATTTCGAAATAGTAGATTATACAACAAGTGAATAAAAAGGGAATTTAGTTCGAGGTATACAAAGAACCGAGATGCAATTTTTTTTCACGAGTTGTGTTGTGTACTCTACTTTTTCCCATTGACTGCGAGAAAGCAAATAGGAACCTAACAGTACTTTATACTTAGTATTTATAGTTGACCATCAGCCATTTTTAATGTCCCCACTATTGGGGCACAGGCCTTCCTTATAGGTGGGAAGATGGGCGATAACCTACCACGCGGGCCCAATGCGGATTGATGGGTGTTAACGACTGCAAATGCAGCCGGGACCAACGGCTTAACGTGCCTTCCGAGGCACGGAGGAGCTCGAGATAATACATTTTTGGTCACCCATCCCATGACCGACCCATGCGTGAAATTAGAAGTTTTCCAATGACATAAAACAACCACGCTAAGAGAGATGGATGGTAGGTACCCCCCCTTGGTAGGTAAGGAGGGGTGGCATTCAAAGTTTCGCGCCGCCGCACTTCAGAAAAAAATCATATCTCCTTCAATATACCTACCACCTCGAATGAGGTATCATATTATGATAAATCAGGGATGATGAAGCCATTTTTGAGACATTGAATGTACAGTTTCTTAAAAAAATAATGATATATTTTACTATATTGACGACATTATCAAAATCAGTTTGCTATTTTTTTATTCAACAGTCGGTCGGTATCTTTCATAATTCAAATTGTTGGGTGTGCAGATAGCAGTACTGTCATGGAGCGATGTTCAGTGTCAGCAGCCTGAGCCCAACTTCCCTGGGTATACATTAATCCCAACCCAATCACCTACACTCTCAAGATTTTTGTATAAAGCTCGAGCGTATAAAAATGACCTCTTTGTTGTTATTCACCCCATCGTAAAATGATTGAGTTTGTAACCTTTATTCCTTTTTCCGTATCGATATTGCTGCATCGACAGTTGAGCCCAGCCCTTTATGTCAATAACGTGTCATATTTTGATGTGTGACTCATCCGTACACAAATTTTTGCTGTTTTGTTTTATTTTTTATGTGTGAGCGTCGTCATTACAGTGTTGTTTTTGTATGTGGGTATGCGGAACTGCACTTGTGTGCATTTCCCTCCCCCCGCAAAAAATGCCAGAATAATTTGAATAGAGTAATAATCGCTAAGGCTTCTCCCTTTGTGACGAAACAAAGCCTTTGTTGCTCGAAGCTGCCAACATAACAATATCCGAGCGAGAGATCGCGACGAGTTACATTATGAAATTCAGTACATCATCTCAACACTCGTTCGGATGATGTAATGACGAGGAGGAGGAGGAAAGTTAAAGTCAAAACCTTTTTGGAGGATACATTTCATGAGTGTAGATAAAGTATTGTACATAATTAGGTATTAAAACACTCATGTGATTTTTTTTTTTTTTTTTTAATAATTTATTTATTCAAGTAATTAAAATAACTCATTTGTTAGTAACAATGTTTCTTATAAACTATGTTAGTATTTATGATTTGGATTATTGACTATGTTTTTGCCATGCCACTTGATATGGCACAGCAACGATTGATATACGAGCAGTCAAGTCTGCTCGCAATCATGTTCAGGATGCTGTTGGGGCTCCCCCGCACCCTGCGCACCAGGGAAGCACATCTTTTGCGCATAGTAGCGTAGAAACAATCGACGCTGGCCTCTGCGAACATCCCAGATGCACTGCAGGAGCGACGCAACCCCAAAAGCATCCTGAACGCATTATTATATTGGACTCGGAGGGCGTGATAAGCGCTTTGTGTGTAGTTAGACCACAGGCTGCATGTGTAAAAGGATGTACAAAAAGCTCGAAACAATGTTATCTTAACTTTACGTGAACAGCGTGCAAACCTGCGGACCAACATGTTCGCTCTCACTGATAACGCCCTCCGCTCCCTTTCTATGTCATCGTTGTCCTTGAGGTCGGACGTCAACAAATGACCAAGATATTTAAAAGAGTACGTTCTTTTGAGTTCGCACTTATTAAGCCGTACCGGTGGCATTCTGTCGATCCGTCGACTCCCAGCCTCAAAGACCATAATCTGGCTCTTATTTACATTGTAAGCCAGACCATGCGACTCGGCGTATGCTTCACAGATAGAAGTTAGTTTTCTCAAGCCACAGACAGACGCACTCAGCAGCACCATATCGTCCGCGTAGCTGATATTGTTTAAACTGACTCCGTCTATATAACAACCGACCCTGGTACCGCTGAGCTCGTCTATCAGCTCATTTATATATAGATTAAAGAGGGTGGGCGAGCTCAAACCCCCCTGTCTCACCCCACACTCCAATCCATATGGCCTTGAGAGAATACCATCCCATCTTACACTGTTGACCTGGTTTCCATACCAATATTTAAAAATATTTATGAGTTGTGTTGGTAATCCGACTTTCTCAAGTTTTCTCCATAACAAGTCGTAGGAAACCAGGTCAAAAGCCTTCGAGAGGTCTAAGAAACACGCAAATACAGGCGTTTTACGCTTCGTATAGTATGTAATAGCGTGCTTAACACACGGTATAGCGCTCTCTGTGGACTATTATCACACTGATACTGGTCTATCTGTCTGTGATACTATTATCACACTCGACTACAAATATACATCGGCATAAACCCACATTCGAGTTTTAATACCTCTCATTATAGTACAGTTGCATAAATAACTGCTTAACACTTTAGATGTGACCAACCAACGCACACACGGCATAATGGCTTGTTTACGAAAAATATGAATTTCAAATGAAACCGCACAAAGTTAATATTTATATTACCTTTGAATATTAAGCGTGTTAAGAGTTAGTTTTTATCAAAATAAAACACAAGTAGAAAAAAAAAATTTGAATGCAAAAAAACAAAAATTAAATCAAATCATCTTAAAATTGATAAAAAATTATTGGTTGTATGATATTGTTTGTTTGATAATATTTTGTCGCTTTGAGGTAATTACTGGATCAGATTCTATGAACATATAGTGCAAAATATCTATATTTGTATCCACTCTTGAAGTTTTTCTCGAGTGGAAAGGGAGAAAGGGGTGATAATTTTATCACAACAATAAAGTTATCACTTGTAGCTTAAGTAAAAAAAATATTTTGAAGTGGAGCTCGGTGGAACTTTTTTAAAAACCTACTCAAACGTAAGCAAACAGCAAAATATCTAAAATTTCTTATCACGCCTATTCATTGATATTTTCAAATTAAATGGCTTTGTGTAAAAAGGTAATTATTTATTATTTATAAAGTACTAACCATAAGCCATTTTGCCGTGTGTGCAGCGTCAAAAAAGCTATTTATCAACTTTACAGTTTTGTCTCCCATATATTAAGGTAAAAGTTAGTGTTGCAAATTCGATATTTTTAACGATAAATTTTAAACCTAACAACGTGGGGCGCAATAGACAATATGGATGATAAATTTTACAAAACGCGCCCTACGTTTTTAGGTTTAAAATGTTTAGGTTTAAAATTTCTGTAGGTATAGGTTATTAGGGCTATAAATATTTACAGAAGAATTTATTTTTTTCTTTTATTATTTTTAGTCCGATTTTTTTTTTTTGTAATAATTTAGTCCGTTTTTTAAAAAAAACTCCTATCGGAGCACTCGTCAAAACGATTCAAACGAGCCCAAACTCGATGGGGTTGCATGGTTTTATTACAGAGTCCCAGTCCCCTTCTTCCGGCTCCATCATCAGACCCTGGAACGTACCTTAAAAGGAAAAGCAGAACCCTATAGGATAACTTTTTTGTCCGTCTCTCTATCTGTTAAGACCCTTTATCTAGAATCTAGATAACGCGTGGAGGTATCGAGTTGAAATTAAAATCATATACTCAGGTCTATAGTCCCTTGGAACTGCAAAAAATCAACGTAAAAAAAGATACGGCTGTTTATGCCGCAAAAAACGCTTATTTCGACACTCAAGGGAATCAAAATTCATAGGATACTTCCCGTTGACTACACAAGTACAGGGAAAAGTCTGAAAACTATAATTTTTTAATTAAATCATAAACAATATAGTTTTTATTTAAGTAGGTACCAACAATGGACGGAACCCGCGAGTCCGACTCGCACTTGTCCGGTTTTTTTTACTAGCTGTCTTCTAAATTGTTTTTTTTTACAGGCGACAGCGGAGGTCCCATGGTTGTTCAAAGAGAAAGGGATAACCGTTTTGTTCTTGGCGGAGTCATCTCATGGGGAATAGGTTGTGCGGAACCCAACCAGCCTGGAGTCTACACGAGAATATCCGAATTTAGAGACTGGATCAACCAAATTCTACAATTCTAAACGTCAACGTCAAAAATGGCGCGAAAATCTGTTGGAAAAACATGGAGTCGTAAATAAATCTTTGAAAATCAGAACGATCTTAGCAGTTTCTTTGGTTGAAAATGTGAAAATGAACGCTTAAGTTGTTACTGTTATTAGTGAAATTCATATTTAGTAACGGAGGGAAAGTTTTCCTGAAAAAAATGGAGGAGCTCAAGAGAATTAAATGTATTAAATCCATGGGCGGGACTTGAGTTAAAAAAAATGTCCTGTCATGGTATTGTTTTTTTTTTTAAGTCGCGGAATTTATACTTACAGCCTTAACAGTAAAATAATTGTCTTTCAAGGTAATTATTACCAAGAAATATGATAATATCAAAAGATATCTTTCTTTCTTTTGTAAAAGACTGTTACAAATTGGTGCTTTTTTGTCCAAAATATTAGATTGATATTAAATTAATGTTTATTTGTTGTGTTTTTTATTGTTTATAAACTCGAAATAGCAACGAAAGTAGAATTTTAAAAAAACATTCCTGAAATTTTGTTATTAATTAGGTATTTACTTAATCTTAAAATCATTCGAATTTAAAACAAGTGATTTATATTTTTGTAGAAAAATTTATAAAAACAAAATAATTAAAATATTTTAGTGTTATCATATAATTTTAGCTAAATAATAATAATTTTAAGTATTTATGTTATATGAAGAACATTTTTAACTTTTTATAATAGAAAACGTATTAATTTATTTTTAGTGATATATTTTGTAAATAAATATAATTTCAGACTTGAGAAAGCATTTATTAATGTTAGATTTAATTTAGCCATAAACTGATTACAACTGAATCTAATTGGAGGAAATTAATAAAAAAATAAAACAAAATTGTTTTTTATTCCCCAATACTTCGGCGAAGAAAGGCTTGTTTGCAACTCGTCAATTACACGACTTCCCAAAAAAAGAGTGTAATGTTGTCAGGGTTCATTCATGGTTATGGTTTTCTTTGTTTCACCATAACTTTTCTAAAATATATAAAATGTCTAAACAAATTTTGAAAATGTCTAAACAAAGATGTTTATCCTATATTCTTGTGTTTAGAATAAATCCGAGCAGCCGAATATTCGCGAGTGACACTGTTTAAATTTTAAGCATGGGCACAAAGTAAATTCATTGGTGCCCATGGGCAGTTCTCAAAAAAACTTGCAGATACTTTCAAAACTGAAGTGAAAATAAAAATGATGAGATATTACTGCTTTTTCTACTTAAGTAGGTGTAAAATATATTGAATTTCAATGTGTGCACTTATTTTTAGTTTTACTAAATAAATTCACTTTTTTGTATCATCAGAGACAATATATTCATCCAAGGAGACAATCTATAAATTATAGGTCAGACGTTACGAAGACTTCCTTATTGTAGTAAATAATATATATATTTACTTACAAAAACTAAAACTGAATTCGCAAGTTTTTTAGAACTGCCCCAGTATACATGGATAAAACCACAGGTTTAAGATGTGGTATGAGAATCATATTAAAAGATATATATAAATTATAGGTCTATAAATTATAGGTCAGACGTTACGAAGACTTCCTTATTGTAGTAAATAATATATATATTTACTTACAAAAACTAAAACTGAATTCGCAAGTTTTTTAGAACTGCCCCAGTATACATGGATAAAACCACAGGTTTAAGATGTGGTATGAGAATCATATTAAAAGACTTGATGACCACATTCCAACAAAACAAAGTGTATAATTTGTCAGTAAAATGTATAAACCATAAATAAAAAAAGCACAACGAACAGAGAATCGAACCCGGGACCCCTGCGTCTTATCACGGGTGGGCGAACCACATGACCACTGAGGCGGTTGATAGTGCCATCTATTTCACTTTTTCAGAACTAATTGAAACACTTATGGTACAGTGAAACACCTTTGTTTGAATAATTATTTTCACAATCCTACGGTATATTTCCTATGTCAGACAAATTAAAATTACTTAATTTAGGTAGTTAAATATGATCGTAAACTTAAAAATAACAATAAACAACCTTGAATCTATAAAAAAGTTACCTAAATGTGCTTTAAAAAGCGTACCACACAAAAGCATGCTATCTTCGTTGCAAAGCATATCCTAAACTCTGAGTATAGATGGCGCTGAAATGTATCTTCCATACAAATGTGCTAAATCTAATGAGAACATGCACCGCGGCAATGAAGTTTTTTATATCCTTACGTATATATACTATTTTGACTGCATGAAGAGTGTACTTGCTTCGGCAGTACATATACTAAAATTGGAACGATACAGAGAAGATTAGCATGGCCCCTGCGCAAGGATGACACGCAAAATCGTGAAGCGTTCCACATTTTTTGAAGCACTTCGTTATGATGAACACAATGTTTTGCCATGAAAGGTGTTTATCATCTTAGTCATCATTAGCATTAATTTAAAATACTACATTTCTTCTAAACATCATCCTAATGAAACTATTCTTTACCTACTTTTCCGAGTTTTAGCACTCTAATAACAATACTCTTTTATTATTATTAATACTTACCTACTGTTAGGCCCGCCATATAAAGTCGGAATGTGATTCGGAATTCCGAAACAGAATAACGATAATGTATGAAAATTCCGAACAGAAAAATAACGCATTATTAGGTCCATAGATTTACGAATTTGCTGCATTTTGACTTGACATTTGATTCCGTTCTTTCGTCCAAGATTCCGTTACTTGCCCGAGTCTCAAGTTCCACTTGGGGTACCTACCATGAGCAAAAAAATATTTTAGCCCGTGGAACAACCAAGGGGGACAAAGGGTAGTACCCCTAATCTATTTTATGTTAGATTGAGATGATATACCAGTACCACAGACAATAAAAATATATTTAATAAGATTGTTATTAAGGCGTTCCACGGGCAAAAATATTTGCTCATAGTACCCTAAGGGGAACTTAGACTGGGGGACCATGGGCAAGTAACATTTTGATTCCTTTACCTACAACACTTTCTATCTTTGTAACATTTTACATTTTACTTTTGAAGTAGATAGGTAAGTAACTATTCTTATTAACCGACTTCATTCAGTTGATAATTTTATAAATAATATAGGTTAGGTAGGTAACCAATATTTTATAAAAATCAAACACCATGTTATAAAAAACAGCTTTATTTCATACAACAAAAGGTTCACTTCATTTGTATCATGTGGGCTAGCGACCAGTCATGTTTGGTCTCCGCGAAATCTTCAATATGTACCCCGTCAGAGGTCACCACGCCTAGTTGGTACCGCGTGAACGCGCGTGCGTCGCGGTATAGAAGGACTTCCATACATTTGTGGACGATGGCTCTGGAAAAAAACGAAATTAGGGTAAAATCATTAGAAAATAAATTTTAAATATCAGTAATTTTATCAATACCTAGTAGGTAATGTATTTTTTCTGTTTTAGTTTTTCTTCTGGCTGAATATATTATTGTTCTTAGGCCCGTATTTATAAACAGGGACTGGAAAACCCCTTTTTTTGGTTAACCCAATTGATAGGGAAACCCTATTAAAAAGTTTACCAAATGATAGGGTTTCCCTTTCGTTAGGGTTAGTCGACGTCATGCTTACCGTATTGATAGGGTTTTTTAAAATAAGTCTATGAAATACCCAATCAAAAACCCTTTTAACGGTTAGCGGTTCATGAAATACCCAATAAAAACCCCTTTAACAGTACGCAGTTCCCGTCCTTCGGCCCAGGTGGAACTAGGTATAATTTGCTTGAACACGTTTTAAAACCCCTTCATAAAGCCTTCATAGGGTTTCCCCGATAGGGTTTTCGTATTCGGTAAGTCCTTACTTGGGTTACCCTTTCGATAGGGTTACCGTATTGATAGGGTTTTTAAAACAAGTGTATGAAATACCCAATCAAAAACCCCTTTAACGGTAAGCGGTTCCGGTCCTTGTTTATAAACCGAAAAATAACCGAAACTTTTATTCTAAGCCCTTGATAAAATGTAATTGATTTATTACTATTGGCGGCGCTACTGAGCTCATCGAACCTTAAGGCGCTTTCCTGACCGAAAGTGGCGCCGCAGTGAATTTAATTTAATATATTATAACTCTAATACACAATTTGAATAAAAATTACCCAATAAAAAATGGCCCATAGTGTATTTTTTAGACGGTATCATTACCTTCCCTCGTAGTCACTGCTAGAAGTACTGCTAAAAGTGGGACATGTTTGCTATCTACTTCTACGAATGACTGCGAGGGAATGTAGTGATACCTTCTAAAAATACTAGACTATACTATAGGCCCTAAAAATTCAATGAATAGTTTTGTTAAAATCGTTTTCTATTAACAACTTATTAAATAAATCCTCTGAGGGTGCCTCTTTCGGTCAGGGAATCGCCTTAATGGAACATCCATCAGGCATTGCTAGTAATTGATCGATCGACACATACTTAGCAGCTTGTTCGTTCAGATTGCCCTTGTCAAGGGCATCTCGCAGTAGTGGAGTGGCCATGTACGCTCCGAGGCCGGTGGCAATCGCAGAGTCTTCGTAGGCTGTTCCAAGCTTGTCTACTGAACCGAGGAAAGGCTCACCGTCCTATAAGAACAAGATAAAACAGGTTTAAAAACAAAAATCTTATTTTAGATTTGGACTTTTGCATTTTATAACACATTGTTAGAAACAAATACCTACTTTAAAGCAAAGATAATAAGAAACTGTAAGTTTAATGTAAATGAATTAGTGTTTTATTTCAATTAACAAGTAGCTCGAGGGTATGTTATTCAAAAAGAACAAGATAAAGATTGTTTAAGGGCTGATTTTTCCATCCTCAGATAACAGATATCCGTCAGTCAAATTATAATCCGAATAACATAAAAGTCATTCAAAACATTTGACAAATATATGACAACCATTTTTAATTTGATGGCATAATACATTATCAAACGAATAAAGCTTTCTCTGGGCATTGAAAAGTCAGCCCTTAAAGTTCTAAACTGTATACATTTTTAAAGACGTGTCCGTACATACCTGTATGCCAGCTACAACATAGTTGTTCCACAAGGGGTCCATCTTGCTCCTCTTGTTGTACAGGACGCGAGTCAGCCAACAGTACAGCGAGCGAGGCTTCAGCAGTAAACCGTCTCCGACACACTTCTCATCAATACTGGAATATATTGAAATTGATTAATTAAGTGGTAATATATTTGAGTCTTTTGTGAATACACTAAGAACATGAAACAATATTCTACTACAAAACAAACTGGGGATAGAGTGGCGGTCACATAATTAAAGACACCAGTTTGATTTCATACAAAGTAACTTTGAAGCCTTGGTTCACCACCAGGGATTGTTGATTAGATCAATTGGGTGTGTATAGCGAACTGAATTGCCTCCAATCAGTCCCTGGATGGCCATCATCAGATCACAATTAGGTCAATCCCTGGAGAACCAAGGCTTCAAAGTTGCCTCGTTTGTATGAAAATCAACTGGTGTCTTTAATTATGTGATCACCACTGTAAATAATGGATATTTCCTAGTTTTCATACAGAATTAAAGATTGATTACCATGTACTTACATTTTTTGTTCAATAATATCCTTCAAGTACTGGAAGTCGGCATAATCACCCCCAGATCCCAGCAGGATAAGGTCATTCACCTTCATAACACGGGGACAATCTCTGAATCTTGCCAATGTGCCGTATGATCCAAGAGTGTCGGCAGCGATAACTATTCCTTTGTCAAACTTTAGACCGATGACTGTTGTAGTCGTTGTGATTGGGGTAGCAGAGCTGATAAAGAGAAGAAAGAGGATTTGACAATCTATGGTTATTAATAGACATAACACAACAAATAAATTGTCACTAGAGACCCGCCCGCTTAGCTTCCGTGTAATGTGGAATTTGACACCATGGGTTAGAATAGAATAGAATAGAAAATCTTTTGTTGGCAACACACAAAGTAAAACATTATACAAAGAGACGAGTAAAGAAGAATAAAAAAAGAAATAGAAGTATATATAGTATGTATATATAAATATAAATACATAATAAACACTGAAATACAAACAAAATGTGTGTGCTAATGGGCCCTGTCTCAGCAAAAACTTCTGGGTCATTTTTTGATGGTTAAAATGACCCAGAAGCTCTGGTATTCTGACAGGGTTCTGCTGATGGAGGGAATTAAATTGATGTTAATGAAGTTTGAATCATTTGAATCAGTCTAGCGGGATTTGAGTAATCAGCAAACATTCATAAAAAAACATACTGAGAACATCCTCCTTTTTTGAAGTCGGTTACAATGATAGCCTATGTCCTTTTCCAAGCTTTACTGTATCTCTGTACCAAATTTCATCAAAAATCGGTTCAGTAGTTTAGGTGTGGAAACGTAACAGACAGACAGACAGTTGACAGTTACTTTTGCATTTATAATATTATATTAAAGTATGGATCAGTAAGGATTATAACCTCATTTACAGCTAAATTTGTTCATTCCTATAGCTCAAATGTAAACAGTTCACTTAAATCAATCGATCAGTAGCGTTAAAAATGTAGTTCTGAAACTATAGCAGTACTATAAAAATAAGGTTATCTTAATTTCACAATTATATTTTTTAATTCAAACTACTTACTGGGCTTTAAAATCTTGTGCTGAATGGCTTCCAGGGCCGAAAGTGGACGAATTACCAGGGAAATTGTAGAAAGCACCTGGGGATGGTCCATTTTGCCACAGAGGCGCTGGATTTAACAGATCGCCCATAAATGCCATTTTTTGCAATCTAACACGTTATTTTACTAATCCTCAAAATTTTCTAAGCTTTATAACCTTCTCTGAGTAGTCAGAATTAAATTAGATTAAAACAAAACAATAATAAATTTCGTACGACGATGACAAGCGGCTACGAAAATGACAAACAGAATTTAACTCACAGATTACTAATTTGTAGCAAGCTACAGATACGACAGTCAATTTAGCTTAGTTCCACGTCCAGAAGTTATGGCGCTGCAATCGCTTTCCAACCCAAGAGCACTAGTGCTTCCAATCGAAGTAATATTAGCTAAATTTAACTCTGCTGTGCTGTCTGCGTTCCAAATAGTTCCAATATTTTTTTTTTTTAATACATTCAATTCAACAATCACTACAATTTAGTCAATATGAATTTACAAAAAAGCTAAAATCATTTTATTACGCAAAAAAAATTAAACATGTCAATAAAACTAAACGTTATAAAACTAAACGGTATGTCGGTATATTTTTGAATAAAATTATGCGATGATTTTAATAATACTGATATTTTTTTGCAAAACATTGATTAGGAGTTGAGTGAAACGGAACCACGAAAGCTTATCGTTCAACAACAGTTAGTTTAAATAAAATAATTGGTGCAAAGGGTGCAAATAAATAACTACGAATTTTTTGCATCGGGAAAAGTCACTGATTCAGCATATTTCATTAAAAATTACACAATTAAGATTCAAAATTATACCAAATTCGCATAAGAATAAGAATATTTTGGGAACTCAATCTGAAACAATACGAACTTTTGCTAACTTCATTGTAATGCAGAGCTTATTTTATTTTTGAACGAAGTGCTAAATGTCAGAACCTCAGACCAGTGTTGCCGATTTGTGGGATTTCTCCCGATTTCGGGAAATATGGACCGTAGTCGGGATTAAATTGAGAACCGATTAAATTCGTGATTATCAGGTATTTGGACGTATAATTATAATCAAATATTGAATGGTTGAAGTGTATTTATTTAATTTAGTATATACTTTTATTTGTTTTACTATAATTTAAAGGGAAACCGGCTTTAATTTTAATTTCATATTTATGCTGCCTTCTCCGGAATTGGTGACCACCACTGAAAATCAGCGTCATGGTGCTCCTCTAGGGTGCCGTGGCATAATGCTGAGTGGGAGCCATTTTAGCACTGTTAGTTTTAAAATAATATGTTGTGATTATTTGTGTTTGCTAAATAAAATTATTTTCTTTCTTAAAAAAAAATTACCGACGAACATAGTAATTATTTTATACGACGGGAAATCTCTCATAATTCTTCTCTCACTCGCTTCAGATCACGTTCATTCGATTCATTCGTTCAATAAATTGTTTGATTATTTCCAAATTTGTTGGAGATGAGAAAATATACAATATCCATTCATTAAATCAAAATTAATAAGCACTTTATCCTATTATTTGTGGAAACACTTTTATTTTAATACCTATTATTTAACTAGTGGGAAAAAATTGGGTATAGGACAAGAGCTCTGGTTTTGCCACTTTAAGAGAATTTCTATGTTCAAAAATTTGCTACTATTACAAGAATGTGTAATGAGACGGTTTGAAATAACCAAAATGAAGGGCAAACGTTTATCTTTTAAAGTTTTTATGCGATGTTTGATTCGAGGTAGTATATATTTTTTTATATGGTTTTAAATATAAAAGGTATGATTTCACCAGTTCTGGCCACTTTTCCCCCAGTTATGGCCATACCATTGCACCAGTTGTAGCCATTATAATTTAATAGTTAGTAAGGGAATTTCCCAGTTTTTTTAAGAAAATAAAACAAATAATTATAAAGAAGTTAATATTTAGTTAGGTAGGTAATTAAAAGTTAACAAATTCCCAATATTTTGGAAAGCAAATAAGGAAAAAGCTTCCTCTTGGCATTATCAATTTTGCTTTTTTTATTATTTTTTGAAGCCTTTTTACCCAAACTAAGTACAAAAGAAATAAAAACTTGTAGTGTCAAACCAGTTAGCATAATTTGTCAAGCAACAAACACAAAGTAAAAACAGAGTGGCCAACACTGATGTTGTATGGGTGTCAGTTCTGGCCACAAGCATGGCCAAACCCAAGCAAAGTACAAATTAGTGTATTAGTTGTGGCCACCCCCTTTTTCCAACACTAAGAATTTAACGAGTAACAAAACAACCTTAAAACCATGCTGCTAGACATTCTGTTAGTAGAATTCAATCAAATCCAAAACAAAAAGTAAAAAAAACTGAGATATTTATTGATTACTTTAATAGTGTCTCTTAAGGTTTTCCTTAAGAAAGTACTAGTAATTTTTCGATAAAACTTACTAACCTCACAAAAAATTGTCTTGAATCATTAGCGTATAGTTGGCAGCCTCACCATGGAATTAGAAGGTTTTGACTAGGTCAAAAAATTGTTAGTAAATAGTTATAAATAGTGAACTTTAGCATATAAATAGTGATACTATGGTTCAAAAGATATTTGAGTATCTTGGTGAGTCTGCTATCTTGACGTCAAGCTAGCAGACACCTTAAGAAATACAGTTCGTATTAATGTGATTTATATGCCAAAAAATTGTTAGGAAATAGTGAATCGTATACGCAAAATTTCAATAATATTGCTTCAGTACAAGCCGAGATATTACGATCTCAAAGTGGGCTGCTAACTTGACGTTTCTGGCAATGGCGATTCCAGAGAAACGGGTACAAGTTATAAACAAATAAATATATTAAAAAATTGTTAGTGAAATTGTGATTCTTACGATATAAATAAAAAAAGAATTCTTCATTGCTATTTTCTAAAAATCGAATGTTAACTTCTACATAGTACTCTGAATATAGGCTGTCGATCAATATTGAACTTTGCTCCACAGTATTAAGGTTTAAACTTGATTGCAATCATGAGGTGAGTACTATCAAGCAAAGACACCTTAAGAAATACAGTTCGTATCAATGTGATTTATATGCCAAAAAATTGTTAGGAAATAGTGAATCGTATACGCAAAATTTCAATAATATTGCTTCAGTACAAGCCGAGATATTACGGTCTCAAAGTGGGCTGCTAACTTGACGTTTCTGGCAATGGCGATTCCAGAGAAACGGGTACAAGTTATAGACAAATAAATATATCAAAAAATTGTTAGTGAAATTGTGATTCTTACGACATAAATAAAAAAAGAATTCTTCATTGCTATTTTCTAAAAATCGAATGTTAACTTCTACATAGTACTCTGAATATAGGCTGTCGATCAATATTGAACTTTGCTCCACAGTATTAAGGTTTAAACTTGATTGCAATCATGAGGTGAGTACTATCAAGCAAAAAAGTGAAATTTATATTTTTTGACTGTGTCAATAGTCATATCCTCGGTTCAAGGCTATTGATTTGGTATAAGTAAACAAATATTTTTCTACTTACTTTTATAATTTATTTTTTATTAATTCTCATAAAAAAAAATTGATTGTGTAATACTACTCTAATAATAATTAATACTACTACTCTAATCATCGGTAATAGCACAGACTAGAGAGTATTCTTCTACAGTCGGACATCGCCCTTTGTGTTGGCGCAAAAGCCTCCGTTCGTCTAGACAGTTGACGCAACGACTAAAAGTGTAAGGGTTGGCACGATGTAATTTGCCTTTTCGAATTTTAAAAATATATAGGAAAAATAAGATAGACACTTTAAAATTATTGTTTTATTCTTTGAATTATTTATTGTCATTTTTTCTAGAAGGTAAGAATATTTTTTTCAAATTTGTCTCTTTTCCTTCTTTTAATGCTCTTAAAATAAGGAAAAGAAAAAGTTTTTCTTAGTATTATCTCTTTTTTTTCTTCTTCTTTCATCATAAGTGCGAGGAATTATAGGAATTTATATGTATGATAATCATAATTTAATTGTTAATCATTACTATCTTAGGGCTAAATAAGTATAAAATAAATCTTAAATTAGTACTCAATTAGGAAATAATAATGAAAAAATAAGTTCCAAGATGGCGGCTGACAACTTTTTTGTTTATGGGCCGATTTCGATGAAACTCGATTTTTGGTACCATTTTGACACAAAAATAACAACGCAATGTTGAAAATATTAAAAAATTCAAGATGGCGGCCAACTTTTTTGTTGGCCGGCCGATTTCGATGAAACTCGGTTTTTGGTAGTATTTTGGCAAGAAAACAGCAACGCAATGTTAAAAAAATAAAAATTCAAGATGGTGGCCAATTTTTTTGTTTGCGGGCCGATTTCGATGAAACTCGGTTTTTCGTAGTATTTTGGCAAGAAAACAGCAACGCAATGTTAAAAATGTAAAAAATTCAAGATGGCGGCCAACTTTTTTGTTTGCGGACCGATTTCGATGAAACTCGGTTTTTGGTAGTATTTTGACAAGAAAACAGCAACGCAATGTTAAAATGTAAAAAAAAATCAAGATGGCGGCTAACTTTTTTGTTTGCGGGCCGATTTCGATGAAACTCGGTTTTTGGTAGTATTTTGGCAAGAAAACAGCAACGCAATGTTAAAAATGTAAAAAATTCAAGATGGCGGCCAACTTTTTTGTTTGCGGGCCGATTTCGATGAAACTCGGTTTTTGGTAGTATTTTGGCAAGAAAACAGCAACGCAATGTTAAAAAAAATAAAAATTCAAGATGGTGGCCAATTTTTTTGTTTGCGGGCCGATTTCGATGAAACTCGGTTTTTCGTAGTATTTTGGCAAGAAAACAACAACGCAATGTTAAAAATGTAAAAAATTCAAGATGGCGGCCAACTTTTTTGTTTGCGGACCGATTTCGATGAAACTCGGTTTTTGGTAGTATTTTGACAAGAAAACAGCAACGCAATGTTAAAAATGTAAAAAATTCAAGATGGCGGCTAACTTTTTTGTTTGCGGACCGATTTCGATGAAACTCGGTTTTTGGTAGTATTTTGACAAGAAAACAGCAACGCAATGTTAAAATGTAAAAAAAATCAAGATGGCGGCTAACTTTTTTGTTTGCGGGCCGATTTCGATGAAACTCGGTTTTTGGTAGTATTTTGGCAAGAAAACAGCAACGCAATGTTAAAAATGTAAAAAATTCAAGATGGGGGCCAACTTTTTTGTTTGCGGACCGATTTCGATGAAACTCGGTTTTTGGTAGTATTTTGGCAAGAAAACAGCAACGCAACGTAAAAAAAATAAAAATTCAAGATGGTGGCCAATTTTTTTGTTTGCGGGCCGATTTCGATGAAACTCGGTTTTTCGTAGTATTTTGGCAAGAAAACAGCAACGCAATGTTAAAAATGTAAAAAATTCAAGATGGCGGCCAACTTTTTTGTTTGCGGACCGATTTCAATGAAACTCGGTTTTTGGTAGTATTTTGACAAGAAAATAGCAACGCAATGTTAAAATGTAAAAAAAATTCAAGATGGCGGCCAACTTTTTTGTTTGCAGGCCGATTTCGATAAAACTCGGTTTTTGTTAGTATTTTGGCAAGAAAACAGCAACGCAATGTTAAAAATGTTAAAAATTCAAGATGGCGGCCAACTTTTTTGTTTGCGGACCGATTTCAATGAAACTCGGTTTCTGGTAGTATTTTGGCAAGAAAACAGCAACGCAATGTTAAAAAAAATAAAAATTCAAGATGGTGGCCAATTTTTTTGTTTGCGGGCCGATTTCGGCTATGGCTAGATGTTACCATATTTCTAGACGCCATCACCGACTCTATTACCTCCTTTGATAGGTGCGATAGCCTTGTCCTGTTGGGAGACTTCAATGTTGACCTACTTGCGGTGGGGGGTGGTGGGCCACGGTTGCTGTCACAGTTCTTTGAGACAATGAACCTTACCCAGGTAGTCACTGATCCAACCCATTTTACTGATCACAGTCAAAGTCTAATTGACTTGATCTGTACAGACATACGCACATTAAAGGTAACAGTGGGACACTGCCCTGATGTGAGAGGTCATGCTATAGCCACAGCCGAGTTAAAAATAAAGAAAGACAAGATATGTCCCCGTTGGGTAGAATATAGGCCAATAAAAGATATTATTCAAAACTTATGGGAGTTTGATCTTAGCAAAATAGACTGGAGTCATTTCCATAAAGCGAAAAATGTCAACATATTAGTAGAGAATTTCCAATTGTGTCTAACACATTTATTCAATCTGCATGCTCCAGTAAGGAAAGGTAAGTTTAAGCACCCTACTCACCCTTGGATCACTGACACCGTCAAATCCATGATGCATATTAGGGACGAGTACCGGCAGGCTCTAAAAACTAACAAATCTAAATCACAGAAAGACTATGAGAAGTCTAAATCACAAAAAGATTGCTATCTTCAAATGAAGAACAACGTGATTGTAGCCATAGAACAAGAGAAGAAGTGTTTTTTGATAGGCATATTAACTCTTATATTAAGAATTCCAAAAAACTTTGGCAAAACTTGAAAAGCACTGTGTTACCAGATGGAAAAAAGTCTGAACTTCCTCCATGCTTCGATAATCCTGACACCATCAACTCTCATTTTCTCTGTGCACCCGGTCAATATGATGTGTCAATATCACAGCTTACATATTTTGAGTACCTTAGATATGGCACAGCAACGCTTTCACTGCAGCCTGTAAATGAGGACAAGATACTCAAAATCATCAAAGGTCTCAAATCTAACGCTCAGGGCTGCGATGGGTTAACACGGGACATGCTTCTTTTGTCTCTTCCTTACACCCTACCTGCAATTACTATTATAATCAACAGATCTATGGCAGAAAGTACATTCCCTAATGCCTGGAAGACAGCAGTGGTAAAACCCTTACCCAAAGTGAGCTCCCCAACGTCTCTTCAAGACCTTCGTCTCATAAGCACCTCAGTTGTTAATAAAAGTCTGTTTTATATTTCAGTAAGCGTTTATTTCATTGCTAAATAGCTTCCACATCGTCTGCGCACTGCTATATCACAACATAACTCTGGATAACCGCCTTAATTTTAAAAGCCATGTTACTGAGTGTGTCCGAAACTGTTTTTATCACCTAAAACTCCTTTATAAATTACGTCCTTATCTACACGAGCAACTCAGAGTAGCACTTTGCGAATCTCTTATATTATCTAAACTAAATTACTGTGATACTGTATAATTATGGTTCATGCCTACTGGCTAGAACTGCTAAACTTATACAGCGGGTGCAGAACGCCTGTGCGCGTTTCTGCTTCCATATACCGCCGTGATCACATGTGACTCCGTTCCTAAATAGTTCTAACATATTGAAAATGGAAGCCCGTAGAAGGTTACATCTCGCAACTTTAATGTTTGGTATCATTAAATCGGGCAAACCAATTTACCTTTATAACAAGCTCACATGGTTTTAACACACTAAGAGTAACCAGCTTAGAGCCTGTAGAAGTATCTTAGAGACGCCAATACATCGTACGAGGATGTTTCGTGGATCCTTCAGGTTCGCAGCTACACGCTGTTGGAACAATCTCCCGCCGCCGTTGCGTGACCTTAAAACAATCGTCACTTTTAAAAAACGCCTTAAAAAGTACTTATTTGAGCTCCAGTCAACATCGATTGCTTCATAATTATTTATATCCACTTACAATCCGGTATTTCAAGTCACGCGTGCGGCGTCGGGGACGTTGCGAAGCGTCATCACGATATGTTGCACTGTTTGCAAGGAATATCCTCAGCTCTTTGGCTTGGCGGATCATCATATTTAGACGTAAGTAAGTACTTGTAAATCTATTTATTTGTATTCTGTATTTTAATTTGTTTTTATTTTGTTTCGTGCCTATATTAAATGTATTGCAAAAATATGTACCTACGACGAACGTTATCTCGTACAGGCCCTGTCAGAATACCAGCGCTGTTGTGGTGTGAGCAATGTTCTCATCACAACAGCATTAAGCTGAGGCAGGGTCCTGGTTGGCTCGTCTCACACCCTATTTTTATTGTTTAAATTAGTTTAAGTACCTACTTAGTTTATATATTTTTTTTCTATTTCTCCTGTTTGTGTTTTTTTTTGTGTGTGTGATATTGGCCAATAAACTTCATTCTTCATTCATTTCAATGAAACTCAGTTTTTGGTAGTATTTTGACAAGAAAACAGCAACTCAATGTTAAAAATGTAAAAAATTCAAGATGGCGGCCAACTTTTTTGTTTGCGGGCCGATTTCGATGAAACTCGGTTTTTGGTAGTATTTTGACAAGAAAACAGCAACTCAATGTTAAAAATGTAATCTTGTTTTTTTTACATTTATAACATTGCGTTGCTGTTTTCTTGCCAAAATACTAACAAAAACCGAGTTTCATCGAAATCGGCCCGCTAACAAAAAAGTTGGCCGCCATCTTGAATTTTTTACATTTTTAACATCGCGTTGCTGTTGTCTTGCCAAAATACTACCAAAAACCGAGTTTCATCGAAATCGGCCCGCAAACAAAAAAGTTGGCCGCCATCTTGAATTTTTATTTTTTTTAACATTGCGTTGCTGTTTTAATGCCAAATTACTACCAAAAACTGAATTTCATCGAAATCAGTCCGCAAACAAAAAAGTTGGCCGCCATCTTGAATTTTTATTTTTTTAAGATTGCGTTGCTGTTTTCTTGCCAAAATACTACCAAAAATTGAATTTCATCGAAATCAGTCCGCAAACAAAAAAGTTGGCCGCCATCTTGATTTTTTTGCATTTTTAACATTGAGTTGCTGTTTTCTTGTCAAAATACTACCAAAAACCGAGTTTCATCGAAATCGGCCCGCAAACAAAAAAGTTGGCCGCCATCTTGAATTTTTATTTTTTTTAACATTGCGTTGCTGTTTTAATGCCAAATTACTACCAAAAACCGAGTTTCATCGAAATCGGCCCAATAATCAAACAAAAATACACAAATATCAACAAATACATCAATGTATTTGTTGATATTTGTGTTTTAAAGTGGCGCTAGTGTGCCGCAATAATCAAGTCCTCTGTATAATTAATTACATTAAAAATATTAAAACAACATAATAGTAGGAAAAATTGTGTTAATTATGAACATAGAGTGAAAATCAACTAGCACAAGTGTTGGCAGCAAAAAATTACAACAAGGAAATTAGAAATTCACAACAATTTAAACCAGATCAATTGGCTATTTTTCTACAAGAAATCATCAATTTTATTGAAAAGGAATGTAAATAAGTGAAGTCCAATGAAGAAACGAATTGCAGAAGGTCAGTGAAATTATTCAAAGTGTGCCATTATTCAGTAATTTCAACAAAGTTATTTAACAATAGAAGTCAGCTGTTAAATGTATTGAAATCGAATGCTGTTTTACCGACTAGCCTACTTCTTTACCGACAATTAAGAAAAGACCGGAGAACAGAACCATCTTCCGGAGAGTAGTCGAACTAAAATACTTGCACTGCTAATACTGCTATACCGACGTCTATCATCAAAGTCAACAACACACACGTACTCAGTACAATAAGATACGAATATTGGACCACCTTGCGTATCACTAGTACGGCGCAGTTACGCACAGAGAAAACTGAATGTTCATGAGTCCGGAGTTCAAATCACAGATTGACTTAAATATTTTTTTTAATTTTAATTTTTGTTTTAATTTATTCATCTTATCTCTTTATTATTTTTAATTACAATTGACAGTGAAGAAATTTATTTAACATTTATAATTCGAAAAGATGTCTCTCAACTGTAAGAAATGCAGGAAACAAATAACAAACAAACAACTACTGACTTGTACTAAATGTAAATACAGCTTTCATCTGGACTGCACGGATGTCTCTTTCCAAAGATTTCGTATTATGACCCAGGCTAACAAAAAAGCATACGAATGTAATAATTGTATATCTAAATTAGATGCCTCCTCATCTTCCCCGAACACAAACAATACAAACATCGCATCCCCGGCGAATAGCTCAGTACAAGAATTGGACAATATCACTCAACGAAATAAACATAAGTATAATATCCCAATAGAAAATTCCTTTGAAGAATTGTCTACTGAGGACAACGAGTTTACATCGCTCACATCAACGCCATCTAGAGAAATAAATAGAAGTTTCTCAAAATTGCAATCAGCTGGTTCTTATTTGATCGATGAATTTAAAGGAAAGCTAAGGAAATTAGAAGAAAAATTGGAAATTGCGGAAAATGAAATTGAAAATTTGATTTTAGCAAATAATGATTTGAAAAAACTTAATTCCAAATATGAGTTAAAAATAAACCAGCTATCACTTATATGTAAATCAACAAACAAAACCAATACAAGCATAAAAAAAAGCAAAAAACGATTAGAAATCGAACTTAATTTATCTTACACACAACCCGAAAATACAGAATGTAATGAACAAATACAACAACAATTGGAAGACCAGAACTGTAACGTAACGCCATCTATCGAAAAAGCTGAAAGTCAACAAAAAAATCTACAAGAAAACGGGGAACTCCATCTCAATCTAACACGCACATCGCCAACAGAGGGCGTAACTAGTCTCCAAAACAACGACAGCTCTACTAACGAAAATCAAAAACGTATTTACATCATCGGGGATGAACATCTGAGAGGTCTCGCGGCGGCTCTTAGTACATCAAGATCGGGGAAATGGAATGACGTCTACAAACCATATGCATTTATTATGACGGGAGCTACAAGCTCATTAGTATCAAAACAATGTAACCATATTTTGCCTGACTTAAATAGTAATGATATAGTTATACTAGGCTGTGGTAGTAATGACAGGGATATAAATATATTTCACTCAAATGTTTGTATAGCTGTTGAGAAACTAAGTACGAAAGCTTTAGTTATAATTGCCCCTATAATGAACAACCCATATTTAAGCGAAAAAATGTTGAATTATAATTTAAAACTATGGACGAATCACTTTGTAAATTGTACTACTATTGACATGCATAATAACTATAATCATAATAACAATATTCAACTTGACATAAATTATATTAATTCCTTAAGTTTAAAAATTAATCTATACATCGACTTCCGTCAATACGAAAAACAATTTTTAGCAATTGAACAAATAAAAAAATACGTCTTAATGTCACAACCTCACAGTAAATCATCTGCTCACCTACATAAAGTAGGAACAGACTCTAAATGTAACGAAAAAAAATATATTACATTCTACTTCAAGCCAATAGCAGAAAAATCTTCAAAGCTCATATCACAAGTTGACAACGAGAGTTTTGTTAAAGCATCGCATAGTCATCATCAGAACCAAACCCTTTCACCGTCACCAAAAAAAACCTTTTTTCGTAAGTAATAGAGATAACACTTTTACACTTTTTCATCAAAATATACAAGGTTTAAAATCAAAAAAGGAAATATTAGAAATTACTCTCACAGAAATTAAAAAAGATATAAAACCAGACATTTTGTGTTTAACCGAAACTTTTATTAAAACTGGAGAGGAAAACAGTATTAATATAAACGGTTTTGAATTAGCCGCGAAACACTCAAGATCAAAAAAAAGGGGGGGCTCATGTATATTGGTGAAAAAAGGAATTGAACATAAAAAAGTTGATTGCTTTGAAAATCTCGCTACGGACTTTCATTTTGAATGCTGTGCAGTGAATTTAATATCTAACAACATTATTATTATATGTATCTATAGAACGCCATCTAAATTACAAAGGCATATCACATATTTCCTAGAAAAATTAGACTTAATGTTACATAAATGTTTTAAAAAATTCGCAAAAAAGAAAATTATTTTTACAGGTGACATGAATATAAATATGATTGATAAAAACTGTAAAAGTACGTTACTATTAAATGAGATCCTAAACAAATATAATCTTACTAGCCATATAAATGAACCCACTCGTAAAAACTCATGTCTTGATCTTATAATTAGTAATGTAAATGAGGCAGTAGGATCCATCTTACCACTGCAGTTGTCGGATCACAATACCGCGCAAGTTCTAAAATTGCCGGTAAGACAGGCATTACAAAGTCATAAAACAATTTTCACCAGTAGGAGATCCTACACAGATGAAAACATAGAATTATTTAAAAATCATTTGAAGAGTTTATCCTTTAATGATATTTTTGAAAACTCAGAAGTCAACGCCGCTTTTAACGAGTTTCATGACAGGTTTTGCCTATTTTATAAACTAAGTTTTCCCGTTACTAGAGTCAAAAAGAATCTATCCAATAAACCCCGTTGGATAACGAAGGGTTTACAAAAAAGCTGCGCCACAAAAAGAGTCTTGCGATATAAATACTACACAAGCAAAACTGACACTGACCGAAAAAAATATATACAATACAACAAACTACTTAAAAAATGTATTAATAACTCTAGAAGAATAGCCAACGAAAACTATGTGTCAAATAGCAAAAACATAAGTAGGGCTACATGGACAGTAATTAAAAAAGAAACAAGTAACATAGAAACAATAAAATATATTAATAAGATAATTATCAACGGAAATGAGTTACAGTCTCCAATTAAGATAGCTTCGACATTTAATAAATACTTTATTGACATTAACAAAACGACTAATAAAATAAAAAATACATGTAAACCAACTGACATTCATAATTCAATTTTTTTAACCCCTGTTAGTGAATACGACATCAACAAAGCAATCATGACATTGAATAATACTTCATCAGAAGGATTTGACTCTATTAGTACCAAAATAATAAAATCGTGCAAAACAATACTAATTCCTATTATTGCTCATCTGGTCAATTTATCATTAGAAAACGGAACTTTTCCAGAAAAATTAAAAATGTCTATCGTGAAACCACTTTACAAAAAAGGGGATAGAAATAAAGTTGACAATTACAGACCCGTGACATGGATTTCTGTATTCTCAAAAATCTTTGAAAAAATTATGTACGAGCAACTTGTCTCTTTCTTTAACAAATTTAATATTTTAAGTAAAGACCAATATGGCTTTCAAAAAAAGAAATCGACATCACAAGCAGTCTATAACTTAGTCAATGATGTTTTGCAAAAAGTCAACGAGGGTAAATACACCTCGGTGATCTTTATTGACATGTCGAAAGCATTCGATCGCGTCTCTCATACGCAACTTTTAGCTAAACTGCAGAGTAATGGAATAAGAGGGCCAGCTCATGACTGGTTAAAATCTTACTTAGAAAACAGATTACAATCCGTCGAAGTGGAACAAATAGACGCAAATCATAACACACAAACATATAGATCGACATTTGAGCATAATGAAAGTGGAGTTCCCCAAGGAAGCATATTGGGCCCACTATTATTTTTACTTTATATCAACGATATAACTGCCATTTCAAACGACAAATTTACTTTATTTGCTGACGACATTTCGGTATTAGTATCTAGTGACAGACATAACTCAGTAGAACAACATCAAATTGACATTATAAATTCTTTGACATGTATAATAAATTGGCTTAATAATAATAATCTTCAAATCAACATAAATAAAACAAATATAATTAATTTCAACAATTTAAAAAATCCATTAACAAATATTGACATAAATGGAGAAAACATAAAGTGGGCTTCAAATGTAAGATTTTTGGGTATCAATATCGATGTTAAGCTGACATGGAAAGACCATATAGAAAAAGTTATTGGAAAAATAAATAGTTTCGTGTATGCTTTATACAAACTTACTAAAATAGCAAATAGAAAAACGGCAATCATGGCCTACTTTGCATTCGTCGAATCCATTATCAGATACGGACTTATAACCTGGGGAAATGGTACTAATATTCAAAAAGTTTTTGTCGCGCAGAAGAGGTGCATTCGAGCCATATGCAGTATAGCACCAGATGTTTCATGTAGACCTTATTTTAGGTCACTTAATATCCTACCACTCCCGTGTTTATATATTTTGGAAATAGGAAAATTTGTACAGCAAAATAAGCACCTATATCAACGAGCCGGGGATCAAACAAGTAGGAACCTAAGAAATAGAAACAGACTTGTTTTAAACACGGCACCAAAAACTACTCGGTTTAATAAGAATGGTTATGCGATGGCTATTAAAATTTATAATCGAATACCCGAGGATATTAAGCTATTGCCTTTTAATCAATTTAAGATAGTCTTAAAGAACTGGCTAATGGACAGAGGCTTCTATTGTATTGACGATTTCCTCAAATACAAAGAATAAAAAAGGTTGATGTACTAACTCCACTAGACATTTTCTCCACAATAAATTATATAAAATAGTATCTAATAGATTACATAACATTATTATAAACGATTTTAATATTAATTTGCATACTATGATACGATATAGTTAAATAGGCATAAGTTCTACCTAGTTGTATAACACCCACAATGTTATAAAAATTGTACCCTATTTAATGCAAATAAAGAATTGAATTGAATTGAATGTGCGGCCGCCATTTTGAATTCCAAATTTAATATCAAAATCGTGCCAAAAACACTTTTTCATGACACCAACATCAAAAAATTACAAACACTACTTTCAATATAATATAATATAACCCAATCAGAAGCGTAAGCTCTGACAGGATAGGGCCCGAGATGCATACATTGCCAAAGTATGGGCTCTCGGGCCCTCCCACCCCCCTTCTGTACCGTCTTCTTCTATACCGCACCACCCCGCACGATTGCTCTGTCTAGACGCCTCCGATGGCCGACTGTATGAAGACTATCTCTCGGCTGTGGTAATACTACTCTCAGTTCATTTATTTAGTTATTTATTCGGGAAAAACTAGAAATATTTTCTACTTATATCATCTACTTCCTACCTACTTACCTACCTACTGATTACTAATTTCATTATAAATCTCACCAAATAGGTACCTAACGTTAAAGTTTCAGTTACTAAAAAAAAATACAAAATATTCAATTTCAAAAAGTTACATGTTAGGGTATTTTCATTAGACTTCTCCCTTTAAGTTATAGTTTTAACGTTAGGTACCTAATTGGTAGTAAAATATTAGTAGTTTTTCCTAAACTAAATAAATGAACTGAGAGTAGAGTATTAAACGACCAAATTTTTTTTGATGAGATTTAATCAAAAATTTTTTGATTGTGTCAATACTCTAAAAAATAAAAAAGTGGGTAGAAAAATATTTGTTTACTTATACCAAATCAATAGCCTTGAACCGAGGATATGACTATTGACACAGTCAAAAAATATAAATTTCACTTTTTTGCTTGATAGTACTCACCTCATGATTGCAATCAAGTTTAAACCTTAATACTGTGGAGCAAAGTTCAATATTGATCGACAGCCTATATTCAGAGTACTATGTAGAAGTTAACATTCGATTTTTAGAAAATAGCAATGAAGAATTCTTTTTTTATTTATATCGTAAGAATCACAATTTCACTAACAATTTTTTGATATATTTATTTGTTTATAACTTGTACCCGTTTCTCTGGAATCGCCATTGCCAGAAACGTCAAGTTAGCAGCCCACTTTGAGATCGTAATATCTCGGCTTGTACTGAAGCAATATTATTGAAATTTTGCGTATACGATTCACTATTTCCTAACAATTTTTTGGGATATAAATCACATTGATACGAACTGTATTTCTTAGGGTGTCTGCTAGCTTGACGTCAAGATAGCAGCCTCACCAAGATACTCAAATATCTTTTGAACCATAGTATCACTATTTATATGCTATAGTTCACTATTTATAACTATTTACTAACAATTTTTTGACCTAGTCAAAACCTTCTAATTATGGAATTAGTTGGCAGCCTCACCATGGGGTGAGGCTGCCAACTATACGCTAATCTTGAATCATAAGACGTCACAACTGTGACTTGTCAGAACGGATCATAGACAAAGGATTTTTTTTTTACCACATACTATGAAGCAACTTCATTTTCTATGCCTTATTTATTGGCCGCTAAAGTTGCAAGTGGCCAAAACTCCTCCTGCCCTAATTTAGTTATCTTTTCCCGAAATCGGGAATTTCTGGCTTAGCATTCGGATTCGGGTATTATAGCTTTTCGTAATCGGCAACACTGCTCAGAAGAACTGTCATGTCATAATATATGTCATTGTTGTGCAGCTAAGTTCACACTCTTTCTATTTCCTTTCAAAACTTTGACACAAGAAAATGTCTAAAAGAGGTGCGTGAAATAGTAAAATATCCGTTTTAATCCATGTAGAAAGTGAATAAAATCATTTACAAAAATGTGACGAATCAACCTACTTACGGTTTGATCTGAAATCATGTATATTTCGTTATTACCTTGACGGATTTGTGTTATGGTGTAAAATGTACAAAGTGTGTTTTTTTTTTGATTCAAGGACGTGGTGGTTCCGCGGGAGCGAAGTTCCGCATCTCCCTGGGTCTCCCAGTTGGAGCCGTCATCAACTGCGCAGATAACACAGGTGGATATTGATTTTGTTTATGATTCATAACCTCAAAACTTATTGGTGAAGACTGATGATGATAACACACTCTAGAACACAAATGTGTTTTGAATCATAATGATGTCTACCTTGGCTGTGTCTGAAGTCTTCTAATTGCCTTAATTTACTTTTTTAATGCCTTAATTTAATGTTTATCGGGTTTGGTCGGAGAGTCATTTAGCCATGCACTATTTGTTTGATTTCATGTCATTGTTTTCTACTGTCATTACTTAGTTATACAAAATAGGTACCTTTTATTGCAGTAACCTACAAGGCTCGTCTTTCCTTTAGTTGACGTGGAGTTTAGAGTTCATTTTTTTTTTTGTGTAAAGAACTCATAATTTAGATCACTAATACGAAAAATTAAGGTGCGTTTAATGGCGGCGCACTGTGTTGGTTGTTGCGATGGTGACCAAAGACCGCAGGTCACGTGATAGGTGCGAGGAGCGTAGCGACGAGCATGTTAGGTGTACATGAACCCAGCGCGCAAGCCGAGCGAGCGAAGCGAGCGTGCCGCGACAGCGGCCGGCGAAGCGCCAGAAACGACTTTTTTTACGTGAGAAATTTTGGACGTGTGTCCCCAACGAAATAAGAACTAAGGAAGCCTAACTCCTAACAAATATTGCTTAAAAAATTACACCTTCATTATACTCTGTAACACAAAAGGCCGCAAACTCAAAAATAAACAAGCAAAAACAAACCTTATTACAATGCACGCATAATCGGTATTAGGTTGTATTCTGACGCATATACTGTTTTCTATTGGCTGGGGTTTGTACGCAGATCAAACATGATTGGATATTTGTCTCGCGTCGTGTCACTCATTGGGCCGTTGTCCTGCCTTTGTCATTGAAGCAAGGACGGTGTAATGTAGAATCCAGTCAGTACACCGAACCTACTACGGGCACTACGGCCGGCGGCGGGTGGATTTAATTATTTTATGAAATTTGATGGCTAGTACATTATTATTAGTTAGGTATAATATTTGTTTTATTAGGTAGACAGACAACTTGGTAAAGACCGATCGAATACGCTGGCTGCAAGTCGTCTGTAATTAGTCGCTCTGGAAAACTAAAGGAGACCTATGTCAGCAGTAGACTTTTTTCGGCTGTGATGATTTTATTGTTAGGTATATTATTTTATAAAAAATATAAAATGATGATATTGATGAATGATGATCATATATTTTGTCACAAATAGGTAAGATACTTCATTTCAAGAAGGATTTAAATTAGGTAAGCTATTGAAATAAAATAGGTAAGCTTAATAAAAGACAATGTATTCTAGATAAAGTCTGTTCATCCTTACTTGTCTTATTTAGTAAACAGTTTTTGACAGTTGTCATACGTCTTTTAAACTTAAATCGTTATTGAAAAATATGTTAGTAACTTTATGAAATTGTTGTTAATTTATTAACAATTTATTTCGTAATCTATGTGTGGAAAACCATTTGTTGTATTTTATAAATGACTATTTCAATAAAGAGTTGGGTGAAGATTGTTTACCATATAAGACAAGTAAGGATGGACAGACTTTAGATATTGTTTCAAACATGTAAGTACCTACCTACATATCATATTATGTAGATAATTAACATATTTGTACGAGCAACGTCTTAATATGTCTTCTAGTAGAGGTGTGGTGTGACTGATAAAGAACAACGTATTAATACGTCGTTTTATTTTTCACTTATAAAAGCAATAAAAATTCTGAACCTACCTATTTTTAAGCTTTGATGGTTAATAAACTGGTAGGTAGGTATATTTACCAATATTTTGACTGATTATTATTGGTCAGAGTGTAGGAACTTGATTCATAAAAATTTACTTTACCGAGATTACCCCTTTTTGAGGTAACATAATAACGTTGTCAAAAATCATCCAACGTTAGCGACGTTAGTGCTCTCACAAGCGGTCCGAATCAATGCCTAGTACCTATCGTGAGCACTATTGGCGTGATTCGGAACGCGGCCTGTGTATCAGCCCCCTAGCATGACCACCGAAACACGATATGATATGGCGATTTTTAATGGGAGAGTTTTATACTTGTTTAAAAATGTGTGATAGCAGTGAATGTGAAGATTTGACTGCCCCACAAAGCGACTGATTACTTGTTGCATAATAGCGACCATAGTTTGTATTTATACGCTCATAGATATTTCTAAATAACGAAAAATATTTTACTGACCAATGATATATGTCCGTATTTTTTTTACTGCCTTCTGTTGGCCTTTTTCACCACTTGACCACACATGACGTCATTTTTTACCACTTTTATGCTAATTTTTTTGTAAGAACGATATGACTGTCACCGAGCGCTTGGCAGACATGACTAAATAGTGTTTCGGTCGTACTTTTTTAGCCCCGCCCACTCGGTTGTAGTTTGCGTGGTGCTATTTTTTGAGCAGAATTACATTTCCATAGTTCTTATTTCGTTGTGTGTCCCCTCCCCTCTCCCCACCTCTTTTTAGCCTCCCCTCCCCTGCTTAATTTCCATATTTTTTGTTTTGAGGTTATGTTTACACAAAAAAATATTTCTCGAAAACTATGCATCGCCGGCAGATGGGGATTAGATGAGGGAGTTGTTTCAACTTGTTTCCCTTCTCCTCCCCCTCCCCTTCTTTAATTGCTGAAAAATAACAGTAATTTGGCTGTTATCATTCCTTTTTGTGCGACATTAAAATTTCATTTAAAAAAAAAGTATGCATTTCCGCACTTCCAAATTTTAAGGGGGGGGGGGGTTAGGGAGGACCCCCCGCCTCCCTACCACCCCTCCCACCCTTAAATTCCACGTCAACTAATGGAAAGTCGTACCACCTACAATCAAAAGTAATGATTTTAAGGATTGAATTATAATTTTCAGTAAATAAACATGGGTTTTGTTCAGTGGCGTGCCTAGGCCTACAGAGTAGAGCAAGCCAAACCATCAAATCAAGCAAATTTTTTACCAGCTCAGTACAAGCAAAAAAAAAAACAATGCATCTCGCAGTCTCTCTTTACTAATTTAAGATTTTTTTCATACCTAAATATAGATGCGACACCGCCCAGCGCCATCTAGCTAGACTAATTCATAGATAAGTCGCAAAAAAGCACCAAAAGCACAACCTTTAAGCATACATAATTATTCATAAATTAGTTCAACACAAAATGTTAGATGGTGTGACTTTATCGAATTTAATTAATGTGTAATCAAAACTAAATTTCTCGTTTAAAATGTGTCACTCATAATAAATATTTAAATCATTTCACCTCATATTTGCTTATTATTTGTGAGATTAACTATATTGAGGCTATTTGTTTCCTCTTGAGTCTACATGTAGATGTTCCACTGTCCAGCAGTGAGAGTGCAAGTTGGTTTTTATGGCTTTGAAGCCTTTGTTTGTAACTTTTTGTTTATCTCTCTACCTCTTCCTTTACTGTTGGAAACTGTAGGTACTCATGTATTTCAGTGTTTCTTGTGAACCAAGTAGCGCCGCTAATCGTTTTTAGAGCTTTATTTTGAAATCTTTGTAGTATCTCTATATTTGAGTGACTTGCGGATCCCCAGAGTTCTATGCCATAGGTCCATATAGGCTTAAGTATACATTTATAAATTATCATCTTATTAGTCAAACTAAGTGCGGACTGTCTGCCCAGCAGCCAGTACATCTCACTGAATTTTCGGTTTGCTTGGTTTCTTTTGTTTTTTATGTGTTCATGCCAGGTAAGCCTTCTGTCCAAATGCATGCCTAGGTATTTGACGGTATTTTCCTGCGGTAGTAAGTTTCCATTGAAGGTTACTGGTGGACAGTTGTTTCTTCGAAGGGTAAAGGTGATGTGGACAGATTTCGTAGCACTAGCTCTGATTCGCCACTTTTTAAGCCATAGTTCAACTTCATTTAAGTGCTTTTGAAGCAATAAAGATGCGGATATGTGATTTTTGTTGCACGACAGGATAGCAGTGTCATCTGCGTATGTTGCGGTAACGACGTCTTTGGATGTTGGTAGGTCTGCAGTGTAAATTGTGTACAGAACTGGTCCGAGGACAGAACCCTGTGGTACTCCAGCTTCTATTTGGTATAAGGAGGACAAAGAATCACCGTTCTTTACCTGGAATAGCCGATTTTGCAGGTAAGATTTCAGAAGTGTGTAAGCCGTATGTGGTAAGCATATTTTCAATTTACACAGAAGGCCCCTGTGCCAAACTCGGTCAAATGCCTGTTGCACATCAAGGAAGACAGCCGAACAGTATTCTTTTCTTTCCAAGGATTGGCGGATTGTATGAGCCACTCTGTGTATTTGTTCGGTCGTTCCATGATGTGCCCGAAATCCGAACTGGTGGTCTGGGATAGTGTTTTGTTCTTCCAGTATAGGCAGCAGACGTTTTAGAAGAAGTTTCTCAAACAATTTTGATAGCAGGGGCAAAAGGCTTATTGGCCTATATGAAGCAACCTCCGTTGGAGACTTTCCTGGCTTAGCGATCATATTAATTATAGAAACCTTCCAAATGAGCGGAAAATAGTGTAGCCTCAGAATCGCATTGAATAGTATTGTTAACAGGACGATTCCTTTTTTTGGTAGATGATTCAGGACTTCAGATGTTATAAGATCAAAACCTGGTGCTTTTTTCTTCTTTAGTTGTTTTATGTGTTTTTTCACCTCTGCAGGAGTACAGAGTGGTAATGGTAACGACATTTGTTGATCACTGTTCAAAATGTGGTCAGCTTCTTTATCTGAAAACATGGCATGTGGTTCATTGGGTTTGAAAACGTCTCTTAATGATTGGGCGAACAGCTCGGCTTTCTCCTCTGGTTTTCTTGCCCACTTGCCGTCTGGTTGTTTCAACGGCGGCACGTGCTGTTTTGGCCTTTTCAGTGACTTTGTCAGTTTCCACAACGAATAATCATCTGGTTTGTAGGGTGATAGAGTTTTAAGCTTTTCTTGGAGTGTAGTATCTTCATTTTCTTTGATGAGAAGTTTTAGGTCTTTTTGTGCTTTATTTAGTGCTCTTTTATCACTTGCATTTCTGTTGGTGTGCCACTGTCGTCTCAGCCTCCGTTTTGTAGCTATCATCTTTCGAATGTCCATTGTGTAGTCCTGCTTTTGTGGATTGTACTCGATGTGAGGGGTGGATAGCCAGGCAGCTGTCTGGATGAGGTTGGTAGTGTACCATGCAGCATTATCTATGTCTTCCTCTGTTTTGAGAGGTATGTGCAAGTCGGCTTCATCCTGTATGTAATCGTGGAAGGCCTTCCAGTCGGTCTTGCCATTGTACAATTTTTCGGCGGGCTCTTTACAAATGATCGTCGTACTTAATGTGCATATCGCCGGTGTGTGATCAGAGCTACCGTCCAAGCATGATTCTACCTTTGTGTAGAGATCAGAGATTCCTCTCGTAACAAAAAAGTCGAGCAGGTCAGGTGTTTTATTGGGGTCTGATGGCCAGTAAGTCGGTTCTCCTGTTGACAATGTATTGAACCCATTCGCATCGGTGCACTTTTTTAGCTCTCTACCTCTGGTTGTAATCAGCCTAGAACCCCAATAGGTATGTTTGGAGTTCCAATCCCCGCCAGCAATAAATCTGCAACCAAGCCTTTGGAAAAAATTATTGAACATGTGTTCGTCAATTCGATGCCGAGGCGGACAGTATACAGCAGCAAGTGTGAGTGGACCCTGCCAGTCATCCACTGATATAACGGTGGCTTGCAGGAATTCGTGCTTGAAATTTGGAAGAACATGGTGCCTAATATTTTCTTTGATTATGATGGTTGCCCCTGCATGTGATGTTCCATCCGGGTGATTGGTGCTGTATATATCATAACCTTTGATTCTGACAATTCTCTCATCAGTCAAGTGGGATTCCGAGATGAGAAGAACATCAATATTATTATAATGGACGAATAGTTCTACTTCTTGCTTGTTAGGAGACAAACCATTGATATTCCATGTTGCAACACGAAGGTGCTTCATTTCTTACTCTGAGATATTAGTGTCGTTAGGAGCCCTAGTAGAGTGCCCAATTGTTGTATGAGTATATCCATTTTCTCTGATTGTTTTATGATAATCTGTTCTAATGAACTTGTTGGCTGAGATTGTTTGTTCTCTGATTTTTTGTCCCAGTATCCAGTAGTTTTAGGATCAGGAGTTGTGAAATTTTCTCGATGTGGCCCAGCATACCTACTCGCCTTTAGGGGTGGAAAATCATCTTCACGGAAGGGAACATCATTATGTTTTTGATGTTTCGTGTTTGTTGTTTCTTTTTTCTGCAATGGCTGTGTCATTTTCCTGGCTCGTATTTCCTTATATACTTGGCAGCCCTTGTAGTTTGCAGGATGATTTCCAAGACAAAGAGTGCAAGTAGCTGGTGTGTTACGATCCTTTTTGGGACAGTCAGTGGTCTTGTGTCCTTCTGCACATTTGACACACCGGTAAGGACGCATACAATTGTTTTTCGTATGACCATATTGTTGGCATCTTGTACACTGGGGAAGTTCGTTTGTTTTTCGTGGGTCCTCTATTTTTACCTTTGTGTTGTAGATGTATTCTATCCGCTTCGCTTCAGGGTTGTTTGGACCGGGTTCTATGTTCACAAAAAACATATTGAGTGGCTTTTTGTTTCTTCGCGAGAGTGCACATACAATTTCACCTCTTACTTTATTCCCTGTTTTTTCTATTTCTTCGATGATAGCTGTTTTTGGGGTTGTATGATGGAGGTTTTTAATAACAAGTCTATAGCATCTTTTATCTTTTTGTGTAAATGTATGTCCAATGAGGCCATTCTTTCTGATGAGGTCGATCATATCTTTGTAGACTTCAGTTGTTTGTGTCATTATTCGTAACTGATCTCTATTAATTATTTTGTATGAATAACTGCCAATTGGTGCAGGCTTATTTAAAAGTTCTGACAGCTTTGATAGGTCTTCAATTCCATACAGTATAATCGGTGGGGGCTTGCTAGGTTTTTTGACTTTTGTTTGGGTTTTCTCTGAATCACCGGTTAGGTCTATAGGTAATCCTGTAAATCTATTAGACGTTTGGACAAGGTTCTGCGTCGGAACATCTAGATTTTTCGTGTGAGGTGGGCTATTAGTTAACTTTCTACGTTTCGGGTTGCGTTGGTTGGGCATTCTTTGCCATGGAGGCGGGCAATTTCCTTTATTTTCATCAGCAGAAGTTAGAACAGCAGGTGGATCACCTTCTCTTGGACTACTTGTAGGTCTGGGGTTTGTTATGGAAGGAGATTTAGGTCTCGTACTGAATAGGCTTGGATGGAATGCCTGTTGAATATATTTCTTTGTAGTGCTGCCAGTAGCATTCACCGTCGAAGGAGCCTGGTCGCCTACTCCCACGAGGTCTTCGGTAACCAATTTCCCACTCGCAGGCCCGGGTACCTGCGAGCGCCGGGCGTTAGCCGGATCGCATGACAAATCAAATTCGTTATCGCTCATAATTCCATTTTAAAAAAGTGGGAAAATACTCATAGCACTTTCCCAAGGTGCTAGGGTCGCACTTTTAGAAGGGATTTAATCCTTCAAGGCTTGCGGTAGCCTAGGTACAGGTTATTTGACCGCCGCCTGTTGCTCGGCGTTACTGCTGCTCATTTGGCACCACCCAGGGGGCACGTGTAGGGTGAGCCTAGAAGAAGGTGGTAACTCCTACGGACGCGAGCAGCAATACCCCCCTTAACTAACCTTACTTATTTATTTTTATAAGAAGAACCAACAATGTAAACCAGTCCACGACGAAATTAGGTACGTACGATACATTGAAGAATTGTATTTCTTTGCAAAATACTGAAATGAAGAGGTTTATTACCGGACGGCAAGTGCAAGGCAAGGGTTATTTTGTATTTCTCTTGGATCGACTCAACTTGTGGACACTTTCACAGATCACATCACACAGTGAATAAACATTTTAATCCAATTTTAAATTACAAAAAAACATTATCAATCATTAGACTGAAATTTAGACACATTTTTAACACAAAAACACTAATAAAGGCAAAACACTTGTTGTTTCAAAACAGCTGTCGTCACAGATTGAAACAACTTCACACTGCTCAGCGCGTACGTGCAGTCTAGCCAACTGTGCCAACTTCGTAGGAATGCCTGCTTCGCTCAGCTCTCATAGAATTTATAGATACGTACAGCAGTATGTATGTGATGCGGTAGCATCTTTGTTGGTGTAGAAGAGAGCGGATATATACAGATCGCAAAGCCCGGTTGCAAGCCAACGAGTGCGAGGGAGATAAATGCATTGTAGAGGGTTTATTGTCGAAAGTAATGCAGTTTAGCGACTTGTATTGATCAGTTGTTGTAAAAATTTAATTTGTGGTTATTGATTATTGAAAATTATTATTCGTTAATAATATTGTGTTGTTGTAATTAATTACAATTCATTAGTAGTGTTAGCAAGTTATTGTTAGGGCAAGCCCGGCTTTTCGGCTTGTATGGAGGTACCGCCACTGGTTTTGTTCTACTTTTACACTTAGCCAACTTTAGGTTGGAGAGCCAAGTTTATACTGTCTGTAAACTCATTAGAATGATTATCTGACTTCCAGGTGCAAAGAACTTGTATGTCATTGCCGTACAAGGTATCAAGGGTCGCCTCAACAGACTGCCTGCGGCTGGTTCCGGGGACATGATTGTCGCCACTGTCAAGAAAGGAAAGCCTGAACTAAGAAAAAAGGTAAAGTTTAATTATATGTTTGCTAAAGACTCTGAAGACATTATTTACACTATAAAAATATCCTAGAATTAGCTTGTATTAGGTGAAAAATATATTTTGTGCATCATCCAAGTTTGCTTGTCAAATTATCTTTATTCTAATTGAAACATTTATGCAAAGCTCTTACAAAATTACTTGTTAGCCAAATAAAATGTTATCCAAAGAATGCACCTTAGCATTTAGGTAAAATTATTGACCGCCCACGACTCCATCTGCGTAGAAAGCTTTTTGCTATCTCACAAGAACGGTAGAATGCACCTTAGTTAGTATTTAGGTAAATCTAGTGACCGCCCATGACCTTGTCTGGGTGGGAAGTTTTTCCTGCTATCCCTTGGGAACAGTATTTTTTCTGGATGAAAGTTATCCTATGTCCTCTAACCCTGAGAATGTGTATGTGAAATTTCATGATGATCGGTTCAGAAGTTAAGATGTGAAGGCGTAACAAACGGACTTTCACATTTATAATATTAGTAAACTTAAGGAAGTCAGGATTATAATATTTACTTAATTTGGGAAGTAGACAAATACTTTGTCAATACTACCTTTTTTTAACTAACTTTTTACACAGAGTTAATAATTTATTCAAATTGACAAAATAAACCTCAATATTACCAATTAAATGTTACCTTTTTGTCTTTAATTAAATAGCAGCTTGATAACGTACACTTAGGTATAAAAATATTCATTTGCGCTGATGATACACCCAAAGGTTTCGCTTTTATGCTGAATTGTACAACAGTGTGTTGATACACCTTGGCTGACTGAGCAAATGAATAAAATAAGACAGTATTTGAGATAGGTTTGACAGTATTGCAGCAAAAGATAGGTATAGGTGCCGGCATATTGTGAGCGGTGAGAGAAATTGGAGGAATTTACTGCCCATGTTTGCGGTGGCCCTGCAAAAATGACTTCTGAGCATTAACTGTCACTGCCCAAATTTCGTGCCAAGGCCTGTAAGCATAGACTTGCATTGAGCCAAACTCTAAAGATATAGTAAATTTTTATCATGAAAATATGTCATTTGATATTCAAGGTCTATGTGAGTGGCACTTCCTATATAGCACAAAATGACAACCTTACCATTTAATAGAAATCACCTTGTGCCTTTATCTCTGGTAATTATGACTGTATCAAATCAATGTAACAGATTTTGTGTTCCAGCATCTACGATAGGTATTTCATTCACATACAGTACAGATACCGGCATATAACTTGGCAAGAGAAAGATGAGACAAAAGATGCGCAGCACAGCAACTACAAACATCTTGGCGCATCTTTTGTCTCATCTCTGTCTTGACAAGTTCTGTGTCGGTATCTGTACGAGGCAAATATCTTGAAATCTGGTGGGGATAGCGTAGAACGCGTATTTTGGATATGCGTAGCGGGAGGTACGCTGGGGTCGGGAGAGGGGCTCGCTCGCAAGTGCACATGCGTGAACCTATCCCCAATTCGTCGAAAAAGTGCAAGATGTTTGCGTCGTACTGTACCTAATGGTTTAATATTTTATAATCCCTAAAAACGCATTCTTAGATTCTTTTCTGAAAATTTTCAGTAACAAAATCAATGGTTTTATTTCAATCTTCCATTTGTTCATTCCAGGTAATGCCTGCAGTGGTAATCCGGCAGCGGAAACCGTTCAGAAGGCGGGACGGGGTGTTTATATACTTCGAAGACAACGCAGGCGTTATAGTGAACAACAAGGGAGAAATGAAGGGTTCCGCTATCACAGGACCCGTAGCGAAGGAGTGTGCAGATCTATGGCCGCGTATCGCCTCCAACGCGAGCTCTATAGCCTGAACTTAATATATGGTTAAGAAAATTTATGCGTTTTATTGTTTCTACCAATAGTGTCCTTCAAGGGGGTATATTGGGCCCAACTTTGTATAGTCAATATTGGGTTTAAGTTTGTTGGTAGGTAGAGATAACAAAGGAGAAATGAAGGGGTCCGCTATCACAGGACCCGTAGCGAAGGAGTGTGCAGATCTATGGCCGCGTATCGCCTCCAACGCGAGCTCTATAGCTTGAACTTAATATATGGTTAAGAAAATTTGTGCGTTTTATTGTTTCTACCAATAGTGTCCTTCAAGGGGGTATATTGGGCCCAACTTTGTATAGTCAATATTGGGTTTAAGTTTGTTGGTAGGTTGTTATATCAGGACCCGGTAGCGGAAGGAGTGTGCAGATCTATGGCCGCGTATCACCTTCACCACGAACGGTATAGCTGGAAACATCGGACGCGGCCGACAGAAGTGTACACTCATAAGGCATCCAGCGCACCAGATTGATATCGGCTCATATTTATGGTTACGTCTAGACTATGAAAATTCATAGTGCAGACTAATTAATAAGCAGACCCCGGATTTTCGGTAGCACTAATAAAATGACGTTTAATAGTGCGTGGACAACTTGATTATCTATTTGTGTAATTTATCGATAAAAAAAATATAATTATGTAACGTGATATATAGACTTACTGTCGGAAATAGTAGAAATTACCTACCTACATTAAGAAAAGTGAAAATCGTGAAATGTATAAATAATAAAATTCACTGCAGTTTTTCTTGATGCAAAGATAGCAAAGTCAAAGTCAGTGAAGTAGATGTCAAATTTTTAAGAAATACATCCTCCTTGGTAAAATACAAAAAATAAATACAGACGCGATCAAAGAAGTTCCACTTCAAAAATATGTTCAAAATATCGATATATAAAAACATTTACGATAATTTGATAATCACTAGCAAGTTTGTATTCCTGCCACCGCAAATCCGGCCTTTATTAATAAGTCGTGGCTGTGTCAGCCACATTCGATAATGTTTCCGCCGGCATATATATTGGCAAGAGAATGAAAGAGACAAAAGATGCGCAGTAGCCATAAACTTGGTGTTTATGGCTACTGCGCATCTTTTGTCTCTTTCTTTCTCTTGCCAATATATATGCCGGCATCTGTAAAGACGGTTTATGCAGCACACTAGCGCCGCCAAGGGAAAAATATAATGCTTAAATGAAGACAAAAATTATGAATTGTTTTCTTATAGTGCACTCCGAAAAACTTGCTGGTACTTTTTATCACAAATAAATCGATTAAAAGTATGTACCTACCACAAAGCTTTGAAGTGCACTATAAGAACACAATTCACAATTTCATAATATTTATTTAAGTACTAGATTTTTCATTGGCGGCACTTTTGCCACTTCGGTGTCCCTCAAAGGGGTGTATTGGGGCCACCTTTTTATAGTCAATACAGAGTAAGTTTGTTGGAGGAGCAAAAGAAGGGATCGGCTATCACAGGCAGGACCCTTAACGAAAGAGCTGTGCAGATTTATGGCCGCGAAAATTAGTCTGGGGCCGTGTTCCAATGTGTGTGTTGAGTCTGTGCGGGAAGAGAACTATCATTGTACCTATTCGTGCTTGATTACCTTTTTTTTGTCACGTTTACAGTTCTGACTGGAATATCTTGATATCTATCAAGTCAAGATAGTCGCACTTTAATGACGAATAGTCGCAGAATACATAAATAGTACAGAACAAGTGAACAATGCCGTCAACATGATGACAAAAAAAGGTTATCATGCCCAAATCCTACGACGGATCTCTTTCCGCACAGACTCATGCCACTTTGGTGTCCCTCAAGGGAGTGAATTGGGGCCGTTGGTTGAAATTAAGAGATACGCTATCACAGGACCCGTAGCGAAAGAGTTTGCAGATCTATAAAAAACAGTCAAAATTAAAGAATGAACGTGGTACTGTCAACAACCAAAGTCTGTTTACACTTTAGTTCTCAGTCAAAGCAACTCATTCGAAAGATGTAAAACATAAATCAAAAAAGTTGTTAAAACAAACTCTATAGCAGGAGTTCCCAACCAGGGGGGCATGCCCCCCTTGGGGGGCGTAGTGGAATACCAGGGGGGGCGTAATCGGTACGTTTAATTTTTCGGAATGTTTACTAACGGAAATTTTTACCTAAATGTGAAAGAATTAGATCCTTAAAACATAAATATCTACAAATATCTGTATGGAACTCTTTGTTTTTAATTTTAATTCAAATAAATAATATAGTTGTAAAAAAAATTGTGTGTTTTTAATGTTTTTAAACTTAAGGGGGCATGAGAATATTATTTTTGAATTGGGGAGGCTCAGTGAAATAAAGGTTGGGAAACCCTGCTCTATAGGTAAGTGGGTACTTTGTCATATCGTAGTGGTGGTGTACTGTATGGAGATTCGGTACCGACTGCCTGCACTGACTACCTGCACGGACCGGTTCTGATAACAGCTTGTAGATAGATTATATATGAAGCGCTCATGGCGGAACTTTGGCAGACATCGCACTCGATCACGTTTGTTAAGCAACGCTCGGTCCGGTCAGGTGTCGGATGGGTGACCGTAAAGGTGGCATTGCAACTGAGCGCTTCCGTGCTCCGGAGGGTACGTTAAACCGTCGGTCCCGGCTGTTGTCATCTGATAACAGTCGTCAAGCCAAGTTAGAGGCCTTACAGGCGGCTTGATAAACTCTAACACCAGACAGGTGGCCACTAATCCTCATTCGATAAGAAAGAAAATATGAAAGTGATCAGAGCGTATCTTGCGACACGTAATAGGCCTCTCAAGAAATGTCTTTGTTAATTATTAGTTAGTACTTACCATCAAGGACCGGAACCGCTTACCGTTAAAGGGGTGTTTTTGATTGGGTATTTCAAACTTGTTTTCAAAAACCCTATCAATACGGTAACCCTATCGAAAGGGTAACCCAAGTAAGCACTTGCCGAATACGAAAACCCTATCGAGGAAACCCTATGAAGGCTTTATGAAAGGGTTTGAAAACGTGTTCAAGCAATTTATACCTAGTTCCACCTGGGCCGAAGGACCAGAACCGCTTGCCGTTAAAGGGATTTTGATTGGGTATTTCATGAACCGCTTACCGTTAAAAGGGATTTTGATTGGGTATTTCATAGACTTGTTTTCAAGAACCCTATCAATACGGTGAGCATAACGTCGACTAACCATATCGAAAGGGAAACCCTATCATTTGGTAAGTTTTTAATAGGGTTTCCCCAGCTAAAATTTTGCTATGTCTATGGGTTTCCCTATCAATTGGGTAAACCAAAAAAGGGGTTTTCCGGTCCTTGCTTACCATACCAATGTTTAAATGTTTGTTTGCTTAGTGTCAGCATTAAAAGCTCAACGCTAAGCTCAATAATGGCGCCGCGTGTCAGTTAGAGTAGAAAGAAATTGGAGTTTCATACAAAAACACGCGAAATTCAACATTTTTCGATTCTAACACGGAGAATAGGAGAAATTATACAGAAAATTCGATAGTGAAGTCCGCAAGTTGACTATTACTATTAAAGCTTTCGAACTATATCAAATTCAAATAAAAACCTTTCCAAAGTTAGCTCGTTTGTATGGAAAACCATAATAGTTGCCCCTATATCAGGCGTCACTTGGCGGAAGTCCCAAACCATTGTGAAAAAAGAAAAGTTTACTTCCGCAAATAATATATGGAAGATGCACCGCCCGCCCGCCCGCAAAAAAATGCACATGTACACCACAAAATATCAGTGCACAATACCTGCATTTAGCCAGACAGCAACACACCTTGCACCTTCACCAATTAGACTACTCTACACGTGTTTCGCCCCAACCGGCGGGCTGATTATCTAATTAGAAACCACCTAGCGACCGGTCGCAGTTCATAGATGATAGTGATCCATTGCTACTTCTTTTTGGATTAAAAAAAAACATACCAAAGAAAAGTAGCAATGTATGTGGAATGAAACCGGTCGCTAAATAGTTTCTTTTTAGATAATCAGGGTGCCGGAGCATCCTCAGGAGTAAGATCGTGCGTAAACCAACACCGAATGAGTGACTATAACTCCTTCCGACACCGTATTTATTTGCGGAAGTCAGCTACATTAGTACATTATGATACAAGTTAGCTTAGGTTGCTTATTGCACACAAGACTGTGGGTTGCAGCCCGAGCCGCAGGCGAGGGTGTAACTCAGCCGAGTGTGCAATAAGTAAGAGCTCACGAGTTTCATACGACGTTTTTCAACACATTTGCGAGGAAAAACCAAAGTAATTTACCACACAACAAATACGACAAAAACAAAATGATAATCATGATGAAAAAAGGCGCGCAGGTTTTTTTTTTGTTTTTTTCAGACGCCCAATGCAAGAATATTTTGCAAACAAAGGGATTAGTGAGCATACAGCCTACTTCAAAATTATAAATTTAGGTGATAAAATGCTAATATTTTGATATTTTATAACAAAATATTGTAAATTAGGAATAATTTGATAATAATAAATATTTGTTTGACTTAATTAAGGACCTACACATTTATTTATTCCAAAAATGCAAATGAATTTTCAGCGGCATAAAACCTCTTTGTTGTTGCTAAAAAAATAACTGTATTACCCGGTTAAATTGAAAATGCTCTGTTTACTCGCATAGAACTTGCAGTAAGGTACCTATTTAACTTTGTAGGGATAATTCTATAACCAACTAGTGTTTTATATATTATTGCACGCGTTTGTTATAGTTCGGTTTATGGCCCTAAAAGCGAGGTATTAGAGCTCACTTTACGAGCAAGTGTGTTGAAAAATATATTTCTTTTTCACAATAGTTGTTCCTATTTTCTTTTGAGTAGTTTAACGCACAGTTGTTGTATGGTCAGTAGGCTGATTATCTAACTTTGTTGCAATCAACTTTGACAGAAATCGCAGTGACATTGCTGCTTTAGTAAGAACCAATGTGACAACTATCTTACTTAAAGCAGCAATGCAACTGCGATTTCAATCGAGAATTGTTAGCAACAGCTTTACGTAATTCGGGGTCTGGTTTATGTAATAATAATAATAAGCAAATAATATTTTTATCTTGTTGCAATTTTAATTATTTATGAGTTGGTGTGTAATTTCGACGTTAACCACAACGACTCCGTGGCGCAACGGTAGCGCGTCTGACTCCAGATCAGAAGGTTGCGTGTTCAAATCACGTCGGGGTCAAATTATAAACTTTTTTTTACTTCCATTTCCAATATTTTTTGTTTATCTTTTCATTTACCTACTCATAATAAAAGGGTTTGGGAAATATACAGGTGTCCCAAAACTTTGCCACATGGAGGGAAAGTACCTTAAATATTGAAGATATGATTTTTTACTGAAAGAAGACGTCATTTTGTTTTTAAAAAGAAATGGAACTGCGTTCAAAGTTTTTTTTTTTAAATTCCATACGATTATACTATATCTATGATACGAATCGATACCAATTAAAATCTTAAGTTCATGGACTTCCTTGAAAAAAATAGTCCTTATGTGTAACCCTTTCGATTGGTATCGTAAAAATAATAAAAAAAAAAAACATTTTTGGTGGGTTCGATACTTGGTTAAAGCCGGCGATTCTTAAAAAAATCTTTGAATGCAGTTCCAATTATTTTTAAAAACAAAATGAAGTCTTCTTTTAGTAAAATTTCCTATCTTCAATATTTAAGGTACTTCCCTTCCGTGTGGCCAAGTTTTGGGACACCCTGTACACTGCACCGCACGTTACTTGGCAAGATAAAAACGAGACAAAAGATGCGCAGTAGCCACAAACACTACTGTTTTGTCTCATCTTTGTCTTGCCAAGTTATATGCCGGCACTTACTTATATGCAATAACTTTTCGCGACCTCATTATTTGTCGTCGTTCTTGATTGAATCACTAAATTGCGTTATTCCCACGGGAAATATCACGCGATATACAGCAAATGGCGGACTTAATGCTATTAGGCATTCTCTACCAGCCAACCGATAAGTCTTTTGATGCGAGTACTCAACAATAAATAAAGCAAATTCATTCTGCTCTTCTATACAGGGTTATTTGTAAAACACCAACAACCTCGCAGGAGTAGATTACAGTGGTCGAAAATGGTCAGTAAAGTCAGTGAAAGTCAGTTTTTTTGGCGTCGGTCAGTAAAAGTCAGTTTTTCCAAAAAATGGTTAATAAAGTCAGTTTTTTAGCTACCTATGTTCATTTTTATACACTTTTTTATGATTACTGTTTGTTTTTACTTTAAACAGGCGAGAGTACAAGATTAGTGGATGAAACTCACTAAAAATCGCGCTGCGCGGCCATTTGTTTTTTCTATAGACAGGCAAGAATATTAATGTATGAAACTGACTAAAAATCGCGATGTGCGGCCGTTTTTTCATAAAAGTGGCGATTTTCTCGGGTTATAATAATTTTCCGGGGTTGTGTGATGTATGCACGGTACCTTATCTAACATATTCGGCGTATAAGGCTATTTATTGCCTGTATAAGAAAACCATTTAATGGCAGGTCGATTTTTTCTAGTACTTTAGAATAATATATAATTTTAACATTGTAAATGCTAAAAATCTCAATAAAAAATTGTTAACTACGTCAAAATCTGTCTTAAACTCCTCTTTTTATACTTACTAATATACATCTAAACAGAAATTAAGTCAGTAATAGGTCAGTATTTTTGAGTCTTACAGTCAGTAAAATCAGTAATTTTGACACTGCAACCAGTTTCGACCCCTGCTATCATCATAATAACAACATTAAAATTTGTTCTAAGACTTTCCTGAAAACAGACAAAAAAATCGACTCTCCATACTAAATGTCCGAATAGCTGATCGAGTTTTGTAAGTTTTTTTTTTGTGTTTTTGGAAAAGATGTAGAACAAATGTTGTTGTTTATGATGTTACTAATGTACTCCTGCGAGGTTGTTGGTGTTTTACAATTAACCCTGTATACTTACATTTTATTATTTAAAGAAAAATACTCTATGATTAACTTAGAAATATAAATAAAACAAAGCTTTATAGAAAGATAGCTTATATTACGAAATTACAGTCTATATAAAAATATTACAGTGTTGCGAAAAGGCCTTTGAATTGTACAAAAAAAACGATTTATTTTCTTTCAACTGCTATTAAAGTAGGTGCCTAATGTTATCGTTTGTTCAAAAATAACTTGAACCTGATAATCATTTTCTCTTAGTGTTTTCAAGTGTATTGAAAAATATACAGTTATAAATTTTAATACAATTATAAAGTAATGTCGAAAGTAGTGAAAAAAGTAATCTTTAATGTCAGTTTAATCTCATTATATTAGCTTTCAAAATTACTCATCATTTTTTAAGTGTTAGACTTCTCCTCCAATAAAATATTTTTTCTTTTAATTCTGCCAACCCTTTTTATTGTACTTATGTTATGTATCAAGCAAGCTAAATTAACTACAATATCATTGCTTCCATTATTTGCAGTGGACTAGACTAGACTGGGCTTTACAGAATCTCCGTTTAGCCGGGTCGGTCCCACTATTTCCATTGAGAAACACCATGAATGGTACAGTACGAGGCATATATATCTTGAAATTATTTCGACGGAGTGGGGATAAGTTCGCACATGTGCCCTTGTGAGCGACCAATAGCGCGCGCCCCTCACCGCTACGCATGCCCAAAATACGCGTTCCGCGCAATCCCCACCCGCTGGCTGATTATCTAATTAATAACCACCTAGCGACCGGCACCTTGATTATCTAAAAAGAAACTATTTAGCGACCGGTTTCATTCCACATACATTGCTACTTTTCTTTGGTATATTTTTTTTAATCCAAAAAGAAGTAGCAATGGATCACTATCATCTATGAACTGCAACCGGTCGCTAGGTGGTTTCTAATTAGATAATCAGCCCGCGGTTTCAGTTCACAAATGAATGTGATACATTGCTACTTTTCTTTGGATTTTTTTTTTACCCCAAAAAGAAGTAGCAATGTATCACATTCATCTGTCAAATGAGACCGGTGGTCGCTAGGTGGTTTTTAATTAGATAATCGGCCTGTGGATTTCTAGATATATGCCTCGTACTGTAACAGTGGCACTAACTTTCCCACAATTACCATTACGCCTTATGGACGTCATTAGTCAATTATAAATCAATGGTTATACAGGGGCTGTTTTGAGAAAAAAAGCAAGTCTCAGTATTACCATGCATGGCAAATAGTGGGACTGACCCACTTAGCTGTATTTGCAAACACTTCCATCATTTCTTTTGTTTTACTAGGACAGTGTTTGGTACGCGTACCACCAGGGGTACGTGAGATTGCATCACGCACGCGCAGTAATCTCTTTGAGGGAAGGGGGAGGTTCCCCCTTTCCCTTTCATCCTTCCCCCCTAAATTCAACCTTAAATAAGGGAAATTAGAACCCAGGCAACACAAGTGAAAAAATAAATTACGCAGTCAAGCATCGTTTTAAAATTAGCTTTAATCTGAGTTGCTTACTCTAACATTGTTTTAAAATTAGCATGATCTGAGTTTGAGTTTAGTTTGTTGAATCTCTGCTCAAGCAACGTTCTAAAATTAATAATCTACTTAGAACTAAAGTCGCATTACTAATTTCCCAGCAAAAATGTAAACAAAGGTGTTGCCAGAACAAAACAACACAAAAAGAAATAGTATATTGCTAAATCAAGAAATAAACACACTTTGTTTTTTCATCACAAACCTAATAAAAATAGATTAGATAAATATTCTGAATCATGAATTTTGCGGCAAAAACAGTAATATAATTTAAGATTTCATAATAACAGTTTTATAGTAGAAAACATTTTTATGATGCTGTGCACACATCAACTGCAAACCGTACACATCAACCTTTGGTCATTTTATAAAATTTCATAAAAAAAATTATATTACGAGTAGTAGCTGTAGTAGTAACATTTTTGTCTTTTGGTGTTGGGGGGGAACAGGCGAAGATGCAACATATTTTTGATAGTTTACATACAGTCAATATCGAAACCGGTATTATTTCTGGTTAAGCTCGTAGACCGTTTTGGTTTTGACTCCGCTGCCAAAACCTGGTTAAAACCAAAATGATTATGTTCGCTCCGCCCACCCGATGCAAACCAACGAAACGAAAAACCAGGGCCGGAAACCGGTTTCTAATTAACCAGGTTAATTTCGATCTCAAACAGGTTTTTTCGTAAGTGTTCACTCGGAGCGGAACCGATTCGCGAGCGATATTGCTTCTGGGATAAACCTGGTTAATTCCACGACGCGCGTGAATAGTGCAGCGATATATTTTGTCTCTTATCTACGGGCGGGATTTTTTTTTTTTTTTTCTAATTGTTATTACTAACTGCAATCAGTTTCTACACTATAAGCAGTTTTGTGAGGTGAAACATGTTTTGTAAGGTGGTACTCCCATTGGAATACTCTTCCTATGGTTAAGTCACTAGGTTTTATTCCCTCTGTTCCAGTTCATTAATAGCATAACGCTTTAGTCTCTTCATGTCATGTGATGTGTCGGTGAGTGCGAGTGCCAGAGTGTTAGTATGGGTAACAAGGCGTTTTTTGTATCGTTTTGAAGACAAGTTTATTTCTTCTTTTACTGAGTTTATTTCCAAATATTCGTGCAATTCAGAGATTTTTATAAACCACGGAGCGTTGAGGATAGTGCGAAATACATTGTTTTGAAAGCGCTGCAGTATCTCTAGATTGGAGTTACTAGCTGTTCCCCACAGTTCTATGCCGTAAGTCCATACCGGCTTAAGTACACTTTTATATATTAAGATTTTGTTGTTAAGTGAGAGCCTGGATTGGCGACCAAGCAACCAAAGCAAAGCCCTGAATCGGGCGGGAATTATCCCAGGTTTATCCCAGAAGCAATATCGCTTGCGAATCGGTTCAACACTTACGAAAAAACCTGTTTGAGATCGAAATTAACCTGGTTAATTAGAAACCGGTTTCCGGCCCTGGTTTTTCGTTTCGTTGGTTTGCATCGGGTGGGCGGAGCGAACATAATCATTTTGGTTTTAACCAGGTTTTGGCAGCGGAGTCAAAACTAAAACGGTCTACGAGCTTAACCAGAAATAATACCGGTTTCGACGAGCAGAATCTAAATAAAAACGCTCTTTTCAAAATGTATGAAGCTGCGCGAACCCTGGTTGCGAATTTTAACCAGGTTTTCCAGCATAATAGTTTCCTGATAGCACACCCCTGTGCTATCAGGAAACTATTATGGTGATCAAAAGCAGTAATAAATAATAGCAAAGTCCTAATCGCAACACTGTTACAATAGGTATCCCTATCGCCTCTTCTTGTGTCCTTTGGTCGGTCCTTTCACGAAGCACCAATCAACTGATATTGATTGACCCAGGATATCTGCACCGTTCAGGGATTCTCGGGCACTCTGTAACAAACATAATAGTAAATATCTAATCATATCTAATAAATGAGGTAATTATTTTAATAGAAAAAAAATGGTCAGTGCATTGGGCCGGAATCCCAAGTGTTGGTGATGCCCTGTATGGTACCCGGCTACTTCGGTTTACCTTGTACAGGACTCTATCGATGACTCTAACTAAGACTGCTTCCGAACGTACATCAATCAGACTCGTGAAACTAGGATGGTGAAACCATGAGTTACTGTGAAACTCTCTGAGATGTACGCCGAGCTGGTGTGGACTGTATAAATAAAAACGCCGGCTGGTTGTGGAATAACTTCAGTTTATTCCCTGATATGGATGGTTGTTTTCGCACACTGAATCTAACTAACAACTTCGAAGAATACAATTTAAAGTTAACTAACAAGGAAAATACTATTGAAAAACACTCTATGCGATTGAACAATGAAACTACGCGTGAATTTAACTAACAATCTCGAAACACTTGACTATATATTACAACTCTAATATGCAACACTTATACGACTTTAACTACGAATTTCTCGTTTACAAATTAAAAACACGGAATTTAAACTTTCAAATCTATTTATCTTTGCTCACTCGCTGAATTCTTGCTAAGACTTTAAACGATGTTTTCTACCTGCGGCTGCGAATTGCGACTAACATTGACTACTAACGACTACTTTCTGTGACTACAATTGCGGCTACAATTTTATCAAAACAATTCGCTATTAATATGCTTTTTTGCCCTGTGGCAACTAGCCTACTTATCAGGACGTTCGCAGGACGTTCAGGGAAATCAGAGAGGGATGTAAACATGTAAAAAGGGGGTTAAGCACTACAAATAATAAAATTATTTTACAAACTTTTCCGCATGGAAAAGTACCAGAGGCGTGGACTAAATTGTGACGTCACGCCATGTGCGTTAATGTAGCCCTTCTGATTGGTCTAGATTAATTAAAGTGGCCCCTCTGATTGGTCTAATTATTTGGGATACAAATTCGTTGATTTCTTTCCATTTCGGCGCCGGTTGTCGGCTGTCGTCAACACCAAGGGTGCGGGTTTGAGTCCCGTCTGAGCTGCTACGGGTGGTCGATTTTTTCTAGTATTTTTTTCTATTAAAATAATTATCTTAATATAAAATAGCATTGTGAATGAAGAATGCCAAAAATCTAAAAATTCAAAAATGTTATAACTGATCGTACTTGATCGTGTTTCTTAAGCAACGCTCGGTCTGGTCAGGTGTCGGATGGGTGACCGTTAAAGTGGCGTTACAACTGAGTGCTTCCGTGCTTCGGAGGGCACGTTAAACCGTCGGTCTCGGTTGTTGTCATCTGATAACAGTCGTTAAGCCAAGTTAGAGGCCTTACAGGCGGCTTGATAAACTCTAACACCAGAGGTGGCCACTATTCCTCATTCGATAAGAAGAATGTTATAACATTTAAGTCACTCATTCTGCCAACACCCCTGTGTCACATAGTCACATGTACTATTTAATCTAAATATTGTCAACTTTATACCATGTGAATAGGGTATTTGACAACATTGAAAATATACTACAAATTGTGGTCATTTAACAGATATTGGCGTAAAAAAACATATATAACTATTATATAGACTAAATTAAGTCTATTAATTGATAAATTTCACCTAGAAAATGCAATAATTTTTGAATTTTTTTCTGTGACGAAAACGCTCTAAGACGTCACTTGCCTGTAAATAAATATGGCTTCAGGCGTTTGACACGACCATAGACTAAGGATCCGCGATTGATGGCTGTCAAATGGCTAAGGATATTACAATGTTTACAGGCTTGTGACGTCAACAAGTCACGTGTCCAGCACCATAGCGTTTTTGGCGCGGTTTTAAAATTTTAAACTTTAACACTGTTTTTTTTTAATGAAATACATATTTTTTTCCTGAAATATCAATGTGCTCATTACGTAATAAGGAAGAATTTAAAATGGTTTTCTAAAATTAGTCAAATAGCCTATTATGAAACATATTTGGTAGCAACATGAATAGTATTTTATGGATATAGTTATAAAGGTATTTCTTGTTAAAAGCCTTATGGCTGCAAATTTTTTAACCACCTCTGTGATCTAGTCGTCCGCCCGAGTAAGACGCAGGGGTCCTGGCTTCGATTCCAGGGGGGTACAATTTGTACTCGGTTTGGTTGGTGGTAGGGCTTATTCCAAGTCCGCCTGGCTAGCTACCACCATCTTACCTAAGTCTGACGCCATAACAACAATTTAAACATTGTGCATAAAAAACAGTTTATTAAAATGCATTTAAACTCACTGCAGCTTGCTTGTATGTTTCATACTCTACTAGAGCATATCCTTTGAGGAAACCAGTACGCCGGTCCAAGTTCAGATGGATATTCTTGATCTCACCAAATTCCGAGAACTGATTCTGAAATAAAATAAAAAAATATGATGACATCTGAACTAGATTTTTTCTGCTTTGGCCATCTGACAGAAATCACAGTTACATTGCTGCTTTAGTAAGAATCGATGTGAAAACTATTAGTTACTTAAAGCAGCAATGTAACTGCGATTTCCGTCAGTTTCAATAAGAAGTTGATTGCAACTATAATCAGCCCCCAAGATCTCCTCGAAACAATATATATTTTTTAATGCTAAAAAGTAGATAACATTTCATTTTTTAGGGTTCCGTACCCAAAGGGTAAAAACGGGACCCTATTACTAAGACTCCGCTGTCCGTCTGTCTGTCTGTCCATCTGTCTGTCTGTCTGTCTGTCACCAGGCTGTATCTCATGAACCGTGATAGCTAGAAAGTTGAAATTTTCACAGATGATGTATTTCTGTTGCCGCTATAACAACAAATACTAAAAACAGAATAAAATTAATATTTAAGGGGGGCTCCCATACAACAAACGTGATTTTTTTTGCCGTTTTTTGCTCGTTATTAATAACGACAACAGGCAGACAGTTGAAATTTTCACAGATGATGTATTTTTGTTGCCGCTATAACAACAAATACTAAAAACAGAATAAAATTTATATTTAAGGGGGGCTCCCATACAACAAACATATTTTTTTCCGGATTTTGGTACGGAACCCTACGTGCGCGAGTCCGCTCGCACTTGGCCGGTTTTTTAACACCACTGACAGAACATAACGGTAGCTGCTAATAAATTAATATTGGGTATTATTTAATCGGGTACAGATACCGGCATATAACTTGGCAAGAGAAAGATGAGACAAAAGACGCGCATCAGCTACAAACACTACAGTCGGCGCATCTTTTGTCTCATCTATTTTTTGCAAGTTTTGTGCCGGTATCTGTACCTAACTATAAATTCCCATTTTGGATATCAAAAATACTGAATATAGCGTACTGAAATTCAGAACGGGCGACCAAATTGCTATTTGGGCGACAACCTTAAGGAACACAATAAATTTAAAATTTGGCATATATTTTATTTAAACAAGGTGACTACTATCCTAATCAAGATGACAAAAATACCATGTTGGGCAGCTTAAATCAGTTATATAGTTACCTACTTGGTGGTATAATAGTTGCCCACTCAGTATTTCTGTCACTCATTTAGAATTTTCACTGCTAACGTAAATTATTTGTCTTCCACATGTAGTCGCCCGTTTTACGTATTTTTTGTAATCCACAGTTAGTCGCCAGTTTAGTTATTTTGATGCCCAAAAATTAACCGCTGCCAGGATTAGTATTTAAGTATCCCATTAACAGTCGCCTTTGTTTATTTCCAGTCACACAATTAATTAATGCCCTTTAACACCACTGACAGAATGTAATAATAAATAATAATAAATGCTTGGACAATTTCACACAGCGCCATCTAGCCCCAAACTAAGCAAGGCTTGTAATATGGGTGCTAGACAACTGATATACTATACTTATATACTTTTTTAAATATAATACTTATTATACACAGTAACACCCAGATCCGTCACAGAAATTAAAATTCATTACCACGCAAGAGGTTCCGGGGTTCGATTCCCGGCCGGACAGAAATGCATGTTGACCACTGCACTACTGAGGTCGTAATGTAACTAACTGTAACTAATGCAACACTACGTTTGCTAATAAATTAATATTTACCTGAATATCTTCTTCCTGGGCCTCCTCATGAACGTTACTGACAAACAGAATCCATCCCTCCACCGACCTCTGAGGGCCCGGAGTAGTACCGTCACCTTCCGGAGCCAAACTGTCATACCTGACAAACAAACGAGAATAATGTGGAATAGGAGATGACTTCTTTTTATTTAAGGCCTACTCAAACCAGACCGGCATCCTGTACCGGTGGCGGTAACGGTATACCTGACCGGTATTTTGTATGGCATTACCGCAGCTGTTTCGGAACACCTTTGAACAGCGCGTTACCGCATACCCAGCGGGATATCGTTACTGCCACCAGTACATGATACGGTCAGATTTGATCAATGCCCGCGCGGCCGCACCGGACAACAATAGAAAATCTATTGTCTCATTTTCTGGGCCTTGAAGTTGACACTTCATTACAGTACTGATGGTAGTATTAATTTGTTATTGAAATACCTCACCACAGTTTTATTATTATATTGATATTAATTGTTCTGAATGAGGCTTTGATTATGAAACCACTAGCGGCGGCCTGCGACTTTATATGTTCCATACATAACCCTTTAGTAGCCTATTTACATACACTCCCGGACACATCTGTCAGCACAGCGTTTGATTTTCATACAAACAAGCTCACTTCACATTCTCATAAATAAATAAATACATATGTTTTTTTAAATAGGCTATTTGACTAATTTTGGAAAACCATTTTAAATTATTCCTTATTACGTAATAAGCGTACCACATTGATATTTTAGGAAAAAACAATGTATTTTATTAAAAAATCAATTTTAAAGTTTGAAATTTTAAAACCGCGCCAAAAACGCTATGGCACTGGAAACGTCACTTGTCAACGTCACAAGCCTGTAAACATTGTAATATCCTTAGCCATTTGACAGCCATCAATCGCGGATCCTTAGTCTATGGTCGTGTCAAACGCCTGAAGCCATATTTATTTACAGGCAAGTGACGTCATCAGTAAATCTTAGAGCGTTTTCGCCACAGAATAAAATTCAAAAATTATTGCATTTTTCTAGGTGAAATTAATTAATCAATAGACTTAGTTTAGTCTATATAATAGTTGAATATGTTTTTTACGCCATTATCTGTTAAGATGACCACAATTTGCAGTATATTTTCAATGTTGTCAAATACCCTATTATAATGGGTTTGTTCTTGACCCTAGTCTAACCCGAAAGTATAGACAGGGTCTACGATGGAGCGAGCTTGCCTAGAAGGTGCCTATTCACTCTGACTTTGAAAAGAGTTAGGTTGTATGCGCTCGGAAACACAGACACCGGCAGGGAATTCCATTCCTTAGCTGTGCACATTATAAACAATGATGAATAGCGTTTGGTACGCATAAGAGGTATCAACCAAGAACGGGTGGTAACCTGCAGTGCGTCTGGATGTATCACTGGAGTGAATTTTATGTTGATGGATAGATCAGATGTTCATCTCTCAAATAAGCATTCCAAATAACTACAGAAATTTCTCCATTTCCTCAAACATACAAAAGAATAACATTGCTTCAATTTCCAAATAAAGTTGTATGAAATGTGAAAAACTGGCTTATTTTTTTATTTTGGGATATTGGGAGGTTTTTGAAGATGGTTGAAATGCTTATATTTGAGAGATAAAATTTGATCTATCACTACTCCCGGAATCCTCATCACTGAGGAACTGGCTATCTTACCTAGAGGCAGTTAGAACTGCCGGAACACAACAATTTATTATTGTTGTTATAGCGTCAGACTTAGGTAAGATGTGGTAGCTAGCCAGGCAAATAAGCCCTACCACCAACCAAACTGAGTACAAATTGTACCTCCTTTGGGAATCAAACCCGGAACCCCTGCGTCTTGCACGGGTGGGCGAACTAGACCACAGAGGCGGTTAAATAAGTAGATGGTACTAAATAAAATACCTTCCCCTACTGCTTCTTTCAGCGCCTCCTCCACCCCCTCCCTCATTACCAAAACCACGTCCTTTACGTTTTCGCGCCTTTTCCTTCAATCTGGCAATTCCCTCTGAAAAAAATGCAACAAAAGTAGAGAGAAAGTTTGATACGAACTAACACTTGCCTACAAAGCAATTAAATTATCAATAAAATAATGTTTAGAAAGTAGGCTATGCTACAAACATAACCTAAAATTGAAATATTAATATAGCCTAAAATAAGACTATTTTTACACGCAAATGAAACGTAAATAGCGATAATTAAGATCCAGCAAAGCGTAGAGGTAGAATATAATTGGGAACGTGCGAATGCAATTAGAATAACATGAGAAATTTGATACGTACGTTCTCCGTCTTCGTCAACCTCAAATTCCTCGGAATTCTCAATATCCAAAACGTCGGCCATTCTGTTTTGAGGATCTATAGACTAAGATAACTTTAATATTTTAGTTGGAACTTGATTTTACTTAGAAATTATAATTCTAGACGAAATAAAATATTAATTATTTCACTCGCGCTGCGCTATTCAATAGTTCAATACACTAGTGATGCGCGAATGCGTCATGTCATACTAGCGATGCGGACTTCGAAACTAAGGCTGCGGTCCGCATGGCGATTACATCGATTACGGCGTTTACAACGCTCACACGAGGTCCGCATTCGATATCGCGCTCAAATCTTAGAGCATACAGAACGGGAGTAGGCATATACAGGCACCCCCTTTCACCAAAGTACATGACCAATTTGGTCGTGTCAGTTTATAAAAACTAGTTGGTCGCGAACACTCGCCATTTTGAAAGACTACATATCGCCGAACGCAGCTCCGCGAAAATGGTGAATTGTGCGGTGATATTGTGCAAAAGGCGATCTGAAACTTAAAATTTTAATAAGGACGGGATTTCCTTTCTAACGTAAGTATAATTTTATTAACAAACTATAATATAATCACGAAGAAAACCCAGTTTGTTTAGTAAAGCCAACGACAGAGATTGCGATAGCAAAACGATACCAAACACCATGGTAGAAGTCTTAGTGCTGTGACAAAGTTAAAGAAGACGAATGAACGAAGTCAAAGAAAATGAATGTGATCTGATCAGTACATACATTTTTCAATCATTAGTTTCTCTGATGTTGTCTTGATTTCAAAAACACAAGTGATTTATTGCATTTTTAGATTTTAGGCACTAACAAATCACAATGCTATTTTTATATTAAGATAATTAATAGAAGAAACACTAGAAAAAATACGGGTGTCTATTTTTCTCTAGTGTTTTTTCTATTAAATTGAAACTTGTGCGATGGTATATTTATGTATGTATATCATCATTTATTTCACAGATTTCCGAATGATCGCATTTTAAAAAACGAATGGATAAAGTTTTGCAGAAAAAAAGATAGTTGGGTGCCGAAAAGAACAAGCGTCATTTGTTCAGACCATTTTGATGATTCATGTTTTCAATCAGTTTTTAGTAGAAGAAAGTTGATTGAGGGCGCCAAACCAACGAAATTTAATTGTTTTTCTAGGGTAAGATGAATATTGAAACAATAACATTTATAAAATATATTTTTCTAACTTATGCTCTGAAATGTAATCATTCCATTTTAAAAAAGAATGCGGGGCGTTCCACATTTTCCTTGGGGGTCTAGTTCATCACATTATAAATTTGAAATTCAGCGCAGAAATGAATTTCAATACTTACTTCCCAACGTTCCAACTTCAAAACGGTAGAACTCATCAGCTAGCATTATTTTTTATAAAACTTTATGGTTGCATGGGCCCCCCTTAAATATTTATTTTATTCTGTTTTTAGTTAGTATTTGTTGTTATAGCGGCAACAGAAATACATAATCTGTGAAAATTTCAACTGTTTAGCCATCACGGTTCATGAGATACAGCCTGGTGACAGACAGACAGACAGTCAGGCAGCGGAGTCTTAGAAATAGGGCCCCGTTACCCTTTGGGTACGAAACCCTAAAAACAGAAACAAATGTTTTCGCATAACCGAGCCTTAACACTCTTTATGTAGAATAAAATTTAAATAATGGTCACATTCATGATTCCTTCAAACTTTAATGATAAAGATTGTTCACCCACTGAATTTTCAAGCGCGTAAAATTTAAAAAAAGTGTTTTAAAGTTTTCTTTATCAATTTTAAATTAAAAAAAAAACAGCCAAGTGCGTGTCGGGCCACGCGCAATAAGGTTCCGTAGTTACCTTATACTATCTATTTTTCGTCTGCAAAAAATAACTTGGTTTTTGACAGTGTTTGTATGAATGACAAAGTTATATGTGTGGTTTTGGAAAATGTACTATATCTTAAATAACTGATTATATATCTCGTACAAACAAATTGTTGTTGAAAGTGTTAATTAAGATCTATAGATCATATTTTTTTTAGATTTTTGACTCTTTTATTTTAAAAGTTAGAGGGGGGGCACACATTTTACTACTTTGGCAGTGTATATAATCGTTCAAACGGTTGACTTAGAAAAAAAATTGTCTTAGGAACCTCAATGACATTTTTGAAGACCTATCTATAGACTTTTATATAGATGCTTTTTTTTCAGTTTCAGTTACATGTATGGGGAGCCCCCTTTAATCTTTTGTGTAAATATCGTAAGGCAGTTTACAGAATACATCTACTTATCAAGTTTCAACTGTGTAGTCCTAATACTTTCGGAGTAAAGTGGCTGTGACATACGGACGGACGGACGGACAGACAAACATAACGAATCTATTAGGGTTTAGTTTTTTGCCATTTAGGCTACGGAACCCTAACAAGCAATTTAAGGTTCAAAATTCATTGGAGATTTTTGACAGTTTTGTATAGCTTGATGTGCTGCTGACTGTACATAGATACTTGTAAATAAATGATTACATTATTAATCCCATTTTTTTCTTTTTTGACAACCTACACACCTTTACACTTGCATCTTGCGCCAACACTCACTATCGGAATTTCATTTCTGTACATTATTTTAGGATAAAAGGGCAGAACGATGTTTTAAGTGTGTTATTAAACAATTATTTGTAAGCGTATTTTAGTGATTGTTGGTGCAAACTACAAAATCAAAATGAAGACATTAATTTTTTTTGGTCGTAATCATAATCACTCATCTTCAAATCAAAGCTTCTAATCATTCAATTTCATCGGTCTTTTTATGTCCCATCACTAACCTTAACGCAAGGGCAAACTTATTTATGTCGGTAAGTTTGGCGCTGCCGTCTACGTGATCTGTCAGAATTTGTACTAAGATGGTTAGTTCCGAATTTGACCACCTGCCAATATAACTTTGTGGTCATTCTGTTTTTGTGTGCGTGTGTAACAATATGACTTTAAGCTTCAAAAGTGTGCGTGAATATGAAGTTGTGTGCTGTGCGTGTGTACCTCGTCTCCCCCCAAAATCGGTGAACAAAATCTAGTGTAGGAGAGCGCTCTTGCTTACTCCCGTTCTGTATGCTCTAAGGCTCAAATCGATAAAATTGACAAATGACAGTTGGCGAATGCGAACCGCTCGTAAGCCCGCTAACGTTTTATTCTAACCTCAAATACAAGATGGAATGATTGCTAGATACTATTTTTGCTCTCTAAAGCGATGATAATGATGAAGAACGTTTGATTATTGAGTCGTGTGCACCCAACATCTTTTTTTTCAACTTTTTACATCAACCACTTTTTGGATAAGCTCCAAATTAATATTAACAAAATATTAACCAATATAATGCTCTATCCTTTTGTTGTGAAGTGAGGAAAAGATCCTTTCTATAACGAACTCTCTCATTTTTTGATTTTTTGACGATTTAACATTCTGACACCTGTTTCGTTTGACAGTCACTCATAACTTTTGACAGGACGTTCACAGTGATTACGCTCCGAGGCATGGTCGCTGTAAGCCCAAGATGGCGCTGGTAATGACGTCATGAGTGACGTCACGCTAGATATTGTAAACGCGCTAACGTGCATGCGGACCGGCTGTTATCGCGATAATATCGATATTATCGCTATGGGGACCGCAGCCTAATACTAATCATTCGACTCCCCGAATCATTCGACTAAAGACTAGAATTTATTTACTTAATAACTTGCCCACTTAATGGCCAACTTACTACTTACTACTTAATTGGCTGTTTACACGCGAAAAATTTGTTAGTCGACAACCAAGAAGTTTGTAGGTAAAGTATGGAGTTCAAACTTTGAATACCTACTTAAGGCAAAAACCTACATATCGTTTTTATCGTTTTCTCCCTCTACTGGAGACCCCCTCCTCTCTTTCTATATAGGGTGACCGTATATTTTGTTTTCCTAAGGAAGATCGGAAAACTATTGTTTTCCTAAGAAAGGAGGATTCGAATGGGGAATATCCGAAAAAAATCAAATCGGTTGAATATTTTTTTATAGGTAAGAATAAGGTCTCATAGTAAAAGAAAAAAGTTTCAGAATTTTCGGTTGCGTGAAAAAATTTAAAAACATTAGCGCTATCGCACACGGGCAACTTAGTCGCCCTACAACTGTTTTGTCTCTGTCTCAAGTCCACGGGTTTATATGGAAGCGCGCACACGAAGCGACGCGGTCGTCTGCAACTTTTCATACAAACCATGTGAGAGACAAAATAGTTGCGGAGACAAAAGTCCCCCGTGTGCGATGGCGCTTAAAGTCCCTTCCACTTCACAAATGTGTGAAAGTAAGAGCAGAATGGAGATTATACCTTTGCTGCTAACTGCCACAACCACAACACAACACGTATTAAAAAAAAGTTTTGACATTTTGTATTGAAACTTTTTTTTAATACCATGTTGTGGTTGTGGTTGTGGTTTTTTAATACCATGGCAGGTGGTGGCAAATGTATAATCTCCATTCTGCTGTTGCTTTCGTATATTTGTAAAGTTAAATTATAGCACTAAATTATAGCAATTACAAGCGAATTCAATATTCATTATGCGCTATCTCGATGTCGGCCTCTCGGCTGAGACCGGCACCGAGATAGCGTGCAGGGAATATTGCATTCGCTGAGCGGTCGTGACGATGAGCTCAACATTAGTGATGAGCCGTGCCGCCACGCCACGGCGGGCTGTGGCCGAACCGTTACACCTATTTTTTCTTACTTCTCAATTAAAAGTCAAACTTTATTAATCTATAAAGAGGAATATTGCTTATATTTTGGACTTACTTAACTCTTCGTCTCTGGCTCTGCAGTGATGAGGACATTAAATGATTGATGATAATGATGATGGCTTACTATGTGAGATATACCACGTAGGTAGGTAGTTGGAATAAAAACATCGGAGGTAGGTATTTTTTTATTGAAATTATTATTCTGACTACCTATTACATTTCAATCATTGTTTAGAAACAACATTTTTAATGTTGTTGTTGCTAGAGACCAAATTTTCCAGCCCATATACCTTGAAAACACGTCTTTTGGAGGGCTACCATACCACACCATATAATTCCCTTGATCGTACCGAGACTTGTTTTTGAGTTTAAGCTGTACGCACATTTTTTACACTTTCTTTTATAATCGTATTTTTATTTATGATAAAATGAATACAACCATTGCAGGAGATGATGATGGACCACCATATGACAAAGATAGAATCGGTGCAAGACAACGACGACTATCGGAAGATTAACTGGTGGCGCATCTAATGCTGTCATTGATTGTTCCATCTGAAAATAAATTTGTATATGATTTCAGTATCAATATCTCTCCTACATTTACACTAGACAAGCACTAGAAACTTCTACCTATATTTTATTTATAGATAAACTTCGCCCTCTCATCCCTCCTTTTAAACGCAGGAGCCATATTGAAAAAATTATAGCCTATGTCACTCCCGTAAAATCAGTCAATAAACAATTAGTCATCTTTTAATTTTTCTCATACTTGTAAAGATAAATCAAATAAGCTTTAGCTCAATGATGTTGCTTTGTTTTATTACAGAATCACTCTATTGTTATGCCAGCCTAACTTTTACATAATTTTGCATTTAATATGACTTACAAACATAAAAAAACTTCAATGCAATTGAATACTTTAGAAACACTCTGAGAATTTCACTTGGTAAAACTAAAAATTTACAAGTTTCTAGGCAATATCACTGAACGAAAAATTAATTTATTTTATATTTGTCTAGTTGGACAATATTAATGATTTGATTTATGTAAACCATTCAACTTTAAGCTAAGCTAAGCATGTAACAATCAGTTATATGTAGTCCTCAACGAAATATGTAACGGAATCAAACAAAATATGTAGGTAATGTGCAATAAAAATAACATTCAATTATTATCAGGCACCAAAACAAATCACTATGTTCCACAAACAATTTTTTTAATGTAACTTAGTATTGTCTATTATTATGTGAGAAAATCCCACGGAAAACAAAATTCGTGGTCACATCAGTACAGTTTCAATGGTATTAAAAATCGAGTGAATTTAACAAAAACGTAATGTCATTAGCACAAAAAACTATCATTTATTTGATAAAAGGCACTGTTAGCTTCTTTTAATTAAGATTTAGTAACGAATTTCGATGAAAACCCTCATAAAACCGAAATAATGGGAAATCGTCGTTTAACACTTACAGGTGAAAGGATACGTAGAATCCTGGATACCATGTACTTCCGCAACCACGAACAACACATTTATCAATCATTTTTATTGTTTTCCTCATACAATTTTCTTAAAATCACACTTAAAATCACGAGTCGACATGTAAACAAACAATAAGCAAGACTCAGTGTTGCCGCGTTATTATACTTATTATTACCCTAGAAGTGGGTATTTTCTATAACTGTCTTATTCAGGGTGCGTTCGTTAAACTAGGGCCAAAGTTAACATCCATTAAATAGTCCGCAGTCTAACGCCATTTTAGCGCAAATCGTATTCAGAGTGACAGTTTAACGTCTAGTCCCACCGTTTAAGGATTAAAAGGTGCATCGTGATTGGTTTACAAGCAATAAACCAGGTTTTGTTAGAACAGTCTTGCACCCCAGTTTTGTGAAACATCTCGGAATAAGACAGTAAGAGTTCCGTCCCATAAGCGTCCCCGCTGAAGGGCGATTAATCGCTGAGCGATTTTTGTCGCTGAGAATAGAAAATATGGAGTTTTAATAAAATAAAATAATGTGAAAATATTGATAAACACGGCGTTAATCGCGACGCTTTTTTTGTCGCTGGTTAAGTAAAACCATTGTCGTGTCATTTCGCGGGTGATTAACGCCGCTAATTATCGCAGCTACAAAAAGTCGCCCGTGATCATGTGCGTTTACGCTTATAGCCTCATCATAGGTACGTATTGACTGACTGACCGCCGCCGTGAATATTTATTTAATAATCGCATATTATGTTTACTTAAGTACTAGGATTTTACCAGTTCCCATTGTTATTGTTTATGTTTGATTTTAAGTCTGTTTATTTGTTTGAGGAAATAAAATTTTCTTAGTAAAAATGTAATTTTTAAATTGATTCAAGTGACCGACTGGTTCTGGTAACCTGAATCAATTTCAATATTTGCTGCATGACTATGCCACAAAGTTTCGAAAAAAAAAAACGCTTGCTGATGAATTCTACTGTACACTCTAAACGGTCAAGCATGGCTTGTCAATAATTTACATTGCATTACCACCACAACTATTATTTGTGGGCCTGGCTTACCTTTGATAGGCCACGATAATCAAGTGAAGCCGCCTCCACACGCTAGCCAAACAATGGTAAACAGCAAACAACAAACGCGAAAATGTGGATAGGTGTTTATGTTTGCCTGTTTTTGTTTGTTGGCCAGTGTTAAGCCATAGAATATTAAGCCGGGTCCATAGCACATGTTTTGCCCTACACAATCAACAAAACATCTCAACATTCAACAAAATCCTCATGTTTTGTTTTTTTGTTGAATGTTGAGATGTTTTTGTTGATTGTGAAGAGTAAAACACGCGCTATGGACCCGGCATTCAGGCAAACATTTTGTGAAATCTCCACACGCTTGGTAAGCCATCAGTTATTATTAATTAAAATCATTAATAAATCATTAGTTACGTCTATGAAGACTTTAATTTAATTACTGTAAAAAATGAATTAGTAAATATAATTAATAAAAAAAAATTTTTTACGGTTTTTTCGTTCCTTGTTCTCGACCGCCATATTTGCCAATCCGGAATAAACTAGCACGTTCGCCAAGCTTCAGGACACCTGTTTGTGTTGGGTGATTGTGGTTGATGTTTGGTAAGGGCGGGTCCATAGCACATGTTTTGCTCTACACAATCAACAAAAACGTCTACACAAAACATCGTTTGCGAAACATGTTTCTCTACACACGCCGTCCACAGCGATTGCGTGGCTTGTGTAGACAAAACTTCAGTGTTGCCAATTTAGCATTTTATGTTAGCCTATAACTGCTTGACCATAAAGAGTTGACAAAAATTTAGGGCACCACTTTGTATGTAAACACGTCGAAACTACGAATAATTTGGCAAGACTGACTATTTTTTGTACTGATAAAATTTAGTTCCATTTTTACACGACGGCCCAAAAAGGAGTGTATTTACACGACTGCCCAAAAAAGAGTGTATATGTGTTTAGGGTTCATGTATGTTTGTGGGTATGTGAGTTTATTTATTCCACCGTAACTTCTAAATGGCTTAATGGATTTGGATGTATAGTATATCGTTAGAATATTTACATCATTCTAAGTGACACTGGCTATATTTTTTTTGAAAAAAGTCACTATAGCGACTGTACCACGCCATTTTCAAGCGTGAAAAAACATGTTTTTCTTCAATTATTACAAGATGGGCATCAAATGAAAGGCCTTAATGAGTTCATTTCAAAACTATATAAATTGTCACTAAAATGTGTAAAATAAAAATAAATGAATTTAAAATATTTAAAACACTACTGCCCTGCCAAAAACGACGTATAAAGTTAAATAACAAGTGTCTTGGCAGTCGGGGGACCTCTTTGATTAAAAATTGTACCACAAAACGGTCCCCTGACTGCAAAGACACTTGTTATTTAACTTTTTAGTTCGTTTTTGGCAGGGCAGTCGTGTTTTTAATATTTTTTCTATTTTATTTTATTTCTTTATGCCAAGCTGTAAGTACAGCTTGGCCATAAAGAAATTAAATAAAATGATCATGACTCGAAAATGTATGAAATTTCATAAGTGACCAAAGGTTTAGGTATATCTGAAAATGTAACTATCAAGCTCAGTTTGAGAGCGACATTTTTTTGTTTCCATTTTTGCTAGGAGATTAGTAATCGGATTGTAATACCGCCTCCAAACGTTCGCCAACCTCGTTATAGTTAGTTGATGTTTTTGGTAAGGTCCTCTTTGACACATTTGTTACAAAAGCGGCAATGTACGCCACCGACTTAAAAAAACACCCCAAAAAACGTATTCCACATAATGCATCGATTAAAATATTCGGTCAGGTGATCGATAACCTAGCGGCTTGTCTGGCAGAATGCGCCCAATATGACCACAGACTATGACAATACCCTGCCCCTCGAGTCGCGCAAAATGTATTGTGTGCGTGTTTTCCACCGGGCATGGAAAGCAAAAACATTGATTCTCTACACAAAAATGTTTCGCGAAACAATGTTTTGTGTAGATGTTTTTGTTGATTGTGTAGAGCAAACACGAGCTATGGACCCGCCTTAATGAGGGCTTTTCAAAGTGACATTTAAAAAATAAAAATAGTAACTATTCGTCTCACTAGATGGTGTTGATACTCTTCGAAGCTTAGTAAAAAAATCACATCGACACACATTTTTATCAACGCCATCTACCAAGCCTACAGTTTTTTGTCATTGTGAAAAGCCCTCATTGCGGCAAACCCCTACGTGCTTGTCAAGCATCGCTCCTAAACGATCAAGATGTGATTGACAAGCCGATGCAATGTAAATGATTGACAAGCGGTTTTGATCTTTGGAGTAGGTATTTTTTTTGCCACAAAATTGCCAACATTTTACAGAATAAAATATGTCATTTTGTAAAATGAATTATTTTATTCTGTAAAACGCTGTCTATTATCAATTTAATTACATTGTATTGAAATTAATTCTCCGCACTGAATTTCAAATTTTGGACTGATGACAAAATGCCGATCTTTGATTTATTTTGTTTGAACAAGGCGTTTGATTTATATTAAATAGAACGGGAACGGGGCTAAAAAGTTATGTATGACTGTCCTGTAACCTGTAACTTAATAAATTCGGATTGAAATGGACTATAGGTAAAAGAAGGTCTACCACCCAATTGCACTAACATTAAGAATCGCCTAAGTCTTTTCTTAACTACAACTCGACCAAAATAACTAGGCGAATGACAGCTACATGACCACTTAGTTTGACACCGTTTTAATTTGGTCGTGTTGTAGTTAGGAACAGACTTAGGCGATCCTTAAGTTTAGTGCAATCGGGTGTACATTTTATTTCCTATCAATATCAATTTGTGGGTACATTTTGTTTCATGCTGTTATCCCCAGAGTCACCAGAGAGTAAGTGAAAAGAAAGATATGAGTGAGATAGCGATAAGTAGGTATTTGCCTTAAATAGGTATTTAGAGTTTGAACTCCATACTTTACCTATAATCTTCTTGTCGACAACTTAATTTTAACTAAATTACTTAATAGCTTGACCCGTGTAAACGGCTCTTAAGTCGACTGGCGCGTAGATTATTCGACTAAGTCAACTGGCGCGTAGATTATTCGACTGGAGTCGACGAACGCACGATACGTCAGTCGATACATTCGGTTCGACTCAGGTTTGGTCGAAATCGTCGCGTCCGATACATTTTGGCGTTAGTAGATAGAAAATACAGTCGATATATTCGTTCGGTTATTCTGTATGACTCGGTTCGACTCGGGTTTGGTCGGGATCGCTGTACATTTTGACATTAGTAGTTACTAATTAGCAAGAAGATTATAGGTAAAGTATGGAGTTCAAACTCTAAATACCTATTTAAGGCAAATACCTACTTATCGCTATCTCACTCATATCTTTCTTTTCACTTACTCTCTGGTGACTCTGGGGATAACAGCATGAAACAAAATGTACCCACAAATTGATATTGATAGGAAATAAAATGTAGACCTTCTTTTACCTATAGTCCATTTCAATCCGAATTTATTAAGTTACAGGTTACAGGACAGTCATACATAACTTTTTAGACCCGTTCCCGTTCCATTTAATATAAATCAAACGCCTTGTTCAAACAAAATAAATCAAAGATCGGCATTTTGTCATCAGTCCAAAATTTTAAATTCAGTGCGGAGAATTAATTTCAATACAATGTAATTAAATTGATAATAGACAGCGTTTTACAGAATAAAATAATTCATTTTACAAAATGACATATTTTATTCTGTAAAATGTTGGCAATTTTGTGGCAAAAAAAAATACTTACTCCAAAGATCAAAACCGCTTGTCAATCATTTACATTGCATCGGCTTGTTAATCACATCTTGATCGTTTAGGAGCGATGCTTGACAAGCACGTAGGGGTTTGCCGCAATGAGGGCTTTTCACAATGACAGAAAACTGTAGGCTTGGTAGATGGCGTTGATAAAAATGTGTGTCGATGTGATTTTTTACTAAGCTTCGAAGAGTATCAACACCATCTAGTGAGACGAATAGTTACTATTTTTATTTTTTAAATGTCACTTTGAAAAGCCCTCATTAAGGCGGGTCCATAGCTCGTGTTTGCTCTACACAATCAACAAAAACATCTACACAAAACATTGTTTCGCGAAACATTTTTGTGTAGAGAATCAATGTTTTTGCTTTCCATGCCCGGTGGAAAACACGCACACAAAACATTTTGCGCGGGTCGAGGGGCAGGGTATTGTCATAGTCTGTGGTCATATTGGGCGCATTCTGCCAGACAAGCCGCTAGGTCATCGATCACCTGACCGAATATTTTAATCGATGCATTATGTGGAATACGTTTTTTGGGGTGTTTTTTTAAGTCGTACATTGCCGCTTTTGTAACAAATGTGTCAAAGAGGACCTTACCAAAAACATCAACTAACTATAACGAGGTTGGCGAACGTTTGGAGGCGGTATTACAATCCGATTACTAATCTCCTAGCAAAAATGGAAACAAAAAAATGTCGCTCTCAAACTGAGCTTGATAGTTACATTTTCAGATATACCTAAACCTTTGGTCACTTATAAAATTTCATACATTTTCGAGTCATAATCATTTTATTTAATTTCTTTATGGCCAAGCTGTACATAACGAAATAAAATATAAAACGGCATAAAGAAATAAAATAAAATAGAAAAAAAAAATTATAAACACGACGGCCCTGCCAAAAATGAACTAAAAAGTTAAATAACAAGTGTCTTTGCAGTCAGGGGACCGTTTTGTGGTACAATTTTTAATCAAAGAGGTCCCCCGACTGCCAAGACACTTGTTATTTAACTTTTTACGTCGTTTTTGGCAGGGCAGTCGTGTTTTTAATATTTTTTAAATTCATTTATTTTTATTTTACACATTTTAGTGACAAATTATATAGTTTTGAAATGAACTCATTAAGGCCTTTCATTTGATGCCCATCTTGTAATAATTGAAGAAAAAAATGTTTTTTCACGTTTGAAAATGGCGTGGTACAGTCGCTATAGTGACTTTTTTCAAAAAAAATATAGCCAGTGTCACTTAGAATGATGTAAATATTCTAACGATATACTATACATCCAAATCCATTAAGCCATTTAGAAGTTACGGTGGAATAAAGAAACTCACATACCCTCAAACATACATGAACCCTAAACACATATACACTCTTTTTTGGGCAGTCATTTAAATACACTCCTTTTTGGGCAGTCGTGTAAAAATGGAACTAAATTTTATCAGTACAAAATATAGTCAGTCTTGCCAAATTATTCGTAGTTTTGACGTGTTTACATACAAAGTAGTGCCCTAAATTTTTGTCAACTCTTTATGGTCAAGCTGTTATAGGCTAACATTAAATGCTAAATTGGCAACACTGAAGTTTTGTCTACACAGGCCACGCAATCGCTGTGGACGGCGTGTGTAGAGAAACATGTTTCGCAAACGATGTTTTGTGTAGACGTTTTTGTTGATTATGTAGAGCAAAACATGTGCTATGGACCCGCCCTTACCAAACATCGACCACAATCACCCAACACAAACAGGTCAGGTGTGCTAGTTTATTCCGGATTGGCAAATATGGCGGTCGAGAACAAGGAACAAAAAAACCGTAAAAAAATTTTTTTTAATTAATTATATTTACTAATTAATTTTTTTACAGTAATTAAATTAAAGTCTTCATATGCGTAGCTAATGATCTATTAATGATTTTAATTAATAATAACTGATGGCTTACCAAGCGTGTGGAGATTTCACTAAATGTTTGCCTGAATGCCGGGTCCGTAGCGCGTGTTTTACTCTACACAATCAACAAAAACATCTCAACATTCAACAAAAAAACAAAAACATGAGGATTTTGTTGAATGTTGAGATGTTTTGTTGATTGTGTAGGGCAAAACATGCGCTATGGACCCGGCTTAATATTCTATGGCTTAACACTGGCCAACAAACAAAAACAGGCAAACATAAACACCTATCCACATTTTCGCGTTTGTTGTTTGCTGTTTACCATTGTTTGGCTAGCGTGTGGAGGCGGCTTCACTTGATTATCGTGGCCTATCAAAGGTAAGCCAGGCCCACAAATAATAGTTGTGGTGGTAATGCAATGTAAATGATTGACAAGCCATGCTTGACCGTTTAGGGTGTACAGTAGAACTCATCAGCTAGCGTTTTTTTTTTTCGAAACTTTGTGGCATAGTCATGCAGCAAATATTGAAATTGATTCAGATTACCAGAACCAGTCGGTCACATGAATCAATTTAAAAATTACAAATTACAAATAAACAGATTTAAAATCAAACATAAACAATAACAATGGGAACTGGTAAAATCCTAGTACTTAAGTAAACATAATATGCGATTATTAAATAAATAATCACGGCGGCGGTCAGTCAGTCAATACGTACCTATGATGAGGCTATAAGCGTAAACGATCATGATCACGGGCGACTTTTTGTAGCTGCGATAATTAGCGGCGTTAATCACCCGCGAAATGACACGACAATGGTTTTACTTAACCAGCGACAAAAAAAGCGTCACGATTAACGCCGTGTTTATCAATATTTTCACATTATTTTATTTTATTAAAACTCCATATTTTCTATTCTCAGCGACAAAAATCGGTCAGCGATTAATCGCCCTTCAGCGGGGACGCTTATGGGACAGAACTCTTACTGTCTTATTCAGAGATATTTCACAAAACTGGGGTGCAAGACTGTTCTAACAAAACCTGGTTTATTGCTTGTAAACCAATCACGATGCACCTTTTAATCCTTAAACGGTGGGACTAGACGTTAAACTGTCACTCTGAATACGATTTGCGCTAAAATGGCGTTAGACTGCGGACTATTTAATGTATGTTAACTTTGGCCCTAGTTTAACGAACGCACCCTGAATAAGACAGTTATAGAAAATACCCACTTCTAGGGTAATAATAAGTATAATAACGCGGCAACACTGAGTCTTGCTTATTGTTTGTTTACATGTCGACTCGTGATTTTAAGTGTGATTTTAAGAAAATTGTATGAGGAAAACAATAAAAATGATTGATAAATGTGTTGTTCGTGGTTGCGGAAGTACATGGTATCCAGGATTCTACGTATCCTTTCACCTGTAAGTTAAACGACGATTTCCCATTATTTCGGTTTTATGAGGTTTTCATCGAAATTCGTTTCTAAATCTTAATTAAAAGAAGCTAACAGTGCCTTTTATCAAATAAATGATAGTTTTTTGTGCTAATTACATTACGTTTTTGTTAAATTCACTCGATTTTTAATACCATTGAAACTGTACTGATGTGACCACGAATTTTGTTTTCCGTAGGATTTTCTCACATAATAGTAGACAATACTAAGTTAGATTAAAAAAATTGTTTGTGGAACATAGTGATTTGTTTTGGTGCCTGATAATAATTGAATGTTATTTTTATTGCACATTACCTACATATTTTGTTTGATTCCGTTACATATTTTGTTGAGGACTACATATAACTGATTGTTACATGCTTAGCTTAGCTTAAAGTTGAATGGTTTACATAAATCAAATCATTAATATTGTCCAACTAGACAAATATAAAATAAATTAATTTTTCGTTCAGTGATATTGCCTAGAAACTTGTAAATTTTTAGTTTTACCAAGTGAAATTCTCAGAGTGTTTCTAAAGTATTCAATTCCATTGAAGTTTTTTTTATGTTTGTAAGTCATATTAAATGCAAAATTATGTAAAAGTTAGGCTGGCATAACAATAGAGTGATTCTGTAATAAAACAAAGCAACATCATTGAGCTAAAGCTTATTTGATTTATCTTTACAAGTATGAGAGAATTAAAAGATGACTAATTGTTTATTGACCGATTTTACGGGAGTGACATAGGCTATAATTTTTTTCAATATGGCGCCTGCGTTTAAAAAGAGGGATGAGAGGGCGAAGTTTATCTATAGATAAAATATAGGTATAAGCTTCTAGTGCTTGTCTAGTGTAAATGTAGGAGAGATATTGATACTGAAATCATATACACATTTATTTTCAGATGGAACAATCAATGACAGCATTAGATGCGCCACCAGTTAATCTTCCGATAGTCGTCGTTGTCTTGCACTGATTCTATCTTTGTCATATGGTGGTCCATCATTATCTCCTGCAATGGTTGTATTCATTTTATCATAAATAAAAATACGATTATAAAAGAAAGTGTAAAAAATGTGCGTACAGCTTAAACTCAAAAACGAGTCTCGGTACGATCAAGGGAATTATATGGTGTGGTATAGTAGCCCTCCAAAAGGCGTGTTTTCAAGGTATATGGGCTGGAAAATTTGGTCTCTAGCAACAACAACATTAAAAATGTTGTTTCTAAACAATGATTGCAATGTGATAAGTAGTCAGAATAATAATTTCAATAAAAAAAAATACCTACCTCTGATGTTTTTATTCCAACTACCTACCTACGTGGTATATCTCACATAGTAAGTCATCATCATTATCATCAATCATTTAATGTCCTCATCACTGCAGAGCCAGAGACGAAGAGTTAAGGAAGTCCAAAATATAAGCAATATTCCTCTTTATAAATTAATAAAGTTTGACTTTTAATTGAGAAGTAAGAAAAAATAGGTGTAACGGTTCGGCCACAGCCCGCCGTGGTGGGCGGCACGGCTTATCACTAATGTTGAGCTCATCGTCACGACCGCTCAGCGAATGCAATATTCCCTGCACGCTATCTCGGTGCCGGTCTCAGCCGAGAGGCCGACATCGAGATAGCGCATAATGAATATTGAATTCGCTTGTAATTGCTATAATTTAGTGCTATAATTTAACTTTACAAATATACGAAAGCAACAGCAGAATGGAGATTATACATTTGCCACCACCTGCCATGGTATTAAACAACCACAACACGGTATTAAAAAAAGTTTCAATACAAAATGTCAAAACTTTTTTTTAATACGTGTTGTGTTGTGGTTGTGGCAGTAAGCAGCAAAGGTATAATCTCCATTCTGCTTTTACTTTCGCCAATTTGTGAAGTGGAAGGGACTTTAATGTTTTTAAATTTTTTCACGCAACCGAAAATTCTGAAACTTTTTTCTTTTACTATGAGGCCTTATTCCTACCTATAAAAAAATATTCAACCGATTTGATTTTTTTCGGATATTCCCCATTCGAATCCTCCTTTCTTAGGAAAACAATAGTTTTCCGATCTTCCTTAGGAAAACAAAATATACGGTCACCCTATATAGAAAGAGAGGAGGGGGTCTCCAGTAGAGGGAGAAAACGATAAAAACGATATGTAGGTTTTTGCCTTAAGTAGGTATTCAGAGTTTGAACTCCATACTTTACCTACAAACTTCTTGCTAATTAGTAATCGTTATTCGAACATAGAGATTAGTATACTACTAATTTGCCATTCGAATAACCACATTAGTAGTTACGAATTAGTCGAAAAGTAAAATCATTCGAAGTCGCTCATCGCTATGTCTTCTTCTTCTTATTTTTGTTATGGCAATCTACTTTCCTCTTGGAAGTAATTTTTGCCAGTGTCATGTTTTGAATAGTTCAGTATTTCTAGATTTTCTAGTAGATTGTTTCAGTTTACATTAAAATGCGGGTGCATCGCATTCCAGTGCTGCTTGGAGCATTTGGCAGCAAGTATATCAAGACAGTTTACTCGGTAAGTTTTGCCGAGGTAGCGACCACTACAATAAAAGTCTCAGCTTCACATAACCAAGATCGCGCCTATTTCCATTATCCCACATATTGTTCAGTTGCATAGACACTTGTACCACAAAACTGCACCAATTTTAAGACACAATATTCACTATGAATCAATTTGCGGATAATTAAAATAGTCACCGAACTAAACACGACAAAATCCCGCCAAAAACTCCTTCCATCGCTATGTCATACGAATAAAGTAATATGCGAATGATTCATTCGAATGATCATTCGTAACGTAAGTGAGTGGATCTGGATCTGGGGGCTTATTGTCTAATTCAAAAAATCTATCGCAATCGCTTTCGTTTGACAGATGGATGTGACACATTGCTGCATTTCTTTGGTTAGTTTTTATTTGTCCCAAAAAGAAGCTTCAATGTGTTACATCCTGAAAGCGATTGCGATAGATTTTTTAAATTAGACAATAGAAAGGCTGGATGTTCAAATTATTCGACTGTAGAAAATAGCCATTCGAACTATTTGAATGAAATAAAAGTATTTGAATGAAAAATAATTCGATAATTTTTTAAATGACATGAATTAAAAAATTTTTACTAAATTAAATTATTCTATGTCAATCAAAATAAGAAAGTAAAAACGCTCGTTTGCTGTTATTAAATTTCATTATAATACGAGATACAGAAATACTACGAAAAAAACAAAATCATTCGAATGATTCTTTCGATCTTTTCATATTTATGAACAATGAATAAACATTCGAATGACAAATGATTACTTAGTGAAATGATAACTCGATTGTCTTTTGAAACAACGCTCATCACTACTACTTACTACACATCACAACCACAGATTAATTAGCGTCAAAATGGCGGCGCCAATGTCATAATGTTAATATTTTCATAATGTGAGATGTAGTACTGAAATGCTACTATTTGATCCTTAAGTAAAATATTTACTACCTTTATCGTTCTTAAGATATAACAATTAAACGTTGGTACCGCCAATTTGATATCAAAGTGACGGAACCACATGAAACAACACATCCGAGCAAATAATCGCTTACATAAATGTTTACTACCTATAAACTACCTCATAAAACTCTAATCTAATTGGCATTATTCAAAGAAAAATCAGAGATACAGACTTGAACTCCTGGTCCCGCCATCATGACGTTTTTATGATTCGCAAAAATCACGCGAACAGCAATAATATCTTAGTTTTGAATATAATGTGAATTCACTACCTAATTGCTACCTATCAATAAAGCTTAATAATTCCAAATAAACATTAAAAACTACCTGATTGTAAGTGAGAGTTTATTTCAGTGTTGCCACGTTAGAATTTTTTAACAAAGAAGTTAACCACACAAAGTTATACCACTTTAAGGTTCACTAAAATTTTATTGATTAGGGTGTTGGGTATGAGGTAGTAATTGAGGAAAATATAAATCTGAATTACACACAACAGCGTGTCTGGTTATACAGTTAAGCTATGAAAACAATTTTTATTATGTAGGGCATAAAGGCGGTCTCAAGGTCAACATGTATAGTCTGAGGTGCCGTCGTGTGTACATTTATTACCTACTTGTTTTTAAATAGTCATGGAAATTTATAAATAGATCGTCTATAGTTCCCTAAATATCTTTTTTTAATACTATATTTAATCAGTCCTTCAATAGATTTTTGATAAGTTAATTAACTTTTTAATTAAAAAATCAATTATGAGAAATATATATAAGTAACGCTTAAAAGCGATAGCACTCGCAAATGATACGGTAAAAGATTTCTGTATTATAAAAATTAAGAATAAATTTATTTATTAAAATATACTGCTAATATTGAAATTATTAAGCATTATTGATAGGTAGCAATTAGGTAGTGAATTCATATTATATTCAAAACTAAGATATTATTGCTGTTCGCGTGATTTTTGCGAATCACAAAAACGTCATGATGGCGGGACCAAAAGTTCAAGTATGTATCTGTGATTTTCTTTTGAATAATGCCAATTAGATAAGAGTTTTATGAGGTAGTTTATAGGTAGTAAACATTTATGTAAGCGATCATTTACTCGGATGTGTTGTTTCATGTGGTTCCGTCACTTTGATATCAAATTGGCGGGACCAACGTTTATCTTAAGAACGATAAAGGAAGTAAATATTTTACTTAAGGTATCAAATAGTAGCATTTCAGTACTACATGTCACAATATGAAAATATTAACATTATGACATTGGCGCCGCCATTTTGACGCTAATACAGATTAGTAATATCTATGTACTCAAGTTAAATCTATTCTGTGTCAACTGTCATTGGGCGCATTCTAGCAGACAAATCTTTGAGTCATTGAGCGCCATAGAATAAATTTAACCATGGAAAGTAATGAGCGGTTTTCAAAAAGCAGTTTAAGAAAAAAGTAGTACATAAAAATAAAACAGAACTAGATGTCGTTGAACTAAGTAGGTAGCTTTTTATGAAAAATATAAAATGTAATTACTTTTTTATCATACGTTTGTTGAGTATGTGGTTTGTTGCGTTGTGCGTTGGTTGTCCGTTGGCGTGTTACGGAGATCCTTTCTATGACCAATATGACCATTAGTTGGAAATAAAATTTAAAAAATCTACCTAATTGAAGTAGCGCCATCTACCGACATAAAATTATACTAAAATTCTCTGCTGTCAGAAAACCGATCATTTGAAATGTTCAATAATATTTTACTTTCCATGGTTAAAATTTACTTTATGGCGATCGATGACTCAAAGATTTGTGTGTCAGAATACACCAAGAACCTTATATTCATATTCTTTGGAATACACCCATTGCATTACTGACGTCCCTACTAATGTCATTAAAGGCTATGTTTACATTAGTCGAGTAAAAACGTTCCAGTAGAAGTACATTACGTGGTCTGTTTGACGTTCTTTTAGAATCAACGCATATGCCCGGCAATGTACTTCTACTGGAACGTTTTTACTCGACTAATGTAAACTTAACCAAAATGACAGCAATGGGGTTGGCAACGCAAAGCTAATTGTAGATGACGCTGCGTACGCTTGTTCCTAAGACAGTACACGTTCAGAACAAATCTATGGGAAAATAAATATTTATTTTGTGGTATTTTTTTACCGAAAAAGACCCATTGACCCAAAATGGATATAAAAGACTATTCTACAGTGCAAATGCCGGAATTGAAAGCCAAATTAAGACGTTTTTATTCTTCCAGAATTAATGCATTTTTTCTATATCTAGATTTTTCGGAAATTTGTAAGTGCCAACATTTTTAAAGACTTTAATAGGTTTAAAGCTAAAAAAATGTTTTTTTTTAAGTAAAAGTCCTTTGTTGTCATAGCTCTTGATGAACAAGCGTACGCAGCGCTATTTTGACAGTTGCCTTCCCCATTCTTTGTGCCAATTTGATTTGGAACTAATTAGTTCCATCCAAGTACACTCACTACTGCCATAGTAAAATCTACTGCTCTCAGCGCCAATATGGCGATTTTCAAATCGGAACAGACGATTTTTTACTTTCGCCTGTCCAGCGTACTTGTATAATGGACGTCAGTGAGTAACCCATTGTCATATTATAATCAATAATGTAATTTCATGTCAGTCATATGTCGTCCGCACCCTGATTATCTAAAAAGAAACTATTTAGCGACCGATTTCATTCCACATACATTGCTACTTTTCTTTGGTATGTTTTTTAAATCCAAAAAGAAGTAGCAATGGATCACTATCATCTGTGAACTGCAACCGGTCGCTAGGTGGTTTCTAATTAGATAATCAGCCCGCCGGTCGCCCGTAACGTCACGTCGGGTGTTGAGTTGACGTGTTGTCTGTCAAAAACTCGATCAATCGAATCCAAAAACCTTATATTCATAGAATATGAATAATATAAGGTTCTTGATCGAATCAATGTAGGTATATTCGAATTGACTATGTTCGACTAGAACGGCTTAAAATAAGGAGCAAATTATTATAAGCGTTAATTTGCCAGATAGATGTAATACCTTGCTACTTTTCTAGGGTGTTTTAAACAAAGATATTTTTTATATGGGGTATATTATTTAGTCTGTGGTAGAAGATCCTAGTTCCTTTGCTTCCTCTGTGGCTTTTTAAAAGAAAAGAGTACTCTGCTTGTCAGGCAGGCAGAAGATAAACTTCAACACAACTTTCAACTTTCAATACAAAAACAATCAATATTTTTTGTGATAAGTGTACTTTTAAAATTAATGAGTGTCTAGTCTACTTTTTGGATATTTACGCAACTTAAAAAGAAGAGTAACGATATCATTAGATCGGTAGTACCTGCCTACAATCTTATTGAAATGGCTACTTTGAGTCCTAGGTCAATATCACCACAGCCAGGTGGTGTAGGCGAATCAATATTTAACAACTATCTCGATTTAGTTCATTCAAAATCAAATATATCTAATGACATCAAACCAGAATCTATGGAGAAACCTTTTGATTTCTTCGATGACGATGAATTCGCCTTTGGAATAAATCTATTGAACAATAATGTTGCATGCGTTGGTGAGAACATGACGAGACTTATTCAAATGGGTAAGTTATGACGAGAAGTTGTTTTATCACAAAGACTTCAATTACATAGACAAACTGATCAAAATTCAAATGAGCGGTTTTCTGACAGCAGAGAATTTTAGTGTAATTTTATGTCGATAGATGGCGCTATTTCAACTAGGTAGATTTTTTTAAATATTATTTCCCACTAATGGTCATATTGGTCATAGAAAGGATTTCCGTAACACGCCAACGGACAACCAACGCACAACGCAACAAACCACATACTCAACAAATGAATAATAAAAAATTGTTTAAAAAAACAAAAAACCGACTTCAAAAAACCTACCTCTAAAAAGCAAGAAATAATATTCGTAATAATAAAAACACGTCTATTGAAGTCGGGTGGGGCTGGAGTTCAAATTCCTTTTTTTTTATTCTAAAAGCCACACCCGACTTCAATAGACGTGTTTTTATTATTACGAATATTATTTCTTGCTTTTTAGAGGTAGGTTTTTTGAAGTCGGTTTTTTGTTTCTTTAAACAATTTTTTATTTTTTTTATTTTTAGTGTAGGTACCTTTTGTATTAGGTAGTGTAGGTATATTATTTAGGTAGAAAAATGGGCTCAGCCAAACGTGAGTTAATCGCGGAGAAACATACATACATGCGGGTCAAACTGAGAACCTCCTTTTTTAAGTCGGTTAAAGAACTAAAGATATCCCTTTTCCAACAAAAAAAGAATTATCTTATTCAGTTCATAAACAAAGAAGTTATACGTAGTTCACACAAAATCATACTATTTTCGTACTTTTTTCAAGATTACTTGAGAAGTACTGAACCGATTACAAAATTTTGAAAAATGGGACCAACTTGCGAGTTTACCTTATGTAATAACGTTTGAATCATTTCAATCGGTTCAGCCGTCTTTGAGTAATCGGTGTACATACAAAAAACAAAAAAAAACAAAAACGGGTCGAATTGAGTACCTCCCTCCTTTTGAAGTCGGTAAAAAAGTAATTACATTTCATATTTTTCATGAAAAGCTACCTATTTAGTTCAACGGCTTCAACGATATCTAGTTCTTTTTTTGTAAGCTCCTTTTGAAAACCGCTCAGTGTGCCACAACCATAGAAATAGAATGTCAAAGAACAACAATGTCAATAAACAGGTGATCCGAAAACGAATGCATACATTTTATATGAGATACGTAAAATATGTCTTAGATTCATAAAATATGACTATATATGGCAAAGGAAATTAATAAATTATGTTCCATACTGTTTTCTTCGTCGATAAATGAATAAATCTAGAGAAATTTGGTTTTAGAGAAATGTGTGGCAATATCTTATTTACCTGTGAAAAGTGTGATAACTTGGATTATTTCTTTATGTTACATCACAATTACTTAGAGCACAAGACACCATGGCTCCACGATACCTTTATTTTAAATTATAATTAAGATTAAAAAATATTTTAAACAAATTGTGATTGCTCATTTGCTAGGCGGGACGCTAGGGGCTCTTACTGTAAAAAATGTTGGCACATGTCACTTGATCCTTTGTCTCTTTTTTACATAGACCGTGTCCGTATGATGTTAACTTCTCTTTTCCACGCTTTGTTGGTCTTCTTGAGCGCAGCGAAAATTTTTCTATGTCTATGGCCACAACCATGAAGCTTATACCGCCACAACGCAGACGTGTGCCGATTAGGAACCAATTTCGGGTTGCCTTGCCACCCGTACTTGACAGTAAAATATTGTATAATAAGTTCGATTTTAAAAGTGAATTTACACTATAACGGAAAGGTAAACATTGTTTAAGATCGGTGATGAGAATCTAAATAAAAATAATCATGAAAAATGTTGACCTTTCCGTTATTTTTGCAAATTTACTGTTTAAACCATTGATTTCAAAAGGAAGGATGCGCCCATCCGAATGTTTTGCTTTATAATTCCTTCATACCAGCAAAATCAGCGACATCTTTTAGAACCGACTCGAACTACTGCCGTATTAGAGGTGGGCAAAAAAGATCACTGAAGTGAACGATTTAGTTCAATTGGAATTAAGAACTAGATCACTCATCTTTAGGTCGCTAGAACTTTTAACTATTTTTTAAATATTTTTATTATGGTAATTATATCAGATTTTCGATGGCATTAAGGCCATAAATAAAAAGTAAACATAATAAAATCTCAATCATGTTTATTTCAAATTAGATGTTTTTGTGCTTTTTCTCAGCTATACTAAACTAATATTATAAACTATAAATTATTAAATATAAAGAGGAAATATTTGTCTATTATTTTGATTGTTTGTAATGCATAAACTTAAAACTGATCAGATTTTAAAATTCTTTCACATATTGAAAGCTTTTATCAGCGAGTAACATTAGCAGTATTTTATTTAAAAAAAATAGAGATCCCTATGAAAATTGGAATAATGAAACGAACCCACAGTATATTTTTTTTCTATAAAAGTAATAATTATTGATTGGAAGATGATGACATTCGTATCACAATCCTTATCCAACTAAATAATGACATTGTCAAAATTGATTATTTACATGCAAAGGACATCATCCATGTTTCATACATTTTTGGTCCAAATATGAAAGTGCCGGCCAAAAGACAAAAGTGCTTTATTCTGATAAATTTTGTCCACCTAAGCATTTTTTATTATGGCACCGAAGATGTAGCACCGCTTCACATTTGTGTTAAAATGTATGAAAAGACAGACTTTTTGAACTCAATTAAAATCAAGTACAGCGGGGCTACAGCTTCTGTGCCATAATAAGAAATGCTAAGGTGGACAAAATCTATCAGAATAAATCACTTTTACTTTTTGGCCGGCACTTTCATATTTTGGACCAAAATGGATGTCCTTTCTCTTAAAATTTAAGCATCAATATTGATCTGTGGTACCTACATTCAACTCTATCTTAGTTTCCACCCTAGTGATTCAATTGATGCAGCAAAAAAGATAAATGAAGATCTTGATAGTATCTCAAAGTGGTCTCACTCTAATTGTCTCATCTTGAATCCTGCAAAATCCAAATTCATGATTTTGGGCTCGAGGAAGCAGGTGGCCACCATTAGGAATCACTGCCCTCAAATACATATCGCCAACAAGCACATCGAGTTAGTCACTGAGGCTCGGAGTTTGGGCGTCTTACTTGATTCTAACCTGCATTTCGAAAAACATGTGTCAGAAGCAGTTCGCAACTGTTTCTATCGACTTAAGGTGTTATATAAGATACGTCCTTTTATAAGCGAAGACATCAGAATGAGACTTTGCGAAACCCTTGTCCTGTCGAAATTAAATTATGCGGATACGGTCATTGGTCCCTGCTTGCTAGCGCGAACTGAGCGTCTCATCCAACGTGTGCAAAATGCGTGTGCACGCTACTGCTTTTCAGTACCGCCTAGAGCGCACATTACACCTTTCTTAAATAAGTCAAATCTTATGAGGATGGAGGCTCGTCGTAGGCTGCACTTTGCTTCTTTGTTGTTTGATATAATACACACCAAAGTCCCTCAGTATCTCTCTAACAAACTTAAATGGGCCAAGGACAACAGTGCATGCCGCTCACGAGCCTCTTCCTATATGATACTCACGCCGGTACACAAAACGGCTGCTTTTCGAGGTTCCTTCAGGTATTCAGCCTCCAAATGTTGGAACAATTTGCCGCCCCCCATCCGCACTCTCAAAACCCGTGGTTCATTTACTAGACATTTTAAATGTTACTTGTTAACACTACAGACAGACATGAGATGAACAAGCAAACATAATAAATAGTTGTAATCTGCACTAATTTATTTTATTTTGTTCCTTACATTTTATTGTGCTGTCTTCAAAAGTAAGGTCGGCTTTTGTATTAATTTTTATTATGACGGTAACTGTTTCTTGTATATTTTGGTTTTGCTTCTAGTTTTCTAATTTTGTTTTTGTTTATTTGTTTTCTTTTTTGGTTTTGTGTTTGTTTATGTTAGGAGTGTGTAATTTGTTTTGATAGTAAGTAATTTTGTTTTAGTGGTAATAAGCAGGTAATTAAGTGTATAATAGTAATAATAATGGCCTCTTGCATTTGTTATTTAAGCATTTTGGCTTTGTTTTTTTTTTTTTTTTTTGTATTGTAGATCTGATTGCCAGTCGGCGAGGAAGTAATTAAGTAGGTAGTTAATTGTAATTTTTATGTTTTATTTAATTTTTTTTTTCCTTTTGTTTTGTTCGTATGCTTGTTTGTGGCTTTATTTCTGTTCCGTGATGTCACCACTGGTCTCAACAGAATACCAGTAGCAGTAGACTGTTTTAACGTCTACTGCTTACACTGAGTTGAGGTCACTCTTGGCATCACATAGCGCTGCACAGTGTAACATAGTACCTAACTCTGTTAATTTTTAGTAACTTAAGTATATACGTATATATGTCTATATAAATATATAAATTATTGTTATGCTTTGTGTATGTGATATGTGCTGCCAATAAAACGATATTCTATTCTATTCTATTCTATTCTACCTAATGTTTTTTTAAAGGTATGTATAAAAAACTTTTTATTGATTAATAACTTTATGTATAAAATCTATAAAATACACCGAAGCGAAGCGAGGGCGGGTCGCTAGTTGATTATATAAATATAGTCTGTTTAATATGTCAGAGATACAACAGTGATTATTTTATCCTAGGTTTTTACACAAGGAATAAATCTTAAAGCAAAGCTGCGGCCGGTCACTATACTGCATATCTTTACTATAATATTATAAATGTGAAAGTCTGTTTCTTTGTTTGTTACGCCTCCACGCCTTAGCTACTGAACCGATCATCATAAAATTTTACATACACATTGTCAGGGGTATAGAGAAAGACGGTACATTTCATCCAAAAAAAAGTATTTTTCCCGAGGGAAAGCAAAAAATCTTTCCACGGAGACGGATTCGCGGGCAGCTGCTAGTTCTGCATAATTATGGAAGGCAGGAGTTTCGTTTTCTGAGTTTAGTTATTTTGTTATACGCGTGAATGCAGTAAATATTTCAATCTCAATTCGCGGTATTGCCATTGCTTTCAGCTTCCGTAGTTCAGCTTTTGACATCTGTGTCATAAAAATTAGCAGAGCATGTTCGTGCGTTTTTAGGAGGCTTGAAATAGGGCTCTTTTCGTTATTTTGGAATAATGCGACTCCATATTTCTTTACACACTAGATCATTAGGCAATCTGTAATTATTTGAATTTAAATGTAATGTAGTGTAGATACTTAATAAAAATATTTTTGCAGCGAATATGCTTCATAGGAGACATTTCTGTACTTAGTGTTTATAATCTATCCTTACCGTTTACTCTCGTTCTTGGAGTTAATTAGCTATGGAACTAAATGAACTAAAGATCTTATATGGACTCAAGTGAATTAGTTCATTTGAGTCATGATGACCCATCTCTAGTGCCTCGAACAATGACTAGTAATAGTGAAATCTTTTATACTTTATTAAAATTGTTAGACACGTAATAAAAATAATGTAAAGCTACTAACCGATGAAACGATATTCCATTAAACTTTTTAACCTTTGCATCATATTTTTTGCAATCTACAAATGCACAATTCGGCATTTTTATGTCACGTCAATCACCATCTGTCTACCATAGTCTCCCGCGGATGACTGAAACGCGTTGGCCCTAAAACTGTATTTTTAGGGCCAACCAACTGGCGTCATTTCATAGTGACTTTGACCGGGTCCTTAAGCTAGTAATATAATAAGTCTATGGTTTAAACTGAACTTATTTATACGGGTGGCAACTCTAAATTGGTTCCTAACTAGGATGCTAGATTGGGATATCTAATCGCGGCTTTACTTTCGCTGCCATAATTTTACTATACTAGTAAGAATATAATATGTTTTTACAATAATTCTGCGACATCAATATTAATGATGATAAAATAAAGACTTCTATGTTGTATTCTACACTAGACAAGCTGGTCATGGTCAGCACCGAAAAATTACTCATTGAGTTACGGTGCATGATCAACAACTCATTTAGTCTATTGCGAGTTGCGAGCCACCGAGAGGAACAGTTGATGCGCCGCGAAGGTTGTAGTCGACAAACTAACAGTTAAATCAATTAATGTAACAGTAAAACATTGTCATTATTTACCTGCGATTTTTTTCTCCGTCTAACGATGTTATTTGAGCTAATCAACTCTATTATTTCTTGATTTCCGACAAAACAATATTTTTAAATGACACATTATGGCGCTACTGACAACTGCCATCTTAATACTGACGTTTCTTTTACTCTTAACTATAAATATTATAGAGCAAGCAGTACTACCGAATAGCTGTCAACGATTAAGAAAAATATTCAAACACAAGTGCACTTAAAAAATGAAAAAAAAAGTAGGTTTCTACTGTTTAATGTTATACCATGATTTTCAGAAATCACGTTACTATTTGGGCGACAACCTTAGGGCACACAAAACATTAATATTTGGCATATATTTTATTTATACAAAAAGGTGACTATTATCCTATAATCTAGATGACAAAAAACAAACAAACAAGAAAGCAACCCAATAAAATCGTGTTAAAATACCATGTTGGGTAGCTTAAATCAGTTATACTTGGTATAATAGTTGCCCACTCAGTATTTTAGTCACCCATTTAGATTATTTGTCACCCACATGTAGTCGCCCGTTTTAAGTATTTTTGTAATCCACTGTTTGTCACTCGCTTAGTTTTTTGTCGCCCAAAAAATAAATTGCTGCCGGGTTTAGTATTTAAGTATCTCAATAACAGTCGCCTTTAGTTATTTCCAGTCACCCAATTAGCAAATTAATTCCCAAAATAATTTAAACTCCCTTTTTACATATTTTTAAATATTTTATGTTTTGGAGGGGAGCTCTAATGACGTAATAATTCGCGAATTGTTGACAGATGATAGCCAATTGTTACAATATCTCTTCCCTTCAAATACCAAAAACAAATACCAATAGTATTTGTTTATTGTCGTTATAAATTTTCTATAATGTTAGTTAATACCAAATCGTAATAGTACAATAAGAGACAAGTTAGCTTAGGTTGCTCATTGCACATGAGGCAAAGGAACAATTAATTTAGATAAAAAACAAGATAGAGCTGAAAACGAAACGAGTCAATGTTTTAAACCTGGGAAAATCTGCATAATCAGTAATAATAATACAAATAAAATACAACAAATTGCCGGAGATACCCTTTGTTCTGCTGAATGCTGCCACTACAAAACTCCTGGAGCTGGTATACGGGAACTTCTGGACGGTATTGAGAATAAGCTGCAGACTTTTAGTCTAAGTGATTTTTGTGTTATTTTTATTGGCGATATGGACTTTAGAGCTACTTACGATTATCACCATATTGTAGCATGCATCAGATCTAAGCTCCTCAAACTACAGCATACAAATGTTATTATTTGTGTACCAACTTATAAATGTGCCAAATACGTAGACTTATATAATATGCGAATTGAAATATTTAATAATCTGCTATATCCGATAATGTTATATATAAATATGCTTACCTTTTGGACTCTAATAGAAACTTGGATTATACACCTAAAATGTTTAGTGGAAAACAAGGAATTTTAAATAACTATGGCTGTAAAATTGTTTTCTCTGATTTATATAAGTTGATGTTAGATATCTTGGCTTCATACAGTTGGAGCGAGTCGGTTGATGTAACCTGCCACACAAATCAGGAGGTCGATAGGAATAATCTTTTTCGTGGGCTCATCACAATCGAATAGTTTAAAAATATTCCATCAAAATATGGGGGGTTTTACTTCAAAGCGCGATATTTTAGAGGTAAATATTTCAGAATTGAATGAAGTAGGTAAAAAACCTGATATAATTTGTTTGTCTGAAACATTTATTCGGCTGGGCAGTGAATGCTGTTTAAAATTGACAGGTTATGACTTAGCAACAGCTTATTGTAGAAAAAATGGTAAGAATAGGGGTGGGGTGTGTATATTATTGAAAAAAGGTATACGATTTCAGGAGCTGCACGATATTAAAATATTTGCGCAAGACCATACCTTTGAGTGCTGTGGCATAAAATTGTTAGATTATAATATTTTAGTAATATGTCTATATCGAACCCCTGACTCAAATGTGACGTCATTCCTCTCACAGCTAGATGAGGTGCTGCACAAATGAGAAAATCTAAATCACAGATCGTGCTAGCTGGTGATTTAAATATAAATACTTTAAAAGTGTCAAGTAGTACTAATTATCTGGTAGATATAGTAAACAATTACAATTTAATAATGCACGTCAAAGAACCAACCAGAAAAAATAATTGTATTGACCACATCATCAGCAATTTAGATAAAGCTTATAGTGAACTACACCAGTTACATTTGTCAGATCATAATACAGCACAAATGTTGTACGTTCCAATCAAAAAGGAAATACTATTGCCGCGCAGTTACTATGTTAGTATTAGGGATTACAGTGAAAAAAATTGTCAGTTGTTCAAGAAACATTTACAATGTTTATCCTTTGAAGAAATACTTAATGAAACTGATTTGAATTCAGCTATGTCTTTATTTCATAGCAATTTGACAACATTATATAAATTATGCTTCCCAGTTAGAAAAATCAAACGATCAAGTAGTTATAAAAAACCTAAATGGATTACAAAGGGTATAGCTCGAAGTTGTAAAACAAAGAGGCGATTGAGATATCAATATTACTCCTCAAAATCACCCAGCAAAAAAGAAAAATACAGATCGTATTCAAAAATGTTGCGTAAATGTTTGAAAGTTTCACAAAAAATACACAATGATAAACTAATTGTTAATTCAAAAAATAAATGTAAAATGACATGGAAAATTATTAAAAATGAAACTGACTGTATAGGAAATAATGAATTTATAAATGAAATTAAAATTGATGACAGAAAAATTAATGACCCACTCAAAATTGCAAATGAATTTAATAAATTTTTGACAGAATCGACAAAAAATGAACAAAACTTGCTCAATAATACTAACAGAAAATTAATTGCAAATAGTATTTTTGTGGAGCCCTTTACTACCACTGAAATAAGTGCAATAATTAAATCACTAAAAAATACAAATGCCACAGGATATGACGAAATCTGCACTATAGTGGTTAAATATTGTGTTAACGAACTTGCAGGGCCTATTACATACTTAGTAAATCTTTCGTTAGAGACAGGTATTTTTCCAGAACTTCTAAAATTGTCAATTGTTAAGCCACTTTTTAAAAAAGGCATGAGATATGCAATGGAAAATTATCGACCTATAACTTTAGTGCCAATACTGTCAAAAATTTTTGAATTGGCTATGAAGAGAAGGCTGATAAACTTCATTACTAAATTCAATATATTAAGGTCTGAGCAATTTGGATTCCAGAGTAAAAAATCAACTACATTAGCAATTTTTAATCTGGTACAAGATATAGTTGAAAACATTAACGCAAAAATACCGACGACTGTAGTATTTTTTGACATGAAGCGCGCTTTTGATTTTGTTTCCCATGAGTTGCTTCTCCGCAAGCTACATAATCTGGGAATTAGAGGCACAGCCCTAGACTGGCTAAAATCCTACTTGAGTAACAGGAGACAAGCAGTAGAAATTAATCATTTGGATAAAGATTCAGTAGTCTCATCTTGTAAATCAGATTTCATTGTTAATACGTGTGGTGTGCCACAGGGAAGTGTACTAGGGCCGTTATTATTTCTGCTATATATTAACGATCTCCCTGAGGTAACCAATCATAGGTGCGTATTATTTGCGGATGACGTGTCAGTGATCATACCATATAAAAATAATCGTGAATATTATGAAAATGACGTGAATGAAACTATTACAACATAATAAAATGGCTTGAATTTAATAACTTGACTGTAAATTTACAAAAAACTAAATATATACAATTTGGAACAAATAGACAAACTAAGCTACAACTTAATATTAGACATGAAGGTAAGACAATTAGTGAAGTAAGTGAGACAAAGTTTTTGGGTGTTTTACTAGATGAAAATTGTGACTGGAAACAGCATATAGATCTTATTAGAAATAAATTAAACCGCTATGTGTTTGTGTTAAATAGGCTAAGAGAGACTTGTGCAATTTCAACAACTCTCGCAGCATATCATGGCTATGTTTCGTCTGTGCTGAGATATGGTATTTTAATTTGGGGGAACTCAACAGACATAGATAAGCTGTTTAGAACGCAAAAGAAATGTGTAAGGGCAATATGTGGCCTATCACCCCGTGAGTCTTGCAAGCCTCTATTTAAATCACTGGGGATATTGCCCCTTCCATGTTTATATATATTTGAAATGGCAAATTTTGTAAAGAACAATTTAGAACTTTTTAAAACCCGAAATAATTTTAACGATAGAAGTGTGCGTAACCCTAATAGGTTAATATATAATAGTATGCCAAGGTTAGCATTTTATCGAAAACAGTGTAGTTGTATGCGTGTAAAAATTTTTAATGCTTTACCAAATGCTATAAAGGAGTTACCCAGTAAACTATTCAAATCAAAATTATTGACATGGATTAAGGACAAAAATTTTTATAAAGTGGGTGACATGTTTATAAAATGATTAATTTAATGAATTTAATGTATCATGATTTGCTATTAAATTTGACATGTTATTGAAATTATTAATTTGATGAATTTTGTTGTAAAGGTGATTTATTTTATTTTTATTAATTTTGACATTTTAAGTATGGAATGATTTTAATTTGATGAATTGTATTTCATCTATTAATTTTAAATGCTACTATGTTAAAACAATATTGTACCTAATACTTTCGATTGTACCTGCGTTAAATTCTTTTTAAATTGCATGCCTCCAATGGTAAAATATGCGGATATTTTATGTTTGACATCTTGTTGTACCATATTTTTGCAATAAATGATTATTATTATTATTATTATTATTATTATTATTATTATTATTATTATAATCTAGGATGCTAAATCGGCGTATGTAATCGCGGCTTTAGGCTGCATGTTCCAATGCCACTGCACTTGTCATTGCACTGCAGGGTTGCCAGATTGGAAATAAATACACAATCTGGCAGATTGTGTATTTATTTCGCAATTCTGGGTAAAAAACCGGCCAAGTTCATGTCGGACCTCCAGTATACGTAGTAGGGTTCCGTACTTATGTAATAAGTACCATACCATATTTAATACCACTATCATTTTTCGTCTGCAAAAATAACTTTGTTTTTCATATTGTTTGTATAAATGACAAAGTTATATATTTGCAGTTTTGGAAAATGTATGATATCTCTGCAACTTGAGTCTGGCCAACGAGACATGTCATCTGAAACTAGCGGCAAATTTAAAATTTTGAAATTTTATTCACTCAAAACACTACGAAATAGCAATTTTAGACTTTCATTAAATTGTTTTAGCTTGGATTTTTGTCGAGGTGTATGTACCTAAGATGAGTTTTTAAAAACTTATCTATATAAGGTCCTTCTGAAATTGTGCACGAAATAAGGGGTCAATGTACTCATACATACAAACAACTTTTATTATGGTACCAATAAACATAAACAAATTACTTTCCTTGGTAATAAAATGTATATTGTGGTGACCGATGACCTAGCGGTTGGCCTGCTGGAATACACCCATAGACTGTCACTGTCACTCTGACCTATGTCACTGTCAGTGTCAATGTCAAAATCTGATAAAATATCTCTTCACTTCACGTTGCTGTGTTTAGCTATTTTAATTGAAAATAAGTAATTGTATTAGAAATATTTTGTTGATATTAATAAAAAAGCAATGCCGGAATTGTCATTAACTGACTCTATCATCACATCGCTGAACGGTAAGGATAAATGTCGCAATTATGTGGAATAAGCCCGCACAATCTCCCGCTCGCGTCGCGGCATTATGAGTTACATAATTTCTGTTTCTATTATATTATGGTTCCAATTCTATGAATTATATTGTTTGTATGACACAATCGCTTAATTTTAGACGCAAAGTGCTCTACTTCTGAATAAATCTTCGCCGTGAATTTGAGTGCGTTCAAAAGTTATGGCCATGAAGAACGGAGATTTTGCATTTGGTATTATTATTGAAAAAGTGTTGTTTAACAATTTGGTATTTTTGAATTGTGTTCTGTGAATAATCATTGCTATTCGCTTACATAACACTAACTATAAATTAGATCGATTATAACCTTAATTTTCATACAAACCAAAATATGATGATATGGTATAGGTACAATTATTCTCCATCATAATGTAACTTTTCCATAGCTGAACAACTTTTGAACAGTTTGGTTAGAGTGAAAAGGAGAAAAGACCCATAATCTGTTTATCTACACTCATGCTTTAAATCCTCTATAAAAGGTTCTTAAACAGTTAGCTTATAGACAACATTATAACAACCAGTGTCATAGTAACCACAATATCACCACAAGTGAGAGGATGTCATGCTCCTCCCCGCGCCCGCCAGACGAGTTACATTATGAAATTCAGTACAACATTATAACAATCGTTCGGATGATATAATGACAAGGAGGAGTGCAACAAGCCCTCACTCAGACATTACAGCTACCATGACACTGGTTGTTTCAATGTTGCCAATAAGCTACCATTTCAAAACCTTTTATAGAGGATTCATATCATGAGTGTAGACTGTAGATAAAGTCTTGTATACACTGCATGGGCGTACCCACGTTGGGGCAAGGTGGGGCGCCTGCCCCACCCTCCACCCTGACTTTAAGTAATTTAATCTAGATGTTTACAAAATTATATATTTAACAAAATCTAAGCCTTAAGAGTTAAAATTATTTTGGCACAATTTCGAAAACGAAATTTTGCCAGAATCCTTGTAAGTTATTATTGATATAAGGTCAGTTTTATTTTCAAAGCATTTTAAATTCCTATTAGGTACCTATTTATCAAATTTTCTTACTTTTGCCCCACCCCTAAGTAGATGCTGGGTATGCCCATGATACACTGAACATAATTAGGTATTAAAACACTCATGTGATACTATTATCACACTCAGCTTACCCCTCTTTATAGTACAGTTGCATAAATAACTAATGTAATTCACTATTTAAGATACAAAAATTAAATACATAATGGATTGTTTTTGTGTGAAAATGTGTGTGTTATTTCCATGTTTTTTGTTTGTTTTTGTAACCCAGTGGCTAACTAAAACAGACAGATCTATGTTGGATGGATATAAGTTCTAAAAAACTAGTTTATAAATTACTGATACCTCGTCAAGAAAAAATTTCTTCCTCATCCCTGCTTGATCGTAAAAAACAAAAAAATAATTCTCATTGTCCCCCTGGTAAAGAGTAAATGGGGGACATTGGGAAAAAACCCATATTTTTATTTTCTAGCCAGAAAGTCTGTGAAATGTAACTTATCTAAGAATTGTTTGGATTAGGAGTGTCCACTTTGAAAAAACATCGATGTTTTTTTTATTCGATACATCGCAACTATACATTGATGTCTTTACAAAAATTTTCCTGCCAATATTAATGATAAATTTCAGCTCAAGAACCATGGCCGGAAAATGTGAAGCTGTTTCAGCCATACGAGGTGGAGCAAATACTGCTCCCAGACAATGCAAGCTGCTTGGCAGTCCAGGCCTTCCTGAAGGTTAGCTTATTTAAGCTTTTAACTAGTATACATAAAATCTTGCATGGACACTGACATTGAGAATTTTGATAAACAACTATTCCAGTACTCACGAAACATAAACCTAGGCCATCATCTCAAATTATCAAAGGCACTATCAGAAAACAATCCACATAAACATTTCTTTAATAATAGAGTAGTTGAAGCTTGGAACAAGTTGCCAGAAGAATGATATCTCTGATCTGAGAATACAAATCAGTTTAAGAATAGATAAATATTTAAAAACTAATGAAAGATAAACTCAACCCATGATTAACCGAATACAGGCTGTTTTTATTTGTCTTAACTGTCTGTCTGTTAATAATAATAATTTTGGTAATAAGCATTCACAATGCTATTTTTATATAAAGGTTCCTGCCCACTATACAGTACCATACCATGGCCGTACTAGCAACGTGTCAGGCAATAAATATTCTTTGCATTGAAAAGTATGACAAGTGCATGGCCGGTGACGGAACGGTCTAGTGGAAATAATAATGTCATACTTTTCAATACAAAAAATATTTTTTTGCCTGATAATGGGCAGAAACCTTTTTTATTCTAAATAATATACTAAATAAAATTCGATACGTCACCAGATCATTTTCTCAGGTGGGGATTGAACCCGCGACCTTTAGAAGAAAGAAAGAGTAGGATATACTGGAAAAATTTCGATGATGCCACTAGTGGCTCAGTAGCTCAGTCGCAGGTTCGATTCCTGCCTGAGAAAATGATCTGGTGATGAGTCGATTTTTTCCAGTATATTGTTTAATTTTATTTAAGTTTCTTTGACATGCAGTGTGTTAATGAACTGTTAGCAAGGTGTTGAAAATATATAACTTGACAAGGCTTTTCCTATTATTATTTTACTTGTCTGTTATTACATGAAACATGGTTATTTTAAGATGGCAAAAAAGCTTAATTTTTATTATGTTATTATATTACAGATATGCAACCTCCCATTTGAGGTTGAAATGCGTTGGAACGCGGAATTCATGTCACCATCTGGTCGAGTGCCTTTTATAAAATGTGGGGCATTCGTCGTGTCCGAATTAGAACCAGTGGTGCAGTTCGCTGCGAACAAAGGTGTTACACTGTGCAGCCGACTCAGCACTGAGGAGAAAGCCGAAATGAGGGCTTATATGAGCCTCATCACTAATGTATTGGTTAATGCTGAGGTAAGATTGATACGACCCGCGCAGATAAAGAAAGTGACTGGGAATTTCGGCTAACCGCGCTTACAACCCGCACCGTTATGCAGATATTAGACGGTCATCAAAAGTGCTTCATTTTCGATGACAAAGGCAGTGAATAGTAACCAGTGAACGACTTTTGGTATTTAGACACTAAATGGGAAATGAATGTAGTATTTCTCATTTCTCACAAAATTTCGCGGCACTAGGCTGTGTGATAATTTTGATTAAAGAATTAAAAGTTAATTAAAGAGAAAAAAAATGCTTGCATGCACTGCTTCTATGCATGTTGCATAATGCGGGTTGAAAAAAGTCTAAAAACGAAAAATAAAGGCATTTTAAACTAAACACAAATAAGTTAGTGACGACATGCCGTTCACTGCAGTGAATGGCACTGTTTACACGCGTCATTTATTGTTCATTTCCGATGCGATGACTGATAAAATGCCGATGCCCGATGAAAGCGCACTGCCGTCTAGTGACTTTCATCGAAAAGGCGCATCGCGATGAAAGATGAATCTAGTTAATTAGACACGTCATTTTCGATGCTTCACTGCGATGAAGCATCGAAAATGAACGAAAAAAGGCCCGTCTAATATCTGCATTAGATAATGGGATTGAAAATGGCGTCGTACATGTTCACTTCTCGCTCGCACATCATATTGCCAAACCCATTCTTTACCTGCGTGGGTTGTTGTGAATAGAAATTTGTTACAATATTACCTCTTGTAGGCTGTGGATGCAATCAGATGAGACAAAAAAATCTTGTTGCTGAAATGTAAAAACTTGCATAAGCTTAAATGCCTCTATTCTATGGAGCTAATTGACATCGCCGTCGTGTCACAAAACGGTAATCAAAATATGCAATAAAATCCCTGTTATAAACCAGTTTTCCCAATATCCCCAAGCTCTACATCTGCGTCAACTGGCATTTCCTTCAAAACTTCTCCCACTATCCCCTAGGGCAGTGGTTCTTAACCTTTTAGTGATGAGGGACCATTTGACAAAATGTCTATCTTGCCATGGACCACCCACTGTTTGAATTGGAGGTAAAATACAGTAAATGAATTGAGGATTCATATTTTAGGATGGCTCTCCACCTGTTAAGAACCACTGCACTAGGGACTATTTCCGTTGTCCCCCACCCTACTGGGGGATATCGGGAATTTTTTCGAAACATTTCCAGATATCCCCCTGTGGTGGACAACGGAAATAGACTGTCCATACTTTATTCTCCGATGTCCACCAGTGGGAGACAACAACAGTGGGAATAGGCCTCCCCTAGCTCTAACATTTTCTAGCTGGACGAAAAAAAGTTCGTAAATCGTCTATGAACCCCTTTTCACAGTAGTCTACAGTACGAGACAAACATCTTGACACTTTCGACGGAGTGGGGATAAGTTCGCGTATGTGCACTTGCGAGCGACTTGCATTCCGCCCCGTACCTCACCGTTACGCATACCCAAATTACGCGTTCTGCGCAATCCCCACCCGATTTCAAGATGTTTGCCTCGTACTGTAACCATAATCAGTTTTTCCATGTTCATAACTCGGTTTTCCCACTATCCCCCAGCTCTACATATCCTGGCTGGACGAAGAAACATTCAACGCGGTAACTAAAGTGCGCAACTCGTCCGTATACCCGTGGCCGCTCGGCTGGTTGCAGACACGCGCTAAAAGGAACGCAGTGGCCAAACGGCTGAAAGCTCTCAACTGGCACGATAAGACGTTGGAGCAGGTGTTATCTGATGTAAGTGGTTTTTGAGCATATTTCGTGTATAACTAAAGTGTGCAACTCGTCCGTATACCCGTGACTTTGGTGCAGGGTTATCTGATGTAAGTGGTTTTTGAGCATGTTTCATGTGTAACTAAAGTGTGCAACTCGTCCGTACACCCGTGACTTTGGTGCAGGGTTATCTGATGTGAGTGGTTTTTTGAGCATGTTTCATGTGTAACTAAAGTGTGCAACTCGTCCGTATACCCGTGACTTTGGAGCAGGGTTATCTGATGTGAGTGGTTTTTGAGCATGTTTCATGTGTAACTAAAGTGTGCAACTCGTCCGTACACCCGTGACTTTGGTGCAGGGTTATCTGATGTGAGTGGTTTTTGAGCATGTTTCATGTGTAACTAAAGTGTGCAACTCGTCCGTATACCCGTGACTTTGGAGCAGGGTTATCTGATGTGAGTGGTTTTTGACCATTTTTCGTGTGTAACTAAAGTGTGCAACTCGTCCGTATACCCGTGACTTTGGAACAGACGCGCGCTAAAAGGAACGAAGTGGCCAAGATCTCAACTGGCACGATAAGACTGGAATTGTCTGATGTGAGTAGTTTTAGAGCAAGTTTCGTATGTAACTAAAGTGTGCCACTCGTTCTTATACCCGTGGCCGCTCGGCTGGCTGCAGACGCGCGCTAAAAGGTACGCGGTGGCCAAGAGACTGAAAGCGGTCAACTGGCACGATAAGACGTTGGAGCAGGTGTTATCTGATGTAAGTGTAAGTTAATATTAAGGAGGATAAGAAAACAAAAAATTTAATTGTAGGTACAGTCCAGAGCAACCTAGTAAATTTATTAAAGTTTTGAGATGCGGGATTTATCGGGAAAGCAAGTTGAACGGCCTCAGAACTTTGGTTAGTTTGCAGTTGGCTACATTTTTTTAACCTCTTGGGGGGGCAGCTGCCCCTACCTGCCCACCCTTGGCGACGCCCCTGGCCGTCTCTACACGTTGGCACAGAATATACAATGTGTGTGTAACAGAATATACAATGTGTGTGTAACAGAATTAATAGCTAAACAGAAAATGGTAAGAAATCATCAAACTGAACAACTTTTACTATGGGACTAACTCTGAAATAGCGAAAAATAAATCAGCTGCAAATGTATGAACATTTTCATATTATCGTTATTAATTTTTGTATGAAACAGCTGTTTTTTTTGCGATGTCAGAGTTAGTCCCATAGTAAAAGTTGTTCAGTTTGATGGTCACTATCTACCATATTCTGGTTTAGCTATTCTGTTACACGTAATATACTAAACGTATAAAATTCAAAAAATTCAAAATTCAAAACAATTTATTCAGTCTAGGCTGTTACAAGCACTTGTGAATGTCATAGAAGCTACGCCATCGGTTCGCAAACCCTAAGCGGGAGACCTTGTAACGAGAAGAACCGGCAAGAAACTCGTCAAGGGCTGCTTTTTTCTCCCTGTATATTTCATACAGAGTCGTCAAGATTGAAAAATGAGCTCCACATTTAAAGTGAGGTCATTTTCCATCACAATAATTATCAAAAGGTTACACACAATGGGTAGGTAGGTTAAAATTTAATATTTACTACATTCAGATAGGTAATCGTGAGAGTAAATAACTTTCAACTAGTTTAGAAATCACTCCGTCTGCTACTCTAACCAAAAAACACTTGATACAAGACAAAAATAAAAACGCAATTCTTACAATTCAATATGCGTTAATATATATATATGTGATATGTGTATAGAAGTCCATCTGCCCGAGGACAATCAAATAATAAGCTACTCTCGTTGAACGGCAATAAAGTACAATTTCAAAAAGCATAGCTGCGTGCCTATTATTATAAACGCCTCCGAAGCGCTTCTCTTTCTGTCGCATAGCTCTGTCACAACCAACACATGACACCGCTCGTGCGCTGGCTCGACTCAGTCAGCCACGAGCAGTAGGCTAATATAAAAGTTTAAGCGCGGAGTGAGCCCCCTCTAAAGTTGGCCCAAACCTCAGACAAAGTATCGCTTTTAATGTTTTGAAAGAAAAACCTCTTTTGTTGACACATTTTTAGGTGCAAACCGGCAATGCACGAGGTATTGGCCAAAGTTAGAGCCACCGACCGTGAGAAGCCGGCATAGTAGTAGAAGTAAAAGTCTTGTGACGAGTTTTTTTCCAGTATAAAATTTAGCTTACAGTATTCACTTTCAATAGTTTGTCAAATATTTATTTGTATTTTCAGGTAGAGCAATGCTGTAACTCGTTAAGTCAGCGTTTAGGAGACAGAGATTACTTCTTTGGAACGTGAGTATTTTATTCAATTTTTTTTATAAGTTTAACAATAATATAATTATTACGTTGATGATTGCCATTCTACATTCCATAATTATTGAATGATTTTTAATAAAAAAAAACACGTTTATAATAAAGCATTATCATACATTAAATTAATTCCCACTTTTCCCTAACCAATTCCCAATATCCCCTAACCAATTCTCAATATCCCCTAACTAGACGCGCTAGTGTACGGGAACGTGCGAACGATCCTATCAGCCATCACACATTAACTTCATTTCCACTATCACCTACACAATTCCCACTATCCCCCAACCAATTCCCAATATCCCCTAACCAATTCCCGCTGTCTCTTAACCCATTCCCACTGTCCCCAGTCCGACTCCCCTAGACGCGCTAGTGTACGGGCACCTCTGAGTGATCCTGTCAGCTATTACACATTAAATTAATTCCCACTATTACCTACACCAGTGGTTCTTAACCTTTTTGGCTGGCGACCCAAAGTAGAAATATATTTGCAGTCCGCGACCCTAATCCTAATATTTTTTTTTATTTTCCAGTGACAGGTACTAAAATGAAATGTTATTTATTTTTTACTAGTGGCCACCCGCGACTTGACTGCATGGACAGTTTTTTGCTATCCCTTGGGAACTGAATTTCACTTTTCTGTACCCCTAACAACATGTATGCAAAATTTCATGATCGGTTCAGTAGTTAAGACGTGAAGGCAGTGCCGGTTTTAGCACTACCAGCGCCCTGGGCGACATTTCTACGGGTGCCCCCTATCTACAATTCTAAGATTTTCAATTTTGCCTGTTGGTTAAAAAACGGCCGCGCAGCGCTATTTTTAGTCAGTTTCATCTACTAATCTTGTAATCTTGCTTGTTTATACGAAAAAGAAAATAGCCGCGCAGCGCGATTTTTAGTCAGTTTCATCTAATAAGCTTGTTATCTCGCTTGTTTATAGAAAAAAATTGGTCACGCAGCGCGATTTGTAGTCAGTTTTATCTACTAATCTTGTAATCTCGCTTGTTTATAGAAAAAAATGGCCGCGCAGCGCGATTTTTAGTCAGTTTTAATCGACTCATATTGTAATCTCGCTTGTATATAGAAACAAAAAAACAGCCGCGCAGCGCGATTTCTAGTCAGTTTCATCCACTAATCTTGCTTGTTTATACTAAAAAATGGCCGCGCAGTGCGGTTTTTAGTCAGTTTTATTCGTCGCGTCGTCGCTCGTCACCAGGCAACAATACGATTGATAGTCGACCGGTGGTCGGGCGTTTTCGGCGCCCCACACACCACGAGGGCGCCCAGTGCAGTCGCACCGCTTGCACCGCTCTAGGGCCGCCCTGGATTTTACAATGGCAAAATCTTAAACGGCACATGGTAGCGAGCAATGAAATTTCGGCGAGATATTGCCAAGGTCGCTTTCTCACCGCTTATCAATCATGTCCTCGTTGAAATACGTTCGAACAACTACTGTTGCGTAATAAGCGCTGTGTATATTCCGCCTAAGACAAACTCCGACCTTTATCAGTCACATTTTGAGTTACTATCGTACATTATGCAGTCTTCAAATGTAAATGAATTTATTATTGTGGGCGACTATAATCTTCCAACACTAGAATGGCGAGATCGCAGCAGTTACTTAGAACCCTATCCCAATAATAACGACTGCTTATCTAATAAATACCTTATTAATTTTATATCACTCGTAAACTGTTTTCAATTAAACAAAATTAGAAATGAAAAAAAACGAATACTTGACTTATTCATTACCAATATCCCAAATGCCTCATGCTGTGCACCGCCACTACCATTGGTACCACCTGATCGCATTCATCCCCCTTTTTATGTATTACTACCAATCACGAACAATTTTGATCGTTTACCTAAGATTAGCCATTTACAATATAATTATAATAAAGCAAATTATGACCTTATCAGTAAAGAATTTTCGGATGTTGACTGGAATACATTATTTCGGGGTAGTGAAGGTGATGCAGAGGGGGCGCTATCATTATTTTATGAGAAAATATATAGTATAATAAAATGTTATGTACCGTCTAGACGGATAAAGACTACACATTTTCCGGTTTGGTTCACTCCTGCATTAATCCATACATTTAAAAATAAAAATAGTGCATGGATCAAATGGAAAAAATACCAAAATCAATCTGATTATGAAACATTTTCTACATACAGAACACGATTCAAAGCAGAATCAGAAAAATGCTATAGTTAATATTTGAGCTTGGTTGAGAGTAGTATCAAAGATAACGTGAAATATTTCTGGACCTACGTACACAATATGAAATCTACATCAGATGTACCAAGTAGGATGTCGTTTATGAACCTAACTGCTGATAATCCAGAAGATATCTGTCAACTTTTTTCTCTCTTCTTCAAGTCTGTATTTGAGCCGTCTAATGTAGAAAATGATTACGATGTTCGTAACATTCCTGATAATAACCACACATCAGACCTTATTATTGGTAACATCCATATTTCGCACGAGTGTCTGCTAAAGGAGTTATGTAACTTAGATATCTCTAAGGGTCCAGGGATAGACAACATTCCACCGATATTTTTCAAATCTGTTGCAAAAGCTATTTGTGAACCTCTGTATTATATCTATAATGCATGTCTTCAACAAGGAGTGTTTACAAAAATTTGGAAATCAGCACGTATTGTACCAGTTTACAAGGATGGGGATAAATCTAATGTCGAGAACTATCGTCCTATATCAATCTTACCTACTCTGTCAAAGCTTTTTGAGAGGCTGGTCCATAATATTATATATCCGTCTTTACACAATGAGATCATTGAACAACAACATGGTTTTGTGAAACAGAGATCGACTGCTACCAACTTACTATTATATACAACATACTTGTTCGAAGGTATTGAAAGTAACAAACAGGTTGATTGTGTATATACGGACTTTCGAAAAGCTTTCGACAGGGTTGACCATAGGATTCTACTGCAAAAACTTGCTTATAATGGCATACGTGGTGACCAGTGGCGCTGGTTCAAGTCGTACATTACCAATCGCACACAAAAAGTCGTCATTAATGGCTATGAGTCCGAGTTGGTTGAGGTAAGTTCTGGTGTTCCCCAGGGATCTATCCTGGGTCCATTATTGTTCATCTTATTCATTAATGACATATCTTCCTGTTTTAAGTTCGGTCATTTTCAACTGTATGCGGATGACCTAAAAATTTATCATGTAATAGAAAATACTAGTGACTGCCATAAATTCCAATCTAATCTTGATCGACTTTCTATTTACTGTACCAATAATAAACTGGACCTTAGTATAAATAAATGTAAGACAATAACATTCACAAAAAAACGTAATACAGTTGAATGTGATTATAAATTACATGGGACAAGACTTGAGAGAGTTGAATCCATAAGGGATCTGGGAGTTACTCTAGATACAAAGTTACATCTCAATGTGCATATAGATATTATAATAAACAAAGCTTTTAAAATGTATGGGTTTATTATGCGTGCTGGTAAAAAATTTACAAAACCTTCAACTTTTATCTATCTTTACAAAGCATTGATCCGTTCTCAACTTGAATATGTTGTGCCCATTTGGAATCCGTTTTACGCTAAGTATATAATATCAGTTGAACGAGTTCAAAAAAAATTTCTGAAGGCTATGCATTTCAGATGTTTTCGTGGTCGACTTTCTTACGAACAGCTTCTTAATAAATACGAACTACTAAGTCTTGAACAACGGCGTACACAATTAGAAATGATGCTGTTGTATGACCTGTGCCACGGCAGATACGATTGCATTCCTTTGATAGACAAATTACATTATAGAATCCCCACTAGAACTCACAGTAGATCTTTGTGTCAACTGTTTGCAACCCCCCAACGCAGAACTAATGCTGGTAAACGTTCCCCAATTTTCCGGCTTACACAAAGTTTTAATAAGAGATTTAATTCAATTGACATAAATGCCACTGGTCCCTTTACTTTTAAAAAGATGGTTTTAGATAGACTTTCTGCTACAACGTAAAGATAAGAATTCGTATTGTTTTATATAGGTACCTTTGTTACCGCTGTCTATAAGTAACTAAAAAAAAACAAAAAAAAAATACAAAAAAAAAACAAAAAAAAAAACAAAATGAAAAAAAAAAGCAAAAAAAAAGTCTCGATGTAATTTGCTCCATAACTTGTGTAGTAGATTTAACATACCTACTTATTTGAATTACTTACTTTAATGATAATGTATGTCATTTTCAATGCGTATATGTATGTATACACTTGTGGTAAACGGTGTTGGTGTCAAATTTATTTATTTCATAGTTCAAACTACTTTAAATTACCTTTCAATTTGTCACTGTTTGTTTACTCAAATAAATGGAAAAAAAAAAAGGTACTGCGTGAAGGCGTAACAAACAAACGGACTTTTGCATTTATAATATTAGTAAGGATGCCGAAAACTGAGAACTAACATGTTGCCATTGTGAACAGGGGCCCTACCGCCTAACTCAAAGCTTTAGCCAGAGCGATAGCTAGACTATATCCATCCTTGTCATATCATAACACGATGACAAGGACGGACAGTGCACTGACGTCATAAACCAAAGCCAGAGTCAAAGCGAGAGAGTTAGGCGGTCCAGCCGCTGATGGCAGTAACACAGCCTTTAGTCTTTGTTCTGTGAGTAATCATAAATTTGAGAATACTTTGTTTAATGAAATCGATCGACCTATCAATAAAAATTTAAAATATTCACAATTAAAAACATAAAATTTTATCACTTTTTAAATCGCTTGGGGGCCCGCGACCCAACCGAATACCTCTCGCGACCCGAATTTGGGTCGCGACCCGAGGTTAAGAATCGCTGACCTACACAATTCCCACTATCACGTACACAATTCCCACTATCACGTACACTATTTCCACTATCACGTACTACACAATTCAAACTAACACGTACACAATTCCCACTATCCCCTAACCAATCCCCACTAGCCCCTAACCCATTCCCACTGTCCCCAGTCCGACTCCCCTAGACGCTCTAGTGTACGGGCACGTGCGAGCGATCCTGTCAGCTATCGGTCCTAAAGCGGCGCTCATGATCAAAGCTATTACAAGCTCTCTGCTACGACATCTACTGAGGATGGTCAACTTGACCAGTATGAAGTTGTCGGTGCGTTTATTGTAGTTATAGCATAGTTGGTCTTATTTTATAGCCAGTATAGTATTGCGACATTTACTGAGGATGGTCAACTTGACCAGTATGAAGTTGTCGGTGCGTTTATTGTAGTTATTTATAGCATAATTGGTCTTATTTTATAGCCAGTATAGTATTGCGACATTTACTGAGGATAGGGCTGCCATCTCAAAAACCTGCCGCCCAGGACCGGAAGCGTAAAAACCCCGGACTTTGGAGCTTTGACCCCGGACATTTGATTTTTTATATTCACTATTAGTTTGGTTAAAAAATACATTTTACCTAATACTTGTCCGAAAAAAAATAAAATTTAAGCCTTTTTTTGTACAAAATAGTGTGTTTTACTAGTTATGATGTAGAGCAGTGGTGTCCAACACAATTTTGTAGAGGATAAGATAAGGGTCCAGGTTTAGTAGTTTTGTAACCTTAGCGGGCCAAAATAAATGCCCAAATTGCCAGATGGCAGCGCAGCGCGATTTTTAGTCAGTTTCATCAACTAACCTTGTAATTTTGCATGTTTTTAGTGAAAAAACGTCACGCAGCGTAATTTTTAGTTAATTTCATCCATTAATCTTGTTTGTTTATAGAAAAAAGAATGGGCCGCGCAGCGCGATTTTTAGTCAGTTTCATCAACTAACCTCGTAATATTGTCTGTTTTTAGTTAAAAAACGTCGCGCAGCGTGATTTTTAGTTAGTTTCATCCACTAATCTTGTAATCTTGTTTGTATATAGAAAAAACAATTGGGCCGCGTAGCGCGATTTTTTGCGGGGTGCGTGTTGCCACGCGTAGTAAAGTGAGGCACCCGGTTAAGGGGTGTGCTGAATATAGTACTTTATTTAACGGAGTTTGATCCAAAACCTAGACTTTAATTATATTAGATCCCCGCCCGGACGCTCCCCGCACGCCCTCCAAACTAGGACAAATCCGGGGAAACCCGGACGGATGGCAGCCCTAACTGAGGATGGTCAACTTGACCAGTATGAAGTTGTTGGTGCGTTCATTGTAGTTATAGGATATTTGGTCTTATTTTATAGCTAGTATAGTATTGCGACATTTACTGAGGATGGTCAAGTTGACCAATATGAAGTCGTTTATTGTAGTCATAGCATTATTTGGTCTTATTTTTTTATAGCTAGTATAGTATTATAAAAAATGCGATGTATGTACGTATCTAATCTATTATGTCCCTAAGTATTTATCATAATCACAGTCCACAATGGAAAAAATACTTTAGTAACTTTTATTGTCATTCCTTACAAACATTTACGCCTGTAGCACACCTCCGCCGCGAAACAATGCCAGCGAAACTGCAGTAGGTTCCGCCCTGAATTGTCAGTTGTACCACAGAATAACTAATAGTACAAGTACAGAAGCAGCATTCCGCAAAGTCATTTAAATAAATAGCGACATTTGCTCCAACACAATAAAGTACAATTCAGGTCGCGCAGCACTAATAGTAGTTGCCTCTCTTTCTATCGCGTGCTCTTACCTTTTCTGACGACGCAACGTTAGGGTCGTCTTCCTTTAAATGAACTGTGTAGCATATATCATAATGTGAAAAACGACAATTGTTTATTGGTTTTTTGATTTTGACATCCGTACACGGCATAGTAATGGCGATTCGACATTGTTACTATTATAAAGAGACAATACCTACTTGTGCATTAAAATGCCGCGCGACTACACAGGCGGGCGTGTGGCGGCCCGTTGCTCACTTGTGCCGCCGGCCGCACGGCTAGCGGTAGGTGCTTATCGCGCGGCCATGAGCGAGTGAAGGAGGCCTGGGGGTCAAGTCTGCTAATATTTTCGTCAAAATCGTAGTTCAATGGTGTTTGAATGGTAATGCTTTTTGACACAGTTCTTGTTTCTTAAACCCAAAACTGAAACACATTGTGTTTCTTAAACCCAATACGGAAACATATTCTGTCTTGATTTTGGGTTTAAGAAACAAGAACTGTGTCAAAAACCATTACCATTAGAACACCATTGAACTACGATTTTGACGAAAACATTAGCAGACTTGACCTCCTGGTTGTACGACAAGCGAAACAGTCTGTTCTAACGTATAGATTTAACTATGAAGCTGTCCCTTTCACGCGTGATTCCGCCCGATCGGCTTGGACCGTGTTAGCACACAGCTGTCGCGAAAACAATGACGCGAAACCACTAGTATAGATGCCGGCATCTATATTGGCAAGAGAAAGAAAAAGTCAAAAGATGCGCAGTAGCCATAAACACTAAGTTTATGGCTACTGCGCATCTTTTGTCTCTTTCATTCTCTTGCCGATATAGATGCCGGGCAGTATACGTCATTACCCCGCCAATGGGGAAGGCAACTGTCAAAATGGCGATGCGTACGCTTGTTCCATGAGAACTATGAAAACAAAGGACTTTTACATGAAATAAAACACTTCTTAACGGATACTAGCGCGGTTTTATTGAATGTACTTTGGTATTTAGTTGGTATTTGGTTTGATTTTTGGTTTTCCCGACGTTTAGGCACCTTTGCAGCTGCCGTGGTCACGGGGGACGGGGGCGCTAGTATCCGTTAAGAAGTGTTTTATTTCATGTCTAGTGAGCGCGTAAGCTTGAGAAGTGAAAAGGACTTTTACTTAAAAAAATCGTTTTTTTAAGCCTTAAAATGATTAAATTCTGTGTAATAGGCTTTAAAAATGTTGGCACTTACAAATTTCCGAAAAATCTGGATAGAGAAAAAAATCGATAAATTCTGTAAGAATAAAAACGTCTTAATTTGGCTTTAAATTCCGGCATTCGTATTGTAGAAGTCTTTTATATCCATTTTGGGTCAATGAGTCTTTTTCGGTAAAAAAAAAACAATATAAATACCTATTTCCCCATACATTTTGTTCTGAACGTCTACTGTCTTAGGAACAAGCGTACGCAGCGACATCTACAATTAGCTTTGCGTTGCCAACCCCATTGCTAATGCAGGAACCTTGTCACATTAACATCCACGTTAACTTCATCCGCAACTAAAAATGACATGAAACAAGAAAATTCTAATAATTAATGTAATAATAAATTAATTATTTAATTATTATATTCAATAGGATACGGTCTAGATATACAGGGTCATTTTGTACTCACCATCCAAATTTTGTGGATGTAATCAGTCAGTCCATGAAACTGAACAACTTTCTCTAAGGAACACATGGCCAAATATGTAAAAAGGAATCGACTATCCATACAAATCAAAGAGATCACGTGATCAATTTAGTATGAGATGACCAAAATTTTGTAGCGAAATTCGACACATGTTTCTTAGAGAAAGTTGTTTAGTTTCATGGACTGGACACATTCTTGAAATTTGGATGGTAAGTCCAGAATGACCCGATATTCTTTTTTACAATTATTTTTCCTTTTTGAGATTAAAATATGGCCGCTATACCAATATAATGCTAGTAGATGTGATCGTCATATATCGTCGTCGATAGAAGAAAAGTCATGGCGGAACCACGGTTTCGTTGGTATTGTTTCACGGAGGTGTGTTTCAAGCGTGAGATTCCTTGAAACTCCTTTCTTAACCCTTCCTCTCCCCTCCAGTACCAAGAAGAGTATTTAATAACCCAAGCGTTTAAAATAACCCGTCGTCGGTCCCCGGACCGCTGCGCGTCCGAACGCAGCGCGAGGGTTAGGAGATCCAAGATGTCGATCATGAGTCCTAGCAAGGAGAACCTGTTTGGTATACATATAACAGTTTTTATTACTTTTAGGCTAAGTTCATATGACCGTGCGGGACTACGAACCGCGTAGTACAAGATTTTACTAAACTGTGTTATATTGTCTACATTACCGCGCAGTGCGCCGTGACCCGCGGTGCAAGATCTATAATCCCCACCAATTGCTAATGCGCAGGAACCTTGTCACATTAATAACATCCACGTTAACGTCATCCGGAACTAAAAAATGTCATGAAAATGTCATGAAACAAGATGATTCTAATAAGTTATACAGGGTAATTTTGAACTTACCATCCAAATTTTGAGGATGTGTTCAGTCCATGAAACTAAACCACTTTCTAATTTTTTTTCTTTGGATGGTAAGTTCAAAATGACCCTGTATGATAAAATAAATTATTAAATCATTATTTTCATTATGAAAGTGTTAAAGTACATTTTTACAAGTTTTTCCTTTTTGGGGTTAAAGAAATGGCCGCCAGGCGCATTACCAATTGGTGATTAATGTGATTATACAAACCTTCATCGATTTGCCTCCTCTACGTCATTGTTGATGCCAGACTGCCGCGCGAGCATACGCTACCCTCAGATCAAATAAAAAAGGAAGATGGAGCGTTGCGCAGTGGTTGCGAACAACTAAGTGAGGCCGGTTTTTGATGGTACATGTGTGCGTACTAGGGGGCGGGCGGGGGCCGGGCGGCAGGGTTCGATATGGAACGCCCAATGACGAACGAAAGCCAAGGCGTAGTTTCGTTACATATATGTGCGTAAACTGTGTATGTACACAGCCAAGGCGTAGTTTTACTGGCTTCACCGCTTTGTCGGAAGACTCCGTCTTTATTTTTTATTTGGTCTGAGACGCTACCATGTTGGCCTTAGGGTTGGTTTTGAGGAGCTCGTTGGCGCAGTGGTTTAGCGCCTGGCCCTGCAATTGCGGAGGTTAAGCAACTTTCGCAAGGGTCGGTCATGGGATGGGTGACCAAAAATTTGTATCTCGATTTCCTCCATGCTTCGGAAGGCACGTTAAGCCGTTGGTCCCGGCTGTATTCGCAGTCGTTAACACCCACCAATTGGGCCCGCGTGGTGGGTTGTGTTGTGGCCCGTCCTTATCCACCCATAAGGAAGGCCTGTGCCCCAGCAGTGGGGACATTCAAAATGGCTGGTGTTGACTCGACTCAAGGGTTGATTTTACAAGTTATAATAATCTTAATAGAAATTCAGTAATTTAATTAAACTACACTCGCGAGCAAAAGTATGAAATCACAGGCCTATTTTCATACAAACAAGGTAACTTTGAAGCCTTGGTTCTCCGCCAGGGATTGACCTAGCTGCCCAAGTAACACAGATAGCTGTATAACTACTCACTTTTAGAGTTATTTAAAACTCTGAGCTTATTAAGACTCTTCTAAGAGTACACTGGCGACCCTACAGCTGCATAATAGCAGTCAGTGATATTTAAACAGCTTAGGCTAATTAAGAGCTGCATTAAGGCTTACTAAGACCGACAAAACCACCATTAATACGCTAAGAGTGCTATAAAGGTATATTTTCTCGACTCTATTCAGCTTCTAACATATTATAAAGCCTAAACCCTAGTAAGGACTGTTTAGTGGATAAAATTTCGCCAAATACAATACTGTATAAGAAGGTATTTGTGAACTCCTATTACACTAACTTATTAAAGAGGCACGTGTGAACTATTATGAAGTGATAAGCTGTATAATGGATGATATGTGGCGCATATTTCAACTTATAGCTGAATATGTCTACCACTAATCAGCCTTTATACTGCCTTTGATAGTATCTGCATAGCGGCTGTTTATACATTCACTAGATGCCTCGCAGCTGCTTAGAGACTCATTAGTGTATCAAATTAACTGCTTCTACTATATTATGGTTCACATAAGTACCTTAAAACAGATGTTATCTGAATAAAAGAACATATGTGGTACTGTAATCAGTCAATGTAATTAGTAACAAAATCCACCATTTTTTGTATAACCTATAAAAATTCTGATTGATTTTTCAACCTTTACGATGTTTTGTGCAAGAAATAGGAATGTAATGCTGAATAATTTGTGCCCATTTAAGAGTTATAAGAGCTGTATAAGGTCGTATACAGCCTTTATGCAGGTTCCTTATTCAGCTTTAAGCGTGATGGAAATCCGTTATTCGGCTGTTAAGCAGCCTTCGTGTGTTACTTGGGTGTGATCTGATGATGGCTATCTAGGGATTGAATGGAAGAGATTCAGATCACTATACACACACAACTGATCTGATCAGCATTCTAAGAGATATAAGGATCAGAGTTCTCAGTTTCAGGAATTTCATACAATTTTATGCTAATTTCGCGGTTTTTTAAACATATCCTTATATCTTACAGCACGCTGATCACATCAGTTGGGTGTGTATAGCGATCTGAATCTCCTCCATTCACTACCTAGATAGCCATCATCAGATCACAGCTAGGTCAATCCTTAGCGGAGAACCAAGGCTTCAAAGTTACCTCGTTTGTATGAAAATAGGCCTGTGATTCCATACTTTTGCTCGCGAGTGTAGAATTTAGTGCAGTTGTAGAAGGGTATCCTTTGCAGATACTTTGTTAACAGTATATGAGTTATTGGAATCTTATTAACTTCATTGAATTAACGGGTTTTAATATTTGTCATATTTAGTTGCTGTTTAGATTTCTGTTATATTGACCTCAATGAGTGCCTTTACAGGTTTTTACATTCATTCTGTGTCAACTCGGTATATATTAGTTTCGACCATCAGGCATTTTTTTTACTGTCCCCACTGCTGAGGCACAGGCCTTCCTTATGGGTGGATAAGGAGGACGAGCCATAACCCACCACGCGGGCCCAATGCAGATTGGTGGGTGTTAACGACTCCAAATGCAGCCGGAACCGACGGCTTAACGTGCCTTCGTGAGCTCGAGATAATAAATTTTTGGTCACCCATCCCATGACCGACCCTTGCGAAAGTTGCTTAACCTCCGCAAGCGCTGGGCCAGGCGCTAAACCACTGCGCCACCGAGCTCCTCATATAAGTTTAGTTGATAGTAAATCTCACGTTAAACAAATCGTCAACCAGTTCTTTTTACTTCAGGCTTCAAGCCATTTGCTTCCAAACAAATAATAATTATGACCTCCAAAGAAGGCCACATCACATGCGAATACGACGGACCTAATTACGGATTGGAAAACGTAACCTTGCTCTGCGAAGACCAATACGATTTCCTTTTCGATATCGTACACGAAATTATCGATAAAGTATACGAAGTTATTAATGAAGAGAGACACGATTTCGAAATGCTTGTTTATCCAACAGAGAAATATGATGAAGGGTACGCTAATATTAATAGGACCAATGATTTTTTGGATACAATTGAAGAGAATGATGATCTAGATGAATCTATTACTTCTTTACATAGTCCTGATGATGTTCTTCCGGTTATGAATGATGTGGATAGTGATGGACTGGTGAATGATAAGCTTTTAGGTTCTGAAAATGTGATGAGTGAGGAATTGATAACTTCAAGTGTCAGTCCTGATCTTGATGCTACAGATTCGAGGTAAATAAGATGCCTCTAATCCCAGTTGTCACGTTGGGCAGTCCCGTGGTGGGACTAATGGGATTTTTTCTCCTTGTTGTCTTGTTGTCATCCAGATTTCTCCACAATGGGACAACTGGGAGAAAAATTCCTACTAGACCCACGGGACTACCCAACGCATTGGATAGTCCGGGACAAATGGGATAAGAGATTATTATACAGACAGAATTACTAAAATAGGGATAGTTAAATAGGTAATTATTGGAACATATTGGTAGCACTCCTGAAAAGAAATAAATTAGAATTTGTATTGTCATGAGATTTGCTTTAACACAGCATAAAGCTGCCCTCTACTCAAATGCCCCTTTTCTATTCGTTCGCTAACTTAGAGCTTGAAAATAAGCAATTAAACGATCAAGTCTCACGTCGCAAGTTTATGTAAATCACAGATATTGTTGTATTGTATGGAATTGACAAGTCTGCGACACGTAATTTTGGAGTTTACGGCTTATTTTTAATTTTTAAGTTAGCGAACGAATAGAAAAGTGGCAATTTAAGTACGGGGGCTGATTGGCCTTTAATAAATATATCTTTTTCTTTACATTTTTATTCATGCTGATTCGAAACGATAGATTCCTTCTCGTTCAACCGTAAAAATGTCAGAATAGTTATCCCCTTTTTATTGTTTTTAATTTGCCGGTTTTTTTTATTTACAGTAATCCAAAATGTATGTATGATTCATTAAGCAGTCCCGAGCATTTATATTCTTGCGGTGATGACCTGAATTCGGTCAAATCAAACTTTTCCGAAGCGTCTTCAGGTTCAAATATTGTTGTTTTTTTATTTATTTAATTAGTCAGGTAGTTGACAAGACACGGTATTTCTTGTAAAGAAAGATGTTGGAAATAAATTACTAACTATTATTATAAAAAATAATGTAAAAACAGCGTTAAATTTTAATCATTTGATTCCCGCAGTGGGGTGGACCCACTCATGATTACAATCAACTTTTACGATAGGGTTCAACTCTGATATCGTGAAAAAAAATAGCTGTTCCATACATCAAAGTCGAGTAGGTATAATTGCGCTTTTGTATGAAACAGCAGATTTTTTACGCGATATCACAGTTGGCCTCATAATATAAGTTGCTTGTAACCATGAGTGGAACTGCCCCACTGCGGGAACCTTTAAGCTTCGTACAGACTGAGCTGACTGACCCGCAGGAAATTCGCGAGTGCGATCACGTAACTCAAAGCGATAGCCATAGCAATAGCCATTGTCAAAGAAATTGCTATGGCAATGGCTATGGCTATGGCAATTGCTTTGAGTTACGTGATCAAAATCTGTCAAAATGAGCGACGCGCGCGATTCGCTCGCCTCAGTCTGTACGAAGCTTTAATTATTAAAATTTCAGCGTTTATAGTAGCCATTTAATCTTGTCAAAATGATACTTGATTGACATCGTTAGTGGCTTTGTCACTGGCATGGCAACTCATTTATAGTCCACGTAATGAGAATGTTTGTGGCACGCGCGGTCGTAAAACGCGTCAGTCATTAAGGTTGCGCGTGCCATTGAAATGAGTCCGAGCCCGCCCATAAGGCCTATAAGTGCAAGAGAGCGCACAATATAGCTACTCCGCTCGCACATTTTACGACCACGCGTGCCACAAACATTCTTATGGACTATAAAAGATTCTTTACTAAAATTTATGTATTTATCTATCCTAAAATACATAACTTAATTAATATTTTCAGACTCGACGTTAAAATTGCCTAGTGGCGACGTGAGTGTCGAAAGTCTGCTAAGATATCTGAAGAAGAAAAGTGCTAGCTACAGTTTGAGCCCTTCTGTACCTGATGTTGATTAGATACTTTTCTTATACAACGTGTTACAAAATAACCACTAATGTCGAATATGGTAGATAGGGACCATCAAACTGAACAACTTTTACTATGGGACCAACTCTGAAATCGCAAATAAAATCAGCTGTTTCATACATTTTGATATTTTCGATATTAATTTTTGTATGAAACAAAAACAACTGAATTTTTTCGCGATTTCAGAGTTGGTGCGATAGTAAAAGTTGTTCAGTTTGATGGTCCCTATCTACCATATTCGGCATTAGGGGTTATTTTGTAACACGTTGTATACATATTTGATTGTTGTTAAATGACAAACGTTCATGTGAATTGAAAGAAAAGTACTTTTTATACTTAGAATAATAACACCTAGAACGATAGTTCTCTACAAAGCGCACTGTCAAAAGTGAGGCAACTAAAACAGCCAAAATGGCGCCGTTTTCAGATTGTTAATCTACATTATTACATAATCATACTGATTAAGTACAATACAGTTTCAATTTTCTTACATTTATAAGACTAGTTACTATATTATTGGGTTTCAGTTACGATTAGTTAACGTATGAAGGATATAAATTTGAAAACTAAGCCATTCTGGCTTGGTATTAGTTGCCTCACTTTGCATACGAGGACACGCCTTCTAGGTGTTATTATTCTAAGTTTTTCTAAATTTTATTTTTGTGTTTTCAAAATTAAAAGTTCCTCGCCATCATACTCTTTAATTGCTTTTAAAATTAATCTTTCGTTTTTAAATATATTGTTTTTTGCTACTGTTATTCGTGTTATTGTAAATATTTAGATTTACCATCGAAATGTATTTCGATGATTTACGACATGTAATCATATGAATTTACACAGGTGAGATGAATCAATGTAATTTTTCAAATATTTAAACGTAGTGATGTAAAATGGCAATCATACAATAATAATAATAATAAATAATAATAAAAATATATTTATTTTCCATCACACAATGGTTGATTACATAAAGCACTTAATATTTAGTATAAGCTATAAAGTTTAATGGACCGTCGGCCAACCAGGGTCATTTTCGATCTATCGCATATTGGGACGAGACCAAATTGGCAAGATAGCCATTAGCTTGGTGTTAGCAAAAATCATTGTCTGGGTTGCGAAGTAGGAAGCTTCAGCAAGATATGCCACCCTGAACATGGTCACCCATCGCTAAGAAAATATCGATCGCATATTTATGTAAATGGTGAACAGGGTCCTGGGTGGCATCATTACCTGAACTATTTTTTGTGTTTTTAAATCGATTGAATAAGGAACAAGGATCACAAGAGCATATATGTGAAATGTACTTACCTGCCCAGACCTCCTAGACGCTTCCTGAAAGCGACGCAAGACTATGGTTTTATATTCGCTTGGGACCTGCCCCACCCCCTAATGTAATTACATGCCTATATGTAGCCGATTATTTTTTGGAAAAAAAAGCTCTATGCTTCTACCCTGGCAGCGCGCATGCTTCCTAAAAACTAACCAAGGCGATGTCTAACATGTTATGATGCCATCTACCGCCCTGTTCACCATTTATATCAATATGCGATCGATTATTTTTTGCGATCGGAGATCATTGAATGGGAGGCCATATGTTCAGGGTGGCATATCTCCCAGAAGCTTCCTACTTCACAACCCACACGACAATATTTGATAACACCAAACTAATGGCTATCTTGCCAATGTGGTCTGGTACGAATATGCGATAGATTGATAGATAATAGATAGAGAGATGATAGATAATACCTTTAGCTCGAAAAACTATCTAGTAGTGTGTCATCATTATATTAGCCATGACACCCATTGCTGGATATCTAATGGTATTCTAAAATCTATCTTTGATTTATGTTGCAATAACTGCTAGTTAGTACCAGTGTACTCGTGTATTGTCAACGACACCACTAAGGTGTCGTTTACTATATTTTATGGTAACTACACTACCGTAGTGATGTTCTAATACTAAACTTGCATTTATTGATATTATCTAACATTCGTAAGATCACGACATGACATGTTATACATCACTATAGTCCATTAGAACGTTCGTGGCACGCGCGGTCGTAAAACATGTCAATTACGTCAGTCCTTACATGTCATGACATGACGTTAGTCATTTACAACAAACATTAGGGTTGTGCGTGCCATTGAAATGAGTCCGGGCTCGCTCATAAGGCCTTTAAGTGCAAGGGAGCGCGCAATATAGCTACTCCGCAAATTTTATATCCTCGCGTGCCACGAACGTTCTCATGGTCTATAAATCGCTAGATGGTTTTTAGATAATCAGCCTGCTGGTTGTACTTACATTGTTGAGAGATATCGAATACAATTATAATTCTGCTATCCAACCCCCAGGCCCACCGAACTGGATGCACTAGTCTTCGGCCACGTATTCACCATCATCACTACAAGGCTGCCTTGCCGCAAGCTCGCAGACACAGTTCGAAGGCACGAGTCTCTCGTAGCTTTAGCCAAACGGGTCGACGAGAAATACTTTAAGCGGCCATAGCGAGAGGTTTTCAAGGACATCTCCACTGTTTTTAGAAGTCCTTGAATTATTTGTTTGTGAAAAGACTATTCTACACTCGCGATCAAAAGTATGGAATCACAGGCGCAGAATAGATATAAGTACTACCGTACAGAAAGGAAACTCCGCCCCGCCCCACAATCAATTACCTCACCCCACCTCGCGAGTTCGTGTGCCGAATCGTGTGCTCATTCAATAGCCCTAGACTTCACGCACACAGTTGCGCGTGTGCAAACACGTCACGGTGTAGCGTCTGTGTAATAGGTAGTTGAAACGCGGCGCTTGTATGGAGTGCCCGGGACGGGATGTGTCACAGGCGTATTTTCATACAAACGAGGTAACTTTGAAGCTTTGGTTCCTGGCTCCGTCCAGGATTAATCAGGGTGTGATCTGATGATGGCCATTCAAAGAGTGAATGAAAGAGGCTCAGATCGCAGGCGAAGAGTCGTTTACACTAGAGACCGCATTAAATTTTTTAGTGTTAAATTTCCATACTTTTGATGTAATTTTAGCTTGTTTTTTTTCTTATTTAACCCTGAGCTAAACGACTCATCTCCTCCGTTAGGTTTCTTTAGCATTATAAGCCTCCTCCGTTCATTCTTTAAATTGCCATCATCAGATCACACCCCGTTCAATCCTGGGCGGAGAACCAAAGCTTCAAAGTTACCTTGTTTGTATGAAAATAGGCCTGTGATTCCATATTTTTGCTCGCGAGTGTATTTAAAGAAAAAGAAATTAGTTCAAAAAAACTCAAGATAAGGCAAGTAATATCTCTATGAGATAAGGCGTTTTTATGAAAGCCGAGCCGTGTCGTAAAGTTGTACCTATTGCTGTTTTAACTCCACCCCCCCACATTTAGCGCACCTAAACTATTATTCGATGCGCACCTTTTAGATGTTAATTGATTTTGTTAGCGCACCTTAAGGTGCGCATTGAGGGATATTTTATGTGCGCTTGAAAATGGGTGCGCTTCGAGGAATACCTCGCATTTGCGATCAAAATAAAAACCTTTACGGCTCGGTTTCATAAAACGTCATCCATCGAAATTTTTTGAACTAAATTTTTATTTGAGCTGTCTGATCAGCCATTATACGCTTTGGTTGCGATATGTTGTATACGTCTTATTCAATCAGGTTTTAAATAATTTCAAGGCTATTTCCCACTGGCCCCATTTTTGGGGCGAATGGGAATTTCATGTAAATATGCAGTACAATTATGGTTTAATATTGAACAATAATTATGTTGGTGTAAATAAAAAAATAATGTTAACTTTTAAGATAGATTAGTCCTGAAATCAATGTTACTTTTAAGTTTTTGTTTATTATTATTGTTAGACATGCCGCTTGTTTTGTAATTTAATACATATTATTAATAACTTAAAATATCACTGACACATATTGATGTAATATAATATTTTGGTACTTAACATGCAACAGATTAGAACTTATTATAATGATAATTACTCGAATAACAATTATTATTAATAATTGTATTACATACTTAACACATAGAAAGAAGCTTATAATAGAAAGCTAAGGACATAATAATTAGTTTGTCCTATAATATTAAGTATTTACACTTTCAAACTTTCGCGTTGCATTTTATTATATTAAAATCACAGGTATTAATCGTCGGCAGTTTAGTTAGGTGCGTAAACGCCTATCACTAGAATAACGCGTTAAGTACCTGTGATTTTAATCTAATATTAAGTATTATTAAGTACTGTTTTAAGGGGTATGTATTACAATGCCGAAGTTGAAAAGACCTAATTTTACAGGGCCTATGGATGTAAGACCGAAAATTAAAAGGTCGAATGGTTGTTTGGCCGTACCTACGTTTAAAATCACGAAAGGACATTTTACTTAAAAAACTAATTCTCGAAGCTTAAAAAACCGAATATTAATTGAGGATACACGCCAGCAGGTCGGTTCTGGCAGTTCGCCGGCCGCTTCGCCTCGCCTTAACAGACTTTCGGGATTTGAACTATCGGCATTTTAATTTTCGGGATTTCGAACTATCGGTCATTTAATAATCAATCTTTCAAGTTTCGGTTTATCGTATATCGACATTTAGGATGTTCGGTATTTTGAAAATAGGTGTTTTGTGCGTCGGTATTTCGGTCGTATGTGTTATGAATTTTCGGCATTTTAATATATACCCGTTTTAAGGTATTATATGAACCCAGCATTTATATGGTTACAAGAATATGTTTTTCAATGAAAACTTTTGAAGTACAATAGTTTTATACTTGTGGTTGTTTTGTTGATGGTGCATAGATTTAATAAACTACGTTGGATGATTTTAGTTACATTGTTTTATTTTTAATATTCCAAGTTCTTAGCTTTACGCAATTTAAAAATATATTTGATAGAGTTACAGCAGGCCACCTGCACTCGCTCAAGGTCGCGCGATAAGCACCTACCGCAAGCCGTTCGTTCGAACGAACAAGTGAGCATCGGGCTGTCACACGCCCGCCTGTGTAGTCGCGCGCCATCTTGCTGCCTGCGTAGATATTGCCCATTGACCTGCATATATTTACACTGGACATGCTTATGTCAAACTGTTTTTGTGCCTATTTGATTACCGCCATGTTGGCGCTGTAGGACGTAGCGTGAGCATAGCGTGCGTACATGGTACTAAAGTTTGAAGTCTGGAGAGACCATCACGTAAACCATTTTCATATTGTACGTCAAAATTAGTTCTTTAGACGCACGCTAGTGGCGTTTCAAATAGGCACAAGAACTTTGTTGTCAAATCATACAGACAGCCTGTCCAGTTAAATAAAAAAAATTTTTTTCATGTCAGTGATATTGCCTCTTTATAAAACGTGCCGGACTACAGCTGCGCCACAAAAAAAAAGTTGGAAATCTGACTTTTTGACTATGCCATGATAAAGTCTATAGTTTGTCGGAGTTTGTCGCCAAAAACCAGAGTTTGTCGGTCTTCCGTTTAGGAGATACATGTGGCTCAGCTGTAGAGACGTCTCTACAGCTGCGCCACACAGATCTCGAAAACGGAAGGTCGTAGCGAAAATCTGATTACTTGTATGTATAGCCGTTAGTTTGTCGGTGTTTGTCGCACAAAAACCAGAGTTTGTCGGTCTAGCGTTTAGGAGATACGTGTGGCGCAGCTGTAGAGACGTTCTCTACAGCTGAGCCACACAGATCTCAAAAACGTAAGGTCATAACAGAAATCTGATTACTCGTGTGTGTAGCCATTAGTTTGTCGGAGTTTGTCACCAAAAATCAGAGTTTGTCGGTCTAGCGTTTAGGAGATATGTGAGGATACGCTGTGGAGACCTTTCTACCTGGATCTTGAGAACGGAAGGTCGTAGCAAAAATCTGATAACTCGAGTGTGTAGCCATTAGTTCGTCGGAGTTTGTCACCAAAAATCAGAGTTTGTCAATCTTACGTTTAGAAGATATGTGGGGATATGCTGTAGAGATATTTCTACCTGGATCTCGAGAACGGAAGGTCGTAGCGAAAATCTCACATATCTCCTAAACGCAAGACCGACAAACTCTGGTATTTGGCGACAAACTCGGTCGAACTACCGACTATAGATATGACTAATCAGATTATCGCTACGACCTTCCGTTCTCAAGATCCAGGTAGAAAGGTCTCCACAGCGTATCCTCACATATCTCCTAAACGCAAGACCGACAAACTCTGGTTCTTGGTGACAAACTCCGACAAACTACCGGCTACACACACGAGTAATCAGATTTCTGTTAAGACCTTCCGTTTTCGAGATCTGTGTGGCTCAGCTGTAGAGACGTCTCTACAGCTGCGCCACACGTATCTCCTAAACGCAGGACCGACAAACAATGGTTTTTGTGCGACAAACTCCGACAAACTAACGGCTATACATACAAGTAATCAGAATTTCGCTACGACCTTCCGTTTTCGAGATCTGTGTGGCGCAGCTGTAGAGACGTCTCTACAGCTGAGCCACGTGTATCTCCTAAACGGAAGACCGACAAACTCTGGTTTTTGGCGACAAACTCCGACAAACTATAGACTTCATCATGGCATAGTCAAAATGTCAGATTACCAACTTTTTTTTTGTGGCGCAGCTGTAGTCCGGCACGTTCTTTATAATAGTAACAATGTCGAATCGACATTACTGTGCCGTGTACGGATGTCAAAATCAAAAAACCAATAAACAATTGTCGTTTTTCACATTATGATATATGCTACGCACGCAGGTCATTTAAAAGAATACAACCCTAACGTTGCGTCGTCAGAAAAGGTAAGAGCACGCGATAGAAAGAGAGGCAACTACTAGGTGAACTGCGCGACCTGAATTGCACTTTATTGTGTCGGAGCAAAGGTCGCTATTTATTTAAATGACTTTGCCGAGTGCTGCTTCTGTACTTGTACTAGGTATTAGTTATTCTGTGGTTACAGTCTACCGATCTGATTACTACATTGACTTTATTTATATATGGTTAGATAATTAAAGACAAGTCACGTGCCGGACTACAGCTGCGCCACAAAAAAAAAGTTGGAAATCTGACTTTTTGACCGACATACTCTGGTATTTGGTGACAAACTCGGTCGAACTACCGACTATAGATATGACTAATCAGATTATCGCTACGACCTTCCGTTCTCAAGATCCAGGTAGAAAGGTCTCCACAGCGTATCCTCACATACTAAACGCAAGACCGACAAACTCTGGTTCTTGGTGACAAACTCCGACAAACTACTGGCTACACACACGAGTAATCAGATTTCTGTTACGACCTTCCGTTTTCGAGATCTGTGTGGCTCAGCTGTAGAGACGTCTCTACAGCTGCGCCACACGTATCTCCTAAACGCTAGACCAATAAACTCTGGTTTTTGTGCGACAAACTCCGACAAACTAACGGCTATACATACAAGTAATCAGATTTTCGCTACGACCTTCCGTTTTCGAGATCTGTGTGGCGCAGCTGTAGAGACGTCTCTACAGCTGAGCCACATGTATCTCCTAAACGGAAGACCGACAAACTCTGGTATTTGGCGACAAACTCCGACAAACTATAGACTTCATCATGGCATAGTCAAAATGTCAGATTTCCAACTTTTTTTTTGTGGCGCAGCTGTGGTCCGGCACGTAGACAAGTCGATTTTTATACAAACGAGGTGACTTTGAAGCCTTGGTTCTCTCCGCCAAGGATAGACCTAGCTGTAATCTGATGATAGCCATACTGACTTAGCTATGATCATCCAGGGAGTAAATAGAAGAGATTCAGATCGTTTAAAACCACGACCGACCCGTGGTCACACCGTTTTACCACACCAGTGTGACTACGGGGATTTTTTTTTACCCGTGGTCACACCGACTCACCCTTGACATGAAAAAATATTTTTCGTAAAACAATACGTTATCATTATCAAAGTACCAGGATCACATAAATATGGAGAAGGTTTAACTTCTATATTTTTAGTGGCATTATTTCTTTCTCATTTTGCGTAAAACAAAAAATTTTTTTGAGACTTGAGTTTTGAGATAAAAATAGCGCGAGAGCGACAGATAAAGTATATTGATGGGTCATTGTACAAAATTCCTTCAGCTTCGCGTTAACCTCCTCTAAATCTATGCTATCCTGGCTGGTAGGTACTCTGGTAAAGTAATAAAGATTTTTATTAACTGCAGCAGTCAAATACATACATACAGGTCAAAATCATATACCCTCCGTTTTGGCTTCGCCGTAGTCGGGTAAAAAGGACGCTTCCCACAATAAGTATGAAGAAGAGAACATGTACGCAGCGCCGCCCTTTCTAATCCCATTATTTAACTGCGCCGGTTCTATTATTATATAAAATGGTACACAAGATTTTATGAAAATGGCGCGTTTCTGTTTGTACGCATGCGCAAGCTTCCTACATATAAATATTGTAATCATTATTAGGGTTATAGCAGCTTTGGTCAAGGGTGTGATGGTGTGACCACGGGTCGGGATAAATTCCCCGTAGGCACACCGGTGTGGTATAACGGTGTGACCACGGGTCGGTCGTGTTTAAAACACCCAACGCAACTGATCTGATCAACATTCTAAGAGAATTTAGGATGCTTAAAAACCTAGAAAATAGCATAAAAATGTATGGAAATCCTGAAACTGAGAACTCTGATCCTATTATTCTAGATTCAAACTACACTCGACTTCAGAAAAATCGCACTTCTTCGAAAATAAGTTTAGATTTGGCCACCTGCTATTGCTAGCTAACGTTTTATTGTGTAAATGTTGATATCTATTGAAAGTACATATAATGAGCCTTCAATTAATAATTGTTTGATTTAATTAACATAACAGTTACCATAATTAAACGTTGAAGGCGTTATTGCTTGTGCCGCCATAAAAAGGGTCAATTCAGAAATGCGGGTAAATTTGCTGTCGAGATGATGGAGAAAACACACTTCAACAGTTCAATTAAAAAAGGAATACCCAAGATGGATACTATTGCCCATGAAGTTGCTCAAAATATTGCAAAAAAAATATGAGGCAATGTAATGTTGCTCGGAAACTGAATCTCAGTAATTAACTCCGTTCGACGAGTATTCCAACGGCTTCTAGAGACTGTTGGTTATGTCCGAAGGGGAAGAAGTATATAACAATACTTTCCATTAAATTACTAGTAGATAGGATTAAATTAACTTTGAAGAAATTTTTGAAAAGGTGCGATTTTTCTGACGCCGAGTGTAAATTGATTTACTTCCTATGTTGAGGTTTTACTAATATTCAACGTGATTCAAATGAATGTAGTTTTATAGCCTAGCCTTCCAAATTAGTTATTTCTTTGTGACTGTATACTTATTTCTGTGTGACTGTATTTACTAGTTTTATTAAGTGTCATTATATTTAGACGAAAAAATACCTAGTAATAAATATAGGAAGGGGAGTAATATAACACAAACACAATGAATGTATAGTTGCTATTTTTATTTGGTTTCCATCACAATACAGACGTATAAGTGATCCGCATTCACTAAGTCTCATGATTTAATTAGCTATGAGAAACAACCACACACGACTTAAACTTATCTCTAAAACAATTTCATCAGTCAACAAGGTGGTTCACTATACATTCGCTCACAAAAAATTAAAAGGTATTTAAAAAAATAAATTACTATTTTTTTTCGCACATCATAATTACTGCTTCATGACAGTTAATTTCTCAAACCTTAGACAAACAATAAATAGCATTGAACATCCAAAAACTAAGATGGCTGCCATTTTTACACTTGTACATAGTGGAAAACTTGTCTAAACGTTTACATGGTAAGATACATTTCCCTTTATTAAAATCTTATCCTGTTTTGAACTTCTGGAAGTTTCCAGGCTTAGAATCGCCTGGACTGGTGTAACACCATCTGGCGTACGCTGAATGTTGAGAGGCCTAAACCGATAGCTGCCAAGGCGAATGCTGATCTGGACATCATTTTCTCACGATTCGCTGGCTGGAAAGAAAAAAGCCTTTGTTAATATCATTTTAAATTACCCACTAAGACCCTACATTACTGCGGCTTTTTGCAGTGCTTTGGTCACTAACCATTTAGCTTTACACTTTCGGAAAAGTCCAAAATGCACGCTACAATAAATCGCAGTACAGTCAATGAGGGATACTTGAGACTACAGTATTACTTAGGACATTTCGAATGATAATTTTTGACTAATTATGGCAACATTTACATAGTGCTGGAGCATAGAAGTTGCTGTCAACATCACGGAAGAGATGTTTTAACAGGGTACGTAAAACGTTAATATTTTTCGTGTCCTAAGTAATACTGTAGTCTCAAGTATCCCTCATTGACGGTACCTAATTATATTTTTTTTTATAGATGAATAACAAAATAAGCTGTCCAAGGAATGGTAAAGGGATTTTGGTTTGCTTATTCATCGGATAAAAATGGTTTATAGGTATATAATGAATCAGATAAGCGAAATTTTTACTGGCTGAACTGAAATATCCGAAGAGTAAATCAGATATCGCAAATGCCGCATGAATAATAGATTTAAAGAAATCTATTAGATACAAAAGGATGTTTCGTATACGGAGGAAGTTACGTATGATCAACAAATTAATATGTATTAATAGTACCGTTATTTGACACCTGTTAATACAGACGTAAATGCATCTATTCATATTATTGACTCTGCGCAAACGCCGACGACGTCACAGCCGTTTCAATTGTTTCGATTAGTTTCGAGCCAAAACAACATTGTTACCACAATAAAAATCATATGACTAGCGATATAAATAAGATCAATAGATATTAAGAAGAACGGGAGCCCTATACATATAGCGGTGGCCAGATAATTAGTAACACCTGTCGATTTATATACAAACGAGGTAACTTTGAAGCCATTGTTCCCCGCCAGGGATTGATCTAGCTGTGATCTGATGATGGCCATATCCAGGGAGTGAATAGAGGAGATCTAAATCGCTATACACACCCAACTGGTCTGATAAGCATTCTAAGAGCTGCAGAGTTCTCAGTTTCAGGATTTCCATACATTTTGATGCTATTTTCACGGTTTTTTAAATATCCAAATAGCTCTTAGAATGCTGATCAAATCAGTTGGTTGTGTATAGTGATCTGGATCTCCTCCACTCACTCCCTGGATGGACATCATCAGATCACAGCTAGGTCAATCTCTGGCGGAGAACCAAGGCTTTAAAGTTTATCACCTGTTTCAGTATCTGACAGGTTTTTGTTACATATTGTATGGACCTACATAAAGTTGCGGTCTGAAGTTTGAACTTTGAAAAAGCTACCTATTCATTAACTCGAGGAGTCTTTCAAATATTAAGCTGTATTGCATTGCAGCAGTAATTTAAGTAGGTTAATTTACCCGCACAGAGGAAATCCTATCTATCAAAATCATTACTGAATTTAAATAAAAATTCCCACTAGCCCCCGTAACATAGTAGAAAGGGGACAATGGGAAATTGGTTAAAAGAATAACTTTCCTTTTTTTTTTGTAAAAATAAAGTATGAATAGCATAGGTACAGAACATAGGTATATGCAAATGGAAAACAATGTATTTTTAATAAATAATATAAGTAATTAGTACCTACATAAAATTTGTGAATTGCAATAGGTACGTAAAACACCCTATTATACAACGCCTAACGCTGATCGCAGTTTGATTGCCAAAATATGTTACATAATAGAATTTTCTCGAGACTAATTGTTTTATACTTGTTTTAGCAACTAGGTAGCAATAGCAACTGATCAATGAAATATTTTTCAGTATGGTATTTAGTTAATATGTTTATAATTGGCGCGTGTAATGTGTGTTAATCAAATTAAGTACTTATTCGAAAGATTTGTCTGGTCTACTAGACTAGACAAATTTTAAGCGATTAATAAAGTTTTGATTACAGCTGATAATAATGACTTATTTAATTAGGGCGACGGGAGATATCGATTCGGGCGGTAGAAAGTTGACTCATTATGATTTTATAATGTAATTAAATTAGCCGTGTTAGAATCATGTAGAATAGCACCAGCCGTCCACTTTGAAGTGTTGTAAATGGCGACTTTTGAGTGTTGAGAAAGCACTTTTAACATCGTGAAAATGGCTCTCACCAGAAAATGGGCAGTAGCGTTTATCAATGAAAATTATTAGAGCTTTTTCATTTATTATTTCATTATATATCTAACCTACCTTTACAGACAAAAAAGATCCGACTAATTAATCAATTTTAAATATATTTTACAGCTGAAAATAACAGTAACGGTATTTTAAAAACCTGAATATTTGCCAGGGTACACAAGCGCCTGTTATTTGGCAAATGAGAAATTCCCGAGAGCCATTGCCAATTTCACATTAACCGTTGGTAAATATCGTCAAAAAGTTACAATTATACCGTTCACATGACCAGAAAGCTACGCCAACGCATTTTCTTGTTTACAAAACTTCTGGTGTATGTTATTTATGTGACATTCAGATGTATTAATTATGAGCATCGAGAATTCTTATATTTAAATAACTACCATTGCATACCTATACATCAAATGAATTTACTTTAAGGTGAAATGAATACTGTTTAAGAAAACATTATTTATCCACTGTAATATTCACAAACATAACAATAGAGTAGATATTAATTCTATATTAAAGAGGCAGTGCCTTGAAAGATTTGAAAGTCAATAAAAACAAAGTTTCTATAGGTAGGTAAGGTATACCTGTCCCAGAAAACATTACACAATGAAGCGTAAATCTTGGCAACACGTCTCGTCTTAAGAGGAGGCTCCCAGAATTTGGCAATATTTGAACTCAAATAGTGACGTCTGTACAATCTCAATGAATGTCAAATTCAGATATATGCTTTTATGGACCTTCATTTAGTGGATGACGGCAGGATTTCAGAAATTATTGAGTTTGGCTCGATAGTTTTTTATTCTGAAAACATGTCCTTTTTAGGGGAATTTTTGAAATATCTCTTTAATTATACATCGTTTCTGAGCAAAATTTATGTAAATCAAAAGCAAATTACGTGTTCCAGTGACTGACGGCACAAAAATCGTATATATTAATTATTACTATTGTTATTACCAAAAAAGAGATTAAATACCAGCGCGCTGCGGGCGCCGCCTTCGTTAGTACTGCGCAGTGCGCCGTCGAGGTAGGACGTGTGTCGCTCGCGCATCGAATTTTTTATCAGTACGAGCATTGCTTTGCAATCTATCTATACAGTTGTTTAACGTATGTACTTGCGCAGAGCAACGGAGGGGATTTCGCGAGGGCTAGGGCGGTTTTCCTCAAATTTCTATGATAACGATTGTATAACTGTGGTATGGGTAACAAACAGCAAAGCGCGCGTGTTCATCGTTCTGGCAGCGCCACGGTTTCCGATTTGCGTGAATTAAATACACCACGAATGTCAATTTTTTGCCAGTCGGGAGCTCGGGAGAAAGTAGGTTTGATCGCTCCCCACTGGAAGAGGTACATCCGAAGATGTACGTATATGTCCATTATTAGGTTTGAGGAGCCACGTCACACCATTATTTAGCAGCAAAGTAGATTATTTTGTAGCACAAATCCTGAAGTTAGCATCATAATAAATCACGAGAGGTATCAATGCGAAGGTGGCTCCTCAGTCTAAACATCAGGTTTGAGGAGCCACTCTGGAACTCGCTAAGTACCAGTTGAATCTTTAGAAAATTAATGCATCGTTTAGCAGCAAATGTGTGAAGTACTTGCTATTTTTTTTTATTTTTAGCTCAGTAGTGCTGGAGAACGCAATTTGTATGACTCCTCAATGCTGACGTTTTGCATATAAACAACTTACTTACTGTACCTACCTCAGATAACAATGGAATCAAAACCAGATACGCTTACATTTAGCAAAAATTTCTGTTATTTATTTTTTAATTTTTTTTTTTATTATTAATTTAAATTATGAAACACGTGTTTTTTCTTTTAATATCGCCCAGTACTAAAATATTAAGTTAAGGCTATATATATATTAAGGCTATATTATATACAAAGTTATCCAAAATAAAACTACATTTGCTGACACAATACACCGTGCTTAGCAGATGATTACGCGCGCGATTTTCTCTCTCATGTTCCGCACGTCTGCGAGAACAAGACAGTCGGGTTGTTCGTCAGTTGCCGTACAGCTCTCGGCACCACCGCCCCGCGAACCTCTCCTTGTTGCCTCTCATTCAAAACATGTAGGACGATAGTATTTGACTAGTAATGTAGACATGCTGTTGTCATAATTCACTCGGACAAAATATTTTTTTGCAAAAAATTAACTACTTATTTTTTTTCAAAATAAGAGTTTTAATGATACCTAATGCATGGTGTTAAAAAAATTACCCTGTATAAAAAACTCGCACTTGACCGTTTTTTGACCTTTCAATAAATACTTCTTATCTACTTCCGGGGTACCAAAGGGGGGTCGAAGAAAACCTTATTTTTTGGCTCCGTCCGATGCACCGTTTCCGAGATATTAGCATTTTTGTATTTTTTTTCAAAGTAGGTTATTATAATAAGTACCTACTATAGTATAGTAGGTAGTACTCGCATTTTTGAGTAAAGCACTATACAAGCCTTGGTCCACAATGACTGCACTGCTGGCCACGTTATACGCTACGCTCTCGGCCTTCAAGCTTAGACATCATTGCAGCCCTTGCTGTCCGCGCTATAAAGGCCTACCTAACCTAACGTATGATGTCAAAGTAAATAAAAAAAACTACTTGTCCTGGTTTCATTCATATAATATGGTTACCTTTCACAGCGAATTCTAAAGGAATATCGAAAAGTATTGTATTTCAGTCACCGGAAGAGAAACAGTGCTGAATTTTGAGGACCAGAACTCAGCCACTGATATCGCATTATCGCGTTGGTATTATTATTATGTAGGTATTTCGTTGAAATTGTCTTTTCTGTATTTTATAGGAAATAGAATTGGTTTTTTTTGTTTGTCTGTCGGTTGTCGTCACCAAGTAGGCTCCTCCAGAATACTAGCGTTGCGGTGGTATGCTCCGGCATGCCACTGTAGCATTGCTGAGGTTGGGGCCTAGTTGGCCCCACACAAATTAGTTCTAAGTTCGTGTAGGTACAATGTTCTCTTTTTTTTGCTTTATAACTTTTATTTTTAATTACCTTACTGTCTATAATGTTTTACGGTCAATAAATAGTTTTTCTTTCTTTCTTTCTTTCTTCTTAGTACCTAAGTAATAATATGTGAATATACTGAATGGGGACTAGTAAAAAGCATTTTCTTTAATTCTTTCTTATTAAGCTATGTAAGCTTGCCACAAAAATATAAATACTTATCTATAGTTATATTTGATGGGGCCAGTGCCCTTTCTATATTAATGAGAGAAGAGGGAATCCTGTCCTTGTTGTGAATAAAAGACGAGTGGACTGTAAACTCTATACTGTGGTTGAAATCAGATTATGGAAAAGAAGTATAAATCGCGCCCGACATTGACAACGGTGAAGTAGGTATTAATTGTATGCGCGCGGGAGCCAGAATCTCGCTCGTGGCTCGTCGTTCGTCTACGCCGTGTGTTCCCCGCGCCCCTCCTTGGCGGGCCCGGAACCGGTCGTCGCGGTGCTGTGCTCGGCAGCGGCCTCGTCTTCACCATATACTCCCCGCGTTGAAGTGTCTTCAATGGACTCCGACGGCAGGGGGCATATGTTGTTGAATGCCCGGCGTAGGATCCCTTTCCTTGTCCTTACGTCGGCCACCCTAGCAACGCCATCTTGGCCGGGAAGGGTGCGTACAATGCGGCCAAGTAGCCACATTGATGGCGGCAATGTTTTGTCTTTGACTAGGACCATCAGGGTCCCCTGCATTAGTTGGCCACGTGAACGCTGCCACTTAGTTCTTTGCTGGAGCAACAAAACATACTCATTAGAGAAGCGACTCCAAAATTGCTGCTTCAGGAACTCGATGCGCTGGAACCGCTGCAGTGAGGTGATCCTGGTTGTTTGGACCTGAGGATGAGGCACGAAGATTAGAGATCGTCCAATCAAAAGATGGGCAGGAGTTAAAGCGCAAAGGTCGGAAGGGTCGTCGGAAAGTGGAGTGAGAGGTCTGGAATTAAGGATTCCTTCTACCTGCACCAACAAAGTAGACATCTCCTCGTATGTCAGGTGTGTCGACTTTAGAACGCGCCTAAGGTGGTGCTTTGTCGATTTGACAGCAGATTCCCACAAGCCGCCGAAATGTGGAGTATATGCTGGAATGCAAGAAAAGTTTATGCCATGTTCTATTATGTTTAATTTTAAGCCTTTGATTACTCGGTGCAGTTCGTTGGATGCACCCACAAAAGTTGTACCGTGATCAGAGAAAATGTTTTTGGGTTTGCCTCTGCGAGAGATAAACCGGTTTAGAGCAGCAATGAAACCTTCTTTTGTAAGATCTGAGACAAGCTCTAAATGCACAGCCTTTGTTGCAAGGCAAACAAAAACGCATATATATGATTTTATTAATGTGGAACCTCTTCCTTTACGGTTTGCTATCATCACTGGTACCGCATAGTCGACGCCTGTCTCTAGAAATGGAAATTCTAGATGGACGCGTTGCATCGGAAGGTCTCCCATGATTGGCTGTGTGTTTTGACTCTTGTGCCGATTGCATGTGACACAAGCACGCACGATGCGCTTGGATAGGTTGGTGCCTCCTGCAGGCCAGGAATTATGCCTTACTAAAGCCAGTAAAAGCTGTGGACCACAATGAAGATTTGTTATGTGACTAGATTGAAGAATTAGTTTGGTGACGCGATGATTGCTACAAAGCAAGATAGGATGCTTTACGTTGTAGTCATAACTGGAATTGTTAAGCCTGCCACCTACACGAATAAGGTTTTCGGAGTCCAAAAATGGTGATAAATTTAATAGTCTATTTTTGGGTGGCAGCTCTTTGTTAGAAGCTAATGATTTGTACTCATTAGGAAAAGATTCCTGTTGAGCTATGCGGCATATAAATTGTAAGGAATCTTGAAGTTCTTTAGTTAAGAGACGACCAGAAACTTTAGATTTACGACAAACAATGTTTATGAAACGAAAAATGAATGCGATTACACGTTGTAATTTAGTAATATTTGAATGATTATGAATGATTGTAGAAAATAAATTAGAATTATTGTTGGAATGAAAGGTTTGTATGATTTCTGGTAGTTCCTTTCGTGTGTCATTAGGGTTTGTAGGCCACTTCGACTGATCTAATTTTAAGTAGGCAGGACCCGTCCACCAAACTGAGGATGCGCCCAATTCGTCCGCGCTCACGCCTCGAGATACTAAGTCCGCAGGGTTCTCTTTAGTAGGAACATAGCGCCACCCATGTTCACCTGAATCTTCCTGTATCTCCGAAACGCGATGGCGAACAAACGACTTAAGCTGCTGTGGTGGTGACGAGTCTTGAAGAAACATGCACACAGGCTCATCCGTATTGGGTTTGTGTACAGTGCCTGAAACAAGCCAACCGAGCTTTGTTTCAAACAAAGTTGGTTTGTGTTTGCCTAACTGGATACGATTTGTGCCTATAACGTTCCAAAATAAGTCCGCGCCGACTAGAATGTCGATGGCTGACGGAATGTTGAAAGTGGGGTCGGCTAAGCAAATGCCAGTAGGTATCTGTATGTTATGTATGTTGATGAATGTGTTCGGCAATGATGTGATGTTTGGCAAAATGAAACAGTCAATGTCCGTCCTATAGTCACCTTGATAAGACTCCATTGTAAGAGAGCATCGTTGTGAGCTACGGGACGTCTGATTGTTAATGCCAGTTATTTTTGAATGAGTAGAAAATGTTTGAAGACCTAGCTTATGACAAAGATCTTGAGTAATAAAGTTGGCGGTACTCCCATTGTCCAGTAAAAGCCTGGCCACATGCGAAGTACCATTGCAATCTAGTACCTTAACTAGAGCAGTAGAAAGCAATATTTGTGGAGCGGCAGTAAGATTTGTATCCCTAACTGACAACGCGACATGTCCCTGAACGGGTGGTTCTTGTGCATATTCGAAATGCAGCAATGTATTGTGTTTTAATTTGCAATACTTACAATGACTAAGCTTGCATTTTGATTCGGAATGGCCCACTCTAAGGCAATTTAAGCAGACCTTAAGTTCCCTGGCTTTATGATTGCGAGCTTCCACAGATAATCCACGAAAGGACTCACAACTGTATAATTGATGATTAGGATTTTTGCACAAAGGGCAGTGCGAACTATTTGTATGACCCTTACTGATTGAGGCTATAAAACTTTTTTGTCTAGAGGGAGGAAAGGAAGTGTGCTCTGTCCTATTTCTAAGTCCCGGTTTCGATTCCTCGATGGTTTCTAAAAGATCTGCCCTATTAGTAAGAAACTTAACAAAAACATCTAGGGTGGGGGGATCATCCATTGAATTCCTACGTTCCTCCCACTCACGGCTAGTGACGCTATCAAGTTTTGTAGACATCATGTAAATCACCAAAGTGTCCCAGTGGTCAGTTGGTTGACCTAGGGTAGCAAGTGCTCTGAGATTTTTATTAGTGACGTCCACAATATAACGCAAAGCTTTGCTCGATTCTTTTTGTATGCTAGCTACATTGAAAAGCGCTTGTACGTGGTTGTTTACCAGCAAGCGTTTATTATCGAATCTCTCACACAACAAATCCCATGCTGCCGAGTAATTAGCGGCCTTAAAGTCCAAGCTTTTAATAACTAAGGCGGCAGAACCTTGAAGCGAAGCGCGCAAATAATGAAATTTGTTGATGAGATCTATGCTATCATTTGTGTGGATAAGCGAGATGAAAGTGTCGCGAAATTCGAGCCAGTGTTGATAGCAGCCGTTGAAATGTGGTAAATCAATTTTGGGAAGTCTCACGAATTGTTGTGCATTACGAGAGCTTACCTCAGATGTCTCATGGTTTTGTTGACTTTCAAGAAGCGCGCGAGCCGAAGAAACAAGCGAGAAGTACTGCTTCTCGAACGTGTCCCTGACGTCGAGCTCGGGTTCATTCAACAAACTGTCCATTTCATCCTGTAAAGTATCGAAATCATTGTATAAGTTTTCGATTTTTTGAAGGCGTAATTTTAGTTCTATTTGAGCCGCTACGTCGCTTAACTGTTCATTATTTTCTTTAACATTATGTAAATAATTGTCAAAAGATGTAAGTTTTGCTTTATAAACGCCCCGTTTCTTTCTTAGAGTTTTCATTTCTTTTTCCATATCCCCTTCAACTTCTTTCCCCATATTGTAATGTATTATTTTAATTTTGTAAAGTAAAAAGTTTTAATGAGTAAGAAAAAAAAATGTTCTAACTATTTATAAATAATGAACAGTTGTGTTAGAAAGCAAATAGCACAAAAACTTAGTTGCTTACTACACTGCTACGCGATTTCTACTTTAAACTAAAAGCAGAAAAAAAACTAATCGTGTTTACTGACTACTACTATTGTACTACGATACTAAGTTATTACTTGATTGTAAACAAAAACCACGATAAAATTTAGTAAAATTGTCTACTAAAATTAAAATCAAAGATGACTACTGCGTTGATTAAATTAAGCACTAACTACGACACGATATTTATGCATCAAAACAGTTATTTTTAGTAACAAGCGGCTACTGATAAACATATGATTAATGAACAATACTGTCCTTGGTCGTAGCAGTCACAGATGGCGGTCGTAGCCGTAGCCGCTACGCGCTACGGCCCGAGCGGAGACCCAACAACTCGTAGGCGAGCGAGGTCCACCGCCCGTCTTGTGCGGTAGGATTACCAAAGTACCGGCCTTTAAAATAAAAACAAAGAAATTAATAGCTGAATGTAATAATTATGTTGTATTGTGCACGGGATATGAAAGATGATTGTTTTAAATGGTGATTGTAAATTTGTGATTAAATGTTTAGGGGTACGAAATATGAAATATGAAAGTGATTGATGTTATTGTTGTCAATAATTACTGTTTATGAATACGGAATAATACACCTTTTACGTAATTATTATTGGGAAAAAATAAGTAAAGTTTATTAGTGTTTGTAATTTGTGTTTTGTATTTTGATGATTTGCAATTTGAATTATATTTTTACGTATAAGGTGCTTATAATTATTTTAAAACACTTTTTGATATTGCTTAATGATCACAGATTATATAATACTAAAGGCTGTGATTATGATGACTATTAGGATGATGCTACGATGTGATGCAATAGGTAGTAGAATGAGAAAATGAAAAGAAGAATGAAATAGAATAGGTAGTGATAGTGAGTGATAGAATAATTGGAACGATCTCACGGTCTTTATGCACTATCCTCTTGATTAAATATCACTTTTCTTGACGAGTGATAATGATGAAAAAGATGATTATTCCGATGTCGCTGTCGGATGGTTGCAGCTGTAGTGTAGGTATACTCGTAGGTAACGATCACCAATTCTTGACCGACGCAATTTTGGTTTTCTTCCGTGAGTGTCAGCAAAGGTGGCTTGAATCCGAAGTCCTCTGCGTTGTTCACCCGGAGAAAAAATGCCTCACAAGCGTATCGAAGTCTTGAAATTGTGGCGATGACCTCTAGCTGACCGTTGATGACTTGCCCGTATTTTCAAATCTGACCGTTTTTGACGGATCGAAGGCCATATGATGGGGCCAGTGCCCTTTCTATATTAATGAGAGAAGAGGGAATCCTGTCCTTGTTGTGAATAAAAGACGAGTGGACTGTAAACTCTGTACTGTGGTTGAAATCAGATTATGGAAAATAAGTATAAATCGCGCCCGACATTGACAACGGTGAAGTAGGTATTAATTGTATGCGCGCGGGAGCCAGAATCTCGCTCGTGGCTCGTCGTTCGTCTACGCCGTGTGTTCCCCGCGCCCCTCCTTGGCGGGCCCGGAACCGGTCGTCGCGGTGCTGTGCTCGGCAGCGGCCTCGTCTTCACCAATATTACTTACTTTTATACTTACCTTTATAATTCTAATGAGTGTTCTCAGAACAGATCAAGCCTTGTTTGCAGGCGAAAGATACATAAATAAAATATATTTTTTAAATCAGTTGAAAATTTTGCACTTTAAAAATCAGCCCGCGGGGCGCTGCCAGAACGATGGACACAAAGCGCTCGGCCGCGCGATAAAGTGCGGGAGCGAGACAGTTGCGAGTAAAATAAGTGGGTGGGGGGCAGCGAACGCACGTAAAAATTTTGCAAGCGGACTCTTAATAATATAATGTTTGTCATAGGCGGCGCCAAAAATTACGACCCGTGTTATATTCAACGTTCTATTATGATACTGAATAATATTGTTATCATTTCAAAGTTAATTTGTAAACCTTTTTTGTTTGATAAAACATTTTATTACTACGAGTATAATACGGGGGCTCACTTATAGAGCTGCTGTGGGCGAACACTTGTCTTGTATTAAATTAAAAATATATAGTTTTAGAATCGGTTATTCCCAGTAATCACCACTGGCGTCGTTCCTACTGGTAACGAATGGGAAAAAATATCCCATTTGTGTGGTGACAAGTGGGATAGAAATATCCCACTTGTCGCTAGTGTTTGATACTGTGATGTGATACTATTGAAAATATTGAAATGATTATTCATTGTTTAATTAAAGTTGTGCAAGTTTTTTTATATGTTCTTGTTTGATAGATATTACTCACTATCTGAATCATTGTAAATTATGTGATTACTGCTTTTATTTTAATAATTGTATGTATTGTATCTTTTAAACAGTTTTTTTTTTAAATAAAGCCGCTATTAGTTAAACGATTAACGTTAAACTAGATTTTTTTTATTCCCTTTAATGGCGGCAATAAACAAATACTAGCAAAAACTGGGATTTTTATATCGCATTTGTCAACACTGGTAACAAGTGGGATTTTTGGGAAAAAAATTGAAAAATTAATTAGAAAAGAAAGTGGTGACAAATGGGATAATTTTCCCATTCGTTACTAGTAGGAACGATACCAGTGGTGATCACTGGGAATAACCGATTTCTTTGCAGAAATGTAAGTATGTACTTTTTGTAAGTACTGAAACTAAGTCATTTTAAGCAAATTATTTTTAAAAAGTAGGTTTAAACAATATTATCTTATTTCTGGTGCGCCTAGGTTTTATCTAGGTTAGGTATATGATAACATTCCTAGACAGTTATTTTATCAGTCGTTATCGTTACCATTTACGCTGTATCGATGTGCAAATCGAAGTGATTGGATGAAACTGTACATTTTAATATTTGATAACGTTTGTTGTAAAATTTTCGAGAAAAAGCCAACAATACACTTCAGGCTTAGTTGTGCCTGTGCGTGACAAACATAATCTAGTTTAGTTACTAGTACAGTAAGAGGCATGTATCTTGAAATCGGGTGGGGATTGCGCGGAACGCGTATTTTGGACATGCGTAGCGGTCAGGGGCGCGGGTGGCGGGAGAGGGGCGCGCGCTATTGGTTGCTCACAAGAGCACATGCGCGAACTTATCCCCACTTCATCGAAAAAAATTCAAGATATATGCCGCGTACTGTACATTAAAATAAAATATTCCCAATAACCCCATATCTCATTTTATTACTTATGAACTTAGATTTTAAAATGGATGTGTATTATCTATCTTGATATGCTTTCTCATCTTTTTTGATATGCTACACGAGCAGAATTTTTATTTATTCAGTGAAAAAAAATATTAAAGCACATACATTTTGAAATTCAAGTGTGTTACTAAAATGAAAACAGGGTTATAGGGAAAAAAAATTTTTATTGTATTTTGCAAAACAATTTTGATTAAGGCGGGCCACACACAGGCGGAATCTCGTTACAGAATTCCGTACATACGTGATTCCGAACGCAGCAACTGCATACAAAATCTATGGGCTGCCACACACATGCGTGATTTTTCCGTACGGAATCTTCATACATTGTCGAAATTACGTTCGGAATTCCGTTACGTGATTACGTCTGTGTGTGGCCGGCCTAAGTAATGTTCGACTTAGGTATTTGTAGTTTGTTTGTTTTGTGAGTGACACACATAGAAACTTTCACTTTTATAATATTAGTAGGATAGGAATAGGATAGCAGGCTATTTTGCCTGCCACGGGTAAACTAATGAATCATCTAACTCATTACTCGTCGTATTTTTACACTATTTGCGCGTTGAAGCATACCAGTGCGGATATTTTGGCAAATGGCCATTGGAGGCGGCGGCCTTACGTCGTTGTATGTTGTTGACAAAAATGTTATTGTCAGTTCAGTTCGGTTCATTTAAATGAATGCATTGGATTTAGAGCATTTAAAGGATATTTTGAGACGAAAGATTGAAATCAATCGAAAACAAAACGTAGAGCGTTTCGAACATTTTAAAATAAAATTAAAAAATATATTTTTAAACTGAATTTCTGCAGCCTTCTTCGATTTTTTATGCATTTAAATCCATACACTTTATCCCATCAGATATTTGTTTTTAGTAGTAGGTATTTGATATGAGCCAACTTATCTATACAGGCTAATCGTTTTATAAATAAACTACTTACTTACAATAAAATATATTCTATTATTGTGATGCCTTGAGCCAGATCATTGGCCAATATGAATGAATTAATGCTACGGAATCTGCTAATTTTAATTTTAATTGTCCATCAGCCATTTTTGATGTCCCCACTGCTGGGGCACAGGCCTTCCTTATGGGTGGATAAGGAGGACGGGCCATAACCCACCACGTGGCCCAATGCGGATTGGTGGGTTAATTTTAATTATTCTATTATTATTAAAAATACATTGGTATTTTTTTTCAATAAATATTAGAATAAGTCCCACAGATAGCTGTGTGCTATGCTTTTTTAGGGTTCCGTACCAAAATGGTAAAAAAGGAACCCTTATGGAGTGACTCAGTCTGTCTGTCTGTCTGTCTGTCTGTCTGTCTGTCTGTCACAGCTGGATATCTCGAGAACTACTAATGGTATCAACTTGAAATTTGGAATAGTTTAAGATGACATTTGCCCAACTATTTTGCAAATAAGAAATAAATAAAAAAACAAATATCTTTTTTACAGCAGGGCCTGAAAAGGGGTCTTAAAAATTTGAAGTGAGGCCACTAGGGCATGTGGGGTATCATATGAAAGAGCGCCGTTTGCACGTTTTTAATCATTTTTTCTTTTTTTTCTAGACCGCATAGTTTTCGACTTAAGATGAAAAATGTAAAAAAATGACCGTTCCCCCCCCCCCCTTATCTCCGAAGTTTGCAAAGAGAAAAATCTGAAATAATTCTATGTGATAGCAGTTTATATAAAGATTACAGGAAAAATAAAACGATGTCTCAATATAGCACACTTTTTTAGAAATTATCAAATTTCTAAAAATTTAACATTAGTTCCACTATCGGTCAAGAGATGGCGCTGACCTAAAACTGCAATACTAATTTTATTATTCTACTCTTCAGTGTGGTTTAATGGTACAATTATGATGGTACGGAACTCTCGGTGCGCGAGTCCGACTCGCTCTTGACCGGTTTTTTTTTATAAATAAGTATCACAGATTTCTGTGTGCTAATATATTTTTATTGCGTACTCTGCCTAGCTTTTGAATGATCTTTGGACGATCAATCTTCATTTATCAGTGTGTACTGTGTACGTAATAGTTAGCGCGCAAAATGCGCAGTGGCGGCGGCGACTCGTCGCATTGATTTGCGCGCGAATCTGTCTTGCGTTAAAATAGATTCAGTTTTAGTTTTATCACAGCGAAATGGCTGCCATTTAGATAATAAAAGTCAAGTACTTTGTAAGAGTAAACTTATAACGTTTAGGTTAGGTACTAAGATAAATAAGGAAAATATTTAAGGATAAGTATACTTTTCTGTTAAGTACATCATAAAAAAAAAAATTTTTCAAGACACGGAAACAATTTTTTTATAGAATTGAAACACCCATTCTTTTTCTATTATTATTCAATATTATTATTATTATTTTACAATATTAAATCAGGGAACCGTTTTCTCTAGAATTTAAATGATTATACCTACTTACTATTCAAAATTGATGAGCTTATTTGAATAAAAAAATTATCGATATTATTTTTTTTCAAATTTCAATTTTTTAATTTTATTTTATTCTGCAACATGGAAACCAACTCTTGACGTCATCACCGAAGGCCGAAAGGCAATAAACTTGTTCTCAATTACTTTGATGCAAGTATAAAAATTTGAGATAAATTTCATCTGCCTCTACTACTACCTATTACTAGAGGATCGGTTATATCTTTATCAAAGAAATATGCAGTTTATTAGTCAAAAGACTAAAGATTTGAGTTCGGGATTTGGTTCTAAAAGCTTTTTTTAATTAATAATCAAACCCTTATTTATAATTTGGCCTGCCCGTTTGTCATTTGTTTTAATTAAGTCTCTATATTTTTTTTTGATAAGAAATAATAACAGCCATAATTAGTATTAGATCAAATCTTCTATATAACGTGTTACAATATAACCCCTAATGCCGAATATGGTAGATAGGGACCATCAAACTGAACAACTTTTACTACGAGACCAACCAAAGCATGAAACAGCTGATTGTTTTCGCGATTTCAGTTGGTCCCGTAGTAAAGGTTGTTCAGTTTGATGGTCCCTATCTACCATATTCGGCTTTCGGTTTTTTTGTAACATGTTGTTAACAAGAAGAACACGATTTGAAATGCTTTATGTTGAGCACGCGATGCAAAATGATGTTAATAAATAAATCCATCTACGTTAAAAACGCCACTAGTCTAATCCAGTTTTTTGTAGTTCACACAATCTTAAAAAACTTGATAATTCATCAACCCGCTAGTACACGCTGCGCATTTTACACTCTCAAGATAATTTGCAAGACACGCTTTGTAAAATAAATAAAAACGATATTCCCAGTTAAGTATTTTAACATGATATAGCGAACATAAAATTTGAGAAACTATTAAAATCCTGATAAAATTGTTAAAACAACTGAAATTACAGTTTAGTTCAATAATTAAAAACAAATAGGAATTTAAATTATTGGGAACTATTGGGAAAAACAAAACTGAAGGGAAAACTGTGATTGAACTAATTGGACTGAACTGAGTGATTTTTTTTATATGTTATATGTTTTATACAGTGTGAGTCCTTATAAAGTGCACAAATGAAAATGAGTGAACCTAACCTATGCTTAACTTTAATGACAGGAAAAATATAAAAAAACCAACTTCATTGTAAAATTTTATTTTTTTGGATAATCTATTCAATAAAAAGCTTATTTTTTTTATGAAAATGCATCTTATTGTAGGTTTTCATCATAAATTTTAATTTTGTTAAGACAACCTATTACTTCCAATTATTATTAAATTTGTTTCATAGTGATAGATCGTTTAGTTCAAAAGTTACACCGTTTTGTTCACAATAGCAAACAAGAACTTACAAAAAAACAAAAAAGAAATAGTTCTTTTTATATTTTTCCCGCCGATAAAAGCAAGCATAGTTACACTCATTTTCATTTGTGCACTTTATAAAGATTCACACTGTATGTCTCTGTATGTTTTTGTGTAATAAGGTTTGTATTATTTTTGTAAAATGGATAGACGTCAAGACAATGTCGCTTTATAAAATGAATGGTATTCGAGCTAAATAAAAAACCGGCCAAGTGCGTGTCGGGCCACGCGCCGTAGGGTTCCGTAGTTACCTTATACCATACCATATTTAATACCACCTATCATTTTTCGTCTGCAAAAATAACTTTGTTTTTCACAGTGTTGGTATGAATGACAAAGTTATATTTGCGGTTTTGGAAAATGTACTATATCTCAAAAACTACAAAATGTATGTCGTTCAAACTAATTTTGGTTGAAAGTGTTTATTAAGATCTACAGCATATTTTTTTTTAGATTTTTCACTCTCTTATTTCAAAAGTTAAAGGGGGGGGGGGGGGGGGGGGGGGGACGACACACATTTTACCACTTTGGCGGTGTATATTGGTTCGAAGAAAAAAAAATTTTTTCAGTATCAGTTCTATGTATGGGGAGCCCCCCTTAAACTTCTATTTTATTTTTATTTTTGTGTTAAAATCGTTAAGCGGTTAACAGAATACACCTACCTACCAAGTTTCAACTGTGTAGTCGTAACACTTTCGGAATAAAATGGCTGTGACATACGGACAGACAGACAGACAGACATGACGAATCTATAAGGGTTCCGTTTTTTGCCATTTTGGCTACAGAACCCTAAAAAGGTGAAGTTCCGAGTTTACACAAAAGGGGATAAAACTGGGGAAAACTGGGGTATTTTTAACGATAATTAATATGTAAAAAAATTATGTTCATAGGACTCAGAGGAAATAACACGTTTATTTTAAGATATCAGCAAGGTTACGAGACATTTGTTTCGTACACTGTACAGTACTACCTAGTTCCTATTTCCGGATTATATACGGTGCGTTAGTAGTTTGAATATTCTACAAGATTATTGCTTTAAGGCTCGGCTATGCAAAATCATTTGTCTCTGTCTTTTTCTTTACGTATGGATAAAGAGTATGGAAAATCACCTCACTTCTGCACTTTTTCTATGTTTTTCGTTGTTTTTTCATCATTATCTTTAGCACAATTATCTTTCTTAAAAAAAAAATATTGGAGCAACTGCACAGTACGTTAAAGTATATTTTGATGTAGAATTTAATCCGTTTCCGCTATTATTTACGCCAAAAATATAACCCGCGACAAGCGCTTTTGATGATATTTAGATTTTTTTTACAATCATCTGTGAGGTTTATACGCAAATTAATACTTGTAGCAACTAGATAATCTCTTTAGCTTGTCGTATGTTTTTTTTGTGCCTACAACTTTACGTTTTCTATATAAAAATATGGCCCGCGCAAACCATGTTATCCTATTATGGACCCTTAATGTAAGGCCCTAAGTAAAAGCCCTTCCAGGATAATGCCCATACTGAAACTAACGTCTTATTGTTAAGGCGATTAGTGCCCTCATATTGGCGGCCTCATTATATTAAATTCATTGCTTGCTAAGTACATAATGTATCGAAAATTTACATTACCGATTGAAGCTAAGGTTTTTGTTAATTTACAAATAATAAATAACCTTTGTAAAATACAGTTCGTTGTAGTAGTAGTAGGCAATGCCACAAGTGACCACTTTTTGCTCTTTTGCTTACTACACTCGCGAGCAAAAATATTGAATCACAGGTCTATTTTCATACAAACGAGGTAAATTTTGAAGCTTTGGTGAGAACCAAAGCTTCAAAATTTACCTCGTAGTCAATCCCAGTAGACCTACCTGTGATCTGATGATGGCCATCCGGGGAGTGAATGGAGGAGATCCAGATCACTATACACACCCAACTGATCAGATCAGCATTCTAAGAGTTGCAAGGATCAGAGTTCTCAGTTTCAGGATTTTCATGCATTTTGATGCAATTTTCATGTTTTTTTAAATATCCAAATAGCTCTTAGAATGCTGATCAGATCAGTTGGGTGTGTATAGTGATCGGGATTTCCTCCATTCACTCCCCGGATGGCCATCATCAGATCAGAGCTCGATCAATCCCTGGCGGAGAACCAAGGCTTCAAAGTTACCTCGTTTGTATGAAAATAGGCCTGTGATTCCATACTTTTGCTCGCGAGTGTACTACTACAACTATATTTTAAAGAGGTTATTTTTTAGCTTCAATCGATACGTGTGAATTTTCTATATATTACATAAGTAACGAGTAATAATTTAACATAATGAAGGCGCCACTGTGAGGGAACTAATCCCCTTAAGAAGCGATTTTCATAGTTCTAACCATTAACATTATAGAGTGTTTTCCGCATAGTAACTAAAGGGGGCATTCACTGATAAGTCAAGGTTTTTCACCCGTCATTTCGCGAGAGGCGCACGCGTTTCAAATCTCAAGGCCTAGCATTATGTCAGGTGATAGGCTATTCGGTACGTAATACAAAGTAATGAAAATGAGGTATTTTTAAGACTACATGCATAAATAAAGTTATTTAAAAAAGGGAATGTTTTGTTTCTCTTCCTATAATTATGAGGAATTTTGAAATACAGTGACGTACGTACTACGTAGTTCGCTGAAGGATGTGACACGTTGCTGCTTCTATTTGGCATAAATAAAAACTTACCATAGAAAAGTAGCAATGAATCACATCCATCTGTCAAATGAAAGCGATTACGATAGCCATGTAAGTTAGCCGGTACGGCCCCAGGTGGTAACAGCCTAAATTAATGAATAGAGAAGGCGCCTGTCTCCACAGACAAAGACAGATTTATAAAAATCATATTGAACTACAGGTAGAAAATAATGTATGGATATTTCTTCTAGATCTTAGTTTTATAGATTTAATTTCTATACTCGTAGTAACCACAGAGAATTTCTGACCAGTGAGAAACTGGCCAGGTGTTTTCTTCTACTTGCCACAACATTAGCATTGTTGTTATAGTGAACGACTTATGTAATAGGCAAGAATTGGCATGATGTTGGTAGCTAGCCAAAGTTAAAACGAGCCCTACTACTAACCAAAGTGGACCAACATATTATACCTTCTGTCTCAGACCGAATAAAAAAGTAAAGACGGAGTCTTCCGACAAAGCGGTGATAGGGCATGCAATATCGGAAGGTTATCCGGAATAATTCCGGAACCGAGTTCCGATATTGAGACCCAATATCGGAATTCCGATACTAGTTCCGGTATTGGCAAATTTTTATTAATGTTTTATTTCTGGGAAAATATGACGTTTAAATCTCTTGTCAGTCTTCTGAATGACTATCAATGCGTCCCTTTCTCGTTCTTGTAGCAAATAATCGAGAAGCACTGATAGCAATTCATTAAACTGACAAAGGATTCAGCATTAACATTAATGGCGAGTGCCTAACTGTAGAATGTGCACACGCACGCTAATTAGGTCGCAAATGACGCATGTACGTTAAGTTTTGCCGATACACCTGCGTTTTGCCAATGATGCAGTTCTTATGGTTCAGACCTTGGAAGACCTGAACACAATACCCGAGTTGAAAATCTTTGTAGTGCTTCCTAAAGAGTGGGACTTAGGATGAACATGGATAAGGCGAAAATCATGTCGAATGCCCTTGTTCTACCCGTTCCATTTCATGCTAGGAATACTATTTTTTTAGTAACCACTTCGCAACGCTCTTTAAAAAGATAAGTACTTTGTCAATGATATAAATGTGAAGGGAGTAAATGAGGAGATGTGAGTGGCAGGAAAGACTAGGTGATCCCTTCGTACCATTTCGTAGCGGGCTTTGATATGGGCTTTCAAACGGGAATAAAATAGTCCTGTTTTGAAGCTGGCTACGAACCGGGAATAAAACAGTCCGAAATTACCTACCATGAGGTCACATTTCGCAGCCGGCTGCGAAATGGGATTGTTTTACTCCCAGTAAGAAGCCAGCTTCGAAACAGGACTGTTTTATTCCGGTTTCGTAACCGTGTTCGAAACTTGACTGTTTATTCCCTTTTGAAAATAAACTTCGAAACGGGATTTTTATTTCCCGTAACAAAGCCGGCTACGAAATGGTCCGAAGGGGTAGGGATGAGGGTAATGGAGCAGCTCGATGATGCAACAGTAGGTTATTAGTGTAGGAAATTAAGCGATCTTTGGTATGGAGACCCCAACATTAAATCCTCAGTCGATGAAACTTTGCAGAGATGTAATATAGTATGAACCAAAACCTATGTACAACAAAAATCCAAAAAAAAAAACTATTTGGATAATTTAAAAAATATGTTTCATTTATGATACTTTATCATACTGTAAAGTTTCGTCTACTGAGGATTTACTGTGGGGGTCCACTTCCTTCCTTTCCTACACTATTATCACATTCAGCGTGTCGCAGCTTTCACTACGGTCGGGTCAACGGATGGGTGACCAAAAATAAAATATCTCGAGTTCCTCCGTGCTTCAGAAGTAGGGTTGGGTAAATTTCACGAAAAATTTCGGTCTGTGAAATATTTAGAATAAATTTCATTTTGGTTTGAAATATTTCAGTTTAGAGTGAAATTTATTTTTAAGTTTCATCTGACCTAAATAAAACAAAATTACATGCATTTTGTCAATATATCAACATAATTATAGAAAAAAACAATAAACAAATAAGTTGGCTTAAATTACGAATGATAATAAATAATAATAAATAAATAATAAATGCTTGGACAATTCCACACAGCGTCATCTAGCCCCAAACTAAGCAAAGCTTGTAATATGGGTGCTAGACAACTGATATACTACTTATATACTTTTTAAATATATACTTATTATACATAGTAACACCCAGACCCGTCACAGAAATTAAAATTCATCATTTCAATTTCTGCCCGGCCGGGATTCGAACCCGGGACCTCTTGCGTGGTAGGCGGCATGTTGACCACTGCACCACTCAGGTCGTCTAATAGCTTTGGCTATTCTACAACTTTTAATAACAAAATATTCAATATCTGTTTCGATTGTCGGCCACGATGGCGTAGAAGAAAAACGACTTCATCAACATTACGGAGGAATTTGTAGAAAACTAACAATAAAAGTCGCAAAGTAGGACCAATATTCAGAAAATTGTAAATTTAACCGTGGCCATGCAGTCGAAACGTGGAGAACCGAGCGGCCACACAGTTCTCTTAAATGGAGCTTAGTAGGAGTCCCATTCTTTTTGCTATAAATCGCTGATACGATTTCGTAGAAAAATATAGAAAGTATAAAAAAACCCTAATGTTTGGATTTCACGACCTACATAGCTTAAATGCTATGGCCGCGCCATAGTCCGCGCGGTCACGCAGTTCTCTTAAACGGAGCTTAGTAGAAGTCCTATTATTTTTGCTAATCGCTGATACGATTATGTAGAAAATATAGACAGTATAAATAAAGCCCTAATGTTTGGACTTCACGACCTGCTATAGAAATTAAATGCTATGGCCGCGCGGTCGAAACGTGGAGAACCGCGCGGCCACGACAAAGTCCAAACATTAGGTCTTTACTTATACTGTCTTAATTATCTACGAAATCGTATCTGCGATTAGCAAAAATAATGGAACCTCTACTAAGCTCCGTTTGAGAGAACTGCGTGGCCGCGAGGTCCTACACGTTTCGACCGCGCAGTCATGGTTAAACTTTCTGAATCTAAATCATTCCAAGGAATTTGAACCTACAAATTTGCGACTTTCATTGTTAGTTTTCTACATATTCCTTCGTAATGTTGACGTAGTCGTTTTTCTTCTACGACACCGTGGCCGAGCAATCGAAACCCCTTTTTCCTCGCTGCTCATGAGGTCTTTCAAAGCACATAGTAGGTTAGATATATTATTTGGTTACGTGCTGTTTGGTATATTATTTGGTAGCTATGCGCAGCTAGATGGCGCTTCTTATTTTGAATACTTATTTTTGGAAATGGGTGATATTTTTGATAAATTTCAACTAGCTCGACTTAAAAAATCAATAATATTATCGAACTGCTCGCAAAATTTCACGAGAATCGGTTGAGAAATGGGACCTGTAGAGGAGAACAGACAGCTAGAAAGTCAGACTAAAATATGTTTAAGTATATATCTCCGCCATTTTGAAAAATTAAAAAAAACTGGCTCGACAGTAAAATTCTACATAATTTTCGACCCTGCTCACAAAATTTAACAAGAATCGGTTGAGAAATGCGACCTGTACAGAAGAACAACAGCGCCGGAAAGCCGGACTGAAATATGTTCTTTTACACATCTCCGCCATTTTGAAAAACTGGCTCGATTTTCGAACCTGCTCACAAAATTTTACGAGAATCGGTTGAGAAATGCGACCTGTAACCTATAAAGGAGAACAAACGAACAGCAGGAAGGACATACGAAAGAATTGTTGCCCAAGCTGAAGCAGAGACGCTTCGCGCTCGCTCGGTCAATTACCTAAGCCTTTAAATTTCATTTAATACGTTAAAATAGTAAACTTATTCAGAAAATAAGGGTTTTCTAGTACTGAAAATAAATTTCACTCAAAAGTAAATATTTCAACCCGTTTTGAAAGATTTCATAAATTTCATATAAATTTAATTTTCATTTCATTGAAATTTTCACTGGACCCATCCCTATTCAGAAGGCACATTAAGCTTTTTATCCCTGCTACACTTGCAAGTGCAGTCGACTGCAGTCGTTAAGGCGATTAGTGCCTTTACACTGGCGGCGCCCTCATTATATTAAAAGTGGCCACTTTTACCCTTTAGCCTACTACTACTACAACGAACTATATTTTACAAAGGTTATTGTTTGAAAATAAACAATAGATCTTTAGCTCCAATCGGTACGTGTGTATATTCGCGTTATTCTTAGCGAGCAAAGGGCCCTAATCGCCCTCTAACCAATTATCATTGGTTGAGCCCCCATGATAGTTTGTAGCCTATCCTCTATATCCAAACATAAGGATAGCCTGTGCTCCAGAAGTGGGAACCAGAAAACATGTCTGATGATAATGAAGGGCAGAGAGATAGTTACTTTAAAAGTATTATCTACCGTTCCATTTCTTCGAAAGCACATTAGCACAGTTTCAAGCAATTAATAAGATAGCTTGACCTCAAGTTCGTCACTTTATAAATAGTAGTGCAAGTTTAAAGACACAAGTGGATCACTGTTTCTGCCGGTGATATATAGCATTATGTAGATTAAGTACTTACATAAAAGTTATAGCAAAGGTTTCCTCAAAGTCATTTGTGGTATAAATTACTATCATTTACGAATCTATATATGACTGCAAACAATCTCGACGATATTGATATTATTTAAACAATTACGAATGATGCAGTTCTGTTTTTAAAGACTCTACAAGTAATGAAAAAGGGAGAAAAACAATCCTGTTATGAAATTACCTACCAAAGAGGTCACATTTCGCAGCCGACTACGAAATGGGATTATTTTACTCCCAGTAAAAAGCCAGCTTCGAAATAGGACTGTTTTATTCCCGTTTCGTAACCGGGTTCGAAACTTGGACTGTTTTATTCCCGTTTAAAAGCCAGCTTCGAAACGGGATTTTTATTTCCCGTATCAAAGCCGGCTTCGAAATCTGGCTACGAAATGGTCAGAAGGGGTAGGGGGATGAGGCTATGAAGCAGCTCGATGGTGCAGCAGTACGGTAGGGAATTCAGCGTGCGTCGCAGATTTCGCTTAGGCTAGAGTCGGTCAACGGATGGGTGACCAAAAATGAAATATCTCGAGCTCCTCCGCGCTTCGGAAGGCATGTTAAGCTGTTGATCCCAGATTTTCTTTCTAGTTTTTCTTGTTACAAGGTCTCACGTCACGCCTCATACCTGGTAGGTTTCTGTTTTCTGAACCTATGGCATGCCTTTGACAGTTATAAGTATGTCTAGACATTCGTCCAAGGTCTAGAGACTGAATACATTATTTTGGTTTAAAAAACATACAGAATTCCTTTCTTTAAGACAGTACAGTAAGGTGGAGGCACAGATTAGCTAGAGGTTTGGACCGATAGATTTGTCAGAGAATTAGAAATTTGTCTGAAAATTCGTCAGAGAATGAGAATTACTACCTAAAGATTTCATCTTCATTTAGCCAGATAGATACGCATTATTTCTATAATCACAGCTTCGCAGGTTAAGTAGCAATACTACAATAATAGAACTTCACCACGAGACCTATTTAATCCGGTTATAGGCTACTCACTCACGTTGCATGCATGTGAACCGATCGCGGCGGGGTGCACGCGTGCATAAGGGTATCAGGTCAGCTAATTATAGAACTAACTAGCAACCACCCTAGTGGGGACTCCCCTTTCCCTACCTTAAGAGGAAACACCACGGTCGAGAGAATTGAAAAAATCCTATAGAAAGTTGACAAAATCACACATTTCGTAGTCCCCTTTTTCCTCCTCCAAAACCAGACAGATTTAAATACTTTTTTCATCAAAAAGTAAAGAAATGCTTTGAAAGAAAGAAAGAAAGAAAATATATTTATTTTGAAATCACACAACGATTTGGATGTGTTACTGTTTTTCTTTTTTTTTATATAATTTTGTCTTTGATTGCTAGATGTCTAAATGTCTAAACAATGGCAATTTTTTAGGTATTTGAAGATTATTATCTCTTTTAATAATTTATGAAAAAAAAAGAAAACATGGGAACACAACCAAATACTTTCTTTAGATTTTAATGAAAAAAGTATTTAAATTGGTCTAGTTTTGGAGGACACAGGGGAAATTTTATTGAATTTATTTATTTTATAGAATCACAAATATCTAGATGTGGTGTTTCTTCTTGCTAAGGTGAGACTAACAAATAATATATTTTTTAATTTCTCAACATTGATTACTTCCGTAGGAAATTAAAATATTCTAAAAACTTTAAACTGTACTAATTTTTTGTATTGGCAATCATTTTGATAAACAAATTTATTTTTTCAATTTATAAAATAAAAATATCTCTTTAAATATGTTTCATTATTATTATATTACAAAAAAGGGGTGTGGCAGAATTGGTGTCTAAAGGCTAGGCCCTAGGTGTTACTTTGCAGAGGGCCATTTTAGTTCAGATACTTATCTTGTTAGTAAAATAAGACTTTACCTAATTACCTATTCCTATAGAAAAAATACTGAACTAATTTCTCTCTTTACGTTTTCTACATGATTCAGGAAGTATTAACAAAAAGGTTCTGCCATAATTTATATGTATATGTACTCCCTAGGGTGAAAAATTCTATAAAGTGCCACATCAGTCTGTCAATTCCATTGGGGAGTCAGTTATCATGTGGTTTTTTGGGTTCCGTAGCCAAGGGGTAAAAACGGGACCCTATTACTAAGACTCCACTGTCTATCTGTCACCAGGCTGTATCTGTATCTCATGAACCGTGATAGCTAGAAAGTTGAAATTTTCACAGATGATGTATTTTTGTTGCCACTATAACAACAAATACTAAAAACAGAATAAAATTAATATTTAAGGGGGGCTCCCATACAACAAACGTAATTTATTTGCCGTTTTTTGGTACGGAACCCTTCGTGTGCACACTTGGCCGGTTTTTTATTTTAAATCAAATCACTGAGTCAAGTCATAACAGTGAAATTATCAATGCTCTTGGAGAACACTTTTTCAATGCTCTTTATAAACACTTGAGTTTAAAGGAATGGAAGGTATTAGATCAGAGTGCTATCTCTTAGGGCAGGTTTACATAAATCTTAGTTGTTAGTAAAGTCCTTTAGTAGAGTACCAGTTTTTTTAGTAACTGGGCAGGCATTTGACCACCATCTTGCCTCATAAAGAGAATGTGGTCTAAAGTGTAGAAACAAAATAATTTTGATTAAAGTTGAAAGGCAACTAGAACATTACTCGCTTTAGTCACTGATACGACTTTTTACACGTTTCTCTAATGCACTCTTTTAAATCAGTCTACTAACAACTAAGATAAGTACCTACCATAACCGGGCATTAGTGTTTAACATGCTCAAAACTGGGGGAGGTTATAACCAAGACAGCAATATCTTAAGAACTGAGGTAACTGAAGTAAACAGATACTTAAATTACAACCAACAAAAGACCTAACTCTGAACAAATATTAAGGAAAATAAAATTAACTAAATATTAGGGGTTAAGTATGAAATCGCCGTTTTGTATGGAGAATTTTAAAGAATTTGCATTTTCCATACTAACATTTTCTTAATTTATTTAAGAACCATGAACGCTTATGTTTTAAAACTTTTATGCACATGTTTTAAAAACTTTAGCATCTTTAACATCATAGAAGATATGAGAGCCTGTGTGTGTGAGAAAAAAGTCGGAAATTTCATACTTTAACCCCTTCGATCAAGAATCTCCTAGATAACGCTTATCGAACTAAAACAGTATGCAAAAATAGCACCGCAAAATCCCACTTGTAAGCGCCAAGTTTGTAAACTTACAAACTCACATTTTATATCACTTATTTTGTACAAAATCACATCTTTTATCACTTGCTTTGAGCAAAATAAGCGCCCAGTTTGTAAGTGGGACGCTATTTGAGGTGCCATTTTTGAGACTCTGACCGGACATCTAGGATATTCTTGATCGCAATTTAACCCCTATTCTTTTATTATAATTTTGACATACCTGCGAATATGTGAGTCTAAGGGCGTACTTGGCAATTTGTGTTGTTTTCATAGTGTCTGAACCAGCCGTGGCTGAAATAGAAAACACTCATCAAAACACGGTAAAATAAACGATAATCACACACGTTTCCTCAAAAAATGAACTTTTCGACGAACGTCAAGGCACTTTACATAACCTACGATTTTAATTTTATTGCAATTTCAGCCGTGTTTTTTACTGAAACTGGCGATATAATGTTTACTCAGAGAAATTACAATTTAGGTTGCTCAAAATATCTCAATTTAACACATACAATCGAACTTTTTATTAACGTACTTCACACTCGCTGCCTCTTGCGAATGAAAGAAAAATGTGAGAAGATTTTTCGAGACGAGACGATGACAGTCAATGACAGTTGACACACAAGGCTGCGGTCCGCATAGCGATAAAATCGATATTATCGCGATAACAGCCGGTCCGCATGCACGTTAGCGCGTTTACAATATCTAGCGTGACGTCACTCATGACGTCATTACCAGCGCTATCTTGAGCTTACAGCGACCATGCTTCGGAGCGTAATCACTGTGAACGTCCTGTCAAAAGTTGTGACTGTCAAACGAAACAGGTGTCTGAATTTTATTTCGTCAAAAAATCAAAAAATGAGAGAGTTTGTTATAGAAGGATCTTTTCCTCACTTCACAACAAAAGGATAGAGCATTATATTGGTTAAAATTTTGTTAATATTAATTTGGAGCTTATCAAAAAAGGTGGTTGATGTAAAAAGTTGAAAAAAGAAGATGTTGGGTGCACACGACTCAATAATCAAACGTGTTTCATCATTATCATCGCTTTAGAGAGCAAAAATAGTATCTAGCAATCATCCCATCTTGTATTTGAGGTTAGAATAAAACGTTAGCGCGCTTACGAGCGGTTCGCATTCGCCAACTGTCATTTGTCGATTTGAGCGCGATATCGAATGCGGACCTCGTGTGAGCGTTGTAAACGCCGTAATCGATGTAATCGCCATGCGGACCGCAGCCTAACACTCTTCTTCTTCTTCTTATTTTTGTTTTGGCAATCTACTTTCCTCTTGGAAGTAATTTTTGCCAGTGTCAAGTGTTGAATAGTTCAGTATTTCTAGTAGATTGTTTCAGTTTACATTAAAATGCGGGTGCATCACATTCCAATGCTGCTTGGAGCATTTGGCAGCAAGTATATCAAGACAGTTTACTCGGTAAGTTCTGCCGAGGTAGCGACCACTACAATAAAAGTCTCAGCTACACACAACCAAGATCGCGCCTATTTCCATTATCCCACATATTGTTCATTTGCGTAGACACTTGTACCACAAAACTGCACCAATTTTAAGGCACAATATCCACTATGAATCAATTTGCGAATAATTAAAAAAGCCACCGAACTGAACTTGACAAATTCCCGCCAAAAACTCCAGTTGACACTCTATTGACATTAGGTGCACTCCAGCAGACCAACCGCTTAGTCATCGGTCACTACAGTATACATTTGCTGTGTTATTCAGAGATGTTTCACAAAACTGGGGGGCAAGACTGTTCTAACAAAACCTGGTTTAATGCTTATAAACCAATCACAATGCGCCTTTTAATCCTTAAACGGTGGGACTAAACGTTAAACTGGAATTCTGAATACGATTTGCACTAAAATGGCGTTAGTCCGCAGTCTAACGCCATGTTAACTTTGGCCCTAGTTTAACGAACGCACTCTGAATAACACAGTTAAAGTATAAACGCCAGAACGACTCGAAACCATAAAGTTAATATAAGTAAATAAAGTAAATTATACCCGACTGTGTCTTTATATAATGATATTCAAGTACTTTCTGTCAGAAAATTGTTTATTTTAAACGTTATTCTGCGCCGGCACTCCTTAACACAATTCACAGCTGAATATGAAAAAGCGCACACGAGAAGAAATCATATAGTTTGCCCCACACCCAATACGTCAACATCTTTTGCTCGTAGATTCTTTACTTATCTGAGTGGAAGATTGTATAATAAAACAAACAAATTACAAAAAGTTTATTAGTACATTTGACCAAACATAAGTGTAAAAATGTGGTAACATCATGGCTCAATTCTCTTAACTATGATGAAACAGAGAATTTTTTGCAAAGCTGAAAATACTCTTTTTCATATTAGGTAAAATTAAATATTTTACAATATCAAAAATTAAATAAATAATAACAAAAAATACAAATATTTGTCATTTTTTTAAGTAGTGTACTAACTGATTGATTGATGATTTCTTTCTTTTTCTACATATATTACTTGAGGTGTAACAAACACTCCAACAATAAAAAAAAATTGTAATTAACTTCCTTTTTTAAGTCTTTTTATGCTCCTACCGAATATCATAAATATAGCCTGACTAGCGGCCGCCCGCGACTTCGTCCGCGTGGACAGTTTTTTTTTGCTATCCCTCGGGAACTATACGTTTTTTCTGGATGAAAGGTACCCTATGTCCTTTTCTGTACCCCTGACAACGTGTATGCAAAATTTCATGATGATCGGTTCAGTAGTTAAGACGTGAAGGCGTAACAAACAAACAAACAAATAAACAAACAAACGGACTTTCGCATTTATAATATTAGTAAGGATTAGTAAGGATTCACAAAGTTCGCTTTAGCTCAAATAACTTTTTGCTACAATTGGTAATTGGTGTAGTATTTTTGCTACAATTTTCATACATATAAACTGTCACCCATTATTTTTTTTTTTTTTTTTAATTAAATTACCCATATAGCTTAATCATAGACTGTGAAACAGGTTATATCTTTTTACTTAAATTTAAGATATAATATATCTCAATGTTTGTAGAGACGGGAGCCAGGAGTTCCATAGCACGGGGTTTACCTAGTTTGGACACATGAGTAAAAAAACGTTTTTCTACTCATGTGGTTTGGACTCCTGTCACATGAGTAGAGTTACGTTTTTTTACTCATGTGCTCCTGTCCCCCATCACTTATAAAGTCGTATGAAACCTTTATTGTACTTATCTATGTAAAGGGGAGAAGTAAATTTTTTTTTATTATTATATAATATACCTGACAGGTATATTAACTTTATGCTCAAAACTATGGGCCAAATAGATGCGGTCATTTTATCATAGCGTGGTTTTTCAGGATTTCAGCTTTTACACAATTTATTTTAGCGTGTCCGACAAGCAGGGATTGAAAATACCGTTAAAAAAAATAACGATACAAAAAATAACGTTAAAAATACCGTTAAAACATTTTATCGGTAAATTTACCGGTAAAAATAACGTTAAAATCATCATCATTGGCCACAGCATCTTCATAGATGATTGTCACAGCGCTCGTGTTAGTCTTAAGGGTTACCGCAGCTCCGCTGATGGCTCTGGAGCCTTATGGCGGCGCGGCACTTCTTGCCACATCGATTGCAGACGTACTGTGAGTGTGATGGAGGCGATGCATTGCGACGAAGCCTTTTCTGCTTAAGGGTCTCCAGCCAGTCTTCGTCGTGTTTGGAAACCCCGACTCCGATGTCGTGACGCCATTCAGGTCTCATGTCGGCTCGCTTTTCCCAGTCGTCAATCTGGATACCGAAACTGTTCATGTCTCGTTTGCATGAGTCTTTAAATCGCAATATTGTACGCCCAACAGGTCTCTTTGCGTGCGCTATCTGACTCAACATGACTTGCCGTGGTAGTCTCTCAGGGGCCATGCGGTGTACATGGCCGAGCCAGCGGAGTCGATCCTGTTTGAGTAGAGCAGTAATGCTGCAGCAGCCCGTTCTTGAGAGGACTTCCTCATTGGTCATTTTATCTTTCCATGTCACTCCAAGAATAGTCCTCAGGCATCGCATGTGGAAAGCATTTAGTCTACGTTCTTGCTTCGTGTATGTAGTCCCTTACACAACGAATACCGCCATGTATAGAAAAAGTTGCCTTGCGATGAGCGTTAAATTATATAATAAATTACCAAAGAATATTAAAGAGTAATTATCAAATAACATATTTAAATCTAAACTATGCAAACTATTAAAACAATATAATTTTTATACAGTTCAGCAATTTCTAGATCATAAATGAGCTAAGATGATTGTATACTCGGAGTTGGTTCATAAAAATGTATAATGGTGTAAAACTTGCAATTTAATTAGGTATAATGTTTATTGACTGACTGGTTAACTTTAATTATGTTTATCTACTGACATTTGCATGCCAATGCTTGGCGAAATATGTATACTCACAATTTAAACCTAGCATCTGTATGTACCATGTTTCTTGCAAATAAATGAATTTCAATTTCAATTAGATAATCAGCCTGCCGAACTAGTACTTAAGCTTCGTACAGACTGACGCGAATGGGGAAGGCAACTGTCAAAATGGCGCTGCGTACGCTTGCTCCACGAGAGCTATGAAAACAAAGGACTTTTACTTAAAAAAAAAATCGTTTTTTTAGCTTTCTGTGTAGGCTTTATAAATGTTGGCACTTACCTACAAATTTCCGAAAAATCTGAGGGCCATTGTCTAATTTTAAAAATCTATCGCAATCGCTTTCGTTTGACAGATGGATGTGACACATTGCTGCATTTTTTTTGGTAAGTTTTTATTTGTGCCAAAAAGAAACTTCAGTGGATTACATCCTGAAAGCGATTGCGATAGATTTTGAAGTTAGTCAATAGAAAGGCAGTTTGTAATTAGAGAAAAATTCTAGAGATTTCGCGCCAGTGGCCTTTTTAATTTCTACATGCACGCATTCTACGATTTAAACTTATAGTCACAGAGTATAAATAATAAGTCTATGATTTCGCTGCTATTAGTTCCATTTTCAAAATTAGCGCGTTGCTGGTGACACAAGTGTTTACGTCTTAAAATGATGCGCTGCCATTTTCAACGCGCCCCGTAGAAAGAGAGGGGGATACTTCCGCCGCCAGCTGTTTACTCTCCATCCGTCACATCCGTCTTACGCATTTTCGATCAGCCACGTGATTCTTACTGACGCGAGTTTAGCATTTTTTCCCCATACAAAAACCTGGAGTGCGTGGGTTTGGCCACACACCGGGCAGAAATCCTCAAAGACGTGAGGTCGCTCCTAGAAGCCTGTGAACGCCCCAGGAGGCTTCTGCGCTTCTGGAAGGAGCTGGGATGGCTTGACTAGCCACACCATGCTGTGTTCACGCATAACGGACCAAATGGGAGTCTAAATACGGAGAAAAGAGCCCATCACCAATACCAATACCAATACTCCATACAAAAAGCGTACAACGCCGCTAAAGAAGTTTTCACTTCAAAAATACCACAAACTAAATACCTATTTTCCCATAGATTTGCTCTGAACGTCTACTGTATTAGGAACAAGCGTACGCAGCGACATCTACAATTAGCTTTGCGTTGTCAACCCCATTCGCTCGGATACTGTGCTACTACTGATGGGAGATGGTTTCAGGGTCTGCTAATAGAGTGGGAAGGCCACAGAAACTCTGTAATAAAACCACATAATCCCATCCAGTTTGGGCTTATTATTTGATTCGTCTCAACAAGTACTCTGATGGGAGACGATGTCCAGGGTTCAGGGTCTGATGATAGAGCCGGAAGAAAGCCACAAGAACTCTGTAGCAAAACCATAAAACCCCATCGAGTTTGGACTCATTTGATTCTTCTTGACAAATACTCTGATGGTAGATGGTGCACAGGGTCTGATGATGAAGCCGGAAAAAGCCATATAAGAAAGACTAAAAAGCAAAAATACTTACGTTTTTAAAACGGTCTAAAAAGTATAAAACACCGGTCAAGAGCGAGTCGGACTTGCGCACCGAGGGTTCCGTACAATCATAAATATATTTGGATATGTTACTTTAATACAGTCTTCAAAAATGTAGGATAAACGGCAGACAGGTGGAAAACGAACAGTTAATTTACAAATCTTAACCACAGCTGCTTATGGTGACTGAAAAACGTTTCAGCCACTCCACATTGCAAACTGTTTATATTACTAAGTAGGAACTTATTCATCGTTTATTCGTACCTACGGAAAATAGTAGGTAATTATATTAGAACCACCCACCAATTATTATTGTAGTCAAGAAGCTTTGTAGTATTAGGTTTCGCCATCTCTTGACCGATAGTGGAACTATTTTATTTTCTTAGGTCAGCATGCTTAGGTCAGCACCATCTGTTGACTGGTAGTGAAACTAAAGAATTTTTGTTTGTTTTTTGAATTTGTAAAAAAGTGTGTTATTTTGAGACATCGTTTTATTTTTCCTGTAATCTTCACATAAACAACTATCACATAGAATTATTTCAGATTTTTCTCTTTGCAAACTTCGGAGATAAGAGGGGGGGGGGGGGGAACGGTATTTTTCTTACATTTTTCATCATAAGTCGAAAACTATGCGGCTTAAGAAAAAAGAAAAAAAATTTTTAAAATGTGCAAACAGCGCTCTTTCATATGATTTCCCACATGCCCTAGTCACCTCACTTCAAATTTTTAAGACCCCTTTTCAGTCCCTGTTGTAAAAAAAATTTTTTCGTTTTAGTTCTTTCTTGTTTGCAAAATAGTTGGGCAAATGTCATCTTAAACTATTCCAAATTTTAAGTTGATCCCATTAGTAGTTCTCGAGATATCCAGCTGTGACAGACAGACAGACAGGCAGACTGAGTCACACCATAAGGGTTCCCTTTTTACCATTTTGGTACAGTACCCTTAGCACGAACAGCTATCGAGAAAAAAACGCGCGTAAAATTACTCGATAGAGAATTATATATGAAAATTTTAATTTCGCTATTCGGCGGTAGATGGCGCTGTACAAATTTCCAATACAAAATGGCACTATCGAATGATTTTACGCGCGTTATTTTTTTCGATGGCTGTTCGTGCTAAGGGTACTGAACCCTAAAAACGGACTCAAAGTATAAAATAATTCTCCCATGCGTAGGTAAAGATTTATGTAGCTATATATAGTTATATGTATGTAATGTACCATAGCTACCGGAAATTTTAAACCTAAAAACGTGGAAACTTACATAATGCGCCCACCACATTGTATCTAGGTAAGGTATACGTTTTTAGGTGCCTACTTAAATCTCTACGAGAGAAGTTATTTCATGCTTCTTAGTACGTTTTTTTAGGTTTTATATGGTTTTTTAGTCCGTTTTTTTATTTATTAGCTACATATTGCTAATGCCAATACACAGGCGTTTCAATTTTAATGTTCCTTTAGTAAACTATGCCATTTTTAATATCGACACCCCTGGGGCATGCCTTCCGGATGGATAGAGAGGATGGGCCATAAATAAACAACCCACCATTCGGGCCTAATGCGGATTTGTGGGTGTTAGTTTTAACGACTGCAAAACGTAGCCTAACCAACGGCATAAGACTAATTTATTATTATGCCAACGGCCTAATGTGGTTTCTGAAACATGGAGGAGGTCGAGATAGTAAAATGACCCATCCCAAGACTTATTTTTGCGAACACAAGTAACACAAAGCTTATGGTAATTTTGTAAATCTTAAAATTACTACTAGCTTCCGCCCGCGACTTCGCCCACGTGGACATTCCGAAAATCCATAGTTAACCTTTGACCGCGATAAAAAGTATCCTTTCTAGGCTATAGCCTAGAAAGGATATAGCCTAACCTAGTTTATAAACTATGTGTGTCAAATTTCATCCAAATCTGTTCAGCCGTTTTTGCGTGATTGAGGAATAAACATCCGAACCACTAGACCAGAGGCGGTTGAGGTACACACAAGCTGTATATTTCGACACTATTTGCTCTAAAATCCTATAATGAGGTCAGAATAGGATGGCAGTTTACTTTCTAGATACTGCAAGATATTATATTGATACTCAGATAACGTATGTGGGACGAGTTACTGAAGCTGAAATACCTAGTTACACGCTGTTTTAGATTTTAATACAGGGTGCGATGAAAAGTGTTCAAAAACTCAAAATGACGTTTTTATTCCATTCTCACTTTTTTTACAGTCAAATTAACACGACCGACCCGTGTCACACCGTTTTATCAGCCAAAGTAGGTAATAGCCAAAGTAACATTAAACGTGTGTGTTACATTAAGGCCATAGCGCATGTTTCGCTCTACACAATCAACAAAAACATCTCAACAATAATTAGAAACTAAAAAAAAACGTATGAGAATTTTGTTTCGCGAAACAATGTTTTGTTGATTGTGTTGGGCAAAACACGCGCTATGGACCCGGCATCAGTAACACAATGAAGCGCTCGTGGCGGAACTTGACAGACTGATCGTACTCGATCACGTTTGTTAAGCAACGCTCGGTCCGGCCAGGTGTCGGATGGGTGACCGTTAAGTGGCATTACATCTGAGCGCTTCCGTGCTTCGGAGGGCACGTTAAACCGTCGGTCCCGGCTGTTGTCATCTGATAACAGTCGTTAAGCCAAGTTAGAGGCCTTTCAGGCGGCTTGATAAACTCTAACACCAGCCTGCCTAGCATGACCGACAAAACACGATATACGAGTACTATATCGCGTGATATAGCATTTTATCGACACTTAACTGTCAAATTTCTTTGTCTTTTTGACAGTTAAACGTGATAAAACGCTGTATCACGCGATATAAATGTATATCGTTCTATGCTGTGGGGCCCTACCGCCCAAGTGTCATCGACTTCGCCGTCGGCTTCATTTGACAGATGGATGATATACATTGCTTTTGCTACTTTTTTTTGGTACCAATAAAAACTTACCAAAAAAAAGTAGTAATGTATTATTATCCATCTGTCAAATGAAGCCGACGGCGAAGTCGACGACACTTGGGCGGTAGGGCCCCTGGTCATGCTAGGGGGGCTGAGGTGGCAACTAATCCTCATTCGATAAGAAAGAAAGAAAGTAACATTTGAAAATTATCGTAAAGTAAGTAACATTTAAAAATAAATATTTATTAATTATTTTCTAAAATCGTTAGGTATGTCGAAACCACGACCGACCCGTGGTCAGCGATATTTACAGTCCTTTTTTGACTGCCGCAGTTAATAAAAATCTTTAGCTTCTTTAAATTACTTTACCAAAGTACCAGGGTAGCATAGATTTAAAGGAAGTTAACGCGAAGCTGAAGGAATTTTGTACAATGACCCATACTTTATCTCAAAAATTTATTTGTGAGTATGTATTACCAAAAATGAAAAAAAGCTACTAAAAATATAGAAGTTAAACCTTCTCCATATTTATGTGATCCTGGTACTTTGATGACGTATTGTTTTACGAAAAAAAGTCTATTTTCTTTGTAATTATTCATGTCAAGGGTGACTCGGTGTGACCACGGGTAAAAATAATTCCCCGTAGTCAGACTGGTGTGGTAAAACGGTGTGACCACGGGTTGGTCGTGGTCGAAACATGTATGGGATAGGCAAAGGTTTCGTTAACAATCGAATTTTAAAACGTCAAATGAAATACATGTTTCAAAACGAAGCTAAAACGATTGCAAATTTTACTTTTGCTGGGGGACCGGAATCCTCACTGAGGAACTAGCTGTCACCTCTAGCTGCTGGATATAACAATGTTAAATTATTGTTGTTATGGCATCAGACTTAATAGGTAAGAGAGTGGTAGCTAGCCAGGTAAACAATCCTTACCACAGACAACTGACAAACTGAGTAAATGTAAGTACTTACCCCCTCCGGATTCGAAATATTCGAATTCATCCAGTGCTCAGAAAAAGGAAACCTATGGAAGTGGCACAAACTGCAATAACTATGGATTTTTGACGTAAGGCGCATGCCGTGTCCGCCATATTGTGTTGCGTTTACATGTTACAATTTCGACTCTATGCAGTTTACATAAGAGGTGTATGTACACTAAGCTACGCCGCCATGTTTAGTTGCGTTTGAATGGAGAGCAATGAAGTAGGTGAAGTAAGTAGGTATCTACGCTTTTTTCGTAGGGATGTCAGGTCCATGTTATTCCTTCGTCATTGATCCAGTGCCGTAGTATGAACAGATATCGAAAAAAATAACGCGCGTAAAAACATTAGATTAATTTTGTATGGGAACAGCGCCATCTATCGCCGAAAAGCGAAATGAAATTTTCCATAGAGAATTCTAACTATCTATTGAATACTTTTACGTGCGTTTTTAGGGTTCCGTAGCCAAAATGGCAAAAAACGGAACCCTTATAGATTCGTCATGTCTGTCTGTCTGTCTGTCTGACCGTCCGTATGTCACAGCCACTTTATTCCAAAAGTATTAGGACTACATAGTCAAAACTTGGTAGGTAGGTGTATTCTGTGAACCGCTTTACGATTTTTACACAAAAAAAAAAAAATAAAAGATTAAAGGGGGGCTCCCGCTCCCCATACATGAAACTGAAACTGAAAATATTTTTTTTCATCAAACCAATACTTGTGGGGTGTCTATAGATAGGTCTTTAAAAATGACATTGAGGTTTCTAAGACTATTTTTTTTCAAAGTCAACCGTTTGAAAGATATATGCCGCCAAAGTGGTAAAATGTGTGCCACCCCCCCCCCCTTTTTAACTTTTAAAGTAAGAGGGTGAAAAATCTAAAAAAAATATAAGCTATAGATCTTAATAAACACTTTCAACGAAAATTTGTTTGAATGAGATACAGTAATTAGTTTTTGAGATATAGTACATTTTCCAAAACCGCAAATATTACTTTGTCATTCATACAAACACTGTTAAAAACAAAGTTATTTTTTCAGACGAAAAATGATAGCGGTATTAAAATATGGTATGGTATAATGTACCTACGGAACCCTACTGCGCGTGGCCCGACACGCACTTGGCCGGTTTTTTTTTTCGATAGCTGTTAGTGCTTAACAGATCCGAGATATATTATAAGGGTGGGAGAACGGGAATGAATCTAACGGAATTGGGTTAGATTTTTTTAAGTAGGAGATACCTTCCTACTTAGTTCTAAAATCTAGCTTATAAAACAGAGTGCGTTACGGTTCACCAACAAACGATTGATCCATGAACGAGAACGTTTTACCATTGAACGTTTCGCCAACAGAACGTTTTACCATTGAACGTTTCGCCAACAGAACATTTTACCATTGAACGTTTCGCCAACAGAACATTTTACCAGTGAACGTTTCGTCAATAGAACGATTTACAATTGAACGTTTTGCAAACAGAACGTTTTACCAGTGAACGTTTCGTCAACAGAACGTCTTACCATTGAACGTTTTACCAGTGAACGTTTTGTCAACAGAACGTTTTACCATTGAACGTTTCGCCAACAGAACGTTTTACCATTGAACGTTTCGCCAACAGAACGTTTTACCATTGAACGTTTCGCCAACAGAACGTTTTACCATTGAACGTTTCGCCAACAGAACATTTTACCAGTGAACGTTTCGTCAATAGAACGATTTACCATTGAACGTTTTGCAAACAGAACGTTTTACCAGTGAACGTTTCGTCAACAGAACGTCTTACCATTGAACGTTTTGCAAACAGAACGTTTTACCAGTGAACGTTTTGTCAACAGAACGTTTTACCAGTGAACGTTTCGTCAACAGAACATTTTACCAGTGAACGTTTCGTCAACAGAACGTTTTACGATTGAACGTTTCGTCAACAGAACGTTTTACCAGTGAACGTTTCATCAATAAAACGTTTTACCATTGAACGTGTCGTCAACAGTACGTTTTGCCGTTTTACATTTTTTTATAGGCTAATAAATTTTAAAACGTATTTTATTTTATTCAAACATGCTTTATCTAAATGTAACAACTTCAAGCCTGTCTCTTACAATCTCTCATTTGAGTTACTTTTATCATTAAAGCTATTACAAAGTTTACTATCTGATTACTTACTATTTGAATAGGTACCTAAAAATTATCTTAAAAATATGTATAACTGGGGGTGAACTGGGAATAAATGAAAGAAACTATGAAAAATACTTGAATCTTATAATTGCCCAGAAGGGAGTTCACGGGAATCGCTCATTATACAATGAGCGATTAGTTATTAGTAGCCTAGCCAAGCCACCCAAGTAGCAATTACTTACAGTATATCTGTATTTTTAAACTTTTCGATTTTATGCATTCACAATGCTATTTTTATATTAAGATTATTAATATAATTGAAAAATATTAGAAAAAAATCGACTCACCCGTAGCAGCTCAGACGGGACTCGAACCCGCATCCTTAGGATTCCGGCCCAATGCACTAACCAATTATGCTACCGAGTCGCTAGCAGGATTGGCGAAATTTTCTAATACTTTTCACGTTTCCGCTGTAGGCCAGCGCCATCTCATCAGTGTGAAGTGAATTAATTTCGACATTCGACATAATTGGTTAGTGCATTGGGCCGGAATCCTAAGGGTGCGGGTTCGAGTCCCGTCTGAGCTGCTACGGGGTGAGTCGATTTTTTCTAATATTTTTCAATTATATTAATAATCAGCTGCGCAGTCTGCACACTAGCGCCGCCATTAGAAAAAAAATCATAGTGCTTAAATAAAGACAAATTTGTAAATTATCTCTCTGGAGTGCACTCCGAACAAGCTTTGCGGTTCTTTTTATCATTTAAGCAATATTTTATAGCCTGTCGTTTAGTTTAATTGACTTTTATTGTTAAAAGTGGCCACTTTTCGCAATAAAAGTCCATATAACTTGGTTACTCCGAACGCAAAGCTTGTTCGGAGTGCACTCCAGAGAGATAATTCATAATTTCTTTTTTATTTAAGCACTATGATTTTATTTCCAATGGCGGCGTTAGTGTGCAGACTGCACGCTCTTAATAATATCTGACTTTATCTAAAGTTGGATTTTGTTAAAACAAAAAGGATTTCCAGCCCACCGATTACGTATCTCTGTTGCTAACAATTCTCGATTGAAATCGATTGAAATCGCAGTTGCATTGCTGCTTTAAGTAAGATAGTTGTCACATTGGTTCTTACTAAAGCAGCAATGTCACTGCGATTTCTGTCAAAGTTGATTGCTACAAAGTTAGACAATCAGCCTGCTGAAGTCTTTTCTTTCTTCAAAACTAAATAGTTTTAAATTACCGCTACTTAAGCAAGTAAGGAATACTAAAAACCAAGTTTAGTATTTTTAAAACTAGTTTGAATTAAAGTATACCTACCTACACTTAAAACTTAAAATATTTTTTTTACTATAAGTACTCAGATTATTTGAAAGCTCACTTAAATCTTTATTGAATAATTGAAGTATCTTTTTAGAGTAAGTTAAGTATAATATCTTTTAACTAGCACTAGGTACTTCAAATGTAATAATTTGTCTTTACTTTATCTAAAATCTTACTTCATAAGGAAACATAAGATTTAACGCCATTTTGCAAAATTTGCCATTTTTTGTGAAAAAATATTTCATACATTTTCCGACAACACTTCATCAAAAACTAGAGTATATTGAACATAATTATTTTTGTTACAGTAATTCTAACTAGGTACATTAATAACTTGTACCTTAGATGTTTATAGAAAATGAAGCATTTTGCAATATATGCAAAGAAACACACATTCCAATATTATTATACATAATTTTATTGATTTTTTCTAGTATTTCAAAAGCCCGTCTGTTTTATAGCACTATTTATAGATTGTACACGAGAAACAATCATGCGTTTTAAATTTCCAATGCATTCAACGACATAAAAAAGCTTTTTCAGACATAAAAGTTAGTTCTTTAGTAGCCATCTTCATAAACCTTAAAACAGTTATTATAATAGAAAGAAATACAAATAGAAATAATCTTTATTCATAAAACGCACACCTAAAACAGTTAGCAGCGGCAACCACACAGCACACTAGGACAAGCCTGTGTCGTGGAAGCCAATAAAAAAATCGGTTTACATAGTAGTGTCTAATACTAAAATAAAAAATTCTTCTTCTTCTTCTTATCGAATGAGGATTAGTGGCCACCTCTTGGTGTTAGAGTTTATCAAGCCGCCTGTAAGGCCTCTAACTTGGCTTAACGACTGTTATCAGATGACAACAGCCGGGACCGACGGTTTAACGTGCCCTCCGATGCACGGAAGCGCTCAGTTGTAATGCCACTTTAACGGTCACCCATCCGACACCTGACCGGACCGAGCGTTGCTTAACAAACGTGATCGAGTACGATCAGTCTGTCAAGTTCCGCCATGAGCGCTTCAATATAAAAAATAATAAAAAAAAATAAAAATAAAAATAAAAAAAATAAAATAAAAAAACAATATAAAAAAATTAAAGTTAATACTAATAGTAAAATAAATTAATAACAAGAGGTAATAATCACTTGAGGTTGTGTGTGTGTGTTTTATTATCAAGTTATTTCCAGTAGACTTTCCGTTTCTTTGTAAGATAGACTCTGTAGCCATGTTACTACTATAATAAATTAAAAGTTCGCCGTATTTTATAATAGTACATTATGAGACAAGTTAGCTTAGGTTGCTCATTGCACACAAGACTGTAGGTTGCAGCCCGAGCCGCAGGTGAGGGCGTAACTCAGCCGAGTATGCAATAAGCAAGAGCTCACGAGTTTCATACGACGTTTTTTAACACATTTGCGAGGAAAAAACAAAGTAATTTACCACACAGCAACAAATACGACAAAAACAAAATACGATAATTAAGTATGATTGGAAAAGGCGCGCAGGTTATTTTTGTTTTTTTCACACGCCCAATGCAAGAATGAAGAAGAAAGGGGAGAGTGATTTTAATATTTTATAGCAAAATATTGTGAATTATGAATAATTTGATAATAATAAATATTTGTTTAACTTTATTAAGGACTTACATATTTATTTATTCCAAAAATGAATATGAATTTTCAGCGGCATAGAACCTCTTTGTTGTTACTAAAAAAAATAACTGTATTACCCGGTTAAATTGGGAACGCTCTGTTTACTCGCATAGAACTTGCAGTAAGGTACTAATTTAACTTTGTAGGGTTAATTCTATAACCAACTAGTGTTGTATATATTATTGCACGCGTTTGTTATAGCTCGGTTTATGGCCCTAAAAGCGATGTATTAGGGCTCACTTTACGAGCAAGTGTGTTGAAAAATTATATTACCTTACTTCTAGCACTATAAAGCAAAATAAGTTTTTAATTTTACTTCACTAAGATTAAATTGAATATCTGCAATTCAATATTGAAGATTTTAATTAGGTATAGTAGATATCTTTAAGGGTGTACACGCGCATCACGTCCCATTTTACACGACTGCCAAAAAGGAGTGTATATGTGTTCACGGATCATGTATGTTTTTCTTCAATTATTACAATATGGGCATCAAATGAAAGGCCTTAATGAGTACATTTAAAAACTATACAATTTGTCACTAAAATGTGTGAAATAAAAATAAATAAATTTAAAAAATATTAAAAACACGACTGTCCTGCCAAAAACGAACTAAAAAGTTAAAAAAACAAGTGTCATTTCAGTCGGACATATTAGTTTTAGCCAAGACAACAGCTGGAATTCGTCTTCATGCCTTCAAGATATTTACAATTCCTTTTTAAGACATTTTTTGCTACTTGGGCAGCCTAGCCAGCCTAGACAAAGTTACATTTCCAAATCTTCGCTATTGCTTCGCCGAAGTATTCCACTTAGAGCAACAGAGTGAATGTAACTGGGGGAATAGCAACTGAAGTATTCAACTTAGAGCAACTAAGTGAATAGTAACTGGGGGAATAGCAACTGAAGCATTCCACTTAGAGCAACAAAGTGAAAGTAACTGAGGCAATAGCAACTGAAGTATTCCACTTAGTTAGAGCAACAGAGTGAATAGTAACTGAAGCATTCCACTTAGAGCAACAGAGTGAATAGTAACTGAAGCATTCCACTTAGAGCAACAGAGTGAAAGTAACTGGAAGTTTTCCACTTAGAGCAACTTTCAATACTTACTGGTTCTAAAGGGGCTGATATAGTGATGGCTGAAATTCAAGACCTTATAGGCCGCGCAAAGCTTTCAATTTGACATGGGTACACAGTACACACACTGTTTACCCATAGCTGCGGCAGTAACAAATTACTTTGAGGATTGTTTATAAGCCAGTGATATTTATGTACACTTACACATTGTTATATAGATAAAGTATAAAAAAACGGATAAGTGGGAATCATACTGACTCGTGCACTTAAAACCTTGCAGAGGAAAGAAACAAATATTCTTCTTCTTATCGAATGAGGATTAGTGGCCACCTCTGGTGTAAGAGTTTATCAAGCCGCCTGTAAGGCCTCTGACTTGGCTTAACGACTGTTATCAGATGACAACAGCCGGGACCGTCGGTACGTGCCCTCCAATGCACGGAAGCGCTCAGTTGTAATGCCACTTTAACGGTCACCCATCCGACACCTGACCGGACCGAGTGTTGCTTAACAAACGTGATCGAGTACGATTAGTCTGTCAAGTTCCACCATGAGCACTAGGAAAAACAATTTAATGTCCCTACAGCTGTGGCATAGTTCTGGATAAAGAGGATGGGCCATAGATCACCATGCGGGCCCAATGTGGATTGGTGGGTTTGTGAGTTGTTAGCCTAGGGTAACCTCTGATTCTGGTTACCACACGCGTCGCGTCAGCGCTGGCGCTTACGACATCGAACTAATTTAAACTAAACCAATGATTTTGAGGAGGTTATTTTTGTAAAAGATGGCATTTCTAAAGATCATAAACTAGAATTTAGATCTAGATATTTTTATATTTTTTTTCATGCTAAGAAAAAGATGAATTTGGTCTTCCAAAAGAGGCTTTAGGTGTGATTTAGGGATTAGAGGCTGTAGATATTGATTTTTTTAAAGAAACGAAAGATGTTTCTTAACTTCTGTATTAACGAAAGGAATTGAGAATGAAATAAGTTTTAAACGTTGCATGTTTCGAACTACAAAATAACTCAAATACAAGAAACTCATTGTATTTGAACACACGGTTGCCTTACTCTCGAGAAACAATATGTAATGAAAATTTAAACGCGGAAACTATCGTCTTATGCTCGAGACGTAAAGATCCTTTTGCCGCGACTGATAAGGCTAGAAAACGATAACAAAATGTGAATAATATGTCCCATGCCACAGGTGTGTGACGTAACAGGCGAGTTCGTATAAAAAACCAACATGCTACAGCAAGAAGCCATTTTGCTCTTGCCACCAAACGCGCGAGTATACAGTTTACTTACTTTTTAACATAATTAACGTATTTAGTGCGCTCTAAAAATACGAACGACCTCTTTAAATTGTTACGAAATAATTTACACTAGTAAAAACTAATTTTCCAATTCAATTTAATTAGTTGCTGTTAATGGAATTTAATAAGTGTCGATGACGAGCGATAGTCTATTGTCAAATTTTAGCGGGAAATAAGGCAGTGAAGATTTTCTTTTTTTTTCTTTAATTGCACGATTGTCATTGGATCACATTGAATTGATAAGTAGATGTTGTCTCAAGTTTTCGATTCTGTGATTGGTCACATGATTGTAGGGCGTCCATAATGACGAAATGAGTATTGATGACACACACGTGATCCAAGATGGCTGAATTTTCAGTGGAAATTCAATGGTGGGAGCTTTCGGTGGTGGCTTCGGGCGGTAAGATTGTTCTTTGGTTCTTTTATTTTTAAATTTAAGGTGTTAATCGTTTTATTTTTTTTTAAAGAATTTTTGTAACGTGTCTTTCATTCATAAGATATCGTGAAAATTACTTTATTACGTAGTTATTTTCTTGCTTGTATAATTTTTAATGTGTTTTAACTTTTTTATCATGTTTTTCTTCGTTTTCTATAATTAGCAGAATACGCTCTTCTATCTATTTTGTTAGATTATAATAATCAAATTGATATTATTATTTTGATCTTTACTCATAGTTGTGTAAAAAACGCGTCTATTCATCATAATATTAAGTCATTGTTAAAAAAAATGAATATAGCCTGGGTAGGTATATATAAATTATGGCATAAATCTCAAAAAAAAAACTTTAATTTCAATTTATAAGTATTCTTACAACAAAGTTGCACTTTCTACCCAAAAACATATCAAATACAATTAAATCTAAAACTTCGATGGCATTTTCATATGCCGCGTTAACATTAGTTTTTTATTTGCTATAGAATTTCAATGTTATTAATCCATCACTTTTCGAACTCCATCGGAAGCTGCGAAAGGTTTCGATAATTAATTATTATCATCATGAACATCATAACCACTACAGAACGCAGGCAGGACCTATTGGCAAATGAAAGCGTAGGAGGCAAAATCTTTTAATTTAAAAAAATGCAACAGAATTTTAATGTATTAAATTAATCCGTCACGTTTCGGACTTCATCGGCACCTGCAAAAAGTTTCGTTATCATTATCATCTTAGCCACTTCAGAATACAGGCCTCTCCCAAGTCCCGTGTGAGAAAGAATGTTGCCGTTATCTTCGAGCCTGGAAACTCACCTATTTCCGATGAAAACATCGGAAAACTTTGCTGCCCTTTTTCTGGTCCTTCTGGAGTTGTAAGATGTAAGTAGGTAACAGTGGCGAAGGATCCATATAAGCTTCCCATCAAGATTCCCATCGGCTTACCTTTTTAGGAATCTCACCCACCGATCCACTATGCAGATCAGACCAACCAAATCATTTTTGTACAAAAATAGTTCGTGCTTTTTCAACTAATGCTCATCAAAACGTTCAAAATTTAAGAATAAACTTATTTCTCACTAAATCATTGCCAGAAAAGCCTTACATATTTTGGTTTAAAATTCTTAGACGCTTTTTGGCTTTTCTGCTGTCGGCTCAACGCTAGAGAATGCCTCTATTGTCTCAAACATAAATAAAAAAAAAGTATTAGTGGAATTTTACGACACTTTTCAGGGTAAGTATTGGTCCTATTCTACTCTGCCGGATATTATACGGCAAAGTCACGTTACAGTTTTAATTTAACAAATGTTTGCCATAGGTAAACGATTTAAACCCACCTCTGGGTCACATTGCACGGAAAGCAAATAAACTTCATATCATAGATTAAAGAGCAGTAAACTCTTGATAACGTTACATTATCAGAAATAGGACACAGAAAACTGTTTAGTTAGTTTAAAGTGGTTTTTTACTGTCGGCACGGCACGGTTGTTTCTTTCCATTCTGAGATAATGTTTGAAGTATTTGATAAACTATTTTTATTTTCATGTACAAAATTAAAAACATATAAAATATACTATTGAAGTTCTTCTACTTAGCGCAACAACGTAGATAGACAGACTGTCAATACTTAGAGCAACTTCCGAAAATATTGATAGTTGCTCTAAGTGGAATACCTAGTTAGGCACTTACTTCGAGTTACTGTATATTTTCTTTGCTTCAGTTGCTATTCGATCAGACATTAGTTGCTCTAATAGTGAAGAACTTAGAAATCTATATACGAGATGAAAGATTGAGAAAACAATGTAATAAATTTAAAATGTGTATATAAAAACCTGTATGGTGCAAGAAATTATAATTATATACTATCTAAAATTTTGAATAGCCTACCAAACGAAGTAATTAATATTTACTTAAATAATCCTAATTTTAAAAATCATTAAAAAAAATATCTTATAAACACAAACGAAATTACCTTTATACTCTAAGTAAAATGTAATAATAGATACAGGGTGCTTGCACCAACATTGGACATTTAGTTTATTCCAAAATAATAATAAAAAGACAGAAAAATACTTACCTTAAAAATAAATCAAATTTTTAATAAATCAATAAAATTTAAACAACGACTAATGTTCGTGCAATTACGTCTGTGTATATATAATGTTAGTTATGCATGTTTACTTTTCCATTTTCATGTTCTGTTCTAAATAAAGTACAGGGGGCCTATTACGAAAATAACGTACGCAATTGCGTAACGCAGTCGCTTGGCCACGATAATCGTCCGCAGTTCACTGGTTGTAGTTATAACAAACATTTTGAATTTGGCTACCGTAGTTTATAGACTACTAAACGAACTATGTTGGATACACTAGAGAAAAACTGTCAAACTCACGCAATTACTTCGCAATATCGCATACGAAAGTGATTTGTAATAGGAAACAATCAAAACGAAGCACGGACGCAGCTGCGTGTATCGCATTAAACTTTTCGTAATAGACCCCCAGTATGCTCAAAACTTGCGAACTCTCATGGGCACACAAACCCCAGTGGTTTTTGCTAATGAGTAATGTATAATATAATCTGTATTTATGTATATCTTGACCAATTAATTAAAAAAAAGGAATACTTACTTAATTAGTTACTTACTTCAGTTGCTATTAAATCAAACATTAGTTGCTCTAAATGGAATACTTACCTACTTAGTCACTTCAGTGCATTCAGTTGCTATCCGATCAAACATTAAAGACTTACTCTAAGTGGAATACTTAGGTACTTACTTCATAAGTTCAGTTCATTCAGTTGGTATCCGATCAGACATTATAGTTGCTCTAAATGGAATAAGTATTCCATATAGCAACTGAAGTTAGTATATACATACCTAATAGGTCCTTACTTCAGTTGCTATTCGATCAGACATTAGTTGCTCTAGTGGAATACTTGCACTCGATTCATAAAAAAAATAGTTGGAAAATGTTTATGTAAAATGGAAAGCAAACATTCAAGTTACGTTCTGCTAGAAGTTCCTAATCTAATTCCCTCTTGTAAAAACCAATTTATGTAAGATCACGAGATCTAAGACTAGACTGAACGTTCCATCATGCAGATTTTAGAAAAAAATAACGCACTAAATATTTTGTTGATATTGTGTTGCACTGAGTGATTTAAAAACAAACAAATAACATTTTATAAAATTAAGCAGCCTCTCTGTTGAGTCAAACTGTTTTTATCACCTAATCAAGTAAAATAAGTTTGAATAACGATTTGTAACTTACGTAGGTAGGTATATTATTTCATTCATGAGTAGGGTGAAAATTTTATACCAAATAGGAATATTATGAAAAACTTTACAAATGCGTGACAGTCTTGACGTCCAAACTCAAGCGAGGAATATATTTAGTTTCTTTTTTCCAAGTTTCTCTCCATTTAGCTAACTTAACTAACAATATGTGATAATCCTAATGTATGCCACACATTTTATGTAACAGACCTTCGGCAATATATTATTTAGTAACTTATTACACTGCGATTGTTAGGATAAGGCCACACTACAAGGTCTCCCGCTTAAGGTTTGCGAACCGATGTCGTAGTTTCTTTGACATTCAAAGTGCTTGTAACAGCCTAGACTGAATAAATCATTTTTTAATTTTGATTACGAAAAGCCTCGATTGCTAATAGAGCCAAACTAGTTGCTTAGTGATCCTATATTTGCGTACTTTCGCAGATTCTCAGTTAGGGCTTTACTGCAAACGACGACTTTAGGGCGTCTTGGTAGTCAGTCAGTTACCACACAAAGACCTCTCTGTGGTCTAGTGTTTCGCCCTCCCGTGTAAAAAGCAGGAGTCCAGGGTTCCCAGGAGGGGTACTTTTACTCGGCTTGTTGCAAACCCGCCTAGCTTAGCTACCACCATACCCAAGTCTGACGTCATAACAACAATTTACATTGTTGTGTTCCGACAATTAGAGGTAATATAGCCAGTTCTTGAATAGTTAAGGATTGCGGGTGTAGTGTGCTTCTTCCTTCGGCCTTATCTTCACTTAACACTTGCAGGCCTACCGCCTAACTCAATTGCTTTCAAATTGTTATAGTTTATGACGTCAATGCACTGTCCGTCCTTGTTATTGTGTTAGGATATGACAAGGACGGACAGTGCATTGGTATCGCTATAGCTTTGAGTTAGGCGGTAGAACACTAAAGGCTGGTTTACATTATCTTAGTCTTTAGTAGAGTGCTTTAGGAGAGTGCTTTAGTGGAAACATGTAAACGGTCGTCTTATGACTAAAGAGAGTAACGTTCTAGTAGCCTTTCTACTCGCTTTCCAGTAGCACCCCCTGCGCGCCCGCTCACCCCCCGCGAGATATTTTACTCGCACTCGCACTGGAAGCATGTAAATCGACATTTTAGTAGCGTCTTTAGTAGAGTGCATTTGCCGGTGAACGCGTGACGTGTAATTGAATTAAATAATAAAGGTAAGCCGCTCAGGCGATGGCACCGCGCGATAACTAGGTATGGCGAAAATGACACTCTACTGGAAGCGTGTAAACGGTCACTGGAAAGGCACCAAAACTACTAAAGCACTCGCATTCGAATCTACTCGCACGCTACTAAGCACTCTACTAAATACTAAGATAATGTAAACCAGCCTTTAGGCCCGTATTTATAAACAGCTCTCAATACCGATCTCAAGATCGATCTCAGCTGATACGCTCTCAAGATGTGAGCAGCATCTTAAGTTGGATATTAATTAATAGTCAGATATTTTTATACAGTAAAATGACACTTTTGAATTAAGATTGAATGATTAACGTTTCGTTTAAGCTGTGTAGAATAGTTAGCTCAAATTACAAAAAGTCATAGTTTTATAAATTGTACTCTCATAAATTAGTGCAAAACATTTTAGACAAGTTGTAAAATTAAATATTTATTTATATTACTTTATTTACACATAAATAAAATATCACTTTATATTATACGTCAGTTCAAAAAGACTGAAGTCTTGGATTATGTATTTCGTGGCTGTATGATGCAAATGTGCCTTTGCCTTTTCTGTTTCATGATTAAAGAAACGGAAAAAATTGGCGGGATATTGTAATTGTTATTATGACTAATACATTTCGTAATTTATGTAATATCGTAATCAATATCATCATAACAATTAACTCCGTTTATTAGATTTTGAAACTATATAATTTTATCCACGTACATAGGTACAAAAACATACGTAGCAGTTCAAAATAAAATAACTATCCCGCGCGCGCATGCTCTCAAGTCACGGTTTTGCAGCACTTGGCGAACAGGCTCTCAATCATCATCTCAAGAGCGATCTCAAGTGTAGAGTTTTGTTTATTAATATGAGTGCTCTCAGTTGATACCACGAACTCAAACATGTACTTAAGTATGATCTATTACTAAGAACAGCATCTCAAGTATAAGCTCAAGATGGCTCTCAACGTTGAGAGCGGTTCATAAATACGGGCCTAAAAGTGAAAAATCATATATAGTATAATGTCATATTTGCATGAAAAATGCAAATATGACATTTTTCTTGCGTTATTTGGATCGTCTGTGATCATTGAACAAGTTTATCACTAATAAAACTATAGTTTTTTATAACTAATAAAAATCCAATAAGAATTCAATCGAATATCGCAAACTTATACAATACAAACCGAAATTTCACTAATAAATCCCTTACTAAAGTCCTTAACTAAGCATTCACTTGACACTAACTTTCAGTTTGTAAATAGAAATGGACTGAATATTCTATTAATTTCATTTATATATAATTTACAATTACGAAAATATCTATGGCCTATTTTGCATACAACAAAATCTTCAATAATAAGATAACTAGAAATTATGTCTCTTGTAGTCACGTTTTCTTTTCAACACTTAGCAGTAACACAGTTTTACAGTAGGTATTTACGCTTTTACAACTTTCCTAAAGATAAGTAATTTTTATAGTAGGCTCCGGCCGGAGCCTCATCGATGAGAAGTCCGGACGGAGCATAAATATTTATTTGAATAAAGTAATTTTAAATTATTTACCTACGGTTGTTTTAGAAGTTTTTTTGGGGAAAAAGAGGTTTAAATAGTTAAACTTATAACGGCATTTCTTATTAGTTATCTATGGTGACAATATTACCATCAAAAAGGCAATTTCTTTGGCATTAAACGAAAAGGAATTTCAACAATAAAGTATCATTATAAAACTGAATGACTATTCAAGTTAATTTTGTACTGGTTACCAAGACTATCTCTTGACACAATGTATTTATTCAGGTGATAGTATAAATGCCAACGAAAATAAAACTCAGTGTGTAACAGTCTTAAACTTTTTTTTATTGTTCATAATGTCTTTGTGTGACCAAGTGATTCAGAAATGGAATGAAACCTTTAACACAACATTACACAAAATTTGTTTCTGTAAAATCTGATTAAGAGCGTGCAGTCTGCACACTAGCGCCGCCATTGGAAATAAAATCATAGTGCTTAAATAAAAAAGAAATTATGAATTATCTCTCTGGAGTGCACTCCGAACAAGCTTTGCGGTACTTTTTATCACGGAATATTTTGTAGCCTGTTGTTTAGTTATATGGACTTTTATTGCGAAAAGTGGCCACTTTTAACAATAAAAGTCAATTAAACTAAACGACAGGCTAGAAAATATTGCTTAAGTTATAAAAAGTACCGCAAAGCTTGTTCGGAGTGCACTCCAGAGAGATAATTTACAAATTTGTCTTTATTTAAGCACTATGATTTTTTTTCTAATGGCGGCGCTAGTGTGCAGACTGCGCAGCCTTAATTTGTAAAGTGATTCACTTTTTAAAACTAGCAAAACCAAAAATAGAATACTTAAGCAGCAATATTAATATACCCACAGCTCAAAAGAAAATAGGGGCAACTTAATGTTTTTTCCATTCTATACAAGAGCTAATTTCTGAAAGGTTTTATTATAAATTCAATCTGATTTTATTTGAAATTGATATTGTTCGTAAGCTGTAATAGGTATTCAAGTAACGGACTGTACTGTCAAAGGACATTGGGCATTCTATTCAAACATTTGACCTACAGCGTACACAAACGAAATAGGGCTAGGTATATAGATGAATGTATCTGCTACGCAGTTGTATGGGTCGCATTCTTGCAGGACATGTTTCATTTTTTTTATCATTATATCATAAATAAAAATGTGATTGTTCAAATTTTCAAGCACTTCAATAATAAATAAAATAAAATAAATAAATAAAGACAATACAAACGTTTATTATGCTTGTACCACACATTTTTACAATGCTGAAAGTAAAAACTTTTGTTTTATTTAACAAAAGTTTAATAAAATTAAACATATACTCACACACATAATGTGAAATAACTTTTTTCAGCCGGTCGGTACATAAAAAATAATACATATTTTGAATAGTGGGATTGAATCCTTCAATTTAAAACAGGTTTGGTTTCTGTACGCAAACTTTCATCAAGCGGGTCAAATAAGCCCAATGACCTTTTTGTTTAATTTCTCCTATACGCTGTGTCAGTTAGAATAGAAAGAAATGGAGTTTCATACAAGAACACTTACGCAAAGGTTTTTAATTCTATTTCTAACTGTCACACGGCGAAATAGGAGAAATTGAACAGTAGAGTCGGCAAGCAAGTTGACTAAATTATATTATTATTACTTTGGAACAATATCAAATTCAAATAAAATCAGATTAAATTTATCATAAAAATACCATTCAAGAAATAGTTCTTTCAATCTTTCTATTTTATTAACTGACTTCAAAAAAGGAGGATACCATGAATGTAACTTGGACGAATGAAAGTAATGATAAAACAACAGATAAAATTAAAAAAAAAGAATAAGTAAAATTAGTTAGGCCGCATAATTTTATTTCTCGATAGTATTCGAAATTCAAAGTGCGTTCTTTTTAAAAAACTCAAGAGGCTAGGAAAATGCCAAAAAGGTGGTATACATTCTTAAATAGGTCAGTGAGGTTGCATCATGCATAACTTATTTCTTCTAAAAGTAAAATGACAAACGCTCGGAAAACAATGGAGCGACAAAACAGATGCAAATGTACAAGTTTAAACAATTTGTCACAGCCTGACGAGATTTCTATAATGATTTGGTTATGAATAGCGAGGATGTTACCGTACAGTTAGACTAATTTTAGTAAATTACCTTAGAGGTGGTAGCAAGATTATGATGTTATACATAGATTGTAGAAAAAAGATGATTCTTATTCGTTTTTTCTTTCAAAACTTCGTACTACAGTGAACTCACGTGAAAAATGGAAAATAAATAACTAAAAAAATTATTTACAAAAAATTACAATGATTTACGTATTTATTATACAAATTACTTGCGAGAATTTGCTTCTTCGAGACAATTTATTGTTTTAATTATAATTTTGATGGATTTAGGTATTCCTAATATGCCGTACCGTATATATAACGTCTTGAGAAGAATACTTGCTTGATATTTTCACAGCTCTATGGAACCCTAGGCAATTTTAATTTGAACTAGGCCATGAATGGACTAGGTACTTTCATAAGTTCCTGAGAAAAGGGATTTGACAGTCAGGCATGATCCTATACCCAATGGTTTTGAGGAACAGAACTCTAACAAAAACCTCCGTGGTCAAGTGGTTCGCCCACCCGTGTAAGACGCGGGGATTTCGGGTTCGATTCCCAGGGGGTACAATTTGTACTCGGTTTGGTTGGTAAGGCTTATTTCCGCCTGGCTAGCTACCACCATCTTACCTAAGTCTGACGTCATAACAACAATTTAAAAATAGGCAGTTCCTTAGTGGTGAGAATTCCGTGTGCAGTGCGCTTCCACCTTCGGTCTCATCGTCACTTAACCTGTGAGGTGAAGATCAAGAACAATCCCGTTGTGCATAAAAAATCTAATGTAGAACATGGTTTGCGCGGGCCTTATTTTTATAAAGAAAACCTTAAAATAATAACACCTAGAACGATAGTTCTCTACAAAGCGCACTGTCAAAAGTGAGGCAACTAAAACAGCCAAAATGGCCCCGTTTTCAGATTTTTATTCTCCATTATTACCTAGTGATACCGAATAAGTACAAAACAGTTTCAATTTTTCTTTATTTATTAGATAATTAACTATATTATTGGGTTTTAGTTACGATTAGGTAACGTATGAAGAATATAAATCTGAATACTAAGCTATTCTGGCTTGGTATTAGTTGCCTCACTTTGCATACGAGGACACGGTTTCTAGGTGTTATTATTCTAAGTAGAAAACGTAAACCACAAAAAAAACATACGACAAGCTAAAGAGATTATCTAGTAGCTACAAGTATTAAATTGCGTATAAATGTCACAGATGATTGTAAAAAAAAAACAGAATATCATCAAAAGCGCATGTCGCAGGTCATATTTTTGGCGTGAATAATAGCGGAAACGTATTGAATTCTACATCAAAGTACGCACTTTAAAACTGTGTAGTTGCTCCAATCACTTTTTTTCAAGAAAGATAACTGAGCTAAAGATAGTTATGAATGAATGAATGACATATAAATATATCTATTTATATATTAAGGTTTATTTATTTTATATATATTATTTATCTATGTATTATTTTAATATTTATATGTACCGCAAATTCATGAATGTCTTTTTATTGATGGGTGACTAGTATAGAATGCTTTTAGCATTAAGTCCGCATTTGTACCTTACTTTGTGTATTGTTGTGCAATAAAGATTAAAAAATAAAAACATAAAAATAAATAAACAGCGAAAAAATCGCAAAAGTACAGAAGTGAGGTTATTTTCCATACTCTTTACACGTGAAAAAAAAAACAGAGACAAGTGATTCCGCATAACGGAGCCTTAAATGGAAACATTTCGTTTAGTGCATAGTAGTTTCGTTCAGTTTCCCTGCGCAGACGCATTCGTCCTCTACTCTAATTATCGTGGTGCCACTAAACGCATAACCAAGCTCTCACGAAACAACTAATTTGATTGGCGCACCCGCCCAAGGCGCGTATTGGGTCCGTTACTCTTTATACCTTATGATCTACGTTGTCGAAGGCCTTAGTTAAATCTGGTTCAATACTTTATGCAGTAATTAAAATTGGAAGAGGAATTATGTTTGTGTTTCCTATATAAGACAATTCAAATGGATAAAATATAATGAATATTAGTTTTTCAGTTCACAAAAGGATTGTGTGAGTGAATGTTAAAATTAAGACTGAATTATTTTTGGAGTTAAAAGCTTTAAAGAACTATTTCAGGTACGATGACTGTATTTAAACTAAAAAGAACATTGAATGTGAAAAAATAGAATTTTATATTAAACTAGCGATCCGCCCTCGCTTCGCTTCGGCGTAATGTGGACTTTGACACCATGTATTACATAAAAACCTTCCTCTTGAATCATTCTATCTATTAAAAAAACCGCTTCAAAATCCGTTGCGTAATATTAAAGATCTAAGCATACATAGGGACAGACAGCGGGAAGCGACTTTGTTTTATACTATGTAGTGAAGTTCATACTTCTTCGGCTATTCGAGTTTGAGTAACATACTTACATAGAGGTACCTAAAAAAAGATTATGACGAACTAAGAACCTCCTCTTTTTTTATTAAGTCGGTTAAAAATAAAAATTTAATAAAAACCTGTCCAGGAAGTTTTAATTTTTTTTGAAGTCGGTTAAAATAATGAAAATTTTAATAAAACACGAACATTATACACCTTTAAGATGTTTAAACAATAACGTGTTTAAACCTAAAGTGGTAGTGAAACAATTGTTAATAAATAACTAGTGTCTCATATAGATTATTGTTTACTATGGCCTGCGGTGTAATATTGCTAGGCTAACGATTTTACATTCAATACTTGCACAACTGTTTCAACATTATTCAAACATGCCTTTTGGAGGTGAATTTGTGCTGAAAGTGTTTGTGTCACAGTCGCAAATAAATTCATGCTTCTCTCTTAGAAAAAAATATCGTAATTTCTTAACCTATGTTTGTATAATCATTATTGTTTATAAATGTAGAAAGGGGCGGTTTCCGACCGACCCGTGGTCATACCGCTTTACCACACCAGTGTGACTGACTACGGGGATTTTTTTTCCATTAGTCACACATGCTTAGAGCAACGCGGCTCCGTCCGGTACGTACGTAAGCCGTGTTGCTCTAAAGGCCAAGCCACACAGCGGGCGTGGCGTGACGGGACGGGACGGCGACGCGACGCTGAGCAGTTGTAATGTACTAGATGCTATGGACGACGTCACACAGGCCGGCGTGGCGCGACGTGTCGCGTCACGCCGCCGTCGCGCCGAGCGTGAATACAGATCGGAAGCGCGGCGGGGCGGAACGTAGGCGAGATCACGCCCGCAGTGTGAACTCCCGTCGCGCCCCGTCACGCCCGCTGTGTGGCTTGACCTTAAAGCATGGGTCTCCAAACTTTTTAGCATAAGGGCCAGACTAACTCCTCCATGAAGTCCCAAGGGCCAGAATCTAGCTAGCCTCGTACCAACATACTGTAGGTACTGGTGCTCGCGGGCCGGAGCCGGCCCGCGGGCCGTAGTTTGGAGACCCCTGCTCTAAAGCTAGGATTTCTTAAGCAGTGCCGTCACGTCACATATCGGCCGTAATTTTACGGGCGTAAAACGACTATTTGACTTTACGGTGTCCAGCACCTCTTTTTAGGAAACCGCGCCGTAGATATTATTTACGTAGACAAAGTTCTACGCCGCTAAATTACGGCCGTAATGACGGCACTGTCATCCTAGAAAACCCTAGCTTAAGCACACATGCGAGCTTTTTCTTTCACCTTATATTTTATTCAGTTTGTCTCAGGCCCTATACTCCACACGGAGAGGTGGCCGGAGAGGCCGAGAGGGACAGAGCAATACGAAGAAAAGGGAATGTTGTCAGTATGTCCCTTTTCTTTGTATTGCTCCGTCCCTCTCGGCCTCTCCGGCCGCCTGTGCATGTGGAGGGCCTACAGATCACAGATGATTCTGTGTTCTGAGGGAGGGCCTCCTAAGTGTTTACGATATATCTGGCACTATTAAATGTGTTTGGTTTTGCTAACTCATTACATTCGGTGTCCGTTGAACTCTCCAAGAAGCATGACAAATCACATAAAATTCTAAACTTAAGGGCGATTTGAAATAAAACACTTTTTAACGGATACTAGCGCGGTTTTATTGAATGTACTTTGGTATTTAGTTGGTATTTGGTTTGATTTTTGGTTTTCCCGAGGTTTCGGGCGATTGTCGACCCGGACGCAGTTTTTTTACCGTGAAAAGTTGACAGTGTTGTATCATGGTTGTTTCTGCATCATTGTATGGAGCAATGCGACGGTACTGGCCGTTCGTAGAGCGCCCGCCGCCCGCTGCCCATGCCATACGTGGACGTGGCGTGGACAAGCTTCCATAATGCTCCATACTATACCATATAATACAATACAACGCTGCCTACCGTCCCTAGGTATAGTTGCCTATACGCAGTTACGCACTCACGGCGAATAAGAGTCCCCGCAAACTACAGACCAAACTGTCAGCCGCGACCTAGTTGGTGAAGAAGTACATAATATGCAAGTGCGCACATTACAACGATTTGCTATAGGCGGACTCTTCATATAAAAACCAACTATCGGCTGATAGGAAATCTGTAGTCTGCGAGAACGTTTTACAGTGAAAAACCGTGTGTGAACAATCGCCCTATAACACTGGCAAGAAATCTTCCACTTGGACTTTGGACTTTGCCATTATTCAAAATAGAACCACATACAGACATTGATAAATGTATGAAAATTCCGAACTTAAAAGTACGTAAGTATGTTGTAGATCCATACATGTATATAGATTTAGTATACCATATTACCATACCATAGATATAGTTACCTAGCTGCGTTCGGAATGATTGTGTTTCGGAATTCCGAATCTTAATTTGGTCTGTATGTGGCGGGCCTACTTTTCAAAATGCCCAAACGTGCTTTTTCAGCCACTTCTAAGCGTAAGCAAGTATGTTTTATGTAAAAAATTTAGCTTTCAATTCCTATCAAAAGGATTTTTTATACTTTATGGCGAAAATACATGATTGTTGCACAAGTTACATTTTTTTTTCAATTTCCTAGCAGGGTGTACACTGTGACCTCAAACCCGTTATGCCGGCGTTACAAAAGAATGTGAACCGAACGGTAGCGACTGTGCAAACACGCTGTACAAACAGACAAACAGACGTGGAACACCAATTCACACTTGCGACAAGGCTGGGTCATATAATATGGAATTGAACTTTTGGAGCACGAATTGGTACTTTTTTTAAATAGTATTATGCAAGAAGGTTAGCTATATACGTCTATGTTAATTATTTGTTACCCGACCACAGACTAACTCAGCGGTTCCCGAATTCTTTTGGCTACGGAACCCTATTTGTTTCACCTGTTTTTGGGCGGAACCGTAGCTCAAGTAAAAAGTAAACTAACTTAACTAACTGTAACATTGTACTGAGGCTTTTTGGCTTGGTGTTCACATCTTGTAAGTTAGTTCGACTTTAAAAGAAGGACTTTTAAGATATAAAATATTTATTTAGTTAGAACATGGTTAGAACAAAAAGATAAGTAGGTATATTATGTACCTATCCTGAATATATAAACTCTTGAATTTTTGCGGAACCCCTGAGAGCCTCTTACGGAATCCCAGGGTTCCGCGGAACTCCATTCGGGAACCGCTGGACTAACTAATAGTCTACGGCGCCGGCGAAGCAAAAACGAGCTTTGCGATTTTGACCGTGGTGTTTCCTCTACTCCACAGTCGAGAGAATGAGGGGTTTCAAATGACAAAAAACTGTAGGCTCGATAGATGGCGTTGATAAAAATGTATGTGTCAATGTAATTTTTTTTATTAAGCTTCGAAGAGTACTCAGGCAGATGTAAACCTAAAATGTTTCTCTTTGGGTAAATGTCAGCCAGCGAGCGCTTACTTGCCTCTTTGGTACAGGCAATTTATTTTTAAAAGCCAATTTTGATACTTCTCTTTCCATCAACACCATCTAGTGAGGCAAATAGTTACTATTTTTATTTTTTAAATGTCACTTTGAAAAGCCCTCATTATTTGTTACCTGACTACGGCGAAGCAAAAAGGAGGGGTGCGATTTTGACCGTGGTGTAGAGGAAACACCACGCTCGAGAGAATTGAAATATTCCTTTGGAAAGTAGCCGAATTTAATTACTTTTTCATCAAAAAATAATTTAAAAGCTTTGGCTGTGTTCTTATGTTTTTTTTATTTTTTTATATACCTAATCTCGTCAAATTTTATCGCTGGATATTTAAACAATGGCATTTTGTAGGTTTTTGAAGAAAAACACCTTTTTTAATAATTAAAAAAGGAAAACATAAGAACACAGTCAAATCCTTTCTTTAAATTCTAATGAAAAAATTAAGTTTTGGAGGAGGAAACAGCTGGAGGAGGAAAATGTTGATTTTGTCTAAGTAGGTAAAGGCAGTCGGACCACGTGGCCTAGAGGGGTACTTTTTGGCTATTCTTTTTATTGAATTTCGGACGTTGACTATTTTCTTGTTTCGTACTTTTTAGTGCGCCATTTTTCCGTAGTTAGGTTTGGTTGGGTTTTAATTTTTAAACTCGCATTTCACTGGGTTTAATTCAGAAGCCAATGGATATAGTTTTTCTATACTATTTAAGTACTTATCTAATATCAAAAATAATCTCACAGATATGTTTTCACTATTAGGTACATGCACAAAGTAGGCAAATACTGCGTCCCACTTTTCCGATCCCCCGCGTTCCCCATTCCCGTCCCATTATGTACAAAATAAGCGCGAAATTTACAAACTTGGCGCTGTTTTGTACATAATCACCTCTTATTTTGTACAAACTCGCATTTTATATCACTAATTTTGTTCAAAATCACATCATTTATCACTTATTTTGGGCAAAATAAGCGCTGTTTGTAAGTGGGACGCTATTTTGAGGTGCCATTTTTGAGACTCTGACCGGACATCTAGGGTACCTACTCTTGATCGAAGATAAGTAAAGAAGATGTAAGAAGAACAGCATTATCTGTTAATGAAGAGAGCTATCCGTCGACAGTATTGGAGATAAACACTGTCATGGAGTTGCTCTCTTTATGAACGGAAGCTGGCTCAACGGTCGATGCACAACTGTCAAGATGGACAATTTCGAAGATGAAGAATTAACGTTTAAAGATTACCCTCTTCATGAACTTCTAGCCATGAAATACTTCAAAAACCATAAGTGAACCCGCCATCTTGTCGTTCACAAAAAAAACTGTTGTTTGATTTCTCAGAAACTACTTAATTAATTGAGCATGTGTTTTTTTTTTGCCTTGAGGTATTTTTAGGTACATTTTTGATGTAGTTATATTTAATGTATAATGGTTCAACATTGATTTTAAAGAACACCCGCCATATTGATGTCAATATGGCGGGTGTACCTTGACTTTCGATATAAGTTCCTTAATTTTTTAGATCCATGTACTAAACAGTACATTTTAGGTACTTTTTTTGTTATTTGAGGCAGTTCAATTCGCCATGATACCTACACCAGCCATTTTGACTCTCATTCATGATGCTAGAGCAGTGGTTCCTAACCTTTTCAATATTGTTACCCATATCACCTAGTAGGGAAGCAGACTTTACCCCCAGCGTGGGCTTGCAGGGGGGGGGGGGGGGGGATCACATTCACAGTGCATAGCAATAATAGTGTCATTGAAGTTATCTCTGTTACCCCCATAGCATAGCTGTTTTACCCCTGCGGGGTAATTACCCCCAGGTTAGGAACCAATGTGCTAGATAGAGGATGCTAGCTCAACGGTCGACGCACAACTATCAAGATGGCCAACTTTGAAGATGAAGAACTGACATTAAAAGAGCAACAGTTTGTATCAGATTATGGATGAAAGCAGGCTCAGCGATCAATACACTTGTACTATTATGTATTCTGTGTCAATACGCACAACTCTCTAAATTAAAAATTAAAACAAACAACTTTTGGTTAACTATGAAAACAAAATGTAATGGCTAGAAGTAGGTACCTACCTATTAAGATTTTATTAAATTTACATAATTATGTAGGTAAAAGAAATCAATGTTTTTTCGCTATTTTAAACCTAACTTTCAGTTTCATCGCAGCCAAGGTCCATTATTTTAAAGTCTGTAGGTACTACAAAATAATAGACAGAGATGGGTGTGCTTAATAATTACTAGAAGGTAAGTATGATAAAAGTACTGACTGACGTATTAGAATTACTTCTCAAATACAAAACAGACAGACAGAAGACATTATCTTATTAGTCGAGCACTAACACTTATTTGTGGTTTGATAACGTCACTCGTATATATGCTCTAAGCTCGCATATAATTTTAATGTTAATATTTAGTTGATGATTGTATTATAATGCGGTGTTGTTATGCAAATAGAAACTGGAGAAAATGTAACACAATTTTATGTCATAAGTTTGCTGTAGAATAATTTAGATTACTAGGCTAACTTGCTTATGTAAAATAATTTAGAAATTAGTTAGAGAAGGCTAAATTAAGCAAGTTATGCTTATGTAAAATAACTTTTAAATGATTTTACATAAGCATGTAAAATAATTTAAAAGATAGTAGGCTAACCTGCTTAAAAGAATAGAAGTTAGGTAGAGTAGGCTAACTTGCTTATGTAAAATAATTTAGAAGTTAGGTAGAGTAGGCTAACTTGGTTATGTAAAATAATTTGGAAGTTAGATAGAGAAGGCTAACTTGTTTATGTAAAATAATTTAGAAGTTAGTAGGCCAACTTGCTTATAAAAAAAAATTTAGAAGTTAGTAGGCTAACTTGCATATTATGTAACATTTTAAACAAGAAAATTAAATACTTTTGATGCATTATGCCTCTTTCAACCCATCCCATTGATCCTGGCCTCATTAACACTCATCATCGTCCCGTCCATCCACCAATTCGCATTGGGCCCGCGTGGTGGCTTATTGCCCATTCTCCTAATATGAAATGCCTGCTCCACCAGATGGGACTGTAAAAAAGTAGAATAACCATTGTTCATGCATAAATTGGAAGATTTTTTTTTCATTTGTTCGTAAGGTTGAACTTCTTTTCGCATTACTTTACTATAGTTGACCGAGCGAGTAAGAAGCGACTCCGTTTCGGCTTGGGCAAAAATGCTTTCTTGTGTCTGTCCGGCTGTCCCACAAGTCACATTGCTCGATAATGGGTTCGATAATTTATATGAATTTTTTCAGTTCAGTTTTTAAAATTTTTCAAAATGGCGGCGATATGGGGTAAATAATATTTCAGCCATGTCGAAAAATTTTCAAAAACGTGAGGTCTACAGCTCACAGAGCCACTAGTGCATATTATTTTCTTTCACCGACTTTCCTCTAGGTCAGGGGTCACCAAACTACAGCCCGCGGGCTAGCTCCGGCTCGCGAAAGTAGGCTGGATCTAGGGTTGCCAACCCTACTATATAATATAGGCTCGCCTGCTATATTTTTGAAAAAATATATACCGAGTAGGCAAAACTACCATATTTTATCAAGTGAAAAAATTAACAAAAGCAACAATAAAATTATTACTTACATAAGTAATTGCATAATACATTTTGTGATTAAACACTTGGTTTTATGGTTGTTGAATAAATTATGAAAATTTTAGTACTTACTTAAGTATGAAAAATGCAACTTTTTTAAATTCTCCTTACAAAACGACAACTTACTATATTTTTTTGGACTTTTTCGCCACTCTACTATTTTTTTACACTAATAATCTTGAAAATACTATATTTGATGCAAAAAAAAGTTGGCAACCCTAGCTGGATCGTACCAACAATGCTTTAAAGTATGTTGGTACGATGGGCTAGTTAGATCCTATCCCTTGGGACTTCGTGGAGGAGTAACGAGTTAGTCTGGCCCTTATGCTAAAAAGTTTGGAGACCCATGTTCTAGGTCATGGGTCAGTGCTTTTCCAACCAGCTACTCCAGATATTTAGTAGCTAACTTACCCCTAAAAATCTTATTTCTCACGGCGCCCGAACAGTGCCACCGATGCGTAGTGCAACTCTTGTGTTTGGTTGTTGATAATAATCTACTTGAATTTTAATAAAAATAAGGCGTAAGTATTTTAGCATGCCGTTGGGTAGGTGCACAGGGTAAAAGGTTGGGAACCCCTGAGGTAAGTAAGTAAGTATACAATACAGGATGTTTGGTAATAGCCTTATAAATCCGAATATGATGGAAACAACTGAACAACTTTTAGAATGGGACCAACTCTGAAATCGCGAAAAAAATATCTGCTGTTTCATACATTTTGATATTTTCGTTCTTAATTCTTGTATGAAACAGCAGATTTTTTTTCGCGATTTCAGAGTTTGCCCCATAGTAAAAGTTGTTCAGTTTGATGGTCCCTATCTACCATATTCGGCTTATAAGGCTATTAGCAAACACCTTGTATTATAATGGCTAATGATGATTACCCGCTCAGGCGATGGCACCGCGCGATAACTAGACCCTTGAGCGCTGCTGATCGGTAGGAATTACCAACCGCAAATAGCGCGGTATGGGTTTGCACTTTTACAGTTAGTACAAAAGAAATAGGCAATAAATTAAAATTTTGAAACTAGTTTCATAAAATATATTAGTTAGGCATTATTTGAAGATGCATTTTTAAATTAATATCACGTGTTTGATTCAAGTAATTCAAGTGAAGATCATTATTTTGAAAATATTTTGTTCACTTGCATCAAATGATGTATATTTTAAAATATAAGCAATAAAATTGGTAGTTTTCCTATGATTTTAGACCACACATATTCCACGTAATCAGATAATGATAAAAAAACTATCCGTCCAGTACAGAAAATAAATTAAATACCTTCATAAAATTAGGCTAACAATTCATAATTTCAAACCCAACATTGCAACGCGCAACCTAAATATAAACCTAGATTTCGTGTAAACTACTCTCTTGTTTTGCAAAATATTGACGATAAACGTGGAAAACAATATAATCATTGATTTTACACAATAATAAGTGAAAAAATAAATTGTAAAAACCTTTCTAAATATCATTGAAGACACCAACCGCCTTGTTCCGTCACTGTTCACAAATGTTCATATTATATCACTATTACACTATTATACAGAAAAATTAATATCACACAAGAAACTACATTAAATTGTGAACAATTTGAATTATTGCACTATTTAAAATAACAAAAGAAATCTAGGCTAATTAACTGGCAAAGTACATTGAAGGAGACCTAATCACAGTGACTGGGGCACGGATTCGCGCCCGGAGCGGTTTTATTAAGCTACACGATAAAGGTCTTTTCACTGTGATTTTTTTCTCTCAACTAAACGAAGCTGGAATTTGAACTACGTATAAAAGGTAGAATGTTGATAATAAAAACCCTATAATAACAAATGACGTATAATGCTTAGCACGCATTTTAGTCCATTTTGTAATGCCAACAAACACCTTTGTTAATTATCGGGGCCAGTGTGTCCATAGCTAGCTATAGCTAGTGTTTCAATTAAAAATTGAACCAAGAGTGAGTCAAGTTTACAAATCGAGGGTTCCATCTGAAGTTTTATATCCTAGTCGGGAGAAAAATACCCTTAACAACAAAATTATGTAAACACAAACCATACCAATACGAGAAGAAATTCTACGAAACAGGCGGCCGCATTGAAAATAAATAAGATATATTTTTCAGTTTATAATGAAAATTATTACATTTATTCAGAAGCTGTTACAAGCATCTATGAACTTCAATGCTGCTATACCATTGGTTAGCAAATACTACGGAGGGAGACCTTGTAACGAGAAGAACCGGCAAGAAACTCATCAGAGGCTGTTTTTTCTCCCTGTTTTATTTCATACAGAGTCGTTAAATTGAAAAATAATCTTAGAATATTCAAGGTTTCCATCACAAAAATAGTATTAGTGGGTATGAACCTCCATACAAAAAAAATTGAGAGTAACAACTCGTGATAAAATTTGGCCGCATAATGAAAACTGATCTGTAGGCTGTTTCTATTCTAACTAATATTGAGCTGGGCCAAACTATGCTCACAAAAACAATTTCATACGGGCGGCGTCGGGTTAAAGTAGCACTCCACCTCTGCCTTCATTCTAAAATAATAATAATAATTTAATAGACATTACAACACCTTCCACCCATAACCTTCTTAAATCCGTTTCAGAAAAATTACATAAATAATTATACGGAACTTAAACAAGAGATATTAAGAATCTGGAATTTGCAAAATGTGTACATCGTGCCTTTGGTGCTTTCCAGCACTGGTGTTACACCAAAAAATTTACATTTAACCTAAAATTATTAGATTTTCCGCCTAACTCATATGTAACCATGCAAAAGGCAGCCATTTTAAATAGTTGCAGGATAGTCCGCAATTTCTTGCAAGAAGATACAAACTTCAATTAAATAATTAGGGGGATTTGTCACTTGGTGCGCCCGTGCAGATCCTATATAATCAGTTTTGAACTGAGAATTTTGCAAACAACATAACAAATAATAATAATAATCATTTATTTCAGAATTAATATAAATCCATAATTTGTTAGTAACAATGCACTTATATGTACTATGTTATTATTTGAAAATGATTGATAAAAATAATTAAAAATAAAACAAATTACAATTATTTTACGGCACGTCCCAACGCCATAACATGAGCTGAAACCCAATGTTTCAACATTGGCCCGTCCACCCTCTGTGCTATACCTTGCAGAATGCTGTTAGCGCTGCCGCGCACGCAGCACATCAGGCAGGTACTCTCTTACGAATAATAATCATCTATTCGTGCTTCCGCAAACATCCCTGACGCGCTACAGTATCGCTAATTATAACTGTCCGTCTGGCTAAAAGATCAAGTGTAGTATAATTTTCTGATAAATCAATAACGTATTTACATTTTCGGTATAAAAAATGTTATATATTTAGCAGTTTCTGTAAAATGACACAATAACCAAAGTTTTCAAACTCCTTTTTTATTTTAAGTCTTCACACTTGTTCCAGTTTTTTTCAAAAAACTACCACAACAATGAAGCATTTTAATTTCAGGTAACTTTGATGTATATGTTTATAAAGCTAATTGAATTTTCTACAATTTGAACTTAATTTGAGTAGTCTGGGTAAGAATAGTAACTTCTGTGGCTCTGTGTGCAAACTGTTTACATTACCGTAAACTATCGTTTTGTCTCTTTCACTCACACTGACTGTAAGCAGTGTATCGGATAGTTTATGGTAACGTAAACAGTTTGCATCAACTCATGGACCTCATGGTAGGTGGTAGGGCCACTGGTCAACACAAAAACTAACGAGAAAAAATCTTAATGCCAAAAAACTTGCCTTTTTTGCCAGTACAAAACAAAGCGCGCGGTGCACGTGCTGCTGCATGGTGCAAAATAGTTCTTTACCTCTGAAATTGCAGATTTATATAGAGAATTTTCAAAAATTTGCATTTTTTATACTAGCATTTTCTTTGTTCATTTAACAACCGTGAACACTCATGTAACAAAATTTGTATGTACTAATGTTTTAACACTATCCTAACTTATTCCATTAACGATATGAGGATACAATTTTGGCTAACAATAACAACCCTTCCGGTCACCCTTTTTTGATCACAGAAAAGAGTCACTTTCAAGATCTTTTTTTAATGCTATGAAAGCATTCTTTTGCTTAAATGAAAAAAGTAAATAATGGACTTTATTGAGTAGGTACTGTCAGCAATGCTATGAGCTGAACACCTTAAGGTTTATTTCTAGATTGAGTAGGTAGTCTGTATTGTCTTGCATTTACCGAAAAGTCACAAAAGCATCTTTTGTATAAAAACTATGGAGGCAGGTAAAAGACGAACTTTAGGTTCCATCCTTGCAAGCGATTTGTTTTCAAACTCAGGTCATAACTTTGTTGAATACAGTCAACATTCATATGTTCTGAATATCTAGATAGGTTAGGTAGGTATATTTACCTAACTAGTTATTCAGAACGGACGACCAAATTACTATTTGGGCGACAAACTTAGGGCACACAAAACATTTAAAATTTGACCTATATATATTATTTAAAAAAGGTGACTATTATCCTAATCGAGATGACAAAAATACCATAACGTCGGCGAAGAGTGAAAACCTCGTAAATCCTCTTTATCGTCTAAAACACTTTTGCCGAGTCTTTCGTCACTCGAGTCGTGACCAGCTTCTGTCATTGACGAGGTTTTCATAAAATGCAATAGATAGCGTTGTACGCGTTTGAATGGAATATGAGTGAGATCTGATAGAGTCGTCAGATAAGAGGTTTTCTGACAAAAACTGCAAAAAATGTTCTAGACAAAAATGAGATTTACGAGGTTTTCACTCTTCACCGACGATAATGGGCAGCTTAAATCAGTTATATGGTTACCTACTTGGTATAGAGTCTGTCTAAAAAGTCAGTTTACATGGGTAATTTCAAAGGTAATATTAACACCCACCTAAATCCCCAACCACCCCACCAATACCCATTTAAATAAAACTGAGTAAAGCTATATTCTGCACTAACAGGGTTACCAGTAATCAGTATAAGTTTTTATAAATAATTTCATAATATCTCATGTAAATTGACTTTTTAGACAAACTCACACTGGCTTATTCAGAGTGCGTTCGTTAAACTAGCGCCAAAGTTAACATGGCGTTAGACTGCGGACTAACGCCATTTTAGCGCAAATCGTATTCAGAGTGACAGTTTAACGTTTTGTCTCGCCTTTTAAGGATTAAAAGGTGCATTGTGATTGGTTTACAAGCATTAAACCAGGTTTTGTTAAAATAGTCTTGCACCCCAGTTTTGTGAAACATCTCTGAATAAGACAGTAACAGGTTGTTCACTCAGTATTTTTGTCAATCATTTAGAATTTTCACTGTTAACTTAAATCTCCCAGATGTAATTGCCCGTTTTACCCTAACCCTGTAACCCTCAGTTTGTCGCCCGTTTAGTTATTTTGTCACCCAAATAATAAACCGCTGCCAGGTTTAGTATTTAAGTATCCCATTACAAGTTTTTAATTATTCCCAGTTTCCCAATTAATTGATTTCCTATTTTTAGTTTAAGCCCGTTGATTAAATAGCAGAAAATAAACTGAAAAAATATTTTTTTAATAAAAAACACGTTTTAAAACTGACTAAAAGTATAAAATAATTTTTCCCGTAAAAAAATTATAACCATATACAGTTTTAAACCTAAGTTCTGTAAGTATAGGGGTTATAAATCTTTACTGAAGCAATTATTTTGTACTTTTTAGTCCGTTTTATTTGAACATAATATTTTTTTTATTTACGTACGTACCTACTGCCTTTCTGATTTTGAAATCAACCATCTATTAATCACAAATATTATAATCAATAGCTACGTGAGTCGCGAGCGCGCATGAACAATACGAATACGAACGAGTATCACCATCACCAATACAATACGCAATGACAAAACTAAATATTTGATTTGACCACTTACCATGGTATTTTAACTCTACTAGGTAGGTAGTACCCGGGCGTGGTCACAGCAAGATTTGACAGAAGTTTTTGTTTGTAACTATTCATTGTGTTAACAAAGGAATTTGACCATTCTGTGTTTTTTTCACGATTCGACTTTTTAGTTTCGCACGTGTTTGTTTTCAGAGTTCAAATTCTTTTAATTACGAACTGTGTGTGTGTGTGTGTGCCTCTATCTGTCCCGGTTCATGCACGCACCACAGGGTGGGTCTGCGACTCTGCGTGTCGGGATGGGGCATAAGAATAAATAAAATTTACTAGAACGGACTCTTCTTTATCCGAGTCCCAAATGCCGCCATTTATATAACTACTTCCCCCTTCACGTCGCTACGCTCCGCTGTCGTCCAAGCGTGTTTGCCAGGGTTGCTTACTGTTAAATATTGCTTACGTTTAAAGATAATATCGCTAAAATATGAGTTTTTCTATAGTTTTAAATCATTATTTTAGTCTAGTTTGTAGATACAAAAATAAAATATCCACTTTTTCTGGGTAAGTACTTACCTACTCCTGACTTTGTATAAATAAAGTAAATAAACTTTTAGTATGGAAGTTAAATTAAATTTAATTAAAATGTACCTTCTTCTAAAACATTTTTAGGTTTTAATCCTCTTACTGTCTTATTCAGAGATGTTTCGCAAAACTGGGGTGCAAGACTGTTTTAACAAAACCTGGTTTAATCCTTGTAAACCAATCACAATGCACCTTTTAATCCTTAAACGGTGAGACCAAACGTTAAACTGTCACTCTGAATACGATTTGCGCTAAAATGGCGTTAGTCCGCAGTTTAACGCCATGTTAACTTTGGCCCTAGTTTAACGAACGCACTCTGAATAAGCCAGTTACTGTTTCGTTATGTTTCAACTTCCATCACGTAACGAAATCACAGAATAGATACTTTATACTTTAAGGCGGTTGTATGACCAAACACACCACAATAACTTGACGCCATTGTAATTTATTTCCAAGATCGTACGGAACGCACAAACAGGCAAACGCGTGTGCGGAAACGCGCCGGCCGTGGCAGCCCGACTGAGTTTCACGTTTAACAAGTAGGCTAATATTGTGACTTTGGGCCCGTTCGGGGCGGGAGTGTCCGTTCTAGTAAGTTTTATTTAGTCTTAAGGATGGGGGATGAACGGGTAAAAGAGCGCATGAATTGTTCCAAACCCAAGGAAGATTTTACGCGTGGATTTTAAAATTTCAAAAGGTTATTTTATAAGTGGTACTTGAAAGTTTCAAGCTAAGCGCCCCCCTAACTAATAGCATTTGCACCCTAAGCTATAAGCCTTATTAGCCTGTGGGTAAATCAGGCCCTGATACTACTGTCTATAAACATAGGTATTGCAATCTGAAAGTATTTCTTTTTCTTTGCGACACCTGTTAAAACTTCACAAATAACTAAAAAATATGTTTTGGTGCGTCTTCTTGTGGCACATAATAATGGCTCAAAGTAAATAAAAACGTGTCGAGTTTAGGGTTTTTTGTAATTTTTCAAAAAAAATGCACGTGTCTGCAGTGAAATCAAAACCCGCTTTCTATTATATCATTTTTGTTGACATTACATTATAATATACAAGGTGTATTTAAGTGTATTTATAAACTGAACAACTTTCTCCATGAAACATGTGTCGAATAGTTTTGGTCATTCCATACTTACTGATCACGTGATCTCTTTGAATTGTATGAAAAGTATTTTTTTTTTACATATTTGATCCTATGTTTCTTAGAGAAAGTTGTTAAGTTTCATGGACTGAACACATCCTTAAAATTTGGAGAGTGGACCACAAATACACCTTGTATAGCTACAACCAAGATTTTTCGAGAAACGGTAGCTGATTTTTTTAATTTAGTTAAAAAACAATAATTGAAATTAAGCTAAGTACTCTCTTATAGTAAAGTGCAACTATAAACTTCAATAGTAAACTAAGTTCTTATCTAAAATTACTTTTTTTGCATTAGTGATTTCCAATTTAAATGTTGACTACTTTTCAACGTAAATTAATCTAAATAAGTAGTTCTTACCAACGTAGGAATATTCTATAATATGGAATCTATATGATTAATTAATATTGTATACCTACGCACTTTGAATTGCAGTAAACTCATCATTTCAAGTTCATAAAAGATTAACAATTTACCCAGCGATGACGCAAGAATCTCCGGAACCCTAAAAAAAGTACCGTAACAAACCCTCGACCACTTAACTGTGCCAAAAGAAGATAAGCTTTAACAGCAGTAATATAGAGTCGAAATTAGAAGTTCCAAGTTTTCAATCGCTTCTAATCTTTTTTCACTCTAAACTCAAGTGTGTTCTTATCTTAGTTGTGTGTAACTGTAAGCTGACCGAACACCATTAATTAAGTGCATTGCCGAGTTTAGATTTACATCTACAGGATAATGTAAACAAACAATCCAAGTCAAGATAATGTTCAATTATCCAGCGAACAATCAAATACATCTGAACACACCTTTACATTTTTAATGACCGAGTTGGGGCAGCAACTTGCAGCCCGCGGCGGCATATATCAATATTATTTCACCTGAATATAGAATTAAAAAGATAACTAATATTTCCCGAAATAAACAGTGATGAAAAATGCTTTAATTTATTTCTATAAAATATCTAAATATAGTGGACACGTAGTTTTTACAATATAAATAATTTTACATACATTTACTAACCATATTAAAGATTGGCCTAGGACACGATCAATTTAAAAAATATTTTCTGCCATAATTTGAACAGATTTTTTATAACAAAGTTAAAAGTTATTATATACGTAACCCTATTACTGAGTTTATAACAAATTATTATTCAAAAATACTTATTTCATTGTTAATTCTGCAGAAGAAAACACACAACAACACTCCACTTATTCAAAAGTTCACGCCAAAACGATGCTCGTTTTTTTTTCTATGACCATAGACGTTTTGTTTCTCAGCATTAGAGCTGTTCGACTAAAAGCTATTTCAATTGAAATAACTCGAGTTAAAAGTCCTATAACTGAATGAATAACGTTTTACCATCACTAGCAACGTGCACAGCTGAGGCGCAGATTCGAGCCCCAATCGCTTTACCTCTTACGCGCCGGGTATCAAAGTGTAACCCGCAGCGCCTGAGTGGTTAGCACGGAATCAAAATCTAAGAGTCGATCTGACATTCCCCAGGTGGAAATTCCCTAAATGGCAGATTTTGGAAACGGCACATTCTGTAAACGGCAGATTCTGTAAATGGCAGAAGTAGAGTCCCAAACAACATTCTAATTCTAAAGATATTTTTTATTTTTAATTTATTAGGCTCTATCAAGAAAAATGACAACGGAAATAATGACACACGACAATCCCGACTGACGACCGACCCGTCTGACCCGTGGTCACATCAACTTACCACACCAGTGTGACTACGGGGATTTTTTACCCGTAGTCACACCGACTCATGCCCTTGACCTTCCCTTGACATGAAAAATGACAAAGAAAATTATAAACTTTTTTCGTAAAACAATACGTCACCAAAGTACCAGGATCTCATCAATATGGAGAAGGTTAACCACCACCAATATAAACGTCAAAACGTTATTTATTAAAATAAATTCTGGTCAAAACCAATGTTTAAAAAAACTATGTCAAAAAACTTTTCTTTTTGCTGACTGACTGTACAATATCTGTCGTTAAAAGAATCTGCCATTCACAGAATCTGCCGTTTACAGAATCTGCCATTTAGCGAAAAAAGGGGAAAATCGAGCGGAAAATCCGCTGTACCTACTCACTCTTATAAAATCGGTCTCATTTCTCAAAACTGGGTTGGTACTAGATACTAGGTACTTGTGTAATAAATTGTTATCTATTGATATCAAAGATGTTGTTTAGTAGATAGCACAAACTGACGGAGATATTTCTAGTTATAATGTCTTATCTATGAAATTGGTTACATTTTGACACATACAGGGAAAATAATTACTTCTATGATTTTAAATATTTAACAATATCTTGATACCTATTAGGTGAATCGAATTATGACCATGAATTGATATTCAACTATCAGTAAAAATAAAGTAATTATTTTAGCCTTTCTTAACTTATTTTAACTTTAAGATCTTGAAAGTGACTCTTTTTTTATGAGCAAAAAAAGGGTGACCGGAGAGGTTGTAACTTAGCCAAATAATTCGCTTATTATAAATGGCAATGGCAATAAGTTAGCATAGTGTTCAAACATTAGTACCTACATAAAAGTTTTGTTACATGAGTGTTCACGGTGCAAACTCTTGAAAATTATCCATACAAATAGGCAAATTCATGGGTAAGTAAGACCTATTATTTTAAAATAACTTAATAAAAAAATCCTGGCAACGCAAAATGAGAAATCCGTTTCTTAGGACCATCAAACTGAACAACTTTTACTATGGGACCAACTCTGAAATCGCAAAAAAATCAGCTGCTTCATACATTTTTATAAATATTTTCGTTATTAATTTTTGTATGAAACAGCTGAATTTTTTTTCGCGGATTCAGAGTTGGTCCCATAATAAAAGTTTTACTTTCTCTTTCAAACAATACTGACAAAAAAGTGACAGCATCACATTGAAACAGTGTCTAACTTAAACAGCCCCCCTACTCAAATGGCCAACTTTCTATTCGTTTGAACGCTACGCTTACTTTTAAAGCTTAATATGCAATAGACGATTGAATCACATGTCGCAAACTTATGTAAATCACTGACTTCGATGTATTGATTAGCTATTCTGTGGTATTGTATAGAATTGTCAAGCTTACGGCACGTAGTTTTATAGTTTACTGCTTATTTTAAAGTTTTAATAGTAAGCGTAGCGTTCAAACGAATAGAATGTTGGCCATTTGAGTAGGGGGGCTGGTGTTTAAAAATATTTTGTAATAAAACCGCTTAAGTTTAGCAACATAATTATTCCAACCACTACTTAGTGTGTACATTAAATATTTCAGTGCACGCTGTTTGCCTATCAATAAAAAAAGTCGATAACCCAATGATTCCTAACTAAAAGTTGCCAAAAAAATAATCTAATTACTACCTCTTGTGAAATACCCGAAAATAAACCTAAGCCACCATTATTACCATCATAGAAATCCCTAAGCACACTCATTCATCTCTAGAAGTTTGCATATAACATTCTTGTGTTATCGTTATCAAACTATGATACACACTGATAAGGAACAAACAAGATTGGGTCACCTGTCTTGTTGGTACTAAAACGCAAGGAAAATTATTTTTGGTACATAGACGGATCTGAGGTTTAATAAAACTTGGGGAATTTGACTTGACTTCCGCAAGATTGCAGATGGCGGAAAAGGCGAATTTTAAGAAAATTCGAGTCCATGACTTTGTAAAGAAGAAACCCTTTTTTTTGGCATATTTTGTTTTATTTCTATACACAATCCTTTTGTAGCTCTGTCTGCGTATTTAGTACAACGAAGTTCCTGCCTCTTTAACCCATTATTAGGGTTCCGTACCTCAAAAGGAAAAAACGGAACCCTTATAGGATCACTTTGTTGTCCGTCTGTCTGTCTGTCCGTCCGTCTGTCTGTCAAGACCCTTTATCTCGGAAACGCGTGGAGGTATCGAATTGAAATTTAAACCATATACTAAGGTCTACGGGCCCTTGAAGCTGTAAAAAAATCAAACTTCTAAATTAACGTAAAAAAAAGATACTGCCGTTTAGGGCGCAAAAAACGCATTTTCGATACTATCAAAGGAATCAAAATTCATAGGGTACTTCCCGTTGACCTAGAACTATGAAATTTGGCAGGTAATAGCGTCTTATACTACACTTACAGGAATAAATCTGAAAACTGTATATTTGTAATTAAATCATAATAAAATATGGTCATTAAAATACGTAATTATTAATCATCTTGGTGAAACAACGGTATGCGCGGCATTGCGCGGTCATAGTTTAACTTCTAATTACTTTTGGATTAATCGCGCCACTAATTCTTTTAAAAATATCAATATTTATTATTATTAATTATTCAGATCCTTTCAAATATTGTTATAGTTAATTACTTTTAAAAATAAAATTAAAAAGTAATAAATTTGGCTCTAAATATTTTCGCAACATGGCGGTGTGTCACGCTGTATGACAGGGGGTCTTCTTCTTCTTATTTTTGTTTTGGCAATCTACTTTCTTCTTGGAAGTAATTTTTGCCAGTGTCAAGTGTTGAATAGTTCAGTGGTAGATTGTTTCAGTTTACATTAAAATGCGGGTGCATCGCATTCCAATGTTGCTTGGAGCATTTGGCACCAAGTATAATCAAGACAGTTTACTCGGTAAGGTCAGCCATCACTACAATAAAAGTCTCGGCTTCACACAACCAAAGGGTCCTGTTGGAATACAGCCATTTTCTCTAATAACATTGCGATAGATAAAACCATTTCACAGAACATTATACAGTGTACTATCGATATACAGCGCCATCTGTTGACAATCAACAGTACTTGTATTTTATACAGGTGCGGTGGGTTTGTAATTATTTTATTTTTTCTCAAAAATGCTTGGAAATTCGAACATTATTTTGACAACCTTCTTCGTGCTAAATCAGAGTTTACGGACAGACCTAAACCGCGCCGTCAATATTTGTATGAGAATCCATTACTAACGTGTTATAATGGATTTTCATACAAAATTGCCGGCGTCTGTCCAGCAATGTTTCTATTAAAACTCATTCCACACGTGTAATTCAGAAATGGAGCGAACTTTTCAATGAAACACAAATATAGGTGTCGCCTTGATGAGCGAGCACATTCCAAAATTTTTTTTTTAATATTCGGTATACTGGTATCACGTGAAAAGCCTTGATCAGCACATTCCAAAAAATTGAAAAAAAAAAAATAAAACGAAAAAATTTTGGAATATGCTCATCAAGGAGCATATTCCAGAAAACAAAAAAAAAATTAAAAAAGAAAGGTAATTTTTTTTTTTGCAATATGGGTATCAAATGAAAGGCCTTGATGAGCACATTCCAAAAAAACTGAAAAAAAAAACAAAATTTTTTTTTTTTTGCAATATGGGTATCAAATGAAAGGCCTTGATGAGCACTTTCCAAAAAACTGGAAAAAAATGAAAAACTGGAAATAAATGAAAAAACCCGGATTTTTTTTTTCAATATGTGTATCTGTTACCGGCAATGTGTATAATCCGGCATTGTATACAATGCCTAGGCATTGTATACAATGCCTGAAACGATCAGGCAATGTATGAAATATAATTCATTTTATACTTTGCCTAGGCATTGTATACAATGCCTGCTGGTCCACCGGCAATGTGTAAAATAAGTATATTTCGTATGTCTGTTATAAAAAAAAAACCTCGAAATTCAAGGATCTCGCTCCGCTGCGCTTCGCGCTCGCCTTAAATTTCTAACCTATACGCGGGACCTACAGGAGTGAAGCAGGTTCGATTACAAACTCAAATTTCTGTTGTCTGTTATAAAAAAATAACCACGAAATTTAAGGCTCACGCTCCGCTGCGCTCCGCGCTCGCCTTAAATTTCTAACCTATACGCGGGACCTACAGGAGTAAAACAGGTTCGATTCCAAAGAGCCCCCCTCGAGCCCCCCCTCGAGCCCCCCTCGAGCCCCCCTCGAGCCCCTTCGATCCCCCCTCGAGCCCCCCTCGAGCCCCCTCGAGCCCCCCTCGAGCCCCCTCGAGCCCCCTCGAGCCCCCCTCGAGCCCCCCTCGAGCCCCCCTCGAGCCCCCCATCGAACCCTCCTCGAGCTTTCCCCGAGCCCCCCCTCGAGCTTTCCTCAAGCCCCCCCCCCCCTCGAGCTTTCCCCAAGCCCCCCTCGATCCCCCCTCGAATCGATTCTCGAAAATCTTTTTATTATACACATTGCCGGTGGACCAGCAGGCATTCTATACAATGCCTAGTCATTGTATACACTGCCTAGGTAATGTGTGAAATAGATATCAATATTCATTATATTTCATACATTGCCTAAAAGGGCCAGGCATTTTATACAATGCCTAGGCATTGTATACAATGCCTGCATTTCATACATTGCCGGTAACATATCAAATGAAAGGCCTTTATGTGCACATTCCACTTTCCATTTTCTTTTTTCAATTACTGTAAGTAATTTAAAATTAAAATAAAAAGCTTAAAACTTTTAAAACTAAAAAGTTAAAAGTTTAAAAGTACTACACAAGCCTTGGCCGCAACTAGGCATTGATGGACTAACGTATGTTCTTCAATGCCTGTCTTGAGTGCCGCTGCAGTAATGTACTATTCCATTTCAAACTTCGCCCGTGGTCAATTCTTTGTCGTAATCCCTGGAAGGGTTATTTTCTACGTGGCGACAAAGGATTTCAAATGGTTATCTATATATAGCAGTCTGCTGAACGGATTTTGATGGTATTTTTTACAGTTTGGTAGCTTGGAGTCCAACTTATAAACTAAGCAATTTTTCACATAATTCCGGTAGGTAGAACCTGGGATAAATCTTGAACTCTCCGTAGTACAGTTTTCATATAAAAAACTAATAACTACCAACCACTTTTTTTCAAAATATTTCCTTTGTACCGACACAACTTTTCTATAGCTTTATTTTATGTATAGATGTAGGTCTGTACGGAACCCTCGGTGGGCGAGCCCGACTCGCACTTGTCCGGTTTTTTTTTTTCTCTCATCGCCTGAAAATTGTGGTAGCTGAAATGAGGGCCCATTTCAGACACCACCTCTTGCCTTGATGAAAATCTTTGCCCGCCAAGACATTTATTCATGTTTGGTAGGAGAAAAAAGGTCAGTGGACTAAATTTAGAGAATAGGAAGGATCCGATGAGTTTTGATGTCATGAGTCATGGTCGAAAGGGTCGTTAAGAAAAGTTAGAAGTCACTTATGAGCTTTTCGTTTCCACATTATAGTCGAGTCAATGTTGTACTTTTCTATGGAACAGCTGATTTTTTTTCGTAATTTCGTGGTTGGCCCCATAGTAAAAGTTGTTCATTTACGTGGTCTGAAATCCCCATTTCATTTTTAGATATACTTAGTTAAAAATTAACCGTGTATAGAACAAATGATACTTTTTTCCCATTAGTTCTATGATTTATTTTCAAGCTATACAAAACTGTCACAAAACTTTAAACTGCACGACTTAAAGCTTAAAAACCGGTCAAGAGCGAGTCTGACTCGCGAACCGAGGGCTCCGTACCATCATAATAAATACACTGCAGAGTAAAATAATAAAATAATTATTGCAGTATTAGGTCAGCGCTATCTCTTGACCGATAGTGGAACTAATTTTTTCTTAGGGCAGCGCCATCTGTTGACTGGTAGTGGAACTAATGAATTTTTGGTTGTTTTATGCAAAGAGAATGTAAAAATAACTAGCGTTATAGTTTTATGAATTTCAAAAAAAGTGTGTTATATTGAGACATCGTTTTATTTTTCCTGTAATCTTTACAGAAACTACTAACACGAACGAACGGATAATTCATCATAAGTCGAAAACTATGCGGCCTAAGAAAAAATAAAAAAATGTTTTAAAATGTGCAAACAGCGCTCTTTTATATGACACCCCATATGCTATAGTCGCTTCACTTAAAATTTTTAAGACCCCTTTTCAGTCCCTGTTGTAAAAAAAGTATTTATTTTTATATTTATTTCTTATTTTCAAAATAGTTGGGCAAACGTCATATAAAACTATTCCAAATTTCAAGTTGATACCATTAGTATTTCTCGAGATATCCAGCTGTGACAGACAGACAGATTGAGTCACACCATTAGGGTTCCTTTTTACCATTTTGGCACGGAACCCTAAAAATGATTGAAGATGACACGTTGTGGAAGCCCAGCGTGTCGTTGACCGTACACTAAAGAAAATTCTTATAAAAACTGATACCTAATAAATAACTTTAAAAAAAAGACACACTATGGGGCACTGAGGGTCTGATGAGCAAAAATATCTGGGACCCTATTTTTGAATCGCTCGAAGCCAGTCGAGCGCTCGTTTCTACTGATTTTCGTTCGACATCCCATTGTTTTGAGTCATATGTCGAACGAAAATCAGTAGAAACGAGCGCTCGACTGGAGTCGAGCGATTCAAAAAAAACAAAAAACCGACTTCAAAAAACCTACCTCTTAAAAGCAAGAAATAATAAATTGGTAATAATAAAAACACGTCTATTGAAGTCGGGTGGGGCTGGAGTACAGATTTCTTTTTTTTTATTCTAAAAGCCACACCCGACTTCAATAGACGTGTTTTTATTATTACCAATTTATTATTTCTTGCTTTTAAGAGGTAGGTTTTTTGAAGTCGGTTTTTTGTTTTTTTAAACAATTTTTTATTTTTTTATTTTTAGTATAGGTACCTTTTGTATTAGGTTAGTGTAGGTATATTATTTAGGGAGAAAAATCGGCTCAGCCAAACGTGAGTTAATTGCGGAGAAACATACATACATGCGGATCAAACTGAGAACCTCTTTTTTTAAGTCGGTTAAAGAACTACACTTAAGATATCCCTTTTCCAACAAAAAACTAATTATCTTATTCAGTTCATAAACAAAGAAGTTACGACTGATCATCGAGGTAGTTCACACAAAATCATACTATTTTCGTACTTTTTTCAAGATTACTTGAAAAGTACTGAACCGATTACAACATTTTAAAAAATGGGACCAACTTGGGAGTTTGCCTAATGTAATAACGTTTGAATCATTTCAATCGGTTCAGCCGTTTTCGAGTAATCGGTGTACATACAAAAAACAAAAAAAAAAAAAAAAAACAAAAAAAAAAAACGGGTCGAATTGAGTACCTCCCTCCTTTTGAAGTCGGTAAAAATAGGGCCCATGATCATTGTAAATGATAAAAAAACAATTTTCAGTTTAAAATGACGTGTTGAAAGGATTATTTTTTTTTTTTTTCAAAATTATAGTCACTACATGCCCCTCGGTCATCTTCATCGTCTTCTTCCGAGTCTAAAACTTATATATATTATAAGTTTTTAGATTTTAAACAGTCATAATAGTCATAATAAAACGATAATCAACTGTTTCTGTAATAATATAAATTAAATAAGATGAATTTGACTAGCTAAGTCTATTTTAAATACATACTACTTTGTGATGAAGAATATTATTTTAAACCAAAAACGCAAAAAATCCGCAAAATTTTCTTTTTAATTCCATTGAAAAACATTTTAATTAAAGTAAATAAACAGAAACCAAATCCCTAGACAACTCCAGAATATACTTTTCCAATACGATTTTCAATATTACAGTAAACAAAATTGATTTAAATACTACATAATATATCAAAATATATTACGATATAGTTAAATATTTTTACAATAATGTGTGCTACATACCTTGTTCTAAAAGATCTACAACTTGATTTTAGTATAAATTTAAAAATAAAACCAAAATTAAATCTGCAAAGATATGTTTTTCTTAGTTGTCGTGTTCTGTTACATATGTGCACACGCAAGGCGTGATTCGACTAACAAAAACTAATTATATTGAGCCAGCAGCGGGATTTAGAAGCTCTTTGAGCTTTGTAAAAATAAAGAAATTTGTCGTTTGTTTAAAGTTTCATATAATGAGTTTTGCGCATGTACGCCCATACAAGTACCCCATAGTGCGTCACTTCGACAAACACACCTAGGTAATAATTTATTGTCAAAATCGGAAAATATAAAGCAAACTTTATCTGCCTCAAAGAAATTTTATCAACATAGGTACATCCGTTTTTGAATAATCAGGTACTTCACCAACACTGTCACACTTTATCAAAGTGAAAATTATCAAAGACTGATAAACATTTAATTTGATAAAATGCTATCGATTGTCATTAATTTCAAATCAGAGTTAAAACATTTCGCAATATGGCGGCGCGGTTATATTTCATTGTTTTGTTTATAAGTTTATTTCAAAATAGTGTTTTGTGCGATATTTTATGTGATGCAGCTTTCTGCCCCGTAAGTGATTTTGTATTTGTAATTTTATCTTACCCTATTGCACAATAAATGAGCGAATATTATCCATACGTAAAGAATTTTATATCTCGTGAAATCTTGCACATTGTTTTGTGTCATCATATCAGCCGCAGAACAACCACTGCTGGCCTGCTGGGTATAGGCCTCCCCCAAGGATCTCCACGACGCGCGATCGGTCCTGCGCTGCCCTATTATTGCGTGTCCATCATACATGGGGGGGTTTGCCATAATCGCCACGCTTGGCAGGCGGGTTGGCGATCGCAGTAGGCCAAGGTTTTTGGAGACGCTGCTGCCCGTCTCCTGATGGCTATGCTCCCTTAGTCGCCTTTTACGACACGATTCAATTGCCATCCAATCCTATTCAAAAACACTAGAACAAAGTTGGAAGATTCAATTGCCATCCAATCTTAATCCTTTCAGAAATTCGTGACGGACACGGGCTGCACGGCCACCTCAGCTAACTGCGACATCAACAACTCCACCCACTCAGGCCTTCGTCTACCATCACCGACGCTATGCAACTGTTGCAATTACTGCCTGCCTTTCATTGGTAAATATTCATCATCATCAATAGCCCACTCTTACTATGCCATTAAGTCGGCCATACACGCTAGGTTATGCATGATGGTTATGCCTGTAAGATCAAAACCGTCATGCATAACCTACCGTGTATGCCCTGCTTCACCTAGCGTGTATGGATACTGCATGCCTGTTCATGCAAGCCGCTCGGGTATGCCTGTGGTCAAAACCGTCACGTCATGCATAACCTAGCTAGCGTGTATGCGACAAAACTGTGCAGTTATCCTATCCATGCCTGTTCATGCAACCTTGTCGCTCGGTTATGCCTGTGGTCAAAACCGTCATGCATAACCTAGCGTGTAAGGCCTGCTTTATAGTCTTTTTTATGCATAAAAAAATTATTTCCGTTGTACACAACGGGATAGCGTTTGGACTTCACCTCGCATGTTAAGTGATGATAAGGCCGAAAGTGGAAGCGCACTACACCCGGAATCCTCACCACACCACTGAGGAACTAAGTATAGCTATCTTACTTCTAACTGCCGGAGCCGGAACACAACAATTTTTTAATTGTTGTTATGGCGTCAGACTTAGGTAAGATAGTAGTAAGCTAGCCAGGCGGACTTGCAATAAGCCCTATCAACAACCAGTCTTCTGCAGTACCCAAGCCTTGCCCTAGGAGGATGATACTACAATCTTCACGCTAGACTACCGGCTCATTTGCTTATCTCAAAATCTATCACGATCGGTTTTAATTTCGCAATTGTGTACATCCATTACACTGGATGTACACAATTCTCGGGTGTTGAAGACAGTCTGTCACAGTGCCTTGTAATGCCACAGCAATGGACGTAGCATTTGTGCCAACTCGAAAGCGATTGCGATAGATTTTGGGATATACAATTTGATAGCGGGTTGGAGATCGCAGTGTTGTAGGTATGTTTTTCTTCAGAAAATGCTGCAATACATTTTCTGCACGCGTAGCATGACCAACATCGAGATAAGATTCGACTCAGAGAACAATGGCTTGTCTACACCGAAATGTCACTTTTGTCGGGTTGCTTCGATGAATTAACCACTGGATACGTAACGTAAGAAAAATGTATGAAATCACGATCAACCAATTTTTGCGGGGTGAGGGGGGATTACACTTGTCAAATAATGTCAATGTTATAGGGTGATTTAGCCGGTTTTCGGCCATAATTGCCGGCCAAATATTATGGATTTTGAAGCTCGTACATTAGTTTTCGGCCAGGCGGCCGAAAAGCAAATGACCTCCCAAAAACGCATTTAGTTACCAGGCCATCAAAGTTGAATGCGCAGGCTACATACAAAATTACGCGAGCCCCGGCGCAAATTAAATCTATCTCAGGTTTAAGTATCTTTTATGTATATAACAAAAAAAAGGGACCACTGTGATCGGTGACTAACATAAAAAAACTGCATTTTTTTTTCAGGCGTTAATATTTTACGTAGCTAAAGGTATATTTTCAAAAAATATTAGGTAATAATCACGACGGACCAGCTAGATAGCGCAGTAAGTAAGCGCATCACCCAGTAATTGCGACAGTTAAGCAACTTTTCCAAAGGTTTGGTCATGGGATGGGTGACCAAAAATGACCTCAAGCTCCTCCGTGACTTTGGGAGGCACGCTAAGCCGTTATTTATGGCCTATGATATATCATTGTTTTTGGCTGTATTTTCAGTCGTTAACACCCCACCAATCCGCATTGGGGCCCCTTATTATTTATTTATTATTATTATTAGTTAACGGGAGGCGCTCACTTACTTAACTAACATAGTTAACTTACTTTAAGATAAACAGAAATGGGTAATAGCCGAACACCCTCTTGTCTTGTATAGGTAACTCAAGACCTTTTGTACTTTTTGACCAATACTTTATATTTCGCTTCGTGTGGATTCCGCACACGTGAACTCGTTTTTAATTTTTATCTTAGTTATGGTCAGTCCTGTTTATCCACCCACAAGAAAAACCTGTGCCCCAGCAGCGGGGACATTATAAAATTATAAAAATAGCTGATGTGCTATCACGTCTGATAATAATATAATAAAAATAAAATTAGAATAACGTCATAACATATTTTTTTATTTATGGTTTTATATTATCCACATACAAGTCACAAGTCCTACAAATCTATTAAAAGATTATCCAAAAATGAACTTGGATGCGCAAATTCTTCTAGGTTATGTCGAGCTCAACCAAGAAAGTACAAAATGCTCATAACATGAGCGCAACATCCAATCTTTCATCACACTCGGCCTTGCTGACTGCTGGACACATTTCTAAAATATACAGTTGGTCTGTACTTAAATCATCACGGCTCTTCGTTATATCTGTGCAAACAATAGCTTACGGCAGTAAATGATTTGACTGGAAGACATTCAAAATTATTAAGTGCCTTCCCTATCGGACCACTAAAGCTTTTTGGCCCTGTAGTACTACCGTCTAAATATTCAAAAAGTTGTCTTAAACTTCACTCATTTGCGTGCAGTTGACATATTAGCTATTGAAGAGGACGTTGCAGCTTGTTTTCAAGCAGTTTGATAATGCGGGCTCTTCCTCAGGCAAAATGACTTTCAAGACGAAAATTTACGGAAGTCTCGTAATTTGTTTCTAATTATATTTTGTACACTTAATAAATAAGTGTATTGGCAACTTTTGATAACACCGCGAAAAAGAAATTTCACGAAAAATTTCTTTCATACATTCTTACATTTTCCGTAATGGCCGAAAACCAAAGGGGGCCGGCAAACCGGCTATGTCACCCTACTTTGTTTACATACCAAATTTTATTTATTTTGCGAAAAATAGCTACTATAAGAGGTTGAAATTGTGCTTACGCGTGAAAAGAAACATTTCTTGATTGCCCGCTATTTTTTTTGCTGAACAATACGAAGCATTTTGCCTATTTTTGTACCAATGTTTCGCCACGAGCTCTAGCATCACACTGACAACGCGATATCGTTTACTGAGGCTATCGGTCACAGTAAGTGGCAGAGGGGTAAAGGCGAATATGGCTGTCATTTCGCATCCAGTGGTTAATTTATCCAAGTCGGGTTGAGATCGAGATACTCATGCTCGCATTTACAACTAGTAGACTCGTATTGTTCTTTGTCGTGGCCTAATGTCAAAAGTCGACAAACACGAGCTTTTCTCTTCAACTGACATTAATTTGACAGTTGAATCAGAGAAACTTGTCTACCACCCTTTGAGTAGTCGAGAAGGTCGAGAAAGAATCACAGACTAATAAGAAGATTCGAAATAGTTTTCTACGTATTTTATTTTATATGAATCTAAATTTCGCAATAAAAATAAATCTAAATTATCCGTGCTTATATTTTATTCCTTAAAAACTTAAATTAAAATTATTTTCATACGTTGATTTTAATATTTCGTAATTTTCTCGTCATTTTACACAGATTACTAAATTAACAATTTCGTTAGTAGTCTGTGTTATCTTTTCAAAATACTCTAAATAAAAAAAAGGCAAACGAATTTATATCCATACAGCTATATTTAATTAGTTTTAAGAGTTTAGCGTTGTGAAATCTATAGAAAGGAACGGTGCTTTATGAGAAATAAAGTAATTATTTTCTATTGGCAATATTATTCTTCTCGAACTCGAGAGAGCTTGTCTACGGAAGAGAACGCTTTCTTGAGTGCCTCTTTATCTTAGAACTTATAAAAAAATGAGAATCATGTTTAAACTAAATTATTTCGGATCAAATTAGATAATTTTGACGTTTATTGGTGTTGAAATAAAAAGATTACCTTTAAAATTAACTTTTTTTATTAAAAGACATTAAAAGGTTTCGGAATTCTGAGAACGAGTCCCACCTGTCTGTCAAACTGTGCTCAGCAATCGAGAAGGTCGAGACGACAAGTCTTCGTAGACAAGAGTCTCGTTTGCTCATGCTACGCGTGCTGGTCCATAGAGGTGCTAATCATATCTCTAAGTCCTTAATATTTGCTTTTCAACACTTAAGTGTGAAGATAGGTGCTGCTAGCTTCCTTTTATACTCGTTACCTATTAATTTGACAGAATTTGATTGATCCTATTGTGGTCGAGCCTATCGTGCGTGGTCAAGCCGTGTGAATTATTCCCAAGATACCGATACCTAGAGGGAGAAAGTCAAAGATTGGAGAGAATAAAAAGTTTGCCACCATTTTCGAGAATCGTACCCGGACAGGAGTTTCTGTAATATTAATTTTCTCACACGCATGACCCCTTTACAAGACTACCCATTCAATTCCATCTTCGTGCAGCAAAAATATTGTTCATAATTAGCAGTCTGCATCTTGGCAACACAGTGCTTATCAATAGGCTATTTGACTAATTTTGGAAAAACATTTTAAATTATTCCTTATTACGTAATAAGCGCACCACATTGATATTTCAGAAAAAAATCTATGTATTTCATTAAAAAAAACAGTGTTAAAGTTTAAAATTTTAAAACCGCGCCAAAAACGCTATGGCGCTGGACACGTGACTTGTTGACGTCACTAGCCTGTAAACATCCATTTGACAGCCATCAATCGCGGATACTTAGTCTATGGTCGTGTCAAACGCCTGAAGCCATATTTATTTACAGGCAAGTGACGTCATCAGTCATCTTAGAGCGTTTTCGCCACAGAAAAAATATCTAAAATTATTGCATTTTTCTAGGTGAAATTAATCAATTAATAGACTTAATTAAGTCTATATAATAGTTAAATATGTTTTTTACGCCAATATCTGTTGGGATTAGGGCTGCCATCTCTAAAACCTGCCACCCAGGACCGGAAGCGTAAAAACCCCGGACTTTGGAGCCTTGACCCCAGACATATTTTTTTATATTCATTTTTAGCTTTGTTAAAAAATACATTATACCCAATATTTGACGTAAAGAAATGGAATTTTTATTTTGTGGTGGGGCAGGGTCCAGGTTTAGTAGTTTTGTAAGCGTAGCGGGCCAAAATAAATGCCCTAATATACAGAGGCGGCCCGTAAAAAATAAAACCGGTCAAGAACGAGTCTAACTCGCGCACCGAGGGTTCCGTACCATCATAATTGCACCATCAAACCCCACTGCAGAGTAAAATAATAAAATTAGTATTGCAGTTTTATGTCAGCGCCATCTCTTGACCGATAGTGGAACTAATGTTAACATTTTTAGAAATTTGATAATTTCTGAAAAAGTGTGCTATATCGAGACATCGTTTTATTTTTCCTGTAATCTTTATATAAACTGCTATCACATAGAATTATTTCAGATTTTTCTCTGTGCAAAGTTCGGAGATAAGGGGGGGGAACAGTCATTTTTTTTACATTTTTCATCATAAATCAAAAACTATGCGGCTTAAAACAAACAAAAAAAATGATTGAAAACCTGCAAACGGCGCTCTTTCATATGACACCCCACATGCCCCACTTAAAATTTTTAAGACCCCTTTTTCAGTCCCTGTTATAAAAAAGATATTTATTTTTTTATTAATTTCTTTTTTGAAAAATAGTTGGACAAATGTCATCTTAAACTATTCCAAATTTTAGGTTGATACCATTTGTAGTTCTCGAGATATCCAGCTGTGACAGACAGACAGACAGACAGACAGACAGACAGACTGAGTCACACCATAAGGGTTCCTTTTTTACCATTTTGGTACGGAACCCTAAAAAGGCCGCGCAGCGAGATTTTTAGTCAGTTTCATTCAATCACTTACCTTGTATTGTAATCTTGCTTGTTTATAGTAAAAAAAATGGGCCATACAGCGTGATTTTTTGCGGGGTGCGCGAGTTTAATCCAAAACCCGGACTTTAATTATAGTCCGGGTTTTACCCGGACTACAATCAGCACCCCGCCCGGACGCTCCCCGGACGCCTCCAAACTAGGACAAATCGGGGGAAACCCGGACGGATGGCAGCCCTAGTTGGGATAACCACAATTTGTAGTATATTTTCAATGTTGTCAAATACCCTATTATGATGGTGCTTTGTCAGCAAACATTGACGAATAATGAATGGCTGTTATTTCCAGGAGAGGATGGACACTGCAGTGTAGGTGGTCCAGGACTGGGCACGACCGTGGGCAGGTGTGGCCCTGGGCTCACGTGCGTGAGAGACACTGACGGCAACTTCTGTAGACGAAGTAAGTTTAATGAAATCCCCGACCATCTATCACGCTTATGCCCAGGCACCATCGTTCTCATACTCCACTTCTGGCGGCCTTGTAACTGTCCATGTCCATCAGCCATTTTTAATGTTCCCACTGCTGGGACACAGGCCTTCCTTATGGGTGGATAAGGAAGACGGGCTATAACCCACCACGCGGGCCCAATGCGGATTGGTGGGTGTTAACGACTGCAAATGCACCCGGGACTAAAGGCTTAACGTGCCTTCCGAAGCACGGAGGAGCTCGAGATAATAAATTTTTGGTCACCCATCCCATGATCAGCCCTTGCGAAAGTTGCTTAACCTCCGCAATCGCTGGGCCAGGCGCTAAACCACTGCGCCACCGAGCTCCTCGTAACTGTAAATCATGATAATGGTCCTTTTTTAACGAGAGAAACACCTCCTATGAGCTCAAGAAAAGATCTGTTATGATGTGAGAGATATCTTAAACTTTTATAAGTTTACCTTTATAGGTAGCTAATAAAGCCCGCCGGTAACGATCAATTGCGGTCGTCAATATTTTCGTCAATGCCATTGTTGGAGGAATTGGCAATCGCATCAATTGCACATGTAAACGATCAATCTTCGCTACAATGGGCGTCAATGACGTAAAAATTGACAATCGCAAATGAAGGTTACCTACCTACTGCAGCGTTTAGCACCTGCCCCTCTCCATCATCCAGTCCTTGCCATGCAACTTTCAACCATAATTCAATGTAATTCTTAACACTATCCAGTGAACACAACCTGCCACAGAGCTCAAGACAGCTACGACGCTCGGCATGCCGCAGGCGAGACCGGAGCGTTGGAGGAAAGACCTACCTGCGATGACAGGGGAAGATTTGGTAGCTTCGCTTGTGTGCCTACACAGACGTAAGAACTTTACTGATTTAGCATACTGAACGAATAGTTGAGGGCTCATTGAAACACTTGTTGAGTACCCAAAGTTGTAACCTACTTTTAAGGCCAATTTTTCAAGAAAAGACAACCGTTCGCATTGATTGAAACTGTATTTTCTCCCTCTTGAACCTAAATTCAAAGAAAGAAAGATAGAAAGTTCTTTAAAATAATTACAAAGCATCAGAAACCTTATACCGCGGACCTTCAACCGAGAAAAACATGAAACTACTAGAAACCCAGCAAAAGTGTTGTTTTCTCCTTTTAGTTCAGGCATGTTCCAGACGGATGTAATCACGCCTCCCATCAGAGGTGACCTTGCTTGATGCCATCCATCTAGAGCAGGGATGGCGAACCAATTGCATGGCACGCGTGCAACATACTTAATATTTTGGGCAGGTCACCAATCACAAAATTCATTATGCACTACGAAAAAATTACGAACTAAGTAGGTAATTAATTTAAATTACGCGTATAATTAAAACATTGCAAAATGTACCTATTTTTTGAAATAAATAAAGACTTTTGAGTTGATAGTATTTATTATTATTACTTATTTTCCAAATAATCACAAAGGCAAAATTATTTTTTGATGGCACGTCTAGGACCTCATCAAAGATTTCTTTAGAAAAATGGCACGTTGGTACAAAAAGGTTTGCCATCCCTGATCTAGAGTATACGGTAGATGTAATCCAATTTTCTCCATCCAAACCATATGTATGACCTTCGTCGTCCTTGGAGGAAGGGCGTGAGTTCCATCCGAAGATGGAGTGCGCGGATTTTTTGTTTTCTGTCGTCAATTAGAGACAAAAGCGCTTAAGAAACGCAAACGTTTTGAAATTTCTACATATTAGGAGCCATTTTTACAATACGGCACGTGATTTTGCTACGCGATTCACAATGAAGGGCGACCAGACACAGAATATATTATACTCTAACGCGAGTGTTGGTGCTTGGATGGAAACTCATGTCAAAGTCAAAGTCAAATAAGCTTTATTCAAATAAACGAATCGTCTATATTTTCCTACCACCCGTTCCAGACTTTTTTAGCTGACAAGAAGAACGGGCGCAAGAAACTTATCAGCTGTAACAGCCATATATATATATTTACAAACTTGAATATATCGTTACCAAATAATTACAACAGGGTGACAGGATTATTGGTAACAACATAGACTTATTACATATATTACTTCAACAAAGTACTTATAGTAGCAAGTTATGTGTTACATCATTTCCACGCATTTTGATCTTTAAGATAATCATCTACTTTATAATAACCTTTACTCATGAGCGTTTTTTTAACATGGTTTTTAAATTCATGCAAAAGAAGATCAATCACTTGTTGTGGAACTTTATTAATAAAGGCTATGCCTTTCCCCATAAATGAACCTCTAGTATTTGCAAGCCTAAATCTTGGAACGGCAAGTTTATCTTTATTTCTTGTATTAAACTGGTGAATATTTCTGTTTTTAGCAAATGAATCATAGTGTTTCCTTACATTAACTAAATTTTCATATATGTATTGGCCTGCCAAAGTTAAGATATTTATTTCTTTAAACAATTATCTCAAGCTATCTCTTCGCCGAAGATTGTATATGGCGCGAACAGCTCTTTTTTGGACTACAAAAATATTTTCAATACTGGCAGCTGAGCCCCACAAAAGCAGTCCATAGGACATTACACTATGAAAATAACTAAAATATACTAACCTTGCCGTTTCAATATCAGTTAAAAGCCTTATTTTCTTAACAGCGAATGCCGCTGAACTATGTCTACTTGACAAGGCTTCAATATGTGGATCCCATTGCAGTCGAGAATCTAGTGTAATACCTAGAAATTTTGTACTCTCAATAAACTCGACTTCATCGTTATTTAAATTAATATTTCAATATTTCATGTAGCCAGTAGTAAATTAATATTTCATGTAGCCGCAACACAAACCACGGATGAAAATCACGCTCGAATCAAGCTTCCACCAAGGTGACTTCTGATGGGAGGCGTGATTACATCCGTCTGGAACACGCATTAGTGCAACAGAGGTAAACTGGCCTTGGTGTTTTGTTTTAGGTGCTTCTGCCAATCGCAGGAAGGAGAGCGAATTTTCGGCGAAGTGTTGTATTCAGGAGCATCGGTGAAAGAAAATATGCACTGTGGTGAGTGAATGTAGCTGAAACAAATTCAGACTCCGCACCACCCGGTATACTACCCGGTATTTATATTTGCAAGTAAAAGATGAGACTTTAAATAATAGTGAATTTATTGCGAGATTTATCAGCAAAGCAAGTCAATTACACGGCCTTAGGACTTTGCTTACTTTGCAGACCACCAAAACACGAATTACATAGCGTGATATAGCGTTTATCGACACTCAACTGTCAAAATCCACTGTCTTTTGCCAGTTAATTGTGATAAATAGCTATATCATATCGCGTTTGGTAGACAAGTTAGGGTGGCTGGTAGTCCGTGACGGGACGCCGAACGGTGTTTGAACGAGCTGTTATCGAAATTGACGAGATAAGGGTTGTTCATAGTTCAATGTAGCCTATCAAAATAATTACTTAAAATCTGCTTCTTCAGGGAGGAATTTGGTCGTAGGATATCTATCATAGAAATAGAATGTCAAAGAACAACAATGTCAATAAACAGGTGATCCGAAAACGAATGCATACATTTTATATGAGATACGTAAAATATGACATGGATTCAAAAAATATGACTATATACGGCAAAGGAAATTAATAAACTATGTTCCATACTGTTTTCTTTGTCGATAAACGAATAAATGTAGAGAAATTTGGTTTTAGAGAAATGCGTGGCAGTATCTTTTTTACCTGTGAAAAGTGTGATTACTTGGATTATTTCTTTTGTCTCATCACAATTACTTAGAGCACAAGACACCATAGCTCCACGATACCTTTATTTTAAATTATAATTAAGATTAACAAATATTTTAAACAAATTGTGATTGCTCATTTGCTAGGCGGGACGCTAGGGGCTCTTACTGTAAAAAATGTTGGCACATGTCACTTGATCCTTTGTCTCTTTTTTACATAGACCGTGTCCATATGATGTTAACTTCTCTTTTCCACGCTTTGTTGGTCTTCTTGAGCGCAGCGAAAATTTTTCTATGTCTATGATATCTATGCTCTATTGCTCTTTCTTTACACAATGCAAATAACATTAATTCAACCAAGAACAAGGATAGATATTGATTAAACCTGTATAATTCCAGGATGTTCTACATTCCATGAGAAAATAGCGAAATCCATTAGAGGGGGAGTGCAGTTCCCTATTACTGGGCCTCGTTGCACCACTGACGGGAATTTCAACCCTGTGCAATGTGTTCAGAACATCTGTTATTGCGTGGACAGGGTTACTGGGGAAATTCAGGAGGGGGAAAACAGAAGAATTGATTTGAGTGAGCATCCAATAACGCGTTTGGAATGTTGTGAGTATCAGGATCTTCTTGATAATGTATTAATTTTAAGCTACGAACTGCTGAGGTAACTTACTCAAAAGCTTTATTCTCTATTTCATCATTATCATAAGCCATTTTTAATGCTGTTATTAAGTTATTAGGGGGCATATAAGCTTTGCTTGGGTCAGTCGTAGTAGATTTTTCCTAAAACCCACCTTAAGCATGTTCCAGACGGATGTAATCATGCCTCTCATCAGAGATGGTGGAAACTTGATTTTAGCGTGATTTCCATCCGTGGATTGTATTGCGCCTACACGAGTTTCCATCCAAGCGCCAACACGTCACCCTTCATTGTGAATCGCGCTCGTGTAGCAAAATCACGTGCCGTATTGTAAAAAGGCTCCTAATTTGTCGAAATTTCAAAAGGTGTGCGTTTCTTTAGCGCTTTTGTCTCTAATTGACGGCAGAAAACAAAAAAGAAACGAAAGTGGATCACTCCATTTTCGGATGGAACTCGCACCCTTCCTCCAAGGACCTTGAAGGTTATTTTGATTGGATGGAGGGATTACATCTACCGTCTAGATGGATGGCATCAAGCAAGGTCACCTCTGATGGGAGGCGTGATTACATCCGTCTGGAACATGCTTAAGCAAAGTTGTATGCAGGCCGAATGCGATGTGCCACGTCCATCCAAAAAACTCATGGATTAAACGCCACAATTTTTACTAAGAGCTAATAATAAAGTATACCTACCTGTATACTTACCTACCTGGGGAGGATTGCTATAGTTACATCTCTTTCTCGCTGCATAGCAATTAAAAGAGATAGATTGATAGCCAGTCAGAAAACTGCCAGGAAATAAGAGGTCATAATACGGCCCCTGGGGTGCGATTTCGTAAAGTCAATCGTATTCATTTGACAGTTCATATCGTATCCGATCGGCAGGAATTTATATGGAATTTGATATTAATGACATACAATATAAACTTTCAAATGAATACGATCACTCTACGCAATCACCTATCTAATGTTGCCCATATTAATATTTTTCAGATGACCCAGAATTCGACTTGTTCCCGCAGCTAAGCGTCGGCACTCCACCATTCAATTACACCACCCTATGTTTGGACAACATTAAAGATAGAATAGATCTGATGCAGGAGAGCATTGATATGGGCTTTAACGTGAATCACGCGAGTGAATTCCCGGTTTGTCTGCCTGATGGCACGTTTGGGAGGGTGGCAGCTACTAGGAATAGATCGTAAGTGACTTTTAAGAGCGTCCGCTATGCGTTAAGCATAATCCCGGCGGGGGTACACGGCGCGGGAATATATAGGTAGATTACTGGTTTTCTGACTAACTGATTCTTGCAGTGCATGAGAAAGCTCTAATCTATGTCACCCCGCGCCGGGATACCGCTTAACGCAGCGGACTAAGGGTACCTATTATAAATTTCCCTCGTGACTAGGCTTGCCAACTCCAAAAAAGGCATTTCCGGGATTACCTAGCTCGACATCCGGGACTTGGGTATATTACGCGGGACACAACACACCACATACAAAATGGTTAGAAAAATACTATAGGTAATTGAAGTTAATAAAAAAAACCGGACAAGTGCGAGTCGGACTCGCCCACCGAGGGTTCCGTACAGACCTACATCTATACATAAAATAAAGCTATAGAAAAGTTGAGTCGGTACAAAGGAAATATTTTGAAAAAAAGTGGTTGGTAGTTATTAGTATTTTATATGAAAACTGTACTACGGAGAGTTTAAGCTTTATCCCAGGTTCTACCTACCGGAATTATGTGAAAAATTGCTAAGATTATAAGTTGGACTCCAAGCTACCAAACTGTAAAAAAATACCATCAAAATCCGTTCAGCAGACTGCTATATATAGATAACCATTTGAAATCCTTGTCGCCACGTAGAAAATAACCCTTCCAGGGATTACGACAAAGAATTGACCACGGGCGAAGGTTTGAAATGGAATAGTACATTACTGCAGCGGCACACAAGACAGGCATTGAAGAACATACGTGAGTCCATCAATGCCTAGATGCGGCCAAGGCTTGTGTAGTACTTACGTGCCGGACTACAGCTGCGCCACAAAAAAAAAGTTGGAAATCTGACTTTTTGACTATGCCATGATGAAGTCGATAATTTGTCGGAATTTGTCGCACAAAAACCAGAATTTGTCGGTCTTGCGTTTAGGAGAAACGTGTGGCCCAGCTGTAGAGAGGTCTCTACAGCTGCGCCACACAGATCTCGAAAACGGAAGGTTGTAGCGAAAATCTGATTACTCGTGTGTGCAGCCGTTAATTTGTCAGAATTTGTCGCACAAAAACCAGAATTTGTCGGGCTTGCGTTTAGGAGATACGTGTGGCGCAGCTGTAGAGACGTCTCTACAGCTGAGCCACACAGATCTCGAAAACGGAAGGTCGTAGCGAAAATCTGATTACTCGTGTGTGCAGCCGTTAATTTGTCGGATTTTGTCATCAAGAACCAGATTTTGTCGATCTTGCGTTTAGGAGATATGTGAGCTTTCGTTCTCGAGATCCAGGTAAAAAGGTCTCCACAGCGCATCCTAACATATCTCCTAAACGCAAGATTGACAAACTCTGATTCTTGGTGACAAATTCCGACAAACTAACGGCTACACACTCGAGTTATCAGATTTTCGCTACGACCTTCCTTTCTCAAGATCCAGGTAGAAAAGTCTCCACAGCGTATCCTCACATATCTCCTAAATGCAAGACCGACAAAATCTGGTTCTTGGTGATAAAATCCGACAAATTAACGGCTGCACACACGAGTAATCAGATTTTCGCTACGACCTTTCGTTTTCGAGATCTGTGTGGCTCAGCTGTAGAGACGTCTCTACAGCTGCGCCACACGTATCTCCTAAACGCAAGCCCGACAAATTCTGGTTTTTGTGCGACAAATTCCGACAAATTAACGGCTGCACATACGAGTAATTAGATTTTCGCTACGACCTTCCGTTTTCGAGATCTGTGTGGCTCAGCTGTAGAGACGTCTCTACAGCTACGCCACACGTATCTCCTAAACGCAAGCCCGACAAATTCTGGCTTTTTGTGCGACAAATTCCGACAAACTATCGTCTTCATCATGGCATAGTCAAAAAGTCAGATTTTTAACTTTTATTTTGTGGCGCAGCTGTAGTCCGGCACGTGTAGTACTTTTAAACTTTTAACTTTTTAGTTTTAAAAGTTTTAAGCTTTTTATTTTAACTTTAAATTACTTACAATAATTGAAAAAAGAAAATGGAAAGTGGAATGTGCACATAAAGGCCTCTCATTTGATACCCATATTGAAAAAAAAATCCGTTTTTTTTCATTTATTTCCAGTTTTTCTTTTTTTTTTTCCAGTTTTTTGGAAAGTGCTCATCAAGGCCTTTCATTTGATACCCATATTGCAAAAAAATATTAGTTTTTCGTTTTTTTTTTTTTTTTAGTTTTTTGGAATGTGCTCATCAAGGCCTTTCATTTGATACCCATATTGCAAAAAAATTTTACCTCTCATTTTTAATTTTTTTTCAGTTTTTTGGAATATGCTCCTTGATGAGCATATTCCAAAAAACTTTTCAAAAAACTTTCATTTGATACCCATAGGTATTGAAAAAATATTTTTTTTTTCGTTTTTTTTTTTATCTTTTTGGAATGCGCTCATCAAGGCCTTTCACGTGATACCAGTATACCGAATATTTAAAAAAATATGTTTGGAATGTGCTCGCTCATCAAGGCGACATTTGATACCTATATTAATTGTGTTTCATTGAAAAGTTCGCTCCATTTCTGAATTACACGTGTGTAATGAGTTTTAATAGAAACATTGCTGGACAGACGCCGGCAATTATTGTATGAAAATCCATTATTACACGTTAGTAATGGATTCTCATACAAATATTGACTGAACAATATGTGGGATAATGGAAATAGGGGAGATTTTGGTTGTGTGAAGCCGAGACTTTTATTGTAGTGGTGGCTACCTCGGCTGACCTTACCGAGTAAACTGTCTTGATTATACTTGGTGCCAAATGCTCCAAGCAACATTGGAATGCGATGCACCCGCATTTTAATGTAAACTGAAACAATCTACCACTGAACTATTCAACACTTGACACTGGCAAAAATTACTTCCAAGAAGAAAGTAGATTGCCAAAACAAAAATAAGAAGAAGGTGAGCATGCGAATCTCCGTGCCACTGAATAATTCCATTCTAAAACTACCTAGAAGTAATGTACCGATGATATACGTTCTTATTTCAGATATCAATACGATTGTACCGGCTTCCCGGCAGAATGATTGACAAAAGCATGTGGCACGGAGATTCGCATGGTTTGAGGTTATGTTTTTTGTTAAATCGTCGAATTCCAGATCAATCGGAGCCTGTACCGCTGGGTTGATGTATTTGTAGCCGTTACATATTCATTGTAACAGCTACAAACACTTTCGTTGCTCATGTAACGCAACAGGGTCAAAGATATCGCTATCTAAAGTTTTAAAAGCATGCGAATCTCCGGCCCACACACTTAAGTCTAAAATATTGATGAAAATTGCATTAAGATTAAAAATAAGCAGGTTTTTGTAATCGTTTGATCACGATAAACGACCCGAAAACATATTTTCAGAATATCTTTACTCGTTTTAGAGAAATTTGCAAATTTATTTACTATGAACAATCACAGTGTAGGGTTACCATATCGTCGGTCGGTCAGAATCATTAGGCTGTTTCTAGAAAATAGACCGATCGGAATACGTTATTTTGAGGGTATAACCTTCAAGAATTCTAAAGTTTATGAATTCTTGCCTGTCGATACATTGGCATATAATTAGTTTATTTTTGCGTTTTGTGTCACATCTAGCCGATGCATCTTGAGAAATTCGATTATTTGTGGTGGTTATAAATAATTGGACTCTAAGGCGATTCTCCCACTGCCAACGCGCGCCGTCGTCGCGGGGCGCGGTTTGGCGTTTCACGCGCGCGGTGACGGCGCAGCGCAATGCCTGTTCGGGCAGTTTTCTCCGCGCCCCCGCGCCATTCGGCGTCTGACGCGTCCCCGCCGCTTGTTTTTTAGAGGCATTAAATTTTGAAGTTGTTTTGTTTTAATTTCCAGGTTTTTAGGGTTCCGTACCTCAAAAGGAAAAAAAACTGAACACATATAAAATCACTCATGAGATTAAAACGTCCAGACAAATAATTTAGATTTGCCATCTCGATATTAATGACGGAATTTTAATAACATACGAGTAGGTAGGTACGGTCAACGGCACGCTGGGCTTCCACGACAGCGTAATGATATTCAATCAAATAAATAACAGATTTTTTACAGTTTTGTATAACCTCATGTGCTGCATAATGTACCTACCAAATTGCACTAAAATGGGCGTATATCCAAGCCACGAAACATTTGAAAACCAGAGGAAATCCCGCCATCGTAACGAAACGATCATCGAAAACCAGCCGCGGGGCGCGTCGCAGTGTGTTGTACCCCGCGGTAACGCGCCTGCTGGCGCAAACTGCTCGCGGATCGCCGGCGGCACGCGGCGGTGCGCGCTCACGCGCCGTGGCGCGCCTTGGTGTGTTGGACGAGGCGGTTTTCTGTACAAATTAATGTACTTGCATACAACGTAAAAGACGCGCGTGGGTGCGCCGCGACCGCGCGCGTCGCCAGTGTGAGAACCGTCTAAACTGTCAAAATTGTTTTAAAGTAAAAAGAAACAATAGTATTGTATTTAAGATAGCCTGCGTAGTGTACAAACCTAATTTGTGTCATTTTCGTCCATGGAAACAGACGTGGGACCCGTACATTAATAACACCGTCAAAAAAATATTACAATTTGAAAAACAAGTACCATATACCTCAGATCACTTAAAAATGCCTATGAAATAAATTTGTGCCAAATTAAGGCATGGACTTTTAATATTTTCAATTTTTTTGTTTGTCCGAGCCATTGATGCTTATAAAAAATATTAGTATTATTAGAGTTTACATATTTAATATCTTAAATACATGAGTGATGGACAGAATGAATTTGTGTCATTTTCATGCATGGATAATACCTAGGTAGGTAGGTATTCAAAAAGTTTGCGGTCGAAGCGAGTAGGCGCGGGCGCGTGGCGAGGGACGACGAAGCTCGTCCGTTTCGGTTGGATACTAAGTACGTACATACCTATAAGTCTCACGTCACGATACGAACGAACACGCACCTTTCGTTTGGTTAAGTAGGTACTCTATAGAATTACATCTCCTGTTTTAGAAATTCATACAGATGTACTATGGACAACAACGTCACTTAACCACAACTCTTAAGGTTAAAATCGGTTGCACGCCGCGCCGCCGCCGTCATAACATAATATATTTAGTTCGTGCAGGGGGATACATGCGCACACAATTTTTTTGCTAACTTTTTAAGCGAAGCTGTTGCCCATAGTACATACATATCTGTTCTGTTTCCATTCTAAAACAACCTAGAAGTAATGTACCGACGATATACATTCTTATTTCAGATATCAAATCGATTGTACCGGATTCCCGGCAGAATGATTGACAAAAACATGTGGGCCGGAGAGTCGCATGCTTTGAGGTTATGTTTTTTGTTAAATCGTCGAATTCCAGATCAATCGGAGCCTGTAGCGGTGGGTTGATGTATTTGTAGCCGTTACATATTTAAGCATGTTCCAGACGGATTAAATCACGCCTCCCAACAGAGGTGACCTTGCTTGATTTAATCCATCTAGACGGCAGATTTAATCCAAATTTCTCCAACCAATCCAAATGACCTTCAACGTCCTTGGTGGAAGGGCGCGAGTTCCAACACAGGCACGGTAATGATATTTATCAGTACTCCAACTTCATATACTGCCCGGCATTTTATTGGCAAGATAAAAACGAGACAAAAGATGTGCAGCGCCACAAATTTTAGTGTTTGTGGCTATTGCGCATCTTTTGTCTCATCTTTCTCTTGCCAATTTATATGCAAGTGTCATCTGTACAAATAGTCGACAAGCGAGTCGTACCTACGCGCCTCGGCCCTCGAGTTCAGTCTGCAGTCTGCACTCGGTACACAAACAGTCGCGAATGCGCCGCAGTGATGAACGAAAGATGTACGTAGGTCAGGTACTATTGAGGTAATAAATATAATAGAAAAAATACTATAAAATATCGAATCAGCCCTCGCAGTTCAGACGGGCTCAAATGGCTCGGCTGCTACGGGTTACGGGTGAGTCAATTTTTTCTAGTATTTTTAGGGTTCCGTAGCCTAAATGGCAAAAAACGGAACCCTTATAGATTCGTCATGTCTGTCTGTCTATCTGTCCTTCTGTCACAGCCATTTTATTCCAAAAGTATTAATATTACACAATTGAACCTTGGTTGGTAGATGTATTCTGTTAACCGCTTAACGATTTTATCACAAAAATAACAAAAATAAAGATTAAGGGGGGGCTCTCCATACATGGAACTGAAACTGCGAACGTGTGAGGTGTCAATAGATAGGTCTTTAAAATTGACATTGAGGTTTTTAAGACATTTTTTTCTCAAAGTCTAAGGTTTGAAAGATATACTCCTCCAAAGTGGTAAAATGTTTATCCTCCCCCCCCCCCTTTAACTTTTGAAATAAGAAAGTGAAAAATCTAAAAAACATATATGCTGCATGTAGGTCTTAATAATTACTTTCAATAAAAATTGGTTTAAATGAGATATAGTAATTAGTTTTTCAGATATAGCACATTTTCCATAACCGCAAATATAACTTTGTCATTCATAACAACACTGAAAAACAAAGTTATTTTTGCAGACGAAAAATTATAATGGTATTAAATATGGTGTGGTATAAGGTATCTACGGAACCGTACGGCGTGTTGCCCAAAACGCACTTGGCCGGGTTTTTTTCTATTATATTTATTACCTTAATATAGAAATAACATTCTGAATGCCAAAAGTCTAAAAATTCAATAGGTACTATTGATTGAAATATAAGTTCTTACTATTGCAAAGTGCAGATTGTGCTGTTTTTATTATAAATATAATTAACCAATAATCCAGAGATACCTTACATTTTTAAATACCTGGAAAGTCCGAAAGCTAAGATTAAGTATACTTAAAATATTATATAATACGTAGGTATTGTACTAAGGATTATTAAATAATTTGTTTCTCCCATCAATAATGTATTTTTTTTTATTTTTATTTTACCATTAGTTTTGTTAATCTAGTTATATTATTGCCTTAAAATTAATTGATTGAACCAGCGCGGGTTTATTTAGGTAATTATTTCAAGGACAGGGCCGAGTTACAGTACTGATAGATATCTTTACCGTGGAATGGGAAAGAGTGTCGGCGCTAGGGTTGCCAACATGTCTAAGGCGAAATACAGTATTTTTCAAATAAGGCTAAAAAAATTAGTACACTTTAAAATAATATAGTAGTTTATGGAAAAGGCAAAAATTAGGCAAATATATTATTATATTTTACTTTTTATAAAAACTATATTTTTTGAACTTTTTGCATTTTTGAACAATGTTTTGGTCAAAATCATAAACCATAAATAAAACAATCATGAATCAAAATAAAAGTCTCATATTATTTTCTACCATCAATATTAATTAAATATAAGTAAATTAAAAACTCATTTTTAACTTACTTACGATTGTATCAGTATTACTGATTAAGTTAAGACATGAAAGAAATTCGTCCATGGTTAAGATTAAGATATATTTCGTCCATGGATTAAGATTTAATTAAGTTGTCAATTTTATATTGACAAGTTTGGAACGCAATAAGACAGATAGATACGTTCAGAATTCAGATACAATACACTATACACATAGTATTTGTTATATGGTGTGACTATACACTACACGCTATAGAATCAGTCAAAATTCACGATCACAAATTAAAAAAAAGAAACATTTGTTTCTTAGCGATCGATGTTGAAAATATAGTATTTTTGCGTACTATATATTTCTTCAATAGTATATAGCACGCAGACCCGAAACATAGTATAATACGACATATTATTATAGGATGGTTGGCAGCCCTAGTTGGCGGCGCTTGGATGTAAACTCGTGTAGCCGCAACACAATCCACGGATGGAAACCACGCCCCCATCAAGCTTCCACCAAGGTGACCTTGGTTGGGAGGCGTGATTAAATCCGTCTGGAACGTGCTTTATTGTAACAGCTACAAACACATTCGTTGCTCATGTAACGCAATAGCGACCTAAAGTTTTAAAAGCATGCGACTCTCCGGCCCACACGCTTAAGTCTAAAATATTGGTGAAAATTGTATTATGATTAAAAATAAGCAGGTTTTCGTAACCGTATATAATAGGTCTTTACCTATGAAATTGCCGATTTGTATGGAGAATTTTCAAGAAGTTGCATTTTTCATACTAGCATTTTCTTTGTTCATTTAACAACCGTTAACACTCTTGTAACAAAACTTTTATGTACTAATGTTTGAACACTATGCTAACCTATTCCATTTACGATAAGCGAAAAAAATAAGTTTTGGCTAAGTTACAACCCCTCCGGTCACCCTTTTTTGGCTCACAAAAAAAAGAGTAACTTTCAAGATCTTTTTTTAATGCTATGAAAGCTTAAAAAAAGGACTTTATTTTTACTGATAGTTGACTATCATGGTCATAATTCGACATACGTAAATCAAGATATTGTTAAATGTTTTAAAACATAGAAGTTATTATTTTCTCTGTATGTGACAAAATATCGGCAAGTTCATAAGTAAAGACCTAATATTTATAGATATATATTGCGAACGATTTTATCCTAGCTTTCCGATGACCTAGAGACTTGAAACTTTGAAAATAGGTCAGAACTGGAAGGCAATGCAATATTATGGTGTCATTGAGCTGATCTGATGATGAAGCCGGAAGAAGCCCACAGGAATTCTATGATAAAACCTACAACCCCATCGTGTTTGGGCTCGTTAGAATAGGCATGACGAAATTTTTTTTTATTTTATGTTACATAAATTACCTCTCAAAAAAAGAAACATTGGTAAAATAATTATTTCGCTAGCGTGAAAACTGCCCGAGATATCACAGTTTAAAATGCACACAAAATTGGACTCACCCGAAAACGCTCCATACTAACGGCTACCCTAGTTATGACGTCACGCCTAGGTGTTTGTATGCAACGCGTAGGAAAGTTTGGCAGCTATATTAAATATTGTGTTTATCAAAATTGTTTCTTATACAAATTTGCTATAAATTTTATGGATTAATTAAATGTATTATTTATTTTAATATATTTTAAACTTTTTAAATGGACTTGTCCGCCCAACTTTGAAGAGTAATAAAACAAATAATACGCAATATATAAAACCAAGAGGTATACAAGCTACTCTAAAAGTTCAATATGTTTACGGTTTTTATTAGTATTTTGTTATTTTATTCAGTAGTCGTCATCCCTATTGTTTTGACGAGTACTCTAATGGGAGACGAAGTCCAGGGTCTGATGATGAAGCTGACAGACAGAGTATGTTCATTACTTTTAGTCGGAGGATTTTTGTAAAAATATTAATCAAACTGTTTTTCAATTAGGGTTTTTCAAAATGACAAAAAACTGTATGCTCGATAGATAAGATGGCGTTGATAAAAATGTATGTGTCAATGTGATTTTTTTACTCAGCTTCGAAGAGTACTCAGGTAGGCAGGCAAATCTGATGTTTGTTACCCTAAAATGTTTCTCTTTGGCCAGATGTCAGCCAGCGAACGCTTATTTGCCTCTTTGGTACAGGCCGTTTATTTTTAAAAGCCAATTTTTACACTTCTCTTTCCATCAACGCCATCTAGAGGCAAATAGTTACTATTTTTTTAAAATGTCACTTTGTAAAGCCTTCATTAAGAATAATTGTCCTAAGTCGTGGGCTTTTAAAAAAAATGCTTTTTTGACAGTTGCCTTTCTCATCGAATGTGTTTTTTAATCAATATATTTGTACATGTATCATAGATTCACGTGGACTACATTACCACAGAATAACTTTGATACTACCTAATAAATTGTTCGATTTTGGTAGATTATTTTTTGATGTTATTCTAAAATACCCCAGGTGTCCAAGAATGTCACAGCTCAAGGGTGGACACAATGTAACAGTGTTTCCACTACTACTACCTAATATTTGTGATTTTCAGACTCATTAATCTTTTAGTATGTAGAATTTTACCTGAGAGATTAATGCCTATTATAAGTAATTGTTGATTTTAAATCGTTATTGCCTATAAAAGGTACATAACTACGATTTAAAAAAAATTAGACTCATTTATCTTTAAGTCACACACAAATCATTGTACCTGAGATAAACCTAAAGGTACTTTTAAAGCCTGAATAATTATGCAATACCTTGAGAAAACCTTTATCGGTTGGAATTTAACAGATTTTGTCATTTACTTGTTCCACTAAATATGAAAATGTCAAAATTAATAACAGTGTTTCATTGTTGGACAGAGGATGTTTCATTGTGTACACCTAGGTGGACACAATGAAACAATTCCCATTTTCTTTTAAAAGTCTTCTTATTGGTTTATGTATCTATTTATTAATGAAACTATAACTGCCATTTTATACCTAATTAAGTAGATTCCGTTCCTCTAAAAACGGAATTCATATCTTTAAAAATGAGAGAAATATGAGACTCAGAGCTTTTGGTGTTGCATTGTTCCACACTGCTCTACGTTTGTATGTATGTGAGTTTTTGTATTGTTACTTGGGACAAGTTTCAATGGTTGTAAAGTAATTTATGCTTACTACATAAGTCAAAACTTGAAAAATTAAACTTTAGTATTTACTTACCTTTTAAAAAAAACTAAAAACCGACTTCAAAAAACCTGCCTCTAAAAAGCAAGAAATAATATTCAAATCATTAGATATGCATTATCATTGTTATATAATAACAACACGTCTATTGAAGTCGGGTGGGGCTGGAGTACAACTTCGTTTTTTTATTCTAAAAGCCCTACCCGACTTCAATATACGTGTTGTTATTATATAACAATGATAATGCATATCTAATGATTTGAATATTATTTCTTGCTTTTTAGAGGCAGGTTATTTGAAGTTGGTTTTTTGTTTTTTAAAACATTTATTTTTATTTTTAAAACAATTTTTATTTTTTTGTTTTTAGTGTAAGTACCTTCTCTATTAGGTAGTGTAGTGTAAGTATATTATTTGGTAGAAAAATCGGCTCAGTCAAACGTGAGATATTCGCGGAGAAACATACATTCATACAGGTCAAACTGAAAGAGAACCTTCTTTTTTTTGAAGTCGGTTAAAAAGACTAAAAGTACCTCTTACCCAACAAAAAGAATCATCTTATTCGGTTCATAAATAACAAAATAGTCAAGTTAGTTGATGCAAAATCATAGTGTTTTCAGGATACCTTGAAAACTACTGAACCGATTTGAAAAAAAATAAATGGGACCATTTCGCAAAAAAATTGAATCGAACAAAAAAAGAATCATCAAAATCGGTCCATAAATGTCGAAGATACGCGCGAACAACGATAAAAAAAAACATACAATTAAGGATGTAATAAAACAGATGCTTCGTTCGGAGTTATTTTATTAATAAAATACATGTAAAATATTTTTTTTTTTTCTTACAAAGAGGTTATAAGAAAACTGAATTTCTTAGTGCTCATCACGGTTAGTTCAGAGCCATCACGCCTTATTAGTAAGTTTGAATAGACTAACATACACGTTACTAACATAACAAGTGATGTATAGGTACTTGGTTATTTATAAAGCTGTTGGGTTTTAAAGTAAATGGGAACGGGAACGAGAACGAAAACGGAAACGGGAACGGTACTTACCTACTAATCTCTGAACTAAACTTTTCAATAATTTATACCAATTCGAATTTAATATTTATAACTAAGACAGGACAACGTCTGTCGGGTCAGCTAGTAAAATAAATATTTGAGGGGGCTCCCATACAACAAACGTGATTTTTTTGCCGTTTTTTGGTACGGAACCCTTTGTGTGCGAGTCCGACTCGCACTTGACCGGTTTTTATTTCCTTACCCTCAAAAAATATTTTGTTACAGTAGGTAGGTAATCCTTTCTTTTTAAACTTTGCAAGAGGTAGAGTACAAGAATGTTAATGATGTCATCTCATCAATGAGACTGTAATTGACAATAATAACACATGCCTACTTCCAAATCACGCCAACAGCACTGTTAGCCTATAATCCATTAAATGAAGTAGGTACACAAATACACTATCTGTGTAATATTTTGTGACTATTTAATTTGGTCGGATACGCGCTAACAGCGCTGTGAGCGTGATTCGGAACGCGGCCACAGTATCATCAAATGTATTTATATTCGTTCGTATACTTCTTACCTACCTACCTACTCGTTACTTCAAATGTGTCACCGAACTTCAGTACCTATGCTTAGGCGTCACTTAAGTCACTTACTTACTTTAAATTAGGCGAATTAATTTGAAGTGGGATATTGTGCTGGCTCAATACGAAATAGAGGCTACTTTTTACAAATTCTTTTACCCAAAGTCGCTCGAACGGCAAAGTACGTAGCAGCGGTGCTCGAAGTACGCAGCAAACAGCGGTGCCCCGGCTCCCACCCCCCCACCCCCCCCATTTTCTTTTGTGACTTTTACAGGGTGTTGAAAAGAAAAAAATAAAAAGCTGAAAATTCCATTGATGAATTTAGCACAAAACATTATGTACAACAGATACTATTGATCTAAAACATTTAACATTTATTTAACCAATTGTAATATTCTTTTGGAGTTACTAAGGTAACGCTTTAGGTAATAGTCAAATAACAGTATTCCCGTGGACAAAGATGACACAAAAAGCTCAAGTAAGTACATCGGTTACAACTTCATAATCATCATGAAAGTAAAATTTTCAACTTTAATTTTCTTTTCGTCCGATAGCGTTAAAAAAGACAAAAACCTAAATTGTTACTTATGCATCAAACCAAAATGACACAATTTCATGTATTAGGCTAAGTGAATGGTGCAGAAACTATATATACGAAAAAAACAAACTTTAATATTTTTAAAAGCTAAAAACTTATCCCGATCGGTCTAAAATGCAAGTTGAAGTGTTTTTAGATACCTATTTTGAAAGACTAATACTTCAAAAATCGAAGGAAGTTCTCAGTTCGGTTGCATTCAACCGAGACCTAAATTAATGGGTGACTGATACTGATGATGATGGGTGACTGGTACTGAGTGGGCAATTATTATACCAATTATGACGTTCACATTTTTAACACGTTTTTATAAGGTTACCTACTTTCTCATTTGTTTGTTTGTATTTTGTCATCTCGATTAGGATAAAAGTCACCTTTTTACGTCCCCTAAAAAATATTGCAATATTGCATAGTCAGTAACAGTATGATAGTAGGTACGATACGTACGAGTATGTAGGCAAATCAACCCTCAACATTATGTAGTTCAACTTGAATTTTATTAGAAACAGCCTAATGATTCCTACGGACCGACGATATGGTCACCCTACACACTGATTATTCATAATAAATCATAGTAAATAAATTTACTTATTTCTCTAAAACGAATGAAGATATATTGAAAATATGTTTTCGGGCCGTTTATCGTGATCAAACGGTTACGTAAACTTGCTTATTTTTAATCTTAATACAATTTTCACCAGTATTTTAGACTTAAGCGTGTGGGCCGGAGAGTCGCATGCTTTTAAAACTTTAGATCGCCATATCTTTGTCCCTGTTGCGTTACATGAGCAACAAATGTGTTTGTAGCTGTTACAATGAATATGTAACGGCTACAAATACATCAACCCAGCGGTACAGGCTCCGATTGATCTGGAATTCGACGATTTAACAAAAAACATAACCTCAAACCATGCGAATCTCCGTGCCACATGCTTTTGTCAATCATTCTGCCGGGAAGCCGGTACAATCGATTTGATATCTGAAATAAGAACGTATATCATCGGTACATTACTTCTAGGTAGTTTTAGAATGGAATTATTCAGTGGCACGGAGATTCGCATGCTCACAGAAGAAGAAGACCCCCTGTCATACAGCGTGACATACCGCCATGTTGCGAAAATATTTAGAGCCAAATTTATTACTTTTTAATTTTATTTTTAAAAGTAATTAACTATAACAATATTTGAAAGGATCTGAATAATTAATAATAATAAATATTGATATTTTAAAAAGAATAGTGGCGCGATTAATCCGAAAGTAATTAGAAGTTAAACTATGACCGCGCATACCGTTGTTTCACCAAGATGATTAATAATTACGTATTTTAATGACCATATTTTATTATGATTTAATTACAAATATACAGTTTTCAGATTTATTCCTGTAAGTGTAGTATAAGACGCTATTACCTGCCAAATTTCATAGTTCTAGGTCAACGGGAAGTACCCTATGAATTTTGATTCCTTTGAGAGTATCGAAAATGCGTTTTTTGCGCCCTAAACGGCAGTATCTTTTTTTTAAGTTAACTTAGAAGTTTGATTTTTTTACAGCTTCAAGGGCCCGTAGACCTTAGTATATGGTTTAAATTTCAATTCGATACCTCCACGCGTTTCCGAGATAAAGGGTCTTGACAGACAGACGGACGGACGGACGGACAGACAGACGGACAACAAAGTGATCCTATAAGGGTTCCGTTTTTTCCTTTTGAGGTACGGAACCCTAAAAACAATACAAAATGTATGAGAAACACTTAAAATTATTAAAATGTTCTAAATTTAAAACTACTTGTTTTGAGATTTTTTGCGCATTTTAACAAGTTTCTGTTTTGCAATATACGTAAGTAGTTATAAAATTCGCTGCATTTTTGGTCAAAATTAATTTGAATTTGTAGTCCAGCCCAGGGACGTATTTTAAGATTCGGCGCCCTGGGCCAATAAAGTAATAGGTCTATACCTATGAAATTGCCGTATTGCAGTACAGACTTTTTCAAACAAAAAAAAAGTTTTGATTTGCTATGAATTCTAAATTCAAATTAATTTTGTTTTAAAAATATGACATTCTATTTACAAAATCAGTCTTTTGTTTATTGATTAGCGTTGTATTTTCATTACATTTCAACATTTTTCCTCACAATGGATACTTAGAAATTTCGTGTAATTATGGAATATGAGTTCCGTCGTGGCACCAACGCGGCACAAACGGCACGTAACATCAACGACGTTTACGGAGAGAACTGTACAAACGAACGTACAGCCCGTTATTGGTTTGCTCGGTTCCGTTCTGGGAATTTTGACTTGAAAAACCGGCCAAGTGCGTGTCGGGCCACGCGCAGTAGGGTTCCGTAGGTACATTATACCATACCATATTTTAATACCGCTATCATTTTTCGTCTGAAAAAATAACTTTGTTTTTCACAGGGTTTGTATGAATGACAAAGTTATATTTGCGGTTTTGGAAAATGTACTATATCTCGAAAACTAATTACTGTATCTCGTTCAAAACAATTTTCGTTGAAAGTGTTTATTAAGATCTATAGTTTAGATTTTTTTTAGATTTTTCACCCTCTTACTTTAAAAGTTAAAGGGGGGGGGACACACATTTTACCACTTTGGCTGCATATATCTTTCAAACGGTTGACTTTAAAAAAAAATAGTCTTAGAAACCTCAATGTCATTTTTAAAGACCTATCTGTAGACACCCCACAAGTATTGGTTTGATGAAAAAAAATATTTTCAGTTTCAGTTCCATGTATGGGGAGCCCCCCCTTATCTTTTATTTTTTTTATTTTTGTATAAAAATCGTAAAGCGGTTCACAGAATACATCTATTTACTAAGTTTCAACTATGTAGTCTTAATACTTTTGGAATAAAGTGGCTGTGACATACGGACGGACAGACAGACAGACAGACAGACAGACAGACATGACGAATCTATAAGGGTTCCGTTTTTTGCCATTTTGGCTACGGAACCCTAAAAATGAACCTCGTGGTCGTCCGGAAACTTTGGTCAACAATGATGAATTAAAGGCGATTGTGGAAGCAGATGAATCGCAATCTACAGCTGAGCTGGCAGCAGCTTTTGATGTTAGCATCAAAACAATATTGGTCCATTTGCGACAGATTGGCAAGATAAAAAAGCTTGATAGATGGGTGCCCCACGAACTTAACGATCGCCAGCGCAACAATTTGAAGCGAATTGTTACGTGCGACGAAAAATGGATTCTTTTTGACAATCGAAAGCGCTCAGCAAGTTCAGCAAGATCCTGGTTCGGTACCAAAGCAATGTGCAAAACGAAAAATGACCCCTAGAAAGGTGATGGTCACAGTTTGGTGGTCTAGTGCTGGTGTGATTCATCATAGCTTTATACAAAACGGCGAGAGCATTACTGCAGATGTGTACATTGAAGAACTGACCACAATGATGGCGAAACTCGCACGTCTTCAACCAGCTTTGGTCAATCGGTCGTCTCCACTGCTACTTCACGACAACGCGCGACCCCATACTGCACAACAGACCGTCTCTAAGCTGTATGAGTTGGGTTTGGAAGCTCTCACCAGATCTTGCGCCTACCGACTATTACTTTTTCCAAAATTTGGACAACTTTTTAGCGGGAAAAAAATTCAATTCCCGAGAGGCAGTACAAAACGCCTTTGAAGAGTTTGTTGTCTCCCGTCCAGCTGATTTTTTCAAGAAGGGCACCCATAAACTGCCACAGCGTTGGCAAAGATGCATTGATTGCAGGGGTGATTACTTTGAATAAAAGAAATAAATAAGTTCGAAAAAAAATACTTTAACTTTTTTCAAACAAAACGGCAATTTCATAGGTAAAGACCTAATATGCCACCTCTAGAGTCGCCATCTACGTAAGGGAGGATACCTGTCTAGGATGCACAAAAAGCCTGTTTTTTAGGAAAATGCCTGTCTATAGTAAAAAAAAGCCGCGCAGCGCGATTCTTAGACAGTTTCATCCAATAATCTCATAATTTTGCCAATCTTTAGTGAAAAACATCGGCCGCGCAACGCGATTTTTTGTCAGTTCCATCCAATATTCGTCTAATTTTGCCTGACTACAGTAAGAAAAAAACAGCCGCCCAGCGAGATTTTTAGTCAGTTTTGTCTACTAATCTCACTAATCATGGAATATTATTACTCTTTCATGGACATAAATAATTTGTGCCATGTTCATTCATAAGCACCCAATAGGTACTTGTCAGGGGCTGATTTTTCTTTTTCTTCTATTAATGACTTCAACTGATTTCCGGGACAAAAGGCGTCCCGCAAGGGGTCTCTGCGGGACGGTACAAAATTGACTCAGAAGCGGGACGTCCCGAAAAATCCGGGACGGTTGGCAAGCCTACTCGTGACCCTCAGCACTACATACACACCCCGGGCACTCCATACAAACGCCGCGTTTCAACTACCTATTACACAGACGCTACACAGTGACGTTTTTGCACACGCGCAACTGTGTGCGAGAAGTCTAGGGCTATTGAATGAGCATACGAACTGGCCTACAAACTCGCGGGGCGCGGAGAGGTAATTGATTGTGGGGCGGGGCGGAGAGTTACCTTTCTGTACGGTAGTACTTATATCTATTCTGTGCTACTGGTCTTCTTCTTTTTCTTCAGCCTTAAGTCACCCACTGCGGAGTGTAGGCCTCCTCGTATGCACGCCATCCCGTTCGGTCTTGTCCTTTTCTCATCCAGTTTTTCCCCGCTACTTTGGTGATGTCGTCTGACCATCTGGATTTCTGGTGGTCAACTTTTCTGGTGCCGATCCTTGGTCTCCACTCCAGCACCTTTCTGTACCACACTACTGGTAGACAGTGCAATTATTAGCGCTTGGTCGGATTTGCAAAAAGTCATTCCGTGGGGATTATTTTTGGCCTTCTGCACCTACTGACCAGTAAAGTTAAATTGTAGGTTCTCCATTCCGTAGTTATATCTCTACCACGTAGAAAAACATCCAAGCAAGTACCTACACCTAGAAAATGACATCTTTCATTTTAGGCAATCTGCTTCTTAGTCAATTGACCGTGTAAGGCATTGTGCTAGTGACGGCATGTTGCATTTTAGGCACTATGCTCAAAATTGAAACACCATCGCACAAGTCAGACTTCCTGTCCAGTTTTTTTTGTGCCAATTAACATAAAATCTCAGAGGAGCTCAGTGGTGCAGTGGTTTAGCGCCTGGCCCAGCGATTGCGAAGGTTAAGCAACGTTCGCAAGGGTCGGTCATGGGATGGGTGACCAAAAATTTATTATCTCGAGCTCCTCCTTGCTTCGGAAGAATCGGAAGGCACGTTAAGCCGTTGGTCCCGGCTGCATTTGCAGTCGTTAACACCAACCTATCCGCATTGGGCCCGCGTGGTGGGTTATAGCCCGTCCTCCTTATCCACCCATAAGGAAGGCCTGTGCCCCAGCAGTGGGGACATTAAAATGGCTGATGGACAACATAAAATCAGGTCCAATTTTTTTAATACAATATTATAACAGAAAAGGTAACATGGTGAAACTTATCTTTTCCATTCAACAGGAAAATCTGCGTAGATGAACGCGGACGACAAATTGACGAATATGAGGCGTTCAGGAATACCCCAGAGTACGACACGATGGACTGTAGTGAGTATTCATATCCTGGACATCATCGTTATAACAGTCCATCATAGTCCACTGTGAACTTTGTCTAGGGTAGGGATACAGGTGTTATTTTCATACAAACGAGGTAACTTTGAAGCCTTGGTTTCCTGCCAGGGATGTACTGTGCTGTGATCTGATGATGGTTATCCAGGGAGCGAATGGAGGAGATTCAGATCGCTATACACACCACACCCAAACCATTCTAAAAGATTAAAGGACATATTTAAAAAATCCGCGAAAATAGCATGAAAATGTATGGCAATCCTGAAACTGAAAACTCTGACCCATTAATCTTTTATAATGATGATCAGATCAGTAGGGTGTGTAAAGCGATCTGAATCTCCTCCATTCACTCCCTGGATGGCCATCATCAGATCACAGCATGGTACATCCCTGGCAGAAAACCAAGGCTTCAAAGTTACCTCGTTTGTATGAAAATAACACCTGTATCCCTAGACATAGTTGATGAGTATAGATGCTGAAATCTTCACGCTTGGCACTTCAGCTGATTTTATCAGAAAACACTCCACTGCCCCCCTAGCATGACCGCCGAAACACGATATAATATCGCGTGATATAGCGTTTTATTTACAGTCATATTCAACTGTCATAATCCATTGTCTCTTGACAGTTAAACATGAATAGCTACCTACGTATTCCGCTTTTCGGTGGTCATGCTAGGGGAGAGCATTCTGCTGGTCATAGTCCTAAACAATGTAACAGACGGTTTGAGAGAACGGTAGCGGCACCTACCTACGACGCCACACATACCAACACACGGTTGCAATAAGATTCATAACCGGTGTTACTAGATGGCGCTAGTGTCGAATAAACACAGAAAGATTAGTAAGGAATGGCACCTCGTAGTATGGAGACAATATGGAGAAACCTACATCTCGCTATCGGAGTTTTCTCAGCCACCAAACTATATCGGTTCCAACCATTATCGGTTGGACCGCGGTCCCCGGGCCAAGACCACCCAGCCCGGAGGAAGATCTTCCACTTTGGCCTTCCTACTAGTGGCTACTTCTCTCCAAACTACCGTACCTACATTTCCTACAGAACTAATAAAAAAAGTGTTTTACAGAATGTGCTCAAACTTCCATGTTGATGGCAACGTCCTCTGAGCGGCCAGTGTGCTGCAAAAATGGCAACTTCAGGAGGATACAATGTCGACGAGGACTGTGCAGGTGATAAAGAGAATTCACCACAAAATAAGTCAGTCTGCCCTAGACATTTTCTATGCACAACGGGATCGTGCTTGGCCTTCACCTCACCTGGGGCCGTACCGGCTAACGAATCGATTATCGAAAAATCTGAATCGGTTTCAACTTAGAACTGAAAAATCAAAGTAAGGAATTTCGTCTTGTACTTTCTGTTGACGTAATTTGGAAGATATCGATGTTCGTGTGACATCATGAAATGGGGTTCGCCATTTTCGCCCAATTGACAACATTTCAAAATTTTTAGGTACTTGTTTTTATGGATATAATGAAAATTTATCGTTTTTTAGGCAACACGTATTTTTTCTTTTCCATTTATTTTCATACATTACTGAGATATTAATTAATAAAAAACAGTTTATTCTAAAAATGGAAGACCACTGAGACTAATCTTACTAATATACTTAAAAACCGCGATTATTTTTCATGGTCTGTAGAATCTGTAGTGAAAAGCCTATCTACGCCAAATGTGCGATTATTTTTTGTTTTTTGCCTTATATGAAAACAATATTTTTAAGGTTCCGTACCAAAATGGTAAGGAAAGGAACCCTTATAGTGTGACTCAGTCTGTCTGTCACAGCTGGATATCTCGAGAACTACTAATGGTATCAACTTGGGAATAGTTTAAAATGACATTTGCTCAACTATTTTGCAAATAAGAAATAAATAAAAAATCTGATATTTTTTACAACAGGGACTGAAAAGGGGTCTTAAAAATTTTAAGTGGGGCTATTAGGACATGTGGGGTATCATATGAAAGAGCGCCGTTTGCACGTTTTTAATAAATTTTTTTTTGGCCGCAGTTTTCCGCTTATGATGAAAAATGTAATAAAATACCGTCCCCCCCCCCCCCCCCTTATCTCCGAAGTTTGCAAAGAGAAAAATCTTAAATAATTCTATGTGATAGCAGTTTATATAAAGATTACAGGAAAAATAAAACGATATCTCAATATAGCACACTTTTTTAGAAATCATCAAATTTCTAAAAAAGTTAACATTAGTTCCACTATCGGTCAAGAGATGGCGCTGACCTAAAACTGCAATACTAATTTTATTATTCTACTCTGCAGTGTGGTTGAATGGTGCAAATATGATGGTACGGAACCCTCGGTGCGCGGGTCCGACTCGCTCTTGACCGGTTTTTATTTAGTTTAATGATTCTAACTGTGAGACACCTGTCAAAAGAATCGCTAGTACAAAGGAGACTTAAGCCGGACTTATGCTAGACCGGGCCATGCCGTGTCCGGGGCCCAAACTACGTTGGTAGTGCTAATATTATTTATAAAGACTAATGCATTTTGAGCCCCGTTGTTTCTGAAGCCGAGCGGCAAACGGAGCTCAACGAACACTGGTGTTTCATAGAGAACTTTGACGAAACCAACTTAGCTTGGGCCCCGGACCCGGCATGGCCCGGCCTAGCATAAATTCGGCTTTAAGTAGGCACCTATTCAGGAACTTTCGTTACTAACTGTAGGTACTTGTCCTTATTTTTTTTTTTTGTTTTTCAGGTGTGTCGATTCTGATGGAAAGCAAGAGGGTAGAGAGAATGCTGACGTCACGCGACTGGAATGCCACATTTCAAATTGGAGGACTTGTTGATACACTATAGTTTAAAAAAATGTTTTGTCATTACCAGAAGCTTATTCCCACTTGTTCTACTGTCCAGTTCTACAGTAAAGTCACAGCATAAAGAATTTCTTACAGTAGGCCGACGGAGACGTCTAGACAGGGCAATCGTGCGGGGCGTGAGGGGGGAGAGGTGAGTCGGACGAGCCCGAGCTGCATACTTCGCCGTTCTATGTAGCTCGGGACACGTCTTCTAGGGCTATCGCGTCTTTACCGTTTTGATTTCCTATTAAATTAATAATTCGATTTTGATGAATCTCGGTGTTTTGTTCTATTTTGACAAGAAAACAGCAACGCAATGTTAAAAATATAAAAAATCCAAGATGGCGGCCAACTTTTTTGTTTGTGGGTCGATTTCGATGAAACTCGTTTTTGATACTATTTTAACAAAAAACAGCAACGCAATGTTAAAAATGTAAAAAAATCCAAGATGGCGGCCAACTTTTTTGTTTGTGGGCCGATTTCGACGAAACTCGGTTTTTGGTACTATTTTGACAAGAAAACAGCTACGCAATTTTAAAAATGACAAAAATTCAACATGGCGGCCAGCTTTTTTATTTGTGGGCCGATTTCATTGAAACTCGGTTTTTTATACTATTTCGACAAGAAACAGCAAAACAATGTTAAAAATGTCAAAAATCCAAGATAGCGGCCAACTTTTTTATTTGTGGGCCGATTTCATTGAAACTCGGTTTTTGGTACTATTTTAACAGAAAAACAGCAACGCCGTGTTAAAAATGTCAAAAATCCAAAATGGCGGCCAAATTTTTTTGTTTGTCGGCCGATTTCAATGAAACTCGGTTTTTAATACTATTTAGACAAGAAAACAGCAACGCAATTTTAAAAATATAAAAAATCCAAGATGGTGGCTAACTTTTTTGTTTGTGGACCGATTTCGATGAAACTTGGTTTGGGGGCACTATTTTGACAAGAAAACAGTTACAAATTGTAAAAAAACGACAATAGTCAAGATCGCTGCTGACTTTGTTTTTAAGTTGATTTCGATGTAACTCAGTTGAAAAAAGTTGGCCGCCATCTTAGATTTTTCATATTTTTAACAATGCGTTGGTGTTTTCTTGTCAAAATAGTACTAAAAACCGAGTTTTATCGGAATCGACCCACAAACAAAAAAGTTGGCCGCCATCTTGAATTTTATATATTTTTTAAATTGCGTTGCTTTATTCTTGTCAAAATAGTACAAAAACCGAGTTTCATCGAAATCGGCAAAAAAAAAAAGGTGGCCGCCATCTTGGATTTTTTATAACATTAATCTGGTTTCCGAACCCTGCGTGCGACAGTGCCCAACAAGCAAAAACGTCATATAAGTTCTGACCTGTACGACTTTAAGTCGGATAGCAGTCTTATATTAGTAATGACATGACTGCCAGGTCCTATAGACGTCTTAAATTTAACTTTTTAGTCGCGCGACAAATATGTCATAATAAACTGGTCATAGCAACGTCGGCACGACTAAACTGTACGACGTTATATTAACGTTTTAGCTAAAACGTCTGTACGACATGTAGTCGTATTGGAGTCAAGTTTCGACTTTTAAACGACGTTTAACAAAATGGCGGCTTTACTTGGTCTTCAAATAACCTTAAAATGACTTTTTGTCTTTAAAACGTCATATAGAGATTAGTGTGCGACAAAATTAACATGGCTGACATTTGTAGATTTAAACATAATTTTATTAATAAAAAAAATATGTTTCAAACGCAAAACTACGAAGGGGCATGAAAATATGAATAGTATTTACATAGGTATATTATCATAAAACTTAAATTCCCAGATGAACTAAACGGTATGAGAGACAGACACAGTTAGCAAGATATGAAAGTTAAATAATACTCACCTTTTATTCCTTGTAATAGATTTATTTTGCACTCAGATCTCGAAACATAACCACAAACACGAATCACTATGACAAACACTAAAAATCAGTCGTACAAGTGTTGTTACTTGACTCATATACAACGTTTTCGTCATTCAAAAACATCTGTATGACCACAATATAACGAAAGAGTCGTTGTAAAGTTTTGCTGCGACTACTGTACGATGAAAGTGGTAATCTAGTGACTTTTGTATGACCATTAAACAACAATGTAGGTCGTATAAATGGGGCCCTTTTCGCGTTGAGTAAACGTTATTATAACGTTAGTGTGACCTATCTTTTGCGACCAGTGGTAATAAGATAACGTTTGTACGACCATTGTACGACGTAAAATTGTTAGTTGGGTGGCCATCAAGTAAGTTTCGTGAAACTACGAGCGAGTGCGGCAGCATTGGCAGGCTGCCGCACTCACTCGTGGTATAAAGAAAACCGTTTGAAACCTTTATGTTATAAAACCTTTATTTAATAATATGTCACCCCTAATTCATTATTTTATATAATTTCGCAATGCTTTTATGTACCCGGGGGTCGTAAAAGAAATCCACCTTCCAAATTGTAAATTTGTGACAACCCTTCCGTATTTGCGTAAATACCCTACAGGCGGCGGTATCGCCCAACAATAAAGGCGTCGGCCTACTGTAAGGAAAATAAAACCGGTCAAGAGCGAGTTGGACTCGCGCACCGAGGGTTCCGTACCATCCTAATTACACCATTAAACCACAGTGCAGAGTAAAATAATAAAATTAGTATTGCAGTTTTAGGTCAGCGCCATCTCTTGACGATGTTGGAACTAATGTTAACTTTTTTAGAAATTTGATAATTTCTAAAATAGTGTGCTATATTGAGACAACGTTTTATTTTTCCTGTAATTTTTATATAAACTGCTATCACATAAAATAATTTCAGATTTTTTCTCTGCAAACTTCGGAGATAAGGGGGGAACGATATTATTTTTTACATTTTTCATTATAAATCAAAAACTATGCGGCCTAAAACAAAAAGAATAAATGATAAAAAAACATGCAAACGGCGCTCTTTCATATGATACCACCCTCATCACATGCCCTAGTAGCTCCACTTCAAATTTTTAAGACCCCTTTTCAGTCCCTGTGGTAAAAAAGATATTTATTTTTTTATTTATTTCTTATTTGCAAAATAGTTGGGCAAATGTCATCTCAAACTATTCTAAATTTCAAGTTCATACCATTAGTAGTTCTCGAGATATCCAGCTGTGACAGACAGACAACATACAGACTGAGTCACATCATAAGGGTTCCTTTTTTACCATTTTGGTACGGAACCCTAAAAACTGCTTATGATGTAAGCTATTGAATAAACAGCTCGTCTGTGGTCTAGTGGTTCACCCACTGTGTAAGATGCAGGGGTCCCGAGTTCGATTCCCAGGAGGGAAGGTACATTTGCAGTCGGTTTGATGATGGTAGAGCCTATTTAAGTCCGCCTGGCTAGCTACCACCACCGTCTTACTTAAGTCCGGCGCCAAAACAACAATTTCAAAAATTGTTGTGTTCCGGCAGTTAGGGGTAAGATAGCCAGTTCCTCGGTGATGATTCCGAGTATAGTGCGCTTTCACCTTCGGCCTTATCGTTCCGTACAATCTAATATACTTGGATATGTTATTTTAGGACAGTCTTTAAAAAAGTAGGATAAACGGCAGACAGGTGGAAGGGCGAACAGGCGGACAGTTAATTTACAAATGCTGCTTATGGTGACTGAAAAACGTTTCAGCCACTCCACATTGCAAAATGTTTATATTACTAGTCCATCAACCATTTTAATGCAGCCGGGTCCAACGGCTTAACGTGCCTTCCGAAGCACGGAAAAGCTCGAGATAATAAATTTTTGGTCACCCATCCCATGACCGAACCTTGCGAACGTTGCTTAACATCCGCAATCGCTGGTCCAGGCGCTAAACCACTGCGCCACCGAGCTCCTCGTTATTATTATATTACTATATAGTAATATATATAATTACTTAGTAAAGTATGAACTTATTCTTCGTTTATTCGTACGGCAAATAGTAGGTAATTATATTTGAACCAGCCACCAATTTATTATTGTAGTTTACTTTTTGCCCTTAGGTTAGCATGCTTAGGACAGCGCCATCTGTTGACTGGTAGTGAAACTAAAAAAATTTGTTTTTTTAATTTCTAAAAAAGTGTGTTATATTGAGACATCGTTTTATTTTTCCTGTAATCTTTACATAAACTACTATCAAATAGAATTATTTCAGATTTTTCTCTTTGCAAACTTCGGAGATAAGGGGGGGGGAACGGTATTTTTTTTTACATTTTCCATCATAAGTCGAAAACTATGCGGCCTAAGAAAAAAAAAAAAAAATGTTTTAAAATGTGCAAACAGCGCTCTTTCATATGATACCCCACATGCCCTAATCACCTCACTTAAAATTTTTAAGACCCCTTTTCAGTCCCTGTTGTAAAAAAAAATATTAATTTTATTATTTCTTTCTTATTTGCAAAATAGTTGGGCAAATGTCATCTAAAACTATTCCAAATTTCAAGTTGATACCATTAGTAGTTCTCGAGATATCCAGCTGTGACAGACAGACAGACAGACTGAGTCACACCATAAGGGTTCCTTTTTTACCATTTTGGTACGGAACCCTAAAAATCTTTATGCTGTGGTAAAGTTACAGTTCGAATCACGAAGGAAATGGCGCCCATCTTCGCGTGATAATAACTCATGAAAATAAGACTTTAGACAAAATAATATTTCATATATTTAAATAATATCGATATATCTATATGAATATGAAATACTAGCTTTTGCCCGCGACTTCGTCCGCGTGGTCATTCGAAAAATCGCTATTGAACTTTTGACCGAGATAAAAAGTTATCATGTTTTACCACAGGCTATAACTGTGTGCTATTCCAAATCCGTTCAGCTGGTTTTACGTGATTGAGTTAGAAACATCCAAACCTCAAACTTTCACATTTATAGTTCCTGTTCCCGTTCTCATTCCTGTTCCCGTTCCCGTATTATATTTCCATAAAAAAATTTAACCCCGTTTCAGTCCTTTAGGTGTTAAATAATGTCCACCGTGTCGTCTTGGACCCTAAATGTCATTTTTGCAATACACATCCCATAAAACCTCAATATCAACATCCATATATTTTTATTATTTTATTAACCAGCCCCCCTAGCATGACCACCGAAACGTAATTATGATATAGGTTTATTTTTAACGAAACGACGTTTAACTGTCAAAAGACAAAACGCCATAGATATGTATCATGGTGTTTCGGTGGTTATGCATGCTACAGGAGCGATTTACTTTTATGTAGTGTGATTTGTGACTTAATTAAGTACAATAAGTACCACATACAAAACATTAAATAATATTTCTTTCATATAAAATAATATTGTTGTGTTTTATTTAGCTAATTTGGAAGTTGTAGATTCTGAACTACCTACTAGGCAAAGAAAATAGTGACCATAGTTCGTGGCCCGGCCACGGTGCCCAAAAAAGGCTGTGGTTATGTCAGTATACTTATTTATTTTTATTTATTTATTGTTAAGAAACAAACGGTCTCATAAAAAAATATTAATCTTAGTTTAGGTTTACATTCTAGACCTATAGTTTCCTTAATATAACTTAGATATATTTTTATATAAGCCAAATCTTTGCAAAGAAGCAACATTTTTAACGACAAAAAAAACCATTTATATAGTTACCATTTAAAGTTCTAGTGAAAGAAAAAAAAGGTTAACAACATTAAACACATTGAATACAAGACCAAGAAGAACTACTTATTTAAAGTTGTTACATACCGAAAAACAACGAAACATTTTTACAATCATATTAAATCAATTTTATACTTAAATACAAAGATATTAACGTTCAAAATAAGTTGCAAATTTTGACAGTTTTGTATAACATGATGTACTGGTGATTACCTATACCCAAAGTAAAACTAATTTATTTGTTTTTTAAACGCTCTTAATGTACAGGAAAACAAGTCCACATCATCCAACTTATTATTACATAGTGTACAGGCACGCCTTATAAACATGTTCCTGCAGTAACACGTTCTACTAGGGGGGATATAAAATAATTTTCTTTTACGACAATTCCGTTCTTGTCTACGAGGCACTCTAAAGGAGATATCTTGCAACAATGAGGGGGTATCGAGAGCATTATGAATTATTTTGTAGATCAAAACAAAGTCCACACAATCACGACGTACTTCCAAAGATTTAACCTTATGGTATTCAAGGGAGGCTTCATAATTAAAATGAGTATGGCCAGTTCTGTAGTCAAGTGTCTTTATAAACTTTTTCTGAATTCTTTCGATTCGGTTTATATGAACTTTAGAGTAAGGTTTCCAAACAGCACAGGCAAATTCGAGTCGACTGAGAATAAAACTGTTATACAAGATTTTATATGTTAAGGAATTCAGAAAAGGTTTTCCTACACGCAAAATAAAACCTAGCTGTTTGTAAGATTTTTCTACAATGGAGTCAATGTGAGGAATAAAAGTCATTTTCGAATCCATAATTACACCAAGGTCACGTGTTTGTGTAACTCTATTCAGACATTTTCCATTTAATTTATAGTTATAATTTAAAACATTTTGTTTTTTAGAAAAAGTGATCACGTGACACTTATCGAAATTCAAAAACAAGTTATTGTCAATACAAAATTTCTCAAAATTATCTAAATCATGTTGTAGTAGTTCACAGTCATTTCTATCCCGAATAATTCGAAAAATTTTTGTATCATCCGCATAAAGTAGTACACTTGAATGTGACATATAGTTGCAAATGTCATTAATATACAATGTGAATAAAAGGGGACCGAGGTGGGACCCTTGTGGAACGCCAGAACTGACATGTTTCTTTTGCGACGTGAAACCAGAAAGTACAACACATTGATTCCTGTTCTCCACGTATGATTTGAGCCAGCGGAACAGATCACCGTGTATACCAAGTCGCCAAAGCTTCACTAATAAGGTTTTATGACAAATTTTATCAAATGCTTTGGCGAAATCGGCATACACGGCATCCACGCTGTATCCATTGTCCATAGCAGTTAAAATTTCATTAGTAAAAACTAATAAATTTGTGTCCACCGAACGCCCTTTGTAAAAGCCATGTTGATTAGGTGTTATATGGTGTCGAACTATTTCAAAAAGTTCTTCAGTAACAATTTTTTCAAAAACTTTGCCAAACTGGGACAGCTTAGAAATTGGTCTATACTTCTCTATATCTTTACTAACCGGACCTTTCGGAATAGGAGTAATCCAGGCTTCCTTCCATATAACAGGAAAACAACCTTCTGTCATTGATTTATTAAACAATAACGTAATTGGTAGAGCCAGTGCTGAGGCACATTTTTTTATGAACAGAGGATGGATTCCATCAGGTCCAGCTCCTTTATGAATATTTAATGAGTTTAAATGTTTATAAACAAGATTTACGTTAATGTTTATAGAATGTATATCAATTACAGCATTAATAGAAGGGTCCAAGTGATCGGTGGCTAGTGAATCTAATGTTGATTCCTCAAAAACTGAATGGAAATGTGAATTAAATAGATCACAAATTCTATTACCGTCGCTGGTTACTTCATTTTTATATTTCATTTGATCGGGTACACCCCTAGACGAAAATATAGATTTTATGTAGGACCAAAAAAAATTAGGGTCACTTTTAATTTTTTCTTCAGAAAAAGATATGAAATTTTTATAACACTCAGACTCCAATTTTTCTGATCGTTTACGCAATTCTTTAAAGCTATTATAGTCTAAAGGGTTCTTATAACGTTTCCATAAAGCATGGTACTTGCGCTTTTCACTAAGCATTTTTTTCAAAGGTCTGCTATACCAAGCTGGAACCTTATTTGAGGAACGTAACCTGCGGCGGGGGACGTGTAAATTAATAAGTTCCCTTAGAAACACGTAAAATTTTGAGACAGAATCTTCAGTATTCAAATTGTTAAAGAATAAATTCCAATCAGTTTCTGACAACTCGGTATTTATGCTTTTATAATCCGCAGAATGAAAATTAGAAACAAAGTTTGAAGATTGTTTAAGGGAAGGTTGGTTATCTAATTTAAATTCAATAAAGAGCGCCCTGTGGTGAAAATCTTCCTTAACAAACGGGTTATCACAAGCATCAACTTGGCAATCACAAGTGCAAAAAATCAAATCAAGAATGCGATTATTTGAATTTCTGATAAAATTATATTGTTTTATTCCAGTAAAAGATAAAAAATCTGCTATTAGTTGCACTGCATAACTTCCGCTATAACTTATTTGTATGTCAGATATACTTGATTCCAACCAGTCAGCCTCTGAAATATTAAAATCTCCAGCAATAAGGAACAAATCAGTCGGATTATCCGTTATGATATCGCCTGCAATATCTATAAATGAACTTAATACGTCCCTGTAACCTGGCCCTTGCGGTATATAGATGCAGCCAATATTTAAATATCGAGGTTGTGATTTGGATCCAGGCGTCAAAAGGTTGTGGTTACGGCTGTTAGTTTCCAGCGGAATCGACACCCAAATGCAGTCGCAGTGAGCGCGCGGAGGGACAGGCCAATCGCGCAACTGTGGCCGATATTTCGTACGCACAGCCACTGCCGCGCCGCCGCCCCTGCTCGCGCCACTCTCAGCCGCTGAGCGGTCGCATCTAAAAACACTAAACGTATTGTCGAAGTACTCACCATCATAAAAATCTGGAGTAAACCAAGTTTCGGTAACACAAATAAAATCGAAATCCGATTGAGCAACCTTGGAGAAAAAGTCCCGTGATTTAGTGCGTAGCCCCCTGACGTTTTGGTAATAACCATTAAAATTATATGGCACCATTGTAAAAACAAAAAATTAAGTAAATATTACAGTAGATCGTGCTCGGTAGACCTGTTTGTAAGCAATAACAGTATATTATTAAATTAAAATGAGTAATTTTTATGATTAAATTGCAAGATATCCCCTCCAGGTTTTTAGTTAATTTAGTAGAATTATTTACTATTAAAAAAGTATGACGTAAAATAAACGTATGGCAAAATATAATTATACAAATTGGAACAATAAGACCTGCTTTAATAAATAATTTAATAGCGTTGGTAGGTTGAGTTTTTGTCACAGAAAAACAATATTGCCAAAGCGCACCCGCATCACGATTGTAAACAGAATTAAACATTTCACTACGGTTGCCTGAGAAATATAATGTTTTGCATAAAAGTTGACATGGTAAATTATATGGATTTGTAAATACAAAACTTACAACATAGAAACATAAACAAAAGCATCACTTTAGTTTTTCTAAATCTGATTCACTAATGATACATATTGCGCGTTGTTTTTCATTCTTACGCATAAAAATTTTACAATCACGTATCCATAAGAAAGAGTAATGAAGGTCATTCTTTAATTGTCTTGCACGCTTCAGCAGTAGTTTATTAGCAGGCGTAAGGTGGTCTCCAATGTAAATGGCGGTGGCAGGCCCCTGGATACCGATGTTGGCGGTGGTAAGACCTCGTCGAGCTCGGATCGCGGCCAGCAGTTCATCTTTCCTTTTCCGCTGTGTAAAACGTACTATTATAGCTGGAGGCCGAATATTTTTCCCTGTATCTTTCTCATTGCTACTCAGAAAGCGGCGCACACGGTGAATTTCGTCGATGTCACTGTCCAATAATGAAACTCCAACTTGTACACTTATGTCACGGAGAATCGTCAACAAATTTTCACCCTTCATGAACGGTATTCCAGATATTTCTAGGTTATTCAACATAGAATACTGTTTGCTAGTGTTGCATTCCTTGATTAAAAGCTTAATAGTTTCGTTTGCTTCATTAAGGGTTTTCGGCGTAGATGACAAGGCACTAATATCTTTTTCGACGGATGTAATTTTATTTTTCAAATGCAAAAGGTCAACCTTCATAAGATTTTGTTCTTCGACCAAATTTTCTGTTAAGGATGTCACCTTACTAATCTGCTCCTTAATGTCAGATGTTATTTCTTGACGCATTTTCTGTAGGTTTTCATTTTGGGTACTACCGAACGATGATAGAAGTGACAAAATATCCTTACGAAAATCAGATAGTTGTTGTCCATAATCGCAGTCGAGAGCTTGCACTTTCCGTTTTCGAAGCGTTTTTTGAGGGTTATCATCATCTGTAGAAAGATTGGGTTGTGATCCGCTTCTCGCAATCGCTCCGGCTGGAGGCGAACTCATTTTGACCATACAAAGAAATGAGTGTGTTAAGTACAAGCACGAGTATGATAAGCTGACGATATTCACAGCACAACACTTTTATTGTGACACCGTTATACGTAAATCAAGTATGGTAATATTAAAAGTTGATTGTTTGCAAATTAAAAGTCGCTTGGGTGGGTAGATAGGCGCGCGTCGCGCGCGATCGGAACGGCTGTTCGAACGGTACTGTAGGTACGGGTACGTACTGTATGGTACCCAAAAGGAAAAAACCAGTACCACTGTATTTCACGAGACATTTTTTGTGGCCCGGCTACAACCCATGGGTCCAGTGGGCTGATTTTGTAATTTTGTTGCAATCAACTCTGACAGAAATCGCAGTGACATCGCAGCTGCTTTAGTAAGAACCAATGTGACAACTATCTTACTTAAAGTAGCAATGTAACTGCGCTTTCAATCGAGAATCGTTAGCAACAGATTTACGTAATTCGGGGTCTGGCCCGACCACGCTTCTATCATAAAAATAGCTAACTTTATGACATTATTTATATGGGGGGTTACTGTACGAGTTGCGTACCACGTAACTATTACGTATTATTTCTTTTAAAAAGTTAGTTAATAGTTATTTGTTATACAAGAGAGCAAAGTCATTTTTTGCTGCGAGTGCTGACTTTTAAATCACGAACTAGCGAAGTAGTCTAGAATTGAATCACGAGCGTAGCGAGTGATTCTAATATAGAGTACTGAGCACAGTGAGTGATTTAAAGGCACGGGACATCAAAAAATTTGCTCTCGTGTTAAACATACAACTTTTCACCTCTACCAGCGAGAAAAGGTGTTAGAAATTAAAAAAGCACTTTGTCTCACGCTCGCAGCAAAAGTCGATTTTGCTGCGAGTTTTTACGCGCCAAAAGCACCCTTTTCGTGCTGGAGAGGTGAAAATGCAGTTTAAACACAAAGGACATCAGGCACATGAGACCCAAAAGTGTATAAACATAATTCTGTATCTATAAACACTTTATGTTACTAGAATCATAAAACAGTAGCAACATTATTTTTTAACTCCTTAATTTAGCTTTAATTAATTATTGAAAAAAACAAAAGCATATCAATGAAACGGACATCTTTGTTAGCGATATCACAAGTCTCCTCTCCCCTGAGTATATTTGTTCTGTGGCACAAGTGATTGCGCATTAAAAAAAAGTCTGCCGGATGTCAGTCAACTCAACTGTCAAAAGCGTTTTGTTACGTGCGACATATGCATAGATTTTCCGTTCGATCGTACCATAGGCAACAGCGTCGCTTAACCACTGCTAAGGTTAAAATCGCTTGCACGCCGCGCCCGCTGTCACATACGATTAGTTCGTGCAGGGGCGATACGCGCGCACACGAATTTTGTTGCAAACTGGTTAAGCGACGCTGTTGCCCATAGTACATTGTGGTGCTAATCTGTATCACTAACGCAGCTAACGAAACGTATTGTCGTGAAACTGGTGTTGCTATTTAGAAATTGAAATTGAAATTCATTTATTTGCAAGAAACATGGTAAATACAGATGTTAGGTTTAAATTGTGAGCATACATATTTCGCCAAGCATTGGCATGCAAATGTCAGTAGATAAACATAATTAAAGTTAATCAGTCAGTCAATAAACATTATACCTAATTAAATTGCAAGTTTTACACCATTATACATTTTTATGAACCAACTCCGAGTATACAATCATCTCAGCTCAATTATAATCAATTTATTTAAATTTATGATCTAGAAATTGCTGAACTGTATAAAAATTATATTGTTTTAATAGTTTGCATAGTTTAGATTTAAATATGTTATTTGATAATGACTCTTTAATATTCTTTGGTAATTTATTATATAATTTAACGCTCATCGCAAGGCAACTTTTTCTATACATGGCGGTATTCGTTGTGTAAAGTAAGACCAATCTATTCGAATTTCTTACTGACCGCGGATATATATCCTTAGCCTTCTTAAAAAGATGCAAGTGCTGTCTAACGAAGCAACATAGCTCGAAGATATACAAACATGGTAGGGTCATTATTTTCAGTCTCTCAAAAATTGGTTTACATGACTCAAATGGAGGAGCTCCAACCATAGCTCTTACACACTTCTTTTGCGCTATGAAAGTGCTGCTGATATTAGTCGAATTACCCCACAAAATTATGCCATATCTTAAGACTGACTCAACATAAGCGTGGTAAGCCATGAGTGCAGTTTTTACGGATGCTATTTTACGCAGACGATTGAGGACAAACACAAAACGATTTAGTCTACTATTAACCTTATTAATCTGTTCTTTTTGTGTCGGGGTTACAACAACTTTCAAACGTAAATAACTCTTAAAACATAAATCTTCGTAAAAATCTGAATATTTTCTATGACTTACTAATTACATGCCTACATTTTGAAATAAACACAAACGTTATACATTCTTTGGTTTTTTTCTATGGGACTGTGCCTGATGTCTTTTAACTTTAGGAGAAAGCGCCTGGCGATTATTTCAGAGCAATCCCTGTTGACTTTAGCGCCTGTACATAAACTCGTAAACGTAAAATTACGTTATTGCTCTGAAATAATTGCCAGGCGTTTTTTTGTAAATTCTTTGACACGAAAATAAAGCTTCAGCCTGAAATAATATTTTGCACAACAAACATAGTTATAGCTAGACGGTGGTATTAAGTACATAGACAGACACTAATTTTGCAGCAAATAAAGTCTTTTTCTTTTGCCGAGACCATTTTTAAAGATAAAAACAAAACCTCCTTCAAAAAACTTGAAAATAATCTAAAAAAACAGTTTCAAAAATAAATTAATGGCTCTAAAAAGCAAGAAATAAAATATTGAAATCTGCATAATAATTAACTCAAAAGTTTGTATGCATATCTTATATTAAACAACGCCTTTTGAAGTCGGGTGGGGGGGGGAACGAACGATATTTTTTATCTTAACTAATATATCTAAACTTTAATCATGGGTTTAAGCCCCACCCGACTTCATAAGACGTTGTTTAATATAAGATATGCATACAAACTTTTGAGTTAATTATTATGCAGATTTCAATATTTTATTTCTTGCTTTTTAGAGCCATTAATTTATTTTTGAAACTGTTTTTCTTAGATTATTTTCAAGTTTTTTGAAGGAGGTTTTGTTTTTATTAAAAACTTTTTTATTTTAAACTTTTTTGTGGTAAGTATATTTGGTGATGATATTATCTAAGTTACAATTACATAGTACTGCTTTTTATTGTTGAGGGGCGTTTATTGTTGAGGAGTTCTCCTGGTACTTCACTATCAGCTCCACTTCACCATATAAATTATGATGAGCATAAATAGCCTAGCAACAATATTAAAGTAATCGTATCGTACCAGTGAACTACTTAGTATTGAATAGTTCCGATGATCATCTATGCTGGTCTTCATCATCAGTTCTACTTCACCGAAATGGTACTTTTCGAAAGAAAATGCACAAGTTACTTAAGAAAATACTAAAATCGCTATAGATGTGCCTTTAATATTTGAAGAGTTCCCTCGATTTCTCCAAGATCCCATCATCAGATCCTGAGTTCATGACAATGGGACCAATTTGGAAGTATATATTTTCAAACAAAAAAAGAATTTTTCAAATCGGTCCAGCCGTCTTCGAGTAATCGAGTAACATACATACATAAAAAGAAAAGATTCCGACGAATTGAGAACCTCCTCCTTTTTTTTGAAGTCGGTTAAAAATGGAACCCAAACTTTAAATGGGTACCTATTTGAAGCAAATACTATGCCGCTTTTCTTTGCAAGGTGACTAAGAAAACAGAGGACTCTTTACATGATGTACTTCCACCCTTCGGGATTACTTAGGGGTATTTTTGTAACACGTATAATAAAATGATGACTACATATTTGCAATTACGATGAAATAAAACAAATATAAGTTTTGCAAATAAAGGAATTTATTAAAAGTTTAGAATTAAAACAGTTGTTCTTGGCTAAAAATGGTGCTTTTCAACATATAATATATGCACCATATTGAAAAAATTTCGTAAAATGAACCATTTTTCCAATCTCCAAATATTGCTGTATAATTTGTACATCGTTGTATTGCTGTAGTAGGACTAGGAGGAACTAGACATTTACTTATCATTTTAATAATTTTACTCCACATTAGGACTACGAGGAAAAGGGTTTCCTCATGGTCCCACTAGTAGGGCAAATTAGTAGGTAGTACTATAATTTGTACAAACTAGCAGCAAAACCCGGCGTCGTCGCCCGGATCAAATTTCATGGCGCAATGGGGAATGTCCGAAAAAAATCAAATTGGTTGATTTTTTAGGGTTCCGTAGCCTAAATGGCAAAAAACGGAACCCTTATAGATTCGTCATGTCTGTCTGTCTGTCCGTATGTCACAGCCACTTTATTCCGAAAGTATTAAGACTACACAGTCGAAACTTGGTAGGTAGATGTATTCTATTAACCGCTTACTGAATTTAATACAAAAATAAGAAAAATAAAAGATTAAGGGGAGGCTCCCCATACATGCAACTGAAACTGAAAAAAAATTTTTTCTTCTAACCAACACGTGTTGGGTGTCTATAGATAGGTCTTTAAAAATGACATTAAGGTTTCTAAGACCACTTTTTCTCAAAGTCAACCGTTTGAAAGATAATCACCGCCAAAGTGGTAAAATGTGTGTCCCCCCCCTTTAACTTTTGAAATAAGAGAGTGAAAAATCTTAAAAAAATATATGCTGTAGATCTTAATAAACACTTTCAACCAAAATTGGTTTGAACTAGATATAGTAATTAGTTTTCGAGATATAGCACATTTTCCAAAACCGCAAATATAACTTTGTCATTCATACCAACACTGTGAAAAACAAAGTTATTTTTGCAGACGAAAAATGATAGGTGGTATTAAATATGGTATGGTATAAGGTAACTACGGAACCCTATGGCGCGTGGCCCGACACGCACTTGGCCGGTTTTTTTTAAGTAGGAATAAGCGCACTTAGTAATAGAAATAGTTTCAGAATTTTCGGTTGCGTGAAATAATTTAAAAAAAGTAAAGTCTCTTCGACTTCACAAATGTAAAAAAGTGACAGCAGAATGGAAATTATACCTTTGCCACCACCTGCCACAACCACAACATGGTATTAAAAAAAAGTTTCAATACAAAAGTCAAAACTTCTTTTTTAATACTTGCTGTGGTTGTGGCAGGTGGCAGCAGCAGAATGGAGATTATAGCTTTGCCAAGGTATAATCTGCATTCTGCTGTAAATTTTGTACATTTGTGAAGTCAAAGAGACTTTAATTTGTTACAATTTTTTCACGCAACCGAAAATTCTGAAACTTTTTTCTATTACTAAGGGAGCTTTTTTATACATATAAAAAAATATTCAGCCAATTTGATTTTTTAGGACATTGCCCATTAATGGTTACGCAGACTGAATAGAAATTTCTACATGATTCTCTTTCCCAAACTGTCTAGAAACATTTTTAAATTATTTTAAACATTTAAAATTAAATATAGGTATTTAGGAGCTTTCCTGATCAATCTCAATTTTTTTAGAATATCTAGATCGAATTATTCTCAATAATTTCAGTGTTTGGATATTTATGATAGAATTTCTCAGATTACTCGGGGAATTTTGAGAACAATTTACTTAGAACATTCTGAGTCAACTATAGTCACAGTGTCACACATTTACGTAGTTCATTTAAAAAAAAACAGCCAAGTATGAAACCATTACTAATTCCATTATATAGACGTTTATTAACTATACAGAAAAACGTAGGGAAAATATTTAAATATTATAATGATGTTATAATTTAGGGGCCATCCATAAATTACGTCACACGAATTTCATTATTTTTGACCCCCTCCCCTGTCCTTGTCACAGCTGGTCATATTTGTGACCCTAATGTGACGTAACATATTTTACAATTTTACATCTAGAAATAATTATCATTTAAAACAGCAGTTCTGAAATTAGTTTCAATTAAAATTATTTTGAAATGTGACGTCACGAAATTTAGGACCCCTCCCTCTGTCACACTTCGTCAACCCCCTCCCCGTCCTTGTCACGGATGGTCGGTCACATTTTTGTGAGACCCCCTCCCTAGTGTGACGTCACATATTTTACATCTAGAACTTGGACGATAATTCGTCCAAGATCTAGAACTTGGACAAATCATAAAAATAAGAATTGAATTAAAAAAGCTGTAGACTGAGCGGTCGCGGGATTTTTGGTAACGATCAAGGAAAAGGTTAGATTCATTTTCATGGGTTGTAGAGTGGTCCCCTAATGTGAATGATCTCGGTCTGCCTGCTCTCAGTGGTTGCAACTTCGAGTTATAGCGCTTACAAGAGGCTTCATTGTGACGAAAAAAAAACGATCAGAGAAATGGGTAGTTTTAGTATATATTCAAAGTATGTCGTCTCTGCAGATGAAGCAAGTTGGTCTGCCAGCTCATAGTGGTTGCATTTCTGAGCTATGACGTGCACAAGTCACGTCATTGTTACGAAAAAAAAACGATACGGGAAATGGTCAGTTTTAGTGCCTATTCAAAGTATAGTATCTCCACGTGTGAAACAAGTTGGTCTGCCGGCTCTCAGTGGTTGTATTAAAGAACTATCATTGTGTACGCAAGACGCTTATTTCTAGAGAAAGCCTAAAAAAACTTTGAAAAACGGGACAATAGGCAAATTTTTAAGTGCACGCCGGCCGCTTGCGTATCTTCGACTATATGAGTTCCCTCCCCACCTTAAGGCATCTCTAAACTCGCGCGCGAAAAGCCCCAAACCTCCCGCGAAGAAGTGTGCGTAGTGTGGAACCGATTTGAATCGAATCCACACACCCGCGCGTGAGTATGGAGAGGTCTTGCCACCGCTCATCCCCCATCCCCTCCTCCCCCCCACTTCCGGTTTTAGCGTCAATAAAGATGTTCGATCCGGGTGCCTTGTATCGATATTCCGGATCGCCATGGATCGTAATTCACTGTATCGATCCAGATTACAGAATCTGGATTTATAGGCATCGGCTACACGCTCGGTAAATACTGTGGCCCAGCGCCATAGAGTAAATTTAACCATGGAAAGTAAAATATTGAACATTCCATACAAATTACTTTCCATGGTTAAAATTTACTCTATGGCGATGGATCACAGTTAGTCTAAGCGGCCACGGGATTTTTGGTAACGATCAAGGAAAAGGTTAGATGCATTTTCATGGGTTAAAGAGTGGACCCCTAATGTGAATGATGTCGGTCTGCCTGCTCTCAGTAGTTGCAACTTCGAGTTACAGTGATTATAAGAGGCTTCATTGTTACGAAAAAAAAACGATCAGAGAAATGGTCAGTTTTAGTACCTATTCAAAGTATGGCGTCTCCGTAGCTGAAATGATGTGGTCTGCCGGCTCTCAGTGGTTGCATTTCAGAGCTATGACGCGCGCAAGTTACTACAAAATTTTTTTTTCGTCAAATTGTATTTTTAAAAATACTAATCGATAGAACTCTTTATTTTAATGAAAAAAATGTTTGAGCCATTTTTGTCTAAAATGAATAGATTGGTCGGAAAAAAATACTTTGTTTTTTTTTTGTATGGAGTGAGATATTCAATGTGCTCTTTTGGCCAATTCCTAATTGTTTCTGCCTCAAAACTACTTCTGCGTCAATATTTTATTGTTATTTTAAACATTTCAATACTCCTGTACTATCAGCCAACGCGCGCCCAAAATTGTCCGTTTAATACATATTGGATTTCAAAACAGTATCAAATCGTAATTTTTAAGTAAAAACTGATTGTTTTGTCGTTATTTATTACTTTCTCATCAATTAAAACACAATAAAAGCCAACAAAACTTTTGGTCACTATTATTACTATGGATGACTTTTTTACAATAATAAATCAAATAAAACCAAAATAACTTAATGCAGCGGGATGTTAAGTAAGGTCCAGGCGGGTTATTACAAACTAAAAAGTATTATTATTTTACAAGGAAAAAGAAAAAAAAGAGAAAAGGTTAATTCAGATCAATGATTAATATCATATTCAAATAAATGAAGTTTTTAAAATATTAACGATAGAAACTAAATTTTATTAAGATTTTTTAAAACCTTTATATGGGTTTTACTAAAAAAATAAGTAATTTATAACAAAAGTAAAGATTTTGAAGATATATTATTAAGATCAAAATTGTATTTATGAACATTGATAGAAACAAGCAGAAACTAAAATCATCAATATTTTTTTATTATGCGACAGATAATAAGAAGCACCAGTTAATTCATTTTCATACATCCTCCGCCAGAGTTTGATCAAGCTGTGATTTGAAGACGGCTATCAAGAAAGTAAATGAAGGAGATCCAGATCGCAATATACACACAACTGATCTATCAGGATTGTAAGATCTGTTTCGATAAGTTTAAAAAAATCACGTAAATAGCATTAAAAGGTATGGAAATCCTGAAACTGAGAACTTTGGTACATACAGCTCTTAAAATGCCGTTCAGATCACTTGGATGTATCATCATATCAGCCGCACGACACCCACTGCTGGGTATAGGCCACCTCCAAGGATCTCCACGACAAACGGTCCTGCACTGCTTGCATCCAGCGGTTTCCCGCGACCTTCACCAGATCGTCGGTCCTCCTTGTCGGGGGTCTACCCACGGAGCGTCGTCCGGTCCGCGGTCGCCATTCCAGAACCTTTCCACCCCAACGGCCATCGGTTCTTCTCGCTATGTGTCCAGCCTACTGCCACTTTAACTGAGCAATCCTTCGAGCGATATTGATTACTTTAGTTTTCCTGCGGATCTCCTCATTTCTGATTGGATCACGCAGAAAAACGCCGATTATGACTCTCTCCTTTGCCCGCTGGGTGACCTTGAGCCTCCTTATGAGACCCATAGTTTGCGGCCACGTTTCACTGCCGAAGTGTCAGTGATGACACTGACAACACACACTGGTCATAGACTTTCGTCTTGAGACACTGAGGTAAATCGGACGGAAAGATGTTTTCGAAGCTGCCCGAATGCTACCAATCTTATTTTGATTCGACGAGAGATCTCTTTCCCGCAGTTGGACTTACCTAACTGGACTGCCTATCCTAGGTACTTCAACGTAATGGACAACAACTCCTAGTGTTCCCAATATGAACTGGAGTGGGCACAACATGGGCATTCGATATGATTTTCGTCTTATAAATGTTCATCTTGAGACCCACTCTTTGGGAAGCACTAACGGAGATCTTCGAGCATTGTGTTCAGGTCTTCCAAGGTTTTCGCCATAAGAACTATATCATCGGCAAAACGAAGGTGTGTTAGGTACTGGCCATTCATCTTGATTCTGAGTCCTTTCCAGTCTAAGCAGTCTAAGAGTTTAAAGATATCATCCAACGCAGCTGTGAATAGTTTCGGGGAAATAGTATCTCTCTGTCCCACATCTCGCTGCAGTTGGATACAATTTGTGCTCTGGTTCTGTACTCGGATCAACATGGTAGCATTTTCGTACCACATCACCTCGATATACCTGTAGTCCACTTGGAAACTTTGGAGAGACTGCAGCATCGCCTAGGTTTCAATCGAATCAAAGGCTTTCTCATAGTCCACGAACGCCAAGCATAATAGCTGATTTTATTGATGTGGTCTATGGTACTAATGCTTTTTCGGAACCCGGCTTGTTCGGGAGGTTGGAAGTCGTCGAACTTACGAGCAAGGACCGGAATTGCTTTCCGTTAAAGGGGTTTTCGATTGGGTATTCCATGGACTTGTTTTCAAAAACCCTATCAATACGGTAACCCTATCAATACGGTAACCCTATCGAAAGGGTAACCCAAGTAAGCACTTACCGAATACGAAAACCCTATCGGGGAAACCCTATGAAGGCTTTATGAAAGGGTTTTAAAACGTGTTCAAGCAATTTATACCTAGTTCCACCTGGACCGAAGGACCAGGGGGCCTATTTTTGAATCGCTGGTGAATTTTGAAAACAAGTCTATGAAATACCCAATCAAAAACCCTTTTAACGGTAAGAGGTTCATGAAATACCCAATCAAAACCCCTTTAACGGTAAGTGGTTCTGGGGCTCAGTAAGCATAATGTCGACTAACCCTATCGAAAGGGAAACCCTATCATTTGGTAAGTTTTTTATTAAGGTTTCGCTATCAATTGGGTTGACCAAAAAAGAGGTTTTCCGGTCGTTGTTAGCAAGCGAAACGATCAACGCATCAAAGTTACTTTGTTTGTATGAAAATTAAATTGTTTTTCTAATTATCCATATACATATTTAACATTATACATTGGGTCTTATTGTATGTCTCTAGTTAAGAAGCTATGTGTACTAAGCCCTGTAAATTTTGGTAATCTTTATTTAATTTTAATTGTATTAGGTAGTCTATTCTTTAATATTAGTAAAGTCATGTTACGTGTGGTAATAAAAAGTTAATTTTCTTTAAATAAGGTGTTACAGTTATTTTATCAAGTAAATCACTTAAAATTTTAGGTCTTCTTTGTTTCATTAAAATAAATGTAAGGACATCAGATAATGGTATTGAAATTAGCTTTGTAAATTGGCTTATTATATTCGTTGTGTTTTTGGATGAGTTGTTTAATGGTGATGTGATATATTGTATTGTAGTTTTTCCTGAGCCCAGCCTGTTTGATTGGTTAATTTTCATCAAGATTACCAGATACCATAAATAAAAATAAATATTATTTATAGTAATGCCTTTGCAAAAAACTTTAGCCAGTATTGGCCCCATCTCTTCCGCAATACCTCTTAAGAGTTCGTTAGGAATTTGGTCAGGTCAAAACTATTAATGAAACAATTACAATTCAGATATTTATTGTTTTTTGTTGAGAACATTTTAGCTTTATATTTTAGTTGCGTTGTAATTATGGTAAAAACAATTGTATAATAGACCTTAACTGAACGTTTTGTTGGCTTTTCTAGTGTTAAAATTGATGAAAATAAAGAATGGCAAAAAAAGTTTTTACTAAAAAATACGATTTTATACTGTTTAAAAATCCAAGCTGAGTAAATGTACAATTTTGGGCGCGCTTTGATAGTGTATGATTATTTTAAACGTTTGAAATAGTGACGCAGAAGTAGTTTTGAGGCAGAAAAAATTAGGAATTGGCCGTAAGAGCACATTGAATATCTCACTCCATACAAAAAAAATCAAAGTATTTTTTTCCGACCAATCTATTCATTTTAGTCAAAAATGGCTTAAGACATTTTTTTCATCATAATAAAGAACTATCGATTAGTATTTTTAAAAATACAATTTGCCGAAAAAAATATTTTGTTATAACTTGCGCGCGTCATAGCTCTGAAATGCAACCACTGAGAGCCGGCAGATCACATCATTTCAGTTACGGAGACGCCATACTTTGAATAGGTACTAAAACTGACCATTTCTCTGATCGTTTTTTTTCATAACAATCAAGCCTCTTATAATCGCTGTAACTCGAAGTTGCAACTACTGAGAGCAGGCAGACCGACATCATTCACATTAGGGGACCACTCTTTAACTCATGAAAAAGCATCTAACCTTTTCCTTGGTCGTTACCAAAAATCCCGTGACCGCTTAGACTAACTGTGATCCATCGCCACAGAGTAAATTTTAACCATGAAAAGTAATTTGTATGGAATGTTCAATATTTTACTTTCCATGGTTAAAATTTACTCTATGGCGCTGGGCCACAGTATTTACCGAGCGTGTAGCCGATGCCTATAAATCCAGATTCTATAATCTGGATCGATACAGTGAATTACGATCCATGGCGCTCCGGAATATCGATACAAGGCACCCGGATCGAACATCTTTATTGACGCTAAAACCGGAAGTGGGGGGGAGGAGGGGATGGGGGATGAGCGGTGGCACAGGCATGGCAAGACCTCTCCATACTCACGCGCGGGTGTGTGGATTCGATTTAAATCGGTTCCACACTACGCACACTGCTTAGCGGGAGGTTTGGGGCTTTTCGCGCGCGTGTTTAGAGATGCCTTAAGGTGGGGAGGGGACTCATATAGTCGAAGATACGCAAGCGGCCGGCGTGCACTTAAAAATTTGCCTATTGTCCCGTTTTTCAAGGTTTTTTTAAGCTTTCTCTACAAATAAGCGTCTTGCGTACACAATGATAGTTCTTAAATACAACCACTGAGAGCCGGCAGACCAACTTGATTCACACGTGGAGATACTATACTTTGAATAGGTACTAAAACTGACCATTTCCCGTATCGTTTTTTTTTCGTAACAATGACGTGACTTGTGCACGTCATAGCTCAGAAATGCAACCACTATGAGCTGGCAGACCAACTTGCTTCATCTGCAGAGACGACATACTTTGAATATATACTAAAACTACCCATTTCTCTGATCGTTTTTTTTTCGTCACAATGAAGCCTCTTGTAAGCGCTATAACTCGAAGTTGCAACCACTGAGAGCAGGCAGACCGAGATCATTCACATTAGGGGACCACTCTACAACCCATGAAAATGAATCTAACCTTTTCCTTGATCGTTACCAAAAATCCCATGACCGCTTAGACTACTGTTCAGAAATTTGTTTTATTTCAATTTAAATGCTTTTGAAATGTGACGTTACGAAATTTAGAACCCCTCCCACCCCCTTGTCACTGTCCTAGAAGCCTGCGAACGCCCCAGGAGGCTTCTGCGCTTCTGGAAGCTGGGATGGCTTGACTAGCCATACCGATGCTGTGTTCACGCATAACGGACCAAATGGGAGTCTAAATGCGGAGAAAAAAAAACTTTCACTAAGTTTCATAGCTTGTAATATGTTTTATTGTATGCCAATAAAACTATAGGATTCAAACCTATTACTGATTTTCGTTCCGCAGCGACGACACGTCACGGCTTCATGTCGCGTGTCGCGTGCTTCCAACTTGCACCTTATTGAGACTTTTGTCAAAGATCGAACGAGTTCGAGACATACAAAAACATCAAAATCCATTCAATAAATCATTGACACTTTGAAATTATACTTAGGTACTCATTTGTATCTTGTCACATCTTGTGTATTTATCCCTCCCTATTACCACAGTATATATATAAGATTTTTCAAAACAGTAGAGGAGCTAATGTCACTTAGGCCCTTTTGTCATAGCACTCCGTCGGATCGCTAGGATTGACATTTTCCGGCTGTCTCGTCGAATGCTACGCGCGAACGCTATGAAAACAACGGCGACGCGATGTGACAACCCCGACTAAAGTATTGCGAACTTTGCTTAGAGCTCTTAGGCCTGGTTTACATTAGTCAAGTAGACGACCGAGTCGAGTAGCGAGTAGAAATACATTGCTTGGCATGTTCGTCGATTTTAAAAGAACGTCAAACACACCACGTAATGAACTTCTACTCTCCTAAAGCACTCTACTAAAGACTAAGATAATGTAAACCAGCCCTTAGAGTGACGTCAGCCGTCAAATTCGAACGTTTCTATGGAGCTCCTTGACTGTTTGAAAAAAACATAGAAATAGAATGTCAAAGAACAACAATGTCAATAAACAGGTGATCCGAAAACGAATACATACATTTTGTATGAGATACGTAAAATATGACTTAGATTCATAAAATATGACTATATATGGCAACGGAAATTATTAAACTATGTTCCATACTGTTTTCTTCGTCGATAAACGAATAAATGTAGAGAAATTAGGTTTTAGAGAAATGTCTGGCAATATCTTATTTACCTGTGAAAGGTGTGATTACTTGGATTATTTCTTTTTGTTACATCACAATTACTTAGAGCACAAGACACCAAGGCTCCACGATACCTTCATTTTAAATTCAAATTAAGATTCACAAATATTTTAAACAAACTGTGATTGCTCATTTGCTAGGCGGGACGCTAGGGGCTCTTACTGTAAAAAATTTTGGCACATGTCACTTGATCCTCTGTCTCTTTTTTACATAAACTGTGTCCGTATGATGTTGACTTCTCTTTTCCACGCTTTGTTGGTCTTCTTGAGCGCAGCGAAAATTTTTCTATGTCTATGGAAAAAACTTATATATGTACTGTGCTATTACGATGTTCCAAAAGTTAAAAAAGTGGTAATCGTTGGTATCTTAAGAACTAAATACTAATTAAATTAAATTAATTATAAACACTGATTTACTTTAAGCTTGCTGTAACCTTTTGAATGAAATTGTTGTTGTTATCCAAATAGGGAAGTTACGAGTCATTCCCACTACAAGTATCTCTGATTAATTACCGGGAAGTCTCGATGTTATAATTATTTTAACCAATTTCAGTAATAAAGCTATTTTTATTCTCATTTTTATTTTTACTGATTATTCATTATGGTATAATATTTATCTCCTTATGAATTTTGTTGACATGTTTAGCCAAAGCACTGTTTTTGGTAAAACCTTTTATGCAATAAATACATTTGTATCGTTTCTCTCCTGTATGAATTCTTATATGTGTAGTTAAATTACCACGTAAAGAAAAACATTTCGCACAATAACTACATTCGTATGGTTTCTCTCCTGTATGAATTCTTACATGTCTCGCTAAATAATCTCTGGTAGTAAAACATTTCATACAATAACTACATTTGTATGGTTTCTCTCCTGTATGAATTCTTTCGTGTTTCCTTAAACCACTGCTGTGAGAAAAACATTTCATACAATAACTACATTTGTATGATATCTCTCCTGTGTGAATTCTTACATGTCTGGCTAATTCACCGGTGCTAATAAAACATTTCATACAATAACTACATTTGTATGGTTTGTCTCCTGTATGTATTCTAACATGATGTGAATCCAAATCAGCACGTCGAATAAAACATTTCGTACAATAACTACATTTGTATGGTTTGTCTCCTGTATGTATTCTAACATGATGTGAATCCAAATCAGCACGTCGAATAAAACATTTCGTACAATAACTACATTTGTATGGTTTGTCTCCTGTATGTATTCTAACATGATGTGAATCCAAATCAGCACGTCGAATAAAACATTTCGTACAATAACTACATTTGTATGGTTGCTCTCCTGTATGAATCCATTCGTGTTTCCTTAAACTACTGCTGTCAGAAAAACATTTCATACAATAACTACATTTGAATGGTTTCTCTCCTGTATGTGTTCTTACATGTGTAAGCATATGAACACGTTGATTAAAACATTTCATACAATAACTACATTTGTATGGTTTGTTTCCTGTATGAGTTCTTGTATGTGTAGCTAAATGATAGCTTGTAATAAAACATTTCGTACAAATACTACATTTATATGGTTTCTCCCCTGTATGAATTTTTACATGTCTTTCAAGATTTGCGCGTCTATTAAAACTTCTCGAACAATAAATACATTTGTATTGCCTCTTCGCGCTACAAATACTAACCTTATTTTTGTTCTTATTTTTTTTGCTCAGTTTATTTTCTGCCACAATGTAATTCTTCTGTACATACTTTTCTTTTAATAGATTAGTTTTTTTACATTTTTGATAGTTTGTATTTGAATCAGTAAGCAAGTTTGGTTTACTATCTATTTCAATTACGTGCCATTTCTTAATATGATTTTCTAAGAGGCTTTTGCAGAGATATTCTTTTTTGCATACATCACATATGAAAATATTTTTTTGAGCTGTAACCTGTTCGTTGCTATTTGGTTCAACTTCAGAATTCTTTATGTCACTGTTAATTTTGGAAGCGGTTGTTTCATTGTCCGGTATTATTGTTTTAAATTTTTTACTGCGTATTTTAAAGTCAAGTATTTTGCTATTATCTTCGTTCTGTGCTTTATTTTTCTCACCCTTATCGATTATTTCAAAGAATGTTTGACTTTTGAGTCTTTCCTTTTCAGTTCCATAATTCGATTTACGTTTCTTGAGTAAATGCAGCCCCTGTGAAGTATTTATTTAACGATAATTCAACAATAACTAGTTGTGAAAGATTTTGAAAAAGAAATATATGTAGTTTACTTCCGCAAACAATAATGCAAGATGCACCGCCCGCCCGCCTGCAAAAAAATGCACATGCACACCACAAAATATCAGTGCACAATACCTGCATTTAGCCAGACAGCAACACACGTTGCACCTTCACCATTGCGCTCAAACTCTACACGTGTTTCGCCCCAACCCAGAGCATCCTCAGTAGATCGTATAGATAGAGTCAGCGGTTCCCGAATTGAGTTCCGCGGAACCCTGGGGTTCCATGAGAGGCTCACAGGAGTTCCGCGAAAATTCAAGAGTTTAGGTATAAAGACAGTCCCGATTTCGATGATATTGTCCCGCTTCCCGACGATCCATTAGTTTTGTCCAGATTTTTGATGATAACACGCGATCACAATCAAAGTATTCATAAAAATGGGTCCAAATGTTTAAAAGCATAGAGGACAACATAAATGCCTTATAAGGCGTTGTATCTCGCGCTTTAAGCATACTGCTTTCAAATGCTTATGTTGAGCGAGGTTTTCCTATATGAAGCTTAAATGTTCTAATCTCAGAAATCGTTGCTCTGTGGATTTAATGAAAGCAGAATTGCAAAAGACATGTCTTGTTCGGAATTCGTAAGTAAAAATTACGCGCAATTAATGAGAGAGGCCGGTAGTAATAGAAAATAAGCATGGAAACAGACTCAAAATAAAAATATCTAATACATTAAATCAAGAGTCTTTTTTTCCCTTCAGTTAAGTGGTTCTCCTTTTTTATTTTACTCTTACTTTGCTGACACGCCAGTTTAAATAGACCCAAAAATTTTTTGCAAGCCTTGTCTTAGGTTTTCTTTACCTGAATATAACTACCCTGGTTAGTTTACTTCTTACTTGAGCTAGGGTTCCGCCCAAAAGCGATGAACCAAAAAGGGTTCCGTAGCCAAAAGAATTCGGGAACCGCTGAGATAGAGGATGCTCCGGGTTGGGGCGAAACACGTGTAGAGTAGTCTAATTGGTGGTCGGCCACTGCGCTTCAACTGCGAATGTCTGTTCCCGGCAGTCTACGCGCGCACTACACCTTGGAACCAGCGAACTACAATCTATGGAACAAGCTTTGCGCTCAAAAAATGGCACCACACGAAAAGTACAGCTAAGTGGATGGAGCTAAAAATGCTGGCATTTAATTATGCAGCACAAAGCGTCTGAGCACTAGTTCTTATTAGCGGCCATAATTTGTATACTCATAGATATAAAAATATGATACGTTATTTCTGCATATTTTTACTGCCTTCTTTGCATCTTTTACACCATTTGACTACACAGGACGTCATTTCTAATAAACTTTCTCTTTCTCTTTTTTCTCTACAATACAAACGGCATATTATAAAGAACGCTAACGTCAGTCACAGCCCACCGGATGCGTGGCTGGCCCGACTAAAGCTGAGCGGGTTGTACTTTTTCGGTCCCGTGGTGCCATTTTTAGGGTTCCGTAGCCTTTTTTTTTTGTTTGTAATATTAATATACAATCAGTCGCCAGACTATAAGTAATTGTGTTGGGAGCTATTCACGTTAAAGAGTGAAGAAAGCCAATGCTTCAGCCTCTCTTAGTCATCAAACACATTTCTTCGTTTTAGTCTTTTGACATCACTTGCATTCATCTCCACCAGTGCTTTAGCAAGAGGATTCGGGTGAGCGCAAAGGCGATCCTTGTGTTTATTATTATATTTGGTTATCTCTCCGCTGACCGTCGGTATCTCCAAATATTCGTGAATTTCAGTATTCCTGGTGTACCATGTGGCACCACTGATAGTTCGAAGGATGTTGTTTTGAGCTCTTTGAAGACACTGGATGTTTGATTTAGCGGCAGTAGCCCACAGCTGAATACCATAAAGCCATATGGGCTTTAGAATTGCACAGTAGACCATTATTTTATTATTCAGAGATAGGGTGGATTGTCGTCCTAGGAGCCAAAGGAGATTCCTGAATCTATGATTTAATTCGTCGCGCTTGTGCTTTATATGGTCTTTCCAGGTCATGCGCCGGTCAAGGTGGAAACCCAGGTATTTAACGCAAGAGGTTTGCGGCAGTTTATCAGTCCCAAGGTTAACCGATGGGCAGTCACCTTTTCTTAGTGCAAAAGTAATGTGGTGAGATTTGGTAGCACTCGCTTTGATCCGCCATTTCTTCAGCCATGCAGTGGTGTCATCTAATTGCTTCTGGAGTTGTGCACTTGCTAAGTCAGGGTCAGAACTACACGAGAGGAAGGCAGCATCGTCCGCAAACGTAGCAACAGTTACCTTTGGAGATTGTGGTAGGTCAGATGTGAAGATGTTATAGAGTATCGGGCCAAGTACCGATCCTTGCGGGACACCAGCACGGACGTTGTAAAATGCAGACATTCCCTCTCTATACATTACTTGAAATATTCTGTCTTCAAGGTAGGACTTGATTATGGGATATACCGAGTGAGGTAGTAGATTTTTAATCTTGCTCAATAGTCCCTTGTGCCAAACGCGATCAAAAGCCTGTTGGACATCGATGAAGGCAGCTGAGCAGTATTCCTTTTTTTCTAGGCCCTGTCTTATTGTTTGATAGACTCGATGAACTTGCTGAACGGTGGAGTGTTGTTCGCGGAACCCGAACTGGTGTTGTGGGATCAAGTTACTCTCTTCTAAGCAGTTTTTTAGTCTTTTAAGGAGAATTTTTTCCCATAATTTGGACAGCACAGGTGTAAGGCTGATGGGTCGATATGAAGCGCATTCAGTTGGTGGTTTTCCTGGCTTATGGATCATTATTATTTGTGATATCTTCCAAGCAGTCGGGAAATGACCTATTCTCATTGTGGCATTAAATAATGAAGTTAGGAAGACTAAGCACTTTCTGGGGATTTCTTTCAGTACTTTCGCGGAGATGTAGTCGTAACCAGGTGATTTGTTATTTGGCATTTTAGTTATTTCCGCGAAAACTTCTCTTGGTGATGTTGGCTTAAGGGGGAGACATAGTTGAAAGTCTTGATCCAGTACAGCATCAATCTCCGAGTCATCATGCTCTGAAAATTCATTTGGCTGAAAGACGGAATTCAAGTGTTTTGCAAAAGCTTCTGCTTTTTCTGTATCTGTACGTGCCCATGTTAATCCGGTTTGAATTGGAGGATATGACTCCTGGGGCTTATTGATATTCCGTGTAGCTTTCCATAAAGAGTTTGTTCACTTATTTTGTGTTTAGGTGGGCAGTACACAGCTGACACTACTATTGTACCAGCTCGCTCTGTCAGTTCGACTGTGGTAGCTTGGATATGTTCCGTTACATATGGCTCAAGTAGATGATGTTTGAGATTGTTTCTGATCACCACAGCTGTTCCAGCGTGAGCCGTACCATCAGGGTGTAGAGTAACATAGGTACAGTAATTTCGAATATTTATGGACGTGTTTGAAGTGGCGTGTGACTCTGAGATAAGGACGACATCGAGTCTGTTGTTCACTATAAAAGTCTCAAGCTCAAGTGTGTTAGATGCAAGTCCATTGATGTTCCACGTGGCTATACGTAGAGAAGTCATGGTGACAGTTTGGCTATCAGGGTGGTGATAAGTCCCACGAGGGAACTTATTTGTTGAATTAGTATATCCATTTTCTCGCTTTGTTTTAAAATAATGAGCTCAACAAAATTGCTGATTGATCGTTCTTCAGTGGAGTTTTTAACTATGTCTGCGTAAGATTTCGAGCTTAATGCAGGCTGACCAGGGAACGTAGTCTTTGAAATATTTGGGGTAATGGTGTCAATTGTTAGGTGCTGCTCAGGTGGGTTTGTTGTAGCTGTGTTTATGTCTGTAGTCTTTTTTAGCGCATTACTATGGTTGGGCGTTTTACGTCTCGCTTGTATTTGTTGGTACACTTCACACCCCTTGTAGTTTGCAGGGTGGGCCTGGTAGCATAAGGCACACCTTGCAGGTGAATTCCTGTCCTTTTTTGGGCAGTCAGAAGTTTTGTGTCCATCACCGCACTTGACACACTTGAACGGTCTCATACAATTGTTCTTGGAGTGTCCATACTGTTGGCAACGATGGCATTGAACAATTGTATTTGTTTTGCGAGGATCTTCTATTTTAACGGACTGGTTGTAGATGTACTTAATGTTTTTAACATTTTTATTATGAATGCTGGGTTCAATATTAATGAAGAAAGTTGATGTTGGCGCTTTTTCTGGACCGTAACGAGCATTTATTTTCTCTCCCCTTACTTTATTTCCAGTTGCTTCGATTTCCTCAATAATAGCACTGTGTGGAGTAGTATGATGAAGATTCTTGATGACGAATCTATAGCATTTAGTATCCTTCCTTGTAAAGGTATGTCCTATGAGACCGTTCTCCCTTATTAGGGTGATGATCTTTTTGTACTCTTCAGCAGAATGGACGAGAATGCGCATCAAGTTTTTATTCACAATTTTTAGGACAAAGTTGCCTTTACTGCTTACTGTTTCAATTAAGTTTTTTAATTTATTTATATCCTCTATTCCATATAAAATAATCGGAGGAGGCTTGTTTGTTGAAGGAGCTACAGGTAAGTTTTCATTGGAGTCCAAAGAGAAATCTTGAAACCTATTTGAGGTAGGAGTAGTATTACTTTGAGGTGGTATTTCAGCTCGTTTCCTCTTTTTTGATGAAGGGATACGCTGCCAATCAGGTGGTGTTGGTTGCGGCATGACAGCTGTGGCTTGCGGTGCGATGTCAGTTGTTAATTCCTGAGTTTTAGGTATATCACTCAAAGAAGAAGCGCGAGTTCGGTTAAAAAGACCTGGATGAAACACTTGTTGAGCGAGCACTTTTTGAGAACCTTGAGTTGGTTGTTTGGGGCTTTCACTGCCAACGGGGTTGTTTTTGCCAATAGCATTTTGTTTGGCCTGAAGTTGGTCACTCATTTCCAAATTTGCCCAAATTTTGTAGAATTTTCATTGTGCTGGCAACATTTTTTATTATGAAAGCTGCCGTCAAGGTGTCAAGTGACAGTCAGCTAATCTAGTCTGTGGCGACTGACTTGTAAAAGAATTATTTTTGTGGGTAACTTTTAAATATTTTAAACAGTCTAATGTCAATTGTTCAATATTTTACACTTATTTTCACTGTTTTATCAATGTTTATGCGGATATAACACTATCACATATTTCACAGAGGATTCTTAGCACTTTGGTAACATTTTTATATTACAATGTACACTTTTGCACTAGAAAATCAATTATCGCTAAGAGCGCGAATTTGCCGTGACAAATGATTTGACAAGCCAGAGTTCCGTAGCCTAATGGCAAAAAACGGAACCCTTATAGTTTCGTCATGTCTGTCTGTCTGTCCGTATGTCACAGCCACTTTATTCCGAAAGTATTAAGATTACATAGTTGAAACTTGGTAGGTAGATGTATTCTGTTAACCGCTTAACGAATTTAACACAAAAATAAAAAAAAAAAAAATTCTAGGGGGGGGCTCTCCATACATGGAACTGAAACTGAAAAAATTTTTTTCTTCAAACTAATACGTGTGGGGTATCTGTAATGTAGATAGGTCTTTAAAAATGACATTGAGGTTCCTAAGTCAGTTTTTTCTCAAAGTCAACCGTTTGAAAGATATACACCGCCAAAGTGGTAAAATTTGTGTCCCGTCCCCCCCCCTTTAACTTTTGAAATAAGAAAGTGAACAATCTAAAAAAAATATATGCTGTAGGTCTTAATAAACACTTTCAACCAAAATTGGTTTGAACGAGATACAGTAATTAGTTTTTGAGATATAGCACATTTTCCAAAACAGCAAATATAACTGTCATTCATACCAACACTGTGAAAATCAAAGTTATTTTTGCAGACGAGAAATGATAGGTGCTATTAAATATAGTATGGTATAAGGTAACTACGGAACCCTACGGCGCGTAGCAGGACACGCACTTGGCCGATTTTTTTAAGCAACATTTGTTTGCACACTTCCATAGATTTTAGTTCGCTGCTTGGAAACATTTGTTCCCAACGAGTCACGCCATCAACTGTCACACTGACTGGTTGGGAAGTTTAATTAAAAAAATTCCAACGAGTCACACCTGTTAGGGGCCATCCATAAATTACGTCACACGTTCAGGGGGAGGGAGGGGGTCGATGAAGTGTGACATTGTGTGACAAGGGGGTGGGAGGGGTCCTAAATTTTGTGACGTCACATTTCAAAATCATTTAAATTTAAATAATACAAATTTCTGACCTGTTTTTTAATTCAATAATTATTTCTAGATGTAAAATTGTAAAATATGTGACGTCACACTAGGGAGGAGGGGGTTTCACAAATGTGACTAGCTGTGACTGTCAAAAATCATGAAATTCGTGTGACGTAATTTATGGATGGCCCCTTACTCGATGGGAACTTTTTGTAAAAATCTAGTTAATAATAGAGAGACTTACCGCATCATGTTTTTCTCGATGGTTTTCAAAAGCCTTTGTATTCGCAAATTTTTTGTAGCACAAATCACATTTAATCGGCTCCAGCATTTGTTGTAATTGTTCCTCTTTGCATTTAATTATCTCTTGTGCGTCTGGCTTCAAAACTACAAGTAAAATAACATCAAAAGTCCGTTTTAAAAACGTGTTTTTAAAAAAGATTTTTTTTTCAGTAAATTATTATTTTCTGTTTTTTTAGTTAACAAGCTAAGACCAAAAAAAAATATACCATCTCCTATCGGAGCACTCGTCAAAACGATTCAAACAAGCTCAAACTCGATGGGGTTGCATGGTTTTATTACTAAGTTCCAGTGGCCTTCCTCCGGCTCCATCATCAGACCTTGGAAACTATTTCCCAAGAAAGTACTCGTCAAGACTATTCAAACAAGCCCAAATTCAATGGGGTTGCGCGGTTTTATTAAAGAGTTCCTGTGTCTTTCATCCGGCTCCATCATCAGACCATGGAAACCATTTCCCAAGAAAGTACTCGTCAAGACGATTCAAATGAGCCCAAACTTGATGGGGTAGCGTGGTTTTATTAAAGAGTTTCTATGTCCTTTTTTCGGCTCCATCATCAGACCTTGGAAACTATTTCCCAACATAGTACTCGTCAAGACGAATCAAACGAGCCCAAACTCGATAGGGTGGCGTGGATTTAATAAAGAGTTCCTGTGTTCTTCTTCCAGCTCCATCATCAGACCTTGCAAACTATTTCCCAACAAAGTACTCGTCAAGATGATTCAAACGATTCCAAACTCGATGGGCTTGCACGGTTTCAATATTGAGTTCCCCATGGCATGGCCTTCCAGAGTAGATACTCGTCAAGACGATTCTAACGAGCTCAAACACGATGGGGTTGTATGGTTTCATCATAGAGTTCCTGTGGCTTTCTTCGGGCTTCATCATCAGTTCAGCTCAATGACATCATAGTATTGTTCCAACTGTTCCAAGTTTCTAGCTTATCGGGAAGCTAGTATAAAATCGTTCGCAAACTTTATGGACAAACAACCAAACAAACGAGAAAAAAACCTAATAAAAACGTGTTAACATGTGTAGATTTTATATCGGAAATGAGAAGAACTTTTACCAACTTTAAAACGTGCCGGTCTACAGCTGCGCAACAAAAAAAAGTTGGAAATCTGACTTTTTGACTATGCCGTGATGAAGACGATAGTTTGTCGGCATTTGTCGCCAAAAACCAGAATTTGTCGGTCTTGCGTTTAGGAGATACGTGTGGCGCAGCTGTAGATACGTCTCTACAGCTGCGCCACACAGATCTCGAAAACGGAAGGTCGTAGCGAAAATCTGATTACTCGTGTGTGCAGCCGTTAATTTGTTGGAATTTGTCGCACAAAAACCAGAGTTTGTCGGTCTTGCGTTTAGGAAATATGTGAGGATACGCTGTGGAGACCATTCTACCTGGATCTTGAAAAAGGAAGGTCGTAGCGAAAATCTGATAAGTCGAGTGTGTAGCCGTTAGTTTGTCGGAGTTTGTCACCAAGCATCAGAGTTTGTCGATCTTGCGTTTAGAAGATATGTGAGGATACGCTGTGGAGATCTTTCTACCTGGATCTCGAGAACGAAAGGTCGTAAGCGTATCCTCACATATCTCCTAAACGCAAGGCCGACAAATTCTGGTTTTTGGCGACAAATTCCGACAAAAAATCGCCTTCATCATGGGATAGTCAAAAAGTCAGATTTCCAACTTTTTTTTGTGGCGCAGTTGTAGTCCGGCACGTAACTTTAAAGCGGGGAATTTGGCACACTTGGGCCACGTACACCGAACTGGGCGTATCGGTACCCATACATTTTACAGAGGCGCTAGTTGTTTAGGGTTTCTTTACATGCACGTGTATCCACGCCTTGCGACGCGATGCGATGCCATGTTACGTAACGCTACGGCAACCTGACGCGCTCATAGAGTACATTATTGGGCGCGCCCAGATCTGCGTCCGTGGCCCACGCAAGGGCGTCGCCAAGGGTAGGCAGGGAGGGGCAGCTGCCCCCCTCTAGAGGTTAATAGGTAACTTGTCCCCCCCCCCTAGGCCATGGGCTGGCGACGACCTTGGGCCCACGTGTGCCTAATGCAGTTCCCGCTTTATGCCGTTTGTCTACCGCTGCCGTCATAGACAATAGAAGACAATCAATCTAAAATCTACTTAGCAAAGTTATTTTACAACAAACACTTAAAAAACCACACTATTTACACGAAAATCGTTCAAGTTGTCGGCCATCCGTAAAGGCTGGTTTACATTATCTTAGTCTTTAGTAGAGTGCTTTAGGAGAGAGCTTTAGTGGAAACATGTAAACGGTCGTCTTATGACTAAAGAGAGTAACGTTCTAGTAGCCTTTCTACTCGCTTTCCATTCCAGTAGCACCCCCTGCGCGCTCGCGCACCCCCCGCGCGATATTTTACTCGCACTCGCACTGGAAGCATGTAAATCGACATTTTAGTAGCGTCTTTAGTAGAGTGCATTTGCCGGTGAACGCGTGACGTGTAATTGAATTAAATAATAGGTATTAGGTATGGCGAAAATGACACTCTACTGGAAGCGTGTAAACGGTCACTGGAAACGCACCAAAACTACTAAAGCACTCGCATTCGAATCTACTCGCACGCTACTAAAAACTCTACTAAATACTAAGATAATGTAAACCAGCCTTCACAGTGTTTGTATACAAAAGTATGTTGCTATACAATTTTAGGACAAAGAAGTGGCCTCCCCCATTATTTTCTACTTACTTTCAGATGTTTTAATTTCCGACACATTGCTTCGGTCCGCTTTGAACTGTTTACTAAATTTTTGTAAAGGCATGTTGTCTTCGGATTCTGACGATGAATCCTGGTTGGTAACTTCTAGTGCAATGTCATCATCTAAAAATGTTAATAATGTTAAGGCGTCCATAGCATTGCCAATACATAAGCACTTTCACATTATAGGCGTTTTAAGGATGATTCACGTTACATCCAAGCGGTGCAAGCCGAGTTCAAGCTACGTTGGTCGCGCCAATGTTCCGTATCAGAGAACGAAGTTCGTTGGTATCAGACACCAGTATTCGTTGAGCCTAGTACTATTATTTATTATGTGGTTGAGCGCCAGTGGCTGCAACCACGGGGCTCAAAATGCATTGGTTTTTATAAAGTACTAGCGGCCGCCTGCGGTTTCACCCACGTGGTTCCCGTTCCCGTCTAGGGTTAAAAAGTATTCTATGTTTTAATCCAGGCTATCTTCTATCTGTGTGCCAAATTTCAACCAAATCCGTTCAGTAGTTTTTGCGTGATTGAGGAACAAACATCCAAACCCACAAACTTTCACATTTAGAATATTAGTAGGATATTAGCACGACTAACGTAGCTTGGACTTGGCTCGGACCCGGCACGGTGTACTGTGATCTCAGACCAAATAAAAAAAGTAAGACGGAGTCTTCCGAACAAAGCGGTGAAGTGAAGCCTGTAAAACAACGCCTTGGCTGTGTACATACACAGTTCACGCACACACGTGTAACGAAACTACGCCTTGGCTTTCCATATGAAACCCTGCCGCCCGTCCCCCGCCCGCCCCTTGTACGCACACATGTACCATCAAAAACGGGCCTCACTTCGTTGTTCGCAACGCCACAGAATACAGCAACGCTCCATCTTACTTTTTTTATTTGATCTGAGACTGTGATGTTAGTCATCCTTTAGTCGTGCGTGCACAGTGCAAAAGGTTCGAAAGTTACTTTAGACGGCGATTTTTTATTGAATAGAACCCTAGACAAATAGTGTCTTAATTCGAATAACTTCACAAGAAGAGTAAATTATGGCGGGTCCATAGCGCGTGTTTTGCTCTACACAATCAACAAAAGATCTTAACATTCAACAAATTAAAAAAAAACGTATGAGAATTTTGTTTCACGAAACAATGTTTTGTTGATTGTGAGGGCAAAACACGCGCAATGGACCCGGCCTCATGCTCAAATTGCAAATAATTTTGGTATATTACGTTTGTACATTTGTTCCCAACGAGTCACACCCACACCATCAACTGTCACATTGTGACTGGTTGGGAAGTTTTATTAAAAAATTTCCAACAAGTTACACCTGTTACTCGATGGAACTTTTTATTAGTTTCCCAACCAGTCACACTGTTACAGTTGATGGAGTAAGGCCGCGAATACACCTGCGAGAACTTACACTGACAGCCTGTCAGACAGTAGCTCACAAGTGTTAACTAATAACAAATGCACTGGCGACAGTTTAAACGCGTTCACAAGCTACTGTGTGACAGGCTGTCAGTGTAACTTCTCTCAGAAGTTCTTGCAGGTAGAAACCCGGCCTGACAGGTGACTCATTGGGAACAAATGCGTTTGTATGGAAAGCTCACTATTCACCGGACTTTTAAGGTGGCACCCTGAGCGAAAGTGGCGCCGCCACTGCGGTGAATTTTATGTATAATATTATAATTCTAATACACAATTTTAATAATGTTTTATGTGGAATTTTTAGGGCCCACAGTCTAATATTTTTAGACGGTATCGTTACATTTCCTCGTAGTCACTGCTAGAAAAGAAGTAGATAGCAAAACTGCTAAAAGAGGCCGTTTTTGACACATTTGCTATCTACTTCTATGAATGTCTACGAGGGCATATGTAGTGATATCTTCTAAAAATTCTAGACCATGGGCCCTAAAAGCTCCACGTAAAACATTATTAATAACTTATTAAATAAAAAACTTCGAGGGCGCCACTTTCGGTCATACAACCACCTTAAGTTAAAATAATGAATAATTAATACCATCATTCTGATCCCAGTTCATTTCACAATTCACGTATTCTATTTTCATTGGAGTTTCCACATTGACCTCTTCCTCAGTTGCAGATATTATGACTCTAAACGTCGGAGTCTTGCCCAAGGTCCAATGGATTCCAGTTTGTTGTTTACAAAACAATTCCAGTGAATTTTCTGACAGCTAAAAGCAAAATTTATGAGTGATGATAATCTTGGGGTCTGATAAAAAACCGGCCAAGTGCGAGTCAGACTCGCGCACGAAGGTTTCCGACCCAAAAAACGGCAAAAAAAAAACACGTTTGTTGTATGGGAGCCCCCCTTAAATATTTATTTGATAATGTTTTTAGTATTTGCTGTTATAGCGGCACCAGATATACATCATCTGTGAAAATTTCAACTGTCTAGCTATCACGGTTCATGAGATACTGCATGGTGACAGACAGACAGACCGACAGACAGACGGATAGCGGAGTCTTAGTAATAGGGTCCCGTTTATACCCTTTGGGTACGGAACCCTAAAAAGTAGGTACTCTGTGTCATTTGTTCCTAACGAGTCACACCATCAACTGTCACACTGTGACTGGTTGGGAATTTTTTATTCAAAAATTCCCAATGAGTCACACTTGTTACTAGATGGGAACTTTTTCCCAACCAGTCACACTGTTACAGGTTATTTCCTCTGTAACAGGTTTGGAAATTTCTAATAAAAAGTTCCCATCGAGTAACAGATGTGACTCGTTGGGATTTTTTAATAAAAAAATTCCCGATTAGTCACAGTGTGACAGTTGATGGCGCGACTCATTGGGAACAAATGCTCTGTGTGATACAAACTGAGACAGTTTGTGAATTTCTCAGTTTGTATTGTGTATGTAATGTAATGTATAGGTACAGTACGAGGCATTTATCTTGATTTTTTTTCGACGGAGTGGGGATAAGTTCGCGCATGTGCTCTTGTGATCGACCAATAGCGCGCGCCCCTCTCCCGCCGCGCGCGCCCCTCACCGCTACGCATACCCAAAGTACGCGTTCCGTGCAATCCCCACCCGATTTCAAGATATATGCCTCGTAGTGTACCAATATTAATATCAGCAATTTACAGTGCAATGTGATAATCGCATTATGGTTTCAATATCATTGTTATTGTGCTGTGAATGTTCCGTTAACTTTTGTAGGTACCTTTTTCAATGAATGGATGTAGGTATTTAGTGACACAAATGTCACATGTTTTAAAGTAGATATGTAGCCATTGTATTACATTACATACCTAGTTCTTGCATCTCACGAATGCGCGTCGGCTATGAATGTTGTTAGGCATGAACGTGCACATTGTTTTAGTGTGCGTCTGCACGTTTTCCTATTACGCACACTAAAACAATGTGTATGTGCACGCCTAACAACATTAATAGCCTACGCGCATTCGTGAGTTGCAAGAACTATACTAATATTTGACTTACCTCCAAACCAGAATTTATTATCTGTTCTAGGAGTTGATTAGATTTTTTTGATTTTTCTATAAACTTATGAAACTTTTTCAACAAACTGAAGCAAACGTAACAGACACATGTTGGCTTCGTATCGCCTGATTCAAGCTGGAAAAAGATACTAATTTATTTAAAAAAGCTAAATATTAGCAGTGAACTGGATGAAGTGGACATTTGGAGCCATGGCTTGATTTTCCCACTTATTTAGATCTAAGTTCAAAATTTTTATTGCACTTTTCATATTGTAGTTACATAAATGTTATTTATATCCATAATAAGGCTAGGGCCTAGGGCGCAAGGGCCGAGGGGGAGCTGAGCTTGGCTATTTTTGCAGAATAAAATGTCATTGGGCATATTTGACCTGCTTAATGAAAGTTCACGTATACAGAAACCAAACCAGGTTTTAAATTGAAGAATTCAATCCCACTTTTCAAAATACATATGTGTATTTTATTATGTACCGACCGGCAGAACAAAGTTAAAGATTAACCGTGTTATTCAGAGATGTTTCACAAAACTGGGGTGCAAGACTGGATGAATTGGAAAACTGGAAAACAAAACCTGGTTTAATGCTTGTAAACCAATCACAATGCACCTTTTAATCCTTAAACGGTGGGACTAAATGTTAAACTGTCACTCTGAATACGATTTGCGCTAAAATGGCGTTAGTCCGCAGTCTAACGCCATGTTAACTTTGGTCCTAGTTTAACGAACGCACTCTGAATAAGACAGTAAGTATGTAAGTATATTATGTTTAATGTTATTAAACTTTTGTTAAATAAAGCAGAAGTTTTTACTTTCAGCATTGTGAAAATGTGTGGTACAAGCATAATAAAAGTTTGTAATGTCTTTATTTATTTTATTTATTATTGAAATACTATGATATGCTCAGTGCTCTACATCAGGCACTGTCTGGGGCCAAGGAACAAGGAAGCGAGATGATGATAATTGATAGATTTAAGATTTTAGAACAGTCTAAATGTTACGATTTAGGGAACCATGTAAGAATTATAAAATAACTTACCGATGTTTCAGTGAATTTCTCGTAAATATCCCGAAGCTGCCAACCAGATATTGAATGCAAGCGGATATCGTAAGCTAAGCATATTCTGCACACCATCAGGTGGTTCATTTTCTGCTTTTTCAGCAAATTATTTATAAGTTTAAGTAAATTATGTTTTTTAATAAATCTTCGAAAAAACTTGACTATATAAAGATTAGAATAATTACAAGACTGAGTGAAACAGTGTTGCCAGCAGGGTATGTATTGTCAAAAATTACCTAAAATATATAAAAAAGTAACCTTTTAGTGAAAAAAATTACCTTTCATATTTTTTTTGGGAAAATGTATTCAAAGTTGATAAGATGTTAATTGTATTAACTTACAAAAACCAAAAATAAAAAAAACATTTTCAGAATTTGCAAAAAAAAATTTTTTGTGATCTTTGAAATGATATAATTCGGTTCGGACTGAAGTGACAGATTTGGTATCAATATTTTGCTTGTTATACTTTCTACAATATACAAGAATATTATCGACTGCCGCAAAAAAAACGAATGCACCACTTGCCCATACAAATTGGTCATTTTCTTTTATAGCTCTTTCTTATCACACAAAACAAAATACTATAAAATAGAATTACAACAGGATAGGTAACTACCAAACGATTCAAACAAAATTAGTTCCTATGTAAAATCTGTCTGCGACTCATTGAACTGACAAACAAACTGACATTGACAATGACAAGTGATGGCGGCGGGCGGGGGGCGGGCGACACGACATGAAAAAAAAACATAGAGAGCACTCCATTTCAAGTTAGTTTTTAAAAAATAAGAATTAATATTGAACTTCCGAAAAATTACCTAAAAGTTACCTTTTGAGTAGTGTAACCTAGAAGTAACCAGACAGATTCTAAAATCACCTAAAAGGTTACTAAAGTAACCTTCTGGCAACGCTGGAGTGAAATGAATTGGAAATGAAAGAGACAGGGATGGTAGATCCAGATTTTGAAATTTCCCCATATTCAAGATTTTTTTTCCCCAAAATGATACGTTTGGCAACTTTTTTCCCCATTTATTTTAAACAGGAAATAAAACGAATTGAAAGATATTTAACTAAGTTTACTAAGAAAATATAAGATAATAAAGAAGTATCGAAAGTTTTAAACTGAATCATTTAGAACTTCCGAAACTTCATCTTAGCTTAACATGGTCAGATAGACATTATCGGAGTTAAATATTATACTCCAACCAAAATTCTTCCTTGTATATTTTTCCCCAAACTTTTCCCCAAAAATATCATTTCCCCAAAATTTCGCCAAGACCGTTATTTTTCCCCAAAAATGCGAAAAAAAAACCCCAACCTAGTAACCCGGAAAGAGATGACACATGGAAATAGTACTATAAACCGGAATGAGTGCTTCGCCCCAAAACGAGCCGACAGAGAGGTCAAGTAGATGTATGTGTCCTTTTCTTCATTAGGGTGACCAAACCGTATGGTTGGCCGGAGACATACATAATACTTTAAACTGTTTAATATAAACTTAAATACCTAGGTAGTTCTTTATTTATAATTAACACTTTTTACCGCGTTTTTATTAGGTTGCTTGCTCTTTTGATTGTTTGAGCACAAATTTTGCAAACGATTTTATACCAAATTCTCGATGAGCTAGAGACTTGAAACTTTGAACACAGGTCAGAAATGGGAGGAAATGCAATATTACAGTGTCATTGAGGTGATCTGATAATGGAGCCGGAAGAACGCCACAGGAACTCTATGATGAATGAAACTATATACAACCCCATCGTGTTTGGGCTTATTAGAATTGTCTTGACAAGTACTCTGACGGGAGACGAGGTTCAGGGTCGGATGATGAAGTCTGGATTCCATGCCATAGAAACTCAATATTGAAATCATGCAACCCCATCGAGTTTGGGCTCGTTTGAATCGTCTTGACGAGTGCTCTGTTGGGTAATAGTATCCAAGAGTCTGATGATGGAGCCGGAAGAAGGCCACAGGAACTCTGCAATAAAACCTTTCAACCCCATCGAGTTTGGACTCGTTTGAATGGTCTTGACGAGTACTCTGATAGGCGGTGGTATATTTTTAGTTTCGCTCGTTAACTAAAAAAAAGAAAATTAATATTTATTTAAAAAAAAAATTTTTTAAGAACAAATTATTTATCACGTTTTTATTAAGTTGCTTTTTTGTTTTTATTTTTTAAACATGGTAATTCAACCAATTAAAATCTAGTTTATTCAATTCAATTTAATTTCAAGTGTAAATAATTACGCAACTTTAAAGTTTATTCCAATTTTTAATAAAAATGCAATGTGCGTGAACTTCGAAAAAACAAATAAATGTTGGAAAAACAAGTAAAAGTAGGAAAACATTGTCTAGTGATCTGTAGTTAAAAAAAGATGGAAACGATTTTCGACTTTATTGACGTTTGAAATTCGATTGCTTTTTCCCATAATTATACTTGTACATTTACTTTGCTGTTTCATTAAAAACTGTTATTTTGGTAAAGATGTCAATAAAGTCTAAAATACTTGCACCAATTTCTTTACTTGTGAAATTAATAAAATGGGTCCAAGAGATTTACGACGACACAATGTTAAAAATATAAAAAAAAACAAAATGGCGGCCAACTATATTGTTCGTGAGCCGATTTTATGAAACTCGATTTTGTTACTATTTTGATCAAATATAACAAAGAAATGTTAAAAATATAAAAAAATATGGCAGCCAACTCTTTTATTTGTGGGCTGATTTAAATGAAACTCGGTTTTTAGTACTAATTTGACAAGAAAATAATAACACAATATGTATTGAAAAAATTAAAAAATCTAAGATGGCAGCCAACTTGTTTGTTTTTGGGCCGATTTCGATGAAACTCGGTTTTTGGTAATATTTTGACAAGAAAATAACAACGCAATTTTTAAAATACTAAAAATCTAAGATGGCGGCCAACTTTTTTGTTTTTTTGGGCCAATTTCGATGAAACTCGGTTTTTGGTTACTAATTAGACAAGAAAATAACAACTCAATGTAAACTGAAGGAAAAATCAAAAAAGATCAAAATGGCTGCTAATTTGTTTTTGAAATCGGCCCAAGAACAAAAAAGTTGGCCACCATCTTGAATTTTGTAAGTTTTCAACATTGCGTTGTTATTTTCTTGTCAAAATCGTACCAAAAACAGAGTTTCATCAAAATCGACCCTAAAACAAAAAAGTTGGCCACCATCTTGGATTTTCAGTTTTTTAAAAATTGCGTTGTTATTTTCTTGTCAAAATAGTACAGAAAACCGAGTTTCATCGAAATCGGCCCATAAATAAAAAAGTTGGCCGCCATCTTGGATTTTTAGTTTTTCAAAAATGGCGTTGTTATTTTCTTTTCAAAATAGTTCCAAAAACCAAGTTTCATCAAAATCGGCCCATAAATAAAAAAGTTGGCCGCCATCTTGGATTTTTAGTTTTTTAAAAATTGCGTTGTTATTTTCTTGTCAAAATAGTGCCAAAAACCGAATTTCATCAAAATCGGCTCAAAAACAAAAAAGTTGGCCGCCATCTTGGATTTTTAGTTTTTTTAAAATTGCGTTGTTATTTTCTTCTCAAAATAGTTCCAAAAACCAAGTTTCATCGAAATCGGCCCATAAATAAAAAAGTTGGCCGCCATCTTGGATTTTTAGTTTTTTAAAAATTGCGTTGTTATTTTCTTCTCAAAATAGTTCCAAAAACCAAGTTTCATCGAAATCGGCCCATAAATAAAAAAGTTGGCCGCCATATTGGATTTTTAGTTTTTTAAAAATTGCGTTGTTATTTTCTTGTCAAAATAGTGCCAAAAACCGAGTTTCATCAAAATCGGCCCAAAAACAAAAAAGTTGGCCGCCATCTTGGATTTTTAGTTTTTTTTTAAATTGCGTTGTTATATTCTTTTCAAAATAGTTCCAAAAACCAAGTTTCATCGAAATCGGCCCATAAATAAAAAAGTTGGCCGCCATCTTGGATTTTTAGTTTTTTAAAAATTGCGTTGTTATTTTCTTCTCAAAATAGTTCCAAAAACCAAGTTTCATCGAAATCGGCCCATAAATAAAAAAGTTGGCCGCCATATTGGATTTTTAGTTTTTTAAAAATTGCGTTGTTATTTTCTTGTCAAAATAGTGCCAAAAACCGAGTTTCATCAAAATCGGCCCAAAAACAAAAAAGTTGGCCGCCATCTTGGATTTTTAGTTTTTTTTAAATTGCGTTGTTATATTCTTTTCAAAATAGTTCCAAAAACCAAGTTTCATCGAAATCGGCCCAAAAACAAAAAAGTTGGCCGCCATCTTGGATTTTTTATTTTCAACATTGCGTTGTTATTTTCTTGTCAAAATAGTACCGAAAACCGAGTTTCATCGAAATCGGCCCAAAAACAAAAAAGTGGGCCGCCATCTTGGATTTTTATTTTTTTTTAAATTGCGTTGTTATTTTCTTGTCAAAATAGTTCCAAAAACCGAGTTTCATCGAAATCGGCCAAAAAAACAAAAAAGTAGGCCGCCATCTTGGATTTTTAAAATTTTCAACATTGCGTTGTTATTTTCATGTTGAAATAGTACCAGAAACCGAGTTTCATCGAAATAGGCGCACAAACATGAATTTGATTATTATTATTAATTTTATCGTCTCGCCTGCGACCTCTAGCCATTTCAATAGAACAATTTCGTTTTTCTGGAAATCTGAAATGGTGAAGTATTTATGGTCACACTAGTTTTGTAAAGTAACATTTCCTATAGATTGAAATTCAAATTGAAATTCAAGGTCCAAATCGGAGTTGCCAGGATTGACACTTCTATTTATTACCACCTCACCGATGATTGCTGATTAGCATTATTGTAGATATCTAATTAAATCAAAAAAGTTCTGTTTTATATTACAATTATTATGTGTCATTCTAAAATTAATATTTAAATAGTATATATTCGACTTCCCATTCCGAATCCTTAATTTTGATACACTACTTGATTGGTAACGTACATATTTTTAGTCCTACTATCGTGGTATTATTGTTTAGTAATGGCAATTGTGCGAACGAGACACCGACCTCCACCTGGTGTTGTCTCTGTCACACAGTAGTGCCTTCAGTCAATGTCGTCGATAAAATTTCAACTCTATGATAAATGCAATAAAGTTGAATTTCTTTTAAACGATAGGTGAAAATTTTTGTATAGTACTCACTCCTTATTATAAAGCTCCTTGAGATGACAGGACCAGTGTTAGTGTTACCAAACCAAAAAATATAAAATCGGTAGAATCACAGCCACTACTATTAGAGTGAACAGAGCAAAGACATGGCAGCACTTTTAGTGACGTTACTAATTTAATATAACGATAGACTTAACGCTATTAATACATGTCTAGTAATAGGCACGTAGTCTTGAAATTTTTTCGACGGTGTGGGGATAAGTTCGCGCATGTGCTCTTGTGTGCGACCAATAGCGCGCGCCCCTCTCCCGCCGCCCGCGCCCCTCACCGCTACGCATACCCAAAATACGCGTTTCGCGCAATCCCCACCCGATTTCAAGTTATATGCGTCGTACTGTACTAGTAAGTATTCTGTGCTATATATTATTTAACATTTTAAGTACATATTTTTTATACTTTAATTCTGCTCACAATAAAAAGGCTGAAAAAACCTATGACAAAGTATCTTAAATTACATAACAATAAAATTTATTTTGTCTCAATAAATTCACATGAAAAATACTTTTATCCAATTCTTATTTATAATTTTTGCCAACCAGAATTTAGAGTCTGAAATAATTACAATGCATTACTTTACTGCCAACGAGTTTATTGTAAATATTGAAAATTTATGAAATTTCTGTAGATTTAAATTTTCTTAAAATTTAAACAAAAGTATGAAATTATGCTACGCGGTAAGGTATGTGATATAATATAAGCTGTATTAATTTAAATCGAGTGGAACCTGTGAAACTGGCCTATCCATTATCATGTAAATCTCGTGAATTGCTGACTAAGTTATAGTTAATAATTTGAGACTATTTATACAGTACGAGGCATATATCTTGAAATTTTTTCGACGAAGTGGGGATAAGTTCGCGCATGTGCTCTTGTGAGCGACCAATAGCGCGCGCCTCTCTCCCGCCGCCCGCGTACCTCACCACTACACATGTCCAAAATACGTGTTTCGCGCAATCCCCACCCGATTTCAAGATATATGCCTCGTAAAGGTGGGTTTCCACCAGAATTGTTGGCAACTTTTGTGTTTCCAACTATTTGCAACTCTCCAGAAAATCACCAACATTTGTTCCCATTGTGTCCCCACCAAGTCGCCAACAATTTGAGGAACATTTTAGTTGACAACAAGCTGTCTCCACCAGGATGTTGGAGACAGCTAGTTGTCAACTAAAATGTCTTCAAACGATGATGATATGAATACAGCAGCAAGCAGCTGCTGTATTTATTATTTTGTACAAAAAAAACAAGCTTAATTATTGGGTACAACAAAGCCTCAAACAAAGAAAAGTACACGGAGGAGAGATGGAACCATTTGTTTTTATAGTTTTTATTAGTTGAGTCTCGTAGTACTCTTTGTATGTGAAATAAATCAATCAACGTATCTGTTAATTCGTTCGTCCACGCGACTGTCATGTTTGTTTACAACTAATGTTCCAAACAAGGCGTCTCCACGGAGCGAAAAATATCTGCAACACGCGGGTTCTACTTTCCATTAGTTGGTCTCTAATTTGGGGGTGAAAGTGAGGGGGTGGGAGGGGGGGGGGGGCTCCCTTACCCCCCTCCTAAAATTTGGGAGTTAGGAAATGGATACCTTTTTTTTTAGATGAATTTTCAATTTCCCCGTCGTAGACTTAAAGTAATGATAACAGCCAAATTACTGTTATTTTACAGCAATTAAAGGAGGGGGTAGGGGGGGGGGAGGGAAACAACTCCCTCCTCCAATCCCCATCTGCCGGTGATGCGTAGTTTTCGAGAAATATTTTTTTGTGTAAACATAATCTCAAAACAAAAAATATGGAAATTAAGCAGGGGAGGCTAAAAAAAGGTGGGGAGAGGGGAGGGGACGTACATACAAAATTTCGCACGTGAAAAAAGTCGTTTCTGGCGCTTCGCCGGCCGCTGCCGCGGCACGGTCGCTTCGCTCGCTCGGCTCGCGTGCTGGGTTCATGTACACCTAACATGCTCGTCGCTACGCTCCTCCTATGCACGCACTGTGCTCCTACGCACCTATCACGTGACCTGCGGCCTTTGGTCACCATTACAACGATTTAGCAGTGCTACCAACCTAGTGCGCCGCCATTAAACGTCAAAAATGACGACACTGGTCTAATTTTAGACAAATTCTCAATTTTCAGAAATTTATTTCTCGCTTATTATTTGGTTCCTAACCATAAAATTTGGTATTCGTGTTCCATATCATTAGTTCTTTACATAAAAAATATGAACTCAAAATTCGTGACCAACTAATGGAAAGAAGAGCCAACACGCGTATTCCTTTGATGTTACCGCCAAAAATGGAAACACGGTTTCCGACAAATATTTACAATTTTTGTTGCTAACACAAGGTAATTTCAGAAACTTTTGTCACCAACACGTGTTGACAACACAAAAGTTGGCAACTTTTCTTTGGTGGAGACGCAGCTTAATGTACCATCGCGTTAACGCTGCTGTTTTAGCTAAAAATATTTGACACACTGTCGTCGTCGGTCGCGTTAACGTTACGACTAAATTAGATACGAGTGTCGCATCCCTAAACTATTGTGAAGTGAAGTGAAGCGATAATTCACGAAATGATGACAGATTCAAGTTTTTGAAAGGGTTTCATTCAATTTTTTTGTCCAGTTTGCGTTTAATTTGTTTTTAATGACGTGCCGCCTTTAGAAAACTTTCGAATATTTCGCGTAAAAATGTTGAATTGAACAGTGCGAACTGAATTCATCGAAAATCCACCCTTAAACCGGGATTTTAAGGTTATAAATTTACATAGCGAATTCGTCATCGGCCTGTAGTGTTATGCCAATTTTATTTTTAGACTATAAAATCGAATTTAGAGACCTTTGATAAGCGTTGCGAGTGATTTCTGTTGCCTTTGCGCGACGTCATTATGGGAGCTATTATTTCAAGATTTCGGGTGAGTACAAACTACCAAACTATGAACATAATCGAGTTTGTATCGTAGCCAAAACTATTTTGATATTGCAATCTGTCTGGCGGGAAGTCAATATTACAGCCTTGAACTGGTCATCCAAATGCTATCAGTTTGATGCTATGATGAATTGATACCATAGTTATTTTTAGTATGTTGGAATAGGTAAGTTCTTATTCTATTTCTGAAATGGTTGTAGTATAATAATAGTGTATTTACTATCAGATTTACATAATACTTTGCTATTTAAATGAAAAAGCTGTTTAATTTGCTAGCGCCAAGTCTGGTTATTCTAAATTGATTACCCTCGGGTCAATGGTGAACTGTATTTTAGACCAGGTGTCGGCAACCCGCGGCCCGAGGGCCGCATGCGGCCCGTGAGCTGTTTCGGTGCGGCCCGCGGCACGACCCGCAAAATGTCTACAAACCGAAACGATATCACGTTCTCACGCACAGCTGCATCTTAATGATGGGCATTTCCCAAATTTCGTACAACATCTGTTTTACAATTTAAAAATCCTTGCGCATCTAAACGCTACATACTTTATCCCTATTCATTCATTCATCAATTGTTATATTGGCTTTTTAACTTCCGAGCCATATCCATTGTCTTGTACATATTTTGTTTCTTTTGTTTGTCATTGCTTGTAATTGTAAAGTTTTACAGTTTTAGTTTTAAGGTCCAAATGCCGACGAATTAGCAAATAAACAAACGCTCTTGAAAAGTTTACCATTCGATAGTTAACTGTGAAACACACTGAGCACGCTCTTCTTCTCTGGTTGTGAATAATTTGTATTTGTAAAGTGATATGGTTTATCTTCCGCCAATTACCCTAACATTGTGATCCCGCCGTTAGCGTAAAAAGGTACGTATTTTCATTTAATTTACGAGCATTAATTAATTGAAACTTTTTTTATAACTTATGTATTTTTGAAACTCAGGACTTAGTACAGGATATGTGTTTATTATTGTTTTAGAAAAAATGGCTTCAAAGAAACGTAAGATAGTGGAAGAAAATAGAAGTTTTAATGAAATGTGGACAGATTTATATTTTTTTATAGAGTTTAAAGGAAAACCATTATGTTTGATTTGTCAAAAGAGTATTGCCGTAGTCAAGGAATATAATCTGAAGCGTCATTACGACAGTGAGCACAAAGCCAAATATGAATGTATAGGAGGAGAATTGCGAGAAAAAAGAATAGCTAGCCTTAAATCGTCATTAAAAGTCAACAAAACGTATTTAAGGTTGTGGCAGATAACAATGAATCGGGTGTTCGTGCCAGTTACTTGGTAGCCGAAATTTTAGCGAAAAGTGGACGCCCATTTGTTGACACTCACTCATTTATTTCATTTCTTTCATACACTTGGCAATAGATTTGTGGCGGGAGGCGATTGGAATGCTAAGCACACCTTCTGGGGCTCCAGGCTAATTACCACCCGAGGCAGGAAATTAAAACTTTGTATTGACAATGATCACCTTGTTGCAATATCAACTTTCGAACCAACTTACTGGCCCAGCGACAGAAATAAGATACCAGATTCATTAGATTTCTTTGTAACTAAGGGATTCTCAAAGATATACACTAAGCCTGAATCGTGTTATGGTGGATCATCTGATCACACACCTGTGCTGTTAACAATTAGCACCAAAGTCATAGAGTGTACGAAACCGGAAAAACTGTATAATAAATATACTGACTGGAATTCGTTCAGAGAATTCATTGAAGACAGAATAGAAATGAAGATAGCACTAAAAACTCCTGACAATATAGAAGATGCTGCTAAATATATCACCTCTCTCATACAACAGGCATGCTGGGCCAATATTCCTGCATCTAATTATGAGAAAGTTACAAACTATCCACTTCAAATAAAAATGGCAATTCTTGAAAAGCGAAGACTACGCAGAGTCTGTCATCAAAGTCGACTTCAAGAAGACAAAACTAAATTCAATAGTGCATGTAATGATCTAAAGGATATGATGCAGTCCTGGAATGATGACACTCTAAAAACACAACTGGAGTCATTAACAGGAACAAGCTCAACGGACTATTCACTGTGGAAGTTCATGCGGAACCGTGACAGGCCCCAAATAGCGAAACCTGCCATAAGACGTAGTGATGGCTGGGCTCGAACACCAAAACAAAAAGCAGACATCTTCGCTGAGCATTTGGCTACCATCTTTTGTCCAAATAACACGAATAACCAAGAAACGGAAAATCAAGTTGATACTATCTTGAATCAGGACTACCAAATGTGTTTACCACCAAACCCGTCACAGTAAAAGAAGTATGGAAAGTGGTGTCAGAACTTAAAGACAAAAAAGCACCTGGATTCGACCTAATTACAAAAGAAGTCATCAAGCAACTACCAAAGAAAGCCATTGTCTTCTTAACAACACTGTATAACGGTATCCTGAGAGTACAATACTTCCCGAACTTATGGAAGGTATCTCAGATCATAATGATACACAAAGATGGCAAATCACCACATGAGGTTAGCTCATATCGACCCATTAGCCTATTGCCAATCCTCTCAAAGATCTTTGAGAAACTTCTACTGCGTAGAATCCTTCCTATCCTAGAAGAAAATAATGTCATTCCAAGCCACCAATTCGGATTCAGACAAGCGCATTCCACTGTAGAACAAGTCCACAGAGTACACGAGCGAATAAGGAAGACTCTAGAAGAAAAGGAATACTGTTCTGCGGTGTTCTTGGATATTCAGCAAGCCTTTGACAAAGTCTGGCATAAAGGACTCCTCTGCAAGATAAAAAGTAACCTCCCACACAGCTTCTACCAAATCTTCGAATCGTACATTAATGGTAGAATATTCCAAGTGAAAGAGTCAGGGGAAACATCAAAATTCTTCGAGATACATGCAGGAGTTCCACAAGGCTCAGTCTTGGGGCCAATACTCTATACCATTTTTACGGCTGACTTACCTGTAATGGACAAAATCACAACTGCCACATTTGCTGATGACACTGCTATTCTTGCAAGCGATAAAAACCCAGACATAGCAACCCAAACATTGCAAAAGGGGCTGGATGAAATTACAAAATGGCTTCAAAAGTGGCGAATAAAAGCCAGTGCCTCTAAATCGGTGCAGGTCACATACACCCTCAAAAAAGGCAATTGCCCTCCAGTACAGTTGGATAATGTTACACTCCCACATCAGGATTGTGTTAGATATCTGGGGCTGCACCTGGATAGACGTCTTACCTGGAGAGAACACATAAGAAAAAAAAGAGAGGAACTAAATATCCGCTATAAGCGTCTCCTTTGGTTACTGGGCCGAAACAGCAAGTTGGCATTAGACAACAAACTTTTAATATATAAAACAGTCCTCAAACCACAATGGACCTATGGTATCCAACTCTGGGGAAGTGCCAGCAATTCGAACATCGCATGCCTCCAAAGAGCTCAAAATATGATACTCCGAACCATTAGTGAAGTGCCATGGTATATCACTAATTCTGAAATACACGAACACCTGGAAATGAGTACAGTTTTGGAAGAGATTGCCAATGCAACCCAGAGATACCGGGGTAGACTGGATAGACACCCAAATGTTCTTGCATCACAGCTCTTAACTCGGAGCTATACCAAGCGCCTTAAAAGGAAAGATATCCTGTAAGGAGGAATGAAGGAGGAGATGTCTCTGCTGAGGGACACACTCTACACCGATCAAAGACTGGAACTCATTTGCTCATAGTGGAAACCACTGATTGCAGATTACAAAACAGAAAAAAAAAAAAAAATTATTGACAGTGAACTTATAAAAGAGTGCATCTTAGTTATTGCCGAAGAGGTATGCCCGGAGCAAAAGAAGAAGTTTGAAAATCTTAGTCTCTCTGCTAGAACTTGCACTCGACGTACAGAGGACTTGGGCGCTAACTTGTGTGAGCAACTCAAAGATAAAGCGCATTCTTTTGACTGCTTCTCTTTGGCGATGGACGAAAGTACTGATGTATCAGATACAGCTCAATTCCTTATATTTGTACGAGGTATTGATGAAAACTTCACTGTTTACGAAGAACTCGTGAAAATGTGCAGTTTAAAAGGCACTACTATGGGAGAAGATTTATTCCACCATTTGGATCAAGCCCTGGAATCACTGAAATTAAGTTGGGAAAAGTTAACAAGTGTAACCACAGATGGAGGTAAAAATATGAGCGGCCAAAACAGAGGTGTTGTGGGGAGAATCTTGAGCAAGCTGGCAGCTTCTGGGTCAGATGTACCAATGATATATCATTGCATTGTTCATCAAGAGGCGTTGTGTTGTAAGATTTTATCTTGGAAAGAAATAATACCAGTCGTATCGACTGTTAATTTTATAAGGAGAAATGGGCTTACACATCGCCAATTCCAAAAGTTTTTGGAAGATTTGGAGGCTGATCACGGTGACGTCGTCTACTACTGTGAAGTTAGGTGGCTTAGTCGGGGTGCGGTATTGGAACGGTTTTTTGATATAAGAAAAGAAATTCGTGAATTCATGGACTTTAAAGAAAAGCCAGTCTACGAGCTTTCTAATAATCAGTGGATTATAGATCTTGGGTTTTTGACTGATTTGACTGTTGAACTGAATCACCTCAACAAACGATTGCAAGGAAAAAATAAATTGATATGCGACATGTATTCAGATGTGAAGGCATTTGTGACTAAACTAAAACTTTTTATCAAGCATATTGATGAAAAAAACCTTGTTCATTTTCCTAAGTGTAAGAAAGCCGTGGAAGAAGCTGGAGATAATTTTCAATGGCAAAATACGAAAATGAAAGATGTACTAATACAACTCCAAGCTGAGTTTGAGAACCGATTTGGTGATTTCAAAAAGGTTTCTCTTAAACTGGAAATTTTTCAAAACCCTTTTGCCATCGATATTGATGATGTACCAAGCAATTTACAAATGAATATAGTAGATTTGCAAAGTAATTCCACATTGAAAACAGCTTTCAGAGAAAGCTCTAATTTGGTACAGTTCTATGGCAGCTTGTCTTGGGAGAATTTCAAAGAATTGAAAAGATTTGCTCAGCAGATGATAACTATGTTTGGCAGTACATATTTGTGTGAGCAGACTTTTCAATTCTGAACTACCGAAAAAACAAGCATTGCAGCCGCTTAACGGACGAACATTTAGACGCGATACTACGCATTTCCACATCTAAAATGCATGCGGATATACAAAAACTTGCAAGTCAAATGCAGCCGCAAAAATCACATTAGTTAACTTTTTAACTGTGAATGTCTATTAAAGATTTTCACAATTAAAAAGCCTGTGAGCGGTTTCAATGTGACATTACTTTGCCTAAATAGGTACTTCTGCTATAAATATATCGTTTGTGAAGGGAATTTGGAAAACTGAGTTATAAACTCAGTTTGGAGTTGTATTAATACACTTTTATTTTCGTATTTTACCGTTCACAATTCTTGCCACGGCTTTTCACACCAAGGAAAATGTTTTTGAAATCATCAAACAGTACCTTTTAAATATGGTAATTTTATTAATTTTTAAAAAGTATTCTTTTTAATAATTGTTTGTAGGAAATTTTAAAAATATCACTAGACTAATTTTTAATAAAAAAATAACATAGAACCCCTCGCTTTACTTCTGTGTAAGTAAACTATAGCTTTTGTATAAAGATTTACTCTTTAAAATGTTTTTTGTTCCAACCTAATGGTAAAAAATAAATAAATTTAAAAAATATTAAAAACACGACTGCCCTGCCAAAAACGAACTAAAAAGTTAAACAACAAGTGCCATTGCAGTCGGGGGACCTTATTATGACACATTTTTTGATAAAAGAGGTCCCCCGACTGCAATGACACTTGTTGTTTAACTTTTTTGTTTCGTTTTTGGCAGGGCAGTCGTGTTTTTAATATTTTATAAAATATTAATTTTTATTTCACATATTTTAGTGACATATTATATAGTTTTGGAATGTGCTCATCAAGGCCTTTCATTTGATGCCCATATTGTAATAATAGAAGAAAAAAATTGTTTTTTCCCATTTGAAAATGGCGTCGTACAGTCGCCATATTTATTTTTTCTAAAAAAAATAAAGCCAGTGTCACTCGTTATGCTGTAAGGATTCTAACGATACCCCATTTATCCAAATCAGTCCAGGGATTTAGAAGTTATGGTGGAATAAAGAAACTCACATACCCACATACATGAACCCTGAACACATTTACACTCTTTTTGCTTTGGGCAGTCGTGTAAAAAACCTTAGGTACAGTACTTCAAGATAAAGTATAAGCATCAACTAACTTTTTTGCTTTTCTTAGAAATGACGTTGACATTTATTTCATGGCAACAAAGTTGAAATTGTAAATGACTTGTAGGGTCTGACTACTTTTTGTTACTTAATTGCTTTTGTTATGTTAGATGATTGTTTCCGATGTTTTCGGATGCTCATTCTTTATCTTGGAAGTATTGTACATTAATGCTTATATGCAGTCAAAAGTGGTTTTGAATGGTTATAAGTTTTGACTGTAAAAAGAAATGTGAACATTTTACAGTGTAATAATTATGTCGTTTTGTACCGCAAGTTATTGTTAAGTTATTTTGTTATTGTTAAATTAATTGCATTAAATCTCCGATCAGATAGATCGAAGCATTGAATATACAGATTCAATTTATTTAGAACCTCCTTGATTTTGAAGTCACTTACAGAAAATAAATGATATCACAAATGTGTTTGAAAGAAAGCCTTGAAAATTAACATACAATACAAATTTAAAACATAATGTAGTTGATTTTTGATTAACTAATATTGCATTGTCGGTTTTCGTTGGTTCAGTGCGTTGCGTATGACCTTTGTTATCATTAATTTATTATACAAAGTAATGCAGGAATGTACATTTATTTGTTTTAATCATATTTAATTCATCAGTGTAGGCCATTTAAACTAGACTACCTTTATTACAGAAATTTTAATGAAAATAATCATGGAAGGCCTGTGCCCCAGCAGTGGGGACATTAAAATGGCTGATGGACATAGTTTAGTCAAGACAAAGTTTTCAATCTTTTTTTTATTTAGGAGGGGGATCAATCAAAGAAATATAGTAGGGTATAGTTAACATGATCACCAAAACGTGATAATATGATATAGCCAATGGATTTTGAAAGTAGGGTGTTGATTAAAATCTATTATTTATTGCCTCAGTAGATTTTTATACAAACCAGGTAACTTTGAAGCCTTTGTTATCCGCCAAAGATTGACCTAGCTATGATCTGATGATGGTCATCCAAGGAGTGAATGCAGAAGATTCAGATCACAGTTGGATAACTGATCTGATCAGCATTCTAAGATATAAGGATATGTTTAAAAAAACGAAATTAGCATAAAAATTTATGGAAATCCTGAAACTGGAAACTGGGGCCCTACCGGCTAACTTTTCGAACTTCGGCAGGTTTGCTGAGTTTTAACTTAAAACAGAGAAATCAAAGTAAGGAATTTCGTATTTTACTATTTGTTGGAGTTATTTGGAAGATATTGATATTCGTGTGACATTATGAATTGGGGTTCGCCTATTTGGCCCAATTGGGGCTTATAGAGCCCCAATTGGGCCAAATAGGCGAACCCCATATCTTATATCTCCATATCTACCATCCATATATCTGTTTTAATTTGAAACCCGGCAGACGTTTCGAAGTTCGATGCGTTAGCCGGTACGGCCCCTGATCCTTATATCACTTAGAATGCTGATCAGATCAGTTGGGTGTGTATAGCGATATGAATCTCCTTTATTCACCCCCAGGATGGCTATCATCAGATCACAGCTAGGTCAATCCTTGGCAGAGAACCAAGGCTTCAAAGTTACCTCGTTTGTATGAAAATAAACTGGTGTCCTTAATTATGTGAACGCCACTGTACACTGTATATCGTGGTTCAGTGGTCATACGCCAGTGAAGCCGAACGGGTGATAAGTCTCCCTGATTGGAACCATTTCACTCAGTGGGTCAAGTCTGCTCATGTTAACGTCAAAATCGTGGTTCAATGGTATTTGAATAGTAATGCTTTTTGACACAATTTTTGTTTCTTAAACCCAAAACCGAAACACATTGTGTCTCTTAAACCCAAAGCGTAAACACATTATGTCTCGATTTTGGGTTTAAGAAACAAGAACTGTGTCAAAAAACATTACATTTTGACATTAACATTAGCAGACTTGACCTCCAGTTCAGTAGTCATGCTGGTTTTCACACGGACTTTCATCTGGGGGCTGAAAAAGTCCACGCAGACGAAGTCGCGGGCGTCCGTTATCATGCAAATCTATTCGAACTCAAATTTCAAAAGTATATTCCTTTTCGATTTCATGAAGTCTTCTAAATATCTTCGCAAGCTTCTCTTTTTAGAGGACTTCAGAATCCTCTGAGTTTTTTAGAGGACTTCAGAGGATTCTGAAGTCCTCTAAAAAGAGAAGCTTGCGCTGTGCTTTAGCGCATCACCCAGCGTTGCGGCACTAAGCAACTATCGTAAGGGTCTGTTATGGGATGGGTCACCAGAAATGTATCATATCGAGCTCCTCTGTGCTTCGGAAGTAGGGTTACCCTTAGAATAATAACACCTAGAACAGGGATGGCGAACCTTTTTGTATCAACGTGCCATTTTTCTAATTGTTAATGTTTAATGAGGTCTTAGACTTGCCATAAAATCGTCGCGTAATGAATTTTGTGACCGGTGACGTGCCCAAAACATTGTGTCCCGTGCCATCAATGGCACGCGTGCCGTTGGTTCGCCATCCCTGACCTAGAACGATAGTTCTCTACAAAGCGCACTGTCAAAAATGAGACAACTAAAACAGCCAAAATGGCTCCGTTTTCAGATTGTTATTCTACATTATTACCTAATCATACCGATTAAGTACAAAACAGTTTCAATTTTCTTACATTTATAAGACTACTGTTACTATATTATTGGGTTTCAGTTACGATTAGTTAACGTATGAAGGATATAAATTTGAAAACTAAGCCATTCTGGCTTGGTATTAGTTGCCTCACTTTGCATACGAAGACATGGCCTCTAGGTGTTATTATTCTAAGGATTACCAGGCCCCTATTTCACAGACGTGACATTTGTAAATGACAATGACAATTCGATGTCCATGGCGTCAGCCAATTTGAATTTAGAAAATAAACTGATCAAGCTACTCACAGACACCGCAACGTACATCAAATTGTCATTGTAATTTACAATTGTAACGTCTGTGAAATAGGGGCCTGATGGCATACCTAAAAAATCCTTACCAAAAGCCTGATATCTACTAAAAAGTCCAACGAAAAGAAAGTTATCTGTATTTCATTTTGTATGTTTTAGTTGTGTTGATTATTTACTGCAAATGGTACCTAGTTGATTGTTACGAAAGGAAAGAAAAATAAAGAAAGCTTTATTTCTTAGGTTTTTTTACTATAATGTGAATAATCCAAAAAATCCTGTAATATTCATACTTCGGCCGGAATCCTGACAGGGACCAAAAAATCCTGAATAAATCCTGACGTCTGGTGACCCTGTTCGGAAGGCATGTTAAGCAGAGCCGTCGTTGGACCGGCTGTATTTGCAGTTGCTTACTTACCATTACCACCCACCAATCCGCGTGGTGGGTTATCGCCCACCCTCCTTATCCACCCATAAGAAAAGCCTGTGCCCCAGCTAGGGTTGCCAGAAGCCCGGGATTTCCGGGATTGTCCCGGAATTACGTGCCTTGTCCCGTGTCCCGGAATTACACCTTACGGTTCCGGATTTCAAATACGTACCTATCACATATTTTTTATTTTTTTTTACGAGTAGGTTACGCTTCGTGTATAGCGTAGCGTACAGTGCGTACCGTGCTGTCTGCGCTTGAAGTTGTTGCTAAAGTCTGTCTAACTAAAAAGTCAGTTTACATACATCAATTGCAGCTGTCGTTGTCCCGGAATTGACGCCAGCTAATCTGGCAACCCTAGCCCCAGCAGTGGGGACATTAAAAACGGCTGATGTGCCATTCCGACTTCGCAAAAAAGTATTTTCCTTTTCAATTTCATGAAGTCCTACTAAAAATTGTCTAGCGACGAAATCACAATAACATAAGAGAAAGGTACTTGCTACAGGCTTTCATCTGGATTCGACATGCAATAAGATACTTTAATGCAACAGTTGAGGGGTCACTTTCGCTTACACCGTCTGTTTTGACCTAGATAAATGCCTACTTTCATCTGGCTATGTCTTTTCGTGCGTCTAGCGTTAGTACAAAACAATAGTGTCGTATGTACCTACTGTTTGTACTATTATGTATTATGTGCCTGCTTATAGTAAAACAACTTTACTGCGAAACATGTAGCTAATCCTTGTACCGCATGCTATGAGAATGGGATGGAACCTTGTCAAAGTAAATCGAAAAGTGACTATGTATGAGCTACTAATTGTTTACTTGTTATACTGCCCGGCATATATATTGGCAAGAGAAAGAAAGGGACAAAAGATGCGCAGTAGCCATAAACACTAAGTTTATGGCTACTGCGCATCTTTTGTCTCTTTCATTTTCTTGCCAATATATATGCCGGCATCTGTATCTTACTTGAATTTTCCGCAGCAAGTCTTTGGATACGGCTGGCCGGGGCGTACCGTGCGAGTCAGTACTTGACAAGGTTCCATCTCATTCTAATCGAGCGCGGATACTATGATTATTTAGTTCTATTCTGTGGTGATAGTCGATAAGGTCTAGCGGTTGGAGAAACTACGAGACCAAGGTCGTGGGTTCGAATAATAAGTAATTAAATATGTTTGTGGTAGGATATTTTTATGAAAAATGATCTGTTGTCTTCCGCTTAGTAGGTACTGTTCCATCTCATATTAACGGAAATATACATTTATTTTTTACTTATTCAATTTAGATGTGCGGTTCTGCGGTTTTTATCTTTGACTGTAAAATCTTAATTTGTTTACTAAAACCGCAGTGTATAAGAAGGACATGGTTAGTTTGGTTGGCATCAGTCCATTCTATCAGTCTCTTTTGTATCATCTGTCTGGAAAAAAAACAAAGTCTATACTGATGATACAAAGACTGATGGAATGACCTGATGCCAGACTGATCATGTAATCTCCTTCTAACACAAAACACTGACCACAGACATACTGACTGATCGCCGCGACAGTACAATCAACTACACCGGCGCTTTACCACCTCTAAGGTTAAATTCGCTTTTCACGCCGCGTTACTTCCATGTAGCACTCCTCCGCCGCGAAACACCCCAGTAGAAACAAATGCGGACAGCCTGGGGATCAAGTCTGTTAATATTAACGTCAAAATCGTGTTTCAATGGTGTTTGAATGGTAATGCATTTTAACACAGTTCTCGTTTCTTAAACCCAAAACCGAAATTGTGTTTCTTAAACCCAAAACGGAAACACATTGTGTCTCGATTTTGGGTTTAAGAAACAAGAATTATGTTAAAAAGCATTACCATTCAAACACCATTGAAACACGATTTTAATGTTAACATTAGCAGACTTGACCCCCTGTTCTAATGCATAAGATTTTTCACGCGCGATCAGCTCCGACTGTTGGCACACGCGAAAGTAATGCCGCTACGTAGATGTGATCGTCATATATCGTCGTCGATAGAAGACAAGTCATGGTGAAACTACCGCGGTTGCGCGCGCGGCGGAGGTGTTTTACAGGAGTTAGTAGTAGTACGTGCTGAAGCGAAGCGCGCGCACAAGAACTTTACTGCGAACTTATTGCAGCAACAATGTTCTGAAGCACCAAAGACCGTTGACATGACATCACCTATGATATCTCACTCACAACAAATACATACGAACATATAGGCCCCGGTACGGATGTCTCTATTGGAGTAGCATAGCAATAGAGGCGGCAATAAATTTCACCGCTCAAGATTCGTGCCGAGGCCTGTACATTTCTCACCATTTTTAACAGATAATGTTTTTTTCCAGCGCAAGAAAACGACCACAGAGATCCTAGAGCGGCTCGAGACACAGATTAAAAGCATCGAACAAGATGGCCAATGCAAAGAACAGACCCACAAGCGGGTCATCGGCTACGTCATGGCGTACTCAGTGGGGTTGTATATCGTATTCGCGATACTGTACTACTACATGTACGTGGGGAGGAGTCAGCAGTGGTTGCATTCGGTGATATATGCGTCTGCGTTGATGGTCGTGCCTATTTTGTAAGTATGGTTTTATCATGCCACAGAATATACAACATGTTACAAAATAACCAAATGCCGAATATGGTAGATAGGGACCACCAAACTGAACAACTTTTACTTTGGAACCAACTCTGAAATCGCGAAAAACAAAATCTGCTGTTCCTTACAAAAAATAATAATGAAAATATCAAAATGTTTGAAAGAGCTGATTTTTTTCGTGACTTCACAGTTGGTCCCATAGTAAAAGTTCTTTAGTTTGATAGTCCCTCCCACCACCACATTCGGCATAAGGGGTTATTTTTAGTGATGCAGCGGATCTCTGTTTCTGTTTCCGCAAGTGCGGAAGTTCCGCGCGATTTTCAACATCCGTTTCTGCTTCTGTTCCCGCAACTTGCCACTACTTTTTGAATATTAATAAAATGTTCAGTTGAAAAGTTGCAATATTGTTTTCTATAATAGATTTCTAATATATCTATTTCTAATCTAGATTTGGTGTATTTGATACTTAATAAAGAATTATATTTGTAAATTTGTTTTTTTTTCATATTATTTACACTTCCGTTTCTGCATTCGTTTCCGTTTCTGCATTCGTTTCCGTTTCTGCTAAAATTTTCTTTTGACATCTGTTTCCGTTTCTGGTTCTGCTAAGACACTTCCGTTGCACCACTAGTTATTTTGTAACACGTTGTATAATAGGTATATATTATATAATAGGTATAGGTATAGGTATATATATATATATATATATATATATATATAATAGGTAATTGAATAATACGTACAGAAGCCCATCCGCGCGAGGACAATCAAATAATAAGCTACCTAGCTGCACAGCAATAAAGTACAATTTTAAATTGCACAGCGCTGCGTGCCTATTATTATAAGCGCCTCCGAAAAGCTTCTCTTTCTGTCGCCTAACTCTGTCTCAACCGACATGCGCCACCCCTCGTGCGCTGGCTCGATTGAGTCAGTCGAGCAGTAGGCTAATATAAAAGTTCAAGCGCGGAGTGAGAGCCCCCTGATAATGTAGAAAAATACGTTATCCAAATTCATCCAACTGCCTCAAATCCGGTACCTCACTCAGAGGTGACGACACCTTGAAAACCGGTGAACATCTCTTCACAAAGATCGGTCCTGAATGGCTCGCATCCAGCGGCTTCCCGCGACCTTCACCAGATCGTCGGTCCACCTTGTCGGGGGCACCTACACCTAGATTTTTGGGCCATAACAAAAGAGAGTTGGTAGGTGTTCATTACTGCAAATACACCCGGGACCAACGGCTTAACGTGCCTTCCGAAGCACGAAGGAGCTCGAGATAATACATTTTTAAATTACCCATCCCATGATCGACCCTTGCGAAAGTTGCTTTACCTCCACAATCGCTGGGCCAGGCGCTAAACCACAGCGCCATCGAGCTCCACAAAGTAATATTGCTAAGCTATATTTTTTGGTTAAACCAGGTATAATTTTACTCTTCTTTAGTTAATAAGGCCGATGTTTTGTTCTAGAGTAATTTTCATTCGCGCTACCATATCGTGGTATTACAACTGGTCGTTGAATAAAAACAGAATAAAACTAAACAAAATGCGAGAAGAGAAGAAAAAGATATTGGAAGAAGTTATGAACACTGAGACTTATAAGGTAACTGATATTTTTGAACACAACTTGAATCTGGCAACATTGGTAAAAAAAAACTTTTGATGATAAACTACATAGTGGCAACCCTAGAACTAAATTTGTGTTATGCTTTTGCCCATTACCCATTAATGGGCAAAATCAGAACAATTGATGAACAACGTTGATTATCGAAAACAATACTTTATTTGCGTCTAGGGTCGTCACTTTGCAATTTTCCATACAAATAAAAAACAAAATTTTACGGATTATTATGAAACACACTGTAAATAAAAACAATGCATTCTATCCATTGCAGGTAGCAAAACAGATCCTCGACAAGTACGGCAGTCCCGAGGAGCAATCTAAAGCGTTGAAGCCGTTCACTCCGACCCTCAACGTGCCCGGTAAACTACCCTCGAACAACCAAACACCGACCCCAGGTAGACCCCTAGATACCTTTACTAATAACACCTATCATCATTACTAACACCCATCATTGTTACTAACACCCATCATCATTACTAACACCCAACATCATTATCAAAACAGTCCATTGCCATAGTATTTTAAACCACCTACCAGTAGTCCGACTCCTTTGTTGTTGAATGCGTATACCTACGCACACGGAAACTCAAAGGCCAGGGTTGTCACAACAAAACTACTTATATATTATATAAATGTTTTAATTTCAAATAACAAAAGAATTATCGTGCATCTAGCGATATACATATTTTGGTCGAGTAGATAACATTTACATTTTCTATGGAACAGCTGATAATTTTTTGCTCTGATTAAGTTGCTCCCATAGACATAGTTATTCAGCTTGACGGTCTAAAGGTCATGGCACATATAACGGCACCGCAACAGCACCGCTCCAACCCAGCAATTAACTAGTCATTCAAATTAGAGCTTTAAATCATGTGTTGTAATAGTACATTATGAGACAAGTTAGCTTAGGTTGATCATTGCACACAAGGCTGTGGGTTGCAGCCCGAGCCGCAGGCGAGGGCGTAACTCAGCCGAGTGTGCAATGAGTAAAAGCTCACGAGTTTCATACGACGTTTTTCAACACATTTGCGAGGAAACTACAAAGTAATTTACCACACAGCAACAAATACGACAAAAACAAAATATGACAATTATGGGAAAAGGCGCGTAAGTATTTTTTTTGTTTTTTTCACACGCCCAATGCAAGAATATTTTGTGAACAAAGGGGTGAGTGAGCATACAGCCTACTTCAAAACTTTAATTTTAAGTGATAAAATGCAAATATTTTAATATTTTATAACAAAATATTATGAATTATGAATAATTTTTTAATAATAAATATTTGTTTGACTTAATTAAAGACTTACACATTTATTTATTTCAAAAATGAATATGTACTTTCAGCGGAATAAAACACCTTTGTTGTTACTAAAAAAAATAACTGTATAACCCAGTTAAATTAGGAATGCTCTGTTTACTCGCATAGAACTTGCAGTAAGGTACTAATTTAACTTTGTAGGGATAATTCTATAACAACCTAGTGTTTTATATATTATTGCACGCGTTTGTTATAGCTCGGTTTATGGCCCTAAAAGCGATGTATTAGGGCTCACTTTACGAGCAAGTGTGTTGAAAAATATATTTCATAATGTCAATAAGAAAAAGCCAACGGCGAGCCAACGGCTCGCGGTCAGCGCGCTTACCGCTACCATACCACTCGACTCGCAGCCGGCTCGCTGCAAGCGAGCGGACCGCGCGCTTACTGCGCACCGACCGCGTGCTTGCGGCGCGCTGACTCCGAGTCGCTAGCGAAACAACATCAATGTAAAATAGCTTGCACTCGCGGCCGGCGTGCGGTATGCAAGCTTACAGTTCGCGGACGGCGCGCGGACGGCACGCTTACGGCAAGCCGCCCGCGTGCTTACAGCGCGCTGGCGGCTAGCCGTAGTCTTAATTCGAAGTGACGCCGTGCTGTTGCGGTGCCGTTATTGTGTGCCATGACCTTTAGCCACACGACAAAATTTGTCGACTGTTAAAAAAGTCACCCTGTGCTATGGTGCTATGGCGAGTTCCGATTCTGCTATAAATACATAGCCCAGACAGTGTGAAGCAATATAGCCGTCTCTTTTCAGCGACTCCAGGCCAGTTGAGACAGCGACAACTGGCTTTGGCCAGTTCCACTCCGTTGAAGAACAACATGAACGTTGTTGCGATCAACAACTCTATGGCCGCGTATAGGCCCAGGTTGAGGGTGAGTAAAACAGGGAAAATTCCAATTATTTGACATAACTATACACATCAACTTTGTCTAGGGATACAGGTGTTATTTTCATACAAACGAGGTAACTTTGAAGCCTTGATTTTCTGCCAGGGATGTACCGTGCTGTAATCTGATGATGGCCATCCAGGGACTGAATGGAGTAGATTCAATTCGCTATACACGCCCAACTGATCTGATCAGCATTCCAAAAGATTAATGGGTCAGAGTTCTCAGTTTGAGGATTTCCATACATTTTCATGCTATTTTCGCGGTTTTTTTAAACATGTCCATTACGTTTTTAGAATGCTGGTCAGATCAGTTGGGTGTGTATAGCGATCTGAATCTCCTCCATTTACTCCCTGAATAGCCGTCATCAGATCACTGCACAGTATATCCCTGGCAGGAAACCAAGGCTTCAAAGCCTCGTTTGTATGAAAATAACACCTGTATCCCTAGACAAAGTTGATGTGTGTATTTAACCACCTCTGTGGTCTAGTGGTTTGTCCACCCGTGTAAGACGCAGGGGTCCCGGGTTCGATTTCCAGGAGGGTGGTACATTTGTACTCGGTTTGGTTGGTGGTAGGGCTTATTTCAAGCTACCACCGTCTTACCTAGGTCTGACGCCATAACAACAATAAAAAAAAATGTGTTCCGGCAGTTAGAGGTAAGATAGTCATTTCCTCAGTGGTGAGGATTCCGGGTGTAGTGCGCTTCCACCTTCGGCCTTATCGTCACTTAACATCAGGTGAAGTGAAAGCCAAGCACTATCCCGTTGTGCGTAAAAAAAGATCTAAATGTTAAATTTCTGACTCGTTTTTAAAAATCATATTTTAGGTAAATATAGCACTGTTAAATGTAAGAAAACATTGTTGTCATTAAAATAATTGATAAATATACAATACAATACATTTCGTAATTTGTGCGATCCGTGACTAATGAATTACCTCACTACAACGCCTGTAGCACACGGATAGATGTGAAGGCGGTTGTTATCTTAGTCAGCCAGCCGGTTACCAGCCGCTTTTTTAGCTGACTGCGGTGATCACCCATAAACAGCGGCTGTCTACGATTGAAAACAAGTCATTATGTTTTATTCTATCCGTTTAATTCAAAATTCAAAAATTCAAAATAATTTATTAAGTCTAGGTTGTTACAAGCACTTGTGAATGTCATAGAAGCTACGCCATCGGTTCGCAAACCCTAAGCGGGAGACCTTGTAACGAGAAGAACCGGCAAGAAACTCGTCAAGGGCTGCTTTTTTCTCCCTGTATATTTCATACAGAGTCGTCAAGATTGAAAAATGAGCTCCACATTTAAAGTGAGGTCATTTTACATCACAATAATTATCAAAAGGTTACACACAATGGGTAGGTAGGTTAAAATTAAATATCTACTACATTCAGATAGGTAATCGTGAGAGTAAATAACTTTCAACTAGTTTAGAAATCACTCCGTCTGCTACTCTAACCAAAAAACACTTGATACAAGACATAAAAATAAAAACGCAATTCTTACAATTCAATATGCGTTAAGATAGGTACTCAGAAGCAGTCCCATTCCCACTGGCAGCACCCGTTCACGAGCATGACGCATGGACCAGCCATCGCTTCGCTCAACCATATTTGAGGGAACGTAACGACCCGCCCCACACGACACCACCGCAGAAATGTTTAAAGTGAGCATGACATACTTAGGCTACCCATCCTAAGGCACTGAATTGAAAACTAATATCCAAAAGCTTTCCATGGGCCTTTACTTACAAAACTATAGACAAAAAAATACGAAAACATCGTGATAACGAAAGCCAAATAATCATTTTGGTCATTAGCAATAAAAAAGTGAGAAATCAAAACAAGGATTAAGAATTAGTTATTAATTCTATGTTTTGAGTAAGAAGTGCCATACTGATTGATAATATTAAACAGGAAAAAAATATATGCGACGCCCTTAGTACAAGCAGACAGAAGCAGACCCATTCCCACAGGCAGCACCCGTTCACGAGCATGACGCATGAACCAGCCATCGTTTCGCTCAACCATATTTGAGGGAACGTAACGACCCGCCTCACACGACACCACCGCAAAAATGTTTAAAGTGAGCATGACATACTAAAGCTACCCGCATTAAGGCGTCGAGTCAAAAAGCTTACAATACATTTTAAGTAGGTAGGACAATTCTCCCAATTTTCACATAGAATAGAAAAATCTACGACCAAGCTGTTTTATCAATTAAGTAATCTTTAACGGTATAGTATCCTTTTTTAAGAAGACAATTCTTTACATGAGTCTTAAAGTTTTCAAATGGTAAATCCAAAATATTACTTGGAATTTTATTATAAAACTTTATACCAAGACCTATGAAAGAACCACGGATTTTTTCTAATCTATACTGAGGCATTACAAGTTTGTCTTTATTTCTGGTGTTCCGATTGTGCCAATCACAATTTTTTGTATATAAGTTAATATTGCGACGCACGAAAAGTATGCAGTTTAATATAAATTGTGAATATACCAATCTCTTTGAATCTATCCCTAAGAGATGTTCTAGAACTTAGTTGATAAATAGCTCTTATTGCTCGTTTTTGTAAAACAAAAATAGTATTTATATCGGCTGCTATCCCCCACAAAAGAATACAGTATGACATAATGCTATGAAAATAGCTGAATGAAATACACTAATCTAGCAGTTTCTACATCTGTTAACTGTCTAACTTTTCTAATAGCATAGGCAGCAGAGCTGAGCTTGCCAGCCAGAGCTGCGATATGCATATTCTATTGAAGTTTACTGTCAAGAGTAACACCCAAGAAAACTGTTGAATCGAGCAAATCTAATTTCTCATTATTGATTACAATTTCAGTGGGATTCGCCTGTATTTCGATTTGGTTTTCTTAGCATTAAGCTGGAGATTATTTACATTAAACCAAGTAAGAACCTGCGAGAGTGCTTTGTTCACATCGTCAAAATCAGTTTTATTCCTGTCAACTTTGAATATTAAAGAAGTATCATCTGCGAACAAAACAATATCACAGAACCTCTCTGCAAAAAAGGGTAGATCATTTATATATATTAAAAATAAAAAAGGGCCCAAAATGGAGCCTTGCGGAACGCCCATTTTTACATGAGAACCTGATGAACTTACTCCATTGATATTAACTGTTTGAGTCCTTGAACTGAGATACGACAGTATTAATTTTTGGGCATTATTTTTTACACCGTAATGATTTAGCTTCAACAGCAGCGTCCAGTGGTCCACGCCATCAAAAGCCTTGGACAGGTCGCAGAAAATGCCAAGGGCATTCTGAGACCCCTCCCAAGCCTCAATGACATGCTTCAAAAGCGCAACCCCAGCATCAGTTGTGGAACGACCTTTAGTAAAGCCAAATTGTTTATTGTGCAGAAGTTTATTTACATTAAAATGACCTAATAATTGCTCAAGTATTATTTTTTCAAAAATCTTGCTTAGGGCAGGTAATATCGATATTGGTCTGTAATTGCTAGGGTCTTCTTTATCTCTTGATTTAAACAATGGTATTACCTTGCTAAACTTCATAAGATCAGGAAATATTCCTTGATCAATACACCGATTAAAAATGTCAGCAAGATAAGGGGCAATAGTATGCACAATATTATTAATAACCTTAACTGATATGCCCCATAAATCAGTGGAGCTTTTCATTTTTAATTATTATTATTATTAATAAACAAAAATTGAAAGCTTTAATTATATCTAAAGCATTAATACATTTAAAATTAAACAATGAATCACTTTCAGCCACATGTCCCTATAGCATAGATACAGCAGCTGCTGGTGAGGAATCCAAATTTGATGTAGTTTCTACTGGTATGTTTACAAAGAACTTATCAAAAATACTAGCAATTTCTTTATCTGATTTTATTAATTCATTATTAATATTAAGCGTTAGGCTATTTTCCCGTGCTTTAGTTTTACCAGTTTCACGATTAATGATATCCCAGGTTGTTTTAGTTTTGTTACTCGAGTTTTTAATTTGCTTTTTAATGCAGTTAGACTTTGCAACTGCACATAGCATTTTGAAAGTCTTCGAGTATTTTTTAACATGTTCTAAAAAACCTGGGCTTTGGTTAGTTTTTCTAAGCTTGTAAAGTTCATAAAGTCTGTTTCTACTTTTATAAATACCTGTCGTAGCCCAATCGCAGAACCGTAATTTCTGAGTACATTTAATAGTTTTGGTTTTAAATGATTTATCAAACTCATTAGTAACTAAATGAGAGAGGTTCCCGTACAAAACATCAGGATTATCTGAAATCCATGGCAATAAAGAAATTTGTTCATCAATGTCGTTTTTAAAATTGTCCAATCCCTTTTTTGTGATAGGTCTGCATTCTACAGTCTTAGGTGTATCTATAACGTTCACAGCGTATGAAACTTTCAAACCGTAATGGTCGGATAAATATTACTAAAAACAAATTTGTTTTCCGGCTCACATTCTGAAAAAACATTATCTATGCAAGTGGCGGAGTGTTCAGTTACCCGAGTGGTTCTAAAAATTTATTATGCAAATTAAAACTTTTAAATAATGCCAGAAAACGAGTGGTCGAAGAATTGCTCTCAAGAATATCAATATTAAAATCGCCACAAATTACTACTGGTTTATTTTTTAACCTTAACTTTTTTAGAACATCTTCCATGACAGATTCAAAGATTTCATAGATACCCTTAGGGGGGCGGTATACAGACACAATAATCATGCTATCTAATTCTATACAAGACAACTCCACATGGCGCTCTGATGTAAGGTTCACAATATCCTTTCTTTCTTTATACTTTATATTATTATTCACAAAAATTACAGAACCGCCACGAATAGTTGTTTGCCTAACCATTGCACTTGCTAGTTGAAAATTATTTAGATTAAATGACATATCACCAAGCTTTAGCCAGTGTTCTGTAATGTAAATGATTTGAATATTATTACATTCAACAAATAATTCTAATTCTAGATCTTTGCCAGACAGGCCCTGAATATTTTGACTAATTATATTGATACAATAGGCCTGGCTGTTGTCTTGTGCCTCAGTTTAAATCTGAGTTTGTCACTGTTTTATTTGAAACAATATGCGGAGTAGTAGATGACTTCATCTACTACTCCGCATATTGTTTAGAATATAAAACCGAGTATTAGTACTTACTAATACTCGGTTTTATGGACTTAGTTACAGCTGTAACACAGTCCTGTAAATTGTAAGCTAACAAATTAGCTATTTGTATCCTAAATTTTTTCGGCAGATACATACTATCTGGAGTCAATGTAAAAGTGTTAATAAATTTATTAACGTCAAAGTATAAAATAACGTCACTGTGACGTAATGTCCTAAGTGATAATTTTTGTTTATATACATACTACCTTCTTACTTTATACGTTACTTCAGCTTTAATTATTCAGGTAAGCGCTCTTTCCTATTTCTTAGTTGCGTCGATGTTATTTTGAAATACTTAACTATTAAATTAAATGTTTCATCTTACTCGGGCTGATCACATATAATTCCAAAAACACGAAACACAAAACGGACGTTGTAGGTACACATGTGAAACATTGCTTAACGCCAAGCTTTGTGAGCTTACCTTCTTATTATGATTGTACAATAATAATAATAAAAGTGGCGAAGCGGAGTTTCATACCTACAGATTAAATAGGTACTAATTATGTACCGTATAAATAAGTAGGTAGGTACATTAGCTCATTATGTCTTGTTGAGGGACATTGCAAAATATCTAATTAATAATATTTAACATTTTATGTTTTAACCATGACAAAGTAGATAATTAATTTAGTAAAAATACCTATTTGTATATAACGGCTCGTTTATTTTAATAATTTCGACTTAGGAACTGTAAAAATTGTAAGACTTTTAGTATTGAGTCGGATAAGCAGCCGGTTGCCAGCCGCTGTCTATACGTTATTACCGGCGGCTTTGGATAACTACCCGATAACAACCGCTGTTTTACAACTCACACCTCCGCACAACACCGCAAGTAGGTTCCGCTATGAGTTCGACAAGCGAAACAAATGCAAACAACCTGTTCTAATGCATAGATTTTTTACGCGCGATTTCGCCCGATTGGCTCCAACTGTTGATACATGCGAAAGCAATGACGCGAAACCGCTACGTAGATGTTATCCTATATCGTCGTCGATAGAAGACAACTCATATCGGAACTATGGCGGAACTACCGCGGTGGCGCTGGTACGGTTTCGCGGCGGAGGTGTGCTATAGGTGTTCCACCTTATATTATTACCATACATTATTAATAAGACCCTTATCTCTTTCCTTATAGTCCGACCTACTCCCTCGACCGCTTATGGACAAAAATCGGTCCGCTTTGGACAAAGTCGTGGACTACATATTGAAGGATGGGCCTAACTACCGCATGGCGCTAATATGCGTAGAATGTTCCTCGCACAACGGTAAGCATACAGGGTGTTTCATAATTACTCGTAAAATTGTATTTGTCGACCATTTATGTACAAGACTCGGTCCGCTTTTGGACAAAGTTGTGGACTACATATTGAAGGAAGGGCCTAACTATCGCATGGCGCTAATATGCGTAGAATGTTCCTCGCACAACGGTAAGTATACAGGGTGTTTCATAATTACTCGTAAAATTGTATTTGTCGACCATTTATGTACAAGACTCGGTCCGCTTTGGACAAAGTCGTGGACTACATATTGAAGGATGGGCCTAACTACCGCATGGCGCTAATATGCGTAGAATGTTCTTCACATAACGGTAAGTATACAGGGTGTTTTATAATTACTCGTAAAATTGTATTTGTATGGAAAACTGCAAAGTGACAACCCTAGACGCAAATAGACTATTGTTTTCATAATCATAAATAATTTATTTGCTCGAATATGGTACAATGCAGATTTTAATTACATGGTTTCCGCATATTCTACCGAATAATGGTTCAATGTGCAAATACTTTTATCAATGTCCAAAGTTCTTATATATTCTTATATATGATTATAAATCATTAGACTCAAAATATAATTAGTAAAAAAAAGGAATTGAAAAAAAAAAACAATGTCATACTAAACACGATTTGCCACTATGTAGTTTATCATGAAAAGAAAAAAAATATTTAAAAGAAAGTGGCGGTTTTCAGGGTTAATAAAAGTTTACTGGGGTTGTATGCATTTTACCTTATCAACCATATTTACCTTTAGGATTTTTTTGTAACAAGTTGTAATACTACAGTAGCCATGTCAAACTCAAAATCTGTTCAAAATATGTCTCAAAATATTTTCGCGGCGAAGGTGTGTCAATGTCAACGCTCCGAGGATCGGGCAGAATCGCACGTGAAAAACATAGCATCATAGTTTAATCTATGCGTCAGAACAGGCTGTTTCGCATCTGTTTCGCTAACTGACTATTCATTATTGTTTCGCAGCGGATACGGGTCACACCCCGGACACTCCATATAACCGCGCCATTATAAACTGATGACGTCATATGACGTTTTTGTACACGCGCAACTGTGTGTGTAAGTCTAGGGTTACCGTGCAGTTTGTACTGTCTGTATGAGCGGCGTTCAATCATAATTCGAACTTTTCGGTAAATAAAGTTACAACGCATTGCTTTGGATATCAAAATAAGTTGACAGTTGACAAACACGACTAAAAGAACACACGAACTCGCGGGGTGGGGTGAGGTAATTGATTCTGGGGCGGGGCAGAGAGTGTCCTTTCTGTACGGTAGTAGTTATATCTATTCTGTGCTACGGGTGTAAAAAATATCGTTATTTTGTTATACCAGGTATGGCAATGGCCGAAGAGTTCGAGTATGTGTCGTACGTGTGCGCGTACTGCGGTAGTTACAACGCGGCGCGCAAGCAGCGCCCTCATGCGCCTTTATTGGCCGCTTCGCCGATACCGAACAGGGGGATGTCGGGTGAGTTGGCATAACTATCATTATCACTATCATTATTATCATTATCATCATTATCACTCTTATTATTACTATTTTCACCATCGTCATATAAGCCACCCCCAAGGATCTCGAGTCAGGCGCGGTCGCAGCCTGAAATTTGGGGGGGGGGGGGGGGTCACTAATAATAATAATTGCTTTTCTGTAAATTTTTAGAAGCTTTTTCTATGTGACGTGTACGATTTTGGGGGGGGGGTCATGTCCCCTGTGACCCCCCCCTCGGACCGCGCCTGTCTCGAGTCGTAATTTGCTCACATTATCGACTCAATCTTTGGTACTGACGTAGGTAACATAGTAGGTATAGACAGTATTGGGGGGATTTAAAGTGAGAAATTGTATAGTCGTGTATGGCGTGAGAGTTAGAATACGTGCCGTACCGTACATGTGCGCGTACTGCGGTAGTTACAATTACAACGCGGCGCGTTAGCAGCGCCCACATGCGCCCTTATTGGCGCCCTTACTGGCTGCCTCGCCGATACCGAACAGGGGGATGTCGGGTGTGTAATTATCATTATCATCATCACTATTATCATCATTATCATTAGCACTATAATTATCAGCATCTTTACCAATCATAATAATCATTGTCACCATCGTTATCATCACTATAATTATCATTATCACTATCATTATCAACGTCGTCATCGTTATCATCAACATCAGCATAATAATCATTATCTCATCATCATGAAGCGCTCATGGTGAAGCTTGACAGACCTATCGCACTCGACCACGTTTGTTAAGTAACGCTCGGTCCGATCAGGTATCAGATAGGTGACCGTTAAGTGGCATTACAACTGAGCGCTTCCGTGCTTCAGAGGGCACGTTAAACCGTCGGTCCCGGCTGACATCTGATAACAGTCGTTAAGCCAAGTTAGAGGCCTTACAGGCGGCTTGATAAACTCTAACACCAGAGGTGGCCTTTCCTAAGGATCTCAAGTAGGTACTAGTAGAAATTGACAATCATTAAATTATTATTACGGACTTTTTAGGTCAAAAAAATCATTGGATCACATTAGTGACGCAATTATTGGCACTGACTTAGGTAACATAGTCAATATTAGGGGGTTTTCAAAGCCAAAATTGTTTACGCTAACGACATTAACCGACGCGCGCGCTACCAACTGACGAAAACCGTGCAAAGCATTTTGTTTGCAAATTGACACAGCGCCAACCACCACACTTGCTTTTCAGTAAACTGTGTTAAAAATCAAGAACACTTGAGTTTTGGCGCAGCCGAAAATTTCGGCCGGTATTTGGCCGAAACCGAACCTTCGGTCGGACACTACAGGGTGAAATCGAAAACAGTCGACAAATTTTGTGGCGTGGCTAAGAACGTTAAACTAAACAATTTTGTCTATGGGACCAGCTTAATCAGAGCAAAAAAATAATCAGCTGTTCCATACATTTTGGTCGTGTAGATATTGACGTTTTCTATGGAACAGCAGATTATTTTTTTTGCTCTGATTAAGTTGGTCCCATAGACAAAGTTGTTCAGTTTGACGGTCTAAGACACACCACAAAATTTGTCGACTGTTCTAAAAATCACCCTGTAAAGTCTGATACTAGTCTCCCAGCAAAAATGTAAACAAAGGTGTTGCCAGAACAAAACACAAATAGAAATAGTATATTGCTAACTCAAGAAATAAACACATTTACATGTTAAGATTATTACTATAATTGAAAAATATTAGAAAAAATCTACTCACCCGAAGCAGCTCAGACGGGACTCGAACCAGGCCCCTTAGGATTCCGGCCCAATGCTCTTACCAATTATGCTACCGAGTCGCTAGCAGGATTGGCGAAATTTTCTAATACTTTTCACGTTTCCGCTGTAGGCCAGCGCCATCTCATCAATGTGAAGTGAATTAACTTCGACATTCAAAAGCAACACCTTTACAGATGCCAGACAATCAATTAAGATGAAATAATAATAATGAAATAGCCATATAATTTTTCAAACTTTTAGATTTTATGCATTCACAATGCTATTTTTATATTAAGATTATTAATATAATTGAAAAATATTAGAAAAAATCGACTCACCCGTAGCAGCTCAGACTGGACTCGAACCCGCACCCTTCGGAATCCGGCCCAATGCACTAACTAATTATGCTACCGAGTCGCTAGCAGGATTGGCGACATTTACATGTTTTTTCAAACCTAATAAAAATATATTAGATAAATATCCTGAACCATAAAGTTTTAAGGCAAAAATAGTAATATACACACATCAACTTTGTCTAGGGATACCAGGTGTTATTTTCATACAAACGAGGTAACTTTGTAGCCTTGGTTTTCTGCCAGGGATGTATCGTGCTGTAATCTGATAATGGCCATTCAGGGACTGAATGGAGTGGATTCAGATCGCTATACACACCCAACTGATCTGATCAGCATTCTAAAAACGTAATGGACATGTTTAAAAAAACCGCGAAAATAGCATGAAAAAGTATGAAAATCCTCAAACTGAGAACTCTAACCCATTAATCTTTTAGAATGCTGATCAGATCAATTGGGTGTGTATAGCGATCTGAATCTACTCCATTCAGTCCTTGGATGGCCCTCATCAGATTACAGCACGGTACATCCCTGGCAGAAAACGAAGGCTTCAAAGTTACCTCGTTTGTATGAAAATAACACCTGTATCCCTAGACAAAGTTGATGTGTATACTTAAATAATTTATTAAAAGATTTATAGTAGAAAACATTTTTATGATGCTGTGCACACATCAACTGCAAACCGTACACATCAACCTTTGGTTCATTTTATAAAATTTCATTTATATTAGTATTTAATACGAGTAGTAGAGTAACTGTAGTAGTAACATTCGTCTTTTGATATTGGGGGGACAGGCGAAGGTGCTAATTTTATGACTTTGTTATGAGTTCTACGTTATTAAGTCAAATTTTAATAGCAAAGAATGGTTATGATAGGTATCAATAAAGAAACAACATCCTAATAACAACTAATTATTATCCTACTTTAAAATTTTCCCTCGACTCTAAAATGTATGAAATAAATTAAAGAGGCATATAAGTGACCAAAAGGTTTATATCTGAAAAAGTAACTATCAAGGTCAGTTTGACAGTAACATTTCTTTGTTAAAATTTTTGCTAGGAGACTATAGTAATCCGACTTAAGTGTTTATTACAGATGCCGGCGTATAAGTTGGCAATAGAAAGATGAGACAAAAGATGCGCCGAGTTTAGTGTTTGTGGCTACTGCGCATCTTTTGTCTCGTTTTTATCTTGCCAAGTTACGTGCCGGGCAGTATAGCTTCTTGTTTATATTAATGTTTATTTGTTGCAGCAATCACAGCTAACGGTGATGACTCCTCAATCCCTAGTTCTGGGTCTGATACAGATGAAGACAGGCATGATGCTGCCAACGTTGGTGAGTTCACATCATTTATGGTCCATCACATATACAGCCCATAAAGGTCAAGCCACACAGCGGGCGTGGCGCGACGGGGCGCGGCGTGACGGGATGGCTGGCACGACGGTAGAGTTCACACTGCGGGCGTGATCACGTCCCGTCACGCCGCGCCCCGTCACGCCGCGCCGACTGTACCATATCGCCACAGTTTAACAATCCATACAGTTCTTAAACGCCTTTGATGTCGGACGATGCCGCCGCCCGTGTAGGTACCTACGCAATCAGTCCCGAATGTGCAAGGGTTGTCAAAAAAGAAAAAGGAAACAAATGTGATTAATAAGTAATTCATAATTTACAAGTACCTTTATTGTTTGTTACGCCTTCACGCCTTAACTACTCAACCATCATCATGAAATTTTGCATACACATTGTCAGGGGTAAAGAAAAGGAGGTAGGTACTTTATATCCTGAAAAAAAAATGCGGTTCCCGAGGGGTAGAAAATAATTGTCTACGTAGAAGAATTCGGGGGCGTTCGCTAGTTGTTTATTTTATAATGCCGCCCGCTGTCCACCCACCACTTCGTCCACGTGTACCCTAGGAAAACTTTGACCAGAATAAAAAGTATCTTATGTTTTAATCCATGATAATAGACTATCTATGTGCCAAATTGCATCCAAATGCCAAATTTCGCCAAGATAAAAGGCGATGACTGACTGTACTTGAGTTCATACTGCGGGCGTGATCACGTGCCGTCGCGCCGCGTCCCGTCGCGTCACGCCGCCGTCGCGCCGAGCGTGAATAGAGATCGGAAGCGCCACGCCGGCCTGTGTGACGTCGTCCATAGTATCTAGTACATTACAACTGCTCAGCGTCGCGTCGCCGTCCCGTCCCGTCATGCCACGCCCGCTGTGTGGCTTGGCCTTAATAGTCCATTGCAGGGATGTCCTCGTAACAACTACAAATGAAAATCCACCTTAAAATCTTGAGATAAGGTTGATTTTTGACAAATGCAAAGAATTTATTTGCTCGAATATGGTAAATACTTTAATTAATGTCCAATGTTCATATTATAATCATTAGATCTGATTCAAAATATAATTAAGTAGTAAATATTAATTAAATAATAAATAAAAATGAAATTACAATGTCACACTGATAAAAACTAATGAAAAAAAATACAAAAATATTCAATAGTCAAAATTATCTAAACAGAACAAATATACGAGTCATAATAAAATTAAATCATAATAATGTCAAATTGCTATAAGTTAAAAAAATCATTTTAATGTTCTGTCATTTAAGTAATCGTCAATGGTATGATAATTATTTTCTTTTAAAACTTTTGACAGCTCAGGTATTTTGGTTTTAATGCTGAGGTCATTTTGACGCTGACTATACACCAGTTTTTATGTAGTCCCCATCTCTGAGTCTCTCGGGTTCAATCCCCGGCTGGGTCAGTTTAGAAGTAGAACTTTTCTATATTGTCTCAGGTCTGGGTGTTTGTGATACCACCGTTGTCTCTGATTTCCATAACACAAGTGCTTTAGTTACATACTTTGGAATCAAATCAGTAAATGTGAAATGTTGTCCAATTTATGTACCTATATAACGAGTTACAAAACAACCCCTAAAATGCCGAATATTGTAGATAGGGACAGGGTTGCAATAAAATCATGATTTATTTATTTTAATCAAAAAAATCGTGACTTTTTTGATTAATTAGATTTTTTTTATTTTTAGTAGGTTTTGCGATTATTAGTTAGTTAGATCCCTAGTTTTTTGTGGACAACATTTTTATTTCTGAAAACATAACTGTGATTATTATTTTCATTAATTACTTGCATTGCATGTAATAAATGAAAGTAATCAATTCAATGTTAATATTTTTACTGACACAAAAAAATATCTAAATTTGATTGTTAATTTTTATTTTGATAAATAACTTAGCTTGCACCTATCATACTTTGTATTTAAATTGTTTTCGAACATAATAGTTGGTGAATATGCACTCCCAGCGTTTAATTAATTCCTTTTTTTATTTTGATTTAAATCAGTGATTTTTATTAAAAAAATCATGCAATTGAAATCGTGATTTAAATCATGCAACCCTGGATAGGGACCGTCAACTTTAGGGACTTTTGATATTTTCGTTAAGCTATTTATTTTAGTATGAAACTGCAGATATTTTTATCGCCATTTCAGAGTTGGTCCCATAGTAAAAGTTGTTCAGTTTGATGGTCCCTATCTACCATATTCGGCATTAGGGGTTTTTTGTAACACGTTGTATATTATACATGGTGTTCCATAAAAAAATACCCCGTAAAATTTAGTTTTTTGAGCTGTATGGAAAACTACAAAGTGACAACCCTAAACGCTATTTTGTAACACGTTGTATAATCTTGGTTTTTTTTTCAGATTCTGAAAACAAAACGGATAGCCCCCCTTCTCCCGTAGAAGAGCCGGCAAAATCCGAAACCGAGAAGAAAGAAGACTGAACGATCGTATCCGAAACGATATCCGAAAGTTTTGGATATTTACGAGATTTTTAATGAGAGGTAATATCACTTGGAATATTTAGGGGTTTTTGCAAGGAATGTTATTTGGGTGATAAAAGAAAATTGGTAATTAAAACTGGATACGTTTTGTATTTTTTTAAGGCAGGAACTTTGAAAACGATTTATGGCTACATTTATTGTAATATTCGAAAAGTCATAATGATGCTATTTTCTTCAAAATATGTAATCCGTAAAATGAAAATTTATTTACAATGTCATTAAACACAAAATAAAATGAACTATTTAAACAATATTTCAAATATGATTTCCAAAATTAGTATTGCGTGCGCCAGATATTATATGAAGATTTTTTTTTATAAAATATTGACATGAATGTATAGAACGTTAAATTGGTTTGTAAAAACATTCATAGAGCAATCATAGAACAATAAAAAACGAACTAAACAAAAAATTAATAATTCAAATAAAAAAAACGTGCCTTGCATATTGGTGAAAGATTTGATAGCTTTCCGGATTTTTTGTAATAATGTATAAAGTTGCCACAGAGACGCTATTTGGTTTCGATAAATATATATAAATATATGTATTTGTCTTTATAGATTAGGAGGCCATAACAAATTTGGTAACGATCGCGTAAGTGGCTGACTCTGGGTTTACAGGATGGAGAGGCACTCTCTGATGCTAAATATGTCAGTCTGTTTGCGTGAAGTGGTTGCGTTATTTTTACATACAGACTGAAAAAAGGGCTATAATTTTTTTGAAAATAAATTATAGCCCATGTTACTCGCTGATAATGTAGCTTTCTATAGGTGAAAAAATTTTCAAAATCGGATTAGTACTTTTTGAGTTTATACATTACAAACAAACAAAAAGTTAATCGCTTATACCTACGAAACGCAACCGAATTTTGGTCAGTCCTTACACAGTTCACGTGAGTACAACCAGTACTTACTTGCTGTACTATTGTCCGCCATTTAACTTATCGTTTTTTTTTTCTGGTAACGCTAACACATTTTTCACCCTGCATATAAAAAGAACCCAACCACTTCACGCAAACAGACTGACATATTTAGCATCAGAAAGTGTTTCTCCATCCTGTGAACCCAGAGTCAGCCACTTACGCGATCGTTACCAAATTTGTTATGACCTCAACAAATACGTGCATGTATATTTATGACCTGTGAACAAAATGTTTGTCTTAAAATCAAGATGTCATTCTTGTTACTTCTCTATAGACAAAACCTAGGGCCAGAATACTGCAAATAAATGATTGGTCAAAAGCAATATTGTAGATGAAACATTTACATCAAAAATCCATTGAAAATCCTGAATGGTGACATTCATTTTAAAGAACAACTGAAAATTGTGTTTACTAAATGAATATCATAAGAATTGGGACAGAAATGTAACAGACAATCCTACCTTTTAAACACGAGTTAATTTTTATCCTGAATTTAAAAAAAATCCTCTTTTTTGTCAACTTTAAGGCTATAAAACCAGTTCCTATATTGATAAAGGATGTTTTAACCTTATAGAATATCAAACTCTGTGGTAAACAATAAACACAAAACTTATCCGGAAAATAACAAAAAACTAAAAGAAATACAATTTTAATTTCTATTATTTTAATGCTATGAAAAAAAATGTACTGAAATAAATCGATGGCTTTGACAGATAAATCGGTCATAATAAGTTCATTTAACCTTACTTGTCCCATTTGGTAAACAATTTTCACCCAACTTTTTATTTAAATAAACATTTATAAAAACATATGGTTTTCCACACAGATTACAAAAGAAATAATTGTCAATTTACAATAAAAACAATTTGATATAATAAAGTAGCATAATTTAAATAATGATTTAAGTTAAAATACGTTTGACTGTTGGTGGAGTTAAATAAGCTCACCAAATCATTTTTGTATTAATTATTTATTGGACAAGGCGGCACACATTTTTTACAGTTACCACAGATCAGGGGCCGTACCGGCTAACGAATCGATTATCGAAAAGTCTGCCGAGTTTCAACTTAAAACAGAAAAATCAAAGCAAGGAATTTCATCTTGTACTTTCTGTTGACGTAATTTGGAAGATATCGATGTTCGTGTGACATCATTAATTGGGGTTCGCCATTTTGGCCTGATTGAGGCTCGATTGAAGTGGGTAGAATTTCATAATCAAATTTCCAGTATGCCTTATAATTTATTGATAAATAGGACAATGTGAGGATAACTGAGGGAGCTCCCTTCAATTCTTTATTGCGGACGATTTTTTTCATTACATTTTTTATTAATTTATTTTTCTTCTTATTAAGTAACTACTGAATCTATTAGCCTTTATGTTTAGTTAATAGAAATATTTATTTGGCTGAATACTTAATTTATGTAACAACTTATGTTATTTAGCCTTATTATGTGTAATTTGCGTTAAATAACCAAAATCCGTTTCCTTGTATGAACTCTGTAATTTAGTTTTTGGCGCCATTTTGTCGAGTTCGGTTCGGTGACTATTTTAATTATTCGCAAATTGATTCATAGTGGATATTGTGTCTTAAAATTGGTGCAATGCATTATACGCAGGATAATGGAAATAGGCGCGATCTTGGTTGTGTGAAGCTGAGACTTTTATTGTAGTTGTGGCTACCTCGGCAGAACTTACCGAGTAAACTGTCTTGATATACTTGGTGCCAAATGCTCCAAGCAGCATTGGAATGTGATGCACCTGCATTCTAATGTAAACTGAAACAATCTACCACTGAACTATACAACACTAATTGACACTGGCAAAAATTACTCCCTAAAGAGGAGAGTAGATTTCCAAACTTAAATAAGAAGAAGAAGAACTCTGTAATAATACTAAAATATACAGAGAGCAACTTTTTCGATTCCCGACTACGGCAAGCGTATTTTCAAAAATCATTGAATGCAGTTTTGTTTCTTTTTCAAAATAAAGGAATGTCTCCTTTGAACAAAACCTATCTCCTTACAGAGTTAATAGTCTTTAAATAATAAGCGTATCGCCTTATAAAATGTTTTGATTTTAGTTATTTGACGCGAAAATAAATTAAGCATTTTTCTTATAATACCAACTGGAGAAAATGTACCGTAATAAAATTATTACCAAGTAGGTAACTTATAAACAACTTCTATGCTTACCTCTAGATAAAAAAAAGTTTTTTACTAGTTTAAAACTAAAAATGACACTACATTTTTCACAATCGGTACAACAGTTTCTACATGTGGCAACTCCAAAATTTCAGTGTTGTATAAACGAATAAACGAATAATTGAAGGTAAACATAAATTGAAGCTAGCAACACCCGTGTTACACTATTCTAGTCAAACGAGTGTGGGTGTTTTAGAATTATGTCGCATAAAACAGCAATAAAAAAATAAAATATTATGCGCAGTGGGCTTTAGTGTTGCCAATTACTTTAAAATATTACTAAACTACAATAAATCCTTTTTATGATAATGAAGCTTGAACAATAATCAAATGTCCACTGAAGATTAAAAAGATTTAGACATGGCAAAGATTGAGCAAAAAATGAACAAGTCAATGTTTTTGGTTACAAGTAAAGCAGATTTTTTTAAATCATTGTCTATTTATTTTTTAGTTAATGCGACACTCTTTGTGTTTTACTACTATTACTAACGGTCATTTATTTTAACAACTAATACCCGATACACATTCCTGAATTGTTTTTTTAGTCTAGTGTGGCCTATATTTTGTAGTTGGATATAAGTAGTGAAAAATAAAATACCTAGAAATTGTTTTTCGCTATAATAAAATGAAATGTTTAGTAATCGGAACAAAACTGCCTTAAACTTCAGATGTCAGCACTATTGACTGTTACAAAACTGTATATTAGATAATAATATGATTTTTGGAACAAACAAGCACGTTTTTTTGGCCATCCTTACTAATATTATAAATGTGAAAGTCCGTTTGTTTGTTTATTTGTTTGTTTGTTTGTTACGCCTTCACGTCTTAACTATTGAACCGATTATCATGAAATTTTGCATACACGTTCTTAGGGGTACAGAGACGGACATAGGGTACCTTTCATCCCGAAAAAAGTATTGTTCCCGAGGGAAAGCAAAAAAACTTTCCACGCGGACGAAGTCGCGGGCGGCCGCTAGTATAGCATAAATGCCAGCCTGTAGCCTAACGGCGTAAACGCCATGCCCATAACAAATCCAAATTTTTCATTAAACAAAGAATATATCACATTTATTCAGATATTAAGTTATACTCCTTGGCACATAAGTCAATAGTGCTGCCATCTGCTTGGGTTTCTTATCCCATTAAAAGTTTGATTTAAAATGTGTTCAAAATATTGTATTTCAATTTTATAATATACAGCTAATAAAACAGTTCTTATTAATCGTTTTCCATTTTTAAATTTTGTAGCGTACTGTCAGATCGTGTAAGCGGCACGTATTACCTAAATAAGATTTACGTAAAATATTTACTATTTCAAAGGCATAGAGTTCATAAAATGTGCAATTATTTCGTTTCTATAACAATAATATAGACTGTGCCTTTTCAATAGATAATATTTTGCTTTATATATTGTGCCGCATTTAGTCTATAGGCATTTATTGACGTGTGAAATAATTACTTGATTATTTCCCTGAATGTTAGTATTAACATTTACAAGTTTTCTTATGCTTTTAATGGCGTAAAGAAAATGAAGATAAATAATAATATGTATAATTAATTTAAACTATTTTTTGTTCTTCGCAGGTTATTTATAATTGTTTGGAAGTCAATTATAAGGTTTTTGTGTGGTAAAGTGTGTATTAAGTTACAACTCGACAAGTAGCCCAACTTTTATCATATTTTAAATTTGTTTTTCATACAAATTCTATTAGGAGTTATTTTCTTAACATCTAAAAATGTCTGCACGCATTTTAGCCATATTAATCCTTTGTACTAAATGTCTAATTATTAATGGGGTTGGCAACGCAAAGCTAATTGTAGATGTCGCTGCGTACGCTTGTTCCTAAGACTGTAGACGTTCAAAACAAAATGTATGGGAAAATAGGTATTAATTTTGTGGATTTTTTTTTACCGAAATAGACTCATTGACCCAAAATAGATATAAAAGACTATTCTACAATGCAAATGCCGGAATTGAAAGCCAAATTAAGACGTTTTTATTCTTACAGAATTTATAATTTTTTTCTATATCCAGATTTTTTTGAAATTTGTAAGTGCCAACATTTTTAAAGCCAACACAAAATTTAATCATTTTAAAGCTAAAAAAACTATTTTTTCAAGTAAAAGTCCTTTGTTTTCATAGCTCTCGTGGAACAAGCGTACGCAACGCCATTTTGACAGTTGCCTTCCCCATTCATTGGAGTAAACTGACAGATTCTAATGTCAAATTGTAAAATAATGTTGTCTTTATTTATTGTACTAGTGCCGCGTTTTGTTAATTGTGATTCAGCTCACTCACACATAGAGTAGGCAACGAAAGATGAGATTGAAATGGCGCCGCCACTTTCCCTGTTAAATTAACGTTTAGAGGTTAAGTTATTGGAAACTGAACCTTAAAATAAGGCGCAAAATTAGTCCATTTCCAACCGAGTCTAATCTTACGTTGACCAAACTCTAGTCAGGTGTCAGGTAGCGTTCATAGTTACAATTGTAACCGTCAGATTACTCCAGTTAAATAAAAAGTAGGTAATAATCGCGTTTTTTTCTAGCAAAAAATTTTTTGTTTAACGTATTTGCGATCTTTTTTTTTTATAAATAAGACGAAAAATTGAGGTTGTGATCGCATAATAAGGCTTTTCTAAACCTAGCTTAGGTCTATGGATTGTCTATGAAAGTTGGGCTAACCAGTAAATGCAAAAGAATCCTCATTTTGTAAATACAAAGATTGTCAAGCGAATAGTGTTGTTGAATTTGTTATTTATTGCTTGTAATGTTGATTAGCTATTTTATAATGGAACTAATATACAAGTACCCAGTTAATTGAAGTTTTTATTTCGACCCCTTAATGCACCCCCTAAAAACTATCAAAACTGCTTGTCAATCATTTACATTGCATTGCATAGGCTTGTCAATCACATTTTGATCGTCTAGGAGCGTGGCTTGACAAGCATCACAGAATATAGACAGATACCGTGGCCAATCTAATGCAGACCACGCCCACAAATTGAAAATGATTGTTAAGATATGCATAAAATAATATTTCTTCTACGTAAGGCAACACGCGTGGTAAATACTGTGATCCTCTGAATATAGAGTATGATACCTGCTGACTGCACTATATTGCGATTCTTGATGTCAAGCTGTCAAGCATCGCTGAAAAAACGTGCTTGACAAGCCATGCTTTAAAGGGGTACACTAGGGGGGCTATACACAGTTATTCAAGGCAGTCTTTTACTCTGTGTAAAACTCTGTGTCTTTTACTCGGTGGTAAAGTTTCAGAACGATTTGTATACGTCAACTTGACAGCTATGGCCGCGTTCCGAGTCACGCCAACAGTGTTCACACCTTGTGACGTCATTCTATACCGGTCCGAATCATTAGCACGCTGTCAGCACGCTCGCGATACTATTGATTCAGACCGCTCGTGAGAGCGCTAATACCACCGCTAACGTAGGATTTTTTTTAACAATGTAACATGTTTCAAAAAGGGGTTATAGGGTATATTAAGGGATAAAGTAAATATTAATTCTATGGGATAAGTAAATAATAAAAGGCACTAATGAATATGCATCAAGTTCCTTCACTCTGACGAGTTATTTACTTACCAATTTATAAACCATCAAAACTTCAAAATACTAATTACCACTGCTTGCTCTCTCAACATCAATTGATTATGATTATTTCGTTCGAAGCTTCACAAAACACCAGCAGATCAATAAATTCAGCCATCTTTTCTAAAAATCACAAATAATGACCACAACAAGAATGAATTTTGACAAAAAAGTTTGACAGCTACTATCCCCGTCAATTGGTAATGCGCCTGGCGGCCATGATTTTAACCTCAAAAACGAAAAACAATTGTAAAATTGTTATATACCTAGATCCTATCTTATCTATATATCTTGGATGAATTAACCACTGGGAAATTAACGCTGCGAAATGACAGCCATATTCGCCTTTACCCCTCTGCCACTTACTGTGACCGATAGCCTCAGTAAACGATTTTGCGTCGTCAGTGTGACGCGAGAGCTCGAGGCGAAACATTGATAGAAAAAATGGGCAAATGCTCCGTATTGTACTGCAAAAATACTAGTGGAATATCAAGAAATGTTTCTTTTCACGCGTAAGTACATTTTCAACCTATTATAGTAGCTGTTTCTTCGTAAAATAAATAAATTTTGGTATGTAAACAAAGTATAACACGTCATTTTAAAAAAGTACCCTTTGGTAAAGTAAATGCTTTATAAATGGTGCATTTAATTTGGTTGGATTATATCATTCACTCATTCATTAACTTGTCATTTTTTTATTAGTAAAGGGCTGTTACAAATATCGATAAATAGTATCGATGTGTTTGTAAAGTGAATGAATTTAAGTTTTATAAAAAAATAATAAGCATCTTTAATTTTAATAGAAATCTCTTCATCTTTATTTTTAATGTGCAGAATACATTTTCAAACAGAATGCTACAATGTTAATTCGTTAAAACAAAAAAAATGAATAAAGATTCTGTCTTTGGATGTAACCGACAATGTTTAGCGATTAATGACATTATAATATAAACTAACTTATGGATGTAATGTAATGACGTTAAGCGACTTATGACATTATAATAGTTAACCGACTTACGGATGAGATGGTGTTTAGCGAATTATGACATCATGATAGTTAGCGACTTATGGCATAATCATGTTTAGTGTATTTGTAACATTGAAATGATTACCCTTTTTGGCACACTATTCTGTTAAGTGATTTATTTAATAACTAACTTTGTATATATAATAACTTTGTATTTGTATAATAACTTTCGTTGCTGACTGTACAAGTTGCCACGAACCACCGTCTAATGTCAAATTAATCGCATTGTACGCACGACAGAACGGTATTTTAAACAGCTGAACTACGAAAACAGCTCTTATTACCTACGACGTAAAGACGGTCTCAAGGTCAACATGTATACTCTGGGGTGCCGTTGACGTACAAGTCAAAATTTTATAATATAAAACGCAACGGTACCACAGAATAGGCTCGATGACACAGTGACAGTTTTTCAAACGTAAGTAGCCAAAAAAGTATTGGTTTGTTACTTCGATCCAGTTTGTTATAATTAACCGTGCCATAGCTATGTTTTATACGGTCCAGGTCGCGTATGCATATGTTAAAATTTAGTTTTTATTCATGTTCAATGTGTTTTCTTAAGCAATTATTTAATGAGTAGGTAGTTAAAAACAAGTATCATGCAATCGTGATTGCAACTCTACTAACTGTAGTTAGCAATCGAAATGTTTTATCTACTTTTTACGATTGAATAATCATAATCTATTATTTTGATTACTAACTACAAAATGTAAACGTAGTTATTAATCAATAGTTAAATCTAATGGCCTGAAATTACAGATTTTGGTCATAATTATATTCAAAAAATCTAAGTAAGATTCTGTTGTGGTGGCCCAGAGTTGGGCAAAATGTGATTACATTTTTGTTTAAAAAATACTCCTATAAATGACTAAGAAATTAGCGCAAGTTTTTTTTATTCACTTCAAGAGTATGCGTAGGCACCAAACAGACATACCTACCCCAGAATTCATATAACTTACAATTATTGCTTTGCAAAACGGTAATCAACACATACTCGTGATTATCGCAACAACGAAACACCTATTGTAAACCATTTATTATAGTTTCTATGAATTTGTGAGTGCATTTTTACGAGATTTTCATTTAAGAATTCCACAGAGCAAAAGTCATGAAATAATTTACTAATATCCTATAAAAATTATGAAAGAACAATTTCGATGCAGTGTAATCATCTTTAATGGTAGTTAATTAATAAACAAACAAAAACAAAAAAATTCAAATATAAAGTAGTAAGAAATATTACAAATTAAGTCCGTTTCAATATTAATCAAACACATGAATTCAATAAACTCATTAGGTTCATTCATTCATTCACTCTTTACAGTGTAGATAAAAAAATATCGACTTCTCTACGCACTATTGTCATTATTTGACAAGTGTAATCCCCCCTCGCCTCGCAAAAATTGGTTGAACGTGATTTCATACATTTTTCTTACGTTACGTATCCAGTGGTTAATTCATCCAAGCTATATATATATACAAATGAATCCAATTTCGCGTGGTTAAGGCATCACGCGTGAACGGCTGGACCGATTTCGCTACTTCTTTTTTTTGTTGTGTTTGTTATTATCAGGAGATGGTTGTTATAAAAGAAAAAAATTAAGAAAATTGCGCGGAAAATTAGAAAATTTAAGAATACTTAACCACCATATTAATTATTTCTTACAAAAAGGATCTATGAAAACTGAATTGCTTAGTGCTCATCACGGTTAGTTCAGAGCTATCACACCTAATAATATTAAATTGATAAGTTTGTATAGACTAACATACACGTTACTAATATAACAAGTGATATATACTTGGTTATAAAGCTGTTGGGTTATAAAGTAAACTAGAACAGGGGCCCTATTTTTGAATCGCTCGACTCCAGTCGAGCGCTCGTTTCGAATGATTTTCGTTCGACATATGACTCAAATGTATGAGATGCCGAACGAAAATCAGTAGAAACGAGCGCTCGACTGGAGTCGAGCGATTCAAAAATAGGGCCCCTGAACCGAATTCAATATTCATAACTAAGACAGGACAATGTCTGTCGGGTCAGCTAGTTGAAAATAATAATTCAATAATTAATATATTAGATTAGATTACCTATTAGAGTTTTCTAGTCTCATGTCATTTTTAGTTGCGGATAACGTCAACGTGGATGTTAATGTGACAAGGTTCCAGCGCATTAACAATTGACGGGGATAATACACCGACAACGCTCACAGTGCTTTGGTAAAATACGCTGAGCGTCGTTAGCACATGCGATAACGTCATCTGTGACGTCACTTCAACTTACGTGAGCGTTGTAAGCATGAATCGGACCGGCGTTAGCGCGCTCATAGTGCTGTAACACCCAATTGCACTAAACTTAAGAACCGCCTAAGTCTTTTCTTAACTACAACTCGACCAAGTTAAGTAGGCGAATGACAGCTACATGACCGCTAAGTTTGACACCGTTTTAATTTGGTCGTGTTGTAGTTAGGAACAGACTTAGGCGATCCATAAGTTTAGTGCAATCGGGTGTAAGTGTGATTCGGAACGCGGCCTATCTGTTCTGTCTGACAGCTGACAGCTGATGACTGTCATATCATGTCAAAGCGTCAATTTGCAAACTTGTTTTTAGCGAATCGACCAAACGTTTTATCAAGTAAACCCGTTAGGTGTGCGATTTCTATAAATACACCAGCTTATCAGCGTACATTAACTCCGTGAACGCCACGAATTCGGTCTAATCGCCACACCTCTGTTCAAGATAGGACATTTATCATTTAGCGGCCAGTACGTCACATTGTTTGCTTTCTTTTGAGTGCTCTGCTACTGTAATTGAGTAGAAAATATTATAAATAGTTACATACAAGTGTTGTTTATATATCACATAAGTTCTAAAGTATTGAAGATCGTATAACCTACCAAGTGTGTGAACTATTACCGGCGATTTTGAGATGTCCGTGTTGAACAATTTCACCGTTTCAATTGCTAAAGGACTAAGACGTGAGTACCTGATTGTTTTTCTAATCGAATAGTTTGTAACTGCTTTGAACAATCTTGTTTTTCATCATTAATCTACTACTTCAGTAGCTGTAATTATATTTTTTTAGTACCTGCATAAAATGACTCCATCACTGAAGTTAATATTTATATTAATGTAATTTAAAGTCAGTAAAAATTATGAACAGACTAGCTTCCTTAGCTGTAAGTATATACAAAAAATCCCTAGGGAAATTTTGACCAGGATAATAATGTTTATAGGTAATAAATTTTGAGAAAAAGATGAGGTATTTAAGCAAGTAATTGTTCAGTAAGTACACATAAATACTAATAAAGAAATATTCTGTTGTTTTATGAACAGACTAGCTTCCTTAGCTGTCTGTACATTAGAAAAATCTCTAGGGAATTTTTTAGCCAGGGTATAAAGGTTTTTTAAGTAATACATTTTGAGAAAAAGATGAGGTATTTGAGCAAGTGATGATTCTTCAGTAAGTATGTTCACGAGCAATAAGATGAAAATGTCATAGGTTATTCAATAATGTAATATGACATAAGTTCTAAAGTGTGTACATCTTATTGCTCGTGACTGTACACATAAATTCTAATGAAGAAATATTCTGGTGTTTGTGATAGTTTCATTAGCATCAATTGTGAGTTCTCAATTGAAATCAATTGTGTAACCAATGAATTGTAACAATGATGTAGGTAAATGAACACAGCTGATTGAATGCAAAAACAACTAAAGCATTTTACAAAATAAAATCATAGTAAGTAGAATAATACTTAAATCTAAAAAGGCACTTGCTTTAATATATTAGAGAAATAGAACAATTTTACTCATAAAAGAAAAAACTAAAAATTTGCATCAACACAGTTACTTACATTATTATGTTGCAAAAATATTTAAGTATTTCAAAATAGGCAGTAGGTACTACTTACCTGACAAATTTAAAAGCATAAATAACAAAAATGCTTTTGTGTCTGTTATTTATTTTATTTAGCTGTTATAAATACTGCTCATAACTTCCTTTTAACATAATAGACACAATTTAAAATATTGATTCATACAATAGATACTTAATTTTATTTTATTAGGAACAACATGTTGAGGGAGGTTCCTAACCTATATGCTCTGCTCTATGGCACATTCGGAATTCAAATGAGTTTGATTATGTCAATCTGCCTGCACATGTAGTTTGACGTAGTCATTGTAAAGCCGTGGTATCGAAAAGAGTTATATTAGGAAAGCTATCTGTTGAAGTGTAACATGATGTAAAGCATATAAGTGTGAGAGCTCAATAAACGTGTATGTCTCCTGGTCTCATTGCCACAACCCTTCAGGTTATGGGCCCAGGGTAAAGGTTGTAGCCCTATAGAGACCGGGAGTGAAAATAATAAGAGAAATAGTGAGTTTTGCATTTGAGATGATTAGTTTGAGATAACAGATAACTGACAGAATTGCATAGAGACCTTAGCAACGGAGTTTGTTGACAAAATAGTGTTGCTAAGGGCGATGAAATGAAAGTTTAAAATACAGATAAATAGTAATGATTAGAAATAAAATAAAATGAGGAATGAAGCTAGACTTAAATTATGATAAGATAAAGCTGGTGAAAATCTTCGGCTGGTGAATTTTATCTGAATTTTAAAATTGAATTTTGGCCGTGGAAAGTATGATGAAGAGATAAACAAACAGAAGGAGGAAACAAGTTGAAGAATTTCGAGGAGATGGAGAAAAGAGAAATAGAAGTTTTAGAGAAATAAGAGATGGTAGAACAAATGACAATCAAACAAACGAAGGTAGAACAAGTGACGGTGAAACAAATGAAGGTGAAGAAAGTTATGGAAAATTTTATTATTTTGTGAAGAACTGTTTTTTTGGGAATAAGTTTATTTTTTGAAGGTGATTGTATGAGGAGGTAGCAGGAGTTATTATGATGATTGATGATGAAGTTAAGAAGAAGAAGTTTTTATAATCAAATGTAATGATGATGAAGAAGGAAGAAGTTTTTTTTAAGGATGATGAATCGAGCGGGAGAAAAATATAAGATGTTTTTAATGATGATGCGTCGAGTGGGAGAAATGTAGAAAAAGTTTTATAATGATGATGAGTCGAGTGGGAGAAATATAGAAGAAGTTTTATAATAATGATGAGTAGAGTGGGAGAAAAGTAGAATAATGAAGATGATGTTGAGGTGTTGGGAGTAAAGGTTTATAAAGAAGATGTCGAGTAGGAGAGGTTTATAAAGAAGATGTCGAGTAGGAGAATTTAATGAAGATGTTGAGAAGGAGAGGTTTTATACAGAAGATGTCGAGAAGGAGTTTTAATATAGAAGAGGTAGAGGAGAAGCAATTTTATAATATTGAAGAAGTTGAGTAGGAGCGAGATAGTTTTGAGAAGAATAATTTTATGAGAAGAAGATAGAGATATTTATGAAGAAGTTTAGTAGAAGTTAGAATATAGAATTAAGAGGGTGCTTGTGTTCGTTAAGGGGTGCGTTAAATAATGATTCATTTAAGGGGGTGTGGGATTAGAAAGAAAGTAAATGAATCATCATTTAAAATGAAATGTTTTTGATATCCAAGTGTATTTTGATAATTCTTTGGTTGAGTTTGAGGTTTAGTTAGTTAGGTCTTTGGTTTGGATTATTGTATGTTTAGAAATTTTGTCGTATGGGTTAGGTAAAGTTAGGTTCCTGGGTTGGGTTAAAGGTTAATGTAACTTGGTAGGATTTAAGACGTTCATAAGTTTGACAGGTGATTAGAAATTGATCATGATGTTGCACTGGTAGGTAGAAAACTGTTTTAGTCAGTATGGTCATCATGTGCAGCAGATTGAGGGGGTGTGTTGAGGGAGGTTCCTAACCTATATGCTCTGCTCTATGGCACATTCGGAATTCAAATGAGTTTGATTATGTCAATCTGCCTGCACATGTAGTTTGACGTAGTCATTGTAAAGCCGTGGTATCGAAAAGAGTTATATTAGGAAAGCTATCTGTTGAAGTGTAACATGATGTAAAGCATATAAGTGTGAGAGCTCAATAAACGTGTATGTCTCCTGGTCTCATTGCCACAACCCTTCACAACAAACATTTACAAAATGAAGTTATACTTATACACTTACATAAAAACTTACTAATTTTGTAAACAACCACGTTATCCACAACATTACATTAAAAAATTTAATAGTTTCTATTGTTACATATAATTTAATTTAATTTCAGATCTTATATCTTAGTTAATCTAAAGAAAAAGGAGTCATTTAATTCTAGAACGTTACAAATGTGAAAGTTTAGATGTTTTTTATTCAATCGCACAAAAATGGCCGAATGAATTTAGATGGGCACACAGATAGTTTATAGCCTGAATTAAAATTAAAACAAAGGATAATTTACATCCCAGTCAAAGTCCCTAGTGACTTTCCAAATGTCTATGCAGACAAGACTTTGTCTGTGTGGACATAGCGTGGGCAGAAGCTAGTCAATAATAATAGTAAATAAAACATCAATGTGAATAAAAATAAGTTGTTGTGTCAAGTCGCACTATGTCAGATGAAAAGCATGATTATTTTTGTCTACAGTTAGCTGTAACGTCATCATAAACGACGACGGAAATCACGAAATGAATGCGTAGTATAACATTAAAAGTTTGCAAAACATGTTGTTTCTTTAATTATATTACTCTTAATATAATTTTAAGTGATAACATTATGTTCTAATCTGGTTGTCAATGGTCAGGCTTATTTTGCAACAACATTAATATTGTTTCAAATGACACTATGATAATAGATTTATAAATAGCTTTTTTTCCACTCCTCGCTACTATTACTGTTAGTAAATAGATATCTCGGGATCTGTTATTCGTAACACCTAAGGTCCTTGCCGATAATTGCATAGTAGGTACTTATCAGTTATCAATACAATATCCTAGATATGTATGATTGATATAAACATAACTGTTTGTGTTCCTGTTTTGATCACTGTAATTACAGTATTTATGATAATTATATGAAAACATCCGTTGCACCGATTAGAAATAGTTTTTTTAATGCACAGTGGATAGTGCTTGGCCTTCACCTCACCTGATGTTAAGTGACAATAAGGCCGAAGGTGGAAGCGCACTACACCCAGAATCCTCATCACTGAGGAACTGGCTATCTTACCTCTAACTGCTGGAACACAACAATTTTTAAATTGTTGTAATGGTGTCAGATTTAGGTAAGATGGTGAAAGCTAGCAAGGCGGACTTGAAATATGTTTTAATAAACTTGAAATATGTTGAAATATGTTATGTTTGAACGCGTGCAGTCTATTGAGAGACAACAAAAAGAAATGGTACAGTTTGACGTCTCTGTTTTTGAAAAAACAATATCTGATCTCAGATGTGAACTCAATGATCGTGATCAAGAGCTTTTGCTCAATGATGTAGAAATAGCAGGCATTCCCGAAGAGAAAAATGAAAATCCCATACATTTGATACTTGGATTGGCTGTGAAACTTGGTGTCCCCCTCGAAACTCGAGATGTTGTAAGTGCTGAACGGGTTGGGCCGGTTCACCGACGTCCTTATGCAAATGCAGAGTCCGAACAAACTGTGGGGACTCGCCCGCGCCCACTGGTGGTGCGCTTGACAAGACGCCCTCTGCGTGAACAGCTGATTGCGGCAGCACGGGTACGTCGTGGAGCCACCACAGAAGAACTGGGTCTGTCATCACCTGCAGTGCCTTTCTATGTGAATGAAAGGCTATCCAAACACAATAGGCAACTATTCTACAAAGCTCGCTCGGAGGCCACAAGAATGCAGTGGAAGTATGTTTGGACGCGCAATGGTAATGTCTATGTACGTAAGGAGCATGGGGCACCCAGGCATCGCCTGCAGAAGGACTCTGATATAAGTAAAGTTTTTGGAGGTTGAAGCAGTTAGGTCCCATTTTGTTAGCGGATCTCAAGGAATTTTTTCATAAGATTTATTATTTTTGTAATTCCAATCCTAATTGTAAGACTGTGTTTGTAAGCATATTATGTTTTGCAATATTATGTGCCATTAGCGAAGGTGCTTGTAATCTTTGTTTTCTTTTTTATCAATCTTGTCTTTGGTTTTTGATTGATATTATTAATTTGTGCAACTTATTCACTCAGTATTTTTTGGCTAACTCATTTACAAAAAGTGGCCATTATTGTATTAATTTGTGGTTAAATAATTTTCAATGTTGCTATCTTGGCCTTTATCATAATTATTTTGTTCTGTGCAATTTATTCATTGAAAAATTTTTGTTCTACTTCTACATAAATAATGTTGAAAGTTTCTTTAATACTTTTTTGATTCTTACTTTGTGCAATTGGTGTTTTTCAATTATTTTAGAGAAGAGAACTTTTATCTATGATCTAAGACTTATGTTTCGCTGTGTTCCTAGCAAAAATTGGACTTATGGTCTTAGAATAAACTTAATTTGTAAGTTAAAAACATATTGTGATTTGTATGTGTTCATTATCATAGATAATTACAAAGATAATATTACTTTAACTTGTGTTTTTTACAACTTCTGCTGTCACTGTTCTTTGATTGATTTATTCTATGTAATTCTGAATTATTACTTAAATTTTCACAACATAATGTTTGTAATGCTGCATCATTACTGTAAATCTCACCATATAATTACCACATTTGACTCCATAGGGATAATGACTTTGTTATTTTATGTTAGGTGCTACTTTTTTATTTGTTTGATTTTTTTATGGTCGTACCACATGCTGCTCGCTTATTATGACTGCTACATACATTACGTTTTGCTGTTTTCATTCAACAAACCATCTTTTAGTATGATATTTTGCTTTGAACTAATCATTTACACACCGATATTGCCTACAGTTTTTCATCTGAACATTTACAGCAAAATCAACCTTTTTAATGGTTCTAGTATATTTTACAATCAGTCCAATTGGTTTATGTGTGTCTTTTTTGTATTATTTTGTAATTTATCTGGTAATAAATGTCTGTCCAACTCATTAATTCAGGGAGTTCATATTGCATGTTTGAGGTTAATTTATATTGCAAATTATTGCTTTTGTAATTATGGTACCTACAATCATTATCTAATAATCGCATCACAACCCAACACTTTAAATCCATGTATTTGTTGTACGAGTATTTCAACTATCTTATACAAATACACATATAAGTTCATTCTCATGTATGATAGACTTAGTTATTACTGTGTTTTTTATTATATTTGCAAACTCTACTTATCAATTGATTTGCCTCCGAGCTCATCATATTTCAACGATTGGTTATACAAATACATAGATGAGAGTGCCTTTAAGTATGATTTAAAACTTGGTTTACAATGTGTCCTTGGCAATAACTGGAATAATTATCTAAGCCTCATTATTATTTTAGTCTATAAAGTCTATTGTGTTTTTATCATATCTATGGTAATAGTTAATTACGAAGTGGATTTTATAACTTTTGGTGCCAATTGCTGTTCCCATTGTTTCTTAACTGATTTGATTTATAAAATGTTAATTACTTGCCACTTTTATAAAATAATTAACTTAATTAATTCTAAGGGAGGAATAAATCTGTTAACTATATGTGACAAATCTTACCACTACACAAATGATCATCTCTTTTGTTGGCTAACCTATTGTTCAAATTGCAGACCGTGTGATTATTATCTTTACTATGTACTATTAATCACACCAGGGATATTATTTTTGACTGGTGGGATATGTTCGGTGTACACCATTTCTACTTTTTGCTTATGTTGTAATATACTCTGTCGCTGCCACTATTTTCACTATATATTAGTATCAATATATGAAGATAATTTTCTGGGACATATATTCTGCATACATATTTTGCTGCTCATGAGGAAACATACACCTCGGTTTACTGTATTAACAACCTATCTCATTGAATTGGCACCGCCTGTACTGAATAGACACAGTAGTATCATGCTGCTGTGTTTGTCTTACATCATATTGACTAATTATATGTTTAAGATATTCATCTTTAGATTGATACATCAAACGAGCCTGGTCTCATTTATTGAAAATTTTACAGTGGAATATAATTATTGCTCTCTTTGTCTTAAAACCATTAAACATCCATCTCTTTTTAGTAATGCTCCCTAACAAGCACTTCAAGGTTGGCATCTATAATCCAGGCTCTTTAGGAAAAAACCATGAAGAATTCATAGTGGCAGTAACACAGCGTTCTATTGATGTCCTAGCGGTTAACGAGACATGGCTTCGTCCGGGTGAACAAGGTAAAGCTCCACGTATTCCTGGCTATGTTCTTCGCAGCGTTCCGCGTCCTGCTCATTTGCGTAGAGGCCGTGGCGGCGGTGTCGCATTCTATATTCGTAAGGGTATTTTTGCGCGTAACTGTGTTCACCCTGAGGCACCGCAAGTTGAACAAATGTGGTTACGGATTGATGTAAATGGCATAAAAATTTTAATTGGGACAGCATATCGTCCTCAATGGGTGAATGTGGATCATTTCTTGAATGCTATTACGGAATCGATTAATTCTTTTTCATATTCTGATAAAGTTATTTTGTTAGGTGATTTTAATATTAATCTCCTCTCGGACTGTGCAGAGAGATATAAATTATTGGAGTTTATTGAGGTAATGAATTTGGAACAGGTTGTGGATTCTCCAACCCATTTTACAGAAACTAGTGAATCTTTAATCGACATCATTTGCACCGATGCTAAAGTCAGGAATGTGTCTGTAGATGTTATAAGTAGCAAATTATCTTTACATGCTCTTGTGACTTGTACTTTTAATTTTAGAAAACATAAATCACCTCCTTATTACATAACTTACCGTCCTTTAAAAGATATAGACCCTGTAGAATTCAATGCTGATCTGACAGCTATTCCATGGGATGCTATAATACCGTTGGAAGATACGAATGCTAAGGTAGTTGCATTTAGTAAATACTTACTATACTTATTTGATAAACATGCACCTGTTAAGAAAGTTTTAATCAAACAACAGTTTTACCCGTGGATAACTGAAAATGTAAAGTTAATGATAAGGCTTAGAAATGAAGCTCATGTTAAATGTTTGAAAACAAAAAAGAAAGAACATTGTCTATATTATAAAGAATTTAAAAGAGTTGTAATTACAGCAATACATAATGAAAAGGGGGCGTATTTCAGATATCACATCAATAGTAAAATCAATGATCCTACAACCTTGTGGAAGAACCTTAAAGATCATGTTTTGCCATCTAAAAAGAATACTGAACTCCCTCCTGGTCTTCCATGTCCTGACGAAATTAATAAACAGTTTTTAGATTTACCCAATAATGAAAAAAATGAATTGTCGACGCTAACCTACTTCGAATGGCATCGTTTGGGCGACTTTACTTTTAAGTTCGAACAAATCAGTAATTCTGATATAATTAGGGCTATTAAGAGCTTGAAATCAAACGCCCTTGGAGTAGATAAGATATCATTAGACATGTTATTGCTAACTATTCCTCATACGCTAGATACCATAACTTCTATCATTAACACATCTTTACTTTCTTACACGTTTCCAGATTTCTGGAAAACTGCCATTATCCGACCAATTCCAAAAAATAATAACCCTACAAGTTGTAAAGACCTCAGACCTATTAGTCTTCTTCCCTGTCTCGCTAAAATTTTAGAAAAAATTGCTTGCATACAGGTTACTGAATACCTTGAACACAATAATATTCTTCCTTCTGCACAATCGGGATTTAGAAAGAATCACAGTACTACTACCGCCTTACTTGATGTAACAAGTAATATTTTGGAAGCACAAGACAACGGGATGGTGACTATACTTGTTCTACTTGATTATTCTCGCGCTTTCGACACAATTAACACCTCTTTGTTGCTTTCCAAGCTAAATTACTACGGTTTTGATAGCACCGCTATAAAATGGTTCCATAGTTATTTAAGTAATAGATCCCAATATGTTTCATTTAGTAATGATGATGGTACTACCGCCAAATCCTCCACTATGACAGTTAATAGAGGTGTCCCACAGGGATCTATACTTGGGCCTTTGCTTTTCATACTTTATGTTACGGATGTAATTGAACATATAAAAAACTGTAAATTCCACATATACGCAGACGACCTGCAAATTTATATATCTTGCAAACCTAATCAATTAGGTTCAACTCTAGCTTTGTTAAATGAAGATTTGCAAAGAATAAGTGAATGGTCTCATCGTAACTCACTAATGCTCAATCCTGCTAAATCAAAGTATATGATATTTGGCTCCAAAAAACAGGTAGCTCAAGTTAAACTATTCGCTCCTCAAGTAATGCTTAATGGTTCACCTGTGGAATATGTGACGGAAGCTCGAAACCTCGGTTTGCTTTTTGATGATGAGCTTCGTTTTCACTCACACATAGTCGGGATCGCCCGAAATTGTTTTTATCGGCTTAAAATTCTATATTCAATAAGGCAATATTTGAGTGTTGATTTACGTATCCGTTTGGTTGAATCTCTCATTTTATCAAAGTTCAATTACGCTGACTCAGTTTATGGCCCACGTTTGTTGGCAAAAACAAAAATGTTGATTCAGCGAGTGCAGAATGCGTGTTCTAGATTTTGCTTCCAAATTCCCCCTCGGAGCCATGTCTCACCCTATATAAATAGTAATAATATTCTAAACATGTCATCTAGACGTTACATTCACTTGGCATCTCTCTTGTTTGGTATCATTACAACTCGTAAACCAGTCTACTTGTGGTACAAGTTGACTTGGTCTGCTCAGAATCGCCTTGGTCGACTTAACATACAAAGCCACAAAACAACAGCTTTTAAAGGAAGTTTTAAATATGCAGCAGCCAAGATATGGAATGACCTTCCTCCACCTTTTCGTAAGTTGAGTAGTGTGGTAGTGTTTCGTAAACGACTTAAAGAACTAATTCTGTCACAACAAAGAGACGGCTGCAGTACATTCCTATGATTTAAAAATATAAAGTAATTTATATGTATTTTTTTAATTCAAAATATATTATCTTTATATCTTTCATTATCAATCTCTAGGTATCTATATCATTACACATTTTTTATCTATCAACGCACAATCACCGTATTTTTTTTACGTTTTATGCATGCAAAGTATGTATTACTATTAAACCACCGTTCTTGTCATTCCTTTTTGTGTACCTCTGTTTTAGGCCCAGCTGAAAATCAGCGTCGTGACCCTGACAGGTCATGATTTTGTTAGCTGAGCTGGTTGCCTTTTTGGTTACCATAACATAATTATACCTAAGTAATTTAGAAATTAAGTATTTTATAAGTGAATGTTTTTGTAACATTTTTGTGTTTAAGTAACCAAATAAAGTATTATTCATTCATTCATTCATTCATTCAATATGTCCTACTGCCAAACAAACCGAGTTCATATTGTACCCTCCCTGGGAATCGAAACCGGGACCCCTGCGTCTTACATGGGTGGGCGAACCACTAGACCACAGAGGCGGTTAGAAATAAAATAAAAATAAAAAAAAAATATTAATGATAATATTGATAATGCTAATTGCTAACTTTGTCTTTTCTAAATACTTTTTTTCATTATTTTTAGGGTTCCGTACCAAAATGGTAAAAAAGGAACCCTTATGGTGTGACACAGTCTGTCTGTCTGTCTGTCACAGCTGGATATCTCGAGAACTACTAATGGTATCAACTTGAAATTTGGAATAGTTTATATGACATTTTCCCAACTATTTTGAAAAAATGAAATTAATAAAAAATAATTATCTTTTTTACAACAGGCACTGAAAAGGGGTCTTAAAAATTGAAGTTGGGCTACTAGGGCATGTGGGGTATTATATGAAAGAGCGCCGTTTACACGTTTTCAATATTTTTTTTTTAGGCCGCTTACTTTTCGACTTGAAAAATGTAAAAAAAATACCGTCCACCCCCCCCCCCCCCCTTATCTCCGAAGTTTGCAAAGAGAATGTGATAGCAGTTTATATAAAGATTACAGGAAAAATAAAACGATGTCTCAATATAGCACACTTTTTAAGAAATTATCAAATTTCTAAAAAAGTTAACAAAAGTTCCACTATTGGTCAAGAGATGGCGCCGACCTAAAACTGCAATACTAAATTTTATTATTCTATTCTGCAGTGTGGTTTAATGGTGCAATTATGATGGTACGGAACCCTCGGTGCCCGAGTCCGACTCGCTCTTGACCGGTTTTATTTGTTTTATTTCTCAACATAATCTTTTTGTAGCTCTGCATATTCAGTCCAATGAAGTTCCTACCTCTTTAACCCCTTAATTTTTTCTTTCATCGCTTGTAAACTGTGGTAACTGAAATAAGGGCCCATTTCAGGCACCACCTTTTGGCTTGATAAAAATCTTTGCCCGCCAAGACATATTCATGTTTGGTAGGAGAAAAATCTGAGTGGGCTAAATCTAGAGAATAGGAAGGATTTGCATCTCCACTCGAGTTTTGATGTCATTAAGAAAAGTTAGAAGTCGCTTGAACTTTTTGTTTCCAAAAGTAACATTCCTTTGCCGAATTTGACAAGAATGTAGTGTAAGAGATTCACAAAAATAATGTATGGGATGACATTATGGTCCAATATGAATTGACTTTACACAATCACCTAGCTGCTTTTAATCACATTTTGATCGTCTTGGAGCGATGCTTGACAAGTATTCAAAGATAGGCCACACCTCCAAATGATAATGGTGGTGGTACAGTACGAGGCATATATCTTGAAATCGGGTGGGGATTGCGCGGAACGCGTATTTTGTGTATGCGTAGCGGTGAGGGGCGCGGGCGGCGGGAGAGGGGCGCGCGCTATTGGTCGCTCACAAGAGCATATGCGCGAACTTATCCCCACTACGGCGAAAAAATTTCAAGATACATGCCTCGTACTGTAATACGAAGTAAATGATTGACAAGCCATGCTTGTTCATCTAGGGCACCTTACGGTTTATCTTACTTCCCCTTTTAATAATTTCTGCCTCTGGTACTTCTAAATGCAGTTCAGACAACTCTGGTACCTATAGTATGTTCCAAGAAATTTCCGTCATAATACTGTTATCAAAAATTTCCATGATAGTTTGCATTGCTCAGTTCAAAACAATTAAGTAGGTCATTTTTGTTTTGAACTCAAATTTGTTTTTATCGACTCATTATTTTAACCGCCTCTGTGGTCTAGTGCAAGACGCACGGACCCGGGTTTGATTCCCAAGGGTGCAATTTGTACTTGGTTTGGTTAGGGGTAAGGCTTATTTCAAGTCCGCCTGGCTAGCTACCACCATCTTACCTAAGTCTGACGCCATAACAACAATTTAATAATTGTTGTGTTCCGGCAGTTAGAGGTAAGATAGCCAGTTCCTCTGTGGTGAGTATTCCGGGTGTAGTGCGCTTCCACCTTCGGCCTTATCGTCACTTAACGTCAGATGAGGCCAAGGCCAAGCACTATCCCGTTGTGTATAAAAAAAAGATTTACGACCATGGCATATTGGGTTAAGAAATTACGTGCTTGTCTGTTGGTTAGGACGTTAAGTATTATACAGGGTGTTACAATACAACCCGCAATGCTAAATGGTAGTTAGCGATGGTAGATGGGAGTAACTCTGAAATCGCCAAAAATTAGCTGTTTCATACAAAAAATAACGAAAATATCAAAATAATGAGACGAACCGTCTTCGTGAGATAGAACATCTATAATAAGCCTGCTTGTAGAGCAACCACATAGTCATCATGGTCCTAACCTTTCATTATAACAGTGGCGGTCACATAATTAAAGACACTAGTCAATTTTAATTCAAAAGAGGTAACTTTGAAGCCTTGGTTCTCCGCCAAGGATTGACCTAGCTTATAGGTCATTCCTTGGCGGAAAACCAAGGCTTCAAAGTTACGTCTTTTGTATTATAAATTGACTAGTGTGTTTAATTATGTGACCGCCACTGTAGGTCACCTATCATTCCGCATTAGGTTCGAAGGCTAGTTTCAGCTGTTTCATACAATAATTAATAACGAAAATATCAAAATAATGAGACCAACCGTCTTCGTGAGATAGAACAATTACTGTAATAAGCCTGCTTGTAGAGCAATCACATAGTCATCAAGGTCCTAAACTTTTCTCATTTTAACAGTGGCGGACACATAATTAAACACACCAGTCAATTTATAATACAAAAGACGTAACTTTGAAGCCTTGCTTTTCCGCCAAGGAATGACCTATAAGCTAGGTCAATCCTTGGCGGAGAACCAAGGCTTCAAAGTTACCTTTTTTGAATTAAAATTGACTGGTGTCTTTAATTATGTGACCGCCACCGTGGCGGAAACCGCGTTGCTCTAAGGTAGGCAGTGATGTATTAGGTCAGCGTCATCTCTTGACCAATAGTGGAACTATTTTTTTCTTCTTATGTCAGCGCCATCTGTTGACTGGTAGTGGCACTAATATTTTTTTTGTTTGTTTTTTGAATTTCTAAAAAATTGTGTTATATTGAGGCATCGTTTTGTTTTTCCTGTAATCCTTACATAAACTACTATCACATAGAATTATTTCAGATTTTTCTCTTTGCAAACTTCGGAGATAAGGGGGGGGGGGGGGGGGACGGTTTTTTTTTACATTTTTCATCATAAGTCGAAAACTATGCGTCCTAAAAAAAAAGGAAAAAAATGTTTTATAATGTGCAAACAGCGCTCATTCCTAGTCACCTCACTTCAAAAAAAATTTTTTTTTTATTTCTTTCTTATTTGCAAAATAGTTGGACAAATATCATCTTAAACTATTCCAAATTTCAAGTTGATATCATTAGTAGTTTTCGAGATATCCAGCTGTGACAGACAGACAGACTGAGTCACACCATAAGGGTTCCTTTTTTTTACCATTTTGGTGAGTCCGTTACGCCAGCAAGAAAGTAGCTTCTAGAGGGAAGCGAGTTTGATGAATAATTTGTGCGCAATTTGTGGGCCTTATAGTTTTGGAATAAAACGGGAAAAACGAATTCTGCTGGGGTAACGGTACTCCAGCAGGAAGATTCTAAACTAATGATCGGAGAGAAATAAATGATATATGGGCGGGTAGCTTGATACTAGCAAGAAATGTGCGCCAAATATATAATTTGTGGGCCTTATAGTTTTGGAGATATTTGATTTCCTGCTGCGGTAACGTTTTGCCGGATCCCAGATCTCGGAAACTACTAAATGTGCGATCTTACAGTAAACATATAGAAGTAGCCCCTAATTTGTGCTATTTGTGCGGTAGAAAACATTTCAAAAATATTCACAAATTTTGAAGTAATCGGGCATTTTCTGAAATCAGTAAAAAAATTCTAGCGCCTAAACTACCACATAAATAAAGAAACTAAAAACGGTGTTCTATTTTTCTTATTATTTCTCATTATCATAAAAATTTTGAAAACCGCACACATACACGTTTTTGAATAATACCCACATGAAGGTGAGACCGACCATGTCATGACTTTGACGGTCAGCAGGATAAAAATATGAGAGATTATTTAGATCCTGGCCCAATAAATAATCTGTGCGGTTAATGAAGTACATGCTCTGAAATTTTCAGATTCAAATTCTTCGTATTAAAGGAAATATCAATTAAAATCCAAAACAACTGTCAGTATTCCTATTAACCGACCAAATTCGATAGACCACAAAAAAGCGACGCGTTCATACATATTGATGACCTCCTTAACTTTGTTGTCAAACAGGATTGTACACGTCACGTCTACGTACATTTAAGTGAAAAAGTGATTTGAGTGAGTCCTTTTATTTAAATAACGAATTAATTTATTAAGTTATTTCTGTTACATTTCATTTTTTACTTGAATTGAAAGAATTTTAACCATTTTAACATTATTTTAGTAAAAAAATAAAGGATGTTTTGTAATTTTATTTCTTTTTTTTTTGTTATATCTAACTAGGTACTTAATGTACCTACAATGCGATTAAATTGACAATAGACAGTGATCCCTTGCATGCAACTTCTACATGGATGTAGGTCTCTTCACAGAGGGCCTAGTACGAGTTGGTTTTTTGTTCTCACTTCACTTTACGAATAGTTAACTATCGTTTTCATTCTTTCACTCGTTCACTCACTCGCATGATTTCCTCTCTTTCACTCGATACTATTCGTAAAGTGAGGTGAGAAACACAACTAGTACTAGGCCCTCTGACGTCCATTATACAAGTTGTATAATGGACGTCAGTGGTCTCTATGGAAAAGATAAAATGTTACAGATTAAAAAACGTCGTTTTATAGCACAAGTGCTATGAAGTTGGTCACTATCTTCTGTTGTAAAATTAATTGCATTTTAAGTAAGTACTTAGGTACCTTAATAAAATGTTATTACAATAAATACCTACTTGTTACACCAAAACTAAATACCTACCTTAATAATAATACGCGAGTGAAGTGCCCGTTTAACTGATTTTAGTACTTCTTTCCGGTTCGAATGAAGTTATAAACATATACCTACCTAAGACAGCTAGGTAGTTGTTTTCTGTTATTGAAAATAAAAACAGCTATGCTATTGATGTTTAGACAACAATGATTCTGGTATATTTCACTAAGAAGTAAACAGATCTTCTAGTAACTTAAGAAATTTAGCTGGTTTCAAAGTCACGTGTTCGAAGAGTGCCGTCCGCAAAATATATAATCTAGGTGTAATGTAACAGATCAACGCCACATTGTATTGGTATAAATGCAGGCTCTAACTAACCATTTAAATGTTAAAACACTATTTACCCACATTTGCCAATAAGAAGTTATGAACGCGACTGTACAAACAATTTTTCTGTATAATACGACACATTAAAGAAGGTCATCAATATGTATGAACGCGTCGCTTTTTTGTGGTCTATCGAATTTGGTCGGTTAATCGGAATATTGAGAGTTGTTTTGGATTTTAATTGATATTTCCTTTAATACGAAGAATTTGAAGCTGAAAATTTCAGAGCATGTACTTCAGTAACCGCACAGATTATTCATTGGGCCAAGATCTAAATAATCTCTGATATTTTTATCCTGCTGACCGTCAAAGTCATGACATGGTCGGTCTCACCTCCATGTGGGTATTATTCAAAAACGTGTATGTGTGCGGTTTTCAAAATTTTTATGATAATGAGAAATAATAAGAAAAATAGAACACCGTTTTTAGTTTCTTTATTTATGTGGTAGTTTAGGCGCTAGATATTTTTTTCTGTTTTCAGAAAATGCCCGATTACTTCAAAATTTGTGAATATTTTTGAAATGTTTTCTACCGCACCAATAGCACAAATTAGGGGCTACTTCTATATGTTTACTGTAAGATCGCACATTTAGTAGTTTCCGAGATCTGGGATCTGGCAAAACGTTACGCCAGCAGGAAATCAAATATCTCCAAAACTTTCTTGCTAGTATCAAGCTACCCGCCCATATATCTTTTATTTCTCTCCGATCATTAGTTTAGAATCTTCCTGCTGGAGTACCGTTACCCCAGCAGAATTCGTTTTTCCCGTTTTATTCCAAAACTATAAGGCCCACAATTTTTTTATTTGGCGCACATTTACACCGATTTGCGCACAAATTATTCATCAAACTCGCTTCCCTCTAGAAGCTACTTTCTTGCAGGCGTAACGGACTCCATTTTGGTACGGAACCCTAAAAAGGTTAAATAATTTTAGTACAGTACGAGGCATTTCATTAATCTTGATTTTTTTCGACGGAGTGGGGGAAAGTTCGCGCATGTGCACTTTGGGCTCTGAATAAATTTTTTATGTTCGTTTCATTTTTAATGTTATACCGAGGCTAAAATTACAGTTCGTTTTTATTACAAAAAATACATTTATCATAAGTTTAAATAAAAATTAATGTAAGAAAGATAAAAAATTATTATGGAAATAAATCTGTATGTTTATCTATACCTATGTATATAAATCGGTTTGACCGATTTAGAAGCGGTTATTAAAGTAGATAAAAAATGAATTCTTTAAAAAGTTTAAAATAAAAAGCAAAATTAAAAAGTAAATAAAACCCACGTCACTTAAAATAGTTACTCTTAAACTTTCAATCCCTGAGCGGCCCGATCGGGCCGCACAACAATGGAAAATCTTTTGTGTCTCATTACTCTAATATTCCGGGAATAGGTAGGTATTCTTAATTGAAAAAAAAGCGGTCAAGAGCAAGTCGGACTCGCGCACCGAGGGTTCCGTACAATCATAAATACCTAGTCTAGTCATAAGTTTTGTTACATATGGAAAGTGAAATAAATGACACAATGAGTTACGCACTACAACCATTTATATATCAAAGGAAAGGGTATAAAATGCAGATTTAAACCATATTAAAATTATTCAAAATGTCCTCCTTTTGCTTGGATTGGACCCTTCAAACTGCGAGGCCAGTCATCAATCAAATCACGTACGAAGTTTCATGGAAATATCGGCGATTGCTTTAATCAGGGATGCTTTAAGTGACGCCAAGTTGCGATGGGGTTTAGAGCAGACCTTCTCCTCTAAATACTGCCATATTTTGTAATCCAAGGGATTCGAGTCTGGACTGGAGGAGGGCCAATCCTCATGCCTGATAAAGTCGATTTTATGGATCCTGAGTCAGTTTTGGGTACTTTTCGCCTTATGAGTCGGCGCAGAATCCTACTGGAAAACCCAGTGCCTGTTTTCGAACCTTGTTTGTGAAAAAGGTTCCACAATGTTTGTTAGGACTGTATTTTGGTATACGAGGGCACTGGTTTTCACTCCTTTTTCACAAAAAAACACCTCCTTTGGACCCAAATAGGAGACCCTAAGCCAAACCATGAATGCTGCAGGGTGATGATTACTCTGAACACGTGGCTTGCGTCTGCTCGCTTTTTCATTAGAGTGTGAATACACTTTATCATTTTTTTTGGTTGAAACTCTCCTCAACATTAAAAATTTTTTCGTCCTAAAAAAGAATTTCGCGTTCTTTTTATCCGCGTACCACCTTAACAAAACCCGGCATCTTTCGAATATAATTTTCTTCAGCCGTGCGTTAAGAAGATGTGCTGATTTTTTCTATAAGCATGCAGTCCTAGGTCTTCATTCAACACCCTTTTAACAGTGATTTTGCTTAGTCCCATCTGCAGAGCCAACATTTTTTGCTTGCGGACAGGATTTCGTTGGATTCGCGCCTTCACTGCTTTGATGACCGCTGGAGTCCGAATAGTACGAGGTCGACCGCTCCTCTGTTTATCTTCTAATCTTGAAGCTTCCCTGAATCGTTTGATAGTACGATAAATAAATCTCAGTGAAATTTTCAAATTTTTCAGCAGTTTGAAAATCTCAGTTGGCTCAAGACCGCAACGATGCAATGCAATTACTGCGACTTTGTCTTCTATGCGCGTCCACTCCATTTTAGAAAATGAAAAAAAATCCAGAACGTATTTGTTTTTATTTTCTTTAAATGTTCATATTTCGAATGCTCATAATATTTTTTTCAGCTTGCATTCTAAATTCGAAATTTTACCTATGTAACAGTACTTATGGCTAGACTAAGTATATTTGGATAATTTACTTTAGTACAGTCTTTAAAAAAGTAGGATAGACGGCGGACAGGTGGGGGCGAACAGGTGGACAGTTAATTTACAAATCTTAACCACAGCTGCTTATGGTGACTGAAAAACGTTTCAGCCACTCCACATTGCAAACTGTTTATATTAGTAAAAATGTTATCGATTTAGCCTTTCAACGCCCGGAAAATGAGACACAATAGATATTCCATTGTTATTCGGGACCAGGAGGCCGCTCGGGCGTTCATGAATACGTAAGGAATAATATTGCTTAGCAATATTATTGGTTATTCTAAGTAGGAACTTATTTTTCTTTATTCGTAACGCAAATAGTAGGTAATGGCCATTCTGAATTTCGACAGTCAATTATTTCGAATTTTCGACAGGGTGAATTTCGAAAAACAATAGTGCGACTACTCACTGCCTCGACAGAACATATCGTCCCCGTTGTGTCAAAATTAAATAACTAACAATAAAACGTAGTGATTATTTCCTCTGTGACTAACAAAACCAAAGTTTCGAGATATTCACGTTTTTCTGATTTTTTTCGTTAAAAATGGCGATAACTTTTTAAGGTGAAGATGATTTAGTGTCGGTCTTTTGACATGTTATTCAACAGACTTATCTTTATTAATTAAATATTTTGCAATGATGTTACTTTCTATTAATTTAAATTAAAAAATAAAAATGTAATGATTTAGTTTTGCCACAAACGTATTTTACAACCAAGTTGCAGTTGTAATGCTTTTGTATGTCACTTAGTAAGTTTTGCCACAACCAAGAAATTAAGTTTAATAATACTAGAATGTACTTGTTTAATAAATGTTTATTCAACGCAAATAAAACTTATGGCCATGCTTATGGGTAAGTATGGTTTCCACATAATTAAAATTAAAGTTTAAATAAATAGCTTTATTTAATATTTACTAGCTACATTTATATTTATTTATTATTTACTAACTATGTATATAAATAGCTTTACTTAAATCGGCCCCAAGTCCCCGGCAGCCTCGCTATTCCTAGCTACAGTAGCGGCTATGGTAAAGGTGGGGCAGGGGGTGCTAAGAATCCCTGGGTGCGGCTCGGCTAACACCAATTATGAAAACTGCACCACCCAACCTATAACATGCGCACACTGAGGACCGACACGAAGTTAGTCGAGCTGGAAGAAGTTATAAGTAAGTTACACTGGGACGATATTAGGTTATCTGAAGTCCGTAGGGAGGGAGAGGACTCGAAAATCCTCAATTCCGGTAACTTTATATACTACCGGGAGGGCAACCAACGGTCTCTAGTACCTAGGTGGTGTCGGGTTCATCATCCACAAGTCCCTTGTCAACAACGCAATTACCATCGGAAGTGTGTCGACCAGGGTGGCGTACCTAACTCAGAATATCCAAAAGGTACCTATTCGTTGAATGTTATTCAGGTTTACGCACCGACCTCGAGGCACCAAGATGACGAAGTGGAGGCTATGTATGAGGAAATCACTAAAGCCATGCATAGCTACAAAACCCACTACACCGTTGTGATAGGGACTTCAATGCAAAGTTGGAGAAACAATGCGGTAATGAGCTGAGAGTGGGGCAATTTGGAGTTGGGCAACGTAATGCCAGAGGCCAGATGCTGGCCGACTTTATGGAGAAGGAGAACCTCTTTATGATGAACTCCTTCTTCAGAAACCTGGAAAGCCGGATGTGGACCTGGGTCAGTCCGGACGGTATGGTCAGAAATGAGATAGATTTTATCATGTCGACGAAAAACCAAATATTCAATGATGCCACTGTGATAAACGCCGTCAAGACGGGGAGCAATCACCGATTGGTACGTGGCACATTGAACATCAGCATAAAGCTGGAAAGATCTCGACTGATAAAATCAACACTCCATATTCAAAACTCCGAGAGCTTTCAACTCCAACTCCAAAACCGCTTCGAAGCCCTTGAGAACAGCATAGATGTGGACGATCTAAACAATATGGTGGTGGATACTGTCCGTACGGTAGGGTCCAAATTCTTTAAGACCCGTCGTCCCAAGCTAAAGAAACTCTCCGACCACACACTCCTACTCATGGATCAGAGACGTGAAATGAGGCTCCAGATTTCAGCGGATGCTCATCGTTATCGGCAGCTTAATAGGCAGATATCTAAGTCTTTGACGAGCTACCTTCGCCAATTTAATACGAATCGTATTAAAGAGGCCATCGAGCGGTATAAAAGCTCCAAAGTGTTTGCGAGAGATCTGTCTATTGAGCAAAGCCAGATGATGAAGCTGAAAACTGACGACGGACGCATAATCTCATTAAAGCCTGAAGTTCTGAGGGAGATCTAGAGTTTCTATAGGCAGTTATATTCCACGCAGACACCTGTTGAAAGCAAGGCTAAAGACCCCAGAGCTAAGCATACCCGACACTATACCCAAGATATCTCAGAAGTCAGCCTGTACGAGATTAGTATGGCTCTTAAATAGCGGAAAAACAACAAGTCCGCGGGTGACGACGGAATCACTAAAGAACTTCTGAGAGCGGGCGGTAAGCCGATACTTAAAAACTCCGGAAGCTTTTCAATTCCGTCATCGTCGAGGGCAGAAGCTGAAGACATGGAACATAAGTGAGGTGATTTTGTTCTTTGAAAGGGGTTACAAGTCCCTCTTAAAGAACTACAGACCCATCTCACTTCTCAGTCATGTCTATAAGTCGTTATCGAGAGTCCTTACGAAACGTCTCGCTCGCAGGTTTGACGACTTCCAACCTCCCGAACAAGCCGGGTTCCGAGAAGGCTTTAGCACTATAGACCACATTCATACGCTACGGCAGGTTATACAGAAGACCGAGGAGTATAATCTGCCACTTTGCTTGGCGTTCGTGGACTACGAGGCTTTCTCGTAGTCCACGAACGTTGATTCGATTGAAACCTGGGCGGTGCTGCAGTCTCTCCAAAGGTGCCAAGTGGACTACAGGTATATCGAGGTGTTGAGGTATTTATACAAAAATGCCACCATGTCGGTCCGAGTACAAAACTAGAGCACAAATCCTATCCAACTGCACCGAGTTGTGAGACAGGAAGATGTTATTTCTCCGAAACTGTTCGCAGCTGCGTTGGAGGACTTTAAACTCTTAGACTGGAAAGGACTCAGCATCAAAATTAATGGCCAGTACCTTCGTTTTGCCAATGATATAGTTCTTATGACAGAAACCTTGGAAGACCTGAACACAATGCTCGAAGATCTCCGTAGTGCTTCCCAAAGAGTGGTTCTCAGGATGAACATGGATAAGACGAAAACCATGTCGAATGCCCATTTTGTGCCCGCTCCAGTTCATGTTGGGAACACTACACTTGAAGTTGTTGACCATTATGCATACTTAAGACAGACAGTCCAGTTAGGTAAGTCCAACTTCGATAAAGAGATCTCTCGTTGAATCCAACTCGGTTGGGCAGCATTCGGGAAGCTTTGAAAAATCTTCGTGTCCGATTTACCTCAGTGTCTCAAGTCAAGACGAAAGTCTATGACCAGTGTGTGTTGCCAGTGATGACTTACGGCAGTGAAACGTGGTCGCTAACTATGGGTCTCATAAGGAGGCTCAAGGTCACCCAGCGTGCAATGGAGAGAGCCATGGTTGGCGTTTCCCTGCGTGATCGAATCAGAAATGAGGTGATCCGCAGGAGAACTAACGTAACCGACATCGCTCGAAGGATTGCTCAGCTGAAGCGGCAATGGGCGGGACACATAGCGAGAAGAACCGATGGCCGTTGGGGCGGAAAGGTTATTTAATGGTGACCGCGCACCGGACGACTCTCAATGGGTAGGCCCCCCATAAGTTGGACCGACGATCTGGTGAAGTTCGCGGGAAGCCGCTGGATGCAGGCAATGCAGGACCGATCGTCGTGGAGATCCTTGGGGGAGGCCTATTCCCAGAAGTGGGTGTCGTGCGGCTGATATGATGATGAATTTTTACTCTGCTTGTTTTATTTTTATTCACGGTACCAAATAGGCAAAACTAACTAAGTGCACTTATAGATATTAAAATTATGTCCAATCACAACGTATTTAATAAAGAATTAAATAAGAGCATTTATTTAATTTTGCCACAGCCAAAATTTGTAGCAATGTTTCTTCCACAACTCACTGCAGTTGTGGAAGAATTAAAGAATGTTACTTATTAACTTTTTCTTGTATTAGCGACGCACTTAGCTGTAGTTATTTAATTAATTTAAAAGTTATTCAGTTTTTCCACGTTAATTTTACAACAAACACTGTTGTAATATATGGTCAATAGTTTCACTAAAGTGAAGATATCTTTGCAGATATCAATCATATCGCAACGAGATAAAAACCAAAATATAGGTAACACTTTCTACTTTACAAAAAAACGGAAAAAGTGAATTTTGCCAAAAGTGTTAGTTATTTAATTTTGACACGACGGGGACGATATTTCGACACACAACTTCGAATAACACTACTTCGACAGAACCCTTCTTCGAAATGCACTTGTTCGACGGATCTCTATTTCGACGGAACATACCTTCGACAAAATACTGCTCTGAAATGTGACAATAATAATGAATTCCGCTTTATTATTAGCATAAGAAAGACCTATTAATACTAACATGTGTAATAAAAAAATCAAGAAGACTTATTACTATTATTAATAATTTTAATTCTCTATATTATCTGAAGATATGATTGTTATAATTATTAAAAACATAGTTGATTATTATTTATGTTTTTAGGGTTCCGTACCAAAATGGTAAAAAAGGAACCCTTATGGTGTGACTCAGTCTGTCTGTCTGTCACAGCTGGATATCTCGAGAACTACTAATGGTATCAACTTGAAATTTGCGATAGTTTAAGATGACATTAGCCCAACTATTTTGCAAATAAGAAAGAAATAATAAAATTAATATTTTTTTTACAACAGGGACTGAAAAGGGGTCTTAAAAATTGTAAGTGAGGTGACTAGGGCATGTGGGGTATCATATGAAAGAGCGCTGTTTGCACATTTTAAAACAATTTTTCCTTTTTTCTTAGGCTGCATAGTTTTCGACTTATAATGAAAAATGTAAAAAAAATACCGTTCCCCCCCCTTATCTCCGAAGTTTGCAAAGAGAAAAATCTGAAATAATTCTATGTGATAGTAGTTTATGTAAAAATTACAGGAAAAATAAAACGATGTCTCAATATAACACACTTTTTTAGAAATTCAAAAAACAAACAATTTTTTTTTAGTTTCACTACCAGTCAACAGATGGCGCTGTCCTAAGCATGCTAACCTAAGGGACAAAAATAGTTCCACTATTGGTCAAGAGATGGCGCAACCTAACACTACAATAATAAATTGGTGGCTGGTTCTAATATAATTACCTACTATTTGCCGTACGAATAAACGAAGAATAAGTTCCTACTTAGTAATATAGTGATATAATAATAACGAGAAGCTCGGTGGCGCAGTGGTTTAGCGCCTGGACCAGCGATTGCGGAGGTTAAGCAACGTTCGCAAGGTTCGGTCATGGGATGGGTGACCAAAAATTTATTATCTCGAGCTCCTCCGTGCTTCGGAAGGCACGTTAAGCCGTTGGTCCCAGCTGCATTTGCAGTCGTTAACACCCACCAATCCGCATTGGGCCCGCGTGGTGGGTTATGGCCCGTCCTCCTTATCCACCCATAAGGAAGGCCTGTGCCCCAGCAGTGGGGACATTAAAATAGCTGATGGACTAGTAATATAAACATTTTGCAATGTGGAGTGGCTGAAACGTTTTTCAGTCACCATAAGCAGCATTTGTAAATTAACTGTCCGCCTGTTCGCCCTTCCACCTGTCTGCCGTTTATCCTACTTTTTTAAAGACTGTCCTAAAATAACATATCCAAATATATTTATGATTGTACGGAACCCTCGGTGCGCGAGTCCGACTCGCTCTTGACCGGTTTTTTATTTTGTAAGTACCTTTAACCAAAAAGCTTTTTTTAATTTTTTTCTTTAATTTTAGCGTTCAATTTTTGTTACTGCTATTAATACAGCGATTAATACATAATTATTAATACAGCGATAAATTACTTATATTTAACGTTATTTAAAGCACAGGCACAGATTGGTTGACCGTCCACTAGCGCTGCGTATTACAAACAGGTTTAATAATTATTTACTGATCATTATTCTGCGCAGCTTTCCACTTTATAATAGAAACCTTTATAAGAGGTTAAGCTAACCCAAATATAACGGTACCGTTATATTTGGGTTTGGGTTGAGTAATGAAAAATTGCGGTACCGCTTTGATGAGGTACCGAAAAACAGATATACCGGAAAATTGCGGTACCTTTTTATATCGGTATGACGTCATACCTATTTAAAACTATTCCTTTATATTTCGATACCTTAATATTTCGGTACTTCAACATAGGTTCCGTAATTTCGGTACCTCTATATTTCGGTGGTTTTATACCGAAATTTAATTTATCGGTATCCTAAGTAAGGGTAGAATATTTCGGTACCGCTATATTAACCGTAAAACATACCGAAATTTAACAACCGCAACCAATCCCTGGCTCAGAGAGCTCGTGTCTCGGTTAGGCGCGAGTTTACAAGCCTACCGAGCTCACTGAGTCCTGCCAATCTGCCTCGAGGCTTCAAAAGTAGAACTCGACGCCTCGAGGTTTGTACATCACTAATTGTAGGTCACCCATCATTCCGCATGCCCTAGCGCAGTGGGGATGCTAATTTGGCAAATTTTTTTTCAGGTCTCAGGCCAAAGAAGGAATTATACGAATCTCTACTATCCGGGAGTGGTAACTCGGTCCACCAGAATGGTCCCAAACTCAAGATGGAGAAGTGTCTCATCGTCGCTAAAGTCACCAGATACGAATATGAAAAGTAAGTGATTAAAATAATTATTTGTAATAAATAAATTCAATCGTAATCCTTATTATAAAGTTGATTTGTTTGTTACGTAAGGCTGCCAACTTTCCCAAAAATAGGAATCCATCTTACCTCACCATCTTAGCTAAGTCTGACGCCTTAAGGGGCCATAATAGGAAAACATGGTTTGCGCGGGCCATATTTTTATATAGAAAACGTAAAGTTGTAGCCACAAAGAAAAACATACGATAAGCTAAAGAGATTATCTAGTAGCTACAATTATTTAATTGCGTATAAATCTCACAGATAATTGTAAAAAAAATTCAGAATACCATCAAAAGCGCTTGTCGCGGGCCATATTTTTGGTGTAAATAATAGCGGAAACGTATTGAACTCTACATCAAAATACACATTAACATACTGTGCAGTTGCTCCAATAGCTTTTTTTTTAAGAAAGATCATTGTGCTAAAGATAATGATGAATAAACAACGAAAAACATCGAAAAAGTGCAGAAGTTGGGTTATTTTCCATACTCTTTACACGTAAAGACAAAGACAGAGACAAATGATTTCGCATAACGGAGCCTTAACAACAATTTAAAAATTGTTGTGTTCCGGCAGTGAGAGATAAGACAGCCAGTTCCTCAGTGATGAGGATTCCGGGTGTGGTGCGCTTCCACCTTCGGCCTTATCGTCACTTAACATCAAGTGAGGTGAAGACAAAGCACTATCCCGTTGTGCATAAAAAAATGGGGGACAGAACTAAAAATCCGAAATTCAATTGCCATAAAAAAACGCCATGATTATATCGATTTTATTGTAATTGTTTTGGTGGGTGAGAGGCGCGGGCTCAATGTGCTGATTTCACTGTGACTGGAGCTGTCCTCTGATCCTATGTGCGCATGTTTTCAATATATATGGGACACAGGGGACACATTTGATGTTTGGGGGCAATGTGGGACGCGTTTGACAAAGGGGAACAGTAAAGTCAAATGCGGGACGTGTCGTCATGACTACTCACACGTTTTGAGCATCAAATGTTGACTATACTATGACCTATGTCCCCCTTTTGAAATGGCAAAGTATCTATTCGATTAAACCCTAGTGCTATATCATTAAAGTTTAAATAAGCAAAAATATAAATAAGTATGGCTACCATTTCTAATTGTATAGAGGGTTATTTGTAAAACACAACAACCTCCCAGGAGTAGATTACTATACTAACATCATTGTTCTACGACTTTTCCAAAAACAGACAAAAAGATTTCGTCTTTTCATACAAAACTCGATCAGCTGTTCGGAAATTTGTATGGAGAGTCGATTTCTTTTTGTCTGTTTTCGAAAAAGTCGTAGAACAAATGTTGTTGTTAATGATATTAGTAATCTATTCCTGAGAGGTTGTTGGTGTTTTACAAATAACCCTGTATAGCCTACGTACAAATGTATATAAATAAATATTTACTCGAAAATTAGACAGATTTAAATAATAATAAATAAATAATAGAGTTTTATTTTTCCATATAATGTACATTTCAAATGATGACAAGTGTTAGTACTTATTTATGCAAACTAATAATTATATAGATCCCTTCTGAGTGAAAGCTTTCTCCATCCCTTGCCAATTTTTCCTGTCCTGGGCAACCTTCATCCAGTTTGGCCCAGCGGTTTCTATTATGTCATCAGCCTACCATTTATATGGTCTGCCTCTGTTTATTTAGTAGACAGATATATCAAATATAAATATTTACACATGTCAGTAATGTTAGAATCTGGTTGGAATGAGTTATATTTACTGTTATTCATTATTGGGAAACGGAATAATACCAGTTTTAACAATAATTACTTACTGATAAATTAATGCATACATAAGGTTATCAAGACAGGAGCAAAATAATTATTTGAATTATATCTGAAATAATCATCCTCGGTTCGATTTGTTATTGTTATGCCGTGGTTTTGTCCATTTTGATGTGGAATGTTTATCAGTAGCACAGAATACATAATAGTTCACTAAAAACAGTCGAATTGACAAAACTCCTCCTTTTTTTGAAGTCGCTTAAAAAGTTATAATAATGAATCTATTAATAATAATAGTATAATGAATAAGTATTTTAATAAGTACTTATTTAAGTTTCGCAATATTCTGTCCGTAACTAAAAAACTATCTTTAGCTACAATAAAAAATAAAATAAGTAAATATTAGGCAGCATCTCAAACATTACTCCGATTAGATAAGTAGGTAAAGCATTAATTTTTGTTATTAAAAATTTAAGATTGTGAACTATGACGTAGACGACCAGAAAAATATTGTTCTTTCCGTTATCCGGAATTGGATCTTCTTCCTTGTTTACAAGAAAGGTTTTTTGGTGGATATTCCAGACTCGCACTAAGCGTGCCCGCAGACTACAGATTTTCTATCGGCCGATAGTGGCCCGATAGTTGGTTTTGTATGAAGAATCGGCTGACACCAAATCGTTGTAATGTGCGCACTTGCATATTGCATAGTTATTCATACTGATTCCAACTATCGGCCGACAGTTTGGTCTGTAGTTTGCGGGCTGGCAGAGAACCAAGGCTTCAAAGTTACCTCGTTTGTATGAAAATCGACTGGTGTTTCTAAGCGCTATCGCACACGGGCAACTTTTGTCTCGGCATCTATTTTGTCTCTCACACGGTTCGTATGAAAAGTTGCCGACGACCGCGTCGCTTCGTGTGCGCGCTTTCATATAAACCCGTGGACTTGATGTAAGAGACTAAGTTGCCTGTGTGCGATAGCGCTAATTATCCGTCCACCACTATATATAGCGCTACAACCAAAGATTGATATTTTCTAGAATACCCAATTACAATTGACTTTTGTGGCCAATTAATTACAATTATTTGACCATTCTTCGATACAGTATCAAAGTCTCCACTACGCATGCTTATTTCATGTTTCCTTAATGATTTTGATAACCAAATCGCTTCTCTCGCAGATTTATTATGTCATTCGCAAACTAGTAATAATTGGTAGGAGTTAAGTAATTTATCTGGAGGCCAGAGTGTGATGCATGCGTATGTATTGAAACATTCTTGCTATATTAAGTTTGAAAAACACGTGTATGATTAATCTGAAATAGGTATTCAATATCATCTCTAGTTGTAAGCTAATCTAAAAGTTAGTAGTTTTGTAAGGTCGCTCCTTGATTCATCATTTCAATTTTCTGCCCGGCTGGGAATCAAACCCCGGGACCTCTGCGTGGTAAACCGGCATGTTGACCACTGCACCACTCAGGTCGTCAAAATTATGATATCGTTGTTTGTATCTGATAGGTATATCGCTATAAATATTGCATGTATTCTAATTATAAGATAGGTATGTAACAAAACTTGCGTTAAGTTAATAAAACCACTTAGACCAGAGTTTCTCAAACCTTTTTGAAGTCGCGCCCCTTAACGACTTGCGAAAATCTTCACGCCTCCCCTAATAAAATTTAGGTAATTTAGCTCTGTAGTTCAGTCTTTTTATGAGTCTAGTAATATATTTTTGTAAATTATCAAATGCTTCGCGCCTTCCTGAAAACTGGCTGGTAGAGACTGGTTGAGAAACCCTGACATAGACTGAACCAATAGAAAAATAACTTAAACTTTTTGTTGTTTGAATATTTGCCGGTTATTGCACTAGACCAGTGGTTCCCAATTAGTTATTTCTACGTACCACTCCAAGAAAGACCTCAAACTCGCGTACCCCTTATAAAGGATCAAGGATTATCCTTGGTCTATGCCCATGCCCATATGATGTAAATAAAAACATTGCCATAGACAATAAAAACATAAAACAAATAGTAAAATATGATACACTTGCTAAAATCTGCATTATTACACAACAAAATAAAAATATACTTACATAAATAAAATGAATGTCTTTAACTTTCTCCAGATTTGTTATCTTACTGAAATTATCATATCTTAATCACTTAAAAAATGTGGCATATAAGTAATCTAGAAAAGTCCATTTAGTCATATAAACGTAATATACCAACAATAACAGCATTACAGCAAGGTCATGCGCTCACATGTTTATTAGCGATATCACTAGGGTTGCCAAAAATTAAAGTAAAATAGATTTCCATTTATGGGGTCAAAAAAACAGTATCCTTTATTTACGAATGAGAAACAGTTTTTTTTACAACCATGATTATTCTCCCTATGACACCCTTCAATCGCAAGGTTTTTATTATTATTTTGAGGATTCCGAACGCGGTAAGCCGAAATGAAATGGAAACATTAACAAGGCCGTCTTTAAAATATTTGAGGCCCTGGGCACATTAGAATAATGGGGCCCCTATGACCTAGACAGAGCATTATTTTATTAAAATATTGTATAAAAATAAAGTAGATAAGAAAGGTTCTAGCTAGATTTATTTGTATTTCTTTCATTGTCTCTTTCTTCTTTTTCTGAAGACATGCACTATCGTTCAGCGATCTGGCAGGAACTAGGGGGCCCCTACCGATCGCGGGGCCCTGGGCAAGTGCCCAGTGTGCCCAGTGGGAAAGATGGGTCTGAACATTAAACTTGGCTACTATATATTTTTCCAACAGTATAGCCCAAAATATAGAAGGCTAGTAGTTTTGGCAACCCTAGATATCACTCTATTAAAGATAATACTGTTGTTCCGAATTTTAATTATCAGAGAATACTAGTGATGCGCCGAATGTAGGTTTAACCGAATACGAATGTTCGGCCGAATATTCGGTCCAAAATTTACCGAACTGAATATTCGGCCGAATCATTCGGTTCAATTCTGCGCAGTAAACAGGTTTTACACGTGTCGGGCGGGCGTTTGCCACAGCAACTCCTTTTCTAGCACGGCTCGCTCAGTCGATGTACCGCTCTTTCGGTTACAAATAGTTGAAGTTCGGAACTGCATACTTTGAAATACGTTGATGAAAGTCTTTGAAGATGAGGCATACATTGACATTTATTAAAAATACATAATTTGATTATACATTTTAATACTAGTGGTGGTTTCTAAAGATAAGAGTTTATATTGTTTAAAAAATTAGGTATGTTTTTGAAATGCCTAAAAACAAGAGGGCTGTAGCCCGTTTAGATTTTTTGAATATCTATCAAAGATTTTGAAATATTTGCATTTTAGTGATTTCATACAAAACAAAAAAGTGCCAATATTTTCAAATCTACAATATTTAAAAAATCAAAACATACAGCCCTAGTTTTTAGGCATTTCAAAAACATACCGAAAATTCATTGCTGTAGGATTATATAATCTGTTGCTGTGGGTTAAGGCTTAGAGAGGGTGGGAAACGTTATCGCCGTTTGTATGGAGACCGTTTGCTAGAGAATCCTCTTATTATTATTTTTTATTTTGTCAATAAATAATTGGTATTATTGGTACAATTTAAACATTCGGTAATTATTCGGCAAATCAACCGAATATTCGGCCGAATACGAACATGAAAAAATATGCCGAATTTGCCGAATACGAATATTCGGCCGAACATTCGGCGCATCTCTAGAGAATACGAATGTCACCCACCACACCCGCGTGATCCAATAATCAACTTAATCGGAATAGCTGATGTTAATCTAAATTTCTAAATGCCAATCTAATATAATCTAAATTCTTATCAAATAAACTAAACATGTGTGATGTTTTATAGCGTTACTTCCGTTTAATTTTATAGTGACACCGAAAAATTTCGACGGTGTCACTATAAAATTAAACGGAACACAGACAGATAGCACATGGCACACAGATAGTTTAAACCCTGGATTAAAACATACGATACTTTTAATCCTGCTCAAGGTTTTAATCCAGGGTTTAAACTATTTGTGTGCCAAATGTTATCCAAATCCGATCAGCCGTTTTTGCGTGATTGAGTAACAAACATTTGCATTGCGACCAACAAAACAACGCACGAGCCTAGCGAGCGAAGCGAGCGTGCTGCTGCAGTTGCCGCGGCGAAGTGCCAGAACCGACTTGCTGGCTTGTATGCAAAATGTTATGCTAATAAACGTTATGATTAGTAATCGTTATGGGTAAAAAATGTATACAATTTTTTTATGCTTTTTGATCATTATTTATGCGGAATTAAAGTATGCGTAAACATTTATTCGTATTATGCGAATTAATCATTCTGCCAAAAAACCCTAATGTCATAGTATGTTATAATTATGACTTAACATTTTATGCATTAACATATAGACCCGTTTCAAACCTTGTTGATGGTTGGTAAAAAATACTGCGAATGCCGATTTTTTTTTGGTTTAATCAAAGTTGATTAGTTAAGTACGTCATTTATTGTGTTTGTTTTTCACAATCCAAGTGCATAATAATAATCGTATTACATAATAAATGCACCTATCGCGTTTTATATAATTAAGATTATATTTATCATTGTTACTTAGGTACTTTAATATCAAACAAAAGACTTGACTTTACACACTTGTGACTTGTTAATGACATGGGACTTAATTGAATCTTTGTTTTACTACTCATATTCGCTTAGATTTATGTGTTATCGCTAGAACGGGGAATACGTTAATGTGCGCATTAACTAGTTACGTTAAAGTGCGAAATTTTCGCCGGCCTCTCACGCTCACGCAATTTTGGTCGCAATTCTATCTTAACCTAATGAACTTGGCTCCCAGATCTCCCCAGTCTTGTCTCCCTACTTTTTTGTCTGTGTCTTTTATGTGAATACACTATTTTATCAATTAAAGAACCTGTTTTATTAACTTTAACTGATGCTCGGTCATTAATCTGCAGATTAACTAGGAAATCTGCACTCTAACACCCGATTGCACTAAACTTAAGGATCGCCTAAGTCTGTTCCTAACTACAACACGACCAAATTAAAACGGTGTCAAACTTAGCGGTCATGTAGCTGTCATTCGCCTACTTAACTTGGTCGAGTTGTAGTTAAGAAAAGACTTAGGCGATTCTTAAGTTTAGTGCAAATGGGTGTAACTGATTTACGCACATTAGCGGTAACATAAGCATTATAAGGTCAAACAAGAACCATGACTTACACCTATTCTGTGGCATTGACATAAGTTTTCGCTGACCATTGATTTTAAAACCTGTATCTTCCGGAAGCAAAGCGATAGCGACACTGACCTGAAAAAAATTTTTCTATTTAATTAACTGGACTGGCTGTCTTTATCATTTGACAGCAAAGTTCATGTGCCTATTTGAAACGCCTCTAGCGTGAGGTCTTAAGAACTAATTTTGACGTATACAATGAAAATGGTTGCCGTGATGGTCTCTCCAGACTTCAGACTTTAATACCATGTCCCTCACGCTATGCTCACGCTACGTCCTACAGCGCCAAAATGGCGGAAATAAAATAGGCACAAGAACAGTTTGACAGCAGCCAGTCCAGTGTAATAATATAGAGGTCAATGGATAGTGAAGACTTGCTAATGTCATGTTACTTGTAGGGAGGTAGAAGTCATGACTTGCAAATCTAAGCCGTTATTCGCAATCACCCTAAACAAACTGGGTTTTTTGCGATTAGTCCAGGGGGCTGACTTGCTAACAACGCAACTACAGTACGAGGCAAACATCTTGAAATCGGGTGGGGATCGCGCAGAACACGTATTTTGGATGCGTAGCGGCGAGGGGCGCGGGCGGCGGGAGAGGGGCGCGCGCTATTGGTCGCTCGCAAGTGCACATGCGCGAACTTAAGGTCATGGCACATATAACGGCACCGCAACAGCACCGCTCCAACCCAGCAGTTAACTGGTAATTCGGAGTTTTTGGCGCCATTTTGTCGAGTTTGGTTTGGTGTCTATTTTAATTATTTGCAAATTGATTCATAGTGGATATTGTGTCTTAAAATTGGTGCAGTTTTGTGGTACAAGTGTCTACGCAACTGAACAATATGTGGGATGATTGAAATAGGCGCGATCTTGGTAGTGTGAAGCTGAGACTTTTATTGTAGTGGTGGCTACCTCGGCAGAACTTACCGAGTAAACTATCTTGATATACATGGTGCTAAATGCTCCAAGCAGCATTGGAATGCGATGCATCCGCATTCTAATGTAAACTGAAACAATTTACCACTGAACTATTCAACACTTGACACTGGCAAAAATTACTTCCAAGAGGAAAGTAGATTGCCAAAATAAAAATAGAAGAAGAAGAACTGGTAATTCAAATTAGAGCTTTAAATCATGTGTCGTAATAGTAGTTTATGATACAAGGTTGGTAAGGAGGTTTTTAAAACGAGTTGACGTTTTATAAGCCCGAGCCGCAGGCGAGGGTTTATAATCGTCACAAGTTTTAAAAAACCTTAACAAGCGTGTGCCATACTACGTTTTTCAATACATTTGCGAGAAAACATTATAGGTACTACTGAAATTGTAATCTATACATATAATAAAACTGAAAATTCTAAATATTTGTGCGCGTATTACGCAAAAACCGCTAAAAGAATTTTGATGGGCTTTTCACAGTTTAGTAGATTAAGGTCCAACTTAAAATCTTAGCTATGTTTCATTAAATTCATGTGGGTGAAACCAGGGAAACAGCTTGAACTCTTCTTAGTTCTAGCTTTCATACCCTAAAGAGGTCATTTTAAACTGGTCACTATATTTTTCTACTGTCCACGCGGACGAAGTCACGGGTGGAAGCTAGTAGAAATTAAAAAAAAACGTACGTAAACAAAAACGCACGGCACGAGCGTGCGGTAAAATCAACTTACCGCACGCTGTACTAAACCGTAAACAAAAACGCACGGCGTGCGGTAAAATCAACTTACCGCACGCTGGCCTGTCATTGTAAACTCACATTTTCGAGCAACTGTATTGAAATAGTAGTTTATGATACAAGGTTGGTAAGGAGGTTTTTAAAACGAGTTGACGTTTTATAAGCCCGAGCCGCAGGCGAGGGTTTATAATCGTCACGAGTTTTAAAAAACCTTAACAACTGTGTGCCATACTACGTTTTTCAATACATTTGCGAGAAAACATTATAGGTACTACTAAAATTGTAATCTATCTATACATATAATAAAACTGTAAATTCTAAATATTTGTTCGCGTATTACGCAAAAGCCGCTGAAAAAATTTTGATGGGCTTTTCACAGTTTAGTAAACTAAGGTCCAACTTAAAATCTAAGCTATGTTTCATTAAATTAAGGTGGGTGGAACCAGGGAAACAGCTTGAACTCTCCGTAATACTAGCTTTCATACACTAAAGAGGTCATTTTAAACTGGTTCTTATGTTTTTCTACTGTCCACGCAGACGAAGTCGCGGGTGAAAGCTAGTAGAAATAAAAAAAAACGTACGTAAACAAAAACGCACGGCGCGGGCGTGCGGTAAAATCAACTTACCGCACGCTGTACTAAACAGTAAACAAAAACGCACGGCGTGCGGTAAAATCAACTTACCGCACGCTGGCCTGTCATCGTAAGCTCACATTTTCGAGCAACTGTATTGAAAAATATATTACATAATGTCAATAAGAAAAAGCCAACGGCGGGCGGTCAGCGCGCTTACCGTTACCATACGACTCGACTCGCAGCCGGCTCGCTGCAAGCGAGCGGACCGCGTGCTTACTGCGCACCGACCGCGTGCTTGCGGCGCGCTGACTCCGAGTCGCTAGCGAAACAACATCAATGTAAAATAGCTTGCACTCGCGGCCGGCGTGCGGTAAATTCGAGGTGACGCCGTGCTGTTGCTGTGCAGTTGCGGTGCCGTTATAGTGTGCTGTACCTTTATCCCCATCGAAAAAGATGATTGCCTTGTACTGTACCAACGCGAGAGTTGTCCTAAATGGTATTACAGATTTATCCTGACTCGTATACACAATCGAGTTCTTTACTATACATTGTTTTATTTCAGACACTGCCACGAAAGTCTATCGGAAACGGAATTAGAGAAGCTGCTTCGGAAACGTGGGTCAGATTACGATGCCATGGTGCAGACACATAGAGAACAAAGAGCGTTTGAGGATAACGTCGCGCGCAGCCTTAAGGATGTCGGGGTACAAGTCGAGGTGGCTAGCAGGTATGTAGTATCGAAAAAAAAAATGTTTTTTCTATGCACAATGCTATTTATTTGTAGTGGTGGCTAGATAATTAGGGATCAGAGATTTCAGTTTCAGGATTTCCTTACATTTTTATGCTAATTTCGCAGTTTTTACACGACTGCCCAAAAAAGGAGTGTAGGGGTTCATGTATGTTTATGGGTATGTGAGTTTATTTATTCCACCATGACCACTAAATGACTTAACGGATTTAGATGTATAGGATATCGTTTGAATCCTTACATCATTCCGAGTGACACTGGCTATAATTTTTTTGCTAAAAATCAATATGGCAACTGGCGACTGCACGACGCCACTTTCAAATGATAAAAAAAAATTTTTCTTTGATTGATAATATGGGCATCAAATACCAGAACTATATTGTTCTGTGACAAATTATTTCAGTGACAAATAATATAGTTTGTCACTGAAAAATAAAAAAATATGTGTAAAATAATGCCCTGCTAAAAACGAACTAAAAAGTTAAATAACAAGTGTCATTGCAGTCGGGGGACCTTATTGATTATAAAAATTGTTCCACAAAACGGTCCCCCGACTGCAAAGACACTTGTAATTTAACTTTTTAGTTTGTTTTAGGCAGGGCGGTCGTGTTTTTAATTTTTTTTTAAACATATCCTTCAAGACCTTAAAACTTCGAAACTACTCGCTTGATTTAAATGAAACAAAAACACGTGTATTACTAGACATTTAGCTACATGACCATAAAGTTTCAAGTGATTGTTAAATCTGTTAAGACCCAGTAACATTCTCCATTTCACAGGTAACCCTATTATGCCGAAATTAGACGGGTCATCAAAAGTGCTTCATTTTCGATGAATAGTGACCAGTGAACGACTTTTTGTATTTAGACACTAAATGTAAAATAAATGTAGTATTTCTCATTTCTCACAAAATTTCGCAGCAACAGGTTGTCCGTGATATTTTTGATTAAAGAATTAATAGTTAACATTTTAAGAGTTACTTAAAATGTTGATCGGATCAGCTATATCGTTACCAAATACAGTACAACAGGGTTAACGTAGGTACTTATACTAGCAAGAATAAAAGCCCTTTAAATATCATTATTAATAACAGGTTCTTGTGCAAATTGCGTACGCAAATTTTGTAAATTGGCCCAATTAGTCTCGTCACAGAAAGATAACGGACCGGACGGATAATAAGAGACCGCAGAAACGACAATAAATGAATGAAATATTGTTTAAAATACATGCTTAAGATAATAAATAACAACGCACAATACTACAATGCTCTCTTTATTTTGTGCTAATCAGGAGTAGGGTCACAGAATAGATATAAGTACTACCGTACTTAATGCCGAAAATAGACGGGTCATTTTTCGTTCATTTTCGAAAATGAAGCGTCTAATTATGAAGATTCATCTTTCATCGCGATGCGCCTTTTCGATGAAAGTCACTAGACGGCAGTGCGCTTTCATCGGGCATCGGTCAATCGCATCGGAAATAAACAATAAATGAAGCGTGTAAACAGTGCCATTCACTGCAGTGAACGGCATGTCGTCAGTAACTTATTTGTGTTTATTTTAAAATGCCTTTAATTTTCGTTTTTAGACTTTTTTCAACCCGCATCATGCTACATGCATACAAGCAGTACGTGCAAGCATTTTTTTCTTTTTAATTAACTCTTAATTCTTTAATCAAAAATATCACGGACAACCTGTTGCAGCGAAATTTTGTGAGAAATGAGAAATACTACATTTATTTTACATTTAGTGTCTAAATACAAAAAGTCGTTCACTGGTCACTATTCATCGAAAATGAAGCACTTTTGATGACCCGTCTAATTTCGGCATAATAGGGTTACCTGTGAAATGGAGAATGTTACTGGGTCTTAACAGATTTAACAATCACTTGAAACTTTATGGTCATGTAGCTAAATGTCTAGTAATACACGTGTTTTTGTTTCATTTAAATCAAGCGAGTAGTTTCGAAGTTTTAAGAGCTTGAAGGAAATGCCAAGCGCACTGAAATATGTGCTTTATTACGTACGACGTAAGGTTCACTTGTATGACTAATGACGTCATTGGTCACACAAAATAACGGGTATTCTAGCTAGACCATATAACTTTTCTGCTTTAAGAGATATCGCAAAAATTTCTTCACAGTTGTTCATGTGGTCCCATAAGTTATTGGATTATGTGATTTAACAGACCCAGTAACACCATTGCCTGACTTTTTTACACGACTGCCCAAAAAAGAGTGTATATGTGTTCAGGGTTCATGTATGTTTGTGGGTATGTGAGTTTCTTTATTCCACCATAACTTCTAAATGGCTGAACAGATTTGGATGTATGGGGTTTCGTTAGAATCCTTACATCATTCCGAGTGACACTGGCTATATTTTTTTGAAAAAAGTCAATATGGCGACTGTACGCCGCCATATTCAAATGTGAAAAAAAATTTTTTTTCTTCAATTATCACAATATAGTAGGTATGAACCTCTATACAAAAAAAAGTTGGGAGTTACAAGTCGTGATAAAGTTTGGCCACATGATAGAAACTGATCTGTAGCCTGTTCCTAACTAATATTGAGCTGGGCCAAACTATCCTTACATACAGTTCCATACGGCGGCGGATTGAATAGCGCACTTTTCCCGGCTCCATTCTAAAAACTATAACAATTCAGGTTTAGCTAATAGGTCAAATGTGGTATCATTTTCGGATAAATCAATAACGTAGAATTTATTTCTAATAAAAAAAAATGCAATTTAACACGCAGTTTCTGAAAAACTACACAATAACCAACATTTTCAAACTTTTTTTATTTTATTTTAGGTATTGGCAATTGTTTCAGTATTTAAAAAAAAACTACCTTAAAGAAGCGTTTTTCAGGTTAATTTGTAATATGTTTTTGTTATGCTAACTATATTTTATACAATTTGCGCCTAACCCAAGTAGTTTAGGTCCATTGTTTGCGGAGACACAGCTAGTCAAAAATATGCATTTTTAACGGAATATAAGGGGTTTCCGTTTCGTTCGGAAGCATTTCTCAGTTTTTTTTATCATATTTCTGTAAAGTTAGTTAAATTTTCTACAATTTAAGCCTAACTTAAGTAGTCTAGGTTTACTGGTTGCAAAGACACAGCTAGTCAAAGATAAGATTTTTTCTATTAATTTCAATAAAAGGCCCATTTTTAACCAGCTATGTCTCTGCAACCAATCGACCTAGACTACTCAAATTAAGCTCAAATTGTAGAAAATTTAATTAACTTTACAGAAATATAAACAAAACACCTGAAAAATGTTTCTGAGCGAAACGGAAACCTTTTTTATTTCGTGAAAAAATGCATATTTTTGACTAGCTGTATGTCCGCAAACAATGAACCTAAACTACTTGAATTAGGCTCAAATTGTATAAATTATAGTTAGCATAACAAAAACATTTTACAAATTAACCTGAAAAACGCTTCTTCAAGGTAGTTTTTTTGAAAATACTGAAACAAGTGCCAATACTTAAAATAAAAAAATGAAGTTTAAAAATTTTGGTTATTGTGTAATTTTTCAGAAACTGCTTAATAAATTGCATTTTTTTATATCAGAAATAAGTTCTACGTTATTGGTTTATTTGAAAATGATACCACATTTGACCTATTAGCTAAACCTGAATTGTTATAGTTTTTAGAATGAAGCTGGGAAAAGTGCGCTATTCAACCCGCCGCCGTATGGAACTGTATGTAAGGATAGTTTGGCCCAGCTCAATATTAGTTAGGAACAGCCTACAGATCAGTTTCTATCATGTGGCCAAACTTTATCACGACTTGTAACTCCCAACTTTTTTTAGTATAGAGGTTCATACCTACTAATATGGGCATCAAATTAAAGGCCCTAATGAGCACATTTTAAAACTATATAATTTGTCACTAAAATGTGTGCAATAAAAATAAATAAATTTAAAAAACATTAAAAACACGATTGCCCTGCCAAAAACGAACTAAAAAGTTAAATAACAAGTGTCATTGCAGTCGGGGGACCTCTTTGATTAAAAATTATTCCACAAAACGGTCCCCCGACTGCAATGACACTTGTTATTTAACTTTTTAGTTCGTTTTTGGCAGGGCAGTCGTGTTTTTAATGTTTTTTATTTTTTTTTCCCTGACATTTTGTAGACCTACATCTACATTTTTTTTATTGGTAACTAAATTTTTTTATTGACCACCATCCTGCTTGTTAAACAGGATGTGGTCTAAGGTGTGTAACTTGCCCAGGAAGTGCCTACTTTGTTCATTGAGTTAACGTTAGTATTTTAGTGTCACTAAAATGATTAACAAATTATGTGTGTTCATAAGTAGGTACTTTACATTACACTTTTTAGGATTTCAAAAATCCCTCACGACTACAGTTTTTCCCAATATTTTGTTCATTTGAAAATGGCCTTTAATGTTTGCTAGTCTGTAATTTTATATAATAAATCAAAATAGCTTAGAACATTTTTGTCCCCCTTACCACAAGTACTACCGTACAGAAAGGAAACTCTCCGCCCCGCCCCACAATCAATTACCTCACCCCACCGCGCGAGTTCGTGTGCCGAATCATGTGCTCCTTCAATAGCTCTAGAGTTCACGCACACAGTTGCGCGTGTGCAAAAACGTCACTGTGTAGCAGTGGCGAGGGGTGAAATAATGGCAAAGGTAAGCCGTTCTACAAAAATGTTATGTTCTTTATAATGAATCGGTGGGGTGGGATTTCTAAAAGGTAAGCCGATGGGAATCGGCTTGTATGGACCCTTCGCCACTGCTGTGTAGCGTCTGTGTAATCGCGGCGCTTGTATGGAGTGCCCGGGGTGTGCCTTTACTAAGAACCACATGGCCAAAACAAAGTTTTTTTTATGTTTTTCTTTTCCTTTTTTTTAGAATGACATACAACGACGATTTGATAAATTGGTGCGACGTAGTCGTACCTTGTGGTGGTGATGGCACCTTCCTGCTGGCAGCTTCTAGAGTAAGGGATGCCAAGTGAGTGACACTAAAATTTTTTTATTTATTGAACAACCATGAACGCCAATGTTCTAAAACTTTTATGCAAAAATGTTTAAATACTAAACTAAGGCCGCATTTCCACCTGCAAGAAAACTTCTGCAAGAAGTGTCCCACAGCCTGTCACACAGTAGCAGGGACCGGAAAACTCCTTTTTTGGTTAACCCAATTGATAGGGAAACCCTATTAAAAAGCTTACCAAATGATAGGGTTTCCCTTTCGATAGGGTAAGTCGACGTCATGCTTACCGTATTGATAGGGTTTTTGAAAATAATTCTATGAAATACCTAGTCAAAAACCCCTTTAACGGTAAGCGGTTCCGGTCCTTCGGCCCTGGTATAAATTGCTTGAACACGTTTTAAAACCCCTTCATAAAGCCTTCATAGGGTTTCCCCAAAAGGTTTTCGTATTCGGTAAGTGCTTATTTGGGTTACCCTTTCGATAGGGTTACCGTATTGATAGGGTTACCGTATTGATAGGGTTACCGTATTGATAGGGTTACCGTATTGATAGGGTTACCGTATTGATAGGGTTACCGTATTGATAGGGTTTTTGAAAGTCTATGAAATACCCAATCAAAAACCCCTTTAACGGTAAGCGGTTCCGGTCCTTGCACTGTAGCTTATAAACGCGTGACAAACTGTCGCCATTGCATTTGCTATTAGTTAATACTTGTAAGTTACTGTATGACAGGCAGTGGGACACTTCTTGCAGAAGTATTCTTGCAGGTGGAAATGCAGTTAAAAGAAAAAAAAAACAAGTATTGGGTAAGTTATACAATGTGTTACAAAAACCCCTAAAGCCCGAATATGGTAGATAGGGACCATCAAACTGAACAACTTTTACTATGGGACCTATATTTACTAGTGGCTCCGTGAGCTGTAGACCTCGCGTTAAAAAGTAGCTCAAATTGTATGATTTTTAAAACAAATAACACAGAATAGATATTAGTTTTTCCAACTAATATTCATATTCATATTCATATTCATTTATTCACAACATAATGTTACAAATTATATTCGTTACATCATGACCTCTTATAAGGTATTAGTGAAAAATTTACACATTTAAAATTAGTAACAATGGAGAGAAAAAGAAACCTACTAAATTAAATAACTAAAGTCTTAAAAACCTTTCACAATATATAACTAAATATTAAAAATATATATTAAAAAAACAAAATAACAACTGACAATTAAAACTTTTCATCAAAATATTCTTTTAAATTATAAAAGGCTTTAGCTAATAGTAATCGTCTCAACTCAAGCTCAAACTTTTTACCGTGGAGGGTCTTTATAGAGTTGGGCAAGTGATTATAAACTTTTATGGCCATGTAAAAGCTGCCATTTTGAAATAGAGTGAGGTGCGGTGTCGGAAGGACGAGGTCGTTACATCGACGCGAAACGTAGCGTTTGGGCACATCACAGTTGCGGCTAAAATATTTGTTATGGCAACGTATAAATCGGCATAGCTCGAATATATAAGTGCATGTAACTGTTAGCAAGTCCAGCTTAGTACTTATCTATACTTTGCAAAAATATACGCACTCATAGGTTCTGTCACAAAGTCACAACCTTATTTATTTTCAAATTTCAAATTTGGCCAGAAATGTTTTGATTGGTGAACTATTGAAAAATAAAAAACAAAATTTACTTTGCAACTCTAACAAAAAAGTTTTGTTACATTTTTGATTATTTTTCGCAACTGTTGAATATGACTTTTTTTTACATATCTCCGTCAGTACAAAAAAAAACGAAAAACTGGCTCGACTGAAAAATTCTATATAATTGTCAAACCTGCTCACAAAATTTCACGAGAATCGGTTGAGAAATGCGTCTGTAGAGGAGAACAAACGGACAGCCGCCGGAAGGACATACGAAAGAATTTTTGCCCAAGCTGAAGCAGAGACGCTTCGCTAGCACTTCGTACTCGCTCGGTCAATAACTATAAAAATCGCGAAAAAAACCTGTTTTTTGTTATTATTAATTTTAGTATAAAACAGCAGATTTTTTTTCGTTTTTTCACAGTTGGTCCCACAGTAAAAGTTGTTCAGTTTGATTGTCCCTATCTACCATATTCGGCATTAGGGATTTTTTTGTAACACGTTGTATAAAAATTAAGTGGTCACTTTTGCTTACAAAAAAAGAGTCACTTTAGTAACTTTTTAAGATCAAAGATAGAAGATATTATACACACCACTTACATTAATACGACGAAATAACCGATATCAAAATAAACTTAAACTACCGTTCTCAAGTTTAAAACTAATTTCAGACTCTCCGCACTCTATGTTAATTAAATTACACAATCATATTCCCAACAACATTAAAACATTAGAAAAAAATATTAATTTTGAAAAGAAGCTGAAAGAATATCTTATAAATAAATGTTACTATAGTATGTCCGAATTGTTTGAAGAAAAAAATATGTAAGCGAAGTCAAGGTGAAAGTTTTATGTTGACATTATTTTGTAATCCCTATATTTTAGTGTACCTATATATTTTTTAATGTTATAAATTTTACTGAAGTGTTACATATAGTTTTAAAATGTGAATTTTAAATTATAGGTTGTTAAAATAAAATATTTAAGTTTAACAATAATAATAAGTTTCTTAATGTAAAACTTAAAAAAACATTGCTACGCCCTTACAGGGTGTCACTTATGTTGTGTACCTACAACATAATAATATGTCATATTGTTAAACATGTGAGTGACTTGCAATAAATATATATGAATACTAGCGGCCCGCCCCAGCTTCGCACGGGTGCAATGTAGTTACTAAATGTAAAACTGTGCTAATGTGGTGTCAGTGTAAAGTTATTAGATTATACTACAGGATACATATACCTAGGAGGACGACATATACCTATACGACGTACGCAAGGGGTGTTATAATATAATTGACGTGTGTGTGTGTGTCTGTCTGTCTGAGGCAACCAACCTTATGGATCGATTTTAATGAGGTTTTTATGCATAGTTTAAGAGAAGCGTCGGTAATTGTTGTAAGTCTTCCCTTGGAAACCAATGATCGGGATGAAAAGAAGCCTGTGTTAAGAATTCCAGACTTAATCTATATCTGTGCCAAATTTCTCCTAAATCCGTTCACCCGTTCAGACGTGATTATGATATGATTGAGTAGGTACCTAACAGAACAACATCCAAACATCAAAACTTTCACATTTATACAATTTTGTGATTATATAGGTAATAGCTGCACCCCGCGGTTTTACCCGCGCAGTCTGTCGATTCTGTAACCAAACTCGCATCTCACTTCACTTCGCGTGAATTTGTTATTAGACATTTGTTTACTAAATGAGCTATTTTACTGATTGCAAAAAATTTAGGTAGCCTGCGTAGCTATCTAAAATCTTTTGTGATAAAAAAACATTCTTATCATTATCTTATTTATGATTCAAAATTCCCGTGCAGTGAAGTGAGATTTGAAGTGGGGTTCGAGTTTGGTTACAGAATCGACGCCCTGTTAACGATTCTGTATTAGTTAGGTAGGTACTTAATAAAATTTATTAGCGGTAATTTAACAAAAAAGGTATATTAATATTATGTTACATTTAATACTTACCTTATAGTTAAAAATTCTAATATCTTTGCATAATAGTTATCTTCTTTATAAATAAAAATCGATGTATGTGTATTTGTTTCCTTTGCACTCCTAAACCATTCATCCACATCCGATTATGATGAAACTTTGGTGAATGTTTGGTGAATTGTTCTGCTTACTACTGAAAAGGTTTCTGGCTAAAAAAAAACGTGACAGTGCAACGCATGCCGGGCAAAGATTTATGCCGGGTGCAACTAATGTTGTGCATTATTATCAGGCTCTCCATCGAAACACTTCTCTAAATACCACATTCCTTGTCACGTTATCTGATATTTGCCAGAGGTTGCCGTTTTATTTGACTAATATTTTGTAAAGTAGATAAAATCTTATACAACATTATAAGAATCAAAGCTTGTTTTGAAAATCGGGAAAATTAGAGATTAAACGTCAGCCCGTGCAGTGACAACTGACATTTATTTTTCTTAATCATTCAAATGCACTAAGAAGTTTTGATTCCGATATCGAAGTCAACCACCCTAAAAATAGCTTTCTACCCCTTTTCAACCCTGTTAAGGGATACATTTCAAAAAAATACGAAACACGTATTCAATCAATTTTGTAAAAGAATGTCTATGCCAAATTTCAAGTCAATCGGGCCAAGGAATCGCGTTCTCCCATACAAACTTTGCCACCCTGTTTCACCCACTTAGGGATTGAATTTCGCAAAATCCCGTCTTAGTGAGCACCTACACCCTAAAAGGGACCCCCATGCAAAATTTGAGACTCCTAGCACTTGTAGTTTCTGAGATTTCGTGATGAGTCAGTGAGTGATTTACGCTTTTATATATATAGATGAAGATTAAAAATACTTTTATTGCTGATAGTTGACGGTTATGATCATAATTCGAAATAATAATAAACAACTGAAGTATCTTTAACATCATAAAAGATAATGATGTTCTCTGTATGTGTGAAACAAATCGGCAATTTCATACTATAATACCCTTAGAATAATAACACATAGAAACCGAGTCTTTGTATGTAAAGCAAGTAAAAAAAAAAGCCAAAATGTCTTATTTTCAGATTTATATCCTTCATAGATTAAGGCTTCATGATAGGAAAACATGGTCGGGCCATAATTTTTATATAAAAAACGTAAAGTTGTAGCCACAAAAAAAGCATACAACAAGTTAAAGAGACTATCTAGTAGCTACAAGTATTAAATTGCGTATAACCCTCACAGATGATTGTAAAAAAAAATCAGAAAATCATCAAAAGTGCTTGTCGCGTGTCATATTTTTGGCGTAAATAATAGTGGAAACCTATTGAATTCTATATCAAAATACACTTTAACGTACTATAAAGTTGCTCCTATAACTTTTTTCTAGAAAGATAATTGTGCTAATGATAAACAACGAAAAACATCGAAAAATTGCAGAAGTGAGGTTATTTTACATACTCTTTACACGTAAAGAAAAAGACAGTGACAAATGTTTTCGCATAACCGATCCTTAACGAATTGTAACTAAAATTCAATAATATATTTAGGCACTAAACCCCTAAATGTAGGGAAATTGAAACTTTTTCGTTCTTATATGTACGAAAAAAAATTGAAAACTGGGGCCCTATTTTTGAATCACTCGACTAACGTCGAGCGCTTTGTTTCTACTGATTTTCGTTCGACATTTGACTTTCCATATTTTTGAATCGCTCGACCGCAACGAGTGGGTGAGGGCACTCGTTTGCAGTCGAGCGATATGGCATGGCGCGCGATATTCTTTTCTACTAAAAACAAAGATATTTATGTAACAGCCAATAGAAACATGGATATTACGTTTCTTTTTCGTTGCGGTAATTACTAGTTTTCTCTAGATTCTGCGTGGAACGGATAAAATCCAACATTTCGTTTATATTGGCAGCATCGGAAACGAACGATTCAAAAATATGGAAAATCGGCGTCATGCGACTTGGAAGACGAGTGTGACTTAAGTCGCATGCGACAAAACTAAGTCATACGAGCGATTCAAAAATAGGGCCCCAGAGCTATTTTAGCTTAGTTTTATTTGCCTCACTTTTGACAGTGCGCTTTGTACTACTGAACTATCGTTCTAGGTTGTTATTATTCTAAGCTTTTCCCCCTTATAATTTTTTAGATACCTATTTATTTTGCGATAAAACACGCAAATAACGACGCAAACACAATAACAACGCAAAAACACGAAGTAAGTGTAAATTTCGAGTTTATGATTATACTAATGAGGTTCATTTTTCCAGCAAACCAGTGATAGGGTTCAACAGTGCCCCCCACAAGTCAGTAGGCAGATTATGCCTCCCTACTTGGTGTTCTAATGACGTGAAAGGTGCGCTTCAAGCACTAAAAGAGGTAAATATTGTATGGCTATATGGAAATAATATTAAGGTGTATACCGGGTGTAACAAGACCCTCAACGAAGCCGAGGGCTACGTATTCTGCCCATCATCAGGACCATTTTTGTTCAAAATTATTGCTAGATAACGATTTTAATTTTTGGTGTTAAAAAAGTATTGCATATATTACCACGCAATGTAACGTGTACAACAGACCGCGCCTGCGAGTGTATGCTACACAGCTGCGTGTGGCCGAGTTGAAAGGTAGCGTTTTTGTGCGTGCTCATGAAATACATTGAGTGATGACGTTTTGAAGTCATTGTTTCTTACGAAATACATAAAATTTTGATAATGTTTCTGTACACAAAAATTAGGAAATAACGAATAAAATAAGATTTCATAATTTTTTTTGAAAAAAATATTTTGACTTTGACCTTCAATAACTTCGTAGCTATTGGTTTCCCAGGTATAGTCTAAAAGGCAAAAATGATCCTGATGATGGGCGGAATGCGTGGACTTCGGCTTCGTTGAGTGTCTTGTTACACCCGTTATTTTTATGAGACAGAGCTACGCGACAGAAAGAGAAGCGCTTCGGAAGCGCTTATAATAATAGGCACGCAGCGCTGTGCAATTTAAAATTGTACTTTATTGCCGTGCAGCGAGAGTAGCTTATTATTTGATTGTCCTCGCGCGGATGAGCTTCTGCACGTTTAGTATTATTATAAAGTCTGTTCGCTTAGTGTGTGCCCTTTTATCGCGCCGCCTTTGCACGTGCCGCTTCTTGTCAAAGGCTGCTGCCGCATAAACAAAGGATACCGCGTGCGGCGTACATCCCCAAGTGAATTTGGATTTTGACAGTTCACATAGAAGTGCCGTAGTGAAAGGTTGTGTTTGTTACCGGTATTCCTGTCTCTGAACACGTGCTTACGGGTGTACTGACACTATCTAAGCGAACAGACTATACAGGGTTATTTGTAAAACATCAACAACCTCGCAGGAGTAGATTACTAACATCATAAACAACAACATTTGTTCTACGAATTTTCCGAAATCAGACAAAAAAAATAAATGTACTTTTCATACTAAACTCGATCAGCTGTCGGACATTTGTGATGTTAGCAATCTACTCCTGCGAGATTGTTGGTGTTTTTGAAATAACCCTGTTCATTCTGTGGCCAAGACTCTTTTATTACAACTAATTTCGTTTCCAAAGTACCATAATGTAGTTTTAACTAAGTTACATTTAAAACTGTCATTTATAAATTGGTTTGTTGGATACCAACAAGTATATTGTAAGACCAGCTTATATTGATTTTTTTGTTAATATTTTAGGGTAAATTCAGATGGATGCGGCGCACAAGGATACGGACTACAATCAGATGTGAACAAAAACTGTTAGACAAAATAACTCCGGTAGATCTGCACACGTTACACTTTCGAAGGTAAATATAATAGGCTTGTTTCCTTTTTCTTCTTATCGAATGAGGATTAGTGGCCACCTCTGGTGTTAGAGTTTATCAAGCCGCCTGTAAGGCCTCTAACTTGGCTTAACGACTGTTATCAGATGACAACAGCCGGGACCGACGGTTTAACGTGCCCTCCGAAGCACGGAAGCGCTCAGTTGTAATGCCACTTTGACGGTCCACCCATCCGAGCCCTGACCGGACCGAGCGTTGCTTAACAAACGTGATCGAGTATGATCAGTGTGTCAAATTCCGCCATGAGCCTTGTTTCCACTAAGAATAAATCGGCTAGCATAAGGTTTCTAATGAATAATCATGTTAAATAGTAACCAAAAAACACTTTTTTCATTAAAATAAATAAAGATTACTAATATTTACGGAAAATAAAATCGAGAAAATTGGCCATTTAATCACGTGACATTGAACATCAATCAGAGACGCGTGACGTCACGCCTCGCGAAACATTTGTTGTTGCTGTCATTTTTGATAAGTGAACAGAGCGTGTGTGTGTGTGTGAACAATGACGGTCATAAACAAACACGAATGTTTCGCGAGGCGTGACGTCATTCAAGACGCCATGACAGTTTTGGCCTTTTTCGATGTCATTTTGAGTTCATTTCTTAAAACGCAAAATTCATAGGTAAAATGACTTCTTTTTCTTAAAATAATATAATTTTGGGGTAAAATAGATACCAAACTTTATTTTTAAACTATTTTCCAAATTTTGTCAACTAGCCTATTTATTTAATATCAATATTAGTCTAAGGGATGATTTTTCAATCCTCAGATAACAGATATCAATATCAGTCAGTTAAATTATTAACCAAATAAAATAAATGGCATTCAAAACATTTGACAAACAAGCGAATGACAATAATTTTCAATTTGGTGGTTTAATACGTTATCAAGCTTATAAACTTTAGGCATTGAGAAATCATTCCTTTAAATAGATCAATTTAGTGATGAAATATCAGATATTGTCACTTGTATTAAAGACAAGTACTAACATCAATTAGTGACAGAATATTAGTTAGTAAATATCCATCACAGTATGTAAATACAGTCGATCCATGAAAATATTGAGCACTAGTACTATGTCAAATTAAATAACACATAAAGCAAAAGGTGACAGTGACGTGTTAGTATTACAGAAGTTTCAATATGACATGGTTCTAAATATGCTCAACATTTTGATGGGCCGACTGTACTGTTTGCAGTTATACATAATAGATACACATAGTAGATACCATTAACAACTAGTGTAGGGCTGCCATACGACCCGGTACACCGGGACATGTCCCGGTTTGAAGCGTTGTGTTCCGGTCAGCAAGTATCACTTTATTGCCCGAATTTTTGAAAAATCCATAGTTTTTCCCTATTTCTGTTCTAAATATCCTAGTCTTCCCAGGCATCTCAGCATTTATGACAGCCCTAAACTAGTGACATGACAAGATATCAGTCAGTAAATTTTGTTTACAAATATTAATCACAGATTGTCTGACAACAAACACCAGCGTTGAAATCAACAAACAAATCCCTAGTAAATACTAATTGTCCAAATATCACCTACGAAATATAATTGACTAAACATTAGCAACAATAAATTGCAATGGGGCTTAAGAAATGAATTGTTATTACTTAAATAAGCTAACAATACTAACGTAGGATTAAGTAAAAATTGTTACTAACATATCTATGGATGTTTAACGTCTGAAATAAATGTTTTATTATTATAATAATTATAGTCACCAAATACGAGGGTGGATTGATAAGTCCAAGACTTTTTAATGAAGAAAGACTTTTTTCGGGATATTTTGTTTTATTTCTCTACATAATCTTATTGTAGCTCTGCGTATTCAGTACAACGAAGTTCCTGTCTCTTTAACCCATTATTTTTTTCTCTCATCGCCTGAAAATTGTGGTAGCTGAAATGAGGGCCCATTTCAGACACCACCTCTTGCCTTGATGAAAATCTTTGCCCGTCAAGACATTTATTCATGTTTGGTAGGAGAAAAAATCTCAGTGGGCTAAATCTGGAGAATAGGAAGGATTCGCATCTTCATTTGATGAGTTTTGATGTCATGAATGCCGCTGAGAGGGTCGACAGGGTCATCAAGAAAAGTTAGAAGTCACTTAAGCTTTTTGTTTCCAAAAGTAGGTAATAATCTTTTGCCGAATTTGAAAAAATGTAGTGTAAAGATGCCTTAAGCAGTTTCTTTTTAAGACACAAATAAATTATGAAAAAAGAGTATTTCTTCTTTTCAAAGTCATAGACTTATCAAACCACCCTCATAACAGTGTTAAAATATCAGCTACGAAATATTAGTGACTAAACATTAGCAACAATATCATAGTCACAAGATACCAGCTCCAAATACCAGTGACAAAATACCACATGATATTCCAGATACCCCCCAGTGTCACACGACCACGATAGCGCGGAATCACAAGAGGCACAAACGAACTTCAACAATAATAATAGTATTGAAAGTAACACGTTGTCAACAAAGGTTCTACCATTTTTGGCGTTAAATGAAGTAAGTGTTATTATTTATTTATTTATTAAAAACAAAAAATATCAAAAAAGTTGGTATAATAGAGAAATGTTAAACATTTAGGAATTAATTTGGTACTTATTAAAATGTTGTAAAAATATTTCTATCATGTCATAACAAGTCTTGTTAACTAAAGTTAAATGATGTTAACATTGATTAAAAAAAACGTTTTAATGCACACTTTAAATTGCTTCCTAACTCCTAACAAACACTAAATATTTATTTATCTTGGCTGTATAGTCAAGAATCCCTTTACATTTTTCGGAAATATGAAGAATGCATTAACGGCCCATTTAAATAATCTATCTTCTGTAAGAGATAGGGCTACTATGGAACTGTTACTAGGCAACTGTTATTTCGCGTCATTTAACCAGGGACCGGAAAACCCCTCTTTTTGGTTAACCCAATTGATATGGAAACCCTATTCAAAAGCTTACCAAATGATAGGGTTTCCCTTTCGTTAGGGTTAGTCGACGTCATGCTTACCGTATTGATAGGGTTTTTGAAAATAAACCTATGAAATACCCAAACAAAAACCCTTTTAACGGTTAGCGGTTTATGAAATACCCATTAAAAACCCCTTTGACGGTAAGCGGTTCCGGTCCTTCGGCCCAGGTGGAACTAGGTATAAATTGCTTGAACACGTTTTAAAACCCCTTCATAAAGCTTTCATAGGGTTTCCCCGATAGGGTTTTCGTATTCGGTAAGTCCTTACTTGGGTTACCCTTTCGATAGGGTTACCGTATTGATAGGGTTTTTGAAACAAGTCTATGAAATACCCAATCAAAAACCCCTTTAACGGTAAACGGTTCCGGTCCTTGCATTTAACAGAAATATCTAGGCAACAAATCTTTAGTAAGCCTATCTCTAGGTTATTGAAATCGGCCATTAAGAGCGCGCAGTCTGCACACTAGCGCTGCCATTGGAAATAAAATCATAGTGTTTAAAAAAAAAAAAATATGAATTATCTCTCTGGAGTGCACTGCGAACAAGCTTTGCGGTACTTTTTTCCCTTAAACAATATTTTATAGCCTGTCGTTTTGTTATATGGACTTTTATTGCGAAAAGTGGCCACTTTTAACAATAAAAGTCCATTAAACTAAACGACAGGCTAGAAAATATTGCTTAAGTGATAAAAAGTACCACAAAGCTTGTTCGGAGTGCACTCCAGAGAGATAATTTACAAATTTGTCTTTATTTAAGCACTATGATTTTTTTCATCATCATTCATTCATCATTGGCTTGCTGTCTGTTTTTTAGTTTTGAAATTTGGCTGGAAGACAACAAAATTATCATCGATATAGTGCGGGAGGTCACTGTCCGAATAATATTGAAACCGCTTTAACGAAAGTCGTCTAATGACGATTCCCGTCGGACCGAAGTATAGTAATAGACATAAAGTGGTAGAGGGGAGAGGGAGGGGAGGGAAAAGTTGCGGAAATCGTGTATCAGGGTTTGGATAAACCGCTTGTCCGATTAAAACAAATAACGTTTCATATGGTAGATAATACCTGTAGCAACATATTTTATCTAACAATGTTTTTTGTAAATACTAAAGTTTATTACAAAAATAGAAAAAAGATGAATTTCAAACAAAGGCTTTCTTAGTTTTGTAGAATTGAAGCAGTAAATTAAAAGAAAGTACTATGAAATTAAAACTTTGAGGATTTTCCCCAGAAAAAAATATTTATACATAGCACAATTGTTCCACTATATGAAGTAATAAACTTGTTAAACATTTTTATCTAGTAACTATGCAAAAAAAAATTTTTGGGTCGCGTGGCGAAATGTTTTCTACCATTTTTTTCGAAAATCCTCCACAGAATTAAAACTATAAAGATTATCCTCGGAAAAAAATACTGGTAAATAGCCCAGTTATTCCAATATATATAAAATAATAAACATGTTAAACATTATTGTCTAGTAACTATGTTAAAAAATGATTATTTTTTCACGAGGTGAAATTTTTTCTACCATTTGTTCGAAAATCCTCCACAGAATTAAAACTATGAGGATTTGCCCCAGAAAAAAAAGGTGAATAGCCCAGTTATTTAATTATATAGAATAAAAAATTTGTCAAATATTTTTGTCTAGTAACTGTGTTAAAAAATATTTTGTGCTGTGCAAACTCGTTTAAACATAACTTTGCAGGTCCACCGTGTTATGTGACACAAAACATTTTTTAACACAGTTAATAGACCAAAATGTTTGATAATTTTATTAATCTATATAGTGGAATAACTAGTCTATTTACTGTAAATTTTTTTCTAGAGAAAATCTTCATAGTTTTAATTCTGTAGAAGATTTATGGAAAAATGATATGTTAGAGAAAATTTCACTGCGTGATAGAAATCATTTTTTTAACATAATTTCTAGACAAAAATGTTTCACAAGTTAATTTTTCTATAAAGTGCAATAACTAAGCTATTCACCAGCATTTTTTTCTAGGGCAAATCATCATAGTTTAAATTCTGTAGAGGATTTTCGAAAAAAAAGTTGTAAAGAAAATTTCGCCACGCAACACAAAACATTTTGTAACACAGTTACTAGACAAAAATATTTAACAAATTTATTATTCTATATAGAAAAATAACTGGACTATTCACTATTATTTTTTTATGGGGCAAATTTTGATAGTCTTAATTCTGTAAAGGATTTTCGAAAAAAAAAGATAAAGGAAATTCGCCACGCAATAAAAACATTTTTTTTAACATAATTACTAGACAAATATGTTTGATAAGTTTATTATTCTATATAATAGGATAACTGGGCTATTTACTGTTATTTTTTTCTGAGGCAAATCTTCATACTTTTAATTCTGTAGAGGATTTAAGAAAAAAAATGGAATAGAAAATTTCGCCACGCTACACAAAATTTTTTTTTAACTAGTTACTAGAGAAAAATGTTTAACAAGTTTATTATTCTATATAGGGGAATGACTGGGCTATTCACCGATATTTTTTTTCTGGAGCAAATCTTCATAGTTTTAATTACATAGTAGTTTATTTCAATTTACTGCTTCAATTCTACAAAACGGTAAATTATTTATTTGAAATTCGTATTTTATCTAATTATTTCATAAACTATAGTATCTACAAAAACTATTGTTTGATAAAATCTGTTGTTAAGGATATTACCTACCATATGACAGTTTATTTGTTTAAATCGAACAAGTGGTTATTGAGAAATAGCCAAACTCTGATAACCGAGTTTTGCAACTTTTCCCTCCCCCCCCTCCCCCCTCCACCACTTTATAATGCGACAACCGCTATATTATTGTTCAGGAGATCATGCTGAAGACAATGATACCAGTTGTCAGTAGAGCACTCGCTTGTCCGACGGAATTTCAATTTTGAAGGCCTGGCCTCTCCTCTATTAATATATCCGTCTCTTTCCTCCCAACGCAGGTGTTTATAGGAGAGAGTGTGACGTCAAGAGTTTCTCTGCTCAGGCTACAGATTGACAACGGAAAGTGGACGCACACTAAAAGTTCAGGATTGTGCGTCACAACAGGAACCGGAAGTACGTCATGGCATTTCAGGTATGTACTAAGTATTGAATTTTTTTTTTAATTTATGAGTTAAAATTTCACGCTAAGCGGCACTAAACGAACTGAATTTTTTTTAATATCTTATTGAACGCTTCAAAATAGCTGACCTATGAAATCGTTGATTTGTTATGTGTATACTTATATTTTGTTATTTGTTAAGGAAAAAAATAAGTATCGGCTAAATTACAACGAAAAAAGTTTTTATTTTCGGTAGCAAGAAAAGTAGTTTCACGGTTTTTTAAATATTAAAGAAACCAAATTAAGACTTGAAATATTACAGCCCCTAGAATGACACCGAAACGCGATGATTTATAGCGATTTATCGCTTTTAGATGTCAAAAGACAATGGATTTTGACAGTTTAGTGTCGATAGTCATAGGGGGGTGATAATATTATGTCATTGATCATATTTCGATATAAATCATAAAAGTTATGAGTCTGTTTTTGAGAACAAAATTGGCAATTCTTAGGTAAAGATTTAATAAAGAATTGATAAAGGTTTTTATAAAATTATATTTATTTTTAAATTATAAAGAATTATAATTTTTATAATTATAATTATTATTTTAAACTTTTTTTTTTCTCAAATGTCTAAGGTTTATATCTAAGCATTTGTGGGACCGCATAATTAAAGTAATAATAATTATATCAATTATTATATTTTTGGGAATCAGAAGTGAAAAACAAATCGTTAAAAAAATACAATCGTTTACTCAACGCAAATGAAATTACAATTTGAAATATAAACTAAAACACAACGAAATCAACAAATAACCTCAATTTAAAATTACCAAGAGAAAAACGAAATTGCGCAGCAGCGTAGCCGTACGTCCGTCCTGGTTGGTGTCTGGCAGCAAAGAGAGCGTGCCGCCTCCTTGCCGTGCCTTATATAGGTGCGGCTCGAATTACCCACACCACTCTCTTCTTCTTGCTAACAATATATTAATTATAATAGTTATGATTTATGAATTTATTATGATTCATTGGTATACTTCATTCACAGTATAAACTGCCTTCGCACGCATTCAGTGCTAGAGCTAATGAACATCCTATCTGAAGAGTACGGAGTGAAGGTAGACACGAGCTTGGAGAAGGCGCGTGAAGTTGCCGAGAGATATAACCAGAAACTCATGTTCGCTGCAGGTAAATAATAACTTTGTTTTCGACTAAAATTTAACATAATGAGGAATTTCTCAAGTGTCATTTAAAAAAAGAAATAGTTACTATTTGCCTCACTAGATGGCGTTGATGGACAAGTGAAGTGTCAAAAATGGCTTCGTAAAAGTGAATTGTGTGTTTTAGGGTTCCGTAGCCTAAATGGCAAAAAACGGAACCCTTATAGATTCGTCATGTCTGTCTGTCTGTCCTGTCCGTATGTCACAGCCACTTTATTCCGAAAGTATTAAGAGTACACAGTTGAAACTTGGTAGGTAGGTGTATTCTGTTAACCGCTTAACGATTTTAACACAAAAATAAAAAAATGGCCAAAGGGGGGGGGGGGGGGATGGGCTCCTCATACATGGAACTGATACTGAAAAAAATTTTTTCTTCAAACAAATATGTGCGGGGTGTCTATAGATAGGTCTTTAAAAATGACATTGAAGTTTCTATGACAATTTTTTCTCAAAGTCAACCGTTTGCAAGATATACACCACCAAAGTGGTAAAATGTGTGTCCCCTTTAACTTTTGAAATAAGAGAGTGAAAAATCTAAAAAAATATGTGTTATAGATCTTAATAAACACTTTCAACGAAAATTGGTTTGAACGACATACATTTTGTAGTTTTTGAGAAATAGCACATTTTCCAAAACCGCAAATATAACTTTGTCATTCATACCAAAACTGTGAAAAACAAACTTTAAGATAATCGTCTACTTTATAATAACCTTTACCCATGAGCGTTTTTTTGAAAAGGCTGTTCTAACACACGCACACGCTGATTTTTTTTCCCGATTTCAGAGTTGGTCCCATAGTAAAAGTTCAGTTTGATGGTCCCTATCTACCATATTCGGGGTTGTTTTGTGACACGTTGTATAATAATATTGATATATATTAAATTATCAATATTAATATTTTTTTCGTTCACAGATTCTGAACAAATGGCGTACAGTGTAAGAGAATACATAACATTTGAAGACTGGCCCGCTCCTAAAGGGCTTAGAGTAAGAGACAAGGCGTCTTCTGTCAAAGTGAATTCACATTGTACTGATGCTGGTGAGTTTTATAATTATAAACTTTATAATTTTAATTATAAGTTGTATAACCAAAAATAAGCTGATGACGAATAATCCGCGCAAAAAAGGTTAAGGGGCGGTAATAGGAAAACATGGTTTGCGCGGTTCATATTTTTATATAGAAAACTTAAACTTGTAGCCACCAAAAAAATCATACGACAAGCTAAAGAGTTTATCTAGTTGCTACAAACATTAAATTGCGTATAAACCTCACAGATGATTGTAAAAAAATATCAGAATATCATCAAAAGCTCTTGTCGCAGGCCATATTTTTGGCGTAAATAATAGCGTAAAAGTATTGAATTCTACATCAAAATATACTTTAACGTACTGTGCAGTTGCTCCAATAACTTTTTTCAAGAAAGATAATTGTGCTTAAGATAATGATGAAAAAACAACGAAAAACATCGAAAAAGTGCAGAAGTGAGGTTGTTTTCCATACTCTTTACACGTAAAGAAAAAGAGACAAATGATTTCGCATAACGGAGCCTTAAGTTAAGTAAGTAAAGACAAGGCGTCTTCGGTAATAGTCACATTGTACAAATGCAGCTGAGTTTGATAATTTATAAAAATTAAAATCATAATAATTAAATTTCATAATCATAATAAATTATAAGTATTATAATTAAAAGTGGCCTTCTCTAAAAAGACTACGAAAATCTAAACTGAATATTATAATTTATACATAGCTATTGTTTTCCCACGTATCTATGTATAATGCGATTAAATTGACACTAGACAGTGTCCGCTGCAACTTCACTCGAAAATGTATGGTAAAGAGAAAAAAATACAGATTAAAATACGTTGTCTTGTATCGCAAGTGCTCTGAAGTTAGACATTTCAGTTGTACATTGTTAAATTAATCGCATTGGAAATATATAATTATAAGGGTAGTATTTAATCGGGTAACAATAAATTCCCATTTTGGGTCTCAAAAATATTGAATATAGATAGCGTACTGAGATACTAAGTGGGTGACGGACTGAAGGCGGCTACAAATAGTGAAAATGGGTGACTTTAAAAAACAAATTGAGTAACTAGTTAATAATTATTAAGTGACCAAATTTCTATTTAGGCGACAATCTTCAAAATATCTAAAATTTGGAATATATTTTATTTAAAAAAGGCGACTATTAACGTAATCGAGATGACAAAAAATTTTGGAGCTCTTATTGTGTTAGCTTAAGGCTCGGATATGCGAAATCATTTGTCTTTTTCTTTACGTGTAAAGAGTATGGAAAATAACCTCACTTCTGCACTTTTTCGATGTTTTTCGTTGTTTTTTCATCATTATATTTAGCACAATTATTTTTCTTAAAAAAAAGTTACTGGAGCAACTGCACAGTACGTTAAAGGGTATTTAGATGTAGAATTCAATACGTTTCCGCTATTATTTACGCCAAAAATATGGTCCGCGACAAGCGCTTTTGATTATATTCTGTTTTTTTTTACAATCATCTGTGAGGTTTATACGCAATTTAATACTTGTAGCTACTAGATAATCTCTTTAGCTTGTCGTATGTTTTTTTTTGTGGCTACAACTTTACGTTTTCTATATAAAAGTATGGCCCGCGCTAACCATGTTTGCCTATTATGGCCTCTTAAATCAGTTATATAGTTACCTACTTGGTATAGTTGCCCACTCAGTATTTTTTGTTACTCATTTAGAATTTTCACTGTTAACTCAAATTACTTATCTCCCACATGTAGTTGCTCGTGTAAAGCATGTTGTAATCCACAGTCGCCCGTTAGGTTATTTTGTCGCCAGTAAAATAAACCGCTGTCGGGTTTAGTAAGTCAGTTGCCTTTATTATTTCCAGTGACCCAACTAAAAATATCCCATTATAATATTCTTTTCACCTCTCCAGCACGAAAAGGGTGCTTTTGGCGCGTAAAAACTCGCAGCAAAATCGACTTTTGCTGCGAGCGTGAGGCAAAGTGCTTTTTTAATTTCTAACACCTTTTCTCGCTGGTAGAGGTGAAAAGTTGTATGTTTAACACGAGAGCAAATTTTTTGATGTCTCGTGCCTTTAAATCACTCACTGTGCTCAGTAGTCTATATTAGAATCACTCGCTACGCTCGTGATTCAATTCTAGACTACTTCGCTAGTTCGTGATATAAAAGTCAGCACTCGCAGCAAAAAATGACTTTGCTCTCTTGTATAACAAATAACTATTATTATTGAGTCATGTTTTTTTTCTCTAGGTCTAGTCGTAGATGGCAGTGTTTCGTTTCCATTCAACGACGGCTGTGAGGCAACTCTTGAAGTGCACCCTGAAGATGCGCTGATGACTGTACATATGGACGATGAGTTGCCATACTGACATTAACTTTACTGGATATTGTCATAGAATAAGTAGATTATTACGAGTTTGAGTCTTATATCGTTGTTGTAGAGACTATTTTGCTTTGCACGAGCTATTGTCCATCATGTTTGATTTTAAGGATTCGCACTGAGCTATTTGTGATCTTGTTTTTGGAATTTGATTAAGAGTGACTTGGCAATGTGACGTCACAATTTGAAAATGTGTGCTTCGATTATGATAATGATAACTTAAGGCTGCGTTCAGACAATAACACACGACCCTAGCTCAACCCGAATTCTATTCAAAATAAACACAACCGTCGGCCCATTCCTTGAAATGCATCACTTACAATGAGGATCAGTAACAGGATTGAATCCTATAGTTTTATTGATATAATATAAAAAACCGGTCAAGTGCGAGTCGGACTCGCGCACGTAGGGTTCCGTACCAAAAAACGGCAAAAAAATCGCGTTGTTGTATGGGAGCCCCCCTCAAATATTTACTTTATTCTGTTTTTAGTATTTGTTGTTGTAGCGGCAACAGAAATACATCATCTCTGAAAATTTCAGTTGTCTAGCCATCACGGTTAAGATACAGCCTGGTGACAGACAGACAGACGGACAGCGGAGTTTTAGTAATAGGGTCCCGTTTTTACCCTTTGGGTACGGAACCCTAAAAACATATTCATAGCTATGAAAATTAGTGAAAGATTTTTAGAAATCCGTTTAGAAATGGTTGAGTTACAAGGGTTTGTGCTTTATCACGTACGAGACGTAAGGTTCGCGTACGTCGCGGATGACGTCATAAAGACCCCCAAAATAACAGTGTTCTACCTCGTATAACTTCGGGTTTAAGAGATATCGTAAAAATTTCTTCACAGTTAATCATGTGGTGGTATAAGCTTTCTGATAAGCCACTAAACAAAAATCGTTACTGATCCTCGTTTTGAGTCTTATGTTATGACACTTATGACACATTAACAAGGCGTGGGCCGCGTTTGAGTTGAGTTTAAGGTGAGTTTGGGATGAGTTTGAAATGAGTTCGTGTTGAGTTCGAGTTGAGCTCGAGTTGAGTTTGAGTTGAGTTCGGGTTGAGCGCGGGTCGTGTGTTATTGTCTGAACGCAGCTTAACAATAGTGTCAGTGGTCTTTCAAAATGGTATTGCTCTTTGACACAGATGATTTCAATACATAATGGCATTTTTAGTTCTAGGCATTGTGCTAGTACTGCTTATAGTGGCATCTTAAATTTAAGGCACTGCGCTAATAATTAGAATCGATCCCTGATTGAATGATGAATTGATCAAACTTGAACCTTAACATCTTGGATTATAAGTTCAAAACAGGGGTTGTCACTTAGCGCTTAAACTTTTATATTAGCCATAAGCACCTACCGCTAGCCGTTCGTTCGAACGAACAAGTGAGCAGAGGGGCGTCACACGCCCGCCTGTATAGTCGCGCGGCACCTTATGCCGGCGTAGGTATTGTCTCTTTAGAATAGTAACAATGTCGAATCAACATTACTGTGCCATATACGGATGTCAAAATCAAAAAAACCAATAAACAAATTGTCGTTTTTCACATTATGATATACTAGCGGCCGCCCGCGGTTTCACCCGCGTGGTTCTTGTTGCTGTGGGAAAATCGGGATAAAAAGTATTCTATGTTTTAATCTAGGCTATCTTCTATCTGTGTGCAAAATTTCAACCAAATCCGTTCAGTAGTTTTTGCGTGATTGAGGAACAAACATCCAAACCCACAAACTTTCACGTTTATAATATTAGTAGGAAGTAGGATAGTAGGATGCTACGCAGTTTATTTAAAAGAAGACAACTCTAACGTTGTGTCATCAGAAAAGGTAAGAGCACGCGATAGAAAGAGAGGTAACTACTAGGTGAATGTAACTGTAGGTCATTAGCGCTGCGCGACTTGAATTGTACTTTATTGTGTCGGAGCAAAAGTCGCTATTTATTTAAATTACTATGCGGATTGCTGCTTCTGTACTTGTACTATTAGTTATTCTGTGCTCGCGGCTGACTCTGTCGAGTCAGCGCACAAGGGATGTCATGTGTCGGTTGAGACAGAGCTACGCGACAGAAAGAGAAGCGCTTCTGAGGCGCTTATAATAATAGGCTCATAGCGCTGTGCAATTTGAAATTGTACTTTATTGCCGTGCAGCGAGAGTAGCTTATTATATGATTGTCCTCGCGCAGATGGGCTTATGTAAGTATAGTACCATGGGCAACAGCGTCGCCTAACCACTGCTAAGGTTAAAATCGCTTGCACGCCGCGCCCGCTGTCACATACGATTAGTTCGTGCAGGGGCGATACGCGCGCATACGAATTTTGTTGCAAACTGGTTAAGCGACGCCCATAGTACATATTCTGTGTTCAAAGCCAATATTCTGAAAATATAAAATAAATAAATAATTTAGCCAACGGCACGCTAGGTGGTCAAGTTGGGACAGTCGCAGGTCTTTATATAAAAATATATTTATTTCACAAGCAATTTAATTACATTATTAGTTTTAAAACTAATGCTCGCAATTGAGCCTACGTGCTAACGTGTGTCCTGTCGGATTTAAACTATATCAACACATTACAATGGTTCTTATCCTATTTATATACTAATTGACTGCCCACGAACAATACAATAACGGTTTGTATTCCTTATCCTACAGGATGCGTAATATGGTATTATTGCCTATTATCATTATGGAAATTAATTATACCTATTTTGGGTATTCATCAATGCAACTACTGTTCGTGATAAGCGTGCTACGTAGTAGGTATAATTAAGGCTTCGTCAATACATCCACTGTACCAGATAGCGGGTGTAATAACATAACTCCTCGCTCCTTAAGCTTGAAATCTTCTGAATGTTTTACTTTCGGATGATTTCGATTACAAATATTGTCCTTATATTTACATAAAATGATTATTGTTACAATAAAAATTATTAAATACAACAGTATAGTTCCTATACTAACATTTTTAACATTTACAGGATTTAAATCTTCTAGTGGTTGCTCTTCTGGTCTTTAGCGCGTACGTCAGGAGTTGCAGATTTTCTAGGTCTACGTCGTCCAGGTTGATAGGTTTAAGGGATTTTTGGTTTCGAAGTTGTGGGAGTTCAGGTAAAACTAAGTTTGATGTTTTCCTATAAGTCAGTGATCTTCCTTCATTAGTATTCATGTTATGTAATTTTACATCTTCTATGTTCACTTCACAATTTCCATCTAAATCCATACAATGTTTTCTTAGTAATTTTACCTTTACATATTTCCTCTAGGGTAGCATTTTTTCTAGTATATATACTATCCATCTGTTATTATGTATTTATCAAGAGATTATTAATTTCTATGACAATTGGGTTACACATAGTTATGTTTGCTTCGAACTTCATGACACTAGAAACACACTGATCCTGTATGTGATAGGGTAAATATTCTTCTTGACATAGATAATAGTTTACTTCGATGAATTTGCACGGATGGGAGAGCGACCATGTTTTCAATTCCTTAACTAGCAGGTAAGGGTTATTTCGGGGAAATAATGGTGGTGACGATATTCGAGTTTAGTACTGGTAATGGTAAGACTCTATAATAGTTATAGATGTCTTTTGATACTAATGGTATACTAAGAATGAACGTTATACGCTTATCGACAAAGTATGCTTGTACTTCTATGGTTTGTTCTATTTTTACAAGGTTCCTGGTTTTCGCAGGGTGTGCTAAGTTTTCTGTTTGTTCAATTGTTCTTAATACAGATAATAATTCTTTATTATTAACAATTGACTGGTGTAACACCTTTACTCTGCTAAATGCAATAGTCTCAATTTCATCCGCTTTTATTATTATTGTTTGAAAGTTGTGTAGAAATAGATCAAGGATATTTGAGATTTTAAATTCCATTTGTACTGATATTGTATCATTTAGTTTCTTTCTTATTAATTCTACTTCGTTATTGATTTTGATGAAATTGTTTCGGCTAATGTTTGCATTATTAGTTACTATTTCCGCCATTTTGGTGAGAATTGTCATTTTCTTAGACATTGCTTCTTGTTTTGATTTAACAGATTCTATCATTTTTTCGAATCTAATAGCATCATCATTATGCTGTTAGTGCCTTTACAATAGAACCTAACGGGCTTAACAATCCTCTTTTCCTACGTTTAGTTATTGGCATTAATTGATTACATCTTTCGATGGCCAATTGTTTGATACTATCCACTTGTGAGACAATCCATATTCGTAAAGTTTCCTAACTTAAGTTTATCAATTATATAACTAATAAATTCCATATATCTAATTATATTATAATCTAAATCTTTACTTAACTTATCAAGGTTAAATGTCTTAAATAGTAACCATTTATCATTTCTTATAACGGCTTGACCTTCTTTTATTGGTAGAATTCCTAGATTCTTCCTAATCTGTTCTATTTGAAGGGCCCGGCTGTGAGTCGTCAGGATCACGACGATAACGTACCTGTGGAGGACATTTTATATCTTTAATTGGTATTTTAGTATTTTTATTTGAACTTAATACGGGTACAACATTTTGTTTGACATCTCCGCAAACGAGTGCTTTTTGATAAAGTGGTTTATCTTTTGCTCTACGAGTATTTACGCCTTTTGTAAAGATTTCGTCACCTATTTCAATTGGAAATTCGCGTTCACCACCGCGCTTTTGCTGAACATTTTCTTTAATTTTAATCATTTTATTTCTAAGGTGATCGTATAAGTATTTTGTTCGTTTTACATGTTCTCTTAATAGGTGTTGGGTATATTGCTTATTAAATTCACAGTTATATATATTACTACAATCCGTATGTCCAAAAGTTACTTCAAAATGTGTTAATCCTGTGGTAGAATGAATCGTTTGATTGTAAGCGAGTGTTGCATAAGTTATTACCGTTGCCACATCAGTTAGTTTTCTATCATATTTTGCAAGACGATAAATTTCTAATATAGTAGAGTGAAATCTTTCTAGTATTCCCATTGAATTTGGATTATGAGGTGTGCCTATGTGAAGGTGTATTTTATAGAAACTTAACATTTCTTTAAGTAAAGCATTATTAAATTCCGATCCCGGGTTCTTCTAATATGTATAAAAGTTTCCCTAATGCCTCGATGGCATGTTTTGCCTTAATGATATTTAATAATTATTTGTCTCTGTTCTTCCTCATCGTCTACAAACACTACACGTTCTGTACATTCAAAGGATTGTACGCAATCTTTTCTAAATAATTCCATGATTATTTCTATAAACTGTTTCCGATGGATTTTGTTCTCAAAATATATGAATTGTTTAGTTTTTGGTTTTACATATTCTTTTAAAAAATGTTTTATTAAATCTTTACGATTTAAGGGTAGATGTACTTCAAGGATTATTTGTTTTTTTATGGATATATCTTTTACTGATAACTCATTTATTTTCCATGTAAATATCAATTGATGATTAGATTTAGTGTCTATCGCTCCATTTAAAATTGGTACACCGTTCGTATCGATATCATTAGCTGAATGTATTGTTTCCGATTCTTCCGTTTCCGGTGCTAAAATAGTATTACTATTACTTGGTGGTCTGACGGAATAAGGTGAATTAAGTTTATTTGTTTTTACAGATTTTTCCGAGTATGAAGATATAGTGATCGGGCTACTTGACCTAGATGAGTCAGGATCTACTTTCATAGAACTGGAATCGTCTTTTATCATAGCGTTAACTCTTATTCTAGATAGCGCGTCTGCATTACTATTCTGTTTACCGTTTTTGTATAAAATATCAAAATCAAATTCAGATAATCTAATTTTCCATCTCGTCAATTTACTGTTGGGCTCTTTCATAGAGTTTAGCCATACTAAAGGTCTATGATCCGTATAAATTGTAAACTTTTTTCCATAAAAATAAGGTCTAAACTGTTTTACTGCCCACACGATGGCTAGTAGTTATTTTTCGATCGTACTATATTTTGATTCAGCTTCGTTTATAAAGTTCTACTCGCGTATGCTACTGGTTTGTCGTTGCTTATTGTACCTTGAGATAAAACTGCTCCTATTGCAAAGTTAGAGGCGTCCGCTGTTAATATAAAAGGTTTTGTAAAATCTGTTTACTGTAGAAGTGGTGCGTTAGTTAATAATTCTTTACCTTTTTGGAAAGCTGATTTATAACTGTTGTCTATCACTATGCTGTTCCTATTTTTAAATATGAAGTTAATGGTTGAGGTATCTTTGCAAAATCTTTAATGAATTTTCTGTAATATCCTATTACATATATTAGTCCTAGAGAACTTTTTTATTTCCGTTGGTGTTTTTGGAAGGGGATAATCTAGCACTGCTTTAATTTTATCATCGTTTGGTTTAAGACCTTCACTTGTTATAGTGTGTCCTAGATAAAGTACTTCTTTACGCATAAATATGGATTTATCTAATTGAACCTTTAAGTTTGTTTCTCTAAGTCTATCAAATATTTTTCTTAATTGCTCTAAATGCTCTTGTAGGCTATTACTAAATATTATGATGTCATCCAAATATACAAGACAATGTAAGCCCTGTAATCCTCTCAGAATATTGTCGATAGCTTTTTGACATTCCATTGGCTGGTGCCGTTTTTAAACCAAATGACATCCTAAGGAATCTTCGATTTCTATTTGATGGTATCCACTAGCCAAGTCTAAGGTGCTAAAATATGTGGACTTTCCTTATTTATCGAAAAGATCTGCTATATTTGGTAAGGGGTATTTATCATCAGTTGTTATTTCGTTTATACTCCTATAATCTATGACCATTCTGTATTTCCGTTCACCCGATGCATCGATTTTCTTTGGTACCAAATGAACCGGTGCATTCCATGGGGAATGTGTCTCTTGGATAACATTACCTTCTAATATTTTTTTAAATTGTTTATTGATTTCCTCGATTTGAACTGGTGGTAATCGATAAGGCCTAACGTATGTCGGATCTTCATTTTTAGTCCTAATTTGATGCTTTAAAAGATAAAGGTAATTTTTAAGAATATAATATATCTTTATATTCTTCACAAAGTTTTCTGTTGGCTATTTGTTCTTCTGACGTCATATGGTCTAATCAAAGTTTATTTAGGTTTTCAGATAATATTTCATCTAACTCTATGTTGTCTACTTCCATTTCACTTAAATTATTTACCGGGATTGATTGTTCATATTTAATGGTTTTAAAAGGTTTATTAATTATCAAAGTTACACGTTTTTCAGATATGTTTTGCATGACTGTTTCCGCGTATCCGTTTTGACATTTGACTAAGGCGCTAGGCATCCTAACTCCTTCACCAAAGTTTTATAAATCAATTATTGCGTCACCGTTTCTTAGATCCGTAGGAATTTTCAACAACGTCACTGTGTAGCGTCTGTGTAATAGGTAGTTAAAACGCGACGCTTGTATGGAGTGCCCGGGGTGTGGTTGGGGTTAGAGCTATTTTGCGAATATCCGAACTGGGGACGATTGTACGGAAAACTATTATTATTTTACCTATAATTGGAAATATTTTGCGCTATTGGTCTAAAATTATTTTGCATAGGTGGATTATAATGTGGTCTATTCATACCGAATTTGAAATTATTGTTTTGTTGTGGGTTGTTTCCAAATTTAAAATTAGTATTTTGCGGATTTGTTCCGAATTTGAAATTATTATTATTATTTGGTATATAGATTGGTTTGAAATTATTTTGGTTCTGCGGAACTCCGAATTTTAAGTTATTATTAGTTGGAATAAAATTTGGTCTAAACGTCTATAATTGTGGTACAAAAGGTTTGGGTATTGATGGAGTCGATTTCTTATTATATTGATATTCGAAATTTTCTTTCTCCGTCACTATATTTAGAGCTTCTTCTAATGAAACATCCTTTCAGTCTAACTATTCTAATCATGTCTTCCGGTAAGTTGTACAGGAATACATTTAATGCTGTATTATTATATATTATTAATTTAGCATTTCTTACGCCTGTATCTTGGATCGTATTTACTTTAGAAATTAATGCACTACTAATATTTTGTCAGCTCTACCTACTAATCTACTGGTTATGGAGTGGAATCATAGACATAGAAAATTTTTCGCTGCGCTCAAGAAGACCAACAAAGCGTGGAAAAGAGAAGTTAACATCATACGGACACGGTCTATGTAAAAAAGAGACAAAGGAGCAAGTGAAATGTGCCAACATTTTTTACAGTAAGAGCCCCTAGCGTCCCGCCTAGCAAATGAGCAATCACAGTTTGTTTAAAATATTTGTTAATCTTAATTAGAATTTAAAATAAAGGTATCGTGGAGCCATGGTGTCTTGTGCTCTAAGTAATTGTGATGTGACAAAAAGAAACAATCCAAGTAATCACACTTTTCACAGGTAAATAAGATATTGCCACACATTTCTTTAAAACCAAATTTCGCTACATTTATTCGTTTATCGACGAACAAACAGTATGGAACATAGTTTATTAATTTCCTTTGCCATATATAGTTTTATGTATCCCATATAAAATGTATGCATTCGTTTTCGGATCACCTGTTTATTGACTTTGTCGTTCTTTGACATTCTATTTCTGTGAGTGGAATACATAATTTATATTATAAATCCTATGCACCAGATTCAGTAGTATGTCCGAAACTACTAATCACGCATTCACATTTCTTCAAAAATAAATTTAATAATTTCGATTCACCTACAAATTTAGGTGCGATTGCTAATATTTCATTAGGAATTGTATGTATTTGCTGAAGTCGTTTCATCTGTACTGGAGCTGGAACTCTGTTAGTCTCCATTTTACAAATTAAACGTTTATAATATTTAACAAAAATTTTTAATTTCTAAAAATTGATTTTCTTTCTCAATTTTACTACAATGAAATTTAAAGACTGATTTTTGTGTCAGTTTTAATTTCTACGATAACACTTTAATAATTTTCACTTACTTTCCTGAAGTTAAAGAAAGATAAACGAATAACGTTCTTTACTATTAGGTAATATATACTTCGCGATTTAGGTCAAAGTAACACTACCAGATAATTTTGGAATAAGTAGGAAAGGGATGCTAGTTAATAATTTTTACTTACAGTGCTCCCCACGCCATGGTCTCCTGAAGACCGTTGCTGATGGTTGACGTATTTGTTTTGTTCAAGGATCTTGCCTTGGACACCGAACGCTTCGTATAACGTATTATCCGATTTGGTGGTCGTTATGGCACAGAATAGATATAAGTACTACCGTACAGAAAGGAAACTCTCCGTCCCGCCCCACAATCAATTACCTCACCCCACCGCGTGAGTTCGTGTGGCGAACGTGTGCTCATTTTAGTCGGATGTCAACGCTCCGTTTGCGGCGCGCGGCGATCTATTGTTCGGCCATCGGCGACGGCCGGGCGCGCCGGTGTAGTCGTTAGCCCTAGCTTCACGCACACAGTTGCACGTATACAATTACGTCATCTGTGTAGCGTCTCTGTAATAGGTAGTTGAAACGCGGCGCTTGTATGGAGTGTCCGGGGTGTGGTTATGGTAATACTATCAGGTTGCGTCGCGAGACCCTACCGACTGTGCCAGTCAAGTTGGGACAGTCGCAGGTCTTCAAAAAAATATATATTTATTTCACAAGTAATTTAATTACATTATTAATTTTAAAACGAATTCTCGCAATCAAAGCCTACGTGCTAACGTGTGTCCTGTCGGACTTCAACTAAAAAAATATCAACCCATTACAATGGTTCTTATCCTATTTATATACTTATCGACCGCCCATGAACCATACTATAACGGTTTGTATTCCTTATCCTAAAGGATGCGTAATATGGTATTATTGCCTATATTATCATTATGGAAATTAATCATACCTATTTTAGGTATTCATCCATTGTCAACTACTGTGCATGACAAGCGTGTTACCACAGAATAGATAAATAGTACTAGCGTACAGAAGTTGCACTCCGCAAAATCGTTTAAATAAATTGGGACTCTTGCTCCGACACAATAAAGTGCAATTCAGGTCGCAGAGCGCTCCCTTCGCTCCAAAACATTCACCTAGTAGTTGCCTCTCTTTCTATCGCGTAGGTCTTATCTTTTGTGACGTATGAAATTTGTCCTCTCAGAGGATGCCGAGCTACGCAGAGGATGTTAATTATACCTATTCTAAGGATTCGTCAATACATCCACTGTAACAGAGTGATAACATAACTAGGTAGCCTGATGGCCGAATACTCAAACGCTAATTAACTTTGAGGGGCTCTCAAACGTCGTCCTGTCGCATTAAATGTCAAAAATATGACAAAGACAGAATGCTGTATGAGAGCCGCTCAAAGTTAAGTAGCGTTTGAGTATTCGGCCATGAGTACCACAAAAGATTAATCAATTTTAAACAATCTTAAACTTAAATGAGAAGGTATTAAGGTTCAAAATAAATTGGCGATTTTTAACAGTATTGTATAACTTGAAAAAAAAAACTAAAATGCCAAGTCACTAAAGTGAGACGAAATTATGTAAATTTTTAACAATTTGTAATTGTAAATAATAAATTAATTTAGTATAAGACTGATGGATAAGTATAAGTTATTATTAAACACATTTTTTAGAAAAGTAAAAAATATCGCAATCCTGAAATTATTGTGTATTTTCCTTTCTTAGCTTGTAAGTTTAAAATGTCTTTTTCTATTTAGATAAAAATAAATTATTTATTTATTGCAATGAAGGCAATATTAAAATAAAATACAAATCTTGATTTACTCTTCATTCTTTGTTTATGAGTCACGTCTAAAAATATGTAAGTAAGTATACAGTTTAGAATTTTGTCGTTTTGTTGTATTTGTCATTTGTAAGTAATTTCTGTTCAAAAAAGTAATAGCTTTTAGAGTGACAAAGTTCTTTACTGTATACCTACTTACATATTATAGACGTGACTGTACCTACGTGCAAGAAATAACTTAAAATAGTCGTATTTATTTTGCGTCTTCTGAACAAGGTCTTAAGGTTCATATTATGATAACTTTAATTCACCTTACACTGTGTCATCACAATATTAATACGAAATATACACTGTTATGATTTAATATGTTTTTTATTTCATATTTAATCCCAAATTGCAATTCGTGATTCGAAATCCTGCATGTAAAAAATTATGAAGTATTATTCAAAAATTAAATCTATATTTTATTAATTACCCTTTGTAATTAATTAATTAAAAATTTAATAAAACCCTAGACAAAAAAAATCGACCCTTAATTTTTTGTGTCGCTCGTGGGTTTTTAAATTTAATTTTTATTTGAAGGTTTTTAAACTCTATTTTTGCGGCCATTTTTTGCAGCCATTTTGTTTTTTCATTGCACCTGCCCAGGGTGTACGTACATTATTTTAGTCAAATCACCACTTCTGTATCTTTTACCGTTTCGGCAGGCAGTTGACCATCTTCATAAATGGCTGGATGGATTTCCATTAAACGTGGTTAAAACAGTAAAGCATTGGGGATTCCTCACTGCTCAACTAATCGCAGTTGGGCAGTTTGTTTGAGCAGTGGGGAAAAAAGGGAACCATCTGGATTAATTTAGCTTTAAATTAAAGAAAACCGCATTGAAACCACTTGATCCGTTTAGGCACTAAGATAATACGTACAGTACAGACAGACAGGCAGGCTTGAAATTAAACTTATAACACCCCTCTTTACGTTGCGTCGGGGTATAAAAATGGTATTTTATTACAAAATGTAGACACTTAGTCGTCGTGACGTTACAAAATGGAAGATTTATCATAAGGGGTGTAACAAGACCCTCAACGGAGCCGAAGTCCACGCATTCCGTCCATCATCAGGATCATTTTTGTCTTTTAGACTATACCTGGGAAACCAATAGCTACGAAGTTATTGAAGGTCAAAGTCAATTTTTTTTTTAATTTTTATGAATACTTATTTTATTCGTTATTTTCTAATTTTTGTCCAAAGAAACAATCAAAATTTTAAGTATTTCGTAACAAACAAAGGCTTCAAAACGTCATCATTCAATGTATCTCATGAGCACGCACAAAAACGCTGCCTTTCTACTCGGCCGTACGTAGCTGTGTAGCATACACTCGCAGGCGCGGTCTGTTGTACGCGTTACATTGCGTGGTAAAGTATGCAATGCTTTTTAGGGTTCCGTACCCAAAGGGTAAAAACGGGACCCTATTACTAAGCCTCCGCTGTCCGTCTGTCTGTCTGTCTGTCACCAGGCTGTATCTCATGAACTGTGATAACTAGACAGCTGAAATTTTCACAGATGATGTATTTCTGTTGCCGCTACAACAACAAATACTAAAAACAGAATAAAATAAATATTTAAGGGGGGCTCCCATACAACAAACTCGATTTTTTTGCCGTTTTTTGGTACGGAACCCTTCGTGCTTGAGTCCGACTCGCACTTGGCCGGTTTTTTTTAACACTAAAAATTAAAATCGTTTCCCAGCAACAATTTTGAACAGAAATAGTCCTGATGATGGGCAGAATACGTAGACCTCGGCTTTGTTGAGGGTCTTGTTACGCCCGGTATTATTCACCTTTTATAAGAATTTATAGAAAACATGCTTAAAAGGAAAAAATAAAAAACATAATCGAATATTTAAGTCAGTATATTTGTTAAAAAAATTCGTACACCGTCACACCTTCCGATATCGTTCCAGAATCCCGTTGTAATTAAAAAAAGTTACAATATTAGTACACAACGGAATGTATGAAACGGACATCGGTTATTCGTTGTTACAAATATTATACATAGGAATATCCGAGTACACATACAAGCGATATGACAGCGTTGCGACTATTAAAAAAAAAAACAAAAAACAAAAAAAATTAGAAGCATACAATAATGGTGGTAGAGATTTTACAGTTACTAAAAAAAAACCTTTGAATTACAATTCTTTTTTTTATTTGTTTTAGAATGGAAAAGATTTTAAATAGGAATATAGGAATACTAAAACACACAAAAAAATATTAAAAAAACATATGAAGCATACAATAATGGTGGTAGAGATTTTACAAATACTTAAAAATCAATGCTTCAATGATGAAGTATAAGTTATTTTTATTTGTTTTAAAATTAAAAAGATTTTGAAGACATTTTTGTTTTTTCGGTTTAAACATTTTCTTATTTATTTTTTACTTTTTTTAACCATGAGATTGATCAGCCTATTGCACTTGTTACAACTAAATCTAGATAATAAAATATAGGTAATAGTAATCCGTTAAAAATGCTTTTGGTTTGTTCAAAGTGTTATTAAAGTTTATTCAAAATTTTATATAAGACCTATTACTTCTAGTCGCAATGCTGAAAAAATTAAAATTAAAAAGAAAATTAAGCTATCGTTTAAAATAGCACCGAAGTGGATGGACGACTGGTCAATAAAAAGAAACTTAAAAATAACTTAAACAATATGGCATTCTTTATTGTTTGATCCATAAATATTAATTTACGTCCAAGATTTTGTAGAAAACGTCACTTGGACGTAGAAGAAAATAGTTTTCCCAACACCTAAGAAATAAAGACCTGTTAAAACCAAAATACTTTATTACATAAACCTGTGATAAATTTATTTGGTTTTATTTCAGCAATTATAAACTTCAATCCTTATTCAACCCCATAATTTTTATATTTTTTCGCATTTTTTTTAACCACAACGGGGGTTCAAAAGTATGCGCTTTTTTAAAATGTTTAATTATAAAAGTTATCAGAATGCAGACGGATAGTTATTTAGTTTTAACAGGTTTTTATTATCAATCCCTAAATATTTATCACACCAATATTGTGTTGGTTTTTTATTTATAATTATTTACGTAGTGCAAGGCTACCTTTCATTACAATAATTGCATTATTTTCAGAAATTGATATCATGGAATGTATAAACTTTTCTATCACAAGTTGCTACTCTGTGGCGATAAAAAAATAAAAATCAGCGATACCAACCTCTGAAAATAATTACAAAAAAAACTAAAAAATAAGGACGGATACAATACGCAAAATTATCACATTATAAATTATTACACATTTTCCTTAAGGTAAGCCTTAAAATGTAATAAATTGGTAAATTACTAAAAATATAAACTAAATATTGACTTCGTTGTGGTTATTGCACACAACTAAATAATGTAATACTAAAAAATATGCCGTTTTATTTATGTTTTATTAGGCAGTTGGTATTTTACTTATTTTTATAAATTTTAGTAATATTTTGGTGTAAATTGAACAGTATACGAATTGGAAAAAAAAAACTTTTTGATACAACCGACTTAGGCAGTGTTGAATACAATTAATTTCATACATAATTCTAGGAAATATTAAAACCGTTTCTAAAATAATGAAAATTGCTTTACGTTTTTGGAAATTAATATAAATTTTGACTCGCAAATTCGTTGCCATTTACGTCCTAATTAAAATTTGCTTGAGTTTTTAAAAGTTTGTACTCACCATTTTGTTTGAAAAAAATTAACTAAAAACTTCGTTCAAATTCGAAATGCATTCCATTTGCAAATAACTTATATCTAAAAATTTAAAAAATCTAATAAGTAGGTAGTACCTACACACTGACCTGTTTTTTTTTATCCAGTATGAAATATATGGAGTTTAGTTGACTACTTTTGAATGTAAAATTAAAATTGATTTTTGTATTAAAAACTTCAATGAAATGTCTCATTTCAAAATAAGAACACTTGCTCGGAACAATAGGTGCATTCTGCCAGAAAAATTGTGAGTTATCGATCGTCATAGAGTAAATTTTAAACCATGGAAAGTAATTTGTAGAATGTTCGATATTTTACTTCCATGGTTAAAATTAACCCTATGGCGATCGATGACTCAAAGATTTGTCTGGCAGAATGCGCCCATTATTTACGTTTCTCTGGGCACACGTACACGCAATCTCGGACCAAACCAAAACAAAAGACGAAACTTTATTTTAACCGAGCGGCATTTTCACACACTACAAATTATTGTGGCTTGTATTTTTTTTATTGGAACAATTTAACTCGTATGCGAGTAGCCAGTATTAGTATAAGGCCCGCTATACAACGAACTGCCGGTCCTCGAATACGTCTTGGGATTTCGTCTCCGCGCCAGAATACACGCGATGGCAGCAATCACGCATATCATGAGGATCACGCCCGCGATGCAGATGCCGATCGCGAAGTTGCGTTGCGATATGCAGATCTCGTCTTCTTTCTGCAATCAGAAAAAACAATTAGTTTATATTAACAGTTATATTTTACCGCCTCTGTGGTCTAGTGGTTCGCCCACCCGTGTAAGACGCAGTGGTACGGGTTTGATTCCCAGGGGGGTACAATTAATACTTGGTTTGCTTGGTGGTAGGGCTTATTTCAAGTCCGCCTGGCTAGCTACCACCATCTTACCTAAGTCTGAAGCATAACAACAATTTAAAAAAAAATGTGTTCCGGCAATTAGAGGTATGATAGCTAGTTCCTCAGTGGTGAGGATTCCGGGTGTAGTGCGCTTCCACCTTTGGCCTTATCGTCACTTAACATCAGGTGAGGGGGCCAAGCACTACCCCGTTGTGCATAAAAAAAAACTTTCGACTTTCAACTTTCAAATGTCAACTTTCATACTTTCTACCTGTCAACGTTTACCTTCTCGCTGACGACCTCGTCGCTCTCCAGCGAGTCGGCCTCGTTGACGTAAAGGCCGGTGAACACCTCGAGGGTGTTTGACCATCACATAAGTACTTATTCATACTCTTGGACTTTCGATCTTACGGATTTAAAATTCTCGGATTTTCGAATTTTAAAGTTTATTTTATGCATAACAGAGCTTGGCCTTTACCTCACCTGATGTTAAGAGACGATAAGGCCGAAGGTGGAAGCGCGCTACACTCGGAATCCGCATCACTGAGGAACACAACAATTTATAAATTGTTGTTTTGGCGTCAGACTTAGGTAAGATGGTGGTAGCTAGCCAGGAGGACTTGAAATAAGCCCTACCACCAACCAAACCAAGTAAAAATTGTCCAAGCTTATAGTTTTTCAACTTTCAAATGTCAACTTTCGATTTTCAACGTTTACCTTCTCGCTGACGACCTCGTCGCTGTCCAGCGAGTCGGCCTCCTTGATGTAGAGGCCGCTGAACACCTCGATGGTAGCGGGAGAGCCTTCATCCAGGTCTCGGCGAAGACCCTTGCCTTTATCCAGTTTTATTTACTTTCAAATGTCAACTTTCATACTTTCGACTTTCAAATGTCAACTTTCATACTTTCGACTTTCATATATCAACTTTTCATTTTTGTCTTTAAACGTTTACCTTCTCGCTGACGACCTCGTCGCTCTCCAGCGAGTCGGCCTCGTTGACGTAGAGGCCGGTGAACACCTCCACAGTGGCGGGAGAGCCCTCGTCCAGGTCTCGGCGGAGACGCTTGCCTTTATCGGTGCACGATCTGTGGAACTGGACGGAAAAGGAGGTTCGAAGTGAAAGTTTTAAAAAAGGAGGAGAAATATCTAACAAAGTTTATAATTTGCCAAAAATTTCGCATTTTCATCGCGTCCTGTGGCCCTACCATGAGTTGATGCAAACTGTTTACGTTACAGTAAACTGTCGGATGTACTGTACCCCAAGCACGAACCACTACCATTCTGGTTATAGTAATCGTTATCGTTTATTTTTGTATGAAAACCAGAGCAGCGCCGCTACGGTCGTTTAAGAAACTAAAATTCTATAACACGAACTTTCGAGTCTCGTAATCGTAACCGTAATGGTATAGTTAACGTAAGCTAATGTACATATGAGAATCGGCAGCACGAACTAAGTTTTTATGGATCGCATCGTTTTATTCGACAGCTAGCCATCGTATTATCACTCACCGAGAATTTTTCAGTGAGAGAACTATCGTTAAGATTGTTGTGGGATATACAGTGATTATTTTAGTGATTAGTGATTTAAGTGGCTGAAAATTATGTGTATGTGATTATGAAACCGTCCTTTGTGTTGTTATTACTTTTTCTGGCGTTAAGTAAATATTCTAAGGGAAGAAAAAGCGACGTAATAAAAAGGTGTAAAAAAATCAGAAGGTGGGTTATTTGTGTTTAATTTATTGAATTTATGGACATTTTTTTTACTTTTGCTTTTATTTTCGTGTTGTCTACACAGAGAAATTTAACAGAGAACTTAAAATAATAAAAAATAAATATTTAAAAAAGCCTTTTATCATATCGTATTTTTTTTGTCGTAGGCAATTTGGATATACACAAAGATCTTGGCGGGTTTGCTGGCTGACATGGCTATCACCGATGCAGCTGAGAATAATCCCGAAGCTAATATAAATATTACGTCTCCAAATACGAAACTTCCATCATACTTAGACCCTTTTCATGTTCAACCTAGACGTGTTGAAGTGCTTGCACATTGCACATTTGAATAGCCACTTGACTCTACGAGTTATTGTTTTTTAAAGGTTTTGTTTATTTATGTTAAAATTGTATTGTAGTCTAAAGTTGACATTGATTTGCGTCTGTTTAAAATTTCATTTTTGTCGATCGGTCAGTCGGTGCTGAAAAAACAACAAACTACATTGTTATGTCGTATTTTTGTTAGGATTAGTATAAAAGTTAATTAATAAATTTTCATTTTTTTAAATAAATTTCATAACGATTAAGTAGTTTTTTCATTTATTGGTAAACAACAATGACGTAACAGGGATTTATGAACGCGCTTTGTACCTACTACGCTACGTAGTAGTTTATTGTAGTATAAATCGCATTACGTAAAAAGAGCGCTAACTAACACACAAATGATGAAGGAATCTATACTGTAATGAAAAGTTATAAGATACAATTTCGCTCACTTTGCGCTCTTTTTACAAGACGTCTACTTTATCCGGATGGTTTCCGGTATCGCATTCCTATCGAATTGACGATAGTAACCTAGCATAGCTTCATGCTGCCGATTCACTATCGTTAATTGTTATCGAATAGTAAGTAAAAACGATTACTATACGATTACGAGCGTGGTTCGTGCTTGGGGTACTGCTCACAGTCAATACGAGTGAAAGAGAGAAAACGATAGTTTACTGTAACGTAAACAGTTTGCAACAACTCATGGTAGGGCCACTGTTTATTGAAATTAAACTAAGTCAAAGTAGTCGACATACAAAAAGTCAGTCATGCCCCTCAATTCTCTAAAAACATTTTTGTCATTTTTATATTGAAAAATAGTTCCGATTAGCAGCGAGCTCGTCGTCCGAGCGCTAGCGTCTATGTGACAGTGGTACCGCATCGTAGAGTAATTTTTAGAGAATTGAAACGCTGCAAATGCATAGAGAAAAAATCCAAAAAGCGTTTGTAAGGGTCTCAGTATATGTGACGTGTTTTTTTCACGTCCCGGACGGAACGATTTCTTGACATCGTTGCATAATTATCAAAATATAGTAACAAATACACGTGACGAGAACACAGACGGGACGGGACGTGGACGGAGCAGGGAAAAATGTATGGTGCACCATAGCACGTCCCGTCCGTGCTATTTTCCTGTCACGTACTTATATAGCGACCTTAAGTATCCTTAGGGAGCGTACCCATACTACGTGACCCATTAAGGGGGGGGGGGAGGGGGGTCTTTAAAATACCACGCTTGGTCACAGGGGGGGGGGGAGGGGGCCTATGTTTTGTCACGTAGTCAATATTGTCAATGGAAATCTGGTTCTTTTTTTTTCAAGTTGTATTCAAATAGTGCACACAGCGAAATTTTTTTTCTTCTGGATACATTTTTTCACTTGTAATATATATAATAATAAATATATGTAAAATTATAATACAGACTCTTGGCATTACGTGGCAAGCGCCTTACTAATGAAAAGACAAAAATGAGCAAATTTTTTTAGATTTCTGTTGAAAATGATGTAAAACCATTATCTATGAAATACTACGTGAAAACCAGGGGGGAGGGGGGGGGGTCTTAGCATATACTACGGGTGGTCACCAAGGGGGGGAGGGGGGTCAAAAATGGTAAAATATGGGTCACGTAGTATGGGTACGTTCCCTTAGTTATCTGTTTACTGTATAGGTCTGTCGGTGGAATGGAACCTCCATAGTCCATACCATAATGACTGGATTTTTTATAATTTCATTTTGTTTCATTTATATGGTTATCATCCTTTGTTTTACTTTGCTACATTTCAATATAATGGTTCATCGTTCGTCCTACTCACACAGTCGTTCTTGCACAGCTTGACCCCGCAGGTGTAGTAGACGCTGGGGCTCCAGGCGAACTTGTGCGCGGAGAACGACACCTGCGCGCGCAGCCCGTCCGCCGAGTAAGACAGCATGCCCATCACCGCGCTGTCCAGCGGACACCTGGAAAGAAGAATTATTTGAAAAACACACGATCTCAAACCATACGAGAAACAAAGATTAAATTTTTGACGAGAAACACAATGACGTAGTGGCGTCACCGCCGGAAGCGATGAGCCAAATTGCATACAAAATTGCTTACTACGAGGGCGGTTTAATAAGTCCATGAATTTGAAAATTTTAAATAGCTTTTTTTCATAATTTACTTTTGTATCATAAAAAGAAACTCCTTAGGAATCTTTACACTATATTTTTTTCAAATTCGGCAAAAGATTATATATGTATTATATATATTATTAATTTTGGAAACAAAAGGTTCAAGCGACTTCTAACTTTTCATAATGACCCTGTCGACCCTCTCGGCGGCACTCATGACATCAAAACTCATCGAATGAAGACGCGAATCATTCCTATTCTTTAGAGTTAGCCCACTGAGATTTTTTCTTGTACCATACATGAATAAATGTCTTGGCGGGCAAAGATTTCCATCAAGCCAAAAGGTGGTGTCTGAAATGAGCCCTTATTTCAGTTACCACAGTTTTCAGGCGATGAAAGAAAAAATAATGAGTTAATAGTATAGTAGCCCGTAGAATATTTAAATCACCAAAAAGGTTACTGTTTGCCGTTGTGATATAGTTATTTATTACGAAATTATAGATATTTTAACCCACGTTTTACAGATCGCAACCCGCCGTAACCTATATTTGTAGGTATATCTCCAAAAATGATATTTTTTTATTTTCAAGTTTCACCACATGGTTTAGCTATTGTCGTGTTCTACAGCGTTGTTTGATTGCCACTAATAATAGTAAGACTTTGGAAAATGATCATACACAGATTTAAGACCAGATAAAGTCCAACCATTTTCATCAGGTCTTAAATCTGTGTATGGCTACTTTTTATAGTCTTACTTTTTATCTGTGGCAATTAAACCAAGCTGTAGAACACGACAATAGCCAAACTAGGTGGTAAACCTCGAAAAATAAAAAAAAACATCAATTTTGGAGATATACAAATATTGGTTACGGCGGGTTGCGTTGCGATCTGTAAAACTTGGGTTAAAGTATCTATAATTTCGTAATAAATAACTATATCACAACAGCAAATGGTAACCTTTTTGGTGATTTAAATGTTCTACGGGCTACTGTACTATAAAGAGGTAGGAACTTCGTTGCACTAAATACGCAGAACTACAAAAAGATTATGTAAAGAAATAAAATAAAATATGGCGAAAAAAGATGATTCTTCTTTACAAAGTCATGGACTTATCAAACCACCCTCGTATAGTCGCGTACGTAACAAGTGAGAAAGGGGACACGCAGCGCAGCATACAGTGCCTTATAATGAAAGCGACCATTACCCGTCTTCATCAATGAGTTTGTGCTCGGCCCACCCGAGTGCGTCGTGCACGAAACAGTCCCGCACCAGCATTCCCACATTGTCCTGTTTCTCAAGGGACACCACGAGCGTCACCGTGTCACCAACCTTCGCTTCTGACACCTCCTGGAAACGAACAAAGTGTTATTACATTCATCATTATTATCATCATATCAGCCGCTCGACACCCATTGCTGGGTATAGGCCTCCCCCAAGGATCTCCACGACGATCGGTCCTGCTTGGCTCGCATCCAGCGGCGCACCGCGACCTTCACCCTCACGTCGGTCCACCTTGTCGGGGGCCTACCCACGGAGCCGAGTCCGGTGCGGGGTCGCTATTCCAGAACCTTTCCGCCCCAACGGCCATCGGGTCTTCTCGCTATGTGTCCCGCCTATTGCCACTTCACCTGAGCTGAGCTGGGGCCGTATTATGGCCTCTTATTTCCTGGCAGTTTTCTGACTGGTTATCAATCTACCTCTTTTATTTGCTATAAGTACAGCAAGAAAGAGATGTAACTATAGCAATTTATAAACCTGGCAGGTTTTAATAGCTTGTAATACGGCCTCTGGCCACGCAACAAAGCGATTGTCGGCGGCGGCCGGGTACCATAGGCAACAGCATCGCTTAACCAGTTAGTAGCAAAATTCGTGTGCACGCGTATCGCCCCTGCACGAACTAAAGGCCTGGGCACACCGGCTGCGTAGACGCGCGTAGTGACGCGCAGCAAAGTTACGTGCGTGTTCGGTGTGACGTCCAATAGGGAATGCCATTGAGTACAACGTCACGAGCTGCAATGCGTAGGGTTACGCATCAGTCTACGCGTTACGCAGGTAGTTAGGTAGGTCATAAAATGGTCTCTTAGCCCTTGAACATTTTGAATACCACTCACGTTTTTATCTTCAGGGTCTCCCTTGAATAGCTGCATGGTGACTGACGGCAACATCACGAACTCCTTCTCCAGGTCTTGGAGATCGCTGCGATAGAAAAATAAACAACTATAATTTTAAGTAATACACAAGTAGGATAACTCACATAAAACGAATTTTGTCTGCCCCCCTAGGGCGTGAAATACACAGAAGAGATGCGGCGGAGATAAGGCGCAGATACGGCGACGATGCCGGCGATACGTGTATTTGATTGGCCGAAAGCATCCGAAAGTTTCACATCTGCACCGTATCGCCGCCGTATCCGCGCCGCGTCACTTCTGTGTATTTCATGCCTAGCATGACTGACGAAATACGATATATATCGCGTGATATAGCGTTTTATCGACACTCAACTGTTAAAATACATTGTATTTCTGACAGTTAAACGTGATAAAACGCTATATCACGCGATATATATCGTGTTTTGATGGTCATGCTAGGGGGGCTGGTCATCAACTGACGAAAACCATGATCTTATTTTTGGACGAGGCGAGGTATAACTTTGTTTGACAAAATGAGAGCACAGATAAAAGACGATCGCGCAAGGGTAGCACTACCCCCTACTCTAATGGTCCTTCTACTAATTATGCTAGTAGAAATAGAATAGAATAACAATGTATACGATTGACATAATCCTTCGTCCAAGACATAGCTAATTAATCGTTATCCCATACCTACATTGTCATTCTATCATACTAGCGAATGGCCATTTGAGTAGGGGCAGTGTTACCCTTGCGCGATCGTCTGTATCTAAAGTTACATTATAGGTATTCCATCTATACGATTTCAAAGTCCCCTATCGCCATTTAAGGGACATTCGAAGACCGCGACCGTCTTTTGTTTGATTGACCTAAGAATTTAGGATACTCTTACGTCTTAATTCTCTGTAAGGTACTTTGTCGTCGGCAAGTGCCCTCCCGGTCCTGTCGTTCTTCTACCAGTGCAGTACGTGGAACTGCATCAGATCGCGGCGGCGGTACTTACAGCGGACGTGGTACCCGCGCCCCTGGCCCGTCACTATCTTGGGGTGCGGCTGGACTATGTTGTTGGGGTGTGGTTGGACTATTATGTTGTGGATGCGGGGTCCCTGGGCAGTTGCCTACTCTGCCTAATGGTTAATCCGGCTCTGAGGAGACTTGTTGGCGTTGAGTCCTGGTCCTGTTATACTGCCGAAGTGCACGAGCACGACATGCAGTTAATGCGATTGTGTCTTGGTTACTTAGTCGTGTACTTCGTTATTGCTATTATCGTTTGATTGGACTAATACGTACTTGTCGTTGGCGAGTGCCTTCCCGGTCCTGTCGTTCTTCTGCCGGTGCAGTATGTGGAACTGCATCAGATCGCGGCGGTCACAACATGCTTTAAATGCGGTGGTGTCTTGTTTAGTCGTAGTCTTCGAGACTTGATTGAACTAATGGATACGTACTTGTCGTCAGCGAGTGCCTTCCCGGTCCAATCGTTCTTCTGCCGGTGCAGTATGTTGAACTGCATCAGGTCACGGCGGCGATACTTGCAGCCCACGTGGTACCCGCGCCCCTGGCCCGTCACTATCTTGGGGTGCGGCTGGACTTTTGGGGTGTTCTTGGGGTGCGGTTGGACTATTATGTTATGGATGCGGGGTCCCTAGGCAGTTGCCTACTATGCCTAATGGTTAATCCGGTTCTGAGGAGACTTGTTGTCGTTGAGTCCTGGTCCTGTTATACTGCCGAAGTGCACGAGCACAACATGCTCTTAACGCGATTGTGTCTTCTTTAGTCTTGGTCTTCGAGACTTGATTGAACTAATAGATACGTACTTGTCGTCGGCGAGTGCCTTCCCGGTCCTGTCATTCTTCTGCCGGTGCAGTATGTGGAACTGCATCAGGTCGCGGCGGCCATAACATGCTCTTCATGCGATCGTGTCTTGTTTAGTCGTGGTCTTCGAGACTTGATTGGACTAATAGATACGTACTTGTCATCAGCGAGTGCCTTTCCGGTCCTGTCGTTCTTCTGCCGGTGCAGTATGTGGCACTGCATCAGGTCGCGGCGGCGGTACTTGCAGCGGACGTGGTACCCGCGCCCCTGGCCCGTCACTATCTTGGGGTGGGGCTGGACTATGTTTTAGGGGTGTTCTTGGGGTGTGGTTGGACTATTATGTTATGGATGCGGGGCCCCTAGGTAGTTACTTATTCTTTCTAATGGTTAATCCGGCTCTGAGGAACTAATTGATACGTACTTGTCGTCGGCGAGTGCCTTCCCGGTCCTGTCGTTCTTCTGCCGGTGCAGTATGTGGTACTGCATCAGGTCGCGGCGGCGGTACTTGCAGCGGACGTGGTACCCGCGCCCCTGGCCCGTCACTATCTTGGGGTGCGGCTGGACTATTATGTTGTTGTAGTATTCCACTGTGCCGTCATCCTGGGAAGAAAGAGAAGGTGGTTTTAAAAGCAGATTAGAAAATAATGGTTACTGACCGAACTCTCTGCTTCAGCTTGGACAATGCTTTCTTATGTCTGTACGATTCTCGTGAAATTTTGTGAGCAGGTTCGATTATTATTATAGATTTTTTTTATCGAGCCAGTTAGTTTTCGAAAAAAGCACATTTCATAATCGAAGTTTTCGAAAAAAGCACATTTCATAAACACCATGCTGATTTCTGCGTTACATTTGTGGCAAAGCTCTTTTCTACCAAAGCAACGCAACGGAGAACCCCTGTAGACTTTAAAGACTTCAAAAAACATTCTTCTCAAAACGTTCTCAATTCGACTAATATTTCGGTATTTTTATTTGCACATTTTAGCAGCAAATCAATGTAGCCCTCACGTTTCACTCAATGATTTCTACGTAATAACATTAATATGCTTTAAGTATGGGGTGCTGTCCTGTGTTTTAATGAGGGGCGGACGTGACGTCATTTCCGTGTGCGCCTGCGCACGAATTTGTGAAGTAAGTTGACCGAAATGATTCGAATTTAGAATTTCAACGGTACTTATTGTGTGTAGGAAATCGTATTGAAATTAATGATGCATTCTAGGTTACAAGTTAATTGTTTTCTTTTTCGCTATGTAATAAGAATGGTTTACATTTTTTTATGTTTTTGGACGAAATAAACTTAGCTATCCGTCATGGTCACTGTAGGTATAGGTTCCAAGAACATAAGTACTTAAGGATTCGTCGTCCTTTTAAACCTTTGAACGAGATAAAAATTATTCTATGTTTTAATCCAGGCTATAAACTATCTGTGTGCCCCATAGACATAGAAAAATTTTCGCTGCGGTGTGCCCCATCCAAATCCGTTCAGCCGTTTTTGCGTGATTGAGTAACAAACTTCTAAACATTCACATTTTATAGATAATATTAGTAGGATGAGTTAACAGTTTTCTGAAAGGAGTGAAATCACAAATGTTAAACATATTGTTTTCTAAATATACACGGTAAAGTTTTAAGTATATCTAAAAATGTAATGGGGTTTTCAGACCACGTAAATGAACAACTTTTACTATGGGGCCAACCACGAAATCGCGAAAAAAAATCTGCTGTTCCATACATTATAGTCGAGTCGATGTTGTACTTTTCTATAGAACAGCTGACTTTTTTTTTCGCGATTTCGTAGTTGACCCCATAGTAAAAGTTGTTCATTTACGTGGTCCGTAAACCCCTATTTCATTTTTAGATATAGTTAAAAATTAACCATGTAGGTTCTTTAAAAGAAAAAAAAAAGTTTAAATTGACATTTATACTAAAGTCTGGACACTTTAAAGTTAAAAAAATATAATTTAGGTTGAAAGATTTTTTTACAGTTACAAGCAAAATGACCTACTAGAAAGTGAACAATTAAGGCCAAATTTGGACAAATAACATAAATTGCGCCGTTGTTCTCATCATCATTAATAAACGCCACAGATTTGCGCGTGCGCACTCTGGTGAAGTCTGGTGACTGCCAACCGTTATTGCGGTTTTACTGTTAAAAAGTATAAAATCACTCTCTATTTATTTTTATTCTAATAGTGGTAAAAATAAGGTAAATTGAAGTGAACTGCTTATTTGATTTATTTCAATTTCTTGTTTGGTTGTTTCTAGGTTTTAGATTGACTGAAAAATGTTGTTTAAGTTTGAAATAGATAAGAATCATGGAAGTTATGAGCACAAAATCTAAAACGACGGGATGGTTGGTACCACAAACACCTAAACCTGATACAATGTATAGTAGATAATGTTCGTTTTTCTAAATGACATAGCCGGGTATCGAACCTGGGACCTTAAATATGGCACCATGAAAACCGGTGTACAAACCACCAGTGTTTCTTTTAGACAAAATTCTCCAGGGGGCAATTTAAGAGGTTCGGGGGATCTGAGGGAGCCCCACCGATGCGACTTTGCCCCATTTTCTCCTCACTAGGGCTACTCCGGGGGCTAAGGCCCCCTGGCTGACTTCCGGCGGAATGAGAATCCGACCAAAGTGTTCTTTCATGTTGAAAACAGTTATTGTAAAATATTTTGTACTGAATTTAATATAGGTAGATTTTTTGGTCGATTCAGTTTTCGAAATTTTTCGAATAAATGCACATTTCAGCCATTTCGATAAATGATTTAAAATGACACAAACACTATAGTAGGTACAGTCGCCCGTGGCCCGTGGCAACGGTAACCTTTTTCGTGATTTAAATGTGCCACGGGCGACTTTACTAAAGCGTTTGTGACATTTTTGATCATTTTTCGAAATGGCAGAAATATGCTTTTTTTAAGAAAAAATTCGAAAACTGGATCGACCAAAAAATTTACCTATACACGGTTAATCGCGAAAAAAATATCAGCTGTTCCATAGAAAAGTACAACATCGACTCGACTATAATGTATGGAACAGCTGATTTTTTTTTCGCGATTTCGTGGTTGGCCGCATAGTAAAAGTTGTTCATTTACGTGGTCTGAAATCCCCATTTCATTTTTAGATATAGTTAAATACCTATATAAACTTATAGTACAAAATATTTGCACATTACGTACTGTATCTACCCGGCACTTAACTTGGCAAGATAAAAACGAGACAAAAGATGCGCAGTATCTACAAACACTAAACTCGGCTCATTTTTTGTTTCATCTTTGTCTTGCCAAGTTATATGCCGGCACCTAGGTCTACAGCTCACAGAGCCGCTAGTTCATTATGTTACGAAAAAGTTGTTTTTCCAACAGCACTAGCCGCCCACGACCATCGTCAAGGGTACCTGAAATGCCACTGGTCCGACTTGTGTCTTTATATCATTTTGAGACGTATATGGAAGACCGGTTGCGGAATATGTGCATATGAGTCACATAAGGTCTAGCTTCTAGGATAATTATTACTGGTTTGGGAGCTTCAAGCACAGACAACCTAACCTGCATTGCAATAGTTAGTATAACTTTCAGTTTAACATTTCTCAGTTTCACTTTAACATAACTTTTTTTTATTAGTAACATGGGCAGGCATTAGACTACCATCTTGCTTCTTAAACAGGATGTGGTCTAAAATGTAGCGTGCTTGCCCAGGAAAATGCCTATTCAATTTTGCCTTAAAGAGACTTTAAGTTAGAACATTTATTAGCCGCCATATATTAACAATTTGATTAAAAAAAATACTTTTATTTTATCGTGCAACATCGTAGGAGTCAGCAATTAAATTTTCTTCACAGACTGAAAATGTAAGTAGGTAGGCTATAAGAAACTTTAAAGATTTTTAATTTTATAAGCTTTTTATTTTTTTTTATTGGGCCGTGGCTCTGTAGAGCTGTAGACCTCACGTTTGTAACATTTTTCGAAATGTTTTCCCCATAATATCTTCGCCATTTTGGAAAAAAATCGAAAAAATGGATCGAAAAAAACAGTATTATAGAACATGAGTAGGTAGTTAGTTATAAGTTATTTTGTTCTACTTATTTTTTGGTTAGTTTCCGCAATGGATATAAAATAGTCATGCATGACAATAATAATTATTGACAAATCGGCACGTTTATTAAATGAGGTCCTGTTTTTAATGGGCAAAGGAATCTTCCATTCCTTAACTCGTAACTCGGTTACGTAAAGCCTTATTGAGGTAGCCGACATGATGTCATCTTCCATACAAGGAGGTGCGTGCAATGATGACCATGGTACATATTTTAAGGCTGCCATTGTGGCCTACTTCTCATCGACCTAGGTCAAGGCCGTGTTGACCATAGACAAACTTTAGCCCTATCTCAAATATTTTTTATACCTAGGTACAATGCAATATAAATTAAGTTAAGTCAAGTCAAAGTGTCTTTCAAAGAGAATTTAAAATAAAACCGGTCAAGAGCGAGTCGGACTCGCGCACCGAGGGTTCCATACCATCATATTTGCACCAATAAACCACACTGCAGAGTAGAATAATAAAATTAGTATTGCAGTTTTAGGTCAGCGCCATCTCTTGACCGATAGTGGAACTAATGTTAACTTTTTTAGAAATTTTATGATTTCTAAAAAAGTATGCTATATTGAGACATCGTTTTATTTTTCCTGTAATCTTTATATAAACTGCTATTATATAGAAAATATCAGATTTTTCTCTTTGCAAACTTCGGAGATAAGGGGGGGGGGGGGGACGGTATTTTTTTTACATTTATCATCATAAGTCGAAAACTATGCGGCCTACAAAAAAAAAGAAGAAATAAATTAAAACGTGCAAACGGCGTTCTTTCATATGATACCCCACATGCCCTAGTAGTACCACTTCAAATTCTTAAGACCCCTTTTCAGTCCCTGTTGTAAAAAATATATTGATTTTTTATTTTTTCTTATTTGCAAAATAGTTGGGCAAATGTCATCTTAAACTATTCCAAATTTCAAGTTGATACCATTAGTAGTTCTCGAGACATCTAGCTGTGACAGACAGACACACAGACTGAGTCACACCTTAAGGGTTCCTTTTTTTACCATTTTGGTACGGAAACCCTAAACACTATGGTGTCTTTATTCAAAATCGTCTATATTTTCCTATCCGTTCCAGACTTTTTTAACTGACAAGAAGAACGGGCGCAAGAAACCAATTTTAATTTTAAAGTTCTTGGTACAATGCAATTAATTTGACTATGACGAAGGTCCGAGGCAACTTCACTCTAGAATATTGATAGGGATATTGATAGGGTTTTTAAAAACAAGTCTATGAAATACCCAATCAAAAACCCCTTTAACGGTCCTTGTTTCGAACAAATAAACTAATTTCAGAAATATTAATTTGAATTACTTATATCACCCAGTATAGGTACTTTATTTGTGTGTGTTGTATGTATAAATTGGTCATTCGAAAATCGTATTAATTAATGGACCTTCGAACCGTATTAATATTTTTTTAAAACGCCTGAAATAACGAATTAAGCCAGAAATGTATGTACCTAGTTAAATGCAACTTAACTCTCAAGACACTAACGTAACTTCATAAATTATTCGTGACTTGTAAACATTGCTAAACAGACTTTACTTGGTAATGTGTTTATTTGCAGTCAATAGAGTGTGATGACGTCATTTCCCTTTTAAGATGGCGCCGCGTTCAACTTAATGGAGTATGTAGGCAGCATAAATGTGTCATCGTAGACTTTGATTGTCCTGTTACCAATTTAAGATAATTTTCTAATAATATAAGACTGTTTCGTAGCCTTATATAGCCGAATATGGTAGACAAGGTGCCATGCACACATACAACCCTGGAAAATTATTAGGTATAAACCCTGAAAGCCTTTCTGAGTAGGTAATTGAAAAATAAAAACCACGACTTTAAAAACATTTTTTTCCTTTTAAGAGAAATTATACATAGTGGCATCCTGCCAGTGGGAATGGGTCTGCTTCTGTCTGCTTGTATTAAGGGCGTCGTATATTAAAAATCTGTTTTATATTATCTGTATGTAAAATCTGTATCTGTAAATTGATTAAGAAATTTAAAATTCATCATGTAATGATCTAATTAAATGATGTTGTTTATTTGTTAATCTTTGTTAATATAAAATCTGGAAACGATATACATATTTGTAAATATCGTTCCATTTGATAAAGCTGAAAGTTTTTACGCCCATTTTTCTTGTCAGCAAAAAGACGTCATAATGGGTGGTAGGGTAAAAGAATTGACGATTTAAAAACGCTTATTATGTGAGCTTATTTAAATAAAGAATATTTCACTTTCACTTTAAGCCCTAAATTATTAATGATTGATTAATAATAATAATAAAGGATGAAAATAATGTTTTATAATCAAAGTCTACGGGTTGGTCGGTATTTCTCAACCGATTTTCATGAGATTTTGGGAGCAGGTTCGATAATTTTATAGATTTTTATGTCGATTCAGTATTTCGTTTTGACAAAATAGCGCAGATAATATATTTAAGCGAGGTCTACAGTTCACAGAGCCACTAGTTTTAATGTCTTTTTAGTTTATTAGCCTTTTAATGATGTTTAATATGTGAAATGTGACAAGTGGCATTCAAATTAAGGTCACTTTGACCGGAGATGTAACACCAATGATATGTTAATAAAGTGATTCACCTGCGTCCGCCTTTCGAGAGTTATGTAAAATTTTGGAGGTCACACTTGGCGCAATGCAGTGTCTTAAGTTTAAGATGCATTCGGTATTACCTCGTAGACCGGAGACTTTCAACTGTCTTTCAACTTTCAACAGGGGCCAAATCGCGCTAATATGAATTTCAATATGTACTTACAGTACCTTTATTGATTGTTTATAGCTAATTTGGTAAGTCAATTGAATTTTTATACCAGAAAAATATATTTTGGCGCAAAGAAATCTCATTTTGGTGTCACTTAAACTCTATAAATACTGGAAAGACCACTGCATGTATTTGATAAGTAATAATCAATCTACCGTTTGCATGCATCAGTTAGGTATCAAAAATGACTAAAAACAAAAAAATCCACCAAAATTAGAAGAAAACAGCTCATTTTGAAAATCACCCATTTATAACTGGGGCCGCCAATCGCTTTTCATACGACAACGGCTCGCCTCTTGCAAATTCGAAAATTTCGCGTATTTTGAGCTTTACGCTCCTAGTACACCGACACGCGCTAATCAAAACTAAATCGATACTGTTTCAATTTCGTTTCAACAAAAATAATCGCTTTAGCTTTGTTAAAATTGTTGAAGGCTATGCCTAAGGAGCCTAGGATGCCAGGGACAATTGAAATGAGAATTCTAAAGCTAAACCAAAGATTGAATTTTTATTTCTGTTAAAGCTGATAAGTTTCTTGCGCCCGTTCTTCTTGTCAGTTAAAAAAGTCTTGAACGGGTGGTATGAAAATATAGACGATTCAAAAGTGCTTAATTATTAAGTTTATTTGAATAAAAACACTTTGACTTTGATTTAAGGTAAATACAACGTGTTAAAAAAACCTCTAAAGCCGAATATGGTAAATAGGGACCATCAAACAGAACAACTTTTACTATGGGGCCAACTCTGACTCTACAAATATTTTTTGTTAATCTCAAGATAAACTTCACACATTTTCGACATTCATACAAGACAATCTAATGTTTACTTATTTCTGAGGAGTCTCGGTTAGAAAAGGGTGTTTATTTAAGTTGTTTGGTGTTACAACATTTGTTATCCTTCAAAAGTTCCAAATTAGATTGTTCAATACTCTGCGTAAACAAATTTTTCAAAGACATTTGACAGTTCAAATTCATTTTTAGGGTTTCGTACCCAAAGGGTAAAAACGGGACCCTATTACTAAGACTCCGCTGTCCGTCTGTCTGTCACCAGGCTGTATCTCATGAACCGTGATAGCTAGACAGTTGAAATTATTTCCCAGATGATGTATTTCTGTTGCCGCTATAACAACAAATACTAAAAACAGAACAAAATAAATATTTAAGGGGGCTTCCATACAACAAACGTGATTTTTTTTGCCGTTTTTTGCTCGATATTAATAATGACAACAGGTAGACAATTAAAATTTTCACAGATGATGTATTTCTGTAGCCGCTATAACAACAAATACTAAAAACAGAATATAATTAATATTTAAGGGGGGCTCCCATACAACAAACATGTTTTTTTTTTTTGCCGTTTTTTGGTACGGAATCCTTCGTGCGCGAGCCCGACTCGCACTTGGCCGGTTTTTATTTTATTTAAATTTAAGTTGGCCGAATACTCAAACGCTACTTAATTTTGAGCGGCTCTCAAACAGCATGCTGTCTTTGTCATATCTTTGACATTAAATGTGACAGGACGACGTTTGAGAGCCCTCAAAGTTAATTAGCGTTTGAGTATTCGACCATTAGGACCGTATAAAACGCTCTCAACGTTAAGAGCAATCTTGAGATGGTGTTCCTATAAGAAGAGCATCTCAAATATGATCTCAAGCTAGCTCTCAATGAGAGCGGTTTATAAATACGGACCTTAGTTCGAAAGTTTAAAAACTTACAACCCGTAATTAAGAAAATATTTAGTTGTGTGTTACTATGTTATCCTTTGCTAATTAAGTCAAAATATGCTGTTTATCAATATTTTTAACTTCTGACGTCCCTATTCCAAATCGTGACTTGAAAACGTGCGACTTCCGATATAAGTACTTAGTCCATTATAGGTATGACGATAACTACCTTAATTGTGTTGATGATGTCACGATAAAAGGTTAAAAAAAACCCGGCCAAGTGCATGTCGGGCCACGCGCAGTAGGGTTCCGTAGGTACATTATACCATATCATATTTTAATACCGCTATCATTTTTCGTCTGAAAAAATAACTTTGTTTTTCACAGTGTTTGTATGAATGACAAAGTTATATTTGCGGTTTTGGAAAATGTACTATATCTTGAAAACTAATTACTATATCTCGTTCAAACCAATTTTCGTTGAAAGTGTTTATTAAGATCTATAGCTTATATTTTTTTTAGATTTTTCACCCGCCGCCGTTTGGATTCATATGTAAGGATAGTTTGGCCCAGCTCAATATTAGTTAAGAACAGTCTACAGACCAGTTTTCATCATGCGGCATCATAACTTTATCACGCCTTGTAACTCCCAAATTTTTTTTGTATAGACGTTCATACCTACTATCGGAACAGAGCGGTTTTTCTAAGTTCCCTGACTGAGTCCTAAAATGATAAGTTTAGTGCCATTCCTCTAAATAAATTCAGTACAGCTAGTAAAGTGCAACGCCCGTGCACGACGTGACAAACAGACAGACATTATGCAACTAACGACGAGGAAGCACGTGTGACGAATAAATTTGTCAACCCTATTGGATAGCTTACATTTAAGGTTGTACCAGAAGAGATTAATGTACCTAGTCGATCGAAAGATATGGATAGAACGTATTGCTATGTCATATAGCTTTAGTATGTCATGCTCACTTTAAACATTTCTGCGGTGGTGTCGTGTGAGGCGGGTCGTTACGTTCCCTCAAATATGGTTGAGCGAAACGATGGCTGGTTCATGCGTCATGCTCGTGAACGGGTGCTGCCAGTGGGAATGGGTCTGCTTCTGTCTGCTTGTACTAAGGGCGTCGCATATTATTTTTTTTCTTCATGTTTAATATTATCAATCTGTATGGCACTTCTTACTCAAAACATAAAATTAATAACTAATCCTTGTTATGATTTCTCACTTTTTTATTGCTAATGACTAAAATGATTATTTTGCTTTCGTAATATTTTTTCGTATTTTTTCGTCTATAGTTTTGTAAGTAAAGGCCTATGAAAAGCTTTTGGATATTCGTTTTCAATTCAGTGCCTTAGGATGGGTAGCCTAAGTATGTCATGCTCTCTTTAATCATTTCTGCGGTGGTGTCGTGTGGGGCGGGTCGTTACGTTCCCTCAAATATGGTTGAGCGAAGCGATGGCTGGTCCATGCGTCATGCTCGTGAACGGGTGCTGCCAGTGGGAATGGGTCTGCTTCTGAGTACCTATCTTAACGCATATTGAATTGTAAGAATTGCGTTTTTACTTTTTATGTCTTGCATCAAGTGTTTTTTGGTTCGAGTAGCAGACAGAGTGATTTCTCAACTAGTTGAAAGTTATTTACTCTCATATTTACCTATCTGAATGTAGTAAATATATTTAATTTTAACCTACCTACCTATTGTGTGCAAACTTTTGTTAATTATTGTGATGGAAAATGACCTCACTTTAAACGTAGAGCTCATTTTTCAATGTTGACGACTCTGTATGAAATATACAGGGAGAAAAAAGCAGCCCTTGACGAGTTTCTTGCCGGTTCTTCTCGTTACAAGGTCTCCCGCTTAGGGTTTGCGAACCGATGGCGTAGCTTCTATGACATTCACAAGTGCTTGTAACAGCCTAGACTGAATAAAATATTTTGAATTTTAATTTTTTTTGAATTTTATACACACAATGGAACTATGACGGGTGAAAGTTAAACAATCATGTGAGTAAATATGTTTGAGATGTAAATATTGATAGTTAATGAAATATTACGTCACAGCCTTGCCATTATACGACTAGTCTACACGTAATTTGTGTCTAGAGTCTAGATCATGGGTCTCCAAACTTTTTAGCAAAAGGGCCAGACTTACTCCTCCACCAAGTTTCAAGGGCCAGGACCTAGCTAGCTCCGTACCAACATACTGTAAATTACAGTATTGTTGGTACGATCTGGCCTGCTTTCGCGGGCCGGATTGTTGGTGCTCGCGGGCCGGGTCTGGTCCGCGAGCCGTAGTTTGGAGACCCCTGCTCTAGATCATAGAAATAGAATGCCATGCTTGAGCGCAACGAAAACTTTTCTAAGTCTAGACAAATTTTTGTGGAAACCTATTTCGTTTCCGGTCACCTCCGCCGGACAAACATTGCGAGAAGAGTGTAGACAGTGCTGAGAATAGTCTTGGTACATATGCCATTCTAGCTTGCAAGTTAGATCGACGTAGATCTGGTAAAATTTGCGAGAAGTCACTGGATTCGGGCAGTACAGGACCTATCGTCGTAGATATCCTTGAGGCTTATACAGATTCACATTTGCGAGTTTCTCATCTGAGTAATGTATAAATATGTATAGTGATAGTAATAGTAGTAATAATAGAAATGAAATAATTGTAGACTTCACTCACATTATCAGTAGCCATGGTGTTACAGCCCATGAGTGGCAGGGTGTACTGCAGGTCTCCTCTCGCATTCTCGTATTCCCGAAGACACGAGGAGTTGCTGCCCAGCCCGGCGGGGTACACGATGCCGTTGAACGAGTCGAACACACTGTGAAACAAGACAAGCATTAGGAAATCAGATTCCGGGTCGGTCACAACACACATCAACTTTGTCTAGGGATACAGGTGTTTTTTTCATACAAACGAGGTAACTTTGAAGCCTTGGTTTTCTTCAAGGGGTGTACCGTGCTATGATCTAATGATAGTTATCCAGGGAGTGAATGGAGGAGATTCAGATCGCTATACACACCCAACTGATCTGATCAGCATTCTAAAAGATTAAAGGACATGTTTACTGACTGACGTAACAAACCATAAGTGCATCATGTACGCTGATGACATCTCAATTATAGTGACCTCAAATAACAATGTGAATAATTCAATCGCTAATCATGAATATGACATAAATAAAACGGTTGACAAAATCAAAGACTGGCTAGAAAGAAACAATTTGACTTTAAATTTAAATAAATCAGTATTTATTCAATTTAACAAATCAAAGCACGCTAAATACAATTTTTATCTTAATATAAATTTAATAAAAATTAAAAACACGACTGCCCTGCTAAAAACAAACTAAAATGTTAAATAACAAGTGTCATTACAGTCGGAGGACCGTTTTGTGGAACAATTTTTAATCGAAGAGGTCCCCCGACTGCAATGACACTTGTTATTTAACTTTTTAGTTTGTTTTTAGCAGGGCAGTCGTGTTTTTAATTTTTATTAAATTTATTTATTTTTATTTCACACATTTTAGTGACAAATTATATTTTTTTTTAAATTTGAGATTTTTGCATTTACAATGCTATTTTTAAATTATTTTTTTTAATGACAAATTATATATTTTTGAATGTGCTCATTAAGGCCTTTCATTTGATGCCCGTATTGCAACAATTGAAAAAAAAAAGTTTTTTTCACATTTGAAAATGGGGCGTCATACAGTCGCCATATTAACTTAAAAAAAATAGCTAGTGTCACTCGGAATGATGTAAGGAGTCTAACAATACAAACAAATCCGTTGAGCCATTTGGAAGTTATGGTGGAATAAAGAAACTCACATACCCACAAACATACATGAACCCTGAACACATATACACTCTTTTTGCTTTGGGCAGTCGTGTAAAAAATCAATTCATAAAAATATGGAAATTTGGAGATATAAGTACTAAATAGCTGAAGCGTAACAATCCGAAATGTAAATAATAGAAACAATACGTAAGTAATTTCGATTTTGTTTAAATTGTGTATTACCCTACCAAAAGCCTTACCAGATGTCGATCTCTATACTATATGAAAGTGTTTTAAAATTCAGTACAGTGTGAGTGAGTACACAGGCAAAACCATACGAGGGAAACACGTTTGTGCTTATAATGAGGCTACATGTGCCTTAAATGTCTTAGTTAACGAGCATAAACGACTACCACAAGGTCGTCGAAACTCACTTAGGACCGATACTTTATATGTAATACAGTAATAGCAATCTAAATTCAAAAGTAAAACTGCAACAGTTAGTTAGGTAACATCCAGAAATTACGTCACACGAATTTCATTATTTTTGACCCCCTCCCTCGTCCTTGCCACAGCCACACATTTCTGAGACCCCCCACTCCCTAGTGTAACGTCACATATTTTACAGTTTTACATCTAGAAATAATTAATTATTGAATTAAAACAGCAGTTCCGAAATTTGTTTTATTTAAATTTTAATGATTTTGAAATGTGATGTCACAAAATTTAGGACCCTCCCACCCCTTTGTCACACAATGTCACACTTTGTCCTTACTTATAATGGCCTTACTTATAATTTTAAGGAACCTCCTAATGACTCGGTAGCTAAATAATCCCGGATTGTGAAAGTTCTTGGGTTCGTTTGCCCATCTGAGTAACATAGAGACGTTATGTTTTTTTTATGGTAAATGGGCAGGCGCTTGCCCGCTATCATGTCTGATGGTAAGCGATGATGCGATCTACGATGAAACGCGCTTGCCTAGAAGTAACCTATTCACTCGCGACTTGAAGGCCCCCAGATTGTACCTATCGGCACAACCCGGGCACTCCATACAAACGCCGCGTTTCAACTACCTACTATTACACAGACGCTACACAGTGACGTTTTTGCACGCGCAACTGTGTGCGTGAAGTCTAAGGCTAGTTTCAATCGCTCGACTGGCGACGAGCGCTCTTTTCTACTGATTTTCGTTCGACATTTGACTCAATCTATTGAGTCGAATGTCGAACGAAAATCAGTAGAAACGAGCGCTGGACTGGAGTCGAGCGATTCGAAAATAGGGTCCCTGGCCTACGAACTCGCGGGGCGCGGTGAGGTAATTGATTATGGGGCGGGGCGGAGATTGTCCTTTCTGTACGGTAGTAGTTACCTATATCTATTCTGTGCTATCGGGAAACACAAACTCTGGCTCTGTAGCGGTACGGATGATAAAATTTGATGCAAATTAGCATTTGCTCGACTAGCGTTGCAAGACTAGCTTTGGCATATAAAAAAAAAACCAGTGGCGTTTCAAAAAGTACTCATTAACCAATTTATGTTAGCTAAATTTCTGTCTACAATTTAATTTTCAAAGCAACACTGTAGCACAAATTGGTACCTATACAATGTATTACAAAAAAAACCCTAATGCCGAATAAGGTAGATAGGGACCATCAAACTGAACAACTTTTACTATGGGACCAACTCTGAAATCAGGAAAAAAATCAGCTGTGTCATACATTTTAATATTTTCGTTTCACAATCACACTTTCGTCGTTATTTAAGCATTTTTTTTCCAGAGGCAGCGCTAGTGTGCAGAATAAGCCCTCTTAAACCTCCCCGGGCTACCACCCAGCCCGGAGGAAGATCTTCCACTTTGGCCTTCCTACCAGTGGCTATCTCCCCTCCATAACATTCCTTCACACCCTTACCTATTTTTTTTTTTTTATTAATATTATTTGATTCTATTGTGTTTGTTAATCTCATAGTGTTTTCTTATGTTTCAGAGGGTGGAATGGCAGCGATTTGATACTGACCATCAGTTTTTATTACAGTTAGTTTTGTTTGATATATATATTATAATTGAATATATACATATATACTTATAATAATATGTTGTATTTTATTTACTCTTTTTGGTATGGTTCACGTTTTGTTGAATTTTTTAAGATTGTTATCAATATATGTCACAAATTTAATAAAGCTACGCCTAGTAGATTCCTTCTCGATGATATCGTTTATCTCATTGGGGTCGATCTTTAATGACCGACATATAAACTCATGCTCCAGTCGCATGACACCGAAGCGTGGGCAGGTCTGGAGAAGGTGTTTAATGCTCTGCACTGAGGTGTCGTCGCAGGGGCACAGATTGTCCTCCGTGATTTTAAATCTGTGCAAGTATTCCTTGTGGTACCCATGGTTAGTAAGAATTACCCTTACCTATTAGGTTCTAATGTGGATTGCGTCTGCGCGAGAGTGACAGTGATGTGCATGCTGTCCCTCTCACACGCCACTGCAAGCGTGTCTAAAGGTGCGACTGCGCCGGCCCACGTTGTTGTGTCATCTTCTGTCAGAGTTACATCTGTGGTGGACGATCCATCTGTTGGTGAAGAAGAAAATATTGAAGGAAGTGCATCATTGAAATATAAAGACGGATTAATCGATATTGCATTTAGAAAGAAACTTAACAGAGCATTAAGAAAGTTTTGTTTTATATGGCGATCAGAAAATATATCCTTAATATGGATAGCTAAGGAGGGCGGCCCTTAAAGCTCACCACGCGGGCCCAATGCGGATTATTGAATCTTATCGACTGCTAAATGCAGTCAAAATTATCGGCTTAGATATTTCGAAGAGATAACTTTATTGTCGCCTATCCTAGACTCTAGAGCAAACCAAATACGCTAAGCCACATTTGTTTGCCATGGCCGAATATCATAAATACCTTTGCATGCATTTTTTATAACAGGTTCTGGATCGCAAGTCAATGCTTATTTCTAAGAATACTATTCAAGTTTTTGTATGGATATGAGATGGCGAACGTACACAAGTTAAATAAGAACCTGCTTTTTTATTTTAAGGACGATTAAGCCAAGTTATCGTTGTGTTGCCAAGCCAAATTTTGTTTAATTGTAATTGTATTTTTTTGTCGTTTTTACTAACACTAGCATTTAAGTTTAACTAACTCATTATGACGTATCTTTTTTGTCTGAAATAAATGGGCTCTAAAATTGTCTGAGTTCCGTTCCAAAACTTTTTTGCTATAAGCTGTAGTCCTGTAGGTCTCCTTTGTATAATAAGTAAAGGCGTCTGCTGCGTTAAGCGGGATTCCGGCGCGGAAACATTATGGTTGCTGTGCTCGACTGAGCGTCGGTGCGTACGGTCCGTCCTGTCCTGACGAAACGCGAAACCGACCGTCAGTTTGTATCATTCAAACTGACCGTCCGGTTAGCGTACAAAATCTTTATACACACATCCGTATGGTCGGTCCACCGGTCGGTGCAGCACTGAACGCGTTCATATTTATATCTCCTTAGCGCGTCGGTCGACCGACAGCACGCATGCGGACGCGCTCGACCGAGCGACGGTCACCGTACGCAGTGCGTAGCAATATACGCGTGCGTACGGTCGGTCTAGCACTGTACGATTTATGAATTTTCATATAAATGACAAGCGCGACTGACGTACGTACGCACCGACCGGTGGAGCACTGTAACCAGCCTTAGATATAGAGCTTTGCACTGCACGCATTTATCCGTCAGAAAACCAGCAATCTATATTCCCGCGCCGTGTACCCGCGGCGGGATCCCGCTTAATGCGGCGGACGCCCTGAGACGCACGGTCTGTGTCCATGCGCGTGCGCTGGTCACGCGGGTCAACGACTCGTGACAGACCGGGGGCCCTACCGCCTAACTCAAAGCTTTAGCCATAGCGATAGCTAGACTATATCCATCCTTGTCATATCATAACACAATGACAAGAACGGACGTCATAAACCAAAGCCAGAGTCAAAGCGAGAGAGTTAGGCGGTCCGGCAGCAGGGCGCATCCTTAGTATAGTCCTGTGGCCAGGCACTTCCATATCAACATCATACACGTTAATCATTGACAGAGAGAGATCTTAGTTATCGCTTCGCCTTCGAAAAATTGACGTTTTGAAACCCCGCTTTGGTGTGACTAAAGCGGGGTTTTAAAACGTTAATTTTAAATTAGCTAATAATAATGATAAATAATATGTGCATCATACACTGCACGTCAATTAAAACAGCCTCAAAGAGCATCTGCGTGTTGGACCCATTGTTCTCTCTCTCTTTGTTATTATTTATTGAAAAAAGGTTATTTAAGTTCACTACTACCTCCACCCACACGTCTTAGTACTCACCCCTTACTACAAAGTACTTAGTACAAGTACAGTACGAGGCATATATCTTGAAATCGGGTGGGGATGGCGCGGAACGCGTATTTTGGGCGTGCGTAGCGTTGAGGGGCGCGGGCGGCGGGAGAGGGGCGCGCGCTATTGGTCGCTCACAAGAGCACATGCGCAAACTTATCCCCACTGAGCCCACCCTCCCGAGCTGGTGGAATTTTCCAACCATCATTTCTATTGAAATTTGGGACCCCATCATTCACAAGCTAAAGCCTCAAACACACACTGCAATATCTAATGATACATTTAGTTCCTTTTGCGAATAAACTAATAAATATAAAAGACGGAGGTCGGCTTCCCTCTCCAAGTTTTCTTTCGCCATTTCTTTCTTGGAGAGGCCTCCCAATTTTGTGAAATGGTGGTAGTTTCAGTAGACTCTCTCTTTTTAGCATTAATTAATGTACAAAATCAAATTATAAATTAATTTGAACCAAATTAATTTTATTGTTAAATATTGATTTCTGAACGTTTTTAAAAATTCATCGCTTGAGGGTAGGCTCACGGGTAGCTTCAGTCCCCCATGACCACGGCAGCTGCAAAGTTGCCGAATCGTCGGGAAAATCAAAAATCAAACCAAATACCAACTAAATACCAAAGTACATTCAATAAAACCGCGCTAGTATCCGTTAAAAAGTGTTTTATTTCATGTCTAGTGAGCGCGTAAGCTTGAGAAGTGAATAAAAAACAAAAATGCTTTACATTTACCTGTAATTTGTGGCAGCTGTTTGCTCCGCGCGGTGGCCAGCAGCGTCAATAGTACCAGAATACTCTTCATTTTATCAGTCTGAAACAACAAAAAAACGGAATTAAATTAGTAATAAATGATTGAATTTTACACAGCGCCATTTAGCCCCAAACTTAGCGAAGTTTGTAATATGGGTGCTAGACAACTACACTCTTAGCACGAACAGTACATTTTTAATGTCCCCACTGCTGGGGCACAAGCCTTCCTTATGGCTGGATAAGGAGGATGGGCCATAACCCACCACGCGGGCCCAATGCAGATTAGTGAATGTTCAAATGCAGCCGGAACCAACGGCTTAACGTGCCTTCCGAAGCACGGAGGAACTTGATATAATAAATTTTTGGTCACCCATCCCATTACCGACCCTTGCGAAAGTTGCTTAACCTACGCAATCGCTGGGCCAGTGCTAAACTATACGGTGTGACATATTAAGTTATAAAATAAGGCCACAGTTTCGCAATAACAGTAGACCAAAATTAGCATTAAAGAATAGTAACGCAGTCGTATTCATAGCAAGGTCAGACCACAGTATACTCAAAGCAGTAACTTATTTTATCAAGTAACATAAGTTTAATAGCGAATAGTCAGATACCTAAATAGACGCGTATATAACGTGCTACATAATAACCCCGAATACCGAATATGGTAGAAAGGGTAACTCTGATTTCAGAGTTCACCATTCACCATTTGGTTAAAAAAAATCTGCTGTTTCAAATACAAAAATTAATATGGAAAAATATGAAACAGCTGATTCTTTTTCACGATTTCAGAGTTGGTCCCACGGTAAAAGTTGTTCAGGTTGATCAACCATATTTGGTATTTGGGATTATTCTGTACTGTAACACGTTGTACATCTACATAAAAATTCGAAATAATCGAAATCGGGCTCAATAAATATAATTAAAAAAAAACGAGAAATTAAACTATTTATTAATAAATTTTTTATTAGATCTTAAAAATAATGTAATTCGAAGGCAAGCAGTTCTTAAACTGTTAGTTCACTTTTAAAAACTCTTTCAATTAAATAAGATGAACATGATATTTTGACACTGAATTATATAATATAATATGACGTATTGAGACTTGGTCTTACCTGGTTTTTGACGCTTTTTATTTGTATAATGAGGGCTTTTCAAAGTGACATTTAAAAAATAAAAATAGTAACTATTTACCTCACTAGATGGCGTTGATGGAAAGAGAAGTGTCAAAATAATCGGCCTGTACCAAAAAAGAAAGTAAGTGCTCGCTGGCTGACATCTGCCCAAAGATAAACATGTTAGGTTTAGGGTTACATCTGCCTGCCTACCTGAGTAATCTTCGAAGCTTAGTAAAAAAAATACATTAACACATACATTTTGATTACATTAACCTACTTTTTATGTCATTTTAAAAAGCCCTCATTTCTTTAAAAATACATTTACAAAATAAAAAGGTAGTCATGTTACTGCTTGTCCCTACTCTATTATGTCACTCAGTATTTAGGCTATTATCTTGAACGCAATTGGTGAAAGGTGCCCTGCAGGAGGTATAATGTAAATGAAATGGTGTTATTATAGGAACAGTGTCTATAAATATCGAAGTCATTGAAAAAAAACCGGCCAAGTGCGATTCGGACTCGCGCACGAAGTGTTCCGTACCAAAAAAGGGCAAAATAATCACGTTTGTTGTATGGGAGCCCCCTTTGAATATTTAGTTTATACTGTTTTTAGTAATTGTTGTTATAGCGGCAACAGAAATACATCATCTGTGAAAATTTCAACTATCTAGCTATCACGGTTCATGAGATACAGCCTGGTGACAGACAGACGGACAGCGGAGTCTTAATAATAGGGTCCCGATTTTACCCTTTGGGTACGGAACCCTAAAAGAGGGTATTAAGTGTCGCAGATGTGTCACAATAGTGAAAGCACAGACTTGGTAAATTAACTAAGTGATTTGATAAAATCGCGGGGGATGTTAAGAGGAGGTGTAAATTTTTACTACGTTGTGGGTGATATTTTTTCTCAGGAACGGCGATAGATACGAATTTGAAATTTAGACAGTGAATACTAGAGGATATTCTCGAATAAACTGTAGAAACAGAAACATAATGGAGACAACTTTCCTCGATAGAATTAATTCCCGAAATCACCTCTTCAAAAACACGTTTATTGTTTTTACTTTGAAATCACTAAATATTATGGTGTATTTTTTACATCATTTGGTGTATTAAACTTAAACAAAATGATGTATCGTTTTTATTTTCAATAAAAACTTTTACATTTTGAGATATTTTAGTTTTTAGCGTTTGTCGCTTACGTTTTTATTTCTGAGCAAATCGTGCGCTCATGCCTTCCCTTTTCTTCGTACGGGCATGGTACGAGCCGCAACACTGTCGAGTAATTTGACAATTGGCTGCGGCTATCTTTGAAGGGAGGACGTGTCGCTCGCAGCTCGGTCGCCGCTCACGCACAATATTTATTATTTTAAATACTGCGCGGTATTTAACAGCGGGTTTAGGTGTAGTTTTTCAAGTGTACGCATTTAAATTAACTGGACAATTCCCTTTGCATTTAAGAAGATGAAAAAGAGGGAAAAGAAAAATTATGGAATTTTTGGTTTTAGGTATTCACATTGCTACACTTACATATTTATATTTTTTAAATTGTAAGGCAAACAATTATGAACATGATCGAGTCTAAAAAGAGGTAAGGACCTAACTAAATATCTAAATTATCTTCTCATCACAACTTAGTTGATTAGTTTAGTACTAGTAATTTACAATGCATGGAAGCGGAGCATAGTGGGTCGAAAATGTAGTAATTTGAGTGACATGACCTTACCTAGTTATTATTTTCATATTTTTCTTCCTGATGATGAACAACAGGAAAACAATTTTAATTTTCACAGATGATGTATTTATATTGCCCCTATAACAACAAATACTAAAAACAGAATAAAATTAATATTTAAGGGGGGCTCCCATACAACAAACTTGAAATTTAGCCGTTTTTTGGTACGGAACGGAACCCTTCGTGCATGAGTCCGACTCGCACTTGGCCGGTTTTTTTTATTTTTGTCTAAAAATCGTAAAGCGGTTCACAAAATACATCTACCTACCAAGTTTCAACTGTGTAATCCTAATACTTTTAGAATAAAGTGGCTGTGACATACGGACGGACAGACAGACATGACGATTCTATAAGGACTCTGTTTTTTGCCATTGGGCTACGTAACCCTAAAAAGTACAGCAGATTATGAATCACAGATTAAAGATTTTAAAAGGTATACAACTTTAGCATTAAAAGCCGGACCCCAAATTACGTAAGGCTGTTGCTAACAATTCTCGATTGAAATCGCAGTTGCATTGCTGCTTTAAGTAAGATAGTTGTCACATTGGTTCTTACTAAAGCAGCAATGTCACTGCGATTTCTGTCAAAGTTGATTGCAACAAAGTTAGACAATCAGCCTACTGGTCTCTTTTGTCAAACATTGTTTTTGTAAGAGTAAAGTTAACACAAGAGTTACAGTAGGAAAATCTATACCCTAATAATTATTAGGGTAATTACCCTGCCGGATAATTTTTACCCTAAATCTAGGGTAAATTACCCTAAGCTGGCACCACTGTACTCAAAATCCGTCGATGCGATGCGGCCCGGCCCGTCACAGTGTGCTATAGGAGCATTTTGCGATGCGCTGCGGCCCGGCCCGCCCCGTTGCGACCCGCCTAAATGTGCGTTAACTCTTACGAAGTTTCAAGTCGAAATGTCTATTTTACTTTGTTGTTCCGTACAAAATTTCCACCCCTATTTTAACCCTTTAGGGGTTGATTGAATCATATTCACCGTGTTGAACTTCAAAATTAATGCCATTTTTGTAATTGTCATCCCATAAAATCTCAACAACGACATCCATATCGATTTGTTTTAGGTTTACTTATCCCATTTAAACCGTAAGGGGTTGATTTTCGAAAAAATATGTGATATTTGTGTGCTTATTTGTTTTTACTTTCCAACTATAAGCCGAAATAATAAATTTAGTGAGTTTTACCTTGCAAAAAAAGACTTTCCAAAGTTTCAATCCCCTCTTTTCACCCCTTCGGTAGAATTGTCAAATACGCTGACCGACGTAAATATTAATTTTCAATCGTCAGCCTAAATCCAAAATTTGACAATCCTTACTTTGAAACTGACGGACTTTCATACAAATTTTCATTCCCTATTTTACCTCCTTAGGAGTGGAATTTTCAAAAGTCCTTTCTTAGTAAATGCTTACACTTTATAAGGTATCTACTTGCAAAATTTCAAGTCTTTTTATGTATGTCCACCGATTATTCGAAGACGGCTGAATGACTGAACCGATTGGAATAATTCAAACGTTGGTTTGTTCCCAAGTTGGTCCCATTTTTTTAAATTTTGAAATTGGTTCAGTATTTTTCAGGAAAACCTGAAAATACTATCGTTTTTGTTACCATTTTGTGAACTTATACGGATGATCAACCATATCTTCTTTGTTTATGTACCGATTCTTTTTTTGTTTGAAAGAGGATAATTTTTGTGAAGCGAATCATTTCATCCAATAGTAAAATTTTGTTAAAGTAGGTAAGTACCTACAGTATTTTTTAATTACTTGTCGTCATATCTTTTTCAATAGCCTTGCCATCGGTCGTAGATCTCATATTTTGTAAAACTATAATAAAGTAATGATTATGCCTAGTTTTGGTTTGAACTTTAATAAAGACGAAGTACAGCAGCAGATTTTGCATGCATTGTAAACACTTTTCCTTATTACCGACTCCAAAAGGAGGGAGGTACTAAATTCGACCCGTTTTTTTTTTGTATGTACACCGATTACTCGAAGATGGCTGAACCGATTGAAATGATTCAAACGTTATTACATTAGGTAAAAATTCAAATTGATCCCATTTTTTTAAATTTTGAAATCGGTTCAGTACTTTTCAAGTAATCTTGAAAAAAGCACGAAAATGGTATGATTTTGTGTGAACTACCTCGATGATGAGTCGTATAACTTCTTTGTTTATGAACTGAATAAGATAATTATTTTTTTGTTAGAAAAGGGATATCTTATGTGTAGTTCTTTAACCGACTTAAAAAAAGGAGGTTCTCAGTTTGACCCGCATGTATTATGTTTCTCCGCGATTAACTCACGTTTGGCTGACCCGAGTTTTCTACCTAAATAATATACCTACACTAAAAATAAAAAAATAAAAAATTGTTTAAAAACACAAAAAACCGACTTCAAAAAACCTATCTCTAAAAAGCAAGAAATAATATTCGTAATAATAAAAACACGTCTATTGCAGTCGGGTGTGGCTTTTAGAATAAAAAAAAAGGAATTTGTACTCCAGCCCCACCCGACTTCAATAGACGTGTTTTTATTATTACGAATATTATTTCTTGCTTTTTAGAGATAGGTTTGTTTTAGCAATAATATTATCTTTAGACGTAAGCAATATTTAACAGTAAGCAACCCTGGCAACACGCCTGGATGCCAGTGGGGCGTAACAACCTGAAGGGGAAGTAGGTATATAAATGGCGGCGTTTGGGACTCTGTCAAAGAAGAGTCCGTTCTATACAGTTTTATTTATTCTTATGACAAGAGGTCGATGTAATCTTGTTTGAACGTAATAATAACTCACTACGTAGGTTAACTATAATATAAAATAAAATATAATATGTAAATATAACTAGATACAACAAAATAAACTACGCGCGGACAGTGGGTAGTATTGTTCCACTGTGCGCTCGGGTTGCAAGACGCGGGAAGGTCGGGACGGCCGGTAAGCAGCGCGATGTTTTCCAGGCGGTGCGCGGGGTGCGCCCCTCACAATTCACATCGCCACCGCCGCTAGCCACGCCTACTCGCGCGCGAAATTTCTTTTACACCTCCTCTTAAAATAACGAAATAAAATGAAATGAAAATGTTCATACAAATTAGCTCTCATAATAAATCATCAATTCTTTTACCCTAACCACATTATTTTATCATTTCCTTCGATCAAGAATATACTAGATAACGCTTCACGAACTAAAACAGTACGCAAAAATTGCAGCTCAAATAGCGTCCCATTTACAAACTTGGCGCTTATTTTGTACATAATCACCTCTTATTTTGTACAAACACATTTTATATTATTTTTTTGTACAAAATAAGCTTATTTTTTACAAAGTCACATCTTTTACCATTTAGGTACTTTGTGCAAAATAAGCGCTGAGTTTTTAAGTGGGACGCTGTTTTGAGGTGCCATTTTTAGGGTTCCGTAGCCTAAATGGCAAATAACGGCACCCTTACAGATTCGTCACGTCTGTCTGTCACAGCAACTTTAATCCGAAAGTATTAAGATTACACAGTTGAAACTTGGTAGATAGATGTATTTTGTTAACTACTTAACGAATTTAACACAAAAATAAAAAAATAAAAAAAGATTAAGGGGGGCTCCCCATACATGGAACTGTAACTGAAAATTTTTTTTTTTGTTTTTTTTTGTTTGGTGTTTAAAGTTAGGTCTTTAAAAATGACATTGAGGTTTTCAAGACAACTTTTTCTCAAAGTCAACCGTTTGAGAGATATACACTGCCGAGGTGGTAAAATGTGTGTCCCCCCCCTTTAACTTTTGAAATAAGAGAGTCAAAAATCTAAAAAAAAAAATATGCTGTAGATCTTAATGAACACTTTCAACAAAAATTAGTTTGAACGAGATATAGTAATTAATTTTTAAGATATAGCACATTTTCCAAAACCGCAAACTTGACTTTGTCATTCATACCAACACTGTGAAAAACAAAGTTATTTTTGCAGATGAAAAATGATAGGTGGGATTAAATATGGTATAATATAAGGTAACTGCGGAACCCTGCGGCGCGTGACCCGACACGCACTTGGCCGGTTTTTAATACTCTGACCGGACATCTAGGGTATTCGTGATCGAAGATTATTTCCCTATCTGGGTCCGTTTGTATACTTACACCTATTGTATACGATATGGTGTTCCTATTGTGAAATGTAATGTCCTAAATTTAATGAAATCTTACTCTCTTACTAACTTTACTTTTCTGACTCAAAAACTACCATATTTGTTAGTGTGAGGGTCCTACACCATCTGAGAGTTACTACCATCGACCTTCAATCAAAAACCGAAATTACCAATCAAAATTATTAATTTATTTTATACAAAATTTCCCCAAATACTAACACGTTCGCGCGCGAGTCGGACAGTGCGCAGTAACTGCCTCGACCCCCGTATCATGACTTAAATAAAACTTGCAATTTTCAAATATTATATTCACATGCAATTTATAGTATAAATTAATCTTAAATGCACTAAAACTGCATTTAAGATCGATTATACTTATAAATTGCAGAATTAGAGAAGCATTTGAAAATTGCAAGTTATACTCAAGTCATTACTTACTCGTCTACACATCGCTGTCATGCAACATTCATTCTACAATGTCCCTACAGGTGCAATTTTATCTTAAAAAAAAACCGGTCAAGAGCGAGTCGGACTCGCGCATCGAGGGTTCCGTACCATCATAATTGCACCATCAAACCACACTGCAGAGTAAAATAATAAAATTAGTATTGGTCAGCGCCATCTCTTGACCGATAATGGAACTAATGTCAACTTTTTTAGAAATTATCAAATTTCTGTGTGCTATATTTAATAATAATAATAATAGAGACATCGATTTATTTTTCCTGTAATCTTTATATAAACTGCTATCAAATAGAATGATTTCAGATTTTTCTCTTTACAAACTTCGGAGATAAGGGGGGAACGGTATTTTTTTTTACATTTTTCATCTTAAGTCGAAAACTATGCGGCCTAAAACAAAAAGAAAAAATTATTAACATGCCCCACATGCCCTAGTAGCCCCACTTCAAAATTTTCAGACCCCTTTTCAGACCCTTTGTAAAAAAGATATATTTTTTTTATTTATTTCTTATTTGCAAAATAGTTGGGCAAATGTCATCTTAAACTATTCCAAATTTCAAGTTGATACCATTAGTAGTTCTTGAGATATCCAGCTGTGGCAGACAGACAGACAGACTGAGTCACACCATAAGGGTTCCTTTTTTTTACCATTTTGGTATGGAACCCTAAAAACTTAAAGATTTGTGTTAAAAAACACAAATTGCCATGTAAAAGACTTCAACGCGCTCTTTTAGTGAAAATACTGTATGTATATATTTTTTAAGCGCCTCATGCCCGGTTTTTTGAGGTTTAAAGGTGGTTTATTGGAGGTTATCAGAGGGGTCCACATACTCATCCGTAGCAGCTCAGACGGGATTCAAACCCGCATCCTTAGGAATCCGGCCCAATGCACTAACCAATTATGCTACCGAGTCGCTAGCAGGATTGGCGAAATTTTCTAATACTTTTCACGTTTCCGCTGTAGGCCAGCGCCATCTCATCAATGTGTGTTACGGGTGAGTCGATTTTTTCTAATATTTTACAATTATATTAATAATCTTAATATAAAAATAGCATTGTGAATGCATAAAATCTAAAAGTTTTTAATTGTCACTTTGAAAAGCTCTCCCAGGTCTATCTTACTTGAGATTACAAAATTTTTTTACGAGTTTGCAGTCATCTCTTCTCGTTACATGATCCCCTAATCTCTACAAATCTACTTTTTTATTTGATAAAATACAAAAATATAACTAACTAGCGGCCGCCCGCGACTTCGTCTGCGTGGAAAGGTTTTTTGCTATCCCTCGGGAACTATACTTTTTTTCGGGATGAAAGGTACCCTGTGTCCTTCTTTGTACCCCTGACAACGTGTATGCAAATTTTCATGATGATCGGTTCAGTAGTTAGGACGTGAAGGCGTAACAAACAAACAAACAAACGGACTATCGCATTTATAATATTAGTAAGGATAGACGAAATACTAGTGAAATATCAAAAATTGATTTCTTTTCGTAATTTAATAAGGTTATTATTTTAACTCAGAAATACAATATAGGAATTGTGGCATTAATTAGTTAAGTGTACAAATATTCATAAGTACATAAAAGTTTTGGAACTTTAGCATTCGTGTTCTTTGGTCCTTAGTAAATTAAGAAAATTAATTATACTGCAATGAAATATGCAATGAAAAATGCAAATATGCTATTTCATTAAAAAACCTACATGCAAATTGACATTCGGAAATTTCGCAGCAGCAGAATGGGTAACAATTTATTTTAAATTTAATTTTCGGATGAGTGGGACATATTAACTCGGATAAGTGGGGAAAATAATTCAGATAAATTTTGCGGATGAATGGGGAATAGATCCATCACATCATCATCATCACCAAGTAGGTACATCACATCATAAAGCAAAGCAGAAATCATAGTGATTATGTAAGTACCTACAAAGATAATTAGAATTATTCCTAATAAAGATTTGTTACATTACGTCACAAATCAAAAAGTAAAACTTCAATTTTATTAAAAAAAAACTTGAACACATTATGTTAAACACTATCCAAAAAGGTTCATATCCTTGTTCGTTCAAATTAATGTTGAAATAAAATAACGATTGGTCTTTAGAAGTGTTTCGTTCGCTGATTGCGCAACCCAGCTGATCAAATAGATTAGTGAATGAACGGACATAACAAACTGAATATTTAGGTTATGTCTGGTATTTAATCATGTGGCCAAAATAGGGTATTGCGACATAAACATCTTAAAGTTACTTAATAACTATACCGTATTCGTTTTAACGAGAAACTTTTGAGTTTAAATTGTTACAATTTTGACATGTCTTTTAATAGGTACAAAGAAAATATAAATAAAAAATGAGAACTTATTATTTCAAGACGAAAATCAATCGAAATTATATAAAATGATAAAATAAATTAGTCAAAACATAAATCTTCTTTTTAAAAGTTACTAAGACACATCATCAGTAGGTAGTGAAACTACACACATTACTTCGAAAATGTGACATGTTTTTCATTACAAGATCAAACGCCGTACAACGCCAAATACTCAATTTTTTAGGGTTCCGTAGCCTAAATGGCAAAAAACGGAACCCTTATAGATTCGTCATGTCTGTCTGTCTGTCTGTCCGTATGTCACAGCCACTTTATTCCGAAAGTATTAAGACTACACAGTTGAAACTTGGTAGGTAGATGTATTCTGTTAACCGCTTAACGAATTTAATACAAAAATAAGAAAAATAAAAGATTCAGGGGGGGCTCCCCATACATGGAACTGAAACTGAAAAATATTTTTTTCTTCAAACCAACACGTGTTGGGTATCTATAGATAGGTCTTTAAAAATGACATTGAGGTTTTTAAGACAACTTTTTCTCAAAGTCAACCGTTTGAAAGATATTCACCGCCAAAGTGGTAAAATGTGTGTCCCCCCCCTTTAACTTTTGAAATAAGAGAGTGAAAAATCTAAAAAAAATATATGCTGTAGATCTTAATAAACACTTTCAAACAAAATTAGTTTGAACGAGATATAGTAATTAGTTTTTGAGATATAGCACATTTTCCAAAACCGCAAATATAACTTTGTCATTCATACCAACACTGTGAAAAACAAAGTTATTTTTACAAACGAAAAATGATAGGTGGTATTAAATATGGTATGGTATAAGGTAACTACGGAACCCTATGGCGCGTGGCCCGACACGCACTTGGCCGGTTTTTGAACAAAGATTTCAGACAGTATTACTTGATTTACTGGTCCCAAAAAAATAATGTAGAAAGTAGATTATAGTAGGTACTCAGTTTTGTGATTGACAGAAACATTATGATAACTAAACTTTTCTCGATAGAAAAAAAACGTGTAGTGACCTCCAATTTTATTATAGTTTTTCGCGTCAGCATCATACATCAGTGCCAACTAATAATTAACCTATAATAAAAAGAAGACTTCACTAGCTCTCGTTTTGTTATTGACTTTTTTCCAAAATAAGAAATAGTTTAGTCATTGTTATTAAAAACGATAAAATTGACAATAATTTCGATAGTTTTTATTATAAAAATTGCTTCCAGCGCTGTACAGCCCTTTAATACGTTATTAATTTTAACAAAACACAACAAAATAAACGGATGTATTGCAAAAGACATTCTTTCCGTTTACAAACTTACTTTTACTTCGCTCAAACGAAATTATATCACAATTGACAAGGTCGTCCTTTCCAATGCGGTACGATATTTCATTGTACTCGTATCGTAGGAAGGTACTTTATATCGATAGCTTGTATTTGAACATAAGAAATAATATTGAATTTCCCATAAAAATACATTGATTTTTACAATTGAATTACTAATCTGACTCAAATCGTATTAGTTACAATAGTTGTGGAAAATCCATTGTAGGTATCCGATCCCAAGGCAATGCCGTAGGGCAACATTGTATTGAATGAATGAATGAAAACAAACACACACACACACACACACACACACACACACACACACACACAAACACATAAACATGGTCATATAGAATTAGATGATAATAATATTAAGAATTAAAATATAAAAAAAAACTTGCATATCATGTTTTTGTTGCAATTAATTATGTAATAAAGGTGTCACAAGTATATATTTAAATTATTTTTACCGACTTCAAAAGGAGGGAGGTACTCAATTCGACCCGTTTTTTTTGTTTTTTTTTTTGTTTTTTGTATGTACACCGATTACTCGAAGACGGCTGAACCGATTGAAATGATTTAAACGTTATTACATTAGGTAAACTCCCAAGTTGGTCCCATTTTTAAAAATTTTGAAATCGGTTCAGTACTTTTCAAGTAATCTTGAAAAAAGTACGAAAATAGTATGATTTTGTGTGAACTACCTCGATGATCAGTCGTATAACTTCTTTGTTTATGAACTGAATAAGATAATTATTTTTTTGTTGGAAAAGGGATATCTTAAGTATAGTTCTTTAACCGACTTAAAAAAGGAGGTTCTCAGTTTGACCCGCATGTATGTATGTTTCTCCTCGATTAACTCACGTTTGGCTGAGCCGATTTTTCTACCTAAATAATATACCTACACTACCTAATAAAAAAGGTACCTACACTAAAAATAAAAAAATAAAATTGTTTAAAAAAACAAAAAACAGACTTCAAAAAACCTACCTCTAAAAAGCAAGAAATAATATTCGTAATAATAAAAACACGTCTATTGAAGTCGGGTGGGGCTTTTAGAATAAAGAAAAAGGAATTTTGTACTCCAGCCCCACCCGACTTCAATAGACGTGTTTTTATTATTTCGAATATTATTTCTTGCTTTTTAGAGGTAGGTTTTTTGAAGTCGGTTTTTTGTTTTTTTAAACAATTTTTTGTATACCTAGAATAATTTGATTTTAAGTTAAATAGAAAAAAAATGTACTGTGTATTTAAGAAAGCTTAGGTAATTTAGATACTTAATGTTAAATTATAGATACTGTAACTATGCTAAGGATGAGCGGGGCCACCCAACACAAGCAAGGGAACCTCAAACACTGATTATTGTATTAGAATATGTTTTTACCGAATTTTGTATTTGAATTTGTACTGTACATTCATAAGCGTGGTTTATGGCTTAAATATTAATCTTTAAAAATTATAATAGAAAAAAGTCGATATGTTACCGCTAAAGTACGCACTAAAGCCGCACCATACCCACTGGGTATAAGCCTCCCCCGCTAAAGTATGGGATACGTTAATGTGCGAAATAACTAAGATAGTCTGCAAATTACCGGGTACGATCAGTTAAAGTGTGAAATTTTTCTCAATGTAGCAGATTTTCACACTTTACCTAGTTTAACTAATTAAGTAGTTTATCTAATTAATTAAGTTAAGCTAATAACGTATGCTAGTACGTTAGAGTGCGGAAGACAGTGAGTGAGAAGCCAAGGCTTCAGGAAATTTAAGTTAAAGACCTCTATTGAAAGTATTTTTTATAATAAATAAAAAAAAAAACACGACTGCCCTGCTAAAAACAAACTAAAAAGTTAAATAACAAGTGTCATTGCAGTCGGGGGACCGTTTTGTGGAACAATTTTTAATCATAGAGGTCCCCCGACTGCAATGACACTTGCTATTTAACTTTTTAGTTTGTTATTAGCAGGGCAGTTGTGTTTTAAATTTTTTTCTATTTATTTATTTTTATTTCACACATTTTAGTGACAAATTATATATTTTTGAAATGTGCTCATTAGGCCTTTCCATAATGCCCATATTGTAATAATTGAAGAAAAAAAAATTCTTTTTCATATTTGAAAATGGCGTCATACAGTCGCCATATTAACTTTTTTCAAAAAAAACATAGCCAGTGTCACTCGGAATAATGTAAGGATTCTAACAATACCCCATACATCCAAATCTGTTGAGCCATTTGGAAGTTATGGTGGAATAAAGAAACTCACATACCCACAAACATACATGAACCCTGAACACATATACACTTTTTTGCTTTGGGCAGTCGTGTAAGAAACGTAACCTAATATAATGAACTAAGACTTTTTTCATGGCCACAAAAAAACTATGAAAACTGTATTAGAACTCAAAAAAGGAAACAATAACTTTTAGGGTTACGAGAGTCGAAGAGTTTTTTAAGCGCAATAATGTCGTAAAAAAATTGTAGAAAGTCATTTAGCAATCAAAATATTTTTATTTATTTATTTTATTTATTATTCAAGACATACATTACTCATTAGCAAAAACCACTAAGGTTTGTGTTGCAAGTTTTGAGCATACTGTACTTTATTTATAACAGAACATGAAAATGGAAAAGTAAACATGTAAACAACAAAGTAAATATGCAAGCATTAGGTTTAAAAAAATCTTTAATACCTACCGACCTAGTGTATTTTTGAAACTTTTTAACAAACAACAATGCGCCAACGTGATTTAAGGAAAGTGATTATTTCTATTGAAAAATATAAATAAAAACACATTAGTATTGTGAAAGTTTTGAAGGTAAATAATGCATTATGATATTCTTTCCAAGATACCGCAAAAAAGTCTATGAATTATAAATGATAATTGTGCTCACCTTTCTAAAGTTACTCAGGTGTCGTAATTAGAAGTAGGTACTATTAGCTTTTCATAGTGTTTGCCGTTATGTGATCTAAAAAGAAAATCGAAAGTTAGCCACTGGGGAGGTTTTAAGTCCCATAAGATTAAGTCATTGGTTTGTAACCTGTTTTCGTAATTAGTTACAGAATAAACAATAGGATTAGGAACGCACAGAATGGTAACTACACACTACACACACAACTACACACATGTTTGGCATAATTTCATATTTTATCGTGTTTGGTTACCTTTATCAAACTTGACCAAAATTTTTAATTTTTTGAGATTTTATCATTCACATCTCAATGCTATTTTTATACAACACTAAAAAATATACTAGAAAAAAATTATTTAGTGTTTTTACGTGCGTTTTTTTTCGATAGCTGATCGTGCTAAGGTTAGGTGACGAGTCCTATTTTTTCTGGTACCTACTATTCTTATATTTTTTAGTAATATATAAAGATTGATCTTCTTTCTAGAAGTTTGCTTACCGATATATATTGTGAAAATCAACAGCGCAATACATAAAAACCGGCCAAGTGCGAGTCGGACTCGCGCTCGAAGGGTTCCGTACCAAAAAACGGCAAATAAAAATCGTTGTATGGGAGCCCCCCTTAAATATTTATTTTATACTGTTTTTAGTATTTTTTGTTATAGTGGCAACAGAAATACATCATCTGTGAAAATTTCAAGTGTCTAGCTATCACGGTTCATGAGATACAGCCTGGTGACAGACAGACAGACAGACGGACAGCGGAGTCTTAGTAATAGGGCCCCGTTTTTACCCTTTGGGTACGGAACCCTAAAAAGTAGGCTTTTAATAATAAATACGGCCAATCTTATGGTTGTTTGTGTGTGAGAGTTAATTAAATAAGTTTAAAATACTTAAGTCAATAATTACATTTGACTTATTATTCATTAGTTGTTGTCAGTGGTTAGTATAGGTAAGTACCTACTAATACTTTTAGATAATGTTTGAGAAAATAAATGTAATATTATCTAGCTAGCTGTCTACATAAAGTTATTTTAGATCTGAGTAAAATTTAAAATAAGTACTTACTTACATAGTTTTTGAAGTGAAAACTTCTTTAGCGGCGTTGTACGCTTTTTTGTAATGGGGAAAAAATGTTAAACTCGCGCCAGTCAGTCAAGATCACGTGACCCTGATCGAAAATTCGTAAGACGGATGTGACAGATGGAGAGTAGACAGCCGGCGGCGGAAGTATCCCCCTCTCTTGAAAATGGCGGCGCGTCATTTCAGGACGTAAACACTTGTGTCACCATAACAACGCGCTAATTTTTTAATTCAATGTCAAAACTCTAGATTTTCTGTCAAGCTGTGGATAAGACTTTCGTACAATACTGTTCTGTATTCGTTAATTCAAATGCAGAGTAAATTCGTAAGACGGCAAAATTATTCCCTAACCATTCCAAAATATCAAAAATGCACAACGTTAATATTCAAGTTTTCACTTCTGCCGGCACTCCCGGAGTGCAACCCGAATTTGGTTACTTACATGTTAATTTAATGCATTTTAGTCCAAAATAATAAATATGGTATTTTCTTTACACAGTGGTATTAATTATCAAAATTATGGACCTAGCTAGAAAAATCGCAAATCATCACTGTAATCATTAAATAATTTCGAACCATTCTATACGTTTGCATTAAATTGAGGAAAACTGTAAAACTACATAAGATGTGTTTTATTTAATGCTGATTCACGACCGAACTAACACGCGGAAATGTTCAGGGTCTACCAAGCATGACATGAGGCGAAGATGTCATAATGAACAGCTAACCAGCATAAGCTCTTAAAAAATAACACCAATTTTGTTTATTAGGTCCTTACCTATGAAATTGACGTTTTGTATAATGAAGTGATTTTTAACAAAGTGCATTTTTCACACTAGCATTTTCATAATTTATTCAACAACCGTGAACGCTTTTATGTACAAATGAAAGAAATAAGTAAGAAAAATAACTTATTTGAAACATGAACACAAAACAAACACTGAAAATCGAGAACATAACATGAACATGAACATAAGCTAACTTAGATAACATAACTTGGGCGAAATAAATATGTTTAGGCTAAGTTAAAACAAATGAAGTGATCATTTTTGTTAACAAAAAAAGGAGTCGCTTTGTGTTTTTAATGCTAAGATAACAAAATAAATAGACTTTAATTATTCTGATAGTTGACGGCTATGGTCATAATTTGATGTTATATCTAGCAACTGATAAATATTTTAAATCACAGAAGTTATAAGGTTCTACGTGTGTGAGAAAAAAAGACAAACATAGGACACAAATTTATCCCCCCTAGCATTACCACCAAAACGCGATATGAATAGTGACTTATCGCATTTAGCTGTAAAAAGACAATGGATTTTGACAGTTGAATGTCGATAAATCGCTATAATTATCATTATCGCGTTTCGGTGGTCATGGTACAGAAGCTGGGTTCACACGGGTTTAAATACATAAGTTTTACGCATGTTTTTTTTCCCCGAAATTATCAACTATACTATTTCGCAGCCAATTTACTCAAAATATTAATGAATTATACATTTAAACTTCTTCATGAATCATTCCGTCTGTTACTGAAAACCGTATGAAAATCCGTTTAGTAGTTTTTGAGTATATCGCGTTGTAAGCAGATACATGCGACGCTTGGGCGGGTTACTTTGTTTAATTCATTTTGATTTAATAAAAAAATAACTTAAATGTATTGAGGTTAAGTTCCATCTCATCAATAATTAGAAAATTTAATTCAATTCAGCACATTTTAATGCTTGTGGAGAGTTTTTGAGTAGGAGGTTTAATCGTCACAAATATCTTATCAGGGTGAATGTTTATTTTTTAAAGTTGCCCTTCTGTTATCCACATTTTTACTATGCCTCCGCGCAACAAATGATAGGTGCGATGCCCATAATTATACGTCAAGTATACCGTACTAACTGTCCAGCTGAAGGGACATGACTTACTGCTATCGTTGACTAGCTATTATTGTCTGAGAGTTTAATTTTTTTTTTATATTGCACAATCGTCATATAATTTCTTTAAAAAAATATTAGACAATATCATTATAATGCGATTAATTTAACAATGCACAACTAAAGTGGCTAACTTTAGTACCCTTAGCACGAACAGCCTTCGAGAAAAAAAAAGCGCAAGTTAATATTAAGGATGAGAAATTATAGTGAATTTATTCAAGTTTCGAGCTGCGGGATTTATCGAAAAAGCAAGTCAATTGCACGGCCTTAGGACTTTGGTTACTTTACCTTGCATTTAACTACTTTCCTAGTCAATTTAATCCTATTGTATTAAAATTTGTTAAATAAACAATCACACTTTGTGGCGTTCAATTTAATGTGTTTTGATAAACGGATCTGTGGAAAAATTTATGAAAAAAACCCTATTGCCGAATATGGTAGATAGGGACCATCAAACTGAACAATTTTTACTATTGGACCAACTCTGAAAAAGCGAAAAAAAATCTGCTGTTTCATACAAAAAAATATAACGAAAATATAAAAATGTATGAAACAGCAGATTTTTTGTCGCAATTTCAGAGTTGGTCCTATAGTAAAAGTTGTTCAGTTTGATGGTCCCTATCTACCATATTCGGCATTAGGGATTTTTTTGTAACACAATGTAAGTATACTTACGTACTTAGTTACTTGTAAGTAACAGGGGCAGTGTCACAGTCACAATGACTATTTCTATTGCCGCAGCAATGGATGTCATATTAAAAGCGATTAAAATAGATGATATTGAGTTACACAATTTAGGCCCTGGCCACGGATTTATAGAACCAGACAAAAGAAGATTATTGCCATTTTTATTTGCTTTTAAACATATTGCATAACATAGAACTGTAAGTATGCCACAAGTGTTTTCAAGTGCTAAGTAAATGAGTGATGAAAATGAAAGTAGCACGGTGAACCTACTGCACCCAACGCCATCTGTTATTACGCAAAGAAGACTAGAAATAAAAGAACTAGGATAAGGTCGTTTGCACTTAAGATCCCCTTTTTAAGGTCCCGTAAGTATTTCAAAAGAGAACGAAACAAACCCTCATGTCCGGTTCCCATTTCGAGCTAAACAGACTTCATATTATGGCCTTCAGTACACGATTCTTTTGGCTACGGAACCCTTTTTGGTTCACCGTTTTAGGGCGGAACCCTAGCTCAAGTAAGAAGTAAACTAACTGTAACATTGTTTTTTTACGTGAAATCTCACCATACTGAGGCTTTTTGGCTTGGTGTTCGCATCTTGTAAGTATAGTTTGACTTTAAAAGAACGACTTTTTAAGATAAAAATATTTATTTAGTTAGAACACAAAGATATTTACTTAACTTTTGAATTTGCGCGGAACCCCTGAGAGCCTCTTACCGAACCCTAAGGTTCCGCGGAACACCATTCGAGAACCGCTGGTCTAGTAGTCAGTACCTTGGACGAATCAAACACGTCAGTACCCTTAGCACGAACAGCTATCGGAAAAAATAACGCGCGTAAAATTATTCGATAGTGCAATTTTGTACAACGCCATCTATCGCCGAATAGCGAAATTAGATTTTCCATAGATAATTCTCTATCGAGAAATTTTACGCGCGTTTTTTTTCTCAATAGCTGTTCGTGCTAAGGGTACAGTACCCTTAGCACGAAAAGCTATCGAGAAAAAAACTCGATAGAGTAATTATCTATGGAAAATTTAATTTCACTTTTCGGCGGTAGATGGCGTTGTACAAATTTCCCATATAAAATTACTCTATCGAATGTTTTACGCGCGTTATTTTTTTCGATAGCTGTTCGTGCTAAGGGTAGGACTAGATAGTAATTAAATTTTATAAAAAAGTTAACTGCGCTCTTACATTTTTCTTTTTGCTGCGAAAAATGACAACTTATTTAGCGGAAGGTAAAATTATTTTAGCACAATGGGGAAGGCAACTGTCAAAATGGCGCTGCGTACGCTTGTTCCACGAGAACTATGAAAACAAAGGACTTTTACTTAAAAAAAACGTTTTTTTAAGCTTTAAAATGATTAAGTTCTGTGTAATAAGCTTTAAAAATGTTGGCACTTACTAATTTCCGAAAAATCTGGATATAGTAAAAATGGATAAATTTTGTAAGAACAAAAACGTCTTAATTTGGCTTTAAATTCCGGCATTTGCATTGTAGAATAGTCATTTAGATCCATTTTGGGTCAATGGGTCTTTTTCGGTAAAAATACCACAAAATAAATACCTATTTTCCCATACATTTTGTACTGAACGTCGACTGTCTTAGGAACAAGCGTACGCAGCGACATCTACAATTAGCTTTGCGTTGCCATCCCCATTGACTTTCATTTTAGATATTAATTGGTTACCTTATTTTAGTCATAGTGGACCGGGTTCGGTATTTCTAGCTTGAACATTTATCGACAAAAAGACTGCGTAAAAATTCTCGATAGAGTAATTATCTATGGGAAATCTAATTCAACTTTTTGGCTGTAGATGGCGTGGTACAAATTTTCCATACAATTACTCAATAGAAAGTTTGTACGCGCTAAGATTTTTTTCGATACTAAGTTTTTCGTGCTAAGGGTACAGAAAAGCTTTATCGAAAGTCACTACTAAATTCAATCCCTTTACAAAAGTAAAGGGATTATAGCGGTGATCGAATCCAGTTACTCAGCCTTAAGTAATAGTGCCCTAACCAGACTTTCTCTATGGTCCAAATATCTTTGGTACGCTCACTTTGTTAGCAATGTTGTGAGACTGATGTTATGCAATGTCACTATGATTGTCTATGGATCAAAAGAGGGCCGTACTTACTAACAACTATCTATGATCTTTTTTATTTTTAACAAGGGCTGTTTCATAAGTTGTGGTAAAATTACAATTATTTTATACTAGTAGCTCTGTGAACTGTAGACTTCGCGTTTTGTCATTTTTGAGAATTTTTTGAATTGGCTGAAATTATGATTTTCCCCATATCTTCGCTATTTTCGAAAAAAATCGAAAAACTGTATCAACAAAAAAGCCATATAAATATCGATCGAATCTGCTCACAAAATTTCACGAAAATTAGTTGATAAATGTGACCTAGATAGAGGAACAAACGGACAGCGGGACAGCAAAATTATAGAATGATCGTTTGAATAATTAAGACGTGATAGCGTAACAAACAAACAAACAAACAAACTTACTGTCGCATTATAATATTAGGATTAATTATCGTAATTACTAATTATCAAATAAGTTAGGATGAAAGAACATTTTAAGAGATTCTGAGATATCGTTCTGAACCTTTGAGAAAATCTCTAAAATAATCCGATATAAGGATCATAAATTTGATAAGACAAAATGATATTTAAAGGCGAAACAATCACGAAAAATACTGCAAATGCGAAAACAGTGTACCAATGACATCATGAGGTTACAATACTTACAATACATAGACAACACAAAAAAATAATTCTGTACCCGTAGCACGAACAGCTATCGAAAAAAATAACGCGCGTAAAATCATTCGATAGTGCAATTTTGTATTGAAAATTTGTACAACGCCATCTACCGCCGAATAGCGAAATTAAAATTTCCATAGATAAAATTCTCTATCGAGTAATTTTACGCGCGTTTTTTTTCTCGATAGCTGTACCCTTAGCACGAACAGCTATCGAGAAAAATAACGCGCGTAAAATTACTCGAATCTCATAATTTTGTATGGAAATTGGTACAGCGCCACTACGTCCGTAAACGGAACTAAAATTTCGAAGCACGAAACATTTTGACATAAGCTATCGAGCAGCCTTCGAATCGAATTCGAATAGTAAAGTTACAACTTGTATGGAAATCCGTAGCACGAACCCACTTTTGACATACGGTATCGAGAAACTCGCAAGCTGGCTATCGACAACTTACTCACTGACATTTTTTCAGTGAGAGACTTTTCGAGCAAATTTGTATTATTTATTATTAAATTCTAAAAGCATGTATGTAGTAACAAAAATTAAATTTAAGAACTATGACATGTCCACTGAATTATCCACAGGCGATATTACTTAAATTGTTCTCATTAAACATAGAAATTTGTAAAATAAAAATCTCGTCATTTTACGCTATCCACGGTGTCCCCCACATCCACCATACCTATTTTTTAGCAATATTTTAGAACTTACCTACAAAACTCAAATAAAACTAGAGGATACGGGGTTATACTTATAATATTTGTTTTCAGTCACAAAATCACACAGTTTGCATACAGTTAATTAATTATATTTATTTTAGGTATTAAAACAATAAGACCTTAAAACTATGACGAAAACACTAACTAAATATAACAATGCAAACTTAATAAAGTTTATCGAATCTTCAAACACTATAGGCAGGCACTGATTCCGATGAAATTCACATTTTATTGTTTATTTGTTGTTATTTGACGATACTCCATTGTTATTCTTCAACTTCATAAAAATCTTCAATTAAGTAGAACAATTTGATGAAATTATGACACATTGTAGCTAACTCTTAGGTCATAATATTATTTCCTCACGATTGTATTATTTGTTAGCCGACACAGATAAATCATTTTAGACAAAAACAAAATAAAGTAATGCCTTCACGGCTTTTTATTATTTTAGGTTATTTTTTTTTATTAAATCACAGGATGCGAAAGAAAGAGAGAAAGAATAGAGACACTCTTCTTTTTCAAACCAATCACGGGCAAGGTGCAATGACCGTTCAAAAGCATGGGCAAAATCATGCACATATTGAAAATTTATTTTAATATTTGCAAATTAATTTAAGTTATTAAATGAAATTAATATTGTTAACAATTTTATTATTAATAATAAGAATAATAAATGTAAAATTATGATGATAAACAACTTGATTGAATTTTAATTTACATATTTATGATTTACATAGATATGTAACATGGTTTTTGAACGCACCTTTTGCTTCATGCACGTTAGCTTTATTTATCGCTACTACTATCGAGCTCACGTTAGCCAGCTCTGTAAAGTTGGTGCTGCCGATTTTGCTAGCTTTCGTATCGAGTGCGTTATCTAGTAGTATTTTTTGACGCGCGTAAGATTTCTCGATAGCTGTTCGTGCTAAGGGTACTGTTCGTGCTAAGGGTACAGACAACACATGTTGACCTTTGATAGCATCTTTATGCCCTACATTATTAGATCTATTTTTCAAAATGCGTGGAAATGATGTAACACATAACTTGCTACTATAAGTGCTTTGTTGCCAATAATCCTGTCACCCTGTTGTAATTATCTGGTAACGATATATTTAAGTTTGTAAATATCGTTACTTATTGCCTTTATTGCTGTTAAAGCTGATAAGTTTCTTGCGCCCGTTCTTTTTGTCAGTTAAAAAAGTCTTGAACGGGTGGTAGGAAGATATGGACGATTCAAAAGTACTTAAAAACTAAGTTTATTTGCATAAAGCTATTTTTGACTTTGACTTTTTACTTTGCTGTAGTAACTTTTTTGACTTATGCTTCAAACTATGAGACATCTGTCAAAAAGTTGCTATGACAAAGTACTAAATTGTTGAGCGACTTTCGTTGCCAACCGTACACTCGCCTAACGATGAGCTTACCAGACGAAATGTAAAAAGTTTTTTTACCACAAGTCAAGTAACATACTTACGCTTATTACCAAATCAAATAAGAACAGTTAGTTTTTGTATTAGTAAAGTTGTTTTTCTAGCATTCACTTCGCTAAAGTACAGTTGGCTGATAAAGTGACTTTAAAATTATATGCATGGGTGTCGCCAAGGGTGGGCAGGGAGGGGCAGCTGCCCCCCCTAGAGGTTAAAAAATGTTCTTGACTGTACCTACAACTCATATTTTTCTCAACTTTAAAAAAAAAAAAAATAACTTGCCCCCTAGGCCATTGGCTGGCGATTATAAGTAAGCTTATTCACAGGATACTCTAAATTATAGATTTGCAAATCCTACTTTAAGTATGAAATTGCCGTTTTGTAAGGAGAATTTTGAAGAATTTTGTATTTTCCATACTAAATGTTAGTATGGAAAATACAAAGTCTTAATTTATTTAACAACCATGAACGCTAATGTTTTAATACTTTTATATACAAATGTTTAAGCAGTCAGCTAACTAATGCCACATGTGTTAAGTGAAAAAAATAAGTGTCAGCTAAGTTACAACGAATTAAGTTGTCATTTCTGCTAACGAAAAAAGGAGTCACTTTTAAGATACTTTTTTAACGTTCAGGAAAAATAAAATCAGAAATATTTTTATATCTTTGGGCCTTTATGACCATATTTCGTAATAATAACAAGTAACCGAAGCATTATAAACATTATAAAAGATATGAGCCTCTGTGTGTGAGAAAATTCACCAATTTTCCATACTTTAACACTGTAAAGTCAATAAACATTTCAAAATTGATACAATAAATTTATGATTAAATTTTTTCGCACTGGGCGAGTTCGATTTCTTTTTCAGGCACGTTCTAATAAACTATTTTTAAAATCCAAATGAAGTCTAAAATTAATAAATGAAATTTAGGACTTGTACACCCATTATCAAAATTGCATTGCAGGTATTTCTGCAATAATCTAATTTCCAAAGCTTTGATATAAGTAAATGTTTCATACAATCTTGCTTTTTTTAACCCTCCAAATGACCCTTATTTCCTTATTGGAATGGACTCAATTCGTAAGCCTGTTTTACCACGTTACAGTTAAAAAACTCGTAGTGAGTGATTGTACCGGCGGCGTGGTCAGCTTATTGCAAAAGGTTGAGATGTGTTACGTCACCACCTTTCGGCTTGTGGCTGTGCAAACATCTATGACATTTGAAAATTAAATCATAAGTCGATTTTTTATAGTTCTCGTGGCAGATTTTAGAAGTAAGGTCGTTCTCGATCACGTTTGTTAAGCAACGCTTTGTCTGGCCAGGTGTCGGATGGGTGATCTTAAAACTGAGCGCTTCCGTGCTTCGGAGGGCACGTTAAACCGTCGGTCCCGGCTGTTGTCATCTGTACCCTTAGCACGAACAGCTATCGAAAAAAATAACGCGCGTAAAATCATTCGATAGTGCAATTTTGTATTGGAAATTTGTACAACGCCATCTACCGCCGAACAGCGAAATTAAAATTCCCATAGATAATTCTCTATCGAGTAATTTTACGCGTTTTTTTTTTCTCGATAGCTGTTCGTGCTAAGGGTACTGATAACAGTCGTTAAGCCAAGTCACAGGCGTAGGCGGCTTGATAAACTCTAACACCAGAGGTGGCCACTAATCCTCTTACGATAAGAAGAAGAATTTATAGTTAATAATGAATTGGTAAGGAAAATGTTGTACAGTAATAAAGGTACTATTGAAATAGTGCTCCAAAATATTATAAAGGACCAATCGAGGCGAAAAGTTAACAAATACTACTTCAAACAGGTATCAAGGAAAAATAGGATTTTCAGTTTTTTTTTAAGAAATTTCTTGATCCTAAGAAAAAAGTTCTATTTGGCATATCCAAAGTGTATTTTAAAACATTTCTCTTAACTTAAAGTAATATATAATAACTCATACTTTTTCTGACCTAGAACCTGTCATAGAGGTAACGACTATTTTTAGAGTAAACAAATCCTACTTTAAATAAAAAGTATGAAGGAAAAATAGGATCCAAAGTTTTTTTAATAAGAACTTTCTTGATCCTAAGAAAAAAGTTCCATTTGGAATATCTAAAGTGTTTTTAGGGTTCCGTAGCCTAAATGGCAAAAAACGGAACCCTTATAGATTCGTCATGTCTGTCTGTCTGTCTGTCTGTCTGTCTGTCCGTATGTCACAGCCACTTTATTCCGAAAGTATTAAGACTACACAGTTGAAACTTGGTAAGTAGATGTATTCTGTTAACCGCTTAACGAATTTAATACAAAAATAAGAAAATTAAAAGATTAAGGGGGGGCTCCCCATACATAGAACTGAAACTGAAAAAATTTTTTTTCTTCAAACCAACACGTGTTGGGTGTCTGTAGATAGGTCTTTAAAAATGATATTGAGGTTTCAAAGACAACTTTTTCTCAAAGTCAACCGTTTGAAAGATATTCACCGCCAAAGTGATAAAATGTGTGTCCCCCCCCCTTTAACTTTTGAAATAAGAGAGTGAAAAATCTAAAAAAAATATATGCTGTAGATCTTAATAAACACTTTCAACCAAAATTGGTTTGAACGAGATATAGTAATTTGTTTTTGAGATATAGCACATTTTCCAAAACCGCAAATATAACTTTGTCATTCATACCAACACTGTGAAAAACAAAGTTATTTTTGCAAACGAAAAATGATAGGTGGTATTAAATATGGTATGGTATAAGGTAACTACGGAACCCTATGGCGCGTGGCCCGACACGCACTTGGCCGGTTTTTTTTAAAACCTTCCTCGTAACTTAAAGTAGTAACTCATACTTTTTCTGACGTAAGACCGGTCGTAGAGGTAACGGCTATTTTGAGACTTAACAAATCCTACTTTAAAGAAAAAGTATCAAAGAAAAATAGAATCCATAGGTATATTTTTAATATGAACTTTCTTAGTCCTAAGAGAAAAGTTCCATTTGGAATATCCAAAGTGATTTTTAAAATCTTTCTCGTAACAAATACAAATCATTTGTTTGTAACTTAAAGCAATAAATAACTCATACTTTTTCTGACTTAGGACCGGTCGCAGAGGTAACGGGTATTTTGAGCGTTGCCCGTTACATTTGTATGGACATGTCCATACAAGGCTAGGAACTTGTGATTAATTTTTTTGTCCGAATACGGAATCTAATGAATTTTAATAAGAATGAGTTGTGGCTTAGAAATAACTGAGACTTGTTTGTCAAATAAAACCAGGGACCGGAAAACCCCTTTTTTTGGTTAACCCAATTGATAGGGAAACCCTATTTAAAAGCTTACCAAATGACAGGGTTTCCATTTCGATAGGGTTAGTCGACGTTATGCTTACCGTATTGATAGGGTTTTTGAAAACAAGTCTATGAATACCCAATCAAAAATCCTTTTAACGGTAAGCGGATCATGAAATACCCTATCAAAACCCCTTTAACGGTAAGCGGTTCCGGACCTTCAGCCCAGGTGGAACTAGGTATAAATTTCCTTGAACACGTTTTAAAACCCCTTGATAAAGCCTTCATAGGGTTTCCCCGATAGGGTTTGCGTATTCGGTAAGCGCTTACTTGGGTTACCCTTTCGATAGGATTACCGTATTGATTGAGTTTTTGAAAACAAGTCTATGAAATACCCAATCAAAAACCCCTTTAACGGTAAGCGGTTCCGGTCCTTGAATAAAACTTGTGTAGTTAGTAAATGGTGTAAAAAGATCCATTGTAGTTGACCAAATGATTACAAACTTAAGAGTTTAAGTTTTACCTGCCCCCCTACTCAAATGGCCAACAGTCTATCACCCAATTGCACTAAACTTAAGAATCGCCTAAGTCTTTTCTTAACTATAACTCGACCAAGATAACTAGGCGAATGGCAGCTACATGACCGCTAAGTTCGACACCGTTTTAATTTGGTCGTGTTATAGTTAGGAACAGACTTAGGCGATCCTTAAGTCTAATCACTTACATATTTATTTATATGTATGTATTGAGTATGTATTTAGTGTATGTAGGTATATTATATTTTATTTATATATGCATATGTATTTTATATATTATGAACAAGTATAGGTTTTGTATTATTATCTTATTATTTAGTTATTATTACTTTATGTCTTGCACTTTATGTACCCGCTTACTATAAATCTCTGACACCTCTTAGGTTGGCTGGAAGAGATCTCTTTAGAGATAAGTCCACCTTTGCTTACAATTATCATAATGACTTATGTAACAATTATTATCAGTGCAATAAAGAATATACAGGGTCACTGGAAATATGACGTATTCCTGCTAAGGGGTTATAGATGAGGTCAAAACAAATATTTTTTGTCATATAACTTTTTCTCAAAACATTAATAGTTTTTGAGTTAATTGAAATTAAGTATTTTTTTACCAAAAGTACGTTTTCAGACACAAAAATTTAAAATAAAAGATAACTACTCATTCGATTACGATTTTTTCATTATTTTGGGATAGAAAACAATCTAAGTGTTGATAATGAATAAAAAAAATTACAAAAAGTACAGGTGTTTATAAAAAAATCAATCCTTAAATGCATTTATTTATTTATTTTTTTCAGATTTTTTTAGAAAAAGCATCAAATATCTCAAAAAAAATCCTAGTAACTAAGCGTGCATAATATTTTAAAAACATCACCATCTATTCAGCTTTCAGTTGAGATATAAAACTAAATAATAACTGAAATAAAAAATGAGAAATTAAGACTTAACTAAATAGCAGTCCCATTTCATGTAGCAAAAATTTCCTACTTCAAGCGCTTCGGAGGTGGCCGACAGTGGCCGTATTATCCTACTTATTCCATAAATGTGAAAATTTGCTTGTTTGTATGATTGTTAATCAATCACGCAAAACGGCTGAACGGGTTTGGATGAAATTTGGCACACAGATAGTTTATAAGCCGGATTAAAACATATGATGATACTATTATCTTGGTTAAGGGTTCCCTAGGGATTTTCTCGAATGTAAATGTGAATGCAGTCGCGGGCGGAAACTAGTTTGCCATAAATGGTCGGACTTACTAAAAATACTTTCGTCCGAGTGAGTTTGAGACAGGATTATTTTCCGCCGATGAGTCAAAATTTTATACTAACTGTGTCACAAATAACCATGCATATCAGCTATTTTTAATGCCCCGCTGCTGGGGAACTGGCCTACCTTTTGGCTTGTGGATGGATAAAGCGAACGGGTCATACCCACCACGTGGACCCAATGTGGATTGGTCAGTGTTAACGACTGTAAATGCAGCCAGAACCAAGGGCTCAATGTAAGGTACATTGAGTTAACACCTACCAATCCGCATTGGGCCCACGTGGTGGGTTATGGCCCGTCCGCTTTATCCCAAAAGGAAAGGAAGGCCTGTTCCCCAGCAGCGGGGCATTAAAAATAGCTGATATGCATGGTTATTTGTGACACAGTTAGTATAAAATTTTGACTCATCGGCGGAAAATAATCCTGTTTCAAACTCACTCGGACGAAAGTATTTTTAGTAAGTCCGACCATTTATGGCAAACTAGTTTCCACCCGCGACTGCATTCACATTCTACATTCGAGAAAATCCCTAGGGAACCCTTAACCAAGATAATAGTATCCTCATATGTTTTAATCCGGCTTATAAACTATCTGTGTGCCAAATTTCATCCAAATCCGTTCAGCCGTTTTGCGTGATTGATTAACAATCATACAAACAAGCAAACTTTCACATTTATGGAATAAGTAGGATAATACGGCCACTGTCGGCCACCTCCGAAGCGCTTGAAGTAGGAAATTTTTGCTACATGAAATAAGACTGCTATTTAGTTAAGTCTTAATTTCTCATTTTTTATTTAAGTTATTATTAAGTTTTATACCTCAACTGAAAGCTGAATAGATGGTGATGTTTTTAAAATATTATGCACGCTTAGTTACTAGGATTTTTTTAAAGATATTTGATGCTATTTCTAAGAAAACTGAAAAAAAAAATTAAAAAAAATACATTTAAGGATTGATTTTTTTATAAACACTTGTATTTTATGAATTTTTTTTTATTAATTATCAACACTCAAATTGTTTTCTATCCTAAAATAGTAAAAAATCCGGAATCGAATGAGTAGTTATCCTTTATTTTAAAATTTTGTGTCTGAAAATGTACTTTTGGTAAAAATGTACTTAATTTCAATTTACTCAAAAACTATTAATTTTTTGAGAAAAAGTTATATGACAAAAAATATTTGTTTTGACCTCATCTATAACCCCTTAGCAGGAATACGTCATATTTCCAGTGACCCTGTATATAAGTTTAGTGCAATCGGGTGTATATGTTTGAAAGCTACGCTTACTATTACAGCTTTAAAATAAACAGAAAACTATAAAAGTACGTGCCGTAAGCTTGTCAGTTCCATACAATACACCAAAGTCTGTGATTAACATAAGTTTGTGACTTGTAATTTAATCGTCTATTGCTAATATCTTATACCTTTTAACGAGCAATTCTTGTATATTTATTTCTGTGATCTCGGAAACGGCTCTAACGATTCCGCTGAAATTTGGTATATGGGGGTTTTCGGGGGTAAACAATCGATCTAGATTAGTCTTATGTTTGGAAAAACGCGTGTTTTTGAGTTTTCATGCGTTTTTCTTTCGACGCAGAATATGGATATTTTTATGTAGTCTAACGCCATCTAGCAAAGACTTTTGAAATAGGTGCTTGGCTAGCATGCTATGCGGCAAGCAGAGGCTGTGTAGTAAAGTAGCACCACAGAATAAAATGTACATAGATGGCGATACTCCGACTATTACTAATTAGTTTTTAGTTTTTGGAAAATAAAAAAGAAATTATAACTACTTTCACTACGTTTTATAACACCACCATATTACAATAAATAGTAATAATAACCGAGCAAAGCTCGGTCGCCCAGATATTTTAAGTTGTAGCGTTGAAACGCATAGTATGTTGGCCATTTGAGTAGACGAGGGCCAGGATTGGAATGAGTGATCTCTGGCAAAGTAGACAGGGTTTGGCCAGACGTAAAACTAATGTAATAAGTTTAGCAGCTCTATCCATTAAAATTTTCATCTAAATAAATCTTATCCTATAGTAAATAACACTACTTTAATAATAATAATAATAATAATTCATTTATTTATAAGATAACATTGATCCATATTTGTTAGTAACAATTTGATACTTATAAACTATGTTAGTATTTAATTCCAGAATTTAATTAAAATAAAATACAATTAGCATGTCAATAAAAACCAATAATAACCATAACAAATGTCAATTGATAATAATAATAATTTACAATAAACATGTCAAAAGATTAATAATAGTTTTAACAAACATGTCAATTTCATTTCATTGCCCCAATTACAAGTTTCACTTGACACCTCAGAATGGGGCAATCATATTTGTCAGATATTGTCTTCAGTATGTCGTTACCGCTGCCACGCACTCTAGTTAGCAGCGAGGAGATGCGTTTGCGCCTAATCGCGTAGAAATCATCAGTACGTGCGTCAGCAAACATCGCTGACGCGCTACAGAAACGTGGCAGCCGCAACAACATCCTGAAGACATTATTATATTGAACACGCAGGGCGCTGTATGCCCTTTGAGTGTAATTAACCCACAGGCTGCTTGTGTAAAAAGATTGGCAATATGCCTTAAACAATGTTATTTTGACTTCAGTCGAACAACGAGCAAACCTGCGAGCCAACATGTTACCCCGGACAGCCAGCGCCCTGCGTTCACGTTCAATGTCAGCATTATCTTTTAAGTCTTCGGTGATAATGTGTCCTAGGTATTTAAATTGTTTTACCCTATTAAGTGGAGATCCGTTTAGTACAATAGGAGGGACTTCACAGGCATTCACACTTTGACCGAAGATCATAAGCTCACTTTTTTTTGTATTATATTTAAGACCATGACTCTTAGCATACTGTTCACACACACGAAGCAGACTGCGCAGAGCGCCAACCGACGGACTCAGCAGCACCATGTCGTCGGCATAGCTTATATTGTTAACCGCAACTCCGTCTATGTAACAACCCGCATGCATGCTGCTGAGCTCGGCAATCAAGCCATCCATATATATATTAAAGAGTGTGGGTGAGGAGACCCCCCCTTGCCTCACCCCACACTCAAGCCCATATTCATCAGACAAGCCATCAGCCCACCTTACAACGTTAACTTGATTGTCATACCAAAATTCAAAAATTGCTATGAGTTCTGGAGGTACATTTCGCTCCCTAAGCTTATCCCATAGGACCCCATAAGAGACCAGGTCAAATGCTCGGGATAAATCTAAAAAACAAGCATAAACTGGTGTTTTACGATCCAAATAGTACTTTACTGTATGTTTAACACTGAGTATGGCGCTCTCAGTAGAGAGGCCGGCTTGGAAACCAAATTGAGCGCACTGCAGGTTAAGGTTGCTCCTAAGATGCGAGTTGAGCAGATGGTCAAGTACTTTTGCTAGAACTGTCGCTAGCTATTATTTAAACAATAATTGTGAAGATTTGTCGATTGCATAGTATGAACTTATAAATTCTATCATAGATATTATTTTTTGTCTGTAATTTTTTTATGGAAATAAATATTTATAAATAAAGACCTCATGAGCTATTTCATTATTGTGCTAAGGCACAAGCCTTTTATGAATAAGGAGGATGGATAATAAAATAATCCACCATTTGTGCTCAATCCCGGAGGTTATTATTAAATTTTTGATTAAACGTCCTTTATATTATGATTGACCCTTACAATCAGTACCCTTGGCACGAACAGCTATCGAAAAAAATGACGCGCGTAAAATTATTCGATAGTGCAATTTTGTATTTGAAATTTGTACAACGCCATCTACCGCCGAATAGCGAAATTAAAATTTCCATAGATAATTCTCTATCGAGTAATTTTACGCGCGTTTTTTTTCTCGATAGCTGTTCGTGCTAAGGGTACTGTACCCGAAACACGAAGAGCTATATTGATAAAAAATCGGGTTGCACTCCGGGAGTGCCGGCAGAAGTGAAAACTTGAATATTAACGTTGTGCATTTTTGATATTTTGAAATTAGCGGCAAAGGATTGAAATTATTTCTTTCCTATTACTATACAGTCACACAATTCAATCAGTTTGTAATTAGAGAAAAATTCTAAACATTTCGCGCCAATGGCCTTTTTAATTTCTACATGCACGCATTCTACGATTTAAACTTATAGTCACAGAGTATAAGTCTATGATTTCACCGAAGAGATCGCTGCTATTAGTTCCATTTTCAAAATTAGCGCGTTGCTGGTGGCACAGGTGTTTACGTCTTAAAATGACGCGCCGCCATTTTCAACGCGCCCCGTAGAAAGAGTGGGGGATACTTCCGCTGCCAGCTGTCTTATCTCCATCCGTCACATCCGTCTTACGCATTTTCGATCAGCCACGTGATTCTTACTGACGCGAGTTTATCATTTTTTCCCCATTACAAAAAAGCGTACAACGCCGCTAAAGAAGTTTTCACTTCAAAAATAACGCGCATAAAAACATTCGTTAGAGCAATTGCGATTTAGGTAATTAATATGGGTGGTTTAACTGGGTGGTCTAATAACTGAACTTATTTAAAAATAATTATTTATATTGCAGTATTTTATTTACCCTTGAATTCAACTGCAATGATATCATCTTATAGTTGAATCTCTTTGAATATTTAAAAAACTGGTATTTGCAATCAAGTTTAAAATGCTAATTATGTTTTTAATGGCACTTATAATTGTCTAGTTGTTTTTCTGCAAAAGCCTTGGAAGATTCTATCTCGTTTTAAATGCAGACGGTATCTTAGTTCTTTACTGTATAATAAATTTTGTTTTGAGTTAAAGACCGTAAAATATTGATCTTAAGTCATTCACGCAAAAAATTTAGACAATCGAATGTTATTCTCGGCGAAGCTTTAATGGGTAATTAAATTACCCATAACAAACATATTATAAGTAACTAGCTTCCGCCCGCGACTTTGTCCGCGTGGACGGTCGAAATATATGACGTCCAATTTAAATGGCCTACTTAGTGTATGAAGACTAGTACTACAGAGAGTTCAAGCTGTTTCCTTGGTTCTACCCACCCAAATTATATGATATGTATCATATAATTATTAAATTAAAGTTTTAGCCATGTGGCTTAAACTTTAATTTGAACCCAAACTACCAGATTTTGAAAAACCCATCAGAATCTGGTTAGCGGTTATTGCGTAATGCGTGCAACAAATAATTTACAGTATTCAGCTGTATGTTTTTATTATAGTTATTGATACATAAATGTGATTTACAACCCAAGCTAAGCTTATTGCACTAAAATATCTCTGTTGGAATACCGAAATCAATAATTTCGTCAGGTTTGACCGCGGAACATTAATTCCTTATTTTTTTATGTTCTCGTGAGTCACTAGGTTCTTTTTTATAATATTGTCTGTTATTTATACAAGTAGAGCCAGGTTGATAGGTATAGCAAGGTCAATGCCGGTAACTTGACAGGCGTGACATACAAAATGTACAATCGCGCAATGACTGCACTCGTGACATTGTTGACTTTCCAATATGGAATGGTACAAGAGTTCTTGAAAAATAACTATTCAATTAAGTATATTCAATAATATAAAAATAAATAAAATATTGGACAGTATCACTATTTCCCTGATTCCAAAGAAGTTGAAATTCTCACAAAATTAGAAAAAAATTGGTAGCGAACAAATCTTTGAAAACTTCTAAAACGAATACAGTTTTTTATGTACCCCTAGCACGAATATCTATCGAGAAAAAAACACAAAAAAGTACTCGAAGAAGGATTGTCTATGAAAAATATAATTTTGCTTTTCGACGGAAGAGGGCACTGTACAAATTTCCCATACAAAATGACGCGTTATTTTTTTCGATAGTTGTTCGTACTAAGACGCGTGCTAAAGAGTAAAATTACTGAACCATCAACTTTTCCTTTCCGATTCATTTCATTCGAATCACAATCGATTCGATTGTAATTCTATTCATTAATTTGCTTCACATTTCAAGGTCCGATGATTGGTTTTTTCTATTAGGTTATCTTATTTGATTTGCTGGTTAGCAAATTTTTTCACTCGTTAAGGAGTTAAGACAATTTTATTTAATATTGTAATTCTAATACATAATTTTAATAAAACTTCTCGTGGAATTTTTAGGGCCCATAGTCTAGTATTTTTAGACGGTATTATTACATTCCCTCGTAGTAACTGCTAGAAGTAGATAGCAAAACTCCTAAAAGTGGCTGATTTTGACACATTTGCTATCTACTTCTACGAATGCCTGCGAGAGAATGTTCTTGAGAACCTTCTAAAAAAAATTACTAGACTAATGGCCGAATACTCAAACGCTAATTAACTTTAAGGGGCTCTCAAACCTCGTCCTGTCACATTAAATGTCAAAAATATGACAAAGACAGCATGCTGTTTGAAAGCCGCTCAAAGTTAAGTAGCGTTTGAGTATTCGGCCATATGAGCCCTAAAAATTTCACAAAAAGTTTTATTAAAATCCTTTTCTATTAACAATTAATTAAATAAAAACCTCTGACGGCACCACTTTCGGTCAGGTGCATGTTTCAAAATGGTTAGGCATGAGATGAGTGACCGAATTCTTGTAATTTTTAATGGTTTTAATGTTAAATTGCTCTTATACCAAAATACTTATAATGTTAACCAACTAATAAGTATTGCCATTACTTTCAAAATGTTTTATCTTCTAAGAAATCACAATAAATTTTATAAAAGACAGGAAATTATGTAATAGGCTCAAAATGACTCAACATAACAAAGATACACTTTATTTAGACAAGTTTTTGGTCGCGTTTCTTAAGGCGCCATTTTGAAATATTCCCATAAAAACAATAGACTGCTTCGCTTGTGAGAAAATGGCGAGAAAACAATAAGTTTACAGGTTGTTGCTGACATCACTTTATTGTCAGTCTTATCTGTAAAGATATAAGGAAGCATTTTCCATTGTTTAGTTTTGGGAACTGCATTGGTTTTGTATCCCATGAATGTTTTTTAGTGGAAAATCAGTTTTCGTTCTTAATAGCGACCTTGGGTGATATAATTATTCGATGGCGTGTTTTGTTGCATGGTTTTTAGAAGGAATTAGTTTTTATGCTTGAATTGGACACTGATGTTTGGAAGTTGGCTTAAAAAATATCTGAAAAGTTCAGTATCCTAAGCACGTATATTAAAACTAATTTTAGATAGGATTTGTTTTTTGAAGTGAAAACTTCTTTAGCGTCGTTGTGCGCTTTTTGTATGGGGAAAAAATGCTAAACTCGCATCAGGAATCACGTGGCTAATCGAAAATGCGTAAGACGGATGTGACGGATGGAGAGAAGACAGCTAACGGCGGAAGTATCCCCCTCTCTTTCTACGGGGCGCGTTGTAAATGGCGGCGCGTCATTTTAAGACGTCATGTAAACACTTGTGTCACCACCTCACCAGCAACGAGCTAATTTTGAAAATTGAAATTGAAATTGAAATTGAAATATATTTATTTGCTATAAAACACGGTAGGTATACAAGTTGTTACAGATTATATATAAAGGTCAAGCGTATTTTGTCAAGTTTTGACATGCAAAAGTGTTTTATTATAATTTAAAATTAACGTTAACATTACATAGAACAAATATTAACATTCCTAAAATTCCTGTCAGGTACATGAAGTCAAATAAATGTCAAGACTGCAACAGTGAATTATAAAGACCCATTAAATAATAAATTAAAGTATTATGTCAGTTACAAAGATAACTGAAATAATAAAATAAAATAGATTACTTAAAGATTATAAATTATAATAATGTAATGTCAGTGGATATCAAAATATTCATTCAGGTCATAAAAACTTTTGTCAATCAACCAGACCCTCAATTTATGTAAAAATCGTGTAGTGGGTAATTGTCTGATTTCGATAGGAATCCTATTATACACACGTATTGGCATCACATCACAATTTTTCCTATATAGGCTTGTATTGCATGACGGGACCTGCAGTTTATATGGATCTCTTATACGTAAACGTTGGTTTTGAACAGGTTTTTTAAACATTTCCATATGGGATCGTAAAAATTTTCCTATTTCATAAATATACATGGACGTTAAAGTAAACAAGTTATATTTTTTAAACATTTGTCTACAGCTGTCAAGAGGACCGAGGCCAGTTATGGCTCGGATACATTTTTTTTGTATTATAAAAACTTTTTTTACTTCCGTTGAGTTTCCCCATAGAATTATTGCGTATCTAAGTACCGAGGACACATAACCATGATAGGCAAGAAGCGCCGTTTTTTCACCAGCATTAACTCTCAGACGGTAAAGAGCGAAAACGAAACGACTCAATCTGCTACAAATATCGGATACATGACTTTTCCAGTTACAATGGCAGTCCAGTACAATGCCCAAGAATTTAGTTTCATTAGCCTCATTTAGTTTCTCTCCTTTACATTGTAAACTAAGATTAAACTTGTTTGATTTATAATTTAAAAATTGAATAAAATTAGTCTTAGAGACGTTAATACTAAGACTATTTGTCTGTAGCCAATGTTCGACTTTTTCAATGGTTTCATTAATAACGTTTTCATAGGGAACTTGTGAAGCAACGTAAGGAACTATCAGCGAAATATCATCTGCATAAAGAATGGTCTCAAAGTTAGTGATCCTAGGCATATCGTTTATGTATATTAGAAACAATAGCGGGCCAAGGACACTTCCCTGAGGAACTCCAGACTCATTATGCAGGAATGATGATCTATAGTCAACCAACTCATTGTCTTTATTACTTTTAGTGATTTGGACGCATTGTGTTCGATGAGCGAGGTAACTTCTAATCCAATTAAGAGCTGTTCCTCTGATACCATACCTTTCACATTTGGCGAGCAAAATGTTGTGGTTAACAAGATCAAAGGCTCTAGTCATGTCAAAGAATATAGTTGTAACTGGAATCCTGTTATCTATATATTGTGTAATCTTTCGAATCAAATTGTATCCAGCGAGATTGGTAGACTTCCCACTACGAAAGCCATTTTGTTCAACAGCTAATAATTTATGTTTTTCTAAAAAGTTAATTAATCTGTCTTTAAAGACCTTTTCAAATATTTTTGAGAGAACAGGAACCAGAGTTATAGGTCTATAGTTATTTATGTTTTGTTTACAGTTTTTCTTTTTATGGAGAGGTTTAACTACAGATTGCTTAAGCCTCTCTGGAAAAAGGCCCTGAGCAAGAGATAAATTAACCAAATAAGCAATTACTGGTGCAAAATATTCGGCGCAAGTTTTAAATATATTGGCTGGCAGATTATCAATACCTACTGATTTAGAGTTATTTAGGCTTTTTATAATTTTCACAATTTCCGTTTCAGTACACGGTTTCAGAAAAATACTAGAACTTAAGTTATCTAAATTACTTAGCACTTCGCTACGATGTGCAGTTGAGCTTTGTGGCTTAGTAATAAAGTGATCATTAAATTTTTCAGCCATTTCATTAGGATCTGTGATTGTTTTTCCATTTTCGTTTATTAAGTTCATCTCAATATCAGCACTATTCACACTAGCAGTTTTATTCTTAATAATGTTCCACGCAGCCTTACACTTGTTTTTCGCTTTATCCAGTATGTTGGCATTATATTTTTTTCGTGATAGTATTATACAATTACGTAGAAGCTTACTGTAGTTTTTAAAATCACTTTTACATTTATCGGTGCGAGTTCTGTAGAAAGACAGTCTCAGTCTACGTTTGGACAAAGATGACACTTTTAAACCCTTCGTGATCCACTTTGGTCTCTGATCATGTGCATTAATTTTAATGCGTTTTTTGGGAAAACAGAGATTAAAAAACAACATCAATTCGTCATGGAACTTATTAAATGCGGAATCAAAGTTTTTATCATGAAATACTTCTTGCCAAGATAAACTACCTATGCAATTTTTAAACTTCTTCATATTATCCTCACATTGATCTCTAATGAATTTAAAGCAAAGTCGTGGTCTAGGTTTGTTGGATGTATTTTTAATTGATAGAATCTGGCAAGTGTCATGGTCCGACAGGCAAACTCTATGAACACTACAGCTTACCTCTTGAATGTTTGATGCAATTTGATCAATACATGATAATGCTCTTGTTGGTTCCTTGACGTGCAAATGAAGATTGAAATTATGTAATAAATTCACTAGTCTTTGAGTGACATTATTTGTCTTCAAAGTATTTATATTTAGATCCCCAGCAATTACTATTCTTTTATTTTTTATTATTGAAAGTTTATGCAAAAGAAGTTCCAGTTGATTGAAAAAAGTTGCAAGAGTGTAATTTTTAGGAATTCTATAGACACACAGTATTATACAATTATGAGCCGGTAGCTCTATTCCACAACACTCGAAACACTTTTCAACAGTATAATCTTTACAAATCAAGAGTTGTTTACTTTCTATACCATTATTCACCAAAATACATACACCACCACGGCCGTCACTAGACCTACAGTATGATGATGCTATATAAAAGTTATTCAATCCAACATTGCTTTCACTTCCTGGTTTTAAGATTAAAATGGAACTTAAAGCAGCGATCTCTTCGGTGAAATCATAGACTTATTTATACTCTGTGACTATAAGTTTAAATCGTAGAATGCGTGCATGTAGAAATTAAAAAGGCCATCTGGCGCGAAATCTTTAGAATTTTTCTCTAATTACAAACTGATTGAATTGTGTGACTGTATAGTAATAGGAAAGAAATAATTTTAATCCTTTGCCGCTAATTTCAAAATAACTAAAATGCACAATGTTCATATTCAAGTTTTCACTTCTGCCGGCACTCCCGGAGTGCCAACCGATTTTTTTAATTTTGATTTTAATTATGTAGGGATTGGACTATAACTTCATAATATATAAAATGATTTTAATATTTTTGCACATCGATTGTTTATCTATTGAATATGTTGGACTGGACATCAATTAATATAAGAACATTTTGTAACCATATTTTTACAAATAAATTATTTACTTACTGACTTACTCACGAACATCTATTGAGAAAAAAATCCCGCGTAAAAATACTCAATAGAGTAAATATCAATGGAAAATTTAATTTTACTTTTCGGCGGTAGATGGCGCTGTACTAATTTCCCACACAAAATTCCTTAATCGAATGTTTTTACGCTAGTATTTTTTTTCGATTGCTGTTCATGCTACGGGTAGTTACTGTACTCACTAAAAATACATAATACCTACCTCAGTTAAATATCTAATGTGTTTGCATTGGTTGCTATAATATGTCGCAGTAACTAAGTATTTGTCTTCTTAAAGAGCGGTTCCCAAATATATTTGTTTGAGCCCTACATTTCTGCTTTGATGGCCAATGATAATTTAAACTATTTTTAACGCCAAAGCTAGCTCATAGGTTACCGACAAAAAATATACAAAGCATTAAGTAAAAACTATCATTTCGCGGAACATGCATGAAGAAATAGATGGGTATCAGTGACCTCCAGACAGCCTATGGTACATACACATTTCCTGGGACATCCTGTATAGGTAGAAAAGTGTCTTAATACCTACTTACGAGTTTAGAAAACTATAAAAGTAATTATGCTTTGTCGAAAACTATTAGTATAGTCAAATTAGCAAAAAGGTTGGAAGTAATTCGTGTAGTTGTAATTTTTTATGGAATCATTAGAAGACATGAATATAAGTTTTCTCCGAGTTTGCACCATTCCTGCTATGTACGGAACATCATTTAATGTTAGGTATTAAAATTAAAGTCCTAATATTTTTTTAAATATAATACCTACAATAACAGTTTCTTTCCATGTTTTGTTACAATTTTAATTACTTATCATTGCATACCTCCTAGCTTGCTTGAATCAGATAAAAAGTTATCGAGATAATTGACAAAATCTAAAACTAAGAGGCGCCACCTTTGTGTCGTCGTAGGTACTTATTCCACTACTTTCGCGTTGCGCGCCCGTTCCTGATCATCAAATCACTTTGGTGCAAACTCAGAGGAAACTTATATTCACTTCTTCTAATGATTCCATAAAAAAATAGAACCACACAAATTACTTCCGATATTTTTGCAAATTCGACCTAATTTGACTACACTAAATCGGTTTTACTCACATTGACTTTTTTACGCATACAGGGTGGAATTTTTTAATGCCACCTGGAGGGAAAGTACTCTAAATAATAGAGATAGCAAATTTCTTTCAAAGGAAACATTCCTTTATTTTTGTAAACAAAACAAACTGCATTCAAAGATTTTTAAACATATGCTTCCCACACCCAGGAATCGAACCAGCTAAAATTCGAAAAAACAACACCCTGTGCTTTTATGATATCAATCGTTAGGGTCAAACATTGAGTTAGAGAGATTTGATCCTTATGTTTGACCCTAACGATTGATATCATAAAAGTACAGGGTATTGTTTTTTCGAATTTTAGCCAGTTCGATTCCTGGGTGTGGGAAGCGTATTTTTAAAAAACCTTGAATGCAGTTTTGTTTCTTTTTAAAAATAAAGGAATGTTTCCTTTGAGTGAAATTAGCTATCTCCATTGTTAAGAGTACTTTCCCTCCAGGTGGCATTAAGAAATTCCACCCTGTATAGGTATTCGATAGTTAATGAAATCGTTAAGTATACCTACTTGTATTACTTGGGGGCTTGCTGAATGAATCTATATTATACATCATGTATCAAAAAACCCTGTCCGATCCTGAAACAGGCGATAGAGTTGCTGAAACTGAACAACATTCTCCACCATGGAACATCGGTCGAAAAACGAAAAAAAAAATCCATACTCTCATACAAAATGAGATTTAGAGAGAGATTAGCTGACCGGCTTACTATAGAAAGACGAAAAAAAAATCGTTTTTCGACCTATGTTCCTTGGAAAAAGTTGTCCAGTTTTAGCAACAATCTGTGTCAGGATCTGACAGGGTTTTTTGATACATGATGTATATCTGTCTATATCTTTTCCAATAATCTTTTCTGGAAGAGAGAGACGGTTTTATAACAAGTTTTTGTCCCAAGATGGGATGTTTAAACCGAAAACCTTCAAGCAACCATGAAATCAGGTGCGTAACAGAATACTTATATTGCCCTAAACGTTACATAAGATAAAATTGACACATACGCAAGAAGCAGACAAGGTCAAAATTGATTCAAAGCAAACCAGCTCAACATGACCTTTAAATCGAGTTCTGAAGCGAAAAGCTCTTATTAAACGGCAGGCCTTCTTAAGATGGTGGATCAAAACTATTTCGATTTGACCCCCACGCACTCGCGGCATCTGGGCGAGCGAAGGTCTTTATAGATTTGTCATCGAACCTTGGTTGATCTTCCTTGTAGGTGGATATGAATGGTTTGCAGTTTGTATAGAAATTAGCAGTTTCCGTATTGTGAGCAGTCTTTGTTGTATTGGAAAAGTTTGTGCGTCATATTGTTAGTAAAGAAAGACTGGGTTCTAAAGATATGCACATCAGCCATTTTTAATGGCCCCACTTCTGGGACATATTTTACAGAAAGAATATAGAGCAATGACACAGTATAAAGAAGTACTACCAGTAAACCGACTCTTTTGTTGATAAACGCATGCCGCTACTGTGTAGGTATACGCACAGAAATTCCATCAGGGGTCAGGGTTGTCACAACAAAAACTACTCAAAAATATTACATAAAACTTTGAATTTGTAATAACGAAAGAATAAAAATAGACAATAAGGCCTTTTCAAGAATAACATCGTAACACACAAAACAGTAACAGCTAACATTAAACCACTGTTTGTTTTTTCGCGATTTCAAAGTTTGTCCCATAGTAAAAGTTGTTTAGTTCGATGGTCCCTTTCAAACCATGACGTGGATTTACAATTAAAAACGGAACAAATCCTGTAAACCTTTATGACGTTTTGAAATTTCGTTTTGAGTTAGAGAGCGCAAACTGGAGGAGATTGCGCTCGCCGACTCTGCCGCTCACTTCCCCGCGTACCCCCCCTCGTTGTCCCGCGCAAGTATGTACATGAGTCGGACAACTGTTAGTAATATTAAAACTGTGGCAATGATATATGATATTATAATAAGGGCTTTTCAAAACGACAAAAAACTGGAGGCTCGACAGATGGCGTTGATAAAAATGTATGTGTCAAAGTGATTTTTTTACTAAACTTCGAAAAGGGGTGCCCTTCGCATCGCATAATTTCGATTGTCCTAAAGTCACTTGGCATAACTCGATTGGCATAATAATCACAAAGCATACTATTTATTTAGCATAAATTTCGAAACGCATAACCATCGAATTGCATAACTTTTAAAAAGCATAATATTTCAAAGCATAATATTTACAATTCCTAATTTCAATTGGCATATTGTCAGTAAGCATATTTTGAAAGGCATAATTTTGTTATGTCTAATACACATAACTACTAATGTTTTATAGCATAATATAAAAGGAAACATAACTAATTTGAATACTAATTTATATAAAAAAAACTTTAATTGTGACCACCATTGGTGGGTTAGGTTAGGTCAGTGTTTAAAGTTTAGACCACTTTAAGCTAAGCAGGTGGAGCTTAATAATGCTTGTATGCATGTTGCACGCTGCATGCTTGCTTGCATGCTGTGCTTCCTTGCATGCATGCATGCTTGCTTGCATTGTGGATGCTTGCTTGCAAAATGCTTGCCGGGGGGTGCAGGGGGGCTGGCCCCCCTGCTCGGGGGGGTCGGGGGGCCTGAGGCCCCCCGCTATAAAGAAAAACTTTTTGTGTACTAGGTAGGTTAGGTTAGGTTAGTGTTTTGACCACTTGCAGCGGAGCGAGCGAAGCGAGCGGAGCTCTATAGTGCTTGCATGCATGCTGCATTTTGCATGCATGCCTGCATGCTGCATGCTTGCCTGCATGCTTGCCTGCAAGCTTGCCTGCATGCTTGCCTGCATGCTTGCCTGCATGCTTGCATGCTTGCCTGCATGCTTGCCTGCATATTGTCTGCTTGTCTGCATGCTTGATTGCGTGTTGGGTGCTTGCTCGCACGGATGCTGCAGGCTGGGTTTTTGCTTGCAGAGTGCTAGCCGGGAGGTGCAGGGAGCAGAAGTGCTCATATTTTTAATGATTACTTATTTATAAAATAATTATTTGTTTTAAAAGATATGCCTAAAAAAATTAGGTCTCTTATTACAATGCGTAATAAGATTATGTCTTTTGATGATTATGCTTTTTAGACAATATGCCAATTAAAAAATATGCGTTTTGACATTTATGCTTTTTGAAAATATGCCATTGAATATTTATGCTTTACAAAATTAAGCCTTATGATATTATGCGTTTTGAAATTGTGCTAAAAAATATTATGCTAAATGATGATTATGCCATTTAACAGTATGCGTTTCATGTTTAGGACAAATAAAGTTATGCGTTCCATTAGGTAATCTTCGAAAAGTACTCAGGCAGGCAGGCAGATGTAACGCTAAAATGTTTCTCTTTGGGCAGATGTCAGCCAGCGAGCGCTTACTTGCCTCTTTGGTACAGGCCGTTTATTTTTAAAAGCAAATTTTGACACTTCTCTTTTCTTTAACGCCATCTAGTGGGGCAAATAATTACTGTATTTCATATATTTACACTGGACAGGCTTATGTCAAACTGTTTTTGTGCCTATTTGATTTCCGCCATTTTGGCGCTGTAGGACGTAGCGTGAGCATAGCGTGAGGGACATGGTACTAAAGTTTGAAGTCTGGAGAGACCATCACGGCAACTATTTTCATATTGTACGTCAAAATTAGTTCTTTAGACGCACGCTGGTGGCGTTTCAAATAGGCACAAAAACTTAGCTGTCAAATCATAAAGACAGCCAGTCCAGTTAAATAAAAAAAAATTTTCATATCAGTGCCCTCATTTCAAAATCTATTGCAATCAGGATGTGACACATTAATCCTTTTTTTTGAGACAAATAAAAACTTACCAAAGAAATGTAGCAATGTCAAATGAAAGCAATTTTTTATTTTTAAACTTAACACCATTAACACACCTTTTCCTTTACTAAAAACGGAAGGTAATTTAGTAACTCAATTACTAATTTTATCTCATGCCACAAATATAAAAATCATTAATTTAGTCTGGGGTGTTTGCTTGGACGAAGTGTTTGTGAATGTCATAGAAGCTACGCCATCGGTTCCCGCGCCCTAAGCGGGAGGGGTATGCATTACAATGCCGACAATTTATAATACATACGACCGAAATATCGACACATAAAACACCTATTTTCAAAATACCGAACATTCTAAACATCGATATCCGATAGACCGAAACTTGAAAGATCGATTTATCAAATGACCGAAAGTTCGAAATCCCGAAAGGTCGAAATCCCGAAAGGTCAAAATCCCGACAGTTAAAATGTCGAAACTTACTTCAGCTACACATACATTTATGAAGGTCGGCGTTGCGGTTAATTTGTTTTACTCAAAAATGCTTGTAAAATGGTAATTGGGTGAATCAACTTTTTGTTGTCTTGTGGCATTTCTTAAAATATCTATGTGAACCATTTTTATATGAAGTTAATCTGTAGTTGCTAATACTCTCAGCTAATTATCTTATAAGAAAACTTAAAAGACATGAAATTTTTTATGTGATTTTAAAGAAAAACATAGGTGACCCAGGAGACAACTCCTATTTTTCATATAAAAGCTAGGGACAACGTTGTCCCCTGGGTCACCCATGTTTTTCTTTAAACTATTGATATTTTTGTACAAAACTAAGTATGTTTTATTGGCTATGTATCTAAATATCGTAAAATAGAAATTTTTTACAGAAGAATTATCTAGTTTTGTTTTAATTTATAAAAATTTACACATGGGTCGATTTTTTCCTGACAAAAAAAAGTTGATTCACCCAATTATTTTGACAAAATCCACCAATCGAGTTTGAAATAGTTTTTTTTCTGGAGCTTCGCCGGCCGCTACCGCGGCACGCTCGCTTCGCTCGCTCGGCTCGCGCGCTGGGTTCATGTCTACCTAACATGCTCGTCGCTACGCTCCTCGCACCTATTTCGTGTCGTGACGGTCTATGGTTTCTAAGTCCCAGTAGACTAGTTTAGACTAATTTTCGGCAGCTAAATTTACTATAAAGCATTTCAGGCGAAGCCCAGACACCTCCACAGCCAATTCGGTATTATGTAGTTCGGGGTATAGAACTTAGGTATATTACCTTCGGTATTTTAAGCTTCGGGATTTAGTATTTTAGGTAAAATGTCCTTTCGTGATTTTAAACGTACGGCCAAACAACCATTCGGCCTTTTAATTTTCGGGATTTCGTCCATAGGTATAGTAAAATTCGGTCTTTTCTACTTCGGCATTGTAACACATACCCAAGCGGAGACCTTGTAACGAGAAGAACCGACAAGAAACTTGTCAAGGGCTGCTTTTTTTCTCAATGTCTTATTTCATACAGACAGAGTCACCATATTGAAATATAGGCAAATTGCGTTTACTTCTGGGCAAAAACTGAAAATCAGTGCTTTGCTTTAATAGCAAAGAAATCACTGAGTTTTTGCCTTTTTCCGTCGATGCGGCACACAGTTTAGTTTTTTTTCTTTATAAGTTATGTTGTGTACGTATGTGAGGGAAATAAACGATTTATCAATCTATCAAGTTGAGGTCACCACAATAGTCTAGAATCTAGACAATACAACGTGTTACAAAAAAATCTTTAAAGTTGAATATGGTAGATAGGGACCATCAAATTGGAAAACTTTTACTATGGGACCAACTCTGAAATCGCGAAAAAAAAATCAGCTGTTTCATAATAAAATTTTGATATTTTTGTATGAAACAGCTGATTTTTTTACACGACTGCCCAAAGCAAAAAAGAGTGTATATGTGTTCAGGGTTCATGTATGTTTGTGGGTATGTGAGTTTCTTTATTCCACCATAACTTCCAAATGGCCCAACAGATTTGGATGTATGGGGTATTGTTAGAATCCTTACACTATTCCGAGTGACACTGGCTATATAATTTTCGAAAAAAAGTTAATATGGCGACTGTATGACGCCATTTTCAAATGTGAAAAAAAAATTTTTTTTCTTCAATTATTACAATATGGGCATCAAATGAAAGGCCTTAATGAGCACATTTCAAAAATATATAATTTGTTACTAACATGTGTGAAATAAAAATAAATAAATAAAAAAAAATAAAAACACGACTGCCCTGCTAAAAACAAACTAAAAAGTTAAATAACAAGTGTCATGGCAGTCGGGGCACCTCTTTGATTAAAAATTGTTTCACAAAACGATCCTCCGACTACAATGACACTTGTTATTTAACTTTTTAGTTTGTTTTTAGCAGGGCTGTCGTGTTTTTTTTTCTCGATTTCAGAGTTGGTCCCGTAGTAAAAGTTGTTCAGTTTGATGGTCCCGACGATCTACCATATTGGGCTTTAGTTTTTTTACACCTTGTATAATAATAGTCTAGATTTTCCTTTAAATTTTATGTTACCTTTATCCTTGTGTGTTTCTAAGCCAAGTAACACCTCATAAAGATTATGCATGTTATATGTCTACCATATTATGTGATACATTGTGAGCATTGTATGCTAAGTATTGCGTAATTATTAGCAAGTATATGCACTGAACGGCTTAAAGTTATGACAGTTTGTGATGCCTAAGGTCTTTTACGAGCTATTCAAAATAAGTCTTTGTGGTTTGTATAGAAAATAAATTGTAAAAGATTTTAAGTGTTGCCCATATTTTGTTGTGTAGGTATTGAAAATAATGTTTGTTTATGTTTTTTGGGATTAACGACTTGTATACTATGATGCTTTTTAGGGTTCCGTACCCAAAGGGTAAAAACGGGACCCTATTACTAAGACTCCGCTGTGCGTCTGTCTGTCTGTCTGTCTGTCACCAGGCTGTATGTATCTCATGAACCATGATACTTAGCTAGAAAGTTGAAATTTTCACAGATGATGTATTTTTATTACCGCTATAACAACAAATACTAAAAATAGAATAAAATTAATATTCTCTCCCAGGGCTCCCATACAACAAACGTAATTTTTTTTGCGGTTTTTTGGTACGGAACCCTTCATGCGCGAGTCCGACTCGCTCTTGACCGGTTTTATTTGATTTAAAATTCATCATCTTTATTGTCAGTGGTAAGATTTCAACTGGCGTCCCCAAAGGATGTCCACAGCGATTTGTACCCTTAGCACGAACAGCTATCGAGAAAAATAACGCGCGTAAAAGTACTCGATCGAGTAATCATTTATGGAAATTTTATTTCGCTTTACGGCGATAGATGGCACAATACAAAATTACTCTATTGAATGTTTTTACGCGCGCAATTTTTTCGATAGCTGTTCGTGCTAAGGGTACAGTGCTGTGCGGCTACCCGCATCCCGCGCTTCCCGCAACCTTAATCTGGACCCTCAGTGATCCTTCGGAAGATACATTATTCTTCCTGGACCCGGCTGCATTTGCAGTCGATAACACCAATTGGGTCCGCGTGGTGGGTTATGGCAGCACACCTTCCTTATCCACCCGTAAGGCCTGTGCGGCTGTGCCCCAGCAGTGGGGATAATAAAATGGCTGATGCCAGAGCTGTTTGACATGTACAGCGAATCTTAATACTTATATATTTTTTTAATTGAACTAGGCGTCACTTGGCGGAAGTTCCAAACCATTCGGTGCTGGTTTACGCACGATCTAACTTTTGAGGATGCTCCGGGTTAGGGCGAAACAAGTGTAGACTCTAATTGGTGAAGGTGCAAGGTGTGTTGCTGTCTGGCTAAATGCAGGTATTGTGCACTGATATTTTGTGGTGTGCATTGGCATTTTTTGCGGGCGGGCGGACGGTGCATCTTGCATGTATTGTTTGCGGAAATAAACAACATATTATATATTTTTTTAAATTATATTCCCAGGCGTCGAAAAATAAATAACAGAGATAAGTCTCAAATCTCTTTTGTGCAATTAAAAACTTTTGGACAAAACCAAAGAGAGATCGAATGATGAATCACCCATCGCCGCTTTTGGAAGATCTACTATCATTTATGGTCAAAGACTATTTGAAGATGGCGCTTAATGATAGCTTTATATATGACGATCTTAGAATTACAATTTGAATAAATGGTTGCAGCAAAAAGTTTGAATAATAACAAAATTGAGGCCATTGGCCGGTTATTCTAACCTGTTACCCCAAAGACTGAGCTGAGGTGAATTCTAGGAAATGTATATGCGAGAATTTACCCTAAGCTAATTTAGCCGCCTTTGTGGTCTATAGCGGTTCGCCCACTCGTGTAAGACGCAGGGGTCCCGGGTATGATTCCCAGGAGGGGGGGGGGGGGGATGTACAAGGGCTTTTTTAAAGTCCGCCTGGCTAGCTACCACCATCTTACCTAAGCCTGACGCCATAACAACAATTTAAAATTTGTTGTATTCTGGCAGTTAGAGGTAAGATAGCTAGTTCCTCCTCCCTCTGAATATAGCCTCCGTCTGAAAAACAGCGTTATGGCTCCAACATCAACGCCGTAACATGCTGAGCCGGGACTTAGTACCACTGCTCACAATTCTAAAGTAGCATGAATTATATAGTGTATTATCTATGGGGTAGCAACTAAATGTTTAATTTCTGTTTTTCTTTTCATGTATGCATTATTATAGTGTTGTATGCATTGTTATAGTGTGTGAAATAAATTATCTTCATTCATTCATTCCTTAGTAATGAGGATCCGGGTGTAGTGTGCTTCCACCTTCGACATTATCGTCACTTAACATCAGGGGAGTCTAACGCCAAGCACTTTCCCGTTGTGCATATAAATTAAATAATAAAAGCTAGGGAGGTAGCTAACATAGGGAGAATTCTCGAACATAGGTTATCCAAAATTTACCTCAGGGTGGATTCTTTGGGGTAACAGATCGGCGGGCTGATTATCTAATTCGAAACCACCTAGCGACCGGTCGTAGTTCATAGATGATAGTGATCCATTGCTACTTCTTTTTGGATAAAAAAAAAACATACCAAAGAAAAGTAGCAATGTATGTGGAATGAAACCGGTCGCTAAATAGTTTCTTTTTAGATAATCAGGGTGCGGAATAACCGTCATTGGCGATCAAGACTAACTGGAACAAAACGGATACTTACGTAGTAAATTTTGAAATGTTTTATAAAAAATATCTTACGAAGTCAATGGTGATTTTAATATAAAGGGTTTTATTAAAATTCTGCTGTCTCATTAGTGTACTGTTCCCCCTAGCATGAACATCTATCAAGAGAAATAACGCACATAAAAGAAATCTATAGAGTAATTTGGTATGGAAAGTTTGTACAGCGCCATCTACCGCCGAAAAGCGAAATGAAATTTTCCATAGATAATTACTCTATCGAGTTATTTTACACGCATTTTTTTTCTCGATAGATGTTCGTGCTAGGGTACTGTACCCTAGCACGAACAACTATCGAGAAAAAATCCGCGCGTAAAATTACTCGATAGAGAATTATCTATGGAAATTTTAATTTCGCTATTCGGCGGTAGATGGCGTTGTACAAATTTCCAATACAAAATTGCACTATCGAATGATTTTACGCGCGTTATTTTTTTCGATAGCTGTTCGTGCTACGGGTACTGAAAGTGCTCGTGAGCTTACCCTCAAGCGATGAATTTATGAATTAATGCTTTTGTGTCTAACTTTATACGGGTACTGCGTGATGTCATCTGTACTAATATTATGCAAAAGCAACTAAACAGGCAGCTCTATTCACATTTGTTCAACTTTTAATGAATTTCGGTACATAAGGAAATAGATTGTACTTATCTAGGAGAAATGTAAGTAAGATACTTTTATTATAAAAATTCCCAAGGGCAGTTGGAAGCAACAGCATACTAAATATGGCATTTTTAACCGACTTCAAAAAAAGGAGGAGGTTCTCAAGTCGACGGTTTTTTTTTATTTTTTTTATCTATGTTTTACCATAACTTCGTCAGTTGTTAACCGATTTATACAATTCTTTTTTTATCTCAAAGAACATAGTTTGTGTGTGGTCCCATAAAAAATTTACAGAGATCTGGCTGGTAGTTTTTTCATAATCCTGAAAAATCTCAATAACTTAGCTTGCCATCACACGTGTTTTTACGGATTTTCAGACATAACATCTTTGTTTATGTACCGATTTAGATGATTCTTTTTTTGTTTAAAAGGGTATACTTCAAGAGTGGTCACATTTTAATTTTATCGGTATTGGACTTTGAACTTCGAGGATACACAAGGGAACTCCTCAAATTCAAATAGTATATGTAAAGTGATTTGGATTTTGGTAGGTATATGACAATCCAAAACAAACCAAACCATGGTCTGCGATGCAAGGTCATGTCAGGAAAAGTCATGTCTGTTTGTCTGTCTGTCTGTCCGTATGTCACAGCCACTTTATTCCGAAAGTATTAAGACTACAGAGTTGAAACTTGGTAGGTAGATGTATTCTGTTAACCGCTTAACGAATTTAATACAAAAATAAGAAAAATAAAAGATTAAGGGGGGGCTCCCCATACATGGAACGGAAACTGAAAAAATGTTTTTTGTTCAAACCAACACGTGTTGGGTGTTTATAGATAGGTCTTTAAGAATGACATTGAGGTTTCTAAGACAACTTTTTCTCAAAGTCAACCGTTTGAAAGATATTCACCGCCAAAGTGGTAAAATGTGTGTCCCCCCCCCTTTTACTTTTGAAATAAGAGAGTGAAAAATCTAAAAAAAATATATGCTGTAGATCTTAATAAACACTTTCAACCAAAATTGGTTTGAAAGAGATATAGTAATTAGTTTTTGAGATATAGCACATTTTCCAAAACCGCAAATATAAATTTGTCATTCATACCAACACTGTGAAAAACAAAGTTATTTTTGCAAACGAAAAATGATAGGTGGTATTAAATATGGTATGGTATAAGGTAACTACGGAACCCTATGGCGCGTGGCCCGACACGCACTTGGCCGGTTTTTTTGTTATACGTATAATATTTTGTCGTCATGCAGCACAATATTTCGCATTCTTAAAACAACACTAACAAACCATCATTACATAAAAAACACAATGACTTAAGAAATTAACACAATATAATATAATCTGTGAGAAAAATCTCTTGTCATATCGCGTTTCCTAAACAAATCGTTAGCCAATATCATCCTTACCGCTTACGTAATAGATGCCACTAAATCTGATAATCCACTTGCTACTTCTATACCGCAATGCAAATTTATCTTATTCATTGTCAAAGGAAAATAGGCTTTATGTCGTATAGTTTAAAAGATACGTTAAGTGTCAATTTGCTGTGCACATAATTGGCCTCGATGCGAGGTCGTATGTAATAGGTTGCTGCCATAATTACTTACTACATATTGTGAATGAGTATTTATTTTAAAACATACTCAAGTATGTAAAACTCCTTAACATGACATATTTTATTTTTATAGGTCTCTTATTATCAGAATTTCTTTATATTTATACCTACACTACTACCTATTACCTATTAATCATTTTGTTGGTGAGCTAAAAAATTTTGGTGAGCTAAATGGACTGTATTTTAATGGGAGGATGATGGAAACAGTTTTAAAGTTTAACAATTTAGTTAGCACATTATCAGTCAGGCAAAAGATTTGACACACACACCAGAGTATGACAACTGGAGCACAAGGAAAAACCGGCCAAGTGCGTGTCGGGCCACGCGCAGTGGGGTTCCGTAGGTACATTATACCATACCATATTTTAATACCGCTATCATTTTTCGTCTGAAAAAATAACTTTGTTTTTCACAGTGTTTGTATGAATGACAAAGTTATATTTGCGGTTTTGGAAAATGTACTATATCTCAAAAACTAATTACTGTATCTCGTTCAAAATAATTTTCGTTGAAAGTGTTTATTAAGATCTATAGTTTAGATTTTTTTTAGATTTTTCACCCTCTTACTTTAAAAGTTAAAGGGGGGGGGGGGGGGACACACATTTTACCACTTTGGCGGCATATATCTTTCAAACGGTTGACTTTAAAAAAAAAATAGTCTTAAAAACCTCAATGTCATTTTTAAAGACCTATCTATAGACACCCCACAAGTATTGGTTTGATGAAAAAAAATATTTTCAGTTTCAGTTCCATGTATGGGGAGCCCCCCCCTTAATCTTTTATTTTTTTTATTTTTGTATAAAAATCGTAAAGCGGTTCACAGAATACACCTACTTACTAAGTTTCAACTATGTAGTCCTAATACTTTTGGAATAAAGTGGCTGTGACATACGGACGGACAGACAGACAAACAGACAGACAGACAGACATGACGAATCTATAAGGGTTCCGTTTTTTGCCATTTTGGCCACGGAACCCTAAAAAGGTAAACGTCATTATAAAAATATAAACCAAATGTATCAAAAAGGTGGCATCTCAGCCAGTCGCCAATACATTTAGTTTGCCTGTTTTATAAATGCATGCGGTGGCGTATCACAGTATTATCACAATACGGTAGATAGGGGACCATCAAACTGAACAACTTTTACTATGGGACCAACTCTGAAATCGCGAAAAATAATCAGCTGTTTCATACAAAATTAATAACGAAAATATCAAATGAATGAAGCAGCTGATTTTTTTTTCTCGATTTCAGAGTTGGTCTTATGGTAAAAGTTGTTCAGTTCCATGGATCTACCATATTTGGCATTAGGGGTTATTTTTAAACACGTTGTATTTCGGCATTTTATTGTTCTTCAATGTGGTGTATAATTTTGATTAAAAAAAATACCTACATTGAAAAAACATATCGTAATCATACCAAGCAAAATACAAAAAAAGTATTTTTATCTCAATACAACTTACCTAAAGCGAAAAAATGAAAAAAAAATGTTCACCTTTATCATAAAAAAATGTACGGAACCCACGTATCTGCTGATCGATCTTACTTATGTTCTGTTTTTCATAATTATTTTGCAATAATTTCTCGAAAATTTACGATCGCCGTAAGTCAACAGTGTAAGGTCACCAAGACTTATCGAGAAGTAGTGGGTTTTTGCATTACGCGTCGTGGGTGAGGGGCCTTTATCGCCCACTCTATTCCTTATAAAGTCTTATTTTATAATAGATTTCTCATTTATATTTGCATATTCATGTTTGGGAATGGTAATAGTTTACCGAACCAATGAGTATCGCAGTAAATGCTACCTCAGAATACAGTACCCTTAGCACGAACAGCTATAAAAAAAAACCGGCCAAGTGCGAGTCGGACTCGCGCACGAAGGGTTCCGTACCGAAAAACGGCAAAAAAATCACGTTTGTTGTATGGGAGCCCCCCCTTAAATATTTATTTTATTCTGATTTTAGTATTTTTTATTATAGCGGCATCAGAAATACATCATCTGTGAAAATTTCAACTGTTTACATGTTGTCGTTGTTAATATCGAGCAAAAAACGGCAAACAAAACATGTTTGTTGTATGGGAGCCCCCCTTAAATATTTATTATATTCTGTTTTTAGTATTTGTTGTTGTAGCGGCAACAGAAATACATCATCTCTTAAAATTTCAGCTGTCTAGCTATTATGGTTCATGAGATACAGCCTGGTGACAGACAGACAGACAGACAGACGGACAGCGGTGGCTTAGTAATAGGGTCCCGTTTTTACTCTTTGGGTACGGAACCCTAAAAATAACGCGCGTAAAAACATTCGATGGAGTAGTTTTGTATGGGAAATTTGTACAGCGCCATCTACCGCCGAAAAGCGAAATTAAATCTCTCATAGACAAATTACTCTATCGAGTACTTTTACGCTCGTTTGATTTCTCGATAGGATGTTCGTGTTAGTACAGAACAAACCAGAGAATACGCGTACGCACACAATAGATACAAGTACTAGCGTACCTACAGTAAGAATGTATGACGCGCGCTGGTGTCCAAAACCTACCCTCCTTCCCTTGGCTGTAATATTGCTAATTCAGGTAATATTTTCAAACTTGTTGAGGTATGCAAGCCAGAAAGAACTGTGCTTGTAGATTAACAAAAAATAAACCACTTGCATGCAGGATTTATGAGGACGAAAACTAATTATGTGACTAAAACATCAAACTACTTCGAAATTGAGTAGTTTCATTACAACTTGCTTCATTTTTAGGGTCATACGCGGTCTGGTAGCCATGAAAATGTCCAAATGAGCGGTCAAAGCATCAAAATTCACCTCACGAATTATTCTGTAAGCGTTCCGTCAGTGTTTCTTTAACATCATACATACATTTGTGAACTATAGTTACAAAAGATGCAAAACTCGGATACAACCAAAGTAAGAATTTCGTGCTCCGACTAAATCGCAAGAATAAAAGAAACAGTAATTTGAACTTAATCAAAGTAAAAAAAACCGGCCAAGTGCGTGTCGGGCCACGCGCCGTAGGGTTCCGTAGTTACCTTATACTATACCATATCATTTTTCGTCTGCAAAAATAACTTTGTTTTTCACAGTGTTGGTATAAATGACAAAGTTATATTTGCGGTTTTTGAAAATGTGCTATATCTCAAAAACTAATTAATATATCTCGTTCAAACTAATTTTGGTTGAAAGTTTTTATTAAGATCTACAACATATTTTTTTTTTTGATTTTTCACTTTCTTATTTCAAAAGTTAAAGGAGGGGGACACACATTTTACCACTTTGGCAGTGTATATCTTTCAAACGGTTGACTTTGAGAAAAAGTTGTCTTAGAAACCTAATGTCATTCTTAAAGACCTCTCTATAGACACCCAACACGTGTTGGTTTGAAGAAAAAAATTTTTTTCAGTTTCCGTTCCATGTATGGGGAGCCCCCCTTAATCTTTTATTTTTCTTATTTTTGTATTAAATTCGTTAAGCGGTTAACAGAATACATCTACATACCAACTTTCAACTGTGTAGTTTTAATACTTTCGGAAGAAAGTGGCTGTGACATACGGACAGACAGACAGACAGACATGACGAATCTATAAGGGTTCCGTTTTTGCCATTTAGGCTACGGAACTCTAAAAATGAAAGTAGGTATATAATAAAAATATCGGGTTGCACTCTGGGAGTGCCGGCAGAAGTAAAAACTTGAATATTAACGTTGTGCATTTTTGATATTTTGCAATGGTTAGGGAATAATTTTGCACGAATTGCCGTCTTACGAATTTACTCTGCATTTGAATTTACGAATACAGAACAGTATTGTACGAAAGTCTTATCCATAGCTTGACAGAAAATCTAGTTTTGATATTGAATTAAAAAATTAGCGCGTTGCTATGGTGACACATGTGTTTACGTCTTGAAATGACGCGCCGCCATTTTCGCCGCGCCCCGTAGAAAGAGTGGGGGATATTTCCGCCACCGGCTGTCTACTATCCATCCGTCACATCCGTCTTACGAATTTTCGATCAGGGTCACGTGATCTTGACTGACTGACGCGAGTTTAACATTTTTTCCCCATTACAAAAAAGCGTACAACGCCGCTAAAGAAGTTTTTACTTCAAAAACACTTTGGGGTATACAATATACATACATACGCAGCCACGCACTATAGAGCTACTCCTACAACTTGAGTGTTTGTTAAAAATCATCATATTTCTCAGATTTTCCTCGTGGCATTCTAAGAAATTCATTTCTTTCACATACTTTTTTAACACAACTTTTGCATTGTGAAATAAAAATCCTTATCTCTCAACAATTTAATGATTAGTATTAAATGGTTGAGAGATAAGGACTTTTATTTCACAATGCAAAAGTTGATTTAAAAATTATGTGAAAAAAATGAATTTCTTAGTTTACCACCTGAGGAAAATCTGGGATAATTTTAATGTTTTCTAGCAAACATTCAATTTGTAAGAGTAGCTCAACAGCGCGATCATCGTATGGATGACCAAAAATGTATTGCAGCCATTAATTTTACAATAATTTTACACCTACAGAATTGTCATGGAAAAATTATTTAACAGCTCACCGATTGCCCAAGGTGTGTAATTAAGAATTTAAAATGATTCATGTAAACATTAAGCCTTCGATTCCATTGCCTTTGTAAGCATATACCTACATTACCTACTACGAATTTTTAAAGGTATTGTGTGTTTCATCGATAGAACATCAAAATACTTAATTGCATAATAATAAAACCGAGTAAAGTTTAAAAAGACGATTTATAACCAAACAAAAATACTAATATTTTAAAAGAGAAAAATGATCTCTGCTTTTTTGTTTTCAGACACCTCACTAGTCTCACTACGGAACCTTTTTTGATGAATTGTAGAGAGAAAGATTGGAATTTCCCTAAATATGTATAGCTTATGTTTAGGCCTGTGCCTCAGCAGTAGGGATGTTAAAGTGGCTTATAATGGAGATCAGCTACGCAAATGGCCAACATTCTATCCGTTTAAGCGCTACGCTATCAAAGCTTAAATGTGAGCAATATACATTTTATATGAGGTACGTAAAATATGACTTACATACACAAAATATGACTATATTATGGCAAAATAAATTAATAAACTATGTCCCATACTGTTTTCTGAGTGGATAAACGAATGAATGTAGACAAATTTGGTTTTAGAGAAATGTGTGGCAAAATCTTATTTACCTTTGAAAAGTGTGATTACTTGGATTGTTTTTTTTTATCACATCACATTATCTTAGAGCACAAGACAGCATGGCTCCACGATACCTTTATTTGAAATTCTAATAAGGATTAACAAATATTTTAAACGAACTGTGATTGCTCATTTGCAAGGCGGGACGCTAGGGGCTCTTACTGTAAAAAATGTTGGCACATGTCACTTGATCCTATTTGTCTTTTTCTTACATTGACCGTGTCCGTATGATGTTAACTTCTCTTTTCCACGCTCTGATGGTCTTCTTGAGCGCAGCGAAAATTTTTCTATGTCTATGTGTTTACTACTTATTTTAAAGCTTTAATAGCGTTCAAACGCATAGAATGTTGGCCATTTGAGGTTGGGGGGCAAGGATGTTAAGGAATATGAAATTACGGATCTGGATAGAAATAATATTTTGGATTATCCGATAGTTTCGGTTACGGATTTTTTTCGGTTCGACGATTTCGAATTTTAAGAAATTGTAAAAGTAAAATATGTGTGTCGACTCGGCCGGGCAGAAAAACCTTTCTTAAAGTCTGCTCCTATCCAAAATTAGCTGAAATTTTTATATCGAATTTGGTTACAGTTACCGATAGTTTTTTATTTTGGATATCCGATAGTTTCGAATACGGTTACGGACCTCCTCAACATCTTCCATAGTGATGATATTTTTATAAATGAAATCTCGATGAATGAAATATTCACCTTACCTGTGGGATGCAATAAATAAATAAATAAAACACTTTCAGCTACAATCACAATCTCAGGCAATAAAACTAAATCACTTTTACCAATGACTTCTATTAAAGTTTTTTCTATTATGTTGTTAACATTTATCAAGTCCCACACACATATTTGTTAGATCTGTCCGTTTAGGCAGGACTGCTTTTGCGACATGTGACAGTTTTGCCGCCATATTGCTCAATGAAATAGCGACCTAATGTCCATGTAATTCTCTGGAAAATGGTAAAATCATATAAAATATAGTGCGCTAGTGGAATATAGCACCTTTTCGAACTTAGAACGCAAAATTGGAATTTAATCGAACTGATGGAACTTCCAGGTTTTCTATCTAGAACAGGGGTTCCTTAACTTATTTAAGACGCGCCCCCTTTCTAAAAAAAATCCGCGCCCCCCCTCTACCCGGACAACCTACCTACGGACGGTGTTTATTGGTTATCAGTAAAAGAGCGATCCACCTTCGCTTTGCTTCGGTGTAGTGTGGAACTTGACATCATACATATAAACCTTCCTCTTGAATCACTCTATCTATTAAAAAAACCACATCAAAACCCGTTGCGTAGTTTTAAAGATCTAAGACAGCGGGAAGTGACTTTGTTTTATACTATGTAGTGATAAGGTCCTAAATATAAGCCTCGGCACGTATCTTTAGCGGTAAGCGAAATTGGAGGGGATTACTGCCCATGTCTGCAGTAGCCCCGCAACACGTCTCCCTCCAATGAGATGAGACCCAAAAAATACTTCTTTCTGCACATTAACTGTCACCACTCAAGATACGCGCCGAGGCTTGCTTGAAAAGTTTTTGCACCCACCCCCTGGACTTACCACCCACAGCCACAGCCCAGGGGGGGGCTTTGAAAACCCTAGAACCTAGACCTAGAACCATATGAGTAAATAAGCGGCTAGAACTTTATCTCTGTTGTGAAACATCTTGTTTCACCATGACAACACGCCAGGGGGTCACGTGTTTCAATGGTGTTTGAATGGTAATGGTATTTGACACAGTTCTTATTTCTGAAACCCAAAACCGAACACTTGTGTTTCTTTAACCCAAAACGGAAACATTATCTCGATTTTGGGTTTAAGAAACAAGAAGTATATCAAAAAGCAATACCCGCCATTCAAACACCATTGAAACACAATTTTGACGTTAACATAAGCAAACTTGACCTGTTCACTCATTAATGTTTGCTGTAGACAAACTCCATACATTGCAGTTCGAATTGGTACTGAATCCACCCTATTCCCTGGGGAATAGCCCCGTGCCCCGTGCGACATCCACTTATTCCCAATCTCAAACCTGAAAAAATGGTTACGTGGCCAGAGATTTTTATCAAATGGTGAAATCATTGTTGCCGTAAGTATATAAGTATTTCGAGGGGTTGGAGAAATATTTTTTTTAAACTAGTCTTTAACAGCTTTGGACAAGCTCTAGCTAGACTAAATGCATCGAGGTATAAGGAAACTACGTTGAGAAATTATTATAAGTTTTGGAAACATCAGTCTGCCCTCGCACTACCTATTTCAACAATAAATAATTAGTCGCCTTTTACTACATCAGTGTGAAAAGTTGGTGCTTTTCTACCAAGGTCAATCAAGGGTTGGTGATTATCTACCAAGTTCAATCAAGGGTTGGTGATTTTCTACCAAGTTCAATCAAGGGTTGGTGATTTTCTACCAAGTTTAACCAAAGGTTGGTGATTTTCTACCAAGTTCAGTCAAGAGTTGGTAATTTTCTACCAAGTTTAATCAAGGGTTTGTGCTTTTCTACCAAGATCAATCAAGGGTTGATGATTTTCTACCAAATTCATTTAATGGTTGGCGATTTTCTACCAAGTTCAATCAAGGGTTGGTGATTTTCTACTCTGCCTGCCTTACACGATTAACTTCCCAAGGCCGTGCACAACTACTAGTTAGTTAATGACTAAAAACCAGTATATTCTAGCGTGTAAGAGGATCCGTTGCGCCACACTCCTACGCCGATCATCTTTGTTTCAAAACGCGTCATGTGCGCAAGCGCAGGTATTGATACATCGATCGAACGTTGAGATTGAGACGGTTGCAACATCTTAATAAAACTGTGAAGTAACTGAGATGCTTTGCGAAAATATGCACATTTTTTACATGCCCACACCTACGGGAAGTTCGACATCAGCCATTTTTAATGTTCCCACTGCCTTCCTTAAGGGTGGATAAGGAGAATTTTCGATAACCCACTACGCGGGCCCAATGAGGATTGGTAGGTGTTAACGACTTCAAATGCAGTTGGGGCCAACGGCTTAACGTGCCTTGAGATCGATAACGAGGAACTTGAGATCGTTTTTGGTCACCCATCCCATGACCGACCCTTGCGAAAGTTGCTTAACCTCCGCAATCGCACGGCCAGACGCTGAACCACTGCGCTACCGAGCTCCTCAAATCTACTAGCAGAATAAAAAAAGTTTCCGATATGATTTAACGTAGAGTCTCTATCATTAAAAAAAGGAAGAGAATGATGTAAGATTTAATGTATTTTATTCAATTTCAGAGTCAACTGAAATAAATAAGATGAATACTGACTCGAAAAATTTCTTTAAGACTTGTATAATCCGAGAATTGAACCGGATGAAAACGGGAATGTAAAAAAAACCTGACCATACCTACACCAAAAAAATTAGAATACCTTATTACATTTTGTATACCGCAATATAAGGTGGAAATATAGTGATAACTAACTAATGACTCTATCAATCATCATTCTATTCTATTCTGATTGTTCATATAGAATCTGATTAATTTGTCTAGGCCACCTTCAAAGCTTTTCACAATATATCTAATTTGAGATCGTCAAAGACGGTTATAAAGTTAATTTGTAAGCTTGGATGTAGCAGGTAATATCCATTTATTTCCGATTTTCAAAAGAAAACAAGATTCACAATTTTACTGTTTTTTATGGGAATTTGAATTCCCCGCAGGCAAAGTCGCGAACGGAAATTAGTCACTAATAAAAATTACATTTTAAATGTATGTTTAAATGTGAGGAAGCAAAAGTTTGCAAAGGTTTGCATTCTTAACATAGATTTACTACAATATTCGTTCGATCAAGGTTATAAGCCTGCCCGCCTACTATATGTCATGATGACGTAACTTTATATATCTACTCTGCCGGAACTCAACTCTATGAAGTCATGTTTGTTAATGTGAAAAATATGTTTGAAAAATATTTAATGAGAGGTAGTCCAGAAACTCATGAAACGGAAGTAAAATTATTTTTACTAAAAACACGTGGTTGTTGCAAGTCTGTCAAGAAAGTCATAAAATTACTTTCTTTGATATTAGTGTTATTGTGTAAAGTAATGCAACATCTACGTTTTAAAAAAGTAAAAATAATTTTACTTCTGTTTCATGAGTTTCTGGACTACATATAGGAATAAAGTAAGAATGAAATTACTGAATATTTTTCTCATTTTCTGATAAAACTATAAATATTTCTTGCACAAATGCGCAACCCATTCTTCTTGTCAGCTAAAATAATCTTATAGATGAAAATTTCGATTCAAAACTGTTTATAAAACTATTCCGATTTTGAGTTAGAGAACATTAAAATCATTAATTTTATTAAATTAAAATAAAATAAACAAGAGAGAACGTACTGTTACGATTTTGAGACTACTTTTTTTATCCTACTAATCCTATTTATTGGTTAGTCAGTATGTTTAATCAATGAAAAAATGTTAAGCCAACTTAGATATAAATAAGTTAGCTATTGTAGAGAGGCAATAACTTACATAAGTTATGCAACTTAAAACATTAAATCGCATATATTTTTGTTGTCATCAATTTTATTAAAGATTATGGATCATTACAGAAAAGGTCATTAATAAAACAGACGAAAAAGTCTTATTTTGCTATACATATAAAAAAAGAAAAATATTGTTAAAATACTTTAATTTGATGCTGAAAGTTAAAGCCTAGCGATATTTTGGCGGTAGGAAAAATCCACTAAAAATAAACCTATCTTTTTTTTACTATCGAGACCTTATACTAAAGCACATAAAATTACTCTAGGTATTATAAAATAGACAGAAATCACAAGATAACTCTATGACAACTAACTTTAGCTTATGTTTTTGTATAAATATTACAAACCGTATAATTATTTAACCGAAAAAAGATAAACATAGTTTTTGTTTAGTAACCATTGTTAAGAAATTATGGTATAAAGTAAAAAAAAACATCGTTTTGCTGGTGAGTGATTAGAGTTTTTTGTTTATAACAAAAAGTTTTAATTCGCCACACAATCTATACGGCCTTAGCAATAAAATCGAAGGTTTAAAATCGATTAATTATCGATCACTAGTATAAAACGACACTAAATACAAGACATAATAAAATTCGACTCGAAAAGAACTTGGTTTTACTTACATAAGTGATAATAAATTACTCTTACCTTAAAAGAACCTTATTTTAAATCCTACACGGTCTCTGGCACTTCGCAAAGGTTGACACCTCCACCATTAAAAAAACAATGAACTCAAAAAATCACACAACACTCGTTCTTATTGGCAACAACACTGAAACCACATTCCCTTGTACGCACAACGAAATTAAAAAAAGTTCACATCCTTGGACTAGCCATATGCTTTTGTAATGAGTGAGCTTTTTCGAATTTTGAATTTGTTTTTTTAATTTTTTCAATCTACACTAGTTTTCGATTCGTTTTTTGAATTTTTAGGAACGCGTTCAGTATAAATTGACCAGTGTTTCGTTTTCGTTATTTGAATTGTTCGTTTTTTTGCGCATGGCTGCCGCGCGTTCTAAAGTCGGTTGTATACTGGCCTGCGCGGGCGCAGAGCGTTGTCAGCTCAGACGCAAGAAGGTCGTAAGTATGTTTTCGTAGGATTTCGGACCTTATTGTGAAATAAGAAGATGATGTCAGTGGAGGATATTTAAAAACTCGTTGTGCCTTAACGGGAAATTGGTCGAAGTTCTTAAGTACGATGCTCGATATTGGGTAACAAAGAGACTGTTTGATAAAGAAATTCAACTTCAATTTATGCTAGTCAAGATTTTTGGGATGGACATTGCATAACTAGTGTATGGCTGATAAGAAATTTATGAAAACCGAGAATTTTACGCAAGTTATTCATGAAAATATCCATTACTTAATTAAAGCAACGAACTGGTAGAGTCCGTCAAACAAAACGTGATATTAAAATGAAAATCTTAAATTTAACTGCAATATTACATTATTTGTTATGCAATATTCAACTAAAAAACTAAACAAAAATGTAACTAAACTATTAAAATGACGAAATTCTAACACAGATGAAAAAGGAATAAGGTTTTTCAGAAAAGATTTGGAAAAAGAGTATAAGTACTAGATTATTTAGATTTAGTTAAATTTAAATTAAACAAATTCTAACGCTGTTGTTTATCAAATGCATAAATAATAAAGAAATAAGCTAGCAAAAAAATAAGTTGACTTCTTTTAAAAATGATCTACAAAATGTAGAGTTATTTATTAGTAGTTTGCTAGTGCGAGAATCGCAAAAAATTTAATAATAAAAACTTTATTTTCGACATAAAAAGTCAATTTTTAATAACCTGGCTCACATAACAGCTAAAACGCTAATTTTATACATACTATGAAATAAAACACTCTTATAAGTTTTATATACTTACTAATGTTCTAAGGGAACGTACCCATACTTTAAAATACCAGGCTTGGTCACAGGGGGGGGGGGGGGGGCCTATTTTTGGTCACGTAGTCAATATTGTCAATGGAAATCTGGTTCTTTTTTTTCAAGTTGTATTCAAATATGGCACGCAACGATTTTTTTTCTCCTTGATACATTTTTTCACTTGTAATTGTATGTAAAATTATAATACACACTCTTGGCATTACGTGGCAAGCGCCTTACTAATGAAAAGACAAAAATGAGCAAATCTTTTTTTAGATTTCTGTTAACAATGATGTAAAACCATTATCTATGAAATACTACGTGAAAACCAGGGGGGAGGGGGGGGGGGGGGTCTTGGCATATACTACGGGTGGTCACCAAGAGGGGGAGGGGGGTCAAAAATGGTAAAATATGGGTCACGTAGTATGGGTACGTTCCCTAATGCGTAAGACACAGTTGGTAATTAAAAAAAATAGTAGTATACAACGTGTTAGGTAAAAAATAGCAGGTAAACAACTCTTAATGCTGAATATGGTAGATAGGGACCATCAAATTGAGCAACTTTTACAATGGGACCAACTCTGAAATCGTGAAAAAAATCAGCTGTTTCATATTTACTTTCGCATTTATAATATTTAATATTATAAATGCGAAAGTCCGTTTGTTTGTTTGTTACGCCTTCACGTCTTAAGTACTGAACCGATCATCATGAAATTTTGCATACACGTTGTCAGGGGTACAGAGAAGGATATAGGGTACCTTTCATCCCGAGAAAAAGTATTGTTCCCGAGGGATAGCAAAAACCCTTTCCACGCAGACGAAGTCGCGGGCGGCCGCTAGTATTTTGATATTTACGTTATTAATTTTTGTATGAAACAGCTGATTTTTTTTCGCTATTTCAGAATTGGTCCCATAGTAAAAGTTGTTCAGTTTAATGGTTATATAGGTATCATATTCAGCACTAGGGGTTTTTTGTATATGTATATGTTTAAGTAGTAAAAGTATGCAAAAAAGTCTTTATGACTACTTCACATTCAATCATTATTTGCTGTATGGTCTGTGCATTCAGTACAACAAACTTCTCGTAATCTTTATATTTTCTCAGCACAAGAATAATTTGCAATGCATTTAAATTAAAATAAGTGCAACTTAAGAAAGTCTTACATGTAACTTTATTTAACTAAAAAAGAGTCTTATTTTAAAGGTTTAAAGTATATTTTCGATGTTATTTTCTTTAAAAATGTCTAAGGATAAAAGGTCAGTGGCAAAACCCGATATGTGAATCCATTTTGTTCAACAAATAGGTAGCATAGGATTTTAAAACTTATTTCCTTTTGCACAAAGTTGAAAATAAAGTAACATTAAATTAAGTACTATTAGCATCTTTCGTTACTCTTCGCGTACTTTTTTATTTATTACTATCTTACGTCCGCGACTTTGTCCGTGTAGGCATTTGGAGAAAAAATTCCTAGGGAACCTTCGACTGGGAAAAAAAGTTTAATCCAGGCTATAAACTATCTGTGTGCCGAATTTCATCCAAATCCGTCCAGCTGTTTTTGCTTGATTGAGTAACAAAGATGCAAATATCGTAATAATTAGTAGGAAAAGAGCCTCGGTCACTTTTGAATGCAACCAAGCAAGTTTAATAGGTTTTAATTTATTTTTTAACATTCTCACTTAATTATTAGTACTTAACTATTAACTAATATATAATATCTTTTTCTCAATAGTACAAAAAATATGTATTCAAAGTATTGAAATAAATCAGCATTTTGATTATTAAGAATTGGTTACTTAAAATCCCAATTTTTAACAAACTACTAACGTAAGTAAATCTTTTAAAATGACAATATTTCTTAATAATCAAAATGCTGATTTATTTAAATACGTTGAATAAATGATTTTTTGTACCATTGAGAAAAATATATTATGGCTGGGTCACATTGCAATGTGTGCGTGTTTTGGTCACCCAACTGTTGGGTGATATTTTTTCGACGCATTCGTAGCTTCGAATGTCTATCTTAGACGTATAAATAATAAAAGTCTAGGCCTCTATTGTCTTATAATGAATGAATAATAATAGTAAAATCGAATACAATCTGATTTCCAATCAAACAAATTTTTTTTACATCGAAAACTATTTACGATTGACCGACCAAACAAAAGACATCAACGCGTCAAGATCAATGTCACGAAATTGATTGATTTACCTTTTCTTGTATTTTGTTTTGAGTAACGAAGATTTATGTTTCTTTATCAGCGTTAAACTTCGATGAATAAGTTTGTTAATAGGGTATTTGACAACATTGAAAATATACTACAAAGTGTGGTCATCCTAACAGCTAATGGCGTAAAAAACATATTCAACTATTATATAGACTAAATTAAGTCTATTAATTGATTAATTTCACATAGAAAAATGCAATAATTTTTGCATTTTTTCTGTGCCGAAAACGCTCTAAGATTACTGATGACGTCACTTGCCTGTAAATAAATATGGCTTCAGGCGTTTGACACGACCATAGACTAAGGATCCGCGATTGATGGCTGTCAAATGGCTATGGATATTACAATGTTTACAGGCTAGTGACGTCAACAAGTCATTTGTCCAGAGCCATAGCATTTTTGGCGCGGTTTTAAAATTTTAAACTTTAACACTGTTTTTTTTAATGAAATACATTGATTTTCCTGAAATATCAATGTGGTGCGCTTATTACGTAATTAGGAATAATTTAAATGGTTTTCCAAAATTAATCAAATAGCCTTTATAATATTTTGTTTGTCTTCATCTTTTTATATAAAATAATTAAGGATTAAAAGTGCAACCACATTTTCCTTGGAAAGAGTATAAAAAAATTAAATACCTCTAAAAAAGCGAGAAATAATATTCAAATCATTAGTTACGCATAACATTATTAATAAAACACGTCTATTGAAGTCGGGTGGGGCTGGAAGACAACTTTTTTTTTTATATTTCTAAAAGCCCCGCCCGACTTCATTAGACTTGTTTTATTAATAATGTTATGCGTAACTAATGATTTGAATATTATTTCTCGCTTATTTTGATGTATTTAATTTTGAAGCTGGTTTCGTTTCAGGTTTTTTGAAGGGGATTTTTCTTTTTTGCTAAAAAGTTTTTTATTTCCAACTTTTTAGTGGTAGGTATGTAAGCATGTAAATATTTTTTTACTTTATAAAATATTTCAATGATAAAATGCCCACAACTCAATTTACAAATTTACGCTGTTTGTTTTTGAGGAGTTCCGTTGTGTCTTCGTAGTCCAAGTCTAGTCCAGAACCTTGCATCGCAGACCATGGTTTAGTTTGTTTTGGATCGTCATAAACCTACCAAAATCCAAATCACTTTACATATACTATTTGAATTTGAGGAGTTCCCTTGTGTATCTTCGAAGTTCAAAGTCCAATACCGATGAAATTACAATGTGACCACTCTTGAAGTATACCCTTTCAAACAAAAAAAGAATCATCTAAATCGGTACATAAACAAAGATGTTATGTCCGAAAATCCGTAAAAACACATGTGATGGCAAGCTAAATAATTGACATTTTTCAGGATTATGAAAAAACTACCAGCCAGATCTCTGTAATTTTTTTATGGGACCACACACAAACTATTTTCTTTGAGATAAAAATTGTATAAATCGGATAACAATTGACGAAGTTATGGTAAAACATACATAAAAAAAATAAAAAAAATACCGTTGACTTGAGAACCTCCTCCTTTTTTTGAAGTCGGTTAAAAAAAGATATTATCTTTGATACTGTCCCACGAAAGCGCCATCTATCTTTTGCTTATGAATCAACAAAGAAAGCAAATTCTATATCGGTTTTGTAAAAGTAGAGTCGTGTGGTCCTAGTGTCATTTAGTACTGGTATGAAAATGTAGATGGCAGTAGTAATACTAACTTACACTTTCCTACTTTACAAATATTAATTTTTAAAAGAGATTTAACACAAAGTTCTCTAACTGTACTTATTCGGTGTGAACTATAAATTTTGTATATCAAGATTATTGTACCTAATGCTTCTTCTTCTTCTTATCGAATGAGGAATAGTGGCCACCTCTGGTGTTAAAGTTTATCAAGCCGCCTGTAAGGCATCTAACATCATCGTTATCAGATGACAACAGCCGGGACCGACGGTTTAACGTGCCCTCCGAAGCACGGATGCGCTCAGTTGTAACGCCACTTAACGGTCACCCATCCGATACCTGACCGGACCGAGCGTTGCTTAACAAACATGATTGAGTACGATCAGTCTGTCAGGTTCCGCCATGAGCGCTTCTAAATGCTCCTAATGCTTAATATCATAAAACAAACCTAATTATACCAACCAAGTTTCAGCATCCTAGACTTAGTAGATTTAATTTGTATGGCTGGTTGTTCACATTTTTAGCATATTTATACCCGTCGTAACTTATAAAAAGGTATTAGAATTAAAACAGGGAATTTACATGTAAACCTTGATCATAAAATTTTTTAGTAGTTTGATAAATATCATGATACAAATGTTATCGTTTTGATTAACTAAACCAAGACTTTATGTAAAAAAAACTAATTCCGACTATCTCGATTCATACACAATACTTGTATGGGCATAGAGAAACAGATGCAAAATATGTTCAAGGTTATAGACTTATTATTGAAATCATTGTTCAAGGGTCTGCTGTGATTTCAAAGTATTGTAGTACTTTATTCAGTCAAATATAATAAATGTTTTTTTTTTCATAAAATTAATTAAATTTACTTTAATGTACCAGAAGGTCGAGAAAGGCACGAGATCTGCGAATTTTGAACTAACTTAGGGTACCAAATACATATAAAATAAATTATTATGAAGATAATGATAATAATGATGAATGATTATTAAAAACACAAATGGGTTAAATACTAAACAACATTTCTCATCAAAACATTTTATTAAAATAAATTCGCAAATAAATAGAATTAACATCTAACATATAAATTAACACCAAAATCGTTGCAATAACTGAATTTACAAAGGCAAAATGAAAAATTGTATAAAATACATTAAAAAGTTTAATTGATGATTTAAAAAAGAACAAGATCGGATTGAATTTTTTACCAGACAGCACCATCAGATTCGTTTAAAAATATTGTTTCAAAAAACCCTTACATATGGCTATAATCAAATATTTATTTACAAAACAAAAGGTTTAAAAAATGTAACAAAAGTAAAAATCTAAATTGTACAAACGTATATTTTAAAACCTAACAAAAAACAACATCATTTTGTAATTGCATAAAAATGATTTATGAAATTATTTACAAACACGATATTTTAGTTTAAATATCACACTTAAAAGACACATTTGAATTTTATTGTTTTTAAATAATTATTACCTACTTATATTCACCAAATTTTTTCTTAAGCATTCTTCGTGGATTTAAATATCCTTAGGGACTTCCTTTAAAAAAATGCTGACAAATTGAAACAATTCTTATTAGTAATTCTATTATACTAAAAATTGATTCAACAAAAATCATTTTGGTTTAATTGGTACATATTAATTGATGTCTCTTTACTTGGTATTTTGGTAAGTTTTTCAAAATCTGCATTAACTAATGGTACGATTTCTTCTTGATTTATTAACGATGAGTTTGACTCATCAACATTTTATATATTTTATAACTGTTAGCATTTTCATCACTTATTAAAATTTCTTCTTTAGATAAAAAAAATGTGGTATATTTCACGATTTCTAAAATTTTTAAAGTTTGAAACGCTGTATTAAAATTTGAACAATGTTTTATAAGTTAAGTCCGGAAGTTTTATTAATTTCTGTAACGTAATTATCCAGGGTAGTTATTTCATCAATATTCTGTTGATAGTTTTGTTGATATATTTTTTTCTCCTTACTAACGTATTTCAACATTTTAAAAATCTTCGTAAACTAGTTTTAATAGTAATATTGGCACTATTGTTTGAATTTTGAAATGGTTTCTTTCTAAATTATTTTTATTGTTATTTTTTTTACTATAATAATTCCTTCTTTAGCCTTAATAATGTGGTATATTTCATGAATTTCTTCAATCATTGCATTTTCAAGCATTTTATTGGCTATTTGTAATTTTTTACACACGTTTTATGTTTTCAATTAATATATTTCTCAAGAAATTTATTGTTCACTTCACAATCCTTGACCAAAGTTTAATTATAATTTATAATGTCTTTAAAATCATTCACAATAACTTATGCGGTGATTAGCTTGTCAATTTCAAAGGCACGAATTTCTTTATATTGGTATAAACTTCAGGTTAATTCCCCACGACACGAAACCTATTAACTAGGTCTTTCATTAAAATTATTTTGGTGTGGTTGGTATGACTGACTGATATCTCGTTTTTATTACTTTGATATGTTTTTCAAAATCTGCATCAACTATGTTTATCATTTCGTCTATATCATTAACGATAAATTTGTCAGCTTCACAATTTGTTTAAATATTGTGACCTTTTTATATTAGTTATAATTTATTTTGTACAACGAATATGAATGAACGCAAAATGGGTAAACCGTTTCTTAGGACCATCAAACTGAACAACATTTACTATGGGACCACCTCTGAAATCGCGAATTGATTTCGGAGTTGGTCCCATAGTAAAGGTTTTTCAATTTGTTAGTCTGAAGAAACCGTTGTCCCATTTTGGGTTAATTCATTAACACGTTGTAGTTTTATCACCTATTAAAATTTCTTTTTAGCTTCAGTAACGTTATATTCTTCATGTCTTTCTTCAACTATTGTATTTTCAAGCACTTTATTAACTTCCGAACAATGTTTTCCGAAAAAATAACAGTTTTTTTCACTATCTCTTCTCCAAAGCTTCACTGCTATTGTGCAGTGATCAACTTGTCAATTCAAGGCGTGAATTTCTGTATATTGGTATACACTCCGGGTAAATGTTCCCGGCTATTAGGCCCCATGACACGAGACCTATTGGTACTTCTATACAAGATCTTTCATTAAAATTATTGTAGTGTGGTTTGTGTGAATGAATTTAATTAGTACCTTCATAATTATGTTTTTTGAAATCTGCTACAACTGTTTTTACCATTTTGTCTTTAATATTAACGATAAGTTTAGCAGCTTTACAATTTGTTTAAATATTGTGACTTTTTTGCATATGTTATAATTAATAGTTTTATCACCTATTAAAATTTATTTTTTAGCTTCAGTAACGTTATATTCTTAATGTTTTTCTTCAACTTTTGTATATTCAATCAGTTTATTAACTCCTAAACAATGTTTTACAAAAAAATTCACAGTTTTTCCACTATCTCTTCGCCAAAGCTTCACTGCTATTGTGCAGTGATCAACTTGTCAATCCAAGGCGTGAATTTCTGTATGTTAGTATACACTCCCGGTAAATGTTCTCTGCCACAGCCGATGCCCCACGACACGAGGCCTATGAGGGTGCTTCGCCCCTCCAGTTTCATGGTGAGGGGTCCTCCGGAGTCTCCTTGGCAGGAGTCTCTGCCGCCCTAGGGGTTAAAGAAAAATATTTGAGGTTTTTATACAAGGTGTTTGGTAAAAGCCTTATTAAGCCGAATATGGTACATAAGGACCATCAAACTGAACAACTTTTACTATGGGACCAACTCTGAAAGCAACGCTGAAATCGCGAAAAAAAATATCAGCTGTTTCATACAAAAAAAAATAACGAAAATATCAAGATGTATAAAACAGCTGTTTTCTTTTCGTGATTTCAGAGTTGGTCCATAGTAAAAGTTGTTCAGTTTGATGGTCCCTATCTACCATATTCGGCTTTATAAGGCTTTTACCAAACACCTTGTACAAGCAATAACTTACCCTTGTCCTTTGAAATAATCATTTAACAACAAAAAAAATGTTATTATACAAAGTGTTTAAAAAAAACTCTAAAGTCGAATATGGTAGATAGGGACCATCAAATTGTACAACTTTTACTACGGGTAGGGTTACCAGGACCAAAATTCGGAAATCCGGTCGCAAGAGGTTAAAAATCCAGATTGTTTGACAAAAGTCCGGTCTTTAATTGAAATAAAAAAAAAATACGCCATTTACAATTAGGGTTGCCAGATCGGAAGTCCAAATTTTCTGGAGAAAATTTGAAAATGTCGGGATTTCGCGGTTGTTGTCGTAACAAATAAATATTTAAAATAAATATGTAACTTAATCTTAATATATAAAATCATAAACTGAATGACTGAATGACTGACTGACTGACTGACTGACTGACTGACTGACTGATCTATCAACGCACAGCCCAAACCGCTGGACCTAGAGACTTGAAATTTTGCACACAGATACCTTATACAGTGTAGGCATCCACTAAGGAAGGATTTTTGAAAATTCTATCCCTAAGGGGATGAAATAAGGGATGAAAGTTTGTATGAAAATCCCTCAGTTTTGAAGCTAGGATCGTTAAATTTTGTGTTTAGGCTGATGATTGAAAATTAATAAATACGGGTCTCAGCGTTTTTCAAAATTCTACCCCCGAAGGGGTCAAAAGGGGGATGAAGTTGTGTAATGAAGAAAATCCTTTATTTTCGAATTCAAAATTGCTAAATATATATTTTATGCTTATGGATGGAAATCTAACGCAACTTATATTGTTATTGTTAGTATTTCAACCCCTAGGGGGTGAAATGGGGGTGAAAAGGGGTAAATAAACCTAAAAATAGATATGGATGTCGTTATTGGGGTTTTCTGGGATGACGATTGCAAAAATGACATTTATTTTGAAGTCCAAAACGGTGGACATGATTTGACCCCTCAAGGGGTGAAAATGGGGTTCAAATTTTGTATGGAAAAATAATATTAAATGGACATTACAACTTTAAACTTCGTAGGAGCACGTCTAAAAATAAATAAGCAAACATATATTTTGTGATTTTGAAAGTAAACCCCTTAGGGGGTAAATGGGATGGGTAAACCTAAAAATAGATACGGATGTCGTTATTGGGGTTTTCTGGGATGACGATTGCAAAAATGACATTTATTTTGAAGTCCAACACGGTGCACATGATCTAACCCTCAAGGGGTGAAAATGGGGTTCAAATTTTGTATGGAAAAAAATATTAAATGGCTATTACAACTTTAAACTTCGTAGGAGCACGTCTAAAAATAAATAAGCAAACATATATTTTGTGATTTTGAAAATCAACCCCTTAGAGGGTAAATGGGGTGAGTAAACATAAAAATCGATGTGGAGGTCGTTCTTGAGGTTTTATGGGATCGTGATTACGAAAATGAGATTTATTTTGAAGTCCAACACGGTGGACATGATTTAACCCCTAAAGGGGTGAAAATGAGGTTCAAATGTATGAAAAAAGAATATAAAATAGACATTACAACTTTAAAATTCGTAGGAGCATGTCTAAAAATAAATAGGCAATCACATATTTTGTTATTTTGAAAATCGTCCCTTAGGGTGTAAATGGGGTAAGTAAACATGAAAATCGATGTGGATGTCGTTCTTGAGGTTTCATGGGATGGTGATTGCGAAAATGACATTTATTTTGAAGTCCAACACGGTGGACATGACACATCATGGACCTGTACCTGGATATGCACATCCAGGTAACGGGAACGAGAACAGGCACGGGCACAGGAACAGGAACGGGAACGGAAACAGGACGAGAACGGGGCGGGAACGGAACGGGCCGGAACGGAAACGGAACGAGAAAGAGAAAGGGACAGGAACGGGACGGGAACGGTACCGGGAAAAGGAACGGAAGAGTAAGGAGTACGGGACGGGAATGGGACGCGAACGGGAACGAAACGGGATCGGAAAGGGACGGAACGGAATGGAAATGGAACGGGAACGAAACGGGACCGATACAGGAACGGAACGGGAACGAAAACGGGACGGGAACGGTAAAGGAACGGCACGGGAACGGAGGGGAAAGGATCGGGAACGGAATGGGAACGAAATGGGACGAGAACGGGACGGGAACGGGAACGGGAACGGGAACGGGAACGGGAACGGGAACGGGAACGGGAACGGGAACGGGAACGGGAACGGGAACGGGAACGGGAACGGGAACGGGAACGGGAACGGGAACGGGAACGGGAACGGGAACGGGAACGGGAACGGGAACGGGAACGGGAACGGGAACGGGAACGGGAACGGGAACGGGAACGGGAACGGGAACGGGAACGGGAACGGGAACGGGAACGGGAACGGGAACGGGAACGGGAACGGGAACGGGAACGGGAACGGGAACGGGAACGGGAACGGGAACGGGAACGGGAACGGGAACGGGAACGGGAACGGGAACGGGAACGGGAACGGGAACGGGAACGGGAACGGGAACGGGAACGGGAACGGGAACGGGAACGGGAACGGGAACGGGAACGGGAACGGGAACGGGAACGGGAACGGGAACGGGAACGGGAACGGGAACGGGAACGGGAACGGGAACGGGAACGGGAACGGGAACGGGAACGGGAACGGGAACGGGAACGGGAACGGGAACGGGAACGGGAACGGGAACGGGAACGGGAACGGGAACGGGAACGGGAACGGGAACGGGAACGGGAACGGGAACGGGAACGGGAACGGGAACGGGAACGGGAACGGGAACGGGAACGGAACGGGAACGGGAACGGGAACAGGAAACGTAAAAATGACTGGTCAGATCCTGATTGAAGGTTCTCTAAGGATTTTCTCTAACATCCACGCGGACGAAGTCGCGGGCAGAAGCTAGTGCCTGTATATAGTAAGAAAACGGCCGCGCAGCGCGATTTTTAGTCAGTTTCATCCACTAATCTTGTAAGTTGTGATCTTACCTGTCTATTGTAAAAAAAGCAGCCGTGCAGTGCGATTTTTAGTTAATTTCATCCACTAATCTTATACTATTGCCTGTCTGGTGTAGAAAAACGGTCGCGCAGAGCTATTTTTACCGACTTCAAAAGGAGGAAGGTACTCAATTCGACCCGTTTTTTTTTGTATGTACACCGATTACTCGAAGACGGCTGAAATGATTGAAATGATTCAAACGTTATTACATTAGGTAAAAATTCAAGTTGGTCCCATTTTTTTAAATTTTGAAATCGGTTCAGTACTTTTCAAGTAATCTTGATAAAAGCACGAAAATAGTATGATTTTGTGTGAACTACCTCGATGATCAGTCGTATAACTTCTTTGTTTATGAACTGAATAAGATAATTATTTTTTGTTGGAAAAAGGATATCTTATGAGTAGTTCTTTAACCGATTTAAAAAAAGGAGGTTCTCAGTTTGACCCGCATGTATGTATGTTTCTCCGCGATTATCTCACGTTTGGCTGACCCGAGTTTTCTACCTAAATAATATACCTACACTACCTAATACAAAAGGAGGTACCTTTTGTATACACTATATACACTAAAAATTAAAAAATAAAAAATTGTTTAAAAATACAAAAAACCGTCTTCAAAAAACCTACCTCTAAAAAGCAAGAAATAATATTCGTAATTATAAAAACACGTCTATTGAAGTCGGATGTGGCTTTTAGAATAAAAAAAAAAAGGAATTTGTACTCCAGCCCCACCCGACTTCAATAGACGTGTTTTTATTATTACGAATATCATTTCTTGCTTTTTAGAGGTAGGTTTTTTGAAGTCGGTTTTTTGTTTTTTTAAACAATTTTTTTATAGTTAGTTTCATCCACTAAACATGTGCTCTTGCCTGTCTATAGTAAAATAAAACGACCGCGCAGCGCGATTTTGAATAAGTTTCATCCACTTATTTTATACTCTTGCTTATCTATTGTAGAAAAACGGCCGCGCAGCATGATTTTTAGGTAGTTTCATCCATTAAACTCGTACTCTTGCCGGTCATAGTAAAATAAAACAGCCACGCAGCGCGATTTTTAGTCACAGTTTCATCCACTAACCTAGTAATCTGTGGTTATTGTTTTCTAGAGAACTTTCGAAACAGTTGTTTTTTCGTGAGATTTTTAGATTTTTCGGGAGTCGGGAGATCAATTGAAATTCCAGGAGAATCCAGGCGAATCCCGACCATCTGGCAACCCTATTTACAATAAGAAAATTTTATGGGCATCTTTCAGGAAACCACCCATTCATATAGTCTAGTCGCGCTCCCAGCTGTGCGGCGATGATGGCTTAGACAAAATCATAACAATCAATGATGGTGTAATGATTTTGAACAAGCATGATTGAAAATCCGGTCTCAAATGAAATCCGGGCGGAGTCCGGTCTGAGCTCTTAAAATCCGGTCAAGACCGGATTTATCCGGTCAGATGATAACCCTATACGGGACCAACTCTGAAATCGCAAAAAAAATTTGCTGTTTCACACGTTTTTGATATTTTCGTTCTTAATTTTTGTATGAAGCAGCCGATTTCAGAGTTGGTTTGGTCCCATAGTAAAAGTTGTTCAGTTTGATTGTCCCTATCTACCATACTCGGCTTTGGGGATTATTTTTAACAGGTTGTATAAACAATATAAAACATCAAAATCACAATTTTCTCTTCTTTGAAATAACATACAATTTGTACTCGGTTTGGTTGGTGGAGAGTGGGCTTATTTCAAGTCCGCCTGGCTACCACCATCTAACCTAACTCTGACGCCATAACAACAATTTAAAAATTGTTGTGTTCCGGCAGTTAGAGGTAAGATAGCCAGTTCCTCAGTGGTGAGGATTCCGGAAGTAGTGCGCTTCCAGTTCCACCTTTGGCCTTATCTTCACTTAACATCAGGTGAGATGAAGGCCAAGCACTATTTCGCTGTGTATAAAAATTTATTTTGTATGATTTAGTTACCTCTTTATATCCGGCACATAGAAATACGTCGTGTATGGTTTCTCTCCTGCCGGCTGCTCGGAACCATCGCTGGCAGCGTTCATTGGGAATCACTTCTACGTCCACCTCCTAAAACAACACATTATTTATTTATTAACAAAAATAATTTTAGTGACTAATGATGTTCCAAAGTGCATGAACCAAAAACCCAGAAATGGATACGGAATATACACATCAACTTTGTCTAGGGATACAGGTGTTATTTTCATACAAACGAGGTAACTTTGAAGCCTTGGTTTTCTGCCAGGGATGTACCGTGCTGTAATCTGATAATGGCCATCCAAGGACTGAATGGAGTAGATTCAGATCGCTATACATACACAACTGATCTGATCAGCATTCTAAAAACGTAATGGACATGTTTAATTACGTTTTAGAATGCTGATCAGATCCCTTGGATGGCTTGGACCCTGGATGGCCATTATCAGATCACAGCACAGTACATCCCTGGCAGAAAACCAAGGCTTCAAAGTTACCTCGTTTGTATGAAAATAACACCTGGTATCCCTAGACAAAGTTGATGTGTGTAATTGTATGCCAAATACTAAGTCACAGACCCCAAATCCATGGGGGTAACGGAAGAGTTATAGATTGATAAAGTTACACATCAAAAAAGTTTGTGATCGCTAGCAAAAGTATACATATTTTTTATAATGTAAAACTAATATCTATATTAAATAAAAATACGCCTTTTGAAATTAAAAATACTTTTTATATTTTATTTACCTTTTATTAATAGAAAGAAAAATAAATCATGTTGTATAATATTATATCGTACTTGCAAAAAAATTATTTCGATTTTTCAAACCAATCGCAAACTTTTTTGATGTACGGGATTTTGCCGTTTGGCCAAAATATTCTTCGTCAAATTTCACTTCCCAAATGGATCTTTAGCAAATTTACATTTTGCATTTTATTCTCTTGGTCAAATTATCATTTGGCATTTTTGTATTTTATTAAGTTTTAGTAAGTCGAATGTTTATAAAATAATATAATAAATATTTTTTTTTATTCAAATTGTCATTTCATACGCAACTTATACTGGGGCTCGAAAAATAATGTAATCACATAAAAGGGGGTAGACACAAAAGGCTTGGGGGCCAGAAAAAAAGTCTAAGTGTGAGTTGCACCATAACGCTGTCAAAGTTAAAGTTATCGTCAAATGGTAATGCTACCTATTTGTCACGTCAAACTTATCAAAGGACATTATGCTGGCTGGCAACCTCTTTTTTTGGCTAACTTGTGCTTAACCGGTACTTTAACAAGCTTGTTATCGTTAAAATAAGGTGGTGCAACTCAGCCTTAAAGAGTTCATTAGGTTAGGTAAGGTAAGAACTGCGACCAAAAACCCCAGAAAATAGTGTATTATCTATGCCAGAAACGACATTTTAGTGTACGTGAAATTTCCCTGTTCTCGTTTATTACACACATTTTCGGAGTATGTTATGCCAAACGATACATTTGACTAAATAATTGGTAAAATGAAACATGATTTTTGGTTTTCCAATCGAATAAATAAATGACCAAGTAATTATTTGTTAAAACAATAACTTGCTAAAAGAGTTTTGCTATCTGAAAAATTGCGACATGTTGTTATGGCAAATATTTTTTTGTCAAAATGAAAATTTGCGTAAAATAGTTCGCGATGTGATATTTGGGAATGGTTTTATGGCCACATATTAGTACACAGAACACCCACTCCACACAAACGCCGCGTTTCAACTACCTTATTATACAGACACTACACAGTGACGTTTTTGCAAACACGCAACTGTGTGCGTAAAGTCTAGAGCTATTGAATGAGCACACGGACCGGCACACGAACTCGCGCGGTGTGCGCCGGTGGGGCGAGGTAATTGATTGCGGGGCGGGGCGGAGAGTTTCCTTTCTGTACGGTTAGCGATGGGCCGAGTCGCAAATTTTTCGACTCGGGTCACCAGAGTTGAAATTAATGCTGAACCGGGCTTCAACTCGGGTCAACTCGGTTCAGCGATATGGGCCGCCGAGCGCCGAGTCGCAATTTTTTTTCAACTCGAGTTATCCGAGTTGAAATCTATGCGGAGTGCGGACCCGGGCTTCAACTCGTTTTGTTTGTATTTGATAAATATTGAACCGAACCAACTCGGTTGCCTTTGTAAGTTGCAAAGTAAAAGAGATCAGGATTTGAATTATAGTAATAGCAAATAGTTTTAATCAATCAACTGTTAAAATAGTTTTAATCAATTAACAAATGCACATTAGTTAGGTACAGAGATGAATACCTAAATGAAGCTTTTTATTATAATTAAAATTTTAAATATCGCTAAGACTGATAATTAAACTAAACTATCAGTCTTAGCGCTTATTACTTCCAATATTATTTATTCATTATTCATCATTAAACCAATTATTTGGCATTAAAAAAATGACATATCTCAGAGTATGTAATAGAGAGGCATAAGTTACGCTTAACATAACTAAAGTTTTTCTTATACAAAATTAAAATATAATAACAAAAATACTAAGGAACTTCTAAACATCATTAAAAAGGTGATATTACGCGGGCGGGGGGAGAGCGGCGGGCCGCGAGGCGAGTGCGAGCGAGCAGTAATACAATGCAACACACCGAATCGAGTTGGCCCGCCGGGTTAGTTTTGTCCTAGCCCGGGTTGACTCGGTTGGTAAGACACGTACGCAGCACGTGGGCGGCCCGCTTGGCGCGTCAACCGAGTTGACCCGGGCTAGGAAAAAACCAACCCGAGTTGACGGGTTGGAGAAGTAACTCGAGTTAACCGAGTTTTTTGACCCGAGTCGCCCACCACTATGTACGGTAGTACTTATATCTATTCTGTGCCTAGAGCTAGAGATGTCTTACCTGCAGCACGGAGGGCACGGTGCTCTGTCCGTGGCGCGTGCGGCCCCAGCCCGCCACCGTGGCCATCTTGCCGGCTAACTTCATCTGCTTCTGCGGCAGGCACACCTGGGAACGGAGATACAATGCGATTATTTTAACTATGTATGCCCTTACACCGACGTATTGGAGTGCGACAACGAAACGCCGAAAAATCTCTCACTACAGAGAGAGAGATAATAATATACACTAAATGAATAAAATAAAATTCTGGAATCTTCCTTCACAGTATTAATCGGCAATATATGTTGCTTAAACACAACCCCCCTGTCTAGTTGCACCAACGCCACATCGTTCCTAAAGTCAGGCGGCTCGTACGACGGGTGGACTTCTTTCCTTTAGACCACGAACTCTTCACGCAAATATTTATAGGTAACCTAAACAAACTCTAGAAACCTCTTTCAAAACAACTTACTGGCAATATATGTTGCTTAAACACAACCCCCCTGTCTAGTTGCACCAACGAACGTCACGTCGTTCCTAAAGTCGGCCGGCTCGTACGACGGGTGGACTTCTCTCCTTTAGACCACGAACTCTTCATGCAAATATTTATAGGTGACCTAAACAAACTCTAGAAACCTCTTTCAAAACAACTTACCGGTAATATATGTTGCTTGAACACAACCCCCCTGTCAAGTTGCACCAACGCCACGTCGTTCCTAAAGTCAGCCGGCTCATACAACGGGTGAACTTCTTTCCTTCGTTCCAAAAAGAATGAAAGAAAATCCTAGAATCTTCCTTTATAGTACTTACCGGCAATATATGTTGCTTAAACACAACCCCCCTATCAAGTTGCACCAAAGCTACGTCGTTCCTAAAGTCGGCCGGCTCGTACGATGGGTGGACTTCTTTTCTTTGAACCGCGTACTCTTCATGCGAATATCTCTCGCCCGCGTCTCGGACGTCCCACTCGCCTAGACGGACTCGCAGTTGGGAGTTTGGGGTGCTGGAAGAAAGAAAATAAGGTATAAAATCGGGGCTTTTAACCCAATAACTTGACGTTATTGTAATTTGTTTCAAAGCTCGTATGGAACGCACAAAGAGGCAAAAGCGTGTGGCGACGCCAGCCGTGGCAGCCCGACTAAGTATCCCGTTTAACGTGTAGGTTACGACTTCAAAAAAAGAAGGAGGTCTTCAATTCGATTGTATTATTTTATCGTTGTTCGCGCGTTTCTTCGATTTTTGGAAATGTTTATTAGTATAAAATCGGAGTCTTACTATAGATATTTCCAAAAATATTAAGTCTGCAGTGAGAAGATGCTTGCGTTTTCGTGACTGTAACTTTAGGATCTCATGATAAAGCTGCTGAACTCACCAAAACATTTCGAGGCAATTTCGAGTAAATATTTGTTCTCCGAATACTATTTTTATTAATAATCAATTTGTAACCCATGATGTTTGTGGCTAAATCTTTTCTGACAGCGCTAGACTTTGAATTGTTAGTTTTATACGCTTCCGATCAGAACTGTAATAGAAGAAATATTACAACCTGAATCATTTGCGTAATAATTTAAGGGCCCTTAGGAGACGCAATGATTCATATTCTATTGGTTTATGGCCGAATTCTCAAACGAATTTTAACAAGATAATATATGAAAAAAAGTTGTCAGATTTGATAGAATCTTTATGAAACTGACTCCCTGAAGTGAGGGCTGGTTTATATACCGGACCGGGCCAGTGACTGGACCCAATGACACAGAATATAATAATAGTAATAACCAGTGACTCGGCATTTAGGAACCAGTAAGTGGGTACATGTAGACAGGACTAATCCTCATCCTTACTACCAACAGCAAGTAGTACTGTGCCCTACAACAGAACGGGTGGCTAGTCATCTGGACTAACTTGCGAGCGAGAAGTCAGCAGTGGACTGGGTTGAAACTGTGTCTACATGAGCCCAGTAGCAAGTGAGTGTTAGCAAGTGAGATTCGGTGAGTGTGCTCAAGAGCTGCATGAGCTCATTCCACCTTCTCCTTCTACCATCGGACAACCAGACGCACTGCAGGTTACCACCCGTTCTTGGTTGAAATACCTTGTCTGCGTACCAAACGCTACTCATCATCGTTCATAATGCGCACAGCTATGGAATGGAATTCCCTGCCGGCGTCTCTGTTTCCGAGCGCATACAACCTGACTCTATTCAAGGCCAGAATGAATAAGCACCTTATGGGCAAGCTCGCTCCATAGTAGACCCTTTCTTTGCTTTTGGGCAAGACTGGGGTCAAGAGCAAACCCATTAACTTTAAAAAAAAGTCAAGTGGGCTGAATTATACTGTACTGCTATGTTACTAACTCCGTATAAACGAGGCATTCAGAAGACCTTAACTTAAAGGTCCATGATAGGAAAACATGGTTTGCGCGAGTCATATTTTTAAATAGAAAACGTAAAGTTGTAGCCACATAAAAAAAACATACGACAAGCTAAAGAGATTAGGTAGCTACAAGAATTTAATTGCGTATAAACCTCACAGATGATTGTAAAAAAATCAGAATATCATCAAAAGCGCTGGCGTAAATATACACATCAACTTTGTCTAGGGATACAGGTGTTATTTTCATACAAACGAGGTAACTTTGAAGCCTTGGTTTTCTGCCAGGGATGTACCGTGCTATAATATAATGATGGCCATCCAGGGACTGAATGGAGTAGATTCAGATCGCTATACACACCCAACTGATCTGATCAGCATTCTAAAAGATTAATGGGTCAGAGTTCTCGGTTTGAGGATTTCCATACATTTTCATGCTATTTTCGCGGTTTTTTTAAACATGTCCATTACGTTTTTAGAATGCTGGTCAGATCAGTTGAGTGTGTATAGCGATCTGAATATCCTCCATTCACTCCCTGGATAGCCGTCATCAGATCACAGCACAGTACATACCTGGCAGGAAACCAAGGCTTCAAAGTTACCTCGTTTGTATGAAAATAGCACCAGGTATCCCTAGACAAAGTTGATGTGTGTAATAGCGGAAACGTATTGAATTCTACATTCTTCCGCAAGTGGACAAATAAAACAAAACTTATTACAATACTTACGTAGCAACACAATGCGCAGCAGTAACAACCCATCTGTCAGACACAAGGGCCCCTCCACACGCTAGCTTCTTGCTCAAGAAGCCCGACTTAATCAACGCCGCTTGCCACGGATGTGAGCCGAATCCAGTAGAGTGGCCACCCACTATTCTGTTCGAGCGGGTGTAGTGTTCGCCGCAACCTAGAACATGGGGGTTTTTGTATAAATAAGGAGCTACGTAGATGTGATCCTCAAATATCGTCGTCGATAGAAGACATCTCATGGCGGAACTATGGCGGAACTACCGCGGTGCCGTATGATTCAAAATTTTGTGCCCCAAGATTTATTTCTAAGATAACGAGCGCCCATGGCAAGTTTTGAATTTTGCGCACCATGTCTTATGGACTTATTTTCTAGCTATGGGTCAGCAAAGTGCGCCCCCTGAGGGTTGCGCCCCAGGCAGCCACCCCCTTTCTAGCTCCTAGCTACGAAGCTGCCGTGGCATCTTGTGCACGCGTTAGCATCCCGCGGCATGCCGCGGCACGTTTCAACCTTTTTGTTTTACCCCCGCCCCGTACCATGCCATGCCGATCGTGGGCGCAGGTCATAAGTCTTCTAAAGGCCAGCGTTTACTTGCCAGCTTAGATGGCAACTCACACGACTAACCTATTTTTGTTATTTATTTTTGTAATCACAGAATAATCTAAATTTATATTTTTATGCCCAAACTTTTAAAACGGAATGTTCTCTTATCTTTTTAAAAATAAGTAATTAGGAGCGGACAGATAATAATGTCATTAAACACATATGTAACTATTGGATCATAGGTTAATAAGCTTCTGAATCTCTAAACTTAACTAAACAAACATTTTAAAATAGAAATCTTTTTAAATTGTATTGTTTAAGATGTCAGTATAAGGTTGTGATACCGTGGTGTAAAGAATTGTTGGAGTATTATGAGATTTAACACACAATAATAATTTATTGGCACATTAACAGTAAACTTATGTACATTTAAATTAACACCTACTTGTACCCACCACTTTATAACACAAAAGTTAAACAGAATATTGTGACAAATGACGAATAACAGGCATAGCTAGATTTGTGTGTGAATCCAAAACAGAACTCTTTGCCAAAATAAAAATAAAAACTTTTTTTAATAAGCTCCATGGAATCAATTTGAAAAAGGTTTGCCTGTTTCTTTTTTTATTGGCAAAGAATTTTGTAACGGAATGCCTTAAGCTGGTGCTATACATAAAATGGTGCGTGATGATTACGAACTACAAATAAAGATCGTTCTCAAACTACTGAAATGCTGTGCGATTGAAAAGCGAGTAAAAGATAGCTACTACTTAGCGAAAAAACTCAAGCGCCATATTTGCTTTTTCAAATGTCCGCCAGATAGCAAACATGCCATTTTAATTTTTAATAGAAAATACAACTGACAACCTTTTTGTATTTTTTACAATACTATTGTAAAAGCAAAAATCTCAAAAATTTTAAAATTGTATTTTCTAGTGTCGTACTTAAGTTCTAAAACTATTTCCCTCTGCATGATAAACTCTGGATTGAAACAAATTACAATTTATTTTGACAAATAACTTTATTAAAACCTAAAACACTATTTTAATGAAGTTATTTATTTCGTAAATACCTATTTTACAAAAGATATTCTCTTTTTTATGAATTTACGATTTGTAAGGTAGGAATTCTTGTAATGGGGCATTTTATCAACTGTTATCTTAAGAATTTTAAGTTCTAACAATTTACTAACAAATATTGATTTGAAGTTTACAACTACATAAGTACCTTTTAAACATTAATTTATGACATTATCAGTATAACACGTGTAATAGAGAAATGCAATTTCAAAGGCAATAAAATATAATTGATGAGTTATTTCAATTTTATGACGCAGTATTAACGATTGGTTTTAAATATTAAAATATATTTTTAATAATAGGTAGGTAAGTGTAAAATATGTTTATGCAGAGAAGAAAATTATGAAATATCTCGGAGGTTTTTAAAGAAACATTGAAATTCGAACCCGTTTTTTACGACAATTTATGATTCTTCTGTAATGAACAATTTTCCGAGACCAAAAAAAAAGAAATGAGTTCGAAAAATCTCGATAGATGGCATTTTAGAAAAGCCCAGCTGTCGTCGTCGTAAAGTTGCTTAGGTCGTCTAGTCTATGGTCGCGTTTCCACCTGCAAGAAAACTTCTGCAAGAAGTATCCCACATTCTGTCAGACAGTAGCTCACAAGTGTTAACTAATATCAAATGCACTGGCGACAGTTTGTCACGCATTCACAAGTTACTGCGTGACAGGCTGTCAGTGTAAGATCTCGCAGAAGTTCTTGCAAGTGTATTAGCGGCCTATCGCCGTTTTAACTCCTCTGTCTCGTTTATTGTTCTCTAAGAGGGAGAGGTATAAGCACATACAGCAGGCGCGATCAAAATTTCCAAAAAATTGCTTGCGATAAATTGCTTAGTGTGAAGGGGGCTTAACTTTACGGCTCGGCTTTCATAAAACGCTATACAACGTATAACGCTATACGTTGTATACCTATATCGAAATTGGACTGTATCTTTTTCTTTTAATTTGAACTATCAGAAAAGCCCATTTATAAAAAGATTTTCTCAACTCCTAAAGTCATCTTAAACTTTATAGCTAATTTCTATATGGCACTTGAGTTTCATCGCATTAAAAAAACATAACATCTCACCCGGATAACTCGGTCTCTGCGGTTTATGACCGTTGGTAAGAACCGGTACATAATCATCAGCATCATTGACGTGTGTGTAGTCAGTCTGTGTAGTGGTCTCGTGGTACGAAGGTTTCACGTGAAAATAGTTGTTTTGATAATCCCAGTCGTTTTGGTCGTGGTTCTGCACCGGTTTCGGCCGGTTCTGCACCGGTTTCGGGTGGTTTTGCACCGGTTTCTGATGGTTCGAGTCCGGGTGGATTGGCTTCCGGTTTGAGTCTGTGTAGATGATGATTGGGTCTTCGTATTGGTTAGTGTTGTAGTCGTATGACTCGTGGGGGAATGAACCGATCAATTCGATTAGGTCACCTGTGGTTAATTGTGTGTTAGAAGTGTTAAGGTTGTTATTACAAAATGGTAAATGAATGACATGTCATATTTAGTCCAGTCGCCGGGTAGGCATGTTTTACACTATGCCTTTTTTAGTGCGTCAGGTAGCCCTGAGGGCTGTTGATCATACGTTAAATTTGCGACCTGGAAAACTGTGTGGAAGTTTAAAAAAACCGTAAATGTGATCGAGCCCTTGAATTTTTGATAATATCCGAACTTCGAAAAAGAAAATGTTCAAAAAAAGGAAAATAAATATATATTTGCAACAATTTACTATAGAACAATATTTTGATACAATCTATACCTAGGTAGTTTAAAAGTGACAACATAATAAACATGCTTTGCTTCCCTAACATTTATTTTTCTTTTCTAGACATTTTTTTTCAATGTTCCTGATAAGTATTATCAAAAATACAAAGGCTCGAACACAATTTTGATTTTTTTTAACTTCGACACAGTTTTTAGGTCGCAAATATGTATTATTAACAGCCCTAGTGATATCTGACGCACAAAATTGAATTATTTCAAGGCAAAATTACCTGACGACTAGGCTAATTGTTATTAAAGACTTTTTGGGTTCGAGTCTGGTTTACGAAAGAAGGGACTGAAATGGTAGCGCCACTTTCCCTGTTAAATTAATAAGATAATGGTAACTGTACCTATAGCACGAACAGCTATCGAAAAAAATTACGCGCGTAAAGACATTTGATAGGGTAATTATGTATGGGAAATTTGTACACAGCCATCTACCGCAGAAAAGCGAAATGAAACTCATAGACTCAAGTAGTCTGTCGAGTACTTTTACGCGCATTTTTTTTCTCGATAGATATTCGTGCTAGGGGTACTGACCCCTTTTTTTTCTTTTTGCCGAACGTAAACGCCTTTACGCGTTCCCCCCACCCCCGGTAGGTGAGCAGGGAGTACCCCTGAAATAAGGCGCAAAAAGTTCCTTTTCCAACCGAGTGTCATCTTTCGTCAGCCATTCATCTATTTGTGTAAGTAACAGTTTTTCTTATGAATTTAATTACGCTTTTATGAGCTAGGGCTAGTTTCACTGTTCAGGATAGCTAATTAAAAGAATGAAACAGAATTGGTATCAGATTTGATACCAGGGACATATTCGAAACCTGTGAAACATGCCCTAAATATTAAGACGTATTTAGGTATTCATATTGTTTTTGTCTTGTGTGTGTATGTGTTGTAAGTGGGAAATCCTCAGTCATTCATTAATTTAACATTATATACTCTTGACTTATGAATTAATCCCAAGTCGAAATTAATATTTTTATTTACATAATACGAGTCAGACGTAAATACGTATACTCGTTTTTGCCGGCGATCTTGTTCGCTTGTAGGTAATTTCGTTTCTCATAGAAATTCTGGAGATCAGTATCCTATGTTTTCTCCCAGAATCCAATCTATGTTTAAACCAAAATTCATCAAAATTGGTATTCGTATTTACAGTTTGTATGGATATGGATGGTTACACTTATTACACCACAGCTATATCCGTATTTTATTTATATAACGCATAATTTTTGCATAACAAGTAATAACTCCATTAAGTAAGTAATGTAAAAAGGAAGTTATACTTACTATTTATGTAATTTTAACTCGGAAATCGGTATGCAAATTTTCTTTTTGTTGAATTTAATGGGCATGAAAAGTGATATGAATGGTAACTGTTGGGTAAGTGTAAAATAAAATAAACATTACATAAATATAAGGTAATCGGAAAAGTTCGCGGCCTTTTTGTACTAAAAATAATAAAGATACCACATTTCCTCGCTGTGGTATCTGGTATCATTATCATCAAAATGAAGCACTCATGGCCGAACTTGACACACTGATCGTACTCGATCACGTTTATTAAGCAACGCTCGGTCCGGCCACGTGTCGGATGGGTGACCGTTAAGTGGCATTACAATTGAGCGCTTCCGTGCTTCGGAGGGCACGTTAAATCATCGGTCCCGGCTGTTGTCATCTGATAACAGTCGTTAAGCCAAGTTAGAAGCCTTACAGACGGCTTGATAAACTCTAACACCAGAGGTGGCCACTAACCCTCATTCGATTAGAAGAAGATCATCAAAATTACAAGACCTGAAGCTGCTGAAACATTTTTTGCAGTAGTAGGTATTCGACAAAACACTTTTCGATGAACATTACAAATCTTTCTTTGAACACTAGCAGCATTCATTTTTATTCGTTAAGGGTCTTGTAGTGTGGGACACAACATCGATGACCTGTAATGTCATTATTGTTTTCATTATTAAGTATCCGATTACATGTCACACGTTTACTTTCTAATGAAAACAATATTGGCATTACACGTTATCGATGTCATGTCCCACACTACAGTCTGAAACCTTATCGTAAAAAAATGCAAAAATATCAAACTAAATAAAAATTCATACTTATTAAAAATAAGAAACTTTATCATGAATTTTACCGCTGTTACCAGAAAGTCAGCTATCAAACAAATTACATTCCCGCCTAAGTTTAGTATTGCCAAAATGCATGCAAAAAGTCATGTTTTTTTTTTAATCCACAACAGGATAGTGCTTGGCCTTCATCTCACCTGATGTTAAGTGACGATAAGGCCGAAGGTGGAAGCGCACTACTCCCGGAATCCTCATCATTGAGGAACTGGCTATCTTACCTCTAACTGCCGGAACACAATAATTTTTAAATTGCTGTTATGGCGTGAGACTTAGGTAAGATAGTGGTAGCTAGCCAGGCGGACTTGAAACAAGCCCTACCACCAACCAAACCGAGTACAAATTGTACCCTCCCTGAGAATCGAACTCGGGACCCCTGCGTCTTACACGGGTGGGCAAACCACTAGACCACAGAGGCGGTAGAACTTTGCCGACCACCTATATTATTAAGCATGTATACAACTCAACTTTGTCTAGGGACACAGGTGTTATTTTCATACAAACGAGGTAACTTTGAAGCCTTGGTTTTCTGCCAGGGATGCACCGTGCTGTAATCTGATGATGGCCATCCAGGGAGAGAATGGAGTAGATTCAGATCGCTCTACACACCCAACTGATCTGACCAGTATTCTAAAAGATTAATGGGTCAGAGTTCTCAGTTTGAGGATTTCCATAAATTTTCATGCTATTTTCGCGGTTTTTTTAAACATGTCCATTACGTTTTTAGAATGCTGGTCAGATCAGTTGGGTGTGTATAGCGATCTGAATCTCCTCCATTCACTCCCTAAATAGCCGTCATCAGATCACAGTACAGTACATCCCTAGCAAGAAACCCAGGCTTCAAATTTACCTTGTTTGTATGAAAATAACACCTGTATCCCTAGACAAAGTTGATGTGTGTATTTGTTGCGAGCATGAGTATGTTCCAGAGTTTTATCCGTTATTTGGTCACCATAGTACCTACCAAAAAAAAAAACTATAGGTATCGAGGGATAGAAAAATAACTGTCTACTTAGATGAAGTCGCCGGCAGCCGCTAGTATAATACTATGTAGTCAATGATTACGGTATCAACTCGAATCTCTGTCATCCGTAGTTACGCTCCAACGGTCGTGATATCATTTGACTTTCACTCGAATTTCACTTGCATCTCGATTTGGTAATAAAAGATTAAGTACCCGAGATTGGAGGGCTTGTATGTGTTTACGTAAGAATAATTTCTTTTTTTAAGTTTACTAATAAATTTGAAAGCAGCCAAACTTATAGAAAGTGTTTTGTTATCGATTGTTGCCCCTAAAATCGTTGTAGGACAGCTTGTATGCCCAGTCACTGCACTGGACCTTGCACCCTTAACACCCCCACACACTAATCAGAGACAAGAATGTTACAACAATGACATCACTCGCCTGCCGCCCCTTAGACCGCAGTAGTACCACCTGTATGCCCAGTCACTGGACCTCACACCCTCCATACTCCCACACACCAATGCGAGACACCAATGTAACACCAGTGGCATCATTAGCCGGTCGCCCCTGAAGCCGCAGTTACTGCCTGTATGCTCAATCACTGCACTGGACCTCGCACCCTACACCCCCTCACACATCAATGTAAGACACAAATATTTATAACACCAGTGGCATCACTCGCCTGTCGATCCTCAGGCCGCAGTAGTACCACCTGTATGCCCAGTCACTGCACTGCACCTCGCACCCTCCACACCCCACACATCAATACGAGACACGAATGTAACACCAGTGGCATCACTCGCCTGCCACCCCTGAGGTTGTGGTAGTACCGCCCATATGCCCAGTCACTGCACTGGACCTCGCACCTTCCACACCCCCACACAATGCAAGACACAAATATAACACTAGTGGCATCACTCGCCTGCCGCCCCTCAGGCCGCTGTAGTACCATCTGTATGCCCAGTAACTGGGCCTCGCGCTCTCCACACCCCCACACATCAATGCAAGACACTAATATATAACCAGTGGCATTACTCGCCTGCCGCTCCCATCTCATATTTTTCCGTCAGATATTTTTTTTTCAATAGAAATATATAGAATAGAAAGTGATAAAGTGTTAATGCCTAGCCACTGTAATGGCCCCACGTCATCAACACACCAAATTATTATCATATTTATTAGAGCAGTCATTATGATAATGCCTGACATAGATCTCTCCCATGGAAAGATGTAGCTTAATCTCTATCTCTATAGCAAAGGGGCTGGAGATCGCAGTCTCGCACGAAAATTGCAGTTTTCATTGGAAAACGCTACCTCCATTAGGTTCACAGAAGTATTAGGAATACCTACTATAACTTATTAGTGCTATTTTTCAAACAAATATCATAGACGCTTCACGAATTAAAGTAAATAGGTAATATTAACTTTATGTTAAAACCGCAGTACACAAATATGGCACCGACTGATAAAACCAAAAAGCTAATCGAAATTTTTGAAATTCTAATCTCCGCATGAATATTTTTATCTGAGTTCAAATTTCTATTCTTTCCAAATTCAACTTTTAAATAGTAAGAAACAAATAAGAAAATACTTTGTACATAATAAGCTCCCAGTTTGAAAGTGTAGCGTTTTTTCGAGGTGCCGTTTTTGGGTCTCTAACTGGACATCTAGAAGCCTCAATGCTAGATTCTGATACACGTCACGTGTAACCTCAATACAATAGTCATCAAAACAAAACACATATAAATAAACAATACTATGAAAACATAGTCCCAAAATTCTATACCATAATTTGGACACGACAAATCACGAACCATAAGAACGCCAAATTATTCCTTTACGGAAACAATGGGCGAAAATAACATCATAAATTATCGGTTTAGACAAACCCGTGAAAGTGTGAAGTTATAGTGGGGTATTACAAAATTGCTGTAAGATGTTCAAGCCCGGAAACACGCCGTCTGGTATTAAAGTGCGTCTTAGAACAATCAGCGCGTGAATTTGTGATCGTAGGGGTACGAGGTATGAGCGTAGCCGTTAACGCATTATTATTTTTTTGTTGTGTTATCTTCTCCCCTACCCAAATGGCCGAAATTCTATTCGTTCGCTAACTTAAAGCTTGACCATCTGGGATTTTTAATGTCGCCATTGCGGGGGCACAGGCCTTAGGTTACATTTGTCCTTGATTTGGTTGGTGGTAGGCCTTGTTTTAAGTCCACCTGAATAGTGAATGGTGGTAGGGCTGATTTCAAGTCCATCTGGCTAGCTACCATCATCTCACCAAAGTCTGACGCCATAAAATTTAAAAATTTTGTGTTCTGGCAGATAAAGGTAAGATAGTTAGTTCCCCAGCGGTAAGGATTTCGGGTGCAGTGCGCTTCCACTTTAGGCCTTTTGGTTATATTCTGCATTAATTTATATTCTATTATTTCCGTAATTTCGAATTATTAAAGGATAACGAAACTCCACAACTCGCTAGCAGAAGCTATTTTAACCGCTGCCGCTTATGACTCATGCCCAAGAGAGAGTGTATTGCATGCATGCATTATGCCGCTACGTTTCGTAACACAAGACGTGTAATGAATTCGCATTTTTAACCTTTTGCTTTTAACAATAGAGCCGATTTTCCATATTCGTGACCCACTTTTTGTGATTGAATATTCGAGTTGCTGATGTCATGGTGTGAAGAGCGGCGAAATATCAAAAAAATATTTTGTACACTTCATAGAATACGCGTTATTAATATTTCAGTTGTTGTTTCACCCTAAGATTATCGCAATCTAAGATTTGTATGAAATCGTTTCTACCAGTTATTAAATTAGAAATCATAAAAAAGGAAATTCATGACTGAAGATTTTCATGTGTTTTATTTTTGTGTTCTTGTAAGTATGTCAGTTCAGTGGTGTAATGTGACTTTGTATTATAACTCTTTATTTCCACATAAGGCTTCTTACAGACGGGCTGCATTATGCCAGTCAACTGCAAAATTGCAGTTTAGAAGTCTTTGTGGTTGACATAACTGCATCGAAGTTGCAAGCCGACTGTAAGAAGTCTGAGTGACTTCACATTCACATGCCAGTCACAAGAAAGTTAGTCACAAAACGAACATTCATGTAACAAGTCATTCTATAATTTCAAACCCTTGCAATACAGGACCCTTAATCAAACCAACATTCTATATGTTTGAAGGCTACGCTTACTACTAACTTAATATATGGAATAGACGATTAACCGCGAATACTCAAAGACTTCTTAGCTAAATTCTTTAGTTAAAGTCTCCTTAACTTTTAGTTTTTGCGAAATCTGACAACTTTTTTGAATTTAAGGTGGCCTTAACTTTAAGATTCGTTTGAGTATTTGGATGTGACATCCAATTTGACAGATTTGACAGAAACTCTATGAAACTGACAGCTTCCTTAAAGTTAAGGAGACCTTTGAATATTTGCCGTGTCGCAAACTTATGTAAACCAAAGACTTATGTAAATCACAGATCTTGATGTATTGTATGGAATTGACAAGTATACGGCACGTAATTTTATAGTTTATTGCTTATTTTAAAGCTTTAATGTAGCGAACGCCCCGACAGGTACTTAGATTGGAGCCTAGATATATCCATCCAGGTTACTTGCTAGGATACCTACACGGTGACCGCACTGGAAGGTGAGTCGCTAGGATAGTCGCCTTAGTCTCATAGTCTTTGGATGTAAGCCTCGCGCTTATTATACATTCTAGGTAGTCGCCTGGATGTATCGAGGCACCTAGTTGCGAACCGGTTGCGAACATTTGTAAAAGTTCGTTTTACTTAGTTACATATCTAGACTCTAGGCACTTATCTAGGCACCTGTTGGTACGTAGACGGCCTAAACGTAGCGTTCAAACGGATAGAATGTTGGCCATTTCAGTAGGAGGCAGATATATCACTTACTTGCGTTATGCACAACCGGAGCGATCTCGCTCGGCCTCTCCGTTGTATCTCTGTCGACACAGCAGGCCCAGATCATGCCACCAGAACACAGATCTAAAGGCTTCCCTCCACCGAGCACGCAGGATATGCTCAGACCGCAGGGGTATCGCGCGCCTCGGTAGCGGCAGGTTTGCGGTATCACTGCGGAAAGAAAAAAAAAGTTATCATCACAAAGCTAGGGTTTTTATCGAGTTCACAGCCGTTTTCTGAATCTATTAGGTAAGGGAAGAAGTCATTTTGTAAAAATAAATATATGTAGCAAACAATATATGCAAGATGCACCGTCCGCCCGCCCGCAAAAAATGCACATGCACACCACAAAATACCAGTGCACAATACCTGCATTTGGCCGGACAGCAACACACCTTGTACCTTCACCAATTGGACTACTCTGTACATACTCTACTGAGTAGTTCACCAATTAGACTACTCTGTACTCTACTGAGTAAGGATTTTGTAAGAAAGTTTCCAAATAACCCTGGTAAGTTCATTTTATTGTTTTATTTATTGTGATGGGAATCGGCCCTGAAGTTATCCTGGGTGATAAAAAAGTAGCATACCAGACATCAACATCTAATTTAATTATTTAAAATAACAAATAAGACATATTTATTTATTTTATTTTATCGACAAGGTATAAGTTTATTGGTCTGTGGGACTGGCATAGCGAATGAAACGCCAAACGTCACATCGGACAGTTGTCACTTGTCTGTCAATAGATAAGTCAGCTGTGAGATGTGTAAACAAGAAAATTCATTTATTTTAATTATCAAAAAGTACTAAAATTCTTAGTGAAGGAAGTTTTAAAATGAATTTAAGTGAATGCCCCGAATGCCGGAATGTGTGGTACAATCGCCGACATTCGCCAAGTCATTGGAAATTAACGCAAACAAAGGGTAGACATTTGCATGCAATAAACTAACATTAATCATATCAAAAACTATATGAAAACACTGGATGTGTTTTGTAATACCTATCTAAATCTAATACCTAATGTTGCCGTCCAACCCACATGACTATAGCGAGAATCCCGCTATAAAAAGTACCTGAAAGATCAAGTGTTCGCTACCCCATAGGTAAAAAAAAAAGTGTTACAGTATCAGTACACTGTCTTCTATTTTTTAAGTAACTTTCAATCCATGCATAGGCTTTTCCCTTTTCCCCTAATGCCATACAATTCTAACTTATGTAAGAGCTTGTTATGATTTACGAAATCAAATGCACAACTCATATCGAGAAACACTGAAACTACGGGGGTTTTATTATTAATACTTTCTGTTATATATTTTACAAAATCAAAACAAGCAAGAGCAGTGGAGCTTCCTTTGCGAAACCCAAACTGTTGGGACCGTAGTATGTTACATGTTCTTATAAAGTCATTGAGTCTTTTTAGCATTGCCTTCTCGAGTACCTTCGATAGTACGGATACTAGAGTGATAGGCCTATAGTTACTCATATCTCGCCTATCCTCTTTTTTATGGGCTTTACTACCGACAACTTGAGTTCGTCTGGAAAGGCACCTTCCGAGAAAGATAAATTAATTATGTGCGCAAGGGGCACACTTATGTAAGTAGCACATAATTTCAGTACTTTAGTAACAATACCATCGTACCCAGAGGATTTAGAATTGTTCAATGACATTACAATATTATATGTTTCGGTCTCGTCAATAGGTTTTAAATAGATTGTACGAGAGTTAGTGCTAATGTTTTTGTGCGTATTGTCAATGTTAGGCATCTGTTGATTCGTTAAGTTAATAAAGTGATTTTTGAACGAGTTACAAATATCTTGGGGATCAGAATACGTCAAATTATTAATTGTAATTTTATCAATATCGTTACTATTCATCTTGTCTGATAGAGTTGAAGAAATAGTGTTCCAAGTTGCTTTACCTTTATTTTTGCTGTTATTATTTATTTTTTGTGCCAAATGGACACATCTTTTAAAAATTTTACTATATTTATGAAAATTATTCTTATGTGTTTTTTTATTAGCACTAAACAACCGATATTTTAAGTACAAATGTCGTTTATTTTTGCTCGATATCCTTAAACCTTTCGTAATCCATCTTAATTTGCCAGGTCTATTATTTATTTTAACTTTTATTACAGGAAAACACAATTTATAGAACATTCATAATATGTCATAGAAACATGTAAATGCTTCATTCAAGTTATTACATTCCAACACTTCTGAAGAAGAGAGACTTGCAATACAATTATAGAATTTTTTCATATTATCTGCATTATAATCTCGTTTATATTCAAACCAGGATGTAAAACACTTTTTTCAAAGTCATAGAATTAAAATTTGTTGATATCTAGTAAACTACCTCTTAAAGAATGTGCTAGATCATTATTCCGTCGTTAGAACTAATTCCATTAGTCTCCTATCAAAACAAACAATTAATGAACTTGAAGGTTGCCATAAAGTGGTACTTGCATAAGCCTAAATTACAAAACGACTACGAAACGACCAAGAAAACAAATCCGAGAGTCAATGCGCGTCCGACACGCAGCACAAACTTGGCCAACTTTTGTGACATTGGGGCGGAGATAGCAGACACACTTCCCTTTATAGACTAGCTTGCGTCAGCGACTTCGCCCACGTGGACATCCCTAGGGAATCTCATGCCGGAATCTGGGCCTTATGATGCGTCTTAACCATACATACCTCAAATAAAACCGGTCAAGAGCGAGTCGGACTCGCGCACCGAGGGTTCCGTAAAATCATAAATATATTTGGAAATGTTACTTTAGTACAGTCTTTAAAACAATTGTTTAAAAAAACAAAAAACCGACTTCAAAAAACCTACCTCTAAAAAGTAAGAAATAATATTCGTAATAATAAAAACACGTCTATTGAAGTTGGGTGGGGCTGGGGTACAAATTCCTTTTTTTTATTCTTAAAGCCCACCCGACTTCAATAGACGTGTTTTTATTATTAAGAATATTATTTCTTGCTTTTTAGAGGTAGGTTTTTTGAAGTCGATTTTTTGTTTTTTCAAACAATTTTTTATTTTTTTATTTTTAGGTACCTTTTGTATTAGGTAGTTTAGGTATATTATTTAGGTAGAAAAATCGGCTCAGCCAAACGTGAGTTAATCGCGGTGAAACGTATGTTTCACCGCGATTAACTCACGTTTGGCTCTCTGTTTGACCCGCATGTATGTATATACATGCGGGTCAAACTGAGAACCTCCTTTTTTAAGTCGGTTAAAGAACTACACTTAAGATATTCCTTTTCCAACAAAAAAATAATTATCTTATTCAGTTCATAAACAAAGAAGTTATACGACTGATCATCGAGGTAGTTCACACAAAATCATACTATTTTCGTACTTTTTTCAAGATTACTTAAAAAGTACTGAACCGATTATAAAATTTTAAAAAATGGGACCAACTTGAAAGTTTACCTAATGTAATAACGTTTGAATCATTTCAATCGGTTCAGCCGTCTTCAAGTAATCGGTGTACATACAAAAAACCGGACAAGTGCGAGTCGGGCTCGCCCACCGAGGGTTCCGTACAGACCTTACATACATAAAATAAAGCTATAGAAAAGTTGTGTCGGTACAAAGGAAATATTTTGAAAAAAAAAGTGGTTGGTAGTTATTAGTTTTTTATATGAAAACTGTACTACGGAGAGTTCAAGCTTTATCCCAGGTTCTACCTACAGAAATTATGTGAAAAATTGCTTAGATTATAAGTTGGACTCCAAGCTACCAAACTGTAAAAAAATACCATCAAAATCCGTTCAGCAGACTGCTATATATAGATAACCATTTGAAATCCTTTGTCGCCACGTAGAAAATAACCCTTCCAGGGATTACGACAAAGAATTGACCACGGGCGAAGTTTGAAATGGAATAGTACATTACTGCAGCGGCACTCAAGACAGGCATTGAAGAACATACGTGAGTCCATCAATGCCTAGTTGCGGCCAAGGCTTGTGTAGTACTTTTAAACTTTTAACTTTTTAGTTTTAAAAGTTTTAAGCTTTTTATTTTAATTTTAATTTACTTTCAGTAATTGATAAAAGAAAATGGAAAGTGGAATGTGCACATAAAGGCCTTTCGTTTTATACACATATTGAAAAAAAAATCCGGTTTTTTTTCCTTTATTTCCAGTTTTTCATTTTTTTTTCCAGTTTTTTGGAAAGTGCTCATCAAGGCCTTTCATTTGATACCCATATTGCAAAAAAAATTTTTTTTTTTTTATTTTTTTTTGTTTTTTTTTTTTCAGTTTTTTGGAATGTGCTCATTTTTATACCCATTTCCTTTTCATTTTCATTTGATACCCATATTGCAAAAAAAAAATACCTTTCGTTTTTATTTTTTTTTTCAGTTTTTTGGAATATGCTCCTTGATGAGCATATTCCAAAAAACTTTTCAAAAAACTTACATTTGATACCCATAGGTAATAAAAAAAAAAATTTTTTTTCGTTTTTAATTTTTTTTTATCTTTTTGGAATGCGCTCATCAAGGCCTTTCATTTGATACCCATATTGCACCAAAACAGTTTGTTTTCGTTTTTATTTTTTTTTCAATTTTTTGGAATGTGCTCATCAAGGCCTTTCACGTGATACCAGTACCCTTAGCACGAACAGCTATCGAGAAAAAAAAACGCGCGTAAAATTACTCGATAGAGAATTATCTATGGAAATTTTAATTTAGCTATTCGGCGGTAGATGGCGTTGTACAAATTTCCCATACAAAATTGCACTATCGAATGATTTTACGCGCGTTATTCTTTTCGATAGCTGTTCGTGCTAAGGGTACTGTATACCGAATATTAAAAAAAATATTTTTGGAATGTGCTCGCTCATCAAGGCGACATTTGATACCTATATTTGTGTTTCATTGAAAACTTCGCTCCATTTCTGAATTACACGTGTGTAATGAGTTTTAATTTAATAGAAACATTGCTGGACAGACGCCGGCAATTTTGTATGAAAATCCATTATTACACGTTAGTAATGGATTCTCATACAAATATTGACGGCGCGGTTTAGGTCTGTCCGTAAACTCCGATTTAGCACGAAGAAGGTTGTCAAAATAATGTTCGAATTTCCAAGCATTTTTGAGAAAAAATAAAATAATTACAAACCCACCGCACCTGTTTATACAGGTGTGTACAATACAAGTACTGTTGATTGTCAACAGATGGCGCTGTATATCAATAGTACACGGTATAATGTTCTGTGAAATGGTTTTATCTATCGCAATGTTATTAGAGAAAATGGGTGTATTCCAACAGGACCCTTTGGTTGTGTGAAGCCGAGACTTTTATTGTAGTGGTGGCTACCTCGGCTGACCTTACCGAGTAAACTGTCTTGATTATACTTGGTGCCAAATGCTCCAAGCAACATTGGAATGCGATGCACCCGCATTTTAATGTAAACTGAATCAATCTACCACTGAACTATTCAACACTTGACACTGGCAAAAATTACTTCCAAGAAGAAAGTAGATTGCCAAAACAAAAATAAGAAGAAGAAGACCCCCGTCATTCATACAGCGTGACATACCGCCATGTTGCGAAAATATTTAGAGCCAAATTTATTACTTATTAATTTTATTTTTAAAAGTAATTAACTATATCAATATTTGAAAGGATCTGAATAATTAATAATAATAAATATTGATATTTTAAAAATAATTAGTGGCGCGATTAATCCAAAAGTAATTAGAAGTTAAACTATGACCGCGCATACCGTTGTTTCACCAAGATGATTAATAATTACGTATTTTAATGACCATATTTTATTATGATTTAAATACAAATATACAGTTTTCAGATTTATTCCTGTAAGTGTAGTATAAGACGCTATTACCTGCCAAATTTCATAGTTCTAGGTCAACGGGAAGTACCCTATGAATTTTGATTCCTTTGAGAGTATCGAAAATGCGTTTTTTGCGCCCTAAACGGCAGTATCTTTTTTTTACGTTAACTTAGAAGTTTGATTTTTTTACAGCTTCAAGGGCCCGTAGACCTTAGTATATGGTTTAAATTTCAATTCGATACCTCCACGCGTTTCCGAGATAAAGGGTCTTGACAGACAGACGGACGGACAGACAGACAGACGGACAACAAAGTGATCCTATAAGGGTTCCGTTTTTTCCTCTTGAGGTACGGAACCCTAAAAACAAAAAAATATGGGTCGAATTGAGTACCTCCCTCCTTTTGAAGTCGGTAAAAAAATAGGATAAACGGCAGACAGGTGGAAGGGCGAACAGGCGGACAGTTAATTTACAAATCCTAACCACAGCTGCTTATGGTGACTGAAAAACGTTTCAGCCACTCCACATTGCAAACTGTTTATATTACTAAGTAGGAACATATTCTTCGTTTATTCGCAGTACGGCAAATAGTAGGTAATTATATTAGACCAGCCACCAATTATTATTGTAGTATTAGGTTGCGCCATCTCTTGACCGATAGAGGAACTATTTTTTTTTTCTTAGGTCAGCATTCTTAGGACAGCGCCACCTGATGACTGGTAGTGAAACTAAAGCATTTTTGTTTGTTTTTTGAATTTCTAAAAAAGTTTGTTATATTGAGACATCTTTTTATTTTTCCTGTAATATTTACATAAACTACTATCACATAGAATTATTTCAGATTTTTCTTTTTGCAAACTTCGGAGATAAGGGGGGGGGGGGAATGGTATTTTTTTTACATTTTTCATCATAAGTCGAAAACTATGTGGCTTAAGAAAAAAGAAAAAATGTTTTAAAATGTGCAAACAGCGCTCTTTCATATGATACCCCACATGCCCTAGTCACCTCACTTAAAATTTTTAAGACCTCTTTTCAGTCCCTGTTGTAAAAAAAATATTAATTATTTTATTTCTTTCTTACTTGCATAATAGTTGGGCAAATGTCATCTTAAACTATTTCAAGTTGATACCATTAGTAGTTCTCGAGATATCCAGCTGTGACAGATAGACAGACTGAGTCACACCATAAGGGTTCCTTTTTTACCATTTTGGTACGGAACCCTAAAAAGGGTAATAAAACTGGGGTGTTACGAATGCGAAGAAAAATCTGAGATCGAATTGGTATCGAGTAAATGTCAAATCTGCACAATGGAAACCGTTTTCAATGTACCAAAATAACAGATTTTTGACGTTTATTCGATCCTGCCTGATGTGAACTTGATCCCGTTAATGAGGGCTTTTCAAAATGACAAAAAACTGTAGGCTTGATAGATGGCGTTGATAAAAATGTACCTATGTGTAAATGTGGTTTTTTGAAGTGAAAACCTCTTTAGCGGCGTTGTACGCTTTTTTGTATGGGGAAAAAATGTTGAACTCGCGTCAGTCTCCAGACTTCAAACTTTAGTACCATGTCCCTCACGCTATGCTCACGCTACGTCCTACAGCACCAAAATGGCGGAAATCAAATAGGCACAAAAACAGTTTGACATAAACCTGTCCAGTGTAAATATATGCAGGTCAGTGAAATGTGGCAATAAAAAGTTATAAAGAAAATAGATTTAGACTTGAACGCAAAGACAATCGAAGTATACTCTCTGGCAATACTGTAGTCTGTGGTGACTGCCCGTTGAACGTCCATGTAATATTAACTACCTAGTGCTAACATTTGGAATATTAAATTCCACAAAATTTACTGTTTAATTTGGTAAACAATTTTAACTTGATAACACATTTTCACTTCTCAAGCTTACGCGCTCACTAGACATGAAATAAAACACTTTTTAACGGATACTAGCGCGGTTTTATTGAATGTACTTTGGTATTTAGTTGGTATTTGGTTTGATTTTTGGTTTTCCCGACGTTTCGGCACCTTTGCAGCTGCCGTGGTCACGGGGGACTGAAGCTACCTGTGAGCCTACCCTCAAGCGATGATTTTTTTTAGACGTTCAGAAATTAAAATATAACAAAATTTTTAATTATTTTATGTTGATTTATAATTTAATTTTATGAGTTATTTAAAGCTAAAAAGAGAGAGAATCTACTGAAACTACCACCATTTTATAAAATTGGGAGGCCCCTCTAAGAAAGAAATGGCGAAAGAAAACTTGGAGAGGAAGCCGACCTCCGTCTTTTGTATTAATTTATTTATTTGCAAAAGGAACTAACCGTATCATTAGATCTTACAGTGTGTGTGAGGGGCTTTAGCTTGTGAATGATGGGGTCCCAAGCTGGTGGAATTTTTCAACCATCATCTCTATTGAAATTAGGATATTTATTTATTTCGATAGCCTCGCGGAGCATTCTAGGGATAAATCTACGTTCCCTAGCAAGGATTTGGGGTTTGTCAAATCTAATATAATGGTTGGGCCCCTCAAAGGCGGGTTCACTCACTGCAGACTTGTTATCGCGCCTATGTTTCATGTCAGCTACATGCTCTTTGACGCGGGTCCCTATGCTTCTCTTTGTTTGCCCGATGTAGGAGAGTCCACAGTCACAATCAAGTTTGTAGACGCCTGCAACTTGAAGGGGGGATATTACACTTGACAGGTCGTAAGAATTGGTTGATCTTCTTCGGCGGCTTGAAGTAAGTTTTGATTGACGCTCGCTTCAGGATGTTTCCAATCTTGTCAGTGACACCCTTCAAGTATGGTAGGATGGCAAATTAAATTATAAATCAACATAAAATAATTAAAAATTGTGTTATATTTTAATTTCTGAACGTCTAAAAAAAAAATTCATCGCTTGAGGGTAGGCTCACGGGTAGCTTTAGTCCCCCGTGACCACGGCAGCTGCAAAGGTGCCGAAACGTCGGGAAAACCAAAAATCAAACCAAATACCAACTAAATACCAAAGTACATTCAATAAAACCGCGCTAGTATCCGTTAAAAAGTGTTTTATTTGATAACACATTTCTTAGAACAATACTTTAACAAGAAAATGAATCTCTTAAACTACATTGTAACCAAAAACTACCAAATCACACGAACACCTTTCATTCATTTTTCTTCCAACACGACAACCGTGTCGTATTATCATAAATAACGTAAGATCTCGGTAAGATCCATAAACAATAGATCACGCAACGATGATCTATAGATCGGTGAATGGCCGAACGATAATTTCACTGTCGAGATCGAGATCGCTTTTACTATCATTGGTATCGATATTACCTACTATACTATTTGATAACTTTTAATCGACAAAATTATCAAATGAAATGATTTCCTTAGGATTTCTTAGTTGATTGTTATGTTCCGTAGATAGCTTTCAGTTAAATTAATCTAAATTATTACAAAGTTATACTATGTGATAACTTTTGATCGACAAAATTATCAAATGAAATGATTTCCTTAGGATTTCTTAGTTGATTGTTATGTTCCGTAGATAGTTTTCAGTTAAATTATCTGAATATTACTTAGTACTGCTGGTTATCAAATAAAACATGTTGACTATACTCAAATTCAAAATAATTTATTCAGTCTAGGCTGTTACAAGCACTTGTGAATGTCATAGAAGCTACGCCATCGGTTCGCAAACCCTAAGCGGGAGACCTTGTAACGAGAAGAACCGGCAAGAAACTCGTCAAGGGCTGCTTTTTCTCCCTGTATATTTCATACTGAGTCGTTATATTTTTAACAAGTCAATTACAAAGATCGCCAAGTATAACTTTGTGGGGTGGGGCCTGAAAGATTTCGTTGAAACGGATTTAGATTTTAAGTTCAATATTCAACAAGACTAATGACTACGATTGCATAATCATAACATCCCATGAAATTCTACTGAAATAAAATGAAATGAAAGAAATGAAAAATTATTTAACAAAAAAAGTTAGATAATAGGGAATATGCATAAGTCACCGATTTTGATAAATTTGAGCTTGATCGCGTCGGACACGTATAAAAACATGATGGAACAGAAAAATAAAAGAATGTATTATTTTAGTTTTATCACACGATGAAATCAGGAAAAAATTACGTTTGTTTTTTTTCATTTTCGAATATAATGCACTTAAAAGTCAAAAAGAATATCGAATAAAAGAATATTTTATAGCACACATATGTACTTAAACGCAAAATTTAGGGAGATAATTGAAAATAATTGAAAATTCTCGGCTAACTCCATAATAAACGCGCCTGAAACGTGACATGTGACGTCACAGATCATGACCGTTTTGTATAGAGCGTTTTCGGCGGTTGCTGTTGCGTGCTAACTTCAAGTAACTACATATATCACGAGAAAAAAACGCAAGAGAAAAGTTTTAATATTACAGTTGATTTTCTCACGCATTATACTTTGATTTTGATACAAAAAAATATGATGCATATTCCCTATTATACCTAAGGTACTGCTTTTGGATTGTCGGTATATTTTCCTACCACCCATTTGAGATTTTTGGGGCTACCACAAGCGCTCTGGAGTTAGTCGCCTCAATTGTACATTGTTAAATTAATTGCATTGTAAAAAAATACATCATTTTCCAAATGCTACAGTGCTACGGTGCTACGCTGCTACGAATTATTAATGTCGTAATTATTTCGGTATAAATTGTACCAAAGAATTTACTAATTTCATTATAATGTAAAGTGATGATTCCTTACTTCTTCTTTCTTAGCGCATGAGGATTATTGGCCACCTCTGTTGTTAGAGTTTATCAAGCCGCCTGTAAGACCTCTAACTTGGCTTAACGACTGTTATCGGATGACAACAACCGGGACCGATGGTTTAACGTGCCCTCCGAAACACGGAAGCGCTCAGTTGTAATGCCACTTAACGGTCACCCATCCGACACCTGGCCGGACCGAGCGTTGCTTAATAAACGTGATCGAGTACGATCAGTCTGTCAAACTCCACCATGAGCGCTTCCTTCCTTACTATATTTATGAACCATAGCTAGATTAGAATGTTAAATATGTATTTGAGCTTATATAAAATATATCGGGTCATTTTGAACTTACCATCCAAATTTTAAGGATGTGTCCAGTATTTGAAACTAAACAACTTTCTCTAAGAAACATGTGTCAAATTTCACCACAAAATTTTAGTCATCCCATACTAAATTGATTACGTGATCTCTTTGATTTGTATGGAAAGTCAATTTTTATTTTACATATTTGACCATGTGTTCCTTAGAAAAATTGTTCAGTTTCATGGACTGAACACATCCTCAAAATTTGGATGGTGAATACAAAATGACCTTGTATATAGGGCGAAATTGTTTATTTTTTAAGTAATTGTTTAATTGTTTTCAAGTTTAAATTCACATGACAAATTATTCCGCGGAATTTTTGTTCTTTTTTAGAAATTGGTAAACCTGAATTTTTTTGGGCTCTAGCCCTCATATTTATTTTTTATTCATAATTATAGTAGGTATAATTATTGTTAAATGCAATTTTAATCCAGTTTTGGTGCATACAAGATTAATTTATACTATAAATTGCATGTGGATATAATACTTATTAGAAGCATTTGAAAATTGCAAGTTTTACTAAAGTCATTACTTACTCGTCTATAGATACGAGGGTAAAATTAAGGTTTTTGGAATAGATCAGTCACTCATTTACTCAACTCAATTCAAAGATCCGGATTTAAAAACCCTTATAGTTAATATACTCACTTTTTCCAAGTAAATCCATGATAGAGTCGTCTTCTTGAGAAGAAGAGTATGAACCATGGTATGATCCTTTCCGCCTTCCTAATGCACCTAATAACAGAATATCCTTCTCTTGTTCATTCGCTGGCCTCCTTCTATCTGACACTACATCCTGTTTCAAATCTAGATCGTCTTGTAAAGTCAACACATCGTTGTCCGTTTCCGAACACACTGCACTGAGAATTCCCGCCAAAAAACAAAACACTGTCAGCTTCCAAGACGCCATGTTAGCCTCTCTTCTTCGAATTTTGAAATTTTTGACCGCCACCAATCCATCGAGCACTTGTACGCACATCACTGTTTTGAGAACATTATTAAAAAAATATTTTATTTTTCTTATTTTTTTTACCGCGCTCGGACGTCTGCCCGCGGGAAGTTTGTATTCGGAAGTAAATGTCTAACGCAGCGAGCTTCGTTCCTTTTCACTTTCTGCTAAGGTTCCGTTACATTAACATTTTGCTAGCAAACAGTTCGTATATTTCCTCAATCTTGACACATTAACACAATCACTAAATAAAAAAAATAAAAGAAGTTTATTTTTAATTTGCACCAAAGAGTATAACACAGTTTCCTTAACGATCACTTTTATTTTTCTAACGTGTTATTATAGTGAAACAATGGCACTGTCGGTTTGTATGGCTGAGTGCGTGAGCGTAAATACGATTTTAATGACTTCTTGTATTTAAAGACACCACGTGTTCGATAATTTATCTAATTACAGATCGAAATTTCGTCATAATACTTGTAGTTGGAATTACAAATTTGATAGTCAGTCGTAAATTTTTGACATTTACAATTGAATTAAGATTAAACTTTTTAATTTTAATAGATTTGTTTTGGTTCCATTATCTCCATTATTTTATTGCTAAAAATGATTTTGTTATTTTCAATTCTTTGGCTTTTATCTTTGAGATCATCTTTTTTAACAGATTTATTTTTGGTTTTAGAATATTCCACATTTAAAGCAACATTATTATTATTCTACCCACATGAAGTAAAGTAGGTTCTAGTACAGGGCCTTAATAACGTGACAATTTGGTTTACATTGCGGTGTAGTTATGAGTAGTTTGGTCTATTTTCAAATCGGTTGACATTGACACAATGAATATAAAATTGTCATGACAAGTGACAAATTGTCACGTTTATTAAATAGTGCCCAGAACACCATTTATGGTCTTCGTCTTCCATCTTAACATAAATCAGATTCTCATAACTGCTCCTCTATTTAATTTTGTTTTTTATTGTTTTTATTTTCGTTTCCATAGTTTAATATTTATTTATTTTTACATTGTTAGCATCTTTCTCTGTCTGTGCAATCTGTGCCTATCTTGGCTGAGCCTTAACGTGTCTTTCAAAGGCCAGGACATTTAACAAACCCTTAGGCATTAAATTATTCTGCCTTAAAGCATCAAGATTAAGTGGTCACACTCCGTAACGTCAACTTTCCCCGTAACTTTCGAAAATGGAATAACGAATGCAAGGAGGTATTAAACGTTACTGTCTCACCGAACGATTTTCGATTTTGCTAACACTCAATATAAAGTTTATTTTCATTTGATTAAGTGATTTCTTTGGCGCCAAAGTGTTTATAGTTAAATGTTTGAGCGAGATTGGACTTTTTAATGGTGTATATAGAGGTGGTTTTTGTCTATGGAGTGGTGTGAGGTAAGGATGATTGTGATTTTGGTGTAATAGTCGTACTTTCTTCCCTAATGTAATTGGTTATGGTTCATTTGGTCGTAGTGTTGCGTAAAACTCGTGACTAATACGTATTTGATAGGGTTGCGGTTTTCCCACGTAAACATTGTGTGTTATAGCAAATTTTTTTGCACCTATTTTATTTTCGGTTGGTGGTAGGGCTTATTTTAAGTCCGCCTGGCTAGCTACGACGATCTTACCTAAGTCTGGCGCCATAACAACAATTAAAAAATGTTGTGTACCGGCAGTTAGAGGTAAGATAGCCAGTTCCTCAATGGTGAGGATTCCGGGTGTAGTGCGCTTCCACCTTCAACCTTATCGTCACTTAACATCAGGTGAAGGCCAAGAACTACCCGTTGTGAATAAAAAAAACCTAAGTATATATTTAAATAACTGAAACAATGCTCTTCCAATTGCAACCAAGTCGTTGCCAATATGTTTTTAACAAAATAATTGTTTTTTAATAATAAACTCGTGCTCGTCGAGTTGTTCTAATAAAGCCACATTTCAAAACACTTTCCCTAACATTATGTGATAATAGAATGTTATTTTCTACAAGTTAAGTTCACGATAGTGAGATCTTCAGATGTAGAGACTGACGCGTCGTGCCCAACGAACCGAGATTAAGATAAATATAATAGAAATCTAACATATTTCTATAAAACAATTTGTAAAAAATATTAAAAACACGACTGTCGTGTCAAAAATGAACTAAAAAGTTAAATAACAAGCGTCTTTCAGTCGGGGAACCGTTCTGTGGAACAATTTTTAATCCAACATTTAGTTCGTCTTTAAGTTCGTTCATTCGTTCTTGTCATATATTTTTAGTTCGTGTTTATGTTTTTTTATTAAAATTTTATTTATTTTTATTTCATACATTTTAGTAACAAATTATATAGTTTTGGAATATGCTCATCAAGGCCTTTCAATATTGTAAAAATTGAAGATTTTTTTAACATTACAAATTGGCGTCATGCAGCCGACATATTGACTTTTTTCAAATAATCTATAGCCAGTGTTACTCGGGATGATGTGAGGATTCTAGCGATACCTCACACATCTAAATCTGTTCAGGTATTTAAAAGTTAATAGGATTCTAATCCTGGGGTTCAAGTCTGCTAATGCTTTCGTCAAAATCGTAGTTCAATGGTGTTTGAATGGTTATTCTTTTTGACACATTTCTTGTTTCTTAAATCCAAAACTGAAACACATTGTGTTTCTTAAACCCAAAACGGAAACATATTGTGTCTTGATTTTGGGTTTAAGAAACAAGAACTGTGTCAAAAAACTTACCATTAGAACACCATTGAACTGCGATTTTGACGAAAACATTAACAGACTTGACCCCCTGGTTAAAGGTTCCCTGAGGATTTTTTAAATACCCACGCGGAAGAAGCCGCCCGCGAAAGCTAAGTAGTTTTAAAATAAATAGCGACCGGAGCGGAGACAACATGGGCATTCGACATGATTTTCGTCTTATCCATGTTCATCCTAAGACCCACTCTTTGGGAAGCACTACGGAGATCTTCGAGCATTATGTTCAGGTCTTCCAAGGTCTCAGCCATTAGAACTATATCATCGGCAAAACGAAGGTGTATTAAGTACTGGCCATTGTTGATACCGAGTCCTTTCCAATCTAAGATCTCCAACGCAGCTGTGAACAGTTTCGGAGAAATAACGTCTCCCTGTCCCACACCTCGCTGCAGATGGACAGGATTTGTTCTCTGGTTCTGTACTCGGACCGACATGGTGACATTTTCATATAAGTGCCTCAACACCTCGATATACCTGTAGTCTACTTGGCAATTTGGAGACTGCAGCACCGCCCACGTTTCTATCGAATCAAAGGCTTTCTCATAGTCCACGAACGCCAAGCAAAGTTAACTTAACTGTAAAAGTATTACCTAACTATTACCAAAATAGACTATAATTTGTTAAGGAAAAGATTATAGTTTTAAAGTGTTCTCAAATCATAGACAAAAGATCTGAAAGTATTCGCTTTTACATAATTCACGTAACTTTACGTTTCCAAATCACCGACTTAACTAATTAATTGGAATTCTGACTCATAGTAAAGTTAAAATAGCTCAGATTAACTAATTTAATGAGATAATTACGTAATTCGTAACAAGAAGATTGCACAAATGGCCCGCCATTTTGAAATAATACGAAAGTTATATTTAGTTCAATATTAATTTAACTCGGTTTTAAGTAATTTAAGGATAGTGTAACGTTTATGTTTCTTTTACAAACGACAAAGGTACAAATTTTAAAGACGTTCAGAAATTAATATTTTTTTTTTCATTAGTTTAAGTTAATTTATAATTTAATTTTGTGAAATAAAACACTTTTTAACGGATACTAGCGCGGTTTTATTGAAAGTACTTTGGTATTAGTTGGTATTTGGTTTGATTTTTTATTTTCCCGACGTTTCGGCACCTTTGCAGCTGCCGTGGTCACAGGAGACTTTTAATTTTGTGAATTAAATAATGCAAAAAAGAGGAATCTACTGAAACTACCACCATATCACAAAATTGGGAGGCCCCTCTAAGAAAGAAAAAGGGGAGAGTTTGTAAAATGGTTTCAGTAGATTCTCTCTTTTTTGAAATAATTAATTCACAATATTAAATTATAAATTAACTTAAACCAACTAAAAAAAATTGTTAAATATTAATTTCTGAATGTATTTAAAAATTCATCCCTTGAGGGTAGGCTCACGAGCAACTTCAGTCTCCCGGCCGTGACTACGGCAGCTGCAAAGGTGCCGTGGGGGAAATAAAAACGTCGGGAAAATAAAAATCAAACCAAAAACCCACTAATTACCAAAGAACTTTCAATAAAACCGCGCTAGTATCCGTCAAAAAGCGTTTTATTGCATGTCTAGTGAGCCCGTAAGCTTGAGAAGTGAATACAAATTTTACATTTACATCTATTAATATTTATTTTCTTTCAACCAGTAGATCTCAATTTCGTAACTTACTTAAGGTACCTAGTAACATTTTTTAATTCCGTTCTATATTAAATAAAGAAAAATTAAGAAAGTTTTTTTACAAAACATAAACTAACAATTATTATTCAAAGGCTTTCAAAAGGTAACAAATTATAAAAAAGGTTGGGAAAATATTTGTGAACAATTTTCAATTAATTCAGATTTTGATTTCCCTTCTGGCATATAATAAAAGTAACAATAGCGTCGATTCAGTTGGTAACGAGTTGACTAAATTGACAGGAAAAATAAAAAAAAAATAAAAAAAAAAACTAAATTTAGTTTTCCATCTTTGTATTTTGGTATAGAAAAGACAAGAACAGGATTCTAAAATTAAGTTTAATCCTGTCAATCTAGTTAAGTTGTACCAACCAACATCTATTAAAACCTTTTCGTGTAATATAAAGAATGAAAAAAAAAACAAATCTTCTTTAATTAAAACACGCGGCGGCCGGCGTCTTAAAATCCGTGTTACTAGAGCGAAAACTATTAAAAAATTAAGGTTCAACTTTTTAAAAACAAATCAAAGGTTGCGTTCGGATACACTGTCACGACAATAATCAGACCATGAAGACATGATGTCTGTTGTGTGTGCAACTTTTGTACAATTTTGTCTCCGAGAAGATGGCATAAGTTTGCACAGACAATCGCCAAATGGATTCTTTTTGAAAGCGGATGTGTTGTAGTCTCGTTTCGTACTATTGTGAAATTGTCTATGGAAGACAATAGATCCATTTTTCGGAGCTGTCAGTTTGTTATAATTTTTGTTGTTAGAGTATTTGTCAACTTTGATAGGGACAGAAACTTAAGTTTTATATGGGTAACCATTATTTCAACGCATAAGATAGCACATAGTAAGTGGTTACTAATACATTACATACAACCGCCTCTGTGGTCCAGTGGTTCGCCCACCCGTGTAAGACGCAGGGGTCCCGGTTTCGATTCCTAGAGGGGTACAATTTGTACTCGGTTTGGTTAGTGGTAGGGCTTATTTCAAGTCCGCCTGGCTAGCTACCACCATCTTACCTAAGTCTGACGCCGTAACAACAATTTAAACATTGTTGTGTTCCGGCAGTTAGAGGGATAGCCAGTTCTTCAGTGGTGAGGATTCCGGGTGTGGTGCGCTTCCACCTTCGGCCTTATCGTCACTTAACATCAGGTGAGGTGAAGACCAAGCACTATCCAAAAACATTGGCCTAATGATTGATCTATACTAAACCTAACTATGAAAATATCGGTCGTTATACTAACCATTGCGACATTGACACAGTAGGGGCCAATTTAAAAATACTTAGGTCAAATCAGAATGCCCGTAGCACACTGACCTGCATATATTTACCCTGGGCAGGCTTATGTCAAACTGTTTTTGTGCCTATTTGATTTCCGCCATTTTGGCGCTGTAGGACGTAGCGTGAGCATAGCGTAGGGACATGGTACTAAAGTTTGAAGTCTGGAGAGACCATCACGGCAACTATTTTCATATTGTACGTCAAAATTAGGTCTTTAGACGCACGCTAGTGGCGTTTCAAATAGGCACAAAAACTTAGCTGTCAAATCATACAGACAGCCAGTCCAGTTAAATAAAAAAAAATATTTCATGTCAGTGCCGTAGCACGAACATCTATCAAGAAAAAAAAATACTCGATAGTAATTATCTATGGAAAATTTCATTTCGCTTTACAGCGTTAGATGGCGCTGTATAAACGCATACAAATATCGATTTTTTTACGCGCTTTATATTTTTCGATAGCAGTTCGTGCTAAGCACGAACATCGAGAAAAATAGCTCGTAAAAAATTAGAGCAATTTTGTATGGGAAATTTATACAGCGCCATCTACCGCCGAAAAGCGAAATTAAAATTTCTTTTTAGTCTATCGAGGACTTTTACGCGCGTTTTTTCCTCGATATGTACATGTTCGTGTTATAGTTACAGATAAAGTTACAAAAAAGCTTTATAAAAGCAATAACGAACTTGAACAACAATAGTTAGACAGTTTAAACTTCAACCATTTTTAGGGTTCCGTAGCCTTAATGGCAAAAAACGGAACCCTTATAGATTCGTCATGTCTGTCTGTCTGTCTGTTTGTCTGTCTGTCTGTCTGTCTGTCTGTCCGTATGTCACAGCCACTTTATTCCGAAAATATTAAGACTACACAGTTGAAACTTGGTAGATAGATGTATTCTGTTAACCGCTTAACGAATTTAATACAAAAATAAGAAAAATAAAAGATTAAGGAGGGGCTCCCCATACATGGAACTGAAACTGAAAAAATTTTTTTTCTTCAAACCAACACGTGTTGGGTGTCTATAGATAGGTCTTTAAAAATGACATTGAGGTTTCTAAGACAACTTTTTTTCAAAGTTAACCGTTTGAAAGATATACACCGCCAAAGTGGTAAAATGTGTGTCCTCCCCCCTTTAACTTTTGAAATAAGAGAGTGAAAAATCTAAAAAAAAAATATGTGCTGTAGATCTTAATAAACACTTTCAACCAAAATTGGTTTGAATGAGATATAGTAATTAGTTTTCGAGATATAGCACATTTTCCAAAACCGCAAATATAACTTTGTCATTCATACCGACACTGTGAAAAACAAAGTTATTTTTGCAGACGAAAAATGATAGGTGGTATTAAATATGGTATGGTATAAGATAACTACGGAACCCTATGGCGCGTGGCCCGACACGCACTTGGCCGGTTTTTATTCATAATTCCTTTTTGCTGGGGCACAAGCCTACCTTACGAGTAGAAAGAGAGGAGGAAACATGTGTCACCAGCTTCTAGATGTCTTATGGCCGAATACTCAAACGCTAATTAACATAGAGGGGCTCTCAAACGTCGTCCTGTCGCATTAAATGTCAAAGATATGACAAAGACAGCATACTGTTTGAGAGCCGCTCAAAGTTAAGTAGCGTTTGAGTATTCAACCATTGGTGTACTAGTTTCTTCAATTAAAAATCAAAATCAAAACTTTTTTTACACGACTGCCCAAGAAGGAGTGTATAATTGTGTCCAGGATTTATGTATGTTTGTGGGTATGTGAGTTTCTATATTCCATCACATATAGTACATATTTTCAAATGTAAATTTGTGAAAACGGCGTTTTACGCTTTTTTGTATGGGGAAAAAATGCTAAACTCGCGTCAGTAAGAATCACGTGGCTGATCGAAAATGCGTAAGACGGGTGTGACGGATGGAGAGTAGACAGCTGGCGGAGGAAGTAACCCTTCTCTCTTTCTACGGGGCGCGTTGAAAATGGCGGCGCGTCATTTTAAGACGTAAACACTTGTGTCACCAGCAACGCGCTAATTTTGAAAATGGAACTAATAGCATCGATCTCTCCGGTAAATCATAGACTTATTTATACTCTGTGACTATAAGTTTAAATCGTAGAATGCGTGCATGTAGAAATTAAAAAGGCCACTGGCGCGAAATCTTTAGAATTTTTCTCTAAGGAAAAAAATAATTTTAATCCTTTGCCGCTAATTTCAAAATATCAAAAATACACAACGTTATTACTCAAGTTTTCACTTCTGCCGGCACTCCCGGAGTGCAACCAGATTTTTTTTTCTTTAATTATTACAATATCGGAATCAAATGAAAGGCCTTAATGAGCACAATTCAAAACTACATAATTTGTCACTAAAATGTGTGAAATAAAAAAATACTAAAGACACGACTGCCCTACCAAAAACGAACTAAAAAGTGAAATAACAAGTGTCATTGCAGTTGGAGGACCTCTTTAATTAAAAATTGTTCCACAAAACGGTCCCCCAACTTTTGGCAGGGCAGTCGTGTTTTTAATATCTTTTAAATTTATTTATTTTAAACTGTGTGATTATTTCGAAATTTTTCGACATTTTACTTGGACGAATCAAATGTAATTAACATAAAATATGCTAGATTTTGGAAGCTACAAAAATTGCATTGATTGAGACATTCTATGATTCAGTTACGATTTTATAATGATAAGAGAATGTTTACCCCTTTTTCCGCAAAGTCCATAAGCCATCTTTAATATCCTTACTGCTAGGGCACAGACCTTTCTTATAGGTGGATAAGGAGGACGGGCCATAACCCACCACGCGGGCCCAATGCGGATTGGTGGGTGTTAACGACTGCAAATGCAGCTGGGACCAACGGCTTAACGTGCCTTCCGAAGCACGGAGGAGCTCGAGATAATAAATTTTTGGTCACCCATCCCATGACCGACCCTTGCGAAAGTTGCTTAACCTCCGCAATCGCTGGGCTAAGCCTATTTACACGACTGCCCAAAAAGAAGAGTATATTGTGTTCAGGGTGTTGTTAGAATTTTAGTTAAAATTCTTTTTAAGTTAAATCAGCACTTTAAAAACTAATTATAAATTCATGCCTATGCCTAGGTATTATTAAATGAAATAAAATTTATTTTATTTAACTGTAATTTTTTTTATAGTCGCCTTTTTTAATCTAATAAAATTAAATATTGGTACCCGTATCTATGGTTTATTTTCATTTCCCCTTATTCCGTCTACGTAACTTTTTTCATAACTCCTACGAAAACAGATGTTTTTTTTTCTCGTTTAATAACTAGTTATCAAATAATAAACATTCATTCTATTTTCATAACTCTAAAATATTTACTTTTTCATAACTACATATTTTTTTATAACTCCTATTCACGCACACAATAACTTACCGACGAGAGAGCACTGAGAAAAAAAGGAAATCCTAACTTTTTACTATTTCACAAACAATATCACGTGATCGAAAATTTTCGCGCCATTCCGGTAAAGTTTTTAAGTTTTTTTTTGTTTTTTTTTTAACGCGTGCTTTTTAATTTAGCATCGCCGCGACACTGGGTTTGCCGCTGTGACAGACATTGTACGTTCGCACCTGTAATGGAGGGGTGCTAAACATTCCACTTTCGGTGATTTTTATGCAAATAATATGCTTTTTACACGACTGCCTAAAAACAGAGAGTGTAATGTGTTCAGGGCTTATGTATGTTTGTATGTAGGTATGTGAGTTTCTTCATTCCACTATAACTTCTAAATGCCTGGGATGTATGGGATATTTGGATGTTTATCGTTAGAATCCTTAAATCAATCCCAAGTGGCTATATTTTTTTGAACAAAAAAACAAAAGTTACGGCTGCGCAACGCCACTTTAAATTGTGAAAAAAAAATTTCTCCAATTATAACAATACTGTCATCGAATGAAAGGTCTTAATGAGCACAACAAAAACTACATCATTTGTCCCTAAAATTACAAAATTAAAAAAAATATTAAAAACACGACTGCCCTCTGGCAAAAAGAACTAAAAAGTTTATAAATAGCGACTGTAATGACTCTTATTTAATGTTAATTGATATTGATAAATTACATAATTAGTTACTCTATTGTAATGGGTTAATCCTGTAAAAGTAGACGTAAGGGTGGAAATAAATAAAATAAAAATAATAAAAATAACTTTTTAGTTCGTTTTTGCATGCTAGTGGTAGGTATTTTCAATATTTATTTTTTTGGTACTGATGCGTATTGTGATGGATCAATAGAGAATGACAAAAAATAAATTAAGTTTAATTAAAAATTAAACATTAATCAAAAATAAAATAAGTAAAGCATTTTAACGAAAATCTGTTCAAAATCTGAGGCTTAAGTTGAAATAAGTAAAAAAAACCGGCCAAGTGCGTGTCGGGCCACGCGCAGTAGGGTTCCGTAATTATCTTAATACCATACCACATTGAATACCACTATAATTTTTCGACTGCAATAATAATTTTCATAGTGTTTGTATGAATGAAAATGTGACATAATATATCTCTAAAAATTATCACTATATCTCGTTCAAACCAATTTTCGTTGAAAGTATTTGTTAGGATCTACAGCATATATTTTTTTTAGATTTTTCACTCTCTCATAAGTTAAAGGGGGGGACACTCATTTTACCACTTTGGCAGTGTATATCTTTCAAACGGTTGACTTTGAAAAAAAATAGTCTTAAGAACCTCAATGTCATTTATAAGACCTATCTATAGACACCCTGCACGTATAGGTTTGATGAAAAAAATGTTTTTTCAGTTTCAGTTCCATGTGGGGAGCCCCCCCTCAATCTTTTATTTTTATATAAAAACCTTAGAGCGGTTCACAGAATACATCTACTTACCAAGTTTCAACTGTGTAATCTTAATAGTTTCGGAATAAAGTGGCTGTGACATACGGACAGACAGACAGACAGACATGACGAAACTATAAGGGTTCCGTTTTTTGCCATTAGGCTACGGAACCCTAAAAATATAAAATAAAACCTGATATGAAATGAAGTTAATTGACCGAGCGAGCGCGAAGCGTTTCTGCTTCAACTCGGGCAAAAATTCTTTCGTATGTCCGTTTGTTCTCCTCTACATGTCGCATTTCTCAACCAAATTTCTCAAATTTTGTGAGCAGGTTCGAAAATTATATAGAATTTTATTGTCAAGCCAGTGTTTCGAAATTTTTCGAAATGGCGGAGATATGTAAAAAAGTAATATTTCAACAGTATTTCGAAAAATATCAAAAATGTAAAAAAACCTTTTTTTAGTAGCGGTGCAATGTAAATATTGTTTTATTTTAATTCATCAATCAAAACATTACTGGCCGATATTCTAAATTTGAAAAATAAATAAGATTGTGATTGTGACTTTGTGACAGAACCTAGGACTGCGTTTGTATATTATTTGCACAGTATAAATACTTATTATTTGGAAAAAACAATATCTATTCTCTGTTATTTGTTTTTAAAAACAAACAATTTGAGCTTCTTTTTAACGCGAGGTCTACACCTCACGGAGCCACAAGTATTTAAATGATAATGAAGTTCTAATTAAACATATTTAAGTTGAAACAAACATCAAAATGTCAACGTACGATGACATTGTTACCTCGTAGAAAATGTTGAGCACTCCGCTTGGCGCCATCGCCACAGAGAGAGCGCGGGAAAGCTACTCAGCTGCTCAGGTTTTACTTTTTAATTTTTATATTTAGAACATGACACTCGCCGTTCGGCCAGCATCTAGATTTGTGGATTAGGACGATATTTGCATGGTACTTTTTAATTGTGGCAATCTTGAAAATTATACCATGTTCTTGTTAATGTAATGCATTTTCAAGTAGGTGCCCATAATATACCCAATTAAAATATACAGAAAGACAAGTTCTGACCTTAGATTTGTAAAAAAAATATCATTCCCAATCCCTACCCAACTCTCAGGCTTTACGTAGAAAAAAACGTAGTAAAAACCAATCAAGTACAAGTCGGGTTCACAACATATAATAGTATACAAAAGAAAAAACTTTTTAAGTACTAATTATTATTATTAAAATAAGTCAACGATTTTCCTTACTCCATGCGTTTCTGAGAAAAACTAAAATAAAATGTATTAACACGAATAGCTATCGCGAAAAATATCGCGCGTATGTACTCGATTGATAATTACACAGCCACAGCCTAGAGAGACTATCTCTCGGCTGTGATATTACTATGGAAAATATAATTTCGCTTTTCGGCGGTAGATGGCGCTGTACAAATTCACCATACAGAATTACTGTATCGAGTACTTTTACGCGCGTTTTTTTTTCTCGATAAATGTTCGTGCTAAGGGTACAGAAAAACGGAAAACCATGTGATCCTTAAGGGATCCATTTTCTCTTTTGGGGTAAAATAGTACTGTTTACATCTATTCTTTTCTACCACTTGACATGTTGCTCTAGCGTGCAAGTGTCGTCGACATCGCTATCGGCTTCATTTATACCCTTAGCACGAACAGCTATCGAGAAAAAAAACGCGCGTAAAATTACTCGATAGAGAATTATCTATGGAAATTTTAATTTCGCTATTCGGCGGTAGATGGCGTTGTACAAATTTCCAATACAACATTGCACTATCGAATGATTTTACGCGCGTTATTTTTTTCGATAGCTGTTCGTGCTAAGGGTACTGATGGATGTGACACATTGCTATTTATTTTTGACACAAATAAAAAGTTACAAAAAAAATTGGACTAAAAACATTTAATCGGACTAGTAAAAATAGACTAAAAAGTAAAAAATAAATGTGCCCCACGTTTTTAGGATTGAAATTTCTGTAGGTATAGGGTTATAAATATTTACAGAAGAATTTATTATTTACTTTTTAGTCTGTTTTTACTAGTCCGTTTTGATGTTTTTAATCCGATTTTTTTGTAATAATTTAGTTCGTTTTTAAAAACGAGTTTTTAAAAAAGATTTTTTTTCAGTAAATTATTATTTTCTTATTTTTAGTTAACGAGCTAAGACTTTATATCATCTCCTATTGGAGCACTCGCCAAGACGATTCAAACGAGCCCAAACTCGATGGGATTGCATGGTTTTATTACAGAGTCCCAGTGGCCTTCTTCCGGCTCCATCATCAGACCCTGGAAACTATTTCCCAACAAAGTACTCGTCAAGACGATTCAAATGAGTCCAAACTCGATGGGGTAACATGGTTTTATTAAAGAGTTCCTGTGTCCTTCTTCCGGCTCCATCATCAGGTCCTGTCCTAATTGGCCATCGGTCGTGTGATAGTGCATCCGTCCGATGAAACTGGTCGTGCGACCGTGCGATCAAACCTAGTGATATCTATTGAATGTCCTAATTGACGGTCGCGCGATCATGCGATGCGACAATTTTGTCTATTGTTCAGTTTCATCGCACGACAAAATCGCAACGCATGATCGCACGACCGATGCCAATTAGGACAGGGTCTCAGACCCTGGACACTATTTCCTAACAAAGTACTCGTCAAGACGATTCAAACGAGCCCAATCTCGATGGGGTAGCGTGGTTTTATTAAAGAGTTCCTGTGTCCTTCTTTCGGCTCCATCATCAGACCCTGGAAACTATTTTTCAACAAAGAACTCGTCAAGACAATTTAAACGAGCCCAAATTTGATGGGGTTGCACGGTTTCAATATTGAGTTCCTATGGCATGGCCTTACAGCTTCATCAGACCCTGGACCTCATCTCACATTAGAGTACTTGTCGAGACGATTCTAACGAGCCCAAACACGATGGGGTTGTATGGTTTCATCATAGAGTTCCTGTGGCCTTCTTCCGGCTTCATCATCAAATCAGCTCTATGACACCATAATATTGCATTGCCTTCTAGTTTTGACCTACGTTCAAAGTTTTAAGTCTCTAGCTCATCGGAAAGCTAGTATAAAATCGTTCGCAAACTTTGTGGACAAACAAACAAACAAACAGCCAATCAAACGAAAAAGCAACCTAATAAAAACGTGTTAATAAACATACAGGTCAAAATCATATACCCTCCGTTTTGGCTTCGCCGTAGTCGGGTAAAAAAGTAGCAATGTGTTAACTACATCCATCTGTCAAATGAAGCAATCTGTCAAAAAGCAAAAAGTATCATAGCCAACATCGAAGAAACGGAGAGCTATTACCCTATAAACCCTATTTTCAAAAATATCACATACTTCCCTTGCCATGCTTATACATTTTGGAAGTTTGTAAGTTTGTACGCAAACATATGGAATTTTATATTAAACGTCAAGACATACCTTCTAAATATCCAACACGGTACAAAAACAAATTAATAATTCCCAGTTCCAGGCTTAAACTAACATCTAAAAGTACATTTCACTCTTCAATAAAAATATATAATAAATTGCCAGAATCAATAATTAACGAAAATAAATACCCCATATTCATAAACATATTGAAAAAATATTTACTATCTAAATGTTATTATAGCATAAATGAATATTTAAATGATAACACCAGCATATAATTAATAAATAAATACAATAATAATTCAAAACGTCTTGTCTAACATTATAATCTACACAACTTTATTTTATTTTGTTAATTTGATTTAATTTGGTTTATGTAGCTTTTCTTTTATATTAAGCGTTTCCTCTCTTTTATTACCCTTTTGCGTGCCCGACAGGGTCCATAATGATCTTATATATAAAAATGTACCATCCTCTGTACCCACATTATGGTTGCAAATAAAGTATTGAGTATTGAGTATTGAAGCCGTTAATTTAAAGCAACCATTAGTTTTTTTGCTCTTTTTAGGGTTCCGTACCAAAATGGTAAAAAAGGAACCCTTATGGTGTGACTCAGTCTGTCTGTCTGTCTGTCTGTCACAGCTGGATATCTCGAGAACTACTAATGGTATCAACTTGAAATTTGGAATAGTTTAAGATGACATTTGCCTAACTATTTTGCAAATAAGAAATAAATAAAAAAATAAATATCTTTTTTACAGCAGGGCCTGAAAAGGGGTCTTAAAAATTTGAAGTGGGGCTACTAAGTCATGTGGGGTATCATATGAAAGAGCGCCGTTTGCACGTTTTTAATCATTTTTTATTTTTTTTCTAGACGGCATAGTTTTTGACTTATGATGAAAAATGTTAAAAAAATACCGTTCCCCCCCCCTTATCTCCGAAGTTTGCAAAGAGAAAAATCTGAAATAATTCTATGTGATAGCAGTTTATATTAAGATTACAGGAAAAATAAAACGATGTCTCAATATAGCATACTTTTTTAGAAATCATCAAATTTCTAAAACAGTTAACATTAGTTCCACTATCGGTCAAGAGATGGCGCTGACCAAAAACTGCAATACTAATTTTATTATTCTACTCTGCAGTGTGGTTTAATGATTGATGATGATGATGCATTTATGATGGTACGGAACCCTCGGTGCGCGAGTCCGACTCGCTCTTGACCGGTTTTATTTATGCACTACGGGGACTACGAGCACTAGCTTGGCCTTCACCTCACCTGATGTTAAGTGACGATGAGACCGTAGGTGGAAGCACACAACACCCGGAATCCTCATCACTAAAGGAACTGGCTATCTTACCTCTAACTGCCGGAACACAACAATTTTTAAATTGTTGTTATGGCATCAGACTTAGGTAAGATGGTGGTAGTTAGCCAGGCGGACTTGAAATAAGCCCATCCAAACCGATTACAAATTGTACCCCCTCTGGGAATCAAACCCGGGACCTCTGCGTCTTGCACGGGTGGGCGAACCACTAGACCACAGAGGCGGATTCTCACTCACTTTTACACTTTTTTCAACTAGTATCATCATTATACGCATGATGTAAGGTAAAGCTTTTATCCTTATCATCTAACAAACGTGAAAAAATAAATTAAAAGGAACTATAGACAAACCACACTGATTGGTAATCTGTAATACAGGTTATCCTAGTACAGATACCAGTCTCTCACATACTGCTATTTGTAAACGCTCGTCTAATTTTAGTTTAGCAACTAAGTCTGTAAAAGATTGTGAGAGAAAATAAATAAGTAAATTATTATTATTATTATTATGTATCTCGGCTTGGTTTTCTCGGGTGCAAAGCCCGGTCCTTTTGCCAGGCTTGCGTGGGGACATGGGTCCAACACGTAGAGGCCCTTTGAGACGGATTTGATATTTGTGAACTGTGTGATGCACATACCGGGATCCGCTCCCCACTACACGCATAGTGCGCAGACGGAAGCGGACCCCGGCAAGTACATAGACTATTGTGAGTGTGAGAATATATATAAAAATAAAGAATTGGGCTATTGGGTGAACGGATAATGGATTGGGATATTGGGCTATGGGGTGAGATAACGGACTTCCGCCTTTTCCTACATCTCACAAACTCGAACCGTCGGCGGAAGGTGGCTCGCCGCCCGCTAGATGGGCACCCCAAACTGGTCAGCAACTGCCGACCGGGGCGCAACACCGGCGCGGGCGACTCAGGGTGTAGAGAGGTGAGACTGCGGGGCGCCAGTTCCCGGTGCTAAGCGCACCAGTCAGCAGGCCCCCGGCGTTATGACATTTTACACTTCCACCCTTCGAGCAATAGCTCTAACGACTCCACCCTGGACGGCCGGCGAAGGCGAGCCAGGGGCGGGAGTCCGCAGGCCCCCTTGGGGTCCACCCCTGCTGCGGGGACGAGGGCCTGGATCGACTCCCGGGAGCACTCGGGTCCGTGGTGTCGCTACTCACCAACAGCTCGCCACAAGCTGCCCTGCGGGCTTATTATTATTATTATTATTATTATTATTAGATTACCTCAATAGTTAACCTACAGTCGTGTGAACACGTTACCGTTGTTACGTAACGCACCCATAAGTGGTTACGTTACCGCGTTACTGAAGGTTGACTGGAGAAAGTTTCACTTTTGGATGCAGTCAGCAGTGCCGCGTTCACACTGACCTTGAAATTTGGAACACCCATAGACAAAAAGCTGATAAACGTATTTTTTTTTTTGGTTTGGCGAAACTTTTGAAAAAGTAAAAGAAGTAGTTTTTTTTTATAAAATAGCTTATTTGGCTTTAAAGTGGCACCCTGAGCGAAAGTGGCGCCGCCGCCGCGGTTAATTTCATTTAATGTTATAAATTCTAATACACAATTTTAATAATGTTTTACGAGGAATTTTTAGGGCCCAAAGTCTAGTAATTTTATCAGATGGTATCGTTACATTCCCTCGCAATCACTGCAAGAAGTAGATAGCAAAACTGCTAAAAGTGGCCGTTTTCGACATATTTGCTATCTACTTCTACGAATGCATGTAGTGATACCTTCTAAAAATACTAGACCATGGGTCCTAAAAAACTCCACGTTAAACATTATTAAAATCTTTTTTTTTTAATAACTTAATGAGTAAAAACGGCCAACTGCCTTAACGGATTTTTATAAAAAGTAGTGACCAATGTCACCTTTAATCCTCAGTTGGCCTGTGTCAGGAGGTCTAAACGGTATAACTGATTAAGACAACGTAGAAAAAGGCTTTTTTCATAACTAATACTCAGAAGAAGCTTTGGGGTACTTTTTGTCGCTTTAACAATATTTTCCAGCCTCTCGTTAGTAGTTATTATATTCTATAGTTCAATGAATAGTGTTATTGTTAAAGGTGGCCTTTTATTGTGGCGATTTTTTTTCCAATGGCGGCGCTAGTGTGCTGCATGCATAAACCAAGATTTCCGAATAATATTACTTTGGGTAACCCTACCCAAAATTTGCAAATTATTTGCAAATCTTCGTTATTAAACCCCGGCCGATTTCCATGAAACAAGATATTCTATTTTTTTTTTTCTTGAATTCTGTTTTGCTCGTAAGAACTGTAACGGAGTTTTTGGCGGGATTTTGTCGAGTTCAGTTCGGTGACTATTTTAATTATTCGCAAATTGATTCATAGTGGATATTGTGTCTTAAAATTGGTGCAGTTTTGTGGTACAAGTGTCTACGCAACTGAACAATATGTGGGATAATGGAAATAGGCGCGATCTTGGTTGTGTGAAGCCGTGTCTTTTGTTGTAGTGGTCGCTACCTCGGCAAAACTTACCGAGTAAACTGTCTTGATATACTTGCTGCCAAATGCTCCAAGCAGCATTGGAATGTGATGCACCCGCATTTTAATGTAAACTGAAACAATCTACTAGAAAATCTAGAAATACTGAACTATTCAAAACATGACACTGGCAAAAATTACTTCCAAGAGGAAAGTAGATTGCCATAACAAAAATAAGAAGAAGAAGAACTGTAACCGCGTCTTTACAATGACTAATAAACGATAAGAGGCGGATATTGCTTTCACCGAACGCACTATGGCGTAACCTTACTAATAACATGTTACGCCGTAATCCTTAGTAATGTTTAGAAAAAAAAAACACTGTTTGTTTGTTTTGCTTTGATTTGAGGTATTTTTACTTTTAACAAACTTCAAAATCCGAAATCACTACTTTTGAATGACAAAACTAAAATTGAAACAGTTAATTCAATTCAGTTTTAAGGGTTGCCAACATTTTTTTCGACGTAAAGGAACAAACCTTTTTTTTGTTCTGTGGGACAAAAGATCACGGATCTTAAAAAAATACGGGATTTCTCTTTACCACTCGCATTTTTTATTAAATTTCTTCTTCGCAGAGGACTTACAGGCGGCTTGATAAACTCTAACACCAGAGGTGGCCACTAATCCTCATACGATAAGAAGAAGAAGAAGTCGTGTCATCTTCGCTAAAAAATACCATAAAAAATTACAAACCTCCTAATTGGCTCAATTCGTCAAAAAACTTCGATTTCTGACCACTTTCCATGTTCACGTGATCCTTGTCACTGGTCTCCGACACGGGCTGTTCCAATTGGTTCGTCACTTTATCACTGTTCCGAATATCACTAATACCTTGAACTTTCTTAATAGCTGATTTAATTTTCATACTTTTTAAATGTCCCTTGTCGTCCATGATTGTTATATCTTCAAATTTTGAACCAGTCACTTTATTTGGATCAATCACTGTTTTTGTATCTATGTTACCGGATTTAGCTACTAATACGAATTCTTTCAATTCCTTAAAATTCTTAAGACTTTCAGAATAAACACCAATTTTGTTTATCAAATGAACGAAGAGCATCACTTTAATTGTCATTATTAAATTTCTTCGCATTGTCACTAAAAAACTTAAAAAAGATTTAATTCGAAATTGTCCATGGAATGTAGTTTCCTTTCCTATTAAAAAAGAATTTAGTTTTAAATCCGTTTCGTAATTCGAATATAATTGAATCCGCGCCTTTTTTTTTACACCACTTCGGTTTCGCGCGTCAACTTTTTCTTTCGGCGCGATGTTTTTTTTAAATTCCTTATTTTAAAGACAAAGGAATGTCGTAAACGCGATGCTCTAAATTTATAAAAAAGCGAAAGTTTCGCCTGGCGGTCAGGCGACAACTGAAGTGCCCAAAATCGAAATGTTATCGGTACGCTCTCGGAGAAATGTGTTTACATAACCGTTGACATTGAGAGTTGTGTCCGGTTTGTAGTAACACCTCCGTAAGGTTGTGCTTATAGTCAAAACACTCCAAAATCTCCTTTTAGGAAGCTTCTTTAAATTTAAAAACAGAATTAACTATAGACAAGTGTGCTATTGAGAATGAGGGCTTTTCAAAATGACAAAAAACTGTAGACTCGATAGATGGCGTTGATAAAAATGTATGTGTCTATGTAATTTTTTTAATAAGCTTCGACGAGTACTCAGAGGCCCCCGCCCCCGCCCCCGCCGCCGGAAAACAACGGGTAAGGAAATCGTATTTAATTAAACAACATCAATTTTTTTTTTAATTAAAAAACCCTTAAAATCATGAGCGTTATTGAACCGCTGCTGGGCACTTTTTACCCGACTACGGCGAAGCCAAAACGGAGGGTATATGATTTTGACCTGTATGTATGTATGTATGTATGTATGTATGTTTGTAAATTCATCTGTTCCATCATAACTTCTAAACTGCTTGTTATAATTTGACAAATGAGGTATCGTTAGAAGCGTCTTAATCGTCCAATGAACATAGGCTATATGACGTCACATTAAATTGAATGTGGCGCCCTCTAGAGGAGTTAAAGACATGAACTGAAAAAAAAATATTTTTTAATAATGCCGTGTTGGGTACCAAATGAAAGGGCTTAATGAGCACTTTTCAAATATGTATATATTGTTAGCTTTTGCCCGTGGCTTTGCTTGCTTTCACCCTTTTGACAACTCCAAAATATTTAAAATAAAAAAGAAATTTTAAAACTAAAACCCGACTACGGAAAAATCGTGCTCTAAAAAGTAAGAAACAAGAAAATATTAGAGTCCAAAATTTAATAAAAAGGATAACCGTAGTCGCATGCCACCTCCAGCCTGTTGTTCGTATCGTACCTACGTGTCTAGGACAAAGTGGCATGCGACTACGGTTATCCTTTTTATTAAATTTTGGACTCTAATATTTTCTTGTTTCTTACTTTTTAGAGCACGATTTTTAGTAGGTATGAACCTCTATACTAAAAAAAGTTGGGAGTTACAAGTCGTGATAAAGTTTGGCCACATGATAGAAACTGATCTGTAGGCTGTTTCTAACTAATATTGAGCTGGGCCAAGCTATCCTTACATACAGTTCCATACGGCGGCGGGTTGAATAGCGCACTTTTCCCGGCTTCATTCTAAAAACTATAACAATTCAGGTTTAGCTAATAGTTCAAATGTGGTATCATTTTCGGATACATCAATAACAAAAAACTTATTTCTGATATAAAAAAAATCAATTTATTAAGCAGTTTCTGAAAAATTACACAATAACCAACATTTTTAAACTACATTTTTTTAAGTTTAGGTATTGGCACTTTTTTCAGTATTTTCAAAAAACTACTTTAAAGAAGCGTTTTTCAGGTTAACTTGTTATATGCTTTTGTTATGTTAACTATATTTTATACAATTTGCGCCTAACCCAAGTAGTTGAGGTTCATTGTTTGCGGAGACACAGCTAGTCAAAAATATGCATTTTTTCACGAAATAAAAGGGGTTTCCGTTTCGTTCGGAAGCATTTCTCAGTTTTTTTGTTTATATTTCTGTAAAGTTAACTAAATTTTCCACAATTTGAGCCTAACTTGAGCAGTCTAGGTTTACTATTTGCAAAGACACAGCTAGTTAAAGATAAGATTTTTTCAATTAATTTCAATAAAAAGCCCATTTTTAACCAGCTATGGCTCTGCAACCAATAAACCTAGACTACTCAAATTAAGCTCAAATTGTAAAAAATTTAATTAACTTTACAGAAATATAAACAAAAAATCTGAAAAATGTTTCTGAACGAAACGGCAATCTTTTTTATTTCGTGAAAAAATGCATATTTTCGACTAGCTGTATGTCTGCAAACAATGGACTTAAACTACTTGGGTTAGGCTAAAATTGTATAAAATATAGTTAGCATAACAAAAGCATAAAACAAATTAACCTGAAAAACGCTTCTTTAAAGTAGTTTTTTTGAAAATACTGAAACAAGTGCCAATACCTAAACTAAAAAAATGAATTTTAAAAATGTTGGTTATTGTGTAATTTTTCAGAAACTGCTTAATAAATTGTTTTTTTTTTTATATCAGAAATAAATTCTACGTTATTGATTTATCCGAAAATGATACCACATTTGACCTATTAGCTAAACCTGAATTGTTATAGTTTTTAGAATGGAGCCGGGAAAAGTGCGCTATTCAACCCGCCGCCGTATGGAACTGTATGTAAGGATAGTTTGGCCCAGCTCAATATTAGTTAGAAACAGCCTACAGATCAGTTTCTATCATGTGGCCAAACTTTATCACGACTTGTAACTCCCAACTTTTTTTTTATAGAGGTTCATACCTACTATTTTATATAGTCACTAACCCAAAAAATAATTACTCTATCGTCACTTAAAATATGAGTGTGTAGCGACATCTACGTACGACGCCGCACATATCAACTACACGCGGTTGCAACAAGATGCATCACCGTGTGACTAGATGACGCTAGCGTCGAATAAACGCAAAGATTAGTAAGGAATAGCACCTCGTAGTATGGAGAATATATGGAGAAACTTACATCTCGCTGACGCCTTTAGTTGCAGTAGTTCGGTTGTTAGTCCGGTTAACCGAACTAATGCAATTTTTTAGTTCCAGTAGTACGGTGATTTAAATCAACCGATTCTAACAGAAATAACAGAAACGATAGTGCCATGGAAGACTAACATTTGAGTACCTAGTGGTATGGGAGCCTTTCGTTTCGGCATGTTAGGTCCTACGGAAATATTGCTACACTTAATAGTAGCAACAGTTCGGTGATTTAAATCAACCGGACTAATGCAACTTTTTAGTTGCAGTAGTTCAGTACCCTTAGCACGAACAGCTATCGAGAAAAAAAACGCGCTTAAAATTACTCGATAGACAATTATCTATGGAAATTTTAATTTCGCTATTCGGCGTTAGATGGCGTTGTACAAATTTTCAATACAAAATTGCACTATCGAATGATTTTACGCGCGTTATTTCTTTCGATAGCTGTTCGTGCTAAGGGTACAGTTGACACCGAACTACTGCAACTAAAAAGTTGCAATAGTCCGGTTAACCGGACTAACAACTAAACTACTCCAACTAAAGGCTGGTTTACATTATCTTAGTCTTTAGTAGAGTGCTTTAGGAGAGTAGAAGTTCATTACGTGGTGTGTTTGACGTTCTTTTAAAATCGACGAATATGCCAAGCAATGTATTTCTACTCGCTACTCGACTCGGTCGTCTACTTGACTAATGTAAACCAGGCCTAAAGGCGCTGACGAAGTTCATTCAGCGACGCAGCATTATATACAATTGCCAACCATCGTCGGTTGGACCTTCGACGAGTACTAAGATGTAACTTAAAATGTTTCTCTTTGGGCAGATGTCATCATTTCATGATGATCGGTTCAGTAGTTAAGACATGAAGGCGTAACAAACAAATAAACAGACTTTCACATTTATAATATTAGTAAGGATAAGGTGGAAAATTTCATTTCGCCTTTCGGCGGTAGATGGAGCTGTATAAATTTCCCATATAAAACTACTCATTAATAGTACATTATGATACAAGTTAGCTTAGGTTACTTATTGCACACAAGGCTGTGGGTTGCAGCCCGAGCCGCAGGCGAGGGCGTAACTCAGCCGAGTGTGCAATAAGTAAGAGCTCACGAGTTTCATACGACGTTTTTCAACACATTTGCGAGGAAAAAACAAAGTAATTTACCACACAGCAACAAATACGAAAAAAACAAAATGATAATCATGATGAAAAAGGCGCGCAGGTTTTGTTTTGTTTTTTTTCACACGCCCAATGCAAGAATATTTTGCGAACAAAGGGGTTAGTGAGTATACAGCCAACTTCAAAATTATAAATTTAGGTGATAAAATGCTAATATTTTAATATTTTTTAACAAAATATTGTAAATAAGAAATAATTTGATAATAATAAATATTTGTTTGACTTAATTAAGGACCTACACATTTATTTATTCCAAAAATGCAAATGAATTTTCAGCGGCATAAAACCTCTTTGTTGTTACTAAAAAAATAACTGTATTACCCGGTTAAATTGAAAATGTTCTATTTACTCGCATAGAACTTGCAGTAAGGTACCTATTTAACTTTGTAGGGATAATTCTATAACCAACTAGTGTTTTATATATTATTGCACGCGTTTGTTATAGTTCGGTTTATGGCCCTAAAAGCGATGTATTTGGGCTCACTTTACGAGCAAGTGTGTTGAAAAAATTTTTACGCGCGTTTTTTTCGCGATAGCTGTTCGTGCTACTGCACCCTTAGCACGAACAGCTATCGAAAAAAATACGTGCGTAAAAACATTCAATGGAGTCAGTGTTGCCAATGCTACGGTAATTACCGTGTTCTACGGCAATCGGGCTCAATAATGAACCTTGCTACGGCTTTCTGTGCCAGAACTTTTCATACAAACACGGTAATTTCATATGCTCTAATTCTTTTCGGAGTGCAGTAATTCTATCGAAACAGGGCATTTTTTGCTACTTTCCGCCGATCTACGGCAATTTCACTGACAAAACACGGCAAGTAAAAAAATTACAATGGCAACACTGAATGGAGTAATTATCTATGGAAAATTTCATTTAGCTATTCGGCGGTAGATGGCACTGTGAACAGATTACTCTATCGAATGTTTTTACACGCGTTATTTTTACCCGACTGCAAGAGGGTTATGTTTTTCGCGCGTATCTTGTATGTAAGTATGTAAGTTTGTTTGTTTGTATGTAATATTCTTTACTACCTCATATCTTTCAAACGGCTGAACGGATTTCCATGATTAACATATGGTTAGATTTGTCTCGTCAGCCCAAGTGTTTTTAAGAAGGTGGCGTTATAAAAAAACCAACATGGCGGCTGTACGGTGCTATTATACGTAGCGAAAAAATTTTTTTTTTTTAGAATACTGCAATATGGGTTTCAAATTAAAGGGCTTATTATAAGGATTACAAAAAGTTATATCATATAAATAATAACTAAAAAGAAATAAATAAAATATAAATTAAAAAAAATAAAAACCCTCCTGCATAAAAAGACAAGTCAACTGAAAAGATAGAAACAAGATTAAATATTAAAGGCAACATTATAACATGCAGTCGGAGGCATATAACTCAAATAATTCATAATGTCACTTTCTTTATGCACGCCTCCGACTGCATGTTATAATGTTGCCTTTAATATATAATCTTGTTTCCATCTTTTCAGTTGACTTGTCTTTTTATGCAGGCGGGTTTTTAATTTTTTAATTTTTATTTCGATAGCTGTTCGTGCTGAAAAGAACCGGTAAGAAACTTGTCCCCCGTGACCACGACAGCTGCAAAGGTGCCGAAACGTCGGGAAAATTAAAAATAAAAACCAAATAGCAACTAATTATTTACCAAAGTACAGTACTCTGGTAAATTAGTTGCTATTTGGTTTTTATTTACTTGCAATAAAACCGCACTAGTATCCGTCAAAAAGTGATTTATTTTATGACCGGTAAGAAACTTGGCAAAGTATTTTTATTTTTATTGCATATGATCTCGATAGGTACAATCTGGGGACCTTCAAGTCGCGAGTGAATAGATATCTTCTAGGCGAGCGCATTTCATCGTAATCGCATCACCATTCCATCAGGCGTGATAGCGGGCAAGCGCTTGCCTATCATAAAAAAAACCGGTCAAGAGCGAGTCGGACTCGCGCACCGAGGGTTCCGTAAAATCATAAATATATTTGGATATGTTACTTTAGTACAGTCTTTAAAAAAGTAGGATAAACGGCAGACAGGTGGAAGGGCGAACAGGCGGACAGTTAATTTACAAATCTTAACCACAGCTGCTTATGGTGACTGAAAAACGTTTCAGCCACTCCACATTGCAAACTGTTTATATTACTAAGTAGGAACTTATTCTTCGTTTATTCGTACGGCAAATAGTAGGTAATTATATTAGAACCAGCCACCAATTTATTATTGTAGTATTAGGTTGCGCCATCTCTTGACCGATAGTGGAACTATATTTTTTCTGAGGTTAACATTCTTAAGACAGCGCCATTTGTTGACTGGTAGTGAAACTAAAGAATTTTAGTTTGTTTTTTGAATTTCTAAAAAAGTATGTTAAATTGAAACATTGTTTTATTTTTCCTGTAATCTTTACATAAACTACTATCACATAGAATTATTTCAGATTTTTGTCTTTGCAAACTTCGGAGATAAGGGGGGGGGGGGGGGACGGGATTTTTTTTTACATTTTTCATCATAAGTCGAACACTATGCGGCCTAAGAAAAAAATGTTTTAAAATGTGCAAACAGCGCTCTTTCATATGATACCCCACATGCCCTAGTCACCACACTTTAAATTTTTAAGACCCATTTTCAATCCCTGTTGTAAAAAAAAATATTGATTTTTTTATTTCTTTCTTATTTGCAAAATAGTTGGGCAAATGTCATCTTAAACTATTACAAATTTCAAGTTGATACCATTAGTAGTTCTCGAGATATCCAGCTGTGACAGACAGACAGACAGACTGAGTCACACCATGAGGGTTCCTTTTTTACCATTTTGGTACGGAACCCTAAAAAGGGTGCGATTGCGTAAGTTTGATGCATTTGACAGTTCTTATCGTATTAGCATCGGCTGCAATTTGTATGGCATATATTATATGATACAATATGAACTGTCAAATGAATACGATTGACTTTACGCAATCACCTAGCAGATTTTATTAAGCAAGCAGATTGTAACCACATAAAACACTGCCTTGTGCCACCGATCCGATGCAGAAAGTTTCGAACTGATGTTTACTAACATAATTTTTACGTTTTTTACTAACAATATTGTTTTATGTTTAGTTTTAAGGTATATCTATAGGCCATCGTTGCCTGAGCATAAATAAATAATAATAATAAAAAAATGTTTTACAGCAAAAATTCACCATCATCAATCATTTTCTATCACTGTAACTTCAAAATGTTTTGTCTCTTGTCAACGTGTCAAAGAAATAGTATCTGAGTGACACAACCACTGACATGAAAACAATTTTTTTATTTAACTGGACAGGCTGTCTGTATGATTTGACAGCAAAGTTCTTGTGCCTATTTGAAACGCCACTAGCGTGCGTCTAAAGAACTAATTTTGACGTACAATATGAAAATGGTTGACGTGATGGTCTCTCCAGACTTCAAACTTTAGTACCATGTACGCACGCTATGCTCACGCTACGTCCTACAGCGCCAACATGGCGGTAATCAAATAGGCACAAAAACAGTTTGACATAAGCCTGTCCAGTGTAAATATATGCAGGTCAATGAACACAACGTAGACATACGTAACATAAAAAAAAATGTCTCACTATTATTTTATGTAAGGAAGTTAAAAGATAAATTATAGTTTTTTGTTATTATTTTCACTCTTGTATTAAAAGTACTTACCCTACTTACTGTTTTTAGGAAACTAGGTAAGTATTTATTATTTTTAAGTGCTTTTTTATGATAAACTAGCGGCCGCCCGCGACTTCGTCTACGTGGAAAGATTTTTTTGCTATCCCTCGGGAACAATACATTTTTTCGGGATGAAAGGTACCCTATGTCCTTCTCTGTACTCCAAAAAACTTCATGATGATCGGTTCAATAGTTAAGACGTGAAGGCGTAACAAACAAACAAACGGACTTTCGCATTTATAATATTAGTATGGATGAAACAATTTTCGTCCTTTAGCTGCAAATAGTAGATTGTTATACAAGACGCTAAAATGACCCATTGCATACGAGGTAGTTTTATTCCCGAGCTTTAGCGAGGGAATAAATAGAAACTGAGTTACAATGGGTTTTAGCGTCGTGTGTTACACTCTATTTTTTATTACGATTGCGAGAAAATAAAATACAATATTAAATACCTAGTTTATACTTCCGTAAACGAAACCACTCGTTTTTCTATCCTCCACTTCATAAACTTTTCATACAGTATGATTTGTGCTTGACGGAAAAAGATAAAAATTATTTCTTTCCTATTACAGTCACACAATTCAATCAGTTTTCAATTAGAGAAAAATTTAAAAATTCTAAAGATTACGCGCCATACTGTAGCAGCTAAGAAACACAATGCACGCATTCTACGTAAAGTCACAGAGTATAAATAAATAAGTCTATGATTTCACCAAGGAGGTTTATAATAGGGAGTGAGTACTCTACAAAAATTTTCACTTATCGTTTAAAAGAAATTCAACTTTATTGCATTTGCTATAGAGTTGAAATTCTATCGACGACATTGACTGAAGGCACTACTGTGTGAATGAGACAACACCAGGTGGAGGTCGGTGTCTCGTTTGCACAATTGCCATTACTAAACAATAATACCACGATGTAGGACTAAAAATATGTACGTTACCATTCAAGTAGTGTATCAAAATTAAGGATTCGAAATGGGAAGTCGAATATATACTATTTAAATATTAATTTAGAATGACACATAATAATTGTAATATAAAACAGAACTTACTCTTTTGATTTAATTAGATATCTAAAATAATGCTAATCAGCTATCATCGGTGAGGTGGTAATAAATAGAAGTGTCAATCTTGGCAACTCCGATTTTGAACTTGGCGCCGAATTTCAATTTAAGAATTTCAATCTATAGGAAATGTTACTTTACAAAACTAGTGTGACCATAAATACTGCACCATTTCAGATTTCTAAAAAAAACGAAATTGTTCTATTGAAATGGCTAGAGGTCGCAGGCGAGACGGTAAAATTAATAATAATAATCAAATTCATGTTTGTGCGCCTATTTCGATGAAACTCGGTTTTTGGTACTATTTCAACATGAAAATAACAACGCAATGTTGAAAATTTAAAAAATCCAAGATCAAAAATAAAAAAAAAATAAAAAATGTTTATTTTGTTCACAAAACATTTGTTTTCAAAACAGCAGGTTGGGACTGCCTAGTGAGTATTACAATACTTGTGACAGACAGCCCCACTCCATCGTAACACTTACATACTATATATGAATATGAACAACTAATTAGTTAAGTTATAAAAATGTAATCAAAGTTATTTTTTAAATTATATATGTTAGTGTGTGTGTGTGTGTGTGTGTGTGTGTGTGTGTGTGTGTGTGTGTGTGTGTGTGTGTGTGTGTGTGTGTGTGTGTGTGTGTGTGTGTGTGTGTGTGTGTGTGTGAGTGAGTGAGTGAGTGAGTGAGTGAGTGAGTGAGTGTGTGTTGCATGAATGGTAGGGTGTGCGCAATTAATTAATCATCATCAGCAGAAATACTTAATATTATATCGTTTCACAAGTTAAAAGGGCCTCTGTATCATCATATGTTAATGGTTTTATCCAGTTAGTCAATATAGTTTTACATTCGTAATAAGTTTTGGGATAAATATTAAGAATTGAATAACTTGAATTATATAACTTGGCTGATCTAACTCTGTATTGAGTTCTAGCAAAATAAGTTCTAGTTTTAGGGATTTGTAAGTTTGTAGTGTATCTTCTTTTACCTAATAAAGAAGAATCAAAGGAAATTGTTTTATGTGTTTTAAGGATAATATGCAGTATATATAATTTTCTTACTGTCAGTAGACTACATAACTTATACAACTCATCAGTGGGAAATGTACGTTTTTTAAAGTACATAATCTTTAGCAAGCGTCTCTGTGTTCGTTCCACCAAAAGAAAGCGTGTTTTCAGTGCACCCCCCTAGTCGGGAATACAGTAGCTTTATAACAGATTGTACAAGTGCCTTATATATATCATTTAAAAGGTTATTGTGAGGTACTTGGGCTAGTGTAATGGTTGAAGGTACGACATGTCTTAACGACTTAAATATCCATAAAAATTTTCTAATCCTTGCCGAGATCATCTCAATGTGCGGGAACCAGGATAGATTCTGGTCAACAATTACACCCAGATATTTAATGTGGTTCACTTTATTTAGTATTGGACAATTACAAAGACCATCGTTACGATCATTACAGCTATGAATTTTGATATTAAAATCTGATTGTGGTTGGGAATTATCATATATACTATAAGATATATAGTTGGTCTTTTCAGTATTAAGTGTTAATAGATTATTCCTTAACCAATTTGCCACAAGAGACATACCAACTTCCGCATTTTCTTTAGTATCCTCCCAACAAGAGCCACTAAACAAAATTGCCGTATCATCAGCATATGACAATATTTCAGCTTTTTTCAGTTTCATGTTACACAGATCATTGATGTAAATTAAAAATAGTGTGGGACCCAGGACACTCCCTTGGGGCACACCATAGGATACATCAGTATTATCACTATGACACTGATCCAGTTTTACACTCTGTTTCCTGTTCATTAAGAAATCTGTGAAAATGGAGAGTTGGTTGTCTCTTATACCGATTTTTTCAAGTTTTTGTGCAAAGATGGCGGCCAACTTTTTTGTTTTTGGGCCGATTTCGATGAAACTCGGTTTTTGGAACTATTTTGACAAGAAATTAACAACGCAATTTTTTAAAAACTAAAACTCCAAGATGGCGGCCAACTTTTTTGTTTTTGGGCCGATTTCGATGAAACTCGGTTTTTGGAACTATTTTGACAAGAAAATAACAATGCAATTTAAAAAAAAATAAAACTCCAAGATGGCGCCCAACTTTTTTGTTTTTGGGCCGATTTCGATGAAACTTTGTTTTCGGAACTATTTTGACAAGAAATAATCAATGCAATTTTTAAAAAACTAAAAATCCAAGATGGCGGCCAACTTTTTTGTTTTTGGGCCGATTTCGATGAAACTCGGTTTTTGGAACTATTTTGACAAGAAAATAACAACGCAATTTTTAAAAAACTAAAATCCAAGATGGCGGCCAACTTTTTTGGTTTTTGGGCCGATTTTGCTGAAACTCGGTTTTTGGTACGATTTTGATAAGAAAATAACGCAATGTTGAAAATTAAAAAAATCCAAGATGGCGGTCAACTTTTTTGTTTTTGGGCCGATTTCGATGAAACTTGGTTTTTGGTACGATTTTGACAAGAAAATAACAACACAATGTTAAAAATTTAAAAAATCCAAGATGGTGGCCAACTTTTTTGTTTTTGGGCCGATTTCGATGAAACTCAGTTTTTGGAACTATTTTGACAAGAAAAAAACAACGCAATTTTTAAAAAACTAAAAATCCAAATTGGCGGCCAACTTTTTGTTTTTGGGCCGATTTTGATGAAACTCGGTTTTTGGTACGATTTTGACAAGAAAATAACAACGCAATGTTGAAAATTTAAAAAATTCAAGATGGCGGCCAACTTTTTTGTTTTTGGGCCGATTTCGATGAAACTTGGTTTTTGGTACGATTTTGACAAGAAATTAACAACGCAATGTTGAAAATTTAAAAAATCCAAGATGGCGGCCAACTTTTTTGTTTTTGGGCCGATTTCGATGAAACTCGGTTTTTGGAACTATTTTGACAAGAAATTAACAACGCAATTTTTAAAAAACTAAAACTCCAAGATGGCGGCCAACTTTTTTGTTTTTGGGCCGATTTCGATGAAACTTGGTATTCAGAACTATTTTGACAAGAAAATAACAACGCAATTTTAAAAAAAACTAAAAATCCAAGATGGCGGCCAACTTTTTGTTTTTGGGCCGATTTCGATGAAACTTGGTTTTTGGAACTATTTTGACAAGAAAATAACAACGCAATTTTTAAAAAACTAAAAAAACTTTTTTGTTTTTGGGCCGATTTTGATGAAACTCGGTTTTTGGTACGATTTTGACAAGAAAATAACAACGCAATGTTGAAAACTTACAAAATTCAAGATGGTGGCCAACGTTTTTGTTCTTGGGCCGATTTAAATGAAACTTGGTTTTTGGTACTATTTTGACAAGAAAATAACAATGCAATTTTATAAATACAAAAAATCCAAGATGGCGGCCAACTGTTTTGCTTGTGGGCTGATTTTGATGAAACTCGGGTTTTAGTATTATTTTGACAAGAAAACAGCAACAGAATATCATAAAAAAATCTAAGATGGCAGCCAAATTATTTATTTGTTTTTTCAACTGTCACATCAAAATCAACCCAAAAACAAATTAGCAGCCATTTTGATAAATTTTGACTTGTCTAATTAGTACCAAAAACCGAGTTTCATCGAAATCGGCCCAAAAAACAAAAAGTTGGCCGCCATCTTATATTTTTAGTATTTTAAAAATTGCGTTGTTATTTTCTTGTCATAAATTACCAAAAACCGTTTTTTATCGAAATCGGCCCAAAAACAAACAAGTTGGCTGCCATCTTGGATTTTTTAATTTTTTCAATACATATTGTGTTATTATTTTCTTGTCAAATTAGTACTAAAAACCGAGTTTCATTTAAATCAGCCCACAAATAAAAAAGTTGGCTGCCATATTTTTTTATATTTTTAACATTTCTTTGTTATATTTTTATCAAAATAGTAACAAAATCGAGTTTCATAAAATCAGCCTACTAACAATATAGTTGGCCGCCATTTTGTTTTTTTTTTTATATTTTAAACATTGTGTCGTCGTAAATCTCTTGCACCCATTTTATTAAATTCACAAGTAAAGAAATTGGTGCAAGTATTTTAGACCTTATTGACATCTTTACCAAAATAACAGTTTTTAATGAAACAGCAAAGTAAATGTACAAGTATAATTATGGCAATCGAATTTCAAACGTCAATAAAGTCGAAAATCGTTTGCTTCTTTTTTAACTACAGATCACTAGACAATGTTTTCCTATTTTGACTTGTTTTTCCAACATTTATTTGTTTTTCCGAAGTTCACGCACATTGCATTTTTATTAAAAATTGGAATAAACTTTAAAGTTGCGTAATTATTTACACTTGAAATTAAATTGAATTGAATAAACTAGATTTTAATTGGTTGAATTACCATATTTAAAAAATAAAAACAAAAAAGCAACTTAATAAAAACGTGATAAATAATTTGTTCTTAAAAAATATTTTTTTTAAATAAATATTAAGTTTCTTTTTTTTAGTTAACGAGCTAAACTAAAAATATACCACCGCCTATCAGAGTACTCGTCAAGACCATTTAAACGAGTCCAAACTCGATGGGGTTGAAAGGTTTAATTGCAGAGTTCCTGTGGCCTTCTTCCGGCTCCATCATCAGACTCTTGGATACTATTACCCAACAGAGCACTCGTCAAGACGATTCAAACGAGCCCAAACTCGATGGGGTTGCATGATTTCAATATTGAGTTCCTATGGCATGGAATCCAGACTTCATCATCCGACCCTGAACCTTGTCTCCCGTCAGAGTACTTGTCAAGACAATTCTAATAAGCCCAAACACGATGGGGTTGTATAGTTTCATTTATCATAGAGTTCCTGTGGCGTTCTTCCGGCTCCATTATCAGATCACCTCAATGACACTGTAATATTGCATTTCCTTCCATTTCTGACCTGTGTTCAAAGTTTCAAGTCTCTAGCTCATCGGGAATTTAGTATAAAATCGTTTGCAAAATTTGTGCTCAAACAAACAAAAGAGCAAGCAACCTAATAAAACGCGGTAAAAAGTGTTAATTATAAATAACGAACTACCTTGGTATTTAAGTTTATTTTAAACAGTTTAAAGTATTATGTATGTCTCCGGCCAACCATACGGTTTGGTCACCCTAATGAAGAAAAGGACACATACATCTACTTGACCTCTCTGTCGGCTCGTTTTGGGGCGAAGCGCTCAATCCGGTTTATAGTACTATTTCCATGGATTTCACCGAAGAGATCGCCGCTTTTAGTTCCATTTTCAAAAATAAAAATGAGAAACAGTATAAGTCGAGCGAGTCTTTATTCGTGATTATTCTATCTATGAATAAAGACTTTTTCATTTCTCATATTCGGAAAGTGATGTATATTTAAACTGAGCAGCGGGTCTAAAACTCTTCGTTCCAACCTAGGGAGTAAAAGAAATTTAAAAATTAAAAAAAAAAAAAAGGAATTTTTACTCCAGGCCCACCCGACTTCAATAGACGTGTTTTTATTATTACGAATATTATTTCTTGCTTTTTAGAGGTAGGTTTTATGAAGTCGGTTTTTTGTATTTTTAAACAATTTTTTATTTTTTTAATTTTTAGTGTAGGTACCTTTTGTATTAGGTAGTGTAGGTATATTATTTAGGTAGAAAACTCGGGTCAGCCAAACGTGTGTTAATCGCGGAGAAACATACATACATGCGGGTCAAACTGAGAACCTCCTTTTTTTAAGTCGGTTTAAGAACTACACATAAGATATCCCTTTTCCAACAAAAAAATAATTATCTTATTCAGTTCATAAACAAAGAAGTTATACGACTGATCATCGAGGTAGTTCACACAAAATCATACTATTTTCGTGCTTTTTTCAAGATTACTTGAAAAGTACTAAACCGATTTAAAAAAAATTAAAAATGGGACCAACTTGAATTTTTACCTAATATAATAACGTTTGAATCATTTCAATCGGTTTAGCCGTCTTCGAGTAATCGGTGTACATACAAAAAAAAAACGGGTCGAATTGAGTACCTCCCTCCTTTTGAAGTCGGTAAAAATAGAACTGAATTTGGTTACATAGTCAACCATAGAGATACCTCATCGGTAATGGTTTAAAAAAATAGATAAGGCGCATTCACGAACAACAATGAAACATGGTATAAACAGCCAGTGTAAAATTAAAAATATTGGGCGGAGCGGCCGGCGACGCGGCGTGTTCCAAATCCTTACTTAATATTATAAATGCGAAAGTCCGTTTGTTTGTTTATTTGTTTGTTTGTTACGCCTTCACGTCTTAACTACTGAACCGATCATCATGAAATTTTACATACACGTTGCTAGGAGTACAGAGAAAGGACATAGGGTACCTTTCATCCCGAAAAAAAAGGTTGTTCCCGAGGGATAGCAAAAAACTTTCCACGCAGACGAAGTCGCGGGCGGCCGCTAGTTCAAAATAAGAAAAACTATAAAATATTGGCGGGATACCTTACTGTGTGACTTTGAGCTGTGTATGTTGAGTTGATTTTATATTTACTAAAAATGAGTTCATCAAGCGATTTTGAAGTATTGACCACGGATTCAGTAACAAACGAGGCAAACAAAATAATATAAAATCTTTTGCCAGAAGTTTGGAAGGAAAAATACTTAAATGCGTACAATGATTTTATGAAGTGGCAAGCAAACAACAAAATAAAATATTTTTCAGAAAAAGTATTTCTCACGTATTTCAGTGGATTATCAAAGAAAGTACTGCCTTCCACTCTATGGATCAAGTACTCTATGCTCAAGAGCACATTAAGTGCTAAACACAATGTAAACACTAATTGTTCTAATTTTTCGATTAATTTTAAATAGGTATAATAAGTATAAGGTACCAGCTACATGTTATTATTAATAAACATTTTGGAAATAAACTACGATTTTTTTACTTTCCATATAGGTATTCGAAATGAAAAGTAGAGTGTTAAACACGGGTCAAAGTCATCAATTCCATACTTGAACTATAGCCGCTCGAGCGTAGCGAGGGCGTCTAAATATCTCGTATGGGAATTGCTTCCTTTGGACCCTTATATAACAATCTACTATTTCGTTTTAGTAGGCTCATTGGTCACAAACAGACAAACATTAAAAAAGAAAAAAAATATTCCCTAGGGGTTATTATGCTTTTTTATCTCAGCTCTTGTACGTTACTATGATGGACTTTTTGAGCAAGAGGAGTGAAAAATATATTTTCTCAAGACTTATTTTATTTTTATTTATTGGTTCACCAACAACTTATATACTAATACATGCTTAAAATTATTTGTAGAGTAAAAAACTACCTAGGTATTAAGTTAATTACAGACAGGTAAACACCGCACCGCAAGTAGGTACAAATATAAAATTAGAAATTAAGCTTGAGAAAACAAAAAAAAAACTGAGATAACATCGGCTAACTCTTCTAGAACAGTTGTGCGAAACGTTCTAAGTGAGACATGGTTAACATCTGTGGCATGGCTGACTTGGTTGAATAGTTTGGACATTCTACAAATAAGCGACTGGGATCCGAGTACAGAGCGACGCAATGGAGGGCAGAGCGGTGTGATAGGATATTGTGGAAGACGAGCGGGAGCTCTGAAGCGAATTTTTCCTAGCAACTCTGAGCAGTTTATATTGTTGCGCAGTAGCACAGAATAAATATAAGTAGGTACTACCGTACAGAAAGGAAACTCTCCGCCCCGCCCCACAATCAATTACCTCACCCCACCGGCGCCCACCGCGCGAGTTCCGTGTGCCGATCCGTGTGCTCATTCAATAACTCGCACACTGTTGCGGGTGTGCAAAAACGTCACTGTGTAGCGTCTGTGTAATAGGTAGTTGAAAGGCGACGCTTGTATGGAGTGCCCGGGGTGTGGCAGTAGTTTGACTAGAAAAGTAAGATCTAACACTCTTCGTTTAGATAATGTAACCATATTGAAATGGTTTAAGTGGGTCTTGTTACTCACACGTCCACTTCGCAAACCCGTAGAATATGCTAGGTATCTAAGAAAGCGTTTCTGTATTTGCTCTATCCTGAGAGAGTGTGTTGCGTAATGTGGTCTCCAGATAATACTGCCATACTCTAACAACCTTCTTACTAAGCTGTTGTAAAAACAACCAAACTAATTCCAACCGACTCCGGTGACGGCGAGATTTTTCAACTTATGCCTCAATATTTTTCCCGTAGAATTTCTCGGTATTTCCGCTACGAATCGCACGCCGCCTCGTAGATGTTTCGTTTTTGAAATCTGCAAACAAAAAAATCTTGTTTAAATACGAATTATATTTTCAAATGTAGGTACCTAACTATACTAATAGTAAGAGCCCATCAGTACACGAACAGCTATCGAGAAAAAAACGCGCGTAAAAGTACTCGATAAAGAATTATCTATGGAAAATTTAATTTCGCTTTTCGGCGGTAGATGGTGCTGTGCAAATTTCCCATACAAAATGACTCTATCGAATGTTAAAAACATTCAACAGAATGTTTTACACGCGTTATTTTTTTCGATAATTCTTCGTGCTAAGGGTAAAGTTAAATTTACGCACATAAAAACATTCGATAAAGTAATTGTGTATAGGAAATTGGTACAGCGCCATCTACCGTTTTGTCTCTTTCACTCGCATTAGCTGTAAGCAGTTATCCGATACTTTACGGTAACGTAAACAGTTTGCACAACTCATGGTAGGGCCACTGGTTCTTATTAGTTGAGTTAAAGACCTATTATTAGGAATTATGAAAGTCGAATTGTAGAGAGCTTGTCCAGCTCGATAAAATCTTTATCTTTGCTATCGCTTCGATTTCGAAACATGTGTGAGATTCCCATAAGTTTTAGCTAATAATAAACTATTTCTAAATTGTCAAATCCCGAATCGTCAGCGATGATTCGCAATGTGACTTTGTATGGGGCCAGAAATTTTATACCACCCCCATAAAAAAATATCAAAAGTTAAAGAGAGACAGGGAAGAGAACATAATTATTTCATTACCCTCTCAGCAACATACTCTTGTACCTCCTTCTCAGTCGCACTCATGTCAGGTCGTAATGCAACGAAAGCAACAGGCAGCTCTCCCGCATCTTTGTCTGGAACGCCAACTACACCTGCATCTTGGACGGCTTCGTGCTGCAGCAGGAGTGCTTCTAATTCTGCAGGTGGAACCTAGAATTTTGAGAACGTCATCTCGCAAAATTTCAATTTCAATTTCAATTCTTTATTACACATCAATATACAGTTAAACGAATATAGACCGCACCACGAAAACCTCGCAGGGTTTATCTGGGTTGCGGCGAGTTGCTATATACTTATGTAGGTAGATAGTAATGCTTAAGTTTAAGGCGAAATTCTTTCGCATTTTCCTTGTACTTCTGTAGGTCGGTAGGTACTTTATTTAAGTAGTAAGGTATTAGGTAACTCGGAACTCTTGTGCCGTATAGATTATTATATTTAGGTAAATTATACTTCTTAAGGTATGGTACTGTTCTCAAAAACTTTGTTCTCAAAAAGGTCGTATCTTTTCTACTAGACAATCAGGATTGATAGATTCAGTTAAAATTTGATACTCGATTTTGTCATAAATACTCATGACATTACAATACTTAAATAGATCTTTGTCCTCATTGATAAGTTTGTTCCGAATGTATTTAGGCGTTATAATTTTTAACATTTTTAGTTGTAGTTTATAGATACGATCAATGTAAGTTGTATAAGTTCTGCACTTAGGCCGTAACCAACAATCGAGTCCGCTAAGGCTAGATAGTGAAAGTGAAAGTGAAAGTGAAAAAATTTATTCAGCACACTTGTTTACAGTACATGTGATTACAAAAAGTACATATTACTATTTATAACACAATTTATTTAAAAAAAAAGTAGTTAGCCGAAATGGTCTCCAACCTCAGCTATTGTCACAGCCTGTGCGACACTGATTTTCAGGTGGAGCCAAATGTGTTTAAAGCAACAACACTCGCCAAACAATGCAATGATATAATAAATCAATTTATGCAAACTCAACAACAGTTCACTTTAGAACGGTAATGATATAGATGAGTATCGTTATATAAAACAAATATTAAGCTTATACAATAGAATTAAACATATTCAAAAGTGCCCATTTATAAGTTTATTTTAATTAAATAAATTTTGACATTGACATAATATTGATATAGAGGTTCCGAAAAAAAATATGTATATACATAATATAATAGGTCAAACAGTATTCACTAGGTAGCGCTATTTATCTGTTCATGCAGAATCAACTCTTTTATTTTTACCCGAAAAGAAGTCGCAGAAGTAAGGCGACGCAGGGGAGGTGGTATGTCGTTCCATATTTTGGTTGCAGCATATTTAAAGCTACCCCTAAAAGCAGCGGTTTGGTGGATAGGTACGTTAAGCAAAGCTAAGCGGGTGCGAGTAGACCATACGAGTTTCTCATACAAGTAAAGCGGCTTACGATTTTTCACTATACCAAACAAAAGCAGAGCTAAGTGTACATCCCGTCTAGACTGCATATTCAGTGTGTTAGTACCATTAATATAGGGGGATACATGGCTTCTAGGCGGAATATTATAACAAAATCTGGCACAAGCATTCTGCACCCTCTGTATTAAATTTTTCGTTTTTGACAACAATCTAGGGCCATACACTACATCCATATAATTAAACTTTGATAGCACCAAAGATTCTACCAAAATTTGTCTTGTTTTGGTGCATAAAAAATTACGAATTCGATAGAGGACTTTCAGTCGGTAGAAACAATTACGGACTGTTTCCTTTATATGTGATTCGAATCTCAACTCCGAATCCATAACAAGACCTAAATTACGCGTTTCCCGTGTAAGACAAATGGTTTCGTTGCTTATTTTAATAATTGGATTAGCGGAAACAATTTTCTGTACCTGATTTTTGGAGCCCAAAACCATACATTTAGATTTGGATGGGTTTAACATTAAACAGTTATCAGTTGACCACTTAGTGATACTTTCCAAATCTTCATTAATCTTTTGTACTGCACTTTGGACATCGTTTGGGTGACAAGGCAAATAAAGCTGAAGGTCATCAGCGTATAAGTGGTAGTTACAGTTTACAATATTTTTGATAATGTCTGTTGTGTATAGAATGAAAAGTATAGGACCCAAAATGGAACCCTGAGGCACACCTCGGGTTACTGAGGTGACAGAAGAAGTAGATTTGCTACCATCACTATTTAGAACCTCAACATACTGATACCGATTACATAAATAACTGTCAAACCACTTTAAAGTAGAACTATCAAAACCGTAATAAGACATTTTAGATAAAAGTAAAGGTATATTAATCGTATCAAAAGCACGCGAAAAATCTAGTAAAACAAGAATAGTACCCATACCAATATCCTGTGATTCCAAAATGTTACTAGTGATATCCAATAAAGTAGTAGTTGTGCTTCTATTTTTGCGAAAGCCTGATTGAGTATGAGGTAGAATATTATTCTGCTCAAGGAATTCCACAAGTTGTAGCTGCACAACTCGTTCCAAAACTTTTGATAGGCAAGGTAAGATACTGATAGGGCGTAAATCTTTATAAGATTCAGGACAATTAACTTTTGGAATAGGCTGTATTTATATTAGATACATTAGTCTTAAGGTTTTAAAGGGTAATTTATGTTTTAATATATAAAGCTTGCTAATAATCGATCGAAGTTTATTACATACGTAATCTATGTGAGGTCCCCAGCAGAATCGACTGTCAATCACGGGACCAATGTACTTATGACTGTCGACTATTTCTATAGTGGGACAACGACAAACATCACCTAAATTACTCGAGTGTAGGCAAGCATGTTCGTGAGCTTTCACAGTTGGTGTGATCGGTGATTTGTTGTGTGATGAACGAATGTGTACTAACTTAGTCTTTTGAGCGTTTATTACTAAACCGACGTCATGAGCCCATTTGCACATGTTTGTGAAGTTTTCTTGAAGGAGGCCTTGGAGTGGATTCGAGAGGCAGATGCGCACGCGGACCCACCCCGCAGACGACGACCAGGAGGGAGCGGGCACCGATATGCGCATCTCATTCCCCCCTAGTTGTTGTAATGTAAGGTGATGGCCAAATGCCCCGGTCATCCCCTAGCTGCCGGGCTCTGTGAGCAAAACACCAGGGCTGCTCGGTGCTTGACACCCCACCCCGGTCCCGAAAATTGGGGCATTAGGAGGTTTTTAACTGATATGCTACTGGGTGTCACTCCAATTTGAGCGACTCTGCTCGTCGGAGTGTCACGCAGTGGAGAGCTCAGAGCTCGCTGGCCCCCTCCTGTTGGATCGGAGAAATATCTTGATGGAGTGGGTTGTAAGGCGATAAAACCACATTTCCTCAAAAAAATGTGGAACCTAGAATGAAGGGTAATCATAAAAGGTCGACGTGTCATCATCACAACATCATCTCCATTCTGTTTACTTTGGGTCAGTGCAGTGCGTACTTATTTTTCATTTTATCCTGTCTCCGGTCATCTCATTCACTCCCTTCAGGTTCGTATCATTCCGCACTCAATTCATCCGTATTTTCAGCGATCTTCCTGTTCCTTTCCACCCATATTGTGTAAATAAATGCTTTTAAAGAGTAGTTATACTATGTTCTCCTACTTTTGATCCTTAAAAATTAACAAGTGAACTGCCCTCGACTGATTTCCTTTACACTTGATGAGTTCCTTCAGACGGTCTACCACGTACAAAAGGCCATCCTGGTCATAGTACCCGATGTCTCCTGTCTTCAAGAATCCGTCATCATCATACATAGCTGAGATATCTTCACCCACATAACGATCAATGTCATGCGGTGACTCGTTATTGTTGTATAAGTGAACGCTTTTACAGAGTAGGAATACCATCTTTACTTACTTTTGATCCTCAAAAACAAGAGAACCACTCTCACCTAATTTCCTTTATACTTGTTGAATTCTTTCATCCTGTCTACCACGTACAATAAACCATATTCGCCATAGTACCCAAGGTCTCCCGTCTTCAAGAACCGGTATCTTAACCCACATAACGATCAACGTCATGCGGTGACTCGTTATTGTGTATATAAATAAATGGCTTTTACAGAGTAGGTATACTATGTACACCTACTTTTAATCCTCACAAATTAACAAGTAAACCACCCTCACCTGATTTCCTTTATACTTGATGAGTTCCTTCAGACGGTCTACCACGTACAAAAGGCCATCCTGGTCATAGTACCCGATGTCTCCTGTATTCAAGAACCCGTCATCATCATACATAGCTGCTGTATCTTCACCCACATAACCCTGCATGTTAAAGTCACCTTTGGTGCAAATCTCCCCTCTTTCGTAAGGACCTAAAGGCTCTTGGTTTGCACCAACAATCTAGAGAAAAATTGAATCAAGGAAATATGAAATCATTCTAGTACCTAGCTTGTATGATTTCGTTTGTTTTTCTGATGTTTTATTACCTACCTTAATAATTGTGTTGGGAAGTACCGTTCCAGCCGAGGCGGAATTTACCGATTTGGGGTTGTCAAATCTGCCAAACGTTATGCCTAAAGTGGTTTCTGTAAGGCCATATCCTGTAACTATTCCCTCCAAGTTTGGAAATCTAAACAATTGAGAGTAGATATATCATTATAAATGAATTTTCTTAGTTAATATAATTAATAATCTTAAGTACCTACCTATTAAAGAAATAAACCACTTAAAAACCTACTTCCTATTAATTTTATAAACGTAATGTTTAGATGTTTGTTATTCCATCAGGAAAAAACGACAGGACGGATTTGGATGAATCAGACAGTGCACAGTCTGAACACATACTTAAGATTTTTTACCCAAGTTGTTTGTTCCCTTGGGCTGATTTAGTTCTATAGATAGACCACGCGAACGTAATTAACAAATAAAATCTTCTTGTAAAAAAGTTAAGTGCCCAGCCACTCACTTAATTGTAACGGTTTTGATGACGTCGACGTGTAGTGGCGCTGATCCCGACACAATCCTTCTTACTGAGGACAAATCGTACTGCTTCTCAAACTTCAGGATTGCCACTAAAATGGCGGGTGCTACGAATAACATTGTTACCTGTGATTGATAAAAATACTTAAATATCTTGTTTACTAGTGTAATAATATCATCATCATAATACCACCGCCTCGTCACACGAACTAGCTACCGGCGACGTGACTGAATTTTCTTCATTGCGTGCTTGACATGCTCAATGCTAATTCACAATTTGCGGCACCATACGAAATCCGTTATGAATTTGCGAGTCGCGTCGCCAGCAGTGGGTGTGGTGTTGTGGTGGTAGAACCTTACTATAGTAAGGACTTGGAGATTGTATGGAGTTGGCGATTAAAGCGGTTCCAAGATTTTAGGAGACGCTGCTGCTTGTTCCTGATTGCTGTATTACTGAGTTTATTGTCCATTTTTTCACAACTATGATAAAGTTTACCTATCCGTTAGCGCTATCGCACACGGGCAACTTAGTCGCCCAGCAACTATTTTGTCTCTTACATGGTTTATATGAAAAGTTGCCGACGACTGCGTCGCTTCGTGTGCGCGCTTCCATATAAACCCGTGGACTTGATGTGAGAGACAAAACAGTTGCTGGGCGACTAAGTTGCCCGTGTGCGATAGCGCTTAGAGTCTATGAACTTACCTTATGCGTCTGAATAGTTTTTAAGTACAAGTTAATTTCAAACTTTGGTAGGAACACCACCTGTTTGCCAGCCGAGTAAAACATCGAGCTTCCTAGTAATGCCATCACGTGAAAGCAAGGACCTATGCTAAGAACGGGACCTTCTATGTATTTGATCGGCCTGGAAAAAGATATAACATAGTCAACCAAACGACGTCCCAGGCATCAGCCATTATAAGGTCCTCACTGCTGGGACACAGGCCTTCCCTATGGGTGAATAAAGAGAATTGGTCATAGTCCGTATTGGGCGCACGTGGTGGGCCACGTGCGCCCAATACGGATCTAACGCTGCAAATAGAGCCGGGACTAACGTCTCAACGTGCCTTTGCAAGTTAGAGGAGCTCAAGGTAAGTCATTTTTGGTCACTCATGCACCCATCTTATGACCGACCCTTGCGAAAATTGTTTAATTTGCGCATTTGCGCATTGGCGCATACCCATTACAGATCACACAACACATTTCAAGAAATGCTGACAGCATTATGAAGCTAAACAGCATAGATGCCGACAGCATAGATTGCGCTATATACAGTGTCAGTTGTATTCGCCAAATACTACAAACATATTTTTTGATAAAATCTCGATATGGGTCTGTGGTTCATAGTAAAGAATTAGTGTTAGTTGTCGGACACGCTAAAATAATATTGTGTAAAAGCTAAAATCCTGGGAAACCACACTATTATAATAGGTATAGGATAAATAGTTCTAAGAATTTATATTGTAATGTAACATGATCCTTTTAATAACATAATAGGAGAATGTTATACATGATAATTAAGGTTGTAATAGGTGGTAATAGTAAACATCTGTCACCTGAGATCTACCTTACATACTGTAGCGGGTATCAACCTATGACATCATCCATGTACCTAGACCTAAAATCTCAAGGACCGGCTTAAAACAGCGCGATATCTGACAAGGACCAGCGAACACGAAAAAAAAAAAGCACTTGACCAACTTAAATTGTCAACTGTAATACTTTTGTTCATTTAATTTGGACGGGTTATATTTCATTCGAAAGAATATCCGTCAAGGACCAACGTCACAGAACATCACATTCAAATCTAAGCCATAGTTTATTCACAATAAGGTAAAATATTGCGCGCGATCGCGCGGTTCCCCGGGGAACCGTCGGTGCTTGACGGAGTCTGCTTTTGTCGCGGTTCCCCGGGGAACCGCCGGTGCTTTAGAGGTTCAGGTACCGTCTTTGACCATGATTAAATCAGTGCCATCTATTTGGCCTATAGTTATGAGTTTAGTGCTGATGTATACTAAAAACACACACAACTTACAAATCTCTTCTTTTACACTAGACAATTATTTATAACTTAAAATCAAATGTTTTATATCAAATACTTACTCGGAACAAATTTGCGAAATAACATTAAAATGTGTTAACTGCACTCCTTTTGACATTCCTGTCGTTCCAGAAGAATATAATAAAAACAAAGTGTCTGTTTGTCCAACAACATCAGCAACTTCAAAATCATCATAATTGACATCAGATTTTAAGCGTTCTACATCATCACCACTTTTCCCATCATCATTTTCATCATCTATAGCTATCACAAGATCGTTATACGAAATGCAATCGCCTTTTCTATCAGTTCCATAAAGAATTATTTTGTCTACACTCTCTAATGGTTGTAGAGAACTGATATGAGCATCGTAAACGAGTTTTGAACAAATAACGTATTTCGGTTTGGAAATATTAGTAGCGTGAAGTAATTCATCTGTAACAAAAAACCTTAATTCGGATAATATAGGTATGCTACTTACATATTGAGGCTCCAATCAAATATTAGGGTTTTGATTTAAGAGGGGGCTTCCAAAATTTCTCAATATTTGAACACAAATAGCGACGTCTCTATAATCTCAATGAAAGTCAAATTCAGATATATGCTTTTATGGACCTTAATTGAGTGGATGACGGCAGGATTTCAGAAATTATTGAGTTTGGCTCGATACTTTTATTTTCTGAAGACATGTCCTTTTTAGGGGAATTTTTGAAATATCTCTTTAATTATACATCGTTTCTGAGCAAACTTAATGTAAATCATTAGCAAATTACGTATTCCAGTGACTTATGGCACTAAAATCATTTTTAATAATTATTACTTTTGTTATTACCAAAAAAAGATTATAATACCAGCGCGCTACGGGAGCCGCCTTCGTTAGTACCGCGCAGTGTGCTATCGAGGTAGGACGTGTGCCGCTCGCGCATCGAATTTTGGCACAGTTTTACAATCCATACAGTTGTTAAACGAATGTACTTGCGCAGAGCAACGCAGGGGATCTCGCGAAGGGTAGGACGGTTTCCCTCAAATTTTTATGATTAAGATTGTTTATCCAAATGCAAAATACATTACATAATTAAAAATAATAGAAAACTGAAAAAACCCAAAAATAAAGTGACACGTAACATCTGGCAGTGCAACACAAGTACATGTAATTAGGCACATAGGTACTTGTAAATAAATTATCTATATATATAAAAGAGTAAATCACTCACTGACTCATCACGAAATCTCAGAAACTACAAGTGCTAGGAGTCTCAAATTTTGCATGGGGGTTCCTTTTAGGGTGTAGGTGCTCACTAAGACGGGATTTTTAGACTTTAGGAGGTATATGTAGCTAGGTAGGAAGTAAGTAAGTGTCATTTTCAACACCAATCTGAACTAGGTTTTTTGATGTAGGTACTAGTATGTGCGTGAATTTGCGAATAACTCATCTAAGAACATACCTATCATCAATTTTAAAAACAAATACCAACAGATGACAACTGTCAAACTTAAAACAGCAATATCTCGAAAAGTAATCATCCTAGACTAGTGGTGCCTTTAAAGAAATGAAGGATATAGTACATAAAAACTGGCCAAGTGCGTGTCGGGCCACGCGCAGTAGGGTTCCGTAGTTACATTATACCATACCATATTTTAATACCGCTATCATTTTTCACCTGAAAAAATAACTTTGTTTTTCACAGTGTTTGTATGAACAACAAAGTTATATTTGCGGTTTTGGAAAATGTACTATATTTCGAAAAGTTATTACTGTACCTCGTTCAAATCAATTTTCGTTGAAAGTGTTTGTTAAGATCTATAGCATATATTTTTTTTAGATTTTTCACTCTCTTACTTTAAAAGTTAAAGGGGGGGGGACACACATTTTACCACTTTGGCAGTATATATCTTTCAAACGGTTGACTTTGAGAAAAAATTGTCTTAAAAACCTCAATGTCATTTTTAAAGACCTATCTATAGACACACCACAAGCATTGGTTTGATGAAAAAAAATATTTTCTGTTTCAGTTCCATGTATGAGGAGCCCCCCCTTAATCTTTTATTTTTTTTATTTTTGTGAGAAAATCGTAAAGCGGTTTACAGAATACATCTACCTACCAAGTTTCAACTATGTAGTCTTAATACTTTCGGAATAAAGTGGCTGTGACATACGGACGGACAGACAGACAGACAGACATGACGAATCTATAAGGGTTCCGATTTTTGCCATTTTGGCTACGGAACCCTAATTAGTTTTTGAGATATAGCACATTTTCCAAAACTGCAAATATAACTTTGTCATTCATACCAACACTGTGAAAAACAAAGTTATTTTTGCAGACGAGAAATGATAGGTGGTATTAAATATGGTATGGTATAAGGTAACTACGGAACCCTACGGCGCATGGCCCGACACGCACTTGGCCGATTTTATCTTGACGATGTGTTCAGTTCATGAAACTGAACAACTTTATCTAAGGAACACATGGCCAAATATGTAAAAAAAAACCGGTCAAGAGCGAGTCGGACTCGCGCACCGAGGGTTCCGTACCTGTGGCGGGCGCGGCGGGCAGACGACGACGAGAGCACTTAAAAGATCGTCCACACTAAACCACACACGTCACAAATAATAATACCACTCGATAACTCTCAATTAGTGGACTGTAAACACTCACAAGTCTTCATAGGATTATCGCCGGCTGGACGAGGAAGGCGGTTGAACACTCGGTCGGAAAAACACTATCACGGAACACACCAGTCAACAGTGTTCATAAACTAATGTCACTTCACATAAATGTCACACCAACGTATCACAAATTCTTTTCACTATTTTCACATTATTTTGTAGTCGGCGCAGTCAATGTTCGTAGCAAGATACGTAGCTCCGTAGCAAAGCACTAATTCACACTTATAACATAGTCAAAGTTACTAATTCACCACATTGAAGCACTTTGAAACATATTATTTGGAGCACTAAAATCTTGACATTGTCGCGCTTACTGCCAGGATGCACTAACTCTTAATTAAAACTTATTACTGGGACCTTTACTTCATAATGAAACCACTATTTACTGTTTCTTCTTTTATTTCTTCCGTTTTCTTCCTTTTACAATGATATCTTCATTATTGGAAAACTACCGGAAAACTATGCGCTTACTTCGACCTCTCCGATTTATATATCGATCGAAAATTAATCCTAGAAAATTCGGAACCAATCAGATTTCTTGGAATTACCATGAAAATCAATCTAGAACTTTCTAGTTTTTCTAGAACTCGGACCTCTCTGTCTCACAGTATGTCTTGTCCTGTTCACGCGCAACTGTCTTTGTCTAATTCTAAACAAAACTATCTCTATCTCTTTCTAATATCGAAATAAGTGGTTGTTTTTACAAACCTTTGATAAAACTAACTCAAACTTTATTTATATAGATAGAACTATATCTAATCGATTATTAACAATTTTATTACAAAATCTCAAAAATCTCAATTATTTCAAAAGATATTTACAAAAAACCTTCGGGGGCTTTCTATGTGGTATTGCCCCTTTGATATGCCTAATTTCCAAAATTGGGGCTTTGTCTTTAAGGTATTGCCCTGTTGGTATACCCTATTTTACATAGAAAAAAACCGAAAAAACTGAAAATTACTTACAAATAGCAAAAACTTAGATTCTATTAAGAACGTAAAGAACTAATACAAGGTCTAACTAACAAAGTCTTACATTAAAGCGTAGATTCACTAAGTTAAAGTCCTCAATTAATTATTCATAAGTCTCACTTCACTTTGCAAATCACTATTATAAGTTTAACACTTATCACTTTCAGTATTAATTTTATCACTTATAACTATAACGTGTCACTAACACTCATAATTCACTTGCGTTGCTAACAGTACCATCATAATTGCACCATCAAACCACACTGCAAAGTAGAATAATAAATTAAGTATTGCAGTTTTAGGTCAGCGCCATCTCTTGACCGATAGTGGAACTAATGTTAACTTTTTAGAAATTTGATAATTTCTAAAAAAGTGTGCTATATTGAGACATCGTTTTATTTTTCCTGTAATCTTTTTATAAACTGCTATCACATAGAATTATTTCAGATTTTTCTCTTTGCAAACTTCGGAGATAGGGGGGGGGGGGGGGGACGACGGTCGTTTTTTTTACATTTTTCATCATAAGTCGAAAACTATGCGGTCTAAAAAAAAAAAATGATTGAAAACGTGCAAACGGCGCTCTTTCATATGATACCCCACATGCCCTAGTTGCCTCACTTCAAATTTTTAAGACCCCTTTTCAGTCCCTGTTGTAAAAAAGATATTTGTTTTTTTATTTATTTCTTATTTGCAAAATAGTTGGACAAATGTTATCTTAAACTATTCCAAATTTCAAGTTGATACCATTAGTAGTTCTCGAGATATCCAGCTGTGACAGACAGACAGACAGACTGAGTCACACCATAAGGGTTCCTTTTTACCCGACTGCAAGAGGGTTATGTTTTTCGCGCGTATCTTGTAAGTATGTAAGTATGTTTGTATGTAATATTCTTTATTACCTCATATCTTTTAAACAGCTGAACGGATTTCCATGATTAACATATCGTTAGATTTGTCTTGCCAGCCCAAGTGTTCTTAAGAAAGTGGCGTTATAAAAAAACCAACATGGCGGCTGCACGGTGCTATTATAGGTAATGGAAAAAAAATTTTTTTTTAGAATACTGCAATATGGGTGTCAAATTAAAGGTCTCATTAAAAGGATTTCAAAAAGGTATATCATGATTGTAATAAATAATAACTAAAAAGAAATAAATAAAAAAATAAATTTAAAAAAATTAAAAATCCTCCTGCATAAAAAGACAAGTCAACTGAAAAAATTGGAAACAAGATTAAATATTAAAGGCAACATTATAACATGCAGTCGGAGGCATATAACTCAAATCATTCATAATGTCACTTTCTTTATGCATGCCTCCGACTGCATGTTATAATGTTGCCTTTAATATTTAATCTTGTTTCCATCTTTTCAGTTGACTTGTCTTTTTATGCAGGAGGGTTTTTTTACCATTTTGGTACGGAACCCTAAAAACGACTATCCATACAAACCAAAGAGATCACGTGATCAATTTAGTATGGAATGATCAAAATTTTATGGCGAAATTTGACACATGTTTCTTGAAGAAAGTTTTTGAGCTTCATGAACTGACACATCCTTGAAATCTGGATGGTAAGTTTAGAATGACCCTGTATACAGGGTCATTCTAATGATTCTTTTGCCTTCCTACTTCCACTACGCAAAAGAGCAAAAAGTGGCCACTTTAAGCACTTTTAACTTCGATCATCTACACTATATCGTTGACTTTTAACTACTACTTCTACAACGAACTTTGTTTGTGTAAACCGTAGAACCTTAACCACAGAATAACTAATAGTACAAGTACAGAAGCAGCACTCCGCAAAGTCATTTAAATAAATAGCGACTTTTGCTTAAACACAATAAAGTGCAATTCAGGTCGCGCAGTGCTCCTAGTAGTTGCCTCTCTTTCTATCGCGTGCTCTTACCTTTTCTGACGACGCAACGTTAGGGTCGTCTTCCTTTAAATGAACTGCGTAGCATATATCATAATGTGAAAAACGACAATAGTTTTTTGGTTTTTTGATTTTGACATCCGTACACTGCATAGTAATGGCGATTCGACATTGTTACTATTATAAAGAGACAATACCTACGCAGGCATTAAGATGCCGCGCGACTACACAAGCGGGCGTGTGGCAGCCCGCTACTCACTTGTGCCCTCGTAGGCACGGCTAGCGCGAGCTGCTTATCGCGCGACCTTGAGCGAGTGAAGGAGGCCTGCCTTAACTTTGATCTGTAAATGCAAATTAATGGCTATCTTGCCACTGTGGTTCAGCCCCAATATGCGATAGATTGAAAATGATAGCCTCTTGGCCGGCGGTCTATTACCTTTTCTGTACATAGGATTTATTAAAGTTACTGTAGCCCCCATACACGCCACTCCTATTACTGTACTAAAATACTCCATCCTGTTTTCAGAAATGATGGCTACCATATCTCCCTTTCGCACACCCAGGCGATGGAGAGAGACAGCGAGATTCATCGCCTGTTGTGCTATTTCGCCATGTTTCAAAGTTTCATTTGTAGCGGCATTGGTCTGCAAGAAATAAGAAAAATGGGGAATGTCCGAAAAAAATCAAATTGGCTGAATATTTTTTTATAGGTAGGAATAAGCTCCCTTAGTAATAGAAAAAAAATCAGAATTTTCGGTTGCGTGAAAAAATTTAGAAAAATTAAAGTCTCTTCGACTTCACAAATTTAGGAAAGTAACAGCAGAATGGAGATTAAACCTTTGCCATCATCTGCTACAACCACAACATGGTATTAAAAATAAAATTTCAACACAAAATGTCAAAACATTTTTTTTTAATTCTTGTTGTCATAGATAGTGGCTGGTGTTGGCAAAGGTATAATCTTCATACTGCTGTTACTTTCCTACATTTGTGAAGTCGAAGAGACTTTAATTTTTCTAAATTTTTTCACGCAACCGAAAATTCTGATTTTTTTTTTCTATTACTAAGGGAGCTTATTCCTACCTATAAAAACATATTTAGCCAATTTGATTTTTTTCGGACATTCCCCATTCTAAATTTAGGTAGCTATTACAATAGGTAGTCGGAAAAGTTCACGGCCTTTTTGAAGCATGAATTTTGCGTGTTATATTTCTGGCAATACTTAGGTCGGAATGTAATAAACATACTGTTATCTGTACTGCCCCCCTACTCAAATGGCCACTTTTCTATTCGTTCGCTAACTTAAAGTTAAAAAATAAGCAATTAAACGATCAAGTCACACGTCGCAAGTTTATGTAAATCACAGAAATTGTTGTATTGTATGGAATTGAAAAGCCTACGAAACGTAATTTTGTAATTTATGGCTTATTTTTAATTTTTAAGTTAGCGAACGAATAGAAAAGTGGCCATTTGAGTAGCCCCTCTTTTAAAAAAATTAAAAATGTTTATTTCTTACAAAATCAGTACAAGCAATATTCTGAGGCTGGAACCAACCAAGTAGGTTCCAGCACCTTGCACTGCATAAATAAACACCTCAGAAACCGGGGCATGAGTCGATTTCATAGGCCTAAAGTGTATACCTACTAGGGTTTCTGCTCGAGCTTTCTCGAACTCGAGAAAACTCGAGAAAATTGGCTTCATTCGAGACGAGAAAAAAATGACCGGCACCCTGATTATCTAAAAAGAAACTATTTAGCGACCGGTTTCATTCCACATACATTGCTATTTTTCTTTGGTATGTTTTTTTTTAATCCAAAAAGAAGTAGCAATGGATCACTATCATCTATGAACTGCAACCGGTCGCTAGGTGGTTTCTAATTAGATAATCAGCCCGCGGAGCTCGAGAATTCTCGAGTTTCGAATTTCAATCGTGGCAGACGCGACGCGCAACTATTTTTTGCTGTTAACTAACACCGACCGCGCTCCGTGCTCTTTCATTCATTTGTCTAAGACAAAAGTAAGTATTCTAATTATTTTTTTAATAGGTTAACGTTGCTTCTGGTCTGGTCTAGTCCCCTCGTATTTATAGACAAGTAACTAATGACATAAGTAAAACTTGCAATTTTCAAATGCTTCTTATATTATTTTCACATGCAAGTAACTTATAGTATAAATTCATCTTTGATGTACCAAAACTGCACTGCATTAAAGATTAAATTATACTATAAATTGCATGTGAATATAATATTAGTAGCATTTGAAAATTGCTAGTTTTGATGAAATCATTACTTACTTGTAGATATAATACGAGGATAGGAATAGTCAACTTTAACTGATTTGATTTGCAAGTAATGATCTCAAACGAAACTAATAAGTACACCTATACTATGTTTGACTGATTGATAAGATTGAAAAATTAGTTTACTTTTGTTAAGTTAGGAAGTACTAACTTCGTCAATAGAGTACACGTCGTTATCGTAAAAAAAATGATTTTCTTTTTAATTGTAGCTCCAGTTTTATATTGTTACTTATCCTTAAAGCACACTCGTCTTTATGACTATTATTGTTCCAATAAGTTAATTACTAAGTTTTGATTATTAGTTAATAAATTAATAGGTATGTAACAAGATTCATTGAAAAATTATCAGTTCGTTTTCATGGGGTAGTATTTGGCTATATTTTCGAAATTTATAAAGATAAACGAAAGGAAGTGGTGTAAAAAGATACAAGAGCTTGAGGGGCATCGTATGGTTAAACATTTTTGGCAAATCGGTCCGTTAATTTTTTGGATAATCGAAAATGGTTGAAAAAATGACAAAATATATCGTTTTTAAGACAAAAAGCAGATTTTTGTTGCAATAAGAGGTACCAATTTCTAAATATGTATTGTAGTACATTATAGGTTTCTTAGATTAAAAAAAACTTGTATTTTAATAAATTTCAACAGTTTCAATTGAAAGACTCGAGACCCGAGAAAACTCGAGAATTTGGCCTCGAGAATTCCCGAAAATCGAGAAATAAAAAAGGTCGAGAAATCAGAAACCCTAATACCTACTTACTTACTTAATAATATTTTGGGCTAAAAGTGCCAGTCATTATAATACCACCCGTATTATTAAATAAAAGGGTTAAAATTTACTTAGTGGACCGTTGATTTGGATAACGAAAAATTTACGGTAAAAAGTTCTTATTATAAGAAGTCTTTTTGCAAAGTTTCAACTTGCGGAAGCTTGTAGTTTTTGAGAAAAAAAAACTGAAATTTCAGATTTTTTTCATGTTTTGTATTGACTATTTGACTTTTTTTAACAAAGCCAGGCCCCCGTCACTCGCTTAAGGTCACCCGCTATGTGCCTACCGCTAAGTAGCTCGTAACCATAGTAGAACCAAATAAGTAAGTCATCTTACTCTTTATACGCATGAACGCGGTTTGTATGTGAGCGGGCCCGTACGTATGCGTCGTCGCACGCACACACTGACAAAATTTAAAGGTGATAAAGGTGCAACAGTCATGGCTGCACCGTACGTAATCCCGCCCGCGCTCACGCACGCTTCACGCCGCCGCGCCGTTCGTAATAATTTCAACGTGTACCTACCTACAGTACATACCATGCTTTCCAAAGATATTATTGCAAAAAGATTTGTGAGAATGAGGATATATTATACATTAACTTTAAATAATAAGGCATTTCGTACTTGTCGAAACAGACGAATTTTTTTTTATATCAATTGTGTAATATTGTTATAAAATCACAAATTCCTATAGAAAAAAGCCTATTATGCATGCCTATTATGGAAAGTAAACAATTTCCGAATTTAAAGATTATTATTTTAATAAGTGTAGGTAAATGAAAAAGTAAGAAACAGTTAATAGTGTAAAAAATAAAATTTCATAAACATTTTATTTTATTTGAATAAATACATTATTTAGTAAAGCCACGTTTTAATTAATCCTATTTCGTTTGTAAGTTTTCAAATCACATAACATGACGTAGGTAATGAAAACATTGTAGTCAGTTCCTGAAAACAATGAATTTAATGTAAATTGTAATTTGACAGATAAATGTGATACATTGCTACTTTTCTTTAGTAAGTTTTTATTGGTGTCAAAACGAAAGAGCCAATGTATCACATACATCTGTCAAATTACAATTAACATTAACTTCATTATTTTAGTCGATAGACCCGCTGGTCTACGTACAAAAAAATATAAAAAAAAAACTTTGAATTATAGATCCCTGATGCTTACCCTATAAGAAAAAAATATTTTGTATAGAGATTGACTATGCATTTTTTGACGACTGCTTAGAGTAAGACGGGCTTCTATAGAAAGAGAAGCAATACGAAGCGTTCCCCTCTGCCGAAGTACAAGCCCAAATGGGCATATGCATTAGTAAAACCAGTTGCGCCCGGATTTCTTTCTAGACCGAGTCCAGTCGCACATGTGAACGCTGCTGTGTTTAAAATGACGAATTTATGAGTTTTTTTGCTATTAAATGAGGTCTTGAACATCAAGTATACAAAAAGACGGTATTACATTTCACATAAAAGTAAATTTTTATCGTATTATTGCTATTTGTTTACATTTAAACATTAAATTCGTATATTTTATTCTTGATAAGTTGTCAAATTTGTTCAGTGACATCGGGTCTGCTAGTCCATGGCTCGTCCGTACAAATTTCAGATCTGTCGCTAGATAAATCCGAGTTCTCGCCGATGGGCAACTTAGTGATGTTACCGTTAAATAATGTTTGTCGATAAAGTGTTGGTCAATCTGGCCCTGATTATGCGTCAAATTCATTTGCGAGATTTTTGCATGATTTGCTCTGCACTGATGTGAGCGCGACGCGACAGATATCGAGAAATAAATGTCGAAATAGTAGATTATACAACAAGTGAATAAAAAGGGAATTTAGTTCGAGGGATACAAAGAACCGAGATGAATTTTTTTTTTCACGAGTTGTGTACTCTACTTTTTACAATTGACTGCGAGAAAACAAATAGGTACAGTAGTACTTTATACTTTGTATTTATAGTTGACCATTAGCCATTTTTAATGTCCCCACTACTGGGGCACAGGCCTTCCTTACAGGTGGGAGGATGGGCGATAACCCACCACGTGGGCCCAATGCGGATTGATGGGTGTTAACGACTGCAAATGCAGCCGGGACCAACGGCTTAACGTGCCTTCCGCGACACGGAGGAGCTCGAGATAATATTTTTGGTCACCCATCCCATAACCGACCTATGCGTGAAATTAGAAGTTTTCCAATGCTATATGCTATGACTCCTCATGTATGTATGTATGTAACCCTCAATTAACCTTCGTTTTTTTAAGCTTCGGGATTTTGTATTTTAGGTAAAATGTTCTGTCGTGATTTTAAACGTCGTCATTTATTTGTTTATAAAAATATGCGTAAATAACATTATACGTGTTTAAATTTATGTTAAAGAATATTATGCTTAAACATGATTATGCTTAAAGTAGTTATGCTTAAAAAATTATGCACAAGCTGTTATGACTAAATAATATTATGCGTAAACATCATTCGGCGAAATCATATTATGCTATGACATATTATGCCTTAAAATTTTATGCAAATACATAGGGAACCGTCATGGAGCGATGTTCAGTGTCAGCAGCCTGAGCCCAACTTCCCTGGGTAGACATTAATCCCAATACAATCACCTACACTCTTGAGCTTTTCTTATAAAGCTTGAGCGTATAAAAATGACCTATTTGTTGTTATTCACCCCATTGTAAAATGATTGAGTTTGTAACCTTTATTCCTTTTTCCGTATCGATATTGCTGCATCGACAGTTGAGCCCAGCCCTTTATGTCAAAAACGTGTCATATTTTGATGTGTGACTCATCCGTACACAATTTTTTGCTGTTTTGTTTTATTTTTTATGTGTGAGTATCGTCATTACAGTGTTGTTTTTGTATGTGGGTATGCGGAACTGCACTTGTGTGCATTTCCCTCCCCCCGCAAAAAATGCCAGAATAATTTGAATAGAGTAATAATCGCTAAGGCTTCTCCCTTCGTGACGAAACGAAGCCTTTGTTGCTCGAAGGACGACTGAATAAACTAGCGATGTGACAGCCCTACGTGTTTAAGCTGTATCGCTCGCTCGAGGCTCGAGTTGGCCTACTTATTTGGTTCTACTATGGTAACCGAGCCGTTCGGGCAGCAGCGGGTTGTCGCACGCGGGTGATACTGACCGCGCGTGCTACAGCACGTTTCCCGCCAAAACGTTATTGAGGATAAAATTTTGACTAAAACGGCACGATGGTTAATTATTGTAAAGTTTATGGATGTTGTAGTGAAAAGACAAATAAAAAATTAACTTTTTTTCACTGCCCAGAAAAGAAGAAAGGTACATTACGTTATTAGAAAGTAGGTAGGTCCATACTAGACATGCGAGCCGCGCCGGCGCCGCCGCGCCACGCCGCGTTTTTCCCGCGCCGCCGCCGCCGTGGCGTTTGGGTCGGCGCGCCAAATGAAGCGCAAGCGCAAGGGAAGGCAAGAGAGCGCGAGGAAAAGCAAGCGAGCGAGAAAGACAGGAAAAGTGCAGAAGCAACGCACAGCTGCTCACTAGCTCCATTTTTAATTTTTCCTTCTAAATTCAACCACGTCAACTAATTTTAAAATTCAATCTAAAATATTTGTATCAAAATGGAACTGCAGCTGTGCAATTTTATTACTTACGATTGATATATGTTTGTTATTTATAATAATAGCACATGGACATGAAAAACAAGAAAACAATAATAATGAAATTATAAACAATGAAATTTTGACGGCTTAAATTCGGGCGCTTTTGCCCTAAATTCGACAATTATTTTCCCTAAACTCGGTAAAGGTGAAAAAAAGGATGACCAGTGTCAGAAACCTTTAGTGTTTTTATTTAAGTAACCGACATATCACTCGAAAGATTGATCAGCTGAAGTGGCAGTGGGCTGGACACATGGCGCGAAGAACCGATGGGGGAGGCCTATACCCAGCAGTGGGTGTCGTGCGGTTGATATTATTTAACATATTAAATTGCAAAAATAACACATTTATTATTATTATCAACATTAATAATATTATGCTTATCAAAAATAAGCTTATAGTACTTTATTATTAACATATTATAACATTAATAATAAGTGGCCGAAAATAGAATATATCGTAACGGTACAAAAATCCGGCCGCTGGTTTGATGGTTGGCCGACTATAGGACTCATGGTCATTCTATGCTCGGCCACCATTTCAAAAGGCAGCCGAATTTAGATTTTTCACCAATTTCTTAGACCTAGCTCCAGCGAGCTTTAATTTAGTAACAAATAAAATTATATGAGAAAATATCACTTTATATTATTCTTTGATTAAAGTTTTATCACATATAAACATCAATAGATCGAGAAATCAGTGAAAGTAATTAAAATCACTTACCCCATAACTTGGTTGTCCCTCGAACTTAACTACAAAATTGCACAACGCGCGGCACAACCACGCGGGTCGCTGGTTAAATTGCTACTGAGTGCAAGCAAAATGCAAACCAGGAGCCTATATTGCATAACAAATTATGCATACATTAGATGACGGCTTGCTGCCATTTTGACAATTCCTAATGAGTGATATTAAAGCTTCTTTTCGTACAAAAACCCTTTAAGAATAGCATATACTCACACGGTTTATTTAATATTTTGTTTGAGTGGCCGAATTTAGGATGTGTCCGAATTTGGTCGCAAGTGAACAAGTTTATCTACATAATATGAGTATCTAAGATGAGTTTGGGTAGCTAGCAGTAAAGTGCCTCCTGCACTTTGAATTGTTTTCAAGGAAAAAATATTTTTTTCCCCACAGAAAAGTGCAAGATATATATAGGCGGTGTTGTTGTTGCGCAAATAAATAAATTTGACTTAAAATGCCGGAAAAATTTTGTGCCACGCCGGCGCGGTCACGCCACGCCGACTATAAATGGTCGGCGCGCCGCCGCGGGCAATTTAGGCCTCGGCGCGCATGTCTAGTCCATACTTACAAAATTTTTAACAATAACATTTAATAACTTTAAGTTTAGAGACGGAAAAAAATACAGATCATTTTATAAAATTAAAGCACATTTAATTCTACCGCTTATCTCGCATTCATTCCATTGCAGTATTCAATATATAAAATTTTAGTTTCACTTTAGCCATTTTGTTTAATTTATATTCTTTGTACAACCCTAACGATACTTTCGCTCGATGTCGGACTCACGCGGAGTGCGCGGGAATCTCGACTCTCGGCGCGCGTCCGTAGAATACGTTTCTTCTTGCAGCGTTTTTTGTAGGCTATAATTATAACGTAGGTATTTTAGCTTTTGAATAGGAGTGATTTATCTGTTACGCAGTAACTATTAACTAATCTGTGATAGCTTAGCTGTCAGTTACGTTTTGTTTCATTGTTACACACAGATTAGAGAGGCTGTTGTCTGTTATAAACAGTGTTCCAGCAGAAAAATGGGAGTTTAAGAAAAAAAAATATTTTTACTAGACAACAGAAGCGCAGCGGAGCGTGAGCGTTAAATTTCGAGGTTATTTTTTTTTAACAGACAACAGAAAAAAGTTAGTGCCAGAAAAGGTGGAGGATAGGAGGTGGGGGAGGGGAAGCGAGCCCCCTCTTCTCTAGTCTTTTTCCCTCGAATCTGTTGAAACCTTGTCATTTTAGAGTACCTAACCTAACCTAACCTCTAAACTTCATTTTCATTTTTCTCAAAAACTATTAGGTTCCGCAACTCCCTTTTCGAGGGGGGCTTCCCCCTCCCCCTCCCCTCCCTCCCCCTCACCCCCAATCCCTAATTCAACGGTCCACTAAGTAAATTTTTACCAATAAAAGCTCCACTTACCAAAGCAGCATTGTTTTTATAGAACCACAGTTTTTGTAACATAAATTCGCCAAAATTAATTCTGGATGGCATAAGAACATTTCTGGCTCCATACAAATATTTTTTATTTCTCAACATTATTTTTTAAGGACGACCTTCTTGGTGCTAACGTTATAAATGATGAATGACGAATAAAGATCAACGAAACAATAAAGGTTTTAAATAATGTTAATTTTTAATTTTATATTTGTCGCACATTGCTCTCATGTTTAAAACATTACTGCATTACCATTCAAACATTATTTTAACATTGAAAATGTTTATATTGTTTTCGTGATCGAGTATAGTGCCCCGATTTATGAAATTGTGAAAGCCTGTAGTTTCGCAAATATGAAAGGTAACGTGGATGACCCTTTTGTCAAAATGTGCGTCTGCCGGAGGGCTTTAACATAAATTTTTACATTAATATATAATGTATATTACTGTTTCAAATATAAAGCATTTCAATAAAATCACTAAATTATTTTCATATTTTCAACCCCACGCGATCTGTCATTTTCAATCATTCTATTTTAAAAGGTCGAAATTCTTTTTCGTATGAATCGTGTTGGGTTGAAAATATGAAAATAATTTAGTGATTTTACGGAAATGCTTTACATTTTAAACAGTAATATATATTATACAGGTGTCCTAAAACTTTGCCACACGGAGGGAAAATACCTTAAATATTGAAGATAGAAAATTATACTGAAGAAGACTTCATTTTGTTGTTAAAAAGATTTTTTTCTTTTTAACAACTAAATGAAGTCTTTCAAGTTCGTACCAAAATCTATAAAGAAATTTCAAAGTTGTGAAAATACTTTCCTTTGAATAGTTCCACTTCACGCCGCGCGCTATACCCACTTTCGAGCGCTAGTGTTTACGGAGAATAGCACTCTGGCTGTGAGGCGAGCTTATAGGCGGAAACATAATATTGTGTTGTGTTGTGTATGTCGCGACACGACACAACACAATAGTATATTTCCGCCTTGACACTGTTTTTTTTTCTGCTGAATACCAAATTGCAAGGAATAATGTCAAATTGTTAGTTCCGACTCGCGTCGTGCTCGTAGTCGGAGCGCTAGTGTCGCCAGGAGTTGTCAAACAATTTTAAGTGACTAACAAATTGTATCACAACTTTGTCGCACCGATGAACTCTAGGGTGAATCTCTTAGAGAATTGCATAGTTGTAAAGAACCAGGGGGTCTATTACGAAAAGTTTAATGCGATACACGCAGCTGCGTCCGTGCTTCGTTTTGATTGTTTCCTATTACAAATCACTTTCGTATGCGATATTGCGAAGTAATTGCGTGAGTTTGACAGTTTTTTTCCAGTGTATCCGACATTGTTCGTTTAGTAGTCTATGAACTACGGTAGCCAAATTCAAAATGTTTGTTATAACTACAACCAGCGAACTGCGGACGATTATCGTGGCCAAGTGACTGCGTTACGCAATTGCGTACGTTATTTTCGTAATAGGCCCCCAGTACCTCATAAACTTAGCAGTATTTTTTGTTACATACGGATTTTTTTTAAGCAGATTGCAACCACATAAAAAATATGTTTATTTTGTACCAAACTAAAATTTCGTCAAAACAATGCATAATTAAAAAACCTTTCATTTAAATTTCAAAATGTTTTGTCTTTTGTCAACGTTTTTGCGTAACGCAGTTAGAGCATTGGACCGGACATCCAAAGGTCGCGGCTTCGATTCCCGTCCGAGAATTGATCTGGTACGAGTCGTATTTCTTCTATTATATTATTTAGTAAATTATTAAATACTTTTTTAAGAACATTTTTTTATAATTATACTTTTATATTTCTACTCTCTTTTGTATTTCAAAGTACCCATCTACTAACTTTTTTAAAACTGGGTTTCATATGCTTTTTAAGTGCTTTTTTATTATAAATGAATCATTTTTTCGCCCTTTAGCTGCAAAAATATATTTTCTTAAGACAAAAAAAAAATACTAATACAGATCGACACCAGTAACGAGATTTTTCAACTTATGCCTTAATATTTTTCCCGTAGAATTTTTCGGTATTTCCGCCACGAATCGTACGCCTCCTCGTAGATGTTTCGTTTTTGAAATCTGCGAACAAAATTATCTTATATAATTTAAAATACGAATAAGTTTTCATTCATTCATATTTTCAAATGTACCTAACTATACTTATAGCAAGAGCCCATCCCCCTTAGCACGAACAGCTATCGAGAAAAAACCGGCCAAGTGCGTGTCGGGCCACGCGCCATAGGGTTCCGTAGTTACCTTATACCAAACCATATTTAATACCTCCTATCATTTTTCGTTTGCAAAAATAACTTTGTTTTTCACAGTGTTGGTATGAATGACAAAGTTATATTTGCGGTTTTGGAAAATGTGCTATATCTCGAAAACTAATTACTCTATCTCGTTAAACCAATTTTGATTGAAAGTGTTTATTAAGATCTACAGCATATATTTTTTTTAGATTTTTCACTCTCTTATTTCAAAAGTTAAAGGGGGGGGGGACACACATTTTACCACTTTGGCGGTGAATATCTTTCAAACGATTGACTTTGAGAAAAAGTTGTCTTAGGAACCTCAATGTCATTTTTAAAGACTATAAACACCCAACACGTGTTGGTTTGAAGAAAAAATTTTTTTTCAGTTTCAGTTCCATGTATGGGGAGCCCCCCTTAATCTTTTATTTTTCTTATTTTTGTATTAAATTCGTTAAGCGGTTAACAGAATACATCTACCTACCAAGTTTCAACTGTGTAGTCTTAATACTTTCGGAATAAAGTGGCTGTGACATACGGACAGACAGACAGACAGACAGACAGACAGACAGACAGACATGACGAATCTATAAGGGTTCCGTTTTTTGCCATTTAGGCTACGGAACCCTAAAAAATGCGCGTAAAAGATCTTGAAAGAGAATTATCTATGAAATAAATTTAATTTCGCTTTGCGGCGGTAGATGGCGCTGTGCAAATTTCCGACACAAAATGAATGTAATGTAAAATCTAAAAAGTACATAATGTATCGAAAATTCACATGTAGGTACAGATTGAAGCTAAGGTTATATAGTTTGTTTAGTTATAATCAATAACCTCAAAAATACAGGGTTATTTTGTATTTACCATCCAAATTTTGAGGATGTGTTCAGTCCATGAAACTGAACAACTTTCTCTAAGGAACACATGACCAAATATGTAAAAAAAATCGACTATCCATACAAATCAAGGAGATCACGTGGTCAATTTAGTATGGGATGACCATAGTTTTGTGGCGAAATTTTCACACACATGTTTCTTTGAGAAATTTGTTTAGTTTCATCGACTGGACACATTCTTGAAATTTGGATGATAAGTTCAGAATGACCCGATATAGTTCGTTGTTGTAGTAGTAGGCAAATGTGCCAACAGTGGCCATTATTTACTCTTTTGCCTACTAATACTACAACCAACTAGATTTTACAGAGCTTTTTATTTGTAAATAAACTATAGAACTTAAGCTTCAATCTGATCGTGAGTTTTTGATACATTATACATGTAGGTACTTTGCGAGCAATAAATTTAATTAAGATGAGGGTGCCTCTGTAAGGGCAGTAATCGCCGAAGTTAAAAAATCTGCTATTATTGCAAAGATGTGTAAAATGTAGGTTTAAATCATCCAAAGAAAAAAAAAAATCTTTATCTTTTAAGTTGATGATTTAAATTTAAAAGGTGTGATTTAGTGAAATCACACCTTTTAAATTTAAATCATCAACTTAAAAGATAAAGATTTTTTTTTTTCTTTGGATGATTTAAACCTACATTTTACACATCTTTGCAATAATAGCAGATTTTTTAACTTCGGCGATTACTGCCCTTACAGAGGCACCCTCATCTTAATTAAATTTATTGCTCGCAAAGTACCTACATGTATACGTAGTGACGTATGGCCACTTTTTACCTAGTTGTGGCCATACCATTGCACCAGTTTTAGATTAAAACTATTAAATTAGTAAGAAGATTTCACCAGTTTTTAAATGATGAAAATATTGTGGTATTAAATTCCTGGTCCTCATTTGTTGAATTAACGTTATTTAAGTTTTATTTAAAGTTGAATTAAGAGAGCCTGTCCAACTAAATAAAATCTTAATCTTTGCTATCGCTTCGATTTCAAAACATATATGAGTTTCGCTAATAATCTTTTGCCAAAAAGTCAATTCCCGAAGTGGAAGCGATGATTCGCAATGTGACTTTGTATGGGGACAAAAATTTTATACCACCCTCATAAAAATATCAGAAGATAACATAATTATCTCATTACCCTCTCAGCAACAAAGTCTTGTATCTCCTTCTCGGTCGCACTCATACCAGGTCGTAATGCGACGAACGCGACAGGCAGCTCCCCCGCTTCTTTGTCTGGAACGCCTACTACACCTGCATCTTGGACGGCTTCGTGCTGCAATAGGATTGCTTCTAATTCTGCAGGTGGAACCTGGAATGAAGGGTCATCATGAAAGGTAGACGTGTCATCATTATATCATCATCTCCATGCAATTAATTTGGTGTCAGCGCAGTGCGTCCTTATCTTTCATTCTTTTCTGTCTCTCGTCATCTCATTCACTCCCTTCACATTCATATCATTCGGCTTTCAATCCATCAATATTTTCTGTGGTCTTCCTGTCACTTCCACCCATCGATCAACGCCATGCGGTGATCTGTTATGTGTACATAAATGCTTTTACAGAGTAGTTGTACCATATTCTCCTACATTTGATCCTCAAAAATTTACCAGTGAACCACCCTCACCAGATTTCATATAAACTTAATGATTTCCTTCAGCCGGTCTACCACGCACAATAGGCCATCCTGGTCAAAGTACCGGATGTCTCCTGTCTTCAAGAACCCCTCATCATCATACATAGCTGCTGTACTTTCACCACATAATGATAAACGATCAACGTCACGTGGTGACTTGTTATTGTGTGCATAAATTCTTTCACAGAGTACCTAGGTATAATATGTCCTCCTACTTTTGATCCTCATAAATTAGCAAGTAAACCACCCTCACCTGATTTCCTTTATACTTTATGAGTCCTTCAGCCGGTCTATTACGTACAATAGGCCATCCTGGTCATAGTACCCGATGTCTCCTGTCTTAATCTTAACCCGTCATCATCATACATAGCTGCTGTATCTTCATCCACATAACGATTAACGTCATGTGGTGACCCGTAATTGTAAACATAAATGCTTTACAGGGTAGGTATACTGTGTCCTCGTATTTTTGATACTCAAAAATCAACAAGTGAACCCCCCTCACCTGATTTCCTTTATACTTGATGAGTTCCTTCAGGCGGTCCACCACGTACAATAGGCCATCCTCGTCATAGTACCCAATGTCTCCTGTCTTCAAGAACCCCTCATCATCATACATAGCTGCTGTATCTCCACCCACATAACCCTGCATGTTCAGGTCACCTTTGGTGCAAATCTCCCCTCTTTCGTAAGGACCTAAAGGCTCTTGGTTTGCATCAACAATCTGGAGAAAAATGGATTCAAGGAAAAACATTCATCATTCTAGTATGTATGTACTTAACTATGTATGTTTTATTACCTACCTTAATAATTGTGTTGGGAAGTACCGTCCCAACCGAGGCCGAATTTACCGATATGGGGTTGTCAAATCTGCCAATCATTATGGCCAACGTGGTTTCTGTAAGGCCATATCCAGTAACTATTCCCTCCAAGTTTGGAAATCTAAACAGTTAGATATACCATTTTAAATGAATTTTATAAAGTTACTTAATAATATTAATAATCCTTACAATAAAACTTAATATAATTAATAATTATAAATATTTTCGTTTTTAAAGAAATAAACCACTATAAAACGAAAATATAATATTCTACTTCCTACTAATTTTAAAAACGTGATGTTTAGGTGTTTGCTATCAGTACGGATTTGGACGAATCAGACAGTGCAGAGTCTGAACATATAGGATTTTTTATCCCTGTTGTATGTTCTCTTGAGATTTAATTTTATAGATAGACCGCACAAACGTAGTTAAAATAAAATCTTGTTGTAAAAAAAGTTAAGTGCTCAGCCACTCACTTAGGTGTAACATTTTTGATGACGTCCACGTGTAATGGCGCTGATCCCGCCACGATCCTTCTTACGGAGGACAAATCATATTGCTTCTGACACTTCAGGATTGCCACCAAAATGGCGGGCGCTACGAATAACACTGTTACCTGTAATTGACAATAATATGTAGGTATCTTGTTTTTATTTTATTTTATAAGAGCATACTCACCATACCACCGCCTCGACACACTGGCTACCGGCACGGTAATGATATCTAACAGTATTCTAACTTAATATAAACGGTTGAAATGCGAGCCTAACTTACGCACCTTGAGTTCGGTCTGCACTTGGTACACATGTAGCGGCATCTACCGTACCGCCGCACATAGCAACACGCCGGAGTAAGGGCCCTTACTCCGGCGTGGCAGCTCTGCGCACCTCACCAGCAGCTCGGACCTACCGTCACCTTCCACTGTCCCGACTCACCGTGGACAGGTCCCGACTCACCGTGGACACGGATCTACCTACTACATTTTCTACACACATAACAGTCGCGAATGCGCCGCAGTGACGAACGAACGGTAGTTTTGTTTTGTGATCAATGTTTAAAAGTTACAGAATGCAACATCCTTTTGATGCATTTAGTTTTTATCACTGACCTGCATATATTTACACTGGACAGGCTTATGTCAAACTGTTTTTGTGCCTATTTGATTTCCGCCATTTTGGCACTGTAGGACGTAGCGTGAGCATAGCGTGCGTACATGGTACTAAAGTTTGAAGTCTAGAGAGACCATCACGGCAACCATTTTCATATTGTACGTCAAAATTAGTTCTTTAGTCGCACGCTAGTGGCGTTTCAAATAGGCACAAAAACTTAGCTGTCAAATCATACAGACAGCCAGTCCAGTTAAATAAATAAAAAATATTCATGTCAGTGGTTTTTATTAATTACGATCGTCTTTTGTCGACAGGGTCGAGTTAGAATAATGTAAAGAGGTAACATTACCGGCGACACGACCAAATTGTCCATTAGACATTATTTGGTCTCATTGGTCTTCATTGCTCATTAGACATTCTCAACACACAGTGGTTAATTCACAATTCGTGATACAAAATCCATGCAAAATCCATTATTAATTCGCGAGTCACGTCGCCAGTCGCCGCCCCGCGTGGCCGCAGGTCCCTATTTAATACACGTGACAATTTGTCACCTGTCATTACAATTTTATATCCATTGCGTCAACTAATTTGAAAATAGAAAAAACTACTCATGGCTTCTCCGCAATGTAAACCCTGCAAATTGTCGCGTTATTAAATAGGGCTCATTCAGGCCGAGGAGCTCGGTGGCGCAGTGGCTTAGCGCCTGGCCCAGCAATTGCGTAAGTTAAGCAACGTTCGCAAGGGTCGGTCATGGGATGGGTGACCAAAAATTTACTATCGCGAACTCCTCCGTGCTTCGGAAGGCACGTTAAGCCGTTGGTCCCGGCTGCATTTGCAGTCGTTAATCACCAATCCGCATTGGGCCCGCGTGGTGGGTTATGGCCCGTCCACCTTATCCACCCATAAGGAAGGCCTGTGCCCCAGCAGTGGGGACATCAAAAATGGCTGATGGACATTCAGGCCATTAGTACCACAGTCCACACCCACTGCTGGATATAGTAAGGACTTGGAGATTTTCATAATCACCACTTTTGGCATGCCAGTTGGTGATCGCGGTGAGAACAAGACTTTTAAGATACACTGCTGTTTTTTCCTGATGGCTGGATTGCCAAGTTCTTTGTCAATTGTTTCACAACTATGAAAAAGTTTACTTATCCTTTAAAGTATATGACGGTCGGACGGATATCCCTGTCTAAGTCAAAGTCAAAGTCAAATAAGCTTTATTCAAATAAACTTAATTATTAAGTACTTTTGAATCGTCTATATTTTCCTACCACCCGTTCCAGACTTTTTTAGACTGGACGGCCAAACGCACAAATGCATCTATCCTAACACAATTAAATGTCAAGACTCGGCTGTCCACTATCTACTTACATCGCGTACTCTCATACTTTGGCCACATAATGCGAAGAGGAGATGAAAGTCTCGAATCTGGTCGTGGTTGGTGAAATAGAAGGCAAGAGAGTCCGAGGTCGATCGCCAACCAGATGGTCTGACCAAGTAAGGGTAGCAACTCCTCAAGCAAATTCCATCGAGCAGTGAGAGCAACCATGGACCGAGACCGATGGAGGCAAATCGTAAAAGCAGCCGGTGATCACGAACCTCAGTTATGAGGGAACGATTAAGAGAGAGAGAGAGTCTATGAACTTACCTTAAGAGTCTGAACAGTGTTTAAGTACGAGTTTATTTCGAACTTTGGTAGGAACACCACCTGTTTGCCAGCCGTGAAAAACATCGAGCTTCCGAGTAATGCCATCACGTGAAACCAAGGACCTATGTTAAGAACGGGACCTTCTATGAACTCCATCGGCCTGTAAAGAGATATAACATAATATACAGGGTTATTTGTAAAACACCAACAACCTCGTATGGGCAAACGTAGTGTGGGACGCTATCAGACAAGGTGGTGCGACGATCTTCGCAAGGTGGCTGGCATAAACTGGATGAGTATAGCCGCGGATCGTGCTCAGTGGCGTGCACTCGGAGAGGCCTATGTTCAGCAGTGGACGATGATAGGCTGATGATGATGATGAACAACCTCGCAGAAGTAGATTACTAACATGATAAACAACAACATATTATTTTGTGCTAAGACTTTTCCAAAAACAGTCAAAAATTCACAGGTCTCATGCCTTTCACGACCTTCTGGTACATTGAAAATGAATTTAACAAAATATTTTTTAGTATTCCATTGTCACAGACATTCATATTTTACTGAAAGGTAACCTAAGTACTATGTATAACTAAGCGCTATCGCACACGGGAAACTTTTGTCTCCGCAACTTTTTTGTCTCTCACGTGATTTGTATGAAAAGTTGCAGACGACCGTGTCGCTTCGTGTGCGCGCTTCCATATAAACCCGTGGACTTGATGTGAGAGACAAAACAGTTGCTGGGAGACTAAGTTGCCCGTGTGCGATAGCGCTAAAACATCTGAATTTCTACATAAAATAACCTAATATAAAAATCTAATCAAAATCAAATGCAGCATGCGAGACTTTCGCGCTGACTTCATCACCACTCGAATGTGCGATAACAACCCTTATTTTATTACAATTGCAAACTATGTTTACCTAGGCATCATCATCACACTCTCATTCAGAGATCGTTTTATAAATTCATTTGAAATCGCAGCGTAACTAAGATAGTCATGAGACATGAGTACATGACTGATCGAGTAATTTCAAATCTCTAAATTAAAATAACAATAATTTTGGATCTACTTTTCTGTGTCTACTCGTATGTACCTATTGAGGTACTAAAACCAAAAAACTCAAATTAAAACCTCTCTTCTGTTCAACTTTCGCTCAAGATTCGTTTATCCGTTTACCTACACACAAAAACTCACTACGACGCCTAGCACGTGTACTGGAGATAATAGCGTCTTCTCTTTTGCTCCTACAGTTATTGTTAACACTACGTTTCACATAGTAAGTGACGTCATTTACTTGAATATGGAGACATTTTGGTGCAGTCACACTATTGTGTTTAAATCTTTGACTGGATCTGGAATCAGCACTCCCTCCACGCTCTACTCGCGTCATATCATCTGTTGACCTACTAGGGCTAATCAATATCAATATTTTTAATTATTTTTTAGCTTTAAAGCAAATTCAGTAAATGACAAATCGCCTGAAGTATACCTAAATATTTTTTAGAATAAGGAAGAGATACACTTATTTCATTTTTAGATAGGAATACTAAAAAATTAACCATGTAAAGGCATTTACCACACCTATTACTAACCACTTTAGTAATTCTAGCGGCGGTTGTATGACCGAAAATGACGCCGCAGTTAATTTTATTTAATATTGTTCAAATACACAATTTTAATTAAACTTTACCTGGAATTCTTAAGTCCCATAGGCTAGTATTTTTAAACGGTATCATTACATTCCCTCTTAGTTACTGCTAGAAGAAGATAGCAAAACTGCTAAAGTGACCGGACACATTTGCTACATACTTCTACGAATGACTACGAGGGAATAAAGTGATACCTTCTAAAAATACTAGATCATGCTACCTTAAAAATTCTACGTAAAGTTTTATTAAAATAATTTTCTAATAACAACTTATTAAATAAAAACCTCTGAGGGCGCCACCTTCGGTGGTCTAATCACCTTAAATACTAAAGACACAATTATTATGCTACTCACTCAGAACAAATTTGCGAAATAACATTAAAATGTGTTAACTGCACTCCTTTTGACATTCCTGTCGTTCCAGAAGAATATAATAAAAACAAAGTTTCTGTTTGTCCAACAACATCAGCAACTTCAAAATCATCATAATTGACATCAGATTTTAAACGTTCTACATCATCACCACTTTTCCCATCATCATTTTCATCATCTACAGCGATCACAAGATCGTTATACGGAATACAATCGCCTTTTTTATCAGTTCCATAAATAATTATTTTTTCTACACCCTCTAATGATTGTAAAGAACTGCTGTGAGCATCATAAACGAGTTGTGAACAAATTACGTATTTGGGTTTTGAAATATTCGTAGCGTGAAGTAATTCATCTGTAACAAAAATGTTTATGTTATCAACATTATTAGATATCATATTCCTAAAATCAGTCAAGTAAGCCCCTTCTTACACGGCGCTACTGAAACCAGTTAGTAATTATGTTTACAAACTATTGGTATTGGTATTGGTGATGGGCTCTTTTCCCCGCATTTAAACTCCCATTTGGTCCGTTATGCGTGAACACAGCATGGTGTGGCTAGTCAAGCCATCCCAGCTCCTTCCAGAAGCGCAAAAGCCTCCTGGGGCGTTCACAGGCTTCTAGGAGCGACCTCACGTCTTTGAGGATTTCTGCCCGGTGTGTGGCCAAACCCACGCAATCCAAGATCACGTGGGCGGCTGTTTCCTCTGCGTCCAGGCATCCTCTACATAGGGGACTGTCTGTAGCATTCATGATGAATAGTTGCCAGTTTAAAGCTAGGTGACCTGTAAGTGTACCTACAACTATTCGGAGGTCTGGACGATTAAGGCTGAGCAGTCTACAGGTCAACCGCGGCGAGACTGCGGTCATCGCCAACTTGGACTGTCTACAGCTTGTTAGATCTACCCAACGAGTATTATGTGCAGCACGAGTACGTTGTCTTACCTATGAGCACAGTTGGCTGAACGGGAGTGGCAGGATGGGTATGGGTCCTGCCACTATTGTGGAAGATCCCCTTCTAGCCAGCTCATCGGCGGCGTCGTTCCCCTGTGATCCATTATGCCCTTTAATCCATTGTAGGATTATTTTGTTGTTGGATGCTAGACGATCCAAAACTTGGTGGCATTCGTAGACGATACTGGAGTTGATCGTGTTGGCCTCCAGTGCTGTTAGGAAGGCCATACTGTCGATGTCGGTCAGTATACGGATGTTTAGTTCCTTCATACCTCTAGACAGGGCCGTGTTACAAACTAGTTAGTGACAAAGATTCTTACACGGCACTACTTTTAGTTGAAACCTACACGAAACGCGGTGTGTGTGTTGTTTCGGAATAAAATTGAAATGGCTAGCGATTCGAGCGATGAGGAGTTATTACTTCTCTACTACATCAGATTACATCCCACTTCACTCCAAGCTTTCTCGGTTACATCCCAATGCGAAAACTCTTTTAGTGTGTGTTTTACAAACACGTATGCTCTCCACTTCTAAGACGAATTGTATATTTACTAATTGGTCATTCATTTTCACTGAACTGCAGCAGATTTCCAGTTTCCATTAGTAATCAGTCGCGCGCGACCAGCATGACCGGTCGCCAGTGATTAGTTACTAACGCGTTACAAACCAGTATGTGATTGGTAGCGTCGTGTACGATACGAACTAGGGAATGATAACGTTATTTTTAAATATAACGTTATTTCTTACTTTTTTTCCCGTAATTTTAACATTAACGTTATGTCAATAAATAATGTAAATTTTAACCTTATTTTAACGAAATTAACATTATTTTAGTAAATAAGGTTAATTTTAACGTTATTTCTTACTTTTTGTTACCGTTACTTTAAAATTAACGTTATTCCAATTAATAACGTAAATTTTTTACCGATAATTTTAAAGGTACTAAAGTTTAACGCTATATTTAACGGTAATTTTACCGGTATAATATTTTTAACGTTATTTTTACCGGTAAATTTACCGATATAATGTTTTAACGGTATTTTTAACGTTATTTTTTGTATCGTTATTTTTTTTAACGGTTTTTCAATCCCTGAGTACGAACCGCCATTGAAATACTAGTGCTGTGACATTTTAGAAACTCATTGGTGATTAGAGTTTGAAACTAGTTTAGTTTGAGTAGCGTCATGTAAGAAGGGCCTAAGGCGCAGATCTCAGTGATAGAGTCAAGATTGGTAAGGTATAATGTTACGGCTAATACCGGATGTGCGGCTAAACCTAGTTTTAGACTGCTAAAACTAGGTGTAGTCGATAGCTGTTGGTTAAAACTAGGTGTAACCGATTTGCTTTACTACTGTAGGTCCCGTATATAGGTTAGAAATTTAAGGCGAGTGCGTTGCGTAGCGGAGCGTATACCTTAAATTTCGTGGTTATTTTAACAGACAACGGAAATAACTTTCTTAATACCCCATAAACTACTCCCCCTTAGTAGAGCAACAAAAAAGGCTACACCATAGAAATAGAATGTCAAAGAACAACAAAGTCAATAAACAGGTGATCCGAAAACGAATCAATACATTTTATATGAGATACGTAAAATATGACTTAGATTCATAAAATATGACTATATTATGGCAAAAGAAGTTAATAAACTATGTTCCATACTGTTTTCTTTGTCGATAAATGAATAAATGTAGCGAAATTGTGTTTTAGAGAAATGTATGGCAATATCTTATTTACCTTTGAAAAGTGTGATTACTTGGATTGTTTCTTTTTGTCACATCACAATTACTTAGAGCAGAAGACACTATAGCTCCACGATACCTATATTTTAAATTCTAATTAAGATTAAAAAATATTTTAAACAAATTGTGATTGCTCATTTGCTAGGCGGGACGCTAAGGGCTCTTACTCTAAAAAATGTTGGCCCATGTCACTTGATCCTTTATCTCTTTTTTACATAGACCGTGTCCGTATGATGTTAACTTCTTTTTTCCACGCTTTGTTGGTCTTCTTGAGCGCAGCGAAAATTTTTCAATGTCTTTGGGCTCCACCTAGCTTTAACGGACTATACCAAGCATTAGCCGCGAGCAAATCGGCTAAATCTAGGTTTAACCAACAGCTATCGGCTACACCTAGTTTTAGCGGGCTAAAACTAGGTGTAGCCGCACTTCGGGTATTAGTCGTAACATAAACAACGTGTTACAAAAAAAACCCCTAATGCTGAATATGGTAGATAGAGACCATCAAACTAAACCACTTTTACTATGGGACTAATTAAGGACTAATTACTCTGAAATCGCGACAAATAATTAATAATAAATTATCAAAAAAAGCTTTTTAAAAAAAAAGAAAAACCGCCTTCAAAAACCTAAAAATAAAATCAAAAACAGTCATAAAAAACGTCTTTTGAAGTCGGGTGGGGCTGGAGGACAATTTTTTTTAAATTCCAAAAGCCCCACCCGATTTCATTAGACGTTTTTATGACTGTTTTTTTTATGATAACTTGAAAACTACTAAACCGATCTGAAAAAATTTTAAATGGGACCATCTCGCAAGAAAACTCAATAAAAAAAAAGAATCATCAAAATCTATCCATAAATGACGAAGATATGCGCGAACAATGATAAAAAAAAACATACAATCGAATTGAGAACCTCCTCCTTTTTTTGAAGTCGGTTAAAAATATATGAAACAGCGGATTTTTTTTTCACGAATTCAGAGTTGGTCCCATATTCAAAGCTGTTTAGTTTGATGGTTCCTGACTACCATATTCGGCATTAGGGGTTATTTTTGTAACATTTGTACCAATGTTCAAATAGTTGTCAATTTCATGTTTTTTTTGAAGGGGTAAAGGTCAAGCATATTTTAACTATAGATTGCGTAGGTGTATGTTTACCAACATACTATTACGTAAGTACCTACACTTGATTAGGTATAAAATGTGATTCCCCGGGCCAAGTGGAGCGTGCCAACGCGTACCCACAGACCCGGGAAAGGAGAGGCGCAGGTCTTCGAGAGGAGTTTAGTTGGTAGTGGTGCCTCCTCCCATTCGCCCCATCTGGCCTGCCCACACAAGTGGGTAGCCTTATGGGGGGATGGGGAGGAGGCTCCCTCCCTCTGTCCGGCCCCCTCTCGATCTTTCGAGATCGATGGGGGGTGGGACAGGGGTGAGAACCGCCCAGCCTTGACGCGAAGCCTAATAGGCTTGGTGGGAGGGCTGGGTGTGGCGAGGGACATGCTACGGGTATGACCGAGTCCAACATGCCGTTTGGTATGCGTAAAGCTTGCATTCTCCTCTTGATACAACAAAAAAAAAAAGGTATAAAATGTGATGTCAGAATAGCAGTACCTAGGAAAAGATGATTTTGAATTTTGAAAACAATGCCTCTGCGGTCTAGTGGTTCTCCCACCCGTGCAAAACGCAGGAGTCCCAGGTTCGATTCCCAGGTACAATTATACACGGTTTGGTTGGTGGTAGGGCTTTATTTCAAGTCCACCAACTTACATAAATCTGATGTCATAACAACAATTTAAAAATTGTTGTGTTCAGTTAGATAGAGGTGAGATAGCCAATTCCTCGTGATGAGGAGTCGGGATTTAGTGCGCTTCCAACCTTTGGCCTTTTCGAGACTTAACATCAGGTGAGGTGAAGGCCAAGCACTAAACCCGTTGTGCATAAAAAAAATGTCCCTAATTAAGGCCCCTATACAAGGTCATTTTGTATTCTCCATCCAAATTTTGAGGATCTCTCCCAGAAGCTACCTACTTCGCAACTCAGTCGACGATATTTGATAACACCAAACTAATGGCTATCTTGCCACTGTGGTCCGGCCCCAATATGCGATAGATTGAAAATGATAGCCTCTTGGCCGGCGGTCTATTACCTTTTCTGTACATAGGATTTATTAAAGTTACTGTAGCCCCAACACACGCCACTCCTATTACTGTACTAAAATACTCCATCCTGTTTTCAGAAATGATGGCTACCATATCTCCTTTTCGCACACCCAGGCGATGGAGGGAGACAGCGAGATTCATCGCCTGTTGAGCTATTTCGCCATGTTTCAAAGTTTCATTTGTAGCGGCATTGGTCTGCAAGAAATAAGAAAAAAAACTAAATAAAAAACCGGGCAAGTGCGAGTCGGACTCGCGCACGAAGGGTTACGGGCCGTATTACCAAAAAAACGGCAAAAAGACACTTTTTTCTATAGGAGCTCCACTTAAATATTTATTTAATCTGTTTTTAGTATTTGTTGTATAGCGACCACAGAAATATACCTATAATCTGTGAAAATTTCAACTGTCTTACTATCACGGTAACAAACAGACAGACGGACAGTGCAGTCTTAGTACTAGTGTCTCGTTTTTACCCTTTGGGTACGAAAGCCTAAAAAAGTATTATGTAGAGGGCTAAAATACATAGAAAAGCCGCTCGGAAAAAAATTGCAGTTTTACCACAGAATCAAATGTTGGGGTTTTCGGTGCAGAAATGATTTGAGGAAAATTAGGGATAAACAGATAGGTTAGTCTGGTATATCTCTCGTCGAATCCAACTCGGATGGGCAGCATTCGGGAAGCTTAGAAAAATCTTCGCGTCCGATTTACCTCAGTGTCTCAAGACGAAAGTGTGTTGCCATTGCCAGTGATGACTTACGGCAGTGAAACGTGGTTGCTAACTATGGGTCTCGTAAGGAGGCTCAAGGTCACCCAGCGTGCGATGGAGAGAGCCTGTTCGGCGTTTCCCTGCGTGATCGAATTAGAAATGAGGAGATCCGTAGGAGAACTAAAGTAACCGACATCGCTCGAAGGATTGCTCAGCTGAAGTGGCAATGGGCTGTACACATAGCGAGAAAAACCGATGACCGTTGGGGCGGAAAGGTTCTGGAATAGCGACCGCGCACCGGATGACGCTCCGTGGGTAGGCCCCCGACAAGGTGGACCGACGTGAGGGTGCGCGGTCGCGGTGCGCCGCTGGATGCGGGCCAAGCAGGACCGATCGTCGTGGAGATCCTTGGGGGAGACCTATACCCAGCAGTGGGTGTCGTGCGGCTGACATGATGATGATGGTGATGACCTAATAAATAACTACCTCTCTGCGAATGGTACCTACTCTATGACACAATAAAAATTATATATGAATGAACTTTTAGTAATTGACACGATGTTCAGAATAAACAAGTAATATTTTTTCCTTATTTGGAACATTTTAATCTGCGACGTCTTGGTGTAAATATCCATTTAAAACGTACTGACTGAACGATCTTTCTACGTCAGCAGTTGTAATAGGTGCATATTTAATTTTTTTGAAGGAATCAATTGTTGCTCGCAAAGATGATCCCAGTTCTATTTCTTTGCTTTGTAACAATTCGTTCATAGTTTTTTTTATTTTTATTTTAGTGTGATATATCCAGAATTCATTTTTAAAACCAACTCCAGATTATTGAAAATACTTATAAAGATAATTATAATCAACTATTCCAGTATTGTAATGTGATGAATGTCTTCGATAAAGCTAAATTTGCAATAGGCTATTTGACTAATTTTGGAAAACCATTTTAATTTATTCCTTATTACGTAATAAGCGCACCACATTGATATTTCAGGAAAAATCTATGTATTTCATAAAAAAACAGTGTTAAAGTTTAAAATTTTAAAACAGCGCCAAAAACGCTATGGCGCTGGACACGTGATTTGTTGACGTCACTAGCCTGTAAACATTGTAATATCCTTAGCCATTTGACAGCCATCAATCGCAGATCCTTAGTCTATGGTCGTGTCAAACGCCTGAAGCCATATTTATTTACAGGCAAGTGACGTCATCAGTAATCTTAGAGCGTTTACGAGCGTTTACGAAATAAAACAATTTTTAACGGACACTAGCGCGGTTTTATTAAAAGTACTTTGGTATTTGGTTTGATTTTTGGTTACCGAACCAAATACCAACTAATTACCAAAGTAATTTTAATAAAACCGCGCTAATATCCGTTAGAAATTGTTTTATTTCATGTCTAGTGAGCGCGTAAGCTTGAGAAGTGAATAGTTAAATATGTTTTTTTACGCCAATATCTATTAGGATGACCACAATTTGTAGTCAAATACCCTATTGTTGTAGAATAGTCAAAATATCAAGTTGTTAAAAACAAAACAAGACCAACTTTACTGCGTACATTGCAACTTCTCATAATGTATGAAATATCTAAATCTACCAACAACTATGGTAAAACAGTATGGACGTGTCACCTTCCCAAAATAATAAATGAACTACCTAAATTTTTTGTAGATAAAATCAAAGATAAAAATATCATGCAAATTAAAAATACATTTAAAAAGTATTAGGTATTTAAAAGATCAATTTATAAGTAAAGTTGGATTCAGTCAGAGATATGAATAGGTCCCGTTCCCGTTCCCTTTCCCTGTCCCGTTCCCGTTATCGTTCCCATTACCGTTACCGTTCTCGTTCCCGTTCCCGTTTACTTTATAACCCAACAGCTTTATAACCAAGTAAGTATAAATCTCTCGTTATGTTAGTAACGTGTATGTTAGTCTATCCAAACGTACCAATTTAATATTAGGCGTGATGGCTCTGGAACTAACCGTGATGAGCACTAAGAAATTCAGTTTTCTTAGATCCTTTTTGTAAGAAATAATAAATTAATTATTTTAAATGTATTTTTTCAATAAAATAACTCCGACCGAAGCATCTGTTTTATTACATCCTCTTTGATGATATTTGCAGCACGCATTCTTTCAATTCTCTGTCAAACGTCTTTAAACGTTACATTTAAAAAGTTTATATTGTCCAAAATAATTATTTTTATTCTTAAATTTTTGAAAGTCATAAGGTTATTACATTAAAAAAGTTTTTATGTCCAAAATAATTTTATGTGGTGGTTAAGTTTTCTTAAATTTTCTAATTTTCCGTGCAATTTTCTTATTTTTTTCTTTCATAACAACTATCTCCAACAGATGAATAACAAACACAACGAAAAAAAAAGAATTAGCTAAATCGGTTCATTTTTATATATTTATAGATTTAAAAACTTAATTAAAAATAAACAGTTTAATTATTTTATTAATATTACATTCTGTTTTTAAGACAATACCTACTCTTTGGCTAATGTAAAACATTCCCTCACCGAAAACCCCGACATTTGCACAGAATATTATATAGAAAACTTAATAATATTTTGTGCTAAAAGAGCCTGTCATGAATACCACCCTTAATTATTAAAAAAAAAACTTTACTTACCAAAGCAACATTGTTTTTATAGAACCACAGTTTTTGTAACATAAACTCGCCAAAATTAATTCTGGATGGCATAAGAACATTTCTGGCTCCATACAAATATTTTTTATTTTTCAACATTATTTTTAAGTAAAACCGTCTTGGTGCTAACGTTGTGAAAGATGAATGACGAATAAAGATCAAACAAAACAAAAAAGGTTTTAAATTGTTATATTTGAATTTTACATGTAGGTTTTGTCAGATGCCAATCAAGACAAGACACTTTGTTTTTCTCTTTGAAAGAAAAGTGTCAGAAATAGCCAAAATCCGTGCGGAATATTTATTGTAGGTCTCCTACGCACTGTCCGGTTAGCCGCGTTGCGGCTGTCCGTCTGGCCGGCCGCAGGATGCGGTTGCAGTTGCGGTTAACCGGGCAGCGGCTAGCCGTAACCAGTGCTGGATTAACCCTTAAACAAATTAATCAATTGCTTAGGGCATCACGTCTGGGGGGCACCATAATCAGCACCGAAAAAAAAATCGATTTTATCTGTAAGAAATTAAAATACAAAAATGTTTTAATTCAATTTCATTTGTGTGGCCATATAAAATGACTTACTACAAGATAAGTGGATGAAACTGACAAAAAATCGCGCTGCGCGGCTGTTTTTTTGGCTATAGACAAAAGGCAAAACAAGAGTACAAGAATACTTAGTGGATGAAACTGACTAAAAATTGCGCTGAGCGGCTGTTTTTAGGGTTCCGTACCCAAAGGGTAAAAACGGAACCCTATTACTAAGACTCCGCTGTCCGTCTGTCTGTCTGTCTGTCTGTCTGTCACCAGGCTGTATCTCATAACCCGTAATAGCTAGAAAGTTGAAATTTTCAAAGATGATGTATTTCTGTTGCCGCTACAACAACAAATACTAAAAACAGAAAAAAAATAGTATTTAAGGGGGGCTCCCATACAACAAACGTATTTTTTTTGCCTTTTTTGGTACAGAACCCTTCGTGCGCGAGTCCGACTCGCACTTGGCCGGTTTTTTTTAGATATAGACAGGCAAGACTAGAGTACAATATTAGTGAATGAAACTGAAAACTTTTTTACTATAGACAGCTGATGAAACTGACAAAAATCGCGCTGCGCGGCCATTTGTTTTGACTAAAGACTTTATTTTTCTAAAAAATAAGGAAGTTTGTGCATATCCTAGACAGATATCCTCCCATAGGTAGATGGTAACCCTATATAGGGGGCCCACAGGCGTGAATTGCTTGGCACCAAGTGGTCTTAATCCGGCACTGGCCGTAACCACAACCGGAAACTGCGGATAGGATAACGTTGCGGTTTCATCAAACCATTTCCAAGATAGGCGCTGAAGAAGTTGAAGCTGTTAGTTGCATTTAAATGAGATATATTTTAGAATTTCAATTATAAACCGTTCTACATCTAAATCCATGAGTGAGAATTATTGTAATCTCTCGCGAGCGTAGGTAATAGATATACACCATTATTTTTAAGGTATATCTAAAAATGAAAAGAGGTGTTCAGTCAGACCACTTTAATGATAAACTTTTACTATGGGGCCAACCACGCAATCGCGAAAAAAAGAGTCATCTGTTCCATACATTATAGTCGAGTCGATGTTGTACTTTTCTATGGAACAGCTGATTGGTCATTTTTAGATATACCTTAAAAATAACGGTGTGTGTGTTACGGGAGCAGTAATGAATAAAACACCATATAGCTCCTGTGAACCATATACTTATATTCCAACAAATTACAATAAAAACATGGATTAATTTTTCAGTTAACATTTTAATTGAGTTAATTTTATATTCTCCCAAATAGGAAAAATCAAGTCTCCAGCGAACAGTCAATTTGAAGCCTGTCTTTCGGAACAAAAATAAAAATTTGACATAATTTGAAATTGCAAATAATAAGTTTTTACTCTAAGGAAAGAGGTCGGCACGGTCACGTTACCACATAAACGTTTTTTTACTCATGTGACGTTACATATTATGTGCGTCATCAATGGCGAGCAACCGCAAACCGTTCATGCGCATTTGGTCCACTTGGTCCATTTCGCGGAACGTCCATTTTGCATTTGGTCCATATCGCGGAACATCTAATTCGCGGAACATCCATTTCGCATTTGGCCCATTTCGCGGAACGTCCATTTCACATTTGGTCAACTTCACATAAATATGGAATAAGGTAAATAATTTTGTTTTAATTCTTTTTACATAGATATATACGGATAATTTAGAAACACCACCAGTCGATTTATACAAACGAGGTAACTTTGAAGCCTTGGTTCTCTGCCACGGATTCACCTAACTGTGATCTGATGATGGCCATCCAGGTAGTAAATGCAGAAGATTCAAATCGCCATACACACCCTATTGATCTGGGGCCCTATTTTTGAATCGTTCGGCAGGCGTCGAGCGCTCTTTTCGACTAATTTTCGTTCGACATATGACTCAAAACAATGAGATGTCGAACGAAAATCAGTAGAAAAGAGCGCTCGACTCCAGCCGAGCGATTCAAAAATAGGGCCCCAGATCAGCATTCTAAGAGTTGTAAGGATCAGAGTTATCAGTTTCAGCATTTCCATACATTTTAATGCTATTTTCGTGGTTTTAAACATATCCAGATCAATTGGATGTGTATAGCGATCTGAATCTTCTCCATTCTAGTACCGAAACTCCCGATTTCTACAATTCCAAATTTAAAGGGACCACCTACAGATTACAATTATTAACCGATTTTCAAAATTTTTTCGAAATTTTGTAGCTAAACTAATACCCTAGGACCTTCTTTCTCATTTTTTCTGAAGTCGGTTTTATCCGAAATATTAACAAATTTAGTAAACAAACACCCCCCCAAAAACCCGAATTAAACAAAATTCCGAAAAAAGTTACCAGTAGATTTTCAATATTCAAACGTTCACAAGTGTCGAGTCGAGACACGTGTGATTAATCGAGATGAATTCCTTAACATTTGGTACTATTCCCATCTCGATCCTTCCAAAATCCTCGGAGATATGTCTAAAAATACATCTCAGGCGATTGCATTTGATAACCATTTTCAATGGTAAAATCGACTTATCATACAAAACGCAATCAGCTGTTCAAATGAAATTCAACTTTCCATACAAACGTGTATGGAAAGTCGAATTTCATTTGTTTTCGGAAAAGTCTTGGAACAATTGTTGTTTATCAAGAAATCTACTCCTGCGAGATTGTTGGTGTACCTGTATAAAATAGCATTGTTATTTAATAAATTGTTCCAGTTCACTGGCATTCTAGTACTGGATTCGATCGCTGGACTGGAATAATGTGAATCGGGCATTACAGGAAAAACTGCCAAACATAATCGAGACGTGTACATAGCACGTAGAAAAGATCTATTAGAGTAAAATGTCTTTTATCGGAAATCTTAGTTTTCTATTGGAAGGTGTACTTGGCGAAATTCGAGATTTGGCCACATCCCTTGAATGAAAGTCCCAGCAAACTACAGATAAAACTGTCGGTCGATAGATGGGTTGGGCCTTTAATCAGTATGAAGAAGTATGCAAGTGAGCACACTACAACGATTTGGTATCGGCCGATTCTTCATATAATAAATAAAACCGGTCAAGAGCGAGTCGGACTCGCGCACCGAGGGTTCCGTACAATCATAAATATATTTGGATATGTTACTTTAGTACAGTCTTTAAAAAAGTAGGATAAACGGCAGACAGGTGGAAGGGCGAAAAGGCGGACAGTTAATTTACAAATCTTAACCACAGCTGCTTTTTGGTGACTGAAAAACGTTTCAGCCACTCCACATTGCAAACTGTTTATATCACTAAGTAGGAACTTATTCTTCGTTTATTCGTACGGCAAATATAGGTAATTATACTAGAACCAGCCACAAATTTATTATTGTAGAGTTAGGTTGCGCCATCTCTTAACCGATAGTGGAACTATATTTTTCTTCTTAGGTTAGCATGCTTAGGACAGCGCCATCTGTTGACTGGTAGTGAAACTAAAAACATTTTGTTTGTTTTTTGAATTTCTAAAAAAGTGTGTTATATTGAGACATCGTTTTATTTTTCCTGTAATCTTTACATAAACTTCTATCACATAGAATTATTTCAGATTTTTCTCTTTGCAAACTTCGGAGATAAGGGGGGGGGAACGGTATTTTTTTTTACATTTTTCTTCATAGGTCGAAAACTATGCGGCCTAAGAAAAAAGGAAAAAATGTTTTAAAATGTGCAAACAGCGTTCTTTCATATGATACCCCACATGCCCTGGTCACCTCACTTCAAATTTTTAAGACCCCGTTTCAGTCCCTTTTGTAAAAAAAATATTTTTTTTTTTATTTCTTTCTTATTTGCAAAATAGTTGGGCAAATGTCATCTTAAACTATTCCAAATTTCAAGTTGATACCATTAGTAGTTCTCGAGATATCCAGCTGTGGCAGACAGACAGACAGACAGACTGAGTCACACCATAAGGGTTACTTTTTTACCATTTTGGTACGGAACCCTAATAAAACCGGTCAAGAGCGAGTCGGACTCGCGCACCGAGGGTTCCGTACAATCATAAATATATTTGGATATGTTACTTTAGTACAGTCTTTAAAAAAGTAGGATAAACGGCAGACAGGTGGAAGGACGAACAGGCGGACAGTTAATTTACAAATCTTAACCACAGCTGCTTATGGTGACTGAAAAACGTTTCAGACACTCCACATTGCAAACTGTTTATATTACTAAGTAGGAAATTATTCTTCGTTTATTCGTACGGCAAATAGTAGGTAATTATATAAGAACCAGCCACCAGTTATTATTGTAGTATTAGGTTGCGCCATCTCTTGACCGATAGTGGAACTGTTTTTTTCTTAGGTCAACATTCTTAAGTCAGCGCCATCTGTTGACTGGTAGTAAAACTAAAGAATTTTTGTTTGTTTTTTGAATTTCTAAAAAAGTGTGTTATATTGAGACATAGTTTTATTTTTCCTGTAATCTTTACATAGACTACTATCACATAGAATTATTTCAGATTTTTTTCTTTGCAAACTTCAGAGATAAGGGGGAGGGAACGGTATTTTTTTACGTTTTTCATCATAAGTCGAAAACTATGCGGCCTAAGAAAAAAGAAAAAAATGATTTAAAATGTGCAAACAGCGCTCTTTCATATGATACCCCACATGCCCTAGTCACCTTACTTCAAATTTTTAAGACCCCTTTTCAGTCCCTGTTGTAAAAAAAAAAATTTTTATTTCTTATTTGCAAAATAGTTGGGCAAATGTCATCTTAAACTATTCCAAATTTCAAGTTGATACCATTAGTAGTTCTCGAGATATCCAGCTGTGACAGACAGACAGACAGACAGACTGAGTCACACCATGAGGGTTCTTTTTTTACCATTTTGGTATGGAACCCTAAAAACCAACTATCGGCCGATAGAAAGTCTGTGTCTGCGGGCACGCTTACTTAGTTAGGGCCTAAAGTTTAGGCTACCTATTTTGTTTTTTAGGGTCCCGTACCAAAATGGTAAAAAAGGAACCCTTATGGTGTGACTCAGTCTGTCTGTCTGTCTGTCTGTCTGTCTGTCACAGCTCGCTGACATATCTCGAGAACTACTAATGGTATCAACTTGAAATTTGGAATAGTTTAAGATGACATTTGCCCAACTATTTTGCAAATAAGAAAGAAATAAAAAAAAATATTTTTTTTACAACAGGGACTGAAAAGGGGTCTTAAAAATTTTAAGTGAGGTGACTAGGGCGTGTGGGGTATCATATGAAAGAGCGCTGTTTGCACATTTTAAAACATTTTTTTCTTTTTTCTTAGGCCGCATAGTTTTCGACTGATGATGAAAAATGTAAAAAAAAATACCGTTCCCCCCCCCCCCTTATCTCCGAAGTTTGCAAAGAGAAAAATCTGAAATAATTCTATGTGATAGTAGTTTACGTAAAGATTACAGGAAAAATAAAACGAGGTCTCAATATAACACACTTTTTTAGAAATTCAAAAAACAAACAAGAATTCTTTAGTTTAACTACCCGTCAACAGATGGCGGTGACCTAAAAATGCTGACTTGCGAATTAAAATAGTTCCACTATCGGTCAAGAGATGGCGCAACCTAATACTACAATAATAATTATTGGTGACTGGTTCTTATATAAATTACCTACTATTTGCCGTACGAATAAACGAAGAATAAGTTCCTACTTAGTAATATAAACAGTTTGCAATGTGGAGCGGCTGAAACGTTTTTCAGTCACCATAAGCAACTGTGGTTAAGATTTGTAAATTAACTGTCCGCCTGTTCGCCCTTCCACCTGTCTGCCGTTTATCCTACTTTTTTAAAGACTGTACTAAAGTAACATATCCAAATATACTTATGATTGTACGGAACCCTCGGTGCGCGAGTCCGACTCGCTCTTGACCGGTTTTTTAATAGAAGGTTTTAGTTTTTTTTAAATATTTTTACACAAAAAAGGAACTTATGAAAATAAAGTGATATTTATTTTTATGTATAATTTTATTGTAACATAATGTACGAACTTGATTTTCTTAACAACCTCATTTTAAAATATTTAAATTCATAACAAAAAATACTGACGTAATCATTATCTTCAGTAAGCACCGAATTTTGACTATTAACCCATTGTATTACAGTTTACTTTTAGCTGTCTTCGCCATTTTCCTCAATTCTCTCCTTAGAATCTTTCCGCTGGGGTTTTTAGGTATGGCACTGACGAAACGAACTCCACCGCGAAGACGTTTGGGGTTGGATAGCTGAAAGACAGAAGACAGATTAAACCTTATGCCTACAGTCGGTGGATAATAAGACTGGTATAAACTTGAGTTGAATTCATTTTTTTTGGCGACACTACTTGTACCTCTACCGGGTGCAACAAGACACTCAACGAAGCCGAGGACTACGTATTCTGCCCATCATCAGGACCATTTCTGTTCAAAATTATTGCTGGGAAACGATTTTAATTTTTGGTGTTAAAAAAGCATTGCATACATTACCACGCAATGTAACGCGTACAATAGACCGCGCCTGCAAGTGAATGCTATTCAGCTGCGTGCGGCCGAGTTGAAAGGTAAACGTTTATGTGCGTGCTCATGAAATACATTGAGTGACGTTTTGAAGCCATTGTTTGTTACGAAATACATAAAATTTTGATAATGTTTCTGTAGACAAAAATTAGGAAATATCGAACAAAATAAGATTTCATAAAAATTTGAAAAAACTTTTTTTGAGTTTGACCTTCAATAATTTCGTAGCGATTGGTTTCCCAGGCATAGTCTAAAAGACAAAAATGATCTTGATGATGGGCGGAATGCGTGGACTTCGGCTTCGTTGAGTGTCTTGTTACAACCGTTATACAACGTGTAACAGAATATGGCTAAATCTCATGGTAGATAGCATGGAGTGTGTTTGTACTAGGGCTTGCAATATTCGTCCATTTTTACTATTCGAATATTTCGAATTGTTCCAAAATGAATATCCGAATTATCCGAATATTACGAATTTTTCGAATACTTTTTATCTATAGAACAAAATGTACTTTTGACTTAAATATAATATCATATAATTCATAGATTTTATAAAGGTCATACAATAAAAGTAGAATTTTACTAATTTAAAAAGAATAACTACGTTTTTATTATATGAACATTGGTGTAGGTAGGGTGTAGGTTGGCTGATGTGTGCTCAAGTGTGTGATGTTGAGCGCTGCATGTCTACCAACAGGTGTTACTCCTGCGTCCACGCCGCACACCCTGGTAATACTCGGACCATTAACAGGCATCACACATTACCTACCACCCTGGGGTTCGTGTAGCTAAAGGAAGTAACGCTATCCCACCAGTGCACTCCAACACGGCGGGAGACTCCTGTCCCTTCCCCACCCATCCCATCCCATCCCACCCCATCCCATCTCAACCTATCCCGTCCTACTTCTTCCATACCCAATCCAAGGTGTAAGACGGACCGTGCCGAAGGATGCGTAGCCAAGGGGGTGCTTGGTCTCAAACGGTGTCTCTCCAGTGAGATGGCAATCCTGGGGTAGTAAGCAGCCTTACCCGGGTATGCGGGGCTCTGCTCGGGTGGACCGTTTAGTTCCCTTGCTTTTCGTGGGACCAAAATGGAAGTTAATAAAGAAAAAAATAAAACTCAACTTAGACGCGCTGAAAGTGAGGAGTCACTTCCTACAGCTTTTGACGCGTCTCTTAGGTTATCTAGCAGTGAAAAGATAAGTGAAGATGTCTTGCTGGAGTCACCAACCCCGTCCCCTAAAAAGGATGAGGATATAGGTTCCGGCAAAGGCAAAGAGTGGAACTTGGCAGTGTCCAAGAGTAAGTGGAAACGAGAAAAGCGCAAACTCATAAAGAGACTGCAGGAGGGCCAAACAACCTCTGGATCGCAGGTCCCGCCAACAAACCCGGCGGGCTCTGGGACCGAGAAGCGACAACGGCCACCCAAGGTAAAAAGACAGGGGACGGATCCTGATGAAGGACCGTCGCAGCAGCGTCCTCCCAAGCGGCAGAACCGAGGCGGCGACTGGGTGGAGGGACCGCGAGGCTCCGCCAAGGAGCAGAGCGATCTCGCCGTCATCGTGTGCCGAGGGGATGGGGCCAGGGTGGACGAGGCTGCGGCGGCTCACATCAGGAAGAAGCTGGTGGGTCTCATCAAGGAGCGACTGCTAGCCCGGATCGAGGGGGACAAGGGACGAATTTGTACACACGCATAGACAGCGTCAGTTGTATTCGCCAAATATTACAAACATTTTTTTTATTTTATTTATTTACACATTGCATTTAACGAGATAATTTTACTTTGATCACATAGTTCATAGTGAACAATATGTCGTTAGTTGTCGGGACGCATATAAGCAAAATCTAACTCTGGAGTTTTGATGGTGATCTCTGATTGGTCAAGAAACTCAGTAGTTAGATTTTGCGCGCAAACTCTAACTCTCTAGTTTTGCGCTAGTTTCGATAGTGATCTCTGATTGGTCAAAAAACTGAGTAGTTATAGATTTTGCTTATATGCTGTCGGGACACGCTAAAATATATTGTGTAAAAGCCTCAAATCCACATTATGTTCAAATCGACGCCTTCTATTAGCCTAAAATAGCGTGTCCAATGCTGTTGTTCTTATTGTTCTTACCCTATCCGCGACGTATCTCTTCAGTTCCTGCTCTGTGACCTTCATATCCGGTTGTGTGACCACAAACGCCAGCGGCACTTCTCCGGCCGACTTGTCAGGTACACCCACCACGCCAGCGTCTCGAACCGCCTCGTGCTTTAGAAGGAGAGCTTCAAGCTCCGCTGGGGCTACCTGCAATTATTTATTTATTGATTGACCGAGCGAGCGTGAAGCGCGAGCAAAGAGTCTCTGCTTCAGCTTTGGCCAAAATGCATACGTATGTCTGCCCAGGGGGGTTATTCACGATTTTCGGAAACCAACTTTCCGAATCGAATCGGAAAGTCTATAAGCATTTGATCTTATTTTCTACCTTATGCTACCAAACTTTGTAAATGCTTTGCGCTTTCCCGTCTAAACTGAAAGTGAATCAAATGCCAGTCGTTGTGAATAGCTATATTTTTGTAATATCGGAAGATACGGATTCGAATCAAATGCTTTCGAGATTTCCGACAATCGTGACAGCTGTCCGTTTGTTCTCCTCTACAGGGGGAGTATTACCACCTCTTAAAACTTGCCAGGTTTATGACTTGCTGTAGTTATATCTCTTTCTCACTGTATAGCAAACAAAAGAGACGCATTGATAGCCATTCAAAAAACTGGCAAGTTTTAAGAGGTTGTAATACCTACGGGGGCTGGTCGCATTTCTCAACCGATTTTCGCGAAATTATTATTATAGGTGACTATCAGCCAATTTTGATGTCCCCCCCCCCCACTGCTGGGACACAGGCCTTCCTTATGGGTGGGTAAGGAGGATGGGCCATAACCCACCACGCGGGCCCAATGCGGATTGATGGGAAAATTTCACATGACTATAAATCAACTTACCTGATACCCTTTATACTTGATCAGCTCCTTCAGTCTATCCACGATGAAGAAGTATCGATCCTCATCATAATACCCGATGTCCCCAGACGGGTAGAACCCCTCATCATCAAAGACCTCTTTGGGGTCTTTACCGACGTATCCTTGCATTATGAGTGGTCCTTTCATACAAATCTCTCCGGGCTGGTTTGGGCCTAATGGCTGTCTTGTTTCTACGTCTACAACCTGAGACAATTAAAAGTTAACTTTTTAATAATATCAGTAGGTACCCCTAACACGAACATCTAAACGAGAAAAATAACGCGCGCATAGGTACTTGATAGAGTAATTTTGTATGGGAAATTTGTACAGCGCCATCTATAACGGGTGTAACAAGACACTCAACGAAGCCGAAATCCACGCATTCCGCCCATCATCAGGATCATTTTTGTCTTTTAGACTATACCTGGGAAACCAATAGCTACGAAGTTATTGAAGGTCAAAGTCATTTTTTTTATTTAATCTTATTTTATTCGGTATTTCCTAATTTTTGTCTATAGTAACATTATCATAATTTTATGTATTTCGTAACAAACAATGGCTTCAAAACGTCATCACTCAATGTATTTCATGAGCACGCACATAAACGTTGCCTTTCAACTTAGTGCATTAAACCAATTGAATGCTACGGGTACTTTACACCACCAAAAACAAAAAAAATCTTAACAATCATGACGGTTGCCAAACAAGGCAACCTTGGTTGGGACGCGATTGGCAGCCGTTTAGCATTCACAAGAGCGGTTTTTTCAACGCGTAATATTTTTACGTACATTAAGCTGCATCCAGATATTTTCTTTTGCCCGTACCGTATTCCGTATCAGCGTCGCGATCCAAGAACGCTAGTCTGGCTGGACACATGTTCGGAACGGAACGGAGGTATGGCGTCTCGATCACCGACAGGTACGCTTCGAACTTCGATCCATCGCGAGTCGGTTTTTTCGCCCCGTTCAAAGGCGATACGGAACGGAGGTAGTACGGTACGACGCTAGTCTGGACGTGATCGCGGCGGAACAAGCGATGATTGCCGCAACGTTTGGAGGACCGATCGGAACGTAGATACGGAACGGAGGTACGGTACGGCGGTAGTCTGGACGTGATCGCAGCGGAACAAGCAATGATCTCCGCGACGTTCGGAGGTTGGATCGGAACGTTGATACGGAGCGGAGTTACGGTACGGCGGTAGTCTGGACGAGATCGCGGCGGAACAAGCAATGATCGCCGTGACGTTCGGAGGTTGGATCGGGACGTTGATACGGAACGGAGGAATGGTACGGGCAAAAGTAGCGTCTAGAGTATTTGGATCGGAACGCTCTGGTACAGTACAGAACGGAAGTACAGTACAGTACGGGCAAAACAACATATCTGGACGCACCATTATGGCTAGGCCATAAGGTACCTTAGCCAATAGCCATAGTACCTACACTACAAGTACAAGCCGTAAGTACCTTGATGGTGGTTCCAGGGTTGACCGTACCCACGGTGCCGGGTTTGTCCAGCCCTCCGGGGCTGCCTTTGATCACCGACAGAGTGCTCTCCGTCATACCGTACCCTTGGTGCACCTCGCGCACATTCGGGAACCTATAACCACAATGTAACAATATTATCTATCATAGGTATAGTATACATTCAGAGGCATGGGCAACAGCGTCGCTTAACCATTCATAAGGTTAAAATCGCTTGCTCGCCGCACCGTCACAACATACTGTTAGGTTTAGCTATTTATAACACTAGTTTTTAGCGTTTTTGCTTTTTCTAACGATAACGTTAACTCTATTTTCTGAATATGCGTTATTCATTTTACTGGCAATAATTGATTACTGGCAACACTAGAGCTATTTAAGCAGAGAGCTACGGTAGATTCGGGTATTCTTGTTCCAACCGTCGACGAAGTAATTTGAAAAGTGCAACTACCGTGTAAAATGTACGACAGTGTCCAAGTCATGTGAAAGTAAAGGATGTTAAAGGTATTTATGCGTTTTTATTTTATTATAAGTGTTCTTTAGAAGAATAACCCCACAATTCAGAAGTGGTACCAATATTGAACGCAGTTAAACAAAATTGACATTGCACGTGGCCGAGGCAACTCTTCGGTCGTGCTTTAACATACTTTACACTCATTTCATGGCACGTGGCCGAGGCAACTCTTCGGTCGTGCTTACTCACTTCACACTCATTGCACTTGGTCGAGGCTACACTTCGACAGTGCATATACACTTCGCACTCATGCACGTGGCCGAGGCAACTCTTCGGCCGTGCTTTAACATACTTTACACTCATTTCATGGCACGTGGCCGAGGCAACTCTTCGGTCGTGCTTGCATACTACACGTTCATTGCACGTGGCCGAGGCAACTCTTCGGTCGTGCTTTCATACTACACATTCATTGCACGTGGCCGAGGCAACTCTTCGGTCGTGCTTACTCACTTCACACTCATTGCACTTGGTCGAGGCTACACTTCGACAGTGCATATACACTTCGCACTCATGCACGTGGCTTGCTCAAACGCTGCTTGCTAATGCTTGGTCAGGGCCACTCCCTGATAGCATTGGTGAGTAAGGTTATGAAAACGCTGCTCGCTAATCCTTGATCGGGGCTACTCCCCGATAGAATTGGCGGGTAGGGTAATAAAGGCACTGCTCGCTGGTACTTGGTCAGGGCCACTCCCCGATAGTATTGTCATGTAGTGCGATAAATGATTTGATCCATTTTGCTGCATTTAATCGTGAAACTCGTATTGTTTTGTGAACTGTACACACATAATTTTGTAGCATCCAGTTTCAGTAAAATGAAATTTTCTCCATTCTTGAAGTTAAAGTCATAAATTCCCAACTATTCCAGTAAATTTAGTGTTACAGATAAAACAAAGCTAAATTGATACGTACTTGTGGCTTAATTATTCTAAAATTTGCATTCTTTTCTGTTTAATACTCATTGGAACGAGACTGACTACACACAAGCTGCGGCAGCGTGCCGAAAAATCCTACTTCGAGATGCGAGAGAGAAGATGAAGGAGAAGAAACGAGATCGAGGATGGAATGCTGAGGTCCCCCCTTCAAAGCGATTAAAGGTCAGAAGTTACATTTCACTTTACTGTTTTATCAGTTATGAGATTGTAAGTAGGGTACTTAATACTTATCTACAAATTTTTCATAATGTTGATAATACATTTAAAGGGAATGGTTCAGTTTGAACGGGCGCTTTCTATAAACATTAAATATATATGTATATTTGGTTCTCATTAGTAATACTTGTCAAAATTGATATATTTCAGTCTTATGAGTAATAGAAGTCGATTTAAATGTTTTTTTTTTTTTTTTCCAAAATTAATTAATTACACTTTAAACTTGCTTAATAATTACTTACTGTTCACACTTTTGAGGTTTTATGTTGTTACCTACATAATAAATAATAATGAAAGGTTATTTTTATTATGCATACTCTACGGAAGATAGTGTGGGCACGTACTGGTATTATGTTGTGCCTTGTTTTGAATAAGTTCTCATCTCTAAGATTGCTATACACTTTTTGCTAAGACAACTAAAACTACTTTTCAAATGATTCCTTTTTATATTTACTTTCCGGCGAAGAGACTCCCCTTGATATTTAATTGTATTTTTCTGTAAAAATACATTTTACAGAACTTTTTCGCCAAAAGCCTTAATCGAACCATTCTCTTCCCTAAAGTGCTTCATGGTTACTGAATTTGAATTTCTCTCTAAACTGAGTATAATTACTTTATTAAAAAATGGTGACATATTTTGATTTATGTTAAGCCAGGGCAACTCTCTGGTGAAATGATATATGGTCGGTAACTATTCTCTTATACTAACTAACTCCTGATACCGATTTTAGTTTTGCCACAAACACTTCTAAAAGTACGTATGTACATATATAAATATCATAGATATGTATACAGGGAGATGCTAGGGTTGATTGCTTGTGCATCACGCTTGATCAGGACAGACTTTCTGGTAGCGTGGTGCGCCAGTTACTGGATGAGTCTTGGGCACAGCCACGACCGTGATCAAGGTTTATTCCTTACCCTTGGTAGCACTCGACACGCACGTTACACACACTGTGAGCCAGTTCATACCGACTGATGATAGCGCTTGATCAAAGTTTCTCTGAAGTATATTACCTATGTTGAACTTGGAGTTTTTATATTTTCTCCATCGCTGTAATTGGTCCAAAGTTAAGGTCCTATAACGCTATTAGCTCACTAATTTGAGAAGTCAGTTCCAAGTAACAAACAAATTTAATGTCCTAAAAAGGAATTGTAGACATCTTAAGGGCAAGTAGACAAATTCCAGCTGTTGTCTTGGCTAAAACTAATAGGTCCTTCAAGATATTGTCAAGATACACTCCAAGGGCTAATTAAGTAAGATTGAGCAAAGCATTTAAGAACATGTTAAAAAGAGTTACTGTGAAGATAAACTTTAACCCTATTAAAAATGTGGTTTTGCTGGACTCTAAACATTGACTTCAAGAATATCTTGTAGGTTGACTTTCAGATCAAGAAAGACTTAAAGATATGTACCATACCTAATTAAAACCTTCAATGTTGAATTACAGGTAGTCTTTTAAATCTTAGTGAAGTAAAATTAAAAACTTATTTTGCTTTATAGTGCTTTAAGTAATATAATTTTATGAAAATGGTGACTAAGAAACTTATAATATCTGAAAAGGTTTTCTTATGTCGTTGAATGCATTGGAAATTTAAAACGCATGATTGTTTCTCGCGTAAGGTCTATAGATAGTGCTATAAAACAGACGGGCTTTTGAAAAGCTAAAAGAAAAACCAACGATAAAATTTTGTATAATAATATTGCAATGTTTTTGCATAAATTGCAAAGTGATACATTTTCTACAAACATACAAATTATTTATGTAGTTTGAACAAAATATGTTCAATCTACTCCCATTTTGATGAAGTTTTGTCAGAAAATGTAGATTTAAGACAATATTAATTTTATAAGGCTACTAGGCTAGTAGTGCTAGTTAAGAGATATTATACTTAGCTTACTCTAACAACCGTATTGGCAAAGTACTATATAATTCATTTCATTAAGTAGTTTTAAAAGATACTTGTCAAGTTTAAGTGAGCTTAAAAATGATCAAAAAAAAATGGTGTAGGTATACTTAATTCAAACTAGTTTTCAGAACACTTCAACAAGTGGGGCGGTAGTTCAAAACTATTCAGTATTAAGGCAAGAAAAGACTTCAGGAAGTCTTTTTTTGATTTAGCAAAATCCAACTTTAGATAAAGTACAGATATGTAAGATTTAATAACTAATCATAATTGCTACTTCTTGGGAGTGGTAGATAAAACACCATATTTGTGTCACATTATGTAAATATAAATAAGTATTTTATATAAAATAATTTACCACATCTTGGATATGTTGAATATTTTAGACGAGCATACAATTTATTTATTTATTTATATATACAAAATTATACGGGATAGACCCAATTAGTTAACAAGAGATTTCGAATCGTCCACAAATACATCAGTCAGGGTAGGTAACCAGGAGCGCGTAGAGTGCCTCATGCATGCGAAAGAGCGGCGACTGCCTACGCCATACAAGTTAATCATGATCAGTGATTGATAACAAATCACAAGTTGAATTGCGGAGGACTTGATTTCCTTGTCGCTGGCTGCCAGGTTTTGGCGCCGTATCTATTGCTTACGCACTAGCTGTTAGGTTAGATTTAAAATAAAAAACTTTATTCTCATAAGGACGTTAACATTGTCACTTACATGAGAACAATATAATAAATAACAGAACTAAAACAGTTGAAAAGCAAAGCAGATCAGGTAGATACAGTAATTATTGTCCGCTGATTTACAAACAAATGCAGAGCCTTCCGAATTACTCCTTTAAGAAAAAGAATAATAAAAATAAGAAAAATTTATTCTGTAAGTAACATGGTACACATACATAAAGATCTTAAAATAGGTAATATCTGCTACATGTTACACCAATGTCAGGCAAGCGGAATGTATGAGGTCTCCTATAAAACTAAATTATCATTAAATCCATTTAAGTAGGTACATTGATATATTAATCATTTCAAGTCTAATTCTAAGTTACAATGTATAGGTACATTGTCAAATGGGACTTTAATGTCATGAGATAAAATAATAAATATAACTGAGTCAATAATTAACGTGAATTCAAATTATTATGCATATTTACGTTCTACATTCAAAGTATTCCCTAATTGAATAGAAACACTTATATGATAACCACTTTTTAGCCTTTTCATAAATAAACCATTACCATCAGTAATTCTCGTTTAGCTTTCGGTAATATGATTTTAAGCTAATGATGACATCGTTTTTGCGACTTAAGTTAAGGTTCGGTTATAAGGAAACATTTGTCTTATTCCTTTACGTGTAAAAAGTATGGAAAATAACCTCACTTCTGCACGTTTTCGATGTTCATCATTATATTTAGAAAAATTACTTTTTAAAAAAGTTTTTGGAGCAACTTCACAGTACATTAAAGTGTATTTTGATGTAGAATTCAATATGCCAAAATATGATCCGCGACGTTATACTATTATATATTATGTGCCACGACAAGCCTGTCGTATATGGATACATATTATATATAAAGCGTGCACCAATGTAATTAATTAGTAATAAAGTCATCTAAACGGACAACGGTCGTCTCACTCCCGATATGGCGACCCTGCCGGCCAATACAATGTGAACACGCGCGTTGCGTAAGCGCCCGGCGCGCTGCGCCGCGGCCGCTGTAGATGGCTGCGATGTAAGCCATCACAATCAATAAAGACATTTTAAATTAATAAAAGTGAACTAATACAAAAAAAAGTTAAAATAAATTTCAAAATCATAAAAAGTATCTACGAAGACTACGTGTGTCGCGTACTAGGACTTAGGGCTGGTTTACATTATCTTAGTCTTTAGTAGAGTGTTTTAGGAGAGTAGAAGTTCATTACGTGATGTGTTTGACGTTCTTTTAAAATCGACGAACATGCCAAGCAATGTATTTCTACTCGCTACTCGACTCGGTCGTCTACTTGCCTAATGTAAACCAGGCCTTAGATGTGGAGTGCAGTAGAAATCAGCATTATGAAATAGCTTAATAAAAATGGATTCAAGTATGCAGCCGGGAGATGTCCGTTGTCCTGGAGGTGGACGATACGAAAGTAATAACGGAGACGTTCCAGGATAAGCAAAGCAAAAGTCGAGTATGAAGAAAAAGCAAAAAAATAAACAATCAAGTGCGTGAGTAAATTCTCTGGAAAACAAACTTTAAAGTGAATTTGTGAATTTGTGTTCAGGGAAGTGTAAAAGTGACTTTACCAAAATCTTTATCAACTTAGTTAGATGATCATTAGTACGTTCTCATAATATTTCAATTAATGACTTTTATTTTATTTTTTATTTGTGTAGGCGCTTTTGAGTAATAATTACATAATTTAAAACGTACTTAATAATAGTAAAAAAACGCAATAATAAGATCGAGGAAGATGAACTACCTAGGTATTGTATTGTAAAAGTAGGTAAGATGATAGTCTACTTATAATGTTTATGTTAATTCTGTTTCCAATTTCAGTGCGTAATTTTAAGTCATGATAATGAATTACTCGTACTTTATCATTTTCAATTTTTTAGAGATACCTACTAATTTATTTAATTTGTCTTATAATAATTGTAAAATATGAGCTGATATATTTTTTAGCTTCTTTGAAATTCATCGAACAAAATATGATTTATGATAAATCTTAAAAAAAATATTAGATCAATAGTTAGAAGATTCGTTGCCCTCTCTAATTATGAAATTCGCAACAATAAAGTATTGTTATTATACAATATACTTTTAATAACAATAAAGAATACACCTTTTGTTTATCTGTACGAAGTCATGCGACAATTGTTTTAATTTGATAAGGCATTGTTTAACATTTGCCGGACTTCTGAGAAGAAAATGAATTGATTTTGCAAACCAATGCATCCCACTTTGCATTAGGAAGTGTGTGTCAATGAATATTTTTTTTGCAATGTGATGAATGGAAATCGTTACGTAAAGAGTTATGCTATGCTTAGCAACAGTTCTCGAAATATTCTTGAAACATGGGGTGGCCAACCCATAGTTTCAGAAATATTAAGAAAACCAAGCGATTTTTAAAAGGAAAAAGTGAGACTAAATATAATTATGAGATGAATAAGTAATGGAATAAATGACATGAATTTTTTTTATACAAATAATAATGCTTTTGAATGATAAGTGGTAACGTTATTGAGATAATGTTTAATATAAAGTATAAAATAAACAACGTTAGACCCGAGCGGATTTCGTTGATTTATTTATACTAATGTAAGCGATAATAAAGATATACAATGTGAAATGTATTGTATAAAACTGGGATATATTTTGAATACCAGAAGATAATTTTGTTTAATGAAACGAATGGAGTACGTATACTAATTATTAACTTATTTTTTTTTAATACCAGAAGATATGTTTTGTAGTAAATATGATGAAACAAATAAAGTGATAATAACTGGGATATATTTTTAACCAGAAGATGTTTTTATGAACTAAAAGTTGATAAATAGATAAAAAGATTTTTCAGATAAAAAATCTGAATTTTTTTCTTACAAATATTTGTGTAAGAAATTAGATAGTTAATACGTAAGTTATTTTTTTGAGAAAAAAGATTTTAAGATCATTATTTTTACTGTCATTTTTGTCTTAAATTTTTAAGTATTTTTTAATTTTTAAGTTTTATAGTAGAAATATGTTTAACTACAGATACCTGTTTGTTTACTACTTACATTTTGGACAAAAGTAAACACTATAAGAATAAATAATAATATAGTTCTGTAGTACCTACTAGTTAATAATGTGTTTGTAGCAAGTTAGTATTTTTTTACCTGTTGTTAAGAAAAATGCACATTTATAGTTTAATTTTTTTTTTGTTACCTATAGATTGAACTTTTTTTTCTGTTTTTTTTTATTACCCCGGTGGTGTCGTATATGGATACATATTATATATAAAGCGTGCACCAATGTAATTAATTAGTAATAAAGTCATCTAAACGGACAACGGTCGTTTCACTCCCGATAAGCCCTTTGATGATATTCGGTTTTTTACAATCATCTAGGAGGTTTATACGCAATTTAATATAAGTTTTTAAATAATGGTCTACAACTGTAAAGTGGTCTTGCTTGATCTTATATTCCACATTATAGACATTAGTATTTTCATGTTCAATAAATGTTCCACACTATTGTAATTATACTGATACAGTCAGTTATAATGATTTAATCTTAAATGATTTTATATTTAGTAATTAGTCATTCGGTGGCTCATTCATCACACATCATCACACATACACATAGAGATGGTTGTTAGTAAGTGGTAGCAAACGAGTTCCTTTAATAACGGATCACAGAGTCGCGTGGTAAATTTACCTGTTATTGATAATATAATTAGGCCTAGCTATGGTAGGAAGGTATCGGGTGTTGACAGTAACTAGGCAATACTAAGACCATTGCTAGGTTCCGTAGTTGAATTAACTAAGTGTTAACTGGATCTTGACACTAAATAGATTAACTCTTTTCCCCTTAGCAAAATTAATATATAAATGTATGTCCACAGTTCTGTTTACTTTAGCATTGCCGATTTTAATGGGGAAAGATTGGTTTGCTATAGGGTTATAATAGTAGGGCTTGCACTTAGTTAAGTTTGCATTTTATAATATAGGTATATTTATGTATATAGTATTTTTATAAAAGATGACAACGGTTGCATCTACTCTAAAAAACATTAAAGGCCTCTAAGGGATACTAACAGTTTTAACGAAGAGTTTCTGATTACGATATTCTTGCAAACGTTTTGATTGGAAATGTTCTTCAAGATATTTCGCTTTCATAGTCTTATGATAATACTTGGAAGAGGTTTCTGTCGCTTTTGTGTTTAATTTCAGAACACTTATTTGCTTCTGGACGGTGCTGACCGATTGCTTTTGAATGGCGCTGACGAATGGCTTCTAGATGGCACTGACCGATGGCTTTTGGATAGTGCTGACGGCTGGTTTCTGGATGGTGCGGACGGATGGCGCGAACGGGTGGCTTCTAGATGGCACTGACCGATGGCTTTTGGATAGTGCTGACGGCTGGTTTCTGGATGGTGCGGACGGATGGCGCGAACGGGTGGCTTCTAGATGGCCCTGACCGATGGCTTTTGGATAGTGCTGACGGCTGGTTTCTGGATGGTGCGGACGGATGGCGCGAACGGGTGGCTTCTGGATGGCACCACAGATAACTCCTTGATGTCACTGACAGATGGTTTTTCGATGGATGATGATGGTAATTATTTATTTATATTTATTTATATACTCTTTATTGTATACACACAGAACAAACAAGTAACAGAACAAACATAAAGGAGACATACAAATGGCGGCCTTATCACTAAAAAGCGATTTCTTCCAGGCAACCTTGGGATGGACAGGAATTCAGATAAATTTGATGGGGTAGTTGGAAGTGTGCTAAATCAATAAAGTAATAATAATAATCCTACTAAACTCGAATACCTACACAAATATATGATAAAAAATACATACATAAAATATAACTACATAATATACTATAATACATACCAAAATAAAATAAACCTACATAAACTACATAATACCTACAGTGCGAGGAGGAAATTATTAAAGTTAAATCTAGTTGTAAAACCAGAAAAAAAAAATTATAAAGTAAGATAGTGCTCTTTGACTAGCTTTTTAAAAGTGTGCTGAGATTGAGCAGTTCTTATCGTTACCGGCAAAGCATTCCATAGACGGACAGCTTGTACCGAAAAGGATCGATCGTAGAACATAGTAGAATGTATTGGCATGTCCAGCACCAAGTTTTCTGATGACCTTAAGAAACGGGAGTGGGTGTCTTTAGTAAATTTGAAACGATCTTTAAGATAAGAAGGGGTGGTAGGATTAAAGAGAATATTGAATAATAGGGAAAGAATATGCATATTCCGGCGAAGGCGAATAGGCAACCACTTAAGCTTTTTACGAAATTCGGAGATATGGTCATATTTGCGAAGTCCAAACACAAATCTGATGCAAAAGTTTTGAAGCCGCTCAAGTTTATTTAGTTGCTCTTCTGTGAGATCAAGATAGCTGACATCTGCATAGTCAAGTATGGGAAATAGCAAGGACTGCGCTAGCGAAATCCTAGTGGCAGTTGGCAAGAAGTTTCTGAGCCTACGCAAAGAACCGGCGGCAGCAAAAAGTTTTCGGCTGACTTCCTGTAGTTGTACGGACCAACTCAAGTTGCAGTCGAAGTACACGCCCAGGTTCCTAACTTGGTCACTGAGCTGGAGATTTGTTCCGTTGAAAGTGATAGGTGGCAACAAAGAAAAATTGACTTTAGATCTTAGCCTAGTGCTACCAATTATGATTATTTGTGTTTTGGCAGGATTTACCTTCAGCCCATGTGCTTTACTCCATTCACAGATTTTTGCCAGGTCAGTATTCATTTTATCAATGGCTATGGTGACATCGCCTACGGTGGCCTGAGTGTAAATTTGTAAATCATCTGCATATAGGTGGTAGGAAGAAGTTAATTGATTGGAAATAGAATTGATAAATATAGCGAAAAGAAGAGGAGATAGAACGCCACCCTGCGGCACCCCGGCAGTGGTACTGCACCAGGAAGAGAAGGAATCTTCCGTGCGAATCCGCTGCCGACGATTGAGCAGGTAACTTCGAAACCAATCAACAACTGATGGAGATATGTTAATAGAGCGAAGAGTCTCAAGCAGAACATCAAAGTCAACAGTATTGAAGGCATTGCTGAAATCAAGCAGCGATAGGATTGTGAGTTTCCCAGCCTCCATTCCGGACCTAATGTCGTCGGTGATGTTGATAAGTGCTGTAGTAGTGCTATGGCCAGGACGGAAACCAGACTGATAGGAGTTCATCAGTTGGTTCTTACAGAGGAATAGGCTAAGTTGATTATGGACAAGGCGTTCTAGGACTTTGGATAGGAAAGGAAGTATGGAAATCGGGCGATAGTCGGAGAAGGATAAGGGTTTTGGTTTTTTAGGAAGTGGGATAAGCTGAGCATCTTTCCACATCAGCGGAAAGACACCATTGGACAAGGAATAGTTCAGGATGTGAGTAAGGACAGGAAGGATTTCATCAAGGATAAGCACTATCATTTTCCTGCTAACACAGTCACTACCAACTGCATTAGAAGTAACAGACAAAACGCTCTTTTTAACATCACACTCAGTAAGTTGATTAAAAGAGAAAGACTCATGATTAGGGCGGGGAAGTGATGAAAGGGTTTGTAAAGTATTACCTTTTGCAATCACATCAAACTGATGAGATTATGAGGATTCCGAGCGGGTAATTTTTAAAAATAATGTAAATTATAATGACAAGCCTCATACATTGGAATCAGTGAGTTGAATCATAATTACGTAATGTATCGGTAATTGTATAATTGCAAATGGTTTTTCTTCAATTATTAATATTATACATATATGACAAGAGTATTAGGTTTAAGAAAACTTTCGTGCAAATAAGCCCTAACTAATATTTTTGTTTTGAAGTTTGAATATGCAAATAGAAGTGATTAGCTAATATGGAATGAGTGTGAATGAGATTTAAGACTGATATACCCTCATGAGAGCCAAGGTGGTTCCATTCCGGTAATATGAGTTGATCTACATTCATAGATTAAAGCTCATGTACCTTCAGGAGCAAATGATCTTGGTGGTACATGAGTAGGACTTTGAACGATTGATAGAAGAATGAGATTTAATACTGATATACCCTCATGTGAGCCAAGGTGGTTCCATTCCGGTGATATGAGTTGATCTACATTCATAGATTAAAGCTCATGTACCTTCAGGAGCAAATGATCTTGGTGGTACATGAGTAGAATTTTGAACGATTGATAGAAGAATGAGATTTAATACTGATATACCCTCATGTGAGCCAAGGTGGTTCCATTCCGGTGATATGAGTTGATCTACATTCATAGATTAAAGCTCATGTACCTTCATGAGCAAATGATCTTGGTGGTACATGAGTAGGACATTGAACGATTGATAGAAGAATGAGATTTAATACTGATATACCCTCATGTGAGCCAAGGTGGTTCCATTCCGGTGATATGAGTTGATCTACATTCATAGATTAAAGCTCATGTACCTTCATGAGCAAATGATCTTGGTGGTACATGAGTAGGACATTGAACGATTGATAGAAGAATGAGATTTAAGACTGATATACCCTCATGTGAGCCAAGGTGGTTCCATTCCGGTGATATGAGTTGATCTACATTCATAGATTAAAGCTCATGTACCTTCATGAGCAAATGATCTTGGTGGTACATGACTAGGACATATATAAAATTGAGAGACTTAGACATAAAATAAGTTAGTTACACCAATGTAAATCTAAATTGAAACTAAATATGTGGGCCTAGTATGACCCAAACATAGTAATTATTTTTCTATCTAAGACTTATACCTAGGTATAAAAGAAAAAGAGATAGACCTGCTTTCATAGATACTAATATATCTTAAAAATAAATTTGATGTTGTTCCTTATGAAATATATTTAGTTGTAATAGAACTGTTATGTCTAAAAATGTATTTATTCGTCTCGAGGTTGGAACAAGCAGGCCGATTGTTAGGTATGAAATCCTGGTCGCGTGCATGGGGACATGCACGAGGTCAGGATGGACGATTGTTAGGTTTAGCTATTTATAACACTAGTTTTTAGCGTTTTTGCTTTTTCTAACGATAACGTTAACTCTATTTTCTGAATATGCGTTATTCATTTTACTGGCAATAATTGATTACTGGCAACACTAGAGCTATTTAAGCAGAGAGCTACGGTAGATTCGGGTATTCTTGTTCCAACCGTCGACGAAGTAATTTGAAAAGTGCAACTACCGTGTAAAATGTACGACAGTGTCCAAGTCATGTGAAAGTAAAGGATGTTAAAGGTATTTATGCGTTTTTATTTTATTATAAGTGTTCTTTAGAAGAATAACCCCACAATACGTTTAGTTCGTGCAGCGCACACGAATTTTGTTGCTAACTGGTTAAGCGACGCTGTTGCCCATATTCTTGCGTATTTATTTCTTATGTATTGTATTTCTTATGTACTTATTTATATTCTTACGTATTACTGACGAGGTCGACAGTATCCTTGTGCAACGGCGCAGCCCCACAGTATATGAACTGCACTGAAGTCAAGTCATACTTCTTGGGCGCTTTGTAGATTGCAACGAGTACTGGCGGAACAACCGTTAATACGTTTATCTGAAAACAAGAGAGGTTTCTTTATATCTATATCATATCCTTTACTAACTTCCGCCCGCGACTTCGTCCGCATGGATATTCGAAAAAACCTTAGGGAACCTTTAGCCAGGATCCAACCAGCCGTTTTTACGTGATTAAGCGGATCCCCACCAAGCTCGCTTGGTGGGGAACCCACCTAATCACGTAAAAATGGCTAGTCCGACCCCAGCTAAAGGTCCCCGTCCTCGTCCCCGTCATCGTCCCCGTCCTCGTCCCCGTTCCATTCCGTTTCACTTTCCCTTTACCTTTTCCCATCTAGGGGTTTAGTCATATCCGCCGTGTTGAACTTCAAATGTTGACCTTCAAAATAAATATAATTATCGTAATCAAAATCCCATTAAACCTCAATAATGACATCCATATCGATTTTTATGGTTATTTACCCCATTCACTCCATAAGGGGTTGATTTTCAAAAATCACAAAATATGAGTTTGCGTTTTTGTTTTTAGAAGTGCTGCAACAAAGTTTGAAGGTGAAATGTCTATTTCACATTATTTTCCCTACAAAATTTGAACCAACTTTCACCCTATAAGGGTTTAATCATGTTTACCGTGTTCCAATTCAAAATAAATGTCATTTTCGCAATCATCATCCCTTAAAACCCAAACAACGACATCCATATCGATTTTTAGGTTTATTTACATTTATAGCGATAAATGTTGCGTTAGATTTCCATCCATAAGCCTAAAATAATAACTTTCGCGATTTTTACTTCGAAAATGAAGGATTTTCTATACACAATTTCATCCCTCTTTTCACCCCTTCGGGGATATAATTTTTAAAAACGCTGAAACACGTATGTATTAATTATCAATCGTCAGCTTAATCTAAAAATTTTAAGATCCTAGCTTCAAAACTGAGGGACTTTCATACAAACTTTGGACCCCGTTTCACCCTCTTAGGGGGTGAGTTTTGAATAATCCTTTCTTAGTGCACCCCTAGACCTCATGAGGAATCTATGTGCCAAATTTGGAGTCACTAAACCCAGCAGTTTGAGCTGTGCGTTGATATGTCAGTCACCAATCAGTATCTTCTTTTATATACATGCTGAAATTTTAATCATTTGGTTCCCGCCGTGGGGTGGTTCCACTCATGATTACAAGCAACTTTTACTATGGGGCCAACTCTCCTGCTCGCAAAAAAAATCAGCTGTTCCATACTAAAGTGCAGTACCTACTCGACCTTAATGTATGGAACAGCTGATATTTTTTTTTGCGAGCAGCAGAGTTGGCCCCATTGTAAAAGTTGCTTGTAATCATGAGTGGAACCATCACACAGCGGGAACCAAATGATTAAAATTTCAGCGTGTATATATTAAAAGTGGTCATAAACGGTTCGTAACAAATTGTTTCATTGTCATCATCATCACAACATTAAAAATAAAACCGGTCAAGAGCGAGTCGGACTCGCGCACCGAGGGTTCCGTACAATCATAAATATATTTGGATATGTTACTTTAGTAGTCTTTAAAAAAGTAGGATAAAGGTCGGAAGGGCGAACAGGCGGACAGTTAATTTACAAATCTTAGCCACAGCTGCTTATGTGACTGAAAAACGTTTCAGCCACTCCACATTGCAAACTGTTTATTAAGTAGGAACTTATTCTTCGTTTATTCGTACGGCAAATAGTAGGTAATTATATTAGAACCAGCCACCAATTTATTATTGTAGTATTATTAGGGCGCGCCATCTCTTGACCGATAGTGGAACTATTTTATGTTTCTTAGGTTAGCATGCTTAGGACAGCGCCATCTGTTGACTGGTAGTGAAACTAAAGAATTTTTGTCTGTTTTTTTGAATTTCTATAAAATTGTGTTATATTGAGACATCGTTTTATTTTTCCTGTAATCTTTACATAAACTACTATCACATAGAATTATTTCAGATTTTTCTCTTTGCATACTTCGGAGATAAGGGGGGGGGAACGGTATTTTTTTTACATTTTTCATCATAAGTCGAAAACTATGCGGCCTAAGAAAAAAGAAAAAAATGATTTAAAATGTGCAAACATGCGCTCTTTCATATGATACCCCACATGCCCTAGTCACCTCACTTCAAATTTTTAAGACCCCTTTCAGTCCCTGTTGTAAAAAAAAATATTATTTTTTTATTTCTTTCTTATTTGGAAAATAGTTGGGCAAATGTCATCTTAAACTATTCCAAATTTCAAGTTGATACCATTAGTAGTTCTCGAGATATCCAGCTGTGACAGACAGACAGACAGACAGACTGAGTCACACCATAAGGGTTCCTTTTTTACCATTTTGGTACGGAACCCTAATAAGGAAACCTCGTGAACATGGCTTCGAGATATTTTAAAATCCCTACTTAAAAAATACGTAAATGATGAAAAAACTTTCAATTACGTAAATTATAAAAAAAACTTTTAAAAGTTGTTAATCCGTTGGAGTGGAAATGTTCTGGAATGGCGACCGGACATCGGACGACACTCCGGCTTTTACCTCACCTGATGCTAAGTGTTGAAGGCCGAAGGTAGAAGCGCACTACACCCGGAATCCTCATCACTGAGGAACTGGCTATCTTACCTCTAACTGCCGGAACACAACAACACACTGGGTCTCGTGCGGCTGATAATTTCTTAGGCGTGAAATACACAGAAGAGATGCGGTGGAGATAAGGCGCAGATACGGCGGTGATGCCGGCGAAGGCGATACGTGTATTTGATTGGCCGAAAGCATCCGAAAGTCTCACATCTGCACCGTATCGCCGCCGTATCCGCGCCGCGTCGCTTCTGTGTATTTCACGCCTAATATGATAATAATGCTAAATAAAAGAAGCTTGGTGGCGCAGTGGTTTAACGCCTGACCGTGCGATTGTAGAGAGTTAAGCAACTTTTGCAAGGGTCTGTCATGGGATGGGTGACCAAAACTTTATCATCTCAAGTTCCTCCGTGTTTCGGATGGCACGTTAAACGAAAGGTTATGTATGGCCCATTCTCCTTATCCACCTATGAGTAGAGTAACAGTGAATGGATGAGGAAGATGGGTCATAACCCACCACGCGGGCCTAATGCGGATTGGTGTTGACGAAGGCCTGTGCCCCAGCAGTGGAGACATAAAAATGGCTGATGTCGAATGCTGGATTTGATAAAATCTACCCACTGGCCCTGCGATTACGGATACGGAGGTTAAGCAACTTTCGCAAGGGTTGGTCATGAGATGTGTGACCAAAAATGTACCTACTATCCCGAGTTCCGTCATGCTTCGGAAGTGCTCTTTAAGCCGTAAGTCCCGGCTGCATTTTCAGTCGTTAACACCCACCAATCCGCATTGGGCCCGCGTGGTGGGTTATGGCCCATCCTTTTTATCCACCTGTAAGTGGAGAAGTAGTGGATAAGGAGGATGGGTCATAGCCCACCACGCAGGCCCAATACGGATTGGTGGGTGTTAACGAAGGCCTGTGCCCCCGCTGTGGGGATATTAAAAATGGTTGATGTCAAATGCTAGATAAAATCTACCCACCTTATACTTCTCAATGGTCTTCAAATACAAGTCTACCTCAAACTTGGGCAGGTAGACCGTAGTCCTGGCCAAAGAGAGCAGTGATATGGTCCCCACCAGGCCCATCGTGTGGTACCAGGGTGTGATGATCAGGGTGATGGCGTCGGTAAGCGTGGGGGGACTGGAAGAGAATATCAGAGAATATCATATCTTATACATTTAAACAAGCAATTCTGGTATATTTATTTATATGTAGGTATATTTCTGTGATGTCGGAAACGGCTCTAACGATTTCGCTGAAATTTGGTATATGGGGGTTTTCGGGGGTAAACAATCGATCTAGATTAGTCTTATGTTTGGGAAACGCGTGTTTTCGAGTTTTCATGCTTTTTTCTTTCGACGCAGAATATGGATATTTTTGTGTAGTCTAAGGCTAGAAGCTAGAAGCTAGAAGGCTAGAAGCAAAGACTTTTGAAATAGGTGCTTGGCTAGCATGCTATGCGGCAAGCAGAGGCTGTGTAGTAAAATAGCACCACAAAATAAAATGTACACAGCACTTCATAGATGCCAATACTCCGACTATTACCAATTAGTTTTTTAGTTTTCGGAAAATAAAATAAAAATTATAACCACTTTTACAACGTTTTATAAAACCACCATATTACAATAAAAAAATCGGACTAAAAACATTAAAACGGAGTAGTAAAAACAAACTAAAAAGTATAAAATAAATTCTTCTGTAAATATTTATAGCCCTAATACCTACAGAAATTTGAAACCTAAATATATAGATTAACAATATAGATGATAAATTTTACAAAACACGCCCCACGTTTTTAAATTTAAAATTTTTTGGTTTAAAATTTCTGTAGGTAGGTATAGGTCTGTAGGTGTATTAGGGTTATAAATATTTACAGAAGAATTTATTTTTTACTTTTTAGTTTGTTTATACTACTCCGTTGTAATATTTTAATTCGATTTTTTTTGTAATAATTTAGTCCGTTTTAAAAACGTGTTTAAAAAGTTTTTTTCAGTATTTTATTATTTTCTGCTTTTTAGTTAACGAGCTAAGACTAAAAAAAATATACCATCTCCTACTCTCGCACTCACACTCGTCAAGACGATTCAAACGAGCCCAAACTCGATCGGGTTGCATGGTTTTATTACAGAGTCCCAGTGGCCTTCTTCCGGCTCCATCATCAGACCCTGGAAACTATTTCCCAACAAAGTACTCGTCAAGACGATTCAAAGGAGTCCAAACTCGATGGGGTAACATGGTTTTATTAAAGAGTTCCTGTGTCCTTCCTCCGGCTCCATCATCAGATCCTTGGACACTATTTCCCATTAAAGTACTCGTCAAGACGATTCAAACGAGCCCAAACTCGATCGGGTTGCATGGTTTTTTTACAGAGTCCCAGTGGCCTTCTTCCGGCTCCATCATCAGACCCTGGAAACTATTTCCCAACAAAGTACTCGTCAAGACGATTCAAAGGAGTCCAAACTCGATGGAGTAACATGGTTTTATTAAAGAGTTCCTGTGTCCTTCCTCCGGCTCCATCATCAGATCCTTGGACACTATTTCCCATTAAAGTACTCGTCAAGACGATTCAAACGAGCCCAAACTCGATGGGGTTGCATGGTTTTATTACCGAGTTCCAATGGACTTCTTCGGGCTTCATCATCAGACACTGGACACTATTTCCCAACAAAGTATTCGTCAAGACGATTCAAACGAGCCCAATCTCGATGGGGTGGCGTGGTTTTATTAAAGAGTTCCTGTGTCCTTCTTCCGGCTCCATCATCAGACCCTGGAAACTATTACCCAACAAAAAACTCGTCAAAACGATTCAAACAAGCCCAAATTTGATGGGGTTGCACGTTTTCAATATTGAGTTCCTATGGCATGGCCTTTCAGCTTCATCATCAGACCCTGGATCTCATCTCCCATTAGAGTACTCATCAAGATGATTGAAACGAGCCCAAACACGATGGGGTTGTATGGTTTCATTATAGATACCCTATGGCCTTCTTCCGGATCCATCATCAGATCAGCACAATGACACCATAATATTGCATTGCCTTCCAATTCTGACCTATGATCAAAGTTTCAAGTTTCTAGCACATTGGAAAGCTATTACAAAATCGTTCACAAACTTTGCGGAGAAACAAACAAACAAACAAACGAGAAAGCAACCTAATGAAAACGTGTTAAAATAGTTATAACCGAGCAAAACTCGGTCGCCCAGATATTTTTTTTTAATAGACAACATCAAACACGTTCTGCTTTGATCAGTACCTACCCCCTAGCACGAACATTTATCGAGAAAATTATCACGCGTAAAAGTATTCCATAGAGGATTTGTCAATTAAAAAATCTTATTTCGCTTTTCGGCGTTAGATAGCGCTGTACAAATTTCCCATTCAAAATTATTCTTTCGAATGTTTTTACCCGACTGCAAGAGGGTTATGTTTTTCGCGCGTATCTTGTAAGTTTGTATGTAATATTCTTTATTACCTCATATCTTTCAAACGGCTGAACAGATTTCCATGATTAACATATCGTTAGATTTGTCTCGTTAGCCCAAGTGTTCTTAAGAAGGTGGCGTTATAAAAAAACCAACATGGCGGCTGTACGGTGCTATTATACGTAGCGGAAAAAAAAATTTTTTTAGAATACTGCAATATGGGTGTCAAATTAAAGGGCTTATTATAAGGATTTCAAAAAGGTATATCATATAAATAATTACTAAAAATAAATAATAAAAAAAAAAATAAAAAAAAATAAAAACCCGCCTGCCTAAAAAGACAAGTCAACTGAAAAGATGGAAACAAGATTAAATATTAAAGGCAACATTATAACATGCAGTCGGAGGCATATAACTCAAATCATTCATAATGTCACTTTCTATAAGCATGCCTCCGACTGCATGTTATAATGTTGCCTTTAATATTTAATCTTGTTTCCATCTTTTCAGTTGACTTGTCTTTTTAGGCAGGCGGGTTTTTATTTTTTTTTAATTTATTTTTACGCGCGTTATTTATTTCGATAGCTGTTCGTGCTAAGGATGTTTTTATTACAAAAGTAAAAAAAAATACTTACATTTTGCAGATAGTAATCACATTCAAATGTGACAGCATAACTCCTTTGGGTAGGCCTGTTGTACCCGAAGAATACAAAATAAATAATGTATCGACCTGTCCTTTCACATCAACTGCCTCAAATTCATCATATCGAACGTTCCTCATCAATTTATCGTTAACGATAACTTTCTCACTGTCGTTATTTACAGGTATCGTTAAATCGTTAAACGATAAAGTGCCAGGTTGTCTCTCGTTGCCCAATAAAATCACTTTGTTCACGTGTTGTAAACTTTTGAATAGTTTTCCGTGTAGTTTATATGTTTGCGGTGAACAGATGACGTATTTTGGTTTGGATATCTTCATTACATGTCGTAATTCAGCTGAAAATATGAAATTGGTTACTTTTACAAAGTTTTCATTTTACGTGTAGGTACATAACGTTAAAAATATTTAAATCCTCTACAATAGGTCCTGAAACAGTAAGCTTATAGTCAATATTAAAACAACTAGTGTCATTAATATGTGAATCCGAACGAGTTAAAGCTGGTCACGCGCCCCCCCCGCGCGATTGCATTATGAAATTTGGTATTACATTAAAACACTTGTTTGGATGATATAATGACAGAGGCGTCCGCGGCGGGCACGACCAGCCACTCACTCGGATATTGTGGTTACTTGAAATGTTGACTATAAGCTACTTTTTTATTATGTAGTGTAGATAAATTCTTATATGCAACTGTACATTATTAGATATTAATTAAAATACTATTAATTATCATATCATACATTCGTGTTTTAATACCTCTTATTACAGTTGCATAAATAACTTTTAAGTATAGTACTACCAATCTAATAATAAACGCCCTATACTTAACAATATAAAATTCAGGTTTTATTTTAGAATTATTTAGTTTGGATTTATTGGTTTTATGGATTTGAAAATTGCAACTAAAATATTTAATAGGTATAAAACAAAGTCTCTTTCTCTGTCCCTATATCCCTATGTATGCTTAAATCTTTAAAACTACGCAACGGATTTTGATGCGGTTTTTTTAATAGATAGAGTGATTCAAGAGGAGATCGTTTGCTCGAATCATTAAAAATCACTTAGCACTTTATCAATAATAATCAAAATGCATCGAATGATCTTTGATCTTACGATGACCGTTCCCACTCGCATATTTATATATATATCTAGATGTATAACAATAACAACGATGAACAATTCATGACAAAGTGATGACGTGTAGACCCATTCAAAGTCCAAAGAATACATATTTATCAGAATATCTATATTATCATCGGATAGGTACCAAAGTATCAATTACACTTTATATCAGAAGATATCACAATGACTTACGCATCGGTAATAATTTATCGATTTATGATATGGATACCCCTACTGTCAAAGTCAAAGTCAAATAAGCTTTATTCAAATAAACTTAATTATTTGAATCGTCTATATTTTCCTACCACCCGTTCCAGACTTTTTTAGTATTTTATCATAACTGAAAGTAGGTATGTTCCTCAGACATATTATGTCTGTGGTATGTTCCTAGTCAGTGTCAAAAATTATATCGGACACGCCTCCTGGGAAGGTATAATCATAAATCATAATACGTTATGTAAACTACCTACCTAGGTACCCTTTTGAAAAATGAAATAGGTATCTATAGTTTACTTTCGCAAACAATTGTTTGCGGAAGTAAGTTACAATTTTTTTTTTTCAAAATGGTTTAGGACTTCCGCCAAGTGACGCCCTAGGTACCGCCTAAGTGCCTACCATAAAATAGTTAAGATAATTATTTTAATAAAAAATTGATTTAATAGAAAAGGCATTGGGCCGGAATCCGAAGAGTGCGGCTTCAAATCCCGTCTGAGCTACTACGGGTGAGTCGAATTTTTCTAGTATTTTTTCTATTAAAATAATTATCTTAGCTTAATATGAAAATAGCATTGTGAATGCCTAAAATCTAAAAGTTCAATAATTATATAGCTATTTCATCTTAATCGATTGTCTGGCATCAGTAAAGGTGTTGCATTCGAAAGTTGAAGGCAATTCTTCACATTGCTGAGATAACGCTGGCTTACAGCGGAAACGTCAAAAGTACTAGAAAATTTCGCCGCTCCCACTAGCGAATCGGTAGCACCTAATTGGTCAGTGCATTGGGCCGAAATCCCAAGGGTGCGGGTTTGAATCCCATCTGAGCTACTACGGGTGATTCGATTTTTTCTAGTATTTTTTCTATTCAAATAATTACCTTAATATTAAAATAGCATTGTGAATGCCTAAAATCTAAAAGTTCCATAAAATAGTTGCTCTATCTCTATGTCCGATCGGCTATGTATGAATGTTGTTAGGCGTGCACATGCACATTGTTTTAGTGTGCATCAGCACCGTGCAGATGGACTGCACGCTCTCGTGCCTCACGCATTTATTACACACACTAAAATTTATTACATACACTAATGTGCATGTGCACGCCTAACAACATTCATAGCAAAACGGACTTCGTGAGATAGAAGAATTAAACTAAATGTTAAAAATTTTATTCCAGTCGCAATCACCATTATCATATCAGCCGCACGACACCCACTTCTATTAGCATAGGCCTCCGCAGAGATCTCTACGACATCGGCCTACCGCCCCGTGATCTGCAACAGCTCCCTTCTACCGCCTAACTTCAAGTGCTATCGAAATCGTTTTTATTTGATACTGATATTATAGTTTTCTTTGGTATTTTTATCTGTGCCAAAATTAAGTAGCGATGTGTGAAATCCATCTGTCAAATGAAAGCTTATTTGACCTGCAGAAATCCCATTGATTTTGTTGCCACGGTGTCACTTACATTAAATGCTATTATTTACTTATAAGTGGTAGTTAGGTGCCTAATTAATTAATTACTTTGTACAACTTTTTGGGTTCTTTATCATAATTACCTTCTACATATTCTGGATTAACTGTAGTTGTGACACCACCTGCGCAGGCGATGCCTAAAACTATTCCAAAATATTCTGGCCTATTTTCAGAACAGATGGCAATAGCCTGTCCCTTTCTAAGACCTAGGTGTGTAAGCGAGATGGCGAAGTTCATCCCTTGCTGGCATATTTCCTTATAAGTGATCGAATCTTGTGTGGACGCGTTTATCTGAAAATTTTCAGCAAAGTTACTAATGCCGTTCCCTATAGAATAGAATATAGTTACATGTTACAAAAAAAAATAATATTAAAAACACGACTGCCCTTCCAAAACGAACTAAAAAGAGAAATAGAAAGTGTCATTGCAGTCGGGGGACTGATTTGTGGAACAATTTTTAATCAAAGAGGTCCCCCGACTGCAATGGCACTTGTTATTTCACTTTTTAGTTTTGGCAGGGCAGTCGTGTTTTTAATAACAAGTGTCATTGCAGTCGGGGGACTGATTTGTGGTTTGAGGTCCCCCGACTGCAATGACACAAACTTGTTATTTCACTTTTTAGTTCGTTTGGGCAGGGCAGTCGTGTTTTTAATATTTTTTAAATTTATTTATTTTTATTTCACTCATTTTAGTGACAAAACTATATGTTTTGAAATGTGCTCATAGGCCTTTCATTTGATGCCCATATTGTAATAATTGAAGAAAAAGTATTTTTTTCATATTTGAAAATGGCGTCCTACAGTCGCTATATTTACTTTTATCAAAAAAATTATAGCCAGTGTCACTTGGAATGATGTAAGAATTCTAACGATACCCTATACATCCAAATCCGTTGAGCCATTTAGAAGTTATGGTGGAATAAAGAAACTCACATACCCACAAACATATTTGAACCCTGAACACATATACACTCCTTTTTGGACAGTCATGTAAAAAACCCCTAATGACGAATATGGTAGATAAGTACCAACAAACTTAACAACTTATGCGACCAACTCTGAAATCGCGAAAAAAATCAGCTGTTTCATTCAAAACATAATACTTAACGAAATATCAAAATGTATAAAACAACAGGTTTTTTCGCGATATCAGAGTTGGGCCCATAGTAAAAGTTGTTCCGATTGATGGTATCTACCATAATCTTTGCCATATTCGGCATTAGGAGTTTTTTGTAACACGTTGTATATTTATTTAGCACATAAGAAATAAATTATCTTAAATCTACTCTTAAAAAAAGCATGTGCCAAATTCCTCAGCATTTTGTCGCGGCACATTGTTTGTGATTGCACAACGACGTTGATTTTCAGTGGTGAGCGAAGGAGAAGCAATTTATACTCAAAACTGTAGAGAGATATAACTAAATTATATATTAAAATAACACTCAATAAATATAACACTTAATTGAAGATAAAAGTAACTTCACAATTCACAAGTAGAGTCGGTACGCGCAAATACAATATAACTTTATCTTCATGAATCGTTAAGCTAGGCAACTAACTTTGTTTGCTATTTTCCGTCATTTATCAGAAATACCTAAGCAACTAACAAATTAGTATTGATAAGTAAGTTGATTAGAAACATTAAGTATAATTTCTCTGAGTTCCTACACCGAAAATTGTGCCATGATAATCGTAGGAAATAATTTCCGTTTCGTGTAAGTAATAATACCTAGGTTAGGTTAGGTAATATACCCTTAGGTAGACCTTCTGGCTTGATCCTCCTGCCCTAGGATGTGGACAAAATCAGTCTTTGTATTTTGTGGTGTTCATTAATTTGTTTGCTAAATCCCAGATAGGGATATAATAATGTTAACGAATTGACAAATCATAAAGTCAGAAGTGTGTGCAGTAACTACAAGTCCGCGGCTCGGCGTAGTTTTTGCCATATACCTAGTTAATATAACCTGTTCAAATCTTTACCAAAGCAGTTTTCTCCTTGCATTCCCACATCCTTTTGAGTAAGAACTCACCGAACTGCAAGGACGGCGGCACTAACACTTCCGCCGAACCATAAACATAATTCGGGTTTTTAAACATACTTGTAATAACACGTACGATTGCCGCGTGCGCCACTGGCAAACTGGTAATTTTATTATTTTATCAATGTACAGTACACCGATAACATTACATAATGATTTTAATTGATACACAATGATACTAGTAGTAATATAGGAAGATAAAATTATCAGCAGGGTAGATCCACGCAAATGAGGATTCAGGAAAAAAATAAATAATTGCTATTACACACGAAACAAAACTCTTTTCTCTACAATAAACACTTATATTTCATAAGTCAATACTTTGTATGTACTATTTTCATTTATTTTTAAGTTATGTCACTTTAAAGTGCAAGTTTTTCTACATGTTGTACGGCGGCGAACTTCAATTTTGTAATGTAATGTAATTTTTTATCTTGTTTAAGTTACATCCAGTAGATTGATCCCTTTACAATTTTGGTTAATTGAATTGAAATTGCATGATAATTGCTTCTGAAAAACAGTTTTAATCAACATTTTCAACCACAAAATAATGTAAGTGACCATGGATCTTCCCAGCAGTTCAAAAATTCATTATCATCCTTGAAGTACAGAAAACATAATAGAACAAGTATTGTAGTCTCATTTTATATGTAAGTATTAATACTGTAATGTTAGCTTCACTTTTATTAGCAGCACCTATTTAACTTTAATAAATATTGTAATGTCGTAAATTCGTGATTAGATTAATCGGTTTGCAATGTATTATGTCCTATTGCCTTTTTTTATTAAGATAAAAGTGCCAATGAGGGATTTTCAAAGTGACATTTAAAAAATAAAAATATTAACTATTTGCCTCACTAGATGGCGTTGATGGAAAGAGAAGTGTCAAAATTAGCTTTTAAAAATTAACGGCCTGTAGAAAAGAGGAAAGTAAGCGATCGCTGGCTGACATCTGCCCAAAGAGAAACACTTTAGGGTAATATGCCTACCTTACTTAGGTAGGCAGGCAGGCAGATAAGTAGAGGTACACTGTACCTGTGGCACGAACAGCTATCGAGAAAAAAAACCGTAAAAGTACTGAATAGTGTAATTATTTATCGAAAATTTAATTTTGCTTTACAGCGATAGATGACACTGCACTTCCCATACAAAATTACTCTATCGAATGCTTTTACGCGCGTTATTTTTTTTCGATAGCTATTGAAAAAAATAACGCGCGTGTGAAATTTATACAGCACCATCTACCGCCTAAAAGTGAAATGAGAATTACTCTATCGAGTACCTATTTTACGAGCGATTTTTTCTCGACAGCTGTTCGTGCCAAGGGTACAGTTATTCGATGGGACGAAATAGGTGCATCTTCGATCGAACTTCAGGGGCCCTATTTTTGAATCACTTGGCAGGCGTCGAGCGCTCTTTTCGACTGATTTTCGTTCGACATAATTATGACTCAAAACAATGAGATGTCGAACGCAAATCAGTAGAAACGAGCGCTCGACGCCAGTCGAGTGATTCAAAAATAGGACCCCAGTACCCTTAGCACGAACAGCTGTCGAGAAAAATAACGCGCGTAAAATTACCCGAATCTCACAATTTTGTATGGAAATTAGTACAACGCCACTACGTCCGTAAACGGAACTAAGATTTCAAAGCACGGAACATTTTGACATAAGGTATCGAGCAGCCTTCGAATCGAGTTCGAATAATTAAGTTACAACTTGTATGAAAATCGGTAGCACGAACCCACTTTTGACATACGGTATCGAGAAACTCGCAAACTGGCTATCGACAACTTACTCACTGAAATTTTTTCAGTAAGAGACATTTCGAGCGACTTTTTATTATTTATTATTAAAATTTTAAAGAATGTATGTAGTAACAAAAATTAAATTTGAGAGCTATGACATGTCCGCCGAATTATCCAATATTACTTAAATTGTTCTCATTATACATAGAAATTTGTCCATCAGCCAGCGAGGAGCTCGGTGGCGTAGTGGTTTAGCGCCTGGCCCAGCGATTGCGTAAGTTAAGCAACGTTCGCAAGGGTTGGTCATGGGATGGGTGACCAAAAATTTACTATCGCGAACTCCTCCGTGCTTCGGAAGGCACGTTAAGCCGTTGGTCCCGGCTGCATATAAGCAAAATCTAACTCTCGAGTCTGATGGTGATCTCTGATTGGTCAAGAAAGTCAGTAGTTAGATTTTGCTCGCAAACTCTAACTCCCCAGTTTAGCGCTAGTTTCGTTATTGATCTCTGATTGGTCAAAAACTCAGTAGATAGGTTTTGCGCGCAAACTCTAACTACTGAGTGCGGATCCAGCAATGAGCGCCCTTTAAAAATTCAGTTGTCAATTATTGTCTTTGAACACGACTGTGGTAGCGTATTTTATTTTTGAAAAATTACTTGTAATATTTCAAGTTTTTGCGAATATAATCCAGTAAACCCAGATCTGAACGCAATTTTTTTCTGCTTAACTATAAATATTCCTTACCTATGAAATTGACGTTTTGTATGGAGAATTTTTAACAAGTTGCATTTTCCATTCTAACATTTTTCACAATTTATTTAACAACCGTGAACGCTATTGTAACAAAACTTTTATGTAAGTACAAATATTTAGGCAACATAACTTCAGCGAAATTTAGGCTACGTTGCAACGGATAAAGTGGTCATTTTCGCCAACAAAAAAGGAGGCTTTCAATGTATTTTTAAATGACTTTAATTATTCATCGGAACAATCAAATTAAATCAAATGACAGCAAACTATGATCATAGTCGTCAACTTGATAGTTATATAGCCGTAATATCTAGCAACTGATAATAATTTAAATCACTGAAGTTATGTGATGTGGTTCTCTGTGTGTGAGAAAAAAACACCAATTTCATAGGTAAGGATCAAATATTATAGTTTGGAGAACTGTGGCATATGGATACAAGAATTTTGAATAACATTGACCAAATGGATTGTCCGGAAAACCAAACCTGCGTCGCAACGAATCATAATTGCAAGTTAGTATCTACTTAAAGTACATTTATTCTTATTTTATTATGTATTTACTATATTTTACTATATATTATTTTATTATATTTATTATGTTTAATTAAACAAATTAAAGAATTTATTCTTATTTGTCCTACCTATTTGGTTGTGCTATGCATTGATAGTGTATTAAAACTATCAATGGTGCTATGCCGTTATGAATTTTGCCCGAAAACACGCTTTGGTGGCCGCCAGAATCATCGACACGATGATGAATGATGAAGAAGACTTTTCCTGTGTTAGGTTTTAAACTTTTGAGAATAAAACAATACTTAATAAACAAAAAATAAATATTTATTGCATCAGGCAAAAGCCTAAACATTTGTACTTACATAAAAGTTTTGTTACAATAGTGTTCACGGTTGTTAAATAAATTGTGAAAAATGTTAGAATGGAAAATGCAACATGTTAAAAATTCTCCTTACAAAACGTCAATTTCATAGGTAAGGAATATTTAGTTTAGCAGAAAAAATGCTTTTCGTTCAGATCTGGGTTTACTGGATTATATTCATTCGCAAAAACTTGGAAGATTTGAAGTCATTTTTCAAAAATAAAATACGCTATCACAGTCGTGTTCAAAGTCAATTGACAACTGAATTTTGAAGCGTGCTCATTGGTGAATGCGCATTCAGTAGTTAGAGTTTGCGCGCAAAACCTAACTACTAAGTTTTTTGACCAATCAGAGATCACTACCGAAACTAGCTCGAAACTGGGGAGTTAGAGTTTGCGAGCAAAATCTAACTACTGAGTTTCTTGACCAATCAGAGATCGCCATCAAAACTCGAGAGTTAGATTTTGCTTATATGCGTCCCGGCTGCATTTGCAGTCGTTAATACCCACCAATCCGCATTGGGCCCGCGTGGTGGGTTATGGCCCTTCTTCCTTATCCACCCATAAGGAAGGCCTGTGCCCCAGCAGTGGGGACATCAAAAATGGCTGATAGAAATTTGTAAATTTGTAAAATAAAAATCTCGTCATTTTACGCTGTCCACGGTATCCCCCACATCCACTATAGGTACCTACCTATTCTTTAGCAATATTTTAGAACTTATCTACAAAACTCAAATAAAACTAGAGGGTACGGTGTTATACGTATAATATTTGTTTTCAGCCACTACATTACACAGTTTGCACACAGTTAATTATGTTTCATTTAATAAGACCGTTTCTGTACTCAAATTTCAGTTGGCTTTAAAGAGTATTTTGATCACAGTAAGAAATAACATCGATTGGCAATAAAAAATATTTCGACTTGATTTATCATTTTCCGTACAAAATGTATGGGAAAAGTTTTTGGCGATTTCTGTCGTTTCTAGTACTCATACCTTAAATGGTCCCATAGAGTCTTTTAATCCCTAAATGAAATAGGATCGATTGGCATAAAAAAAATTTTGGTATTTTAGCATTTTTTTTGCTAACGGTAACTTTTTTGCAAAATCTGTGAATGCAGTTCAGAATATCTCAAAAATTTATGGAAGGTCTCCCAGGAACGTTTTCCTGTAACTATAACGGTTAAGGCACCTGCCCGTAATGCCCGTAGTGTAATTCCCCTACTTCTACTTATTTATTTTCTCTCACCCAAGGTTGCCTGAAGAGATTGCTATTTAGAAATAAGGCCGTCTTTTGTATGTTTTCTTTTTGTCATTTATTTCTTTCTATTTTGTTTTTGTCGTGTGCAATAAATAAAGCTATTTTTTATTATTACTATTAATATTAATATTACAAGTCGTGTACATGACTTCTTATCTTATTGAGTTATATAAAATGATGCTAGTTTTATAACTTAGAGCACAGTCCATAATTTAATGTTTTGATGTGATAAGATAAGATACGAACGGTAGGTTGATAACGGAAAATCTGTGACTATGATAATGTGTTAACTAATATATTAGGCCTCTTTTTGTGACATCTTATTTTTATAAAGACATTTTAAGACAAATCACAAACATTGCCCCTCCAGAGGTAGCTTGTCTTGTTTGTCTTGTATGGAAATCAGAGACAACGGTGGAACTATAAACACCCAGCGCCATCTACCGCCTTGAAGTGCTCATGGCGGAACTTGAAAGACTGATCGTACTCGATCACATTTGTTAAGCAACGTTCGGTCCGGTCAAGTGACGGATGAGTGACCGTCAAAGTGGCATTACAACTGAGCACTTCCGTGCTTTGGAGGGCACGTTAAACCGTCGGTCCCGGCTGTTGTCATCTGATAACAGTCGTCAAGCTAAGTTAGAGGCCTTACAGGCTGCTTGATAAAATCTAACACCAGAGGTGGCCACTAATAAATACTCATTTGATAAGAAGAAGAAGATCTACCGCCTAAGAGCGAAAATATATTTCCCGTAGATAAATTAGGTACTTTAAGGCTTCTATATACCTCAAAGTGGCGCCCTCATCATAGTAAAATTAATTGCTCGCTGTACATATTGTATCGAGAATTTACATGTACAAATTGAATTAAAGTTCTATAGTTTATTCACAAACAATAACCTCAGTAAAATCTAGTTCTTTGTAGTAGTAGTTAGAAAAAGAGCAAAAAGTGGCCACTATTGGCACTTTTGCTAATTACTACTACAACGAACTATATTATTCTGAGGTTATTGTTTGTAAATAAACTACCTATAGAACCTAAGCTTCAATCTGTACATTGTGAATTTTTGATACATTATGAATACTCATCAACTTTGTCTAGGGATACAGGTGTTATTTTCATACAAACGAGGTAACTTTGAAGCCTTGGTTTTCTGCCAGGGATGTACCGTGCTGTAATCTGATGATGGCCATCCAGAGAGTGAATGGAGTAGATTCAGATCGCTATACACACCCAACTGATCTGATCAGCATTCCAAAAGATTAATGGGTCAGAGTTCTCAGTTTGAGGATTTCCATACATTTTAATGCTATTTTCGCGGTTTTTTAAACATGTCCATTACGTTTTCGGAATGCTGTTCAGATCAGTTGGGTGTGTATAGCGATCTGAATCTCCTCCATTCACTCCCTGAATAGCCGTCATCAGATCATAGCACAGTACATCCCTGGCAGGAAACCAAGGCTTCAAAGTTACCTCGTTTGTATGAAAATAACACCTGTATCCCTAGACAAAGTTGATGTGTGTATTTAGCAATCAATAAGTTTAATATAAATGAGGGCGCTACTTGAGGGTGGTAGTCGCCTTAAGGTGGTTGTATGACCGAAAGTGGCGCCTTCAAAGGTTTTTATTTAATAAGTTAATACTAAAAAAGGTTTTAAATATGTTTGACATGGAGTTTTTAGGGCCCATGGTCTAATATTTTTAGAGGATATCACTACATGATGCCTTTGTAGTCATTCGTAGAAGTAGATAGCAAATGTGTCAAAACGACCACTTTTAGCAGTTTTACTATCTACTTCTTGCAGTGACTACGAGGGAATGTAACGATACCGTCTAAAAATACTAGACTGTGGGCCCTAAAAATTCCACATAAAACATTATTAAAATTGTGTATAAGAATTATAATATTAAATAAAATTCACCGTGATGCCACTTTTGGTCAGGGTGCCACCTTAACGAGTATAGTTCATATCACGAAAGATGACCACAAATGGCGCCCATCTTCGTATCATAACTCACGAAGAAAAGACTTCAGACAAAATATTATTTCATTTAATATTATATAATATTTATATCTATATGGATAGATACGAAATATTATTTTGGCATATGTCTTTTCTTATGAGTTATGATGCGAAGATGGGAGCCATTTGTGGTCATCTTTCGTGATTCGCACTATATCTACTTTTACGCGCATTTTTTTCTCGATAGATGTTCGTGCTAGGGGTACTGAACTTTAATACCAACTTATCACACCCTTATCTCTTTTCACACATTCAACAACATGTTGTCAATATACCTACATTGAAATCATAATCTTATGTACTTACTTACATCACGTATCTTCCTATATTACTATCATTATTTACCAATTAAACAATCGTTAAGTATTATCGGAATAAATTCATCATAAAATTACCAGTTTGCCAGTGGCGCTCGCGGCGATCGGACGTGTTATTACAAGTATGTTTAAAAACCCGAATTACGTTTATGGTTCGGCGGAAGTGTTAGTGCCGCCGTCCTTGCAGTTCGGTGAGTTCTTACTCAAAAGGATGTGGGAATGCAAGGAGAAAACTGCTTTGGTAAAGATTTGAACAAGTTATATTAACTAGGTACCTATATAGCAAAAACTACGCCGAGCCGCCGACTTGTAGCCACTGCACACACGTCTGACTTTATGATTTGTCAATTTGTTATAGGTAGTTATTTATGCAACTGTAGAATAATGAGGGGTATTAAGCAGAGTGTTTTAATACCTACCTAATTATATATACAGTTGCATACAAGACATTATCTACACCCATGATGGCATGATATGAATCCTCTATAAAGGGTTTTGTAACTGTGGCTTATGGTGGTTCATAACTAGGGCTGCCATCCGTCCGGGGAGCGTCCGGGCGGGGTTCTGATTGTAGTCCGGGTAAAACCCGGACTATAACTAAAGTTCGACTTTTAGATCAAACTCCGCTCAAAAAAGTACGATATTAATTCAGCGCAAGCGCTACTGGGGGTCTCACTTCACTACGCGTGGCGCACCGCGCACCCCGCAAAAAAATCGCATTTTCCCTATAAACAAACAAGATTACAAGGTTACATGAAACTGACTAAAAATCGCGCTACGCCACTTTTTTTACAGGCCGCCCCTGGCTGTTTAGGCATTTATTTTGGCCCATTACGGTTGCAAAATTACTAAACCTGGATCCTGGCCCACCACAAAATTGTGTTGGACACCCCGGCTCTACATCGTAACTCGTAACATAACTAGTAAAACACACTATTTTATGTGAAAAAAGGTTTAAAATTCCATTTTTTTCGGTCAAGTATTGGGTAATTTTTTTAACAAGCTAAAAGTTAATACAAAAAAATCAAATGTCCGGGGTCAAGGCTCCAAAGTCCGGGGTTTTTACGATTCCGGTCCTGGGCGGCAGGTTTTAGAGATGGAAGCCCTATTCATAACGTCCGGCGTCCGAGTGAGCGCTGGTCACTCCCGACGCGCGCGCGTTCCTCATAAAATCATCCAAACGAGTGTTATAATGTTGTACTGAATTTCATAATGTAACTCGTTCGGGCGTGGGAGCGGGGAGCGCGACAATCGACATGCTCTCGCTCGGATATTGTGGTTACTATGACACTGGTTCTTTGAATGTTGGCTATAAGCTAAATGTTTCAGAAACTTTTATAAGCGGTTTAACGCATGTGTGTAAATAAACATATTTATATAACTTATTATATCACTATCTGATAATTAGCAAACACAATTTGTTAATTGCTTAGGTATTTCTGATAAATGACGGAAAATAGCAAACAAAGTTAGTTTCATACTTATACAAACGATTAATGAAGAAAACGTTATTTGTTTGCGCGTACCGACTCTACTTGTAAAGTTACTTTTATCTTCAATCAAGTGTTTATTTTTATTAAGTGTTAATTTAAGATGTTATTGAGTTAGATATATCTATAGTTTTGAGTATAAATTGCTGCTTTTGTCGCTCTCCACTTTCAGGCGACCACTGAAAATCAGCGTCGTGGTGCAATCACAAAAATGTACCGCGACAAAATGCTGAGTGGAAACCTTTTTGGTACATGCTTCTTTTAAGATAATTTGTTTCTTATGTGCTAAATATACAACGTGTTACAAAAAAACTCCTAGTGCCGAATATGGTAGATAGAGACCATCAATAGGAACAACTTTTATGGGACCAACTCTGAAGTCGCGAAAAAAATCAGCTGTTTTATACATTTTGATATTTCTTTATTATGTTTTGAATGAAACAGCAAATTTTTTCGCGATTTCAGAGTTGATCGCATAGTAAAAGTTGTTTAGTTTGATGATTCCTATTTACCATATTCGGCATTTGGGGTTTCGGCATTTGGCATTTGGAATTGCCAACCGCAATGACACTTTTTATTTCACTTTTTAGTTCGTTTTGGAAGGGCAGTCGTGTTTTTAATATTATTTTTTTTGTAACATGTAACTATATTCTATTCTATAGGGAACGGCATTAGTAACTTTGCTGAAAATTTTCAGATAAACGCGTCCACACAAGAGTCGATCACTTACAAGGAAATATGCCAGCAAGGGATGAACTTCGCCATCTCGCTTAAACACCTAGGTCTTAGAAAGGGACAGGCTGTTGCCATCTGTTCTGAAAATAGGCCAGAATATTTTGGAATAGTTTTAGGCATCGCCTGCGCAGGTGGTGTCATAACTACAGTTAATCCAGAATATGTAGAAGGTAATTATGATATAGAACCCAAAAAGTTGTACTAAATAATTCATTAATTAGGCACATTCAGTTTATTATTAGATTGATTGTATACATAATAATAATTTATAAAACTGTAATATAATGAGGGGTATTAAAACACGAATGTGTGATAATTAATTCAAAACGTAGGATTTTAATACCTAATAATGTACAGTTGCATACAAGACTTTATCTACACCTTTGCAGTGGCGTAGCATGTGTTTGATCCGCCCGGGGCGGACCCGAATTTCGACGCCCCCTATTTTCATTATAAGTCAAGAAAATCCATAGAAATAGAATGTCAAAGAACAACAAAGTCAATAAACAGGTGATCCGAAAACGAATGCATACATTTTATATGGGATACATAAAATATGACTTAGATTCATAAAATATGACTATATATGGCAAAGGAAATTAATAAACTATGTTCCATACTGTTTTCTTCGTCGATAAACGAATAAATGTAGCGAAATTTGGTTTTAAATAAATGTGTGGCAATATCTTATTTACCTGTGAAAAGTGTGATTACTTGGATTGTTTCTTTTTGTCACATCACAATTACTTAGAGCATAAGACACCATGGCTCCACAATAGTAGACTTAGTTCAGCGGCATTCGCTGTTAAGAAAATAAGGCTTTTAACTGATATTGAAACGGCAAGGTTAGTATATTTTAGTTATTTTCATAGTGTAATGTCTTATGGACTGCTATTGTGGGGCTCAGCTGCCAGTATTGAAGATATTTTTGTACTCCAAAAAAGAGCTGTTCGCGGCATATACAATCTTCGGCGGAGAGATACCTTGAGAGAACTGTTTAAAGAGATAAATATTTTAACTTTGGCAGGCCAATACATATATGAAAATTTAGTTTATGTAAGAAAACACTATGATTCATTTGCTAAGAACAGCAATAATCACCAGTTTAATACAAGAAATAAAGATAAACTTGCCGTTCCAAGATTTAGGCTTGCAAAAACTAGAGGTTCATTTAGGGGGAAAGGCATAGCCTTTATTAATAAAGTTCCACAACAGGTAATTGATCTTCCTTTGCATGAATTTAAAAACCATGTTAAAAAAACGCTCATGGGTAAAGGTTATTATAAAGTAGACGATTATCTTAAAGATCAAAATGCGTGGAAATGATGTAACACATAACTACTGTAAGTACTTTGTTGCCAATGATAGTAATATAATAAGTCTATGTTTGTTGCCAATAATCCTGTCACCCTGTTGTAATTATCTGGTAACGATATATTTAAGTTTGTAAATATCGTTACTTATTGCTATTAAAGCTGATAAGTTTCTTGCGCCCGTTCTTCTTGTCAGTTAAAAAAGTCTTGAACGGGTGGTAGGAAAATATAGACGATTCAAAAGTACTTAATAATTAAGTTTATTTGAATAAAGCTAATTTTGACTTTTGACTTTTGAATACCTTTATTTTAAATTCTAATAAAGATTAACAAATATTTTAAACAAACTGTGATTGCTCATTTGCTAGGCGGGACGCTAGGGGCTCTTACTGTAAAAAATGTTGGCACATGTCACTTGCTCCTTTGTCTCTTTTTTACATAGACCGTGTCCGTATGATGTTAACTTCTCTTTTCCACGCTTTGTTGGTCTTCTTGAGCGCAGCGATTATTTTTCTATGTCTATGAGAAAATCAGTAATTCTTAAAAAAAAGAAATTGCCTACCTCATTTATTTACTTAAAATTAACGCCCCCAGTCCCCACTACGCTACGCTTCTGCACCCATGATATGAATCCTCTATAAAAAGTATTTAAAGTAATTATTTATGCAATGTGATAATAGTAACGTATCACATTAGTGATTTAATACCTAATTATGTACAGTTGCATACAAGACTTTATCTACACCCATTTATTTTATTTTATTTTATTTGGGAAACACAATATTTTAATAATATGGATTAAAACACCCATGATTATATCTACACCCATGATATGTATCCTCTATAAAGGTTTTGACTTTGACTTTCCTTTCCTCCCCTTCCTCGTCATTATGTTCGTCATCCGCAAGAGTGTTATAATGTTGTACTGAATTTCATAATGCAACGCTCGCGCGTGATCGCGTGGCGCAGCAGGATCAGCTCTCGCTCGGGATATTGTTATGATAGCAGTATGCAGTTTCAAACCCTTTACAAAATATTTAAAGCATGGATGTAGATAAAGTAACTTATAGGTAGTCAACCTATCACGGTAACCACAATATCCAAGCATGTGGCTGGTCGTGCCCCCGCGCCGCGCACCACTACATCATTATATCATCCAAACGAGTGTTTTAATGTTATACCAAATTTCATAATGCAACTCGCGTGGGGGACGCAACCAGCCATGACTCATTCGGATATTATGATTACTATGACACTAGTTGTTTGAGAGGATTTAAATATTTTTAACGTTATATTGTACATGTAAATGAAAACTTTGTAAAATGTAAATGAAAACTTTGTAAAAACAACCAATTTCATATTTTCAGCTGAATTACGTCATGTAATGAAGATATCCAAACCAAAATACGTCGTCTGTTCACCGCAAACATATAATCTACACGGAAAACTTTTCAAAAGTCTACAACACGTAAACAAAGTGATTTTATTGGGCAACGAGAGACAACCTGGCACTTTATCGTATAACGATTTAACGATAACTGTAAATAACGACAGTGAGAAAGTTATCGTTAACGATAAATTGATGAGGAACGTTCGATATGATGAATTTGAGACAGTTGATGTGAAAGGACAGGTCGATACATTATTTATTTTGTATTCTTCGGGCACAACGGGGCTGCCCAAAGGAGTTATGTTGTCACATTTGAATGTGATTACTATCTGCTGTATGTAAGTATTTTTTTTATTTTTGTAATACAAACTCCCTTAGCTCGAACAGCTATCGAAAAAAATAATGCGCGTAAAAATATTCGATGGAGTAATTTTGTATGGGAAATTTGTACAGCGCCATCTACCGCCGAATAGCAAAATTAAATTTTCCATAGATAATAATAACTCTATCAAGTACTTTTATGCACGTTTTTTCCTCGATAGCTGTACCCTTAGCACGAACAGCTATCGAAAAAAATAACGCGCGTAAAATCATTCGATAGTGCAATTTTGTATTGGAAATTTATACAACGCCATCTACCGCCGAATAGCGAAACTAAAATTTCCATAGATAATTCTCTATCGAGTAATTTTACGCGCGTTTTTTTTCTCGATAGCTGTTCGTGCTAAGGGCACAGTTCTTGCTACGGCCACTGATAATTTATTATTATAAAAAATAAATACTTTGTAATAAAAATCAACCATTTATTTGCACGAAGGTCGATCGAAGAAAAGAAAGGCGCTGCACTTTTGTATGGGTTTGTGCAGCGTCATCTATCGCCGAAAAGCGAAATGAGATTACCCGTAGCAGCAATGTATCGTAATTCACTAAAGTTATAACAGATAGCGTTGAATTTGTCGGGGCTGTTCTCTTTTTTAATTTAATTAATAGTTCCCTTTATGGCAATTTGTGGTTAGAGTGTTTAAAAGTGGGCCGTATCTGCTACGGCTACGGCGGATGTCGCGTCGCGGCTACGGCGGATGTCGCGTCGCGGCTACGGCGGATGTCGCGTCGCGGCTACGAGAGTCTCTACCGAGTTTTTTTGCATGCGTTTTTTCTCGATGTTCGTCCACATAATAGTATCACATAATAGATATTAGTACTAGCGTGCTAGGGGTAGACAGAGTACTTTTTTACGACCACGTACAGTACAGTACGAGGCAAATATCTTGAAATGGGGTGGGGATTGCGCGGAACGCGTATTTTGATATGCGTAGCTGTGAGGGGTGCGGGCGGCGGGAGAGGGACGCGCACTATTGGTCGCTCACAGGAGCACAATGCGCGATCTTATTCCTACTCCGTCGAAAAAATTTCAAAATATAATATGCCTCGTACTGTAAACTACCTCCATGGTCGAGTGGCTTGTATAACAGTTTTCATGATGTTTTCTGTAAGGTCCCGGGTTCAATCTTCAGTTGGTCCAGTTTAAAAAAATAACTGTTTGTATATTTTTTTATATTTATTAAGATTATTAAATAGTTAAGTGGGTACTAGAAAAATCCCGTAGCACCTCAGACGGGACTCGAACCCGCATCCTTCAGTACCCTTAGTACGAACAGCTATCGAGAGAAAAAAAACCGGCCAAGTGTGAGTCGGACTCGCGCACGAAGGGTTCCGTACCAAAGAACGGAAAAAAACACATTTGTTGTATGGGAACACCCCTTAAATATTTATTTTATTCTGTTATTAGTATCACAGAAATACATCATCTGTGAAAATTTCAATTGTCTACCTGTTGTCGTTATTAATTGTGAAAATTTCAACTGTCTAGCTATCACGGTTCATGAGATACAGCCTGGTGATAGACAGACAAACAAACAGACGGACAGCAGAGTCTTAGTAATATGGTCCCGTTTTTACCTTTGGGTATCTACGGAACCCTAAAAACGCGCGTAAAAGTACCTACACAATAGTGTAAATTAGGTTCTATGGAAAGTTTCATTTCGCTTTTCGGCGGTAGATGGCGCTGTACAGATTCCCCATACAAAATTACTCCATCAAATGTTTTTACGCGCGTTATTTTTTTTCGATAGCTTACGTGCTAAGGGTACTTATCAAAGTAGTGCCTGTGTGATGTTGTCTATTAAAAAAATCTTTGATAATTCTCTTTCAGTCCTCCCACGCTATCTGACTCCACCTCCTTGATCATCACACCCTGGTACCACACGATGGGCCTGATGGGGACCATATCACTGCTCTCATTGTCCAGGACTACGGTCTACCTGCCCAAGTTTGAGGTGGACTTGTATTTGAGGACCATTGAGAAGTATAAGGTGGGTAGATTTTATCTAGCATTTGACATCAACCATTTTTAATATCCCCACAGCGGGGGCACAGGCCTTCGTTAACACCCACCAATCCGTATTGGGCCTGCGTGGTGGGCTATGGCCCATCCTCCTTATCCACTACTTCTCCACTTACAGGTGGATAAAAAGGATGGGCCATAACCCACCACGCGGGCCCAATGCGGATTGGTGGGTGTTAACGACTGAAAATGCAGCCGGGACTTACGGCTTAAAGAGCACTTCCGAAGCATGACGGAACTCGGGATAGTAGGTACATTTTTGGTCACACATCCCATGACCAACCCTTGCGAAAGTTGCTTAACCTCCGTATCCGTAATCGCAGGGCCAGGCGCTAAACCACTGCGCCTTCGAGCTTCTCTTATTTAGTATTATTATCATATAATTATCAGCCGCACGACACCCACTGTTGGGTATAGGCCTCCAAGGATCTCCATAACGCTGCTTGGCCCACATCCAGCGGCGCTCCGCGACCTTCACCCTCACGTCGGTCCACCTTGTCGGGGGCCTACCCACGGAGCATCGTCCGGTGCGCGGACGACATTCCAGAACCTTTCCACTCCAATGGATTACTTTTTTTATCATTGACTATTTGAAAAGATCTCTCGAAGCCATGTTCTCGAGGTTTCGATCTTATTAAATGTAGTGATGATGGTGATGACAGTTCAACAGTTTGTTACGAGTGTAGCGGCGTGATCATACCGCTAAGTACATAAGCAATCGACGAGTGACTAAGAAATGCAGGATCAGCTAAAAGTACTAGGTATGTATGTATAATATGTACTAAACATTACGCACTACGTCAAGCTAAAATCGGGACAAAAATGTATGGAGACCTGAATCACGAGTTTTCTAAGCACTTTGCATAAATACAAATTCCAACATCGAGCAGGTGGACCGCGGTCCCCGAGCACAGACACCTAGCTCGGTGGAAGTACTTCCCTTTTCGCTGAACATAATTGGTGAAGAGATCCTGCCTCAACACGAGGTTGAACACTGTGATGGATGACCACATTCTTCCTTTAATTATTTATACCGTTTAAATACAGAGGGCTGGACCTTCGATCACATGGCTGGACACATAGCGAGAAGAACCGATGGCCGTTGGGGCGGGGCGGTTCTGGAATAGTAACCGCGCACCGGACGACGCTCCGTGGGTAGGCCCCCGACAAGGTGGACCGACGTGAGGGTGAAGGTCGCGGAGCGCCGCTGGATGTGGGCCAAGCAGGAATAGCGTTATGGAGATCCTTGGAGGCCTATACCCAACAGTGGGTGTCGTGCGGCTGATATGATTATGATGATGAAATACGGATAAATTAATTAAAAAAACCTGTCTTATATTCAGGTGGACGGAATAACGGTTGTCCCGCCAGTACTCGTTGCAATCTACAAAGCACCCAAGAAGTACGACCTGAGTTCAGTGCAGATCATATACTCTGGGGCTGCGCCGTTGCACAAGGATACTGTCGACCTCGTCAATAATACGTAAGAATCAAACAATCATCTATATTCAAATCTATCAGCCATGTGTCACAGAAAAAAAAACGTGTTTTTTGGAGAATGAGCCAAAACATAACATTGTTACACTTACACTATGGTTTATAGGTTCCCGAATGTACGTGTGGTGCACCAAGGGTATGGCATGACGGAGAGTACTCTGGCAGTGATCAAAGGCGGCCCCGGAGGGCTGGACAAGCCCGGCACTGTGGGTACAGTCAACCCTGGGATCACTATCAAGGTAGGTACTTCCTCTCTTTCTTATCGAATGAGGATAAGTGGCCGCCTCTGGTGTTAGAGTTTATCAAGCCGCCTGTAAGGCGCGCCTGTAAGGTAATGCGCGTTATTTTTTTCGATAGCTGTTCGTGCTAAGGGTACCTGCTGATATTAAAAAGTAAAATTTTAATTTTCTCAGGTTGTAGACGTAGAAACAAGACAGCCATTAGGCCCAAACCAGCCCGGAGAGATTTGTATGAAAGGACCACTCATAATGCAAGGGTACGTCGGTAAAGACCCCAAAGAAGTTTTTGATGATGAGGGGTTCTACCCGTCGGGGGACATCGGGTATTATGATGAGGATCGATACTTCTTCATAGTGGATAGGTTAAAGGAGCTGATAAAGTATAAAGGGTATCAGGTAAGGTGATTTATAGTCATGTGAAATTTTAATGTACTATGGGCAACAGCGCAACAAAATTTTTGTGCGTGCGTATCGCCCCTGCACGAACTAAACGGATGTTGTGAGGGCGAGGCGTGGTAATAGGAGTGGTTAAGCGACGCTGATGCCCATGGTCCCTCAGTAATATTACTTATTATCCTTATCCTTATCCTTACTAAAACAGCAGAGCTGTTTCATACGTTTTGATATTATCGTTACTTAAGTATTAATTTTTGTATGAATTTTCTGCGATTTCAGAGTTGGTCCCACAGTAAAAGTTGTTCAGTTTGATGTTCCCTATCTACCATATTCGGCAATGCAGGTTGTTTTTTAACAACCTGTATAAATAAATAAATAATTGCAGGTTGCCCCAGCGGAGCTCGAAGCCCTCCTTCTAAAGCACGAGGCGGTACGAGACGCCGGCGTGGTGGGTATACCTGACAAGTCGGCCGGAGAAGTGCCGCTGGCGTTTGTGGTCACACAACCGGATATGAAGGTCACAGAGGAGGAACTGAAGAAATACGTCGCGGATAGGGTAAGAACAATAAGAACAACAGCATTGGACTCGCTATTTTAGGTTAATAGATGGCGTTGATTTGAACATATTGTGGATTTCAGCTTTTACACAATATATTTTAGCGTGTCCCGACAACTAACGACATATTGTTCACTATGAACTAATGTTATCCAAGCAAAATTATCTCGTTAAATGCAATGTATAAATAAATAAAAAAAATAATAATAATGTTTGTAATATTTGGCGAATACAACTGACGCTGTCTATGCGTGTGTACAAACACACTCCATGCACTCAGCTATCTACCATGAGATTTAGCCATATTCTGTTCAAGACACTCAACGAAGCCGAAGTCCACGCATTCCGCCCATCATCAAGATCATTTTTGTCTTTTAGACTATACCTGGGAAACCAATAGCTACAAAGTTATTGAAGGTCAAAGTCAAAAAAATTTTTTCAATTTTTTTATGAAATCTTATTTTATTCGATATTTCCTAATTTTTGTCTACAGAAACATTATCAAAATTTTATGTATTTCGTAACAAACAATGACTTCCAAACGTCACCCTATGTATTTCATGAGCACGCACATAAACGTTTACCTTTCAACTCGGCCGCACGCAGGTGTGTAGCATTCACTCGCACGCGCGGTCTATTGTACGCGTTACATTGCGTGCAATGATTTTTTAACACCAAAAATTAAAATCGTTTCCCAGCAATAATTTTGAACAGAAATGGTCCTGATGATGGGCAGAATACGTAGACCTCGGCTTCGTTGAGTGTCTTGTTGCACCCGGTAGAGGTACCAGTAGTGTCGCCAAAAAATGAATTCAACTCAAGTTTACCCCAGTCTTATTATCCACCGACTGTAGGCATAAGGTTTAATCTGTCTTCTGTCTTTCAGCTGTCCAACCCCAAACGTCTTCGCGGTGGAGTTCGTTTCGTCAATGCCATACCGAAAAACCCCAGCGGAAAGATCCTGAGGAGAGAATTGAGGAAAATGGCGAAGACAGCTAAAAGTAAACTCTAACACAATGGGTTAATACTCAAAATTCGGTGCTTACTGAAAATAATGATCTATGTCAGTATTTTGGCGATATCGCTGTAGCTAGTTAATTTTGTTACGAATTTAAATACTTTAAAATGAGGTTGTTTAATAAAATTCAAGTTATTATTGTATGTTACAATAATTTTATACTTAAGAATAAATATCACTTTATTTTCTTATGTTCCTTTTTTGTGTAAAAATATTTTAAAATAACGAAAATCTTCTATTAAAAAACCGGCCAAGTGCGAGTCGGACTCGCGCATGAATGGTTTCGTACCAAAAAACGGCAAAAAAATTACGTTTGTTGTATGGGAGCCCCCCTTAAATATTTATTTTATTTTGTTTTTAGTATTTATTGTTATAGCGGCAACGAAAATACATCATCTGTAAAAATTTCAACTGTCTACCTGTTGTCGTCATTAATATCGAGCAAAAAACAGCAAAAAAATCACGTTTGTTGTATAGGAGCCCTTAAATATTAATTTTATTCTGTTTTTAGTATTTGTTGTTATAGCGGCAACAGAAATACATCATCTGTGAAAATTTCAACTTTCTAGCTATCACGGTTCATGAGATACAGCCTGGTGACAGACAGACAGACAGACGGACAGACAGACAGACAGACGGACAGCGGAGTCTTAGTAATAGGGTCCCGTTTTTACCCTTTGGGTACGGAACCCTAAAAAACAAAGTAGCCTAAACTTTAGACCCTAACTAAGCGTGCCCGCAAACTACAGACATTTAGAGCGGCGGTAATCTTAAAAAAAACCGGACAAGTGCGAGTCGGGCTCGCCCACCGAGGGTTCCGTACAGACCTTACATCTATACATAAAATAAAGCTATAGAAAAGTTGTGTCGGTACAAAGGAAATATTTTGAAAAAAAAGTGGTTGGTAGTTATTAGTTTTTTATATGAAAACTGTACTACGGAGAGTTCAAGCTTTATCCCAGGTTCTACCTACAGAAATTATGTGAAAAATTGCTTAGATTATAAGTTGGACTCCAAGCTACCAAACAGTAAAAAAATACCATCAAAATCTGTTCAGCAGACTGCTATATATAGATAACCATTTGAAATCCTTTGTCGCCACGTAGAAAATAACCCTTCCAGGGATTACGACAAAGAATTGACCACGGGCGAAGTTTGAAATGGAATAGTACATTACTGCAGCGGCACTCAAGACAGGCATTGGAGAACATACGTGAGTCCATCAATGCCTAGTTGCGGCCAAGGCTTGTGTAGTACTTTTAAACTTTTAACTTTTTAGTTTTAAAAGTTTTAAGCTTTTTATTTTAATTTTAATTTACTTTCAGTAATTGATAAAAGAAAATGGAAAGTGGAATGTGCACATAAAGGCCTTTCGTTTGATACACATATTGAAAAAAAAAAATCCGGTTTTTTTTTTCCTTTATTTCCAGTTTTTCATTTTTTTTCCAGTTTTTTGGAAAGTGCTCATCAAGGCCTTTCATTTGATACCCATATTGCAAAAAAATTTTTTTTTTGTTTTTTTTTTTCAGTTTTTTGGAATGTGCTCATCAAGGCCTTTCATTTGATACCCATATTGCAAAAAAAAAAAATACTTTTCGTTTTTATTTTTTTTTTCAGTTTTTTGGAATATGCTCCTTGATGAGCATATTCCAAAAAACTTTTCAAAAAACTTACATTTGATACCCATAAAAAAAATTTTTATTCGTTTTTAATTTTTTTTTAACTTTTTGGAATGCGCTCATCAAGGCCTTTCATTTGATACCCATATTGCACCAAAACAGTTTGTTTTCGTTTTTATTTTTTTTTTCAATTTTTTGGAATGTGCTCATCAAGGCCTTTCACGTGATACCAGTACCCTTAGCACGAACAGCTATCGAGAAAAAAAACGCGCGTAAAATTACTCGATAGAGAATTATCTATGGAAATTTTAATTTAGCTATTCGGCGGTAGATGGCGTTGTACAAATTTCCCATACAAAATTGCACTATCGAATGATTTTACGCGCGTTATTTTTTTCGATAGCTGTTCGTGCTGTATACCGAATATTAAAAAAAAAAATTTTTGGAATGTGCTCGCTCATCAAGGCGACATTTGATACCTATATTTGTGTTTCATTGAAAAGTTCGCTCCATTTCTGAATTACACGTGTGTAATGAGTTTTAATTTAATAGAAACATTGCTGGACATACGCCGGCAATTTTGTATGAAAATCCATTATTACACGTTAGTAATGGATTCTCATACAAATATTGACGGCGCGGTTTAGGTCTGTCCGTAAACTTCGATTTAGCACGAAGAAGGTTGTCAAAATAATGTTCGAATTTCCAAGCATTTTTGAGAAAAAATAAAATAATTACAAACCCACCGCACCTGTTTATACAGGTGTGTACAATACAAGTACTGTTGATTGTCAACAGATGGCGCTGTATATCAATAGTACACTGTATAATGTTCTGTGAAATGGTTTTATCTATCGCAATGTTATTAGAGAAAATGGGTGTATTCCAACAGGACCTTTTGGTTGTGTGAAGCCGAGACTTTTATTGTAGTGGTGGCTACCTCGGCTGACCTTACCGAGTAAACTGTCTTGATTATACTTGGTGCCAAATGCTCCAAGCAACATTGGAATGCGATGCACCCGCATTTTAATGTAAACTGAATCAATCTACCACTGAACTATTCAACACTTGACACTGGCAAAAATTACTTCCAAGAAGAAAGTAGATTGCCAAAACAAAAATAAGAAGAAGAAGACCCCCGTCATACAGCGTGACATACCGCCATGTTGCGAAAATATTTAGAGCCAAATTTATTACTTATTAATTTTATTTTTAAAAGTAATTAACTATATCAATATTTGAAAGGATCTGAATAATTAATAATAATAAATATTGATATTTTAAAAAGAATTAGTGGCGCGATTAATCCAAAAGTAATTAGAAGTTAAACTATGACCGCGCATACCGTTGTTTCACCAAGATGATTAATAATTACGTATTTTAATGACCATATTTTATTATGATTTAAATACAAATATACAGTTTTCAGATTTATTCCTGTAAGTGTAGTATAAGACGCTATTACCTGCCAAATTTCATAGTTCTAGGTCAACGGGAAGTACCCTATGAATTTTGATTCCTTTGAGAGTATCGAAAATGCGTTTTTTGCGCCCTAAACGGCAGTATCTTTTTTTTACGTTAACTTAGAAGTTTGATTTTTTTACAGCTTCAAGGGCCCGTAGACCTTAGTATATGGTTTAAATTTCAATTCGATACCTCCACGCGTTTCCGAGATAAAGGGTCTTGACAGACAGACGGACGGACAGACAGACAGACGGACAACAAAGTGATCCTATAAGGGTTCCGTTTTTTCCTCTTGAGGTACGGAACCCTAAAAAGACGCTTAGAAAACACTTTTCGTACAAGTCATCTCGGAAATATGAAAATTTGGTATCGTTGCATTCAGTACGATGCCCTCATGACAAATATATAAGATGACAAGTGCGAAAGTGGTGGGGGTAGAAACTGTAACGTCATAAAGTTTTCAGTACAAAGAATTTTTTTTTCATACCATGTGGTATATCAAATGAAAGGGCTTTGTGAGTAGATTGCGAATATATAACACACTATAACATTTTCACTACTTGGTCTAACAAATTATTAGCAAACGTCGGAAAATTTCGCAATTCAGAGTCGCCATTGAACAGGTCTAGATTGAAAACGACTGAATTGATTTTTATAAAATACATAACAAATAACTCTGCACATACTCTTTTCGAATGTCTAAAGGTAATTTACTAAAGATATTTAAAAATAAGAAAAGTACATCAGTTTTAATAACAGCATAATATTCTGCTTTTTCTAAATTCTCAGATTCCTTTAATAATTAATAAAAAATAAATAAATAAACTTTCGTATGTTTATCCTTACTTTTTCTATTTAGTAAACAGTATTTGACAGTTTCCATGCTTCTTTTAAATTTAAATCACTATAAAAAATGTGTTAACAATTTCTTTAGTATTCAATGCGTGGAAAACCATTTTTGAATTTTATACATGATTATTTCAAAAAAGAATTGAGTATAATTTGTTTACCAAATAGGACAAGTAAGGATAACTAAAAGTAATGACAAATACACATGGAAAACACACACAGTTGCTCGGAGACCTAAATAACCTGACGAAACTCAATAGGCAAAAGTTATTTATAAAAAATCAAAACAATACACAAAAATCACAGTCTTTCTAATGGGTGTAAAAGGGGCTTAACGGGTGTAAATAATCATTCATAAAATACAACAAATGTTTTACCACGCATAGAATACCAAAAATATTGTAAATTGTTAATAATATTTGATTTAATAAGACATTATATTTTAAAATAGTGATTAAGTTTAAAAGAAGTATCTAAAGTGTCAAAATTTGGTTATTTAAACCTTCGTCTGTTTATCCTAACTAGTCCTAGTAAGGATAAACATACGAAAGTTTATTTATTTATTTTTTTATTAATTATTAACGGAATCTGAGAACTTAGAAAAAGCAGAAAATTATGCTGTTATTAAAACTGATGTACTTTTCTTATTTTTAAATATCTTTGGTCAATTACCTTTAGACATTCGAAAAGAGTATGTGCAGAGTTATTTGTTATGTATTTTGTAAAAATCAATTCAGTCGTTTTCAATCTGGACCTGTTCAATGGCGACTCTGAATTGCGAAATTTTCCGACGTTTGCTAATAATTTGTTAGACCAAGTAGTGAGAATGTTATAGTGTGTTATATATTCGCAATCTACTCACAAAGCCCTTTCATTTGATATACCACATGGTATGAAAAAAAAAATTCTTTGTACTGAAAACTTTATGACGTCACAGTTTCTACCCCCACCATTTTCGCGCTTGTCATCTTATATATTTGTGATCAGGGCATCGTACTGAATGCATCGATACCACATTTTTGTATTTCCGTGATGACTTGTGCGAAAACTAACCTCAAACCATGTTTTACCGCCCTACTAATTCTATCGGCCGATAGTTGGTTTTTAATGAAGAGTCTGCCGATACCAAATCGTTGTAATGTGCGCACTTACATACTTCTTCATACTGATTAAAGGCCCAACCCAACTGTCGGCCGACGGTTTGGTCTGTAGTTTGTGGGTAAGGGATATGGCAAAATCTCGAATTTCAAGGGATATGGCAAAATCTTTCAAGGGATATGGCAAAATCTCGAATTTCGCCAATTAAGTACACCTTCCAAAAGAGAACTAAGATTTCCGATAAAAGACATTTTACTTCTACTTTTCAAGGCCAGAGTGAATAGGCACCTTCTGGGCAAGCTCGCTCCATCGTAGACCCTGTCTATACTTTCGGGCTAGACTAGGGTCAAGAACGTGCCGGACTACAGCTGCGCCACAAAAAAAAAGTTGGAAATCTGACATTTTGACTATGCCATGATGAAGTCTATAGTTTGTCGGAGTTTGTCGCCAAAAACCAGAGTTTGTCGGTCTTCCGCTTAGGAGATACATGTGGCTCAGCTGTAGAGACGTCTCTACAGCTGCGCCACACAGATCTCGAAAACTGAAGGTCGTAGCGAAAATCTGATTACTTGTATGTATAGCCGTTAGTTTGTCGGAGTTTGTCGCACAAAAACCAGAGTTTGTCGGTCTTGCGTTTAGGAGATACGTGTGGCGCAGCTGTAGAGACGTCTCTACAGCTGAGCCACACAGATCTCGAAAACGGAAGGTCGTAACAGAAATCTGATTACTCGTGTGTGTAGCCGGTAGTTTGTCGGAGTTTGTCACCAAGAACCAGAGTTTGTCGGTCTTGCGTTTAGGAGATATGTGAGGATACGCTGTGGAGACCTTTCTACCTGGATCTTGAGAACGGAAGGTCGTAGCGATAATCTGATTAGTCATATCTATAGTCGGTAGTTCGACCAAGTTTGTCGCCAAATACCAGAGTTTGTCGGTCTTGCGTTTAGGAGATATGTGAGATTTTCGCTACGACCTTCCGTTCTCGAGATCCAGGTAGAAATATCTCTACAGCATATCCCCACATATCTTCTAAACGTAAGATTGACAAACTCTGATTTTTGGTGACAAACTCCGACAAACTAATGGCTACACACTCGAGTTATCAGATTTTTGCTACGACCTTCCGTTATCAAGATCCAGGTAGAAAGGTCTCCACAGCGTATCCTCACATATCTCCTAAACGCAAGACCGACAAACTGGTTCTTGGTGACAAACTCCGACAAACTACCGGCTACACACACGAGTAATCAGATTTCTGTTACGACCTTCCGTTTTCGAGATCTGTGTGGCTCAGCTGTAGAGACGTCTCTACAGCTGCGCCACACGTATCTCCTAAACGCTAGACCGACAAACTCTGGTTTTTGTGCGACAAACTCCGACAAACTAACGGCTATACATACAAGTAATCAGATTTTCGCTACGACCTTCCATTTTCGAGATGTGTGGCGCAGCTGTAGAGACGTCTCTACAGCTGAGCCACATGTATCTCCTAAACGGAAGACCGACAAACTCTGGTTTTTGGCGACAAACTCCGACAAACTATAGACTTCGTCATGGCATAGTCAAAAAGTCAGATTTCCAACTTTTTTTTTGTGGCGCAGCTGTAGTCCGGCACGTGGGTCAAGAGCAAACCCATTATAATTAAAAAAAAAAACTTTTCTACGTGCTATGTACACGTGTCGATTGAGTTCGCCAGTTTTTCCTGTAATGCCCGATTCACATTATTCCAGTCCATCGATCGTCTCCAGCGCTGGAATGCCAGTGAACTGGAGCAATCATTAAATTAAATTATTTATTAAAATTGGTGCATTTGGTGTTATTTGTACACCAACAACCTCACAGGAGTAGATAGATTACTAACATGATAAACTACAACATTTCTCAGACTTCCGAAAACAAATGAAATTCGTCCGTGAAACGCCCGAACAGCTGATTGAGTTTTGTATGATAAGTCGATTTTTTGTCTGTTTTAGGAAAAGTCGGAGCACTAATGTTGTTGTTGTTTATAATGTTAACAATCTACTCCTACGAGGTTGCTCAGTCGAGGCGGGCCACGGGGCTCACTCGAAACCACAACTACCTGCATATGGAATAATGTGAACCAGTCATAACTAAACATCTGGATTTCCTTTTAATGGCAGGATGATTTTGCTGATTCACAAATCGTCCACCAGTCGGCGCACTACCACTAACTTGGCGCTAGTGTAGACCTGTCATTTTGTTGTTTTTGCTATCAGTTTTTGGATGTTCGAAGCAATTTTTCGTAAATATCAAATTTTCTTCCAACACATTTTGTTTTCCTTAAATCTTTGATTCGTTTACTGTCCGACTTCCATAATAATTATTTATTATCCATCAGCCATTTTTAATGTCCCCACTGCTGGGGCACAGGCCTTCCTTATGAGTGGATAAGGAGGACGGGCCATAACCCACCACGCGGGCCCAATGCGGATTGGTGGGTGTTAACGACTGCAAATGCAGCCGGGACCAACGGCTTAACGTGCCTTCCGAAGCACGGAGGAGCTCGAGATAATAATTTTTTGGTCACCCATCCCATGCCCGACCCTTGTGAAAGTTGCTTAACCTCCGCAACCGCTGGGCCAGGCGCTAAACCACTGCGCCACCGACTTCCTCCTACTTCTGCTGGAGACCTTTGTACGGGCATTTATCCCCGATTGTCCCATTTATTTTTAACTAGCTTCCGCCCGCGACTTCGTCTGCGTGGAAAGGTTTTTTGCTATCCCTCGGGAACTATACTTTTTCTCGGGATGAAAGTACCCTATGTCCTTCTCTGTACCCCTGACAAGGTGTATGCAAAATTTCATGATGATCGGTTCAGTAGTTAGGACGTGAAGGCGTAACAAACAAACAAACGGACTTTTGCATTTATAATATTAGTAAGGATTATATCTTAAAATGGTTGGTACTAATAATTATTGATTACTACTAATAATTATTATTACCATTTTAAGATATAATTTAAAATAAATGGGACAATCGGGGATAAATGCCCGTACAAAGGTCTCCAGCAGCAGTAGCGCCACCTAGCGGGGTAAATTTTATGACATCCCCCATTGCTAATTATGAGTTTGTAAAGTTCCATCGACACTGTTTCCAAGAGGGTATTTTTGGGTTGAATAGGCTTGTTTCCACTAAGAATAAATCGGCTAGCATAAGGTTTCTAATGATTAATCATGTTAAATAGTAACCAAAAAAACACTTTTTTATGAAAATAAATAAAGATTACCAATATTTACGGAAAATAAAATCGGCAAAATTGGCCATTTAATTACGTGCCATTGAACACCAATCAGAGACACGTGACGTCAAGCCTCGCGAAACCTTTGTTGTTGCTGTCATTTTCACACACACACAAACACACAGAGGTGTATGTGTGTAGGTGTCAAACACGAATGTTTCGCGAGGCATGACGTCATTCAAGACGCCATGACAGCTTTGGCCTTTTTCGATGTCATTTTGAATTCATTTCTTAAAACGCAAAATTCATAGGTAAAATGACTTATTTTTCTTAAAATAATATTTTTTTGGGGTAAAATAGATACCAAACTTTATTTTTAAACTATTTTCCAAATTTTGTCAACTAGCCTATTGAATAAAACTGCGTACTACAATAATGTAATATTGTTATAATCATTTATTTCATTTACGTTACACATAGCGCGATCATGCCAAGTAGCTGTACGTGTCCTTCTCTCCCTCCGTGCGCTCCAGATATTCCTTCTCGATCAGAATATCGATGCATTTCTGGAACAAAATCGATATGTTTTAATCGAATAATCGGAACTTACAGTGTTAAGCCCGGCAGGCTGATTATCTAACTAGAAACCATTTAGCGACCAGGGGACCTATTTTTGAATCGCTCGGCAGGCGTCGAGCGCTCTTTCCTACTGATTTTCGTTCGACATCTCATTGTTTTGAGTCATATATCGAACGAAAATCAGTAGAAAAGAGCGCTCGACGCAATTCGAACGATTCAAAAATAGGTCCCCAGTAATAACGTCGCGACCGCGAAGTATTCGCTAATTCTTCTGTCAAACGGTTTGACAGTGACGATTCTGTAATTATATCTGGTCGTTAAATGGTTTCTAGCTAGAATAATCAGCCTGCTGTACAGATTATTTGTAACACAACATGTAATCACAGAATATAACGGGTGTTACAAGACCTTCAACGAAGCCGAAGTCCACGTATTCCGCCCATCATCAAGATCATTTTTGTCTTTTAGACTATACCTGGGAAACCAATAGCTATGAAGTTATTGAAGGTCAAACTCAAAAAATTTTTATGAAATCTTATTGTATTCGTTATTGCCTACTTTTTGTCCAATGAAACATTATCAAAATTTTAAGTATTTCGTAACAAACAATGGCTTCATACAACGCTGCCTTTCAACTCGGCCGCACGCAGCTGTGTAGCATACACTCGCAGGCGCGGTCTGTTGTACGCGTTACATTGCGTAGGTATGCAATGCTTTTTTAACACCAAAAATCAAAATCGTTTCCCAGCAATAATTTTGAACAGAAATGGTCCTGATAATCGGCAGAATACGTAGACCTCGGCTTCGTTAAGGTCTTGTTACACCCTGTATGTACTAAACGTACAGAAGGCCATCCGCGCGAGGACAATCAAATAATAAGCTACTCTCGCTGCACGGGAATAAAGTACAATTACAAATTGCACAGCGCTGCGTGCCTATTATAAATAAGCGTCTCCGAAGCGCTTCTCTTTCTGTCGCGTAGCTCTGTCTCAACCGACACACGACACCCCTCGCGCGCTGGCTCGACTGAGTCAGCCGCGAGCAGTAGGCTAATATAAAAGTTTAAGCGCAGAGTGAGACCCCCCTAATATAAACCGTGGAAACTATGACGTAGATTTGGGTAAAAATAAACACGAAAACGATGGCACTTTTGTTTTGTCCGTACACATTTTGCCGCTGACTCTGTCGGTCGCATATTTCATATTTTCTTAAGATTTCTTAAATCTGAATGCGTAATTGAAAAATGTGTCTCGGCCACTTTTCGCAATATAAGATTAAAGTACAAAGATGCTAAAGTACAAAAGTGGTCGTTTTTAACAGTTATTTGAACTGTCAAAAACGATAACTTTTTGTAATTCAGAAACCGAAATGGGTTGGAATATCCTAGTATGGAGGGTGGCATGCTTAATTTCCGACATTTTGTATTTTTTTTTTCAAAATAGCGGACACGCATGAAACCTAAGTAAATGGATAGCTAGTACCAATACGAACAAGAATTGTTAACGACATAATCGGCTAAAACGTCACGTTTTCGAGCTGTAAGCTATTTAAGTTGAACTGGTGGCAACACAACAGGGTAGATTTGAAGCTAAAATAAAACGTATGTATGGGCTTTAAAATATTGTTTTACGGCCATCCAAGTCTGGAATACTCTGGATTAAGTGTCAAGGTCAAAAATATAACCCTTTCCTTACCTCGTTGGCTAATCGCGTCATTCATTTGCGGAGACACGCACACGATAGGTGAGTTATATTATCACAAGACCGAGTTGAACCGGTAACACATATTAAAAAATCTTTTAATACCCACGAAAGCCTATTAAAATGCCAATTTTTCCAAACTGGTCACCCTTTCCCTACCGCTTGTTGACTTTTACTCTAGTCTAGACCTAGATGACCGTAAAACAATATTTTAGAGCCTATGCATACGTTTTATTTTAGCTAACTTTAATAGCTTACAACTCGAAAACGTGACGTTTGAGGTGATTATGTCGTGAACAATTCTTGTTCGTATTGCTACTAGCTATCGATTTACACAGGTTTCATGCGTGTCCGCTATTTTGAAAATAAAATCAAAATCAAAATATATTTTGAAATGTCCGTAATCCTTATATTGCGAAAAGTGGCTCAGACACATTTTTCAAATACGCACTCAGATTTAAGAAATCTTGAGAAACATAAAATGTGCGAGCGAGAGAGCGGCAGTTAGCGGCAAAATGGGTCGGTCTTGAATTGTCTAGAACACAATTTGACTACATTTGATACTTGCTTAGAGCCTAAACTGACTAAAACATAATAGTTACCTTGATAACGGGCACCCTCGGCTTGAACCTGGAGGAGAGCTGGTTGAGCACTTCCACCACCAGGTGCTGGTGCTTCAGCGTCTTGCGGGTCTTCATTATCCTCACTATAGCTGCCTGTGGACCAAAATATTAGTTTGTATATTGTAAGAAAGGCTTATAAGAAAGAAAGATGAAATATGATGATATATATCTTGTGATTTGAGTATTATTTCTTGCTTTTTAGAGGTAGGTTTTTTGTTTTTTAAACAATTTTTTTTTTATTTTTGACCAAAAAATTTGTGTCACATTGCTTTTATACAACGTGTTACAAAAAGCCCCTAATGCCGAATATGGTAGATAGGGACCATCAAACTGAAATGAAATTGCAAAAAAAAAACAGCTGTTTCATACATTTTAGTATTTTCGTTATAAATTTTTGTATGAAACAGCTGGTCCCTATCTGCCATATTCGGCTTTATAAGGCTATTACCAAACACCCTGTACGTGGAAACTTGTAAATGGTCTTCTGTATCTATATATAAAGGACATCAGGCACATGAGACCCAAAAGTGTATAAACATAATTCTGTTATCTACAAACACTTTATGTTACTACAATCATAAAACAATAGCAACATTAGTTTTTAACTACTTCATTTAGCTTTAATTAATTATTGAAAAAAACAAAAGCAAATCAATGAAACGGACATCTTTGTTAGCGATTTCACAAGTCTCCCCTGAGTATATTTGTTCTGTGGCACAAGTGATTGCGCATTAAAAAAAAGTCTGCCGAATGTCAGCCAACTCAACTGTCAAAAGCGTTATGTTACGTGCGACATATGCACAGATTTTCCGTTTGATGTGGTTCCAACTCGTACATTGTGGTGCTAATCTGTATCACTAACGCAGCTAACGAAACGTATTGTCGTGAAACTGGTGTTGCTATTTACTGTCGGGGTTACCAAAAAAAAACTTTCAAACGTAAATAACTCTTAAAACATAAATCTTCGTAAAAATCTGAATATTTTCTATGACTTACTAATGACATGCCTACATTTTGAAAAAAACAGAAACGTTATACATTCTTTGGTTTTTTTCTATGGGACTCTGCCTGATGTCCTTTATTAGTAATATAGATGTAAGTTTCCTGTAAAACTATGAAAAAAAACGTCTACAGTAGATTCCAGATAATTGTCTACAGATAGTGTACGTCACCTGTATGAGCATCTTGCGGTCTTCCTCAATGTGCTTGTGAGTCGCCTCCTGTTCCACTTTCAGTTCCGTCTTCAGCGGGATGTTGATATTTACGCGCAGTTTTTTGCTAACAAGTATAAGAAAAAAATTAAGTAACTTTACTCAACAGATACTAGCAGCGAACTATAATCTATAATACCACACGAAAAGTACAACTAAGTGGATGGAGCTAAAAATACTGGCATTTAATTATGCAGCACAAATCGTCTGAGCACTGGTTGCTTATAAGCGACCATAAATTGTAAACTCATAGATATTTTCTATACTTAAACGAAAAAATATGATACGTTATTTCTGCATATTTTTACTGCCTTCTTTGCATCTTTTACAGCATTTGACTACAAAGGACGTAATTTCTAATAAACTTTCTCTTTGTTTCTTTTCTCTACAAAACTGCAATTATTGTAAAGAACGCTAACGTCAGTCACCCGACCCGACTAAAGCTGAGCGGGTTGTAAGTTTTCGACCCCGTCGTGGTGCCATTTTTTAAGCAATATTTGTTTGAAATTACACTTCCATAGCCTTTAGCTCGCTGGCTAGGAGTCTACCCTTTATGGCAGAACTTTTTATGTCATAATTTTATTATGCATAACAGCGAATGGCATAAACTTCATGTCGCAGAAAATTTACCATAAAACTTAAAACGCATAATTTTGTAAGCCAGAATCATCTTTTGGCATACATTCCATAGCCATAATAATTAAATAGTAGAACCATCATATCGCAGAAAGTTCACAGTCAGAACCATCATATCGCAGACAGTTGATAGTCAGAATCATCTTTTGGCATACATTCATATCTAAAATAATTTCATATTTCTTACACGCATGTTTCATGCTTGCAATTGCAATGTTGGCAATAAGCTGTTTCAAAAATTTTATAGAGGATTTAAAGCATGGATGTTTAGATAATAAATAAATAGTGTACGAGGGTAGTTTGATAAGTCCATGACTTTGTAAAGAAGAAACTTTAAAATACGAAAAAACCTGTTTGAGATCGAAATTAACCTGGTTAATTAGAAACCGGTTTCCAGCCCTGTCTAAAAGAAATATAATTTTTTGCCAAAAATGAAAAAAAAATGGTGTTAAGATTTCTAAGGAGTTTTTTTATAAAATACAAAAAAAATTGAAAAGAAGTATTTCTTCTTTTCAAAGTAATGGACTTATCAAACCGCCCTCGTAATATGGTAGTTATTTTTGACTCACTTCTTATATCCTACGTACAGCTCCACGACTGAAGACTCCGTCAATTCTGATTCGTCATCCTGGCAGACGAGTAGTTTGGCCTTCAGTAGAATTTGAAGGACCTGCAAAGTATTACAATATTTACAAAATTGTTTACACTTATACGATATTACATTGATATTCTGTTTCACAGTCTGTGGTTAGGCACTAATAACTTCTGGTTTAATTTTAAGATGGAATAACATTTTTAAGAATTATTCGTACTAATTTTAATTCAATCGGATTCTGTGAAACAGGTCCTAATCTAATACTTATATTAAACTAAGTATGAACGATAACTAGTTAAAAACTTGATGTACAATCATTGAAAAAATATAACAATAACAAATTCAAATAGCAAGTTGAGTGCTGCATACGACATTTTTAAATTTTTCAATAATATATTACTCACAACACAATCTCTGAAAAAGAGCGGATTTGAGCTTTGGCAATGATATATTAAATAAATCAATATCTGTAAATTCATTATTGTAAACGTTAGTGGAACGATACATAAACGAGTTACGTGTATAATTCTTTCGATATCGTGGAGTAACGAAAAGTGGTTTTGAACGTGAGGAGCGCACTGGGAGACGGACACGAGAAACAAAGGATAATCTGCTCAGCAACGACGAGGAGTCGACTAAGTTATTTAGAATTTTATAAAGAAATACTATGTCAAACATTTTGCGTCTATGACGTAGAGATAGTAAATTGTTCTTTTTTAACGAATCAGTGTATGACTGATTTAAAATATATTGACGGTAATTTAAGGATTTAATAAAAATTTTTTGGACTCTTTCTATTCTTTTAATGTGAACCTCATAGCAAGGACTCCATACAGTGCTACAAAAGTCTAGAAAAGATCTGACAAAGGAGTAGTACAAGATTTTTAGTGTTTCTGGTCGTTTGAAGGGTTTACTTATGCGTAGTATGAAACCTAAATTTCGAAAAGCCGAAGCCAGTATGTGATCGATATGTGGAATAAATGATAAGGTCGAATCCATAATTATACCTAGGTCCCTAATTGTGGTTACTCTCTTTAATGCCTTTTGATTTATGTGGTAGTCGTAAGTAACTTGGTTTTTTTTGCGAGTATAAGATATTGTGTAGCATTTGTCACTGTTAAGAAATAGTTGGTTAGACTCACAGTAGGCATGTAATCCATTTAAATCTTCTTGGAGTTTATAGCAATCACTAACTGATCCAATGATTCGATACAACTTAGTGTCATCAGCATACAAGAGATGGTTACTATGTTTTAGAAAATTACCTATGTCATTTATGTAAATTGTAAATAGCAAGGGTCCAATATGGGACCCTTGAGGAACGCCCGAAGGCACTGGGAGAAATCGTGAAGAATAACCCTTAACAAAGACTGCCTGACTTCTGTTACTTATGTAGGATTGAATCCATCTAAGGAGGCTGCCATGTACACCGGCCCTCGCAAGCTTTTTTATTAGCAGATCATGATTTATTTTATCGAACGCCTTGGAGAAGTCGGTGTACACGGCATCCACCTGTAGGTTATCGTCCATAGCACGCAGCAGAAAATCATTAAAAGTAACCATATTAGTGTCAACGCTGCGATGCTTAAAGAAACCGTGTTGTTCCGTCAACGCTGCGATGCTTAAAGAAACCGTGTTGTTCCTCGGAAATGTAACTACGAAACGAGTGCGACAATTGGGCGGTTACAATTTTTTCTAAGATTTTTCCGAAAATACAAAGTTTTGAAATGGGTCTGTATTCATCTATACATTCTCGTCTCTTATTTTTCGGAATGGGGGTTACTAAAGACTCTTTCCATAAACTCGGAAACGTCCCGGTCTGGACAGAGAAACGGAAAATAATTGTTATAGGTGTTGCGAGTTCTTTGGCACAGTTGGATATGAGAAGAGGATGGATCCCGTCAGACCCCGCCCCTTTGTGAACATTTACGTGTTTTAATTCTTTAAAAACATTATCGTGATAGATGTTAATAGAACTTATGTCCACGGTTGAACCACCCGAATCACAATTGACTGTATAATCAGAACTATGACTGCTGGAAGGAATGAAAACTGAATGAAAATAATCATTAAAAGCCTCGCAGATATCACCACCACTAGATAGAATTTTACCTTTATATATCATGTTTTCAGGGATGGAACTAGAACTAGAAGATTTTTTGGACTTAACAAAAGACCAAAATAACTTTGGATGAGCTTTAATCTTATCTTCAGAAAGGTCAATGAATTTATTATAACATTCTGCCTCCATTTTCTTAAATCTCTTTCGAAGACGAGAAAAGGCCTGGTAGTCTCGTAAGTTGCTATTAAGTTTCCATTTCTTATGATATTTAAGCTTTTCGTTTTCTAATTTTATGAGACAAGTAGTAAACCATGGCGGACGTTTGTTTTTGCTGCACAGATTATGAGTAGGAACGTGTTTATCTATCAAATTGTTTAAAATATTGTAAAAGTAACTTGTCATTGATTCAATATCCGTCATGGTATTAAAAACTTCCTCCCAGTTTATAGCGTTAAGTCCAATTTTTATTGACTCAAAATCAGCTTTATGAAATATTTTTTTTTTAATATTGGCGGAAGGTATGTGATTCCGCAGACACGTGTTAGATGGGCTTTAGTTGAATAAGTAGTTGGAGAGAGACCACATCAGTTATTAGTAGTTTGCCTAAAATTTTACATTGAATGATCAAATAGAAGGATCGGCCATTTTTTGTTCCACCAGTCACACTCTTTCAAACAATAATTTAACATTGAAAATATTTATTGTTGGACTATTCTTTAAAAATGATTAATTAGCTATACAGGGTCATTTTGTATCCACCATCCAAATTTTGAGGATGTGTTCAGTCCATGAAACTGAACAACTTTCTGTAAGGAACACATGGTCAAATATGAAAAATAAAAATCGACTTTCCATACAAATCAAAGAGATCACGTGATCAATTTAGTATGGGATGACCAAATTTTTTTGGCGAAATTTGACACATGTTTCTTAGAGAAAGTTGTTTAGTTTCATGGAATGGACACATCCTTAAAATTTGGATGGTAAGTTCAAAATGACCCGATATTTAAGACATTTTGCAATATTGTATGATTTATAATGACTCAATTATTGTTATTTTTCTATGGCGGCTGATGACGTGTCCACCACGTGTCCACCCACAACGTGTCCATTTGTCCACGTTTTAAAATAATAACTAGTGCGTGGAGGTAAAATTGTTTTTTGCCGAAAAAACGAAAAATCCAATCACTGAACTGTTTATACTGTTTAGTAGGTCTGTCACCTGTCAGTTTCGTTCGCGTTTGTCTGCGTATGACTACACAGACTAGCTAGACTATGCACTGCACAGATTAAATTAATTGCTGTGTGTATTTTCCCGTAAATGGAAAGGCAAGATCTCTGTGCTATTTTATTTTTTCTTGTGTATTTTGTAAAACTGTTTAATGTGTAAATTTTTGTGTTTTTCGGTCCTGATGTCATTGCTGTGCTCGGCAGAATACCAGTGCAGCAGGCCTAGCCTGCTGCTTATACTGAGTCGAGTACAGTTTTGGCATCACGCGACGATGCGCAATGTTTCGTTTATTGGCCTTGTATGTGTTTAGTTCTTTGTACTGTCTTTGTAATGTTGTGTATCGTTGTGTGTTTTCAAAATAAATGTTTTTTCTTTCTTTCTTCTTTCTTTCTAATTATAATAAGTCAGACAGAGTTGGTAAAATTCTGGTGTAAAATGCCCCACCAGTCGCTATGGAATGGCCCACCTAAATACATCTGACTTACCTGTAACAGGAAGTCTCCCTTTATACCCGTATGTTGCTCCAACTGCCGTATAGTCCACGCTGTGTTCTCGTTGTACTGAAGTAAAACGGCCATTTGGAATGTGCTCGCTTGAAGGGTGTATCTAAATAGAAAAGATTAGAAAATTAACATTTAACAATAGTATGGTAGTATTTTCTTAAGGCGAGGCCAGCTTCCAATATGAAGAACTTATGAGAATTATACTTCACAAATAAATTTAAAAAAATGTTAAAAACACGACTGCCCTGCCAAAAACGAACTAAAAAGTTCAATAACAAGTGTCTTTGCAGTCGGGGGACCGTTTTGTGGAACAATTTTTAATCAAAGAGGTCCCCCGACTGCAAAGACACTTGTTATTGAACTTTTTAGTTCGTTTTTGGCAGGGGAGTCGTGTTTTTAATATTTCTTAAATTTATTTATTTTTATTTCACACATATTAGTGACAAATTATTTAGTTTTGAAATGTGCTCATTAAAGCCTTTCATTTGATGCCCATATTGTAATGATTGAAGAAAAAATTTTTTTTTCACTTTTATAAATGCCGTCATACAGTCGCCATAGTGACTTTTTTCAAAAAAACTATAGCCAGTGTCACTCGGAATGCTGTAAGGATTCTAACGATACCCTATACATTAAAATCCATTGAGCCATTTAGAAGTTATGGTGGAATAAAGAAACTCACATACCCACAAACATACATGAACCATGAACACATATACACTCATTTTTGGGCAGTCGTGTAAAAATTAGTATAGACTGAAAAAGAAATAAAGAGACACAATAACAGAACAGAATATTGAAAAATGGCTTGGTAACTCTGTAAAAAAAATCCTGAATAACACCATAAAAACCTTAGGTATGTCGTATGTGTGTAAACTGTATCTATCTCTAATGTTTCATTTCAATACTTACTTTACATTTGTCAGCTCCTTCCATCTTAAAATTCTTTAGTACCTATTTGTATTGTATTTAGTTTGTCGTATTCACTTTGTTATGTTACTATAATTGTTTTTATTTTTCTGCTCGCTTTGCTTTTTTTCCTTCACTTGACTGACATTGACAGAAACCACAGACAAATCTGTTTGTTGTTTTACGATTTCGGCCATTTTTAGTCTTGCAAGGGGATCGATATTCTTACAGCCACAGTTATCTCCTACTATTAGTATTGTGAGGTGAACGATATATCGATTCAGCCTTGTAACACTTTGTATTGAATGTGCTGTCTGTCAGTGATATTTTAATATACTTACGTTGTGTTTTATGTGTGTGCTAGTCTGTGTTTGATATTTTTGTTGACTTTTAATTTGTTATGTGTTCTCTTTCTGCTTTGGTTTCTTTCAGTCAACCTGTGGGTACTGTATGTATGTATTTATTTTTATTTATTTTTTTTATATTTAAGAAATATTTAGTATCAAGTGTTTATTTTTAGTATATGGATTTATCTTTAAATGATAGCCATGACCTTTTTCTATCCTGTTCTTCCTCTACGACTTCTAACTCGAGCTTTCAGAGCATAGATCGCCCTCTAAACGAGTTGCTTGATGATACCTTCCAGGATGTTCCAAAAAACTTTAACGTTGTGCATATAAATGCACAAAGTATCCCTGCCCACTTTCCTGACATGTTAGCGTCTTTTGATTGCGATAATGTCCACGCTATCCTAGTTTCCGAGACTTTCCTTAATCCTTGTCTTTCTTCTGCCTCTTATTCCTTACCTGGCTTCCAATTGATACGTAATGATCGTGTAAGTTCCTCACATGGAGGGGTGGCTGTGTATCTTCGCTCTCATATCTCCTTTTCTATTCTCAGTCGCTCCCCACAACCACCACCGCCCAATAGCGCCGAGCATCTTCTACTTGAAGTATCTCTGTCCCACTCTAAACTTCTCCTAGGTGTTTTTTACAGCCCATCTCTAAGAGTTGACTATTTTGAGTCCTTCGAAAGGCTTCTTGAAAATTTCGTTCCCTCATATCCTCATACCATAATCATGGGTGACTTCAATACATGTCTTATAAAAGATGATTTCCGTTCCAAAAAATTACTTTCCGTTATAAATTCTTCCAATTTACATATTCTAGCCTCAAAGGAAACTCATCACTTTCCCAACTGTTGTCCCTCCCTTCTTGACCTCATGATCGTCTCTTCCCCCACCTTAGCTGTTAAACACGGTCAACTTTCTGCAGATGCATTTTCTTATCATGATCTGGTGTATTTGTCTTACCGGATCCGAGCCCCTAAGTTAAAACCTACTGTACAGCTTCAGCGTAGCTTTAATCGTATCGATAAGGACCAGCTACTTGAGGATGCTGCAAACATGGACTGGTCGGCTATTTTTTCTACAAATTCTGTTGATGAACAGGTTGAAATTTTTAATAAACTACTCATTGCTCTCTATGACAAACATGCTCCCCTTAGGCCAGTTAAAATAAAACACCTTCCTGCACCTTGGCTTACTGACGATATTCGAGCATTAATGGTTAAAAAGATTACGGCCAAAGCAAGATACAAACGCAATCCTTCGAATCGAAACCAAAGACGTATGAACCGTGCTAGAAACCGGTGCAACACTGCGGTTAGGGACGCTATTAGACGCCACATTCATCACTCCATTGAAAATGAAGACCCAGCTAAAGTCTGGAAATTCTTGAAAACTCTTGGGATTGGCAAATCTCACAATAATCTCCCAGGTAATAATAGTGTCGACTTCAACCAACTTAACAGGCATTTCACAACGTCCTTGCCTATTGATGGCAACTTTAAAACTAGAACTTTACAAAATCTTTCAAATTTGCCAATTCATGACTCACCTTTTTTTCTTAATCAATTTACAGATTGTGATGTGAGGAGAACTATCATGTCGATTAGCTCCACTGCTGTAGGTGCTGATTCTATTTCCCGTAAAATGTTCCTTCCTATCCTTGATGTACTCACTCCTATAATTACCCACATCCTGAACACATCAATTTCCACTGGTACCTTTCCTACATCTTGGAAGGACGCTAATGTCATTCCACTTCCTAAAAAACCAAAGCCGACTCAGTTTTCTGATTTTCGCCCTATTTCAATCCTTCCCTTCCTCTCCAAAGTTATTGAAAAACTTGTTCATCGTCAACTGACAGACCATCTAAACCAAAACCATCTCCTTAATACTTTCCAGTCCGGCTTTCGGAGAGGCCACAGCACATCTACAGCACTTGTGAAGATTACAGATGACATACGCTCGGGGATGGAAAATCGTCAGCTTACGGTGTTGACATTGCTTGACTTTAGTAACGCATTTAACACCGTTGACTTTGATATCCTTCTTGCCGTTTTACGTTCTCTGAACATATCTCCAGCTGTAATTGGTTGGTTTCAAAGTTACCTGCTAGGGCGACGGCAGCGCATCCGCGTTGGAGAATCCTTCTACGGTTGGTGCGATATTAATGCCGGAGTTCCTCAGGGTGGCGTCTTATCTCCACTTCTTTTCTCTATCTTTATTAATTCAATCACTAAATACATTTCTAGTTCCTACCATCTCTATGCCGATGATCTGCAGATATACACCCAGGCACCATTAGCTGAACTCTCACGTGCAATCATAACTACTAACTCAGATCTCGCACAAATCGATTGCTGGAGTAAGTCTTTTGGTCTCAATGTCAACCCGGCAAAGACACAATGTATTATCATTGGCAGTCCTTATTTTATTTCAAGGATTGAGTTTGACAAGCTTCCAGCAGTGACATTTGACGGCACAGTTATCCCGTTCTCGAATACCGTCAAGAACCTTGGTGTCACCTTTGACCAACAACTATCATGGAGACCCCACGTCGAAGGGTTGAGGAAAAAGGTGTTCGCTGCTTATGGCTCACTCAACCGGCTGCGTAACTTCTTACCAACCAGTACCAAGATTACCCTGGCACAAACTCTCTTGCTCTCGATTATTGACTACGCTGTTGTCTGTTACACTAACCTGTCGGAGGAGCTGCTTGACAAATTAGAGCGTCTGCAGAATGTTTGTATCAGATTCATTTTTAATCTCCGTAAATTTGACCACGTGTCTCACTTCCGTACTAAACTCAACTGGCTCCCCATTCGCCGGCGCAGGGACTTACACACTCTTACGCTCCTCTATTCTATTCTTTTTCTCCCTACTTCGCCACATTATCTTAAAAAATGTTTCTCGTTTCCTACTACATCTTCTCACTGCACACTGCGTTCTTCTTCAAACCTTACCCTTGCCATGCCTAAACACTCTACTGACTTCGTTTCCTACTCCTTCTCCGTTCACGCCGTCCGCCTATGGAACGCACTTCCCGAAGGTATCAGAAAGGCTCAGTCTCTAAAATCCTTTGGCGATCAAGTTAGAAATCATTTCCTTTCTTGTGATCGTAACTTATAATACCTATATTTTATTCTCTTTCTATCTATATCCATTACCTCTCCTCAAATTTGCACCCATTCCCCTACTTCTACTTATTTATTTTCTCTCACCCAAGGTTGCCTGGAAGAGATTGCTATTTAGCAATAAGGCCGCCTTTTGTATGTTTTCTTTTGACTTTTTTCTGTTTCTTTCTGTTTTTGTGTTTCATGTGCAATAAAGCTATTATTATTATTATTATTATAAAAACTTATAAAAATAAACTTCCTATCGTCAGATTTCATAATTTTCAACGGCAGTGATACGATTTATTATGTAATAACGATAGCTTTTTATTGATCACAATAACCGAGTACATTTTTAATAAAAGATGCAGTATTCCAGAAATCAATAAAAACGTACTGACTGTCGTCAATTTTCAGGCGAAGCGACAATTAAAGTTATGCAAAAATCAATCATTTTCTAAAGAAATAGTGAAAGAGTAGATTTCGTAAACTGCCTTGCCTTAAATTAAAAATATTTTTTTCTGCCATTTTGATAGTTATACATATCAACATTTGTCATTTTATCAAAAAAACTCTACTTGTTCCTTTAGTATTTTCACCCATTTTTAATCGATTTTAAAAAAAGGAGGAGGTTCTAAGTTCGTCGGGTTTTGTTTCTCTCCCATTCATAAGTTGTAGACCCACGTTTGTAACACTATTACTATTTAAATGTTTTTTTCTACTAAGTTGATAGTTTTTCTATCGCTACCGCTAGCCGTACCGCCGGCGGCACAAGTGAACAGAGGGCCGCCACACGCCCGCCTGTGTAGTCGCGCGGCATCTAACTGCCTGCGTAGGTATTGTCTCTTTATAATAGTAACAATGTCGAATCGCCATTACTGTGCCGTGTACGGATGTCTAAATCAAAAAACCAATAAACAATTGTCGTTTTTCACATTATGATATATGCTACGTAGTTCATTTAAAAGAAGTCAACCCTAACGTTGCGACGTCAGAAAAGGTAAGAGCACGCGATAGAAAGAGAAGCAACTACTATTAGCGCTGCGCGACCTGCATTGCACTTTATTGTGTTGGAGCAAAAGTCGCTATTTATTTAAATGACTTTGCGGAATGCAGCTTCTGTACTTGTACTATTATTTATTCTGTGGTTCGGGTAAGCACTTACCGAATCCGAAAACCCTATCGGGGAAACCCTATCATTTGGGAAGCCTTTTAAAACGCTGTCCCTAACACTAGGCTTAATAAAAAAACACTATCGATAGGGAAAACCTATCATTTAAGAAGCCTTTTAATACGCTTTCCGTAACAATTAACAATGAAATAAACACTATCGATTGGGAAACCCTATCGATACGGAAACCCTATTGATAGAGAAACCCTATCATTTGGTAAGCCTTTTAATACGGTTTCCCTAACAAAATGCTTAATAAAATAAAGCAATAGAGTCGCAATTTATTTAAACGATTTTGCGGAGTGCAACTTCTGTACGCTAATACTATTATCTATTCTGTGGTATTAGTACCTGTTCTTGAAGCAGTTAGTGACGAGCTCCCTCGCTCATATTGTACAACCAGTTGAGTTTGCGGCCCGAGTAGAAAGATGTAAACCGGCGCACCGATCGCTCCAACTGTACGGTAGAGTCTGTCTAAAAAGTCAGTTTACATGGGTAATTTCAAAGGTAATTTTAATACCCACCTAAATCCCCAACCACCCCACCAATACCCATCTAAATAAAATTGAGTAAAGCTATGTTTACAATTAGAATTTTGACAGCACCAACAGGGTTACCAATATAAGATTTTATAAATAATTTAATAATTTCTCATGTAAACTGACTTTTTAGACAGACTCTAGTACTTATATCTACTCTGTATTATTAGTACCTGTTCTTGAAGCAGTTGGTAACGAGCTCTCCCTTGCTCATGTTGTATAGCCAGTTGAGTTTGCGGCCCGAGTGTTGCGCCGAGTAGAACGATGTGAATCGGTGCACCGATCGCTCCAACTGTACGGTAGTACTTATATCTACTCTGTGGTATTAGTACCTGTTCTTGAAGCAGTTGGTAACGAGCTCTCCCTTGCTCATGTTGTACAGCCAGTTGAGTTTGCGGCCCGAGTGTTGCGCCGAATAGAACGATGTGAATCGGTGCACCGATCGCTCCAACTGGAACAAAATGTATTGTTAGTTTTTGATTGAATCAGGCGTCACTTGGCGGAAGTCCCAAACCGTTATGAAAAAAGAAATATATGTAGATTACTTCCGCAAACAATATATGCAAGATGCACCACCCATCGGCAAAAATATGCACATGCACACCACAAAATATCAGTGCACAATACCTGCATTTAGCCAGACAGCAACACACATTGCACCTATACCAATTAGATCGTGCGTGTGTGCGTGAAACCAACACCGAATTGGAATTCGGTGTTGGTTTAGAGTCCCCGCAAACTACAGACCAAATCGGTTCGGCACACGAACTCGCGGGGTGGGGTGAGGTAATTGATTCTGGGGCGGGGCGGGGAGTGTCCTTTCTATATGGTAGTACTTGTATTTATTCTGTGGTTAGAGTGTTAGTGTGGAATGTAATTTTGTTATGTTAAAGTGTTCGTTTCACTTCTGTAGGCAGCTGGAAGCAGCTGAAAAGACCAGGATCCAGACGACAGCGCTTGGATGCAGAAGTATATGTTGTTAGTCTTAGTGCATAAGAATGTATCATTTTTTAAAATTTTTAGATTTTTTATGCATTCACATTGCTATTTTTATATTAGGATTATTAATATAATTGAAAAATATTAGAAAAAATCAACTCACAGTCGATTTTTTCTAATATTTTTCAATTATATTAATAATCTTAATGTATTATTTTGTTTACATTATTAGTGTGTTATGTAACTGTATTAGTTCTTACTTATTATAAATGATAATTTATTCGCAAAAAACATGATAAAATAGGTGGTCACAACATTAGAGCGTACAAACATGTTTTACATGTTATGTTAGTGTTAGTGAGTTATGTTAGAGTATTAGTGTGTTATATAATATGTTAGTGTTGGTGTGTTATGTAAAAGCGGAAATAAATTGTTGTGTTGTGTTGTGTCGCGACAGAAGCGTATCGGTTTCAAAGATTTGGTATGGCCAGAAACACATTACTACAGTGTGTCGTGTCAACACAACACAATAGTGTGTTTCTAGTCATACTATATGTATGAAACCGATACCGCTTCTGTCGCGACACGACACAACACAACACAATAGTATATTTCCGCCTTAAGTGTGTTACGTTAGTGTTAGTATGTTATGTTAGTGAGTTGTCTCACCTCTGTAGGCAGCTGGAAGCAGCTGGACTGCTGGAAAGGCCAGGAGCCGGACGACAGCACCTGGATGCTGAAGTCTATGTGCAGTGGAGACTCGGCGCTGTCCATCATGTGTTTACGGAAGTTTTCGTTCAGATCTTTTGATACGCCGATATCCTGGTAGGAAATAAGGAAAAATCTTATTATTGAGAATGAGAAAACTGGTAAAAAAATCAATTTTTACCTTAGCTCAGTAACTTTTAAGTATTTTTTTTAACATTTACATGTTACAACAAAAATGTAGATAAGATGTAAATCAAAACAAACATTTTTAGAAGAAAATCTTATTTGGTTTTCAATAAAAAATAACTTCATTTTACGTTTTTGTTCGGAGATTAAAAAAAATATATGATATGTTTAAAAGATAAATCAGTTCTAAAAACGCATATTTTTAACACAACAATAATATTGAATTTTAGTTTATTTTTTAAATATAACCATGTCGATATGAAATTCATTTATAAGAAATAAGAAATAGATAGATATAACTTAAATTATTTTGATCTCAAACATTTGCGTTATAATAATGTTGATATTTGACTCACCTGGAACATTCTTTGTAGCTTGCTTGTATATTCGAAGCCACACGCTTGTTTTAACTTTGAGATCATTGAAGCCTGCAAGAGAACAAATTAAATTAAAAATCATAATAGTTTTTTACCCTTATTTGGTAAACAAAATACAACAAATGGTTTTCCACAGATAGATTATGAAAGAAATTAATAATTATTAGTGACAATTTGATTTAACACGACAACATTGGTGTTATTCCATAACATTTTAATAGACAATATTGTCACTTTTTTGACGATGTTATTTAAAAGAAACAGCATCACATTTAAACAGTTTCTAAGTTAAACAGGTGTTTAAAAGTCTTTTGTAATAACACCGCATATTTTTAAATAACGATTTAAATTTAAAAGACGTATGACAACTCTCAAAAGATGTTTACTAGATAAGACCAGTAAGGATAAACAGACTATACATAAAATCAAAGAATTTCACAATAAAACCTTTTCAATGGAACATTTTTTAATAAAGTAATTACATAGTAAACAGTTTTTTTTATACACTTCTGGGATTTTAAGCCAAAGTGAATAAATTTGGTTGAATGTAATAAGACATTAATTTTAAGGCCAGTATATTCGAAATTAACCTATTTTTAATTCAACGGTAAACAATCAAATATTCTTTATTTTGAGCTGATAAAAATGTATGTTGTAATATGATAAACGATCTGGATTATTTTATGGCTATAAAAACACGATATTCGTGTCTTCACTTTATAAAAATATGCAAATACAAAGAAAATTTTCATTATTTTATATTTTTTTGGATAATACTTAAAGTTTTTTAATCTCTAACTCACGAATAATATATAGACAAATAGATAATGGCATATTACATAAGAAGTACATTCAACGGTTACTTTAAAAAAACCCTGCCTGCATAAAAATACAAGTCAACTGAAAGGATGGAAACAAGATTAAACATGCAGTCGGAGGCATGCATAAAGGAAGTGGCGTTATGAATGATTTGAATTCTAAACAAACATCTTGAAATTTTTTCTACGGAGTGGGGATAGTTCGTGCATGTGCTCTTGCGAGCGACCAATAGCGCGCGCCCCTCTCCCGCCGCCCGCGCCCCTCACCGCTACGCATACCCAAAATACGCGTTCCGCGCAATCCCCACCCGATTTCAAGATATTAGGTCTTTACCTATGAAATTGCCGATATTTTGTCACATACAGAGAAAATAATAACTTCTATAATTAAAATTTTTAACAAAATCGTGAATATTACATCGAATTATGATCATGATAGTTAACTATCAGTAAAAATAAAGTCCATATTTTAGCTTTCGTGACATTAAAAAAAAAAGATCGTGAAAGTGACTCTTTTTTTGTGAGCAAAAAAAGGGTGACCGAAGGGGTTGTAACTTGACCAAAACTTATTTTTTCGCTTATCTCAAATGGAAATAAGTTAGCATAGTGTTCAAACATTAGTACATAAAAGTTTTGTTACATGAGTGTTCATGGTTGTTAAATGAACAAAGAAAATGCTATTATGAAAAATGCAACTTTTTGAAAAATCTCCATACAAATCGGCAATTTCATAGGTAAAGACCTAAAAAGTTTGAGCTTGAGTTGAGACGATTACTATTAGCTTAAGCCTTTTATAATTTAAAAGAATATTTTGATGAAAAGTTTTAATTGTCAGTTGTTATTTTGTTTTTTTAATATATATTTTTAATATTTAGTTATATATTGTGAAAGGTTTTTAAGACTTTAGTTATTTAATTTAGTAGGTTTCTTTTTCTCTCCATTGTTACTAATTTTAAATGTGTAAATTTTTCACTAATAGGTACCTTATAAGAGGTCATGATGTAACGAATATAATTTGTAACATTATGTTGTGAATAAATGAATATGAATATGAATATTATTTGCCTCATACTGTATCTACATACCTTTTAAATGTGTAAATTTTTCACTAATACCTTATAAGAGGTCATGATGTAACGAATATAATTTGTAACATTATGTTGTGAATAAATGAATATGAATATGAATATGAATATTATTTGCCTCATACTGTATCTACATACCTTTTAAATGTGTAAATTTTTCACTAATACCTTATAAGAGGTCATGATGTAACGAATATAATTTGTAACATTATGTTGTGAATAAATGAATATGAATATGAATATTATTTGCCTCATACTGTACATACCTTTTAAATGTGTAAATTTTTCACTAATACCTTATAAGAGGTCATGATCTAACGAATATAATTTGTAACATTATGTTGTGAATAAATGAATATGAATATTATTTGCCTCATACTGTATCTACATACCTTTTAAATGTGTAAATTTTTCACTAATACCTTATAAGAGGTCATGATGTAACGAATATAATTTGTAACATTATGTTGTGAATAAATGAATATGAATATTATTTGCCTCATACTGTATCTACATACCTTTTAAATGTGTAAATTTTTCACTAATACCTTATAAGAGGTCATGATGTAACGAATATAATTTGTAACATTATGTTGTGAATAAATGAATATGAATATGAATATTATTTGCCTCATACTGTATCTACATACCTTTTAAATGTGTAAATTTTTCACTAATACCTTATAAGAGGTCATGATGTAACGAATATAATTTGTAACATTATGTTGTGAATAAATGAATATGAATATGAATATTATTTGCCTCATACTGTATCTACATACCTCTGCGTCGTCGCTGGCGGACATATGCTGCACGAGCCGCTTGGCCAGCATCTTGCTGTAGAACTTCTGGAATACGTCTTTGTCTTCTATGTATTTGAACACAACCATCTGGGAACAAACGATCATTATTAGCAGTGGCTCTGTGAACTGTAGATCTCGCGTTTGTGACATTTTTAAGATTTCTCGAAATGGCTTAAATGTGTTTTTTTTTTCGAAAAATTTGCCAATTTTTTTTCCACGAAACCTGCTTACAAATTCTTCGCAACTGATCTAGTGTCAATCGATAGGAAACGTCAAAATAAACACAAATTATTGATGGTCACATTGTCGCAAAATGTATACTTTCGGAGATATATGAAGAAGAGGAAATTGAAGAGTTTCTTTCTATCACGATGATTTTTAGGGTTCCGTACCCAAAGGGTAAAAACGGGACCCTATTACTAAGACTTCGCTGTCCGTCTGTCTGTCTGTGTCTGTCTGTCACCAGGCTGTATCTCATGAACCGTGATAGCTAGAAAGTTGAAATTTTCACAGATGATGTATTTCTGTTGCCGCCATAACAGCAAATACTATAAACAGAATAAAATTAATATTTAAGGGGGGCTCCCATACAACAAACGTAATTTTTTTGCCGTTTTTTGGTACGGAACCCTTCGTGTGCGAGTCCGACTCGCACTTGGCCGGTTTTTTTAAGTCCCAATATCTCTGAAAGTATACATTATAATTCATGTTTATTTTGACGTTTGCTATCGACTAAAACTAGTTTCATCAGTTGCGATGAATTTCGGATTTTTTTCGAATAAGTATACCAGGTTCCATACTAAAACGTTACATGCCTTTCACAAGAATCGATTGAGAAATGCGACTTGTAGAAGATAACAAATGGACAGACATACGAAAGCATTTTCCTCCGAGCTGAAGCACAGGAGCTTCGCTCGGTCAATGAAGTGAAGTTGGCTGTGGATAACTAGTGGCCCAGTGAGCTGTATATCTCGCTTAAATTTTATGTTGTTTAAAAAATAATCTAATAGATGTCGTCAAAAGATTGAAACTGCTTTTGAAAAGCAGTACTATTGTGCAGTTTGCTAGGTTAGGTATTCTTTTATAATAATATCTATTCGAAGCTAAATGGCGTTTCTAATTTTGAACATTTTTCGAATGGGCTATTTTCTTTCGAAAAATTTCGAAAATCTGTCTAGACAAAATAACAATAATTATCGAACCTGCTCACAAAAAATTGGTTGAAGAATGCGACCCGTAGAGAACAAACGGATAGACAGCCGTCAGACGGACATACGAAAGGATTTTCCCCCAAGCTGAAGCAGAGACCTTCGCTCGCGCTTCGTGCTCCCTTGATCTTCTTATCGTATGAGAAATGGTGACCACTTCTGGTGTTAGAGTTTATCAAGCCGCCTGTAAGGCCTCTAACTTGGCTTAACGACTGTTATCAGATGACAACAGCCGGGACCGACGGTTTAACGTGCCCTCCGAGGCACGGAAGCGCTCAGATGTAATGCCATTTAACGGTCACCCATCCGACACCTGACCGGATCGAGTGTTGCTTAACAAACGTGATCGAGTACGATCAGTCTGTCAAGCTTCGCCATGATCACTCGGTTAAAAAGAATGACACTTACCACTTGGTTGAGTGTATCTTCGAGCTCTGCCTCTTCAGGGTTCTTACTGGACTTCTTCAGCAATAGGTCGCAATACTTGGCGAGGAGTTCGGGACTCTTGGACGAGGAGTTGGCAGCTTTGGTCACTGCGTTGCCTGTGGGGGAATGTAGGGAGTAAGTCACGGAAATAAATCTACAGGGTGATTAAATTGAGAATAGACAGTGATCTGATGCAACTTCACTCAAGAATGTATGGCAAAGAGAAAAGGATCATGCCGCATTCTGGACAATGATGCGCATTAACCATACAAATCTGTGACAGACTCATGTCATGTCAAAAAGGGGTAGATAACAAAATGTCATATAATAGGAAAATGTAACCCCAAACGGCTCTTTGAGATTGAGATTTCTCTTTTTTCCCGCATAATATTTTAATGATATTCTTCCCACGCAATCACTATAAAATTACTATAGTATTTGGGTAATTTTATCAAAGCGCATCATGGCCTAGCTTGTATAGAAAATCGGCATAATCCTTTACAGATTTAAAATACGTCGTTTTGTTAAATACGCTCTAAAGTTAGTCACTTCAATTGTACATTGTTAAGGCTCGGTTATTCGAAAACATTTGTCTGTCCTTTTCTTTACGTGTAAAGAGTATAGATAATAACCTCACTTCTGCACTTTTTTGATGCTTTCGTACTTTTTTCATCATTATCTTTATCACAATTATCTTTTTTGAATAAAAGGAGCTACTACACAGTACGTTAAAGTTTATTTTGATGTAGAATTCAATACGTTTCCGCTATTATCTACGCCAAAAATAAGACCCGCCGCTTTTGATGATTTTCTGATTTTTATACAATCATCTGTGAGATTTATACGCAATTTAATACTTGTAGCTACTAGATAATATCTTTAGCTTGTCGTATGATTTGTGGCTACAATTTTAAGTTTTCTATATAAAAATATGACTCCCGCAAACAATGTTTTTCTATAATGGACCCTTAACAACAGCTGCGCTTTCATAATATTTATCAATTCAGAGCCCACAAAAGACAAAAGAAAGTAAAGATATACAGAAATAAACATAAATACAATATAATACAGTACTGACTGTTAATAAACCTGCCGCAGGCCTTGTCCAGCGCGGCCACGAACCCGGAGTCGTTGTTGAACGCGACCAGTACTAGCGCGTTGTACTTCTTGTGGACTTGAAAAAACTCAGGGTTTCTAAACCCCTAACAAATTGCGGTCCGTTAATTATTTCCCCAGAAAGGTCATCCATAGACCGAGCGTCAGCGACACTGCGCTTGACAACAGCTGCGTTTTTATAATATTTATCAATGGGGATGCAAAAAAAGGAACTAATGGCGCCACAAGTGACTGTCCTAAAATTGTTTGATTGGTTGTATCAAATTTCAAATATAATTTCTAACATATTTTAAGCAATCAAAAGCATTGATTGCGGTCGGGTCGCCACTGGTTCCATCTGTGATTAGCTTTGCGCGTAATCTCCATTCTCGGCGAACTTTAGACTAAATGTGATGTAGACAAAATGCGACAAAAGAAAGTAAAGATATACAGAAATAAACCAAAGACAGTATAATATAGTACTAACTGTTAATAAACCTGCCGCAGGCCTTGTCTAGCGCGGCCGGAGTCGTTGTTAAACGCGACCAGTACTAGCGCATTACAATGCGCTAGTACTTGTACACAAGTGCACAAGAAGTACACTTCTTGTGCACTTTTATAGCAATCTTTAGTCTATACACAGAGAGTTAATTAAAAAAAAAGTAACTCAGGGTTTCTAAACCCCTTACAAATTGCGGCCCGCTAATTAGTTGATTACAACAGACAACCCTTGGTCCGAGCGCTAACGACCCTGCGTTTGACAACAGCTGTGTTTTCATAATATTTACCAATTCCGAGCCCACAAAAGACAAAAGGAAGTAAAGATATAGAGTAATAAGTATAAAGATAATATGATATAGTACTGACTGTTAATAAACCTGCCGCAGGCCTTGTCTAGCGCGGCCACGAACCCGGAGTCGTTGTTGAACGCGACCAGTACTAGCGCGTTGTACTTCTTGTGCACTTCTAGAATGGTCGACACGTACACTTTGGGGTCCTGCGGACAAAGATACGAATGTTTATACTGTACTGTACAGGGTCTAAGAAAAAGTAGGGTAATTTTGGTGAGAAATTCTGAACTAAGTTTAGAAAGGAGAAACAATTAACTTTGTCTATGGATAGATAAGGGGCGCGCAACTTCTAGTATAAAAATGTTTTTTTTTTTGTTTTTTTTTTTATGGTAAGTTTTTTTTTATATATTATGATTTCTCACCGTATGCGCGCTGTCTCCGCACTTGTCGATCGCCTGCAGCCCTTGCGCGTGGATATGTTGCTCCAGCAAACGGCGCAATTCGCACAAACCGTCAGGGATGCGCGCGACCAGACTATACATACGGCCCAAGTCGGGGTTCTTCTCGCCGTCTAGGAGTTTCTGGAACAAAAATTTTGATTAGACAAAGTTTATAACATTAAATCCAGGAATGTATACTCCATTAGTTTTAACGCGAAATTTCATAGGAACAATCTTGATTTGTCTCTTTATATTGACAATTTTTTATCAATTTTCAGCAGAAAACATTGCCCATTTCCCCCACAAATTCCATCAAAGAAATTGTCTTTTTTTCCACAATTACAGTGGTGGAGAGAACAGTATTTCCCCTCTCATTTGGAACACAGCGTGGAGTATCTCCAGGTGTTTCTCGATGAGCACGTGGTCGCAGGTCTCAGCGAGTCATTCCATAGTCGTCTCGTGTAGATATTAAATTTAACCTAAAACATTGACCATTTACCCCAAAAATTCAACAAAAGAACGTTAACCATTTTCCCCAAAATATCCATCATTTCCATCCAAAAAACGTTGATCATTTTCCCTGAAAATTCCATGAAATAATGTTGACCGTTTTCCCCAAAAATTCAACAGAAGAACATTAACCATTTTCCCCACAAAATCCATCAAAGAACGTTGACTATTTTTCCGTAAATTTTCATCAATAAACATTGACAAAAAATTAATTAATTTTCAGCAAAAAAACTTAGTAATTTTATCCACAAATTTCATCAGTAAAACGTTGACAAATTCCCCCCTCACCTGGAATTCAGCGTGGAATATCTCCAGGTGTTTCTCAATAAGCACGCGGTCGCAGGTCTTGACGAGTCGCTCCATAGTCGTCTCGTGTAGATATTAAATTAATCAATAAAACGTTGACCATTTTCCCCAAAAGAATTATCAAAAAAATTGGTCATTTTCCCCAAAAATTCCATCAAAAAACGCTGACCATTTTCCCCAAAAATTTAACAAAAGAACGTTGACCATTTTCCTTAAAAATTCCATCATAGAACATTGACCATTCCTCCCGTCTCACCTGGAACTCAGCGTGGAATATCTCCAGGTGTTTCTTGATAAGCACGCGGTCGCAGGTCTTGGCTAGTCATTCCATAGTCGTCTCGTGTAAATAAAATTCCATCAAGGAATGTTGACCATTTACCCCAAAAATTCAACAAAAGAACGTTGACCGTTTCTCTCATTTGTATTCAAAAAACGTTGACTATTTATCCCAAAAAATTCAACAAAAGAATGTTGACCATTTTCTCCAAAAATCCCATCATAGAACATTGACTATTTCCCCCCGTCTCACCTGAAACTCAGCGTGGAATATCTCCAGGTGTTTCTCAATAAGCACGCGGTCGCAGGTCTTGGCGAGCCGCTCCATGGTCGTCTCGTGCAAGTACACCTGTACACGGCGCTGCTCCTCTTGTAATCGTTGTTCCGCCTAAAACAATAAAAAATATGTTTAGTTTAATTTAATATTACGAAAAAACACTTCTTTAAGGCGACATTATAAACTAGCGCCGCTCCCACAAAAAAAAACCGTGTAAATACACAATTTACAAAAAAATCCAAGCTGATGGTCCCCTCGCAAAATATAAATTGTTATTTATAAACAAACTTAATGACAGATAAGTAATTTATTGTGGTTTTTGTCGACAAAAAAAACGACGGCGTTTTTATCTTTGTCTAACTAACACTTATAAAAAATATCTTAAATTAAGAAAAACAATGAAATCTATAAAATTTCTGTCTAATATGTTGAAATAAGTAGGTACTAAAAATGAGTAGAGATTACGGGAGATACTTACCTTGTAATGGACTATAATGGACTGTAACTCACCTTAATCATGTACTCAGTAACGGGGTTATTCCTCAAGAAGTCGGTGCTCTCTCTAGTGTAGAACCTCTCTGTATCTTCTAGGAAGACAGCTTCGAACGTTTCCTTGTAAACGGCAAGATTCTGGCCCCGGGCACTCGGGTCTTCTTCATTTAGGCCCAACGCTACGTAGCAGTCGATCACCTAAGACAAGACATTTATGATTACAAACAAGATACCTTTCTCATCATCAGAGTATACTCCAATCAACTTACAAAACCGAATATTTATATTCAAAACTTTTTTTATAATAATAGGCAAGCGCTTGACCACTATCACGCCTGATGGTAAGGCATCCATTACACAGTAGGTTATGCTGTCAGTTTAACCGCAGTCACGGCTGTGACTGACGATTAACCTACCCGTGTAATGTAGTGACTGATGGTAGCATGAAGTTGATTTCTTCTTTCCATCAGTCAATCAGTCAAACGTAATTTAGGACTGATGGAATTTGACTGAGGCTTGCATGACCATGTAATGGCTGCCTTAGCGATGATGTGATCTATGATGAATCGCACTTGCATAGAAGTAACCTATTCACTCGCGACTTGAAGGCCCCCAGATTGTACTTTTAAGGAAACACATACTCAGGCAAGGCGTTTCACTATCTCGCGGTATGGACGATAAAATTTGAAACATAGCGCTTAGTCTTTGGAATATTCATCAAAAACCGGTGGCGCTGATTCGTACGTCTGGTTGTCCGATGGAAGAAGAGAGATAGCGAATTTAGGTTGTGCAATTCTACTGCACACTCGCCGAAAAGTATCCGATAAAAAACCGGAAAGCTTGCAACCTGCCACAAATACGTTAAGATACAGTCAATTAACGCTATATTTAAAACAAAACTTATTTGGTTTTAAGACAACGGTGGCACATATCAAATTCGATTGCTAAAAATCCATTATACTACTTTTATACTAAGGTTTTTAAGTACCTAACATCTAAATGAAAACAATCTAATAGGTGCATATAAACTCTGCCTTTCAACTCGGCCGCACGCAGCTGTGTAGCATACACTCGCAGGCGCGGTCTGTTGTACGCGTTACATTGCGTGGTAATGTATGCAATGCTTTTTTAACACCAAAAATTAAAATCGTTTCCCAGCAATAATTTTGAACAGAAATGATCCTGATGATGGGCAGAATACGTAGACCTCGGCTTCGTTGAGGGTCTTGTTACACCCGGTATATTCATTCTTATCTCTCAGTGAATAGAATTCAACTTACCCCAGACACAAGCCTGGTATTAATAGTCTCCCCATTCCGTTCCCTCTCGATCAGCTTCAGGACAGCGTTGGTAACTTGCTTGTTCAGCCGCTGGAACAGATTGTCGCGCCAGGTGACCAAGGCTAGCTGGTAGATCTCGTAAATGCCCTGCGAACAAAATGTGGTCGGAATTAGGTGTGTAGAACTCAAACGTTGATGTTAGTGTGGATATCAGCGCTCTGTCACTCCGTGCGCAAGTATGAATCGCTCGGCGTCCTCTGAGAGGACAAATTTCATACGTCAGAAAAGATAAGACCTACGCGATCGATAGAGAGGCAATGTTTTGTAGCGAAGGGAGCGCTGTGCGACCTGAATTGCACTTTATTGTGTCGGAGCAAGAGTCGCAATTTATTTAAACGATTTTGCGAGTGCAACTTCTGTACGCTAGTACTATTATCTATTCTGTGTGGATATGCCAGCGAGATAGGAAAGTTTAAACTATGAAAATTAAGAATATAAAGATTTAAATTTAAAAATGTATTTTAAATAAGCAGTACACATGGATAATGTGAAGTTATAATGTATTTGAAGATACCCGGGTATTATTTTTATTAATCGGGTCTACCCGGGTATTAATTTAATAGTAATATAATCCTTATCCTTACTTCCTTATTAATATTATAAATGCGAAAGTTTATTTGTTTGTTACGCCTTCACGTCTTAACTACTGAACCGATCATCATGAAATTTTACATACACGTTGTCAGGGGTACAGAGAAGTACATAATTAAGGTACTTTTCATCCAGAAAAAAAAATTGTTCCTGAGGGATAGCAAAAAATCTTTCCACGCAGACGAAGTCGCGGGCGATTAGTTAATAATAAAATAATGCCGTTAGTATCAATATTCCAATTCCGGGAGCTTAGGGCATATCCATATTATTACAGCAAACAGAAAAAAAACCGGCCAAGTGCGTGTCGGGCCACGCGCATTAGGGTTCCGTAGGTACATTATACCATACCATATTTTAATACCGCTATCATTTTTCGTCTGAAAAAATAACTTTGTTTTTCACAGTATTTGTATGAATGACAAAGTTATATTTGCGGTTTTGGAAAATGTGCTATATCTCAAAAACTAATAACTGCATCTCGTTCAAACCAATTTTCGTTGAAAGTATTTATTAAGATCTATAGCTTATATTTTTTGTAGATTTTTCACCCTCTTACTTTAAAAGTTAAAGGGGGGGGGACACACATTTTACCACTTTGGCGGCATATATCTTTCAAACGGTTGACTTTGAAAAAAAATAGTCATAGAAACCTCAATGTCATTTTTAAAGACCTATCTATAGACACCCCACAAGTATTGGTTTGATGAAAAAAAATATTTTCAGTTTCAGTTTCATGTATGGGGAGCCCCCCTTAATATTTCATTTTTTTTATTTTTGTGTAAAAATCGTAAAGCGGTTCACAGAATACACCTACTTACCAAGTTTCAACTATGTAGTCCTAATACTTTTGGAATAAAGTGGCTGTGACATACGGACGGACAGACAGACAGACAGACAGACAGACAGACAGACAGACAGACAGACAGACAGACAGACAGACAGACATGACGAATCCATAAGGGTTCCGTTTTTTTGCCATTTTGGCTACGGAACCCTAAAAAGGTGCAACACTGCAATCTGTGGAGATTGCAGTGTTGGACTGATATAAAAAAAACCGGTCAAGAGCGAGTCGGACTCGCGCACCGAGGGTTCCGTACCATCATAATTGCACCATCAAACCACACTGCAGAGTAGCATAATAAAATCAGTATTGCAGTTTTAGGTCAGCGCCATCTCTTGACCGATAGTGGAACTGATGTTAACTTTTTTAAAAATTTGATAATTTCTAAAAAAGTGTGCTATATTGAGACATCGTTTTATTTTTCCTGTAATCTTTATATAAACTGCTATCACATAGAATTATTTCAGATTTTTCTCTTTGCAAACTTCGGAGATAAGGGGGGGGAACGGTCATTTTTTTTACATTTTTCATCATAAGTCGAAAACTATGCGGCCTAAAACAAAAAGAAAAAATGATTAAAAACGTGCAAACGGCGCTCTTTCATATGATACCCCACATGCCCTAGTAGCTCCACTTCAAATTTTTAAGACCCCTTTTCAGTCCCTGTTGTAAAAAAGATATTTATTTTTTTATTTATTTCTTATTTGCAAAATAGTTGGGCAAATGTCATCTTGAACTATTCCAAATTTCAAATTGATACCATTAGTAGTTCTCGAGATATCCCGCTGTGACAGACAGACAGACAGACAGACAGACTGAGTCACACCATAAGGGTTCCTTTTTTACCATTTTGGTACGGAACCCTAAAAATATGGACGTGGGCTAAGAAAAAGAGAGACAGACATACCATCTTCCAAAAGAAAAGACATCTCTATAAAGAAATAGCACATACCTTCCTCCCCTCCTCGCACTCGCGCTTGACCCAATGCCGGTTGAGATACGCGCAGACGCCGTTCAACACGCGGGAAGAGAACTGGTACTCTTCCCATTGCTTCGTGTAAAAGGCTAGCACGTCTTCGCCCATCAGGTCGGCGCCATTCTAAATATACGAGAGAAATATTAAAATTATTGATTTAACGGGATAGTGCTTGGCCTTCACCTCACCTGATATTAAGTGACGATAAGGCCGAAGGTGGAAGCGCACTACACCCGGAATCTTATCACTGAGGAACTGGCTATCTTACCTCTAACTGCCGGGACACAACAATTTATAAATTGTTGTTATGGCGTCAGACTTATGTAAGATGGTGGTAGCTAGCCAGGCGGTCTTGTAATAAGTCGTACCACCAACCTAACCGAGTACAAATTGTACCCCCCCTGGGAATCGAACCCGGGACCCCTGCGTCGTACACGGGTGGACGAACCACTAGACCACAGAGGCGGTAGCATTTCAGACCACTCTCGACAAAGCAATCACAGACTTACACATTTTAACCAAAAAAAAAAGATTACGATCGACCAATTCTTTGGGAGCTATGATGCCAAAATGAGATATTATGCCAAAATTACAAAGCGACTTTTCGATTATTCGAATAGAATAGAAATGATTTCAGACAGTGTTCATACAATAATTCATCATATCAGCCGCACGACACCCACTGCTGGGTATAGGCCTCCCCTAAGGATCTCCACGACGATCGGTCCTGCGCTGCCCGCATCCAGTGGCTTCCCGCGACCTTCACCAGATCGTCGGTCAATACAATAATTATTATTACACATTTCTAATAAATAATAAAAGATAAAACAGCCTTGAACTTGCCCCATTACCTACTGATTACTTACTGATTATGAAATACTCTACCTTAAGACATATACATTAGGGTACAATATATAGTATACAAAGCTCACTCGTAGCCGCTTTTACAGCTCGAGGTCGCCTTGAACTTGCCCCATTACACTGACTCTTTATGTAATACTCTACCTTAGGACTTATACATTAAGGTACAATATACAATGCCCACCTGCAGCAGGTTATTGAGATAGATCCTGAGGAACTTACGACTTGTACAGCTCGAGGCCGCCTTGAACTTGCCCTATTACACCGACTGTTTACGTAATATTCCACCTTAGGAGTTATACATTAAGGTACAATATACAAAGCCATCCTGCAGCAGGTTGATGAGATAGATCCTGAGAAACTCCCGGTTTGTAGGCCGCCTCGAACTTGCCCCATGACACCGACTGTTTATGTAATATTCCACCTTACGACCTATACATTAGGGTACAATATACAATGCCCACCTGCAGCAGGTTTATAATAATAATAATAATAATAATAAATAAATGCTTGGACAATTTCACACAGCGCCATCTAGCCCCAAACTAAGCAAAGCTTGTAATATGGGTGCTAGACAACTGATATACTACTTATATACTTTTTTAAATATATACTTATTATACATAGTAACACCCAGACCCGTCACAGAAATTAAAATTCATCATTTCAATTTCTGCCCGGCCGGGAATCGAACCCGGGACCTCTTGCGTGATAGGCGGCATGTTGACCACTGTACCACGCAGGTCGTCGAGGTTATGAGATAGATCCTGAGGAACTCGCGGCTTGTACAGCTCGAGCCGCCTTGAACTTGCCCCATTACGACTGTTTATGTAATATTCTACATTACGACCTAAACATTAGGGTACAATATACAAATCTCACCTGTGTGTGTTGCCACTGCGAGTGATGACTTACGGCAGTGAAACGTGGTCGCTAACTATAAGTGTCATAAGAATGCTCAAGGTCACCCAGCGGCAATGGAGATAGCCATGATCGGCGTTTCCCTGCGTGATCGAATCAGAAATGAGGAGATCTGCAGGAGAACTAAAGTAACCGACATCGCTCGAAGGATTGCTCGGCTGAAGTGGCAGTGGGCGGGACACATAGCGAGAAGAACCGATGGCCGTTGGGGCGGAAAGGTTCTTGAATGGCGACCGCGCACTGGACAACGCTCCGTGGGTAGGCCCCCGACAAGGGGGACCGACGTGAAGGAGAAAGTCGCGGGAAGCCACTGGATGCGGGCAGCGCAGGACCGATCGTCGTGGAGATCCTTGGGGGAGGCCTATACCCAGCAGTGGGTGTCGTGCGGATGACATGATGATGATGATACAATGCTCACCTGCAGCAGGTTGATGAGATAGATCCTGAGGAACTCACGCAGTCGCTTGTACAGCTCGAGGCCGACCAGCTGTGCGCCGCCTTGCACTTGTCCCGACTACGGACAAACGATTATGGGTCAGTTCAGACAGAACGCCCGAGCAATTTTCTGGCTTCATTGAAAATAGGACCGTATTAGGTAGTGGGACTAACTCTGAAATCACTAAAAAAATAGTTGTGACATTTTGATATTTTTGTTATTAGTTTTTGTATGAAACAACGCGATTTCAGAGTTAGTCTCGTGGTAAAAGTTGTTTAGTTTGATGGTTCCTATCGGGTAGTATTTGATCGGGTAACAATAAATTCCCATTTTGGGTATCAAAAATACTGAATATGGCGTACTGAAATACTAAGTAGGTGACGAACTAAGGGCGACTACAGATATTGAAAATGGGTGACTTTAAAATACAAATTGAGTAAATTTATATTTGGGCGACAACCTCAAGGCACACAAAACATTTAAAACTTGGCACGTATTTTATTTAAAAAAGGTGACTATTATCCTAATCGAGATTTCAAAAATACCAGCTTAAATCAGTTAATAGGGTACTTACTTGGTATAATAGTTACCCACTCAGTATTTTTGTCACCCATTTAGAATTGTCACTGCTAACTTAAATTATTTATCTCCCACATGTAGTCGCCCAATTAAAGAATTTTTGTAATCCACAGTTTGTCGCCCGTTTAGTTATTTTGTCGCCCGAAAAATAAACCGCTGCCCGATTTAGTATTTAAGTATCCCATTAACAGTTGCCTTGAACTATTTCCAGTCACCCAATTAATTAATTCCCGTTTCTATCTACCAAATTAGGCTTTATTGGTTTTTTGGTAACACATTGTATTACACATTGAACTTACCATCCAAATTTTAAAGATGTGTCCAGTCCATGAAACTAAACAACTTTCTCTAAGAAACATATATCAAATTTCGCCAAAAAATTTTGGTCATCCCATACTAAATTGATCACGTGATCTCTTTGATTTGTATGGAAAGTCGATTTTTATTTTACATATTTGACCACGTGTTCCTTGGAAAAAGTTGTTCAGTTTCATGGACTGAACACATCCTCAAAATTTGGATGGTGAATACAAAATGACCCTGTATGTATGTACCTGTTTCTTGCCCCCGTAGCTGTTCCGGCCTCCATTGTTGGCATTATTCCGGCTGGAACTCGAGCTCTGATGGTTCACCGACGTGCAATAGTTGTATACGTGGCTGTTTTTCATTCAGGAAAATTATTGGGGGGAAAAAGTTCAGTATTAGACTGAGCTTCCACCAGGGATGTTCGAAAAAACGTAGCTATATTTTATCAGTAGTATACTGCCCGGCATATATATTGGCAAGAGAATGAAAGAGGCAAAAGATGCGCAGTAACCATAAACTTAGTGTTTATGGTTACTGCGCATCTTTTGTCCCTTTCTTTCTCTTGCCAATATATATGCCGGCATCTGTATACTGTCATCCTAAAATCATAAATACTAGTGGCTCCGTGAGCTGTTACTAAATAATAAATGTCGCCATAACCACGAGGTTTTCAAAAGACAAAGTAAGGTACGTGTTGTTTGGTATATTCGCAGCTAGATGGCGCTTCTGATTCTGAACATTTTTGAATGGAATGGAAATGTGTGAATTATTTATTTTTTGCATAAATTTCGATAAACTAGCTCGAATAAAAAATAAATATATAATTATCGAAAATGCTCACAAAATTTCACGAGAATCGGTTGAGAAATGCGACCTGTAGAGGAGAACAAACGGAAAGCTGGAATGACATACGAATGAATTTTTGGAAGCAGAGACGCTTCGCTCGCGTTTTGCGCTCGCTTAGACAGTAAATAAGCATATATGATAGTTATCCTTAATTTAATTGCGTTTCCATGTATTTAATATCAATTAAAACGTTATGGCATGATTTACTGTTTATATGTTTTATGTCCATCCTTACTAATATTATAAATGCGAAAGTCCGTTTGTTAGTTTGTTTATTTATTTGTTTGTTTGTTACGCCTTCACGTCTTAACTACTGAACCGATCATCGTGAAATTTTGCATACGCGTTTTTAGGGGTACAGAGAAGGACATAGGGTACCTTTCATCCCGAAAAAATATTGTTCCCGAGGGAAAGCAAAAAATATTTCCACGTAGACGAAGTCGCGGGCGGCCGCTAGTAAATAAATAAATTAAAAAAGGTTAATTTCACATATTTTAATGGTTTTCTTTCGTTCTTGTTTACGATCGAAACTGGTTTGTTTGTTTTATGCCTGTAGCACACCTCCGCCGAGAAACACCGCAGTAGGTTTCGCCATGATTTACCAGTTGTACATTTATTCTTAAGACGTACAAACGTCAAGCGAAACAAATGCGAAACAGCGTGTTCTAATACATAGATTTAACCATGATGCATTCTGTATATTTCACGCGCGATTCCGCCCGATCAGCTCCGACCGTTGGCACACCGCCGCGAAAATAATGACGCGAAACCACTACGTAGATGTGATCGTCTTATATCGTCGTCGATAGAAGACAAGTCATGGCGGAACCAAGGACCGGAACCGCTTACCGTTAAAGTGGTTTTTGATTGGGTATTTCATAGACTTGTTTTCAAAAACCCTATCAATACGGAAACCCTATCGAAAGGGTAACCCAAGTAAGGACTTACCGAATACGAAAACCCTATCGGGGAAACCCTATGAAGGCTTTATGAAGGGGTTTTAAAACGTGTTCAAGCAATTTATACTTAGTTCCACCTGAGCTGAAGGACCAGAACTGCTTACCGTTAAAGGGGTTTTCATTAGGTATTTCATGAACTGCTAACCGTTAAAAGGGTTTTTGATTGGGTATTTCATAGACTTATTTTCAAAAACCCTATCAATACGGTAATCATGACGTCGACTAACCCTAACGAAAGGGAAACCCTATCATTTGGTAAGCTTTTTAATAGGGTTACCCTATCAATCGGGTTAACCAAAAAAAGGGTTTTCCGGTCTCTGGGCGGAACTACTGCGGTTTCGCTGGTATTGTTTCGCGGCGGAGGTGTGCTACAGGCTTAAATCTCATTTCTTGAGAGTAATGAACAATACTATAAAAGTTGTAAAGGATACGTATACAAGTGGATGTATCTCTTCTTCACCATGTACTGCCTCTTGTACACCTGTTCAATGCCTTCTTGCAAGTCACCCCATATCTGGAAACAAAATGTAATTTGTCAAAATGGCAAAACTCGTAATTTTTCTTTAGCTGAATAAATATAAGGCCGCGAATACACCTGCAAGAACTTCTGCGAGAACTTACAGTGACAGCCTGTCACACAGTAGCTTGTGAACGCGTGACAAACTGTCGCCAGTGCATTTGCTATTAGTTAACACTTGTAAGCTACTGTCTGACAGGCTGACAGTGTAAGTTCTTGAAGAAGTTCTTGCAGGTAGAAACCCGGCCTAATAAAGACGACCTAAGTGGTCAGTGGTTCGTACTCCGGTTTTAACGGTGTCACCAAGTCTGAGGTCGGGTTTGATCCCCGGCTGGATCAATTCAGAAAACGAACTTTTCTATATTGACTCCGGTATGCATGTGTGTGTGTGTGTGTGTGTTTACAATACCACCATTGTTTGTATGATTTCCATAATATAAGTGCTTTAGTGACTTTGGACGCGAAACAATGTATGTAATTTGTGTCTACTATTTTTTTATAATATTTAAAAAATATATCTTTGAGTAGGTACTCAAATATAATTTGTTAAGACGAAATTCTACAACGTAACATCTACGTGTTATGATTATGACACAAGAACTATAATATAGGTATTATGACACGACATGGATCAGTTTACGTCATAGATTGCTAACTGTTTACGAACTGCGTAAAATCGATAAAACACGCATTAACGACGCGACCGTATTAACGTGTGTGGAGCAAACTAGACATTAAATGCGAACGTAGTTTAGAAAGGCCGGTTATAGAATGGGTGACCGAAAACCTACTTTTATACGCAGAAATACTAACAATTGTCAATACTAAATAATATACTAGAAAAAATACGACTCGCACCAGATCAATACTCAGACGGGAATCGAACCCGCGACCTTTGGATATCCGGTCCAATGCTCTGACCGCTGAGCTACCGAGTCACTCAGCGGTCAGAGCATTGGACCGGATATCCAAAGGTCGCGGGTTCGATTCCCGTCTGAGTATTGATCTGGTGCGAGTCGTATTTTTTCTAGTATATTATTTAGTATTGTTTAAAAATAGCATTGTAAATGCAAAAATCTCAAATTTAAAAAATAACAATTGTCAGTCATATACCTAGACAGTGACATAATTAATATCTTCTAGACGTAGGTAGGGATAGATTAAAGATCCACAGAGCGTCGTCCGGTGCGCGGTCACCATTACAGAACCTTTCCACCCCAACAGTGATCGGTTCTTCTCGCTATGTGTCCCGCCCACTGCCACTTCAACTGAGCAATCCTTGAGCGATTTTTGTAGCTGGGTATAGGCCTCGCCCAAGGATCTCCACAACGTTCGGTCCTGCGCTGCCCGCATCCAGCGGCTTCCCGCGACCTTCAATAGATCGTCGGTCTACTTTGAATGTTAACTATCCACGAAGCGTTGTCCGGTGCGCGGTCGCCATTCTAAAACTTTTCCGCCCCAACGGCCATCGGTTCTTCTCGCTATGTGTCCCGCCCACTGACACTTCAACTGAGCAATCCTTCGAGCGATTTCGGTTACTTTAGTTCTTCTTTTCTTTGTATTAGGCTCTCGAAATTATGGCCCATTTTTCTTATTCATTCATACTAATATCCTTACTTCCTTACTCATATTATAAATGCGAAAGTCTGTTTGTTACGGCTTCAACCAATCATACTGAAATTTTCCATCCTTACTAATCCAGAATACCTTTCACCCAGAAAAAAAATTGAGGAGCTAGGTGGCGCAGTGGTTAAGCGCCTGGCTCAGCGATTGCGGAGGTTAAGCAGCTTTCGCAAGGGTCGGTCATGGGATGGGTGACCAAAAATGTATTATCTCGAGCTCCTCCGTGCTGCGGAAGGCACGTTAAGCCGTTGGTCCCGGCTGCATTTGCAGTCGTTAACACCCACCAATCCGCATTGGGCCCGCGTGGTGGGTTATGGCCCGTCCTCCTTACCAACCCATAAGGAAGCCTGTGCCCCAGCAGTGGGGACATTAAAAATAGCTGATGGACAGAAAAAAAGTACTGTTCCAGAGTGATAACAAAAAAAACTCTCCACGCAGACGAAGTCGCGGTCGGTCGCTAGTATCCTTACTACAATATTATAAATCCGAACATAAGTTTGTTTGTTGCGCCTTCACGCTTAAACTACTCAACCAATCATCATGAAAGCATATACGTTGTCAGTGGTACAGAGAAGGGCATATGATACCTTTCATCTAAAATAATACTGTTCCCGAGAGATAGAGAAATAACAGACCACGCAGACGAAGTCGCGGGTGGTCGCTAGTACCCTCAAAAAAGTCTGTTGGACACATTAAAAACGATTTAAATCTTTGAAAAACGCCCGATGACAAACCATTTGGGTGTCCCAGCAGTGATCTATTTAAGCCTATGCTGAACTCAATATTATTATATCATAATTGGGTCAATATAGGATTTTTTAAATAACTGCGAACATTCTTCGAGTTGGCACCGCGCCAGGCGATGCAATAAAAATACATAGCCAAATCCGCGGAAGTGAAGTCGTACTGTTATAAGGGAGATTATTCGCTTGTTATCATTTATCAATAGACTTTTAGTGAATGAAAAATATAATACCTTATACAACGTGTAACAGAAATAATACTAAACCATAATAATGGTAGATTAGATAGGGACCATCAAACTGAACAACTTTACCTATGGGACCAACTCTGAAATCGCGATAAAAAAAAACCAGCCGTTTTCCATAAGTATTTTCGTTATTATTAGGGTTCCGTACCAAAATGGTAAAAAAGGTACCCTTATGGTGTGACTCAGTCTGTCTGTCTGTCTGTCACAGCTGGATATCTCGAGAACTACTAATGGTATCAACTTGAAATTTGGAATAGTTTAAGATGACATTTGCTTAACTATTTTACAAATAAGAAATAAATAAAAAAAAATTTTTTTTACAGCAGGGCCTGAAAAGGGGTCTTAAAAATTTGAAGTGGGGCTACTAGGGCATGTGGGGTATTATATGAAAGAACGCCGTTTGCACGTTTTCAATAATTTTTCTTTTTTTCTAGACCGCATAGTTTTCGACTTATGATGAAAAATGTAAAAAAATACCGTTCCCCCCCCTTATCTCCGAAGTTTGCAAAGAGAAAAATCTGAAAAAATTCTATGTGATAGCAGTTTACATAAAGATTACAGGAAAAATAAAACGATGTCTCAATATAGCACACTTTTGTAGAAATTATAAAATTTCTAAAAAAGTTACCATTAGTTCCACTATCGGTCAAGAGATGGCGCTGACCTAAAACTGCAATACTAATTTTATTATTCTACTTTGCAGTGTGGTTTGATGGTGCAATTATGATGGTATGGAACCCTCGGTGCGCGAGTCCGACTCGCTCTTGACCGGTTTTTTTCTCTCTTTCACTCGCATTGACTGTAAACAGTATATCCGATAGTTTTCGGTAGCGAAAACAGTTTGCATCAACCCATATCAGTGTAGGAAAGGAAGGTAGTGGACCCCCACAGTAAATCCTCAGTAGACGAAACTTATACAGTATGATAAAGTATCATAAATGAAACATATTTTTTTTTAATTATCCAAATATTTTTTTTTGTTTTTAGATATTTGTAATAGGTTTTGGTTCATACTATATTACATCCCTTCCCTGCAAAGTTTCATCGACTGAGGATTTCATGTTGGGGTCTCCATACAAAAGATCGCTTAATCTCAGACCAAATAAAAAGGGAAGACGGAGTCTTCCAAGCAAGGGACTGAAGCCAATTTTTTCATGCATTAGTGTGTGAGCCGGTGTTGCCATAGTAATTCATATTACCCCAATGTTATAAAAATAACGCGTTATGAAATAATAACGTTATTTATCACATATCAGAATCAAAACAAAAAACTGCCTGGATTCAAGAGATCATAATACGGTCCCAAGGGGGGTATTATAAGCTCTTAAAACTTGTCAGTTTTCTGAATGGCTATCAAAGCGTCTCTTTTATTTATTACTGATGAAAGAGACGCAGACTATGATAGGCATTCAGCTATTCTGACTCGGGTGTGAGGCGACGGCTACACGCCTGGTACTGTGATCCATCAGTATCTAATCAGGGGCCTATTTCATAAAAGATTAGTGAATTTACTATAATAATTTACCACAGTTATTATTAGGGTAGAATTATGTTTCTTATTAATTATAAAACATAATTCTATCCCAATAAACTATTACTATGGTAAATTACTGTACTTTTTTATTCTTTTATTAAATAGATCCCTGATAAATAATACTGATGGATCACAGTATTTACCACACGTGTAGCCGTCGCCTAATGATAGATAGAAAAAGTGAGCTTCTCAAAGCCCTGCATGCAGGGCTGTGAGTAGCTCGCTTTAAAAGTAGTGGCGGAAGTAGGAAGGAAATAGGAAAAATGTAAAAAATAAAACTAACGAATACTAAAGTTTCGTGTATTTAAGGCAAGATGTTTGTTCTGACATGTTAGGCATCCATTACACGGTAGGTTTTGCTGTCAGTTTAACCACAGTCACGGGCTGTGACTGATGATTAACCTACCGTGTAATGTAGTGACTGATGGTTGCATGATGTGATTTGTTCTTTCCATCAGTCAATCAGTCAAACTCATAACATCCTTCCTTCAATATGTATGTATAGTACCCTACCTAAATTAATTTAAATTGGGAGATATTTTCGTAAAACCACTTATTTTACCTTTGTTAGGAATACCTATTTTTTTCACTTAATCCTTTAAGCCCGGAAAATGAGACACAATATTTCATTTCCATCAAGGATTGCAGGATTAAAAATAACTATTTTAGGTGACGTAGGTTTTTTCAAAGTTTTAAATGTTGCTTTTCATTTTAATTTTTTTAAAGAATTCATACTTTATCTAGTTTTAAAAAAACCCGCCTGCATAAAAAGACAAGTCTACTGAAAAGATGGAAACAAGATAAATATTAAAGGCAACATAATAACATGCTGTCAGAGGCATGCATAAAGAAAGTGACATTATGAATTATTTGAATTATATACCTCCGACTGCATGTTATTATGTTACCTTTAATATTTAGTCTTGTTTCCATCTTTTCAGTTGACTTGTCTTTTTATTGTCTTTTCTGCGGCAGGCAGGGGTTTTTTAATTATATATTTTTTTTTTTTTTTATATCTTTTTAGTTATCATATATTACGGTCATGATATACCTTTTCGAAATCTTCATAATAAGCCCTTTAATTTGATACCCATATAGCAGTATTCTAAAAAAAATTTTTTTTCCTCTACGTATAATAGCACCGTATAGCCGCCATGTTGGTTTTTTAGAACGCCACCTTCTTAAGAAGTTTTTTAGAACGCCATCTTCTTAAGAACAATTGGGCTGACAAGACGAATCTAACGATATCTTAATCATAGAAATCCGTTCAGTCGTTCAAAAGATATGAGGTAATAAAGAATATTACATACATACAAGATAGAAGATACGCGCGAAAAACATAACCCTCTTGCAGTCAGGTAAAAACAGCATCTAAATCGGTCAAACCGTTATGGAGATAAATGAAAACATGATGCTGCAGCACTCCCTAGCGGCTAAATACTATAACACTTATCTAAGAAGCATCGCCAAAAACCATTACAGAAAGCCGTAGCGAAATCGGTTTAGTAATTTTTGAAAAACGACAAAAACTGCATTGAAATCGGCCCAGAAGGTAGTTTCCGAAGAAAATGGTAACAGACATAGACAAACAAACAAACAACCTCTGAGGCGACGGCTACACGCGTGGTAAATACTGAGATCATCAGTATTTAATCAGAGGTCTATTTCATAAAAGTATGAAAAAGTACAGTAATTTACCATTGTAGTAGTTTATTGGGGTAGAGATTATGTTTTATAATTATTAAGAAACAGGTCTACCCCAATAACAACAATGGTAAATTGTTATAGTAAAGTTACTAATATTTTATGAATTAGGCCCCTAATTAAATACTGATGGATCACAGTATTCTAACCCAAAACGCATATACCACCTCCATTCCGTTCCGTCCGTCGTGGGTAAAAGCAGTCCAGAAACAGAAATAATTAACGCGTTATTTTTAACAAGAAACAAATAACGTTACGTTACTTTCCATGTTACCCAATAACAGGTTTAAAAAAGAACGTTTGGCATGGCAACACTTGTGTTGACGTTTTGTGTTTCAAGTAATACCTTAGTGTTTATTTTGAATTAGTGAAAATATTAGTTTCCAATTTTACTTTCGTGTGAAATGTGACTCCATCCTGCTTTTTATGTGTCGAATATTGGTTTTTACACCTTTTCACTACACAATTCGGCATTTTCTTTAGTGAAATTCATAATTTATTAGTACGTCCTGGTACGTCCGCTTCGCACGCTGGCTGTTAACAAAAGGCGTAGTTTCGTTACATGTGTGTGCGTGTAACTGTGTGTGTACACGCCAAGGCGTAGTTTTATTGGCTTCACTACATTGTTCAGAGGACTACGTCTTCCCTTTTTTATTTGGTCTGAGCGCTTAATTTCCTACACTTGGCAGAGCTACAGTTCGTTTCCATGTTCATCTTGCCTTTAAATCGAAAGTTGTTGTTGTAAATGTGTTTTTCCTTTTGCACCGTAAGTTATTGATAAAGATGTTATCCATCACAAAACCAAAAAGGATGCAGGAAAATAAATATAAACATTTAAGGCCGTTTACCTTAAGTGTTTGTTTGCTTCTTAGGTTCATACATAACTAAACCAGTACATAAACATTATTAGAGCTTCGACATCAGCCATTTTTAGGGTTCCGTACCCAAAGGGTAAAAACGGGACCCTATTACTAAGACTCCGCTGTCTGTCTGTCTGTCACCAGGCTGTATCTCATGAACCGTGATAGCTAGACAGTTGAAATTTTCACAGATGATGTATTTCTGTTGCCGCTATAACAACAAATACGAAAAACAGAATAAAATAAATATTTAAAGGGGGCTCCCATACAACAAATGTATTTTTTTTTTTGCCGTTTTTTGATACGGAACCCTTAGTGCGCGAGTCCGACTCGCACTTGGCCGGTTTTTTTATGTCTCCACTACTAGGTACAGGCCTTTCTTATGGGTGGAGAAAGAGGATGGGCCATTTAACATAACATAACCGGCCTAAAGCGGATTGGTGGGTGTTAACGACTGCAAATTCAGCCGGGACCAATAGCTTACCGTACTTTCCGAAGCACTGAGGAACTCGAGATAATAAATTTTGGGCAACCATCCCATGACCCTTACAAAAGTTCCTTAAATTTGGCAAACGCAGGGCCAAGCGCCAAACCACTGCGCCAGCTCTTAGATATCGAGCTTACATAAATATACAAGCTTACCCCACTTAGGGTTTGAATACTTTGAATAGCCTTAAAACAAGATCAAAATATGTGAGGTGTGTATTTCGAGTATTAACGAAACTTGGCCTAAGAAGGAGAGATAAACTCTCTCCGTCACGTCACGTCGCGTCGTAGGACAATTGATGCACGTCATCCATTTACGTAAGCGCAGATCGACGCGGTGACGGCGAAAAGATTGATTCGTTATCATGACTTCTGTGGCCCTACCATGAGTTGTTGCAAACTGTTTACGTTACAGTAAACTATCGTTTTCTCTCTTTCACTCGTATTGACTGTGAGCGGTATATCCGACAGTTTACTGTAACGTAAACAGTTTGCGTCAACTCATGGTAGGGCCACTGTTATTTTAGCGTACGGTTCGCGCGGTCACCTCACGTCAACATGCGCATATTTATGTCACTTAGGTCCACTTTCAATGGAGAATGGGTCTGTTAAATCACACAATCCCATAGCTTATGGGACCACATGAACAACTGTAAAGAAATTTTTGCGATATCTTTTAAAACAGAAAAGTTATATGGTCTAGATTCTAGAAAACTGTTATTGTGTGTGAACAATGACGTCATTGGTAATACAGGTGAACCTTACGTCGTACGTAATAAAGCACATATTTCAGTGCGCTTGGCATTTCCTTCAAGCCCTTAAAATTTCGAAACTACTCGCTTGATTTAAATTAAACAAAAACACGTGTATTGCTAGACATTTAGCTACATGATCATAAAGTTTCAAGTGATTTAACAGACCCAGTAACATTCTCCATTGGTAAAGACTTAATGATTTTCGTCACCACCCCGTCAGTCTGCGGTGACCCTTATGGGTGAGAACGGACCATATCGCACCCGGGCCCAACTCGCATTGGTGGGTATTGAAGATCGCAGCCGGGACCAACGCAACGGCTTAACGTGCCTTCCGAAACACGGAACGGAGGAGCACGACATAATAAATTTTTGGTCACCCATCTCATAACCGGCACTTGTGAAAGTTGCTTAACCGCCGCAATAGCAATGTGCTGTTGCTCTAAAAGTCTAAATAACTATGTTATTATAGTAATTTAGAGATAGACTTGGGTCAGTTTATCTCTAAATTACTAAAATAAATGATGTTAAATAACATCTGAATACATTACTATTGTTATCCGTCAGATAACATTATCTATCTTTGTTTTCAATAAAAAGTATGATTTCATTACAAATAAAGATAAGAAATAATCAAAACTGATTATAAAATGATAATTGCATCTTTTGTTTAAGAAGTGACTTGTTTGTTTTTATAATATTAGGGGGTTTAAGAGTGAAATTGGCATTTAGTATGGAGAATTTTAAAGAATTAATTTGCATTTTCCATATTAACATTGTCTTAATTTATTTAACAACCATGAATGCTGTTTTAAAACTTTTGTGCTCAAATGTTTAAACACTCAGCTTACTAATGCCACATGTATTAAGTGAAAAACAAATTGTATCAGAACGAATTAAGTGATCATTTCTGCTAATGAAAACTTTTACTTTTTTTAACGATCTTAAAAGTGACTCCTTTGAGTCATTTTTATAATACTTTTTTAAGGTTCTGGAAAAAAACTGAAATATTTTTATTGCTAATAGTGTGCCGTTATGATCACAATACGAAATAATAACAAGTAACCTTCAAGTAACCAAAGCATCTTTAACATCAAAGAAGATATGAGACTCTTTGTATGTGAGTCAAAAACGCAATTTCATACTTTAACCCATTGCATATACATAACGTATTATGATATAAGAAGAACTAAACGGACAGACGCCCTTCAGTACCCTTAGCACGAACAGCTATCGAAAAAAATAACGCGCGTAAAATCATTCGATAGTGCAATTTTGTATTGGAAATTTGAACAACGCCATCTACCGCCGAATAGCGAAATTAAAATTTCCATAGATAATTCTCTATCGAGTAATTTTACGCGCGTTTTTATTCTCGATAGCTGTTCGTGCTAAGGATACAGAACGCTATACGCCTGAAGTGGAACTGGGCAGTTTACATCTCCAGATACATAGATAAGAGATGGATGCTGGAGGTAACAAAATGGTTGGGGCCTATAATAGAAACCGCTGGGCCAAACTGGATGAAGGTTACTCAGGACAGGAAAAATTGGCAAGGGATGGAGGAGGCTTTCACCCAGAAGGGATCCATGTATTAAAATACTAAGTTTATTTAAGTACTAACACTATCTCATTTGTAATGTAAATTATATGGAAAAATAAATCTCTATTATTATTATATTAGCGTATTATGTACTAAAATAAATAAATATTGGGTACATATTTGATCTCCTAACCAGCCTTCTATATAGATATCTTGCTAAACAAAGTTGTGTGCCAAATGTTGTTAAGGGCCCTATCACATTTTTTCGTCGAAATTTCGATTTTGACGGATTTTAGCGCTACAACCTAGAGAAACCTTTGGGTCTACTAAATACATTTATATGTGTTCGTGACAAAAAGTAATACGATGATACACTGAAAAGATAAAGGGTTAGAAAGGAAAATTAAAGTTGGTGAACGATTTCTTAGAGTCAACTTCGAACATACACAGAAAGAAAAACAAGTACAAGCAACAAATAAAAGAATGAAATTTGATTTTCTTATGAAGTAAAGATTATTCTAATATAAATTTTACGTAATAATAATTATGAATCTAGGAGAAATTCACAGTTAATCCTGAGCGTTTTTAGTAGTTTTATGGTTTTTGACTGGGATTTTTTTTCACATATTCCATACATAATTTCAAAATTCCGAGGCCGCTATGAACTATTCGACTATATAAGAGATAATATTCAATTTTTTTTATTTCATTTGTTAAGCAAAGTAGTTCAATCCATGACCCCAAAAAAGTGCCTTCGCGCCTTTTATGAAAATCTTTCTCTGCAATTTCGGGTTTAATTATAAAGTTAAGCAAATTTTCAAAAAAGCGAGGCCGCTATGATCTATTCCAATAGCTATTCTACACTATTCAATAAGTCAAAACTGTTAATGTATTGTTGTTTCTGAGATCGAGAACCCCAAAATTGGCCATTTTACGCAAAAATCACAGTCGAAACGTAATATGCCTCTTAAGGAGAATAGGAATGTATTTTTTATGTACAACAGGACAGTCCTTGGCCTTCAGCTCACCTGATGTTAAGTGACGATAAGGCCGAAGGTGGAAGTGCACTACACCCGGAATCCTCATCACTGAGGAACTGGCTATCTTACCTCTAACTGCCGGAACACAACAATATTTAAATTGTTGTTATGTTATTAGACTTAGGTAAGATGGTGGTAGCTAACCAGGCCGACTTGAAAAACCAAACTGAGCACAAAGTACCCCCTCCTGGGGATTCAACCTAGTACCCCCGCGTCTTAAACGAGTGAGTGAACCACTAGACCACAGAGGCGATTATTATATTCAATAATTCCAGTAAACAAGACGTAAATAATAAAAAAATCTCACCTGATCAAAATCCTTCTGCCGCAACGGCATTTGAGGCTTCACGCTTGTGTTACTGCTGGCGGAACTCATACTCGCAAACTAAACGGTCTCATAAATACAACAAAAAAAACAGAGAAAAAAATCTTGAAATTGCACTAAAACCAACCACGATTCATGTATGTATAAAAAAATATAACACTAATCACGCGTAGCGTAAGAGATCACAGTAAAAATTACTTTTATTTTAATATTTACAATAACATGTTTTTTTGTTTTAAAAAAATATCTGCTACTGTATTGTCTAATCAGCGCGTATTCCTTTTGCTTATATCTGAAAAAAGAAAAATATCTGTTTATTTTAAATGTTATAGAACAGAAGTGCCCATATGGTTAATCGAATGGTCGATCATGAGAGGTTTTAAGATCGATCACCAAGGAATACATATCCTGTGCCAAGGATAACAGATATAACACTTTGCACCCTTTGTAGTTTTAATTTTTTTTCTTGATAAATTTTTGGTGGGTGTTTAAAGGATCCCTCAAGGTACGATTCTGACCTCGGCAGCAAGCCGCAGCAGTGCTGCCGCAGCACGACTGGTCCCTATACATTCTCTATTTGGGGAAATGGGTGAAATGGTCCCGACCAGGGTGACAGATCACCAGTCCGGCTTCGCTGGCGTCCCCCTTCTAAATAGTAATAATACATTCTCTTTAGGTTTATATGAGATTACATTCCGAGCTTGGCAGCACTGCCGCGCAGCAGTGTCGCGCAGTATGGGACATCGGAATCATACCTTTAGTCATAAATTTTTGCTAGGTCAATCTCCTTAAGAAAACTTATGGGCACCCCTGAACAAATTTCTTCACAAATTACATACATAGGTATTTGGATTTAAGAACTAAAGTAAGTAAGGCGTAAGCACTACATGACCATTAGCCATTTTTAATTTCCCTTTTGCTAGGGTACAGGCCTTCCTTATGGGTGGATAAGGAAGATGGGCCATAACCCACCTTGCGGGCCCAATGTGGATTGGTGGGTGTTAACGACTGCAAATGCACCAGGGATCAAGAGCTTAACGTGCCTTCTGAAGTACGGAGGAGCTCGAGATGATAAATCTTCTCCCTTCAGGTGAGCAGACTTGACAGTTTTCGGAATGTCTATCATTGCATCTCTTTTATTTGCTATACAGCGAGAAAGAGATACACTGATAGCCATTCAGTAAACTGTCAAGTTTTAAGAGGTTGCACAAGTTGTGTTTTTGGAGACTTTTGGCTGATTTCACAGATATCAAATCTGAGAATCTAACAGACAAATTTTTCAAATCAAATGTTTAAATATTTAGGAATATGTTTACCGGCTACTAATGGTGAATATTATAAATGCACTAAAATAAAGGTAAGTAGGTTACGAATATAGTGACATAATAATAGACTTAATTACAACAGGATATGATCAAAATAAACTTACATGCTAACAGTAATTTAATGAATACCTTCAGTGACATACATTATTGTGCTACCTATTTGTTGTTGAAGCCACAATAGTGACACAAGGAAATAAAGAAAGGGTCAAACTAGTTTTACAACTGTCTTGCACTAGCCTGTCATGAACATACAAGAATTTAACAGCAATACAACAACATAAACTGAAAGTAGTACCTGTATAATCATAATAGACAATTATTGAACAACAGTCTACCTACTCAAGTGGAAACTGTGCCAAATTTACATAAAGACAGACTTCCATCATTAGTAAAAAGGCCACATTTCCTACCTCCATGAATATGAACTTTCTACCCACATCATATCAAAAAAATACGTGCATCTTGCGAAATAGCGGGAAATCTTAGTGACCACTATAAAAAAGTAAAAGTGCTATGCATGCATCTGACAAAGAAATCGAGATTTTGCAAGCAAACAAGGACAAATAAAACATGATGTATTTTTTGTACTGCCCTACGCATTTCCTTACCTCGATCAATCCTTTATCACTGTACATGGCACAGATTGTTTTACTAATTGAAAAACAATAAAATAAACAATTATTTAACGTAAAATGTAAAGGAATTACGACTGATTTAGGTATCTACTTGCTTTTACACCACAAGAAAGAAACCTTTACCTGTCAATTTTGACAGCAACCAATACTATTACGCGGCAAAATAAAGATGAACGTTTTTTAACGTAAAAACATATGGGGTAGTAAGAAATTGTAATCGGTCGATTAATACTTACGTAGCACCGTTTTTACGCTGTCATCGACCACATTTCACAGTTTTCACTTCGTCAAACACAACACAATGAAACACTGGTTTTCTTTGATTATTAAGATGGATTAGAGATTTAGTTGAAGTTCATGTAGGCCCTAATTCTATCAACCATTCTTTGCACAATCGAATCAAAAAGAAACAAGAATGAAGAGAGCTGCCGAACTGTCTGTCAATGAGTGATTTCTTTTCTTTGCGGATCGCTAGGTGGCGCTAAACGGCTAGTGAAGGAAGGGCTAGTGTGTATGATGAACAGATGCGTTCAAAAATGATAATTAAGCGATCGTTCATACGAGCGTTTTTTCGACGTATTATCGCGCGATTTTTCTGACGTTTCGAATAGAACATAATGTGACGGTCCACAGGTAAAGGTGTGATCGTCATCTCGTATGTGCCTTACTCCTTCTGGCTAATGAGCTGGCAGTGAGCACTTTGGATACGAATTTGCATCGTACGTGAACGTATGATCGTGGTCGTACGAATTGAGTGCGCACACTGAATACGTTTTTCCCCGTCAAATAGGTACAGCTGATATAGCATTCGTGAAGTCATCTTTGGTTGGAGTGCGATGAATAATCTAAACCTGTATCATAAAGATAATTCTGTTTTGATTCGGAGACTGGGGCGGCATTGTCGCTATCGCTGTCGTAGAACCGAATGGATGCTTGAATTATAATATTGAAAATGACATCATTTCGGTAAATTCCATATTTTTATGAAAGAAAAATAATAGTAGCTTGAATCACTCTGATCTGATCCCACAAACATTTATGTTCATAAATTAAGTTATTTAAACTTTTTTAAATCTATTTTCAATTTATATAACGCACGAACGTGTTTTAAAATGCCAGCATGTTCGGATTGTATTCGTACGTCGGAAATATACGTACGTATACGTACGGCTAACACGCACCCAGTGTGCTCGCTCCTATAGTAATTGGAAGGTCGGGATCGTTCGTGCATGTGCGTACGTATTCGCACGAGTAAAATTCGTACGAAAACGCGTCCAAAGTGCTCACGGCCCCTTCAGTGACGGATAAACAATTTCTTACTTTGGTACCTATTCAGAACAAACGTTAACGCTAGAATTTATGAATGATTGACGTTTGAACATGGTCCTCACGAAATGACACTGAAGACACTGACGTCTATTATACAAGTACGCTGGACAGGCGAACGTCACCTGTCATTTGTTCATTTGGTCAACTAATTAGTTCCAAGTACACTCACTACTGCCATAGTATAGAATCTACTGCTCTCAGCGCCAATATGGCGATTTTTAAATCGGCACAAAACATTGCTGTCATTTCCTGACATTAGCTTGTCTCCGCATATAAGCAAAATCTAACTCTCGAATTTTGATGGCGATCTCTGATTGGTCAAGAAACTCAGTAGTTAGATTTTGCTCGCAAACTCTAACTCCCCAGTTTCGCACTAGTTTCGGTAGTGATCTCTGATTGGTCAAAAAACTCAGTAGTTAGGTTTTGCGCGCAAACTCTAACTACTGAGTGCGCATCCACCAATAAGCACGCTTCAAAATTCAGTTATCAATTGTCTTTGATTGAAAACGACTGTGGTAGCGTATTTTATTTTTGAAAATTGACTTCAAATCTTGCAAGTTTTTGCAAATATAATCCAGTAATCCAGATCGGAACGAAAATTTTTTTTCTGTTTAACTAAATATTCCTTACCTATTAAATTGACGTTTTGTATGGAGAATTTTTAACAAGTTTCATTTTTCATTCTAACATTTTTCACAATTTATTTAACAACCGTGAACGCTATTGTAACTAAACTTTTATGTAAGTACAAATGTTTAGGCAACATAACTTAAGCGAAATTTAGGCTATACGTTACAACGGATAAAGTGGTCATTTTTGCCAACAAAAAAGGAGTCACTTTCAATGTATTTTTAGATAACTTTAATTATTCACCATTTTTGATCTATTCGATTTAAAATTTTCTATGGAACAGCTGATTATTTTTTCGCGATTTCAATGTTGGTCCCATAGTAAAAGTTGTTTGTATGCATGAGTACATTGACCCCTTAAAATTATGTGCACTATTTAAGAAGAACCTTATGTAGCCGTAATATCTAGCAACTGATAAATAATTTAAATTACTGAAATTATGTGTTTCTCTGTGTGTGAGAAAAAAAACACCAATTTACCAAATGGATTGTCCAGAAAACCAAAACTGCGTCGCAATCGCAATGAATCATAATAATTGCAAGTTAGTACCTATCTACTTAAAGTACATTTATTCTTACTTGTCCTATTTATTTGGTTGTGCTATGCCTTTGTGAATGTTGCCCGAAAACACGCTTTTGGTGGACGCTAGAATCATCGAAGAAGAAGAAGACTTTTCCTGCGTTAGGTTTAAAACTTTTGAGAATAAAACAATTTAATAAAGAAAAAATAAATATTTATTGCACCAGCCTCAACATTTGTACTTAAATAAAAGTTTTGTTACAATCGTGTTCACGGTTGTTAATAAATTGTGAAAAATGTTAGAATGGAAAATGCAACATGTTAAAAATTCTCTATACAAAAGATAAATTTCATTGGTAAGGAATATTTAGTTTAGCAGAAAAAAATTGTTTCGTTCAGATCTGGGTTATATTTATATTCGCAAAAACTTGGAGGATTTGAAGTCATTTTTCGAAAATACAATACGCTGTCATGTTCAAAGACAGTTGACAACAAAATTTTGAAGCGCGCTCATTGGTGGATGCGCACTCAGTAGTTGGAGTTTGCGCGCAAGAGACCTAACTACTGAGTTTTTTGACCAATCAGATATCACTACCGAAACTAGCTCAAAACTGGGGAGTTAGAGTTTGCGAGCAAAATCTAACTACTGAGTTTCTTGACCAATCAGAGATCGCCATCAAAACTCGAGAGTTAGATTTTGCTTATATGCAGCCTGTCCAGCGTACTTTGTATAATAGACGTCAGTGCACTGAAGATCATGGATGCTGGAAATAACAAAAACTAGTCAACGAAAGTCTAGTTTCACTCCCTAGATGCTCAGTGACGTAAAAATAAATAAGATTTAACATTCTAAAATCATACAAAACAGAACAGGGGCCCTATTTTTGAATCGCTCGGCAGGCGTCGAGCGATCTTTTCGACTGATTTTCGTTTGACATATGACTCAAAACAATGAGATGTCGAACGAAAATCAGTAGAAACGAGTGCTCGACGCCTACCGAGCGATTCAAAAATAGGGCCCCAGTGGGTATTACAACCCCTTAAATCTTGCCAGGTTTATGAATTGCTATAGTTACATCTGTTTCTCGTTGTATAGCAAATAAAAGAGATAGATTGATAACCAGTCAGAAAACTGCCAGGAAATAAGAGGTCATAATACAGCCCCTGATCTCATAAAATCTTTGTTTAAACGTGGCATACACGGAACCATGTGTGCCAGTTTTCATTTGTCAAAATATCGACAACTAAACCGTTTGGAGCCAAATGAAGCAGTCTATCAACATTACGTTTGAAAAGTGACAGCATATAACGCTTGAAATTTGTTTGCGTAACAACACATCAATAGAAAAAGCAAAAAAAAATATTTCGACCCATCAGACTGTGAGGCCCACAATTAATATTGTCACGTTACGTGAATTTTGCGTCACTTAAGTTGTAAAGCAGTTAATAGTATTAACTACGATGCAATTCAAGATTTAAATTAGTATGTAAATCAGCTAGGGTGACCACCAAGAATTTTTTTTTGCGGACATCGTATCGTATCGTTTTGATATTTACTGAGACAGCAGCGTATCGTTACAACCCATGACGCACGGACAGAACGGAACGGAGGCGGTATATGCGTTTGGAGTAAGAATTTGTATGTGTGTTTGTCTGTTACTATTTTCCTCTGAAACTACTGAGCTGATTTCGATGCAGTTTTTTGCATTCAAAAGGTTTTAGTTCAGAGCAGGTTCTTAGACATGATTCATGGTGGTAAATGGAGTTATTCATAACGTCTAAAAACCAACAGCACGCTACAAACTATTTGCTATTCATTTCTAGCATGCTATAAAATACACTATATTATATTGTGCTATTTATCAGGAAGCGTGCGGGCGGTTGGCATTGGCAGGCGCGTTAAAACTAACAGCACGCTAGATCTCATAACACGTAATGGTGTGTCTCCACTTAGGTTCGCGAACCTCCGCGCTCCGCGAACCTGCAATAGTGCGCCCTAGCAAACATTTTATTTTCACTTTGGTTATAGTGTGTACGTGTGTGAACCAGGTTCACATACATGTTCGCACACGTACACACTATGGCGCACTGTTGCAGCACAGCATAAACAATTTTTTTGGTGCAGGTTCGCGGAGCGCGGAGGTTCGCGAACCTAAGTGGGTACCCACCCTTACGTCTTACGTCACACGTTGTTCGTTCAAGTTCAAGACAAATCACGTCGCATAATATATGTTAACAAGAATATGATTTATTAATATGTCGCGATTTATCGTAGGAATCACAATAACACCATTTTTTTAAACAGTATTTTATTTTCTTATTTATATCTATTTCACGCATAACGGACCAAATGGGAGTCTAAATGCGGAGAAAAGAGCACACAACGCGCGGCCTCTCGCCCGCTGCCGGCCAACGCCGCCGCTGCTTGTTGCTACGCGCAGTACGCGCTATATTCATAGTGCCATAGCGTCTACTTACGTAGCGCGCGATGTACGCTATGCATAGATAGCGTGCTATAATATAGCGCTAGTTGCTATATTAACCACCTCTGGGGGCTTACCATCAGCAAATAAGAAACCATTCAGTTCAAAAGCAGGCTTTAAACTGGACTGCCTAAGAACTCGAACTAAAATCGAGGTCATGGTACGAAAAGGTAAGGCAGTTCAATATAAGTCCTGCTATAAGAGCTCATAGTAAGGCTCCTGGTGACAACCAGATAAGTCACACTTGACAAATAAATTATCGAAAATTACTAAACTGATTTCGATGGGGTTTTCTGTAGGTGGGTTTGTAGATTGTCAGCGATAGTTCTGAAAGAGATAGGCGTTATGGTGTTTAGCCGCTAGGGGGTGCTGCAGCAATAATTTCGCCATTCTCTAGAGCGGTTTGACCGATTTAGATGCAGTTTTCTGTGATATATTTATAGTTTATCGGTGATGATTCTTAGTGTTATGATGTTTAGCCGCTAGGGGGTGCCGTAGTAATAATTTTCCTATTTATCTCCAGAACGGTTTGATCGATTGATGAGATGCGGTTTTTAGATTAGATAACGTATGAATTCTTTAATAAGTTGAAAACAAAAGCAAATTAAAAATTTTTGAATAACCCACAACACAACAATGCTTAAAATTGTAACTCTTAAGGCTGCGCAGTCTGCACACTAGCGCTGCCATTGGAAAAAAATCATAGTGCTTAAATAAAGACGAGTTTGTAAATTATCTCTCTGGAGTGCACTCCGAACAAGCTTTGCGGTACTTTTTATCACTTAAGCACTATTTTCTAGCCTGTCATTTAATTATATGGACTTTTATTGTTAAAAGTGGCCACTTTTCGCAATAAAAGTCCATATAACTAAACGACTGGCTATAAAATATCGTTTAAGTGATAAAAAGTACCGCAAAGATTGTTCGAGTGCACTCCAGAGAGAAAATACATAATTTCTTTTTTATTTAAACACTATGAATTTATTTCCAATGGCGGCACTAGTGTGCAGACTGCACGCCCTTGATTAAAAAAAGAGTAAACTATTTTTTATGAAAATCGCCCCGACTAAAAGTGATGTAGGTACAATACATATTTATCCACCTATTCATAAATTACAAACGCAAGAGAAATCAGTCGGGAGCTGCCAATGCTATCTCTCCAAAGAAAGATAAAAACATTTAACAACATTTCATTTTACAGTATTATAGGCTTTTTAGTAACGCATCTTTTGATGATATTTTCATTATTCTTTCTTAATAATTGAGAACGTTAGCAGGGACGTCTTTCGAATTTCTGCGCCGGGCGAATATGATTGGGCCGCCCCTATACAGGGTTGCCAACTTTTCTGTAATTTTGTATGAAGGGAAGGGGGAGGGTTTAGTCAGTTTTATCCATAAATCTTGTAATCTCATCTGTCTCTTGTAAAATAAAACTGGTCAAGAGCGAGTCGGACTCGCGCACCGAGGGTTCCGTACCATCATAATAATACACTGCAGAGTAGAATAATAAAATTATTATTGCAGTTTTAGGTCAGCGCTATCTCTTGACCGATAGTGGAACTAATGTTAACTTTGGTAATTTTTAAAAATTGTGCTATATTTAGACATCGTTTTATTTTCCCTGTAATATTTGTATAAACTACTAACACATATAATTATTTCAGATTTTCCTCTTTGGAAACTTCGGAGATAAGGGGGGGAACGGTATTTTTTTACATTGTTCATCATAAGTCGAAAACTATGCAGCCTAATAAAAAAATAAGAAATGATTAAAAACGTGCAAATGGCGCTCTTTCATATGATACCCCACATGCCCTAGTAGCCCCACTTCAAATTTTTAAGACCCCTTTTCAGTCCCTGTTGTAAAAATATATATTTTATTATTTCTTTCTTATTTGCAAAATGGTTGGGCAAATGTCATCTTAAACTATTCCAAATTTCAAGTTGATACCATTAGCAGTTCTCGAGATATCCATCTGTGACAGACAGATAGACTGAGTCACACCATAAGGGTTCCTTTTTACCATTTTGGTACGGAACCCTAAAAACGGCCGCGCTGCTCGATTTTTGTCAGTTTCATCCTACTCTTCCTTGTCATTAGTTAAAAAAATGGCCGCGCAGCGTGATTTTTAGGGTTCCGTACCAAAATGGTAGAAAAGGAACCCTTATGGTGTGACTCAGTCTGTCTGTCTGTCTGTCACAGCTGGATATCTCGGGAACTACTAATGGTATCAACTTGAAATTTGGAATAGTTTTAGATGACATTTGCCCAACTATTTTGCAAATAAGAAAGAAATAATTAAATTAATATTTTTTTTACAACAGGGACTGAAAAGGGGTCTTAAAATTTTTAAGTGAGGTGACTAGGGCATGTGGGGTATCATATGAAAGAGCGCTGTTTGCACATTTTAAAACAATTTTTCCTTTTTTTTTAGGCCGCATAGTTTTCGACTTATGATGAAAAATGTAAAAAAAAATACCGTTCCCCCCCCCTTATCTCCGAAGTTTGCAAAGAGAAAAATCTGAAATAATTCTATGTGATAGTAGTTTATGTAAAGATTACAGGAAAAATAAAACGATGTCTCAATATAAAACACTTTTTTAGAAATTCAAAAAACAAACATAATTTTTTTAGTTTCACTACCAGTCAACAGATGGCGCTGTCCTAAGCATGCTAACCTAAGGGCAAAAAGTAGTTCCACTATGGGTCAAGAGATGGCGCAACCTAACATTACAATAATAAATTGGTGGCTGGTTCAAATATAATTACCTACTATTTGCCGTACGAATAAACGAAGAATAAGTTCATACTTTACTAAGTTATATATATATTACTATATAGTAATATAATAATAACGAGGAGCTCGGTGGTGCAGTGGTTTAGCGCCTGGACCAGCGATTGCGGATGTTAAGCAACTTTCGCAAGGTTCGGTCATGGGATGGGTGACCAAAAATTTATTATCTCGAGCTCCTCCGTGCTTCGCAAGGCACGTTAAGCCGTTGGTCCCAGCTGCATTTGCAGTCGTTAACACCCACCAATCCGCATTGGGCCCGCGTGGTGGGTTTTGGCCCGTCCTCCTTATCCACCCATAAGGAAGGCCTGTGCCCCAGCAGTGGGGACATTAAAATGGCTGATGGACTAGTAATATAAACATTTTGCAATGTGGAGTGGCTGAAACGTTTTTCAGTCACCATAAGCAGCATTTGTAAATTAACTGTCCGCCTGTTCGCCCTTCCACCTGTCTGCCGTTTATCCTACTTTTTTAAAGACTGTCCTAAAATAACATATCCAAATATATTTATGATTGTACGGAACCCTCGGTGCGCGAGTCCGACTCGCTCTTGACCGGTTTTTTTTTGTGAGAATGAACACTCTGTCCTGCAATTCGTTACTGCAGTGCAAAGGAACATACGCAATGTAATATTCGTGTAAGGAAAAATATCTTCTAAGTGGAGTTTCTTAGGGCGGATCTACACATTCGCCAATGATCGCCACAAATTGGTGTACATTACCGGTTTTGAAACAAATGTGTTAAAGTGGAACGATGAGCTCAGTAGCGCCACCAATGAAAAAAATACGTTTTATCAAGGGCTTAGATTAAAAGGTTTTTATAATGATCAAGTGTCACACGCATTGGCCGTTATGAGCGGGGTGGTCATGAGGGGAGATCGTCCGGCGCGCGGTATCTAATCCCACGCGGACGAAGTCGCGGACGGAAGGCTATTATTAAAATATTTCTCAAAACCATTGGGCCGCCCTCCGGGACGGGCCGCCCCGGGCGATCGCCCGAATGACCCTATGGAGAATACGTCGCTGAACATTAGCCTCCCTCCACAATGCGTCGGGTGCCAAATAGACTTCATATAAACTTTAGAACGACACGGAAGACGTGACGTCACAACCATCAGGCAAGTCCGTGCCTTCCGATCAGCGAACTGCGTTAAATAATATGATTACAACTTCGTCAATTTTTGTCGTAGAACAAAAATTTTTTCACTGAATTCCTAACTTTATAAATCTGAATTCTCCACTAAAATCGTTACGGATCTTCATTGCGATTGTAAATTTTTTCGTCAATTGACAATCGCTTCAATTGCACGCGTAAACGATCAATGTTCGCATCAATGGGCGTTGGGCGTCAATGACGTAAAAATTAGGGATGCGCCGATCCGATCCGATCTTTTGAAATATCGGATCGGCGGGCATACGATCCGGCGATTTTCGGATCGGATCGAGGCCATAAGATTTTTTGCCGGATCGATACAAAACTTGTAAGATCGGATCGCTTGGATCGTATGAACGAAAATGCGGTTTGTTTACGAAAAAATGGGCACTTTGGTTTATTTGTTACGTTTATCTTTGTCTACATTTAGAACTTGGCCGAAAACTGGCGCCTATAAAAATTGTACTTAAACTTGTCTGAAATAAACATAAGTTATTATTATAATTTGTTATTAACTATTAGTAGTTAGGCGCGTCTTCAAGTATAAACTTTTGAGAGAAATTCGTCTTTAAGTTCTCTGAGTACAATATTACTATTCCACATTATTTTATACGTTGTTTTGCATGGGTTTACTTAATAAAGATATAAAATTAATTGTGTCTTACTTATTTGCATCCGATCCGGATCGATTTCCTGAAAATCGGATCGAAGGCATTCGATCGGCACCCTGATTATCTAAACAGAAACTATTTAGCGATCGGTTTCATTCCACATACATTGCTACTTTTCTTTGGTGTTGTGTGTGTTTTTTTTTAATCCAAAAAGAAGTAGCAATGGATCACTATCATCTATGAACTGCAACCGGTCGCTAGGTGGTTTCTAATTAGATAATCAGCCCGCCGATCCGCGGATTGGATCGTGGAATTACGATCCATTACGATCCGAAAAATCGGATCGACAACCCCAGATCGCGCATCCCTAGTAAAAATTGAAAATCGCAAATGATCGTTACCGGCGGCCTTTAGAGCGTTTGTTTGCACTCGGAGCGTAGGTTCTGCCTGCCTAGCATGACCAATTTATATCGCGTGATATAGCATTTTATCGACACTCAACTGTCTAATAAAAAAGGAAGATGGAGCGTTGCGCAGTGGTTGCGAACAACTAAGTGAAGCCGGTTTTTGATGGTACATGTGTGCGTACTAGAGGGCGGGCGGGGGCCGGGCGGCAGGGTTCGTCCAATGACGAACGAAAGCCAAGGCGTAGTTTCGTTACATATGTGTGCGTAAACTGTGTATGTACACAGCCAAGGCGTAGTTTTTCTGGCTTCACCGCTTTGTCGGAAGACTCCGTCTTTACTTTTTTATTTGGTCTGAGGGCAGGCTGATTCCTTTGTATTTTTGACAGTTTAACGTTTAAAAACGCGATATAAATCGGTCATGCTAGGCTAGGCAGGCTGAACGCAACCGGAATGCACCCAGTGTCACACTGACATTGACATTGGTCATTTTATGTACCTATTTGTGTGTTGTGTTGTGTTTATTATTTATTATTTTTTGTAATTATTTCTCAATAATCTCATTCTCATCTCATCTCACTACATTATTATTTAAATTATCATATCAAAGCTACAACAATTAGAAAAAACCTTTCGAAGAAGAGATGTGTTACGTTATAATAACAGGACGAAGCTTGGCATGGTTGTTGTTGAGTATTGCCTCGTTTATGCTAATTATTACTGGGATCATGACTCCAAAATGGTTGATGGGACAACCGGTGGTGTTAAACGAGAATAACGTTACTTCATTTTACATTCCCAGTGTAGGAATTTACAACAGGTGAGCTTGTACAATGTGTGCAACTTTTGCTTTTTTAGAACCCCCGCAAACTACCTATTTTCTATCCGCTGATAGTTTGGTCTGGCCTTAAATCAGTACGAAGAAGTATGCAAGTGCGCACATTACAATGATTTGGTATCGGCGATTCTTCATGTTAAAAAGGTCTGACCCAACTATCAGCCGACAGAAAGTTTGTAGTTTGCTCGGGGCCTTAGTCTAGTTCTAGTACTTTTTGAGACCCTTTGATTGAGATAAAAAGCATCCTATGTAAATAGAGGCTATAAACTATCTATGTGCCAAATTTAATCCAAATCAGTTTATCCTACAGACTACTAAGTGAGTTTTTGTGTGATTGAGTAACAAATATCTAAACATCCAAACTTTGAAAAATCCCTAAAGAACCAGTATAAAAAACGTCCTATGTTTTAATCCAGGTCTTAAACTACTAAAGTGTCAAATTTAATCCAAATCCGTTCAGCCGTTTTTGTGTGATTTAGTGACAAACATCCTAACTTTCACATTTATATTATTAGAAATTAGAATGATGATTATTATTATTTAGAAGGGGGGACGCTAGCAACGCCAGACGGGTGATCAGTCACCCTGGTTGGGACCATTTCACCCATTTCCCCAATTCCCCCCTGAAAGCTGAGAGCAGGGGGAAGCGGGTTATCATTTACCCCACCAGTAGAATGATAATAGTATGGAGAGACTTACAAATCCTATTCTAGTACTTTACTACTAGTAACTATAGTTAAAAAATTTACAGCCCCTTATTATAAAAAGTCCAAAACTTTCCATATCCGATGCTATGCTTTCCATATGTTATAATTTGCAGATTCATTTCCAACATCTATTGGTGTTGAATGAGTTAGAATCTGTCGTCAAAAAATGAAAAGAGGGCCTTACCGGCCAGCATGACCACCGAAACACGTTATATGTTGCGTGTAAAATGTTGTAATTTTATATTTCAGATGTTTGCGTATGAGAAATGATGTTAATAATTGTGCATCATTTTCTTTCTATGGGCTCGCAACTCCGGATACCGTATACCCAAAGCCATGGAAAGCGGCCATGTTTTTCCTGTCTCTATGTAAGTATAAAAAATTATAGCAGCACTTACTATAATTAGTTGACTGCAAAAAAAGGGTCTTTGGAAATTACATTGTTGTACCATTTTCATATAAAAACATTTTCTATTCCATGGAGGTAATCCCATACCATAATCAAGTCCTACCTTGAAGACAGAATATTTTAAGTAATGTATAGAGAGGGAATGTCTGCATTTTACAACGTCCGTGCTGGTGTCCCGCAAGGATCGGTACTTGGCCCGATACTCTATAACACCTTCACATCTGACCTACCACAATCTCCAAAGGTAACTGTTCCAAAGGACGATGCTGCCTTCCTCTCGTGTAGTTCTGACCCTGACTTAGCAAGTGCACAACTCCAGAAGCAATTAGATGACACCACTGCATGGCTGAAGAAATGGTGGATCAAAGCGAGTGCTACCAAATCTCATCACATTACTTTTGAACTGAGAAAAGGTGACTGCCCATCGGTTAACCTTGGGGCTGATAAACTGCCGCAAACCTCTTGCGTTAAATACCTGGGTTTCCACCTTGACCGCCGTATGACCTGGAAAGACCATATAAAGCACAAGCGCAATGAATTAAATCTTAGATTCAGGAATCCTTTGGCTCCTAGGACGACAATCCACCCTATCTCTGAATAATAAAATAATGGTCTACTGTGCAATTCTAAAGCCTATGTGGCTTTATGGTATTCAGCTGTGGGCTACTGCCGCTAAATCAAACATCCAGTGCCTTTTTTTTTGTATGTACACCGATTACGCGAAGACGGCTGAACCGATTGAAATGATTCAAACGTTATTACATTAGGTAAAAATTCAAGTTGGTCCCATTTTTTTAAATTTTGAAATCGGTTCAGTACTTTTCAAGAAATCTTGAAAAAAGCTCGAAAATAGTATGATTTTGTGTGAACTACCTCGATGATCAGTCGTATAACTTCTTTGTTTATGAACTGAATAAGATAATTATTTTTTTGTTGGAAAAGGGATATCTTATGTGTAGTTCTTTAACCGACTTAAAAAAAGGAGGTTCTCAGTTTGACCCGCATGTATGTATGTTTCTCCGCGATTAACTCACGTTTGGCTGACCCGAGTTTTCTACCTAAATAATATACCTACACTACCTAATACAAAAGGTACCTACACTAAAAATTAAAAAAATAAAAAATTGTTTAAAAAAACAAAAAACCGACTTCAAAAAACCTACCTCTAAAAAGCAAGAAATAATATTCGTAATAACTGTCTGTCTGTCTGTCTGTCTGTCACCAGGCTGTATCTCATGAACCGTGATAGCTAGAAAGTTAAAATTTTCACAGATGATGTATTTTTGTTGCCGCTATAACAACAAATACTAAACAGAATAAAATTAATATTTAAGGGGGGCTCCCATACAACTAACGTTGTTATTTGTTGACTGTGGCCTTACCCATATTTAAATGCTGTACACGCCTGTTATTGGCCTACACATCAGAAGTGAATTTTAATTATTGTTCCTATGTGTATGTTTCATTGTGTATGCTGTTGGTGTGTCTTAAACAAATAAAATAAAATAAATAAAAAATAAAATAAATTTTTTGCCGTTTTTTGGTACGGAACCCTTCGTGCGCGAGTCCGACTCGCACATGGCCGGTTTTTTTTCTCCTTTCTCTTTCTGCATCTGCAATGAGCCTCTAGGCCAGGTGTTCCTACCTCCTACCTTTTACCCTATGTGCCTCGCCCAATTTATGCTAAAATACTTACGTACGCCCTAAAGGCGGCGATATCTGTTATAGCCTCTCTAAGCTTTCTGAACCGATTTAGGAACTTTCTTCCCATTCGCACAAAAATCATTCTAGTAACTTCCTTAATTCTTCCACTCATTGATTATGCTGATGTCTGCTACCCTGACTTGAATGAGGATCTCCTTAATAAGTTGGACCGGCTTATTAATAATGCCATTCGTTTCATATTTTGCCTTCGTAAATTTGATCATGTTTCTTCGTACCGGTCTCAGCTGAAATGGCTCCCTATCCGTCTACGCAGACAGCTAAGGCTGCTCTGCTCACTCTATTCCATCCTCAACAATCCCCATTCTCCAGAATACTTGAAATGCAAATTTCAGTATCTCTGTGATACTCACGATCGTCCGCTTCGCTCTGCCAATTCTTTTGCTCTCTCCACTCCTCTCTTTCGTTCTGGCTATATGTCTGATTCTTTTACGCTGCAAGCTACCCGCCTCTGGAATAATCTCCCTGAAAGTATCAGGAGATCTCCTAGCAAATTCTCATTTAAAAGAAACGCTCATGCTTTTCTTTTGGAAATGTGAATGATCATTGTCTCAAACTTATTTCTTGTTATTTTTGTTATATATTTATAATATATGTATTTATATATTAAGGTTTATTTATTTTTATATATATTATTTATCTATGTGTTATTTAAATATTTTTTAAGGTTCTGTAACTCCTTTGTATGTACCGCAAATTCATGAATGTCTTTTTATTGATGGTTGACTAGTATAGAATGCTTTTAGCATTAAGTCCGCCTTTGTACTTGTGTGTTGTGCAATAAAGATTAATAAATAAATAAAAATAAATAAATAATATTACAAATATAAGTGGTTGTATTTTTTAATCAAAATCAAGTAGGTCATCAATAAATAAATCAAACACAAGATGTCACTACGCATCGCTGGCACCGTTCGCGTCGTACGAAAATATTTTAGAAAAGTCTGTTCATCCTTACTTGTCTTATTTAGTAAACAGTTGTCATACGTCTTTTAAACTTAAATCGTTATTTAAAAATATGTTAGTAAGTTTATGAAATAATTGTTAATTTATTAACAATTTATTTCGTAATCTATGTGTGGAAAACAATTTGTTTTATTTTATAAATGATTATTTCAATAAAGAGTTGGGTGAAGATTGTGAGACTTTGTGAGATAGAAAAACTATATTATCTACAGTTTATCTGCTCACTTGCTAGCTAGAACCCCCCCCCCTCCCGTAGGGCGTAGTGTTAACCCGGTGTAACACTACGCCCCGCTAGGGTGGCGACGAGCTATCCAAATGGGGGCAAGGCGAATAACCTCTAGACTATAATTAGATTGGACTTTGGACTTAACAACCAAAGTGTTAAGGTATATTATTCTTCTTTACAGGTGCAGCTGTTCAATTTTCAACAGTATTAGGAGGTGTACTAGCGTGCTGCATACAGTCTGTGTTTAAAAAGAGTGTCATTTCATTGGCCGGCGCGACGCAAGCGCTTGGAGGTAAACGTATTGATCAAAATTGAGTATTGCAAAAAAACAAACGGCGGCAAAAAAGGCCGCCAAATATTAAGTTTAAAAAGTTTCAAATAAAACTTAATACGGTTTTTTTATTAATTTTTTAATTTTTAATTACAGGGTTGTTTGGTGTGCTAGGGTTACTTCTGTACCCTTGGGGCTGGGGCTCGGACCGCGTGAAGAGGTTGTGTGGAGAGTACTCAGAGCCGTACATCCCAGGAGACTGTTCTATAGGTGGGTACAGTGCTAGTTTTAATTACAGGATTGTTTGGTGTGCTAGGGGTAACCCTAGCACACCAAACAAGTCCGAGCCCCAGCCCCAAGGGGTACAAAAGTAAATCTGTACCCCTTGGGGCTGGGGCTCGGACCGCGTGAAGAGGTTGTGTGGAGAGTACTCAGAGCCGTACATACCAGGAGACTGTTCTATAGGTGGGTACAGGGCTAGTTTTAATTACAAGATTGTTTGGTGTGCTTGGGTTACTTCTGTACCCTTGGGGCTGGGGCTCGGACCGCGTGAAGAGGTTGTGTGGAGAGTACTCAGAGCCGTACATACCAGGAGACTGTTCTATAGGTGGGTACAGGGCTAGTTTTAATTACAAGATTGTTTGGTGTGCTTGGGTTACTTCTGTATCCTTGGGGCTGGGGCTCGGACCGCGTGAAGAGGTTGTGTGGAGAGTACTCAGAGGAGTTTTTTTGGCGCTATTTGTCATGTTCGGTTCGGTGTGTATTTTTAATTATTTGCAAATTGATTCATAGTGGATATTGTGTCTTAAAATTGGTGCAGTTTTGTGGTACAAGTGTCTACGCAACTGAACAATATGTGGGATAATTGAAATAGGCGCGATCTTGGTTGTGTGAAGCCGAGACTTTTACTGTAGTGGTGGCTACCTCGGCAGAACTTACCAAGTAAACTGTCTTGATATACTTGGTGCCAAATGCTCCAAGCAGCATTAGAATGCGATGCACCTGCATTTTAATGTAAACTGAAACAATCTATCACTGAAATATTCAACACTTGACACTGGCAAAAAATACTTCCAAGAGGAAAGTAGATTGCCAAAACAAAAATAAGAAGAAGAAGAGTACTCAGAGCCCCGTACATACCAGGAGACTGTTCTAAAGTGATTGTAAAAGTACTGTTAATTAAATAGGTATAAGTAAATGGGTGGTATTTAATCGCGTAACAATAAATTCCCATTCTGGGTTTCAAAAATACTGAATATAGCGTACTGAAATACTAAGTGGGCGACGACGGACCGAGGGCGACTACAGATATTGAAAATGGGTGACTTTAAAATACAAATTGAGTAACTAGTTATTCAGAACGGGCGACCAAATTACTATTTGGGCGACAACCTTAGGGCACACAAAACACTTAAAATTTGGCATATATTTTATTTAAAAAAGGTGACTATTATCCTAATCGAGATGACAAAAAACAAACAAACAGATAAACGAGAAAGCAAACTTATAAAAAGGTGTTAAAAATACCATGTTGGGCAGCTTAAATCAGTTATATAGTTAGTTACCTACTTGGTATAATAGTTACCCACTTAGTATTCTTGTCACCCATTTAGATTTTTCACTGCCAACTTAAATTGTTTATCACCCACATGTAGTCGCCCGTTTGAAGTATTTTTGTAATCCACCGTTTGTCGCCCGTTTAGTTATTTTGTCGCCCAAAAAATAAACCGCTGCCCGATTTAGTATTTAAGTATCCCATTAACAGTCGCCTTTAATTATTTCCAGTAACCCAGTTAATTAATTCCCTAAGTAAATTTTGTTCTCAAATCTTACTAATGAGCACATATTTTATGTATTTTCTTTGGTTATAGTTTGTGGTTCTATTATTGTATTTTTTTCTTTTAAGGGTGTGACTCAGTCTGTCTGTCTGTCTGTCACAGCTGGATACAGCAGGGCCTGAAAAGGGGTCTTAAAAATTTGAAGTGGAGCTACTAGGGCATGTGGGGTATCATATAAAAGAGCGCCGTTTGCACGTTATCAATAATTTTTTCTTTTTTTTTCTAGATGGCATAGTTTTCGACTTATGATGAAAAATGTAAAAAAATACCGTCCCCCCCTCCCCTCTTATCTCCGAAGTTTGCAACGAGAAAAATCTTAAATAATTCTATGTGATAGCAGTTTATATATAAAGATTGCAGGACAAATAAAACAATGTCTCAATATAGCATACTTTTTAGAAATTATCAAATTTCTAAAAAAGTTAACATTAGTTCCACTATCGGTCAAGAGATGGCGCTGACCTAAAACTGCAATAAGCAAATTTTATTATTCTACTCTGCAGTGTGGTTTTTATGGTGCAATTATGATGGTACGGAACCCTCGGTGCGCGAGTCCGACTCGCTCTTGACCGGTTTTATTTAATAAGTTATGCCTTTTTTTTTTCATTTTGCTCTAAACTTATGCCATACATGTGGAGGTTTGTAATAGGCTTTTAGCACAATATAGAGAGAGTACAGTAGTTGAGCTTAGCACTTGCACGCTCGAGCAACGCACACATAGACATCTCTCACCGACACTGTATAAAACTGCAATCTCATACCACTCTCAAAACAGTTCGAGTACGTGACGCAGCGGCGAGAGCTGTCTTTGTGTGTGTGTGCGATGCTCGAGCGCCCGTAGTACTAAGCTATCCTTCTGTTAGTCTCTATATTTTGTGCTTTTAGTTTTTATCTTGTTTACAGTTTAGTATAACATTAGATCAATAAAGATCAATAAAATAAATAAATAAAATGAAATAAATGTCAACGTCATTTCTAAGAAAAGCAAAAACACGAAGATGCCCATTTATCTTGAAGTAGGTACCTACTGTATACTTATTTTTATTTTTACTTTTCCAGGTTGGGCTTTATTTGTCACATCCACAGGAGTGGCGCTAGTGTTCCTAGCTAGTGCTCTTTCCAAGACTGCAGACAAAGCAGCCAACTCTGACAAAGTGCAGTTCCAAATGGATGAGGGGAAACAACTCATTTGCCTTGCTTGATTTAAAAAAAACGTACGTGGATTAAATTTTTGATAAAATTATAATTAAGACAAACACAATCAATGTGTTATTTATGCATTTTTAAGAGTTGTGATGTTTATGTGTGAATATTAAACTTGTAATGCTACTAATGGACCGCCGGCCAAGAGGCTCATTTCCAATCTATCGCATATTGGGACCAGACCACATTGGCAAGATAGCCTTTAGTTTGGTGTTATCAAATATCGTCGTCTGGGTTGCGAAATAGGAAGCTTCTGGGAGATATGCCACCCTGAACATATGGCCTCCCATACAATGATATCCGATCGCAAAAAATAATTGATCTTTTATTATTGATATAAATGGTGAACAGGGTCGTAGGTGGCATCATTACAAACATGTTAGACATCGGCTTGCTTAGTTTTCAGGAAGCATGCGCGCGACCAGGGTAGAAACATAGAGACTTTTTTCCAAAAAATAATCGACTTCACATTGGAATGTAATTTCATTCAGGGAGTGGTGCAGGTCCCAGGCGTATACAAAACCATAGTCTTGCGCCACTTTCAGGAAGCATCTAGGAGGTCAGGGTACATTTCACAAATATGCTCTTGTGATCCTTGTTCCTTATTCGATCGATATAAAAACACAAAAAAATAGTTCAGATGATATTTGATAACACCAATGTAATGGCTATCTTGCCGATTTGGTCTGGTCAGGTCTCCTTCACTCGCTCAAGGGCGCGCGATAAGCACCTACCGCTAGCCGTTCGTTCGAACGAACTAGTGAGCAGAGGGCCGCCACACGCCCGCCTGTGTAGTCGCGCGGCATCTTATTGCCTGCGTAGGTATTGTCTCTTTATAACAATAACAATGTCGAATGGACATTACTGTGCAGTGTACGGATGTCAAAATCAAAAAAACCAATAAACAATTGTCGTTTTTCACATTATGATATATGCTACGCAGTTCATTTAAAAGAAGACAACCTTAAAGTTGCGTTGTCAGAAAAGGTAAGAGCACGCGATAGAAAGAGAGGCAACTACTAGGTGAATATAATGCAGGTCGCGCAGCGCTAATAACCTGAATTACACTTTATTGTGTCAGAGCTAAAGCTGTTATTTATTTAAATGACTTAGCGGAGTGCTGCTTCTGTACTTGTACTATTAGTTATTCTGTGGTCTGGTCCCAATATGCGATAGATCGAAATTGACCCTGGTTGGCCAACGGTCCATTAAACTTGTATTCAGCTACTACAAAAGTGTCTGCCGTACTCTTGAGAGATACTTGTTGAGTTGGTGTCTATCTCTTTATTTTCCATAGCGATAGTCACGACATGATATACAAAGTGTTACTAAAATACCGAATGCCGAATATAGTAGATAGGGACCATCAAACTGAACAACTTTTACTATGGGACCAACTCTGAAATCGTGAAAAAACAATCAGCCGTTTCATACATCTTGATATTTTCGTTATTAATTTTTGTATGAAACAGCTGTTTTTATTCGCGATTTCAGAGTTGGTCCGATAGTAAAAGTTGTTCAGTTTGATGGTCCCTATCTACCATATTCGGCATTAGGGGTATTTTTGTAAAACGTATACTGCCATACTCAGAAACGTCAATTAAATTTAGTGCTTCATTTATCGTATCGTCTTATACTATCGCTATGGAAAAGAAAAAGATAGCACCAATTTTAATAAAGCATTAAATTAATTGACGCCTTTGAGTATTGCATTGGTGCGATCTGTCGTAACGATTTCAAATCGGATCGGATGGCGGATATAGTGTATGTTTATGTCGTCAACGATTTACTTTGATCGTAGCCTAAAAATTAAGACTTTTTTTGTATAGGAGACCGAAATATTTTTTAGCGCGCCAATTTTCATATTTTTTTTACGAAATATTTTTTTTATTTGATGACCAAACTATTTTTTTTAAATATTTTAATATGTTGGCAACCCTGGGATTATTGTCCCTTTTGTCAATCATAATATTGAAATGTTCAACTATGATTAGTGAAATTCGAATAAATTATACCTGTGAATATTATTATTCTATAAGCATAATGTTATTAAAAATCATAAATTAGATTTTTCAAATGAGTGAAAGCATTATTTTGCGAATGTCCTATGAAAAAATGTACACTGCCATAATGGTATTTGATTTTTTTTAGTTGTCACAAACTTAGTAATTTAAGAAGACAAAATACAGGGTCATTTTGAACTTACCATCCAAATTTTAAGGATGTGTCCAGTCCATGAAACTGAACAACTTTTTCTAAGAAACATGTGTCAAATTTCGCCAGAAAATTTTGGTCATCCCATACTAAATTGATCACGTGATCTCTTTGATTCGTATGGAAAGTAGATTTTTTTTACTTTACATATTTGACCATGTGTTCCTTAGAGAAAGTTGTTCAGTTTCATGGACTGAACACATCCTCAAAATTTGGATGGTAAGTTCAAAATGACCCAATATATCATACCTATCAAATATTTATTGAAACAGAAATATAATATAAAGCTGTACCCGTCGCACGAACATTTATCGAGAAAAATGGACGAAAAAACTTGATAGTGATTTTGTATGGGAAATTAGTACAGCGCCATCTACCGTTGAAAAGAGAACTAAGATTTCGCAAAAAAACTATTGAGTTCTTTACGCGTGTTTTTTTCTCGATAGAAGTTTATAATATTTATGAAGTTATACTCACATACTATTAATTATACCTAATTATTAATAAGAACTATACACAACACAGTGACAAAAGAGAACAAATTATCAAAATTAAGTATTATTTTAGACATTTAAGAAATTATTCCAAAGCTTTTTTGTATGTATTGGCTTTTGCCTTATCTGTACCCTTAGCACGAACAGCTATAGAGAAAAAACGCACGTAAAAGTACTCGATAGAATCATCTATGGAAAATTTCGTTTCGCTATTCGGCGGTAGATGGCGCTGTACAAATTTCCCATACAAAATTACTTTAAAGCGTGTTTTTTCACATAAAAATTTTACAAATTAAAATACATAGTTTTGTACTGCAAGAGCTCTGAAGTTAGTCAATTCTGTTGTACATTGTTAAATTAATAGCATTGTATTTCAATACTACAATGTTTTGTGAAATAACAATTTTACAATACAACAGTAATAATTTAACTGATCGTCCCAGTTTAAATAATGTCACAATGTTGCAATTTTTGACATTGACTAATTTGCTTTCAGTACCCGAACAAATAGCACGAAAAGCTACCGATAAAAACGTGTAAAAATTTGATAGAGTAATTTTGTATGTAAAATTTTTACAACGCCATCTACCGCCGAATAGCAAAATAAAATTTTTCATATACAATTACTGTATCGAGTACTTAACGCGAGTATTTTCGATCGTTTCTTTTGCCAAGGATACTGCTTCAGTTCGTGAGGCGTTATCTAAAGTCCGATTAATAATCTCGTAACAAAATGTAAACAAAGGTGTTGCCAGAACAAAACAACACAAAAAGAAAATAGTATATTGCTAAGTCAAGAAATAAATACACTTACATGTTTTTTCATCACAAACCTAATTAAAATATATTAGATAAAAATATTTTGTATCATGAGTTTTGCGACATTTCAAAAAATGTTTCCTAACTGTTTGATAACAGTAGTAGTAGAAAACATTTTTTATGATGCTGTGCACACACCAACTGCAGTTGTTGATGATGACGATGATTAACCTTTGGTTCATTTTATAACATTTCATTGATATTAATATTATGACTCAAAATATAATATACACAATGAAACGAATTAAAGAGGTATACAAGTGACCAAAGGTCTTTAATATCTGTAAATGTCACAATAAAGGTCAGTTTGATAATTTGACAGTGACGTTTCTTTGTTTACATTTTTGCTACGAGATTAGTAATCAAACTTTAGTAGCATTTATGATCGATGGTTTGAAACTGACCCTGTTGATTTCACTACCCTTTTATTAAGTTCTATAAATTGCAAATAATTTATGGCAAAGTTCGTACTGAATACTCATGTGGCATGTTTTTGTTAGTGATTCCTATTTTATTGTATTAGATTAGATATACATTTAATTTTAGATTATATTAGATTAAAAACTGACTAGTACCTATGTATACTGATTGCTGTTACAATAAAATAATTTTATCTAAATAAAAATACCAATTTGCTCTCTTGAATTGACCAGTAATTTACGTTTTTTTGACAAAAATAATGAGCGCATAAAACTAAGGTAGCTTATATCAGCAACCTATTAGCTTTAAGTGACAACAATTAGAAAATCCTATACATACCTATATTGTTAATATTAATATTAGAGTAAAATAAATAATAACTGACATTTATATTAGAACAATAAGTTCAAAAGTCACAATATATTTAATTAAGGATTTTTATATAGAAAATTGATTAGATGTAAGCTATATATTTTAGTGATTTATTATACACCCTATTATGTGTCTGTATTTTTTATATTCAAATATACACTGTGGACTGATTACAAGTTTTTTATTGAACATTTAAAAAACATTCAAAAACTCCAAGGTCATGAAACATTAAACCGGATCTATTTTTGTCAATTTTAGTCTCATTACCATTTTCATCCTGCTACCACCCGCTAGATGGCGCTATTAAGCCTTTTTTATCAGGAATATATTATTAACTAATGAGGGCTTGTTTCACAATTAAAAAGTAAGTACGTACCACTGACGTACATTATTGTATAATGGACGTCAGTAGTACCTACGTACTCAAGAAGCTAATAGGGAGGTATAAGCTTCTTGTACGTACCCTTAGCATGAACAGCTATCGAAAAAAATAACGCGCGTTAAAACATTCGATAGTGTACTTTTGTATGGGAAATTTGTACAGCGCCATCTACCGCCGAATAGCGAAACTAAGTTTTTCATAGATAACTATTCTATCGAGTAATTTTACGTGCGTTTTGTTTTTGATAGCTGTTCGTGCTAAGGGTACAGATATCGAAAAAAATAATGCACTCAAAAACATTCTATAAAGTAATTTTGTATGAGAAATTTGTACAGCGCCATCTACCACCGAAAAGCGAAATGAAATATTTCATTTGGGATGTTGACTAATGAATAAAATAACGAAATACTAATAAAAATCGTAAAAATATTAAACTTTTAAAGTAGCTTGTATACCTCTTGGTTTTATATATTGCATATTATTTGTTTTATGACCCTTCAAAGTTGGGTGGACAAGTCCATTTAAAAAGTATAAAATTTATTGAAATAAGTGATACTAATTTAATTAGTTCGTAAAATGTATAGCAAATTTGTCTGAGAAACCATTTTGATAAACACAATATTTAATATAGCTGCTGAACAAATTTCCTACGCGTTGCATACAAACTACTGAGGCGTGACGTCATAATTCAGTAGCCGTTAGTATGGAGCGTTTTTGGGCGAGTCCATTTGTGTGAATTTCACACTGTGATATCTCGGGCAGTTTTCAAGCTAGCGAAATAATTATTTTACCAATGTTTCTTGTTTTGAGAGGTAATTTATGTAATATAAAATAAAAAAAAAGTTGTCAACATCCCAAGCGCGTTATTTTTTCGACAGCTCTTCGTGCTAAGCGTATATGGGACTAGTCTTTTTTTATCTTAATATAAAAATAACATTGTGAAATGCAAAAATCTAAATACCTAACATACTTACCTAACCATAATGTTTTTCTTTTTCGTTTAAGTAGGTACCTATGTGTTTAAACTTTTTTAAACATTTCCTTTACCAAAAAAAAACCGGACAAGTGCGAGTCGGGCTCGCCCACCGAGGGTTCCGTACAGACCTACATCTATACATAAAATAAAGCTATAGAAAAGTTGTGTCGGTACAAAGGAAATATTTTGAAAAAAAGTGGTTGGTAGTTATTAGTTTTTTATATGAAAACTGTACTACGGAGAGTTCAAGCTTTATCCCAGGTTCTACCTACCGGAATTATGTGAAAAATTGCTTAGTTTATAAGTTGGACTCCAAGCTACCAAACTGTAAAAAAATACCATCAAAATCCGTTCAGCAGACTGCTATATATAGATAACCATTTGAAATCCTTTGTCGCCACGTAGAAAATAACCCTTCCAGGGATTACGACAAAGAATTGACCACGGGCGAAGTTTGAAATGGAATAGTACATTACCTGCAGCGGCACTCAAGACAGGCATTGAAGAACATACGTTAGTCCATCAATGCCTAGTTGCGGCCAAGGCTTGTGTAGTACTTTTAAACTTTTAACTTTTTAGTTTTAAAAGTTTTAAGCTTTTTATTTTAATTTTAAAATACTTACAGTAATTGAAAAAAGAAAATGGAAAGTGGAATGTGCACATAAAGGCCTTTCATTTGATACACATATTGAAAAAAAAAATCCGGTATTTTTCATTTATTTCCAGTTTTTCATTTTTTTTCCAGTTTTTTGGAAAGTGCTCATCAAGGCCTTTCATTTGATACCCATATTGCAAAAAAAAAATATTTTTTGTTTTTTTTTTCAGTTTTTTTGGAATGTGCTCATCAAGGCCTTTCATTTGATACCCATATTGCAAAAAAAAATTACCTTTCTTTTTTAATTTTTTGGAATATGCTCCTTGATGAGCATATTCCAAAAAACTTTTCAAAAAACTTTCATTTGATAGGTATTAAAAAAAATTTTTTTTCGTTTTTATTTTTTTTTATCTTTTTGGAATGCGCTCATCAAGGCCTTTCATTTGATACCCAATATTGCACCAAAACAGATTTTTCGTTTTTTTTTTTTTTTTTTTTTTCAATTTTTTGGAATGTGCTCATCAAGGCCTTTCACGTGATACCAGTATACCGAATATTAAAAAAAAAAATTGGAATGTGCTCGCTCATCAAGGCGACATTTGATACCTATATTTGTGTTTAATTGAAAAGTTCGCTCCATTTCTGAATTACACGTGTGTAATGAGTTTTAATAGAAACATTGCTGGACAGACGCCGGCAATTTTGTATGAAAATCCATTATAACACGTAAGTAATGGATTCTCATACAAATATTGACGGCGCGGTTTAGGTCTGTCCGTAAACTCTGATTTAGCACGAAGAAGGTTGTCAAAATAATGTTCGAATTTCCAAGCATTTTTGAGAAAAAATAAAATAATTACAAACCCACCGCACCTGTATAAAATACAAGTACTGTTGATTGTCAACAGATGGCGCTGTATATCAATAGTACACTGTATAATGTTCTGTGAAATGGTTTTATCTATCGCAATGTTATTAGAGAAAATGGGTGTATTCCAACAGGACCCTTTGGTTGTGTGAAGCCGAGACTTTTATTGTAGTGGTGGCTACCTCGGCTGACCTTACCGAGTAAACTGTCTTGATTATACTTGGTGCCAAATGCTCCAAGCAACATTGGAATGCGATGCACCCGCATTTTAATGTAAACTGAAACAATCTACCACTGAACTATTCAACACTTGACACTGGCAAAAATTACTTCCAAGAAGAAAGTAGATTGCCAAAACAAAAATAAGAAGAAGACCCCCTGTCATACAGCGTGACACACCGCCATGTTGCGAAAATATTTAGAGCCAAATTTATTACTTTTTAATTTTATTTTTAAAAGTAATTAACTATAACAATATTTGAAAGGATTTGAATAATTAATAATAATAAATATTGATATTTTTAAAAGAATTAGTGGCGCGATTAATCCAAAAGTAATTAGAAGTTAAACTATGACCGCGCAATGCCGCGCATACCGTTGTTTCACCAAGATGATTAATAATTACGTGTTTTAATGACCATATTTTATTATGATTTAATTACAAATATACAGTTTTCAGATTTATTCCTGTAAGTGTAGTATAAGACGCTATTACCTGCCAAATTTCATAGTTCTAGGTCAACGGGAAGTACCCTATGAATTTTGATTCCTTTGAGAGTATCGAAAATGCGTTTTTTGCGCCCTAAACGGCAGTATCTTTTTTTTACGTTAATTTAGAAGTTTGATTTTTTTTACAGCTTCAAGGGCCCGTAGACCTTAGTATATGGTTTAAATTTCAATTCGATACCTCCACGCGTTTCTGAGATAAAGGGTCTTGACAGACAGACGGACGGACAGACAGACAGACGGACAACAAAGTGATCCTATAAGGGTTCCGTTTTTTCCTTTTGAGGTACGGAACCCTAAAAATAAACATAAGCCACATTCCTTCGCCATTACACACAAAGCGATTAACTCCTACCATAAATCATAAACAAAAAATTACAGAAAAATTAATCCAAAACCCCTAGATTTATAGTTGAAATCAAAAATACCATTCAATCAATCAAAACCATATATTTCAGAAATTATTCCTCATATTTTTATACCTCCAATGTTATTACCACCTCTTTTTTAAAAACCATTGAGTTCAAATTACTATGGCACGTTTTCCCTCAAGTTTTTTTACTTTCAATGTTACAACCTTTTTTATGAAAGTTGTAAGGTTTATATTGCTGTGGCAAGTTTTTCTCCAGATTTGTACTAAATCAATCAGTAAACGGGCAGTGATTATAGCAGTCTTACCGTAGGGTACGAGGTTCGGTGTCTGTCGAGACATCAATCAAAACTCCTCTGTTTTTACTCGATCACGTAGTTGTAGAGTTATTTTAAACTCTGGTTTTTGTTTTGGGATACAATACAACAATGTGTTATGTGCATTGCGCGAGAGTTGATTTGCATTAAACCGGTCAAGTGTGAGAGGATTATGCCATTTATTTTTTATCCTAAGTACCTATCAATTAAGTTGGTTTGTTGAGCTCAACAATAGCGTCACTAATGGAAAATAAATCAATTACGTTTTATCAAGAACTTAGATTAAAAGTTTTGATAATTTTGCGCAATAATCCATTTTCAAAATATAGTTTCAAGAACTCAAACCTAAGCTATATGTAAATCATGCAAAATAGTGTCAAAAGTGGCCACGTTTAGCAATATCGAGATTCATAACTAATTGTTTATATTTGAGGCCATGAAAATATATTTATAAAAATTGCACTTTACTCTTTTATTTGCGCCAAACCGAAACCAAAACTTTTATTCAAAGGCCTTGATAAAACGAATAACGGTAAAATTAAATTATATATTTCGCATTGCGCTACTGAGCGAATCGAACTAGGTACCTTAATTACATTAGGTAGGTAGGTACAATATAAGGTCCTGCTTAAATAGTGCACAAAATTTTAAGGGCTCAATGTACTTATGCATACAAACAACTTTTAGTATGGTACCAACATTGAAATCGCGAAAAAAAAATCAGCTGTTCCATAGAAATTTAAAATCGAATAGATTGTATGTATGGAACAGCTGTTTTTTTTCGCGATTTCTATGTTGGTACCATTTTAAAAGTTGTTTGTATGCATGAGTAAGTACATTGACCCCTTAAAATTTTGTGCACTATTTAAGAAGGACCTTATTACAGGGTCATTTTGAACTTACCATCCAAATTTTGAGGATGTGTTCAGTTCATGAAACTGAACAACTTTCTCTAAGGAACACATGGTCAAATATGTAAAATAAAAATCGACTTTCCATACAAATCAAAGAGATCACGTGATCAATTTAGTATGGGATGACCAAAATTTTCTGGCGAAATTTGACACATGTTTCTTAGAGAAAGTTGTTTAGTTTCATGGACTGGACACATCCTTAAAAATTGGATGGTAAGTTCAAAATGACCCGATATATACAGGGATATTTGTAAAACACCAACAACCTCGCAGGAGTAGATTACCAACATCATAAACAACAACATTTAGGTATTCTACGACTTTCCCGAAAACAGACAAAAAAATATTGACTTTTTTCATACAAAACTCGATCAGCTGTTCGGGTCATTTGTATGGAGAGTCAAATTTTTTTGTCGGTTTTCGGAAAAATCGTAGAACAAATGTTGTTGTTTATGATGTTACTAATCTACTCTTGCGATTTTGTTGGTGTTTTACAAATAACCTTGTATATACAATGTCTTTTGTCTTGTACTAGCGATAATTTAAAGGCATTCACCTTATTTATCGACAAAAACACCCCCACGATGGGGTCCATCCCCTCCTGTTGGAATGACCGACATTTTAAATTTGACTTTTTATTTTAGATGGCTCTGCCGAAAAAATATTAATTTCTCCGCATCTAGAAGTTCTACAGTTATAAAAAACGCGCGTTTTTTTGCAATTTTCGTGCTACGAGTAAATACAGTACGAACGTCTATCAAGGAAAAAATTGCGCATAAAAGTACTCGATAGAGTAATTATCTATAGGAAATTTAATTACGCTTTTCGGCGGTAGATGGCGCTGTACAAATTTCCCATACAAAATTACTTTATCGAATGTTTTTACGCGCGTTATTTTTTTCGAAGGAGACTGTACAACTTGGCAAGAACGCCTATGGAGAAAAAAATGTGCGTAAAAGTTTTAGATCTAGATAGGGGACATTTAATTACGCTTTTCGGCGGTAGATGACCTGTGTGCTACAATTATACCCATAGACATATTTTCGCTGCGCTCAAGAAGACCAACAGAGCGTGGGAAAGAGAAGTTAACATCATACGGACACGGTCTATGTTAAAAAGAGACAAATAGGATCAAGTGACATGTGCCAATATTTTTTACAGTAAGAGGCCCTAGCGGCCCGCCTTGCAAAGGAGCAATCACGATTTGCTTAAAATATTTGATAATCTTAATTAGAATTTAAAGTAAAAGTATCGTGGAGCCATGGTGTCTTGTGCTCTAAGTAATTGTGATGTGACAAAAAGAAACAATCCAAGTAATCACACTTTTCACAGGTAAATAAGATATTGCCACACATTTCCCTAAAACCAAATTTCGCTACATTTATTCGTTTATCGACGAAGAAAACAGTATGGAACATAGTTTTTTATTTTCCTTTGCCATATATAGTCATATTTTATGTATCTAAGTATTTTTTTTCGTATCTTATATAAAATGTATGCAATCGTTTTTCAGATCACCTGTTTATTGATATTGTTGTTCTTTGACATTCTATTTCTATGGTTATACCCCATCCAAATAATTACTGTATCGAATGTTTGAAGCGTGCTTTTTTTTCTATAGGAGTTCGTGCTACGGATAGTTTAGTCTGTAACTTATCGTTCTTTTATAAGTTTTTTAATATGTTTGTATGTGTTATTTTTTTACTTCAAGTCTCACACAAAAAGTAGGCGTGCACAGGAATTCGAAATAAATAAACAAGTGGCAATTATTCACCCGATATTGCTGCAAGCTCCGATATCATACGTCAAGTCGGCCAATGGCGGAGTATGCCGATAGCCAGTCACGATTCGGACGCCATACTTGTAAGATGCTATGGTGTTCTTTTTTTGAATTCTGACAGTTGGTATATAAGCGTTAATCATGTATTTAGAATCATAAATATGAATTTACATATTTATTTATACAGCTATGTAATAAATAATATAGAATAGAACTTTAACTGTGGTTTAGATGGAATTCTAGGGTGAAAATTTCCTAGTACAGACGAACCATGTATCGAGAAAAAAATGCGCGTAAAAGTATTCGATAGAGTAATTCTCTATGGAAAATTTCATTTCGCTTTTTGGCGTTAGATGGATCGGTGTGAATTTTTAATCGATCAGGAAGGTGTCAATTTGTATTTACCCTACTTTGCACGGAGGCCACTTGTCGCATCTTTATTGCAAAATGGCTTATTTAGTTTCTTACATGACAATAATTAAATAAATCCCCTTGTTTTTATTCGTGGGAACAAAGTTAGGACAACAATCTAAAGTGGTAGCACCAGTTTTAAACTAGGTTTATCTTTGGAATTGCTTCTTAACGAATGTAGAAAGCTGTCGTCTTCTTAATTGGAAATGGTTACAGAATTCAAGGTGGTAACTCAATGATTTATTTTTAAACACTTTTAGATTATGAAATATTTACCTTTCAGATTGAGAAATATTTATCACATCACTTGACACGACACGGCATAGTTTATTAAAAAAATACTAAAGTACCTACTTTAAATAATGCAACAGTTTTCAAAGTATGCAAGTGCCTAGCAGTTAGTAAATATTATCGTCTGTTTACGAACGAAAATATTGTTCACTTCTCATTCTAACCAACATGATGATATTTTAACAACCAACAACAAACTACACATGTTACACTGTACAAATTACCCATACAAAATTACTCAATCGGATGTCTTACGCGCGTTATTTTTTCGATGGCTGTTCATGCAAAGTGTGATCATCATGAAATTTTACATACACGTTGTCAGGGTTACAGAGAAGGGCCTAGGGTACCTTTCATCCCGAAAAAAAGGATTGTTCCCGAGGGATATCATTGAAACTATTCACGCAGATGAGTCGCAGGCAGCCGCTAGTAAATAACATAGAATAGAAAGGACATGTCCCATCGCGCCTATGTCATTTGCCTCACCATTCTCAAAAAATGAAAGTCTGTCGCGTCTTAATCAAAGTAGTATAGTATATATTTTGTTTTTTTATTTTTCATTTACTAATTAATTTCTTTGTATTTTATTGTTTCATAATTTTAAGTAGTTTTGTAAGTCCTTTTTTCGCCTGAAACACAGGTTAATCCTATTTCAGGCACATTTTATTTCTTTTCCCTATATTATCTATGTTTAGACTTGTTGTAAATAGTGATTTAAGATTATTCAAATAAAGATTTATTATTAAATAAAGATTTATTATAGTATGTCAGAGTAGGTATTTTACTTTAGAATCAGATTAATGATTATTTTCTGCATTAAAAAGTGGTATTTTTAAGTTAAAACGATTTTAAATCACAATTTTTTATTATGATAGTACTATTTACTTACATTTTTTTCACAAAATACTTCAGAAAACAACTTAATGTTTTTGTAATTGTTTTTCTAAATATAAAACAATTCTTGACTGATACTATACCTAAATAAAATGCAATTAGCATTTTTTAATTATGAAAGTAATTAAATAAAATGAAACTGGGGCAACGCGGGGACATCTCCTTTAGCTGTGGTTCTCCTTTTTTACCAGTATTATAGATAATCCCCTGTGAATTGAACCAGCCTTTCTATTGTCTAACTTCAAAATCTATCGCATACGCTTTCAGGATGTAATCCATTGAAGTTTCTTTTTGGCACAAATAAAAACTTACCAAAGAAATGCAGCAATGTGTCACATCCATCTGTCAAACGACAATTGGGCCCCTGGGACCCCTGCGTCTTACACGGGTGGGCGAACACTTGACCATAGAGACGGTCAGAGGCGATATTACTAGTAACCTAGGTAAATTAGGTTCATATTAGCCATTCCCTAAAAATAAGGATTAATTACAAAGCGCAGTAACACACGGGCTGTCAGTGCGTCTGTGTAATTGCGGTGGTCGGATCCTCTGATTATAGGGGGTTCAATTCTCTCACGGCGGAGGGTAGTAGGGGCACCATGAGTTTGTGATCTTATAGAATATTTGATGAAAGGCAAGGAGTGGTATATGTGGTGGGTGGTGGTAGTATGGTATACAAAGCTGAAGGGACGACAAAAACAGCATCACCCTTAGCACGAACAGCTATCGAAAAAAATAACGCGCGTCAAAACTTTCGATAGAGTAATTTTGCGCGATTTGTCAACACGGTCAAATATGTAAAATAAAAATCGACTTTCCATACAAATCAAAAAGATCACGTGATCAATTTAGTATGGGATGACCAAAATTTTTTGGCGAAATTTGACACATGTTTCTTAGAGAAAGTTGTTTAGTTTCTTGGACTGGATACATCCTTAAAATTTGGATGGTAAGTTCAAAATGACCCGATATATGGCAAAGGAAATTAATAAACTATGTTCCATACTGTTTTCTTCGTCCATAAACGAATTAATGTAGGGAAATTTGGTTTTAGAGAAATGTCTGCATGGCAATATCTTATTTACCTGTGAAAAGTGTGATTACTTGGATTGTTTCTTTTTGTCACATCACAATTACTTAGAGCACAAGACACCATGGCTCCACGATACCTTTATTTTAAATTCTAATTGAGATTATCAAATATTTTAAGCAAATCGTGATTGCTCCTTTGCAAAGCCGGGCCGCTAGGCCGCTAGGGCCTCTTACTGTAAAAAATATTGGCACATGTCACTTGATCCTATTTGTCTTTTTTTTGCATAGACCGTGTCTGTATGATGTTAACTTCTTGTTTACACGCTCTGTTGGTCTTCTTGAGCGCAGAGAACATTTTTCTATGTCTATGGTCTTAACCTTCCAAAAAAAACCATGTTACCTAGGTATATGCTGTAAATTTCCCATAGCCACGACAAATTAGGAGCCCAAACGCCAGAAAGTGCTTAAAAATTTCCAATATAGTTTGTTTTTTTTCAATACAGTTGCTCGAAAATGTAAGTTTACGATGACAGTCGAGCGTGCGGTAAGTTGATTTTACCGCACGCCGTGCGTTTTTGTTTACGGATTAGTATAGCGTGCGGAAAGTTGATTTTACCGCACGCCGGCACCGTGCGTTTTTGTTTATGAACGTTTTTTTAATTTCTACTAGCTTCCGCCCGCGACTTCATCCGCGTGGACAGTAGAAAAATATAGCAATCAGTTTAAAATGACCCCTTTAGTGTATGAAAGCTAGTACTACGGAGAGTTCAAGCTATTTCCCTGGTTCCACCCACCTGAATTTGATGAAACATAGCTTAGATTTTAAGTTGGACCTCAATCTACTAAATTGTAAAAAATCCATCAAAATTCATTTAGCGGTTTTTGCGTAATTCGCGCACAAATATTTAGAATTTACTGTTTTATTATATGTATAGATTATAATTTCAGTAGTACCTATAATGTTTTCTCGCAAATGTATTGAAAAACGTAGTATGGCACACCTTACCAACCTTGTATCATAAACTACTATTTCAATACAGTTGCTCGAAAATGTGAGCTTACGATGACTGTCCAGCGTGCGGTAAGTTGATTTTACCGCACGCCGGTGCCGTGCGTTTTTGTTTACGTACGTTTTTTTTAATTTCTACTAGCTTCCGCCCGCGACTTCATCCGCGTAGACAGTAGAAAAATTCAGCGAACAGTTTAAAATGACCTCTTTAGTGTATGAAAGCTAGTACTACGGAGAGTTCAAGCTGTTTTCCTGGTTCCACCCACCTGAATTTGATGAAACATAGCTTAGATTTTTAGTTGGACCTCATTCTACTAAACTGTGAAAAGCCCATCAAAATTCGTTTAGCGGTTTTTGCGTAATTCGCGCACAAATATTTAGAATTTACAGTTTTATTATATGTATAGATTACAATTTCAGTGGTACCTATAATGTTTTCTCGCAAATGTATTGAAAAACGTAGTATGGCACACGGTTGTTAAGGTTTTTTAAAACTCGTGACGATTATAATCCCTCGCCTGCGGCTCGGGCTTATAAAACGTCAACTCGTTTTAAAAACCTCCTTACCAACCTTGTATCATAAACTACTATTTTCAATTCATTGATAAAATTCTTGTGTTCCAACAATATTAAGAGGTAGTTAGCTGTAGTAAAACCTTCGATCAAGAATATATTATCCTAGATAACTTCACGAACTAAAACAATACCCACGACTTACAAACAATAGTACATTATGAAACAAGTTAGCTTAGGTTGCTCATTGCACACAAGGCTGTGGGTTGCAGCCCGAGCCGCAGGCGAGGGCGTAACTCAGCCGAGTGTGCAATGAGCAAAAGCTCACGAGTTTCATACGACGTTTTTCAACACATTTGCGAGGAAAATACAAAGTATTTTACCACACAGCAGCAAATAAGACAAAAACAAAATACGACAATCATGGGAAAAGGCGCGTAGATTTTTTAAATTTGTTTTTTCCACAAGCCCAATGCAAGAATATTTTACGAACAAAGGCGTAAGTGAGCATACAAGCCTACTACAAAATTATAATTTTAAGTGATAAAATGCAAACATTTTAATATTTTAATATTTTGAATTATGTATAATTAGATAATAATAAATATTTGTTTGACTTAATTAAGCACTTACACATTTATTTATTTCAAAAATGAATATGAATTTTCAGCGCCATAAAACCTCTTTGTTATTACTAAAAAAAATAACTATATTACCCGGTTAAATTAGGAATGCTCTGTTTACTCGCATAGAACTTTCAGTAAGGTACGAATTTAACTTTGTAGAGATAATTCTATAACAACCTAGTGTTTTATATATTATTGCACGCGTTTGTTATAGCTCGGTTTATGGCCCTAAAAGCGATGTATTAGGGCTCACTTTACGAGCAAGTGTGTTGAAAAAAAATATTTGACATTTTGAGATTCGAAGCCCCACATGAATATTTTCTTCTGGGTACAAATTCTATTCTTTCCAAATTCTAACTTCTAAATTCTCAAATTCAAGAATAGAATACTTTGTTTATACAAAGTATTCTCTTCTTTGTTTCTTAATATTTTTTATAATAAGCGCCCAGTTTGAAAGTGAGGCGTTATTTCGAGGTGCCGTTTTTGAGACTGACTGGATATCTAAAGTCTGTCCATCCTTACTTGTCTTATTTAGTAAACAGTTTTTGACAGTTGTCATACGTCTTTTATACTTAAATCGTTATTTAAAAATATGTTAGTAGCTTTATGAGATTGTTATTAATTCATTAACAATTTATTTTGAAATCTATATATAGGAAGAACATCTATCGAGAAAAAAACGAGCGTAAAAGTACCTACTCTTTATAGTTTCTCTTCGCTTCTTTCTTCTCTTCTTTCGCTTTTCGGCAGTAGATGGCGCTGTTCCCATAAAAAATTACTCTAGCGAATGTTTTACGCGCGTTATTTTTTCGATAGTTGTTTGTGCTAAGGGTACTTAGTTAATACTTTATCCACGTTAATATTCATCATGGTCAACCTATGTACAGTCAGCAAAGTTATGACCTTAACAGTTTGAAAATAAGTCGCTTGAAAGGATGGAACTAAAAGTTGGTCTTTACCTGCTTCCATTGTTTTAATACAAAAGATGCTTTTGTGATTTTTGGGTAAATGCAAGACAATACAGACTACTCAATCTAGAAATGAACCTTAAGGTGTTCAGCTCATAGCTTTGCTGACAGTACCTTAACATTTGCAACAAACCAATCAGAATATCGCAGTTTAGGATTTTGCGGAGTTTCACCAATTAAACAACAGCTGAACCTTTTTATTTCTTTTGAAAACAAAACTTAGCTCTAAAAAATTTTTGATATATAGAACTTAATTCCCGGTTTTTGTGAGAACTCCTTAGCTCATAAAGCACATTGGAAAAGAAATTGTTGGTTTGAAAACAGCTCGAGTCCCTAACACCTACCTATGTTTTTTTGAAGTGAAAACTTCTTTATCGGCGTTGTACGCTTTTTTGTAATGGGGAAAAAATGCTGAACTCGTCAGTGAGAATCACGTGACCCTGATCGAAACTTCGTAAGAGGGATGTGACGGATGGAGAGTAGACAGCCGGCGGCGGAAGTATCCCCCTCTCTTTCTACGGGGCGCGGCGAAAATGGCGGTGCGTCATTTCAATACGTAAACACTTGTTTCACCATAGCAACGCGCAATTTTTTTTATTCAATGTCATAACTCTAGATTTTCTGCCAAGCTAGGAATAAAAATATACAAATAAGACTTTCGTACAATTCGTAAATTCGAATGCAGAGTAAATTCGTAAGACGGCAATTCGTGCAATATTATTCCCTAACCATTCCAAAATATCAAAAATGCACAACGTTACGTTTATGCTGAGTTTGATGCGAGGAGACAGGTTGATGCCGCCTATTTTGATTTCAAGAAGGCCTTTGACCTTGTTGATAGTGACATTCTCTTGGAAAAGTTAGCAATTGTTGGTTTCACTCCCAAGTTCCTTGATTTTTTTGCAAGCTACCTCAGGGACCGACATCAGTTTGTGAGGGTGGATGGATACGTGTCTGACAAGTACTATACTAGGAGTGAGTCAGGGGAGCACTCTTGGCCCGACATTGTTTCTTTTAATGATTAATGACTTGCCTGCGGAAGTTAAAACTGCTCATTGCCTTTTATTTGCCGACGACCTTAAATTATATTTGGGAAAATCTCACTTAGATGACACCCTTGCCCTTCAAACTGATATCAACGCCGTTTCAAAGTGGAGCCAAAACAATCGTCTCCCATTTAATAGTTCCAAGTGCAAAATTATAACTTTCACACGGAAACGTAACTCAATAGACACCAAGCACAATCTATTCGACGCACATATGGATAGAATTAATAATATACGTGACCTTGGACTGACATTGGACAGTAAATTCGACTTTCATCACCATATGACAGAACTGTGTAAATCGGTAAGCAGGACCTTAGGTTTTATTATGAGAACAGCCTCACAATTTAGTAATATGTTGGCGGCCGTAGTGTTATTCAACGCCTATGTACGCAGTAAACTTGAATATGCAGCTGTGATTTGGGCGCCTTATGAGGATAAATATGTCCTCATGTTAGAAAGAGTACAACGAAAATTTTGTCGGTGGTTGCACAAAAGGATTTAGGGATATTATCCTTTCCTGTACCCCTCTCTGTTTGTTTATGGAATGGTAGAGGTTTTGAGACATTGCATTTTAGGAGGATAAAGCTTCTAATAATGCACTATCTTCAGGTGTTACACGGAAGGGCTGACAGCCCAGCAATACTTGGAGCGTTTGTCATTTTAGTTCCGACACGCATCCCGCAGGATGGCCGGGGAATGATGGTGGCACCTCGTTCTCGCCCTCGCTTGCTGAGGAGACCGGTCATGCGCACACGATACGCCGCTCATGCGCCTACTGTGCGCGCCCTGATTCTGATTGGCGACATGCTCACTCGGTGTGATGAAATTGACTTGTTCGCTGATTCTATACCACTTATTTGTGCTAAGGCTTATCAGTTTCTTATTCGTTAAGTGTGCTGTTCCTTAATGAAATTAACATTAACATTTATTTGTATTTTTTTGACATTTCTGGTTCTTTTCTGGTTGACTATGAAGTTTAAATTTATTGTATTTTGATATGATTTGGACAATTATTTTATAAATGTTAACCCACCTTGATCTATTAATATTAATTTACACATTCTTTTATAATTAACTAGCTTTTGCCCGCGACTTCGTCCGCGTGGACATTCGGAAAATCGCTATAGAACCTTTGATCGAGATAAAAAGTATCCATGTTTTACCACCGGCTATAACTATTCTGTGTGCTATTCCAAATCCGTTCAGCCGGTTTTACGTAATTGAGTAACAAACATCCAAACATTAAACTTCACATTTATAATAATTTATTAGTTCTCGTTCTCGTTTTCGTTCTCATTCCTGTTCTCGTTCCCTTATTATTTGTCCATAAAAAAATTGAACTCCGTTTCAGTCCTCTAGGTGTTGAATAATGTCCACCGTGTCGTGTTGGACCCTAAAATAAATGCCATTTTCGCAATAAACATCCCATTAAACCTAAATACCGACATCTATATCGATTTGTTTGCTTATTTGTTTATAGAAGTACTCTTACGAAGTTTCGAGTCGTAATGTCTATTTTAAATTTTTTCTATACAAAGTTTGAACTTCATTTGATCCCTTTAGGGGTTGAAAAATGTTTAGCACTTAAAATAAATGCCATTTTCGCAATCAACATCCCATAAAACTTCGATAACGACACCCATATCGATGTTGGGCTTACTTTACCCCATTAACCCCCTAAAGGGTTGAGTTGCGGAAAACCACGAAACACGTGTTTGCTTATTTGTTTTTAGAAATACTCCTACTCAGTTTGAAGTTTAAATGTCCATTTAATTTATTTTTTCATACAAACTTTGTACCCCTATTTCAACCCTTTAGGGATGGAATTTCCAAAAATCCCTTCTTAGTGGGTGTTTAAACTGTATGAAATATCTATGTACAAATTTTCAATTCTCTAGGTTCAGTGGTTTGAGCTGGGCAATAGTCTGTCAGTCACCCCTTCAGTTTTATATAAGAGATTATTTTTGTGACTTGCATGTGCTTTGGAGAATGTCTCTGTAAACTTGCATTGTATTTTTATAAAATAAAATAAAAAATAAAGTGCTATAAAATAAAGTTAATATTCAAGTTTTCACTTCTGCCGGCACTCCCGCAGTGCAACCCGATTTTTATTTTAAGTTGGATTGGTTTGGTACAGTCATGTGTAAAATATACCTACATATACAGTTTAGAACTTTCTCACTTTGATGTAGTTGTCATTTGTTATGATTTTGATCAAAAAACTAGCTAGCTTTCAGAGTGGCGTAATTCTAAATTGATACGGCTAATACCCGAAGTGCGGCTAAACCTAGTTTCAGCCGGCTAAAAGTAGGTGTAGCCGATAGCTGTCGATTAAAACTATATCTGCTTTACTCCTATAGGTCCCGAATAGGTTAGAAATTTGACGCAGCGGAGCGTTAGCCTTACGTGGTTATTTTTTAACAGACAACAGAAATAACTTTTTTTAAATTACTCCCCCTTAGTAGAAGCACAAAGAAGGCTAGACCTAGTTTTAACCGGCTACGCCTAGTATTAGCTGCGAACAAATCTACACCGGCTAAAACTAGGTGTAGCCGCACATTTCATTTCACTTTTCGGCGGTAGATGGCGCTGTACAAATTTCCCATACAAAATTAATCTATCGAATGTTTTTACGCGCGTTATTTTTTTTGATAGATGTGAATTTAAGATTCTTGGCTGTTAGTGACGGGTACAGATCGGGAAACACCTGTATGTTTCTGTCCCAAACAGTTTCTATATCAGATCAAATAAAAAAGGAAGATGGAGCGTTGCGCAGTGGTTGCGAACAACTAAGTGAGGCCGGTTTTTGATGGTACATGTGTGCGTACTAGAGGGAGGGCGGGGGCCGGGCGGCGGGGTTCGATATGGAACGCCCAATGACGAACGAAAGCCAAGGCGTAGTTTCGTTACATATGTGTGCGTAAACTGTGTATGTACACAGCCAAGGCGTAGTTTTACTGGCCTCACCGCTTTGTCGGAAGACTCCGTCTTTACTTTTTTATTTGGTCTGAGGTTTTTATATTAATTTTTATGTCATAACATAATTCATATTCACTTCTCAAGCTTACGCGCTCACTAGACATGAAATAAAACACTTTTTAACGGATACTAGCGCGGTTTTATTGAAAGTACTTTGGTATTTAGTTGGTATTTGGTTTGATTTTTGATTTTCCCGACGTTGCAGCTGCCATGGTCCCCCGTGACCACGGCAGCTGCAAAGGTGCCTAAACGTCGGGAAAATAAAAATTCAAACCAAATACCAACTAATTACCAAAGTACTTTCAATAAAACCGCGCTAATCCGTTAACAAGTGTATTATTTCATGTCATAACATAAGTTAGTACATGAAGACTAAGTAACATACCTACCAACTCACACTTGACCAATTCTAGCCCTTCTAGAAGTGCACCTATTTATTACCTAGTCAAGGAAAAATCATTCAAATTATTAGGTTCGAGTTGAGGTAGCGACAGCAAAAGTTAACAATACAATTAAAATTAAGTATACAACGTGTTACAATATATACAGGGTTATTTGTAAAACACCAACAACCTCGCAGGAGTAGATTACTAACATCATAAACAACAACATTTGTTCCACAACTTTCCGAAAACAGACAAAAAAATATCGACTTTTCATACAAAACTCGATCAGTACCCTTAGCACGAACAGCTATCGAGAAAAAAAACGCGCGTAAAATTACTCGATGGAGAATTATCTATGGAAATTTTAATTTCTCTATTCGGCGGTAGATGGCGTTGTACAAATTTCCAATACAAAATTGCACTATCGAATAATTTTAGGCGCGTTATTTTTTTAGATAGCTGTTCGTGCTAAGGGTACAGTTGTTTGGGACGTTTGTATGGAGCGTCGAATTTTTTTGTTGGTTTCCGGAAAAGTCGTAGAACAAATGTTGTTGTTTATGATGTTAGTAATCTACTCCTGCGAGGTTCGTGTCGTGCGGCTGATATGATGAACGTGTTACAAAATAAACCCAAATGCCGAATATGGAAGATAGGGACCATCAAACTGAACAACTTTTACTATGGGACCAAGTCTGAAACCGCGAAAAAAATTAGCTGTTTCATATAAAAATTAATAACGAAAATATCAAAATGTATGAAACAGCTGTTTTTTTGCGATTTCAGAGTTGGTCCCATAGTAAAAGTGGTTCATTTTGATGGTCCCTATCTACCATATTCAGCATTACGGGTTTTTTGCAACACGTTGTGGTCAGTAATGTTAAAATAAATATAGAACAAAGTGAAATGAGCCGGTATTACGGTAAGTAAAACTTAATTCTTAAATACTTACTTAAGAATTAATTTAAGGTTTAGCTTATTGATTAATTAATATTTAAGTGACAAATAAATTCTTCCCCGTTTAAGGCTAAGTAATTACTAATATTTATTGCTGTGAGAATCAAAAGTTTCTGTCAACCGTACCTCCTTGCAGGGAAAATAAGTCTGAAAGCTCAGCTTTTGTCTTTAAATATAATATGAGGTCGGTGCGGTTTTTATCCGATTTAAAAACGTAATTCTAAGCATCGATCCAGCGATGGCGTTTTTGAATAATTAACTAGGTAGGTAGGTACCTACTTACTTTACAGTTTATACCTACCTACTTAAAATTATACAAGTTACTATGGGACCAACTCTGAAATCGTGAAAAAAAAATCAGCTGTTTCATACAAAAATTGATAACAAAAATATTAAAATGTATGAAACAGCAAATTTTTTTTTGCGATTTCAGAGTTGGTCCCATAGTAAAAGTTGTTCAGTTTGATGTTCCCTATCTACCATATTCGGCTTTATAAGGCTTTTACCAAACACCTTGTATAGAAAGATTTATTCTCTTTGTAGGTAGGTACTTACCTAACTATTTATTGAATAAAACACAATGCGTGAAGAACGATGCGAACTGAAATGGCTAACTTTAGTACGAACAGAAAAAAATAACGCGCGTAAAACATTCGATAATTTTGTATGGGAAATTTGTACAGCGCCATCTACCGCCGAATAGTAAAATGAGATTTCCCATAGAGAATAAATTACTATTTCGAGTACTTTACGCGCGTTTTTTTTTCGATTGATGGTTTTTCGGTGAGTAATAGAGGGTATGAAACTGAAAATTTGATAATTATTCATGACCCTAACCCTAACCTAACTGAATTTAAGTATTACATCGATTTTATTTTTCTCAAAAGTTTTACCTAAAATATTGTTAACATACATTTTAAAATGTCAATCTTTATTCATAGAATAACTTAAAAATGAAACTATCTGAGTCGTTATATATTTTTATTCCACCAATTCAATAATTTGAGTAAATGAAATCTCTTTTTTAGATGAAATTGGTACTTATAGCTCTAACTTAAAATAAAAGGACATTATTATTTATTTGAAGGCTAATTACATTTTATACACTCAACATGTCCCATCGCGCCTATGTCATTTGCCTCACCATTCTCAAAAAATGAAAGTCTATCGCGTCTTAATCAAAGTAGTATGTCAGAGTAGGTATTTTACTCTAGGATCAGATTAATAATTATTTTCTGCATTAAAAAGTGGGATTTTTAAGTTAAAACACTTTTAAATCACAATTTTTTATCATGATAGTACTATTTACTTACATTTTTTTCACAAAATACTTCAGAAAACAACTTGATGTTTTTGTAATTGTTTTTCTAAATATAAAACAATTCTTGACTGATACTATAATATAATTAGCATTTTTATATTATGAAAGTAATTAAATAAAATGAAACTGGGGCAACGCTGGGACATCTTCTTTATGGGTCTTTCGTTGATTCATCCCACGAGTGTTTCATCCCACGGTATGTATCGCACAAGGACGCTTTTTGATATCGCTGTTTCATACCATCGTATGAAAATAAAATTCAAAACCAAAAAAATTCAAAACTGGCAAAATTACATTAAAAAGTTTGCTTGGTATGAAACAGCGAATTCAAAAAGCGTCCTTGTGCGAATCATACCGTGGGATGAATTGACGAAAGACCCAATTTATTAGGTAGGTACCTAAGCTACAATAAGTTTTCTGCGATTGTTGAAAAATAAAGTTGCTTAATATTTAAGTATTTATTCAGAAACTCAACAGCTTTTTTTAAAAAAACGTGTCTTATTTAACTTATTATATTTTAACTCTTAAGCCAATTACAGAGTTTCATAACATATTATGAGGCTTAAACAAAAGATAGGAAGTATCCAGCAAAAGAAAACTAAATAACAAAATAAATATAGCTAAATAAACATAATGAGAAATAATACAATTTTTTCTTAATAATAATAATAACAACAAGAAACTTATTCTGTGAGTTAAATATATATCTATGTATGAGATTACAAAATTATTAATCTATCTCTAGTAGGTATATTCATTCGATTAAAAGTAGAATACCTAATGAACTATTAAGTAGTAGAATTTTATCATTTTTCAAACATTTTCTAGGAATTACACAAAACTATTTTCTTTTTATTTCAAATACTTTTGACCAATTTCTCTTTCACCCAGTAACCATCAATCAAGTTAAAAATAAACAACAAAAAGACCCTCAATTTCGACGTTCGAATCTTTTGTAGAAATACCATTTAATTGTGCATAATGCCACGGCCCAGGGCAGTGATTATAAGAATCGAACCTGTGAACGTCAAAATAACTCAGTCTATATGCACTGAGATATAAATGGGAGTTAGGATTTTTCAAAGTTGTTTAAGAAATTTTTGCGAAAGACTTTTGCTAGAAATATATTTTTTATTTTAACCTAATCTCTTAAGTTAAAAAAATATTAAAACTTGACTGGGCAGTCGAGTTAAGTAAGGCTAAAGTTAAGGTTAAGGGCTGCCAAAAATTAATTAAACAGTTAAATAACAAGTGTCATTGCAGTCAGGGGACTGTTTTGTGCAACAATTTTTTATCAAAGAGGTCCACCCGACTGCAATGACACTTGTTATTTAACTTTTTAATTCGTTTTTGGCAGGGCAGTCAAGTTTTAATATTTTTTTAATGTATTATTTTTATTTCACACATTTTAGTAACAAATTATATAGTTTTTAAATGTACTCATTAGGGCCTTTCATTTGATGCCCATATTGTAATAATTGAAGAAAAAAAATGTTTTCACATTTAAAAGTCGCCATATTAACATTTCTCAAAAAAATTATAGCCAGTGTCACTTGCAACAATGTAAGGATTATAACGATACCCCATACATCCAAATCCGCTAAGCCATTTAGAAGGTATGGTGGAATAAAGGAACTCACATACCCACAAACATATATGAACCCTGCACACATATACACTCCTTTTCCTTTTGGACAGTCGTGTAAAAAAAGATAATATGAAAATATTATAGGTAGAATTCCATTACAAAAAATAAAACAAAATACTTATAAAGTATAGGTACAAAGTAGTTGTTACAATGCGATTAAATTGACAATAGAAGTGATCTCGATCGGTGATCTCGATCGGGTCGCTCATGGGATGGGTGACCAAAAAAATATTATTTCGAGCTCCTAAGTGCTTCAGAAGGCACGTTAAGTTGATCCTGGGTCATTTACAGATTAAAATACTTACGTTGTTTTGTTCCGCAAGCACTCCAGTGCCCGTAGCACGAACATTTATCAAAAAAAACCGGCCAAGTGCGTGTCGGGCCACGCGCCATAGCGTTCCGTAGTTACCTTATACCATACCATATTTAATACCACTTATAATTTTTCTTGTAACTTTGTTTTTCACAGTGTTGGTATGAATGACAAAGTTATATTTGCGGTTTTGGAAAATGTGCTATATCTCAAAAACTAATTACTATATCTCGTTCAAACTAATTTTGGTTGAAAGTGTTTATTAAGATCTACAGCATATATTTATTTTTTATTTTTCACTCTCTTATTTCAAAAGTTAAAGGGGGGGCGGGACGGACACATTTTACCACTTTGGCGGTGAATATCTTTCAAACGGTTGACTTTGAGAAAAAGTTGTCTTAGGAACCTCAATGTCATTTTTAAAGACCTATCTATAGACACCCAACACGTGTTGGTTTGAAGAAAAAAAAAAAATTTCAGTTTCAGTTCCATGTATGGGGAGCCCCCCCTTTATCTTTTATTTTTCTTATTTTTGTATTAAATTCGTTAAGCGGTTAACAGAATACATCTACCTACCAAGTTTCAACTGTGTAGTCTTAATACTTTCGGAATAAAGTGGCTGTGACATACGGACAGACAGACAGACATGACGAATCTATAAGGGTTCCGTTTTTTGCCATTTAGGCTACGGAACCCTAAAAAAGCACGTAAAAATTACTCGATAGAGTAATTCTCTATGGAAAATTTCATTTTGCTTTTCGACGGTACATCTACCGCCATCGCGCTGTACAACCACATACAAAATTAGGTACTTTATCGATTTCTTTAAATCGTTTTCTTTCTCAATAGATGTTTGTGCTATGGGTTCCTTCTTATCCATCCATAAGAAAGGGCTATGCCCACCCCAAGCCTACCCACCTAGCATGATCGATGAAACAGGATATACAGGGTTATTTGTAAAACGCCAACAACCTCGCAAGAGGAGGTAGATTGGTAACATCATATAAAACAACATTTGTTCTACGACTTTTCCAAAAACAGACAAAAAAAAAAAGACTTTTCATACAAAACTCGATCAGCTGTTCGGACATTTATATGGAGAGTCGAAGTTTTAGGCAGTTACAAACGTAGCTATAATATATTATTAAAATGTAGTCATAATGTCTATATGACATACTAGCGACAGCCCGTGACTTCGCCTGCGTGGTTTTGATATCCCTCGGAAAAAAAAACATTTTTTCGGTATGAAAGGTTCTCTGTACCCTGACAATGTGTATGCAAAATTTCATCATAATCGGTTGAGTAGTTAAGACGTGAAGGCGTAACAAACAAACGGACTTTCGCATTTATAATATTAAATAAGGATATTTTCTATAGAAATATGTCATTAGCAAAGCAAAATTATAGAAGCTGCGTGTGTAGTCATTCAAAGTTACTATTTAGATGACATAAATTAATACAAGGTGTTTGGTAAAAGCCTTATAAAGCCGAATATGGTAGATAGGGACCATAAAACTGTACAACTTTTACTATGGGACCAACTCTGAAATAGCATAGAAACAGCTGTTTCATACATTTTGATATTTTCGTTATTAATTTTTGTATGAAACAGCTTATTTTCGCGATTTCAGGGTTCGTCCCATAGTAAAAGTTGTTCAGTTTGATGGTCCCTATCTACCATATTCGGCTTTATAAGGCTATTACTAAACCCCCTGTATAATATAACTACTTAAACCTACTACTACTACTAAAACCAGAAAACTGTCACATACATATGCCTCAAAAGACTTGTACCTACAACATTCACATAAAAACAAAAGGAAGGAAAAGATAAACGAAAAAAACCATATGTAAGTACATGAGTGGGAAAGGAATACCTCGCCATAATTGACTTAAGTCACGCTAACACGCGAGTGTGTTCGCAGAAAGCGAACGCGTGTTTCGTCGAAAGAATACGACCTGAGATTTAATCTTTTGATTAGATTAAATAAGATGTGATACGGTTTTGTATTTGTTTATTTTTTTAATATTTACTGCTAGTACCCTTAGCACAAACAGCTATCGAACAGAAAAAAACCGGCCAAGTGCGAGTCGGACTCACGCACGAAGGGTTCCGTCCCAAAAACGGCAAAAAAATCACGTTTGTTGTATGGGAGCCCCCCTTAAATATTTATTTTATTCTGATTTTAGTATTGGTTGTTATAGCGGCAACAGAAATACATGATCTGCGAAAGTTCTAACTGTCTATCTGTTGTCGTTATTAATATAAAGCAAAAAAAGGTAAAAACATCACGTTTGTTGTATGGGAGCGCTCCTTAAATATTTATTTTATTATGTTTTTAGTATTTGTTGTTATAGCGGCAATAGAAATACATCATCTGTGAAAATTTGAACTGTCTAGCTATTACGGTTCATGAGATACAGCCTGGTGACAGACAGACAGACAGCCAGCCAGACAGACAGACGGACAGCGGAGTCTTAGTAATAGGGTCCCGTTTTTACCCTTTGGGTACGGAACCCTAAAAAGGGTGCGTAAAAGTACTCGATAGAGTAATCGTCTATGAGAAATTTAATTTCGCTTCTCGACGGTAGAAGGCGCTGTAGAAATTTCCCATACAAAATTACTCTATCGAATGTTTTTAAACCAGCCACGGAGGTCGTTAAATTGGAGGAATTAATACAAAAGAAGGTCATGGGTGATCGGTCGGTCTCGCCAAAAGACACGTGTAAATATTCCGATTATATTTTTCCATTACAAAACATGGATTTAGTTCATTACTCCTTGAAGTAACAAATACACATACCCTCTTTCTAATAAACGAAGATAAGAGTTTAACCAAAGGACATCATCCATTTTGGTCCAAATGTGAAAGTGCCGGCCAAAAAGCAAAAGTGCTTTATTCTGATAGATTTTGTCTATCTAAGCATGTCTTATTATGGCACCGAAGCTGTAGCACCGCTTCACATTTGTGTCAAAATGTATGAAAAGACAGACTTTTTTAACTTAATTAAAATCAAGTACAGCGGTGCTGCAGCTTCGGTGCCATAATAAGAAATGATTTATATTTGGCACTTACATATTTGGACCAAAAATGTATGAAACATGGATGATGTCCTTTGTTACAGAGACAATTGTTACCACAAGACAGTGCCCGTTTCGAGATATTACCTCACCACCAGGAATTTAAAAATAAAAATCTCTTGACATTGATTTAGATCCTGCATCGCGATCAATAAGGTGCATACAGAGATCTATAACCGCTAGATCAATAGATTAAGTTAATTACAAGTTCGAAGCCGTTATTTGGCGTAATAATACGGTACATTCGGTAAAAAAATTAAATTTATCGATCGGGAGACGTGCTTTGATTGATTGGTGATGAATCGACGGCTAGGGATGGTGTAGAGTCGCGTGGGTCATCTAAGACTTTAAGAAGGACGAAAGAAAATTATCAATCGGGACTTCATTAATATTTTTTTTTCACTAAGCACAGCTTGTATTAAAATGATTAAATAAATCACTACATAGTATAAAACAAAGTCGCTTTCTCTGTCCCTATATCCCTATGTATGCTTAAATCTTTAAAACTATGCAACGGATTTTGATGCGGTTTTTTTAATAGATAGAGTGATTCAAGAGGAAGGTTTATATGTATAATACATGGTGTCAAATTCCACACTACACCGAAGCGAAGCGAGGGTCGCTAGTAGCTAATAAAACACATAACAGAAAATAAAACTTTATATAGTAGAAAGAAAAACAACTCATCTTTAACTTCGGATACTAAGTTATACACAAATATTTTTTTTCGAGTATAAAATTTAACTAATAGATTTACTGAAAAAAAAAAACTTTTTATAAAAACATGTTTTTAAAACAGACTAAAAAGTATAAAACAAATTCTTTTCTAAATATTTATAACAATATACTTACAGAAGTTTTAAATCTAAAAACGTGGGGTGCATTTTGTAAAATTTATCATCCATATTGTCTTTAGCATGCGCTGCATGAATAAAAAAATCTAAAAATGTCACGCACAGCACGACTAAATCATGCAATTTTTTTGTTACCAAAAAGGTTTTTTTACAATATGTTCTGTTTAAATTATAAACATCCATTTCGTTAGAAGATAATTTTGATTCACCAACAATTTTAACAGTAGTCGACTCTACAGTTTTCCTAATTAATATTTTAATTGATGCATCGATTCTTCCGTTCTTATTTTTCGACATATTAATGTTTTCGAATAAAAATTGAGGAATACCGACCGGGCATCATGATTTAGTGCCTCTGGCGGATGATTTTTGATATAAGTCGGTGTTTTTTTACATTTTTGGGTGGAAAATTCATTTATAAGGTTTTGTTTCTGTATGTATGATTCTGAGAAGGGTGATGCCATATTTTGGTGAGTAGGCGTTAATTTCTGTATCCGTAGCATGAACATCTAAGGAAAAAAAAACCGGCCAAGTGCGTGTCGGGCCACGCGCCGTAGGGTTCCGTAGTTACCTTATACTATACCATATTTAATACCACCTATCATTTTTCGTCTGCAAAAATAACTTTGTTTTTGACAGTGTTGGTATGATGTTAAATTATATGAAGTTATATTTGCGGTTTTGGAAAATGTGCTATATCTCGACAACTAATTACTATATCTCGTTCAAACCAATTTTGTTTGAAAGTGTTTATTAAGATCTACAGCATACATTTTTTTTTTAGATTTTTCACTCTCTTATTTCAAAAGTTAAAGGGGGGGGACACACATTTTACCACTATGGCGGTGTATATCTTTCAAACGGTTGACTTTGAGAAAAAGTTGTCTTAGAAACCTCAATGTCATTTTAAAAGACCTATCTATAGACACCCAACACGTGTTGGTTTGAAGATTTTTTTTTCAGTTTCCGTTCCATGTATGGGGAGCCCCCCTTAATCTTTTATTTTTCTTATTTTTGTATTAAATTCGTTAAGCAGTTAACAGAATACATCTACCTACCAAGTTTCAATTGTGTAGTCCTAATACTTTCGGAATAAAGTGGCTGTGACATACGGACAGACAGACAGACATGACGAATCTATAAAGGTTCTGTTTTTTGCCAATTAGGCTACGGAACCCTAAAAACGCGCGAAAAAACACTCGATAGAGTAACTTTGTATGGGATAGTACAGCGCCATCTACCGCTGAAAAGCGAAATACGATTTTCCATAGACAATCAATAGATGTTCGTGCCAGGATACTCCCACCCAGACCTATTTTGTAACTCAACTGACAGCTTAAAATGATCATCACTGATCTAAGTTGTAAGTACATTGCTGCTACAGTAAAAATCAATGTTATGACTCTCTACAAAAACCCAGCAATGTACTTAAAACTTAGATCAGTGATGATCATTTTAAGCTGTCAGTTGAGTTACAAAATAGGCCTGCTGAGTGTTTTCTACTAATAAAATTTGACATTTAAAAAAGTAGAGTAGGTACCAACCTAAGTATGCAAATTCAAACTTAATTTATTAGGTATTGATTTGAATTAGTACATTTTCTTATGAAATTGGCATTTTGCATGGAGAATTTTAAAGAATTTGTATTTTCCATACTGAAATCAATCATGAACGCTAATGTTTTAAAACTTTTATGCACTAAAACGTAGGTATATTACACTTAGGCTAGCGAAGAAAATAAGTTTTGACTAAGTAAAAATAAATAAGTCATTTCTGCTAACAATAAAAAACCGGCCAAATGCGAGTCGGACTCGCGCACGAAGGGTTCCGTACCAAAACGCGGCAAAAAAATTACGTTTGTTGTATGGGAGCCCCCCTTAAATATATATTTTATGCTATTTTTAGTATTTGTTGTTATAGCGGCAACAGAAATACATCATCTGTGGAAATTTCAGCTGTCTAGCTATCACGGTTCACGAGATACAGCCTGGTGACAGACAGACAGACAGACAGACAGACGGACAGCGAAGTCTTAGTAATAGGGTCCCGTTTTTACCATTTGGGTACGGAACCCTAAAAAGGAGTCATTTTTAAGGTATTTTTTAATGTTTAGAAAACTAAAATAAGGTTTTTTTACTATTGTTAATTGTCTAGGATTGTCATTATTCGATTTAAGTAATATATTTTTTAAACATAAAAGTGACGAAGTTCTCTATTTGAAAGAAAAAATCGTGAATTTCATAGGCCAATATTTCCGGACAACTTACACCAAACATTTAGTCTTAAAAATTAATATGTACTTAACTGATTTTTACCATTTGTTCTAAAATAAAATAAAAGTGTCTTACTAACTATATAATTTTGAAAACATAACCAGATTAAGACGTATTGGTAGACTCGACATTATTATTATGCCAAAGAATTAGTAAAAGAAACATCATAGTAGCAGCAGTTAAATGTAAACCTCACGTAATTTCCTAGACTAAATTACCCAACAAAAATATTCCTTCACTTTTTAATGATACCAAAACCTAACGCCTGGAGGCCTAAAAAACAGCGGATGCATCATAAATATGTATGGCTGAATCCACAGCATCCGAGTTTCGAGAAAAAAGCGAAAGAAAATAATAAAAAAAATCTCGTTCTAAACAGAACAACCGACGTGCTTTTTTGGGAAAAAATTCAAGCCTCAAATGCCCGCCGGCTCACGCCACCTAAAAAGTAAGGATAGCAAAAAATCTATTGAGTTTTCTCTTAAAAAAATTATAAACAAGCCAATTGTCGTTATATAAAATAAGGAAAATAGGACGTTGTTTTGGTAAAAAACAGATAAAAGTAAATTAATATAAAACACGATAAAATTTTAATCATGTAGTTCCCGCAGAGGGGTGGTCCCACTCATGATTACAAGCAACTTTTACTATGGGGCCAACTCTGATATCGCAAAAAAAGCTGTTCCATACATTAAGGTTGAGTAGGTATTGCGCTTTTGTATGGAACAGTTGATTTTTTTCGCGATATCAGAGCTGGCCCCATTTTAACAGTTGTTAGTAATCATGAGTGGAACCACCCCACTGTGGGAACCAAATGATTAAAATTTCACGCTGTATTATTTGAAATCTTATAATATCATTTTTCCTTCCTGTAATTTCAGCCATTCTTCCTTTTTATTATTTACCTCTTAATTATTCAAAGTTGCTTGATAGATATATATAAAAATTAGGCTGCTTTTTATAATGAACAAAAATAAACCCACTAGAAACAACAAATTGCAAAGAAAAATCTCCGAAAAAACGTTTTCTATTTTTGTGTAACTATTTAGTTAGTGAACGTGAAAACGGCTGAACGAATTGGGATGAAATTTGGCACACAGATAGTTTAAATCCAGTATTAAAACAAAACATAGGATACATTTTTATCCTAGTCAAAGGTTCCTTAGCGATTCATAATATCCACGCGGACGAAGTCTTTAATTATAATAAAACTTTTCTTCTATACTTTTATACTTAATATTTTTTCTGCCAACGGTACACCTTCGTACTTAGTTGTACGGAATTTCGGTGAAGTAACGATTATAATAATTTAAGAAATTTATAATTACAGTATCAGAGGCTACCGTTTCCACATAAATAATACCTTTTACTAACATTTAAAAACATATAAAATTATATATTATATTGGGAAGTTTTTGGGTGCGGTGACATCACATAGTGTATTTTAAAATCATAGTTGTACCTATGTAAGTAGTGTTATAAAAATGTAAGAAATATTTAGTAAAATCAAGTAGGTACCTCACTATTATAAATTTTAATGCTAACTTCACTATTAAAATCGTTGGATATGGCCGAATACTCAAACGCTAATTAACTTTGAGGGGCTCTCAAACGTCGTCCTGTCACATTAAATGTCAAAGATATGACAAAGACAGCATGCTGTTTGAGAGCCGCTCAAAGTTAAGTAGCGTTTGAGTATTCGGCCATTAGTCACCAGTAATAGTACATTATGATATAAGTGCGGTAATTATCAAAGCGCACGTATGTCATACGACGTTTTATAACATATTTGCGAGGAAATCAATAAAACTCGGACTTTGCACCTTTGCTTGTTTTCCATATGATTAAATTTTGATACGCTTGTAAGTATCTTATCGGTCTATTTTTCGGGCAAGAGGCTTAGAATAGCCCTTTTCGCTGCCTCTCAAACTTCTAGCGGTGTTGAATTCATAAATTCATCACTACTTGACGACATTTTCAAATAAAAACAATACAGCAAAAAAAATGGCAATGCGCGCGCATCAGCGCTTTTTTTAAGGCAAAGGCATAAAAAACAGCCAGTATTACTTATTAGTAATACTTTATTAAGTAAATTAATATTTTTGTGTTTTTGTTATAGATAAATGGTTGTAATTTATTGTCAACATTAATTAAATTAAATAATTAAATGTTTATTTATCATATTTTATCTCCCAAAGTTAATTTTATTCATAAAATGTTGACCTCTTTTCTGAAATAAAAACTCTTTGCTAAGATTTAAAAAAGTACCGTTCGTTTTAGACGAAGCATCTTGATAAACCGTGCGGTAATGTAAAGTAAAACGCACGGTTTATCAAGGAAACCGTGCGTTTTACTTTACATTACCGCACAAGTTCGTAATGAAATACAATACGATATTGAAATTGGTGTAATAAGAGACCCTTTACGAGCAAATATGTTATAAATGACGTTATACAGTTTTGTCTCTATTTTTTTATGTCAGTCGCTTGCGGTACAAAATGACGCCTCGTTAGGGCGCTGTTATACATATTTACGTTCTAGCGTCACCAATACATTTATTTTTAATGAAATGAAAATCGGGTTGCACTCCGGGACGGAAGTGCCGGAAGAAGTGAAAACTTGAATATTAACCTTGTGCATTTTTGATATTTTGGAATGGTTAGGGAATAATTTTGCACGAATTGCCGTCTTACGAATTTACTCTGTATTTGAATTTACGAATACAGAACAGTATTGTACGAAAGTCTTATCCATAGCTTGACAGAAAATCTAGAGTGTTGACATTGAATTAAAAAATGAGCGCTTTGACACAAGTGTTTACGTCTTGAAATGACGCACCGCCATTTTCGCCGCGCCCCGTAGAAAGAAAGGGTGATACTTCCGCCACCGGCTGTCTACTCTCCATCCGTCACATCCATCTTACGAATTTTCGATCAGGGTCACGTGATCCTGACTGACGCGAGTTTAACATTTTTTCCCCATTACAAAAAAGCGTATAACGCCGCTAAAGAAGTTTTCACTTCAAAAATGAAAATTAATGAAAATGACAAATGTATTAGCGGCGCTAGTAGTAATATAACAGCACCTATCTGTAAGATTTTCTCTTTGCCATTACATTTTCGAGTGTAGTTGCAGCGGATCACACATTGTATCCAATGATATTAAAAGTAAAGATAAGTTAAACGCCAACATCATTGCTATTTAAAACAGCGTAAAGGTACTATAGATACACACATTGATCGCTGCATGCGCATTGGCCGCCAATGGACAGCGCGTCAGCTGTTTCCTTCACTCACACACACAAAGCAGACAGCTCGCTCTTTGTACAATATGGACGAATAAAGTAATAGAAAATAACAGTACTTACGTGTGAAATTAAGCATTTTTCCGATCTCTGACTGATGCTGTATAATTTGTACATCGTCTAAAGACGCAAGTAGACATTTTTTTTAATGGAATTTCACAATTTTATCGCGTCTGACTGACGAGAGCCGCGTGTGTTTCCGTGTCGCGAGACTGTGCCTGACTAATTGAAAGTCGGGCAATTACCTGACTTTCGTCTTGCCATTTTGGAGTGCGGGTAACGTTTGATTGTATCTCCATTGTTTAACAAATATGATAGAGAGAAAATGATATACTTAAAAACCACTTAATTTCGCGGATGCACTCGTACATGAGGGTGAATGAAGTCAAAGTGTTTTAGTACAATACACGAATCATGTACCCGTGACAGAAACACTTTCTAAAACATTCGATAGAGTAATTTAGTATGGAAAATTTGTACAGCGCCATCTACCGCCGAAAAGCAAAATGAAAATTTTGCATAGATAATGACGCTATCGAGTACTTTTACGCGCGTTTATGAAGTGAAAACTTCTTTAGCGGCGTTGTGCGCTTTTTGTATGGGGAAAAATGCTAAACTCGCGTCAGGAATCACGTGGCTGATCGAAAATGCGTAAGACGGATGTGACGGATGGAGTGAAGACAACTCTCGGCGGAAGTATCCCCCTCTCTTTCTATGAGGCGCGTTGAAAATGGCGGCGCGTCATTTTAAGACGTCATGTAAACACTTGTCGCCAGCAACGTGCTAATTTTGAAAATGGAACTAATAGCAGCGATCTCTTCGGTGAAATCATAGACTTATTTATACTCTGGTAGAATGCGTGCATGTAAAAATTAAAAAGGCCACTGGCGCGAAATCTTGATTGTGTGACTGTATAGTAATAGGAAAGAAATAATTTTAATTCTTTGCCGCTTATTTCAAAATATCAAAAATGCACAAAGTTATAATATTCAAGTTTTCACTTCTGCCGGCACTCCCGGAGTGCCAACCGATTTTTTTTCTCAGTAGATGTTTGTGCTATAAGAGTAATATATGTGCCTAAACTTTTCTTGCATTAATGTTAATCCAAACATATTTTTATGTGTTACCAAATAGTTGGGTTTCAAGTAAAATAGCATAAGGCATAAAATAGATAGTTGAAAAAAAATCTCCAAAAAACTCAAAATAAAAAATCGGTAGCTAACCACGAGGCTAAAATTTAACGGTCTACACTAACCGATAGATTAACTCGATAAATGTATGTTATAACCGCCAATTATGAATTTAACCGTGGGGTATAATCTGCGTGCTTTTTTTAGTCATCGGGAGTGTGTTAGAAAGGGAAAAATTACTAAGTTTTGTTCTACATTGAGAATATCGCTTGAGATCATTATTAACAATAGATTTTTTATTTTATTTATTTTTATTTTATTTTATTTATATATTTAGTACACGCAACATTTTTACAAGAAAAATAATGGACAGAAGAGTAGTACAAGGGCACAGCTTATTTCATATTGAAATTTCTTCCAGCTGGCCCGGGACAGGAAATAACATTGAGAAGGGCAGTCTGTGTGTATTTTGAACATATATAATAATATATACTTACACAAATAGATAAAATATTTAATACATACCAATACATATACTAAAAATAAGAAGAAAGTTGCAAAGGAGAAAAGAATTAGACAGTGTTAAGTACAGGAAGATAAATAATACTCCTTCAAACGTTTTTTGAAGAGAGATATCGTGCGACAATCTCTTATCTCAGCCGGCAGTGAATTCCAGAGACGAGCGGCGTGCATGGAGAAGGAATAAGAAGCGAAGCCGGAACTGTGAGTGGGAAATTTAAGAATGGATTTAAGATGCGATCTGCACGGGGTGTTAGGCAAGTGTAAGAAGGAATTTTGAAGACATCTGCGGGAAACCACGTTATCTGCTCCCCTACACAAATAGCCAACATTTTATAAGTTTGAATGATACGCTTACTATTAAAGCTTAAATACTTATGAGCAATAGCCGATTTAAGGCCTGGGCACACCGGCTGCGTAGACACACGCGTGGTCACGCGCGCGTAGACACGCGCGTAGTTACGCACGTAACCCCCTGACACACCGGGTTACGCATACGTCTACGCGGCACGCAACGCAACCTGTCCCTTGCGTATCCAAACGCTGCGGCAGCCATGTTTGCGACTCTAGTGCGCGATGTCAGACGAAGATTGAGTAAAGGGACTAACTTTTTCGCACTAATTCAATCTGGGGGCAAGGGAGTGCCCCAATTAGTTTTTCTTTAATATCGTTATTAATTATATAAAAACAAAATAAAACACCACTTACTACGAGTAGTACCGGTACTATTTGTAAACAAATACAACTGAATGCGTAGTCACACGCGTGGTTACGCGCGTAGTGACGCGTAGCAAAGATACGTGCGTGTTCGAATTTGTTCGGTGTGACGTCCAATAGGGATTGCCATTGACTACAACGTCATCAATGCGTTCCGCTCTGCGTAGGTACGCAGCCTGTTTGTCTCATGAGAGCTGCAATGCGTAGGGTTACGCATCGGTCTACGTGCACGCGTACGTTACGCAAGCGGTGTGCCATGTCTCATAAAGTTTCAGACATTACAACGTCATGGTACGTCTTCGTGCACGCTTACGCTTACGCATTCGGTGTGTATCGCTTCTAAATCACATGTCGCAAACTTATGTAAATCACAGACTTTGATGTATTGTATGGAATTGACAAGCTTACGGCACGTAATTTTATAGTTAACTGCTTATTTTAGAGCTCTAATATTGAGCGTAGCGTTCAAACGCATAGAATGTTGGCTATTTGAGTAAGTAGGGGGCTGGCTCATCCATTTTGTTAGCGGTATCTTTTAAAATCTAATTTTACCACGTTTTTCTTTAATTATTTTGTGTCTTGTTTTGTAATAGAAGGTACCTTTTTCTATTTTATTATTTTTATAAAGACTCTATAAGGGCGACTTGCACTTTAAAATATAAATTAAATATTTTTTACCACTTAAACACAATTTCGTATACGTGTTTATCTACTCTCATATCGTAAAATTCGAATTATGAATTTCAAAACGAATTTATATTGACATACTTTATACACGCAATACCGAAAAAAAATTAAAAAGTTATTTTATAACATACCTTCGCTATACTAAGCAATGTTATAAAATAACTTTTTTTCTCATTACGATACAGGACAAATCCAAGAAGAAGGCAGTGCCGCGCTATTAAAAAAAAAACAATGATATTCCCATATACTTTCCATGACTAAAACGTACTCTATGGTGATCGATGACTTAGCGTAACGATTAGTCTACTGGAATGCACTTATTTCATTATTATAGTAATATTTCCATGTTTCTAATAGAATACGCGCCATTTTTAGATTTAATTTTTACTTTTGCTTAAAATATCATAGTAGTGAGTGTAGTGAGTGAAAATTTGACTCCACCCGATATTTTAGATGCGGCGACGGAAAAAACGTCTTACTTAACCTAGGTAAGTACTGCCGACCTACCGAACTCTTTTTTATCATTGATATTTTATTTTGTAGGTTCAATCGGTTCAATCACAAAATTGTATGAGAGTAGATAAAGTAGTGTATGAAACTGTACATAACTAGGTATTAAAACACTCGTGTGATACTATTAAAAACCTCGCCTGTTTTAATACCCCTCATTATGCATCAGTTTCATAAACTACTATTAATTAATAATCTATGCAGAAATCTTTGAAGACAAAAGTCGTTATAAGTAGCATTTTAGATAAAGAAAATAGACGTGTAAATTCTTCTTTATGCTACGAAGGCCATTCAAGATAAGGGTATTTTTCAGTCTCAAATCATATGTTGTTATGCTTATTGTACATTTTGCGTATGTACGTTTTGCGTATTGTACATTTCACGTATGAACATTTTGCGTATGTACATTTTGAGTATTGTACATCTTGCGTATTATACATTATGCGACGAAGGGCTAGTTTTTAAAAGCGTCGATCATAAAGAACAGTGGTTCCTAACCTTTTCGATATTGTTACCCATATCACCTAGAAGGGAAGCAGACCTTACCCCCAGCGTAAGCTTGGGGGGAAAGTTAAAAGAAAAAAAAGTAAATGTGAAAAATTTGATAGTTCGACAATAGCTATTAGGTGAGCTATTGAATAAAGAATACTTACTTAAATTGTATTGGACCGATTCTTAATAATAATATCTTAATTATTTCCTTTAAATTACTCATTAAACATACTTTATCGAAATCCTGCTAAAACATGATCTTAATTTAACTTAAATTTACACTTATTCACGTGAAAAAAGCCATATTTAATTCAATCTAGATGTCATTTGCGATCAACATCGAAAAAAAGGAAGATGGTGCATCAAATTCATAAATATTTTAAAATATTCAAAATAACTCCATCCATGTCACGACATCGCGACATACATGAGAATGTGGTTAAAATGTCATTGGAAAAGAATTAAACTTTATTTTAATACCACTAAAAACTATTTTGATTAAAACCCCAAGTTTTGACTTACGACGTTTTTCGCATCAGGTGTCTCTTGCGGTCAAAGACAGACATAAATTATTCCCTTTAAAATAAGTCAATATTTTCGTGTACCAACAAATGAAAGTGAGCCCAATAGCAATTAAAATACAGTTTGGTATCAAACGAGAGCCATTTGAAATAAATTTAATTTGAATCGCTTATCATTTGTATCGGTAACGGCATCTCCATACTAAAGTGGCGTAAGTCATAAATTGCGAATTTTAGATTTTGTGTTCTATTTTATGGGATCGAAGGAACTTTTTAGGTTGTGTTTTTTCGGTTTTAGTTTCGGAATACGGTAAGTAGGTAGCTACTTTGAACAGAGGCGTGTTTTTGATGTTCGCTTGAGGCACTTTATGTACATGTAATGTTGATGACATATTGATCTGATGCGTGCCTTGTGAACAAAGTTTTATTAGGAATGGTTTTATAGGAAATATTAAATTGGTATTTTTTTATAATAAATGACCTGAAGTACGTCCCATTTCTCACCGATCTATTGACAGAGAATAATGTGTTTCCTTGTTTTTAAAGAACAATTTTGATAAATGGAAGAATGTCAATACAGTGCTTACAAAGGTCTCCAACTTACTTTAAAACAAAACAATGTTAGGTATTTATTTCCTTAGCACTTCACAGGACTTTTAATAGCAAAGCGGTTGTATTATTTGTTACCTACCTTCAACTTTGATCTTTAAGGTGTCACCCTGAGCGAAAGTGGCGCCGCGTTGAATTTTATTTAATATTAAAATTCTAATACACAATTTTAATAATGTTTTACGTGGAATTTTTAGGGCCCACAGTCTAGTATTTTTAAACGGTATCATTACGTTCCCTCGTAGTCACTGCTAGAAGTAGATAGCAAAACTGATAAAAGTGGTCGTTTTTGACATAATTGATATCTTCTTCTACGAATAACTACGAGGACAAGTAGTGATACCTTCTAAAAATACTAGACCATAGGCCCTAAAAACTCCACGTTAAACATTATTAAAATCTTTTTCTATTAATAACTTATTAAATAAAAACCATTGAGGGCGCCAGGCCGCTTAAGTAGGTAACCTAATGTATCATAAGTGACATTAGGTCCTAATGTACCATAAGTCAGCGGTTTTCGAATTCTTTTGGCTACGGAACTCTTTTTGATTCACCGTTTTTGGCGGAACCCTAGCTTGAGCTAGGTTAAGCTAGTTAAGAAGTAAACTAACCAAGGTTGTCACCTTTAGGAACAGAAAACAGGACAAAGGTTAGCGCGCAGCGCGAGCGGCGAAAAATGTATGAAAAAGCTGTTTTTTTTCGCGATTTCAAAGTTGGTCCCATAGTAAAAGTTGTTTAGTTTAATGGTCTCTATCTACCATTATTTCTACCGTTATTTTGTAACACGTATTTTGTGCCTATGGCATGTCTTTGAGGCAATATTGTCAGTATTTCAGCATAATTTATAAACATCATGCTTAATATGATAATTGATCCATACTACACGAATAATTTATGTAAACAAAAAATATATTTCTGTGACACACCAATATGGAAAGCAAGCTGGTTAATTAAGATCTTCAGTGTTTTTATTAGTTATAGCTGACTTTTAAAATCAATGTCATAGTGAAAGGATTATCAGTATTTTTGAATACGACAAAAATGTCAATGGTAAAACATCATCGAAAAACGACAACTTAGTGGATGCCTACACTGTACAATGTAACTATGTGCAAAATTTCAAGTCTCAGCGGTTTGTTTGTTTGTTTATCAGTCAGTCAGTTCGTCAGTCAGGAATTCGAATTTTATAACGCTCCCAGGCCGCATAAAAAATCTGTTAAAAATATCTATCAAGACAGAAAATAATTTTCAGTTATTGTATTCAGTACCCCTAGCACTACTGAGGAAAATAAAAACGCGCGTAAAAGTGCTTGATCGATGTAGTAATTATCTATGGAAATTTTAATTTTGCCTTTCGGGGATGAGTAGATGAGCAGAATAAATTTCTTATACAAAATTACACTATCGATTTTTTTTAAAGCCCATTTTTCTCGATAGATTCTGTGCTACAGGTACAGTACAATTTGTTTTCGTGCTATTTAGTTGGTTTGAAATTTTTTTATATTTTGATCCTGGGAATTATTATTTGATATTTTAAAAATACCTACTCCTATGAACACCATTGTTTTCATTTGTCGTCGCAATGCCGTCTCCAGGTTGTATATTTATTGTTAAAAAATTAGCTTTTTAACAAATGAATTGAACATTCATAATCATAATGTTTGAGATAATTCGATTTGCTCTACTGTTTGTATTTTACTATGGCACATCAATAAGAACTTCGTTTTACTTTAAAACGAGCTTTTTACAACCTAATGCATGCATTAAATGATTATTTTGCCAGAAAATCTTTAATCGGCAATCGTTTTAAATCGATTAGACAGGTGGGTACACTTTGCAGCGTAAGTTGGTAGCGAAAAAAGTAACTTCAAAAATAAACACTCAAATTAAAATAGGTAGGTACTTATTTCCCATGTATTCTCGAGTAGGGATATAAAGATTTTGGGGTTGTTATCAGGAGAAATAAATATATAACATAAAAATGGAACTCTAATGTTTCATCCATTAATTTTGTACTTTTGCCTGGCTATATAATCACAAAATAGATATTAGTTGGTACTCTATAATAAAAAAAACCGGCCAAGTGCGAGTCGGACTCGCGCACGAAGGGTTCCGTACCAAAAAACGGCAAAAAAATTACGTTTGTTGTATGGGACCCCCCTTAAATATTAATTTTATTCTGATTTTAGTGTTTGTTGTTATAGCGGCAACAGAAATACATCATCTGTGAAAATTTCAACTTTCTAGCTATCACGATTCATGAGATACAGCCTGGTGACAGACAGACAGACAGACAGACGGACAGCGGAGTCTTAGTAATAGGGTCCCGTTTTTACCCTTTGGGTACGGAACCCTAAAAAGGCCGTACAACGCGATTTTTTGTCAGTTTAGAATGGGGGCACCGCACGATTTTTAAAAGTTATTGTATTGCAAATGGTAAATAAGAACTTTTATTGATAACAATTGATAGAGTTGGAACGCCCATGAACTATTTTTTTTTTAAATAAATTATAGCCCATGTTACTCGCCGATAATGTAGCTTTCTATAGGCGAAAAAATTTTCAAAATCGGATCAGTACTTTTTGAGTTTATACATTACAAACAAACAAAAAGTTAATCGCTTATACCTACGAAACGCAACCGAATTTCGGTCAGTCCTTACACAGTTCACGTGAGTACAACTAGTACTTACTTGCTGTACTATTGTCAGCCATTTACCTTATCGTTTTTTTTTGGTAACAATAAGTCATTTTTCAGCCTGTATATAAAAAGAACGCAACCACTTCACGCAAACAGACTGACATATTTAGCATCAGAGAGTGCCTCTCCATCATGTAAACCCAGAGTCAGCCACTTACGCGATCGTTACTAAATTTGTTATGGCCTCCTAATCTATGCGTAAAAGTATTCGATAAAGTAATTGTCTATGAGTAATTTAATTTCGCTTTTCGGCGGCAGATGGCGATGTACAAATTTTCCATACAAAATTACTCTATGGTTTTTTACGCTTTTTTCTTCAATATCTGTTCGTGCTACGGGTACGAAAATTTGGCAGTTTATGGCAAGGCCAGAATAGTTTCGGTTATAATATAGTACTTACGTACCTATCCCATGTCCTTCACCAATTTCCAATCTATCTTTTTGCCAAAGCTTATCAAAATTGGTTTAACTGTTTAGGCATGAAAACGTAACAAAACAGGCAGATAGATATAGTAATTTTCTTATTATAGTATTATTATTCAAAATCTTTTGCCCGCGGCTTCTCTTGCGTTACTGTAGATTTTGAAATTAAAGGTTCTGTAGGTATCCTAGGTTAGGGATGGCAAACCTTTATGTATCAAAGTGACATTTCTCAAAGAAATGTTTAATGAGGTCAACGTGCCATTAAATAATTTCGACTTTGTGATTATTGTGAAAATAATAATACTGTCAACTTTACTACAAAAATAGGTACATATGGCAATGTTTCAATTATACACGTAATTTAAGTTAATTAATTCGTATTTTTTTCGTAGTGCATAGTGAATTTTGTGATCGGAGACATCCCCAACATATTGTGTCGCGTGCCATTACTGCACGCGGGCCATGGTTCGCCATCCCTTCTTAGAGAAATAGTTGTATGTATGGAAGCAAATACCTAGGTATTTATAAAGTATTTTCTTTTATTCATAGTATTACTTTTGACTAAACTCTGACTTTTAAGACCATTGTATCTTAATTCCTTCACATATAAACATGCTTCGGGCAGCCGGCGTACGACGAAACGTATAATTACACGGGTTTCGGAGAAATTCCGGCTACTGTGATTAGATGCCGCGAGATAACACGACGTTATAAAAAATATACGGTTATTGGGCAGGTTTTAAAAATGAATTCAATAAAATAATGATATGTTTAGTAGGATTAAAGCATTTTAACTCAAACAATACGAGTCCTTTATTCAATTAAGCTCAACTAATGACTTTTTAAATCGTTTTTTACCCTTTCAAATTTTCGATCAAGAATATCCTACATAACGTTTCACGAACTAAAACAGAACGCAAAAAAATAAATTTAAAAAATATTAAAAACACGACTGCCCTGCCAAAAACGAACTAAAAAGTTAAACAACAAGTGTCATTGCAGTCGGAGGACCTCTTTGATCAAAAAATTGTTCCATAATAACGTCCCCCGACTGCTATGACACTTGTTGTTTTTTGGTCACCCGTTCTGAATAACTAGTTACTCAATTTGTATTTCAATATCTGTAGTCACCCTCGCTCCGTCGCCTTCGCTCCGTCGCCCTCGCTCCGTCGCCCACATAGTATTTCAGTGCGCTGTATTCAGTATATTTGATACCCAAAATGAGAATTTATTGTTACCCGATTAAATACTACCCTTATTTTTCTATCCCTCGGGAACAGTACCCTTAGCACGAACATATGTCGAGAAGAAAACGCGCGTAAAAGTACTCTATAGAGTATAATTATCTATGAAAAAATTCATTTCACTTTTCGGCGGTAGATGGCGTTGTACTAATTTCCCATGCAACGTGACAAACTAGCTCACTTTCGCAGGATTAAGCTAGGAATGGAAGAACGTGTATTCTCGGTTGATTGCGTGTTCCAAATTCAAATATTTTAACCACAGCCTTCGATTGGTTAGTCTGTGGCGATTCAAAATGGCGCCGGCCGGCGACATTGAAGGGGAACGTGGTTCGTCTGTAATTGTTGGTTTGTGATAAAAAAAGTACGTTTACCTGTAAGTATGTATTTATGTACCTATTCCCTTATAAAGGGTGGTTTAGTTGCTTATTAAAAATATGACTTGAAATTTTTGGATTAATAAATAATTAAATAAATACAAAATAACCCTAATGCCGAATGGGTCTCATTCCCCGAGAATTATTTAAACTGAACAACTTTTACTATGGGACCAACACTGAAATCGTGAAAAAAATCTGCTGATTCATACATTTTGGTATTTTTGTTATTAATTTTTGTATGAAACAGCTGATTTTTTTCGCGATTTCAGAGTTGGTCCAATAGTAAAAGTTGTTTAGTTTGATGGTCCCTATCTACCATATTCGGTATTAGGGGTATTTTTGTAAGATGTTGTATACCTAGCTGCTAATTAAAAATATAATTAAATAATAATATGATTTGAAAGGAGATGTCCCAGCGTTGCCCCAGTTTCATTTTATTTAATTACTTTCATAATTAAAAAATGCTAATTACATTTTATTCAGGTAAAGTAGGTATCAGTCAAGAATTGTTTTATATTTAGAAAAACAATTACAAAAACATTAAGTTGTTTTCTGAAGTATTTAGTGAAAAAAATGTAAGTAAATAGTACTCTAATGATAAAAAAATGTGATTTAAAAGCGTTTTAACTAATTATCAATCTGATTCTAGAGTAAAATACCTACTCTGACATACTACTTTGATTAAGACGCGATAGACCTTAATTTTTTGCGAATGGTGAGGCAAATGACATAGGCGCGATGGGACATGTCCTTTTTGGGAAAAAATATAGGTAGGTATTTACTAGCAGTCACCGGTGATTTCGTAATAGTGGATTCCTTTGCTTCCCCAAAGGATAGAATTTTCAAAAATCCTTTCTTAGTTGTGTTTTTCAATGCAATTCAAATTGTCATATGACGGGTGACAAATTGTCACGTTAATTAAATAGGGCACAAATTGGTGAACGAACACTACATTGAGGGAATGGTATTATGTATTATACGTTAGTATTAGGTACATAACTAATAGTAGGTCCTATACCTATTTAGATATAAGAATTAGATAAAAGAATATAGTATATATACCTACGCAGGCAGTGGCGAGGGGCGAAATTATGGCGAAGGTTAGCCGTTCTACAAAAATGCTATTCGGCTTGAATGGACCCTTCGCCGATGATACGTAGATAATTTCTATTTAGTTGACAGATGTTGGCGCTGTAGGTAGTGAAACTAGCGCTGCCACTACATTTATTTTTATTACTCGTAAACCAAGTCAATATTTAAAAAAAGCTCATGTAATAATCATTTAAATTGTCTCTAATATTTTTTGAATAACTCTTCAACAGTTTTCATTCATTCTGTAAGTTTTAAAATCCATTTTAGCTCAAAGTGGCCACTTTTGGCAATTATGGATTTTAAAACTTACAGAATGAATGATTACTGTTGAAGAGTTATTCAAAAAATATTAGAGACAATCTAAGAGATTATTACTTGAGCTTTTTTTAAAATATTGACTTGGTTTACGAGTAATAAAAATAAATGTAGTAGCGGCGCTAGTTTCACTACCACCGCGCCTCTACATGCTATAGGTAGGAGTAGATTGAAGTAAATAAAACGAGAAAAGCTTAGGATTTACAATGGGTACATTTTTTTTTGTTAACAGAAAACCTGTAAGAAAACAAAAAAAAAACGATTTATAATTCATTATTCTTCATATTATAAATTCAGTTGATTTTACTTTTCATTATAAAATAAAAGGCCGTTTTAGTTCTGCCACTCGATACTAGATGGCGCTATCTGTTAGCAGCGGCGATGAAAGCAACAATAATAATTTTATTGCGTTTAACAACTCTACGAGCTAACTACCTCTCTCTAAACCTTTTTTAAATTGCAGGAATCCAAGCAACGATTATTTAATCTTTTAATCAGTTGCTTTGCTACTAATGATTGAGTTCGAGATTTATTGACATACATTTAGTTTATTGACATAGATTTAGTGTTTATTACTATTTCTTTATAAGAAACCAGTACCCTTAGCATTAACAGCTATCGAAAAAAATAACGCGCGTAAAATCATTCGATAGTGCAATTTTGTATTGGAAATTTGTACAACGCCATCTACCGCCGAGTAGCGAAATTAAAATTTCCATAGATAATTCTCCATCGAGTAATTTTACGCGCGTTATTTTTTTCGATAGCTGTTCGTGCTAAGGGTACAGTACCCCACACACACATATATTCAGAAAAAAACCCGTGTAAAAGTACTCGATAGAGTAAATTGTCAATGAGAAATTTCATTTCGCTTTTCGGCGGTAGATGGCGCAATACAAATTTCTCATACAAAAAACACAACATACAGGCATTATTTTTTTCGATAGCTGTTCGTGCTACGGGTACTACATTTTGTACGAAAAGTATTTTTTTTATATAATTCAACGGAGATCCTCAAACTATTATAGAAATTAAAAAAAAATACCTACCTATCTTATATAATGTAGATTTTTCCTAGCGAATATACATTATTCACACAATTTTCACAAAGTGACTAAGTTAAGTACACACGGACATATTATTATACTAGTCCGTGTTTGCGTCGGCAATCGGCGTTGCGACCACGCAAATAATATTATTATAAAACCATAATATGACAAAATATATATTATAACACAACAAATTGGGTTTAGCCAAGTCCTAGATAATGTCCTATTAATTAAATATTCTAAAGAAGAAGATAGCTTTGCTTGCTCTCCTAAAATTTCTCTATACTTAAATCAACATTTTGACAGGTCAGAAATGGGCATCCTTCTCTAGCTCGTAGACAGATTAGGCCCTGGATTAACAATAGAACACATTTTATCCTGGTCAAAGTTTCCCATGGACAGAGTTACCAGCGGCCGCTAGTTAAATATAAGTTAAATGTCACACATGATTATATTCCACGAAACCCTTACACACTTAATTAATAATGAAGTCGGTAAAAATACAAACAACTTACATTGTCAATATTATTTTCTGAAATCATTATCTTCATTTCTTAATACAGAAAAACTGGTTTGCCACGATGGCCCGATGCATTAATTAGTTTAATAAACTACATACAAATATGTCATCGTTTTATGTTGCCGAAATAAGAATGACATTTTACTTCGCGTCTTTGAAAAAAGGAATCAACATCTTATTTTATAGAAATAATAAATTGATTCCTTGGACGATAATTTCCTGAAATACTTAAGACTGTATATCCGCATTCCAAAGAAATTAAATAAAACAGAATTACAAGCTAAGAAAATGTGATGTAGGTAACTGTGAAGTGACGTTTGGAAATGTACTTAAAAAATCTTGGGATAATAAAACAAATTATAGGTAGAAGTTCTTTATTAAATAAGTATTTCAACTGTATTACTGAACTGACTGTATAGTGAAGCGCTCATGGCGGGGCTTGATAAACTGATCGTACTCTATCATGTTTGTTAAGCAACGCTCGTTCCGGTCAGGTGTCGGATGGTCGGATGGGTGACCGTTAAGTGGCATTACAACTGAGCGCTTCCGTGCTTCGGAGGGCACGTTAAACCGTCGGTCCTGGCTGTAATCATCTGATAATAGTCGTTAAGCCAAGTTAGAGGCCTTACAGGCGGCTTGATGAACTCTAACACCAGAGGTGGCCACTATTCCTCATTCGATAATAAGCAGAAGAACTGTATTTATTTTTAATAATCGCTTATTCTAATAGTTACCTACGTAAATGATTGTTTGTTTTTGACACAATTATTAACTATATACCTAGGCTAACATTAACATGCATGACGTACTTTCAGGTTTTAGATTACCTACACTTCAGTTATAAAATGTTGATTTGGGATTGGAACTTAAGCACACACTGTGTGGGACAATGGGACAGCTAAAGTTTGCCTTTTTAATATTTCTTCATAATATTCTTTCAGGTTTTGGTTTACAATTCCGTAAAAAAAATGTCGGAAAGTTCGCTTTTTCAATACTTACTTTTACTACCTACAAGTACTCTACCTTTTCGCGCTCAATTTTTTTCCCTTTCCCCAATAAATAAATTTCCCTTGTCATTCCTCAAAAAGTTCACATCTCACTACTCAACCCATTTAGCACAAGAAATGAATAATGCAGTGTTCCAACTTGGATTTCGACGTCAACCAGCGAGATACGTGAAAAACTTCGACTCTACAAAGCTTCGAGTAAAAACCTGCGCGGTCTGTTTGGAGTGAAAGAGAGGCGACCATGAGAGGGATGGGGGATACAAAGATGCGCGGGCGTCGGTCGCATTCTGCGGGCAAAGATTATGCGGTGAAGAGATGAGTTGGAAATAAGTATTGATGAGAAAATTGATAAAATAAATAGGAAAATATTGGACAACACAGAGACTACACCCAGTCTGAGACAATATGGAGAATTTTATTTCTTAAATCGTATTATACAACATGTTACAAAATAACCCATATTGTCGAATATGGTAGATAGGGACCATCAAACTGAACAACTTTTACTATGGGACCTACTCTGAAATCGCGAAAAATAAACTGGCTGTTTCTTCATACAAAAATGATACAGCTGTTTTTTTGTCAATTTCAGAGTTGGTCCCATAAGGAAATTTAGTAGTTTGATGGTCCATATCTATAATATAAGGCATTACGGTTTCCTTGTAAATAATAATATAATAATATATTATAATCTAACCGGGGATTAAACCTAGGGCCTCAGTGATTACAATAGCATAAACTTATTTTGAAAGTTCATAAAAATATTACTAATAACAACTGCTTTTGATTGCAGTTATTTTAAACTTTAGTTAAATTCGGGTAAATAACCAATACATAGAATGGTTGATGGTCGATCATTGTTTCTTTATATTATACAAACTTGGCACTTAAAAGAAAATTAAAATCTGCAGTCACGTATTATGCAGTCACAGAGTAAAGATCATTTTTAGGGTTTCATACCCAAAACGTAAAAACTGTTAATAAGACTCCACTGGCCGTCTGTCTGTCACCAGGCTGTATCTCACAAACTGTGATAGCTAGACAGTTGAAATTTTCACAGACGACGTATTTCTGTTGCCTCTAATAGCGGCTACAGAAATACCGGCCGCTATTAATAATAATATAATAGCGGCCCTCTATAATAGCAAACACTAAAAACAGAATAAAATAATACGGAACCTTTCGTGCGCGAGTCAGACTCACACTTAGTCGGTTTTTTTGGGTTGATATGCAGTGTCATGTGTAGTGTGAAATCTTACTTAATAATTTCAAACTTTAGGTATGTACAATAATACTTTAACGCTTTCTTCTCATACATCTTTAATTCTCTCTTAATAAAAGTATCATACCTAAACATAATATCGTGAATACAAAACAAATACAAAAAAACCTTAAGGTGGTACCCTGAGCGAAAGTGGCGCCGCGGTGAATTTTATTTAATATTATAATTCTAATACACAATTTTAATAATGTTTATCGTGGAGATTTTAGGGCCCACAGTCTAGTATTTTTAGATGGTATCGTTACATTCCCTAGTAGCCACTGCTAGAAGTAGATAGAAAAACTGCTAAAAGTGGCCGTTTTTGACACATTTGCTATCTACTTCTACGAATTACTACGAGGGCATGTAGTGATACCTTCTAAAAATACTAGACCATGGGCCCTAAAATCTCCACGATAAACATTATTAAAATCTTTTTCTATTAATAACTTATTAAATAAAAACCTCTGAGGGCGCCACTTTCGGTCATACAACCGCCTTAATGTTTATTAACTATCATTCGATTAAACCAACTATTTAAAAAACCGCGTTCACAAGGTGATGACTGTGTCTAACGAGTTCCAATCAGCGTTAAAGTTCTTTAACTAAGTAATCTGTGACATCAAAGAGACATGCCGCCATTAAGCCTTTGATGCACCCGCGCCGGTAATACTAGAACTCGGGTTTAATAGAAATGTGTATTTAATCAGTTTTCAGTACCCTTAGCACGAACAGCTATCTAGAAAAAAACCATAAAGTTAATATTACCTAGGGTATATTAACTTTATGAAAAAAACGCTGGAAAAGTACTCAATAGAGTAATTCTCTATGGAATATATTATTTTGCTTTTCGACGGTAGATGGCGCTACAAATTTTCCATACAAAATTACTCTATCGAATGTTTTTACGCGCGTGATTTTTTTCGATAGCTATTCGTGCTATACAGATATTGAAAATGGATCACTTTAAACTTAAAATGGTTCCCGCCGTGGGGTGGTTCCACTCATGATTACAAGCAACTTTTACTATGGGGCCAACTCTCCTGCTCGCAAAAACAAAAACCTTAATGTATGGAACAGCTGATATTTTTTGCGAGCAGGAGAGTTGGCCCCATAGTAAAAGTTGCTTGTAATCATGAGTGGAACCACCCCACGGCGGGAAACAAATGATTAAAATTTCAGCGTGTATAGTGGCCTACTTGATATAATAATAGTTGCCCACTCAGTATTTTAGTCACCCATTTAGATTATTTGTCACCCACATGTAGTCGCCCGTTTTAAGTATTTTTGTAATCACTCAATAACACTTTGTGTTTGTCGCCCGTTTAGTTATTTTGTCGCCCAAAAAATAAATTGCTGCCCGGTTTAGTATTTAAGTATCCCATTAACAGTCGCCTTTAATTATTTTCAGTCACCTAATTAATTAATTCCCAATAAAAATAGGGAGAACCCAAAGGATTTGACTTTATACTAACGTAATATTAAGTTTACTAACAATATTGTTTATAAGATTGTTTTTATTATGAATGTTAGTCTTAAGGTATTTATTGTATGGGCCAATGATGCCTGAAATAAATGGTTAAGGTGGTACCATGAGCGAAAGTGGCGCCACGGTGAATTTTATTTAATATTATAATTCTAATACACAATTTTAATAATGTTTATCGTGGAGATTTTAAGGCCCACAGTCTAGTATTTTTAGACGGTATCGTTACATTCCCTCGTAGTCACTGCTAGAAGTAGATAGAAAAACTGCTTAAAGTGGCCGTTTTTGACACATTTGCTATCTACTTCTACGAATGACTATGAGGGCATGTAGTGATACCTTCTAAAAATACTAGACTATGGGCCCTAAAATCGCCACGATAAACATTATTGAAATATTTTTCTATTAATTCGGTTTTTTTTAAATTTTAGTTTCGGTTTCGGTATTATTCGGTTAAATAATCGCAAATTCAATATTGGCAATTTTGGTACCTATTGGAATTGCCATTTCGGAAAATAGTAGATTTTTTGTAGATTCGGAGAAGTAAATTATAAAAAGCACTCGGTGACGTTTCTTTCGTTTTAGTATTCAGTTCCTTTGCTAACTAACTAATTAAATAGATGGCACTGGTTTTAAATATTTTATCTACACCCATGCTTTAAATCCTCTATAAAGGGTTCTGAAACGGTTAGCTTACTGCCAACATTATAATATGCGAGTGAGAGAATGTCGCGCTGCGCCGCGTGCACGACTTATATGAGATTCAGTACAACATTATAACACTCATTTGGATGCTATAATGATGAGGAGGAAGAAGAAAATCAATGTCAAAGTCAAAACCCTTTATAAGGGATACATATTATGGGTGTAGAAAAAGGCTTGTATGCAACTGTACATAAATAGGCATAAAGAACACTCATGTGATATTATTATCACACTTGGCTTCGCTTAGTGTAATATAAACCCACATTCGTGTTTTAACACCCCTCATTAACAGTTGCATTCATAGCTAGTAAAATTCTCAAAGTAAAATTGATAATCTTAGAAATAGGTGACACGAAGTTCACAGGGTCCAGTAGTCTGAAATAAGTTGTTTTCTTCATTTTTTTTTTTTAATTATAATGGGTTTGCTCTTGACCCTAGTCTAGCCCGAAAGTATAGACGGGGTCTACGATGGAGCGAGCTTGCCCAGAAGGTGCCTATTCACTCTGGCCTTGAAAAGAGTCAGGTTGTATGTGCTCGGAAACACAGACGCCGGCAGGGAATTCCATTCCTTGGCTGTGCGCATTATAAACGATGATGAGTAGCGTTTAGTACGCACAGGAGGTATATCAACCAAGAACGGATGGTAGCCTGCAGTGCGTCTGGATGTCAGATGGAAGAAAGGAGAAGGTGGAATGCTCATGCAGCTCTTGAGCACACTCGCCGAAGTACAATCTATAGAAGACCGATAGGCAAGCAACGTTACGGCGGTGAGCCAAGCTGTGAAGCTTAGCTGATACCAGTTTTCCTTCGCCTATTAATCTCTTGGCTCTGCGTTCCACCGAGTCTAGTGCAGCAAGTTGATATTTCGCCGAGCCGTCCCAAAGGTGGCTGCAGTACTCCATGCAAGATCGGACTTGAGCTTTATAAAGGGTTCATTCTTCCTCCTTTCGCATATTATTTACGTTCTTCCCATAATTCTAGTCGCAAGGTTCACACCCCGTCTATCGAATCGTAAAGGATTTGATCCGATCAACTATTCAACGCGATTCAGGTGCAGCGAGCTGGAATAATGTCGGCCACGCGATCTTATGCACTAACGAGGCATTCACTATATTGTGACGCCAAAAAAGTTGTGCGAGGTTATTTATTTTCATCCTACTGATATATGTGAAAGTTTGTGGCTGCACTGAAAATGTGTGTATGTGTGTGTATGTTTGTTTCCTCTTCATGCCTAAACGGTTAGACTACAGAGGGCCTATTACAAAAAAAAAAACCGGTCAAGAGAGAGTCGGACTCGCGCACCGAGGGTTCCGTACCATCATAATTGCACCAATAAACCACACTGCAGAGTAGAATAATAAAATTAGTATTGCAGTTTTAGGTCAGCGCCATCTCTTGACCGATAGTGGTACTAATGTTAACTATTTTAGAAATTTGATAATTTCTAAAAAAGTGTGCTATATTGAGACATCGTTTTATTTTTCCTGTAATCTTTATATAAACTGCTATCACATAGAATTATTTAAGATTTTTCTCGTTGCAAACTTCGGAAATAAGGGGGGGGAACGGTATTTTTTTTTACATTTTTCATCATAAGTCGAAAAAAAAAGAAAAAATGATTAAAAACGTACAAACGGCGTTCTTTCATATGATACCCCACATGCCTTAGTAGCCCCACTTCAAATTTTTAAGACCCCTTTTCTGGCCCTGTTGTAAAAAATATATTTATTTTTTTATTTATTTCTTATTTGCAAAATAGTTGGGCAAATGTCATCTTAAACTGTTCTAAATTTCAAGTTGATACCATTAGTAGTTCTTGAGATATCCAGCTGTGACAGACAGACAGACAGATAGACAGACAGACTGAGTCACACCATAAGGGTTCCTTTTTTACCATTTTGGTACGGAACCCTAAAAAGCATCGCCATCGTGATTATTTTTTGTAATAGGCCCTCTGGAAGGATTTAAATGAAAGGACATCATCCATTTTGGTCTAAATGTGAAAGTGCCGGCCAAAAAGCAAAAGTGCTTTATTCTGATAGAATTTGTCCACCTTCGCACTTCTTATTTTGGCACCGAAGCTGTAGCACCGCTATACTTGATTTTAAATAAGTTCAAAAAGTCTGTTTTTTCATACATTTTGGCATAAATGTATAAAAAGTTAGCCAAAAAGCTAATTCTGATAGATTTTGTCCGTCTAAGCAAGTCTTATTATGGCACCGAAACTGTAACACCGCTGTACTTGATTATAATTGAGTTCAAAAAGTGTATTTTCATACATTTTGACATAAATGTGAAGCGGTGCTACAGCTTCGGTGCCATAATAAAAAAAATGCTTAGATGGACAAAATCTATCAGAAGAAAGCACTTTTGTCTTTTAGCCGGCACTTTCATATTTGGTTTATAGATAGATTAGGACCTAGATCACAGAATAAATAATAGTACAAGCACAGAAGCAGCACGCCGCAAAGTCATTTAAATAAATAGCTACTTTTGCACCAATACAATAAAGTGCAATTCAGGTCGCGCAGCGCTAATGGCCTACAGTTAAATTCACCTAGTAGTTGCCTCTCTGTCTATCGCGTGCTCTTACCTTTTCTGACGAAGCAACGTTAGGGTTGACTTCTTTGAAATGAACTGCGTAGCATATATCATAATGTGTATTACGACAATTGTTTATTGGTTTTATGATTTAGACATCCGTACACGGCACAGTAATGTCGAATCGACATTGTTACTATTATAAATAGACAATACCTACGCAGGCAGTAAGATGCCGCACGACTACACAGGCGGGCGTTTGGCGGCCCTCTGTTCACTTGTGCCTCCGTAGGCACGGCTAGCGGTAGGTGCCTTGAGCGAGTGAAGGAGGCCTACCTAGATTATATAGGCTACTTTTTATACGGTAAAAGGTTCCCTAGAGCCCACGCGTACGAAGTCACAGGCGGATATAAGGTATTAACGTATTTCTAGACTTCTTCATTTAGTCTCAAATAAAGCAGTGTTTGTGTATTGTGGCATTTATGTCAGCCTTAGAATAATAACATCTAGAAAAATAGTTCTTTACACACTGTCAAAAGTGAGGCAACTAAAACAGCCAAAATGACTCCGTTTTCAGATTTTTATTCTCCATTATTACCTCATCATACCGAATAAGTACAAAAAAGTTTCAATTTCCCTATATTTCAGAGATTAGTTACTATTATTGGATTTTAGTTACGATTAGGTAACGCATGAAGGATATAAATCTGAAAACTAAGCCATTTTTGCTTAGTATTAGTTGCCTCTTTTTGTTGCCTCACTTTGCATACGAGGACACGGCTTCTAGGTGTTATTATTCTAAGGTGGCAACTAATTGATTTAATAAAATTGTAAATGGCGAATAGTGAAGGACATCATATCACTTTTGGGCATAGGCCTTTGGAGAAAGGAAAAAATAAAAAACGAAGAAATAAAGTGAGGGGTTATTTTTAATATTTTTTGTCTATTTGTCTGACTGTCACTGTATGTTTGTATGGACATACATAACGCAAAAACTATTGCACGATACTCTTGGATATCCAGAGTTGTTGTGTTCACCCCAAATCAAGTGCATATTCAAAATGAAAATCTAATGCACGTCGGAAAGACGCGCGTAAAAAAATTATATTGAAAAAGTCTTGTACAGCGCCATCTACCGCCGAAAAGCGAAATGAGATTCAATTGACAATTTCACTCTATCGAGGATTTTACACGCGTTTTTTTTCTCGATAAATGTTCGTGATACAAATCAGTCATTTCAATAGCTTTAGCGGTCGCCATCACTGTATCAGTCATAAAAACTACCTTAAAAACCGGCTAAGTGCGAGTCGGACTCGCGCACGAAGGGTTCCTTACCAAAAAACTGCAAAAAAAAAAACGTTTGTTGTATGGAAGCCCCCTTAAATATATATTTTATTCTGTTTTTAGTATTTGTTGTTATAGTGGCAACAGAAATACATCATCTGTGAAAATTTAAACTGTCTACCTGTTGTCGTTATTAATATCGACCAAAAACGGCAAAAAAAAACACGTTTGTTGTATGGGAGCCCCCCTTAAATATTCACTTTATTCTGTTTTTAGTATTTGTTGTTATAGCGACAACAGAAATACATCATCAGTGACAATTTCAACTGACTAGCTATAACGGTTCATGAGATACAGCCTGGTGAAAGACAAACAGACAGACAGACGGACAGCGGAGTCTTAGTAATAGGGTCCCGTTTTTACCCTCTGGGTTCGGAACCTTAAAAATGAGTACTAGAAGTTATAAATTGAATTATACTAACATTTATTTTCCCAACTAAAGCCTAGTCAAATAGCACGATAATACAAATTAATCTGCTATTAGAATAATGCAATTCTATCCCACCAGAGATCAAAAGGAATGAGCGTTAGGGCCGCGTGACACGCGCCCGCCGCGGGGGTGCAGTCATAACACTAACTTGAGGGGTGTGAACCGCCCTTAATCGGAGGATTTGATTCTGGGATGTGAGATGTGTATGATGGATGCGGTAAAAATACTGTGCAAGATGGTTAATCGTAAAAAACTACTAAAAAATTAAAATAGTATAAAAAGCGGCTAAGAATCATTATGTTTTTTCGAAAAATAATCAAGCGACAGGTTTTAGGTAGGTATTTGAAAACTGTATTACTTGCAAAGGTATATTATCTTTAAGGTACCATTATAATTAAATTAAATTTAATTCACAATAATTTATTCAGCCTAGGTTGTTACAATCACATGTGAATGTCATAGAAGCTACGCCATCGGTTCGCAAATCCTAAGCGGGAGACCTTGTCACGAGAAGAACCGGCAAGAAATTCGTCAAGGGCTGCTTTTTTCTTCCTGTATATTTCATACAGAGTCGTCAACATTGGAAAATGACCTCAGAATTTAAAGTGAGGTCATTTCCCATCACAATAATTAACAAAAGTTTACACACAATGGGTAGGTTGAAATTAATTACCTATCTACATATCGGACATGTAATTATCAGAGTAAATAACTTTCAACTAGTTAAGAAATCACTTCTGTCTGCTACTCGAAAGTGCACCTAAGTATGCATTACCAAAATCACTTGATACAAGATTAAACAAAACCCAATTCTTACAATTCAATATGCGTTAAGATAGGTAGTCAGCAAGTAGACTCATTCCCACTGGCAGCACCCGTTCACGAGCATGGCGCATGAACCAGCCATCGCTTCGCTTAACCATATTTGAGGGAACGTAACGACCCACCTCACACGACACCACCGCAGAGATGATTGTACGTGTATTATAATGTGTAATGATATTATGTTGCTGATGAATCAACATACATTATTATATCATACATCTAGCACGAAGTACTCGATAGAGTAATTTAAATATTTATGGGAAATGTCATTCAGATTTTCGGCGGTAGATGGCGCTGTACAAATTTCCCATACAAAATTACTCAATCGAATTTTTCTACGCGCGTTTTTTTTCGATTTAAATTCGTGCTAGGATTAGTGAATATAATAAAAATCTGCCACATCCATAATTAACAACTTCCCGTACCCCTAATTTGCTAACAAGCTTATTTTTACATGTCGCTTAACTTCGTGTGACAGAACTGACATCATTATGACGTCACAATACTTAGGTCATTGAAATACTTATATTGCTCTTTAATATTTTTTTTGCATAGCTACCTAGGTATTTTACAAGCTTACAATATTTATACGAATAAAAATTATGGTAAAAAATCATAGGAATTCAGAATTAGGTAACATACATTATACAACATTGTTCATACAATTTAGACATCTGCGATTAAAATTTGGTTTTGTAATTTTTTTTTTAGTACCTACCCTTAGCACGAACGAACAAGAATAAATGAGTGTAAAAGTACTTGATAGAGTAATTATCTATGGAAAATTTAATTTCGCTTTTCGGCCATAGATGGCGTTGTAATAATTTCCCATACAACATTACTCTATCGAATGTTTTACGTGCGTTATTTTTTTTTGATAGATGTGGGTGCTAAGGCAATGGTTCTATCGGACACAATACGGGTTTTCTTCATTGCTAAATAACAAATTATAATATTCTAAAAGTAATAAGTAATATCAATAATACTAGCTGATAATTTCAATTTCAAAAAGCTCATTACATAACATATCAAGTATGTCACTTAAAAAATTAAAATCCTCCTTCGGAAAGTAGGTAAAACGATCCATATTATTGTCACAGAGTAGGTAATAATTACTTACTAACAGTATACCATGTCAATTACGAAATCTAATTGGCCCATTCAAAATTAGAATTATCGTCCTTTGCTATGATTGGACTGATTCCCCTAACAAAACTAACCGGATAATAAGACCTATTCTGTTGTATAAAACAAATTAATGTACAGCTCTTTTGACATTGGTTTAAAGAACCAGTTTACAAAGACCTACAATTTCATACAAAGGTTGAGTATCCAGAAGTCTGACTTATATGGTTCTTAGGAAAATAAGTCAATAAAGTTCTTTTTTCATACAAAATGTATGGTAAATTCGCTCTACGGGAAACGTAAAACTCGACGTTACGTAAAACAGTATGTTACTTTTAGTAATTACTCCATTTAGTGATTAGTTATCCTATAGTTAGCAATTAGTGTAGTATTTAAATTGAGGATAGTTACTTGGCAGTTAAGTTTGAAACTACTTGTCTACTTAAACGGAATAAGGTGTGAATTTTTTATAGTTAAAACCATGTTGGAACTCAGTATTTTGTATGAAGTCCACAATTTTCTGGTACCAAATTATAAGTAAGTAGCTCATTGTTAAATTATAGATAACTACTCTCTAATAATAGTCAAAAAATGATTTCGTATATAAGAAAGAATACAACAATACCCTTAGCACGAGAAACCAAATGCACGTTACAGCATTTTTACCGACTTCAAAAGGAGGGAGGTACTCAATTCGACCCGTTTTTTTTTTTTTTTTTGTTTTTTTTTTGTTTTTTGTATGTACACCGATTACTCGAAGACGGCTAAACCGATTGAAATGATTCAAACGTTATTACGTTAGGTAAACTTCCAAGTTGGTCCCATTTTTTAAAATTTTGAAATCGGTTCAGTACTTTTCAAGTAATCTTAAAAAAAAGCACGAAAATAGTATGATTTTGTGTGAACTACCTCGATGATCAGTCGTATAACTTCTTTGTTTATGAACTGAATAAGATAATTATTTTTTTGCTGGAAAAGGGATATCTTAAGTGTAGTTCTTTAACCGACTTAAAAAAGGAGGTTCTCAGTTTGACCCGCATGTATGTATGTTTCTCCGCGATTAACTCACGTTTGGCTGAGCCGATTTTAATTTCTACCTAAATAATTTACCTACACTACCTAATACAAAAGGTACCTACACTAAAAATAAAAAAATAAAAATTGTTTAAAAAAAACAAAAAACCGACTTCAAAAAACCTACCTCTAAAAAGCAAGAAATAATATTCGTAATAATAAAACACGTCTATTGAAGTCGGGTGGGGCTTTTAGAATAAAAAAAAGGGATTTGTACTCCAGCCCCACCCGACTTCAATAGACGTGTTTTATTATTACGAATATTATTTCTTGCTTTTTAGAGGTAGGTTTTTTACCTACTCTATAGATGTGAAATTTCATTTCGCTTTTCAGCGATAGGTGACACTGTACCAATTTCCCATACAAAATTACTCTATCGAATGATTTTACGCGCGTTATTTTACAACTCTGTACACTTGGCTGGAAAAGCTATCGAAAAAAATAACGCACGTAAAAACATTCCATAGAGTAATGTTGTATGGGAAATTTGTAGCGCCATCTACAGGCGAAAACCGAAATGAAATTTCCCATTCTATCGAGCGTTTATTTACGTGCGTTCTTTTTTCACGATTGTGCTAGGAAGGGGTGGTTAATATATTGCTCAGACGCTAACATTGAAATTAAAACAATACTCATAAGTAGATTATTCATAAATCGCTGTGCTACATCCTTATTTATTGATTTTAAACTTTATTGTATAAGAAAATACAATTGGCGGACTTAATGCTTAGGACATTCTCTGACAGTTGACCGGAAAGGGTGTTAAAGAAAGTGTGAATGTGTGAAGAATCGGTGCTATTCTACGGCTTAACATTTTAAATTACTAGTAATTAATAAAGTTAAGACAAAATATCTTTATTCAAATAAACTTAATAATTTTATCTACACCCATGCTTTAAATCCTCTGTAAGGGGTTCTGAAACAGTTAGCTAACTGCCATCATTACAATATCCCGAGCGAGAGCTGGGCCTGCAGCGCCGCGCGCCCACGCGCGAGCAACGCATTATGAAATTCAGTACAACATTATAACACTCTTGTGGAAGACATAATGACGAGGAGGGAGAGGAAAGTCAAAGTCAAAGTCAAAACATTTATAGAGGATACATATCATGAGTTTAGATAAATATCATGGGTGTTTTAATCCATATGTATGTATTAAAATATTGTTTGTTTCCCTAATAAAAATAAAAAAAATAAAAAAATGGGTGTAGATAAAGTCTTGTATGCAACTGTACATAATTAGGTATTAAAACACTCATGTGATACTATTATCGTTATACTCGTTATAGTACAGTTGCATAAATAACTAAAAAGCACTTTTGAATCGTCTATATTTTCCTTTCCTAAAAAGTCTGGATCGGGTGATCCAGACTTTTTTAACTGACAAGAAGAACGCAAGAAACTAATCAGCTTTAACAGATATTTAACAATATTTACAAACTTTACACACTATACATTACACATTTTTATGTATATTTTATTGCACATAATTATGACATCTATAAAAAGCAAAAACCTCAAAACCGTTGCATGCGCTTAAAAAAACGTGAAATCGTCAAGCTTTAAAAAAACCGGAAAGATGTCGATCCAAGTAATAATTACGACAAACAAACAAAAACTATTCCGAATTATAGGACCAAATTATAGTCACAAGACTGTATAATTTTCGGGCGCCGAGGATTCGGGCAGTGTCATTTTTTCGGTAAAAAAAAACATTCGGCAAAAAGTTCGGTAATCGGTTTTTCGGCGATTAGGACGATTTCGGTGTAAAATTTAATGATATGCCCAATGTTATTGGCAGGGCTAAGCTGATTTAAATATTTATAAATGTTTTAAAACCTTATAAAAGAACTTAAAATAATGTATTCTGTTAAGCTAAGGCTGAGCGTAAAGGTGATTCCAGTCCGGTTCGGTTTTCTATAATGTTAGGGCACAGAATAGATATAAGTACTATCGTACAGAAAGGACACTCTCCGCCCCGCCCCACAATCAATTACCTCACCCCACCGGCGCCCACCGCGCGAGTTCCGTGTGCCGATCCATGTGCTCATTCAATAGCTCGCACACAGTTACGCGTGTGCAAAAACGTCACTGTGTAGCGTCTGTGTATAGGTAGTTTAAACGCGACGCTTGTATGGAGTGCCCGGGGTGTGCTATGAGGCTCCCCGATTGTTGTCTATGGTCCAGGTTGTGGGCTGATGCATCCCAAATGCATCATCAGCGGTTTTCTATGCAGATGCTCTATATGACGTCGTCCTCTCTACAATCCTTAAGAGCGTGCAGTCTGCACACTAGTGCCGCCATTGGAAATAAAATCATAATGCTTAAATAAAGAAGAAATTATGAATTATCTCTCTGGAGTGCACTGCGTACAAGTTTTGCGGTACTTTTTATCACTTAAGCAATATTTTCTAGCCTGTTGTTTAGTTATATGGACTTTTATTACGAAAAGTGGCCACTTTTAACAATAAAAGTCAATCAAACTAAACGACAGGCTAGAAAATATTGCTTAAGTGATAAAAAGTACCGCAAAGCTTGTACGCAGTGCACTCCAGAGAGATAATTTACAAATTTGTCTTTATTTAAGCACTATAATTTTTTTTCTAATGGCGGCGCTAGTGTGCAATTTCTCGATAGCTGTTCGTGATAAAGGTACAGATTCCATCTGTGGCGGGCCCTAACCACACCCCGGGCACTCCATACAAGCGTCGCGTTTCAACTACCTATTACACAGACGCTACACAGTGACGTTTTTGCACACGCGCAGCTGTGTGCGAGCTATTGAATGAGCACATGGATCGGCACACGGAACTCGCGCGGTGGGCGCCGGTGGGGTGAAGTAATTGATTGTGGGGCGGGGCGGAGAGTTTCCTTTCTGTACGGCAGTACTTATATCTATTCTGTGCTCACAGTTAAGACTTGTTAACAACTTTAACAACTGATCAAGTTTTGTATGAAAGAAAAAAAATGTTTGTCTGTTTTCGGAAAAGTTGTAGAACAAACGTTGTTGTTTAATATGTTAGTAATCTAGCTCCTGTGAGGTTGTTGGTGTTTTACTAATAACCCTGTGTCTTAAAATTGTAAGTATAAAAATATAAAATAAAACTGAAAAAAATATATATATATTTTAAAAGTAGATCTATTTCAAAAAGGTGTAATTTACATTCTTACTTGCAAGTCCAACTGGCTTTGTACGTGAGTACAGGCGATGAGAAAAGTGTGTTGTCAAAAATTTGATCGCAACTAACGTTTATGTCAAAAGTCAAAATAATCAAAAAGCTCAAAATTGAGCGATCATTAAAAAATGTACCGTGCAGACTGTTTTATTACTGCAGTTGCAGTAACAGTTGATAATTTCATTTGCGTAATTTTAATTTTCGTACTATCTAAAATCTTGTTACTTTAAAAATACCAAAAACTAAATATAGTTTTAGAGTTTTAATAAAACTTTTTTTAAATCCAATTAAAACATTCCCTTACAATAATACTTACAATGCGATTAAATTGGCAATTGATCCGCTGAAATGCAATTTCACTCGAGAATGTAAGGCAAAGAGAAAATTTTACAGATTAAAATACGTCGTTTTGTACTGCAGGCACTCTGTACCCTTAGCACGAACAGCTATCGAAAAAAAAAATACGCGCGTAAAAACAGTCGATAGGGTAATCTTGTATGGAAAATTTTTCCAGTGCCATCTACCGCTGAAAAGCGAAATTAATTATTCCATAGATAATTACTTTATAGAGTACTTTTTACCGACTTCAAAAGGAGGGAGGTACTCAATTCGACCCGTTTTTTTTTTTTGTTTTTTTTTTTTTGTTTTTTGTATGTACACCGATTACTCGAAGACGGCTGGACCGATTGAAATGATTCAAACGTTATTACATTAGGTAAACTCCCAAGTACGTCCCATTTTTTAAAACTTTGAAATCGGTTCAGTACTTTTCAAGTAATCTTGAAAAAAGCACGAAAATAGTATGATTTTGTGTGAACTACCTCGATGATCAGTCGTATAACTTCTTTGTTTATGAACTGAATAAGATAATTATTTTTTTGTTGGAAAAGGGATATCTTAAGTGTAGTTCTTGAACCGACTTAAAAAAGGAGGTTCTCAGTTTGACCCGCATGTATGTATGTTTCTCTGCGATTAACTCACGTTTGGCTGAGCCGATTTTAATTTCTACCTAAATAATATACCTACACTACCTAATACAAAAGGTACCTACACTAAAAATAAAAAATTGTTTAAAAAAACAAAAAACCGACTTCAAAAAACCTACCGCTAAAAAGCAAGAAATAATATTCGTAATAATAAATCACGTCTATTGAAGTCGGGTGGGGCTTTTAGAATAAAAAAAAGGGATTTGTACTCCAGCCCCACCCGACTTCAATAGACGTGATTTATTATTACGAATATTATTTCTTGCTTTTTAGCGGTAGGTTTTTTGAAGTCGGTTTTTTGTTTTTTTAAACAATTTTTTTAGTTACTTCAGTTGTACATTGTTAAATTAATCGCATTGTATAAACAACCATGATTCGGAAACTAATGCTAGCAGGATTCGAACCCGAAAACTTTGGTAGAGATCGGTACCCCTATATAGCACGAGAAAAAACGCGCGTAAAGTATTTGTTAGAGCATGGGTCTCCAAACTTTTTAGCAAAAGGGCCAGACTTACTTCTCCACGAAGTCCTAAGGGCCAGGATCTAGCTAGCTCCATATCAACATACTGTAAATTACAGTATCGTTGGTACGATCCGGCCTGCTTTCGCGGGCCGGATTGTTGGTGCTTGCGGGCCGGATCTGGCCCGCGGGCCGTAGTTTGGAGACCCCTGTGTTAGAGTAATTATCTATGGAATAATTAATTTCGCTTTTCAGCGATAGATGGCACAGTACAAATTTCCCATACAAAATGTCTCTATCGAATGTTTTTACGCGCGTTATTTTTTACAATAGCCGTTCGGGCTAAGGGTACAGTTTTACGTACATTGTTAAGTTAAACCTATTAATAAACAAGATTCGGAAACTACTTACTGCTAGCAGGATTCGAACCCGAGAATTTTGGTAGAAATCGGACATCTACTTACATATTGACAAAATATTTTTTTCTTGACCACAAATGGGTTTGAACCTCTTAGTATGAGAGGTTGGCAAAGTGGCAACCATATTTTTTTTTGTTTTTGACGGGGATTTTGGAAATATGACAGGATGAAACCTGATGTGCTGTGTATGTCGATAGAGGATCTATAGATGAGAAAAAACCGGCCAAGTGCGAGTCGGACTCGCGCACGAAGGGTTCCGTACCAAAAAACGGCAAAAAAAATCACGTTTGTTGTATGGGAGTTCCCCTTAAATATTTATTTTATTCTGATTTTAGTATTTATTATTATAGCGGCATCAGAAATACATCATCTGTGAAAATTTCAACTGTCTACCTATTGTCGTTAGTAATATAGAGCAAAAAACGGCAAAAAAAACCAGATTGTTGTATGGGAGCCCCCCTTAAATATTTATTTTATTCTGTTTTTAGTATTTGTTGTTGTAGCGGCAACATCATCTGTGAAAATTTCAGCTGTCTAGCTATCACGGTTCATGAGATACAGCCTGGTGACAGACAGACAGACAGATAGACAGACAGACGGACAGCGGAGGCTTAGTAATAGGGTCCCGTTTTTACCCTTTGGGTACGGAACCCTTAAAAATGTCTATAAGATACAACGTTTCCGAGATGATCCATGTTAAAGATCTTGCATAGGTAAAAATCCAAACTTATTCCCCGGTTAACTCAAAATCGTTACGCTTTAGGACTTTATATTATAACACATTTTTTGTTCGTCTATAGATCTCCTATCGATATACACAGGTTTCATCGTGCACCGCTATTACTTCCAAAATCTCTGTCAAAAATCAAAAAATATGGTTACCACTATGCCAAAATGTTCAAAGCTCTTTGTTCGTGATATTACTAAGGTTGTCACTGATCACAAATTGGTCACAAACCGCAATGCCCACTGATCTAGAAGACAGATGCACGGACAAAATTACATGTTTTACAGCCTTCAAGATAAGGACGGCAATATTTACTACACAGGATCGAGCAGGATGGAGGGTCTCGCCTGTGAAAAGATCGTTTCGGTCATATTTCTATACAGTTTGTGGAAGGTTTGTGGTATATTTTATTGATTGTTGTTTTTGTGAACCATTTCGATTATAGAGAGTGGAAGCTATGACGTAGATTTACACCGGCTGCGTAGACACGCGCGTAGTTACGCACGTAACCCCCTGACACACCGGGTTACGTACGTCTACGCGGTACGCAACGCAACCTGTACCTTGCGTACCCAGCCGCTGCGGCAGCCATCTTTGCGACTCTAGTGCGCGATGTCAGACGAAGATTGAGAAAATGGACAAATTTTTTCGCACTAATTCAATTAGTTTTTCTTTAATGTCGTTATTCATTATTTAAAAACAAAATAAAACACGACTTACTACCGGTAGTACCGGTACTATTTGTAAATAAATACAACTGAATGCGTAGTCACGCGCGTGGTTACGCACGTAGTGACGCGCAGCAAAGATACGTGCGTGTTCGAATTTGTTCGGTGTGACGTCCAATAGGGAATGTCATTGACTACAACGTCATCAATGCGTTCCGCTCTGCGTAGGTACGCAGCCTGTTTGTCTCACGGGAGCTGCAATGCGTAGGGTTACTGATCGGTCTACGTGCACGCGTACGTTACGCAAGCGGTGTGCCATGTCTCATAAAGTTTCAGACATTACAACGTCATGGTACGTCTACGCGTACGTGCATGCTTACGCTTACGCATCCGGTGTGTATCGCTTCTAAGGTAAAAACAAAGACGAGAACGTTGGCACTTTTGCTTTGTTATCAAATTATTGAGTTATTTGGTGTTAGGAATAAGTATTAGGTATGCCGTATTGTTTTGCTCCTGGGTGTAATTAAATATCTTAAGAAGATAAACTTTTCAAATGTTTGTTTTTACCCAAAATGTCAAACTCCGCCATTATGTGACGTCACACTTACACGGTCTCTAATTAGGACCCTAATTCAGAATACATTGCTTTCTTTGAGCTCCTTTTTAGCAAGTGATGCAATCAAAACAAGCAACGTATTCTGAATTAGGGACCTAATTAGGCACTTTAGGTTGATATTGCATGATCACATGACACATCAGTCATTTTTAATTTCCCTACTGCGAGGCACAGGCTTACTAGATTCCTAATTGTATAAGAAGATCCCACACGGGACCAATAATACAATGGACTAACTGTTACCGTTCCGAAGATAATACATTTTTGGTCACCCATTCTATGACCAAACCTAGTGAAAGTTGCTTAACTACTACAATATTACATCTATTAACGTGTAGGTTTAACGAAAAACCCCTAAAGCAGAATATGGTAGATGGGACCATCAAACTGAACAACTTTACTATGGGACCAATTCTAGCACGAACAGCGCTATAAAAAAAGAAATGCCGGGAGTGCCGGCAGAAGTGAAAACTTGAATATTAAACTTGTGCACTTTTGATATTTTGAAATTAGCGGCAAAGGATTAAAATAATTTCTTTCCTATTACTATATACAGTCATACAATTCAATCAGTTTGTAATTAGAGAAAAATTCTAAAGATTTCGCGCCAGTGGCCTTTTTAATTTCTACATGCGCGCATTCTATTATCCATCCGTCACATCCGTCTTACGAATTTTCGATCAGGGTTGGACTCTGTTCAGTTTACGGTTTTTTACTCATGTGATCAGGATCACGTGATTCTTACTGACGCGAGTTTAACATTTTTTCCCCATTACAAAAAAGCGTACAACGCCGCTAAAGAAGTTTTCACTTCAAAAACGCGCGCAATAGTGCTCGATAGAGTAATTTTCTATGGAAAATCTCATATCGCTTTTCGGCGGTAGATGGCGCTGTACAAATTTCCCATACAAAATTACTCTATCGAATATTTTTACGCGTGTTATTTTTTTCGATAGCTGTTCGTGCTACGGGTACTGAAATATGATCTAAAAAAAGTATGCTGGAGACTGAGTATTTACGTGGCAGTCTGGTGAATAGAGCGGTTATGAATTTCAATACATACTTACATTCCAGCACTAGTGTGTAAATGCTAACTTCCTGTTCTTGGCTGTAAACAAACTAAGAACTATTGGCTCTGTGAGCTGTAGACCTCGCGAGTCAATGTTTATTCAAATCACAGAACACATTTACCATTACCACAGAAAAGATAGTACTAGCGTACAGAACTTGCACTTCGCAAAATCGTTTAAATAAATTGCGACTCTTGATCTGACACAATAAAGTGCAATTCAGGTCACACAGCGCTCCCTTCGCTCCAAAACATTCACTTAGTAGTTGCCTCTCTTTATATCGCGTAGGTCTTATCTTTTCTGACGTATGCAATTTATCCTCCCAGAGGCCGCCGACCGTTTCATACTCGCGCGCGGAGTCACAGAGCCCTGACATTACCTTATTATTTTCAAATTTCGAATATTGGCCAGAAATGTCTTTAAACAAAATTTACTTTGCACCGCTACAAAAAAGGTTTGTTTTATGAAAATTTTTCAAATCGGCTGAAATGTTTTTTTACATGGGTAATATCTCCGCCATTTTGAAAAAAAATATTTAAAAAAAAACTGAATTGACCAAAAATTGTATAATAATTATCGAATTTGCTTACAAAATTTCACGGGAATCGGCTGCGAAATACGACATGTAGAGGAGAACAAATAGACAGACATCCGGACAGCGGGACATACGAAAGTGTATTGCCCAAGCTGAAGCACACCCCGGGCACTCCATACAAACGCCGCGTTTCAACTACCTATTACACAGACGCTACACAGTGACGTTTTTGCACACGTGCAACTGTGTGCGTGAAGTCTAGGGCTATTAAATGAGCACAAGATTCGGCACAGAGAGGTAATTGATTGTGGGGCGGGGCGGAGAGTTTCCTTTCTGTACGGCAGTACTTATATCTATTCTGTGGCTGAAGCAGAGACGCTTCGCTCGCGCTTCACGCTCGCTCGGTCAAATACATAGACATAGAAAATTTTTCGCTACGCTCAAGTAGACGGACTATGGTGCGAGTGAGAAACCGATTCTTACGGCTTATGCGATGTGTGAGAAAGAGTTAAAAGAAAATGACAGCAGAACCTAGTTTGACTTCATTTATCATCTTTTATCATCTTGGGGAAAAGCGACCGTTCGATTATTATATGATTTTGATCGCGATCGGGTCGATTTGGCTCTTATAACTACATAAATCTATAATGGTGTCGTGTTCTGTGTTAAATTGTAATGTTATTTACAACAAAAACCCAAATAAACACTCATTTCACAGGTAAATAAGATTGTACAAGTACCATTTTCATATTCCATATTTTAGTTGAATATATTCCCAAACACACTAAGTAATACACTAATATCATGCTATTAACCGCCTATTTTCTAAATAAAGGCTGATTTGTAAACATTATGTGTTAGATAAAAAGATATTATGTCCGTGAACTTGACAAAATAAAGCGTAGAGATTGATCAAAAATTATTGATATCGATACTCATGTCGATGATTTCCAATATAACTTTGTTTGTCTTTGTGAACACTGATAGTTTTATCTAAAGCTGCTTTTAACCGACAGTTTTCAAATGGTAAATTATACCTACTTAAGTACTAATTTAACAATATTTCCAGGTTTCCTGTAAATCCAGTGATTAAGTTACTGGATAAATGTCATAAATAGAATAGACTGGGAGCCCTTAAAGGAGACTTTTTTTTAAATAAAATTGTTCAAAATTTTGTTTGTGTTTTATTTATTAGAGCAATAATACATTAAGGTTATCGACAACCTAAAATGGACTTCAAGGCATCTCTAAAATTCACGCACACGTTTACAATTTTCACACACTGGCTCATGTCACTTTTGGTGTTGCAGCCAAGCGAACTCTGTTGGTCTATTCCAGTGGAATATTATGTTTATGGTCAAATATGACTTTTTTAAAACCACAGAACAGTAATTAAAAACAGTCCTCCATGCGATCGAAGCTCCATCTGGTGAACAGTTTGGTTACTGGCGCAGATGCGGTAAATGGCGGCAACAGGCGGAGCTGAAACAATGGTTGTAACGAATGGTGCGACACAATAGGGGTAGGGTTGCCACCAAGGAGATTTTTTTAACTAATTTTTTTTCAGGTTAGATGAAATTTTATTTTATTTTATTGATTTTTTAATTAAATCATTCACAGCAAAAATAAAATGAAGAACATTTTAAATGCAATCTTAATTTAAATGTTGTAAGCAATTGAAAATTTAAAAAATCTTATACTCACCTACTTATTATAAAGCATGCAATACAGTTCGAATTGATCAAACATTTTCAAATCAAAATAAATCATTCAGAGAAAATAAATATTAAAAAGGTATCAAAATAGTACATTATGATACAAGTTAGCTTAGGTTGCTTATTGCACACAAGGCTGTGGGTTGCAGCCCGAGCCGCAGGCGAGGGCGTAACTCAGCCGAGTGTGCAATAAGTAAGAGCTCACGAGTTTCATACGACGTTTTTCAACACATTTGCGAGGAAGAAACAAAGTAATTTACCACACAGCAACAAATACAACAAAAACAAAATAATAATCATGATGAGAAAAGGCGCACAGGTTTTTTTTTGTTTTTTTCACACGCCCAATGCACGAATATTTTCCGAACAAAGGGGTTAGTGAGCATACAGCCTACTTCAAAATTATAATTTTAAGCGGTAAAACGCAAATATTTTAATATTTTATTGCAAAATATTGTGAATTATGAATAATTTGATGATAATAAATATTTGTTTAACTTTATTAAGGACTTACATATTTATTCATTGCAAAAATGTATATGGATTTTCAGCGGCATAGAACCTCTTTGTTGTTACAAAAAAAAATAACTGTATTACCCGGTTAAATTGGGAATGCTCTGTTTACTCGCATAGAACTTGCAGTAAGGTACTAATTTAACTTTGTAGGGTTAATTCTATAACCAACTAGTGTTTTATATATTATTGCACGCGTTTGTTATAGCTCGGTTTATGGCCCTAAAAGCGATGTATTAGGGCTCACTTTACGAGCAAGTGTGTTGAAAATTATATTATAGTAGTTTTTTTATGATATTGTTAGTATAATTAAATTATTAATACATTATTATTAAAAGATAAATAATAAAATCCTAAATAAGGTAAGAGTAAGCTTAGTAGCGTAGTGGTTTAGTACCTGGTCCTGCGATTGCGGAGGTTAAGCAACTACGTACCGAGCCGGTCGTAGGATGGGTGACCAAAATTTTATTATTTTGAGCTCCTCCATGCTCGGAAGGCGTAAGCCGGTTCCGGCTGCATTTGCAGTCGTTAACACCCACCAATCCGCATTGGGCCCGCGTGGTGGGTTATGGCCCATCCTCCTTATCCACCCATAAGGAAGGCCTGTGCCCCCTTATGGGTGCCGTGTGCAGTGGGGACATTAAAAATGACTGACGTCATGAAGAAATAAAAAATGTTTTACCTTACATTATGTTGCACGCATCAAGTATGAACCAGAGAAGCTAAGTAGGTACGCAATTTTTTTTTTCATTTATAATCTTTGTAATTTTCTATGAAACACCAGAATTTTTGATTTATCAGCGTAAAAGATAGTTTAGTCATGTCATGATTTTAGTGAAAAAAATACGAAAATAAAAACATTAAAAAAAAACCGGCCAAGTGCGTGTCGGGCCACGCGCCATAGGGTTCCGTAGTTACCTTATACCATACCATATTTAATACCACCTATCTATTTTCGTATGCAAAAATAACTTTGTTTTTCACAGTGTTGGTATGAATGACAAAGTTATATTTGCGGTTTTGGAAAATGTGCTATATCTCAAAAACTAATCACTATAGCTCATTCAAACCAAATTTGGTTGAAAGTGTTTATTAAGATCTACAGCATATATTTTTTTTAGATTTTTCACTCTCTTATTTCAAAAGTTAAGGGGGGGGGGGGGCACACATTTTACCACTTTGGCGATGTATATCTTTGAAACGGTTAACTTTGAGAAAAAGTTGTCTTAGGAACCTCAATGTCGTTTTTAAAGACCTATCTATAGACACCCAACACGTGTTGGTTTGAAGAAAAAATTTTTTTTCAGTTTCAGTTCCATGTATGGGGAGCCCCCCCTTAATCTTTTATTTTTCTTATTTTTGTATTAAATTCGGTAAGCGGTTAACAGAATACATCTACGTACCAAGTTTCAACTGTGTAGTCTTAATACTTTCGGAATAAAGTGGCTGTGACATACGGACGGACAGACAGACAGACAGACAGACAGACAGACAGACAGACATGACGAATCTATAAGGGTTCCGTTTTTTGCCATTTTGGCTACGGAACCCTAAAAAGGCCCACTGTGTTAGATAAGATTACCTAATGAATCGTTAAAAATATGTCCTTTGTTCGTAGCTAACTTTGTTCGTAGCAAATGGAAATCTTTGCTTACACCAGGGATTCCCAAATTTTATTTTGGGCAAGAGAACTCTTTTCCAAAATGAACTGATACCTCAGACCCCCATAGCCAAATTACTTAAACAATCATATCAAATATCAAGAGTAATAACAATAATTATAATAAAATAATAATTATTATAATTATTGTTATGATATCGACCACTTTGGGAATTCCTGCCCACTTGTTTCTTATGATATTATATAGTTTCAATTTTTGCTTTTTTAATTTATAATTTGAAATAACATACGTACAGCAGTAATTCTCATGTAGTTTCCTGTCTCGTAAAACATAACAGAGGCCCTATTTTTGAATCGCTCGGTAGGCGTCGAGCGCTCTTTTCGACTGATTTTCGTTCGACATATGACTCAAAACAATGAGATGTCGAACGAAAATCAGTAGAAACGAGCGCTCGACGCCAGGCGAGTGATTCAAAAATAGAGCCCCAGAAGGTTCTACTGTGCTGACAATCATTATAATCTCAATATAAATAAATACGTATTAAAAACAAATTAACAATTAACTGAACATAAAGGTACTTCTCAAACATTTGCTTATTTTTTTATGTTACATAAGGTCCTTATTAAATAGTGCATGAAATTTTAATGGGTCAGTGTTCCATAGAAAATTTAAAATCGAATGTATGGGATAGCTGATTTTTTTTCGCGATTTCAATGTTGGTACCATAGTAAAAGTTGTTTGTATGCATAATACATTGACCCCTTAAAATGTTGTGCACTTAAACAGTTAAGAAGGACCCTATATTTAACAGATAATACTTTTTAAGACTGTTACTAAAGCGCTTTATATTATATAGCGTTCGGAGACCATCTTCTTGGTTTGATATAAAGTAATTAAAAAATATAAAAAAAAAATTACATTCTATTCTTAATGGTGGCAACCCTACGCCAGTAGTACAATCGCCTCTTGAGCGCGTAACTCAAGGGCTGCGCGACGAGAGCACTCCAGCGTCGACTGTACCCAACTTAATACAATTTTACAGTTTATAAAATGTCGATTGTTTTACTGTTAAATGTATTAAAACGAAGTTATAATAATCTCCGAGCTCCTTCCGTGCTTCGGAATACACGTTGTCTTGTGGTTCGTCCACCTGTGTAGGACGCAGGAGTCCCGGGTTCGATTCCCAGGAAGGTACAATTTGTACTCGGTCTGGTTGGTGGTAGGGCTTATTTCAAGTCCGCCTGGCTAGCTACCACCATCTTACCTAAGTCTGAAGCCATAACAACAATTTAAAAATTGTTGTGTTCCGGCAGTTAGAGGTAAGATAGCCAGTTCCTCAGTGATGAGGATTCCGGGTGTAGTGCGCTTCCACCTTCGGCCTTATCGTCACCTAACATCAGGTGAGGTGAAGGTCAAGCGCTATCCCGTTGTCCATAATAATAAAAAAAATCGGGTTGCACTCCGGGAGTGCCGGCAGAAGTGAAAACTTAAATATTAACGTTGTGCATTGTTGTACAATTTTGCACAAATTGCCGTCTTACGAATTTACTCTGCATTTGAATTTACGAATACAGAACAGTATTGTATGAAGGTCTTATCCATAGCTTGACAGAAAATCTAGAGCTTTGACATTGAATTAAAAAATTAGCGCGTTGCTATGGTGACACAAGTGTTTACGTCTTGAAATGACGCGCCGCCATTTTCACTGCGCCCCGTAGAAAGAGAGGGGGATACTTCCGCCGCCGGCTGTCTACTCTCCATCCGTCACATCCGTCTTACGAATTCTTGATCAGGGTCACGTGATTCTTACTGACGCGAGTTTAGCATTTTTTCCCCATTACAAAAAAGCGTGCAACGCCGCTAAAGAAGTTTTCACTTCAAAAACTTTGGTCGTTGCTGCATTTGAATTCGTAAACCCACATTCGGCCCGCTTGGTGGGTTATGGCCCATCCTCCTTATCAACCCATAAGGAAGGCCTGTGCCCCAGCAGTGGGGACATTAAAAATGACTGATTGTACCCATACCATATTTTATAGACAACAAAAAACCTTTTAAAAGTTGCGTTATGGAAACTGTCACATTTAATGTGCTGGTTTGTGTACTTAAGTGTTTTAATGCGCCTAAAAAAGCTTTTACGTTTACTCAGTGTGCTGTCACGGAAAAATCAATGAAGAGGTGCAATTATAGCTTACGATCCAGAAAATAAAATATGTCTTTCCCACCGCCGTAAAGTAGCTTGTCTTCCTGTGTTCTACAGATTATACTTCGGAGTGTGCTCTTGAGCTGCATGAGCTCATTTCGCCATCACCGTTCTACCATCGGTCGTCCAGAAGCACGGCAGGGTTTCACCCCTATTTAGTTGACATTCCACGCTTACGCACGAAGCGTTTTTCATCTTCCTTTTTAATGCGCACAGCTAAGGAGTGGAATTCCCTGCCTGCGTCTGTATTTCCGCAAGCATACACCCAGCGATATTAAAGCCAGAGTGAATAGACTTCTTCTGGGCAAGCTCGCGCCGAAACGAATCAACGCATGACTAATACCGCGAATTAAAAAAAATCATTTATTCAGTCTAGGCTGTCGCTACGCCACTGCTTCGCGCGCCCTAAGCGGGAGATCTCGTAACGAGAAGAACTGGCAAGGAACTCGCCAAGAGTTGGTATTTCTCCCTGTATATTTTATAAATGATGTTATGAGAATGTCACATCACTAATGTCATTGAACATCACTATTCGGTGTGTGCGAACCGAACGTCTGTCAGCCATTACTATTGTACTTGATTTGTTCGTATACTTCGTATCTCTGTTAATGTCTTGCATTACTTAAATAAAACAGTCTTTCTTAAAGTCCAGTCATCCAGTGTTCTTATTATGATCATGCACCGACCCACAACAATACATGGTGTCGAAGTGTGTCGAATAGTCCGTCAAATTCTTGTGTGAAAAGTCGGCGTCACGTGTCGGCGTTATGCCTGATGATAAAATCTGTCCCGCCATGCCTGAAGAAAATCAAAAACCCAAGAAACTTTCTGGAATGTCGTGTCCGCAGCCCATGGTAATGAATGGTAACTTGGCTCAACAATGGAAAAAATGGGTGCAATCTTTTAAATTTTATCTACGTGCGTCCGGCATGGATGAAGAAAGTGATGGCAGAAAGGTAGCTTTATTTTTACATGTCATTGGTGAAAAGGGCGTGGAGATATTCAATACATTTGGAAAAAACGAGGATCACGTTAAATACGCCGAGCTAATAGAATTATTTCAAAATCATTTCGCGCCAAAAGCTAACCTCACTTATGAATGTCATAATTTTTTCACATACAAACAAGGTGAAAATGAAACCTTAGACGACTTTGCTTGCACATTAAAATTAAGGTCACAAAACTGTGAGCTAGGACAGCTGCAGGAACGCCTAGTCAAAATAATGTTTATATGTAACATGCATCAAAAATACAACTATATAAGAGAAAAATTATTGCTTGAAGATAAGCTAGATCTTGATAAAGCCTTAGAGATGGCAAAAGCCATGCTTGCTTCCAGACATCAAACGGATGAATTGGCAGCAGAACACAGTTCAGTCTTGTATAATAAGAGTAAGCCACGCTCACGATCAAAGTCTAATTCAAGGAATGTCAGTCAATATAGTCAACAGTCAAGAAAGGAAGTTTGTACAAGGTGTGGTCAGGTGCATCGACATAAGTGTCCAGCATTAAATGTAAAGTGCAGAAAATGCGAAAAAGTGGGCCATTTTGCAGTCTGTTGTCGGTCAACTAAGCCCAAGTCAGTAAAATACCTACAGTCAGATAGTAATATGCAACAGGTACAGTCAGAACAAGATGAATTGTTTATAGGTCACATTCAGTCATCCAAGTCGTCAAGTGAATGGACAATTAATTTATATATAAATAATTCACAAATAAATTGTATAATTGATACCGGCAGTGATGTCAATATTATGTCAAAAAGTGTTTATGATTCACTGAATACTGAAAATTTATTGTCTAAAACTGATGTAAAAATTAAGTCATACACTGGTAATAGTCTAGAGGTACTAGGTCAACAAAACTTTGAGTGTAAATTCCAATTTAACGACTCCTTTATGACAAAACAAATTAATTTTATAATTGCAAATGTGAATTCTCCAACTGTACTAGGTAAACGTACTTGCTCAGAAATTGGATTAATTAAGAGAGTTTTTTGTGTAGACACTACAAGCATGCAAACGTCAAAAAGTGATATTAGTCAATTGTCTTTTGAAATAAGTCAAAATGAGTCAAAACCAAGTCAAGTGATAAGTCCTAAAATCACAAAAAGTCAATCACAGTCATTTCCATTACAGTCAAGTCAGTCAAAAAATATAAATTTAAATAAACTTGTTGAATGTAATAATTCTGTTTTTACCGGTCTTGGTTGTCTTCCTGGCGAGTGTCACATCAGTACAAATCCTGAAGTCCAGCCAAAAGTCGATGCTCCGAGGAAAGTACCATTTGCATTACATCATAGACTTCAACAAGAACTTGAGAAGATGGAAAAAATGGATGTCATTGCCAAGGTCACAGAGCCTACAGAATGGGTGAGTTCATTAATTTTAGTAGAAAAGAAAAATGGTCAATTAAGGGTATGTCTAGACCCCCGTAATTTAAATCAGGCAATTAATAGGACTCATTATCCTATTCCATCTGTAGATATGGTCCGCGCCAAGGTGGCTGGTGCAAGATTTTACTCCACCTTGGATGCTAGTAGTGGATTTTGGATGTGTAAATTAAGTGAGAAGAGTTCTTACCTCACAACTTTTAATACACCTTTTGGTCGATACCGCTTTAAACGTCTTCCATATGGAGTCAACTGTGCTCCTGAGTATTTTCATAGAATCATGACTGAAATGTTTGGTGACATACCAGGGGTGGCAGTATATAGTGATGATATTTTAGTAAGCGGCCGAACACTACAAGAACACAATGAGCGTCTCAATATAGTATTTGAAAGAGCAAAGAGATATAATGTCAAATTTAATAAAGAAAAATGTACATTCGTCAAGGAGAGTATCAAATATCTAGGTCATATTTTTTCAGCGGATGGAATCACAGCTGATCCGGACAAAGTCAGAGCAATCAAAGAGATGCCCTCTCCTACTTGTCTAAAAGATTTACAAAGATTTCTAGGCATGCTTAATTATTTAAGTCCTTTTATTAAAAATATGGCCGGCGAGACAGAAATTCTACGCCAATTGTTAAAAAAATCTACCGACTGGCAGTGGACTGCCAATCATGAAACAACATTTTGTCGTCTGAAGCAATTAATATGTCAAGTTCCAGTGTTGTCACATTTTAATGTTCATGATCCTATTGTCCTACAAAGTGATGCTAGTAACAGTGCTGTCGGAGCGGTGTTGTTACAAAATCAACATCCTATATATTATGCTTCTAAAACTTTAACGGATACACAGCAAAAAATGGCTCAAATAGAGAAAGAACTTTATTCTATAGTTTTTGCCTGCATCAAGTTCCATCAATTTATATATGGACAAACTGTAACTGTAGAGACGGATCATGCTCCTTTAATAACATTGTTTAAAAAGCCGTTAGCCGGGGTCCCAACACGTCTCCAAAGAATGATGTTGAAGATACAACCCTATAGTCTAAACGTAATTTACAAGAAAGGTAGTCACATGTACATTGCTGATACCCTGTCAAGAGCAGCACTCTCTGAAACAAGTTCAGATGAATTAGATGATGATGTCATTGTTCATGTAAATTTACTGATTAAGTCATTACCAGTCTCTTCAGAACGTCTACAGTGGTTAATCAAAGGCACTAATGAAGATGAAAGTCTGCAGATTTTGAAAAAATACTGTAAAGAAGGATGGCCGTCAAGTAAAACTCAAATTCATAAAGATCTGCATGAATATTGGCAGTATAGATCTGATTTACATACAGAAAATAATTTAATTTTCAGAAATAACAGTATAGTCATACCTAAAAAATTAAGGCCAGACATTTTAAAAATAGTACACAGCGGTCATTTGGGAATTGAACGGTCAAAAGCGTTTGCTAGAGGACATGTATTTTGGCCATTTATGTCAACTGATATAAAAAACATTGTTCAGTCGTGTCATATTTGCTTGTCACATAGAAATTTAAATGCTCCAGAACCACTTCTTTCACATGATGTTACACTACTTCCGTGGGAAAAAGTTGGTGTTGATTTTATGGATTATAAATCTAAAAAATACATAGTAGTACAAGATTATTACTCAAATTATATTGAATTAATGTCAGTGGCAAGTACTAACGCCAAAACAGTAATTGTTTGTCTTAAAAGTATTTTTAGTAGACATGGTATCCCAGTTAAGTTAATCTCTGACAACGGGCCACCATTTAATTCGGCAGAGTTTAAGAATTTTATTTTTGAATGGGGAATACATCATGATACTTCAAGTCCCTACTTACCAAGGTCAAATGGGTTGGTAGAGTCGGCAGTAAAGATATGTAAACGTTTTCTTACCAAGTCGGAGGAGTCAGGAACAGATCCATATCTTGCTTTGCTTCAATTCAGGAATACACCTAGAGGAAATCTACCATCTCCAGCACAATTGTTAATGTCACGTTCACTTAGGACACAATTACCTACAGTCTCAAAAAACTTAAAGCCAAAAACTGTCAAATTTCAAGAATATGTAAAAACTAAGGAAGAAAATAAAGATAAAATGAAAGAATACTATGACAGAAAAACTAAGTCCTTACCAGAACTACAGGAAGGAGATAAAGTATATTTCAAGAAAATGCCGGATACTCCATGGATCACAGGCACAGTACGGTCTAAATGTGAGCAGCCTAGATCCTACACTGTTGAAGGGTCAGATGGATTTATAGGAAGGAGAAATAGACAGCATATTTTGAAACCTCCACAGGCACCTCAAACTACATCTCAAGATATGTTACAAAAGAGTCCGAATATCAAGATATCTCCTGATTCACAAACAGAAGCACCGTCTATAGAAGAGCATACAACTCCAGTTGAAAGGCGTTCTAGGTTTGGAAGAGTCATAAGACCACCAAGACGGTTAGATTTATAAAACTGAATATTTTGTTAATTAAACACCCTAGGAATGACTGTGAAGGACTGATTAATTTAGTTGAGTCTATAATATATAATAAGTATAGAGTTAGTTGAACCAACTGTCTTATTTCTAATTGCTTAAACAAGCTTTGTTGTCGAGTTATTGCTAAGAGTTTAGTCAACTTTGTAAACTGTGTCAAACTGTAAAATTATAATAATTTTCTTTTTCTAATAAGGAGGATGTTATGAGAATGTCACATCACTAATGTCATTGAACATCACTATTCGGTGTGTGCGAACCGAACGTCTGTCAGCCATTACTATTGTACTTGATTTGTTCGTATACTTCGTATCTCTGTTAATGTCTTGCATTACTTAAATAAAACAGTCTTTCTTAAAGTCCAGTCATCCAGTGTTCTTATTATGATCATGCACCGACCCACAACAATACAAATGAATAATTGGATACCGCATCTAGTGGTATAGTGCCCACCAGTAAGACGCAGAAGCTTCAGGTTCAATTTCCAGAAGAGAGGAAGGTACATATGTACTCGGTTAGTGGTATATAGCGTTTGTTGCAAGCCCGCTTTCTACTTCTCAAACGAACAATAAAAATTGTGACTAAAAGGAAGGGGCCTAGAACAGAAGGTAACTACAAATCTTCATGGTCTGCTAAGTCTATTTTAATTATTTTAGTATCAATCACGCACAGGTGTAGACGATAGCTGCATGCGTCTTGGCAATCAATATTGAAAACGCTGACGCAAGATATTGAAAATTGAAGGCGCAAGATAAACTTATGGTTAGTCTTCACCGAGTCGCTTAAATTTTCAATTCAACTTGTCTCAGACGCAAGCAATTACCTATTGCCTCGAAACCGTGCGCTTTCCCTTTCAACCTTCTGCCATACAAAGGCGTTTTCAATATCGCCTCCAAACCGAGCGCTTTTCCTATCAGCTTTCTACAAAATAAATTCTTAGGTTTTTTTAGAAGATAGGGCATGCACTATTGAATGCAATGAGGCATGCCTCTGTCGAAAGCGCAAGAAGAACGGGAAAGCGACTGTGTCAAGCAAGACACACCTTTATCGCACTGGTGTTTTTATACACAATAGGATAGTGCTTGGCCTTCACCTCACCTGACGTTAAGTGACGATAAGGCCGAAGGTGGAAGCGCACTACACCCAGAATCCTCATCACTGAGTTATGTGGACGTAGCAATAGAGTTGGCACGCTCCTAATAATAACAAAATCGTATTAGTCTTTTTTTTCTTCCTGAAGTCACTTGCTTTGTCGCTGGTCATCTAAATTTTTGTTGATAAAACAATTTAGTTTATTTACGACCATAGTCGGAATCGGATCGGTCCTTGTAAAAATGACATAATTTCCATCAATATAAAAATGTAACAGCGATTTTAAGCGACGTGACGACTTTCTTTGCTTTTACATTTCTAAAGAGGTCTTGGTCATATTTATGCAGTAGAAAGTCGATTTGAAGTAACCTAAAACTAGTTTTTTTAAGATATAGACTTAGAATAGAATAATGTGTATTTATTCTAAGGATATATATCACCCTTTAGCCCAAGTATATTGTTAAATAATTTCAACTAATAATTTAGTACCAAACTAAGCACATCTCTTATTATAGATAGGTAGGTAATAATTAGTGATAGTTAAGTTATAATATTATATTTATGTGAGTTTTGTTGAGAGAGAATTTATGTGAGACAGTACTATTTGCGGATGATACTTCTTTAGTTTTCAAAGTAAACAGAGGTAATAACTGTTCGGACGAAGTAAATAGTGCCCTCTCTAAAGTTTCACACTGGTTTAATAGCAATAATTTAGCAAGTAACCCCAAAAAAACTAAATGTGTAAAATTTTCATTACCTAATGTTGAGCAGACAAAATTAAATATTAATTTAAATAACGATGAAGTCGAGTTTATTGAGAGTACAAAATTTCTAGGTATTACACTAGATTCTCGACTGCAATGGGATCCACATATTGAAGCCTTGTCAAGTAGACTTAGTTCAGCGGCATTCGCTGTTAAGAAAATAAGGCTTTTAACTGATATTGAAACGGCAAGGTTAGTATATTTTAGTTATTTTCATAGTGTAATGTCCTATGGACTGCTTTTGTGGGGCTCAGCTGCCAGTATTGAAAATATTTTTGTACTCCAAAAAAGAGCTGTTCGCGCCATATACAATCTTCGGCGAAGAGATAGCTTGAGAGAATTGTTTAAAGAAATAAATATCTTAACTTTGGCAGGCCAATACATATATGAAAATTTAGTTTATGTAAGGAAACACTATGATTCATTTGCTAAAAACAGAAATATTCACCAGTTTAATACAAGAAATAAAGATAAACTTGCCGTTCCAAGATTTAGGCTTGCAAAAACTAGAGGTTCATTTATGGGGAAAAGCATAGCCTTTATTAATAAAGTTCCGCAACAAGTAATTGATCTTCCTTTGCATGAATTTAAAAACCATGTTAAAAAAACGCTCATGAGTAAAGGTTATTATAAAGTAGATGATTATCTTAAAGATCAAAATGCGTGGAAATGATGTAACACATAACTTGCTACTATAAGTACTTTGTTGAAGTAATATAATGTAATAAGTCTATGTTGTTGCCAATAATCCTGTCACCCTGTTGTAATTATCTGGTAACGATATATTAAAGTTTGTAAATATCGTTACTTATGGCTGTTACAGCTGATAAGTTTCTTGCGCCCGTTCTTCTTGTCAGCTAAAAAAGTCTGGAACGGGTGGTAGGAAAATATAGACGATTCAAAAGTACTTAATTATTAAGTTTATTTGAATAAAGCTTATTTGACTTTGACTTTGACTTTGATACACATCAACTTTGTCTAGGGATACAGGTGTTATTTTCATACAAACGAGGTAACTTTGAAGCCTTAGTTTTCTGCCAGGGATGTACCGTGCTGTGATCTGATGATGGCCATCCAGGGAGTGAATGGAGGAGATTTAGATCGCCATACACGCCCAACTGATCTGATCAGCATTCTAAAAGATTAATGGGTCAGAGTTCTCAGTCTGAGGATTTCCATACATTTTCATGCTATTTTCGCGGTTTTTTTAGACATTTCCTTTACGTTTTAAGGATGCTGGTCAGATCAGTTGGGTGTAAAGCGATCTGAATCTCCTCCATTCACTCCCTGGATAGCCGTCATCAGATCACAGCACAGTACATCTCTGGCAGGAAACCAAGGCTTCAAAGTTACCTCATTTGTATGAAAATAACACCTGTATCCCTAGACAAAGTTGATGTGTGTATTTAATTATGTTAAGAGATTTATTCTCAAGGCTCATTAATACAAGAATTGAATTTACTTGGATTCGAATCTGTGTATAAACTTCGAATTACTTATATACCTAAAAAAAGAATATGTCGTATGTTTCAATCATTAAATAAATGTAACAAACACATTTATTTTAGTTTTATTTACCTATGAATCAGCAATAATACATAAAAATGTCGTACAAAACTTTACAGGCGAATTTTCAGTTCGTTTTAATTCCATTTCACAGAACTGCGTTTCGTTTCTGCATTGAAAAGTTTCAGCATTTATAGTTTTATTTCAGTCAGCGACGGAAACGTTTATAAAGTATTCATCTGAAATACAGCTCTGAAGCTTTGATTAAAATTGTGTTTAGTTGAGAATTAATCGACGTTTTGTGTGAAAACATACACACTATATTCAAAAGACAACGTTTTAGATTTGTGTTAAATAAAAAACGAAACTTATTGTTAAAGTTTTTGATTTTTCGTTTATGTTTGTGCTGAAAAATAGCGTTTTTATTCTACTGAAAAACAATTTTAAAGCGTTGATTGAAACTGTTGTATTATTGCGAGATAATTGACGTTTTGTGTGAAAACTAAGGCACTATCCAAAAGACAACATTTTAGATCTGTGTTAAATAAAATACATTTTGATTGTTCTATTAATTTTGTGTTGCAAAATAGCGTTTTTATTCTACTGAAATACAATTTTGAAGCTTTGATTAAAACTGTCATATAATTGCGAGATAATCGACGTTTTGTGTGAATTCAAAGGCACTATTCTAAAGACAATGTTTTAGATTTGTGTTAAATTAAAAAAAAACTCTAATACTTAAGTATTTAAAGTTTAAAAGTTATAGTTTTAGTAATTATTTATGAAAAAACCATTCATTAAAATTAACAGTAATAGCAGTTCGAACTGCGCTTTCATTGAAAGTCAAGTTAAATGCTTTTTGGCTTACTAAGTTTTAGTAATATTTCCAAAGAACCTTAAAATAAATTTATACATATTTTTAAGAATATTTTTCTGAAAACAAATTAAGTTATAACGGAAAATTATTGCTTATAAAACTCTAAGAAACAAAATAATGTAATGATATTGACGTCACGAATTTTCATTCTAAATACCTACTGTGGTGCCCCTCTTTGGCAGTCACCGCCCAACCGGCGGTTGCCATGGCAACCGAACCCTCCGGTACTACCCTCCTTGGCAATTCTGTGAAATAAATAATGTTGGAAGGGAAATTCGATGTGAATTTAATACTGTGGAGGTTTTAAGTTGGAAAAGCTTAGGTAAAATGGCAAAGATTCTTTAGAAACATTCTGATTTTTATTAGGTTGTCGGAAATGTTAGCGGCCTTTTTGTACTAAAAATAATAAAGATACTACGGCGAGGAACATCTTTATCTTCAAAATTACCAGACCTGAAACTGCAGAACCATTTTTTTACACGACTGCATAAAAAGGAGTGTTAATTTAACTTTTTAGTTCGTTATTGGCAAGGCAGTCGTGTTTTTAATATATATTTTTAATTTATTTATTTTTTGCAGTAGTATTCGACAAAGCATCTTCTTCATTCATTATCATTTTAAATCTTTACTTGCATGAGTACTTTTTTTTGAAAGGTCTGAACCTTAATTGAAAAAAAAAATGCAAAACTTATTCTAATAAAAATAATTAAAAATATGAAAAAGCAAGACAGTTATTAATTTATATATAACCATTATTTTTGTATTTCGTAAAAGAAATGAGGATATTTTCAATTATCATTGTTAATTTTTATTTTGTATGTTTTTTATTTTTTATGATTAAGTAATTTAGTTTCTATTCTTGCAAAATTATATAAATTATATAAAAATAGTAAATAATATGTAAAACTCAGAATTCTAAGGTACTATTTTTATTTGTCAAAGCTATGAAGAGCGGGGCAAACTAACACAAGTAGTTCTTTACTTAAAAGGTTGCTCCATAACTGATATTGTTAATGTACCCACCATCACAATAAAATTATTTTATTTTATTTATTTATTTTAATTTGTTTCATTTTTATCGCTTTTACCAGAAAGTCAGCAGTCAAACAATTTAGGCATTCCCGCCTAAGTTTATTAGTGCCAGAAATATAACACGCAAAATTCATGCTTCAAAAAGGCCACGAACTTTTCCGACTAACTAATTTCGATCATCTGATCGAAGCTAACTAAGTATTATAATGATTAAAAATAATATAATAATAAGGCTTCTATCATCTATAAGGGCTTATTTCACAGGTTGTACATAAACTAATACTTAATACTAATTGACCGAGTGTGCGCAAAGCGTCTCTGTTTTAACTTGAGCAAAAATTCTTTCGTATTTCCGTCTGTTCTCCTCTTAGAGTCGCATTTCTCAACCGATACTCGTTAAAATTTGTGAGTAGGTTCGATAATAGGGAACATGCATCAATTTTTTTTGTATCAAAATCAAAAGTATAATGCGTGAGAAAATCAACGGTAATATTAAAACTTTTCTCTTGCGTTTTTTTCTCGTGATATAGTTACTTGAAGTTAGCACGCAGCAGCACCCGCCGAAAACGCTCTATACAAAACGGTCAACATTTGTGACGTCACTTATGTCACGTTTCAGGCGCATTATATGGAGTTAGCCAAGAATTTTCAAATATCTCCCTAAACATATGTATCATACAAAATATTATTTCTTATTCGATATTCTAACCGACTGTTAAGTGCATTATATCTGAAAATGAAAAAAAATGACGTTATTTTCCCCCGTGTAATAAAACTAAAATAATACATTTTTTTATTTATTTTTCTGTTCCATCATGTTTTTATACGTGTCCGCAGCGACCAAGCTCAAATTAATCAAAATCGGTGACTTATGCATGTTCCCTATTAAATAGATTATTATGACGATTCAGTTTTTTAAAATTTTTCAAAAAGCCAGATTTTTGAAAAAATGCAAAAATAGATTTGCGAGGAATACCTACAGCTCACAGAGGCATTTTTTATATTTATCTCGAGAACAATTACCGAGAAAAAAACGCGCGTAAAAGTACTCGATAGAGAATATCTATGGAAAATAACAACTTTGTTGTAAAAAAAGAAATATGAAGCTTACTTCCGCAAAAAATATATGCAAGATATATCGCTTGCCCGCCCGACAAAAAATGCACATGCACACCACAAAATATCAGTGCACAAACCTGCATTTAGCCGGACAGCAACACATCTTGCACCTTCACCAAATTAGACAACCAAAAACCAAAACAAAAAAAATAAAAAATCTTTATTTACTTTAAAATACAAAAACATAACAATTAGTAGCTGGAGTCCCCTTTTAAGCATGATAATGCCTGTACCCTTAGAGCATCGCGGCTTCGAAGCGCGTCTTACTCTAAGCCTGTACCAGAGGGCCCCGCTCCTCCTTAAGAACCTTAAAGATTTTTAGGTACCTAACCTACTTACGTGTTAATAATTTTAACAATAGTTCTTAGTTTTATTTAAATACTTATTTTATAACTAATTACATAATTTTACTTATTTATTTTAAGTACATGTGAGCACGCGTGCGCGCGTGCGTGTGTGTATGTGTGTGTTTGTGTATGTGTGTGTGTTTATGTGTGTGTGTGTGTGTGTGTGTGTGTGTGTGTGTGTGTGTGTGTGTGTGTGTGTGTGTGTGTGTGTGTGTGTGTGTGTGTGTGTGTGTGTGTGTGTGTGTGTGTGTGTGAACACAACGTGTAGACCCAACCCAGAGCATCCTCAGGAGTTAGATCATGCGTAAACAAATACCGAATCATGAATGTAGCTGTTCGTGCTAAGGGTACTGTACCCTTAGCATGAACTGCTATAAAAAATGCGCGTAAAAACATTTGATAGAGTAATTTTGTATGGGAAATTTCTACAGCGCTTTTTACCGCCGAAAAGCGAAATGCCATAGAGAGAATTACTGTCCTTGATAGTTGTTCGTGCTAAGGGTACTAGATTAAGGCTGCGTTCAAATGATAACACACGACCCGACCTCAACCCGAACTCAACTCAAACTCACCTCAACCGCAGCCCGCCTTGAAATACATCGCTTACAATTTTGAGCCTTATGACACATTATTAAGCTCTTGTGTAATGTTCAGGTGAGTTTGAGGTGAGTTCGGGTTGAGTTTGAGTTGAGTTCAGGTTGTGTTCGGGTTGAGTTTGAGTTGAGTTCGGGTTGAGGGCGAGGCGTGTGCAGTTGCATCGACAAAATATAACGGAGCTTATTAATGTGTTATAAAACTCAAAATTGTAAGCGCTGTATTTCAAGGAGTGGGCTCCGGTTTAGTTGAGTTCGAGTTGAGTTTGAGTTGAGTTCGGGTTGAGGGCGAGTCGTTCGTTATCGTTTGAACACAGCCTAACTTGTAATGGCTGCCTATAAAGTGCACTTCTTTAAACTAACAATGTGTTATATGTATTAAATAAAAAGGTTAACTTCCACTAAACACAGGCAAGTTATCGATTCTTCCACACATAATAGGAGTCAACTTAAACTTGGTGCGTATGTGGCTTAATGGTGTAATTTCACACTTCAGTTTGAGGGTTACGCGGTCACTGATGCGAAAGCAAATCAATAGACATGGTTGAGATGTAAATTCCTTCTTCAGTTAAAAAAAAACTAATTTTTAGTATGCCATTTAACTTGTAGGATAATGAAACAAAATACCAAGGTTTATACACTTATGTATTCTGTAGATATGTTTTCTTTCCAACAAATTGTAACAAAAGAACCTTAATGTAGTTCCAACTAATTTTAAAATATTTTGAGAAGTGAATAGCACAGTTTTTAATAGGGATATTGACTTATGAATAAAATAACGAAATACTAATAAAAATCGTAAACATATCAAACTTTTGGAGTAGCTTGTATACCTCTTGGTTTTATATATTGCGTATTATTTGTTTTATGACCCTTCAAAGTTGGGTGGACAAGTCCATTTGAAAAGTATAAAATTTGTTAAAATAAATAATACATTTAATTAGTCCGTAAAATTTATAGCAAATTTGTCAACGAAACCATTTTGATAAACACAATATTTAATATAGCTGCCGAACAAATTTCCTACGCGTTGCATACAACGTAGGAAGGCGTACGTCATAACTTGGTAGCCGTTAGTATGGAGCGTTTTCGGGTGAGTCCAATTTTATGCATTTCAAACTGTGATATCTCGGGCAGTTTTCATGCTAGCGTAATAATTCTTATACAAATGTTTCTTTTTTTTAGGGGTAATTTATGTAACATAAAATAAAAAAATAGTCAACATGCCTATTATGTGTAAATGTCTGATTTGATCAGTGACTGATTTCGTGTTTTTTCAGTACAACGTCAAATACAAATTTTTGAACAAAGATTTCACAAAGTATTAATTGATTTTATCGGTCCCAAAAATAATGTAGAAAGTAGATTATAGTACTCAGTTCTGTGATTCACAGAAACATGATAGCTAAAACTTTTCTCGATAAAAATATTGCATGGTGACCTACAACTTTGTAGTTTTATGTACCAACCAATAATAAACCTATAATCTTGAAACTATAATAAAATAAAAATTTAACTAGCTCTCTAGTTTTGTGATTGTCAGTTTTCTAAAATAAAAAATAGTTTGTCAGATAATAATTAAAAACAATAATGTTGTCAATAATTTCGAATTTTTTTTGAAGTGAATACTTCTTTAGCGGCGTTGTGAGTACGCTTTATTGTAAGGGGGAAAAATTGTTAAACTCGCGTCAGTCGGGGTCACGTGACCCTGATCGAAAATTTGTAAGACGGATGGAGAGTAGACAGCCGGTGGCGGAAGTATCCCCCTCTCTTTCTACGGGGCGCGGTGAAAATGGCGGCGCGTCATTTCAAGACGTAAACACTTGTGTTACCATAGCAACGCGCTAATTTTTTATTCAATGTCAAAACTCTAGATTTTCTGTCAAGCTATGGATAAGACCTACTTACAATACCTACTGTTCTGTATTCGTAAATTCAAATGCAAAGTAAAATCGTAAGACGGCAATTCGTGCAAAATTATTCCCTAACCATTCCAAAATATCAAAAATGCACAACGTTAATATTCAAGTTTTCACTTCTGCCGGCACTCCCGGAGTGCAACCCGTTTTTTTTTAAATACTATGAAAATTTCATCCAGCCGAACTAACATTAAGATTTCTCTTATTGACTTGACTTCCGCGCCGAATATCGTTTTCGGTGAGTATTTCAGATCCAACCAATACTTAGGTACCAAAATATATAAATAAATAAATGAACATTCATCATTAGATATATACTATAGTAGGGTATTTAATATAATGATTTATAGGTATGTAAGGTACGTAGTTTGATTGCCACTTCTGAATATTGGAAAAAATCTAATAATCTAATAAAAAAAAATATCAAATTCTAAGATGAACTGATACTTTAAACCCATAAAAATAAAAAATAAAAATGCAAAATTGAAAATTCAGACAGATTCGAAGATTTTCCATTAAAAATGTGTGATACAAAAATAAATCTACAATAAAATCCAAAGAAAGTTTTGCAAAAAATACTTAATAATAGTGTTATAGGAACTTGAAAAGTCTTTACAAGAAAATATATTTGCCTTGTAACCACCAGTTATTTAACCAAAGTAACCATTTAATCTTTTAACTCGTACTTAAGCAAACGTTTCACGGGCACAGCCAAAAATCAGATGATAAACAAGACTCACAAACAAACACCATTAAAACTACATTTACTAGATTTCTCCGACAACCAACCCCATAAATATAATTTATGGTAACACCATTTGTCACTAAGAAGCCATCAAAAATAACCATAACGTTACCAATTGTAAAAAGAACTTCTTCACCCCGCAAAATTAACTTGGAAAATGAATAAATACGACAAATGGAACAGGCGAAGAAAGGTCTTTATAAACTGGGCAATCTTATTCGTAATACAAACAACACAATATATAACGATCTCTTTCTACCTTTACTTGTTAAGCGTGCTGAAAAGAGACAGGGAAATTCACGTTGCATATCATTATTGGAGTGTAGCAAAACGGAGAGTAATACTGTCTCACTCGTTACTAAGGCCTTTTTATGTGTTAGAAAGGGTCGGGTAGATGAAATATGATATGTGATTATATACGTGGTTGTGTTAGCATTGTATATGTATAAAAAAGCTTTCATTTTTCATTGAGCGTAAGTTTTAAGTTTCATTTGAAAGCGTCGGAGATTGTCACGGAGTGAAATAATTTTAAAACGAGATTTGCGAAGTTTAAATGTTATTAAGTATATTTTGTTATTTATAGTTAAACTTTTATTGAATTATAACTTTTATGTAGGTAAGAATAATTTGTTATAAATGCAAGTTATTGGTTTCTTTATGATTTGACTGAGATTTTTGACATAAGTTATATTAGAGGTAGTCCAGAAACTCACGAAACGGAAGTAAGATTATTTTTACTAAAAACACGTGGTTTATTGCATTACAAAAGTAACTTAAGTGTTGTTTATACAATAACACTTTTGTCAAAGAAAGTAATTACACGACTGCCCGAAAAGGAGTGTATATGTGTTCAGGGTTCATGTATGTTTGTGGGTATGTGAGTTCCTTTATTCCACCATGTTCTAAATGACTCAACAGATTTAGATGAATGGGGTATCGTTAGAATCCTTACATCGTTCCGAGTGACACTGGCTATAATTTTTTTTTAAAAGTCAATATGGCGACGGCACAACGTCATTTTAAAATTTGAAAAGTATAATTTTGACTTCAGTTATTACAATACGGGTATCAAGGCCTTAATGAGCACATTTCAAAACTATATAATTTGTCACTAAAATTTGTGAAATTAAAAAAAAATATTAAAAACATGACTGCCCTGCCATAACGGACTAAAAAGTTAAATAACAAGTGTCATTGCAGTCGGGGGACCTCTTTGATTAAAAATTGTACCACAAAACGGTCCCCCGACTGCAATGACACTTGTTATTTAACTTTTTAATTCGTTTTGGCAGGGCAGTCGTGTTTTTTTATGATTTTCTTGACAGGCTGTGTGCAATCACGTGCTTTTAGTAAAAATAATTTTACTTCCGTTTTATTTCATGAGTTTCTGGACTACCTCTATATATATCTTCTTATATTGAACAACAGCCTAAAATAATAATTCCGATTCAAAAGCTCTTGTGTTTTAATAATCGTTTGGCAAACGAGTAATTAGTTACTTTACAAATTGACTGAAAATTTCGAGCTTGTCAAGTTATTAATTATTAGAATTAAAGATTTTCTAAATTTAACAATTTTGCATGTTAATGTTTTTAACTGAATAGTTGTTGAAAATCTATGTAACATATTCCTTGCAAATAAACGTTCCGTTTCATGAGTTTCTGGACTACCTCTATATATCTTCTTATATTGAAAAACAGCCTAAAATAATAATTCCGATTCAAAAGCTCTTGTGTTTTAATAATCGTTTGGCAAACGAGTAATTAGTTACTTTACAAATTGACTGAAAATTTCGAGCTTGTCAAGTTATTAATTATTAGAATTAAAGATTTTCTAAATTTAACAATTTTGCATGTTAATGTTTTTAACTGAATAGTTGTTGAAAATCTATGTAACATATTCCTTGCAAATAAACGTTCCGTTTCATGAGTTTCTGGACTACCTCTATATATCTTCTTATATTGAAAAACAGCCTAAAATAATAATTCCGATTCAAAAGCTCTTGTGTTTTAATAATCGTTTGGCAAACGAGTAATTAGTTACTTTACAAATTGACTGAAAATTTCGAGCTTGTCAAGTTATTAATTATTAGAATTAAAGATTTTCTAAATTTAACAATTTTGCATGTTAATGTTTTTAACTGAATAGTTGTTGAAAATCTATGTAACCTATTCCTTGCAAATAAACACTTTGAGTTTCATTAAGAATGGAACCTGTGACTCCCTGAGACTTACACGCATGGGCGAACCACAAGACCACAAAAGTCTTACATAAATTATTTGATGTAGATTTATTAATTATGGTTGAATCGTATGATATATGTCACTGAACTTACAAATACATACATACATGACATGTATAATAAAACAATCCTTTGTAGTGACTGGTTATACATACTCGATTTCTTATTAAAATTCAACGCCCGTTTCATTCAAACTTATCATAAAATCTAGACCAGGAGCTGAACTTTGATTTAAGGGTTTCTAACAGTTTGAGGTTTTTTAGATTGTCATTTATTTCATTCAATTGCAATCTTTATTGTCAATGTCATTGATTTTTTTTCACGAAATAATTTTTTATAGGACCGATTTCAAATTGTAGACTGAATTTAGCACATTAACTAAGTGCGTTTCTTTGTATCAAAAATCCATTATATGTGATCGAATTATTAGTAATAAAAAATGGGTGACGACTCGTTACACTTATGTATTATGTAAAATGTGTAACTAACCATTGAAAACCAGCGTCAGATTTTACAAATCTGACTTACTTACACATGGTCATTTATAAAATATAAACAACCTTGCAAGAATAGATTAGGTACAAATATTTTATACAACACTACGACTTCTTGACAAAAAAAAACTACTTTTCTTACAAATGTCCGAACAGCTGATAGTTTTGTATGAAAAGTAGATTTTTTGTCTGTTTTCAGAATAGTCGTAGAAAAAGTCGTGAAACGGGCACTTAATCTAATATAAATCTATTTAAAAATTTTAATAAAACTGAGTTTGAAATGTAGTAAATGGTATAGAACAAGTGATTTTTAATAAGTTAATTTGTAGCTTCTAAATTTCATAAAGTGTTGACTACTAACTTTGCAACTGATTTCTTATCATTGCATTATTGTATTAATTTAAATTTGTTTAGAATTTAATACTACGTAAAGTTTTTTTATGGAAAAATTGTCTTACTGTAATTAGTCTTACTAGTGGTTAGAATTAGTAGTAAAAACAAAATTGTAAGTAAGAAAGAAAGAAACATAATAATACAAATTAAAAATTATTATTTTACACAAACACAACAACTTTTTTGTGTGTACAAAGTATTGTTTGGCGAGGCAACACACAACTAGGCAGATTTTGACGGTCATGAGATACTTCGATTGTAATCACATGTAAACTGCTTAAAGATACGATGACTAAAAGTCTATAAGTCATCATTCTCAGCGCCCAGCTCTTGGTCTATTATCCGCATTAGTATTCAACTCATTGCATAAACACGAACTAGCTACAATTATATGTTACAGGCTACACATAGTAATATAATATATAACGTTATATATAAAGCAAATAAGCTTCACTTGTAAAATTTGAATGCAACATGTTCATAGCTACAGATGGTAAGTTCATTTGGATACAAAATACTACAAAAAAAACTTCTTCAAGTCAACAAAGTAAAACCTAGTTTAAAACCGATGCTGTCACTTTTAATCGCTGAAAATAGATTCAGCATCCGTTTGTAACTTCCTAATTTCTTTCCTATTTCAATAATTATTTCATAATATTGCTCAGACAAATAATTAGTGATTCAGAAAATACATACCATCCAATTTATTTATTTAAATAAAAAAATGAAGCCAAAATTCAAGCATAATGGCCCACCATAGATTTCGTTAGTACCTACTTAAATATTGGTACGCGAAGGAAAAAGTTTGCCCATCCCTGACCTGGGCATTATAATATACTCTGGTAAAAAGCTTTTAAATAAATTAGTTAAAAAATGTACCTAACATTGATTTTATTATTAAAAAACTGAGATAAAAATAACCCCCAAAAAGAGACAACAATAAAGAATATTTCCAATAGTTTGAACGAGAAAATTGTCTCGAATTTCCTACATTATTCACAAAAGCAGCAATTTACTTATTGTACTCACTCAAATTGCCCGACCAAAGAGGGTAGGTGGGTATTTTGCGAATCAAAATTCCATTGTCAAAAGTCACTCAGTCGTGAGATGCGGAGGGGAGCGGTTGCGTCCACGAGATCTTTTTAAGTAAAACAATTGGCGAATGAACAGAATTCCGCGTGGGATAGTTTAGACTTTGAAAATTAGTGACTATTCTTTTTTTGATGGTTGCAGTTGTAATTATTTTGATGTTTTTGCTAACTAACTAACAGAAGTTAGTTTGAAATTGCTGATTACAGTATTGTATAAAAAAGAGGCAAAGTGATATTATTTGGTATATCAATTTAATATTATACGATTTTCGTATTGTTGACCGAGCGAGCGCAAAGCGCGAGCGAAGTTTCTTCGTTTCAGCTTGGGCAAAATTGCTTTCGTATATTTGTCCGTCTATTCTCCTCTATAGGTCGCATTTCTCAACCGATTTTCGTGAAATTTTGTGAGCGCAAATTTGATAATTATATGGATTTTTCTTGTTGATTCGGTTTTTCGAAATTTTCCGAAAAAAACCTTATTATTTCAGCCATTTTTAAAAATTTTCAACAATGTCACAAATGCAAGGTCTATAGCTCACAAAGCTACTGCTCACAGAGCGAGTGCGAAGCGTATCCATTTCAGTTTAGGAAAAAATGCTTTTGTATGTCTGTCCGTTTGTTCTCCTCTACAGGTCGCATTTCGCAACCGATTCTCGTGAAATTTTCTGAACAGGTTCAATAATTATATATACTTAGTTCTTTTTTTGTCGATTCGGTTTTTCAAGATGTTGTAAGTATGGGGAAAAACATATTTCAGCCATTTCGAAAAATGTCCCAAAAAAAACGTGAGGTCTACAGCTCATAGAGCCTATAGTTAATAACTTAGCGGGTGATGTCATAGTTTTTCTTGACACCATGTGGCCAGAAATAATTCAGCAAATAAAAAAGATACTTAAACATCACTCAGAAATTTATATACCTACCTTTTGACACAAAACAAACAAACGCATATCGATTTAAACCACAACATCGATTCGCTCACGTGTGATCACGCACCACACCCCTATTCCACCCCGGAAACAGAAATGACTGTATTTTTTTTAAACCGCAGACGACACAGGCGCCGGCGCCGACAATTTTGAAATTCAAATTTGGAACCCCGGCGGCCATCATTAAAAATAGATCATAGATTTTAGACGTCTTTTTTTCTTCTATAATTTTAAAACACTTATGTCTGATCTCTTTGTAATTGGTATTATTGCTTCTATATTGAAGTTTATTATAAGTTTCAGCGGTTCATTTAGTTTTTTAAGACGATTAATTTTGTATTGCTTTATAAAACCTGAAAAAAATGTGACTGGATCCTGTTTTACATATAGGCCCATTTTTTGGTTTAAAATATTTTAGGTTTGATGAGGAAAAATCTACTTTGGAAAACTCTTAATCAGCCTATTTAAAATCTTGCAAGAATTGTTTATTCATTAAAATTTTAGGTCAGAGCACAACTTACTTACTTACTACGCTAGATCAGCGACCGAAGTGGATCTTGGCCTCCGACATTAAAGTGCGCCATTCCTTCCTACTTTGTGCCAAGTGAGACCAGTCGGGCACTTTCAGGTCTTTGACAACTCCATCTTTTCAGCGGTATCTTGCACGACCCACTGGGCGTCGTCCAGATGGTTGGCCAAGATAACAAAACCGACAGAGCACAAACTAAATAAAATTGTGTCAAGTTTAAAATTTTAAAAACATGGAAGGCTTAACCAATAATTGTTCAATTATATTCTCAATTAAGAAATATGGTATTGGTTGAAGCCACTTCAATTCCGATGATGAGCCTTTTTTTAAAAAGCAGCTACAAGTAACTTGTACCTAGTTTTGATTAATATTAAAGAAAAGAAAAAAAACATATTATTATTTACCTTTATTGCACTTTTTAGGGTACCATTCCCAAAGGGTAAAAATGGGGCTTTATTACTAAGACTCAACTTGCTGTCGGTCCGTATGTCTGTCACCAGGCCGTATCTCAGGAACCGTTCTAGCTAGACAGTCAAAATTTTCACAGATGGATGATGTATTTCTGTTGCAATTATAACAACAAACTAAAAACAGAATAAAATAATACGGAACACTTCGTGCGCGATTCCAACTCGCACTTGGCCGGTTTTTCAGTTTTTCTGGCTCTTCTGAGCTGTGGACCTCGTGTTTATGACACTTTTGATCATTTTTTTGAAATGACTGCATTATAGGTTTTTTCGAAAAATATCGGCAAAAACTTGAATCGACAAAAATTTAATATACTTTCGAGATAAGAATCGGTTGAGAAATGCGACCTGTAGAGGAAAACCACTAGACAGCCGGACAGACAAACATACGAAAGCATTTTTGCCCAAGATGAAACGGAGACGCTTCGCGCTCGCTTGTTCATTAACGAATAAAAGTCGTTTAAGAAATAATTACGAAATTTTTTGCAGATAAAAGAATAACATGGATACTCAACGTTTGACCTTAGACCAACACGTACATTCTTACGTGATTTCTAAATTCACAGAGAAAAAAATTGTGTACGATAGCTAGCAAAAATCTACGTCAATCCTAGGAATTTACCTCGCGAAGTGAAGTGAGAAAAGTCTATAAAGAAAGCTGTTTTAAAATATCCGGGTTGTAATAAGCCCTTAAGTTTCTTTAAAAAAATACGAATACACAGTATCCTTGTTCCTTGTCTATTAAGCTAATGATGGGAAACACTTCCCATGAATATTTTGGAGTAAATTTAAAGGCATTTAGACCGAAAAGCGGCGCCGGCGCCGACGAATGGAAAAGTTATTTAAATTATGTTAATTTTGAATGGCGAGACGTAAACAACGAGTTTAATATATGAGGATTAGATGTACGATGTTAAAATGTGAGGATTTTTCCTTTTTCCACCTTTAGAATAATAACACAGCACTTGATACCAAATACCAAAGAAACTTGTGAGAAGAAGACTTGTGTACAAATTAAAGTTACAAAATATTAGTATAGACTTGCCACCAATTATTGGAAAAATATGTCATCGCCTTGCAAATGCGATAAATATTTCTTTCACTTTTTAATGAAATTAAATTTTGTTGACGAATTTTATTATTTTAGGAGTAATTTTAAGTTTTCCTTTCTATTTATATACTAATATTAGTAGTTATACCAGAAACTGGATGACAAAAGTAGACAGGTTTCAGTTAGCATTTAACTGTTATAAAAGTTTTTTGTTGTTGACTTTTGTTTCACTAAGTAATTAAATTACATCAACGCAATTTACTTTCCAAGATAGTATTTCCATAAACTCGTGTCTTCTAAAAAAATATTTTCACTTCATTAGGTGTGTAAAGTTGATATTATTTATCCTTTTGCACTATATGTAACATTCAAATTGCACATATCAAATCACTTTTAGGCACCATTCACTATATGTTTAATATGAAGGCTAAATCAATGCTTTTTTGTATATACTTACAGGTTTATGCTCCTTTTGGGTTCTCTTAATTACAAGCAAGAATTAATGGTAATTGAATCAATGGTTTATTATGGTGGGGCTATCATAGAAAATTGTCAAATTTTTCTTCACATTATTAGGTATGTTTTTCTTCATTATAAATTTGCGACAAAACTAGTACAGTTCTTCAGAAGTCCAAGATTAAATATGAGATCCGAATTTTTACACTTACTGATCGAATTTAGTACCGAGTGAATTTTCCCTCCATACTCACTGTTTTTTTTACACGACTGCCCAAAGCAAAAAGAGTGTATTTGTGTTCAGGGTTCATGTATGTTTGTTGGTATGTGTGTTTCTTTATTCCACCATAACTTCTAAATGCCTGAACTGATTTGGATAAATGTGATATCGTTAGAATCCTTACAGCATCCCATGTGACACTGGCTATATTATTTTTAGAAAAAATCCATATGGCGACTGTACGACGCCATTTTCAAATATGAAAAAAAAAATTTTTTTCTTCTATTATTACAATATGGGCATCAAATGAAAGGCCTTGATGAGCACATTCCAAAACTGTATAATGTGTTACTAAAATGTGTGAAATAAAAAAAAATAAATTAAAAAAAAATAAAAACACGACTGCCCTGCCAAAAACGAACTAAAAAGTTTCAAACAACAAGTATCATTGCAGTCGGGGGACCTCTTTGATCAAAAATTGTTCCATAATAAGGTCCCCCGACTGCAATGACACTTGTTGTTTAACTTTTTAGTTCGTTTTTGGCAGGGCAGTCGTGTTTTTAATATTTTTTTAATTAATTAATTTTTTACACTTGGGGTTGGGGCATCGATTCAGTACCTAGTTGTTTTATCCAACATTTTTAATTTTCTCACTCACTTGGATTGAATCTAAGTACCTTTTTGTCCCTTGTCATGTCACACCAGTTTTGCCGTGTTTAGCGTACAACATGGCATTGTTTTATTTTTTTAAACTCACTGGATCGAATTTAGTATTTGTATTTTGGCCATGTTTTTAAAGATTTTTTTACACTTTTTGTCACTAATCATTGCACACTAGTTTTATGTTGTCTTTAGCGTACATAGCGTAAATGGGTTGCTTCCATGTTTTTATAGATTTTTTACACTTTTGTCACTAGTCATTGTACACCAGTTTTGCAGTTATCTTTAGCGTACATAATTACATGGGGTTGCTTTATTTTTTTACACTCGCTGGATTGTATTTGTATTTTTGCCATGTTTTCAGTTTTTTTTTTACACTTTTTGTCACTAGTCATTGTACACCAGTTTTGCCGTTGTCTTTAGAGTAATGTTATGAACATACTGGTGGTTGCGACCAATTACCCGAACCAATTTCACGGGACAAGCAATAATTTGATTCGATGCTCAGTTGTGGTATTCTTTTTTGTATAATTTGGCGGTAAGCGTAAGTGTTGGTTCGATGAGTAGTATTATGGTTTTGATGTTTGATTATTTTTTGATGATTTGGAGGTTAAGGTCATTCACTGAGCGGAACTGAACTTCCAATGTTGAGTGGCAGCCATTTTCCTTGATATATGAAAATAATTTATAGTGTAGAAAGCGTTTAACAATATACTCGTATTATTAATATCGGATAAAATAAATAAGGTAGCTTGGTGGCGTAGTAGTTTAGCGCTTGGCCCAGCGATTGCGGAGGTTAAGCAACTTTTGCAAGGGTCGGTCATGGGATGGGTGACCAAACATTTTTTATCTTGAGCTCCTCCGTGCTTTGGAAGGCACGTTAAGACGTTGGTTCCAGCTGCATTCGACTATCCTCATTAGGCCCGCGTGGGGGTTACGGCCCGTCCTCCTTATCCACGCTTAAGGCTTGTGCCCCAGCAGAAGGGACATTTAAAATGGCTGATAAATAGGTAACTAGGGCACAAAAATGGCGACGACATAATGAAAAACGGAGGTCGATTGATGAAAAACGTCAGGATTTTTTTTTATTTGTTTAATTAAAAACGAAAGGAAATTACAGAAGGTAGAGTAGGTTCCCGTAGGTTACCCAGCTCTATGGTTTTATTGTTGACAATATTTTTTTTTTAAAAATTACAGCTGAATTTTTCTTTTTTACCTTGGAAAATAAAAATAAGATTTTACCCCAAACTTGAGGTAACCTATATTCAAAAGTAAATTGTTTCTGGACAGATGGGTATCGTGATTAAGTTTCTAATGTGCCATTAAGTGAACAAGTCTAGCTGTGTTGAGCCGTCGAATTAACATAATGATAAGTTGGCGGATGTAGACATACGAACGTTTAGAAATGACCTTAAGAAAAAAATTGATTTGGCGGCATACTTTATGTAATTTGTGCGCCATCAGCTAGATATTTAGAGAGAAAAAAAGATTATGAAAAACCTTGGAAGGTAGAAAGGTAACCATATCGTTGGTTTTTTATAAATTTCAACGATATTTCTAGAGATATTATAAAACTGAGAAATATAAGAAAAAGTGTGAGATAATCCAATGATTATGATAATTCATAAATTGTCTATTAAATTAAAATATTCCTGGAGGGACTAATAATAAAAATACCAAACAATTTTTCATTTTAGAATTATTTGCAATTCATTCATATATTTAAGCAGAGCTAAAAAACTGCTAAATTTAAAATAAAAAACTGGAGAGGCATATGAAGGTCATATGCCTGTCCATGACCACCATCTTGTTCAGTAAACAGGGGCTGTATTATGACCTCTTATGTCCAGTCAGTTTTCTGACTGGCTATCAATGTATCTCTTTTATTTGCTATAAAGAGAGAAAGAGATGTCACTACAGCAATTTATAAACCTGGCAGGTTTTAAGAGCTCGTAATACGGCCTCAGGATGTGGTCTAAAGTGTAGCATGCTTGCCCAGTAAATACCTATTCACTCTTGCCTTGAAGAGACCAGGGTTGTAACTATCGGGGAACATATGAGCATGCAGCGTTTTGTTGCAAGGGTTCGACATTTTGTATTTTTTTATGTCTAACTTCATATTTGACTTCTTGGCTACGCGCAGAGCATGCGTGCTCTCGCAGCCCTGTTAGCCCAAGATGACCCGAATTTGAAATTTGCTGAGCATAGACAAAAAACGCGATTTCTTTTAACCGGGCCTTTTGTCTAAAAGACTAATGAGGGCTTTTCAATGTGACATTTAAAAATATAAAAAGTAATTATTTTCATCACTAGATGGAGTCGAAGAGAAGTGTTAAAATTGGCTTTTAAAAATAAACGGCCTGTACCAAAGAGGCAAGTAAGCGCTCGCTGGCTGACATTTGCCCAAAGAGAAACATTTTATGGTTACCTGCCTACCTGAGTACTCTTCGAAGCTTATTAAATCGTATTGACACAAACATTTTTGTCAACGCCATCTATCGAGCCTACAGTTTTTTGTCATTTTGAAAAGCTTTTTTATTTTGTGTTCATATGCTCTCTGACTCAGCGAATGCTTTATGTTTGCTCTCTGGGACCAAAATTACTGTTTAGTAATTTGCCTGTTTAGGCAAAACTTTTGGTAGATAGACCATTAAAAACTTTTCAGAGAGAGGAAAGTGAAGTAATACTAGACATGGTTATTCTAGCATTCTTAACTCTACATCAACGTTTTATAAGGTCGTGTCAACAGACTTTTCGTACATAACCATAAGTAAAGTTGAAGTTATAATCATATTCTTTTATGTTCCTCACGAAATTATAAATATTAACAACCGACATATCCCTGCTGCTTAGCCGAATTTTAATATATATATAATAATGGTCGTATTATTTTTGAGCTTTAAAAATTTAGGCTGGTTTTGTGTTGTAAGCGATACGAAGCTATACAAAGCAATAATAAAAAAAAATAGTAAGTTACTTAAAACCTTTCCTATTAGGAGAACTATTTTTAAATTGTAGTTGTATACTTATTATTTATAATAACAACGAGAAAACAATAAATCGAAATGATTATAAATTCCCATAAAGGAAATGTTTATAGCCTGTTTATTTCAATTTCACTACAAAACTATTAAAAAATATATTAATTACGGATATTTCGGATATACGTTAACATTACGAGTTTTGAGATTCATTAAGTTTTTCTCATTTTATAACTTTATTTCAGCAATTTTATATTTTTTTATAATTTCTTGTTTTTTTAGCTGTTTTTAAGGGGGTTAGGAATTATGCAGTGTCCCTGGATAAGAAATATAAATAACATATAATATACTAGCTGCCGCCTGCGACTTCGTCTGCGTGGAAAGTTTTTTTGCTATCCCTCGGGAACAATACTTTTTTTCGGGATGAATGGTACCCTATGTCCTTCTCTGTACCCCTGACAACGTGTATGCAAAATTTCATGACGATCTGTTTATTAGTTGAGATGTGAAGGCGTAACAAACAAACAAACAAACGGACTTTCGCATTTATAATATTAGTAATACGGATATTTCGGATATACGTTAACATTACGAGTTTTGAGATTCATTAAGTTTTTCTCATTTTATAACTTTATTTCAGCAATTTTATATTTTTTTATAATTTCTTGTTTTTTTAGCTGTTTTTAAGGGGGTTAGGAATTATGCAGTGTTGCTGGATAAGAAATATAAATAACATATAATATACTAGCTGCCGCCCGCAACTTCGTCTGCGTGGAAAGTTTTTTTGCTATCCCTCGGGAACAATACTTTTTTTCGGGATGAATGGTACCCTATGTCCTTCTCTGTACCCCTGACAACGTGTATGCAAAATTTCATGACGATCTGTTTAGTAGTTGAGATGTGAAGGCGTAACAAACAAACAAACAAACAAACGGACTTTCGCATTTATAATATTAAGTAAGGATTCTATCCTTAAGTAAGGAGCTTCCTTCAGTATTTGTTACTCACAAGTGCTGAAGTAATCTCCGCACGCAATCGCTTCGCTCCGCTTCGCATCGCTTCGCATCGCGTTGTAAAGCATACTTTAACATTTTCGGTACAAGTTTCATCCCAAAATTCTTAGCGCATGGCGCATGTGGGAAAATACCGATTTCGATTATAGATTCTTTTAAAAATAATAATTGAAGACCATACTTACTTCTATAGAGTCTACGGTTTTTAGGGTTCCGTACCCATAGGGTAAAAACGGGACCCTATTACTAAGACTCCGCTGTCCGTCTGTCTGTCTGTCTGTCACCAGGCTGTATCTCATGAACCATGATAGCTAGAAAGTTGAAATTTTCACAGATGATGTATTTCTGTTGCCGCTATAACAAGAAATAAAACAGAATAAAATTAATATTTAAGGGGGCTCCCATACAACAAACGTGATTTTTTTGCTGTTTTTTGCTCGATATTAATGACGACAACAGGTAGACAGTTGAAATTTTTACAGATGATGTATTTTTGTTGCCGCTATAACAAAAAATACTAAAAACAGAATAAAATTAATATTTAAGGGGGCTCCCATACAACAAACATAATATTTTTTGCCGTTTTTTTGTACGGAACCCTTCGTGCGCGAGTCCGACTCGCACTTGGCCGGTTTTTACTTCTATAGAGTCGTAAAAAATTAAACATTCTAATTTTAATTGATTTCTGAAATATTATGTTATTGAAATAATTTATATTTCTCTTTCAGCCGCCATAGCAACGACCGTGCCTTATTTTTGAATCGTTCGGCTGCCGTCGAGCGCTCTTCACTACTCATTTTCATTCGACACAGCAAAATCCGTATTTTTGAATCACTTGTTGGACAGCATCCTGTCAATCAGTCTCTTTGGAGAGCGGTTTTGGAGTACCTACAATTTGAGACATTACATCGCATGCGACATAAGTCAACCGAACGATTTCAAACAAACGGTTCAAAAATAGGACCCAAAAAGAGTTCTTTACGATCTTTCAATATTTTACCGAAGTGGTAACTTAACAGTTAACAGTTTATGATGCTTGTGTTTAATAACTTAAATGAAGAAATAAAATTGTTCACTATATAGGTAACTTTATCTCTAGTGACTTTGTAGATCTGTAGACCTTGCGTTTGTGAAATGGCGAAATATGATTATCGCCGTACCTATCTCCGCCATTTTGAAAAATTTCAAAGAATTGAATCTCCAAAAAATCAATTATTATAGAACCTGGGGCCGTACCGGCTAACGAATCGATTATCGAAAAGTCTGCTGGGTTTCAAATTAAAACAGATAAATCGAGCCCCAATTGGGCGAAAATGGCGAACCCCAATTCATGATGTCACACGAACATCGTTATCTTCCAAATTACGTCAACAGAAAGTACAAGACGAAATTCCTTACTTTGATTTTTCTGTTTTAAGTTGAAACCCAGCAGACTTTTCGATAATCGATTCGTTAGCCGGTACGGCCCCTGCTCACAAAACTTCACTGGAATCGGTTGAGAAATGCTTCTTGAGAGGAAAGCAAACGGACAGCCAAACAGCCGGACGGACCTACGAAAGCATTTTCGACCAAGCTTAAACGGAGACGCTTCGTGCTCGCTCGGTCAATGACGATAGGTAAGATTTTTGTTATTATTCTTCCTTGCCTATCTATTGTAACTAGTATGTATACAGTTTTGTATACATTTCCTTCTGTAACAAGTGAAGGCCAACAAATGTAATTTATGCGGTCAAATACGCATGAAGCTTATATTCAAATTACCGTAATAACTATGCCATAGTAAACCATATAACAATGGTTTGAGTCTGTGTACTTCGCCTCTTACAGTTCGCGGCTGTTTATAATGTAATAACTATAATTTTGAATGTATAATGTCTTACGGTGTTATTAGATTTGTTTATTTTATTTATTCATGAGAAGGAAATGATAACAATTGTGTTTTATATTTCTTAGGAATAAATTACGGCGGTAAAGATACTACAATTTGAGTTACTAGGTGTATGCATTTTTTATATTATTTCACGTGACCTTTAAGATTAAACTATACCCGCTAATTGCTAATGCGCAGGAACCTTGTCACAATCCGCAATTGAAATGACATGAAACAAGAAAATTCTAATAGGTAATATAACATATTCATATGTATTTCTAACCGCCTCTGTGGTCTAGTGGTTCGCCCACCCGTGTAAGACGCAGGGGTCCCGGGTTCGATTCCCAGGGGGGGTACAATTTGTACTCGGATTGGTATGTAGTGTAGGGCTTATATCAAGTCCGCCTGGCTAAGCTACCACCATCTTACCTAAGTCTGACGCCATAGTAACGATTTAAAAATTGTTGTGTTCCGGCAGTTAGATGTAAGATAGCCAGTTCCTCAGTAATGAGGATTCCGGGTGTAGTGCGCTTCCACCTTCGGCCTTATCGTCATTTAACATCTGAGATGAAGGCCTGCACTATCCCGTTGTGTATAAAAAAATATTTTCATTAAGATAGTGTCTAGCTAGACTGTTAGGTACCTATATACAGGGTTATTTGTAAAACACCAACAACCTCGTAGGAGTAGATTACTAACATCATATACAACAACATTTGTTCTACAAGTTTTCCAAAAATAGCCAAAAAATCGACTTTTCATACAAAATAGATCAGCTGTTCGGACATTTGTATGGGAAGTTGATTTTTTTGTCTATTTTCGGAAAAGTCGTGGAAAAATTTGTAATAGATAGTGTAATATGAAGAATAATAATGTTTTTCATTTTCGAGGTTAAAAAATGGCCGCCAGGCGCATTAGCAGTTGGCGGGGAGAGTAGGTACTGTACTCTTAGCACGAACAGTTAGGTATCGAAAAAATATAGTTCGTTCTACGGCTACAGTAGTTGTGAAATGGGCTGCCATTTTTTTTTGTATGGAGAGTGAACAGGTTATACGCTCTCCATACAAAATTGGTCAGGACCAGCCCAATTTTCCGGAGAAAAAATTCAAAAAGATTTTTTTTTTTAAAAAACAAAAACCGACTTCAAAAAGCCTTCCTCTAAAAAGCAAGAAATAATATTCGTAATAATAAAAACACGTCTATTGAAGTCGGGTGGGGCTGGAGTACAAATTCCTTTTTTTTTATTCTAAAAGCCACACCCGACTTCAATAGACGTGTTTTTATTATTACGAATTTTATTTCTTGCTTTTTAGAGGTAGGTTTTTTGAAGTCGGTTTTTTGTTTTTAAACAATTTTTAATTTAATTTTATTTTTAGTGTAAGTACCTTTTGTATTAGGTAGTGTAGGTATATTATTTAGGTAGAAAAATCGGCTCAGCCAAACGTGAGTTAATCGCGGAGAAACATACATACATGCGGGTCAAGAGCGAGAACCTCCTTTTTTAAGTCGGTTAAAGAACTACACTTAAGATATCCCTTTTCCAACAAAAAAATAATTATCTTATTCAGTTCATAAACAAAGAAGTTATACGACTGATCATCGAGGTAGTTCTCACAAAAATTGGTTAAAAAAACAAAAAACCGACTTCAAAAAACCTACCTCTAAAAAGCAAAAAATAATATTCGTAATAGCGAAAACACGTCTATTGAAGTCGGATGGGGCTGGAGTACAAATTCCTTTTTTTTATTCTAAAAGCCCCACCCGACTTCAATAGACGTGTTTTTACTATTACGAATATTATTTCTTGCTTTTTAGAGGTAGGTTTTTATAAGTCGGTTATTTGTTTTTTTAAACAATTTTTATTTTTTAATTTTTAGTGTAGGTACCTTTTGTATTAGGTAGTGTAGGTATATTATTTGGGTAGAAAAATCGGCTCAGCCAAACGTGAGTTATCGCGGCGAAACATACATACATGCGGGTCAAACTACGAACCTCCTTTTTTAAGTCGGTTAAAGAACTACACTTAAGATATCCCTTTTCAAACAAAAAAATAATTATCATATTCAGTTCATAAACAAAGAAGTTATAGGACTGATCATGGAGGTAGTTCACACAAAAATCATACTATTTTCGTGCTTTTTTCAAGATTACTTGAAAAGTACTGAACGGATTTCAAAATTTAAAAAAATGGGACCAACTTGGAAGTTTACCTAATCTAATAACGTTTGAATCATTTCAATCGGATCAGCCGTCTTCGAGTAATCGGTGTACATACAAAAAACAAAAAAAAAACGGGTCGAATTGAGTACCTCCCTCCTTTTGAAGTCGGTTAAGATATACCAATATTTTTATTTCTTGCAAAACGCCATTTTCAAATGTGAAAAAAAAATTTTTTCTTCAGTTATTACAATATGGGCATCAAATGAAAGGCCTTAATGAGCACATTTCAAAAATATATAATTAGTCACTAAAATGTGTGAAATAAAAAAAATAGTTAAACTTAGTCACGAATGAGAGAGTATTTGTAAATTGGTCTTCGTGCCCTGTGAGAGACTTCACTTTTGTTACAAGGTGCTACAGGTGTCAGCAGTACGGCCATGCTGCCAAGACATGCAGAGAGGAGGCCAACACCTGCGGACACTGTGGAGAAAAAGATCACGCCATCAAGGACTGTATGAAAAAAGCCGAGCCACCAAAATGTGCTACATGCTTGCACTATAAGAAGCCCTCCAATCACAAAACTGGTGATGCGGAATGTCCAGCTAAAAAAATAGCCGAACAAAGATACGTCAATTCGATAGATTATGTAGGGGCCTAAAAGTATCATATTTTACTCGTTTGTATTTTCAGTTAAGTAGTTATAATCTTGTTTTTAAATATTTTCACTTCTGTTTTTATTCCCGTTCTATAATAGTTTATTTGTAGCATCAATTTTATAATTTACACAAAAATGCATAATTTCTAATTTATTCTGTTCTAATAACCTTATTACTACTTACTTTAACTAACAGTTTAATGCGTGCGCAAAATGAATCACAATAAATATTATAAATAATTTGTAAATAAACTCGATGAGTTTGACCTAGATATGGATTATGAAGACTCTTTGCTCTTTTCTACAAAAGTTTTGTTAGGTATTTATTTATTTCAACATTATTTAAATTGTACTTTATTGTTTAATAATTTTAAGTAGTTATGTAAGTACTTATTTTGCCTGAGATACAGGTTAATCCTAGTTCAGGCACATTGTATCTTTTCCCTATATATACGTATGTTAAGAATAGTTGTAACAGTGTGATGTAAGATTATTTCAATAAAGATTTATTATTATTATTATTATTATTAATAAAAAAAAACAAGACTGCCCTGCTGAAAACAAACTAAAAAGTTAAATAACAAATGTCATTGCTGTCGGGGGACCTCTTTCATAAAAAATTGTTCCAAAATAAGGTCCCCGACTGCAATGACACTTGTTGCTTAACTTTTTAGTTCGTTTTTGGCAGGGCAGTCGTGTTTTTAATATTTTTTAAATTAATATTTTTTCGCTATTTCAGAGTTGGTCTCACAGTAAAAGTTGTTCAGTTTGATGGTCCCTATCCACCATATTCGGCATTAGGGGTTATTTTGTAACATGTTGTATATAGGTATTGGCACGCGACAGTTTTACTCGCATCCTTCTAATGACAAGCCCTCTCAATCTGTAGAATGGAAGGAAAATGTCCGTTTTAATGTAAGGGTACATACAAGGCAAGAAGGGGCTCATCGACATTTAGCAAAATTTGAGAAAATGGTTTGTTGTGTTTTTACTAATGCGATTTAACGAGAAATTGGCCTTTTTTAGTTTGTTTTGTATATGTAATGGACCCTAGTTTGTTTTGAGTATGCCAATGCCATTGGATGCAATTGTTAGTTTGAAATCACAGAATATAAGAAAATTGCTAATTAAAGAATTTATTACTAACCTACTCTATTTTTACCATAGACATAGAATGTCAAAGAACAACAATGTCAATAAACAGGTAATCCGTAAAACGAATGCATACATTTTATATGAGATACGTAAAATATGACTTAGATACATAAAATATGACTATAGATGGCAAAGGAAATTAATAAACTAAGTTTCATACTGTTTTCTTTGTCGACTTAAAGTAAGACGGGCTTTTGTTCGGGACGAAGCCGTCGCTGCTCGAAGTTTGTCGATAAACGAATAAATGTAGCGAAATTTGGTTTTAGAGAAATGTGTGGCAATATCTTATTTACCTGTGAAAATTGTGATTACTTGGATTGTTTCTTTTAGTCACATCACAATTACTTAGAGCACAAGACACCATGCCTCCACGATACCTTTATTTTAAATTCTAATTAAGATTATCAAATATTTTAAGCAAATCGTGATTGCTCCTTTGCAAGGCGGGCCGCTAGGGCCTCTTACTGTAAAAAATATTGGCACATGTCACTTGATCCTATTTGCCTCTTTTTTACATAGACCGTGTCCGTATGATGTTAACTTCTCTTTTCCACGCTCTGTTGGTCTTCTTGAGCGCAGCAAAAATTTTTCTATGTCTATGATTTTTACCGAGACGATTTAACGAGAAATTTGTTTTGAATTGTTTTAGAGCCCTTTTAGTTTGTTTTGAATATGTCATTTGAACGACCCATTCAAAGGCTATCGAATGTAATTGTTATTTCAAATTGATCAAAAATGTCGATGAGCCCCTCCGTGACCTTCTTATGTCCGTCAGTCATTTTACAAACTACAAGATAAGACAATACAAGAATAGCTCGATGGCGTGTGGTTTAACGCCTGACCCAGCGATTGCGGAGGTTAAGCAACTTTCGCAAAGGTCGGTCATGGGATGGGTGGCCAAAAATTATTGCGGCCTTATTGCTCAGCAGCAATCTCTTCCAGGCAACCTTTGGATGGAAAATAACTACAAAAATATATATAAGAGAAATATATATATAAGGGGGTATTTATACTTCTCGTTCTATATTGGTATTTATAACACAATTATAAATAAAGAGAAGGATAAGTGTTAATCTTCAAAAAATATAATTAATGTAAATTTGTAGGTATTGTATGCATTTGCAAGCTGTGAGAGCATTACAGAAACGAACGAAAAAGGGAAGGCCTTTTTATAACTTTTATTTAAAAACACTAACTAATTTAATAGTAAATTACGCCTTTAATTTTCCAAATACCTAGGTACCTAAATTCGGAAAATTTCATCGAATATAAATGTGTGTACTCAAGAAAAAACCACACAACTATCGATTGCACAGCGACATCTAGCGTCGAGTAGCAAAACACCCGCACATCAGCGCCACGTCATGGCACGGCAGTTTCACGTACTAACCGATCGTTTATCAAAATGGCATGACTTAATCGTTGTTAGCGTTTAGCATCAAATTAAATGGATTTATTAGCGAATAAATGATTATATTATAAGCGTTAGAGTATTTAATGTAACAAGCAATTTACTATAATCTGAATTAACAACTATGTTGGTGTATGTTTTACGTTTAACGCCAGTGGCTGTGTTTAAATAAAGAAAGTGATTCTTTTAACAATAAAATAACCTTACAAAGAAAATCTTTTTCAATAACAAAAACTAAAACTGAATACTTACATGAAACGCACTCATCTTGCAGGATGTATGGAATATGTGAACAAAAATCTTCTTTTAGAAAAAATTTTTTTCCAATTAACCATTTCCAGCAGGAAGAAAAACGTGCGTAAAAGTATCTACTCGATAGAGGATTTGTCTATGAAAAATCTCATTTCGCTTTTCGGCGGTAGATGGCGCTGTACAAATTTTCCATACAAAAATACTATATCGAATGTTTATACGTGCGTTATTTTTTTCGATAGCTGTGCGTGCTAAGGATACTGAGTAACACAATCATAATTAAAAAAACAATACAAAAAAAACAGTAAGTAAATAATTAGTAGGAACTTTTCACATAGAAACTTACTGACATCAGCGCATGCACAAAGAAACGCTTTTTGAAAATTCAACCCTTGGAAATGGGGGAATTTATACAGACGAAGTCGCGGGTGGCTGCTAGTATTTAGAATAGTTCATAAGAAAACCAATATTCATAGCACTAAATAAAAACAATGGAAGACAAAGTCTCTATATAACCACATGAAATATTTTTATCAAGGCTTTGAAAAAAGGAGCCATTTTTTGAGTTGCTACATTATATAATTAAACAAATATTAAGTACATTTAAAAATTAGAGAATTTCAAGAACCTAATAATTATTGTTTCCGTCTTATTCTTATTTCCTTAAACGAAATTTAATGCATGTTAAGCAGCACAGTATTTTATTCGATGCCGTCGGCGATTTTGTTCAACGTGACAGAAGCATAATACACAATATGTAACAGAATTAATAGCTAAACCAGAATATGGTAGATAGGGACCATCAAACTGAACAATTTTTACTATGGGACCAACTCTGAAATCAAGAAAAAAATCAGGTGTTTCATACAAAAATTATCAACGAAAATATCAAAACAACTTTTTTTTGCGATTTCAGAGTTGGCCCCGAAGTAAAAGTTGTTCAGTTTAATGGTCCCTATCTACCATATTCGGCACTAAGGGTTTTCTGTAACACGTATAGATATAAACCTTACTTTAGACATAAACCTTACTATATTTATTTTGATACCCATTACATGATTAATTGTTGAACAATTGTAGCAAATTAAAAATGCTTATGGTCTATAAATCTAAATTTTAGAAAAGATCAATTTACTGGTTTATTTCAAAAACTTGGACAGAAATTTTTAATGAAATTTATACAACGGGTTAAGTGACGATAAGGCCGAAAGTGTAAACGCACGGAATCCTCATCACTGAGGAACTGGCTATCTTACCTCTAACTGCCGGAACACAACAATTTTTAAATTGTTGTTATGGCGTCAGACTTAGGTAAGATGATGGTAGCTAGCCAGGCGGGTATGTACCACCCTCCTGAGAATCGAACCCGGGACCACTAGACCACAGAAGCCGTTTGGATTATTATCACATACATTGGTTTGATTCCAAAGTAAAATTGCTTAATTACTTTTGTTCTGGAAACCAAAGATAACGGTGGTACCAGAAACACTTAGAGCGGAGGAAATATAGAAAAGTTTATTTTCTAAACTGACCCAGCCGGGGATCGAACCCGGGACCTTAAAGACAACCGGTGCTACTCGACCACGCAGGTAGTAGACAATGCGCAAATAGTTTCAAAAAGTTTAAAATACGGTGAAACTAAATAAAACTTGACTCTACATATTTTCATGTAAAAGCTTATCATATTTTCAGATGTTGAAAAGAGTTAAACCTACATTTACAAGTCAGTAAAAAAACTAGGATTTAGCCGTACCGAACACGAAATGTCGTGTGGAATGTACAGGGAGGTATTTTAGTCATTTTCTGTATTTTTTTAATTTAAATTAATTTTAATATGTAGGTCATCTATTTGATGCGGTAAAAATTAATATATTAAAACGTAGGTAGCTCATCATTTTCATAAATCGTGTATGTTTGACTTTGTTGTTTTTTCTTTTATAAGTCATTAAATTGGTATTTTACTACATAACAGTACCCTTAGCACGAACTGCTATCGAGAAAAAAAACGAGCGTAAAATTACTCGATAGAGAATTATCTATGGAAATTTTAATTTCGCTATTCGGCGGTAGATGGCGTTGTACAAATTTCTAATACAAAATTGCACTATCGAATGATTTTACGCGCGTTATTTTTTTCAATAGCTGTTCGTGCTAAGGGTACAGTCCCCTAAGCACGAACAGCTATCGAAAAAAAATAACGCGCGTAAAAGTACTCGATAGAGTAGTTAATTTCATTTTGTTTTTCGGCGGTAGATGGCTCTGTACAAATTTCTCATAAAAATTACTCTATCAAATGTTTTTATGCGCATTTTTTTCTCGATAACTGTTCGTGCTAGGGTACAAACTGCCGGTTTCTAAAGTTCACGATCTAGAAATCTTTTAATAAAATCGAATACCCTTATTTTCCGGTAGGTAGGTACCTATATTATTCTTTCCGAGCTCCCCATACACATGATTAAATTAAAGCATCTTACCCAATACGTCCCTGTCAAACATCGTGGGACTTGCCATTTTGACAAAAGTTATTTTGCCCTGAAAAGAACGGTCACATTATTTCTTTTCTTTCTCTTTGCTTCACTTCGAACATCGTGTAAGAAAAGAATCTTAGTTTTATGGTTGCAGGCACGGAAGTTGACATATTGAAATATTTTAGGTAACACAAAGGAATTTGTTAAAATAAATCTTCTTTTAGTGTAACTGTTCATATGGAATTGCATAAGGTAACAGCAAAAACCTAGATTAAATTATAGGTGTACCTACATAATAAGATTATAAATTATATCCCAATTGAAAAAATAATCGCATAGGAATTTTATTTCTTATAAGAATGGACTTACTGCACCTCGTCAATAGATGGCGTTAGTAGTCATCGTAAACAAGTTATGCTTTCATACATAATTCGCACGTTCTTATAAAATTGTAGTAATATTGAAATGGTTTAAATATATTTTATGATTTTATTAATTTATCGTCTAACTAACTATACCTAGTTTATTGAAATGTTTCGTAGTTTCTTATTTCGTACAAAAACAAAAAATACGTTAGGTTACGTAAGATTAGGGGAAATATATTTAATAAAATAATATTATCTAATATTATAATCAGGCGATCACTATCAAGCATTTCCCAGTTATTAAATAGAAAATAATCCTATTATATTAGCTCTCACCTATGAAATCGGCGTTTTGTATGGAGAATTTTAAAGAAGTTGTATTTTCAATAACATTTTCTTAATTTTCTTATTACGAATACAGAACAGTATTGTACGAAAGTCTTATCCATAGCCTCAGACCAAATAAAAAAGTAAAGACGGAGTCTTCCGGCAAAGCGGTGAAGCCAGTAAAACTACGCCTTGGCTGTGTACATACACAGTTTACGCACACATATGTAACGAAACTACGCCTTGGCTTTCGTTCGTCATTGGGCGAACCCTGCCGCCCGGCCCCCGCCCGCCCTCTAGTACGCACACATGTACCATCAAAAACCGGCTTCACTTAGTTGTTCGCAACCACTGCGCAACGCTCTATCTTCCTCTTTTATTTGATCTGAGTCCATAGCTTGATAGAAAATCTAGAGTTTTGACATTGAATTAAAAAAATTCGCGCGTTGCTATGGTGACACAAGTGTTTACGTCTTGAAATGACGCGCCGCCATTTTCGCCGCGCCCCGTAGAAAGAGAGGGGCATACTTCCACCGCCGGCTGTCTACGCTACATCCGTCTTACGAATTTTCGATCAGGGTCACGTGACCCTGACTGACGCGAGTTTTAATTTTTTCTCCATTTCAAAAAAGTGTACAACGCCGCTAAAGAAGTTTCCAATTCAAAAAGTCTGGAACGGGTGGTAAGAAAATAAGACGATTCAAAAGTACTTAATAATTAAGTTTATTTGAATAAAGCTATTTTTGACTTTAACTTTGAATACTTATCCTTACAATCCATAACAAGAAAGTCACCATTATATCAGCCCATTCTAGCCCACTTCATGACATAGGTCTTTCCTATGGGATCCTTCCACCGTTTTCTTAGGAAAACGCTGATGCCAGTTTTCTGTACCCTTAGCACGAACAGCTATTGAAAAAATAACGCGCGTAAAAATAATTCAGTAGAGTAATTTTGTACGGGAAATTTGTACAGCGCCATCTACCGCCGAAAAGCGAAAGTAAATTTTCCATGCACCCATAATTCTCTATCGAGTCTCTCTATCGAGTACTTTTACGCGCGTTTTTAGAGTTCCGTACCCAAAGGGTAAAAACGGGACCCTATTACTAAGACTCCGCTGTCCGTCTGTCTGTCTGTCTGTCACCAGGCTGTATATCATGAACCGTGATAGCTAGACAGTTAAAATTTTCACAGATGATGTATTTTTGTTGCCGCTATAACAACAAATACTGAAAACAGAATAAAATAAATATTTAAGGGGGGCTCCCATACCACAGAGTACTCTTTTAAAGTAGGAAACACACACATGTCCCATACAACAAAGTGTTTTTTGTCCCCTTCGTGCGCAAGTCCGACTCGAACTTGGCCGATTTTTTTTCTCAATAGATATTCGTGCTAAGGGTACAGAGGCCCTATTTTTGAATCCTTCTGCTGGCATTGAGCGCTCTTTTCCACTGATTTTCGTTCGACATTTGACTCAAATGATTGAGATTGGTTCAAATGTCGAACGAAAATCCAGCCAGCCAGCCGAAGGATTCAAATATAAGGCCCCGCGTGGCTTTCTTAACGCCAAGAGCCTAGCGAGTCACCTAGCGTGAAGCGAAGTGAAAGAAACGTTTGAAGTAGATATGTTACCGGCAATGTATGAAATGCAGGCATTGTATACAATGCCTAGGCATTGTATACAATGCCTGGCCCTTTTAGGCAATGTATGAAATATAATGAATATTGATATCTATTTCACACATTACCTAGGCAGTGTATACAATGACTAGGCATTGTATAGAATGCCTGCTGGTCCACCGGCAATGTGTATAATAAAAAGATTTTCGAGAATAGATTCGAGGGGGGATCGAGGGGGGCTTGAGGAAAGCTCGAGAGGAAAGCTCGAGGGGGGGGGCTCGGGGAAAGCTCGAGGAGGGTTCGATGGGGGGCTCGAGGGGGCTCGAGGGGGGGGCTCGGGGAAAGCTCGAGGAGGGTTCGATGGGGGGCTCGAGGGGGCTCGAGGGGGTCTCGAGGGGGGCTCGAGGGGGGCTCGAGGGGGCTCGAGGGGGGCTCGAGGGGGCTCGAGGGGGGCTCGAGGGGGGCTTGAGGGGGGCTCGAGGGGGCTCGAGGGGGGCTCGAGGGGGGCTCGAGGGGGCTCGAGGGGGGCTCGAGGGGGGCTCGAGGGGGGCTCGAGGGGGGCTCGAGGGGGCTCGAGGGGGGCTCGAGGGGGGCTCGAGGGGGGCTCGAGGGGGGCTCGAGGGGGGCTCGAGGGGGGCTCGAGGGGGGCTCTTTGGAATCGAACCTGTTTTACTCCTGTAGGTCCCGCGTATAGGTTAGAAATTTAAGGCGAGCGCGGAGCGCAGCGGAGCGTGAGCCTTAAATTTCGAGGTTATTTTTTTATAACAGACAACAGAAATTTGAGTTTGGAATCGAACCTGCTTCGATATACAATGCCTAGGCAAAGTATAAAATGAATTATATTTCATACATTGCCTGATCGTTTTAGGCATTGTATACAATGCCTAGGCATTGTATACAATGCCGGATTATACACATTGCCGGTAACAGATATATTGTTAGCAACCGGCAATTGACTACACTACGCGCTTTTGGCCGTTGCTAGGCGACTAGGTTGCGAATGTTATACAAAGTGTTACAAAATAACCCCTAATGCCGAATATGGTAGATAGGGACCATCAAACTGAACAACTTTTACTATATGACCAACTCTGAAATCGCAAAAAAATTTGCTACAAAAATTAATACCGAAAATATCAAAATAAATAAAACAGCAGATTTTTTTCGCGATTTCAGAGTTGGTCCCATAGTAAAAGTTGTTCAGTTTGATGGTCCCTATCTACTATATTCGGCATTAGGGGTTATTTTTTAACACGTTGTATAGATAGATAGAACGTTCCTTTCACTTCGCCACACGCTAGGTGACTCGCTAGAGTCGCTAGGCTCTAGTTTAAAGCGCCAAGCAAGCCACATGTCAGTGCGTGGCCTAAGACAACCTGTACGGAAGCATAGACAATATAGATAATCTAGAATCAAGCCTATTTGATTTGTTTCGCTTCAACCTTGCACCAAGAGGTCATAAGAACACACAAACAAAATTAAATCTTAATACAAACTATTTAAAATACATTTTGTAACCTTTAACCATAGAAATAGAATGTCAAAGAACAACAATGTCAATAAACAGGTGATCCGAAAACGAATGCATACATTTTATATGAGATACGTAAAATATGACTTAGATTCATAAAATATGACTATATACGGCAAAGGAAATTAATAAACTATGTTCCATACTGTTTTCTTCGTCGATAAACGAATAAATGTAGAGAAATTTGGTTTTAGAGAAATGTGTGACAATATCTTATTTACCTGTTAAAAGTGTGATTACTTGGATTATTTCTTTTTGTCACATCACAATTACTTAGAGCACAAGACACCATGGCTCCACGATACCTTTATTTTAAATTATAATTACGATTAACAAATATTTTAAACAAACTGTGATTGCTCATTTGCTAGGCGGGACGCTAGGGGCTCTTACTGTAAAAAATGTTGGCACATGTCACTTGATCCTTTGTCTCTTTTTTACATAGACCGTGACCGTATGATGTTAACTTCTCTTTTCCACGCTTTGTTGGTCTTCTTGAGCGCAGCGAAAAATTTTCTATGTCTGTGCCTTTAACACAATTGCAACGTACAATGACTATCTAAAAAGGATATAAAAGCCATTTATTTGTCTATAGAAATATAAACTTAAACTCGTTTGATATTAAGTCAGTATTTCATTGGTTGTAATTTGCCTCTAATACGCTAGATTTGAAAGGAAATGTCAATTACGACCAATTCTTTTGAATTAAGTGTGTTGCGGGATTTTGGTACTTATGGTACCTACCTGTATGGATCCACTGACATACATTTTGTATAAACACTTATAATTGAATTACAACTTAGTTTTTTTTTCAAAATTTTAAATGTTTGTCTATTTTTGCGTTGTAGTTTTACAACGGCCTATCATTTTGATACTTTATTGTTGTTATAAGTAACCTGCCTTACTTAATTAATTAATTAATTTAAACTAAAAATTAATGAAACAGACGCTACGACCTTTTTGGGATTGACAATTGATAAAAAAAAACTGGACTGGAAATTACATGTAGAAAAAATATCCCTAAGAGTAAGCAAAGCCTCTTATGCACTATACAAGTTAGCACCGGTTCTTAATATAGTTGGGTTAATTGCTGCTTATTACGGAACAGTAGAATCTATATTAAGAAATGGTATTATTTTCTGGGGTAACTCAGTAAATAAAGAAATGATTTTTAAATTCCAGAAACGATCAATACGATCAATGTTTGGTTTAAAGTGTATTGATAGCTGTCAAGATTAGTTCAAAAAATACGAATTGTTAACACTACCATGTTTATACATATTTGAAGTAGCTGTGTTTGTGAAAACGAATCCAGAGTTATTCAAAATTCAGTCATATGATAGTAATAGAATAAGAGAAAATAAAGCTTTGTGTGTGTAGTGCAAATACGGCACTTAAGCGTAAATGTATTTTTTGTATAGGACCTATTATATATAACAAGCTTCCAATAGCCTTGAAAGACCTTAACTTAAATTTATTTAAACTAAGACTAAAGAATTTCCTTATAGACAAATGCTACTACAGCTTAAGTGACTATTTATCAGATAAAAGTTTATCTAATTTATAATGTAAAGATATAAATTATTATTGGTCATCTATTTAATTTATTATTATTATTATAATTATTTTTTAATTAACATTGACATTGGTACATAAAAATATAGGAGACATTTTGGACATTTATATTATTTTGACATTAACTTATTTTGTATGCCCTACAAGGCCAAACATGTAAGGACAACGATAAACCCTGACAACTAGATTTTTTTTGTACATTCATGTTTGACAAGTAATAAATGATTATTGATTATTATTGATAGGCATGTAGGAATTATGGTATGGTGGTATGGTAGATGCCGCTACATCACTCCCCCCCTGATACCGGAGGTCGATAGTCCAAGGGTTGTCCAAGCTCAGCTGTCAGTGCGTCAGAGCTATGCAAGTGCCAGAGTAGAGTGCTGCAGGAGATGCCCCAGTCTGCGGTGAGTCGAGACAGTCTACGGTGAGTCGAGACGTTGTGGGGTAGGAAGGCGCGTCCGCCAGTGCTGCAGGTAGATCCATGTCCACGGTGAGTTGGGACCTGTCCACGGTGAGTCGGGACAGTGGAAGGTGACGGTAGGTCCGAGCTGCTGGTGAGGTGCGCAGAACTGCCACGCCGGAGTAAGGGCCCAGTGATGCTCCAGTCGTGGGCTGCGAAGACCAGGTCGGGATGATGCCGTCGAGAGTTGCCGAAGGTCCAGGAAGCGTCGTCAATGATGCTGCGATGGAACCTTGAAGGCTGGTTGCTGGCTGCTGTGCGTCTGGTTGCGGTGTGACTGCTGTGGATGCTGGATAAGGTATGAGGAGAGATGGCTGCGCTGCGTTGCTGAAGGTGCTTGATGTGCTCCGTCGGGGGTCACCAGTGTAGGGAATGTAGTAGGGTTGTATGGAGAAAAGGTAGCCACTGGTAGGAAGGCCAAAGTGGAAGATCTTCCTCCGGGCTGGGAGATCTTAGCCCGGGGACACTACATTTCCTACAGGCAATTTATACAAAATTTATATGGATATGCTATTCTCTAAAATTAGCAGCGTCGAATCTATCGAAAACAAAGCTTATCGCTTTGCAAATCCTACTTTGACTCGGCCTTCTGGACCTCTAATCTGCTGATATTAAGGTTATAATCGTGTCTCAATGGTGTTTTAATAGTATAGATTTATGCGTTAGAACTGTGTCAAAAATCAAAATCATTGAAACACCATTCAGACACGATTTTAACGTCGACATTAATAGAATCGCGACCGTTGTTGGTTACTAAGCTTATACTATGTGACACTTATATACCTAAACTAGGTCGAACCTGTTCTTATAGGCACTTATGCTCTTAATTAATTTAAAAAAAATGGTTTGTGTTCGCTATGTGTGTGTGCGTTAGTATGTTGTATGTTAAAAAAGTTAAAGTTAAAATTTCTTTTAATGATTAAAATTGCTGTTTTGTTTAACACATATCTTTTTAAGCCCCAAAATATATTTTGAGGCTTTTATCTATAAGGATACGCCAGCCCCTTTGATCTTCTCACAATTCACTACAACATAGTAGAACACAAAGTCTTAATAAAATAGACTTTCCTATACAAAACATATCATAACAGATGTTAAAAAACCACTGAATTGCTCTCTACTCATTACCTACTCAAATTGAAAGCCCTTGACAATAACCACACGAAGATATCTTATTACTTTCAATTTAAAGTCCAAATTAGCAGTGAAAAATTTAAAGCTTTAAGTTTCAAGTGCATCACTTGAAGTATCAAAACGAGTAGGTACCTATGTAACGTTATAAAAAAGTGAATTGAATAAAGTGCTGTTAGCTACTGCTATTGTTTGATAAGTATCAAGATCGCCGCGTCGAGTGTTTTAGGTTTTTGACATCTGTCAAGTTTGACTATTTACTTTTTAATGCTTTTGAGTGTGGGTGTACGAATTATAAGGCCGTTAACTTGTGTATTGATAAAAAGATTTGATTGACGATAGAAGAGATGACATTAAGGGTCCATGATAGGAAACATGGTTTGCGCGGGCCATATTTTTATATAGAAAACGTAAAGTTGTAGCCACAAAAAAACGTACGAAAAGCTAAAGAGATTATCTCGTAGCTACAAGTGTTAAATTGCGTCATAGATGATTGTAAAAAAAACAGAATAACATCAAAAGCGCTTGTCGCGGGTCATATTTTTGGAGTAAATAATAGCGGAAACGTATTGAATTCTACATCAAAATACAATTCTGTGCAGTTGCTCCAATAACTTTTTTCAAGAAAGATAATGATGAAAAAACAACGAAAAACATCGAAAAAGTGCAGAAGTGAGGTTATTTTCCATACTTTTACACGTAAAGAAAAAGACAAAGACTTACGAGCCTTAATATAATTTTTTTCCCCTGTGTTTCGAGAGGCAAACCTTTTCAAAAGTTTGGGATTAGATTTCTGTACCCTTAGCACGAACAGCTATCGAAAATAACAACGCGCGTAAAATCATTCGATAGTGCAATTTTGTATTGGAAATTTGTACAACGCCATCTACCGCCGAATAGCGAAACTAAAATTTCCATAGAGTCTATCGAGTAATTTTACGCGCGTGTTTTTTCTCGATAGTTGTTCGTGCTAAGGCTACAGTACCCCTAGCACTAACATCCATCGAGAAAATAAAACGCCGAAACAGTAATCGATTGAGTAATTTTTTATCTATGGAAAAAATAATTTCGCTTTTCAGCGGTAGATGGCGCTGTTAAAATTCTCTATTGAATGTTTTTACGCCAGTTATTTTTATCAATGGCTGTTTGTGCTATGGAATCGATAAATAATATAGAAAATGTATTTTTTTCTCTGTTAGGTATATGTATTGAGAAGTATTTTATCCACTTAGCCAAAGATTTGTCATTTTATTGATTTGATTAATAAATACCAAAAATAAATGAGGATAATAGGCATTACGAATATTTTTTTATTTTATAATACATAAATAATCTCTCAAAAAAATAAACATTGGTAAAAGAATCATTTAGCTAGCATGAACACTGAGATACCACAGTTTAAAATGCACACAAATGGACTCACTCAAAAATACTCTATACTATAACTAACGGCTGCCTAGTAATGACGTCACGCCTAGGAAGTTTGTACGCAACGTGTAGGAAATTTGTTCGGCAGCTATTAAATATTGTGTTTATCAAAATGTAAGAAACCATTTTTTGGAGACCGAGAAGACAAAGGACATGTCCCATCCCATCGCGCCTATGTCATTTGCCTCACCATTCTAAAAAAATGAAAGTCTATCGCGTCTTAATCAAAGTAGTATGTCAGAGTAGGTATTTTACTCTAGAATCAGATTAATGATTGTATTCTGCATTAAAAAGTGGGACTTTTAAGTTAAAACGCTTTTTAATCACAATTTTTTATCATTATTGTTAACTAAACGTTTAAATAGCATCCCCGCAGCAGCAAACGGAACGCAAGCTGTGCGGGGTGAGGGGCGAGGGGTGCGCACGAGCGCCCCCTCCGACCAAAGATCATTCCAATATGGCGTTTTTTATCTCATACTAGCACGCGTGCTTTTATTCTTCAAAAAGTGAGAAACATACGTTAATATAGGAGTCCGAAACAAATTATTAAACAAATTAAGGAAGAGAAGAAAGCCGAGTGTTTTCAGCACATTTACAGGTAATATTCTCAACATGGTGACCCCGACGTGATCAAAATCAAAAGCACTGAAGCAACTGAACAACAAGCGTGGTTTGTTGGCACCAAAAAGAGTTGAGAATTGTGATCCGGCAAAGTGAATATTCAAAAACACGAAATAATTATCGTCGGAGCAACCTCTTGTGATAAAACAAGTTACGAAAACTGTGTGTGTCCAGCGAGCAAAGCAAAGGAAACAGCGGGAAATGGCGGGAATGGTACCTACAATACAATCACGTGTGACCAAAGTTAAGTGAAACCAATTTTAGTATCATTTCGCGCGTTTTACCAATAATTCGTCTATTTAAAATTGCTCCATCCGTGCTAATAGTGTTTTTTCCAAAGATTTTGCCAATCGATCCATTCGCAAGTAAGTACCTACCTAAAGGTCAACGCCACGCCGCGCCGCATTGAACGCAAGTTGCGTTGCTTCAATTTTATGTATGTTTTATCATTTTGCACGTCAAAGTGTTTGCTAAATGAGTGACCCATCTTATTTAATTGCTAACTAAGTTGCTATCGCAAAGTAAAAAATCTAAGTTCAAATTTTTATCTAGGAAGTGCTAAGGTTTAGTTTATGCCCTAGGTTACCTAATTTTTAGCTGTGAAAACAGCTGTAGCCTACTTCACTTCACCGAATGTTATTTTATTCATTTGCTGTGCAAAGTGCTAAGACTTTTTTCAAGTCCTAGGTTACCTATATTTTGGCAATCATATGCTTGTAACCTACTTCACTTGCGGTTGCAGTCAGCTGGGTTTAATAACGATAATTGTCATTTTTTCATAATTAATTGCTATTTTGTCCATAAAACTTAACTTAAAATAATCATTTTTTTCGTCTTTCGTTCTCGAACGTTTGGTATAACCCGACTAAATACTTAATACACATTCCAGGTTCGGTTGTCGACTTATTAGCCGACCTTTTCGATTCCGCCGACTTATAGTAAACTGTGAGTCGGACTTTGACGCCGAGTCGAGTCACGGTAGTACGCGAAAACCATCGCGGGCCGATTGCAACATTGCCGCTTCGCAGTACTTTGCGAGCGGCCTTTACGGTTTGATACCTTTATTATTTTATTTGTTTTTTGATTCTTTTTGTGTTTTCATTGTTTGCTCCTACGTTGTCCATCAACATTAATAATGACCGATACCGAGAAGCCTAAGTCGGAGAAGGATAGTAATAGCAATCTAAAGGACCTTATACAACAAAGAGGTACTATTAAGGCTAGAGTTACAGTGTTTCAAAAATATGTAAACAATTTAAGTAAACTTAGTTCAAAGGAACTTGATAGTATCATTATCGGTGAATTACAATTGAAATTAACTAGAATCCAGGAATTGTTAATTGTTTTTGATGAAATTCAAACCAAAATAGAATGTTCAGTGTCAGATATTAATTCTCAAATTGAGGAACGTGATTCAATTGAGACAACTTTTTGTAAAATTATTTCTATTGCTCAAAACTTTATCGAAACCTTTGATAAGTCTCAAAATCGTACTTCTCCAAATAATAGTCAAGCATCCTGTCATGGTTCAGCCTCATGTGGCAACCATCACCAATTAAATGTAAGGTTGCCAACGATAAATTTACCGCTATTTGACGGTAATCATTTAAAATGGTTGGAGTTCCGAGACACATTTGAGTCTCTCATCCACAGTAATGAGTTGCTGCCTGCAATAAGTAAATTTCATTATCTTCGTAATTCATTGGAAGGTGGAGCCGCTGTGGTGATTAAATCAATCAGTTTTACGTCGTCTAACTATGAAGTTGCTTGGTCAACACTATGCGAACGTTTTAACAATAAAAGAATTCTTATAAATAACCATACAAAAGCATTATTTAGTTTTGAAGCGATTTCTAAAGAGTCATTTAAGTCTATACGTTACATGATTGATTATTATTCGAAAAATTTACGTGCCTTGGAGGATTTGGGTGAACCCGTTCAGTATTGGTACACCATGATTATCTATATTATGGCATCAAGATTGGATGGCGCCACTAGTCGCAAGTGGGAAGAACATAGAAATACTTTTGAATCGTCACCTAAACTTGCAGATTTTTTCGAATTCCTTCGGGGTCGTGCCGATGTTTTGGAAACAATTCAATATAGTCGTTTTGATTCTAGTAAACCCGAAAAAAATATAGTTAAAGAAGTTAATAAATTCACCAAGACTTTTGTTAACACAAATAATGATTCCAAATTTAAACCCTGCATTGTTTGTAAACAAATTCATTTGCTTCACGTGTGTGATAAATTTAAAACCATGTCGTTAAGTGATAAAATTTCTTTAGTAAATAAAAATCAGTTGTGTCATAATTGCCTTCGTTCTGGGCATCATCTATCGCAGTGTCGTTTGGGTCCTTGTAAAATTTGTAAAAAAAGGCATAATTCCTTATTGCATAAAAAATCTGATGATGATAAAATTAATAGTTCCACGTCTAGTATGCCAGTAGAAACAAATGATCAGTCTCCATCGTCCAGTGTTGCTCTGTCTGCTGTGGTTCCTAATCAAGTCTTATTGTGTACTGCTGAAGTTGTCTTAGTAGACGTCAATAATAATAAATCTTTTCCTGCTAAGGCTTTACTTGATAGCGGCAGCCAATCTTCTTTTTTGACTGAAAAAATGCAACAAACCATGAATATTTTGTGTTCTCGGACCAACCCAATTTCTGTATGTGGTGTCAATCATACTGTAACAAAAACAGTCAAAGTTTGTGACTTACAAGTCAAATCTCGAATAAATAATTTCTCTATTAATGTTAGCTGTTTGGTAATTCCACAAATAACTAGTAATGTACCAAACGTTGCAGTTGATGTATCTAAATTAAATCTTCCTTCTAATATCAAATTGGCAGATACAACTTTCTTCAAAAGTTCTGAAATTCAAATCCTTTTGGGAGCTGATGTTTTCTGGGATATTATTATGTCCAATCAAATTAAGTTGAGTTCGAATCAACCTACTTTACAAGAATCCAAGTTTGGTTGGCTTGTGGGTGGTCCAATAGGTGCAAAATCTAATTCGAATAATTCTAAAGTTAATTGCAACTTCTCTCAAGAGATAAAAGACTCTCTTGCAAAATTTTGGGAAGTTGAAGAGCTCCCACAGTCAGCAAAATTGTTATCCAAAGAAGAAGAGGAGTGTGAGGCTCACTTCGTCGAAAATCATAAACGTCTTCCAGATGGAAGATTTTGTGTCAAAATTCCATTTCGTGAAAATCCAGAAGAGTCGCTTGGTGAATCATACCATGTCGCTCGAAAACGTTTCTTTAATTTAGAAAAACGTCTAATTAAATCAAACATTCAGTTGGATTATTCAGAGTTTTTGCAAGAATATGAACAATTGGGGCACTTGTCAGAGGTGTCTCGTCCGTCGTTTGGGTACTACATTCCTCATCATGCAGTCCTGCGTTCACAAAGTGAAACGACAAAATTAAGGGTCGTCTTTAATGCTTCGTTTAAGACCTCGACTGGCAAATCGTTAAATGAGTTAATGTTAGTAGGTCCGACAATACAAGATGATTTGTTTTCAATTCTTTTGCGATTTCGTCAAAAGCTTTACGTCGTTACTGGCGATATAACAAAAATGTATAGGCAAATTTTCCTCGATGAATCGCAACGTCACTTGCAATTAATTCTTTGGCGTAATAATGAGACAGAAGCTTTGAAAATTCTCCAGTTAAACACCGTGAGTTACGGAACGGCATGTGCTCCTTTCTTAAGTACACGTTGTCTAATAGAATTAGCTAATGAGTGTCAGGATGAAACCATTGCTAATGTCATTCGCAAAGATTTTTATGTTGATGACCTCATAACTGGGGCGAACTCCGTAGATGAACTAAAATCAATAGTAAAAGGTGTTATAAATAAATTAAATGAAGGTTGCTTTCCATTGCGTAAATTTCGTTCTAACGTGTCAGAAGTGTTTAATGATCTTCCTATAGAAACTCAAACACAAGATTTCTCTAAAGATTCTAATGTTCTGGGCTTGAAATGGTCGCCCACTAACGATGTTTTAGAAATTTCTACTCAACATGAAACGGTGACCAAATTTACAAAACGAAGTATTTTGTCCAAATCAAGTAAACTTTTTGACCCACTCGGTTTGTTGTCTGCATGTACAATTACACCTAAACTTATACTACAAGAATTGTGGTCCTTAAAGTCTGGTTGGGATGACCCAATTCCTAATGAAATTAAAGTTCAGTGGGAATCGTTTTATAACAATCTCACCTATTTGTCAAATATTCAAATTCCTAGATGTGTCTTGTCTAATAATTCATTGAATGTCGAAATTCATTGTTTTACAGACGCCTCTCAGAAGGCTTACGCTGCATGTATTTATATAAAATCTAACGAGGAAATTAAACTCTTATGTGCGAAGTCGAAAGTAGCACCTTTAAAGCCTGAAATGACTGTTCCAAGATTAGAATTATTGGGCGCTCTGCTCGGTGCTCGATTGTATTCCAAAGTAATTAATTCATCTAGAATAACGGTATCTAGATCTGTGTTTTGGTCTGATTCGACCATCGTCTTGGGTTGGGTTAAAAGTGAACCAAAAATCCTTAAAACTTTTATTTGTAACAGAGTTCAGGAGATACGTGACTTAACAGATTCATCGGCATGGCGTCATGTTCCCACTGATGCAAATCCGGCAGACTTAGCTTCTCGAGGCGTTTCACCGCGCCAGCTTCATGGTAGTCTTCTGTGGTGGCAGGGTCCTCCTTTCCTTGCGAAGTCGGAAGAATGCTGGCCAGCTTCTCGACCGTCACGTGTCGAGCTACCTGAAACCAAATTAAGTCTTAAATTACAACGTCTAGAAAACATTGTCCCATTTGAAAAATATTCAAACTTCAACAAACTACAAAGAGTTATGGCATATGCGCTACGTTTCATAAATAATTCTAAAAACAAAGTAAACAAACTTACCGGCGTACTTACCGCTGATGAATTGCAGCAATCGTTGATAGTTTTAGTGAAGCAATCGCAAAATGATACCTTTCCAGATGATATACATTCCTTATCAACATCAAAATCAATTAAGTCAAAATCGAATATTTTATCTTTGAACCCTTTTCTTGATGAAAATAATATATTACGCGTAGGAGGTCGCATTCAGAATGCGTCTCATTGCTCCTTTAATAAAATTCATCCTATGTTAATTGATTCAAAGCATAATTTCTGCAAACTTTTATTTGAAAGTGAACACCTGCGACTTCTTCACTGCGGTCCACAGCAATTATTAAGTTCGGTACGCGAACAATTTTGGCCTATTGGGGGCAGAGCCCTGAGTTCATCAACTGTTTTTAAATGTATCAAATGTAAAAGGTTTAAGGGCCAAACGTTTCAACCTCTGATGGGGAATTTACCTCATCCACGCGTTAATCCAGCTCCAGCTTTCGAGACTTGCGGAACCGACTACGCTGGCCCATTTCTAATATCTAGTCGCAAGGGTCGTGGCTCACGCACTAGTAAATGTTATCTTTGTATTTTCGTTTGTCTCTGCACCAAGGCAGTTCATTTAGAACTTGTCAGCGACCTCAGTACCAACGCTTTTATCTTATGCCTACGAAGGTTTATTGCTCGTCGTGGCAAACCTCGAACCATTTATTGTGATAACGGAAAAAACTTCGTAGGAGCAAACAACGAGTTGGCCAGATTGGTCAAAAAGTGCGACCAGTCGATAGGCACTTTCGCTTCAAATGAAGGTATCAACTTCAAATTTAGTCCTGCATACTCGCCTAACTTCGGTGGAATCTGGGAGGCGGGCGTAAAATCCGCGAAGTTCCACTTAAAACGAATCGCTGGTAGTACTAGTTTAACTTTTGAGGAATTGTCCACATTATTCGCTCAGATCGAAGCAATTTTAAATTCGCGTCCGTTAACATGTATGTCTTCTGATCCATCTGATCTATCACCGCTCACTCCTGGGCATTTTTTAATTGGTCGACCTTTGACGGCTTTACCTGCTCCCGTATCCGAACCAGTCAAGACGAACCGTTACCGCCTACTGGAAAGCTTGCGACACCAATTCTGGAGAAGGTGGACACAAGAGGTGCTCTCTGCTATGCAACACCGTGTGAAATGGCGCACCAAGGGGCAAAACGTTAACGTCGGAGACCTCGTGCTGGTGAAGGACGATCAGTTGCCTCCACTACAGTGGCTGTTGGGCAGGATCAGCAAACTCTACCCTGGTGAAGATGGTGTCACCAGAGTCGTCGACGTCACTACGAAGAAAGGTCTTCTAAGAAGAGCAATATCCAAATTGTGTCCCATGATTGTAGAATCCCATGAGCCTCTTGAAAGTTGTCCTTTCAAGGGGGGGGAGGATGTTAACTAAACGTTTAAATAGCATCCCCGCAGCAGCAAACGGAACGCAAGCTGTGCGGGGTGAGGGGCGAGGGGTGCGCACGAGCGCCCCCTCCGACCAAAGATCATTCCAATATGGCGTTTTTTATCTCATACTAGCACGCGTGCTTTTATTCTTCAAAAAGTGAGAAACATACGTTAATATAGGAGTCCGAAACAAATTATTAAACAAATTAAGGAAGAGAAGAAAGCCGAGTGTTTTCAGCACATTTACAGGTAATATTCTCAACATTATATTCATGATAGTACTATTTACTTACATTTTTTTCACAAAATACTTCAGAAAACAACTTAATGTTTTTGTAATTGTTTTTCTAAATATAAAACAATTTTGACTGATACTATACCTAAATAAAATCTAATTAGCATTTTTTAATTATGAAAGTAATTAAATAAAATGAAACTGGGGCAACGCTGGGACATCTTCTTTGCTATAAATTTTACGGACTAATTAAAGGTATTATTTATTTTAATAAATTTTATACTTTTTAAATGGACTTGTCCACCCAACTTTGAAGGGTTATAAAACAAATAATACGCAATATATAACCAAGAGGTATACAAGTATAGTCTGAGGTGCCGTCGTGTGTACCTACCGTCGCTTAACCACTCCTAATGTTAAAATCGCTTACAGTACGAGGCATATAACTTGAAATCGGGTGGGGATTGCGCGAAACGCGTATTTTGGGTATGCGTAGCGGTGAAGGGCGCGGGTGGCGGGAAAGGGGCGCGTGCTATTGGTCGCTCACAAGAGCACATGCGCGAACTTATCCCCACTCCATCGAAAAAATTTCAAGATACGTGCCTAGTACTGTACACGCCGCGTCATCACATCACAACACACTTTTAGTTCGTGCAGGGCGCGATACGCGAGCACACGAACTGGTTAAGCGACGCTGTTGCCCACAGTACCTAGATATAAAAAAACCGAAAAGATCCTTTTACAAAATCTATTCAAATATTTGTGGACTCAAAAAAAACCTCAAAATGGCTCACAAGTTTAATTTTTGAATGGTCAAATGAATATCTTGAATGGAGTTTTTTTTTTTACATTTATTCGTCCGAAATCTCGTATTGTTAAGTTAAACATACACTGTACCCGTAGCACGAACAGCTATCGAAAAATAACGAGTGTAAAATTCAATGGAGTAATTTTTAGGGGAATTAATTAATTGGGTGACTGGAAATAATTAGAGGCGACTGTTAATGGGATACTTAAATGCTAAACCGGGCAGTGGTTAATCTTTGGGCGACAAAATAACTAAACGGGCGACAAACTGTGTATTACAAAAATACGTAAAACGGGCGACTATATGTGGGAGATAAATAAATTAAGTTAGCAGTGAAAATTCTAAATGAGTGACAGAAATACTGAGTGGGCAACTATTATACCAAGTAGGTAACTATATAACTGATTTAAGCTGCCCAAAACGGTATTTTTATCACCTCGATTAGGATAATAGCCAAATTTTAAATATTTGGTGTGCCTTAAGGTTCTCGCCCAAATATTAATTTGATCGCTCGTTCTGAATAACCAGTTTGTAGTTACTCAATTTGTATTTTAAAGTCACCCATTTTCAATATTTGTAGTCGCTCTCAGTCCGTCGCCCACTTAGTATTTCAGTACGCTACATTAAGTATTTTTGATACCCAAAATGGGAATTTATTGTTACCCGATTAAATACTGACCAATTTTAAGTACTATTTGTTTATTCTGTGATGATAGAAATAGAAAGGAGAGTAGCATAAACAACTACTGGGGGGGCTACTCAAATGGCCACTTTTCTATTCGTTCGCTAACTTAAAAATAAAAAAAAACCGGCCAAGTGCGTGTCGGGCCACGCGCCGTAGGGTTCCGTAGTTACCTTATACAATACCATATTTAATACCACCTATCATTTTTCGTCTGCAAAAATAACTTTGTTTTTCACAGTGTTTATATGAATGACAAAGTTATATTTGCGGTTATGGAAAATGTGCTATATCTCAAAAACTAATTACTATATCTCGTTCAAACCAATTTTGGTTGAAAGTTTTTATTAAGATCTACAGCATATATTTTTTTTAGATTTTTCACTTTCTTATTTCAAAAGTTAAAGGGGGGGGGGACACACATTTTACCACTTTGGCGGTGTTTATCTTTCAAACGGTTGACTTTGAGAAAAAGTTGTCTTAAAAACCTCAATGTCATTTTTAAAGACCTATCTATAGAAGCCCAACACGTGTTGGTTTAAAGAAAAAAAATTTTTTCAGTTTCAGTTCCATGTATGGGGAGCCCCCCCTTAATCTTTTATTTTTCTAATTTTTGTATTAAATTCGTTAAGCGGTTAACAGAATACATCTACCTACCAAGTTTCAACTGTGTAGTCTTAATACTTTCGGAATAAAGTGGCTGTGACATACGGACAGACAGACAGACAGACAGACAGACAGACAGACAGACAGACAGACATGACGAATCTATAAGGGTTCCGTTTTTTGCCATTTAGGCTACGGAACCCTAATAAGCCATAAACTTCAAAATAACGTGTCGTAGGCTTGTCAAATCTATACAATACAACAATGTCTGTGATTGTACAACGCCATCTATCGGCGAATAGCTAAACAAAATTTTCCATAGATAATTAATTACAAATATAACGTCTACGTCAATATAAAGTCTGATATAACTATAATATAAATCTGAAGTGCACAATTTCTTGTATGTAATTCCTGTTGAAATTATTTTGTGATTTGGTGCAATAAAGAACTTTTTATTATTATTATTATTATTATATTATTAAAAAATAATAAGGTACTCCTTCTAGTACTTTTACGCGCGTTTTTTTTCTCGATAGATGTTCGTGTTAAGGCTATCGAAAAAAAACCAGTCAAGAGCAAGTGGGACTCGCGCACTAAGGGTTCCGTACCATCATAATTGCACCATCAAACCACACTGCAAAGTAGATAATAAAATTAGTATTGCAGTTTAAGGTCAGCGCCATCTCTTGACCGATAGTGGAACTAATGTTAACTTTTTGAAATTTGATAATTTCTAATAAAAGTGTGATATATTGAGACATTGTTTTATTTTTCCTGTAATCTTTATATAAACTGCTATCACATAGAATTATTTCAGATTTTTCTCTTATCAAACTTCGGAGATAAGGGGGGGGGGGGGGAACGTAAATTTTTTTTTACATTTTTCATCATAAGTCGAAAACTATGCGGCCTAAAACATAAAAAAAATGATTGGAAACGTGCAAATGGCGCTCTTTTATATGATACCCCACGTGCCCTAGTAGCCCTACTTCAAATGTTTAAGACCCCTTTTCAGTCCCTGTTGTAAAAAAGATATTTTTTTTTTTATTTCTTTCTTATTTGCAAAATAGCTGGGCAAATGTCATCTTAAACTATTCCAAATTTCAAGTTGATACCATTTAGTTCTATCCAGCTGTGACAGACAGACAGACAGACAGACTGAGACACACCATAAGGGCTCCTTTTTTACCATTTTGGTACGGAACCCTAAAAATACCACGCGAGAAAAAATTCGATAGAGTAATTTTGTATCTGAAATTTATACAGCGCCATCTATCGCCGAAAAGTGAAATAAATTCCTTAGGTAATTCCTTTATTCCGCGTAATTCCTTTACGCGCGTTTTTTTTCTCGATAATTGTTCGTGGATGAAAAGTTCTCAAGGGTCGCGGAAGTCACGGGCGGATGCTAGTAAATACCTTATAAGTTTTTAAAATGGTATTTCATTTCTTTATTACAAGTAGGGAATAAACAAGTTATAAAGAGTATTTTCTTAACATCTTTTCAGGCAGCAGTTAAATACATTTTTTTGGATGTTTATTACTCAATCATGCAAAAAAGGCTGAACGGATTTGGGTGAAATTTGCCAAACAGATAGTTTATTTTTATCAAAGATTCCCTAGGGATTTTCCCGTATGTCCACGTGGACGAAGTCACGGGCGGATAAGGAAGATGGACCATCATAAGCCACTAAGCAGGCCCAATGCGGATTGGTGGGTGTTGACCATCAGCCATTTTTAATATCCCCACTGCTAGGGCACAGGCCTTCATTATGGGTGCGTAAGAAGGATGGGCCATAACCCATCACACGGGCCCAATGTGGATTGGTGGGTGTTAACGACTTCAAATGCAGCTGGGGCGCAAGCTTAACGAGCTTTCCGAAGAAAGGTGGAGCTCGAGATAATACATTTTTGGTCACCCATCCCATGAACGACCCTTACGAAAGTTCTTAACCTTCGCAATCGCAGGGCCAGGCGGTAAACCACTGCGCCATTGAGCTCCTCGAGTATGTGATATGTATGACTAACATTTTATTTGCCTAATCCATAACTTAAGGGTGATGTAAGCCCATAATCCCTCTAGTATTATATTGAAGATAAGTAATATTTGTTAAATATTTTTCTCCCAACAATAGATTGTATTGTGGGGTTTATCCGATCGGGACACACGAGGTGATATATAGAAACATTTATAAATATTTTTATAACATATTTGCTCGTAAAGGGTCTCTTATTACACCAATTTCAACATTGTATTGTATCTCATTACGAACTTGTGCGGTAATGTAAAGTAAAACGCACGGTTTCCTTGATAAACCGTGCGTTTTACTTTACATTACCGCACGGTTTATCAAGATACTTCGTCTAAAACGAACAGTACTTTTTTAAATCTTAGCAAAGAGTTTTTATGTCAGAAAAGAGGTCAACATTTTATGGATAAAATTAACTTTGGGAGATAAAATATAATAAATAAACATTTAATTATTCAATTTAATTAATGTTGACAATAAATTACAACCATTTATCTGTAACAAAAACACGAAAATATTAATTTACTTTATTAGTAATACTGGCTGTTTTTATGCCTTTGCCTTAAAAAAGCGCTGATGCGCGCGCATTGCTAATTTTTTTTTGCTGTATTGTTTTTATTTGAAAATGTCGTCAAGTACTGATGAATTTATTAATTCAACACCGCCAGAAGTCTCAGAGGCAGCGAAAAAGGCTACTCTAACCCTCTTGCCCGAAAAATTGACCGATAAGATACTTACAAGCGTATCAAAATTTAATCATATGGAAAACAAGCAAAGGTGCAAAGTCCGAGTTTTATTTATTTCCTCGCAAATATGTTATAAAACGTCGTATGACATACGTGCGCTTTGATAATTACAGCCTCTGCTTTCTTGTAGCCCTCGCCACGGCTCGGGCTAGCAATATCGCCTCGGCTGTAATTTTCAACGTACCGCACTTATATCATAATGTACTATTACCGTTTATAACTTATACAATTTTGGATTTTCTAGGTATATCATTTATAAATAAAAACAAGTGCGAGTCGGACTCGCGCACGAAGGGTTCCGTAACAAAAAACGGCAAAAAATACTTTTGTTGTATGGGGGCCCCCCTTAAATATTTATTTTATTCTGTTTTTAGTATTTGTAGTTATGCGGCAACAGAAATACATCATCTGTGAAAATTTCAACTGTCTAGCTATCAGGGTTCATGAGATACAGCCTGGTGACAGACAGACAGACAGACAGACGGACAGACAGAAAGACAGACGGACAGCGGAGTCTTAGTACCTAATAGGGTCCCGTTTTTACCCTTTGGGTGCGGAACCCTAAAAAGGCTGGTGTACGCAGTGACAAAAACCGCAGGGCATGTATGAAAAGATTGATGTATGTGAATGAAGCGAAAGAAGTGTGCAAGGATCGTATAGTACTAGGCACGTATCTTGAAATTTTTTCGACGGAGTGGGGATAAGTTCGCGCATGTGCTCTTGTGAGCGACCAATAGCGCGCGCCCCTCTCCCGCCGCCCGCGCCCTTTACCGCTACGCATACCCAAAATACGCGTTTTGCGCAATCCCCACCCGATTTCAAATTATATGCCTCGTACTGTAGCAGGTGGCGATCCATAGTCTCTGCCTACCCCCATGGGAAACAGGCGTGAGTGTATGTATGTATGTATCATTTATCCGCTTATAACTATTTTCTCAATTTTAGGATATTAGACAGCCAGTTCCTCCAACATTATGAAGAGCTCCCTGGAACTATTCCTCGAAACGCACCTATACAGGGTTATTTGTAAAACACCAACAACCTCGCAGGAGCAAATTACTAACATCATAAACAACAATATTTGTTCTACGACTTTCCTGAAAACAGACAAAAAAATATCCACTTTTCACACAAAACTAGATCAGCTGTTCGGGACACTTGTGTAGCGGCATCTATCTACGACGCCGCACATACCAACACACGGTTGCAACAAGATTCATAACCGGTGTTACTAGATGGCGCTAGTGTCGGATAAACACAAAAGATTAGTAAGGAATAGGACCTCGTAGTATGGAGTATATATGGAGAAACCTACATCACGCTATCGGAGTTTTCTCAGCCGCCAAACTATATATACAACTTCCAACCATCAACGGTTGGACCGCGGTCCCCGGCTAAGATCACCCAACCCGGAGGAAGATCTTCCACTTTGGCCTTCCTACTAGTGGCTACCCTTTCTCCATACTTACCATACTTCATACCTACAATTGTATGGAGAGTCGAATTTTTTTTGTCGGATTTCGGAAAAGTCGTAAAACAAATGTTGTTTATGGTGTTAGTAATCTACTCCTGCGAGGTTGTTGGTGTTATACAAATAACCTGTATAGGTAAGCTAAAAAAAAACAATTACCTATTAGGTGCGTTTCGAGAAATAGCTTAGGTACGCTTCATTAGATGCGTTTCAAAATGGGTGCGCTTCAAGGAATACCTAGTGAGGATTCCAGGTGTAGTGCCTTCCACCTTCGGCTTCGTAGTATGAACAGCTATCAAAAAAAATAACGCGCGTAATACATTCCATTGAGTAATTTTGTATGGGAAATTTGTACAGCGCCATCTACCGCCGAAAATAGAAATGAAATTTTCCATAATTAATTACTCTATCGAGTACTTTTACGAGCGTTATTTTTTCGATAGATATTCGTGCTAAGGGTACAGGATGTCTAGAATGAAAAAAAATCGGTTGGCACTCCGTGAGTGCCGGCAGAAGTGAATACTTGAATATTAACGTTGTGCATTTTTGATATTTTGAAATTAGCGGCAAAGGATTAAAATTATTTCTTTCCTATTACTATACAGTCACACAATTCAATCAGTTTGTAATTAAAGAAAAACTATAAAGATTTCGGGCCAGTGGCCTTTTAATTTCTACATGCACGCATTCTACGATTTAAACTTATAGTCACAGAGTATAAATAAATCTATGATTTCACCGAAGAGATCGCTGCTATTAGTTCCATTTTCAAAATTAGCGCGTTGCTGGTGGCACAAGTGTTAACATGACGTCTTAAAATGACGCGCCGCCGTTTTCAACGCAACCCGTAGAAAGAGAGGGGGATACTTCCGCCACCAGCTGTCTACTCTCCATCCGTCACATCCGTCTTACGCATTTTCGATCAGCCACGTGATTCTGACGCGAGTTTAGCATTTTTTCCCCATTACAAAAAGCGTACAACGCCGCTAAAGAAGTTTTCACTTCAAATAATAAAAAAAAAATACCTCTGTGAAATTCGCGTTGTGTGTACCAACAGTACAGGTAGCAGACACGGTACGACCAACAACAAAAGTAGGTACAATCGATGCGCAGCGGCCCATTGTGCGCATCACGCTCTGATTTTGTAGCAAAAATCATTGCTGACATGTCTGACGGTACAGTTGGGTGGAAAAGTGTGTCTAGACTGAATAAATAAATAAAAAAATATAAAAAGTGAGGAGCTCGGTGGCGCAGTGGTTTAGCGTCTGGCCCAGCGATTGTGTAAGTTAAGCAACGTTCGCAAGGGTCGGTCATGGGATGGGTGACCAAAAATTTACTATCGCGAACTCCTCCGTGCTTCGGAAGGCACGTTAAGTCGTTGGTCCCGGCTGCATTTGCAGTCGTTAATACCCACTAATCCGCATTGGGCCCGCGTGGTGGGTTATGGCCCGTCCTCCTTATCCACCCATAAGGAAGGCCTGTGCCCCAGCAGTGGGGACATCAAAAATGGCTGATAGACACATATAAAAAAGCTATTTATTTCGGACAACTTAAAACCATTATGTGGTAAAATAGATGACTTTGAATTTTGAATTTAGCTTGAACCCTGTAAATTGATTCATTAAAAACCGGCCAAGTGCGTGTCGGGCCACGCGCCATAGGGTTCCGTAGTTACCTTATACCATACCATATTTAATACCACCTATTTTTTTTCGTCTGCAAAAATAACTTTGTTTTTCACAGTGTTGGTATGAATGACAAAGTTATATTTGCGGTTTTGGAAAATGTGCTATATCTCAAAAACTAATTACTATATCTCGTTCAAACCAATTTTGGTTGAAAGTGTTTATTAAGATCTACAGCATATATTTTTTTTAGATTTTTCACTCTCTTATTTCAAAAGTTAAAGGGGGGGGACACACATTTTACCACTTTGGCGGTGAATATCTTTCAAACGGTCGACTTTGAGAAAAAGTTGTCTTAGAAACCTCAATGTCATTTTTAAAGACCTATCTATAGACACCCAACACGTGTTGGTTTGAAGAAAAAAAATTTTTTCATTTTCAGTTCCATGTATGGGGAGCCTCCCCTTAATCTTTTATTTTTCTTATTTTTGTATTAAATTCGTTAAGCGGTTAACAGAATACATCTACCTACCAAGTTTCAACTGTGTAGTCTTAATACTTTCGGAATAAAGTGGCTGTGACATACGGACAGACAGACAGACAGACAGACAGACAGACAGACAGACAGACAGACAGACAGACAGACAGACAGACAGACATGACGAATCTATAAGGGTTCCGTTTTTTGCCATTTTGGCTACGGAACCCTAAAAATGATCTAATGAAATAATGTTGGTACCAGGTATACAATTGGCGGGGATAGTCATCTTTTTTTCTATGGGAAAATAGAAACTATTGGTGTGTATCAAACGCTAACTTCTTTTAGAAGTTTATTAATTTATCTAATGACTGATGTTTTTGTCTGTACTTATATTTATAAATTATAAAATTCAGTCAGATCATGGCATATTAATATAGAGCCATAACCCTTTGATGTTACCGCCTGTCATTTTGGCTATCCACGCCCCGTTATTTTAGGATATGAACAGATGTCAAAAAAACTGTGGTTTGGTCCCTGTTATATGTAAGAAAATATTTGTGTAATCTCGTTTTTACCCGACTGCAAGAGGGTTATGTTTTTCGCGCGTATCTTGAATGCATGTTTGTTTGTTTGTATGTAATATTCTTCATTACCTCATATCTTTCAAACGGCTGAACGGATTTCCATGATTAACATATCGTTAGATTTTTCTCGTCAGCCCAAGTGTTCTTATGAAGGTGGCGTTATAAAAAACCAACATGGCGGCTGAACGGTGCTATTATACGTAGTGGAAAAAAAATTTTTTTTTAGAATACTGCAATATGGATGTCAAATTAAAAGGTTTATGATAAGGATTTTAAAAAGGTATATCATATAAATAATAACTAAAAATAAATAAATAAATAATAAATTAAAAAAAATTAAAAACCCGCCTGCATAAAAAAAGACATGTCAACTGAAAAGATGGAAACAAGATTAAATATTAAAGGCAACATTATAACATGCAGTCGAAGGCATGCATAAAGAAAGTGACATTATGAATGATTTGAGTTACCTATATGCCTCCGAGTGCATGTTATAATGTTGCCTTTAATATTTAATCTTGTTTCCATCTTTTCAGTTGACTTGTCTTTTTTATGCAGGCGGGTTTATATTTTTTAAATTTTCACTTTTCAAGCTTACGCGCTCACTAGACATGAAATAAAACACTTTTTAACGGATACTAGCGCGGTTTTATTGAATGTACCTTGGTATTTAGTTGGTATTTGGTTTGATTCTTGGTTTTCCTGACGTTTCGGCACCTTTGCAGCTGCCGTGGTCACCAACTAAATACCAAGGTACATTCAATAAAACCGCGCTAGTATCCGTTAAAAAGTGTTTTTTAAATTTATTATTTTTACTCGTGAGTACTTATTTGTTTTCTTTAGGATTATTCTTAATTAAATAAATAGTACCTAATTGATTCTCTTTTTTTTTCTAAATTGGGCCTGGTTGGTGATCGATCCCGAAACTATCCAAACTTTTGGTATTCAAGGTTGCGAACTATTATTTGATGATCTTTAGTTAGCGCTGCAATCCGAGCGGGTCTATTCGTGATGGAGTGAAATCAAACGTAACTCTACAAGCTTTGGGTTCAAATCAGTGCGCGTTCCAACGCGGCGGTTGCGTAGAGGTCGAGCACCGATTCCTCGATTTTTACATGTTTTATTGGTTACATATCATAATAACGAATTTTATCCCAACTATTTTCGAAATAACTACGCTCGATTCACATATGTTCATGACGCCTATTGTTCGACTCAACTACCGTTTAATTTACCGAACTTTAATTGAACTAAAATCAATTGAGATATTGGATGTTTCAACTATGTCATCATCATCATCATCATCATATCAGCCGCACGACACCCACTGCTGGGTATAGGCCTCCCCCAAGGATTTCCACGACGATCGGTCCTGCGCTTCCCACATCCAGTGGCTTCCGGCAACCTTCACCAGATCGTCGGTCCACCTTGTCGGGGGCCTACCCACGGAGCGTCGTCCGGTGCGCGGTCGCCATTCAAGAACCTTTCCGCCCCAACGGCCATCGGTTCTTCTCGCTATGTGTCCAGCCCACTGCCACTTTAGCTGAGCAATCCTTCGAGCGATGTCGGTTACTTTAGTTCGCCTGCGGATCTCCTCATTTCTGATTCGATCACGCAGGGAAACGCCGAGCATGGCTCTCTCCATTGCACGCTGGGTGACCTTGAGCCTCCTTATGAGACCCATAGTTAGCGACCACGTTTCACTGCCGTAAGTCATCACTGGCAACACACACTGGTCATAGACTTTCGTCTTGAGACACTGCGGTAAATCGGACACGAAGATTTTTCGGAGCTTCCCGAATGCTGCCCATCCGAGTTGGATTCGACGAGAGATCTCCTTCTCAAAGTTGGACCTACCTAACTGGACTGCCTGTCCTAGGTATACATAATGGTCAACAACTTCAAGTGTAGTGTTCCCAACATGAACTGGAGCGGGCACAACATGGGCATTCGACATGATTTTCGTCTTATCCATGTTCATTTTAAGACCCACTCTTTGGGAAGCACTACGGAGGTCTTCGAGCATTGTGTTCAGGTCCTCCAAGGTCTCAGCCATAAGAACTATATCATCGGCAAAACGAAGGTGTGTTAGGTACTGGCCATTAATGTTGATGCCGAGCCCTTTCCAGTCTAAGAGTTTAAAGATATCCTCCAACGCAGCTGTGAACAGTTTCGGAGAGATAACATCTCCCTGTCTCACACCTCGCTGCAGTTGGATAGGATTTGTTCTCTGGTTCTGTACTCGGACCGACATGGTGGCATTTTTGTATAAATACCTCAACACCTCGATATACCTGTAGTCCACTTGGCACCTTTGGAGGGACTGCAGCACCGCCCAGGTTTCAATCGAATCAAAGGCTTTCTCATAATCCACGAACGCCAAGCAAAGTGGCAGATTATACTCCTCGGTCTTCTGTATGACCTGCCGCAGCGTATGGATGTGGTCTATGGTGCTAAAGCCTTTTCGGAACCCGGCTTGTTCGGGAGGTTGGAAGTCGTCGAACTTGCGAGCGAGACGGTTCGTAAGGACTCTCGAAAACAGCTTATAGACATGACTCAGAAGCGAGATGGGTCTATAGTTCTTTAAGAGGGACTTGTCACCCTTTTTAAAGAACAAAATCACCTCACTTATGTTCCATGCCTTCGGCGTTCTGCCCTCGACGATGACGGATTCAACTATGTACGAAATGCTTATTGGTCGACTCACCTACTGTTTATCAATATCAATAAGTTGAGGGTTACACGCCAGCATGTCAGTTCTGGCGCTTCGCTCGCTCGACTCGTGCGTTGTTGGTCGCAATGGAACACAACCTCCTCCTCGCCGAGCGAGCGAAGCGAGCGTGCCGCGGCAGCGGCCGTCGAAGTACCAGAACCTACCTGCTGGCGTGTTACCCTCAACTTAACCCCAAATCAACAGTAGGTAAATCGTTCGTTAGTTCAGTCAACTTTAGGTGAGTTGATTGTAGTTGAGTCGAACTTAATGCATTTCGTTCATTAGTTATAACAAAAATAGGTGAAACGTTCTTTAGTTATTCTAAACAATAGGTCTTTTCGCCGTAGTTATTTCGAGAATAGTTGAAATGGATTTAGTTATTATGATATGTAACGTTTTATTACTTTTCTTCGCTTTCAAATTAAACGTTCAATTGAACAGTAAACTGTTCAATTGAAGGTATTAACATAGCTGCGATCACACAACATACGTTTAATAACTACGTGCCGTACGTATAGTATAGTGTAGGAAATGAAGCAATCTTTTGTATGGACACCCCAATCCTCAGCCGATGAAACTTTGCAGGGATCTTAGGCAGGGATGTAATATAGTATGAACCAAAACCTATGTACAAATATAAAAAATAAAACCGGTCAAGAGCGAGTCGAACTCGCGCACCGAGGGTTCCGAACCATCATAACTGCACCATCAAACTACACTGTAGAGTAGAATAATAAAATTAGTATTGCAGTTTTAGGTCAGCGCCATCTCTTGACCGATAGTGGAACTAATGTGAACTGTTTTAGAAATTTGATAATTTCTTAAAAAGTGTGCTATATTGAGACATCGTTTTATTTTTTCTGTAATCTTTATATAAACTGCTGTCACATAGAATTATTTCTGATTTTTCGCTTTGCAAACTTCGGAGATAAGGGGGGGGGAACGGTATTTTTTTTTACATTGTTCATCATAAGTCAAAATTTATGCGGCCTATAACAAAAAAAAATGATTGAAAACGTGCAAACGACGCTCTTTCATAATGATATCCCACATGCACTAGTAGCCCCACTTCAAATTTTTAAGACCCCTTTTCAGTCCCTGTTGTAAAAAATATATTTATTTTTTTATTTATTTCTTATTTGCAAAATAGTTGGGCAAATGTCATCTTAAACTATTCCAAATTTGAAGTTGATACCATAAGTAGTTCTCGAGATATCCAGCTGCGACAGACACACAGACGTAGTCACATCATAAGGGTTCCTTTTTTACCATTTTGGTACGGAACCCTAAAAAACGATTTGGATAATTTAAAAAATAAGCTTCATTTATGATACTTTATCATACCGTAAAGTTTCGTATACTGAGGATTTACTGTTCTTTTCCTACACTAATACGCGCGCACTCTTATTTTTCTGCAAAGTGGTAAAGAGTAGTAAGAGTTACCGATCCTACAAATATGACTTTTTAAGATTGTTTTGTATTGTTTCATTGATTTTACATTTAACTTAGGGCTAGATCAGCGGTTCCCGAATTCTTTTGGCTTCGGAACCCTCGGAACCCCAGCTCTAGTAAGAAGTAAACTAACTAGGGTTGGCGCTTTTAGGAACAGAAAATAGGACAAATACAAGGGTGCGTTCGCGCAAAAAATTTTTGGGTCTATTTTCTAAATGTACGTTGAAATCATTAAAACTAGCAATAAAACTACTGTAGAGTCTGGTAATCGGTAAATCCTTCATTTACCAGTTACCCAGACATGTTGAATGTATGTGAATGTTTGTAATTAAAATACTCAAAATCAATGAAAACAAACGGGCGGGTCAGCAAAGTAAGAGTGTATTAAAAAAACGATAACTAGGTACCTAGGTAAAGGGAAAAAAGAGACTTGATTTAATGTTTTAGGCATTTTTTTTACTGTTTCCATTCCATGCATGTTGTGTATTGCTACGGGCCTATCTCGTTAATTCCGCGTAATTTTTATTATATTAATGAATTCCGAACAAGACATGTCTTTTGCAATTCTGCTTTCATTAAATCTACAGAGCAACGGTTTCTGACATTGGAACATTTAAGCGTCATTTTAATTCTAATTTATTATATATGATATAGTTTGACTTTTAAAGAAGGACTTTTAAGATATAAAATATTAATTTAGTTAGAACAAAAAGATAAGTAGGATCTTGAATTTATAAACTCTTGAATTTTCGCGGAACCCCTGAGAGCCTCTCACGGAACCCCAGGGTTCCGCGGAACCCTGTTCGGGAACCGCTGGGCTAGATCACTAATCCTTAAATTAGATTTTTGTCTAACTTGTTTTAAAAAACATTTGAATTAGGTTAGTTCTATATTGCAACCTTTTTGCTGTCAGAAGCTCATGCAAAATAAACAATTTGAGATCGATCCTACCGAAAAAATAAACAATATTACCTACACCGGAATCACACCTTCAGAAATCCATTTGACACACGAGCTATAAGAACAACGGGATACCTGTTGTTATCTTATTGTAAAATTTTATTAAAATTGTGCTTTTCATAAAAAAGTGACCTTGCGTAGCTTTGTTCTTATTTGGTTGAGGAGGTTCGCTCCCTGTTTGTAAGTTTGGTAGGTTTTTTTAATTTATTTTACAATAAATTTATTGTTTTGTTTTTTGTACTAGCTATCAAAATTATTGTTTTCAAAATTCTAGATACCATCAAACTGAACAATTTTCACGATTGGAGCAACTCTGAAATCGCGAAAAAAAAAACAGCTGTTTCATACATTTTTATATTTTCGTTAGGTATTAATTTTTGTAACAGCTGATTTATGTATCGCGATTTCAGAGTTGGTCCCATAGTAAAAGTTGTTCAGTTTGATGGTCCATTCTACCATCGGCATTAGGGGTTTTTTGTAACACTTTGTATATTCGGAAAAAAATATTTTAATGCAAACAACAAGCTACTAAATACAGATAACAATAATAACAAATAACTGGCCAAGTGCGAGTCGGACTCGCGCACGAAGGGTTCCGTAACAAAAATCGCAAAATCCCAGCCCCCCTTAAATATTTATTTTATTCTGTTTTTAGTATTTTTTGTAATAGCGGCAACAGAAATGCATCATCTGTAATTTTAACTGTCTACTGGTTATTAATATCGAGCAAAAAACGGCAATAAAATCACGTTTGTTGTATGGGAGCCCGCCTTAAATATTTATTTTATTCTGTTTTTAGTATTTGTTGTTATAGCGGCAACAGAAATACATTATCTGTGAAAATTTCAACTGTCTAACTATCACGGTTTATGAGATACAACCTGGTGACAGACAGACAGACAGACGGACAGCGGAGTTTTAATAATAGTAATTCCGTTTTTACCCTTTGGGTACGGAACCCTAAAAAGGTATATTCCCTAAAAACCGATAAATAGCAAAAGAGGTTATTCCACTGGCCCAAAGTGGACCACATTTTTGTACAGCGAAGTTTCTTACCATCTCATTTGGTGAATGACGTGAAAAAAAGACATTTATATATCTGGGATCCATCAAAAGCGAATTAATTCGACGACGCCGACCCGAACGGCAGCGGAAAGATTTCGCCTTTTTTACTTTCGACATTTTTGGAGGTCCTTTGCGAAATGTGTAGATTGAGGAGAACTCATGCTGAGATATCGTCCTAATAGAACGCGACAACGCGATCATCACGCGAGGAAGCGACGCGACCATCGCGTGTTCGCGCGATGACAAGAAATTAAAGCCGGACATATACGCTAGGTTATGCATGATGGTTATGCCTGTAAGGTCAAAACCGTCATGCATAACCTAGCGTGTATGCGACAAAACTGTGAAGTTATCCATGTCTGTTCATGCAACGTTGCCGCTCGGTTATATGCTTGTGGTCAAAACCGTCATGCATAACCTAGCGGTTGTATCCTCGATTGAACTCGTCTTTGCATGAAGGTTTTGCAGCTCGGTTAAAACCGTCATGCATAACGTAGCGTGTATGGCCTGCTTAATACAATGCGAACGATCATCGCGTGAATTAACGACGCGACCATAGCGTGATGACGCGACGCGATTATAGCGCGAATGCCAATAGGACACCTACATCAGTATGTTATATCGCGGATTTGTAAGACTAAAATTCGCGCGAACTTGCGCTGATCGCGTAGCCGCGTTCTATCGGGAATATTGCCTTAGGGTCGGGAATATTCCCAATACTGCCGGGAATATTCCCACACGGAACATCTTTCCCCGAGACAGAGACCTTGTGCCCTTCAGTTTTGTTTACAGATAAATACACGCTTTAGTTTTGTAAAAATTGTTGAAAGATATTTCTCGGGAGCCTAGAATGCCAGTCTTCAATTTAAATGAGAATTCTAAAGCTAACCAAAAATTTTTAGGTAAATATAACCGCCAAATGTCATAATGAATTTGGATGTATGGGATATTGTTAGAATCCTTACATCATTCCGAGTGACACTGGCTATAAATATTTTTTTCGAAACAGGTCAATATGGCGACTGTACTACGCCACTTGCAAATGTGAATAATTTTTTTTTCTTCAATTATTACAATATGGGCGTCAAATGAAAGGCCCCAATGAGCACATTCCAAAACTATTACATTTGTCACTAAAATGTGTAAAAAATAAGTTTAGAAATATTAAAAACACGACTGTCCTGCCAAAAACGAACTAAAATGTTAAATAACAAGTGTCATTGCAGTCGGGGGACCTCTTTGATTAAACATTGTTCCACAAAACGGTCCACCGACTGCAATGACACTTGTATGTACATATTTTAACTTTTTAGTTCGTTTTTGGCAAGGCAGTCGTGTTTTTAATATTTTTTAAGTTTATTTATTTATTGACTTATCTTTTAGTGATATGTGATTATAATAAAATTAGTTTTCTCATATAAACTCTGAAATGTTAACATTTATATTTGAAAATTTACAGAAAAAAATATAATAAAAAAACTTTATTAAAACGGACAATAGAGTATAAAAATCGGACTAAAAACATAAAAAATAAATTCTTCTGTAAACAACAGTAAACCTAAAAACGTGGGGCGCATTTTATAAGATTTGTGTCTTTTAGTATTTTAATCTGTAAAATTTACTTTTTGTCATACATTCTCAAGTTGTAGCTTGTGTTGTACATTGTTATTGTTAGATTAATCTCATTGTACAATCTGTAGACATCGCATTTTTTTAATGCACAATAGGACACCTAAACAAGTGCTTGGCCTTCACCTCACCTGATATCAAGTGACGATAAGGCCGAAGGCGGAAGCGCACTACACCCGGAATCCTCACCACTGAGCAACTGGCTATCTTACCTCTAACAACCGGAACACAACAATTTTTAAATTGTTGTTATGACGTCAGGCTTAGGTAAGATGGTGGTAGCTAGCCAGGCGGACTTGAAATAAGCCCTACCACTAACCGTCTCACACATCGCATGGCATAATAAATAGTCTTCTTTAATTTCGGAACATTATGTCAGAAGCCCGACTCACCCTTGACCACGCGCGTACTCTATTAGGCAGCGGACACAATGAGAGACAGCGGGGCGCCGGCTTATGCCGATAATGGCGCAGCGGGCGGCGTGTGAACACCGCCTTAGTGTGGTGCAAGTTACGTCAAAGTCAAAATACCTTTATTTAAATAAAATTAAAAATTAAGCACTTTTGAATTGAATCGTCTATATTTTCCTAAAACTAGTTCTAAATTTTTTTAGCTGACAAGAAGAAAAAATATTATGATAAGTGATATCGTTATTAAAATTACTGAAGTTAGTTAAGTGATTTCAAAAAAACAAGTAGTAGTACTTTAGGAAAGCTAAACACCAATATTTTAGAACTGAATGGCATTACATAAACAAAGTTCCATGTATAAAGTAAGTTTTTTATAAACCGCGATAGTACAAAAAAAAATTAAAATAATAAATGAGGGATAAACATGAAACTATACTTTTTTACTGTTTATAATTAGTGCGATATTTTTTTACAAAAATAAACTAACCATGCTTAACAAAGTTATGACGGATGTCAGCATTATAAAAAGATAAAAAAAAAATATGAAACAGCACACTTTTTTGCGATTTCAAAGTTGGTTCCATAGTAAAAGTTGTTCAGTTTGATGGCCTTTATCTACCATATTCGGTTTTAGAGGTTTTTTGTACTGAACACGTTATATAACATTTTTTAATTAATAAAATAAACTAACCCGCTCCGCTACCGCTTATACCTTACGCCACTAACAAACTGTGACGGTTGTTCTTTTTGTGACCGCGTCCTTATAACGTGGTGCCACTAATGCACCATTGTGGCTCTCTAAAGGTGCGTTCATAATACCCCATTCATAATTAACAGTAGCTTAGCTTAGTGTAAAAACATATTGAGTAAATAAATATTACACTTTGAGATTTGTTTTAAATATGGCGTTGAGGAGTAGAACTTAGTATTTTAGAAATTGCTTGTTTGTTTCCATATAAGACTATGCATACTTTGCTGACTTGATATTGTTTGATAAATAAATTGTTTTCTACTAATAAACTAACCATTTTGATATTACAAAATTGCATCATTCTATCGCTGTACCGTTTGCATGCCAGTATCTGGTGCATCTAGGGTTGCCAACTTTTTTTGCATCAAATATAGTACTTTTTCAAGATTATTACGTTTAAAAATATAGTAGATGGCAAAAAAGTCCGAAAAATATAGTAGGTTGCCGTTTTGTATGTAGGATTTTAAAGAAGTTGAATTTTTCATAATTAAAATATTTTCACAATTTATTCAACAACGATAAACATAAGAGTTTAAACACAAAAAATATTTTGCAATTACTTATGTGCATAAATATTTTTTTTTTGCAGCTTTTGTTTAATTTTTTTCACTTATAAAAATTGTAGTTTTTATTTTTTCAAAAAATATAGTAGGTGAGCCCGCAATATAGTAGGATCCCCCTCATGTATATTATATAGTAGGGTTGGCAACCCTGGGTGCATCACATGAGCACAAGCCATTTAATTTAAACTACCTTTTTGTACTGTATGCACTGTATGCTTGCAAAATAAAATATTCTTATTCTTACTATTATCACAAAATATAGTACAACTATTATTTGAGTCATAATAATATCAAAATCGACAATATCCACGCAATGATGTTCAGAGTAAAATGACGAAACATATTCGGTGTTATTTCAAAAGATTTTTAAACACCTGTTTAACTTAGACACTGTTAAAATGTGATGCTGTCACTTTTTTGATAAAATTGTTTGAAAGAGGTTATCTCTTTACATTACATTCTCATCTCACATTTAAACAGTGTCTAAATCTTATTACAAAATCTTTTAATAACACCGATTTATTATAATTTTTGATTGATTTGTATTTATAGGATAATGCCGGGTTTATAAAAAACTCTATTTTTAACCGACTTCAAAAAAGGAGGTTGTCGTCTTATTTTTATTTTATGTATGTTTGACCATAACTTCACCAGTTGTCAACTGACTTTAACAATTCTGTTTTATCCGAAAGAACATAATTCAGGTGTGGTTCCATAAAAAATTACAGAGATTTGGCTAATAGTTTTTTCAAAATTCTGAAAAATATCAATTATTTAGCTTATTTAACAGTATTTTGAAGCCGTAGTCGTAGCAATATATATGTCTCAGTTTTCCTATTTATCCTATCCTACTATCCTACTAATTAATATTATAAATGTGAAAGTTTGTGGATTTGGATGTTTGGATGTTTGTTCCTCAATCACGCAAAAACTACTGAACGGATTTGGTTGGAATTTGGCACACAGACAGTAGATAAGCTAGATTAAAATATAAAATACTTTTTATCCCGATATTCCCACGGGAACGGGAACCACGCGGGTGAAACCTCGGGCCGCCGCTAGTATCCTATAAAAAGTTTCAATTTACCTATATTTAGGGGATTAGTTACTATATTATTGGATTTTAGTTACGATTAGGTAACGTATGAAGGATATAAATCTGAGAACTGAGCCATTTTGGCTCTGTTTTTGTTGCCTCACTCTGCGTACAAGGACTCGGCTTCTAGATGTTATTATTTTAAGTTTGTATCCTTTAAATCATAATATGATCTTTTTATTCTGCTCAAAGTTCCCTAGGATTTCCATCCGGACGAAGTCGGAGCGACAACTAGTAGCAAAATATTTTAAGACCGTTTTAAAAAAATCTTTTGACCCTCAAGTAAGTAAGACTGCATACATTTTTCCTGACCACACCCATTGCGTTAGAATAGCGAAGGAAGTACAGTGTAAGGTTACCCCATTGTCGTGTGTTTGTAAAATAGTTTTGTGTTTGTGTGAAATGGATTTAAGAGCATCTGCTAAAAAGCTAAATAATTATAAATATATATTTAATTTTGATTGCTGGATTTCAAGTCCTAGCTAGCTAGTAGCTACCACCATCTTACCTAAGTATGACGCCATAACAACAATTTCAAAATTGTTGTGTTCCGGCAGTTAGAGGTAAGATAGCCAGTTCCTCAGTGGTGAGGATTCCGGGCGTAGTGTGCTTGCACCTTCACCTTTATCGTCACTTAACATCAGGTGAGGTGAAGACCAAGCATTATACCGTTGTGCATTAAAAAAACAATTGACAATCTATAGAAGTTTGTGTTTTGCACATCAAAGATATTAAAAACAATTTTTAATTATGTCATTTTAAAACAGATTCTCTTAGTATCTCACGTACTATATCTTTCATTAAATTATTTATTTATTGGTACCAATATAAGGTATTATACTTGAAGTTTTAGTCAAGATATAAGCACAGATATAAGCTGATTGAATAAGTATCTACCTAAAATTAATATTAACCAAGGGCCTACATTCCAAGTATTTAATAATTTAATTAATATAGATAAGAAAACCGTTACTAATTAACGTAGGCATTCAAATTGAAACCAATAATTAAAAATTTTTAAAAAAAAGGTGGTTTTTGCTGGAAAATCGAAATACTCCGCCAAATTGGCTTTAATGGTTTACTTATGTCAAAAAGAAGTTAAAATTAATTCATACACACATATCTTTATATCATTCAAAAAGGAAAAAAATTGTTCCGTTAATTTCAGTATCGAATTTTTGGCGCGTGCTAGCAAAGACGTGGTACAATTTTTTTCAACTTAATTCCATGGTATAGAATTTCACGTAATAACAGCTTTTGTTTGCGCGCGTTCGCGTGGCAGAATGAAAGAAATTCCGTTGCTAAAGTATTATTTTTTAATAAAAACACCAAAAGATTTATTAACTTTGAATAAATAATGGAAATAATGCTTGTTTTTATTAAAAAGGCAGTGTTTTGTTTGCAAAATGAGAAAAATGTCATTATAAGTACTGTTAAATATACTTATATTTCCTCTTAAGTTTTGGTGTCACTTTTTTGTACCTATCGCTTACTTATCTTTTTTTGTATTAAATAATAAGTCAGATTTATATTAAACTGACCCCGGAGGCTATGGAGCATAAGTCAGATTTGCCTATCTGAAACATAATTATATCCAAAACCGGTGAAATTCATATTTAAAATCTTAAAGGTTTCAAAGACTCAAACGTTAATTAAAAAGTTTTATACTGAAACATCGCATTTTTCTATAAAACGCGCTATAAAATATACCATCTAGAAATCTATCAAAGAAAACTTTTCTAATTAAAATGCTTTGCTAATATTAAAAAAAAAAGTTTGTACAATTTTCTTACATTAAAATATAGTTTTGTTTTTGATTGAAACTATTTTTTTTTTCTGTTTATAAAAAAACGTGACCATGATTAAAAATTGGCGCTATCCTAAAAAATCAGAGGGTTGGAATTGCAGTAATTTACTAATAACCAGCACAGCGGGTATCGAACCTTGTACCTACGACACGCGCCAACTTATTGGCTAATTCGTGAAGCCACCCTTTAAGTTTGGAACGTAATTTAATTAAGTTTTGAACAACATCTAAATTAAATATGTTAAGCAAAGCTTTAACAAAATTGCATATTAAGCAGCCGCATTAGCATTTTTTAAAATAATTATTAAAAATTAATAAATAAATTTAAAAAAAAAAAATTATAAATATCGGGTCATTTTGAACTTACCATCCAAACTTTAAGGATGTGTCCAGTCCATAGAACTAAACAACTTTCTCTAAGAAACATGTGTCCAATTTTGCCAAAAAATTATGGTCATCCCATACTAAATTGATCACGTGATCTCTTTGATTTGTATGGAAAGTCGATACATCCCATACTAAATTGATCACGTGGTCTCTTTGATTTGTATGGAAAGTCGATTTTTATCGACTTTCCATACAAATCGCTAAAGCTGCGATAGAGTTTTGACGGGCAAAAGGAAAATAATTCTTCAAATTTGTTGTAAGTATTGAATTAAATCGAACAGAGTTTCTATAAAATCTAGCCTGGTTATAGCTACCACCATCTTAAGTCTAACGCCATAACAACAATTTAAAAATTGTTGTGAGCTATTAGCCAGTGCTCCGGGTGTAGTGCGCTTACACTTTCGGCCTCAGACCAAGTTTTAACTTAACTAACCTAACTAATACATACCCATTCGTTATAAACATTATAAATAAAAATAAATAACACTTAACTTTAAAAAATATTTAATCTATGACTACAATCCATGTTTCATATATTTTTGGTCCAAATATGAAATAGCCGGCCAAAAGACAAAAGTGCTTTATTCTGATAGATTTTGTCCATCTAAGCATTTTTTATTATGGCACCAAAGCTGCAGCACCGCTTCACATTTGTGTCAAAATGTATGAAAGGACAGATTTTTTGAACTCAATTAAAATCAAGTACAGCGGTGCTACAGCTTTGGTGCCATAATAGGAAATGCTTAGGCGGACAAAATCTATCAGAATTAGCTTTTAGGCCAACTTTTTAAAATTTGTGCCGAAATGTATGGAAAAGCCAGACTTTTTTAACTTATTTAAATTCAAGTATAGCGGTGCTACAGTTTCGGTGCCATAATAAGAAATGCTTAGGTGGACAAAATCTATCAGAAAAAAGCACTTTTGCTTTTTGGCCGGCACTTTCACATTTGGACCAAAATGGATGATGTCCTTTACCACCTAAGCTCAATCTTATAATCTCAAAAATAACCTAACGCGTGTGAACGTTTTCGAAGCAGCATGTCTTCTGTCAATCCTGTCGTCAAAAACAATAGCGGGAATTCCGCCACACAAAAAGGCGGCCATCTTGTTCAAGAAGTTATTTTTGCGCGGGAAAAAACGCCGCTGGAATACTACAGAGGACGCGGCGGGCTCAAAGCGATCCGGTGCCATGGATCTAGAAATCAGGGTATGCGCAGAGATCTGCGTGTCCATTCTCTAAAAAATAATTCTACGATGCGGCAAGGCTGTCACATAGACGCTAGCGCTTGGACGACGAGCTCGCCGATGATATGGTCGGAACTTCGATCAAGAATATCCTAGATGTCCGGTCAGTCTCCAAAATGGCACCTCAATAGCGTCCCACTTACAAACTGGGCGCTTATTTTGCACAAAGTAAGTGATAAAAGGAGTGATTTTGTACAAAATAAGCATATTTTGTACAAAATAAGTGATATAAAATGTGAGTTTGTACAAAATAAGCGCCAAGTTTGAAAGTGGAACGCTATTTGAGCTGCCATTTTTGCGTACTGTTTTAGTACGTGAAGCGTTAAGTATCTAGGATATTCTTGATCAAAGGGTCGGAACTATTTTTCTATACAAAAATGCCGTTTCGAATGTCGAGCGCCTCTCGACGCTGCGGATATTTTTAGTGAATTTGTGTTGGTAAATGGCTAGCACTTTTTTATGCACAACAGGGTAGTGCTTGGCCTTCACCTCACCTGATGTTAAGTGACGATAAGACAGAAGGTGGAAGCGCACTACACCCGGAATTCTCACCGCTGAGGAACTGGCTATCTTACCTCTAACTGCCGGAACACAACAAATTTTGTATTGTTGTTATGGCGTCAGACTTAGGTAAGATGGTCGTAGCTAGCTAGGTAGACTTGAAAATAAGCCCTACCACCAACCAAACCGAGTACAAATTGTTTTATTCACTTCTCAAGCTTACGCGCTCACTAGACATGAAATAAAACACTTTTTAACGGATACTAGCGCGGTTTTATTGAATGTGCTTTGGTATTTAGTTGGTATTTGGGTTGGTATTTGGGTATTTGGTGGGTATTTGGTAGTTGGTAGTTGGTATACATCGGGCAAACAAAGAGAAGCATAGGGACCCGCGTCAAAGAGCATGTAGCTGACATGAAACATAGGCGCGATAACAAGTCTGCAGTGAGTGAACACGCCTTTGAGGGGCCCAACCATTATATTAGATTTGACAAACCCCAAATCCTTGCTAGGGAACGTAGATTTATCCCTAGAATGCTCCGCGAGGCTATCGAAATAAATAAATATCCTAATTTCAATAGAGATGATGGTTGGAAAATTCCACCAGCTTGGGACCCCATCATTCACAAGCTAAAGCCCCTCACACACACTGTAAGATCTAATGATACGGTTAGTTCCTTTTGCAAATAAATAAATTAATACAAAAGACGGAGGTCGGCTCCCTCTCCAAGTTTTCTTTCGCCATTTCTTTCTTGGAGGGGCCTCCCAATTTTATGAAATGGTGGTAGTTTCAGTAGATTTTTTTCTCTCTTTTTAGCATTAAATAATTCATAAAATTAAATTATAAATCAACATAAAATAATTAAAAATTTTGTTAAATTTAATTTCTGAACGTATAAAAAAATTCATCGCTTGAGGGTAGGCTCACGGGTAGCTTCAGTCCCCCGTGACCACGGCAGCTGCAAAGGTGCCGAAACGTCGGAAAAACCAAAAATCAAACCAAATACCAACTAAATACCAAAGCACATTCAATAAAACCGCGCTAGTATCCGTTAAAAAGTGTTTTATTTCACAAATTGTTTTATTATTTTTATAGGAACTACCTTGACGACTTCTTTGGGAAATCTGGAATCTCCAATCCGCCAAGAGCGTGGATATACGACACGACAGCATTACCACGGGAAGCAAAGTCTTACTGCAGTGGACTATAATATAACATTTAATATACAATCCAGTATGGCTCCTCCATTTATTTTACTTCATTGGCGCTTGTATGCGGTTCCTTGGAAGCTTATGGTCAAATAAATTTCTTCCGAAGATCCACACCCTTGCATTTCGAAATAGTTACTTACAAAGTACTAGAACTTTATAAGTAACTACTTTTAAGTACCTACTTGTCGGTAGCAGTAATGACAGGTAAGATTTAAGTTTCAAGAGTTTGTGATGTCTCGTTGGTGTTAATAAATTAATATTAATTATTGCAAAACACAAGAAAGAAAATATTGTTACAAAAGGTGTTACAAAAAAACCGCTCATGCCGAATATGGTAGATAGGGACCATCAAAATGAACGACTTTTACTATGGGACCAACGCTGAAATCGTGAACGAAAAAACAGCTGTTTCATACATTTTACATTTTTGTATGAAACAGCAGATTTTTTTCACGATTATAAAATTAAACATGTTTTCCTATATTCAATTCCATCAGATAAGTAAATTAAATTTTTGATTTTGTTTATAACTTTAATGAATTTAGCATTATTTGTAACTTTAATAGCTTACAAAGTTTAATAATCTGTCATTATTATCAAGATTTTATTTCAAACAAGCTTTTGCCCGCGACTTCGTCCCATTTATCTTCTGGGATAAACAGATTAAGTACACACATCAACTTTGTCTAGGGATACAGGTGTTATTTTCATACAAACGAGGTAACTTTGAAGCCTTGGTTTTCTGCCAGGGATGTACTGTGCTGTGATCTGATGACGGCTGTCCAGGGCACTCCCTGGCGTGCCCAATGGAGGAGATTCATATTGATATACACACCTAACTGATCTGACCAGCATTCTCAAAACGTAAAGGACATGTTTAAAATAACCGCGAAAATAGCATGAAAATGTATGGAAATCCACAAACTGAGAACTCTGAGCCATTAATCTTTTAGAATACTGATCGGAACAGGTGGGTGTGTATTACGATCAGAATCTACCCATTCAGTCCCTGGATGGCCATCATCAGATCACAGCACGGTACATCCCTGGCAGAGAACCAAGGCTTCAAAGTTACCTCGATTGTATGAAAGTAACACCTGTATCCCTAAACAAAGTTGATGTGTATATTATGTATGGTGTGAAGTTAGAATTTGTTAGATTGTCATACTAGGCAACATACTAAGGACAATTTAAAACGTTATACGACAACTATCTTTTTTTTTAAATAAAGTTTTTATGTATCATTAAGAAAATGTAAACACCTAGAAACCGTGTCCTTGTATGCAAAGTGAGGCAACTAATACCAAGCCAGAATGGCTTAGTATTCAGATTTATATCCTTCATACGTTACCTAATCGTAATTAAAACTCAATAATATAGTAACTAATCTATTAAATAAAGAAAAATTGAATCTGTTTTGTACTTATTCGGTATGATTATGTAATAATGGAGAATAAAATTCTGAAAACGGGGCCATTCTGGCTGTTTTAGTTGCCTCGCTTTTGACAGTGCACTTTGTAGAGAACTATCGTTCTAGGTATTATTATTTTAAGGCAATAAATTAGTTAATACTTAAATAAAGTCTGGACAACTAAGAATTTTATTGAAATAACTTACTGTAACTTTGGTAATACGATTAGAGGAGAGTATAAGTATGCTGATTTATTCTCACACAAAGGGGCTTTCATATTTTCTATGATAATAAACATGCTTCAGTTACTTGTTATTATTTCGAATTATTATCATGACGGCCCACTATCAGCAATAAAACATATTTGTTTTTCTTTCCCGAAGGTTAAAAAAAGTATCTTAAAAGTTACTCTTTTTTTTCATTAGCAGAAATGACCACTTAATTCGTTGTAACTACATATTTCTAACTTAGCCGATACTGTTTTTTTTACTTAACACAATGTGGCATTAGTTAGTTGAGTGTTTAAACATCCCACTAATATTATAAATGTGTAAGTTTGTGGGTTGGGATGTTTGTTCCTCAATCACGCAAAAACTACTGAACGGATTTGGTTGAAATTTGGCACACAGATAGTAGATAGCCTAGATTAAAACATAAAATACTTTATATCCCGATATACGAACGAAAACCACGCGAGTAAAACCGCGGGCGGCCGCTAGTTTGTGAATGAAAGTTTTAAAACATTAGCGTTAATTGTTGTTTAATAAATTAAGGCAATGTTTGTATGGAAAATGCAAATTCTTCAAAATTCTCCGTACAAAACGGCAATTTCTTACTTAAAACCCTAATATTTCAATAAAATTCAAAATGCATAGACAAAAATTGTTAATTGAAATATCAAGCCAGATGTAGAATAAAAAAGAAATGGTCTCTTTTTATGTTTCCTTTGTGTACGGACCCCTTGTAACACAAAGGAGCGTTTTATTATTTTTTAAAAGGGTTCCGTGGGCGTGAACTTCCGTTTTCGTCATTCTGTTATACGTTTTTTGGCCTTTTGATAACTTTTTTTGGTAATAATGTGACACTATTGCATGGAGGCGTGTTGCAATATGGCGCTTTTAAGCTCTTTATAATCTGTTTTTGCAAAACTGCTTCGTAAAACTGTTTTTGCAAATGAAATGTGATAAGGTACTTCTATTATTGTAGTTAGGTCTGAGGAAAGCTTGTGTTATGGAATTTAAATTGCAGATTTTTAATATTGATTTGACTTAAATCAATCATAGTAGTGAGGAGCTCGGTGGTGCAGTGGTATAGCGCCTGGCCCGGCGATCGCGGAGGTTAAGCAACTTTCGCAAGGGTCGGTCATGGGATGGGTGACCAAAAATGTATTATCTCGAGCTCCTCTGTGCTTCGGAAGGCACGCTAAGCCGTTGGTCCCGGCTGCATTTGCAGTCGTTAACACCCACCTATCCGCATTGGTCCCGCGTGGTGGGTTATGGCCCATCCTCCTTATCCACCTATAAGGAAGGCCTGTGCCCCAGTAGTGGGGACATTAAAAATGGCTGATGTGCAATCATAGTGGAGACACATAATAAGAAAAATCGATGATCGTAGGCAGCAGTTCTAAAATGGCGATCGCGCAACGGACGAGGCTCCGAGGGTAGGCCCCCGACAAGGTGGACCGACGTGAGGGTGAAGGTCGCGGTGCGCCGCTGGATGCGGGAAGCGCAGGACCGATCGTCGTGGAGATCCTTGGGGGAGGCCTATACACAGCAGTGGGTGTCGTGTGGCTTGATAATTATGAATGAAATGTAGGCATTCCGAATTTTGCCCACTTTTTCTAACTATAAAACTTATTTTTCGTCAGCACTATATTATTATACAGCTATGGGTCAAAATTGGCATCCATTTTGGTTAGAATGAGGAAATATAATTCTGTGTTGTTTGGGAGAAAACTGTTAAGTCCAAGGGACATTTTACAGACAAGTTAACTTATCACGAATCTACAAAATTGAAATGAACGAATCCTAATTTACTATATGTTTACCAACTCAGTTCTATCACTTCTTTATAAGGTGGACTAATCAGTAATAGATACAAAAAATATGAAAAAAAAAACAATATCATTGTATTATCCAACTAAAAATTGACCAAACTGGAGTTAACAGATTTCTCCCAAATACCACGGAATTGTTGTATCGAAGGTAGAAAACGGAATATATTTTAGAAAAGGGAACGTAAGTAATATTCATGGGTTAAAAAACCGGCCAAGTGCGTGTCGGGCCACGCGCAGTAGGGTTCCGTAGGTACATTATACCATATCATATTTTAATACCGCTATCATTTTTCGTCTGAAAAAATAACTTTGTTTTTCACAGTGTTTGTATGAATGACAAAGTTATATTTGCGGTTTTAGAAAATGTACTATATCTCAAAAACTAATTACTGTATCTCGTTCAAAACAATTTTCGTTGAAAGTGTTTATTAAGATCTATAGTTCATATTTTTTTTAGATTTTTCACCCTCTTACTTTAAAAGTTAAAGGGGGGGGGACACACAATTTACCACTTTGGCGGCATATATCTTTCAAACGGTTGACTTTAAAAAAAAATAGTCTTAAAAACCTCAATGTCATTTTTAAAGACCTATCTATAGATACCCCACAAGTATTGGTTTGATGAAAAAAAATATTTTCAGTTTCAGTTCCATGTATGGGGAGCCCCCCCCTTAATCTTTTATTTTTTTTATTTTTGTATAAAAATCATAAAGCGGTTCACAGAATACACCTACCTACTGAGTTTTAACTATGTAGTCCTAATACTTTTGGAATAAAGTGGCTGTGACATACGGACGGACAGACAGACAGACAGACAGACAGACAGACAGACAGACAGACAGACATGACGAATCTATAAGGGTTCCGTTTTTTGCCATTTTGGCTACGGAACCCTAAAAAGTGGGTAGAAAAGTTCATAAGAATGATAAAATTGTTCGTTATCATGTTTCTAATAAGACAATTCACGCTTGCTTGGGAATCGAATGCGCGACTACAATCTGTCAACCTTAACCAAACGACCTACTAACTCGCTCAACTTAACTAATTGGTAATGATAACTGAGAAACTAACAAACCAGTTTATGATAAAGTCAAGCATCAATACAGACGAGGTGATTTCTAGGTATTAACGTTATTCTTGCATTGTTATTTTTGGACTTGGGTTAATTTTTGAAGTGAAAACTTCTTTAGCGGCGTTGTGCGATTTTTTGTATGGGGAAAAAATGCTAAACTCGCGTCAGGAATCACGTGGCAGATCGAAAATGCGTAAGACGGATGTGACGGATGGAGAGAAGACAGCTGACGGCGGAAGTATCCCCCTCTCTTTCTACGGGGCGCGTTGAAAATGGCGGCGCGTCATTTTAAGACATCATGTAAACACTTGGGTCACCAGCAACGCGCTAATTTAGAAAATGGAACTTAGCAGCGATCTCTTCAGTGAAATCATAGACTTATTTATACTCTGTGACTATAGGTTTAAATCGTAGAATGCGTGCATGTAGATATTAAAAAGGCCACTGGCGCGAAATCTTTAGAACTTTTCTTAATTACAAATTGATTGAATTGTGTGACTGTATAGTAATAGGAAAGAAATAATTTTAATTCTTTGCCGCTAATTTCAAAATATCAAAAATGCACAAAGTTAATATTCAAGTTTTCACTTCTGCCGGCACTCCCGGAGTGCCAACCGATTTTTTTTTGCTGTTGTTGTTTGCCGGATAAAAAGCTTTAAAAATGGTTTTTGATAAATTTCCTACTGAATTTAGCGTTGACATGTTTGATTGCTAATTGACGAGAGCAGGATTGTTTCTGCTATGGCTATTCTGTCTCTCTGCATCAACGCTGTCTGACAAGTGTCAGACTCAAGTCATAAAAATGGAATTCATTCATTGGAATCTATCTGTAGTATTTACCCACCTAAGTGACTCAGTAATGGACATATTATGATTATGACATCTACATCCTGTATTATGTATTCTGTGATCCTGTGACAAAGAGTAATTCCACATTTTCAACCGGTCAGTAAAAATCATTCCACATTCAACCGACAATTTGGATAGATTTTATAGAAACTACATGTAAGTACTTATAGGAATTATTATTAAACCATAGTTTAGCCCTCATAAGTTAATTTACTTAATCCCTTCTCCATATTTATGTGATCCTGGTACTTTGGAGACGTAAGGGATTGAAAATATTTAACTTAAGACGAATTTTTCGATGGTCTCGACAGTCGGCAACGAGTTCTATGTTTTCGTGATTCTTTTACACAATTAGTGTGAAATTGAGCAAATATACTTTTATTAATTTATTATTTTCTAGTCTCCAAACTTCTTTCGTCCTCATCCAAGTCATTTTGAACTTTGTCATTTTAAGTTTAGACATGACTTAAGTTATTTTGTTACAATTGTAAAAACTTAACAAAGAACTATTTCAAACCAGAGCGACATTTAAAAAAAGAACACCGCGTTTCGTTCGACGCGCGAAAACTCAGAGCTATGGGTTGGTGTCCTCATTTTTTCACCGCCACATCTTCGCGTACGCACTAACCGAATAACAAAAACAAAATATGCCTTTGTCCAGCACCGACTGAACAAAAACTGATAAATACAACATCCAGCTGCTGTACGATTCAATAAAGGCACATATAATTGGCCCTTGATCGCCATTTTAATTATAAGACGTATTCCTTTGCGCAAACCGGGATATTGATTGGGGTATGTCAAAAAATCACATTTTGGAGTTACGATCCTTTTGTAAGACGTGGAAACGCGTTCCGTTTTTCACTGTTGCGTGGAAATGACATTGGCTTTGTTTTTATTTTTAATTACGCGCGTTATTTTAGCGTTTAAATGACAATGCAATATCGAGATGAGGGCTTTTCGAAATGACAAAAAACTGTTGGCTCGATAGATGGCGTTGATTAAAATATGTGTCAACGTTATTTTTTTTAGTATTACCAGGCTTTGAAGAGTACTCGGGTAGGCAGACTGATGTAACCCTAAAATGTTTTTCTTTGGGCAGATGTCAGCCAGCAAGCGCTTACTTGCCTCTTTGGTGCAAGCCGTTTATTTTTAAGAGCCAATTTTGACACTTCTCTTTTCATCTACGCCATCTAGTGAGGCAAATAGTTACTATTTTTTACACGACTGCCCAAAGCAAAAAGATTGTATATGTGTTCAGGGTTCATGTATGTTTGTGGATATGTGAGTTTCTTTATTCCACCATAACTTCTAAATGTCTGAACTGATTTGGATAAATGGGGTATCGTTAGAATCCTTACAGCATCCCAAGTGACACTGGCTATATTTTTTTTATAAAAAATAAATATGGCGACTGTACGACGCCATTTTCAAAAGTGAAAAAAAAATCTTCTATCATTACAATATGGGCATCAAATGAAAGGCCTTGATGAGCACATTCCAAAACTATATAATATGTCCTAAAATGTGTGAAATAAAAATAAATAAATTAAAAAAATATTAAAAACACGACTGCCCTGCCAAAAACAAACTAAAAAGTTAAACAACAAGTGTCATTGCAGTCGGGGGACCTCTTTGATCAAAAATTGTTCCATAATAAGGTCCCCCGACTGCAATGACACTTGTTGTTTTTTTATCTTTTTAGTTTGTTTTTTCGTTCGCAGGGCAGTTGTGTTTTTGATTTTTTTGATTTTTTTTATAAAATGTCACTTTGAAAAGCCCTCATTGAATCGTGAATTTTGTTGTGTTGATGATTCACTTTTTTAGATACTTATTTACTACCTATGTAACTTAGAATAATTACACTGTAATTATTCTAAGCTATGTAAAGTATACAACGACTTTGACTTTGACTTTTTTTACAAAAAAAACCGTTATGCCGAATATGGTAGATAGGGACCATCAAACTGAACAACTTTTACAATGGGACCAACTCTGAAATCGCGAAAAAAATCTGCTGATTCATTCGTTTTGATATTTTTTCATTATAATTTTTGTATGAATCAGCTGATCTTTCGCGATTTCAGGGTTGGTCCCATAGTAAAAGTTGTTCAGTTTGATGGTCCCTATCTACCATATTCGGCGTTTCAGGTGTTTTTGTAACATCCTGTATATTTTCTAATTTACATACCTACAGATAGCATTTAACCACCTTATGTGGTCTAATAATGATTCGCCCAGCCGTGTAAGACGCAAGGGTCCCGGGTTCGATTCCCAGGAAGGGATACATTTGTAATTAATCGGTTTGGTTGATAAGGTGGTAGGGCTTATTTCAAGTCCGCCTGGCTACCTACCATCATCTTACCTAAGTCTGACGCCATAACAACAATTTAAAAATTGTTGTGTTCCGGCAGTTAGAGGTAAGATAGCCAGTTCCTCAGTGATGAGGATTCCGGGTGTAGTGCGCTTCCACCTTCGGTCTTATCGTCACTTAACATCAGGTGAGGTGAAGGCCAAGTACTATACCGTTGTGCATAAAAAAAAACCAGATCAAGTCAAAGATGAATGAACGTAATTCGTAACGTATTCGGAACGTAATCGGCTATTAACAATTTAATCATTACTATATGATGTAACATTAAGAAGGGCTTAGTTGGCGCCATTTGTCATGTTCGGTTCGGTGTCTATTTTAATTATTTGCAAATTGATTCATAGTGGATATTGTGTCTTAAAATTGGTGCAGTTTTGTGGTACAAGTGTCTACGCAACTGAACAATATGTGGGATAATTGAAATAGGCGCGATCTTGGTTGTGTGAAGCCGAGACTTTTACTGTAGTGGTGGCTACCTCGGCAGAACTTACCAAGTAAACTGTCTTGATATACTTGGTGCCAAATGCTCCAAGCAGCATTGGACTGCGATGCACCCGCATTTTAATGTAAACTGAAACAATCTATCACTGAAATATTCAACACTTGACACTGGCAAAAATTACTTCCAAGAGGAAAGTAGATTGCCAAAATAAAAATAAGAAGAAGAAGAACATTAAGAAGGCAAAGATTTATGCACTCAAAAACAGGATTTTAAATTTTAAATTTTTTAAAACTAAGTGCTCGCTACAGTTATTTTCTTTAGTTTCTGCTTCTGGACAATAATTGTCTGTCTTTATTTAAAACAAAATTAACTCAAAATCTACTTAAAAAAGTCAAATAATTTAATAGGGATTGAATTTTTAGATTTTAAGCATTCACAATGCTATTTTTATATTAAAAAAATAAATGTTTTTATTGCAACAAAATTTTATATTTCTGACCTTTTATGGGGCAATGTTGAAAGTACTTAAAGTCTTTTCATACCTATTATTTCTTGAGTATCTCGCAATGTTGAGTATAATTAACATACGTTTTCTCAAAAACTATTTTCCAAAAAAAATTTTCTTTATTTTTTTGGCCACTATTAAAACATTTTTTTTGTACTGAAACTATAAAATTACGACAAAGTGTAACCTCGCGCATTAAAGGATTAAGGTAATTAATATACCTATTAGAAAAAATCGACTCACCCGTAGAACCCGTAGCATCCCGTCTCTGAGAACCCGTAGCAACGGGTGAGTCGATTTTTTCTAGTATTTTTAGGGTTCCGTAACCAAAATGGCAAAAAACGGAACCCTTATAGATTCGTCATGTCTGTCTGTCTGTCTGTCTGTCTGTCTGTCTGTCCGTCCGTATGTCACAGCCACTTTATTCCAAAAGTATTAGGACTACATAGTTGAAACTCAGTAGGTAGGTGTATTCTGTGAACCGCTTTACGCTTTTTAGACAAAAATAAAAAAAAATAAAGATTAAGGGGGGGCTCCCCATACATGGAACTGAAACTGAAAATATTTTTTTTTCATCAAACTAATACTTGTGGGGTGTCTATAGATAGGTCTTTAAAAATGACATTGAGGTTTTTAAGACTATTTTTTTTTAAAGTCAACCGTTTGAAAGATATATGCCGCCAAAGTGGTAAAATGTGTGTCCCCCCTTTAACTTTTAAAGTAAGAGGGTGAAAAATCTAAAAAAAATATCAACTATAGATCTTAATAAACACTTTCAACGAAAATTGTTTTGAACGAGATACAGTAATTAGTTTTCGAGATATAGTACATTTTCAAAAACCGCAAATATAACTTTGTCATTCATACAAACACTGTGAAAAACAAAGTTATTTTTTCAGACGAAAAATGATAGCGGTATTAAAATTTGGTATGGTATAATGTACCTACGGAACCCTACTGCGCGTGGCCCGACATGCACTTGGCCGGTTTTTAGGGTTCCGTACCTCAAAAGGAAAAAACGGAACCCTTATAGGATCACTTTGTTGTCCGTCTGTCTGTCTGTCCGTCCGTCTGTCTGTCAAGACCCTTTATCTCGGAAACGCGTGGAGGTATCGAATTGAAATTTAAACCATATACTAAGGTCTACGGGCCCTTGAAGCTGTAAAAAAATCAAACTTCTAAATTAACGTAAAAAAAAGATACTGCCGTTTAGGGCGCAAAAAACGCATTTTCGATACTCTCAAAGGAATCAAAATTCATAGGGTACTTCCCGTTGACCTAGAACTATGAAATTTGGCAGGTAATAGCGTCTTATACTACACTTACAGGAATAAATCTGAAAACTGTATATTTGTAATTAAATCATAATAAAATATGGTCATTAAAATACGTAATTATTAATCATCTTGGTGAAACAACGGTATGCGCGGCATTGCGAGGTCATAGTTTAACTTCTAATTACTTTTGGATTAATCGCGCCACTAATTCTTTTAAGAATATCAATATTTATTATTATTAATTATTCAGATCCTTTCAAATATTGTTATAGTTAATTACTTTTAAAAATAAAATTAAAAAGTAATAAATTTGGCTCTAAATATTTTCGCAACATGGCGGTGTGTCACGCTGTATGACAGGGGGTCTTTTTCTTCTTATTTTTGTTTTGGCAATCTACTTTCTTCTTGGAAGTAATTTTTGCCAGTGTCAAGTGTTGAATAGTTCAGTGGTAGATTGTTTCAGTTTACATTAAAAAAACAAAAAACCGACTTCAAAAAACCTACCTCTAAAAAGCAAGAAATAATATTCGTAATAATAAAAACACGTCTATTGAAGTCGTGTGGGACTGGAGTACAAATTCCTTTTTTTTTATTCTAAAAGCCCCACCCGACTTCAATAGACGTGTTTTTATTATTACGAATATTATTTCTTGCTTTTTAGAGGTAGGTTTTTTGAAGTCGGTTTTTTGTTTTTTTAAACAATTTTTTATTTTTTTATTTTTAGTGTAAGTATTTTTTCTATTAGGTAGTGTAGGTATATTATTTAGGTAGAAAAATCGGCTCAGCCAAACGTGAGTTAATCGCGGAGAAACATACATACATGCGGGTCAAACTACGAACCTCCTTTTTTAAGTCGGTTAAAGAACTACACTTAAGATATCCCTTTTCAAACAAAAAAATAATTATCTTATTCAGTTCATAAACAAAGAAGTTATACGACTGATCATCGAGGTAGTTCACACAGAAATCATTCCATTTTCGTGCTTTTTTCAAGATTACTTGAAAAGTACTGAACCGATTTCAAAATTTTAAAAAATGGGACCAACTTGAAAGTTTACCTAATCTAATAACGTTTGAATCATTTCAATCGGTTCAGCCGTCTTCGAGTAATCGGTGTACATACAAAAAAAAAAAAAAAAAAAAAAAAAAAAAAAAAAAAAACGGGTCGAATTGAGTACCTCCGTCCTTTTGAAGTCGGTAAAAATGCGGGTGCATCGCATTCCAATGTTGCTTGGAGCATTTGGCACCAAGTATAATCAAGACAGTTTACTCGGTAAGGTCAGCCGAGGTAGCCACCACTACAATAAAAGTCTCGGCTTCACACAACCAAAGGGTCCTGTTGGAATACACCCATTTTCTCTAATAACATTGCGATAGATAAAACCATAGACATAGAAAAATTTTCGCTGCGCTCAAGAAGACCAACAAAGCGTGGAAAAGAGAAGTTAACGTCATACGGACACGGTCTACGTAAAAAAGAGACAAAGGATCAAGTGACATGTGCCAACATTTTTTACAGTAAGAGCCCCTAGCGTCCCGCCTAGCAAATGAGCATTCACAGTTTGTTTAAAATATTTTTTAATCTTAATTAGAATTTAAAATAAAGGTATCGTGGAGCTATGGTGTCTTCTGCTCTAAGTAATTGTGATGTGACAAAAAGAAACAATCCAAGTAATCACACTTTTCAAAGGTAAATAAGATATTGCCACACATTTCTCTAAAACCAAATTTCGCTACATTTATTCGTTTATCGACAAAGAAAACAGTACGGAACATAGTTTATTAACTTCCTTTGCCATAATATAGTCATATTTTATGATTTTAAGTCATATTTTACGTATCTTATATAAAATGTATTGATTCGTTTTCGGATCACCTGTTTATTGACTCTGTTGTTCTTTGCCATTCTATTTCTATGGATAAAACCATTTCACAGAACATTATGCTTCAGGATTCTTCCTCAATATTAGTATATTAACACATGTAGTATCGCTTGCATGTATCACCACTTAGCACGTTATTTTAGAGTAATAACCTAAAAAACCTAAAAAGAGAAGGTATTTGATTTAGAATTGACAGATATTTTGACATTTCCGGCTCGAATTCTCCCCGCCGTCTCCGGCGCCAACTATTTCATTCGCTTTTCGTGCTTCGCCACGGACGCACGCATACAATCTCAAAGTGAGAATTCTTCAGAATTATATTTTATACAGTGAAAATTTAATTATACTTAGTTAAAATGCTTCGTGCAGAAAGGAAAAAAGTTTTCAAGACGGAAGAGGACAAGAAGAATAATACAAGATGGAGAAACACTATTAAATGCGTAACTGCCATTTTGGGCTTTTACCGTTTACTTGGCTTGAACGCGTAACTGCCAGACTGGGCTTTTACCGTTTACTTGGCTTTTTTGCTTCCCTTTATGAATGCGTAACTGCCATACTGGGCTTTTACCATATTTATTTATTTTACTTTAATGTACATGAGTACAAAAAGAGCGGACTTAATGCTAATAGCATTCCCTCCCAGACAACATTGTTTGCTGAGATTTAAAAATGCGTAACTGCTACCCTGGGCTTTTACCATTTATTTATTTAATTTTGTCTGACACGAACTTACCATACTGGGTACTTTCTGTCATAAGGCATGTGTCTAATAAGGCATGAACCAAATATCTATTGCACTCGAAATAGTCACACTGGACTATTTCACCGCATAGATAGGTCAGACAACGCAACTGCAACAAGTGCAGCAACTCAAAGTGACCCTGATGACGCGACAGGATAAAAAGCAAGCTGCCCTCAAAGGTTACCACGTTGGAACCGTTGCCGAGCACCAATCGGGTGACTCCGCCGTCCGCCGAATTCGCCGCCATCCGCCTTCCAGCCAGGCGGCTGCTCTGCTGGAGCTGCAACAGCAGCCCTGACAACAGCTTAGTTCATCAGGTATGAATTTCGATATCATAGATATCCCTGGTGTTGAGTTGATCCCAACGGAATAATAGAGTGCCATCGGTACTGAGATAAATTTCTGGCTTGCAAAATTTATATAATATAATTATGTATGATTTTATTATACACATTGTTGCAACTGTAACGAAAAACTGCCAGTATAACGTTCATAAGCAGAGCTATAAATAAATGCTAAAATTTATCTACTTCATGGAACCAGATAATAAGTTATGCAGCAACTAGCTGATACCTGATATTTCACAATTTTTATGTGAAATAGCTTCTATTAATATAGGTACGCCTAACATGGGCCTGCTGATAGAAATTTCAATAAGAAATTGAATAATAGAATCCTTACATTTTGTTATCCATAAATGCAAAGTGTTTATTACTGTGTACCACAGTTTTAATAAGTAAAAACTTTAAACATTTGCCTTAACTAGGAGATCCTATGTTTCAGGCTTTTATTATTTATGTTTAATCACTAACTAATTAGTATGTTTATTTCTAAGCTATGCCCTTGTAAAATGTACATATGTACAAATTACCTGTCTATTAATTTTCAAATTGAATTTGTGTGTGTGTAAAACATAAATTGATTGATCTTAATGATAATGATTCTGATGTGCAGAGGTTGTTAGCCAAGTAGATATATTATAGTAATAATGAAGCTTAAGGAGCAGCTTTCCAATATAGAACACCTTTTTTATGACAGTAATTTAAGACGGTGTTTTGCACTTTTTACATTATACAATGGGGCATTGCAACATTTATTTGTTGTGCACAACATACATTTTATTATAAACAGTAGGTATATGGTCAACTCAAGTGTAATTGATGCTGTTCACTTAAAAGGCCACCAACAGTTGAGTCGAAAATGAATGATGCAATTGCTACAGGCCTGAGGTTAACGATATTGATTAACGAAAAAACTGTAAGTAAACCGGGCGCAGTGCTTAAATAAAACATAACTTTTGGGGCTGATTTATATATTTATTTGCTGGTACATTTTGTTTCAAAACAATTTAAACTTGAAAACAACAAACGAAACATGCAGCCAGGTATACCATATGCTTAGTTCCGACGGCAAACGAATATCGAGACGCGGCGACGAGGCCCCATCAACGATTTCTTTCGTCGATAGCAGGCGGCCGTTACGGTCCATCGAAACGGTTGCCGAGGATACATTCGTCAATATTCACATTCGATCATCGTACGCGGGGTAAGGATACTCGTAAGGATCTAGTGCAGCATTTATCTGTATTCGGCGAGTGCAGGCAGTGGTCGCCAACTGTAGGCACATAGGCGTCCACATAGTTGTTTGGTCTAAATTCGACATGTGTGAAAATACTATTTTCACTGCGCTAGGAGGGCACCAAGATTATTATTATTTTCTTTTATACTCACTCGTACTCACTTGTGCCATCTCCAGAGATATATATTAAATTCTAACATTAATTTGACTAAATTTCGGGCGAAATGCATAACAGCCACATAATACGTTTGTGTTTTGGTGACAGACAATAATTTGTCAACTACACATTAAGATGAAGGTTCAACATCTCTGTTCGAGAAAAAATGTTTTATCAGGTTGTCATATCAGGTTTAGTAAAAATCTAACAGAAGTCATATTATTATAAACTGTAAAAACGTTATCCTATAAAATGCTTATTGTTTATAACAAAACACATTCTAGAAATCCCAGAAGTCGCATTATTATAAACAGTATAAAAGTTAACCTACATTAAAAATAAAAAACCGGACAAGTGCGAGTCGGGCTCGCCCACCGAGGGTTCCGTACAGACCTACATCTATACATAAAATAAAGCTATAGAAAAGTTGTGTCGGTACAAAGGAAATATTTTGAAAAAAAAGTGGTTGGTAGTTATTAGTTTTTTATATGAAAACTGTACTACGGAGAGTTCAAGCTTTATCCCAGGTTCTACCTACCGGAATTATGTGAAAAATTGCTTAGTTTATAAGTTGGACTCCAAGCTACCAAACTGTAAAAAAATACCATCAAAATCCGTTCAGCAGACTGCTATATATAGATAACCATTTGAAATCCTTTGTCGCCACGTAGAAAATAACCCTTCCAGGGATTACGACAAAGAATTGACACCGGGCGAAGTTTGAAATGGAATAGTTCATTACTGCAGCGGCACTCAAGACAGGCATTGAAGAACATACGTTAGTCCATCAATGCCTAGTTGCGGCCAAGGCTTGTGTAGTACTTTTAAACTTTTAACTTTTTAGTTTTAAAAGTTTTAAGCTTTTTATTTTAATTTTAAAATACTTACAGTAATTGAAAAAAGAAAATGGAAAGTGGAATGTGCACATAAAGGCCTTTCATTTGATACACATATTGAAAAAAAAATCCGGTTTTTTTCATTTATTTCCAGTTTTTTGGAAAGTGCTCATCAAGGCCTTTCATTTGATACCCATATTGCAAAAAATTTTTTTTTCAGTTTTTTTGGAATGTGCTCATCAAGGCCTTTCATTTGATACCCATATTGCAAAAAAAAATTACCTTTCTTTTTTAATTTTTTTTTTTAGTTTTTTGGAATATGCTCCTTGATGAGCATATTCCAAAAAACTTTTCAAAAAAACTTTCATTTGATACCCATAGGTATTGAAAAAAAAATTTTTTTCGTTTTTAATTTTTTTTTATCTTTTTGGAATGCGCTCATCAAGGCCTTTCATTTGATACCCATATTGCACCAAAACAGATTTTATTTCTTTTTTTTTTTAAAAAAATTTTTTGGAATGTGCTCATCAAGGCCTTTCACGTGATACCAGTATACAGAATATTAAAAAAAAAATTGGAATGTGCTCGCTCATCAAGGCGACATTTGATACCTATATTTGTGTTTAATTGAAAAGTTCGCTCCATTTCTGAATTACACGTGTGTAATGAGTTTTAATAGAAACATTGCTGGACAGACGCCGGCAATTTTGTATGAAAATCCATTATAACACGTTAGTAATGGATTCTCATACAAATATTGACGGCGCGGTTTAGGTCTGTCCGTAAACTCTGATTTAGCACGAAGAAGGTTGTCAAAATAATGTTCGAATTTCCAAGCATTTTTGAGAAAAAATAAAATAATTACAAACCCACCGCACCGTCAACAGATGGCGCTGTATATCAATAGTACACTGTATAATGTTCTGTGAAATGGTTTTATCTATCGCAATGTTATTAGAGAAAATGGGTGTATTCCAACAGGACCCTTTGGTTGTGTGAAGCCGAGACTTTTATTGTAGTGGTGGCTACCTCGGCTGACCTTACCGAGTAAACTGTCTTGATTATACTTGGTGCCAAATGCTCCAAGCAACATTGGAATGCGATGCACCCGCATTTTAATGTAAACTGAAACAATCTACCACTGAACTATTCAACACTTGACACTGGCAAAAATTACTTCCAAGAAGAAAGTAGATTGCCAAAACAAAAATAAGAAGAAGAAGACCCCCTGTCATACAGCGTGACACACCGCCATGTTGCAAAAATATTTAGAGCCAAATTTATTACTTTTTAATTTTATTTTTAAAAGTAATTAACTATAACAATATTTGAAAGGATTTGAATAATTAATAATAATAAATATTGATATTTTTAAAAGAATTAGTGGCGCGATTAATCCAAAAGTAATTAGAAGTTAAACTATGACCGCGCAATGCCGCGCATACCGTTGTTTCACCAAGATGATTAATAATTACGTATTTTAATGCCCATATTTTATTATGATTTAATTACAAATATACAGTTTTCAGATTTATTCCTGTAAGTGTAGTATAAGACGCTATTACCTGCCAAATTTCATAGTTCTAGGTCAACGGGAAGTACCCTATGAATTTTGATTCCTTTGAGAGTATCGAAAATGCGTTTTTTGCGCCCTAAACGGCAGTATCTTTTTTTTACGTTAATTTAGAAGTTTGATTTTTTTACAGCTTCAAGGGCCCGTAGACCTTAGTATATGGTTTAAATTTCAATTCGATACCTCCACGTGTTTTCGAGATAAAGGGTCTTGACAGACAGACGGACGGACAGACAGACAGACGGACAACAAAGTGATCCTATAAGGGTTCCGTTTTTTCCTTTTGAGGTACGGAACCCTAAAAATGGTTATTGTTTGTAAGAAAACAAGTAATTATTTTAAGAATACAACATAGAAGTCTTTGCATTTTAGAAATCCCATCAACTTTATGGTTTTAATATTGATATGAAAAGTAATAGAAATATACGAATTTAAGTTTTTAACTTTTAGGTATTGTAGTGCCCATATTTTTACAAAATTACTGCCGCCGCCTATGACATCTTAGACAACATTATCTCCCTGTTATATTGGACATAATATTTACTCTAACAATGTGTCTCTGAACATTTTTTAAAGAATTGAGATACACAATAAATTTAAATACAATTTTTTTATACAGCTACCTTCACAATTTTCTAGCTACCTTTACAAGGTCTTTCACAAGAAAAACATTCACAAAACTGCAAAATAAATTATGACTATTTTATGAATGGATTAAACCTGTAGATACCGGTATAATATTATATTTTACTTTATATAGTTGAATGTCATCGATAGTTACACCGAATTAAAGATGACATAGTTGTGGACTATTTTCTCTGGTACCTCTCAACAACGGGGTAGACTGGGGGACACTTGTGGCCAGGAATCAAAACATTGAAAAAGAATTGCATATAAATTATCTAGCTAGAACATGTAGCTTATTATATTTTCATTGCCTTTCTTATTATTGTATTCGGTGTAAAGTATTTTAGACGTTATAACTCGATTCACTTATTCAAAAAATTATTACCAGTTTTGGTATTTTCGGATTGAAATTGAGTAAATTCGAATGCAAGTCGAATTAGGTAGTAGAAATAAAATATAGCAGAAATATTTTTCTTGATTCCTAGCATTTGGATCCCAAAGACGATTATTTTTTTAATTTTAGATTTTCGCATTCACAATGCTATTTTTGTTTAGTGCCTATTTTATTTAAAAAGACAATTCTGTCACTGTCAATCGGACAAGCTATTATTTTTATTCTTTTGTAACAGTTTCTTATTGTTACAATTCTGCCATCATGATCGTCATAATTTTAAGCCTTGATACCCATTGTTTACATGTAATATAGTGTCTATTAAAGTACTAACATCCTTTAACTTCCAATTCCAGGGACGGAAATTCATCGCACAAATAGACTGGTTTGTACAACATTATCAAGGTGATATTATTTTACAGGTATATTACTATGTTATTTAAGCTTGGATATTTGCTGATACTATCAGAAAGTACAGAGCTTGGTAATAAAAATGGTTCGATTATTCACCAAATAACAATATAGACAGAATAAACACAGAAGTGTGTAACACAATTATTAGTATTATTTAATATTGGATTCATTATTGATTGCACAATATGAGCTAATCTCAAGGTTTGGTATTGAATTTAACTACGCCTTGGCGTAGACTTACATTGCTCAAATACAATGGATATCTTAGATTTCTTATTACTATTTATTAAATATTTTCCAATTAGTTTCTTTTCTAACTTAAAAAAAAAAAAGTTTCTTATTGAGGTACCTTGCCTATTGCACATAGAATGAAAACAATATAATCAATTAATTATTTGTTTAGTTCAAGTATGAAACATGAATTCTTCTTACTTTGACACAAACCATTCTATAATGACCTTCTTTTTTGAGAATGCTATTATTATAATAAACATTTCATAATCACTTCTTTTTATTTATAAATAAAAAATAAAAATAGCAATACAGATTAAAAAAAAAAAAATAAAAAAAAAAATCTTATATGTAGAGTAGATAGAGGATTGCTGAAATGTAAAATTCAATGATAGTAGAGTAGACTCAAGTCCATAGTAACCAGTTTTAGCACTCGACGTACGCCGATACCTATATAGGTATGTTATGGCTATATAGCCATAACATTTATTTTTATTATAGAAATTCCACGTAACACGGTGGAATGGTAGATGATTTCACTATCTTTGCAAGATATCATCGATTAATCATAATTAAACTGAATTTTCCTAACGAATCTTGCTTATTTTTTTCTTGGTACCAACCATCTGTAGGTACCGTCTTTGCTACCAAAACATTAAGAATTATGTTAAATGTGACTGATTTTCTATTTTAAATTTAAAAGACTAATTACACAAGAGATGATATTTCCATTTTCTTACATAATGCTTTAAACATCTACATGTGTTAATATACTAATATTGAGGAAGAATCCTGAAGCATAATTAATGATTAAACGAACTTACCTGTAAGTGAAGTTCTATCATAATTATGCGAAGGATTCTTCCGAAGATATTAGTATAGAGTCCCACCCTCCCTACTGCTTATTGTTAATTACAATAAGTGTTCACCCACTGAAGAAAATAAGGAAATATCATACGATTTGGACTTTAAACTAAATGAAATAGTTGGCGCCGGAGACGGCGGGGAGAATTCGAGCCGGAAATGTCAAAATATCTGTCAATTCTAAATCAAATACCTTCTCTTTTTAGGTTTTTTAGGTTATTACTCTAAAATAACGTGCTAAGTGGTGATACATGCAAGCGATACTACATGTGTTAATATACTAATATCTTCGGAAGAATCCTTCGCATAATTATGATAGAACTTCACTTACAGGTAAGTTCGTTTAATCATTAATTATACAGTGTACTATTGATATACAGCGCCATCTGTTGACAATCAACAGTACTTGTATTTTATACAGGTGCGGTGGGTTTGTAATTATTTTATTTTTGCTCAAAAATGCTTGGAAATTCGAACATTATTTTGACAACCTTCTTCGTGCTAAATCAGAGTTTACGGACAGACCTAAACCGCGCCGTCAATATTTGTATGAGAATCCATTACTAACGTGTTATAATGGATTTTCATACAAAATTGCCGGCGTCTGTCCAGCAATATTTCTATTAAAACTCATTACACACGTGTAATTCAGAAATGGAGCGAACTTTTCAATTAAACACAAATATAGGTATCAAATGTCGCCTTGATGAGCGAGCACATTCCAATTTTTTTTTTAATATTCTGTATACTGGTATCACGTGAAAGGCCTTGATGAGCACATTCCAAAAAAACTGAAAGAAAAAAACAAAAAAATATTTTTTTTTGCAATATGGGTATCAAATGAAATGCCTTGATGAGCACTTTCCTAAAAACTGGAAAAAAAATGAAAAACTGGAAATAAATGAAAAAAACAGGATTTTTTTTTTTCAATATGTGTATCAAATGAAAGGCCTTTATGTGCACATTCCACTTTCCATTTTCTTTTTTCAATTACTGTAAGTAATTTAAAATTAAAATAAAAAGCTTAAAACTTTTAAAACTAAAAAGTTAAAAGTTTAAAAGTACTACACAAGCCTTGGCCGCAACTAGGCATTGATGGACTAACGTATGTTCTTCAATGCCTGTCTTGAGTGCCGCTGCAGTAATGTACTATTCCATTTCAAACTTCGCCCATGATCAATTCTTTGTCGTAATCCCTGGAAGGGTTATTTTCTACGTGGCGACAAAGGATTTCAAATGGTTATCTATATATAGCAGTCTGCTGAACGGATTTTGATGGTATTTTTCTACAGTTTGGTAGCTTGGAGTCCAACTTATAAACTAAGCAATTATTCACATAATTCCGGTAGGTAGAACCTGGGATAAAGCTTGAACTCTCCGTAGTACAGTTTTCATATAAAAAACTAATAACTACCAACCACTTTTTTCAAAATATTTCCTTTGTACCGACACAACTTTTCTATAGCTTTATTTTATGTATAGATGTAGGTCTGTACGGAACCCTCGGTGGGCGAGCCCGACTCGCACTTGTCCGGTTTTTTTAAGTTAATAAGAGCTTAGTCGGAACGTTTTAAAATGAAAACTTGTCGTCCCGCGAATCGAACTCGAGACAAAAAATTATACTTAAATAACTTTTTTAACTAACTATACGTAATTTTTACTAACAGGTAACTTTTTGTAAAATATTACGATAAACTTATTTTTTTCGATTTCAAAAGATAATAAATAGTATTTCTGTTATCTGTGGTTGGTGCCTTATCTTATTAAATAAAGCAACTGGGTGAAGAAAACACATAAATATATTTTTCTCTTTTTATTTGACAAAAGAAATTAATTCATTTTTTTGTTTCTTATTTCCGCTTTCCTTATATATAATACAATGTAGTTATAAAGTAATTATGCTATCTACCTATTTCTATATGTATATTTCACTTTTCTATATGTTACAAAATATATTTACAAAATGTGATTCATCCCGTAAAGACCCATTTTAGAAATAAAAAAAAATATACTTTAGTCTTCCCACAAAAAATAGCGACAAAAGAAAAAATTAAATATTTTAACAATTTATTTTTATTAAAAAGCTACGAATTATTGAATTTTATCTTACATTTTTAAATAATTTATAATCAATCATTTGTGGACGAACTAAAGTAAATTATATAAGAATTGCTTTAGAAAAGAAAATATTATTACAATTTGCATTCAGAACACAATTCAATTTGCACGAAAATATATCAATAATAAAAATAAATATAATTTTATTAATAATTTTAATTGAAACAATTACAAAGAGATTGATCTAAAACTTAAAATTATTTATCACAAAAGGTTGGTTTGTGTTCGCGTATTGTTTTCAAAGAAAATTATACTAAATAAATAGAATATTAAAATTGATTTAAAGCTTAATTACTCGAAACTTTATTTATTTAAAGTTAATTAAAAATACAAACAAACCATTGAATTTTTTAAAAATATGTTTTAAAACACAAACCTTTTCTGTTGTTTTTTTCTAATTCACTTAAATATTTAATTTATTCCATCAAAAATCATTGTGTCATAGAAAAAACTTAATTTTATGAAATCCGGAATTTTGAACTTTGTACACTTAAGCATTGTAACAAAATTATACATTTTCAAAGAAAGTAATTTGCAATAATTTGAAGTTATTTTCACATTTTTCATAGACAATTATATGTTTTCAATTGAGAGATTGTAACTATATTTGTTTTATAGGATGAACTTTTAAAATTCATTTCTTTCTCTCCCTCCCCAAACCCTTTAAAACACATAACATTTACATTAATAATTATAAACAATTCTAACTAGTTATACTTAATTAGTTATAAAAAATTTACAATGCTTCATTTTTATTTCTATTAAATAATTTCTTAAGTCTAAAGTTGGTTGTGCCGATACATTTATTTTTCACAATACAAAATGCGCGCCATTTTGTCGTGACGCCATTACGTGTAAAAGTGACATTCTCAAAATAATTCGAAATTAGTGTAGCTAGTTCACTGGCCTCCATTCTTCGGTTGTTAAACTGCTGGCCATACCCTGTTGACAAATTTTGATTGGTTAACTAAAATAAAATAAAAATAAAATCCTTAGGTACATTTGGGCAACAGCGTCGCTTAACCATTTAGCAACAAAACTCGTGTGCGCTTATCGCCCCTGCATGAACTAAACGTACGTTGTAACGGCGCGGCGACAGCGCGGCGTGCAAGCGATTTTAATTTTTTAATCCAAAGCTTTGTCCAGACTTGTATCATTTTGGCGTATCAGCCCTGTATGCGTATGCACCATATGCGTTGATATTACTTCAACGCACGCCCAACCAAACTAGCGATGTATGGTACCTAAAGATACGGTGATCTGATACGCCAAAATGATACAAGTCTGGACAAAGCTTTAGGAGTGGTTAAGCGACGCTGTTACCCATGGTACCTACCTATTCGAAATTATACAAAATTCGAATTAGCAAGGATTTAAAATAGTGAAAAATTTCACAGAAAGATGAGGCACATTGAATAAGAGGCATCTGTGACTCCATAACAGGATTACCATCAGATGGGATAGATAGTCGTACTATCGACAACCATTCCGCTTTACCACTCCTTAGGTTAAAATCGCTTGCACGCCGCGCTGTCTAGTGACACGTTTAGTTTGTGCAGGGGCGATACGCGCGCACATGAATTTTTCTGCAAAGTGGTAGAGCCATAAGAATAAATAAAACTTACTAGAGCGGACACTCCCGCCCCGAACGGGCTCAAAGTCACGATATTAGCCTACTTGTTAAACGGGAAACTGTTACGGCCGCGCGTTTGCCTGTTTGTGCGTTCCATACGATCTTGGAAACGAATTCCAATGGCGTCAAGTTATTGTGGTGTGTTTGGTTACAAACAATCCAAAAACGATGCCACACTTAAGTTTTTTTAGTTTGCCGAAAGATGATAATATGAGGTAAGTACGAAACAGTAAGCGGATTAAAACCTAAAAATGTTATAGAAGTACATTTTTGTTTAAAATTTTATTTAATTTCCATACTAAATGTGTACCTATAGGTACAGTACGAATCACGAAAGATGACCACAAATGGCGCCCATTTTCGCATCATAACTCATGAAGAAAAGACTTAAGACAAAATAATATTTCATATATGTATTTAAATGTAATGTAAATATATCTTTATAAGAATATGAATGTCTTAAGTCTTTTCTTCATGAGTTATTATATGATAGAAAGATGGGCGATTTGTGGTCATCTTTCGTGATACGAACTATATTTACTTTATTTATACAAACTCAGGAGTAGGTAAGTACTTACTTATCCAGAAAAAATGATTATTTTATTTTTGTATCTACTAACTAGAATAAAATAATGATTTCAAACTAAAGAAAAACTCAAATTTTAGCGATGTTATCTTTAAACGTAAGCAATATTTAACAGTAAGCAACCCTGGCAACACGCTTGGACGACAGCGGGGCGTAGCGACGTGAAGGGGGAAGTAGTTATATAAATGGCGGCATTTGGGACTCGGATAAAGAAGAGTCCGTTCTAGTAAGTTTTATTTATTCTTAGTGCCTGGTAGAGCACATGAGTTGCCGATCATACCTATGCTGGTGACTGCTTAAAACCAGCGAATCTCATACTTGTGAATGCTCCCTAATATTAGGCGGGCTAGGTACGTCGTGACTGCTCACCATTAGACAAGACACATTGTCAAGGGCGTAGTATTGTGAATGCTTCCAGCTAGCTTCATCACTTATTGGAGAAAATTGTACTATGCACTTACGTCAATAGTCTCAGGTTGGCGTGGTCCCGGTGGCCGAACCCTCATATACTACCATCTTACTAATAGACGAGTGGCTTTGTTATTGCTCACTTTCATACAAGTCACATGAGGGGTCTAACATCATCATACTATACTGCTTACCGCACCTATGGTAGGTAGTTATACTACAGGTATGCACTCACGTCAACACACATGCAGTCCCGGGTTGGCGTCTGGCTGGTACCAGGAGTACAGCGGCGCGCCCTGGTGGCGAAACCCTCAGAAACTACCATCTTACCACTACGAGTGATTTTGTAACTGCTCATTTTCAGAGATCGCATGTATCTAGTCATCATTTATACTGCTTACCAGCACCTATGGTAGGTATTGGTGCCAGCATGACTCGTGAGCGGTGAGAGAAATTGAAGGGGCATTGCCTATGTTTGCAGTCGCCCCACACCATGTTCCCCACCAATGAGACCTAAAAATTACTTCTGCGCATTAACTGTCACTGCTCAAGGTCCGTGCCGAGGTCTGTAGTTATAGTACAACTCACGTCACTAGTCCGGGGTTTACGTCCGGCTGGTACCAGGAGTACTGCGGCGCCCCCTCGAGATGGAACCCTTATTATACTACCATCTTACCATTATTAGACGAGTCACTTTGTTACTACTCACTTTCATACAAGTCACATGAGGCGTCTAACGTTATATGATACTGCTTACCAGCACCTATGGTAGGTAGTCTTCTTATCGAATGAGGATTAGTGGCTACCTCTGGTGTTAGAGTTTATCATGCCGCCTGTAAAGCCTCTAATTTGGCTTAACGACTGTTATCAGATGACAACAGCCGGGACCGACGGTTTATAGTAGTACTATGTATAGGTAGTTATAGTATAAGTATGCACTCACGTCAATAGTCCAGGGTTGGCGTCCGGCTGGTACCAGGAGTACTGCGGCACGTACGGCGGGTGCGGCTGTGGCGCGCCCTGGTGGTGCAACGCGTGCGCGTGCGCGCCCTTCATGTCCCAAGGTCCTGGTGGCGCTCCCTAGACAAATGGAGAAGAGAAGATACTGTTTAAAAAATATTCATATTATAGTGCAAGAGTAGTGTCGCGCCTTGGGTAGGTGCACGGTTAGGGAGGGAGCAGAGCAGCCTCCTTGTTCTCCCTCCAGCACGAAAGCGGCGGCAGTCGTAGGTTTTCCATTTGTCTAGGGCGCGCCACCAGGCCCTTGGGACATGAAGGGTGCGCCCCTTCGTGTCCTAAGGTCCTGGTGGCGCGCCCTAGACAAATAAAGAAGAAGAGATACTGATTAAAAAGATATTCATATTATAGTGCAAGAGTATGCCGCGCCTTGGGTAGTTGCACGGTGAGGGAGGGAGTAGAGCAGCCTTTTTGTTCTCCCCCCGGCACGTACTATGGGTAACAGCGTCGCTTAACCAGTTAGCAACTAAATTCGTCCCTGCACGAACTAAACGTATGTTGTGACGGCGCGGCGTGCAAGCGGTTTTAACCTTAGGAGTGGTTAAGCGACGTTGTTGCCCATGGTACTTACGTCTGCCGCCGCTTTACCTACATCCGCCACGTCTATTACTATCCAAGGCGCCGAACAGTAGAAGAATATAAAATGGAAGTAAGAAATAAATATAATACAAGAAGGGTTAGGCAGAACAAGTTTATAAAGCCAAGTACAATAAACTATTATGGTAAAAGATGTTCTCGATATTTAGTGCCTGAAATATGTAATGAGGTAGATTTACTTAGAGATCCTGAAGAAAGGTTGCGAGTCCGGCGCGATGCGGAGGAGCGGATGCTCCAAGATTGGGAGCTCCAGTTACAAACCCCGATTGCGGGGCATAGGACTGTTCAGGCCATTCGCCCGGTCCTCAGGCAGTGGCGGGACAGGGAGCATGGCTCCCTGACATACAGGATGACACAGGTACTTACCGGGCACGGTTGCTTCGGTAAGTACCTGTGTCGAATACGGAGAGAGGCCGCTCCGGTGTGCCACGACTGCGGCGCACCGGTTGACACCACGGAGCACACTCTCGCGGAGTGTCCGACGTGGTCGTCACAGCGGAGAGAATTAGTGGCAGTCATTGGAGGAGACCTCTCGCTTCCCAGCGTGGCAGGTGCCATGCTGAGTGGTGACAGGTCGTGGCAGGCGATGGTCTCCTTCTGTGAGGACGTGATGTCACAGAAGGAGGCCGCAGAGAGGGACCGAGAGGTGGATGCGGACGCAGACCCGCTCCGAAGGAGACGGCCAGGAGGAAGGAGGAGACGCTACGCGCACCTCGTTCCTCCCTAGTCCTCGACAGGGGACGAGTGCCACTCGGTGGTCCTCCAAGTGCGGGGCTCATTGGGGCATCAACACCAGGGCCACACGGTGCGTCATTTCACGGTCCCGTAGGTCTTGCGTGTTAGGTGGTGCGGGAAGCAGTAGGGGGTTTAGTGGGTAGGGCCTTGGCGAGTCCCACATACCTTCGGGATGCATAAAAGCATTCCCCCTACTATAAAAAAAAAAAAAATTTACTTAGAGATGATAATATAGTTTGTAAACCCGCTCTTAAAAGAAAATTAAAAGATTATTTCCTAAGCAAATAGTATAAGTAATTAATGTAAAAAGAAAAAGTTAAAGCACGGAAATTATAATAGGTGTACACAAGTAAAATTATTTGTTAATGTGAGTGCTTTTCTTCGCCAACAAACTGCCATGCAGTTTGGCGAATACTTATGTATGTACAACCTGTAATTTTGTAAATTTTATTAAATAAATAAAAAAAAAGAGCTAGCATTCAAAAGTATTATCCAAGAATACTAACTATAAGATACTAACTTTAAGAGGAGATCAATGGCGTAGTGAGTTTGTGTTAGCGCATTGGCCTGCCATTGTTGAGGTTAAGCTACTTTCACAAGGGTCAGTAATGGGATGGGTAACCAATAATTTATTATTTCAAGCTCCATGCTTCGAAAGGTACGTTAAGCTGTTGGTCCCGGCTGTATTTGCCGTCGTTAACGCCCACTAATCCGCATTGGGCCCGCGTGGTGGGTGAAAAAAAGGTAGTTGGATGGAAAGTACTCGAAATGATAGCTAATTTTACTGAAAGACTTGTGCTATAAATAATGTATTCTGTGTAGGAAAGTTTTTTTTTTTTAAATAAGTAATACTGAATTCAGAGTTTTTTTTTATAAATCTCTTCGTGTCAGCCATGAATTGCTCGCGAGCAATAACATTTTGAACTTCATAATAATTATACGTAAATCAGACTTAAAAAAATATATATGAGTATATTTTTTATTTGACTAGCTTACATCAATAACAATTACCACATTTCAGTGTATTAATACTTAATTTAGTTCCAAACTTAATTAAATTAGTCGCATTAACTTTATTAGTTAGAACAATCAACTTTGTGCGGTGCAAGTAATCAAGTAGAGGGTGTGGTCATGTTTCACGTAAGTAATAAATTTAAAAGGTAACACCATTTATCAGACGGAGTAACACGCTCGGAAACACGCACGGCAAATGAAATTTTTTTAGTCTTGTATAGCGTTTTGGTAGATACTAAAAAATATTTTAGTTGCAAGACATTTTTTTGAGTAAATTGGCTGATAAGATTTTGAGACATCTGTTTTTTAGAAAAACATTGGCGGATAAGATTTTCAGACATTTGTTTTTTAAAGAAAATTGGCTGATAAGATTTTCAGACATCTGTTTTTATAGAAAATTGGCTGATAAGAATTGCAGACATCTGTGTTTTAAAGAAAATTGGCTGATAAGATTTTCATAGATTTGTTTTTTAGAAAAAAAATGGCTGATAAGATTTTCAGACATCTGTCATTATACAACGTGTTAGAATAAACGCAAAACCTCTTAGGTGGTGATTATGCACATGAATATGAACAACTTTTACTATGGGGCCAACTCTACAACTCAACAAAAAAAAAAAACCGGTCAATAGCGAGTCGGACCCGCGCACCGAGGGTTCCGTACCATTGCAACATTAAACCACACTGCAGAGTAGAATAATAAAATTACTATTGCAGTTTTAGGTCAGCGCCATCTCTTGACCGATAGTGGAACTAATGTTAACTTTCTTAGAAATTTGATAATTTCTAAAAAAGTCTGCTATATTGAGACATTGTTTTAATTTTCCTGTAATCTTTATATAAACTGCTGTCACATAGAATCATATCAGATTTTTCTCTTTGCAAACTTCGGAGATAAGGGGGGGGCGGGGGAACGGTCATTTTATTTACATTTTTCATCATAAGTCAAAAACTATGCAGTTTAGAAAAAATTTTTATTGAAAACGTGTAAACGGCGCTCTTTCATATGATACCCCACATGCTCTAGTAGCCCCACTTCAAAATTTTAAGACCCCTTTTCAGGCCCTGCTGTAAAAAAGATATATTTTTTTTATTATTTCTTATTCGCAAAATAGTTGGGCAAATGTCATCTTAAACTATTCCAAATTTCAAGTTGATACCATTAGTAGTTCTCGAGATATCCAGCTGGGGTACGTATCAGAATGTCTAAAGTTAAAATGACAAAGTTCAAAATGTCAAAAATTAAAATTTAAATGGTTTAAAATGTCAAAAATCATTATGTCTAACTTCAAAATAGCAAAATTCGAAGTATCAAACGTATCAAATACTTGAAAGTTAAAATATCAAATGGTCATTAAGTCTAAGTTCACAATGATTTATTTAAATTGGGTTGGATCTTAAAACGAATCGCCTTCTTTGAGGTTAATTAAGTCTGTGGAGGTATCTTTGGGCTTCGCCTAAAATGCTTTATAGCAAATTTAGCTGCCAGAAATGAGTCTAAACTAGTCTACTGGGACTTCGAAACCGTAGACCGCAGGTCACGAGATAGGTGCGAGGAGCGTAGCGACGAGCATGTTAGGTTGACATGAACCCAGCGCGCGAGCCGAGCGAGCGAAGCGAGCGTGCCGCGGCAGCGGTCGGCGAAGCGCCAGAAAAAAATCTATTTCAAAGTCAATTGGTGGATTTTGTTCGCCGGCTACTGTTCAGTGACCGGCACCGGCTACCGAATCAGGGAGTGGCGCGGCTATGTTGATGTGCGGCGGAGGCACAGAGGTTAACACGCAGTTATTTAACCTAATTAATAAGATACCTAAATGAAAGAAAATAAGTAAATTCTATACGTCATTATATGTATTTGGACTATTAGACATTTTAAGTTTTGATCATTTGAACTTAGACATTTTAATTTAGGACTATCTGACCGTTTGACATTTTCGTTTTTGACATTTTGAACTTTGCCATTTTAAGTTTAGACATTCTAACATTAGACATTCTGATACGTACCCATCCAGCTGTGGCAGACAGACAGACAGACAGACTGAGTCACACCATAAGGGTTCCTTTTTTTACCATTTTGGTACGGAACCCTAAAAACACAACTGTTTCATACAAGTTGTCAATACCTACTCGACCAGAATGTATAAAACAGCTGAATTTTTTGTTGAGTTGCAGAGTTGGCCCCATAGTAAAAGTTTTTCATAATCATGTGCACAATCACCACCTAAGAGGTTTTGCGTTTTTTCATTAACACGTTGCGTTAATATTATAGAAGTACCGATGGCCGTTGGAGGCGAGACAATTTGATAACGCACGATACTCCGTGGGTAGGCAACAAGACATCTTTTACGACAGAGCTGAAAAAAAAACAAAAGCCAGTGGTTCTAAACACTTACGTATCCGACCCTGGGGTCCCACTGCTGATGCGGGGGCTTCACGTCACACGACGTGTTGTCCGGCGACCGGCCTGCTGTAGGCTGCAACAATAGTGTTACGTTAAAAAAACTAGGAAGAAACGATATTTTATTTTATTTTTTAGGTACACCAACAAAATGCATACAGTAACATTACACATATTTCGTTCACTAAGCCATGCTTTGATGTGTATGATTTCTATTACAGGTATACTCAACATTGATAATGAACTCTAGCTTATCTATAAATTAGTAACTATATCTAAATATTATTAAAGAATTTTAAACTATTTTAAAATATAAAATTTTGTCAAACGGTATTTACTTAATTAGGATACTCAAATTGCTGCATTTTCTATAGCTTTCATAGCCTTTCATAGGTTTTTTTTAGACCAAAAGATCATGTGAAGATCTTTTGGTTTAATTTCAAAATGGAACAGAATTTTAGTGAAATTATTTGTTAAACTGGCCAAACTGCACCAATTCGGAATCAGTGAAATGTTGAATATTGGGATTAGTACAATTTAAATCTTTGGACGTGTCAATTAATAAAAAAATAAGAAATTGATTGTTTAATTGAGAATATAACACTTATTTATTGTATTTTAATTCCTTTTTTATGATCCTACTAATATTATAAATGTGAAAGTTTGTGGGTTTGGATGTTTGTTCCTCAATCACGCAAAAACTACTGAACGGATTTGGTTGAAATTTGGCACATTGATAATAAATAGCCTAGATTAAACATAGAATACTATATATCCCGATATTCCCACGGAAACAGGAACCACGCGGGTGAAACCGCGGGCGGCCGCTAGTAATAAATATGTTCTTTACAAATGGTTCTTACATATCCGACCTTTACATCCCAAGAGGGTTGTGGCGGCTGCTTAACGTCCCATGGCGTGCCCGTGGGCGACAGGCCGGGGGACAACTCTGACACGGGCGTGGAGCTGGGCGTGGGCGAGTGGGCTTGGGTGGGCCCGCTCTGGTACGCTGAGGGCGAGTGTTGGGAACCGCTGGAACTGCCACCGCCGCCTGTGGAAGTAAAGGGGTTGTTAAAAAAAGATTTTATTTAATGAAAATGCAAGTTGCATGTATTTTAAGAAAATGCAATTTTTTAAGGGTTTTAAGCCTGCACTAACGGAACACTTAATAAGATCACATGAATATCCCAGATGTCTGTCAAAGTCAAAATCCTTTTTTCTACCTTCCATCCTTATTTCAATTCCACCTGGCTAGCTACCACCATCTTATCTAAGTCTGACGTAATAACATGCATTTAAAATTTTTTGAAAAAAGAAATATATGTAGCTTACTTTCGCAAACAATATATGCAAGATGCACCGCCCGCCCGCCCGCAAAAATATGCACATGCACACCACAAAATATCAGTGCACAAACCTGCACTTTTGTGCACTGATATTTTGTTGTGTGCATGTGCATATTTTTGCGGGCGGGCGGGCGGTGCATCTTGCATATATTGTTTGCGGAAGTAAGCTACATATATTTCTTTTTTCAAAATGGTTTGGAACTTCCGCCAAGTGACGCCTGATTCAATCAAATACATGCATTTAAAAATTGTTGTGTTCCGGTAGTTAGAGGTAAGATAGCCAGTTCCTCAGTGGTAATGATTCCGGGTGTAGTGCACTTCCATCTTCAGCTTTATGCGCTCATGGTGGATCTTGACAGACTGATCGTACTCGATCGCGTTTGTTAAGCAACGCTCGATCCGGCCAGGTGTCGGATGGGTGACCGTTAAGTGGCATTACAACTTCGGAGGGCACGTTAAACCGTCGTCGGTCCCGGCTGTTGTCATCTGATAACAGTCGTTATCTAAGCCAAGTTAGAGTCCTTACAGGCGGCTTGATAAACTCTTACACCAGAGGTGGCCACTATTCCTCATTTGATAAGAAGAAGAAGAACTTAGTTTTTTTTTTACTGGAGACAACAAGCAAGACACGAGTATAAGAATAGTGGATAATTCTGACTAAAAAGCGCGTTGCGCGGCCGTTTTTTGTTAACTATAGGCAGGCAAGACAAGAGGGTAGCCCTATCTATATAGGGGGGCCCACAAGCGTAGATTGCTTAGGGCAGCAGGTAGTCTTAATCCGGCACTGCTTACCATGTAATAACTGGTTGTTATTAGGAGGACTTCCAGGAGGCAATCCTAAACTGGGAGGTGGCGCGCCCACCTGTGCAGCTTTCATCATTTTCTTGTATTTGCTTCGCCGATTTTGGAACCATATCTTGACCTGGTGGTAGAAAAAGAGGGAATTAGTTCGGCTAGATCTTAGTTAGTCAAAAGTCAAGGTTATGCCATGGTGTTAGAAAAAGACAGATAGGTAGATATTTGGCTATCGCCGCCAATCGTCAAAAGTTGTAGGCTTTGAGGGTATTTTTAAGGCCTTAGTAGACATGCTACTGTTTAGAAGATTTTTCGAAATCGCACTTGAAAAATAAATATATCTAAGACGTCTTGAGTTGAAATTACAATATTATTACTTATTATTTTAGTTGAAAACGGATAAAACATCATCTTCTATGAACAAAATTGTTGGTTGATTGATTCCGAAATCATAGATTTTATCATATTTTTGTATTGAGATTGATTGAGACGAGGTGTTCGATGTCTTTGGTGTAAGAGTCTATTCCATGGTTTAATTTTCAGCTTATACAGCTTGACCAAAAGTGACCAGAGTTGACAATAAACGAGTGCGCCACTATCTACGTAAATACACGTCAAAATCAGGAATAATTTGGCAACACTGACTATATTTTGTACCTACTGAAAATTTTTAGTTCCATTTTATTTAATTTCAAATCTATGGTTAAGCTGTACCTATGTTGGTAATACATTTTATAAACACAAAACAAACATGAATTCCTTTTTACAAAAATAGAGATGCTTAATCTATCGATATAGGAGATTAAGATAATGTCGATGTTTTAATGAAATTATTAGTAGTCATTCCGATCCATTTGTATTGTACCTAACTCACGCACGACTATACATGGTGACCTTGAGACCGTTTTTATGGCCTGCGTTATAAAAGCTATTTTCGCAGTTCAAATGTTTAACTTGATGTGCTGTCTTGTGTACGTAACTCACGCACAGTATATAGGGGACAAAGGGATGGCGTGTGGGGCGGGGCTTGGGGTGAGGTCGTTACATCGCCGTTATAGAAGGGATGGGGTGTTGTCAATAAAAAAATTGTCGATAAAAATGTTGTCATTGCTACAACTTTTTATTAACTATTTATTTTAGGTCCTAAAAGCTTTGCTATTAAGTTTGCTACAGATTTTGATTATTTATTTTAGTTGTGTTAGAATCGACTCCCTAACATGAAAGAGGGACCAATTTGAAAAGATTATAGAGCCAATAACATGGTAAATATTGTTTACTCCTTAGTTATATATATTAAAAGTTTATTTTCTTTGTATCATTATGACAGCTCGTTAGTTACAAGTGACATCAAAGTCTGTTTAGTTTTCATAATCCAGTTCTAATAACATGCATAACCATTGTTCAGCTATCATTACAATAAATAATCAGTGATTTTTATTTCATAAACTTTAAGTCATCACATGATATTAGTTTGTTAACACAATACATATTTTCTCACTTTGTATCTTTTTCATATTGTTTGTTTTGCTTAGAAGCACCCAACACTACAATATTAAAAATAGACGAAACTAAATGATCTATGCAGAGCATACTAACTATAATAAGTACAACCACATTACACGTGTAATGATCATTGTGACACAGCATTACGATCCTGACAAGTTAGTATCACCCTACTGACATATTGACATTGCATGCCACGCCACAGTATATGTAGCTGAGGCAGCAGGTTGGCATTCTGAATGCGCGGCGGGTGGCAGGCAGAGTAAGCGTGACACCACTTAAGCCCTTATTAGATCACACTTACTGTGATGCATCACAGTGTCCGCGTATGAACAGCGTCCTAATAACCAATCACACATAATACGTAAAACAATCGAACTAATCACAGGGGTTCTATTTTAACGCCGTGCGTTCGCATAGGCAAGGGTTGTTTGAGTATTGTTCTTGAATACAGGTATTAATCTTACTTAGTGTAGTATAAAAAGAGTCAGAGATGATCTCATCCCGTCGTGAGTCCGTATTTCTCCTAAACATGAAAAATGAAAAACCAATAAATCCAAACTAAATAATTCTAAAACTCCTGAATTAATAATATACGCACTTTAATCCATAAAAAGCGTATTTCTAAGAGTAAGACTGTCTGATTTTGAATATCGGGCAGCTAGACTTTAATAGGGGCTTTAGCGACATGACAGCGACTGGCCAGCTGATTTAGAGGTTTGTATGTAGTATCATTACTGTTGTAGCTTATACTGTGACCACACCGTTCGCAGAAATAATCATTGAACTATTATTAATATTGAATAATTAATGTGTTCGCCATAATTATGTTTACGACTTGTTAGCAGTGCTCCGTTGGATGCAATTATAACTTTGGATATATCTGTTTGATTGAATTACTTATGTCTGAATATTTATAATGTCATAAAAAGGAAGAATTAGGTTAGTTTAGAAATAATAAATCACCTCTTTTATACTTTCAGCTTTCTGAATGGCTATCAATGCGTCTCTTTTATTTACTACCAGCGACCGCCCGTGACTTCGTCTGCGTAATAATTTGTCTATCCCTCGGGAACAGTTCCTTTTTTCGGGATAAAAGGTACTCTATGTCCTTTTCTGTATCTCTGACAATGTGTATGCAAAATTTCACGATGATTGGTTGAGTAGTTAAGTGGTAAAGGCGTAACAAATAACTAAACAAACGGACTTTTGAAATTATTATACCTATTAATAAGGATACAGCGAGATTGATAGCTATTCAGAAAACTGACAAGTTCTAAGAGCTTGTAATAGCTCCTGGAGTAATAGTCACTTTTATTTACTGCAAGAAAGATAGTTCAGCATCAGTTTTATACCAGGTTAAACTTTAGTTCACGTTTTAGAATAAAGGTTTTATTTTATCAATAACAACAATTCGAGATCATCCTTTTAGTCAAAAAAAAGAATTATTTTACTGCAAAATTAATGGGTATAATTATATTATACCTACTTTCAGATACCTAATATTGCTATATTACATACTTAAAGTGCGACAAATTAAAAATAACTTGTTTAAATGTGCTTAAAGCTAAAACGGTATAATAAACATAAATCATATCTTTATTATACATAATAAGAAACCTAAATATCTTGTAATTGTTTGTTCAAGATTATCCTACTATATCCTATTAATATCCTTCCTTACTAATATTTAAATGTGTAAGTAAGTTTGTTTGTTTGTTACGCCTTCACGTCTTAATTACTCAACCGATCATCGTGATTTTGCATACACGTTGTCAGGGGTACAGAGAAGAACATAAGGTACCTTTCATCGAGATACAAAAATATTTTCCCGAGGAATAGAAAAAAACTGTCCACACAGATGTATGTATGTAGGTTTGTCAATCACGCAAAAACGGTAGAACAGATTTGAATGGAATTTGGCACACAGATAGTATAAAGCCTGAATTAAAACATAATGATATTATCCCGGTCAAAGATTCCCTAGAGATTTTCTGAATATCTACTTGGCGTGGACGAAGAAGAGGGCGAAAATAGTTCGCCTATAATTCTTGAAATGCAATTATGTGCAGTAATAACTTTGCTTTAATAAATTTGCATTAAAGAATACCAACCATTTGTGAATGCAGTTAGAGATATATCTCTTTAATATAACTGAAATAAGCAAAGACGTGCTTTAATGATCATGATTATTCACGACAATAAAATAAAATCTTATCTAAATAACATTGACATGATCAGTTTGACAGTTTATTTGTTAAATTTCAATACTCGTCTGTTTAAAACAGAAGTTAATAGGTAAAAATACACTTAAAATTTGCCTTAGAACTTAGAAGTGACTGAAACAAAATCTTAACAATTTTTGTTTACTTTTATTAAGCATTTATGAGGTTAACAGCGAATCAAAAATACTTCTGTTAGAGTTAGAACCTTGTAAAGTTAATATGCCTTTGACATCATATTTTTCAATCCGTCAATCAAACTAATATTTTATATACATAGGTAGATATATTATACAGAGGTGTTATATATAAATAGCCTATATCAGTCGTTGTATTTTACCGAATAATTGAATTATATTATTATAATAATGCAACTAAAGTAATCATTTATAACAACTGGTGAAGTTATACTAAAACACACACAAAAAATATACCGTCGACTTGATAGTTCCTCCTTTTTTTGAAGTCAGTTAAAAATGAGCGCTGATAAGTCCCTCAAAAGTGAGCGAAAAAGTATCTTATGTTTTTGGAAAACCGTATAAATTCCTCCATCATTTGCTTGTTATTCAGTGCTGTTTTTACGTGACGCGATATACCAAAATATCGATATCGATAGATCAGATTAACAGCAATGTCCCGTCCCTACACCCCACCCACCCCCATTCCCGATTAGTCGGGTCAGAGGGCGCGTTATGACTTAACCCTGCCTAACTTATTGTATTGGTATTTGGTACGATTCGACCCACTCAGCGGCCGGCGGGTTAAAGAGGAAATGTATTTTGATGGAGCTGATGTATTTGGTAAAAATTGTTACAAAAATGAAAAAGTTTTTTGTGTATATTAGGAAATGTTTTTACTGTCTATTGTTATTAGGGTTCCATACCTCAAAAGGATAAAAACGGATATTAAAGGATCACTTTGTAGTCCGTCTGTCTATCTGTCAAGATCCTTTGTCTTAGGAACGCGTAGAGGCATAGAGTTGAAGTTAAAACCATATACTCAAGTCTACAGTCCCTTGAAGCTGTAAAAAATCAAAGTTTTAAGTCAACGTCAAAAAAATACGGCTGTTTAAGCCGCAAAAAAATATATTTCTACACTCTCAAGAAAATCATTTTATAGGGTACTTTCCGTTGACCTAGAACTATGAAATTTGGCAAGTAATATTATCTTGTACTACAAGTACAGGGAAAAATCTGAAAACGATACACTTGTAATTAAATTATAAAAAATATAATCTTTATTTAAAGTACGTAGATAGTAGTTACGGAACCCTTGGTGGGAGAGTTCGACTCGCACTTGTCCGGTTTTTTACCAGTCGACTAATCCCATGCTCATTCCAAATAAACACAATAAAAAGTTTTACTTTTTTGACGTTTCAAGGTTGATAATTTTGATGAATAAAATATGGAATGGATGTGGAAAATTATGCCAGTCAAATACCATGACGATTTCTTGATAATGTAGCTATTGTGCTCGTGAAAATATTTAGTTAGTTATGCCAAAAAATATAGGAATACACGTTGTTTTATTGTGCAATTGCTGCGTGTATGAAGGCTGTATAAACCATTTCTTAAAAGAGTAATATCAATATTGAGTCGAAAAAACCATTTACAATTAACGTTGAATTTTACACCCTAAGTTGATAAAAAATAAATAAATTTAAAAAAATATTAAAAACACGACTACCCAGCCAAAAACTAAAAAGATAAATAACAAGGTGTCATTGCAGTCGGGGGACCGTTTTGTGGAAAAAATTTCAATTAAAGAGATCCCCCGACTGCAATGACACCTTGTTATTTATCTTTGTAGTTCGTTTTTGGATGGGCAGTCGTGTTTTTAATATTTTTTAAATTTATTTATTTTTATTTCACACATTTTAGTTACAAATTATATAGTTTTTAAATGTGCTAATTATGGCCTTTCATTTGATGCCCATATTGTAATAAATGAAGAAAAAAATATTTTTTTCACATTTGAAAATGGCGTGCTACAGTCGCCATATCAACTTATTTCAAAAAAAATATAGCCAGTGTCACTCGGAATGATGTAAGAATTCTAACGATATCCCAAACATTTAAATCCGTTGAGCCATTTAGAAGTTATATGGTGTAATAAAGAAACTCACATACCCACAAACATACATGAATCCTGAACACATATACACTCTTTTTACTTTGGGCAGTCGTGTAAAAATAATGGTCGTTACAACTGAACACAACACAAAAAGAAAACATTTGGCTTTTACGTTGATAATTTATCAAGACTTTATGTTATGACTTATGTGACCAACAATTTCTGGGTCGTATAAACATTTTTTTGCGAATTTCGTATATACAGTTCGACAGAGATTTTTTTTGAGAAAATTGCATAAATGGCTCAATTTGGCCAAAATGGTTATGACAATTATTATTGAACACTAAGGTATCGTTATGAAGTCAATGTGTTATTATTACTCGTAGCACGAAAATCTATTGAGAAAAAAAAGCGAAATAATGTTTTTTTTCTATGTACAGGGTGCATTTGTAACCACTCTCCAAATTTTAAGGATGTGTTCAGTCCATGAAACTGAACAACTTTCTCTAAGAAACATAGGGTCAAATATGTAAACAAAAAAGACTTTTCATACAAATCAAAAGGTCACGTGATCAGTTTAGTATGGGATGACCAAATTTTTTTGGCGTATTTCGACACGTGTCTCATGGAGAAAGTTGATCAGTTTCATGGACTGAACACATCCTTAAAATTTGAAGAGTGGTTACAAATGCACCCTGTATATGGGACAGAAGGGTAAAATTCGAAAACACTGCCATGAAAAAATAAACTCTATTTACCTATCCAAATTCTAACTAGGAAAATCATTATTTTGCTAGGTAGCTACTGTACATTTTTAGGGTTCCGTACCCAAAGGGTAAAAACGGGACCCTATTACTAAGACTCCGCTGTCTGTCTGTCTGTCTGTCACCAGGCTGTATCTCATGAACCGTGATAGCTAGATAGTTGAAATTTTCACAGATGATGTATTTCTGTTGCCGCTACAATAACAAATACTAAAAGTAGAATAAAATAAATATTTGAGGGGGCTCCTATGCAACAAACGTGATTTTTTTGCCGTTTTTTGATGGATATTAATAACGACGGGTGTGTAATGTATGACCTAAATTTACATGCACTAACGATCAGAGGATGTAATAACATTTCATATAATTTCATTTGACATACCGATCAAATAATATAACATACGGTTAATATAATTTCACTTGACCTAAATACATGTGATATAAAAACTATTTGACACAATAATCATTTGATCTAATTAACAGATGATATAAAGCACATTTCATATAACATTCATTTACTCTATTCAACATTAAAAATAATTTTATTTGACCTATGATTTAAATGCTATAAAAACAAGCATAGCCCAAAAACATGATTTCATTACTTATATATTTTTATCCACACCCATGCTTTAAATCCTCCATAAAGGGTTCTAAAACAGTTAGCTTACTACCAAAATTACAGTATCGCTCCGCTGCGAGTGGTCAAAACACTAACCTAACCTACCTGGTGTATTACAGCGGGGGGGCTGGGGCCAGCCGCCCTGCACCCCCCGGCAAGTATTTTGCAAGCAAGCACCGAACATGCAAGCATGCAAGCAAGCATGCAGCAAGCAAGCAAGCAAGCATGCAGCATGCAAACAGCCATGCAGTAAGCAAGCATGCAAGCAAGCAAGCATGCAAGCAAGCATGCAGCGTGCAAGCAAGCATGCAACATGCTAGCATGCAACATGCTAGCATGCATTGTGGAGCTCCGCTGCGAGTGGTCAAAACACTTACCTAACCTAACCTACTGGTAGGTGCATTAAAAGTGTTTCTTTATAGCGGGGGGCCTCAGGCCCCCCGACCCCCCCGAGCAGGGGGGCCAGCCCCCCTGCACTCCCGGCAAGCATTTTGCAAGCAAGCAAGCCTGCAAGCAAGCAAGCATGCAGCATGCAGCATGCAAGCAAGCATGCTGCATGCAAGCAAGCATGCAGCATGCCTGCAAGCATGCAGCATGCAAGCAAGCATGCAGCATGCATGCAAGCGTTGTGGAACTCCGCTGCGAGTGGTCAAAACACTTACCTAACCTACTGGTAAGCTACATGCATGCTTGTTTGCTTGCTTGCATGTCTAGTCATTGTTATGTTATAATATATGTATGCTAATAGATGTAAGTACATTAAACATTAGTGGATTTGATAATGAAGCAAGCATCATAATAACAAAAGCTAGTTATTTCTATTTTATAGTAAAAGTTGATTATAAAATGTAAAATTAGATCAAATTATATGTATATCGAATGATACTTATGGGATATAAACGTTAGAGCAAATGTAAATATGGCAAATAATATTGATGACAAATGAATAATAGGTTAAATAAAAATTATTTCATTTATTTTTAGGTCAAATAAAAATTAGATGAAGTCAACGTTAGTGACATTGAAATTAGATTAACTGTTTTTATGGCAACCGAATCGCACCCTAATAACGACAACAGGTAGACAGTTAAAATTTTCACAGATGATGTAATTCTGTTGCCGCTGTAATAAAAATACTAAAAACAGAATAAAATAAATATTAAAAGGGGGACTCCCATACAACAAACGTGTTTTTTTTGCCATTTTTTGGTACGGGACCCTTCGTGCGCGAGTCCGACTCGCACTTGACCGGTTTTTTTATCTACACATGAACACAGCCAGCACTATTTATTTGTTATAATTTGTATTTAATTAAGTTTTCATTTTAGACGACTTTTTGAATTAAACAAACGTCGGTAAGTTAGGTGTAAGTATAAACTCTAACCCCCTTACTAATAAAGATTGTATAGCAGCTGTATAGTTACACAGTGTTTTGTCACTTTCTTTTTAATGTCAAATTCAAATAGTTTGACAGAGAGTAACCATTGTGTAACTATACATCTGCAATTCAATCTTTATTAGTAAGGGGGTTAATCGTTTAACTGTGATAAATTACATGTGATTTTAATCTAACACAATTTAAATTAAAAGTGAATTAAACCATATTTTTAGGGTTCCGTATCCAAAGGGTAAAAACGGGACCCTATTACTAAGACTCCGATGCCGTCTGTCTGTCTGTCTGTCACTAGGCTGTATCTCATGAACCGTAATAGCTAGAAAGTTGAAATTTTCACAGATGATGTATTTCTGTTGCCGCTATAACAACAAATACTAAAAACAGAATAATATTAATATTTCAGGGGGGCTCCCATACGACAAACGTGATTTTTTTGCTGTTTTTTGCTCGATATTAATAACAACAACAGGTAGACAGTTGAAATTTTCACAGATGATGTATTTCTGTTGCCGCTATAACAACAAATACTAAAAACAGAATAAAATTAATATTTAAGGGGGCTCCCATACAACAAACGTATTTTTATTTTATTTTTTGCTGTTTTTTGTTACGGAACCCTTCGTGCGCGAGTCCGACTCGCACTTGGCCGGTTTTTTATGTTTTGTAAGTATTTCAAAAATTTTGACAATCGTGAAAACTTTTTCGTAGTCCCATTTAGGCAAAAACATAAGTTAATGAGAATCAGAAACTAAACAAGTACTCGTAAGTAAGTAACTATTTTATTATTTTTCTTCCTGATAAAGATTGCATTTCAGAATTTTCAGAAGCTGAAAAAAAACCACAAAATTATAAATCCTTTATCTATCTGACAATAAAAATGAAGTTAAGAGTGTATATCCGCATTTCAAAGAAATGCTCGTTTTTCCAAAGAAGTTATGCAAAGAATAAAAGCACTACTATTAATGTAAACTTTAGTTTTAGGAAGCTAAATTCTTAAATTAGTGCTGTATAGAGAAAGAAACATAATGAATTATCAGGTATTTTAATACGAAGACAATCTGTTCAAGTGGAATTTCACATTTGCTTGTCAGCGGTATTTTTCACAAACGTTTCAGCTGTAACAAATAAGAATACGACTCTTATTTATTTTTTCACTTATTGTTTGTATTGTCAAGGTGTGCCTAATAAAGAGAAAAATTTAAAAAAATGTTTTTAATCGCAGAGACATAAAATATTAAGAAATGCTTAAATCTTGACGTGTTTTTTATTAGTATTTACAGATTCTATAGTTTTTTTTTTCTTAGGAATAATGAGGTCTATTGTATAGCGTGTTTTGTATATACTTATATTAGGTCTTTACCTATGAAATTGCCGATATTTTGTCACATACAGAGAAAATAATAACTTCTATAATTTAAAATTTTAACAAAATCGTGAATATTACATCGAATTATGATCATGATAGTTAACTATCAGTAAAAATAAAGTCCATATTTTAGCTTTCGTGACATTAAAAAAAAGATCTTGAAAGTGACTCTTTTTTTGTGAGCAAAAAAAAGGGTGACCGAAGGGGTTGTAACTTAACCAAAACTAATTTTTTCGCTTATCTTAAATGGAAATAAGTTAGCATAGTGTTCAAACATTAGTACATAAAAGTTTTGTTACATGAGTGTTCATGATTGTTAAATGAACAAAGAAAATGCTATTATGAAAAATGCAACTTCTTGAAAAATCTCCATACAAATCGGCAATTTCATAGGTAAAGACCTATTATCTATTTAATAATTTAATGGAAATGCTCTCATTACGGCTCGTGCAGAGATGTTTTGATAATTTGTATTGAAAATTTAATTATTTAATTTAAAGTGATGCGCGTGTAACCTTAAGTAGATATTAAAAATTCGTAAAAAAAATAATACTTACAAAATTCGTCATCCGTCTACTGGCAAAATGTAATTGTTTAAAAAAAGGGGAGGAGATACAACATGGCGTCGTCGTCGGTCGCCATATGGAGCGGTGACCGCAATGGAATTGTTTCCCTCTCTTGTGCTGCTGGCCGTACATTGTCGGTCACGCAGCCTTTGAAGCGGTGGGGTACGGTGCGCAAAACAGGATGAACTTCCCAATAATAATACTATATTTTAGGGTTCCGTACCCGGCGGGGCCAAACGGAGTTCTATTGCTGTCACTCATGTGTCCGTCTGTCTGTCCTTCTGTCGTCTGTCACAAGGCTCTAGCAGCTAAGCCGTGGAAGCTAAAAAAGTTGTGTATATGTAGTGGGCAAATCGTTGAATTGGGCCGGTCGAGATCTGCCTGGGCAGATCACGATACGCCGGCATTTCTTGATTTGCCTTTTCAAAACCCGCCATATCGTTCAAAGCATTGGGGTGGCCAAAGTACAAGCAAATAAAATGAAGTTTAGAAAATAATTATTCAACTATATAATAAAGATAAAACCAGCCATGCTGGGATTAATAGTCTGTAGAGTGACCAAAGTATTAGTAAAATGAAAAGAATGTACCTAGGTGCATTTTTTTTTAATTTTGTTTATTATAAATCATCATTCTCATCTTAACATTCTCATTATTATTCTCATTATTATTATTATTATCATCATCTTAACACGTGGTTCGTTATACAAATGTCTCTTAAAAGCGTATTGTTTTTATTATCACAATTTTCGATTTCTTGTGACGCCGCCATCTTGCTCGCACGTAAACACACAGCTGACAGAGCGCAAACAGCGTTACAGCGCCACAAGCGTCGCGAAACGGAAGTATATTATGATATGCCCAGCCATATCTCGATGTGGCTAAGTACTAGTAGGGCAAATCGACGAATAGGTTGCTTTTATCGATCTGCCTAATTTTCGATTGGGCACATCATGAAATTATTGGCCAGATCATGAAATGCCGGCACATCGTGATCTGGCCAGGCAGATCTCGATCGGCCCAGTTCAACGATTAGCCCACGACATATACACAACTTTGGGTCTGCTACAGCAGACCCAGAGCCAGGGAAGGTATAAAAAATATTATAAAATATTTTAGAGGGGGGGTCCTATACAAGTGAAAGGGGGCGGGAATCTTTTTTTGCCCGAACGTGGTGGGTGGATTATTATTGTTTAAAATTAGAATAAGACTCTGCTTATCGTTTTTTTTTAAATTTGAAACAAAGCCACTAAAATCAGCTTTTGATCCAAAATTTTGTTCTGAATTATTGACCTATGAACTTAAAATTTGGTTTTGATGTTTATTATAACGTATATTTTACCAACAAATATGTATAGGTATTGATAAATAATTCTTATTCGTTTTCCTATTACAAACCAACTTAATTTTGCGGTCAAATGGATAACAGATAAGCCCCGCCTTTAGCCTTATTTGATACGGAACCCTAAATGTGCCAAGTCCGACATGCACTTGACCGGTTTTTGTACAAAATCCACAATATGTTTATACATGTGTGTGATACACGCTTTGAATAAAAGAATGTTGAAATTATGATTTCAAAACAGTTTAAAATATTTTTAACTTTTCTCCTGAGACTATTTTATTATAGATAACCTTTGGATATCATTTAAACATTTATTGAGAGTTCAACATTTTTTTTTAATATTGAGTTGTCAAGTTCATGGTATTGTATGACATATTATGACTCAAGTATTTGACATAGTAATGAATTGACTTTAACATAGGTATAGTTTATAGGTAGCAATTTATACTAAACCTATTTTATAAACATTAAGGCTGTAGACGCGTAACACGTTCCATTTTTAAATTTTCAATACAAATGATCAAATCAACTTTGAAAATTCATATTAAATTATTAAATAAATATAAGTTAAAAAAACACACAATACATTAGACAAATACCTCATTATTCCGAAGAAAAATAAAAAAAAATACTTTAGATTCTGTAAATTCCAGTGAAAAAACATGTCAAAGTGTACCAATTTGAGCATTTTTTAATATTTTATTTCTCTGTGCTAAAAACATTTTTTTTTTAAATATTCTCTCTATAGGGAACTCCTTGACAATACAAACAATAAGTGAAAAAAAAAATGAGTCGTATTCTTCCTTGATACAGCTGAAACGTTTTTGAAAAATACCTCTGACAAGCAAATTTAAATTTCCACTTGTACCTACAGATTGTCTTCTTTTTAAAATACCTGACAATTTATTATGTTTTTCTCTCTATACGGCACTAATTTAAGAATTTTGCTTCCTAAAACTAAAGTTTACATCAATAGTAATGCTTTCATTTTTTTAGGGTTCCGTAGCCTAAATGGCAAAAAACGGAACCCTTATAGATTCGTCATGTCTGTCTGTCCGTATGTCACAGCCACTTTATTCCGAAAGTATTAAGACTACACAGTTGAAACTTGGTAGATAGATGTATTCTGTTAACCGCTTAACGAATTTAATACAAAAATAAGAAAAATAAAAGATTAAGGGGGGGCTTTCCATACATGGAACTGAAACTGAAAAAAAATTTTTCTTCAAACCAACACGTGTTGGGTGTCTATAGATAGGTCTTTAAAAATGACATTGAGGTTTCTAAGACAACTTTTTCTCAAAGTCAACCGTTTGAAAGATATTCACCACCAAAGTGGTAAAATGTGTGCCCCCCCCCCCTTCAACTTTTGAAATAAGAGAGTGAAAAATCTAAAAAAAAATAAATGCTGTAGATCTTAATAAACACTTTCAACCAAAATTGGTTTGAACGAGATATAGTAATTAGTTTTTGAGATATAGCACATTTTCCAAAACCGCAAATATAACTTTGTCATTCATACCAACACTGTGAAAAACAAAGTTATTTTTGCAAACGAAAAATGATAGGTGGTATTAAATATGGTATGGTATTAGGTAACTACGGAACCCTATGGCGCGTGGCCCGACACGCACTTGGCCGGTTTTTTTTTTCAGATAACTTCATTAGAAAAACGCTAATTTCGTTGAAATGCAGATATACAGCCTTAAAAATTAAAATGACTAAATATTACGGAATAGTAATCCTTCCCATTATTATTTATAGTAATACAATAATATTCAACAAGTACCTTGGTTAGTTTTGCTGATTCTACTTTTATGCAGCTAACGAATTATTTGTATTTTTGTAAGTAAATGTCTACTGTAAGCTTCATTTTTATTTACAATTAAAAAATATTTTACATAATAATTAGAACAATAGTATTTAATTTCATTATCATGTTAATTTCATTACTGAAACTAAACTAAATTCAGTTGTGGCTGTTTCTAAAAAAAATTGTTTAAAAAAACAAAAAACCGACTTCAAAAAACGTACTTCTAAAAAGCAAGAAATAATATTCCTAATAATAAAAACACGTCTATAATTGAAGTCGGGTGGAGCTGGAGTACAAATTCCTTTTTTTATTCTAAAAGCCCCACCCGACTTCAATAGACGTGTTTTTATTATTAGGAATATTATTTCTTGCTTTTTAGAAGTACGTTTTTTTAAAGTCGGTTTTTTGTTTTTTTAAACAATTTTTTATTTTTTAATTTTTAGTGTAGGTACTTTTTGTATTAGGTAGTGTAGGTATATTATTTAGGTAGAAAAATCGGCTCAGCCAAACGTGAGTTAATCGCGGAGAAACATACATACATGCGGGTCAAACTACGAACTTCCTTTTTTAAGTCGGTTAAAGACTACACTTAAGATATCCCTTTTCAAACAAAAAAATAATTATCTTATTCAGTTCATAAACAAAGAAGTTATACGACTGATCATCGAGGTAGTTCACACAAAAATCATACTATTTTCGTGCTTTTTTCAAGATTACTTGAAAAGTACTGAACCGATATCAAAATTTTAAAAAATGGGACCAACTTGAAAGTGTACCTAATGTAATAACGTTTGAATCATTTCAATCGGTTCAGCAGTCTTCGAGTAATCGGTGTACATACAAAAAAAAAAACGGGTTGAATTGAGTACCTCCCTCCTTTTGAAGTCGGTAAAAACTGATTAAAATGATTATTAATTGAATTTCTTTGGTCCAGTTTGTTTCATAAGTATCTGTTGGTAGAGTTTCCATTTTTATATAAAAACAGGAGAATTTACTTTTTCCAAAACCTGTATCCACTTTATTTGAAAAAAGATAGGTGCCGTATTCCATCCTTACACAATAAAACCACAAAGTAAGTATTTTTTGAAGTGAAAACTTTTTTAGCGGCGTTGTACGCTTTTTTGTAATGGGGAAAAAATTATCAACTCGAGTCAGTAAGAATCACGTGGCTGATCGAAAATGCGTAAGTCGGATGTGACGGTTGGAGAGTAGACAGCTGGCGGCGGAAGTATCCCCCTCTCTTTCTACGGGGCGCGTTGAAAATGGCGGCGCGTCATTTTAAGAAGTAAACACTTGTGTCACCAGCAACGCGCTAATTTTGAAAATGGAACTAATAGCAGCGATCTCTTCGGTGAAATCATAGACTTATTTATACTCTGTGACTTTAAGTTTAAATCGTAGAATGCGTGCATGTAGATATTAAAAAGGCCACTGGCGCGAAATCTTTAGAACTTTTCTCTAATTACAAACTGATTGAATTGTGGGACTGTATAGTAATAGGAAAGAAATAATTTTAATCCTTTGCCGCAAATTTCAAAATATAAAAAATGCACAACGTTAATATTCAAGTTTTCACTTCTGCCGGCACTCCCGGAATGCAACCCGATTTTTTTTGTGATAAAACTCTACTTAATCTTATTTATCATGGGCCCTTTTTCACAACCTATCGAAAACTTTCCGTGTCCAACGCTATGCTTTTCATATTATATTTACTCTATGGTTTCCGTATTCGAAATATCAATTTGGCCTGCACTGTCAAAAAGTTATCAGACCTCATGTAGAGCCAAGCTTCTAACTCTACGCGCCCTAACTCTACAAGCGCTAACTTCAGAAACTCTACACTTTAGTCAAAATATGTGGCTTTCGTTACTAAAAGAACTATTGTATCAGAAAAGCAATAAATAGTAAATAAATTCGCCCATGTGAATGTAGCGAAATGGCCAAAGCCACATGTTTTGACTAAGGTGTAGAGTTTGTGAAGTTGGGGCTTGTAGAGTTAAAGCGTGTAGTTAGAAGCTTGGCTGACATGAGGTCTGAAAACTTTTCGACGGTGCGAACCATATGGTCTCGTTTTGTCAACTTTTTACATGAAAATGTTTTTGGTGGGATAAATTTTTTTCGCAACGGATACTAACTCTCCCGACACCAAAGCTGTCGGAAATGAATCCGCAAATTAAAGTCCTTGTTTTTAACCGAACTGTCAAAAGTAGAAAGCATAAAGTGTGAGATAAAGGCCAAGCACTATCCCGTTAGGCATTAAAAAAAAATCGATAGAGTAATAATTTACGGAAAATTAAAGTTTGCTTTTCGGCGGTAGATGGCGCTGTACAAATTTCCCCATACAAAATTACTCTATCGAATGTTTTTACGCGCGTTATTTTTTTGATAGGTATTCGTGCTAAGGGTACTGAATCGACATGAAAGTTTTCGATAGGGCCAGATGGTCTTGACGTATTTATTAAAAGCAACTGCACATTAAATTGTTAAAATTTTTAAAAGTTACTACCGCCTTGGTAAAAAAAGACTTGCTTTTTAAACAAAACCCTATTCCGCGATTCCGCGATATAATACACGAAAGCACACATGCATCTAGTACATATTTCGTAAAAGCGTTTTTACCCAGAAGGGTGGTATTCTCGAGATACCGCGGCAAACACAAAGAGATAACCGACATATCGCGCATAGCACCAAGAAACGAGAATAAAACCGTCTTGTCCTGTCCTGAATCGCGTTATGCGAGGACGAGTATTTAAGAATGGAGGATTTTCTTGATAATTCGAATTTCGAACGCTACTTTCAAATTGGTTAACGGTCATAGACTTTGCGCGGGATTTTTTAATCACCTTCATGGTGATAAAATTTATGTTACTACTGGTAAAGAGTGACATTTAAAAATAAAAATAGTAACTATTTGCCTCACTAGATGGCGTTGATGGAAAGAGAAGTGTCAAAATTGGCTTTTAAAAATAAACGGCCTGTACCAAAGAGGCAAGTAAGCGCTCGCTGGCTGACATCGCCCCAAGAGAAACATTTTAGGGTTACATCTGCCTGCCTGCCGGAGTACTCTTCGAAGCTTAGTAAAAAAATCACATTGAAATACACATTTTTATCAACGCCATCTATCCAGCCCTTTTTGTCATTTTGAAAAGCCCTCATTGAGAAAAATAAACTGAAATAATAAATCACGTTGACTTGATAAAAACATTATATTGGTTACCAAACAGTATTTAATGAAACAACTTAATCCATAAAATTAATTAATTAAAAAGCAATATCAATATTAATGTGGTTTGCCATCGTGCATGAAACTAGTCTGTGTTTAAAAAAAAACGGTAGCCTGTATGAGACTGCATGCCTTTGCCGGACAGTGAGTGACGTAGAGTGAGAACGTTTTTTGTTTTTATAGCTCGGGGATTGCATTTTTTGAGACAAACACTTGGCTGTTTACAATTTTTGCTGCTCGGAATTGAATAAAATATATAAAAAAGTTTTATTTTTATTGCTGGAAAAAGAACATGGAATGTTTCAGCTGGTTATACCGCAAGTTGTAAAAGTTGACAAAGAATTATTGGATTTATAGTGTTATGTGAACGTGAGATAATGCAATATACAAGTTGGTTAACTGTGGTATCAAAGTGCACCTACTATAAATGAAAAGTTTTTTTTATAAAAATTAAATTGAATTATACTACGTGTTACAAAAAAATCCCCAAAGCCGGAATTGGTAGATAAGGACCATCAAACTGAACAACTTTTACTATGAGACGAACTCTGAAATCGCGAAAAAAACTGCTGTTTCATACATTATAATTTTTTCTATGAAACAACTAATTTTTTTGTTCAACATTGTGGGTTATTTTGTAACACCCTGTATAATACAAAACGTACAAAAAGTATATAGATAGATTAAAGACAATTTCAACCAGAGACAATAAAGAAATATAGTTTCTTACAATGCCACTACTGGGAATCAAACCAGATTCCTGGTTAAAAAAGCGATACGACAGTAGAACACGACCTGTTATGTTTTTTTATAAAAAAATCTTAATACACTATGTTCTCTAATCAGAAAATATTTTGAGGGCCTCTCCACAGCTTTCTCTGTTCTTAGATAAAATTGCAGGGCGGCTACGGCTGTGAGTGAGCGACGCGCTGTCCTTTGTCTTTAAGAAAAAAATACCAGTCCCAAAATGATGGAAAGTGTGACAGTATTTGATAGAGAAATTAGCTAAAATAGAATAATGTTATGGTCTTCCATGGGACTTATAATTTAAACAATTGCTTTTGAACGATTGAAATTGACGTTTAAAAACGGGTATTAAACGCGTTTAAACGTAAACATGACCATCAGCCTTTTATAATGTCACTACTGGGGCACAGGCCTTTCTTATGGGTGGATAAGGAGGATGGGCCATAACCCCCACGCGGGCCCAATGCGGATTGGTGGGTGTTAACGAGTGCAAATGCACCCGGGACTAACGCCTTAACGTGCCTTTCTGAAGCACAGAGGAGCTGGAGGTAATAATTATTGGTCACCCATCCCATGACCGACCCTTGCGAAAGTTGCTTAACTTCCGCAATCGCCGGGCCAGGCGCTAAGCCACTGCGCCATCGAGCTCTTCTTTAAACTAAAACTAAGACATAGGTGTTTAAACACATTATGTTTCCCGACGTTTTAACCACATGAGTAAAAAAAAAAACGTAAACTGAACCGAGTTGAATCGGCCGTGGTCATGAGCTGACAGTTAAAAACCCATTTTTAACCGACTTCAAAAATTTGAAAAGGAGGAGGTTATTAACCGACTTCAAAAATTTGAAAAGGAGGAGGTTATCTATTCGTCGCGTATATTTTTTTTCATTTATATGTATGTACACCGATTAATCGAAGACGGCTGAACCGATTGAAATGATTCAAACGTTATTACATTAGGTAAACTTCCAAGTTGGTCCCATATTTTTTAATTCTGAAATCGGTTCAGTACTTTTCAAGTAATCTTAGAGTGTGATCGTATGTGTGAACCACCTCGATGATCGCAGTCGTATAACTTCTTTGTTTATGAACTGAATAAGATAATTATTTTTTTGTTGGAAAGTGGATATCTTAAGTGTAGTCTTTAACTGACTTAAAAAAGGAGGTTCTCAGTTTGACCCGCATGTATGTATGTTTCTCCGCGATTAACTCACGTTTGGCTGAGCCGATTTTTCTACCTAAATAATATACCTACACTACCTAATACAAAGGTACCTTTACTAAAAATTAATAAAATAAAAAATTGTTTAAAAAACCAAAAAACCGACTTCAAAAATCGATTAATTAAAACACTGTCTATTGAAGTCGGGTGGAGCTGGAAGTATTTTTCTACTTATTTTATTGTTTATATCCTAAAAGCCCCACCCGACTTCAATAGACAGTGTTTTAATTAATGGAATTTTGAAGTCAGTATTTTTGGTTTTTTTAAAAATTTTTTCGATAACTGTTCGTGCTTAGGGTACAAAGGGCGTTGTGAATAATTAAAACAAAAAACTATCTACAAATTTGAATTCCGAACACTGACATGAAAAAAATTTTTTTATGCAGATCAATGATTCCGAACCACAACCCACTCACTGTTTTTCACTCTACAAGAAGTTCAAAGACAATTTCCAAGTAAGTGTTCTCTTTTAAATTTCTCGTTTCGCGCGTAAACTGCGCAAGAGGAGGTCGGTAAAACATGGCCGCGTTTTTTTAGTCTGTGGGTGAAAACGTCCGAGGTATCTGCGAAATGTCTTTATCTCGACCGCCTTGGATGTTACGTGCAACCGACGGACATGCGATTTCGGCCAGAGAGTGATGCTGGTCGAAAGTATTTGTTTTTTCTTATTTGTACTTTCGATTTGGTTTTTTAGATCACAGGTTTATTTGAGAACTCCTTTGTGTATCTATGTTTAATGACATATTTAATAACTAGTGGCTCTGTAGAGCTGTATGACCTCGCGTTTGTAACATTTTTCGAAATGGCTAAAATACGATAATATATCGGGTCATTTTGAACTTACCATCCAAATTTTAAGGATGTGTCCAGTCCATGAAACTAAACAACTTTCTCTAAAAAACATGTGTCAAATTTCGTCATAAAATTTTGGTCATCCCATACTAAATTGATTACGTGATCTCTTTGATTTGTATGGAAAGTAGATTTTTATTTTACATATTTGGCCATGTGTTCCTTAGAGAAAGTTGTTCAGTTTCATGGACTGAATACATCCTCAAAATTTGGATGGTGAATACAAAATGACCCTGTATAGTGGTCGACGGAAAATTAGAAACGCCAGTCGATTTTCATACAAACGAGGAAGCCTTGGTTCTCCGCCAAGGACCTAGCTGTGATCTCATGATGGTCATACGGGGAGGAAATGAAGGAGGTTCAGATCGGTATACACTCCCAATTAATCTGATCAGCATTCTAAGAGATATAAGGATATGTTAAAAGAAACCGCGAAATTATTATAAATATGTATGGAAATCCTGAAACTGAAAACTCTGATCCTTATATCTCTTAGAATGCTGATCAGATCAGTTGGGTGTGTATAGCGATCTGAATCTCCTCCATTCACTCCCTGGATGGCCATCATCAGATCACAGCTAGGTTAATCCTTGGCGGAGAACCAAGGCTTCAAATTTACCTCGTTTGTGTTTCTAATTTACTTAATTCCGTCCACCACTGTATATCATGTTTCGGTGGTCATGCTAGAGGGGCAATGTATATTATTAACTAGTTTCATCTAATATACCTTCAGATATTTACCTGACAGATAATTAAATACAAATTCTAATCCTTTCTTTAATTTAATTAGAAGATTGGTGCTATTAGGCAATAATATTTGAAACAGCCTCTAACCAAACTGCAATAAACTATAAAATTTTTAGATTTTAGGCATTCATAATACTATTTTTTTATACAACTTATAAACCGAAGTGTAACCTAGCTAGGACTAGCTTATCTTAGCGGGATTTAAGTAATATCAATAATTTACTGGGTAAAAAAATATGTTCTACATAAATATAATTTGAGTTTATTAAAATTCAATCTTAAGGGTTCATAATAGAAAAACATGGTTTTGGGGGGTAATTTTTTATATAGAAAACGTAAACATGTAACCAGAAAAATCCCACGACAAGCTAAAGAGATTTTCTAGTTGCTACAAATATTAAATTGCTTATAAACTTCACATAATATTACTGTAAAAAAAATCTTAAAATCATCAAAAACACTTGCGTAGGTTCATATTTTTGGCGTAAATAATAGTGGAAACGTATTGAATTCAACATCAAAATACACTTTAACGTACTGTGAAGTTGCTTCTTACTTTTATTCAAGAAAGATAATTGTTATAATTCTAAAGATGAAATAACATCGAAAAACATCGAAAAAGTACAGAAAAAAAAGATAGAGACAAATTTTTCAGCGTAACCTTAAATGAAATAGTGAAAGCTCTGCTATTTATAAAAAAATTAAAGCTTAAACAGCAATCTTTAAAAATAATATTATAGGGCTATTAAATTGTTAAGTGTTACGCTATCGATGTGTCATAGTATGATCTTGATTTTATTCCCAGACAATTATTGATAAAATCATAAACTATGTAAATTAAATGTTTCACAAACAATTAAACATGTTTGATTACTAAAGTTTGCTTATTAATAATATGAGTCATAAAATTCTGATGTCAGACTAATCTAAGTTAATAATAAAATAATCAAAATGCAAGAATTTTATAGTCGAAAAAATGTAATTTTAGTGTCCATCAGCCATATTTGATGTCCCCACTGCTGGGGCACAGGCCTTCCTTATGGGTGGATAAGGAGGACGGGCCATAACTCACCACGCGGGCCCAATGCGGATTGGTGGGTATTAACGACTGCAAATGCAGCCGGGACCAACGGCTTAACGTGCCTTCCGAAGCACGGAGGAGTTCGCAATAGTAAATTTTTGGTCACCCATCCCATGACCGACCCTTGCGAACGTTGCTTAACTTACGCAATCGCTGGGCCAAGCGCTAAGCCACTGCGCCACCGAGCTCCTCCTAATCTTAGTGAAATGTATAAAATATTTTGCCAGAAACATATGTACCCAAGGGTCCATACAAGCCCATTCCCATCGGCTTACCATTAAAAATCTCGCGTCACTGATCCAATATGCAGATTCATAACATTTTTGTAAATCGGCTTACCTTCGCCATAATTTCACTGGTACCTACTTACTTCGGGAATTTATAAATTGGGTAAAGCTACAGTACGAGGCATATAACTTGAAATCGGGTGGGGATTGCGCGAAACGCGTATTTTGGGCAGGCGTAGCGGTGAGGGCGCGGGCGGCGGGAGAGGGGCGCGCGCTATTGGTCGCTCATAAGAGCACATGCGCGAACTTATCCCCACTCCGTCCAAAAAATTTCAAGATACGTGCCTAGTACTGTAATAATGAGTAAAATTATAGAAACTTAATATAGGAAAATGCATTATAGATATGAATGTATTAATGAAAGATTTTCCGTACCTAAATGTCGTATATTCTGTTGTCAAACCTTTTTTGCATATATTATGTAGAGCACGACAGAAATTTTTGAATGTTTAGATTTTAGGCATTCACAATGCTATTTTTATATTAAAATAATTATTTTAATAGAAAAATACTAGAAAAAATCGACTCACCCGTAGCAGCTCAGACGGGACTCGAACCCGCACCTTTGGGATTCCAGCCCAATGTTCTGACCAATTATGCTACCGAGTGGGAGCGGAGAAACTTTCTAGTACTTTTTACGTTCACGCTGTAAGCCAGCGTTATTTCATTAATGTGAAGAATTTCTCCGCTCCCACTAGGGATTCGGTAGCATAATTGGTCAGTGCATTGGGCCGGAATCCCAAGGGTGCGGTTCGAGTCCCATCTGAGCTGCTACGGGTGAGTCAATTTATTCTAGTATTTATTCTATTAAAATAATTATCTTAAGAAAATAATTTGTTTAGTCCCAATCTACTTAAGAAATGCTTGTACGTTAAACCAAACTACGAGTAAGTATAGATTACTTGTACGTAGGTTTGTTAAGAACTTTAGTAAGGAAGTAATAACGTTTGAATAATTTCAATCGGTTCAGCCGTAAGAGTAATCGGCGAACATAGCTAGAAAAGAAATAAATATGCAACGAATAAATAAACTCCTCCTTTTATATTTTTTAAGGGCTGATTTTTCAATGCCCAGACAAAGGTTTAAATGCATTTCAATTGTTAAAAAAAAAACAAAATGTAGTCTTCTTTCAGTAAAATTTCCTATCTTCAATATTTAAGCGAAAGTGGCGCCGCGGTGAATTTTATTTAATATTATTATTCTAATACACAATTTTAATAATGTGTTACGTGGAATTTTTAGGGCCCACAGTCTAGAATTTTTGGACGTTATCGTTACATTCCCTCGTAGTCACTGCTACAAGTAAGTGGCCGTTTTTGACACATTTGCTATCTACTTCTACGAATGACTGACATGTGCTGATACCTTCTAAAAATATGAGACCATGGGCCCTAAAACCTCCACATAAAACATTTAGAAAATCTTTTTCTATTAATAACTTATTAAATAAAAACCTCTGAGGGTGCCTTTTTCAGTCGTACAACCGCCTTAAGGTACTTTCGCTTTAAGAAGCGACAAATGACGAATGCGGTCTACACGTGGACACTGGACAGTTAGCCCACTGGACCAAAAAGTTATATCTTAACATTCATGTATGAGCAATAAAATTATACGAAAATGTATTTCTTTTCGTCACCGGCTCCGATGCGGTTGTTTCATTGAATAATTCAGATGGACAGACACCTTTTCTCATTTTTTATATACACAATTCATATTTTATACAAGTTTATGTTGTTCACATGTAATTTTTAGCCTTTTTAGGCAAAAAAACCTTTCGTTTGGTTGTATTTCATCAATAAAGCAGGTTGTTGCAAGAAAAATAAAAGGTAATTAAATTTGACAAGTATGGATTAAACAATAAAGTACTATTAAATTCATTAATTTAACAATGAAATATGTTTTATTGCTATTTATGTAGACAACTCGGTGTTGATTTAACCGCCTCTGTGGTCTAGTGGTTCACCCACATCACATGTGCCAGGGGTCCCGGGTTCAATTCCCAAGGGGGGTAGAATTTGTATTCGGTTTGGTTGGTGGTAGGGCTTATTTCAAGTCCGCCTGGCTAGCTACCACCATCTTACCTAAGTCTGACGCCATAACAACAATTTGAAAATTGTTGTGTTCCGGCAGTTAAAGGTAAGATAGCCAGTTCCTCAGTAATGAGGATTACGGATGTAGTGCGCTTCCACCTTCGGCCTTATCGTCACTTAACATCAGGTGAGGTGAAGGCCAAGCACTGTTCTCGTTGTAGATAAAAATATGGGAATTGTATTCTCAAAAAAAGAATTATAAATGAATTCAGATTTTTAAACAAACTATCAATCTGTCTGCACAATAATAATTTGATTAGTTTGATCCTTATTGAATGTAGTCTAATAAAATTATGGGGTGCCGATACAGGGACGCACTTTAGATGTTAAGGGAATATTTAGGTAACAAAAGGGGCTTTAACAGAGAAACTGTGATGTGATAGTCGTATGTTTATTATTTTTTTCTTTAGAGTTTGAATATAAATTATATTTATTGAAGGCTGCTCTGTCACTAAAAATGTTATGTTGAAAAAGCGGAAAATATCATGGCAATAAGATTTACTCACATCAAGTTCGAAGAATCTTAGGTGGAAGTTTGGATGTTTAGATGTTTGGATGTTTTACTTAATCACGCAAAAATAGCTGAATGTATTTGTAAAAAAATTGGCACAAAGATAGTTTATAGCCATTGATTAAAACATAAATGGTGTTATTACAAAAGATTTTAAACACCTGTTTATCTTAGACACTGTTTAAATGTGATGCTGTCACTTTTTGACAATATTGTTCGAAAGAGACAGTGTCTAAGATAAACAGTTTTTTTAATCTTTTGTAATAACATCGATAATAGCTTTTTATCCCGCGCAAAGGTTTCCTTAAGATTTTTGGATGAATTCGCGGGTGGAAGCTAGTAATAAAATATACACGAATACAATCACAAGAGCCCTCCCTTATAACCCTTATTCCATCCCTGTCCTAACAGAATAATGCCCTAATTGTAATTGGTTGTTTGGCTCAAAGTTAATCTCAATCAGCCCAGGGCGTCGCTATGGTGACCTCCCATAACGTATGGTCCCAATCGGGACGGTCCCAATAAGGACCCCCACTGAGAAGTAATGAGACTCAATTGAATGTTACGATAATTTTGAAGTTTGCTAAGTTTTTTAGGGTACCGTAGCCTAAATGGCAAAAAACGGAACCCTTATAGATTCGTCATGTCTGTCTGTCTGTCTGTCTGTCTGTCCGTATGTCACAGCCACTTTATTCCGAAAGTATTAAGACTACACAGTTGAAACTTGGTAGGTAGGTGTATTCTGTTAACCGCTTACCGAATTTAATACAAAAATAAGAAAAATAAAAGATTAAGGGGGGGCTCCCCATACATGGAACTGAAACTGAAAAAAATTTTTTCTTCAAACCAACACGTGTTGGGTGTTTATAGATAGGTCTTTAAAAATGACATTGAGGTTTCTAAGACAACTTTTTCTCAAAGTCAACCGTTTGGAAGATATACACCGCCAAAGTGGTAAAATGTGTGTCCCCCCCTTTAACTTTTGAAATAAGAAAGTGAAAAATCTAAAAAAAAATATGCTGTAGATCTTAATAAACACTTTCAACCAAAATTGGTTTGACCGAGATATGGTAATTAGTTTTTGAGATATAGCACATTTTCCAAAACCGCAAATATAACTTTGTCATTCATACCCACACTGTGAAAAACAAAGTTATTTTTGCATACGAAAAATGATAGGTGGTATTAAATATGGTATGGTATAAGGTAACTACGGAACCCTATGGCGCGTGTCCCGACACGCACTTGGCCGGTTTTTTTTAAATTATTGACGGCATTGAATTGAATATATTATTTTATGATTTTGGTGGTTCCTACTTAGCGTGTAGATACCTGAGGGATTGACACGAAGTGCTGCTCATAGAGTGATTGCTCTGATTACTATAACACAAAAATTCGCAAATATATAACATTAATAAATGTGTTTCCTGATAGGTACAATCTGAGCGCCTTCAAGTCGCGAGTGAATTGGTTACTTCTAGCAAGTACGTTTCATCATAGATCGCATCATCGCTTACCACCAGGGGTGATAGCGGTCAAGCGTTTGCTTATCTATCATTAAAAAAAACTACTTGCATAATTTTTAGGGTTCCGTACCCAAAGGGTAAAAACGGGACCCTATTACTAAGACTCCGCTGTCCGTCTGTCTGTCTGTCCGTCTGTCTGTCTATCTGTCTGTCTGCTTGTCTGTCTGTCTGTCTGTCACCAGGCTGTAATCTCATGAACCGTGATAGTTAGACAGTCGAAATTTTCACAGATGATGTATTTCTGTTGCCGCTATAACAACAAATACTAAAAGAATAATAAAACTAAATACATCATACAAAAGCGTTTCAACTAACACTGCTGTTGTATATTTAACTATAACTTTCAATCAATATAAGCTGGAACATTACTAATTTTCATAATAAACTTTTTAACTCTTTTTAACCACTGATTAGGTACTTTAAAACCACCTAAATAAAGATCAAAATTAAAAATAATAAAAAAAATTAACAACTCTGACACGCGCCGACTATCAGTAAAATAGTGTTTTATATCAATGAGCCAGTATTAAATTAACCAAATAACAGAGTAACTAATGATAAAGAGTTATTTGTAACAGGATCGTGGTAACAAAGTCGTTATTTTGTAACAAGACTCCGTTAGGGTAAGAATGGTTTAACCCTCACTATAGATTGGGGTACGTTAAATCAGACGATGTAATTGATTTAGATTTTGGAATATTATTGGCTTTAAACGCATACAAAGTATTATAGAAGGAATTGTTATCCTAACTGCACAAAAATTTATAATAAGCTACCAAAGTCCGTAAAGGATCTTAGTTTACCTATATTAAAGTAAATTTTACAAGTATGGTTAAAATTAATGTTTTTCAAAAATTTACATAAAATGAATTATTTATAATCACATGTAAATTTAATTTAATTATATCCATTTACTACTTAATCTAAACTGAAATTTCACATGCCCTTTGTTTGGCAAGGCAGAGAACCGGAATTGTCTTTTAAAACTTTTAGATTTTATGCATTCACAATGCTATTTTTATATTAAGATTATTAATATAATTGAAAAATATTACAAAAAATCGACTCACCCGTAGCAGCTCAGATGGGACTCAAACCTGCACCCTTAGGAATCCGGCCCAATGCACTAACCAATTTCGAATGTCGAAGTAACTTCACTTCACGTTGATGAGATGACGCTGGCCTACAGCGGAAACGTGAAAAGTATTGGAAAATTTCGCCAATCCTGCTAGCGACTCGGTAGCATAATTGGTTAGTACATTGGGTCGGATTCCTAAGGGTGCGGGTTCGAGTCCCGTCTGAGCTGCTACGGGTGAGTCGATTTTTCGTAATATTTTTCAATTATATTAATAATCTTAACCGGAATTGTCATCAATAACAACTGTAAGCACTCTGTTTTGTGTGATTAAAATGATTTGATTTTATTGAGGAGTTGTGTTTGAGGATCTGTGTATGCCGATAGGTACAATCTGAGGACCTTCAAGTCGTGAGTGAATAGGTATCTTCCAGGCAAGCGCGTTTCATGATCGCATCATCGCTTACCATCAGGCATGATAGCGAGCAAGCGCTTGACTATCTATCATTAAAAAGGAGCTCGGTGGGACACTGGTTTAGCTCCTGGCACGGTTAAACAACTTTCTTAAGGGTCGGTCATGGGATGGGTGACCAAAAATGTATTATCTCGAGTTCCTCCGTGCCCCGTGACAGCAACAAAGGTGCCGAAACCACGGAAAAACAAAAAAAACAAACTAAATACCAACTAATCAACAAAGTACTTTCAAACCGCGCTAGGATCCGTTAAAGGATTTTATTTCAAGGAATTTATTAATTGGTTTTTAACTAACTCTCGCTTCGGTGTAGTGTGGAATTCGACATCATGTATTATACATATAAACTTTCCTCTTGAACCACTCTATCTATTATTAAAAATCCGTTGCGTAGTTTTAAAGATTTAGGCATACATAGGGATATAGGGACAGAGAAAGCGACTTTGTTTTATACTATGTAGTGATTTTATCTACACCCATGCTTTAAATCCTCTGTAAAGGGTTCTGAAACGGTTAGCTTACTGCCAACAATACAATATCCGAGCGAGAGGATTTCACGCTCTTCCCCGCCCACGCGCGACGAGCTACATTATAAAATTCAGTACAACATTATAACACTCGTTTGGATGATAAAATGACGAGGAGGAGGAGGAAATTCAAAGTCAAAACCCTTTCTAGAGGACTAGTGGCCGCCCGCGGTTTCACCCGCGTGGTTCTCGTTCCCGTGGGAATATCGGAATAAAAAGTATTTTATGTTTTAATCTAGGCTATCTACTATCTGTGTGCCAAATTTCAACCAAATCCGTTTAGTATTTTTTGCTTGATTGAGGAACAAACATCCAAACACCTAAACATCCAAACCCACAAACTTTCACATTTATAATAATTATAGTAGGATACATATCATGGGTGTAGATAAAGTTTTGTATGCAACTGTACATAATTAGGTTTTTAAAACACTCATGTGATACTATTATCACACTAGGCGAAATACCCCTCGTTATAGTACAGTTGCATGATTAACTATTAAAAAACTATAATCTTATCATTGTTTTATATTGTTTTAAATTTCCATGGTTATTAACATTATTTAAATATACTGTATCGGGATTTTCACCATGTACCTTTTGATCATGGCGCATGCAACTGCGCCGAAATATCGGAGTCTCAAAAATAAAAAGGTACATGGTGAAAATCCCGATACAGTATATTTAAATTATCATTGTTTTGTTTAATCTTATTGTTAAGATGAAGTTCCGTTAACTAACAATCGATTACAGAAAAATTCGAAAATTAAAAACAAAAGACGACACATAACTGCTTAGGTATACCTACTACCTGTTTGAGCGCGAAAAAAAACTAAAGAAATCACATTGTTTTTTTATTCAACCCATTGTTTCTTCTACACGCAACAGAGCAATTGTGTTTTTTTACCATAGCCGGAAGTCAAGTACAATTATTTTCGAATTAGTCACAATTTTTTCGAGATTTCAACGTTTCGGGAATAAATTTCGTGAGAACGAGTTTCGGTTTGACAATACTATGACATTGCGAGACATCGAATGGAAAAAGATGGCTGAAATTATTTTTAGATGTTAGTTTCCTGTCTAGGCTAAGCTTCAATGATAAATGAAATACTTAGCTCAAAATATAAAGCCGAATTTACATTATGAAATTAATGGCTGTCGTGACACTAATTTCATCAACAATTGTACGTGTAAACATCAAGTTTTAAAATGCATGCATTAATTTTATGACACTAAAATATTTTCGTGCCATGCGCAATTTTTTGGTTTTACTAATGCATGTAACTAAGTTATATTACGAAATTAGTGGCATAAAGTTAATATCGCGATACTATTTTGACCCGACTGCAAGGAGAGGTTATGTTTTTTGCGCGTATCTTGATGTTTGTATTTAATATTCTTTATTACCTCATATCTTTTAAACGGCTAAACGGTTATCTATCGGTATAATATATCGTTAGATTTGTCTTGTTAGCCCAAGTGTTCGTAGGTAAGACGCGTTGAAAAACCAACATTATAGGAAGTGATTTTTTTTTTTCTTTTAATACTGCAATATGGCTGTCAAATTAAAGAGCTTATCATAAGGATTCCAAAAAGGTATATCATGACCGTAATATTTATAATAACTAAAAAGATACTTAAATAAATAAAAAAAACCCTCTTGCATCAAAAGTCATGTCAACTGAAAAGATGGAAACAAGGTTAAATATTAAAGACAACATAATAACATGCAGTCGGGGGCATAGAATTAAAATCATTCATAATGTCACTTTCTAAACGCATGCATCCGACTGCATGTTATTAATTATGTTGCCTTTAATATTTAACCTTGTTTCCATCTTTTCATTTGACTTGTCTTTTTATGCAGGCGGGTTTTTTATTTTTTTTATTTTCATTAACAAATTGTTGCACGTGTATACATCAAGTTTTACAATGCTTGCATTTAATTTTATGACATTAAAATAGTTTCGTGTCATGCGCAATTTTTTTTTGGTAACGTGACCAAACCAAAATATAAAATTTAAGCATATTTTAACACCAGTATAGAGATAATGTTATATTAAAATAAGAAGTATAAAATAGTATGCAAAAACAAACAATAAGAAGAAGAAGAGTATATTAGTTATTATGAAACATTATAATATCAGACTAAAAAGAAAAGAACGAAAAATGGCAAAAAAAGGTCCTGCCAAAAAGCGGGGAGAAGATGGGAAAAAAACTATAATAGTACATTATGAGACAAGTTAGCTTAGGTTGCTCATTGCACACAAGGCCGTGGGTTGCAGCCCGAGCCGCAGGCGAGGGCGTAACTCAGCCGAGTGTGCAATGAGCAAAAGCTCACGAGTTTCATACGACGTTTTTCAACATATTTGCAAGGAAGATACAAAGTAATTTACCACACAGCAACAAATACGACAAAAATAAAATATGACAATAATGGGAAAAGGCGCGTAGGTTTTTTTTAGTTTTTTCACACGCCAAATGCAAAAATATTTTGCGAACAAAGGGGTGAGTGAGCATACAGCCTACTTCAAAATTATAATTTTAAGTGATAAAATGCAAATATTTTAAAATTTTGTAACAAAATATTGTGAATAATGAATTATTTGATAATAATAAATATTTGATTGACTTAATTAAGGACTTAAACATTATTTATTTCATAAATGAATATGAATTTACAGCGGCATAAAACCTCTTTGTTGTTATTAAAAAAAAACTGTATTACCTGGTTAAATTGGGAATGCTCTGTTTACTCGCATAGAACTTGCAGTAAGGTACTAATTTAACTTTGTAGGGATAATTCTATAACAACTTAGTGTTTTATATATTATTGCACGCGTTTGTTACAGCTCGCTTTATGATCCTAAAAGCGATGTATTAGGGCTCACTTTACGAGCAAGTGTGTTGAAAATATTTTATAACAACACACCCGTTCGAAACGTCTTTTAAAAATTAGCTTATTAATTATTCAAGAACTAGCGGCTGCTCGCGGTTTCACCCGCGTGGTTCCCGTTCCCGTAGGAATATCGGGATAAAAAGTATTTTATGTTTTAATCTAGGCTATCTTCTATCTGTTTGCCAAATTTCAACCAAATTCGTTTAGTAGTTTTTGCATGATTGAGGAACAAACATCCAAACATCTAAACCCACAAACTTTTACATTTATAATATTAGTAGGATACTATTTTATGAAAAAAAGTATTCTTGAATATAAAAAATAATAATAAGATATTCTACCTTAAATAATGTTTAGACGCATAACATTATCCTTGATCAGTCGACAAGTTTCGATCGAACGGCATGACAGGATATAGATTTTCTCATAGATCATTATACCGACAACTGGTTGATAAATGTATACTAGTTTAGCTAACTATAACATTTTGTAATAAAGTGTTAGAACACAGATCTTTTAAGATTTATAGTTAAAGCACATTCTACAAAACATTTAAAGATATGTCAAAACAACAATTTAAAAATTGTTGTGTTCCGGCAGTTAGAGGTAAGATAGCCAGTTCCTCAGTGATGAGGATTCCGGGTGTAGTGCACTTGCACCTTCGGCCTTATCGTCACTTAACATCAGGTGAGGTGAAGGCCAAGCACTATTCTGTTGTGCATAAAAAAAATGTTGGAAATAAACCACAGAATTTTTTTTGAGCCCACATTCTTTCCATTTTCCATTGATTGTCAAATTATTTAATTGACTTGACCTACTAAATAAAATGCTTATTGAAAACTGTACTATGGAAATACAGCTGTTACTTTCAAACACGTTTATAAAAGGTCCTTACATTTATACATTATATCTCTAAATTGATACAATGTTGGCATACGGCTAGACTAGATCCCTAACGACTGAAGGTAGCGACACTATTTTTAGAGGATCCTATTGACCTTTCATGGTGCAAGTGAGCACTTAGAAGGGTTTTAGGGTTTTTAAAAATTCAACCCCCAAGGGGATGAAATAGGGGATGAAAATTTGTATGGAAATTGGTATAGAAATTTTTTAATGTCTGATAGAGCCTTAACGGTCTTAAGGTAGAGACACCATTTTTGGACGTTACTTTTCATGACGTAGGTGAGCACTAAGAAAGGGGTTTTGGAAAATTCCGGACAGGGTGCTAAAGGGTTTTCCAGTTTCTATATAAAGGTAGAGACACCATTTAAATGGGAATATTTAAATATTGTGTGATGTTATGGGCAAGGCGCATAATCTTTAGGTAGTACGTAGGTATAAAAAAACTATTCGGTAACTAGGTATATTGGTTATCCCGTGACTTTCAAAATAAATGCATATCTTAATCACGCGAACGAAGTCGCGGGCAAAAGCTAGTTTAGAAATAAACTATTTCTTACATACTATTCAGCTCGTAACTTCTATTGATTTACCTAATAGACAAAATAATTAAAAAAAATCTTGTCAGCATTACCTACTGTTTTCGTTATTAACTTACGGCTGTAGAGTCGCATCACGTTCCTTTTTTAAATTTTCAATACAAATGATCAAAACAACTCTGCGCGAGCCGTAATGAGGGAAAACTTTGAAAATTCCTATTAAATTATTAAATAGATATAAGTATATATGTTACGGCTAATACCCGAAGTGCGGCTAAACCTAGTTTTAGCCGGCTAAAGCTAGGTGTAGCCGATAGCTGTTGGCTAAAACTAGGTGTAGCCGATTTACTCTTAAAAAAGTTTGACAATTCATTTTATATTTAATTTATATATTTATTAAATAATTATTAAATACATATAAGTTTAAAAAACACACAATACATTAGACAAATACCTCATTATTCCGAAGAAAAATAAAAAAAAATACTTTAGATTCTGTAAATTCCAGTGAAAAAACATGTCAAAGTGTACCAATCTGAGCATTTTTTAATATTTTATTTCTCTGTGCTAAAAACATTTTTTTTTAATATTCTCTCTATAGGGAACTCCTTGACAATACAAACAATAAGGGAAAAAATAAATATGAGTCATATTCTTATTTGTTACAGCTGAAACGTTTTTGAAAAATACCTCTGACAAGCAAATTTGAAATTCCACTTGAACAGATTGTCTCCGTTTTAAAATACCTGACAATTTATTATGTTTTTCTCTCTATACGACACTAATTGAAGAATTTTGCTTCCTAAAACTAAAGTTTACATCAGTAACAATGCTTTCATTCTTCTTCTTCTTATTTTTGTAATGGCAATCTACTTTCCTCTTGGAAGTAATTTTTGCCAGTGTCATGTTTTGAATAGTTCAGTATTTCTAGATTTTCTTAGTAGATTGTTTCAGTTTACATTAAAATGCGGGTGCATCACATTCCAATGCTGCTTGGAGCATTTGGCACCAAGTATATCAAGACAGTTTACTCGGTAAGTTTTGCCGAGGTAGCAACCACTACAATAAAAGTCTCAGCTTCACACAACCAAGATCGCGCCTATTTCCATTATCCCACATATTGTTTAGTTGCGTAGACACTTGTACCACAAAACTGCACCAATTTTAAGACACAATATCCACTATGAATCAATTTGCGAATAATTAAAATAGTCACCGAACTGAACTCGACAAAATCCCGCCAAAAACTCCGCTTTCATTCTTAGATAACTTCATTGGAAAAACACTAATTTCGTTTAAATGCAAATATACAGCCTTAACCATAACTTAAACTAGGCACATGAGTCATGAGGCATTATTTTGCTAAGAGTTTATAGATTTAAATATCTATAGTGGTAGACCGTAGAGTTTTGTAATATTTAGGATTCGCGGCTGTTAAGCCTAAACAGTAAAGTTCTATACAGCTTGAAATTTTAATCATTTGAGCAGCGGGGTGGTTCCACTCCTGGTTACAAGCAACTTTTAATATGGGGCCAACTCTGATGTCGCGAAAAAAAAATCTGTTGCTTCATACATTATTGTCGAGTAGGTATTGTGCTTTTGTATGGAACAGCTGATTTTGTTTTCGCGAAATCAGAGTTGTTCCCATAGTAAAAGTTGCTTGTAATCATGAGTGGAACCATCCCACTGCGGGAACCAAATGATTAAAATTTCAGCGTGTATTAACTTGGCAACTTCATGGCAACCAACTTAATATATCAAATACCAATAAGTAACCATTTTACAAAATATTTTAGTATTTCAAGTCGTGATATAAACAATACAGAAAAGGTGATAACTTATTACCAAAGCTATAAAATAGTAGTTATCTCTCACAAACTAGATGGCAGCACATTTATCAAATAGCAACACGACCATTATAAGAAGACCTGTCTTCGGTACACTATCGTCTATTGTTACTAAGCTAAGAGGAACGGGAAGGGTCTATCTAAACTGGCCGCTTACAACTATGAGTCATTCTCAAGGACGCGAAAACGTTTGTAATCTTTCGATCAAACCTCTTTCCGTTTATGTTAGCCTGGTACTTCTGTGAGATCGATGAAGAGAGATAACATACGAAAATGAGAAGAGACAAACAAACACACAGTTTGTTAAGAAGCGTAATAATGAGGGCTTTTCAAAATGACAAAAAACTGTAAGCTCGATAGATGGCGTTGATAAAAATGTGTTTGTCAATGTAATTTTTTTCTTACTAAGCTTCGAAGAGTACATAAGTAGGCAGGCAGATATACCTAACCCAAAATGTTTCTCTTTGGGCAGATGTCAGCCAGCGAGCGCTTACTTGCCTCTTTGGTACAGACCGTTTATTTTTAAAAGCCAATTTTGACACTTCTCTTTCCATTAACGCCATCAAGTAAAGCAAATAGTTACTATTTTTCGTTTTAAAATGTCACTTTGAAAATAAGATAACACAAACAATGCGATAATTGACAATAGACAGTGATCCGCTGTAACTTCGCTCGAGAATTTAGCGTCCTTCCTCATCTCGGCTCATGTGTTTAACAAAATTTGCTTTGCTATGTTTGCGAGGCGAAGCTATTTCGACTTTGCTGTCGTAATATTCGAATTCAGAACGGTAAACTTTAAAAAATGTTAATCAAATTCTATTTTTACCGACTTCAAAAGGTACTCAATTCGACCAGTTTTTTTTTTTTTTTTTTTTTTTTTTTGTTTTTTGTATGTACACCGATTACTCGAAGACGGCTGGACCGATTGAAATGATTCAAACGTTATTACATTAGGTAAACTCCCAAGTTGGTCCCATTTTTTTAAATTTTGAAATCGGTCCAGTACTTTTCGAGTAATCTTGAAAAAAGCACGAAAATAATATGATTTTTGTGTTAACTACCTCGATGATCAGTCGTATAACTTCTTTGTTTATGAACTGAATAAGATAATGTTGAAAAAGGGATATCTTAAGTGTAATTCTTTAACCGACTTAAAAAAGGAGGTTCTCAGTTTGACCCGCATGTATGTATGTTTCTCCGCGATTAACTCACGTATGGCTGAGCCGATTTTAATTTCTACCTAAATAATATACCTACACTATCTAATACAAAAAGTACCTACACTAAAAATAAAAAAATAAAAAATTGTTTATAAAAACAAAAAACCGACTTCAAAAACCTACCTCTAAAAAGCAAGAAATAATATTCGTAATAATAAAACACGTCTATTGAAGTCGGGTGGGGCTTTTAGAATAAAAAAAAGGGATTTGTACTCCAGCCCCACCCGACTTCAATAGACGTGTTTTATTATTACGAATATTATTTCTTGCTTTTTAGAGGTAGGTTTTTGAAGTCGGTTTTTTGGTTTTATAAACAATTTTCAAAACTTCACGTTGACTATTTATTGGCGCCATCGATATGTACCTCTATGGTCTGTATTTTTTTAAGTTTTACGGTATCGGTGTCTTGGATTATCCTGCCAAGGTTATTATAGTGATGTTCATGATTCGTGTCACTCAGAGCTGCGTGGTATTTGCTTGCGGTATTTTTGCCTCACGTAGCGCGGTCTGGGCCTCGAGATCTGTCATTATTCTGATAATACTGTCGGTTTGTACGTGTCGGTGAAACGTCCAGCTATGTGTACTAGGGATGTGCGTGTATATCGATTAAATTAAATAAATCAGACGTTTTGACTGTAAAAAATACAGCTTTACCGTTCATAATTTTATGTGCATTACAGTTAGTAAAATGAAATGTCAATAAATACAACACATTAATTTTTTTATGCACAGCGGTATAGTGCTTGGCCTTCACCTCACCTGATGTTAAGTGACGATAAGGCCGAAGGTGGACGCGCACTACACCCGGAATCCTCACCACTGAGGAACTGGCTATCTTACCTCTAACTGCCGGAACACAACGATTTTTCAATCGTTGTTATGGCGTCAGACTTAGGTAAGATGGTGGTAGCTAGCCAGGCGGATTTGAAATAAGCCCTACCACCAACCAAATCGAGTACAAATTGTACCCCCCCTGGGAATCGTACCCGGGACCCCTGCGACTTACACGAGTGGGAGAACCACTAGACCACAGAGACAGTTAAAACATGTAACTGTGATGAAACATTTTTCATCTTTGTATTTATACCATTTATTTCATTGAAGTATAAAATATCTTAATTACAAATCTGAGCTAATTCTATCATTGACACATGAAAACTTACGTAAGTAGGTACTAAGCAGTCAACTTTTTATTGTAGCTTTGAAACTTATATTTAAAACGCTGCAACAGTAATTTTACAAAAAAAACTACAAATGACAATTTTTTTTCTTTACCATACAAATTTTATTGTTCCATACAAATGCAAATTATGATATTTAGTAAATATTAAAAGACTTAACCGTTGTTTACAACTTAATGAATGATAATTGATTTGTTTCGATTGATCGATCGATCGTTAATGATGAAACTGTCAAAACAAATCATTAGCTTGACATAATGACGAGGTGATGAATTAATTAACTTATTTTGAGAGGTTGATAAAGTAAGGTTTAAGATTTTTATCGTTTTAAGTGGTCATTAAATTTTTATTGACGATTGGGATAACATTGACGGTTTCCTTTATGTCACTTTTTATCCGACATAATAAAGGAGGAGGTTTTCAATTTGACTGTTTTTTTTTAATTAAATTGACTTAAGGTATGATTCCGATCTCGGCAGCAAGCAGCAGTGCTGCCGCAGCACCACTGGTCCCCATACATTTTCTATCGGTTTATATGAGACTACATTCCGAGCTCGGCAGCACTGCTGCGCAGCAGTGTCGCGCAGCAGTGCTGCCGACATTGGAATCATACCTTTATTTTATCTTTCAGTGGCCAGTATTATGCAATAAAGGCTTTTCAAAATGACAAAAATCTGTAGGATCGATAGATGGCGTTGATAAAAATATTATGTGTCAATTTGGTTTTTTACTCAGCTTCGAAGAGTACTCAGGTAGGCAGGCAGATATAGCCAGTGAGCGCTTACTTGCCTCTTTGGTACAGGCCTTTTATTTTTAAAAGCCAATTTTGACACTTCTTTTTGCATCAACGCCATCTAGTTTGGCAAATAGTTACTATTTTTATTTTTTGAATGTCACTTTGAAAAGCTCTCATTCCACTGTTTTTTAACAAAATTTACTTTTATCTTTTGGTAGCCAGAAGTATGCAATAGCAAGATGACATAAAAATACCGTTTACTGTAGAACTAGATGGAGATCTTTTGTACTATGGGCAACAGCGTCGCTTAACCAGTTTGCAACAAAATTCGTGTGCGCGCCTATCGCCCCTGCACGAACTAAACGTATGTGACAGCGGGCGCGGCGTGCAAGCGATTTTAACCTTAGCAGTGGTTAAGCGACGCTGTTGCCCATGGTACGTGTGCATATGGATTATTTTTCCAGTTGTTATGTCTATATAGATATGATAAAATTAAATGATTATTATTATTATGGAAGTGGGACAGTAAACGAATTAAAGATTAAAGGAAACCAAAATGTGTTGAAAGAAAAATTGATATTTACGAAAATTCGCTTCCAACGTCCGAAAATTGATAACAAACACATTGCGACAAACTATGTAAAGTCTACATCTACACTAGCGCCGAATTAGCGGTAGTGAGCCGACTGGTGGACGAAAGTAAAATTGTCCTGCTATTAAAATAGCTTGTTAATTAAATATTAAACATATTTTTTTAACTGGTACTGATGTTACCAGCACTAAAAACCGTTTACTGTTAATTAAGGCAATAAAAATATGTCTCCGACATCCTTATCCTAGAGATGTAAGATTCTTTCTAAAGTGCGTTCCATGCTCCGCTATCGATATTGGTAATCGGTAAAAAAATCGATATCTGCAACATCTAATCGCAACACTGGCCGCTATATGTCCTAAAGATGTATAGATAGTGTGGCTGTGTTAGTAAACATATAATTACTTGGTAGGTCGATGCATATCAAGCACTCGTTAGTCTGTCCGTCTGTGTGCGTGTTCGCGCGCACGCTAGTGATGTAGTCACGAGTATTTTGCGTGTCATTTAGTCGCTGTTCTCTTGGCGATTTTTTTATTAAAGTTTGATCTTGAAGTTGTAGTATACGCTTAGTGTTTTACTATTAATATGTTTTACTAGTAATAAAGCGTATATAATGTATGTATAATCCTACTAATATTATAAATGTGGAAGTTTGTGGGTTTGGATGTTTGGATGTTTGTTCCTCAATCACGCAAAAACTACTGAACGGATTTGGTTGAAATTTGGCACACAGATAGTAGATAGCCTGGATTAAAATATAGAATACTTTTATCCCGATATTCCCACGGAACGGGAACCACGCGGGTGAAACCGCTGGCGGCCGCTAGTCGTATATAATATCAAGAATTCTTAAGACTGTGGAACTTGCTTTCTAATCGGTAACAGCTGTAACACAACTCTGTTACAATTTTAAGGTAACAAACTTAGTTGAAAGGGTGGTAGCCAGATGGACAATGGATAAACAAACTCTACAGTCTCGTAGATAGGTAACCAAAATTGAAAAACTGGTAATCTGTGAAGATTTTATTTCCTGCAAGATAATTGGTTATCTCAAAACTTGGAACCTCTAGATTTGACACTGATGGCTGTACTACTAGATTAGACTATAAAGATTTTAGCCTATTTTATGCCACCTTTTAGTTAGCAAAAGACACATACCTTTTTCAAAACCCATACCTTTTGCAAAGAGTTCACAACTTTACCAAACAGCAAAAGATAAATCTTCTCTTGTAGGTAACTGGTAATGTAACTTTTATTATGGGCACAGATGGGACCAAGTCAGAAATCGAGAAAATAAAATCAGCTGTTTCATACATTTTAATATTCACGTTATAAATGTTTGTATGAAACAGCTGATTTTTTTCGCGATTTCAGAGTTGGTCCCGTAGTAAAAGTTGTTCAGTTTGATGGTCCCTATCTACCATATTCGGCATTAAGGGTTTATTTGTAACACGTTGTATTACAATCAAATTTCGACATGAACGAAGCCTACACAGTATAATTTGAAAGAGATTTTCATCAGGAAAAAATTTACTACATGCCATAAAGAAAAGATAACGAGTGGATGTGACGTCATGGGATGAATATGAAATAACTTGCATATTCTAATCTATGCTATTGTTGCAATAATTGATGCATGCAATGCAAATTTTACATACACAAGTCTGTAGTTCTTTATTAACGTATTTTTTCTATCTCGAACCATTTTATAAATTATTACCTATATTCATTCTCATTCTGTTATCATAACGGAATATTATTGACTGCTAATCGTTTGTTAAAGAACTTTCATTACTTAATATAATTAATTATTGTTTATTACAAATTCTACAAAAGTCCGAACCCAATAGTAACAAAGCGTAAAAATGGATTTTTATTAGGAACAGTGGAAGTATTAAGAACGCTATTAAAATATCGCATGACACAAAATGTATCTTATCCCTAACCAGACTTGGAGTGCATGTGTACGAAACTAGTTTTGCGAGAATATGAGTGATTGTACCGCGTTTTAACTTTCCGACCGCACAGCGAACGATGTTGATTTAATTAATTTATTTATTGTTTTCCTGATATCGATTATGATGTAACTCGATTATGATGCAACTCGATTGCGTTGACACGCTCTCACTAGCGTTTCTTTTTTGATTTCGGCGGGAAATGTCTATGGTCAGTTTAAAAAGTTTTGATTGTCAGTTCTTGCTAATTAGGCTACTGTGTGACAAAATAAGGTATGGCAAAAAATGGATTTAATTCAACAGAAAATTTAAAAAGTAATGTAGCAATAAAATACTGTTGCATTCGTCTCCCTCTTCAATCAAAGTCAAGAATGAACATGTATTGACATCAAAGAGATGTGTATTACAATAAAGAATTTGATAAAAAAAGATTTTAAGTAAGAGTTAATGTTCATTTTGATTAAGAAAACACTTTCGAATCGTGAAGGTCACTTCAAAACGCAGTTGTAAATTGTAAAGCAGTTTGTAAAACTTATGATGATGTAAGCGGGTTGATAGCTTGTCTTTATTTCAACCATTTTAATGACTACAATTACGCATAGTACTATTATTTATTCTGTGCTATTACATTTAGCAGATCGGTATCACCTTTTAGCCGCATCGCGACGCCTAATTGTGCTAAATATATCAGAACAGATTGTTTAAACGCCAAATTTTGCATACTTAACGAGCCATATAATTATTACGTTTATCTAATGATTTAAAATTAAGATAATTCTGTTGTTATCTTTCATTGATTGAGATGTAATAAGTTTATGGGTGTTAGCACGTTTTGGTAAGTGGCCCACCTGACTGCTTGGCCGAAATCGCTCATTCAGCGAAAAAACCGCTCTTGACAACGCATTGTGGCCACTGCGAATCCACAACGCAAAATTTGTTTTGTGGCTCTGAAGTACTATTATATCGGGTCATTATGAACTTACCATTAAAATTCAAGGATGTGTCCAGTCCATGAAACTTGACAACTTTCTCTAAGAAGCATGTGTCGAATTTCGCCACAAAATTTTGGTCACCCATACCAAATAGATCACGTGATCTTTTTGATTTGTATGGATATTCGATTTTTTTTACATATTTGACCATGTGTTCCTTAGAGAAAGCTGTTCAGTTGCATGCAACGCGTTGTGAGCGGTTTTTTCGCTCAGAGCGATTTCTGCCTTTGAGCCTTACATAATTATATATTTCATTTCCTATTTTAATCTCCTAGAGACAGTAGCAGCCATAACTTTTATTGATAATTTTATGACTGAGCGCACTATTAGACTTAAACCTTAATAAAACCGTTTTATTGCTTTATGTAAAGTTACTTGCATAATAAATGTTTAGTAACTATTGCATTTATAAATGGATATTAAAATTTATTTTACGATATTTATAATTTATTATACCAAAAAATATTTAATTAAGATTTTAAATAATTTATAAACTCTGTACTACTAATGCTAAATAAATAAGTACAATCGCAAAAATAGACCGTGAGTGTCAAATTAGCATAAGTCTAAAGATCAACTTTTACAAATTTAGCTTTTCCCACCGTAAATTCGAAATTGTTTTTCTTTTTTTAGTGTTCTCATTAGTTAGTATGTGTTTTAACACGTAGCTAAGTGGCGCAGTGGTATAGCGTCTGGCCCAGCGATTGTGGATGTTAAGCAATTTTCGCAATGGTCAGTCATGGGATGGGTGACCAAAAATTTACTATCTCGTACTCCTTCGTGATGCGGAAGGTACTTTAAGTCGTTGGTCCCGGCTGCATTTGCAGTCGTTATCACCCACCCACCAACCCACATTGGGCCTACGTGATGGGTTATGGTCCATCCTCCTTATCCACCCATAAGGAAGGCCTATGCCCCAACACCGGGGACATCAAAAATTGCTGATGGTCAAACAATCACAATAGACCGTGAGTGTCAAACTAGCATAAGTCGAAAATTAAACTTTATTACATTTTACTTTCCCGCGTAAATTGAGTGTTTTTTTTTTCTTTTTTTTTGCGTTCTCGTTAGTACGTGTTCTGACCTCCGAATGTTCGCTCGCCCTCAGCGGACGCGGTTCCGGGCGGTGCTTTTATAATTGATGTGCATAAACACGCTGACTTATAGAGGGCGTTATAAAATATAATAAATTAATAATTCGAGACACTTATAAGCTTATAACAATCGTTACTTCCAAATTACGTTGTTATTTGTTTACTTCTAACTATGTATGTTAAACTTTCTTACATTGAAACAACAGGTTTTTTTTTATTTGTTTCGTAGATCATTTTTTGTTCATTAGATTCAAAAATGTTTTAAAAAGTATCTTAAATATGGGACTAGAAGTGACTGTCCAATTTAATGACCCCTTTATACGTGCCATTCTAAAAAGGGTTTAAGTTAATAATAGCAAATGAAGGCTTTTCGAAGTTACTTTAAAAAAATGTAGTAACTATTTGCCTCCCTAGATGGCGTTGATAGTCAAGTAAAGAGTCAAAACAGACTTTGAAAATAAACGGCCTGTGCTTAAAAAAGTTTTAATAAGTTTTCTACAGTTGACATTTACCTTTTCATCAACGCCATCTATTGGGCCTACAGTTTTTAGGGTTCCGTAGCCTAAATGGCAAAAAATGGAACCCTTATAGATTCGTCATGTCTGTCTGTCTGTCTGTCTGTCCGTCCGTATGTCACTGCCACTTTATTCCGAAAGTATTAAGATTACACAGTTGAAACTTGGTAAGTAGATGTATTCTGTTAACTGCTTAACGATTTTCACACAAAAATGAAAAAATTAAAGATTAAGGGGGGCTCCTCAGACATGGAACTGATACAGAATTTTTTTCTTCAAACCAATACGTGCGGGATGTCTATAGATAGGTTTTTGAAAATGATATTGAGGTTCCTAAGTCATTTTTGACATTTTTTTCTTACAGTCAACCGTTTGAAAGATATACACCGCCAAAGTGGTACTGTCAATGGAGGATACTTGAGACTACAGTATTACTTAGGACATTTCGAATGGTAAATTTTGACTATTAATTAATATAATAATTAATTAATTATTAAATAAGAGAGTGAAAAATCTAAAAAAATATTTGCTGTAGATCTTAATAAAAACTATAGATATATTTTGTAGTTTTTCACATTTTCAAAACCGAAAATATAACTTTGTCATTCATACCAACACTGTGAAAAACAAAGTTATTTTTGCAAACGAAAACTGATAGTGGTATTAAATATGGTATAGTATAAGGTAACTACGGAACCCAACGGCACGTGGCCTAACACGCACTTGGCCGGTTTTTCTTGTCATTTATGACAGTTTAAGATAAGCTTACATAATATTTACACAGTAGATTAAATAAGTCTCATTAAATAATTAAAACATTATATTGCATAATATCATAGATTTAGAAGATTTTGTAAATATTTTTAGAAAAAATAATCAAGTGACTTCGCAAATTTTTTTCTTTATCCAAAAGACAAACACACGCAATATCCTCTAACACTTATTTATAAAACAAGAAAAAAGCAATTAATCAGTTATAAGACACACCCTGTAAGTGCACACATATGCACACACACGTATACACGGCTGCGCGTTCAACAGTGCGTAAATATATTTTGTACAGACAAAACTGTTATTTTAAAATAATAATTGATGTGCGCTCGCATTATGTCTGTCTGTCCGCATCTAGCAATTGTCAATGGTATGTTATTTTTTTCTTTTGTGAACGAAGTTATTACGAGAGTTAAATATAGGGACGTGATATTAATTTTCCGTTCTGCGGCGGAGGCTTTGTAAAGCATTGTTGTGGCATTTCTCACAGCTATATAAACATGTGTACGATTTTTTCCCGCTAAAGTGGAAAATTGTCCAATGTCAGGCTGTAAGGCCGCGGATGCCTTTGCCGGTTGAAAAAAAAACTTATCTATGGTTTTTAAAAATTGTAAAGTTATGTAGACTTATATTGTAATTTATTCAGTTTAAGTTACTTATATGTATCGTTTTACTATCAGTTTTACACGGTTGCGATACGGGTTAGCGTTTTCCTTAATCATTCTGTCATCTTTAATTCAATTGTACGAGAATCTATAAAAGAGTTTAACATCCATAATTTTATTTAACTTGTGCAGACACGCTATGTCAAAATAGGTTTAATCGCATTCTTCGAATGGAATAAAAAACCTCTAATGCCGAATATGGTAGACAGGGACCATCAAACTGATCAAATTTTACTTTGGTATGAATGAAATCGTGAAAAAAAACTTTCGATATTAATTTGATATTTTAGTTATTAATTTTTGTATGAAACAGCTGTTTTTTTGCGATTTTGGAGTTTTTTAGTAAAAGTTGTCCAGTTTGATAGTCCTTTTCTAACATATTTGGCATTAGGGGTTTTTGTATCACGTTTTACTTTTTTTTCATCATGTTAAACAAATTTAGCAAAGAGAGAAATACTGTTTCATTCAAAAATAACCATTTTTAACTTGTCGTCAATCGTAGCGCCAGACTCACTTTTATTGATGCTTGCATATTTTATTCAATGAGTTACGTCCGTTGCGGTCGAGTGGTCTGCATGCCATTAGTGTCCTCATCTTTGAGGTACTGGGTTCGATTCCCGGTTTGATAAGTGTTAGTAAATTATCATTTCCTAATGGTCAGATCTTCTTGGTTATTATTATTATATCTGTAACACAAATTAAGATCAAAGCAATGTAGATTTACTTACATTTTTAGGGTTCCGTACCCAAAGGTTAAAAACGGGACCCTATTACTAAGACTCCGCTGTCTGTCTGTCTGTCGGTCACCAGGCTGTATCTCATGAACTGTGATAGCTAGACAGGTAAAATTTTCACAGATGATGTATTTCTGTTGCCACTATAACAACAAATACTAAAAACAGAATAAAATAAATATTTGAAGGGGCTCCCATAAAACAAACGTGATTTGTTTTGACCTTTTTTGGCACGGAACCCTTCGTGCGCGAGTCCGACTCGTACTTGGCCGGTTTTTAATTTTAGTTTGCTGATATAAGTACCATTCCCACTTTCCGTTAGTAAATATAATGCAATAGATTCAATTGTGGCAGAAATTATGCAATTTAAAAAAGAAACTGTCACAGTGGGCCTTGTCTGTGTCTATATAATTAGCATAGAAAAGCTATTAGTATTTAAAACAATAAAACATAATACAATTAATGGTAAACAAAGCTTCAATTAATTATATAAAAAAAACTCTTCGATGTTCAAGCAATCTTTTTTGGCCCAATTTTTATAGCAATCCTCGAACAGATGTTAAATTCTTAAAAGTACCGATAGTTACAAATTGTTGCCAATAAAAGGCAAACGAATAAAATATACATTGTATTTTTACAACTATTTAACCTTTATAGTCTGATAACTGTACAACGCTTTTAATCTTTAATAAAATAAACATCTTGCCATCGATTTATTAATAAAAATCGACATAAAAACATTTTTATTGCATCGTATGGGTAAATGCAAAAACTGGCTGCGGGATCAAAATCCCTTTGCCAGTTTTATCTATGGTACTTTAAAAAAACTAATGTCACCCGCGTGCGCGCGTAAAAAACGCAGGCTACCGGTGTCATTAAAAACCAATAAATAAAAGAAGGACGTCGGTTTACTACTCGATCGACATCTGTTAAAATAAATGCAGCCCTTGGGTATTAAAACGATATAGACACGGCAATTTATTATATTGGATTAGTTTTCTTTTGCCGTAGTTTTTGCTTTTCATACATAACTTTTGAATAAATATTGAATGACCGCCTTATTCCTAAACGCTTAATATGTAATTATATTTTAGTGCACTGTCATTATTTTTTTTTATTTAGTTTAGTTTTTTTAAATAAGTTAATTTGTTGAAAGAGTGAATTTTTTTATGAATCATTAGTGTTTTACTTAAGTGAGTTCAGTTTTAGTTTATTTTTATTAGTTTTTTTAGTATTAGTTAGTATTAAAAAAAATGTTTTAAAAAAAAGCTTAAATATAAAAATACTACAAAAAAAAAACACAAGTTTGATCCTTTTCCTTCACCTGCTACTACAATGGACTACAAATTAATTGGTATTAACCATTAAACAAGGTATATTTCAATGAACGTCAAAGTTCATTAGATTAAAACATAACCTTTATAAAATACAAACGTAATTAAACCATGGAACATTTCCATAGAACTCCCATACAAATAAAAATTGTATTCATGAACCAATTTGTCTTAGAGACATATAAAACTTTTTGTTAAATGTTTAATGGCGCTCTTGGGCATTCTTAAGACAACTTGTTAATTTGAATTTATAATATTTTCGCAAGGTGTGAAACTGTCAATATATACACAAAGATACATATGTGTTTAATCTTGTTAAAAAGTATATCAACACTATTGCCAGTGGTTTTAAAATTCATTTTATCGCTGTTTTTCTAACTTGAGCTATTTTTTTTTGGTTTATTCCCTTATTTGGATGCTACCAACACAATAGTGAGATTAACACATATTAGTTTGACAAATGATAAATGTTTACGTACTCTACAATACAACCAAAGGAGACCTGGCTTTTTATGCTGAAGCTGTAATTTTTTTAATTTTTTAATCCGTGATTCTTATTCTCTGATTTTTCGTTTTTCGTTTCGTGTCGTTAACACCCACCAATCCGCATTGGGTCCGTGTGGTGGGTTATGGCCCGTCCTCTTTATTCACTCATAAGGAAGGCCTGTGCCCCAGCAGCGGGGACATTTAAAATGACTGATTGATAATCCACGAGTGTAGTATCCATCTGGGGCGACGATGACGTAACGTAACGTAATCGACCCTTGGATGAATTAACCACTGGAGACGTAACGTAAGAAAAATGTATGAAATCACGATCAACCAATTTTTGCGGGGTGAGGGGGGATTACACTTGTCAAATAATGTCAATGTTATAGGGTGATTTAGCCGGTTTTCGGCCATAATTGCCGGCCAAATATTATGTATTGTGAAACTCATACATTAGTTTTCGGCCAGGCGGCCGAAAAGCAAATGACCTCCCAAAAACGCATTTAGTTACCAGGCCATCAAAGGTGAATGCGCAGGCTACATACAAAATTACCCGAGCTCCGGCGCAAATTAAATCTATCTCAGGTTTAAGTACCTTTTATGTGTATAACAAAAAAATATGGGACCTCTGTGATCGGTGACTAACATAAAAGAAACTGCAATTTTTTTTTTCAGGCGTTAAGATTTTGCGTAGCTAAAGGTATATTTTCAAAAAATATTAGGTAATAATCACGACGGACCAGCTAGATATCGCAGTAAGTAAGCGCATCCAGTGATTGCGACAGTTAAGCAACTTTTCCAAAGGTTTGGTCATGGGATGGGTGACCAAAAATGACCTCAAGCTCCTCCGTGACTTTGAGAGGCAAGCTAAGCCGTTATTTATGGCCTATGATATATCATTGTTTTTGGCTGCATTTTCAGTCGTTAACACCCCACCAATCCGCATTGGGGCCCCTTATTATTTATTTATTATTAGTTAACGGGAGGCGCCCAATTACATAACTAACATAGTTAACTTACTTTAAGATAAACAGAAATGGGTAATAGCCGAACACCCTCTTGTATAGGTAACTCAAGACCTTTTGTACTTTTTGACCATTACCTTATATTTCGCTTCGTGTGGATTCCGCACACATGAACTCGTTTCTAATTTTTTATCTTAGTAATGGTCAGTCCTGTTTATCCATCCATAAGAAAAACCTGTGCCCCAGCAGCGGGGACATTATAAAAATAGCTGATGTGCAATCACATCTGATAATAATATAATAAAAATAAAATTAGAATAACGTCATAACATATTTTTTTATTTATGGTTATTTATGGTACAATACGAAGCATTTTGCCCATTTTTGTACCAATGTTTCGCCACGAGCTCTAGCATCACACTGACAACGCGATATCGTTTACTGAGGCTATCGGTCACAGTAAGTGGCAGAGGGGTAAAGGCGAATATGCCTGTCATTTCGCATCCAGTGGTTAATTCATCCAAGAATCGACCCGAAGGAAATAAAAAAACCTCTTAAACATAGACACAACAATTAAATAATAAAGTCACTCTTAATAAAAAAATAAATTTAGTTAGGCACCTACTATTGTTTCAGTTTTGGGCTTACACGACTGACTTTATATCGGGTCATTTTGAACTTACCATCCAAATTTTGAGGATGTGTCCAGTCCATGAAACTAAACAACTTTCTCTAAGAAACATGTGTCAAATTTCGCCAAAAAAATTTGGTCATCCCATACTAAATTGATCACGTGATCTCTTTGATTTGTATGGAAAATCGATTTTTATTTTACATATTTGACCATGTGTTCCTTAGAGAAAGTTTTTCAGTTTTATGGGCTGAACACATCCTCAAAATTTGGATGGTGGATACAAAATGACCTTGTACAAATACTCTTAAGTTATCGTTACTGCAAACAAACACGGGAAACACAAATAATAAATTTACTGTAGATATAAAAAACTACATCTACGAAGGAAAAAAAACCATAATTAAAACTCGGCAATTTCTAGAGGCCAAGATCGCTACGGATGTGCATAAGGCCGATGCCACACTTAAGATAAAACCACCATTACCGTGTGTGTCGCCCGTGACGACGCCATTTTGACTATTAACTATAGAGCAAAGCTTAATAATGGGAAAACTATGACGAAACAGACAAACACAAAATTGGTTTCACATATTTTTTGATGATTCCGCCTTTTTACGCAACGGTGTCATTATGGCTGTACATCGAACTTTTGCCTCGATATACGGAAAAAAAGTTATTCTTTTTAGGGTTCCGTAGCCTAAATGGCAAAAAACCTTATAGATTCGTCATGTCTGTCTGTCCGTATGTCACAGCCACTTTATTCCTAAAGTATTAGGAGATTATACAGTTGAAACTTGGTACGTAGATATATTCTGCAAACAGCTTTACGATTTTTACACAAAAATAAAAAAACAAAAGATTAAGGGGGGCTCCCCCCATACATGGAACTGAAACCGATTTTTTTTTGTCATCAAATCAATATGTGCGGGGTATCTATAGACAGGTCTTTAAAAATGACATCGAGGTTTTTAGGTCAATTTTTCTCAAAGTCAACCGTTTGAAAGTTATACACTGCCAAAGTGGTAAAATGTGTGTCCCCCTCCCTCTAATTTTTTATGCTATAGATCTTAATGAACACTTTTAAAGAAAATTATTTTGAACGAGATATAGTAATCAGTTTTCGAGACATAGTACATTTTCCAAAACCGCAAATATATTTTTGCTGACGAAAAATGATAGTGGTATTAAATATGAAATGGTATAAACGGGACCCTACTGCGCGTGGCCCGACACGCACTTGGCCGGTTTTTTAAAGTGTGCCATGTGTGGGCGAGGTATGTTAGTTTATACAGCCTAGTTGTCAACCTTAAATTCAAAGGCCGTCTATTGAATTGACTGTTTGAAATTCTAAGCATTCCTGCATTCAGTACCATAATTCATACAAACTTGCATCAGATTACAGCGTAGATTTTGGACCTAGATTAAGAGTTACCTTGACATCGAAAATCTGCAGTAGGAAAGTACCTGCAACAAAAAAAAAACAAACGAACAGTCAGAATTAATCAAAAACTGACAACTGGCATTAGATTATGCTGGTCATAAATTTAAGACCAATAAAAAAGCAATTTAAAAACGTTGAACAAATTCGAAATGAGAACGTAGCACTCGAAATTTGAACCAATATAATTTGAGCTATTGCTGTAATGGTTTCGAGCATTGTTCTTCTGTTTTTTTCGCGCCCAAAAGGGAAGAAAAGGTCTTCTTTAATTGGTTACTGTCAATTTTAAGTTGACCCTTAATTCAAGTAGTTTTTTCTTCTATGTGTTTGGAAGTTCTATGGAAACGGAAGGGGGAGATAGGTCTTTTGAAACTGGACAAATGTTCACGCATGCGTGACGTCATCGTTCGGTAACCACGCTCGATGCTTTATAACTTCACTATCTAGAGATTATCGATAAACTGTTGTTTTATTTTGCGTACAAAAAAAAAATCTCTGAGATTTGTACAGTTACAGCCTTTTGTGATGCTCAGGTGTAATTTAATTTAAATTGTTCTAACTTGCATTAAAATTGTCTATGGTTACTTTTTCGGAAGAAGTTCACAATGTCATTGACGAAGAAAAGTTTATTTACGGTTTAAAAAATATCAGCTTTACAAAAACTAAATAATGTTTTGTGTCTAAATAAAAAAAATGAGTGTTAGTTAAGTAATAATTCTTGAGCACATCACGCGAACTCTTCAAACCAACGTTTTGACATTTCCGGTTCCTAAAAACACGACAGACGGACGGACATAACAAAATTGTGTTTCGTTTGCCGTTTTGATTGTAAACTTTAATTACTACATGCTTAGATAGTATATCGTTTGCGTGTAACGGAACGTTTGGTAAAATGTAATATGTTGGCCTTTTCATCATGGCGCCGCCCGCCGTCTTATTTTGATTTGGGTCCTGTTATTTCTACCTTTAAAAAAAGCATCAAAAGTCACTGGCTGTCAAGACATATAACAGTTGTTTGGTTACGTAACTAAAAAAGTTGTACAAAATATTTTAAAAATACAAAATCTTCTTATAAATATTTAATTTCAAAATCCGAACGCACTTGTTCGATGGTATAATAAAGTAATAAACTGACCTTTTAATTCCCGACTACCAAACTCATTTTTCAAACAATAAAAACTCTTTGTTTAAAAAAAGAAACAAAAGTCCATGACCCCAAGATATTCAAATTTCGAATTATGAATGGGCAATGGTTCCCGCTTTCGTCCCTTCACATTTTTTACCAAATAGAAGAATGATTGATAGAAAACTGTGATGTCTTTTTTGTTATTACGTCATTAGCAGTTAATTACTTGTGAACTCGATCATTTGTAACCTTGGTCGGTTTGTTTGCAGCGGAGCGAGAAGGGAAGCTAAGTGGAGAAGGCATTTTATCCATAGACCACAAAACCGCAGTATGTTAGAACTTAGAACCTTTTTTTCACCTCACCTGATGTTAAGTGACGATAAGGCCGAAAGTGGAAGCGCACTACGCCCGGAATCCTCATCACTGAGGAACTGGCTGTCTTACCTCTAACTGCCGGAACACGACAATTTTTAAATTGTTGTTATGGTGGCAGACTTAGGTAAGATGGTGGTAGCCAGGTGGACTTGAAATAAGCCCACCAACCAAACCGAGTACAAATTGTACATACCCCCCTGCGAATCGAACCTGGGACCCCTGCGTCTTACACTGCAGAACCACTAGACCGCAGAGGCGGTTTTTTTATAAGCGACCAGTTTACTCTTTTGTGGATTTGCGACTTACACCCGTATTCACAAAATAAGGTCACACAGCGCCCATGGGAAGCGTCCAAATCTCAACTAACTAATCTCACATTAGGTATACTTATGTAAAACAAACGAACTAATCAAAGAGATCTATTTCAACGCAGTGCGTTCGCATAGGCAAGGGTCGTTTGAGTATCGGTCTTAAGACTGTATATTTGCATTTCAACGAAATTAGTATTTTTCCAATAAGTTATCTAAAGAATGAACGCATTACTATTGATGTAAACTTTAGTTTTATAGGAAGCAAAATTCTTAAATTATTGCCGTATAGAGAGAAAAACATAATAAATTGTCAGGTATTTTAAAACGAAGACAATCTGTTTAAGTGGAATTTCAAATTTACTAGTCAGAGGTATTTTTCAAAAACGTTTCAGCTGTAACAAATGAGAACATGACTCATATTTATTTTTTCACTTATTGTTTGTATTGTCAAGAAGTTCCCTAAAGAGAGAAAATTTAAAAAAATGCTTTTAATCACAGAGAAATAAAATATTAAAAAATGCTCAAATTGGTACATTTTGACATGTTTTTTTACTGGTATTTACAGAATCTAAAGTAATTTTTAATTTTTCTTAGGAATAATAAGGTATTTGTCTAATGTATTGCGTGTTTTGTATAAACTTATATATATATTTAATAATTTAATAGGAATTTTCAAAGTTCGCCCTCATTACGGCTCGCGCAGAGTAGTTTTGATCATTTGTATTGAAAATTTTAAAATGGAACGTGATGCGACGTTAGGTACTTTTGCTTTAATTAAATACAAACTCACAAAATATTACGTATAAATTATCATTTACAATTCAAACATTTGAATAACGTAAATTTTTATAGAGCTTTATAATTATGGGAAAATTAAAAACCGTTTTTCGAAATGAATCAATGCTGTTCTATTGCAATGTATTAGTTTTTATGTTACTTTAGGTACTATGCGTGCCAAATAAGAATAGTATCGACAACTTCACGTCACTGGTCAATTTTGTACTGCCAGCAAAAAATCCAATGATCGTTTGCCATGCTGATCGCTGCCAGCAAAAATAAAAATCATATTTTTATATATTTTGTTTCTTTTTATGCACATCCTATACATTATGAAGTTATTAATTCTCCCAAGCAATAACAAAATTGTCCAGTACCGTGAAGTTGTCGATACTATTCTTATTTGGCGCGCATAGTACATTAGAACTTTTTTTTTTATCGGTAAGGAGTGATCGGATCTTTATTATCAAATATTTATTATATCTTACGTGTAACGAATTACTTTGATACACATCTCTACTACCTACTAATGACAGCAATAAACACATTCTCAAAAAATTGCCACATCCAATTAGTAGAAATGATTCATTTGGCGCTGGCAATACCGCAGGTGTAGTACGTATTATGATTTATGGCAACACCAAAACAAATTGATCTATCTAATTGGTTCGATTTGAAGTCGGTTGCATAACTTCTTTGTATGATTTCTTTATTGCTAGGAACAATTTAGATTGGTACTGGTAAACTGTGGTGATTAGTAACTTGCGTAGTGACTACGCAAGGAGTTCGGTGGTGCAGTGGTTTAGCGCCTGGCCTAGCGATTGCGGAGGTTAAGCAACTTTCGCAAGGGTCGGTCATGGGATGGGTGACCAAAAATGTATTATCTAGAGCTCCTTAGCAACTTGCGTAGTGAATAACTACGCAAGGAGTTCGGTGGCGCAGTGGTTTAGCACCTGGCCCAGCGATTGCGGAGGTTAAGCAACTTTCGCAAGGGTCGGTCATGAGATGGGTGACCAAAAATGTATTATCTCGAGTTCCTCCATGCTTCGGAAAGCTGTTGGTCCCAGCTGCATTAGCAGTCGTTACACACCAACCCGCTTTGGGCCTGCATAGTGGGTTATGGCCCATCTAGGGGCCGTACCGGCTAACGCATCGAACTTCGAAAAGTCTGCCGGCTTTCAAATTAAAACAGATAAATCGAGCCCCAATTGGGCCAAAATGGTGAACCCTAATTCATGAGGTCACACAAACATCAATATCTTCCAAATAACTTCAACAAATAGTACAATAAGTAATTCCTTACTCCAATTTATCTGTTTTAATTTGAATCTCGGCAAATTTTCCGATGCTCAATTTGTTAGCCGGTACGGCCCCTGCTTATCCACCCTTAAGGTAAACCTTTGCCCAGCAATGGGGATGCATTAAAAATGGCTGAAGTGGATATTGAAAAAGACAAAAAGCTTTATAAGAGAGATATAACTTTATGAGAAACAAATTGCAAGTTGCACAAACATATCTATATCTTTATAATACTTATATTATGTTATTATAAATATCACATTTTTCCTTGAAGGAAAACACGTGTGCATACTCAGAAGCATATCCGCTTAAGACACTTGACGTCTACTGATTATAAGATTGTAAAATAAAGTTATATTCTAGATGCTAAAGAAAAAACTAAAGAAAAACACAGACATTTTTACACAAAATAATAACTAAAGAAGCTTAGAGAATTCAAGGAAAAACTGATAAAAAAATACATTATTAAGAAAAAGGTTGATATTTTAATTGTTTTAGGTTCGTACTCATATTAATTGTGTTGTCAAGGTTATTTTATTAAAAAAAATTATTTTGGACAAAATCACATATTACGTTGCTTTTATTTCCAAGCAATACAACAAATCATCAATGTATACCTACGTGGCATGAAAATTAAAACTTCTTTGCTTTTCCACGCACCCATAGACATTCCAAACATAAATACAGTGACCTTATTTAATTATACCACGTTAAAACATTCCACATCAAGAATAAGATACCCAAACTATAGTAGAACTATCTAGCTACCGTCTTGAGTAAGCATCCTGTGCGTCAATCGAGCCAATATAATAGCCAGTTTACCGAGACCCCTTGCACGGCAACACCGTACCCCTATTGGCAGAAAACAGAGAGGGGTCAGGGGTCAATTCGAACTGGTGGTTTGTAACAACAACAAAAGTCACTTGAGCACATTAGGGTTTAATAGGAACTTCCTACTTACGTGCCCCGAGCGCGGCGCACCGAGATTTGTTCCAATTTCAAATTTGATTTTGGGGGTCCGATTGTTCCTTCGCACGGGGATAGGTTAAAAATGCTGGCTGGCTACCAAAGAGTTTTTAATTGATTGTAGTTTAAAAATGTACCTATTCGAAATATAAAGCCAGAATAAAACAAAGTTGATGTAATTTAAAAATGGAATAAATTTCTTTGATTTTTAGTTTAGCAATCTACTCTCCTCTTTAAGGGAGTAATTCGTGCCAGTGTCAAGTGTTGATTAGATCAGTGGTAGCTGTATTGTTTCAGTTTACATTAGAATGCGGGTGCATCGCATTCCAATGCTGCTTGGAGCATTTGCACCAAGTGTATCAAAACAGTTTACTCGGTAAGATCTGCCGAGGTATCTTCAGCCTCATACAACCTAGATCGTGCCTATTTGAATTATCCCACATATTGTTTAGTTGCGTAAACACTTGTACCAAAAAACTGCATCAATTTTAAGACACAATATCCACTATGTATCAATTTGCAAATAATTTAAATAGTCACCGAACCGAACTCGACAAAAGGCGCAAGTGCTAACCAAAACTTAGAGTTTTAAAAATAAAACAAAGTATCGATCAAAAAATACAATTTGTAGCGCTTCTAAATAAAAGCTAGCCTACTTGTCTGTTATAAATAAGAAAGAGACGACATCCAATTCGATGCCTCACACGATGTTTATTAAAAAGCAATATAATGTCATTATCTACGATATAAAAACCACATTATAGATGCCACGGTAGGACCGAATACGCGGCGTGAAGCGTCTTGATACTTTGAATTGACCATTACCTAGTGCCTTGGACGAGTGCACTCTAAAGATGCAATTATGACTTTGATACTTTTATAGCAGTTACCAAAGTTTATTGCTTAAATATGTTATTGAAGAGAATTCCAGAAAGATAGTTAATCTCGTTTTACCAATGTTTTTAAAAACTACTATCTTAATTGGCAACTTTTATATTTTTTTTAAATAACTGTAACTTCATGCAAGCCATGATTTGAACACGTGCAGTGTATGCGGGTTTCCCAGTACTCATGTTTTTTATTAGAAATTCTTGTAAAGTACACATTTTTTGCATTGCTCATATCATACCTTGATAATAAGCAAGGTGAATACATCTAACAGAAAGTCAACATTTACAATATGATCAAATTAACAATGTACAACTGAAATAACCACCTCTATGGTCTAGTATAAGATGCAGGAGTCCCTGGTTCGATTCCCAGGGGGGTAAAATTTTTACTCGGTTTGTTTGGTGGTAGGGCTTATTTCAAGTCTGCCTGGATAGCTACCACTATCTTACCTTAACGCCGTAGCAACAATTTAAAAATTGTTTTGTTCCGGCAGTTAGAGGTAAGATAGCCAGTTCCTCAGTGATGAGGATTCCGGGTGTAGTGCGCTTCCACCTTCGGCCTTATCGTCACTTAACATCAGGTGAAGTGCAAGCCAAACACTATCTCGTTGTGCATAAAAAAGTGACTCCAAAGCGAACTTCTTTAGCAATCTACTCAATGTTGAAAGTATTTTTTTTATTGATCCGTATATCTTCGGTTTTACTGATTTAGATATTACATTGAACATGAAATATTTAGGTTGAGGTCGGAGTGATTTTCCGAAGAAAAAATGGAAAATATTTTTTTTATTTGGCGCCAAAATGTTAATTGTTTTACTTAAGTATTTCTGCTCTACATTTTGTGGATCAAAGATATATCGTACCTACAATATCAGTGTCAAATTAATCCAAAAAGTGTTGAAAAGTTTTGTTTATGAATAAAAAACAATTGAAACTGGAAGACGTATTTGGCAAATTAAGTTCTTTTTATTTTTGTTTTGCCAATTCACTCTTCTACAGGGAATACTTTTGCCAGTTTCAAGTGTTGGATAGGGTTCAGGGATATTGTTTCGGTTTGCATTAAAATGCAGGTGCATCGCATTCCAATGCTGCTTGGAGCATTTGGCACCAAATATATCAAGACAGCAGTTTACTCAATAACTTCTGCCGAGGTAGTCACCACTACAATAAAGTGTTAGCGACCAAGATTGTGGCTATTCAATGATTCCACATATAGATCTGTTGCGTAGACACTTGTAACACAAAATTACACCAATTTTATGACACAATATCGACTATGAATCAATTTGCAAATAATTAAAACAGCCTACGAACTGAACTAGACAAAATGGCGCCGAAATACTGCAATTGGTGAAATCTAAAAACATTTCTTATAATTAGGTATAACTCCTGCTATTTTTTTATGTAAGTACTAACTTATTTCCTAATACTGGCACACAATTCTTGGAAAAACGCAGATGTTCTATGGATTGGCATTTAAAGAAAAAAAAAATAGCTTTGAACCAGTTTAACGTCTCCTTAGTCAATTGCAGGCCGTTAGAGGGAATTATTAGTTCCTCATTAAAATAAACGAGTTAAAAGGTCTTTTCTGGCACAAAATTACTCACATTCTAATGTTAAAAAGAAAAAATGCAATAAATAAATGTTTGATTCATATACACTGGCCTGCAAAACTAAATACTACAGAGGCCTATTTTCATACAAATGAGGTAAATTTGAAGCTTTGTTTCTCCGCCCAGGATTAAACGGGGTGTGGTTTGATGATGGCCATTTGAAGAGTAAATGGAGGAGACTCCGATCGCTAAAGAAGTCCGATGGATTAGAAGAATCGCTTAGGTCAGGGTTGAGCTTAAAAAAATAACAAGCTAAAATGACATCAAAGTATGGAAATTGTAACACAAGAAGTCCATACGGTCTCTGGTGTGATCGTACTTGTAAACGACTCTTCAAATCTATTGGGTTTCTTTAGCGATCTGGGCCCCCTCTATTTACTCTTTGAACGGCCATCATCAAATCAGACCCCGTTTAATCCTGGGCGGAGAACAATAGCTTCAAAGTTACCTCGTTTGTATGAAAATAGGCCTCTGTAGTACATACTTTTGCAGGCCAGTGTAGCTTCCTTACAATTTATAATACAATTTTCTAATGTAACTTTTTATTTTAAAATATGGCAACTCTTTTTTTAATGATTATTTTTGCCAGTGTCTAATTTTTGTTCATTTTTGAAACTGTCTGCGAAAATGTTGCAATAATTTTTATTTTTAAAATAAAAATTAAACTATAGGACCAGTAAGAAAATAGGTAAAGAATTTTAGTACGAAGAACTCTTGTCTCGTCGAATCCAACTCGGATGGGCAGCATTCGGAAAACTTCGAAAAATTTTCGCGTCCGTTTTACCTCAGTGTCTTAAGACGAAAGTCTATCACCAGTGTGTGTTGCCAGTGATAACTTAGGTCAGTGAAACGTGGTCGCTAACTATGGGTCTCATAAGGAGGCTGAAGGTCACCCAGCGTGCAATGGAGAGAGCCATACTCGGCGTTTACATAAGCCATAATCAGAAATGAGATCTGCAAAAGAACTAAAGTAACTGACATCGCTCGAAGGATTGCTCAGCTAAAGTGGCAGTGGGCTGAACACAGCGAGAAGAACTGATGGCCGTTGGGGCAGAAAGGTTCTTGAATGCCGACCACGCACCGGGTAGGGCCCCGACAAGGTGAACCGACGATCTGGTAAAGGTCGCGGGAAGCCACTGGATGCGGGCCAAGCAGGACCGATCGTCGTGGAGATCCTTAGGGGAGGCCTATACCCAGCAGTGGGTGTCGTGCGGCCGATATGATGATGAAGATGACGACGACAAACTAGCGACACACGCATTTTATCTACATATTGACTTAAAGTTATGATAACTTAAAATTTTGACAACAAGAACTGAGGAGTTACTCCGGACGCGATCAAGATCAAGTTCGTTTGTTCGTTTTTCGTTCAACCATGGAAACCGTGGAAACCGTTCAATGTACCAAAATAACATATTTTTGACGTTTATTCTATCCTGATGTGATCTGGTTCCCTATGTATTTGCATAAAATTTTAAGGCATAATATGTCATAGCATAATATGATTTTGCCGAATGATGTTTTCGCATAATATTATTTAGTCATAACAGCTTATGCATATTTTTTTAAGCATAACTACTTTAAGCATAATCATGTTTAAGTATAATATTCTTTAGCATAAATTTAAACACGCATAATGTTATTTACGCATATTTTTATAAACAAAAAAATCACGACGTTTAAAATCACGAAAGAACATTTTACCTAAAATACAAAATCCCGAAGCTTGAAAAACCGAAGGTTAATTGAGGGTTACATGCCAGCAGGTCGGTTCTGGCACTTCGCCGGCCGCTGCCGCGGCACGCTCGCTTCGCTCGCTCGGCTCGTGCGTTGTTGGTCGCAATGGAACCTTACCTCCTCCTCGCTCGCTACGCTCGCTCGTCGTCGCACCTAATAGACCTAAACAGATTTTCGGGATTTTTAACTATCGGCATTTTAACTTTCAGGGTTTCGAACTATCATCAGTCATTTAATAATAAATCTTTCAAGTTTCGGTCTATTGGATATCGACATTAAGGATTTTCGGTATTTTAAAAATAGGTGTTTTATGAGTCGATATTTAGGTCGTATGTGTTATGAGTTTTTGGCATTTTAATACAATACCTACCCCATTTGCATGAAAATAAATGAGTGCGTAAAAATATTAATTCATATTGTTTTTTATTTTTATGTCTAAATAATATTAGGCGAATAGATAATATGCCTAATAACATTATGCGAAAACAAATTAGTCTAAATGATAATTATGCTAATATAAATAGTATGCCAAAAAACAATTATGCGAAAGTATTATTATAAAAAAAAAGATTATGCCAAATCCGTTATGCCAAATCAAATTAGGTATAAAACAATTATGCGAAAACAAGGGATCCCATGTGATCTCGATCCAGTCGAGAGTAGGGTGGATAGTTTCTTTTTAACAATAAGACAGTATTTCACAAGAGAAAATAAAAATTATTCAATATCCGTTCTTTAACTACTTTTAATAATTTGCACGTTATTAACTGAAGGAAAACGGTAGCACGTCAAACATCGGATGTTGCAATGCAATATACTTATTTGATTAACGATTTAATTATTTTCGCACCCTATGAATAATTAAGCTATAAAAAAATACGAATAATGATTTCCTTTTATTATTTAACTAGCTTCCGCCCGCGACTTCGTCTGCGTGGAAAGGTTTTTTGCTCTCCCTCGGGAGAATATTTTTTTTCGGGATGAAAGGTATCCTATGTCCTTCTCTGTATCCCTGACAACGTGTATGCAAAGTTTCATGATGATCGGTTCAGTAGTTACGACGTGAAGGCGTAACAAACAAACAAACGGACTTTCGCATTTATAATATTAGTAAGGATAAGGATTCTTTGGATATTCTTATGGATTAAAGAAGAAGATTAACAATTTTGCCTTATTTAAACATCTTTAAAAGCTTTCTCTTGATTTTTTTTTATCAATATGACTGATTTGTCATAATTTTTACGGTTTTATGACACCCGTAGGCGTGAAGAGTTTGTGCTACTTTTTATGTACAATGGGATAATGCTTGGCCTTCACCTCACCTGATGTTAAGTGACGATAAGGCCGAAGGTAGAAGCGCAATACCCCCGGAATCCTCACCACTGAGGAACTGGCTATCTTATATCTAACTGCCGGAACACAACAATTTTTAAATTGTTGTTATGGCGTCAGACTTGGTGAGATAGTCGTAGCTAGCCAGGCGGACTTGAAATAAGCCCTACCACCAACCAAACCGAGTACAAATTGTACCCCTCCTGGGAATTGAACCTGTGACCCCTGCGTCTTACCCGGGTGGGCTTACTAGACCACAGAGGCGGTTTAAAAAAGTTCGTCTTAACTCATCGTCGCGTCGTTTCAAATTGAATTACAAAAAGGTAAATATTTAATTTAAAACTGTATTTTCTATTTCTCTTCGTTTAATTTATTAGCTAAGCAAACTATTATAAAACTCACACGTTACTGAAATGATTGATTGTGTGGCAAATAAAACCCGTTCGTTACCGCCACAGAGTATGCACGTTGTGTGCAATCGAGTCGAGACACAGTTGTATTAAGACAGTATTTAAAACTTTAATAACTAGTGGGTCCGTGAGCTGTAGACCTCGCGTTAAAAAGTAGCTCAAATTGTTTAAAACAAAAATAAAACAAATAACAGAATAGATATTAGTTTTTTCAACGAATAAGTATTTATACTGTGCAAATAATATACGCAGTCCTAGGTTCTGTCACAAAGTCAACTTATTTATTTTCAAATTTCGAATATTGACCATGTTTTGATTGATGAACTTTTGAGTCTTCCAAAAATAAAAAATAAACAAAATTTACTTTGCATATCTCCGCCATTTCAAAAATTTCGAAAAACTAGCTTGTCTGAATAATTCTATATAATTAAATTATCAAACCTGCTCACAAAATTTCACGAGAATCGGTTGAGAAATGCGACCTGACGGACAGCCGAAAGAACAGCCGGAAGGACATACGAATTTTTGCCCAAGCTGAAGCAGAGACGCTTTTATTTAATTTATCATTAGATATAAGACATTAATGGTTTAATTGTTAAATACTTCTTTAAATTTCGTCATCATCGAGTTACTGATGATTCGGACGAATTAATTTCGGACACGTTGTCCGAATAGACCTACCTAGAGTTATCAAATGCTTGAAAAACTAAAGAGTAACAATGTGTAAAAAAAGTCATTATGACATTTGAATTTGACGGGAGTGTCATTGTATTTCGGCACGAAAGGTCGGTATAACACCTTTTTACCTTGCATAATTGCATTTGCATAATAAATAACACAGTATCTGGCTGTGTATGACCACTCTAAAATGTTTTCATAAAATTACGAAAAGTTCGAAAACAAAAGAGTTTTAATGTTTAAAAAAATACAAACCTTAAAAAAATACCGATGCCTAGCAGTGGGACGTTTAGTGGCCGATGATGATTGTGACATAAAACATTTATCTGCTGACTGTACTTTGTCATGAATTTGGGTAAAATGTGAACGTGTGTCCAGTTGGCGAAAACATAAAAGTAATTTACGCGTCGAAATCTTGGCGTGTCTAGATGACGAAATAATAATAATTTTGAGTTTCAACAACTGGACACACGTCCAGTATTGTGTGTCCAGTTGGTGAATAACCCAAGTTTACTGTCATTTTAATGTTTCAAATTGGCTGTAGAGTCATTTTATTTCGGCGGGAATCTCCCTAAGCTCGAAAAAAAGAGTTTCAATGTTTAAAAATTACAAACCTTAAAGTTTTTTGTCATTTTGACATTTTATTTTGGCACGAGTGTCATTGCATTTCGGTGGGAAATGTCAGTAAGGTAAAAAGGTGTTGTACTCGAGTTGTATTGAACTGTAATGATGGAGTAGTATGCATAGTAATCTGGCTGTGTAAATGATAGTTTTTTTATAAAATTACTAAAAGTTCGAAAACAAAAAAGAGATTTACAGTTATCAAAATTACAAACCATAAAGTTTACTGTCATAATGTCATTTCAGTTTGGCACGAGTGTCATTGCATTTCGGCGGGAAAGGTCGGTAAGGTAAAAAGGAGTTATACTAGACTTGTATTGAACTGTAATGAAGGAGTTATAGTATGCATTATAATAACTAAGTAGGTATAAGCAGTATGAATGGAACGGGCGGTTCTCGTGGCCCCGATACAACGCGCTGTCAAGGGAACCACTCTTGGTACTTGTTTTTTTTACAAGTCAATGTTTTCAATGTTTTTTTTTAATTACGGAAATGAGATTAAGCCTCTTTGATCTGGACACAGTTTAAAAGTGTCAAGTGCGCATTTTTCATCTCTTTTTATTGTTAACGCGAAAGAGTTAGGCGCACAATAAAAAAATGGCAATTTTTGTTTATGCCAAAATTGATAGGATAAAATTAAATTGCTAAATAAATAAATTGTTAAAAATAAAATTTATAACATATGCTATGAATATCAGAGATAACGGTGGTTGCATAAACATCCAGACCTGCCCCCGTATCACAATCTCTTAATACTTGCCAGTTTTCTGAATGGCTATCAATGCGTCTCTTTTATTTGCTATACAGCGAGAAAGAGATGTAACTATAGCAATTCATTAATCTGGCAAGTTTTAAGAGGTTGTAATACCCCCACTAGACCAATGTAGAAAATGTTGTTTTCCAAACTGCAACGTCATGAAAACGAATGAATGACGTCGTCAAAAATTGTATTCGACATACAATACTCAATGTACGCAGTACTAGCTTCCGCCCGCGACTTCGTCCGCGTGACATTTGAAAAATCCTTAGGGAACTTTTGATTAGGATAAAAAGTATCCTATGTTTTAATTCAAGCTATAAAGGTGTGCCAAATTTCATCTAAATCCGTTCAGCCGCTTTTGCGTAATTGAGTAACAAGCATCCGAACAATTTTCTCATACTTATTTTATAATATTAGGATATCAATAAATAGTGTAACACGTTAGTACTATTATACAGGGTCATTTTGTATTCACCATCCAAATTTTGAGGATGTGTTCTGTCCATGAAACTGAACAACTTTCTCTAAGTAACACACGGTCAAATATGTAAAATAAAAATCGACTTTCCATACAAATCAAAGAGATCACGTGATCAATTTAGTATGGGATGACCAAAATTTTTTGGCGAAATTTGACACATGTTTCTTAGAGAAAGTTGTTTAGTTTCATGGACTGGACACATCCTTAAAATTTGGATGGTAAGTTCAAAATGACCCGATATATTCTGTGTTGTAACCCCTATTAATGTTGTAACATAGTTGCATGTAATTTGCTAACTTGTGATAAAAAATCATGTTCATTGTACACTTGACATTAACAGCGAATAAATTGCAATTTCATATCAATACAACAAAAAAGCCGAAGTTCGAAACAGGTTGCTTTACCCTACATACAAAGAAATAAACCACTTTCTCTTATCTTTAGTTTTAAGGTTTCTTAAATTTGTTTACATTGTAGTATTTACGAGTTGAATTCGGATCTCTTCCATTGCTTCGACAAATAAAGAGGTTCCATTTAAAATATTTTCAAACTCTGTAGTCACAATATAAAACTAAAAGTTTTGTTTTTTTAAAAATGGCATTTTTTTTTATGCACAACGGGATTCATCTCACCTGTTGTTAACTGACGATAAGGCCGAAGGTGAAAGCGCACTATTCCCGGAATCCTCACCACTGAGATACTGGCTATCTTACCTCTAACTGCCGGAACACAACAATTTTTAAATTGTTGCTATGGCGTCAGACTTAGGTAAGATGGTGGTAGCTAGCCAGGCGCACTTGAAATAAGCTCTACTATCAACCAAACCGAGTACAAATTGTACCCCCTTGGGAATCGAACCCGTGACCCTGCGTCTTACACGGGTGGGCTAACCACTAGACCACAGAGGCGTTTCAGAAGAATAATTGTGTCAGTGTGTTCATAAAGTATTTTTTTTAGTTCTAATAATGATTAATGTAACAAAGTACTTATTTCTATGACAATTCCCTACGAAGCGAAAGCAAAATTACGAAAATACCATTTATAAAATTGGCACCTGACACATTTCTGGTTTTATCACCTTAATTTTCTCTAAAACCAGTTTCTAAGTATAAGGCCTTTCGCCAAAGACCAAGTCATAAACTTGAACGACCTAAATATAATTTTAGTCACATCGCAATGCTTATTCGATGGCCGTTAAACTATTTAATGCTCTTCCTGATCAGGGGGGCTACTCAAATGGCCACTTTTCTATTCGTTCGCTAACTTAAAAATTAAAAATAAGCCATAAACTCCAAAATTACGTGTCGTAGGCTTCTCAATTCCATACAATACAACAATGTCTGTGATTCACATAAACTTGCGACGTGTGGCTTGATCGTTTAATTGCTTATTTTTAAGCTTTAAGTTAGCGAACGAATAGAAAAGTGGCCATTTGAGTAGGGGGGCTGATAAGACAGCTAGATGGACCTATTTTCAAAAGAAAGCTGCATGAATATTTTATCAAAAACTGCTTTTACTCAGTTCAAGAATATTTAAATAAAAATAGTTGATATTGTTGGTATAGTATCTTAGGTGTACTAGGTAGCTAATAAAATTATATGTAGTATAAATGTAATTTAAAATTTTTTGCATGCTTAATAATTATAAGTAAATTTTGACGGACTCTATTATTTAAGAACACCAAATCTTGTACTCAAAATTAATGCAAATAAATATATCATGCATTCATTCATATCATTCATTCATTCAACGATAATGCGATTTTAAATACATACTTAGGTAATTTTCTATATAAATAACTAATTTACGTGTAATATTTTAAAAGAAATAGCGTTAAGAACTATGGAAAGAGACAAAAAAACGTTAAATTGCTTGATGTCTTTACAGTAATAAGGACAGGTGCTAAAAACAGGTACATCCTTACTAATATTATAAATGCGAAAGTCCGTTTGTTTGTTTGTTTATTTGTTTATTTGTTTGTTACTCCTTCACGTCTTAACGACTGAGCCGATCATCATGAAATTTTACACACACGTTGTCAGGGATACAGAGAAGGACATAGGGTACCTTTCATCCCGAAAAAAAGTATAGTTCCCGAGGGATAGCAAAAAATCTTTCCACGCAGACGAAGTCGCGGGCGGCCGCTAATTATCAATAATCCTGTAAACTTGTTTTCTAAATTCCATTGGAAAATCGGCTTCAAGAAATTTCTTATTAGAATTATAGCAAAAAAATTCTACACCCGTATTTAAAAACAATATTCAAACGACCTGCGAACGCACATATTTTATTTTAAATCACGAATAACTATAGGCTGAAGGTGGCATGCGACTACGGTTATCCTTTTGATTGAATTTGGACTCGAATATTTTCTTATTTCGTATACTTTTTAGAGCGCGATTTTTCCGTAGTCGGGTTTTTTTACGTATTAATGTGATTGGTAGTTGGGACCTGTGCGTCCGCGGGCACTGTGAGACATAGTAATGTTTGTGAATACGGGTGTTATGTCCAAAAAAACTTTATTATCTTTTCGATTTCAGGACACTAACGTTACTATTTTGTTAAAAAGTGAAGTCACATTGTAAGAAAATTTCTGTCAGAAAAATTCTAACGGTCGCCGGAAGGCATTCGGTGCATACATTTCGTATTAGAACCCCGCACAAAGTTAAAAAATTACATTGTGCACAGATAACTTTGACAGCTTTGTTTGCTAAGATAATTTTGAACTGAACACTTTGACAGCTCATACAAATATGAAACAATGAGTAGCAAGATATTTTGAACACCTTGTGTGCTTAAAACAATATTATGACTAACTGCGTAGATCAAATTGATATTTTTGTTTTTCAGATCATTTTGAGTATTCCTTACGCTTATATCAATTTGACGCTGACTGTACGTCGCCCACGTCGGCCTAATGTATTTCCTGCTTTAATGTTTCCGAAATATTGACCTAAACTTCTTTATTATTCCGTTCTTTTTTCGAAAAATACAACTTTTTGCCTGTCAATCTTGCTCATACCACGTTGTATAACTGGCCGAGTACCGTTGCGTTTTTTATCGTTCATATCAGTATGATTTTTTGCTCGTCGCGAACGCAACAGGCTGCCGAGCGTGACAGTAAAAAAATGCGCCATTTTTTCCTTTTGCCGGCGAAATATTAATTACTCTATTTCGATTATTTTCGCTGATTAAATACGGGTTTTGTGCGAGTTTTCCGTTTCTTTTGGGAGTTGGCTTTGAAACGTGTTAGTTAATCCATTGGAGTTGGTTATAATTAGTTGATAAACAAAGAATTTCTTACGCCGTATTTCAGAAGTAGATATTAGCGATAAAATCCATTATTGAAGACCAAAATGAACTTCCTTAATACTTATATCTAGTGTTTTTAAATAAAAGCGAACTGAATTGAGAAATCTTGACACTTTCTTTTTAGAGTTCCGTACCCAAAGGGTAAAAACGGGACCCTATTACAAGACTCTGCTGTCCGTCTGTCTGTCACCAGGCTGTATCTCATGAACCGTGATAGCTAGACAGTTGAAATTTGCACAGATGATGTATTTCTGTAGCAGCTATAACAACAAATACTAAAAATATAATAAAATAAATATTTAAGGGGGGCTTCCATACAACAACCGTGTTTTTTTTGCCGTTTTTTTGGCACAGAACCTTTCGTGCGCGAGTCCGACTCGCACTTGGCCGGTTTTTTTTTTGTTTACGCGCCAAAAAACTCTGCCCCACCTTCAACTCCAAAGATCTTGATTTAAAAACAGATCACGAAAGAGGTTTATCACATTTCCGCACCTCATTAACCTCATGATCTTAAAAAGGATAAAATCAAAAAGGTATACGAACTTTTTCCTTATCGAAAAAAATCGGGCACAGAAAGTGAATGTTGGTATCATTGGAAAGATACTTGAACTGTGAACTTTAATGTTACGGGTTAAGAATCAACTTTTTGATGTCGGAATGTCAATTTTCTAGAAAAAGTAAGGACGAATAAATTGCTAAAGTAATTACATAAAGTTAGTGAAAATAATCTTTAAGATGGTAAGTGGTACATGAAAGTATAAACTTCTGTTCTCTGCTAAAAGGAGTAATTTCGACCTGACACCTACTTTCCGAGTTGTATCCGTGCCGATTACTAAACAATTAGAGCTTCTCGATATGTCATTGACTCCAACACTCAATTTTAGCTCTTTCATTGGGAACAAAGCACAAAAAGCCTCGGCCTCTAAAAAGCTTGGCGATCTGGCAAAGGTGAGAAAGTACTTCAAGCCGGAAAAGCTGCTCAATCTATACCAAGCACGAGTTCAATCGGTTATGGAGCACTGTTCTCAACTTTGGGATGGCACCGCTAAATGCAAGCTCCAGACGCTTAAATCCATTGAGCGGAGGGTCAAAAAGCTCATCGGCAACTAATCTTTTCTGTAATAAGCTAAAAAGCCTCAAACATAGACGCAAGGTTGCAAGCTTATTTTATTTTTATCGGATACACTTCAGCGAGTGTGCAGCGGAATTGCACAACCTAATTCCGCCATGTTACTTCTTCCATCAGATTACCAGACGTACGATTTAGCGTTAACATTTTTTGGTGAAAATCGTCTTTGGAATATTTTATCATCCGTACCGCTAAAGAGTGGAACTCCTTGCCTGAGTCTGTGTTTCCTGATAGGTACAATCTGGGGGCCTTCAAGTCGAAAGTGAATAGGTATTCTTCGAGGCAAGCGCGTTTCAGCGTAGATAGCATCATCAACGATCAGGCGTGATAGAGGGCAAGCGGTTGCCTATCTATCATAAAAAAGGACATAAGTAACTAATACTTATAAACCCTTTTTGGCGTCCGGCAGAGTAGAAAATACCAACCCTCAGCGGACTAATCACTTAGTTTAAGTAACACCTCAGTTGAACGGAAAATGGTCCGCAGAGTTTTCTGATAAAAGCGATCTACCACTGTGCTCTCCACCCGCCTACTAAGGAGTTTTTTTTTTATGCACAAAGAGATTGGCCTTCACCTCACCTGATGTTAAGTGATGATAATGCCGAAGCTGGAAGCGCACTACACCCGGAATCCTACCACTGAGAAACTGGCTATCTTACCTGTAACTGCCGGAACACAATATTTTTCAAATTGTTGTTATGGCGTCAGACTTAGGTAAGATTGTGGTAACTAGCCAGATTACGCCGACATCCTGCCACGGAAAGGGCAAATCCTTTAGGGGACTGTGATGGACTGTTTGTCAAGATGAAACCACGGTACAATACTGCGCCAGGTGTAGCACTCCGAGACAGAGGGAGTCACGTGTGTAATACTTGCTTACGTCATCTTAATCACTGAAAGTTTTTTATGGACAAAGAGAAAGTGCTTGGCCTTCACCTCACCTGATGTTAAGTGACGGTAAAGCCGTAGGTGGAAGCGCACTACACCCGGAATCCTCATCACTGAGGAACTGGCTATCTTACCTCTAACTGCCGGAACACAACAATTTTTAAATTGTTGTTATGGCGTCAGACTTAGGTAAGACGATGGTAGCTAGCCAGGTGGACTTGAAATAAGCCCTGCCAGAAAAAATTCGTTCATTCGTCTTTAGCTTGAACTGTTTCGTTTATTTGCCAAGAGAAACAAATCACAATTAAAAAGCACTATAATCATCATCATCAGTCTATGAACAGTGTGTGTTGCCAATGATGACTTACGGCAGTGAAACGTGATCACTAACTATGGATCTCATAAGGAGGCTCAAGGTCACCCATTGTGCAATGGAGAGAGCAATGCTCGGCGTTTCACTGCGTGATCGAATCAGAAATGAGGAGATCCGCAGGAGAACTAAAGTAACCGATATCGCTCGAAGGATTGCTCAGCTGAAGTGGCAATAGGCGGGACACATAGCGAGAAGAACCGATGGCCGTTGGGGCGGAAAGGTTCTGGAATGGCGACCGCGCACCGGACGACGCTCCGTGGGTAGGCCCCCGACGAGGTGGACCGACGTGAGGGTGACAGTCGAGGGAAGCAGCTGGATGCGGTCAGCGCAGGACCGATCGTCGTGGAGATCCTTGCGGGAGGCCTATACCCAGCAGTGGGTGTCGTGCGGCTGATATAATGATGATGATGATGAGATATAGTAACGGTCACAACAGTTAAAGACAACAGTCGATTTTCATACAAACGATGTAACTTCGAAGCCTTAATTCTCCGCCAGGGATTGACCTAGCTGTAATCTGATGATGGCCATCCAGGGAGTGAATGGAGGAGATTCAGATCGCTATACACACCCAACTGATCTGATTAAAGTGCAATAAAATAATTAAAGTGCACTATAATAATTTAGTAATGAGAAAAAATCGTTCATTCTTTGCTGGTCACTGTAAACAAAGTCGCGTAACTGGATACTGACGTAAGCAAGTGTTACTCCCGGAATGCCAGACCTTGTTTTCTTGGACCCTGGATGAAACTATAAACTCTTATTAGGAAATTTTGATTATCGAAGGTATCCTCGTTTAATATGACAAAGTGAAGTTTTTTTTACATTTTAATTAATAAACCGAGACCCCAGTCCGTTGAGATAAGGTACTTTTTTATTTTTTTTCTCTCGAATGAAGAGGTATTAATAAATATCGCGACCACACCCAACGTTCGATCAGTCATCAATCACACCGTTGCGTAATTCGGTCACCTTGCATTGAAAATATAATGTAATGCAATATTTATAATAAAACATTAATTTTGTTATCTTTGTGAAAAGGTCATCGGAATTAAAAAAAGTTTTTCATAGTAAGAATAAGTGAGATTACTGTTGTAGTATCAGAAAACATGGGGACTTAATTTTATAATATTTTTGTGTAAAAGTAAGTTTTCTTAAGGAGTTCGGTGGCATAATGGTTTAGCACCTGGCCTTGCGATTGCGGAGGTTAAGCAAACTTTCCCAAGGGTCGGTCATGGGATGGGTCACCAAAAATTATTACCTATCTCGAGCTCCTCTGTGTTTCTGAAGGCACGTTAAGCCGTTGGTTCCAGCTGCATTTGCAGTCGTTAACACTTACCGATCCGCATTGGGCCTGCGTGGTGGGTTGTGGCCCATCTTTCTTATCCACTCATAAGGAAGGCTTGTGCCCCAGCAGTGGGACATTAAAAATGGCTGATTTCGAAGGTTTTTTCTATTAGAATAATATTATTCAAAAAGTTAATTTTTCCGAGAGATGGTTATTGTAATAAACTTATTTAAAATATTACTTCTATCTTGCATGTCAAATGGTAATTAAATCAATTCCTTAAAATCAAAACGTCGTCTAGAATGAAAAAAATTATATAAATGCTTAAAAATTCAGCGAATTTATAATTACACAGATGATACTTCGGTGTGATTGAAATCAAAGTTGGTGTGAATACGTCTGTAAGTATCTGTTCATAAGATGCGAAAATTAATAAATAAAAAGCACCACCGCCCCTCGGCCCAGCCCTGGCCACGATTTATCGTTCAATAATTCCTTTATGTTTGATTAAAAATGAGAATAATACTGAGTACGGCCTACGACGTCTTTTCGTTGGAGCGAAGACTTTAAACCTCATTTCTTAAAAATATTAAAAGAGTTTGTATAGGTACCTGCTTTTTACCAACCTCATTGTCATGACGAAAAAGTTTAATCATTTCATTTTTTCAATTTAAATTTAGAACAACTATAATAATTTTAAAAATTTAATGGCATTACCGCCAAAGATCCCGGAAAAATTTATAAATCCACAAATTACAACTACTCCACAAATTAGAAAAAGTGATTGATAGAGTCGGAAAACATTAAAATGTGGGTATGAAGAAGTGAATTGATCTTTCTTTTCTTCTGTTTTTTTGTGACATTTTTCTCCAAAGATAACAACATTAGAAAAAGTGGTAGAGTTTGAAAACATTCAAATGTCTGAATGAAGAACGAATTGATCTTTTCTTCTGTCTTTTTTGTGTCATTTTCTTTTTATGGGTCAGATACAGCCAAAATTACACTATTATTTATGGAGAGACAGTTGGCGTATACCGAAGAGGTAAAAAAAAGTATTTCACAGCACGAGAGAAGAAGAGTCTTTTCAAAAAAGGATATATGCAATAGGCATGTTATTTTATTTAAAGAAATGATTATAGAAATACCCTTTAGTGCACAGTTTAAATTAAAAAAAAACTGTTTTGCTCGGAACACGCTTTTATAAGACAAATTTTCTAAGTAACATATCCATTTTTGCATTCGTTTATCGTGTAAAACGATACATAGGAAAGAAAACCTCAAACTCAGTTTAAAAACAATATATTTTGGAAATTTTGGAATATTGAAAAGAACCTCCTTATTTGGCGACTAAAAAAGGGCTAACTATCAAATACTTAAACGATACTTAAAGTTAAGGCCACCTTAAATTCAAAAAAGTTGTCAGGTTTGACAGAAACTAAGTTAAGGAGACCTTAAATATTTTAGCCAAGAAGCCCGTAAGTTAAGTGGCTATCTCTCAACCAACAAGTACTTAATACTCGTTCCAATAACGTCAGTCAAGAATAGACATGTTCGAATCACTCAAAATGCAAATAAGCCATTTTGAAATTCAAATTACAAGAAAAAAACAAGAGTATTTTTCCTTATAAGGAAACTTCTACATAAGAAGTACTAGGACTGCATGGATGAAAAGAAGTAGGTACTCTCAAATACTTGGAAATCAAGAAAACAGTGCTGCGTTCAACTCGAACACAAGCCGATACACAACGACACAGTGTCTCGAAACTCGTTTAGAAACAAAACACGGTGTCGCTAGCTGGAAAACACTTGGAGTAAACGTTGATTGCCTTGAAGGTGCTCCGGTGTACTCCATCTCTCTCTAACTTAACCACAAGATATATACCCGTCCCTCTCGCGTCGTTACGCAAAACAAGGCTTTTAAAGAATGCTGGTGTCTTATCGATTGATGTCCGTAAACTTTTTTAATTGCAATTTAAATATTCCTGTTTTTGATACAACATGGAAAAAGACGAAGTCATTTGCATGACAATAAATATTGCATTAAATTTTTATTTAACATATTGAAGTATCAGTAAGATGATCAATATTGGTAAAATGTATAATATGGGCTTCTCTGTGGTCTAGTGGTTCTTCCACCTGTATAAGACGCAGGGGTCCCAGGTTCAATTCCAAGGAAAGGAGGTACAATTTGTACTCGGTTGGTTGGTGGTAGGACTTATTTCAAGTCCGTCTGGCTAGCTACCACCTTCTTACCTAAGTCTGACGCCATAACAATAATTGAAAATTGTTGTGTTCCGGCAGTTAGAGGTAAGATAGCCAGTTCCTCAGTGGTGAGGATTCCGGGTGTAGTGCGCTTCCACCTTCGGCCTTATCGTCACTTAACATCAGATGAGGTGAAGGCCAAGCACTGTCCCGTTGTGCATAAAAAATCCTTCCCTGGTTGACATTTTACCAAAACATTGACTTTGATATCAAGATTTTTATCGGCCAACATCAAGTTAGATCCCATCAACAAGACTTAAGTATTTTTAATTGAGTATGCCATAAAATACTTTTTATTTACTAATTAATACAGTTAATGTAAAAGATAATATCGCAAAGACACAAAGATAGCTAACTTTACGTTTAAAATAGAATGACGTTTACTAGACATTTTTTTCAAAAAAAGAAGCATCTATTTACGTTTAAATATCGAACGCCATCAAATGAAAACTATTTTGCACTTTATTTCACAAAGAAAAGTTTTAAAAATAGAACAACAAGAGTTTTCTTTTTTAAACTCTTCAAAGAAAAGTTTTGTTTCGGAAAAGGTTGTTAACTGTGAAGTTTTTAATTGATAAAGAGTTTATAATCACTACATCTGATAAATAATAGTACTATGTGTTATAAAAGACGTGAATTAATTGCAGGAAACCGAGATATACCAACATGTTGATACAAACTATGCAATAATGCAAGTGAGAATGTTATAACTTATAAGTCATATAGTAAGGTGGGCAAATTATTAAACAAATATTGTTCATTAAATTAACTAAGTTTTCAACAGCTTAACTAATTTTGATGAATTTGGTATAGTTAAGAAAATAGGTAATTACATAAGGTCTGAAGCTGAACTTAGGGCATTGATATTGCTGAAATTCGCACAGGTATCTGAGGAACTTCCTTAATTATGAACTTAACTGTCACTATAGTATAAAAAACAGCTGTTACATGGAAAATTAGTATCAATTTATCTGAAATGTATAGAAAAGTGGGTTTTTCAGAGTTGGTCCTAATTTTTTCTATTAGTTAATAGCATCGGCATCATCCAAAATATGTATTGCCGGTTTGAAACAAAGTAAACTAAACATATCACTACATATTATAAAACCTGTCTGTCTGTTCGCGCTAAACTCAAAAACTACTGAACGGATTTATATGCGGTTTTCACTAATTAATAGAGTGATTCCTGAGAATGGTTAAGGTGTATAATAAGTTGAGGTTTTATGTAAATTGGTAGAAATATAATGATAATTGTTGAAGATGTCGACAAAAATTAAACCGACTGAGAGCTTGCATCGAATACGCTGCATAAACCTTTTGAGTTATAACAAAATAATGTATGATCAAATTGTTCCTCTTTTATAGGTCTACAAAAAAGTCCGCGATTGCATATGTCTATATACTAGGAAAAATTAGAGTAAAGGTAAAGATCGCTAGTAAAGAATTCTTCTTTCTTATCGTATGAGGTAGTGGCCACCTCTGGTGTTAGAGTTTATCAAGCCGCCTGTAAGACCTCCAACTTAGCTTTACGACTGTTATCAGTTGACAACAGCCCGGAACGACGGTTTAACGCGCCCTCCGAAGCACGGAAGCGCTCAGTTGTAATGCCACTTAACGGTCACCCATCCGACACCTGACTGGACCGAGTGTTGCTTAACAAACGTGATCGAGTACGATCAGTCTGTCAAGCTGCGCCATGAGCGCTTCCTAGTAAAGTATAAATAATAAAGTACGGTCTCAACGGTACGTCAATTTTATCTTTTATTAAAACTTTATCTGCTGTCGGTACAAATTCTTAAATGCATCTAGATACAACATGACTCACATATTGTAGCGATCTAAGTAAGTACGTAATTTGTAACAGAGATAATAATCCGACAACGAAAACAATTCGTTTTTACTAATTTTCGAGAAAAGCTCTGCTTATATTTTTTGGGTCCACTCAATTTTTAGGGTTCCGTACCAAAATGGTAAAAAAGGAACCCTTATGGTGTGACTCAGTCTGTCTGTCTGTCTGTCTGTCACAGCTGGATATCTCGAGAACTACTAATGGTATCAACTTGAAATTTAGAATAGTTTAAGATGACATTTGCCCAACTATTTTGCAAATAAGAAATTAATAAAAAAATAAATATCTTTTTTATTACAGGGACTGAAAAGGGGTCTTAAAAATTTGAAGTGGGGCTACTAGGGCATGTGGGGTATCATATGAAAGAACGCCGTTTGCACGTTTTTTGACATTTTTTTTTGTTTCACTTTAACTATGCGGCCAGTTTTCGATTTATGATGAAAAATGTAAAAAAAATACCGTTCCCCACCCCCTTATCCCCGAAGTTTGCAAAGAGAAAAATCTGAAATAATTCTATGTAATAGCAGTTTATATAAAGATTACAGGAAAATAAAACTATGTGTCAATATAGCACACTTTTACAGAAATTATCAAATTTCTAAAAAAGTTAACATTAGTTCTACTATCGGTCAAGAGATGGCGCTGACCTAAAACTGCAATACTAATTTTATTATTCTACTCTGCAGTGTAGTTTGATGGTGAAATTATGATGGTACGGAACCCTCGGTGCGCGAGTCCGACTCGCTCTTGACCAGTTTTATTTTTTATTGGCGTCATCACCTCGGTTATAACTTGTAACAGAATTAATGGCTAAACCAGAATATGGTACATAGGGACCATCAAACTGAACATCTTTTACTAAACTGCCAAAGTGAAAGTGAAACTATGGGACCAACTCTGAAATCGAGAAAAAATCAGCTGTTTCATACAAAAATTAATAATGAAACTATGAAATTGTTTGGAACAGTAAATTTTTTTTCGCGATTTCAGAGTTGTTTCCATAGTAAAAGTTGATCAGTTTGATGGTATTCTGGTTTAGCCATTAAATTCTGTTACACGTTTTCTTTTTTAGGGTTCCGTAGCCAAAATGGCAAAAAACGGAACCCTTATAGATTCGTCATGTCTGTCTGTCTGTCCGTCCGTCTGTCTGTCTGTCTGTCTGTCTGTCCGTATGTCACAGCCACTTTATTCCGAAAGTATTAGGACTACATAGTTGAAACTTGGTAGATAGATGTATTCTGTAAACCGCTTTACGATTTCCTCTCAAAAATAAAAAAATAAAAGATTAAGGGGGGGCTCCCCATACATGGTCTATAGATAGGTCTTTAAAAATGACATTGAGGTTCCTAAGACAATTTTTTCACAAAGTCAACCGTTAGAAAGATATATACTGCCAAAGTGGTAAAATGTGTGTGTCCCCCCCCCCCCCCCCCCTTTAACTTTTAAAGTAAGAGAGTGAAAAATCTAAAAAAAATATATGCTATAGATCTTAATGAATACTTTTAAAGAAAATTGGTTTGAACGAGATACAGTAAAAAGTTTTTGAAATATAGTACATTTTCTAAAACCGCAAATATAACTTTATCGTTCATACAAACACTGTGAAAAACAAAGTTATTTTTTCAGGTGAAAAATGATAGTAGTATTAAAATATGGTATGGTATAATGTAACTACGGAACCCTACTGCGCGTGGCCCGACACGCACTTGGCCGGTTTTTTACTTTCTTTTTTGGATGGTTTTGCAAATAGGTTTTAGGCGTCAAAATTATTTTACATTGGTTGTCATTTAAAATGGAATTTACGTTTTTTTAATAAGGTTTCATTCAAAGTGTTATAATAATACAGCCAGAAATAAATGCAACGTACGAAACCAGTACAAAAGTAATACGCAAGTCATGAACAACACAATTTTAAAATTAAACTTTTTCTACAAGTCACGCTTGGGAATCAGATACAATCAGCTTACGATTTTACTACTAAAATGCATTTAAAACTATAGAAATTTAAATTTTAATTAAAAGTGTTATTATACCTATGCCGATTTACGCTCTAACAAAGGTTTGCAAAAGTATTATTTTTCTGACTGTACAGAAAATATCAGGCTAACCCAGACTGACTATTATTATATATTCAGTCATCTATCGAGAAAAAAAACGCGAGTTAAAGTACTCGATAGAGTAATTATCTATGGAAAATTTCATTTCACTTTTCGGCGGTAGATGGCGCTGTACAAATTTCCCATACATAATTACTCTATCGAATGTTTTTATGCGCGTTATTTTTTCGATAGCTGTTCGTGCTACGTGTACTGTGCAGCAGTCCCTAGCGCAACAAAAAACAAAAAACCGGCCAAGTGTGTGTCGGGCCAAGCGCATTAGGGTTCCGTAGGTACATTATACCATACCATATTTTAATACCGCTATCATTTTTCGTCTGAAAAAATAACTTTGTTTTTCACAGTGTTTGTATGAATGACAAAGTTATATTTGCGGTTTTGGAAAATGTACTATATCTCAAAAACTAATTACTGTATCTCATTCAAACCAATTTTCGTTGAAAGTGTTTATTAAGATCTATAGCTTATATTTTTTTTAGATTTTTCACCCTCTTACTTTAAAAGTTAAAGGGGGGGGGACACACATTTTACCACTTTGGCGGCATATATCTTTCAAACGGTTGACTTTGAAAAAAATTGGTCTTAGGAACCTCAATGTTATTTTTAAAGACCTATCTATAGACACCCCGCAAGTATTGGTTTGATGAAAAAAAATATTTTCAGTTTCAGTTCCATGTATGGGGAGCCCCCCCTTAATCTTTCATTTTTTATATTTTTATGTTTAAATCGTAAAGCGGTTTACAGAATACACCTACCTACTAAGTTTCAACTATGTAGTCCTAATACTTTTGGAATAAAGTGGCTGTGACATACGGACGGACAGACAGACAGACAGACAGACAGACAGACAGACAGACAGACAGACAGACAGGCAGACAGACAGACATGACGAATCTATAAGGGTTCCGTTTTTTGCCATTTTGGCTACGGAACCCTAAAAACCGGCCAAGTGCGAGTCGGACTCGCGCACGAAGGGTTCCGTACCAAAAACGGCAAAAAAATACGTTTGTTGTATGGGAGCCCCCCCTTTAATATTAATTTTATTCTGTTTTAGTATTTGTTATTAAAGTGGCAATAGAAATACAACATCTTTGAAAATTTCAACTTTCTAGCTATCACGGTTCATGAGATACAGCCTGGTGACAGACAGACAGACAGACAGACAGACAGACGGACAGACAGACAGACGGACAGACAGACAGACGGACAGACAGACAGACGGACAGCGGAGTCTTAGTAATAGGGTCCCGTTTTTACCCTCTGGGTACGGAACCCTAAAAACCATCGACATGAGAACCTCCTTTTTTGAAGTCGGTTAAAACAAATGATGGAAATGTTTTTGAATAAAGCTATTTTAGCTTCTGTTAAGACAATAGCACCCAGACACGGTAATGTTATCTCTTTCCAGTGTTCTAACTCGACTCTGTTGACAAAAGTCGACCAAAGGCGATTGTAATGAATAAAAAAAACCGGTCAAGAGCGAGTCGGACTCGCGCCCCGAGGGTTCCGTACAATCATAAATATATTTAAATATGTAGAGTAGTACAGTCTCTAAAAAAGTAGGATAAACGGCAGACAGGTGGAAGGGCGAACAGGCGGACAGTTAATTTACAAATCTTAACCACAGCTACTTATGAAAAACGTAACGGTAGTGAGAAACTAAAGAATTTTTGTTTGTTTTTTAAATTTCTAAAAAAAGTGTGTTACATTGAGACATCGTTTTATTTTTTCTATAATCTTTACATAAACTACTATCACATAGAATTATTTCAGATTTTTTTCTTTGCAAACTTCGGAGATAAGGGATAATAAAATTTACATTTTTCATCATAAGTCGAAAACTATGCGGCCTAAGAAAAAAGGAAAAAATATTTTAAAATGTGCAAACAGCGCTCTTTTATATGATACCCCACATGCCCTAGTCACCTCACTTCAAATTTTTAAGACCCCTTTTCAGTCCCTGTTGTAAAAAAATATTTTTTTATTATTTCTTTCTTATTTGCAAAATAGTTGGGCAAATGTCATCTTAAACTATTCCAAATTTCAAGTTGATACCATTAGTAGTTCTCGAGATATCCAGCTGTGACAGACATACAGACAGACAGACAGACTGAGTCACACCATAAGGGTTCCTTTTTTACCATTTTGGTACGGAACCCTAAAAACTAAACGCAATAAAAGGAGGTTGCATAAATACTCTCAGCTATTCAACCTCTACAGATTTTTCCTGTAACTTTTAAACATTGATCACTACACTGTTCGTTCGTCACTGCGGCGCGGGGCGGCGGGGCGCATTCGCGACTGTTATGTGTACCGAGTGCAGATCGAACTAAGGGCGCGTAGTTTTCGACCGTTTATATTAAGTTAGAATACTGATAGATATCATTACCGTGACCCAGATTTCATAATGTATAGCAAAAGTATCAAACATTTCAAAATAAAAATTTTCGCCTTCCCCCATAACTGAACCTGTGACAGTTAAGTCGAAAGTGCACCACTCCACTGCGAGGTCAAGACCGTATCTTTAACAGTAAGTACCGAGAATGTTTTGACTCGCACCCAGCGGAGCGTACACGTTTTTGTACGAAACTGACGTATCCGGCACGGAGGTGACACACGAGGGAGACATACGAAAACTCATCTGAAGATAACGGAAGATAAATAGTTGAAATAGATTCATATTTTGGCATCGAACCGTGCAATTTTTGATCTTTGACATTTTGAGGTAGAGATAAAGAATAAGACTGGAAATTTCGGCTAGCTGCGCTTATCACAAGCACAGTTAAAGAATGGGATTGGAAATAGCGTCGTACATGTTCACTTCTCGCTCGCACACCATATCACCAAACCTATATCGCTCTCTCACTCACACTTATCGTGGCAAGCGCGGTTAGTCGAAATTTCCAGTCCCATTCTTTATCTGTACAGGTTGTATTGTAAAATAGTAGATAATATTTAATTGCTGGAAAAAAATAAATTTGTTTAAAAACAATGACTTTATGACTTTACTTGCACTGACTTTACACTTCGTTGTCATTCATGCGTTTAAAAGTAAGCTTAACGTTATTAAACACATATTTGCTTAAGTACACCTACTTTTTCCTACATAGTTAGTTTTAACTATGGCAATCATACTTACGGAGGCAGTATGTTAGGACAATAAGTTGTCAGTTTTGTATTCTGTGAAATACAATTTTTCGTTTTTAACAAATTAAACCCAAACTTATAAACTATTTCTTATTTTGGAAAACTGTCAATTACAAAAAGTGCGATATTATACAAAAAGAGGACAGCATTGAAAATCTACAAAATTGGAGAGCACTTTTCGCTTTATTTCTATCGAGAATTTTTTTTTATATCATGTTTCTATTAATCATGAAACTGAGTACTATTATCTACTTTCTATATTATTTTTGAGACCGATAAATCAAATAATACTGTGTGAAATCATCGCTCAAAAATGTGTATTTAACGTTGGATTTGGCTTGTATAAGTATGTAGTTTATCCCATTAGGGGATGTTTAATTAGTTAATGATGCTATGTTAATAATATACTCATTTAGTACACCATAAAACAATAACCTTAAAAGTAAAACTAATTAAACATGACGCTCATTTATCTTTCGACGCGTTTCGAAACAAATGCTCCTTTTACATCAAAACATTATTTCATTACCAAATTTTTCTTTGCAATTAATCATAGAATATTAACTTTTATGTCTTTAGAAATACAGTTTATGGCGAATGCAAATACTAATTTGCTTGCAAGCTTGATGTCTGTCAGATAAAACTCGTAGCATTTTAAAATTCAGTCATACAGTGTTAAGTACTTTTTTGCCGTCGCCATTTTATAGACTGTTTAATTTATGGTAAATAAAGGTTCGCTTTCCGTCGGTACTTTATGGCATTCAAATCATTTGGTTCTGACTTTTGTGTTCTTTTTTTGGTGCGAGTACTATTTGAGAGAAGGAATTTCTTTTTTCAAATTATGAAAAAAGTTTAGTAACCTTATTTGAACGTTTTTTAGATTCGACATTCAAATGTAACCTCGTTGCAAATATTTAAAGTCTGTGACAACGTGAAGGCTTACAAATATTTATTTTTTAAATTGCGTTTGAAAAAAGAACTTTTAACATTTTGTTTTAGAAAAGATGCTTACATTTAAAATCGCAATCACATGTTAAACCATTCAACATACAAAACGATGTAAATGACCAAGTACTTAGTTCACAAACTTTACGATTTCACACAAACATAAATTTCAAGCCTTCCTTTATCTAAACTGCGAAATGCTATTAGCTATTGTCATATCGTATTTAATTTTCATAACATTACACTCATAATAATAAGAAAGGAATTAAGCCTTACTACAATACAAATAAAGTTCAAATTCTTCTGCAGAAGATTTCCTTAAGCAAGAAAGAGTAACATGTAAATTTGCCTTACAGAAGCCGTTGATTAAAAATGGCTTTTTTGTTTATACAAATAAGGGTTGATATTAATTGGATTTCACGCTGGCTTAAGAGACGTTTTGTAAGACCGATAAGTAAGCCAATATAGATGTTAATACATCAATTTTTTACTCCGATGGCCTATCGTATTATCTTGGAATGAAAAATTCTTAATTTACGCACACGGTTTAATAGTGTTTTTTTACATATTACGAGATATCTAATCGATTTCACTATGCGAGCTTGAAATTTATGATTATTTTTCTAGTAATGCGTGAGGTCTAGTTTCATTGATTTGAAACTTAAGACTCAATGTAATGACTGAACACAATTTGATTAAATAGACAATAGATACTGATCCGCTGCAACTTCACTCGGGAATGTAGGTATGGCAAAGGGATTTTTTACAGATTATAAAATACGTCCTTTTGGGTACAAAAGGCTTGCGGTAGCAAGCGCTCTGAAATTGCTCACTTATGTTAAATTAATCGCCATTGTACACCTTTTCAATGTTAATAGTTGTTTTTTATAACGTTTACTTATATCTAGCTAACTGAAAGGGCTTAAACGTTAGGAAGACGTAATAGCAAAGCATTAAATTCGAATTTGGAATAATGATACTAAAAAGAATAAAAAGTTCGAACTCCAAAATATTCATAATTCGAACAGAGGGCAAAACATTTGAATTTGGAAAAATGATAGTAAAAAGTTTGAATTCATAATTCGAACAGAGGTTGAACACGAAGGAGGTAACAGCTGTTCCACTACACTAGATTCAAATATCGAATGGAAAACTATGGCCGCGTAAACAACTGCGTTGCAGTTGGCCGTCTGTTGCATTTTCCCTTGGCACGGCAGCCGGTTTTTACGAGCTTTCCTACCTACTAAGTCATGCGGCGAAACCTGTACTGTGGCCATGAGGCGGTGATGAAATAAAGAATTGCGCATTTAAATTAAGAACATCGGAGGATGTTTGAATCTTATTCAGTGTTGCCAGTACTCTTTTCCAAAAAAGTACGTTCAGGCTTCTGAAATAGTACGACAATGGCAAAAAAGCTACGCGAAACAAAAAATAAAGATTAAAAATTCTGTATACAAATACTAAAATGACAAAAAAGGTACGCAAACCAAAAATAAAGGTAAAAAAATCTGTATTTTTACTGTGTTTCGGGCAATCGTTAATAAGTATGAAATAAATAGTACGATGAGAACCTGGGTACGACAAAGGTACGACACACGGTCAAGTAGTACGTCAATCGTACCATCCTTACTAATATTATAAATGCGAAAGTCCGTTTGTTTGTTTGTTTGTTACGCCTTCACGTCCTAACTACTGAACCAATCATCATGAAATTTTGCATACACGTCGTCAGGGGTACAGAGAAGGACATAGGGTACATTTCATCCCGAAACAAAGTATAGTTGCCGAAGGATAGCAAAAAACATTTCCACGCAGACGAAGTCGCGGGCGGCCGCTAGTAAAGGTATAATCTGGCAACGCTGATCTTATTTCCCTCTTCAAAATAGAAGTAAGACCGTAGAGAAAACCTGATTTATTTAAATTGGGAACACAGAAGAATGTTTGAATTTAAATTTATTTCCCGCGGTAATTAACAAGAAAAACCATAGACAACCTAATGTTTTAAAATTGGCAACCATTGTAAGCGTCGAAAACTTGAAACGAATAGAATGGTTTTCACTAGGGGGCAGGCCCTAGTCAAGACTTTCTACAATTAGAATATATAGATGTCACTAACTATACAATAATCGCGTATAAAAAGTGAGTTCCCTCAATCAACTAAAGTTAAGTAGATTTATGAACCATTGAATGTAAAATATAGAATTTTAATGGAAGGCCAAAGGAAACACGACCGGTTGTGCCGTTGAGCTACAATTTTATTGACAGCTTAGCTCGAAACGTGTAATTCGCATTTGAATTTTAATTTTGAGAAGAATTACTTCCTTACAGAACTATTGAGATAAAATATGTTACATTTATTTATTTTTGAAACCTATTTTTTTAGCTATTATTCTTTTTTTTTAAAAGTAAGTAAGCCTTCATAGATAGAGTTACAAACTTATACAGGGTTATTGGTAAAACACCAACAACCTCTTTTACGTTTATGATGTTAGTAATCTACTCCTGCGAGGTTCTTGGTGATTTACAAATAACCTTGTATAAGTGAAAGCATTTTTTTTCTCATTTTTCTTTTCAAATAGACAAAATTGAATCTCAAATTGAACTTTTTGTGAAAACAAAAGCGAATGTCTCACATTTGAACCAAACCATGGCGACCACAAACCATCGAAATTACCATACAATAGAATCCTCTCACGTCCTTGACTTCTTATTACCTATTAGCATTTGCCTTCCTATTTTGTGTTAATTCTGTACAAACGCAAACTTCTTAGCGTACTACAGAAATTAAAACGCATCTTGACTTTACGATACCATGATTAATTATTCAATGTAAATCTGAGAATAGTATGAACGAACTTAAACTCTGGCATCTGACAAAGTAGAATAATAATAACGATAAAAAGCGACTATAGACATTAAGAAGTGTACACGTAACACCTCCGACATCACCCATTTTAATGTCCCCACTGCTGGGGCACAGGGCTTCCTTATGGATGGAAAAAGAGGCTGGGCCATAATAACCCACCGCGCGGGCCCAATAGGTGGGTGTTAACGAGCTCAACGCGCCTTCCGAAGCACGAAGGAACTAGAGATTATAAATTTTTGGTCACCCATCCCATGACCGACCCTTGCGTAAGTTGCTTTACCTCCTCAATTGCAGGGTCAGGCGCTAAACCACTGCGCCACCGAGCTCCTCGTCTCTTTCTCTCTCTTCTCTAATATCCTTAGCAGGCCTTTATCCGTCTGTGGTCTTAGTGGTTCACCCACCCGACACCAGTGTAAGCGCAGAGGTCTCGATTTCGATTCCCAGGAATTTTTACTCGGTTTGGTTGGTGGTAGGGCTTATTTCAAGTCCGCCTGGCTAGCTACCACCATCTAACTAAGTCTAACGCCATAATAACAATTTAAAAATTGTTGTGTTCCGGCAGTTAGAGGTAAGATAATCGTTCTTATTGGTGAGGATACCGAGTGTAGTGTGCTTCCAGTTTCGGCCTTATCATCACTTAACATCAGGTGAGGTGAAGGCCCTATCCCGTTGTTATAAAAAAATACTAAAAGATTAATGTTACATCAAATCTTAACTGAACCATTTCCAAGATTCAATTGCTATTCATCAAGTTTTCAAAACAAACCATTCTATACCATTCAAAAGACTATGGTCTTGTAGTTTCGCATTTGATCGTTTTCCTTCGCCTTAACAGCAATGAAAGTCAATTAATGGCGCCAATTGTTTTGACAGAAAAGGAAATTGGCGCGAAATTGTGACATTTGTGTATATGGTCGCAGTTTTATTTGGTTTCAATAAAAAGTGCAGTCTTTTAAAATGGGAGCAATAAAAAGCTTCCTTATAAATGCTACCTTTTATAGTCTAAGTTTTCTCCGTATAAGTACTTTTGATTCAATAATTTTGAATGTACTTATTTAGTACCTTTACTCATTTGTCGCACCCCGGACACTCCATATAACTGCGCCATTATAAACAGATGACGTCAGATGACGTCTTTGTACACGCGCAACTGTGTGTGTAAGTCTAGGGCTGCCGTGCAGTTTGTACTGTATGAGCGGCGTTCAATTCATAAATTCCAAATTTTTTGGGTTAATAAAGTTACGACGCATCGCTTTGAATATCAAATTAAGTTGACAGTTGACAAACACGACTAAAAAGTTATGACGCATTGCATTGAATAATAAAATAAGTTGACGTTGACAAACACGACTAAATGAGCACACGATTCGGCACACGAACTCGCAGGGTGTGGGGTGAAGTAATTGATTCTGGGGCGGGGCGAGGTAAGGGAGCGTTCAAGTATTACGTAACGAATTTGGGGGGGAGGGGGGGTTTTGTAAAACGTTACGATGCGTTACATGGGCAGGAGGGACGGTTTGAACTACGCGTTACGTAACATTATTATTTTTAACCCTTCAGAAAAGTCTCAACTTTCCGGTACTTTACACTACATAATTGTAATTTTTAGGTAAAAATTAGTCACTTGGTGGTTACGTAACGTTTTACTAGGAGGGGTGGGGGGGGGGGGGGGGGGGGGTATTGAAAAACGTTACGGCGCGTTACATGGGGGGAGGGGGGGTTAAAAATCTCAAAAAATTGCGTTACGTAATACTTGAACGCTCCCTAATTGATTCTGGGGCGGGGCGAAGAGTGTCCTTTCTGTACGGTAGTACCTACTTATATCTATCTATTCTGTGATATCGGTACAGAAATATGTACCGCACCGAGCTGATGTTACGCTGACAAATGGGTAGCGTTCTATTGAAATATAGGCGTCCAGTAAGCTTTCTATCAAAAAATATTTTCATGATTTATAAACTGCATAGTGGCAGCCCTAGCACTAAATTCCTTTAACCCCCTCTGTGGTCTAGTGCTTCGCCCACCCGTATAAGACACAGGGGTCCCGGGTGCAATTCCCAGGGAGAGGGTTTCAATCAATTTGTACTCGGTTTGGTTGGCGGTAGGGCTTATTTCAAGTCCGCCTGGCTAGCTACCATTATCTTACATAAATCTGTCGCCATAAGAACAAGTTGTGTTCCGGCAGTTAGAGGTAAGATAGCCGTTCCTCAGTGGTGAGGATTCCGGGTGTAGTGCGCTTCCACCTTCGGCCTTATCGTCACTTAACGTCAGGTGAGGTTATGAGATATCCTGTTGTGCATAACAAAATGTATTTTGCTTTTGCGCATTAATGGGATTGATTATCGAAAACGTCTATTTTTCGTCTAGGGTTGTCACTTTGCATTTTTCCATACAAATAAAAAACTAAATTTTACGTGTTATATAAAACACTCTGTATACATAACAGCCAAACGCAGTTACCCTAGACAAGATTACAAGTCTCAACAATGAACATTTTGCTAGAAACAAGCTCTAGATATTTGCTGAGCGTATCGATCGATCGATCAAAAATCAGGTCGTGTCGGCATCGAACCCGGGACTGAGTTATGGCCGTTATTAACTACGGGATATTAACTGAGATAACTTGGGTTAACATCTAGCTGGTGCTTTCCTTTTGAGTCCGGGATATACAACCTATAACGATTTTTCAAATAAATATTTGAAAAAAGAAAATATTAAATAACCTACTACGTGTTAACAAAAAAAAGAAAATGACTTGAGATGACGGGTTTGAAATAGAAAATTTATTACAATAATAAACAAATACCATTGGATTTAGTTTTTGGTATTAGAAAGGAATATATCAAAAAACCTGTAATCGACACGCGTGGGCTTAGTGTTGGTGAGGTATTTTACTTACGAATTAAAGGAATTATTGTTTTGCAGTTTTATAACTAGTGGCTCCGTGAGCTGTACCTCGCGATAAAATAAAATAAAATGTCGCCATGAAGTTTTCAAAATACACAGTAAGTACGTGAGTATTCGCAGCTAAATGGTGCTTCTAATTTTGATTTTTTTTCAAAATGGGTGAATATTTTTTTTATAAATTTGGAAAAATTGGCTTGATTAAACAGTTATATATAATTATCGAACCTACTCACAAAATTTCACCAGAATCGGTTGAGAAATGCGACCTGTAGAGGAGATCAAACAGCCGGAAAGCTGGACTGAAATATGGATTTTTAACATTTCTCCGTCATTTTAAAAAAATTCAAAAAATGGCATGACAAAAAAATTCTACATATTTATCAAAATCTGCTCACAAAATTTCACGGGGATCGGTTGAGTAATGCCACCCACCTGCAGAGGAGAACAGACAGCGCCGGAAATCCGGACTGAAATACGATTTTTTTTACATTATCTCCGCTATTAAAAAAAAACCTTATGTTAAAGGAAAAATTACAGTGACAGGTAGAACAAAATATATCTAAAAAATAAATATACATAAATAATAAAAACTTTTTTTAATGCCTACCTGTTTTTTGAAATGCGTAGATAAGCAAAAGGATTAAAATACTGTGATCTAGGTACTAAAGTATCAAGTGGAATAGATCTTATCTCGTATCCTGCCAAACTAGTTCAATGTATCTTTCCAGTTTAGTTTAAAACTGTATTAAATAATAATAAATAAATTGAAATATGTTTCTCCTCTATACATATTAATACTTGGCTTAATATTCATGTATTTCTATAAATTAGGATTTCATAGTACAAAATCTGAGGTGGACAGAAACTACAGAAAGCGAAGTGCAATATTGAAAAAAATATATATTAAAAATAGTCAAATCTTTTTAAAAAGAATTAGAAAGCAGTTTTATTAACTAACAAAATACCAGACTCTAAGTTTAACTTTTATTTTATGCTTCTTTGGTATTGATCCAATAGTTTTGAACTTTTACTGAAAATTAAAATAAAACTATCAAATTCTAAAAATTCAGTAACGGATATCATTTAAAATTCCGAAGTAAGTTATCTCATAATTATGGGTTCTAATTAAAACCTATAATTGAACTAAGTTCAAAAGCTAAGTTAAATCTAAGTTATTCCCGGTTGGATCGGTAACTTGAAAGTTCTAAGTTTAATTAATAGAATATATCCAAGTTTGATTTAATCGTATCAAGTTCTTAACATGGTGTAGGTATTCAACTTATTAAATAGCGTAAGAGCTCTATATACACATTACAATTTGTTAAGTTATATGCTTAGAATAAAACAACAAAATTTTTTTTTTACGTCTCATGCTCGTAAAGTTCGTCTTTATATTGGGTATACATAGGCTGCATAAAATCGCTTTTTATGCTCTAATCTAGTGCATAAAGTAAAATCTTCGTCTAAGTCTCAGACTCTAAGACAAAGGTCGTCAGGTAAACAGCCACACACGTAATTTGTTATTTCATTCTGTTTCTTAATTTTTATACATAATCCATGTTGTAATACTATTTGCTATAACAACAAATACTAAAAACAAAATAAATAATTAAGTGGGGCTGACATTCAACAAACGTGATTTTTGGCATTTTTTGATACGGAACCCTTCGTGCGCGAGTCCGACTCACAGTTGGCCGGTATTTTATAGGTACTAGTGCTACTGTTTAATTTTTTTGTTCTTTTTAGGGTTCCGTACCAAAATGGTAAAAAAGGAACCCTTATGGTGTGACTTAGTCTGTCTGTCTGTCTGTCACAGCTGGATATCTCGAGAACTACTAATGGTATCAACTTGAAATTTGGAATAGTTTAAGATGACATTTGCCCAACTATTTTGCAAATAAGAAAAAAATAAAAAAAAAAATATTTTTTTTACAACAGGGACTGAAAGGGGTCTTAAAAATTTGAAGTGAAGTGACTAGGGCGTGTGGGGTATCATATGAAAGAGCGCTGTTTGCACATTTTAAAACATTTTTTTCTTTTTTCTTAGGCTGCATAGTTTTCGACTTATGATGAAAAATGTAAAAAAAAATACCGTTCCCCCCCCCTTATCTCCGAAGTTTGCAAAGAGAAAAATCTGAAATAATTCTATATGATAGTAGTTTACGTAAAGATTACAGGAAAAATAAAACGAGGTCTCAATATAACACACTTTTTTAGAAATTCAAAAAACAAACAATAATTTTTCAGTTTCACTACCCGTCAACAGATGGCGGTGATCTAAGAATGCTGACTTGCGAATTAAAATAGTTCCACTATCGATCAAGAGATGGCGCAACCTAATACTACAGTAATAATTGGTGACTGGTTCTTATATAAATTACCTACTATTTGCCGTACGAATAAACGAAGAATAAGTTCCTACTTAGTAATATAAACAGTTTGCAATGTGGAGCGGCTGAAACGTTTTTCAGTCACCATAAATAAGCAACTGTGGTTAAGATTTGTAAATTAACTGTCCGCCTGTTCGCCCTTCCACCTGTCTGCCGTTTATCCTACTTTTTTAAAGACTGTACTAAAGTAACATATCCAAATATATTTATGATTGTACGGAACCCTCGGTGCGCGAGTCCGACTCGCTCTTGACCGGTTTTTTAGGTACGGAACCCTAAAAAAGAACAAAATGGTAAAAAAGGAACCCTTATGGTGTGACTCAGTCTGTCTGTCTGTCTGTCTGTCTGTCTGTCTGTCACAGCTGGATATCTCGAGAACTACTAATGGTATCAACTTGAAATTTGGAATAGTTTAAGATGACATTTGCCCAACTATTTTGCAAATAATAAATAAATAAAAAAATAAATATCTTTTTTACAGCAGGGCCTGAAAAGGGGTCTTAAAAATTTGAAGTCGGGCTACTAGGGCATGTGGGGTATCATAAGAAAGAACGCCGTTTGCACGTTTTAAATCATTTTTTTTTCTTTTCTAGACCGCATAGTTTTCGACTTATGATGAAAAATGTAAAAAAAATGACCGTTCCCCCCCCCCTTATCTCCGAAGTTTGCAAAGAGAAAAATCTGAAATAATTCTATGTGATAGCAGTTTATATAAAGATTATAGGAAAAATAAAACGAAGTCTCAATATAGCACACTTTTTTAAAAATCATCAAATTTCTAAAAAAGGTAACATTAGTTCCACTATCGGTCAAGAGATGGCGCTGACCTAAAACTGTTATACTAATTTTATTATTCTACTCTGCAGTGTGGTTTGTTGGTGCAATTATGATGGTACGGAACCCTCGGTGCGCGAGTCCGACTCGCTCTTGACCGGTTTTTTTAATTACAACTTTGTCCTGTGGGTTCGACCGTTTGGCGAGTAATCGCTTAACATCGTGGCGCCACCTGCCGGTAGCTCGTTAGCATTTTACTACTTCACAAACTGGATCATGTACAGTCGCTTAGAAATTTTCCGGTATTAGATACGTAGTGCAATTTTTTATCCATAATAGATGATAACATTATAATACTGTAGTATGTTTTTGTTATTATAGCAAACTGAAAAGTATCAGGCAGGTAATATACACGCTGAAATTTTAATCATTTGGTTCCCGCCGTGGGGTGGTCCCACTCATGATTACAAGCAACTTTTACTATGGGGCCAACTCTCCTGCTCGCAAAAAAAAATCAGCTGTTCCATACAAAAGTGCAGTACCTACTCGACCTTAATGTATGGAACAGCTGATTTTTTTGTGAGCAAGAGAGTTGGCCCCATAGTAAAAGTTGCTTGTAATCATGAGTGGGACCACCCCACGGCGGGAACCAAATGATTAAAATTTTAGCGTGTATAACGTGTTACAAAAACTAGTATTGCCGAATATGGTGGATAGGGACAATCAAACTGAACAACTTATACTATGGGACTATCGAAAATGAAATCGCGAAAAAATCATCTGTTTCATACAAAAATTAATAACTAAAATATCAAAATGTATGAAGAAGCAGCTTTTTTCGCAATTTCAATGTTGGACCCATCATAAAAATTGTTCAGTTTGATGTCCCTATCTACCATATTCTTCATTACTCGTGTTTTTCTAATACACGCTGAAATTTTAATAATTTGGTTCCCGCGGTGGGATGGTTCCACTCATGATTACAAGCAACTTTTACTATGGGGCCATTCAATATTAAGAAAACAAAATCTGCTGTTCCATACAAAAGCGCAATACCTACTCGACCTTAATGTATGAAACAGCTGTTTTTTTTTTGGCGATATTGAGTTGGCCCCATAGTAAAAGTTGCTCATAATCATGAGTGGAACCACCCCATTGCGGCAACCAAATGATTAAAAATTCACGATGTATGTTGTATATATTTTTTATGTTAGATAGGCTTCGATCAAAAAACAGCACGCAAATATGAAACCGACTGACAGACAAAAAGCGATGAAATTCAAATTGCCAACCTTTATTTGTACGTGGCGACGACAGTACCTTGTATAAAATCAGCTCCCAGTTTGAAAATGGGGCGTTATTTCGAGGTGCCGGGAGGGAGGTGGTGGAAGATGTTGAGAAATCAAAACAAATGACAATTATAACAATGAAACAAAGTTCTAAACTTTATACATAATTTTAAACGCGACTGTACGCAAGTTTCTTGTTTGCACAAACATACCTCTAAGCACTCGGTTCGGGAGGCGTAACGTTTTATTCAATAAGATATATTTCGCCATTCTCTGCTCCTTCCGTTGCATTCGAAATAAAATCACTTTGGAACATTCACATTTCAAAATGCACTTTTACATTTAAAAAAACCGGTCAAGAGCGAGTCGGACTCGCGCACCGAGGGTTCCGTACAATCATAAATATATTTGGATATGTTACTTTAGTACAGTCTTTAAAAAAGTAGGATAAACGGCAGACAGGTGGAAGGGCGAACAGGCAATTTACAAATCTTAACCACAGCTGCTTATGGTGACTGAAAAACGTTTCAGCCACTCCACATTGCAAACTGTTTATATTACTAAGTAGGAACTTATTCTTCGTTTATTCGTACGGCAAATAGTAGGTAATTATTTTAGAACCAGTCACCAATTTATTATTGTAGTGTTAGGTTGCGCCATCTCTTGACCGATAGTGGAACTATATTTTTCCTTAGGTTAGCATGCTTAGGACAGCGCCATCTGTTGACTGGTAGTAAAACTAAAAAAAATTTGATTGTTTTTTGAATTTCTTAAAAAGTGTGTTATATTGAGACATCGTTTTATTTTTCCTGTAATCTTTACATAAACTACTATCACATAGAATTATTTCAGATTTTTCTCTCTGCAAACTTCGGAGATAAGGGGGGGAACGGTATTTTTTTTTACAATTTTCACCATAAGTCGAAAACTATGCGGCCTAAAAAAAAAAAGAAAAAATGTTTAAAAACGTGCAAACGACGCTCTTTCATATGATACCCCACATGCCCTAGTTGCCCCACTTCAAATTTTTAAGACCCCTTTTCAGTCCCTGTTGTAAAAAAGATATTTATTTATTTATTTATTTCTTATTCGCGAAATAGTTGGACAAATGTCATCTTAAACTATTCCAAATTTCAAGTTGATACCATTAGTAGTTCTCGAGATATCCAGCTGTGACAGACAGACAGACAGACAGACAGACTGAGTCACACCATAAGGGTTCCTTTTTTACCATTTTGGTACGGAACCCTAAAAAGTCGTAGACTTTTTGGTTAGAAACAATGCTAAAAGCGCGGGAATAAAAAAATATAAAATTATTCTGGGGTGTAGACACGCATCACGTTCCATTTTTAAATTTTCAATACAAATGATCAAACCAACTCTGCGCGAGCTGTAATGAGGGCGAACTTTGAAAATTCCTATTAAATTATTAAATAGATATAAGCTTATACAAAACACTCAACACATTACACAAATACCTCATTATTCCTAAAAAAATAAAAAATGACTTTAGAATCTGTAAATACCAGTAAAAAAACATGTTAGTGTCCGATTAGTAGAGCATTTTTTTTAAAAATTATTTCTCTGTGATTAAAAACATTTTTAAATTTTTTTCTCTATAGTGCACTCCTTGACAATATAAACAATAAGTGTAAAAATAAATATAAGTCGTATTCTTATTTGTTACAGCTGAAACGTTTGTGAAAAATACCTCTGACAAGCATATTTGAAATTCAACTTGAACAGATTGTCTTCGTTTTAAAATACCTGACAATTTATTATGTTTTTCTCTCTATACTGCACTAATTTTGCTTCCTAAAACTAAAGTTTACATCAATAGTAATGCTTTCATTCTTTAGACAACTTCTTTGGAAAAACACTGATTCCTTTGAAATGCGGATATACACTCTTAAGGACAGAGGTACTAAGTTGTAAAACATATAGTATGGAAAGAAAGTCCCTATAAGAAAACGTAAAATTGTAGTCACAAAAAAAATCATACGACAAGTTAAAGAGATTCTCTAGTTGCTACAAATATTAAATATTGTGTATAAACCTCACAGATGACTGTAAAAAAAATTGAAAATCACCCAAATCGCTTGCATAGGTTCAAATTACGTTACGTTCTTTTTGGCGTAAATAACAGTGTACCTAATCGTATTGAATTCTGCATCAAAATACGCTTTAACGCACTGTCAAGTTGCTTTAATTATTTTTATTCATGAAAGATAATCGTGATAAAGATAATGATGAAAATAACAACGAAAATATTTGAAAAAGTGCAAAAGTGAGGTTATTTTCCAACCTTACTCTTTACATGTAAAATGTTCTAAGACACTTAATCATAAATCTTGTAACTTCCTATAATTCCCCTATTTAAATCAAACTGAGAAAATTCTTCTTTTTATTTTTGTTTTGGCAATCTACTTTTCTCTTGGAAGTAATTTTTGCCAGTGTCAAGTATTGAATATTTCAGTGATAGATTGTTTCAGTTAACATTAAAATGCGGGTGCATCTCATTCCAATGCTGCTTGAAGCATTTGGCACCAAGTATATCAAGACAGTTTACTTAGTAAGTTCTGCCGAGGTAGCCACCACTACAATAAAAGTCTCGGCTTCACACAACCAAGATCGCGCCTATTTCAAATATCCCACATATTGTTCAGTTGCGTAGACACTTGTACCACAAAACTGCACCAATTTTAAGACACAACATCCACTATGAATCAATTTGCAAATAATTAAAATAGACACCGAACCGAACTTGACAAATGGCGCCAAAAAACTCCACTGAGAAAATTAAAGTATTGTAAAAATTCCAACTTAAGATCGGAATAATCTTGCCAGTGCCTTCGCCTTACTGCAAAATAAAAGTATTTAAAATCTATGGTGCGTTACGTTCCGTTCCACGTTCGTTAATAATTGTCGTTAATTGCTTTTAGTCTTTATCTAAAACAATTGGAATAGATGTCTCTCAATAGAAACTAATCGTTAACCAATTGAGTACAATTTTCCAATTTATTTCCAAGCTTCTAACATTTGTCACCTAGTTTGATGATTGTTTTAACTATTTTTATGTTCTGTTAACCTCGTTTTTGACTATTCACGTTCTAAAATTAGCTAGGTTTTGTTCTGCGTTATTTTAAAACAAAAAATACTGTTGCGATAACCCAACGATGTAACAGAGATACACTTCAAAAAAGGAGGTTCGTTCGTCATGTTTATTTTTTGTATTTCCGCCGATTGCTCAAAGATGGCTGAACCGATTAAAATGTTTCAAACGTTATTACATAAGATTTATTCCCAAAAACCAACCAACATTCCTTCGGGACTTCGGGAATAAATCTTTAAAATTTAGAAATCAGTTCAGTAGTTTTCAAGTGATCCTGAAAATACTACAAAAATTCTATGATTTTTGTGAACTGGGTACTTCAATGATATATGGTCGTTTAACTTCTTTGTTTATGAGCCAATTTAATAGATTATTTTTTTGTAGGAAAAAGGGATAAATTAGGTGTAGGTAGTTTTTTTAAATTTCATTGACATTGTTAGATTTATGTTTACAAAATTAAAACACAGTTTAACAATCTGTGATGAAAGGATGTAAAGTAGTTTTTGCAATAGGTACATACAGTAAGTCTTTGAAAATCATGAAGAAACAAGAAAGTTCATTCAATTCACTTAGCACAATGAGTCAAAATATAGGTAACGATGTAACTACATACTATTGCCAAACAAAACTTTGTTTGGCAATAGTATGTTACCCTTTTTACAAATTTGAAAATCATAAAGAAAAAGGAAAATTAATTTAATTCATTTTGCATATTGATTCAAGATCTTCCACCGTGCGTAATCAGATTCAATTTCATGACAGTTCTGAGATGAAGTCACTTCTAGGAACATCCAACGTGAATCAGTTCTGTGCGTAAAAAAAATGATCACGCGATATGATCATTATGTCTCGTATAAGCTATCAACTTTAAAATATTGCAACATTGTCAACAATCACGTACGCAAAAACACAATGAAAATCTAATCTAAAGATAAAAATGTATAATTTCTAATTGGATTTTCCATATTTGAAGACCTTGGCTCCTTTTAATACAACGCTTTTGCCTAAAAAACAACTGACGTTCTTTCGACAGCCGTCAATGACTCACAAAGGCGCGAAGTGCACAATCAAAGAAAAAAAGAGACAGGAGCTATGCCACCTTTACGGAAGCCATTTTTTTTCAACTTTTTTAAGACAATTGTTCCGAAACGCAAGTCATGACAGTTGACGAGCGGTCATTGGTTGTCGGGTCGAGTTTGACAGCCAATCGCCGGCGTGATTTCGAAATACGAAAGTCATTTTTCTTAACGTTTGAATAAGTGACTGTGCGTTTTGTAGGTAGCGCCATTGGCTCTTCTATTGTATGTACTTTTGCCTCTTTAAATAATACTTTTTATGTCGCCGACAAGGTTAAAATGCTATCACTACCGCTACGCACAGAATAAAGAGGCTTTGAAGAAAAGTTTACACTATAAACTCTTATAACAATCATTGAATATTTTGTGTTTACTTAAACCAAATAATGTCGAGCTTGGTTTACTTGGTTACCTTGTGTTACCACAAGGTTACCACCCTGTATCCTAGTTTTGTAAATTTGTATACTTGTAAACAGCATACTTACAATTGTTAAACTAAAACATCAATAATGTTATCCAATTATAACTGACAGTATTAATTACTTTCAAACACGTCTAACATTGTGAAAGGAAATATAGAGGAAAGAAATAGTCAAAAATCCTTAAATATGTGCAGATGATAGTCGTATGACAATAAGAGTGAGAATTTTGAAACTTGAAATGTATTTTTTTAACAAAAAACTATTTGCAAATTTGATTCTGACATAAATACTATTTCATGAGTATTTTGTAATTTCAAATATTTCAATCTATCTCTCTAAAACAATGGGAATTAATACTTTAGCATTAAAACAATTTTTTGATCTCCAAAATTAGTAAACGCTCACCAAATCCTAAGCCGCCCAAGAAGATTTGGTGAGCATTTACTAATTCTGGGTTAGGTTAGGTTAGTATGGTGATCATTTAAACATAAGCCTAAAACATGGCTAAAACAATTACCTACTACGGATTTTGAGTAGAACATTGCAACTACAGAAATGTTATTATAAATTAAGTTGTTTACTTAATTGTGTTTAACTTTTTAAAGCCCTAACAATAATTTTATTAACCCTACTACATTAATAATAGGATTAATAAATCGTTTTCCCGCCGTTCCCGCCATGCACAGCCATAGACAAGCGCTCTAACGTCAGAGACCAAGTGCCACACACGGTACGATGCCGCGGTACGGAGAAAAAATCTCATTTGTGATCATCGGCCGTCAGCCGAGAACGACGATGATGGATGGTGCTACTGGGCTGGCGTAATTCGAATTACCTCAGAATAAGGCTCTGTGACGAATGTGGAAATGCGGTTTGTATGGGAATGAAACGTACCGAACAGATGATGAAATCGGATTTTGCTTTTTGTACGCAGTATAGTACCTACTATAACCACGAAATATAAAGTAGGCGGAAACCGCTCAACAAATAGCAGTTTTCCGTCCACGCATACTTTGGCTAGAAAAATATCAGCTGTTTCATACAAAAATTAATAACGAAAATATCAAAATGTATGAAACAGCTGGGTTTTTTTTTCGCGATTTCAGTGTTGGCCTTATCTACCATATTCGACATTAGGGGTTTTTTTGTAATACGTTGTAGATGGGTCATTGTCAAAACGGGGCTTGAAAAATTGAAAAAAAATAAAAGTCCAAAATTAAAGGAAATTCGTTTTTATTTATATCCATTAGAACATTAGCAATCTAAGTCGATACAACAAAATTAAAAAAAAAAACTATGGAAAAAAGACCACCGAAAAAAGGACCACCGAATGGATTTTCCTCACAAAAAAAATCATAATAAAACCAAACCTTTTGAGAATAATGATAAAAGCACTTTGAAATTAGTAAAATGGCTTAATAATCAAGTATAGGCCCATGTAGCTACCTTGTAGTTTAGTCCTAAGTTGTTACAGCTGTCACCGAAAAGTAATGTCATCTTTGTAAATTTTTTTGTTTTGTTCCTTTTCGACATGATTATCTATGCAGCAGTGCTCTCACTCGCACTACGAATTATTGATGCATTCACAGTTAAGCTGCTATTCGATTTAGATTAGGATGTGTTCAGGAAAATATAATATTTTGATTTTTCAAGTAATAAAATAGGGTAACCGAAAAGATCTAAATCTTCGGAACAAAATTGAGAATATGATAAAAAAAAATTAATATTGATATATTGCTGGATAACGTTTATGTGGATAAAATACAGGCTTAGATTTTTGAATGGTAACGAAATTTATTAATTGGTGTTGTTTTAATATACCTTAAGATCAGAAATTAAAGCTGAGTTGGGTGCCGAACAGACCACCGAAGAGGACTTTTTGAGACAAAAATAGGATTTTTTGAAAAAATATGATTTTAGGATTTTATTACCCTCTCAGAACACATTTTATAATTCAGTTGGTATTGTTTGGTAAAAATTTCTCTTCGAAATGTATAACTCATCTTATTTTATAGCTTTCGAACAAAATGACCACTGGATTTGACAATGACCCAGATACAAGTTGACATTTTTCAATTTACTAATATTAGATAAAAAAAAACATAGTAAATAATAGGTATCGAACTTTAATTAAGCTAAATCAGATTTTAATCTAAAGAAAAGCTAATTAAACTGATTGTTCAACCAATCGAGGAAAAGTTCATTAAAGAACTAATGCTAGTACTAATCTGACCTTCTGATCCAACGCAAAAAGATAAAAAAGCAAATATAGTACTTATAAATTGCAACTTCTAAGAAAACAATGGCTCATAAACAGCACCTAAAGACAAATACCTTGATTTATTAGCTGTCACAAAAAGAACTGAGGTTCCACATCGTAATATAAACTTTGTGTTTTTAATTTAGAGTTTAAAATACAGTAACAGTTTAACGATTCTTAATGAAGTTCTAGGTACGCCGAGTTACGCTAAAACCGGGGTTTTTTTGGTTAAAAAACGCTACGGAATAGTCGGGGTTATATTCCGCTTTTTTACGATTCGAGGTGGAATCGTATCAAGCTATACTTGATAGGGATGCGGCTGTGTTGGAATATCGATAAAATGTTGTTTTATCGATCGATTTTATTTGAACTTGTAACAAAAGAACTTGAAAAAAAAATCTACTATACTTGTAGACTTGTAAGTTTGATAAACAGGGCAGTTTAAAATCGATACTGTCATTTTTAATTGCTGGAAGGAAATTAGACACATGACAGTCTCGGTTCCAAACCAGATTTTATTTCAATTCACGTTTAAAAATAGTCCTTCAAAAATATGAATTCTTAGAACTCTAATTTTGCGCTTAAAATACGCTTAGCTGTAACAAACCTTTTTTCTTATGCTTTTGACTTTTTATTATTTTATTAACAGCTTTCTGCCCTGTACCGTTAAAAATAACGCGCGTAAAAGTACTCGATAGAGAATTCTCTATGGAAAATTTCATTCCGCTTTGCGGTGGTAGATGGCGCTGTACAAATTTCCCATTCAAAATTACTCTATCGAATGTTTTTGCGCGCGTTATTTTTTTCGATTACTGTTCGTGCTATGGGTCACAATCACATCATCGCTTCGATATTACTTTTGACAGTCATTGTAGGGGGCCAGGTTATGTCGTGTGGGCGGTGTCCAGCAGTGGAATAAAAAGTAGCCTATGTCCTTCCCCAAGTTTCCACCTATATCCATACCAAATTTCATCAAAATCAGTTCAGTAGTTTAGGCGTTAAAGCGTAACAGACAGAGTTACTTTGATATGGATTGAGTCAATTTATTTCTTATTATTTTTACTGTTAAGTATAATTTATTGATCTGATTAAAATATTTTTTAAATTAAGGACTGTTTCAACAAAACAATTTAGGAGTAAAGTAAAATACGGTCCGTATAAGTGTATTAGCATAATAAAATTAGAGTTTTAAGAATTGATATTTTTGAAGGACTATTTTTAAACATGAATTTCAATTCACGTTTAAAAATTCGGTTCCAAACCTTTTTATTGAAATAAAATCTGGTTTGGAACAGAGACTGTGTCTATTTTCTTTCCAGCAATTAAAAATGACAGTATCGGTTTTAAACTGCTCTGTTTATCGAACTTACAAGTCTACTTTATTACAAAATTTTTACAAGTTCATGCAAATTGTGTCTTTTTCCAAATAATTTAAACAAAACACTTGTAAAAATTGTCAGACGGATTGGAGAGTCGCCGGATATCCTCAAAAATACTCAAGATTTCCCGTAGAGTTTTTTACAAGTTTTAATTTTGTTTACAAGTTGTAATTTTTTATTAATTAAATCACTAATACATGGTTGAAAACATGTTAGTTAAATAAACCATCACACGTGAAGCGTGTTATTTAACGTGTTTTGATAAACTGATTTGTGAAAAATTGATATTCATAAGGAAAATGCTTGTTTATAATAATTACAAGACTCTTATGTTTTGATAAACAGGGCACAGCTTTAACCAACGTTTTAAAATAAAAGGGAAAAAAGATAAATCCTACTAATATTATAAATGTGAAAGTTTGTGGGTTTGGATGTTTGTTTCTAAATCACGCAAAAACTACTGATTGGATTTGGTTGAAATTTGGCACACATATAGTAGTTAGCCTAGATTAAAACATAAAATACATTTTATCCCGATATTCCCACGGAAACGGGAACCACGCGGGTGAAACCGGAGGCGGCCGCTAGTAAGTTATAAGAACTTCTAATCCGAATAACAAACAAATCGATAAACTATATCGATGTAGACCCTCAACACTATCAAATATCAATGCGGGATCATCAAAGTGATCCTCACAGCACAGACAATAACTGAGAAATATTAAATTATAATAAAATTAACTTGGCCTCACTTTTTATACCGTTACCGTGTGTAGCAGTAACAACCGCTAGACATGACGTGGCGAAATTGAAGTTTTTTTCTAAATCTGCAATGCAGACTTCAATTTGTTTAGTTATAACGTGCCATAGAATGGTGAATGAATAAAAAACCTTTGCACATCACATTTTTTTATAACAGATAGCGTTATTTTTGTGCTCTAAGACATTCTGAATTTGCATGTGTATATTTTTCACACCAAGAATGTATTAAAACTTCTTTTAAAACACGTTTTTAAAACGAACTAAATTATTACAAAAAAAATTGCATTAAAAACATTAAAACGGAGTAGTAAAAACAAACAAAAAAGTAAAAAATAAATTCTTCTGTAAATATTTATAACCCTAATACCCTATATCTACATAAATTTTAAACCTAAAAATGTTAAACCTAAAAACTTTACTGTTTAAACTTCAAACCATTTTAAAATGGATTGTTTCAATTATTTAAGTAATTAAAAAACCTCTAAACTCTTCTGCCTTATTCATGTAAAAAAAATAAAGTTATGGGAGTCTTATAATGTTTAGTTTATTTTAATTTATTGACAAATGATAAAGATAAAACTTATTTTAACGGTGCAGTAGCAAAAATATAATTATTAGGCGTTTATGAATAAGCTCCCCTACTCTCGACGGGAATTAACAAGATCGAGTTCACATCAGGATTGAATAAACGTCAAAAATCTGTTATTTATCAAAATAAATAAAAATGGAAACCGTTTTCAATATTCCAACATTGAAAACGATTTACATGGTTTTACATTGTACCGTTTTGACGTTCAGTCGATACCAATTCGATCTCAGATTTTCGATCGTGTTCGGGGTAACCCCCAGTCATCAAACTAATTTCGAAACAAAGACTACCTATTTAATATAGGGTAGTACTTAATCGGGTAACAACAAATTCCCATTTTGGGTATCAAAAATACTGAATATAGCGTACTGAAATATTAAGTGGGCGACGGACTGAGGGCGACTACAAATATTGAAAATGGGTGACTTTAAAATATAAATTGAGTAACTAGTTATTCAGAATGGGCAACCAAATTACTATTTGGGCGAAAACCTTAGGGCACACAAAACATTTAAAATTTGGCATATATTTTATTTAAAAAAGGTGACTGACTATTATCCTAATCGAGATGACAAAAATACCATGTTGGGCAGCTTAAATCAGTAATACAGTTACCTTTTTGGCATAATAGTTGCCCAATCAGTATTTTTGTCACTCATTTAAAATTATCACTGCTAACTTAATTTATTTATCGCCCACATGTAGTCGCCCGTTTTACGTAATTTTTGTAATCCACAGTTAGTCGCCCATTTCGTTATTTTGTCGCCCAAAAAATAAACCGCTGCTAAGTTTAGTATTTAAGTATCCCATTATCAGTCGCCTTTAATTATTTCAAGTCACCCAATTAATTAATTCCCTTTAATATACCTATGTGTTCTTGACTGAAAAGTTCTCTCTAATCTTTCTTTTTTTTAGTATAAATCTCTACCTCTTAACAAACATCAAGTCATATCTATACATTCTAAAGCCGTCATCGCGTCCCACGGAACGTATGTAGTGACGATTATTCATTCTACACGGTGACACATGACGAATCAATCGGTTACGAACGAATCGAATCAGACGGACGGTGTTTCCGAACGCACCGCTTATTATACCATGTGTTCATCCCACTCCTTTAGTCTATGGTGCGCTGAAGAAACATTTTGGCGGCAACTGACATTTTTTAGAAAATTTAATAACGGGCATTGTCACATATTTAGAAATTTTCAAATGAGGGCTTTTCAAAATGACAAAAAAGCTCGATAAATGGCGTTTAATAAACAGGCAAGTGTCAACAGAAAAAAACGTAGGGAGAAGAAAACACAATTTACATGAAAACACCGCAGTGAACGAAAAAGTTTTTTTTTACCATCGCCACTCGAAAAAGTGCGTAATTCAACTTACCGAGTGAATAAAAATATTTTGAATTTGGAACAAGCGGGCATCGTTATGAATTATGTACAAAAAAAATAAACGTGCTGAAAGTATGGAGCTATTTCATAGATAAAGCCTCTCGCCAAATTTTATTTTAGTTCTTTTTAGTGTCTTATCTTTGGGATATTTTCTAAAAAATATCCCGCCAAATGAATTAGGTTCTTTTTAGCGTCTTATCTTTGGGGTCTTTTCTATATAATAGAAGGGGATTTGATGTTCAGTCTTGCATTGCATCAGTCCATTCCATCATCAGTTTGGTACGATCTTTAGACTGTAAAAATCTAAAGTCCATACAAACTGATGAAATGGACTGATGCCAGACCGATCATGTAATTTCCCTCTTAGCGTGGTTGTTTTATGACATTGGAAAACTTCTAGTTTCACTATTTTCTAATGTTTAAATATTACTGATTACCTACCTAAATAATAAAAATGTAATAACTATATAAATACTATAGGTATAAGTACTGCTATTTGTTTTCTCGCAGTCAATGGTAAAAAGTAGAGTACACAACTCGTGAAAAAAAAATCATCTCGGTCCCTTGTATCCCTCGAACTAAATTCCCTCTTTTTTCACTTGTTGTATAATCTACTATTTTAACACAGATCGTTTATTTTTCAAAGCCAATTTTGACACTACACTTGTCCGTTAACGCCATCAAGTGAGGCAAATAGTTAGATACTTTTATTAATGTGACTGAAAACACAAAAAGCCCACATCATTAATTTGAGCGTCCCTTTTTTAACAGTATTTATTCCATACTCGGGGCCTGTTTTTACAGACTTCTAGCTTAAAACCGAAACAGAATATGTATGATATACTTTTTTAAAGCAATTTAATTGCACTTATTTACTTATTTAAGCTGTGACACACGACCTAACCGATTTAAATTAAAACGAATTAAAAAGCAGATGCGTTTTAAAGAACTTTTTCACTATATGCATTTTTTACTGAAACTCTGACCAACTTATATAGTTACCTAGAAAAACTATTAAGAATACGACTTCTTAGAATACATTACGACGACCATCAGTAAAGTAGACCACTTTTTTCTTTATCAAATAGTTTAAAAAATATTCAACAGACATCACTTCGCCGTACGTACCCAGTAATTATGTCACAAACCCAACAATTACATATCGTGTGTGGATATCGACGTACTTTTTATCTGATAAATCTCGACACATCTAAAAATAACCTTTAGTAGCTTAGAAATAAAATAAAAAGTCGTTAGCAAAATTTTGAATGGTCGTAAGCGGTATATTACGGAACGTACAATTAAAAAAGCGAGACTTTTTTTCTGTCTGTCACTAGTTTTAGTGTGCTGCCGTTTTTCTTGAGTAATATTTTATTGTCTATGCTTTAAAATGCGGTGCAATGTGTCCATTGCGTCATACTATCGAATATGCTTCAGTTCTTTATTTACGGACTTTACAAAGACACTGTTTATGCTTAAAATTACTTTAAACTTAGCAAATTTTATTTTCATTATCACCTATTCTGTTGAAAATTATGTCGCGAGATTATTTTATTCTGTATTATTAACTGCAAAGTTGTGGTCAAACACTAAAGTTATTCTATAATTATTTTTTATTCAAAACTAAGTACTTTATGTAAAAAATTAAGTTTCCTCGGGAACTCTGTCCGAAATACTTTTCAGTAGTTATTAAATAAAAGCATACATTTTGTTAAGCCAAACATCAATACACACATGAAAATTCATGCGCAAATGATAAAAACAATCATACTACATTCCCTTTAAAAGACTTCCTCTTTTCTAAAAAAAGATATTCGTGATATTATTAAAAAACCGGCCAAGTGCGTGTCGGGCCACGCGCCATAGGGTTCCGTAGTTACCTTATACCATACCATATTTAATACCACCTATAATTTTTCGTCTGTAAAAATAACTTTGTTTTTCACAGTGTTGGTATGAATGACAAAGTTATATTTGCGGTTTTAGAAAATGTGCTATATCTCAAAAACTAATTACTATATCTCGTTCAAACCAATTTTGGTTGAAAGTTTTTATTAAGGTCTACAGCATATATTTTTTTTAGATTTTTCACTCTCTTATTTCAAAAGTTTTACACACATTTTACCACTTTGGCGGTAAATATCTTTCAAACGGTTGACTTTGAGGAAAAGTTGTCTTAAAATCTTTAATGTCATTTTTAAAGACCTATCTATAGACACCCAACACGTGTTGGTTTGAAGAAAAAATTTTTTTTCAGTTTTAGTTCCATGTATGGGGAGCCCCCCCTTAATCTTTTATTTTTCTTATTTTTGTATTAAATTCGTTAAGCGGTTAACAGATTACATATACCTACCAAGTTTCAACTGTGTAGTCTTAATACTTTCGGAATAAAGTGGCTGTGACATACGGACAGACAGACAGACAGACAGACATGACGAATCTATAAGGGTTCCGTTTTTTGCCATTTAGGCTACGGAACCCTAAAAACGCCCTACATCTAGAGTTTCCCCCCACAACTCAAAAACATATCCTACAATCTTAAACTCTATTCCACTCTTCATTCAGAAATTCCTTCCAAAAGCGTAATATGTGTTAAAAAATCTTCTTCTTCTTCCTACTTTTGGTTTGGCAATCTACTTTCCTCTTTTGGAGTATTATTGGAATGCGGGTGCATCGCAACCCAATGCTGCTTGGAGCATTTGACACCAAGTATATCCAGACAGTTTACTTGGTGAGTTCTGCCGAGGTAGCCACCACTACAGTAAAAGTCTCGGCTTCACACAACCAAGATCGCGCCTATTTCAAATATCCCACATATTGTTCAGTTGCGTAGACACTTGTACCACAAAAGGTATGATTCCGATCTCGGCAGCAGCAGCAGTGTTGCCGCAGCAGTGCACTCCAAATTGAACCCTAATGTTACGTTTGAAAGGCTCAATATGATGTGAGCGGAGAAGCGACGCGACACTGCTGCGCAACACTGCTGCGCGACACTGCTGCCGCAACACCACTGGTCCCCATACATTCTCTATAGGTTTATATGAGACTACATTCCGAGCTCGGCAGCAGTGTCGCGCAGCAGTGCTGCTGACATCGGAATCATACCTAAAACTGCACCAATTTTAAGACACAATATCCCACAATTAATCAATTTGCAAACAATTAAAATAGTCACCGAACCGGTTTCGACAAAATGGCGCCGAAAACTCCCAGTTCTACATTCAGATATTCCCTTCAAAAGTGTAACACGTGTTAATCTTAAACTCTATTCTCAAAAAGATAAGATACGTACTCACCTGGGTCTGTGTAAGTCCTAAGCTGGCGGCCAACTCGGCTCTTTCTGGTAACGCCAAGTACTGCGTTCTCTGGAACCTCCTGTTCAGCTGTTGCAGCTGCAGACTCGAGTATATCGTCCTCGGTTTCCTCATCTTCTTCCCTTTCCCATTCACTCGGAGACCAGGGTCGTCTGATAGGCCGCATTTTTCTGAAAACGTTGTAGTCACTTTATTTTTATATTTTAACATGTATTTTCTACAGCATCAAATTTTAATCAGTTGGTTACCGTAGTGGGGTGGTTCTAATCGCGATTACAAGTAACTTTTATTAAGAGGCCAACTCTGATATTGCGAAAAGAAAAATCAGTTCCATATAAAAGCACAATGCCTACTCGGCAGAATAACGTATATGACATCAAAGTCATCGACATCGGTATGATCGGTAACGTTAGTTAGAAATGGGCCTGATCAAGCTGTCAACCAGTCGTAAGTATTTTTAAATTTGAGATTTTTGCATTTACAATGCTATTTTTAAACAATACTAAATAATATACTAGAAAAAATACGACTCGCACCAGATCAATACTCAGACGGGAATCGAACCCGCGACCTTTGGATATCCGGTCCAATGCTCTGACCGCTGAGCTACCGAGTCACTAGTGACATCGTCGAATTTTTCCTAGTATATCCTAAACTCTTACGCTGTAAGCCAGCGTTATTTCACCAATGTGAGGAATTACCTCGACATTCAATTGAAATATCTTTCCAGATATTTTAACAATTGATTAAGATGAAATAGCTATATAATTTTTAAATTTGAGATTTTTGCATTTACAATGCTATTTTTAAACAATACTAAATAATATACTAGAAAAAATACGACTCGCACCAGATCAATACTCTCAAATTTAAAATCTCAAATTTAAAAATTATATAGCTATTTCATCTTAATCAATTGTTAAAATATCTGGAAAGATATTTCAATTGAATGTCGAGGTAATTCCTCACATTGGTGAAATAACGCTGGCTTACAGCGTAAGAGTTTAGGATATACTAGGAAAAATTCGACGATGTCACTAGTGACTCGGTAGCTCAGCGGTCAGAGCATTGGACCGGATATCCAAAGGTCGCGGGTTCGATTCCCGTCTGAGTATTGATCTGGTGCGAGTCGTATTTTTTCTAGTATATTATTTAGTATTGTTTAAAAATAGCATTGTAAATGCAAAAATCTCAAATTTAAAAATTATATAGCTATTTCATCTTAATCAATTGTTAAAATATCTGGAAAGATATTTCAATTGAATGTCGAGGTAATTCCTCACATTGGTGAAATAACGCTGGCTTACAGCGTAAGAGTTTAGGATATACTAGGAAAAATTCGACGATGTCACTAGTGACTCGGTAGCTCAGCGGTCAGAGCATTGGACCGGATATCCAAAGGTCGCGGGTTCGATTCCCGTCTGAGTATTGATCTGGTGCGAGTCGTATTTTTTCTAGTATATTATTTAGTATTGTTTAAAAATAGCATTGTAAATGCAAAAATCTCAAATTTAAAAATTATATAGCTATTTCATCTTAATCAATTGTTAAAATATCTGGAAAGATATTTCAATTGAATGTCGAGGTAATTCCTCACATTGGTGAAATAACGCTGGCTTACAGCGTAAGAGTTTAGGATATACTAGGAAAAATTCGACGATGTCACTAGTGACTCGGTAGCTCAGCGGTCAGAGCATTGGACCGGATATCCAAAGGTCGCGGGTTCGATTCCCGTCTGAGTATTGATCTGGTGCGAGTCGTATTTTTTCTAGTATATTATTTAGTACAGTCGTAAGTACTTAAAAATTCATTGACCCAAGTATTTAGCAAAAATTCCTTAAACTTGATATTTTGTAGAAATCTTGACAAATCTTGTGTCTCCCTGTCGTTTTTATCGAACCAAATTCAGAAATATAAAACCGAAAGAGTACTTATATTTATTCTGTGTCGAAAGTCGGTTAGAAAACGCTTTCCTATATCCACTCTTGTTACGCAAAATAGACCACCCTAAGATTTTCTATCACTAACATACCACGTGTCTACTCGGCTTCCAAATTCAAATGGCGAGTACGTTCGGATACCACACCCCGCGATAAATCAACACACACAAAACGGCGTAATAAATCCACAATATAAATATTCAAGCCATACGATGCCTCGCCATCCATTTTGTAAAATATATGAAAGGCACTCGCTACTTGATAATAGTCAGTGGTAACTTGTAATTACTGGGTTTATATCGCTACATCGGATCGCGTACCCAACACCCGCTTTTTGGCGGCAGTTTCTGAGCGTTCGCATTTTTGAATTTCGAAACTTCTTGTTTGTTTTCATGTAGAGTTTCGACATAAAAAAAAGAACTTTTTATTTTTAATAGTAGAACAAGGAACCTTTTTGTGTCTTTTTAGATTTTATGTTTCTTTTTTAACTTTTAAATCCGCAATAATCTTCGTTTAAAGCACATCATATTAATATTTTTGATGCGGTACCGGGTAAATTATACTTTAAACTTTTCTACATTCAGAAGATTTCTTACCAACTACTGCAATAACATCTTTTACTTTTTTAAATAGTGTAAAATAATTTTCGCGCCAACCAAAGACAAACATAGAGAGCGTTGCGAAATCCAAACCTTCCTGTACTCGCTGATATGTCTGCGATATGCAAAATGTAAGTAGGCCTCGTTTGTCAAACTTACAAAGACATAAGTGCAGTGTTTATACACCTTATGTCGGTGGAACAAGTGTCATTATTAAAGTATACGTTTACAAATTAATTTTGCAGAGATTGTAAGTAATATGTGTTTATGGGTGATATTGAAAATGGTTAAAACTCGAACCAACCTGTTTTTTTTTGTATGTCTTCATTAAAGAGGTTTAGAACAAAAGATTTATAAACCTTTTTTGAGTTTTGGTTTAAATTTTTGCATCAAACAGCTGATCTTTTTTCGCGATTTCAGAGTTGGTCCGATATTAAAAGTTGATCAGTTTAATAGTCCCTATCTACCATATTCGGCATTAGGGATTGTTTTGTAACACATTGTATAATTAAAGAGTGACAAATTAATGAGACAAAAGTTCTCTTTAAAACGGTCAAGCGTGAACTTGCACTGTTAAAGTGAAACTCGTATAAAAGACTTTTGTTCTGTAATTCCCAAGAAAATTCCCATGCACACTATACATACAAACATACAGATACATACATACAAAGCTGATGTCGGCGTCCGTCAGACAGACAGACAAAACAATGCTGGGCCCCGAGGTAGACACACCCACAGTAGTGATGTGAATATGTCGATTTTAGTGTTGTCTCTACAATTTAAGCATCTATTGTTTCGAAACGTAAAATCATATGTAACTTGTATGAACTATTGAGGTTTTTAATCGACCATAAATTAACTTGTGACGTCATTTTATTTATTAGTAAAAATTCGCTAAACAAACAAACCAATAAAATGTTCGGTCAAATAAAAACTCTACACAAGAATGTTTTTAAACACCAAATAATGAGAGCTTTTCAAAATGACAAAAAACTGTAGGCTCGATGAATGGCGTTGACAAAAATGTATGTGTTAATGTGATTTTTTTTAACTAAGCTTCGAAGAGTGCTCAGGTACATACGTTAGATGTAACCCTAAAATGTTTCTCTTTGGGCAGATGTCAGCCAGCGAGCGCTTACTTGCCTCTTTGGTACAGACCGTTTATTTTTAAAAGCCAATGTTGACACTTCTCTTTCCATCAACGCCATCTAGTGAGGCCAATAGTTACTATTTGTTTAAAGCCCTCTTTTTCTTTTTATTTGTGACAATGACCTTATTCCAATAAGGAAATAACATTTAAAAAATAAATTTGTCCAAATATTCCGTGAAGTTTAAAAAAATATTTTCGACAAAAAAAAAGAACTACAACTTAAAATATATTCTAAAGTAGAGCCGCATCGCTCGCGCCACGCCCCCGCCGCCGCCTACCGAAAAACTGAAGATAAAACGGCCAAGTAAAAAACAATAAAACGCTTTTTCACCTTCAACAAAAAACCTTTTTTAAAAAACCTCTATGGTCGGAGTAGACCAGCGCGCGAGATTACGCTGAATGGCGGGAAATCTGACCATAAACAAATAAAGAATTGAATTTCGAATCTTAAACAAGTCTGAAACAAATACTGATAAATTTTAATAACCTTCTCTTTTAGATTAGGAGGCCGTAACAAATTTGGTAACGATCGCATAAGTGGCTGACTCTGGCTGGATTTACTGGATTTACACTCTCTGATGCTAAATATGTCAGTCTGTTTGCGTGAAGTGGTTGCGTTCTTTTTATATGCAGGCTGAAAAAAGGCTATGATTTTTTTGAAAATAAATTATAACCCATGTTACCCGCTGATAATGTAGCTTTCTATAAGTGAAAAAAATTTCAAAATTGGATCAGTACTTTTTGAGTTTATACATTACAAACAAACAAAAAGTTAATCGCTTATACCTACGAAACGCAACTGAATTTTGGTCAGTCCTTACACAGTTCACGTGAGTATAACTAGTAGTTACTTGCTGTATTATCGTCAGCCATTTACCTCATCTTTTTTTTCTGGTAACGATAACACATTTTTCAGCCTGCATATAAAAAGAACGCAACCACTTCACGCAAACAGACTAACATATTTAGCATCAGAGAGTTCCTCACCATCCTGTGAATCCCAGAGTCAGCCACTTACGCGATTGTTACCAAATTTGTTATGACCTCCTAATATATTTTATCTGGCTCTGTGGTGTAGTAGTTCGCCCACCCGCATAAGACACAGGGGTCCCGGATTCGTTCCAGGAGGGGGCTACAATTTGTACTCGGTTTGGCTAGTGGTAGGGCTTATTTCAAGTCCGCCTGGCTAGCTACCACCATCTTACCTAAGTCTGACGCCATAACAACAATTTATAAATTGTTGCGTTCCAGCAGGTGGAGGTAAGATAGCCAGTTCCTCAGTGATGAGGATTCCGGGCGTAGTGCGCTTCCACCTTCGGCCTCATCGTCACTTATCATCAGGTGAGGTGAAGGCCAAGGACTACCCCGTGGTTCATAAAAATAATACTTTTTATCTTTTTGATAGTTTTTTTGAAAAGAGATAAATATAAGAAGAGATTTACCACCATTTATCAAAATAAATAAAAAACAACACCAATTTTATTGACAGTGCAAAAATCTCCAGTGCAATAAAAATAAATATCTATCTACAGTATTCAAACAAATAATTTAAAAAGTCTAAAAACTTATACTTCTCGTTATTAATATCATTATTTTAGTATCCCAATTCAAAATAAAATAAAAACGCTTCGAAAACGCCCGTCTACACCGTACCAAAAGCTTTGAGCAAAACTGACCCTTTCGTTTTAAAGTAAAAATAGAGAAATATTATCAAAAGCTAACGTACTAACAACATTCAACAAGATACTATGGGAATCAAATTATAATTTTTAATTACTTTCACATATACTCATAATAAGACGAAGTTCAATTAATAAAGAGCTTTTAATAAAAAACTTAATAAGTTTTATGGCTCGGAAACCGGAATATTACAGACGAATAAAAAGTTTATCTCATTATATAGTTATTGGCGACTTTATATTTAGTTAAGGTATTAATAAAGTTACTATCTTTAAGTCGATACTTAATAAAGTAACATAAAAAAATATTTTAATGGAGATTTAGATATTGTTTTATACCTTCCATAAAGAAACATGTAAATTAGTGAGAAACAACCTAAACATGTTTATAAAAAGTGATGATAATAACAAAGGAGTGATTACTTTAAGAAAAATAAATAAATTTATTTTGCCTAAATCTAGTATGACATTAGTTTAATCAGGACCTTACTCTATGACAATAAAACTATACAATAGTCTACCAAATAATATTAGGGAAATCGAAAACTATAATAATTTTGTAAAATGTCTAAATAATTATTTCTTTAACTGCCTTCTCTAACTGCCGGAACACAACATTTTTTAAATTGTTGTTATGTCGTCAGACTTACGTAACATGGTGGTAGCTAGCCAGGCGGACTTGAAATAAGCCCTACCACCAACCAAACCGAGTACACAATGTACGCCACTAGGAATCGAACCACTGGACCTCAGAGGCGGTTAAAAATAATGTTAGCTACCTAATCCAAAGATTTAGCAAATTTGTTTTCGGCGTTACGTTAGATATAGATAATCCTACTATTTCAGTAGGATTATTGATTTTCGGTTGAGAAATGCGACCTGTAGAAGAAAACAGACAGAACTGGAAAGCCGGACTTTTTAACATTTCTCCGTTATTTTGAAAATTTTCAAAAAACTGGCGTGACAAAAAAAAACTATATTATTTTCAAACCTGCTTACAAAATTTCACGAGAATCGGTTGAGAAATGCGACCTGTAGAGGAGAACATACAGCGCTGGAAAACCGGACTGAAATAGGTCTTTTTAACATATCTCCGCTATTTTGAAAAATTTTAAAAAACTGGTTTGAAAAAAACATTCTACATCATTTTTAAACCTGCTTACCAAATTTTACTAGAATCGGTTGAAAAATGCGACCTGTAGAGGAAAACAGGCAGAGCTGGAAAACGGACTGAAATCTGTTTTTTTAACATATCTCCGCCATTTTGAAAAATTTCAAAAAACTGGCTCGATAAAAAAAATCTATATAATTTTCGAACCTGCTCACAAAATTTCTCAATAATCGGTTGAGAAATGCGACCTGTAGGCTGGAACAGACAGCCGGACATACGAAATAATTTTTGCCCAAGCTGAAGCAGAGACGCTTCGCTCGTACTTCGTGCTCGCTCGGTCAATAATGGACATCTCATATAAATTAAAAGAATGTTGAATATAAAATTTCTAACGTCCAGTTACTCCATGCAAACGTAATAAAATCTAAATGTTATCTGCAATATAAATCATGCATCAAACGATTGGTAATAAATCTTCATCATCCAACATGGCGTCATTTTTTTTAAAACCATAGACGATAAAGTACTGGCCACAGAGGGTGTGGCTGCGTGCATCCTTTTTATGTAATCTTGCTTAGATCTTGTCTTTCGAAAACAGTTAAAGAGAAAAGTGTTAAACGTTATTTGGGTGATGATACAAACAGTTTTTTTACATTTTTGATGTTACAAATGCTTTTTGATGTAACAAATGCTTTTTTTAATGTTACAAAATGCTTTTTTTAAACCTGCAAATGTTGTAATTGGTATAAGGTAGCATTAAAAAAGGAAAGACTTAAGGTTAGTTGGTAGGTACAATTACTTTAATAAGTTTTTCAAAACCTTTCTTATCTTAATATATAAAATCGTAAACTGAATGACTGACTGACTGACTGACTGACTGACTGACTGACTGATCTATCAACGCACAGCCCAAACCGCTGGACCTAGAGACTTGAAATTTTGCACACAGATACCTTATACAGTGTAGGCATCCATTAAGGAAGGATTTTTGAAAATTCTATCCCTAAAGGGATGAAATAAGGGATGAAAGTTTGTATGAAAGTCCCTCAGTTTTGAAGCTAGGATCGTCAAATTTTGTGTTTAGGCTGACGATTGAAAATTAATAAATACGGGTCTCAGCGTTTTTCAAAGTTCTACCCCCCAAGGGGTCAAAAGGGGGATGAAGTTGTGTAATGAAGAAAATCCTTTATTTGCGAAGTCAAAATTGCTAAATATATAATTTAGGCTTATGGATGGAAATCTAACGCAACGTTTATTGTTATTGTTAGTATTTCAACCCCTACGGGGATAAAATGGGGATGAAAAGGGGTAAATAAACCTAAAAATAGATATAGATGTCGTTATTGGGGTTTTCTGGGATGACGATTGCAAAAATGACATTTATTTTGAAGTCCAACACGGTGGACATGATTTGACCCCTCTAGGGGCGAAAATGGGGTTCGAATTTTGTATGGAAAAATAAAGTTGAATGGACATTACAACTTTAAACTTCGTAGGAGCACGTCTAAAAATAAATAAGTAAACATATATTTTGTGATTTTGAAAATAAACCCCTTAGGGGGTAAATGGGGTGAGTAAACCTAAAAATAGATACGGATGTCGTTATTGGGGTTTTCTGGGATCACGATTGCAAAAATTACATTTATTTTGAAGTCTAACACGGTGGACATGATTTAATCCTCAAGGGGTGAAAATGGGGTTCAAATTTTGTATGGAAAAAAATATTAAATGGCCATTACAACTTTAAACTTCGTAGGAGCATGTCTAAAAATAAATAAGCAAACATATATTTTGTGATTTTGAAAATCAACCCCTTAGGGGGTAAATGGGGTGAGTAAACATAAAAATCGATGTGGAGGTCGTTCTTGAGGTTTTATGGGATGGTGATTACGAAAATGAGATTTATTTTGAAGTCCAACACGGTGGACATGATTTAACATGTGAAAATGAGGTTCAAATGTATGGAAATAGAATATAAAATAGACATTATAACTTTAAAATTCGTAGGAGCATGTCTAAAAATAAATAGGCAAACACACATTATGTTATTTTGAAAATCATCCCTTAGGGTGTAAATGGGGTAAGTAAACATGAAAATCGATGTGGATGTCGTTCTTGAGGTTTCATGGGATGGTGATTGCGAAAATGACATTTATTCACATCCAGGTAACGGGAATGAGAACAGGCACGGGCACGGGAACAGGAACGGGAACAGGACGAGAACGGGACGGGAACGGAACGGGCCGGAACGGAAACGGAACGGGAAGGGAACGGGATTGAAACGGGAACGGAATAGGAACGGGAACGGAACGAGAATGGAACGGGAAAGAGAAAGGGACAGGAACGGGACGGGAACGGTACCGGGAAAAGGGACGGAAGGAGTACGGGACGAGAACGGGACGCGAACGGGAACGAAACGGGAACGGAAAGGGACGGAACGGAATGGGAATGGAACGGGAACGAAACGGGAACGATACAGGTGCGGAACGAGAACGAAAACGGGACGGGAACGGTAAAGGAACGGCACGGGAACGTAGGGGAAAGGATCGGGGACGGAACGGGAACGATACGGGAACGGGAACGGGAATGGGACGGCGCGGGAACGGGAACGGGAACCAGACGGGAACGGGGACGGGACGGGAACGGGACGGGGACGGGAACGGGAACCGGAAACGTAAAAATGACTGGTCAGATCCTGGTTGAAGGTTCTCTAAGGATTTTCTCTAACATCCACGCGGACGAAGTCGCGGGCAAAAGCTAGTAAATTTATAATAAAGGTACTTAAGCATGAAAATCAAATAAATTGAGCTTCTTTTGGTTCGAAATCAAAACCTAATTCAAAACACAAATGACAAAGAACTAAACTCCTTAACAAACTTTAATTATGTTTAAAGTAACAATGCGATTAGGCAAATTGATAATGTACACCTTAAGTGAGTAACTTCAGAACGATTGCGGTAGAAAACGACGTATTTCGATTTGTAAAATTTTATCTTTTCCATACATTTTCGAGTGAAATTGCAGTGGATCACTGTCTATTGTCAATTTAATCGCATTGTAGCACCTTTTTTAATGAAAACCCTTTTCTCAAAAACAATCATAACTTTTTTAACTATTTTCTCAGAAACTACAACCTCAAAAGACTTAACAACTCAATTTAAAAATATATGTTCTTTTTAATCTTCACCGCCTTGGCATTTCTCTTAAAGACAGAACCTTATTAGCAAATATTTGTACAATTATTGGTTTCTCGAGTCTTATTAAGCGTTCTTGAGACAGGTGCGTACGACGCATATTTTTTAAATCAAAAATGCTATTGGCTTATTATTTTAATAACTAACAGGTGATGGTCGTTTAAAAATGACGTGAACAGTTTAATTGGCAATAGAAGGGTGGTTTTATTATGCGCAAAAACCAGTTTGCTATTTTATCTTGTTGCAAACATCGATATAAAGTGACTTTTATGTAAGTTCATTAATCAAAATATTGGAGACCTGTTTTACTGATAATAATCTTTTCAGCCTTGACCGAAATTTAGAAGTCTATAACTCTTCATCATCATATCAGCCACACGACACCCACTGCTGACTATAGGCCTCCAACAAGGATCTCCACGACGCTCGGTCCTGCTTGGCCCGCATCCAGCGGTGCACCGCGACCTTCACCCTCACGTCGGTCCACCTTGTCGGGGCCCTACGTCGTCCAGTGCGCGGTCGCCATTCTAGAACATTTCCACCCTAACGTAGCCAGGCCATCGTATTCTGGCTATGACTTATGTTTGAGGGCAAAACCTTGGTAAATGACACAAGTTAAATCAATAAAAGAATTTTTAATCATTACACAGAAGCGTTCGGATGCGGCAGCGCAACGGAGCGACGAAAAATCTGTCAGTTGTATGGCAGCGTTTCGCGTAAGCTATGGCTCACTCAACTATCAAGATATAACTTCCCTTTTCGGTACAATGATTAAAGTTAGATCTTTTCAACACAGCAGTACAAAAAAACTCGTCAGTTTTTCTTTAGAGAGTTTCTCAATCAATATTTTTTTAACACAACATTGTTGACAACCCAAAAATTATAATAATACTTTTTGAATTCGTTGTTCCAAAGAGATATCCAATCTTATTTTGCTTACCTCACCACCAAAAAGTTTTGATTCTTTTATAGGTAAGTAGTAATAATGAGGTGAGCTTGAGCTTGAGATGAGCTTTCCAAAATGACAAAAAACTGTAGACTCGTTAGATGGCGTTGATAAAAATGTATGTGCCAATGTGATTTTTTTACTAAGCTTCGAAGAGTACTCAGGTAGGCAGGCAGATGTAGCCCTAAAATGTTTCTCTTTGGGCAGATGTCAGCCAGTGAGCGCTTACTTGCCTCTTTGGTACAGGCCGTTTATTTTTAAAAGCCAATTTTGACACTTCTCTTTCCATCAACGCCACCTAGTGAGGCGAATAGTTACTATTTTTATTTCTTAAATGTCACTTTGAAAAGCCCCCATTAAGAACCTACACAATATTGCTGACAATCAAAAAGTTATAAAACTTTTTGAATTCGTTGTTCCAAAGAGTAATGTCTAACCTTATTTTGCTCACCTCACTACCAAAAAGTTTTGATTCTTTTAATAGTAGCAGGACAGGCGAAGGTCTAAACCATACTGCCAGTTTTGATTCTTTTAAAATTTTTCGTTCCACAGAGTATCTATTCTGCCCTTGTCAGTCCAACACGTGCTATCGCCCGAAGGCCTAAACTTTTGTTAGAAAACGTTAAACTCGTAAGTGGTAATTAAAAACATTTTACAACAAGCATCTATATTATTAGTGCCCTAGCTTCGGGCGGAAAGGACAGTTGGCGTGTCACGTTCGATTCCCGACTCGGGGTAAAAAAACCACCTGCGTTGTTACTTTTTTATACCATAGACTAGTTGAATGGTATCTATCTGTGTCTATAGTTACCTACTGGTAAATCATGTTCGTTTAGGGCTGGTTTATACGGGGTCAGCAACTGGACCCAGTGACTTTGGACCCAGTAACTGGGATACATGTAGACAGGATCGGCAGTAAGCTTAAAACTTGCCAGGCTTTGGAATTACTTTACTTACATCTCTTTCTCGCCTTATACCAAATAAAAAAGATGCATTAATAAGCATTCAGAAAACTGACAAGTTTTAAGATGTTGTAATACGGAGGCTGGACTGGGTTGAAAAGTGTCTACTCGAGCCCAGTAGCAAGTCTGCGCTGGACCGGGTTCTGTACTGCCATGTTACGACTCCATATAAACCAGGTATTATGTAAAGTACTATGATTACTACTGACCTTAGATATCTCAGGAAAAAAATATACTGGCCAAACTGCGACACAGTAAAATCTTGGAGTAAAATAGATGTTTTTTTACATTTTGGTAGGAAAACTCGGTAATATCTAAAGTGCTTATTTTATTAACTCTATGTTAATGCTGCATAAAACTAATGTACCTAAAGAAAACTTATTATAAAATTATATGTTCGTAAGTCACTAACTAATGAAAGATATGTTAGTTTTTTATTAGCTCGACTTTTAATAGCATGCGATGGTGGTACATCATACATAATTTACTTATTATATTGACGGCTGCTTTTATTAAATAATAGCACATCTATCGATTAAAGATTACATTTCTTATGTACACCTACCGACATTTTTTTATGCACAACAGAATAATGCTTGGCTTGAAGTTAAGTGACGATAAGGCCGGAGGTGGAAGCGCACTACACCCGGAATCCTCAACACTGAGGAACTGACTATCTTACCTCTAACTGCCGGAACACAACGATTTTTAGGGTTCCGTAGCCAAAATGGCAAAAAACGGAACCCTTATAGATTCGTCATGTCTGTCTGTCTGTCTGTCTGTCTGTTTGTCTGTCTGTCTGTCTGTCTGTCTGTCTGTCTGTCTGTCTGTCTGTCTGTCTGTCTGTCTGTCTGTCCGTCCGTATGTCACAGCCACTTTATTCCAAAAGTATTAGGACTACATAGTTGAAACTTAGTAGATAGGTGTATTCTGTGAACCGCTTTACGATTTTTATACAAAAATAATAAAAATAAAAGATTAAGGGGGGGCTCACCATACATGGAACTGAAACTGAAAATATTTTTTTTCATCAAACCAATACTTGTGGGGTGTCTATAGATAGGTCTTTAAAAATGACATTGAGGTTCTTAAGACTATTTTTTTTTAAAGTCAACCGTTTGAAAAATATATGCCGCCAAAGTGGTAAAATGTGTGTCCCCCCCCCTTTAACTTTTAAAGTAAGAGGGTGAAAAATCTAAAAAAAATATAAACTATAGATCTTAATAAACACTTTCAACGAAAATTGTTTTGAACGAGATACAGTAATTAGTTTTCGAGATATAGTACATTTTCCAAAACCGCAAATATAACTTTGTCATTCATACAAACACTGTGAAAAACAAAGTTATTTTTTCAGACGAAAAATGATAGCGGTATTAAAATATGGTATGGTATAATGTACCTACGGAACCCTACTGCGCGTGGCCCGACACGCACTTGGCCGGTTTTTTAATTGTTGTTATGGCGTCAAACTTAGGTAAGATAGTGGTAGCTAGCCAGGCGGACTTGAAATAAGCCCTACCACCAACCAAACCGAGTACAAATTGTACCCCCCCTGGGAATCGAACCCGGGACCCCTGCGTCTTACACGGGTGGGCGAACCACTAAACCACAGAGGCGGTTAAAATATTATTATAGATATAACTGCTAACCACCAATATCATTTAAAAATATACTTAAAAGAGGATGCGATCCAATTTTGAATTCTTATCACTTTTAAATTAGGAAAACAATTGAATTAACACAGAACAACACCAACGCATTCCAAATTTGAAAATGGAAACGCAACGCTATATCGAAATGGCCCCATACCCCCATATTATCCAATTATCGTTTTAAATTACGAACATTATTGAAACGGGACACTCAGTTAATCTAGGTTAAGATATAGACCTCTGACAAAACGGAAACAAACAAAACAGCGCATAGGAAAACTGTGTGAAGCTCATCGGCAATGATAACCTTTTTAGGGTTCCGTACCAAAATGGTAAAAAAGGAACCCTTATGGTGTGACTCAGTGTCTGTCTGTCTGTCTGTCTGTCACAGCTGGATATCTCGAGAACTACTAATGGTATCAACTTGAAATTTGGAATGGTTTAAGGTGATTTTTGCCCAACTATTTTGCAAATAAGAAATAAATAAATATCTTTTTTACAACAGGGCCTGAAAAGGGGTCTTAAAAATTTGAAGTGGGGCTACTACGGCATGTGGGGTATCATATGGAAGAACGCCGTTTGCACGTCTTCAATCATTTTTTATTTTTGTTTTAGGCTGCATAGTTTTCGACTTATGGTAACAAATGTGAAAAAAAATACCGTTCCCCCCCCCCCCCCTCCCCTTATCTCCGAAGTTTGCAAAGAGAAAAATCTGAAATAATTCTATGTGATAGCAGTTTATATAAAGATTACAGGAAAAATAAAACGATGTCTCAATAGCATAATTTTTAAGAAATTATAAAATTTCTAAAAAAGTTAACATTAGTTCCACTATAGATCCAGAGATGGCACTATAGATCAAGAGATGGCGCTGACCTAAAACTGCAATACTAATTTTATTATTCTACTCTGCAGTGTGGTTTGATGGTGCAATTATGATGGTACTGAACCCTCGAAGCGCGAGTCCGACTCGCTCTTGACCGGTTTTATATTTTTTTAAATAAGCTCAAAAGCCTCGAGGATAGACGCAAGGTTGCAAGCTCCGGTTTTTTATTGGAATTTCGGCGAGTGTGCAACGGAATTGCACACCCTACTTAAATTGGAAACAACCAGACGGTAAGGATTTGCGCCAATGTTTTTTGGTGGATATTCCAAAGACTCACTAAGCGTTTTGCTTATAATTTTATCATCCGTACCGCTAGAGAGTGGAACTCATTGCCTGTGACTGTGTTTCCCGATAGGTACAGGGGGCCTTCAAGTCGCGAGTGGATGAATTTTCTAGGCAAGCTCGTCTCATAGTTGATCGCATCATCGCTTACAATCAGGCGTGATAGCGGTCAAGCGCTTACTATCTGCCATAAAAAAACTGTAATGTACTCGTAAACTAATAATACATTTTTCATATGACTGAAAATAGAGTATTTTCAGGTACTTACGGCGTTCCATTGAAGACGTTCAAAGACTAGCATAACTCCCTTATAGCTATGTTGACCTGGTACTTTTTGATTTTTCATAATGATATATTAATTAATATTTGATAATTAAGAACATTTTTTTCAAATATTATTACATTAGTTCTGATTTTTTTACCGCATTTAATTTAAAAATCATTTCTATATACTTAGGTATTTTTTTCTATAGTCTTAAATTATTTGTAACCATTGGAATACACTGATTTAATTCCCTTATAGCAAAATAAACTATTTATTTTCTTTATCAAGAATAAAATTCTTAGAAATACAGAATTTTACACCTCTCATGGGAAATAAAGACACTTATATCTTTTATTCTGACCTTTTGATAGTCAAAAGGTCACATGTTGCGAAATCTTTTAAAACATCCTTACTGCTGTCATAATACGGTTCAAGTCCGCGTGAGATTTTCTCGAAGTCGCATTACCTTGGCTCCGTGTTGCAAACGTACAGTCACGCAAACTTTGTTTTTATATAGCGACCTAGTGATATAAAGTTTGTTTGACACTTATAGCTATAATATGGAAAGACATATTTTGGGAAAATAACTTAAAATTGTAGGTAATAGAAAAGCTTGGCTCAAAAGCCCTACCACCAACCAAACCGAATACAAATTGTACCCTCCAGGGAATCGAACCCGGGATTCCTGCGTCTCACACGGGTGGGCAAACCACTAGACTACAGAGGCGGTTAAATTACAGGTGGTAGGTACTGCCTTATTTACAAGTCCGCCTGGCTAGCTACCACAGTCTTACCTACGCCATAAAAACAATTTAAAAATTGTTGTGTTCCGGCAGTTAGAGGTAAGATAGCCAGTTCCTCAGTGGTGAGGATTCCGGGTGTAGTGCGCTTCCACCTTGGGCCTTATCATCATTTAACATCAGGTGCAGTGAAGTGAAGACCCAGCACAATCCCGTTGGCATTTAAAAAAATAAAACCGGTCAAGAGCGAGTCGGACTCGCGCACCGAGGGTTCCGTACCATCAGAATTGTACCATAAAACCACACTGCAGAGTAGAATAATAAAAGTAGTATTGCAGTTTTAGGTCAGCGCCATCTCTTGACCGACAGTGGAACTAATGTTAACTTTTTTAGAAATTTTATAATTTTTAAAAAAGTGTTCTATATTGAGACATCGTTTTATTTTTCCTGTAATCTTTATATAAACTGCTATCACATAGAATTATTTCAGATTTTTTTCTTTGCAAACTTCGGAGATAAGAGGGGAATGGTATTTTTTTACATTTTTCATCATAAGTCAAAAACTATGCAGTCTAGAAAAAAAAAAGAAAAAAATATTGAAAACGTGCAAATGGCGTTCTTTCATATGATACCCCACATACCCTAGTAGCCCCACTTCAAATTTTTAAGACCTCTTTTCAGGCCCTGTTGTAAAAAAGATATTTTTTTTATTTATTTCTTATTTGCTAATTAGTTGGGCAAATGTCATCTTAAACTATTCCAAATTTCAAGTTGATACCAGCTTTTTTTTTCTTTTTCGGAAAAGTCGTAGAACAAACGATGTTGTTTATGATGTTAGTAATCTACTCCTGCGAGGTTGTTGGTGTTTTGCCATTGACCTCTATATTATTACACTGGACTGGCTGCTGTCAAACTGCTCTTGTGCCTATTTGATTTCCGCCATTTTGGCGCTGTAGGACGTAGCGTGAGGGACATGGTACTAAAGTCTGAAGTCTGGAGAGACCGTCACGGCAACCATTTTCATTGTACACGTCAAAATTAGTTCTTTAGACTCACGCTAGTGGCGTTTCAAATAGGCACAAGAACTTTGCTGTCAAATCATACAGACAGCCAGTCCAGTTAATAAGAAAAAAAAATGTTCATGTCAGTGTGTTTTACAAATAACCCTGTATAGCTTATTATAGCTTTCTATACAAAAACACCTTACCTCGCTCTGTTCAAAAAAGTTATTGATCATTGCAACTGACGTGTTTATTACGAAGTTTTTTAAACATGTTCATTAAAAACCAATTGGATTGTTTCACTTAAAAATTAACTGAATTGACAGAAAAAGCTACATATTATTAAACGTACCTTTAATCCTTAAGGGGCTATAATAGGAAAACATGGTTTGCGCGGGCCATATTTTTATATAGAAAACGTAAAGTTGTAGCCACAAAAAAACATACGACATGCTAAAGAGATTATTTAGTATCTACAAGTATTAAATTGCGTATAAACCTCATAGATGATTGTAAAAAAAATCTGAATATCATCAAAAGCGTTTGTCGCGGGCCATATGTTTGGCGTAAATAATAGCGGAAACGTATTGAATTCTACATCAAAATACACTTTAACGTACTGTGCAGTTGCTACAATAACTTTTTCTCAAGAAAGATAATTGTGCTAAAGATTATGATGAAAAAACGACGAAACACGTCGAAAAAGTGCAGAAGTGAGGTTATTTTCCATACTCTTTACACGTAAAGAAAAAGACAGAGATAAATGATTTCGCATAACGGAGCCTTAAATATTATAAATGTGAAAGTCAGTTTGTCTGTTTTTTTATTCGCCTTCACGTCTAAACTATTGAACTGATCATCATGAAATTTTGCGTACACATGGTCAGGGGCAGTTCGCTGGTCAGGGGTACAGAGAAGGACATAGTTTACCTTTCATCCCGAAAAAAAGTATTGTTCCCGAGGGATAGCAAAAAACTTTCCACGCAGACGAAGTCGCGGGCGGCCGTTAGTTTTATAATAATGGTTTTATCGTCAATTTGAAGTCATTGAAATCATTTGTAATGATCCCTTGTATTGCAGTGTATGTTGTATTTATTTCTCCTTCACTTGGTTGTTTAATCTACTTAATATTGTAATTCCATATAGCCACCTTACGAGGAGGAGAGTAGGTACTGGTGTACTGAGATACAGGCTCCGGCTTAGTTTAGGCACCAGTCTCTCTCAATCTTAATAATTGTTACCTATAATAATATTGTCTCTTAGAATTGAGTTGTATTGTAAGATTGTTTGAGAGAAATAAACATTTTTATTATTATTATTATTTATTATATTATGGCACATGTATAAAATAAGTATTTTCACGAAAGTTAGGATGTTTTCAGTTCATGAAACTGCACAACTTTCTCTAAGAAACATAGGTCAAAATTAAAAATGTAGGTTTTTAGGTTCATGCCAACCAGAGATACATATCGTGATGGTTTAGTATTGGATGGCGCAATATTTTTAACTTATTTCGACCAACTATGTTCCTATACTAATATTATAAAGATGAAAGATTTGATTGTTTGTTTGTAATGAATAAATAAAAAAAACAAATGATAAAATTTTAAAAATTCTTTTACATCTAGAAAGCTACATTATCAACAAGTAACATAGGCTACATTTTATATTCAAAAATATTAGGGATCCCTACGAAAATTGCAATCATAAAACCCACTGTAACAAACATTTTGCTATAGGTATATATATAAAGTAATAAATTATTTGGCGTGCGCTGCGAAAACTATTAATGATACCTACGTAAAATACGAATAAAAAGAAATAATACCTAATAAGTAACACTTTAAAAGTAAAGACAAAAGTTAATTTATTTTATTTGAACTCCTTATCTTTATTTTTAAAGTATTATTTCACCAAAGCGTAGGTATTATACCTTCATAATAATCATTGGAACAACCATTATACGTCAATCCTTCATTAATAAGCAATATAATAGAAACCATAGTTCAACTTAAACTGGTAGTCATAACTCTTATTTGTAACCAAATTATGTTATTTGAACAGGCAGTTAGAATTAGTGTTAACGGAATAATAACCTCAATTTGTCATAATCATAAAAAGTTTGGTTAGCTTGTTATTTAACCATTTGATAATTATGATGTGTTAAAAACTGTAACGATAATAGTTGCTTTGTCGACTTATGCAAGATATATTTATCATGTATCACAAATTATTACTTACTCTGTGAAAAAATTAAGATGCTACGTAAATATAACGTTTTTTTTATGCAAAACAGTATAGTGCTTGGCCTTCAGCTCACTTGATGTTAAGTGACGATAAGGCCGAAGGTGGAAGCGCACTACACCCGGAATCCTCACCACTGAGGAACTGGCTATCTTACCTCTAACTGCCGGAACACAACAATTTTTAAATTGTTGTTATGGCGTCAGACTTAGGTGAAATGGTGGTAGCTAGCCAGGCGGACTTGAAATAAGCCCTACCACCTACCAAACCGAGTACAAATTGTACTCCCCTCCTGGGAATCGAACCCGGGACCTCTGAGTCTTACACAGGTGGGCGAACCAGTAGACCACAGACGCAGTTAAACTACATAATATAAGATTTTGGATGAAATACTTTTTTAACATTTTATTAACTTTAGTTATTTATATAACCTTTTACATGCACCAACATTCATTGACAATCATGCTTAAAAATACACTTCTGTATTTCCACCAAAACATGGCCGATTGGCGCCAAAACTACTATGTATTCTGTGGCCAAACTCTATTTTGCTCTATGGTTTTTAAGCCCACGTCGAACGTTGCGAAATAGCATCTCCAACGCACGCTAATGTGAAAACTAAATGACCTTCTGCATGGAAAGTCTTGAAACAAGAAATATTTGGGAAGCTAGATCTCGCAATGGAAAATCGACCTTGTAGATTTACCGTTTGTGGAGGAAAAACGGTGTCGGAAGCCGTTAATTTTAACGTCCAGTTTCCTTTGCACGTTATTTTTCGACAAGTGAAAAAGTTACCGACTGTTTTTTTTTCTGTTCGCGTGCGTTCGGATATATGTATAGGCCATATTTGATGTTATGAGTTTACTACAGACAGTTGATTACTCAATTTGCTAATATTTTTTTCATACAAACGAGGTAACTTTGAAGCCTTGGTTTTCTGCCAGGGATGTACTGTGCTGTGATCTGATGATGGCCATCCAGGGAGTGAATGGAGGAGATTCAGATCGCAATACACAGCCAACTCATCTGACCAGCATTCTAAAAACGTAATGGACATGTTTAAAAAAACCGCGAAAATAGCATGAAAATGTATTGAAATCCTTAAACAGAAAACTCTAACCCATTAATCTTTTAGATCAGATCAGCTGGGTGTGTATAGCGATCTGAATGTACTCCAGTCAGTCCTTGGATGGCCATCATCAGATTACAGCACGGTGCATCCCTGGTAGAAAAACCAAGGCTTCAAAGTTACCTCGTTTGTATGAAAATACCACCTGTATCCCTAGACAAAGTTGATGTGTATATATAGGTATCATAATATCTTTAGGCAAATTTTATTTTCAATTGTATTGTCGGTTGTACTTAGGTAAATGTGGCGGTCACATAATTTACCCTAGTCAATTTTCATATAAACGAGGTATCTTTGAAGCCTTGGTTCTCCGCCAGGGATTGACCTAGCTGTGACCTGATGATGGCCATCCAGGGAGTGAATGGAGGAGATTCAGATCGCTATACACAACCAACTGATCTGCTCAACATTCTAAGAAACTTAAGGATCAGAGATTTTTAGTTTCAGGATTTCCAAATATGTTTATGCTAATTTCGCGGTTTTTTTATACATATCCTTATAGCTCTTAGAATGCTGATCAGATAAGTTTGGTGTGTATAGCGATCTGAATCTCCTTCATTCACTTCCTGGATGGCCATCATCAGATCACAGTTAGGTTAAATCCTTGGCGGGCGGAGAACCAAGGCTTCAAATTTAATTCGTTTTATGAAAATTGACTGGTGTCTTTGATTATGTGACTGTCACTGTATACTTTACAGCTGTTTTTCTGTTGGCCTCCCACTGAGCACTGGACTGACATAAGCTGGGCATAAGTCTATAGACTAACCCGAAATGGCATTGCCTTTGCGTGGCTATTGCTGATCTAAAGTATGTATTTACATCAGTGTTCGGTTGGTTGCTTTTGATAATGTCTGATATTAGACAAACAATCAAACTATTCCTGTTAGTTAAATAATTTATTACAATAACTAGCAGCCGCCCGAGGTTTTACCTGCGTGGTTTCCGTTCCCGTGGGAATATTGGGATAAAAAGTATTCTATGTTTTAATCTAGGCTATCTACTATCTGTGTGCCAAATTTCAATCAAACCCGTTCAGTAGTTTTTGCGTGATTGAGGAACAAACATCCAAACCCACAAACTTTCACATTTATAATATTAGAAGAAAGTAGGATCACAATAGCTACTGCCAGTACAAATACTCAATTTTCTATTAAAATAATGAATAAGAGAAAGAAAGAAGAAAAGAAAGAGAAAAAGATTATCAAGAATCGCAAGATAATATTGAGTGTTCCCTATTCCGTTCCATATTCCGAACCATAAATTCAAATGTTATTTTCGAATATCGAACCACGATTCTAAACTCAAACTGCATAATTGCATTCAACAAACTACGATTGTCATTCGACATTCAAATTCAGAATTCTTAGTCGTTCCGTTTCACGGTATTGGCTTATAAAAGTTTGATGTGTCAAACGTCGGTTGGCGCTTTAAAAAATTCACTGTACCACCTAAATTGTGGAGGGAGAGGGGGTGAAGTTAAATATTAACAGATACCACGAGTTATATGTCGATTGACAGTGTTTTGACGTCAATCCAGGGTGCATTTACACAGCGGGATTCTTCGTGAATTGCTATTTATGGTAATTATAGGTATTTTAATTGTACTGGCAATTTTGCGTCATTCTTCATAGAATTTGGTGTACAATTTGATTTAAATTTTAATTACTTTATGTTGTAAATGTTTTGTTCTTTGGTTGGTAGATATTATCCAAATTAGAATAAATACTTAGGTATAAATTTATTTTCAAATCCCAGCATTCAATACAGTGTGTTTTTTGAACAGTGATCTAGTTTTGTGGTATGGTATGCCCAGCTAGCAAAACGACACAGAATTTAGCTGTATATCGGTGATATAAAAAGTCGCATATGTGTTACAGAAACGTTTCTATCATTGGAAAAAGGCCCCACTTTTATCACTATAAAGTGATACAGTATATCTATTATAGCTCCACTTAGGACTAATCAGATACATATAAGTGACCTCGAATCAGTTGCAACACAATATAGTGATATATTAGTGATTGTGATTCTACAATAACACTGTTTGAATAACGTGAATAATTGAACGTGTTACTGGTTATTTTATCAGAAAGAAAAATATTCATAGGTATATTTCATTAAGTAATATTTTTATGTCACCATCATGTGCTCCATTTTTATTATCCAATATATGTGTGTAAAAAAGATTAGTGTAAGTGCAATTTCACATGCGGTTGCAATTCTATTGTTAAATTAGTAGCATAATGTTGTTGTTTTTTTTTAGTGCCCCCCTCGAATTCGTAGTATTTAATTAATAAAATTGATTTAATTTATCAAATTATTTGTGAAGATACCAATATATGATTAATTAGTGTTAGTGTTGCTGCTACTAAGACGATATACAACATCGGGCGGCCATTACGATAAATTATATTTTGGTGATATATGAGCGCGCACAAAGCTTCATTACAACTTATGAGTGCTATTAGGATCCCCTTATCATTTATTTAGCACAAGTGTTTTAATAGCATCATAAATCCTACTATACAACATAGTTGCTCCATATTCAAGTTAAAGAGTATCAATTTGTAGCTGTGTTATATATGTTGTATAAAGCAGCTGAGTAAACGTTTATGTAATAGGTTAATACGACAATTTAGCTGTATATCCTTATACAGCTAATAAGTGTTTCAAAAACAGATATACAACTAGCAGTGATAAGCGTTACTTATATACGATATTAATATCACTACTTAGTGATAAAAGATGGCCTATTATCACATTTTTGCTAGCTGGGTGGCTTAGGCCATCAAACTGAACAACTTTGTCTATGGGACCAACTTCATCAGATCAAAAAAATATTTAGCTATTCTATAGAAAACATCAATATCTACTCGACCAAAATGTATGGAACAGCAGTTTTTTTTGCTGTGATAAAGTTGGCCCCATAGACAAAGTTGTTCAGTTTGATGGTCTAAGCCACACTTGAACAAAATTTGATCACTGTTCAAAAAAACACACTGTATAAGTATTATAAAATATTGTGATATATTGTTCTTGAAATACAGTAACTCTATTTCAATAACTAGGTACATGTCTTGAAACCTCATTATGCTAATCGTACGTTAGTATGAATTTATTCTAAATTCAAATAAAAGAAAAAAAAATAGTTTCTCAAATCATGAATACGATAAAAACTCAGCACAAAGGAGTTTTGACTATCGCCTACTAAAATATTAAAAAGAAAGTTTTTCTTTTTTTTCAATGACACACGTTAAACTATGCCTTCGCGCGTTCATAATGAGGTTCCATAATTCCTAATAACATCCGATCATGGCACCTTCGCCGTAATTTGAGGTTTAAAAAAGAATAAGTGAAGAAAAAAGCTGTTGTATCGTTTCGTAAGCAAATTGGGTGTTACACAAATTGTTACTTTGGACAATTGAAAATTGGTGAAGGCATTTTTCTTGTTTCATGATTACTACCTTGTGTTATCCAGATGTCGTTTTGAATTAACTTATTATTTTGTTATCGTTTCATTTGTGTTTATTTAAAAGAATAGTACTTAATCACAAATTGTTTACACTGTATTTGATTGTTTTACTATTAACTGTTACAATAGTTAAATTAACCATCAATTATATATGCTAAGTTTATAACCATTTTCAAACAATGGTGTTGATTTGGTTGGCCCAACTTAACTGAATTAACAGGACTAAACTTAATTTTAGCATTATGTTCTTGTCTTTTCAATACAGAAAGAAAACTACGGAAAACTAAATTTAGTTTAGTCACAGAATAGATATAAGTGTTTAGTCCTGTCAATTTAGTTTATTGCCAACCAAATCGACAGCATTAAGTAGGTAGTCAAGTCATAGGCAACTTTATTTTTTTACCTATCGTGAATATCAATAGGTCAAAGATCATACAGCCTTAAAATAATATAATTAAAAGAAAGAATATCTTGTCTTTGCTTACTAAAATAAAAAAGTTTCAATATGAAGCAAAGAGGTTTTAATATTCAGCCAAAAAACTTACCATCTTTAGGCGGGCTTGCACACTGTGGGGCGTACGATCCTAAATGGTAGCCATATGTATTTTGGTGCATTGGAGGGAAGGGATAACCTAAAGACCTAGGGCTCGGAAACCCTGACGCCTCATGGGGATTCTGCTGCCCACCAGGGCTACCAAAATGGTGGGGATGTTGGTAACCACCCTTAAAAGGGCCATAGCCGTGCTGCTGTAGTTCTATAAAGGCGGATTTTGATGATACGTTTGTTGGGGTTGAGTTATTGGAGTTGGAAATGTCATGCGGGGTCTGTGAACCCCCTAAGTGGTGGTGGTGGTCTAACGCTTCTTGGGTGGTCATTGCGGGTTGAGGGGTCGAAGGGCCCCCCCCGTCCGAAGAGGGGGGAGGCCCGAAAGGATCTGAGAAACTCAGTGTGGAGGGTTTGTTTCCTGGGGATTGGATTCGGGTAATTTTGAGGGATTCCTGCACCGGTGGGATCTTGCCGCTGATTCAGCCTGAAACAAAATAGAAGAATATTAGATTAAAACACTACTGGGCTCTGTCACTCCGCGCGCGAGTATGAAGCGCTCGGCGTCCTCTGATAGGACAAATATACGTCAGAAAAGATAAGACCTACGCGATAGAAAGAGAGGCAACTACTAAGTAAATGTTTTGGAGCGTAGGGAGCGCTGTGCGACCTGAATCGCACTTTATTGTGTCGGTGCAAGAGTCGCAATTTAATTAAAGGATTTTGCGGAGTGCAACTTCTGAACGCTAGTAGTTTTATCTATTCTGTGATAGATAATACTTCATCATATTAGCCGCACGATACCCACTGCTGGGTATACAACGTCTTAAAAAATAACTCTTAATGCCGAATATGGGAGATAGGGACCATCAAATTGAACAACCTTTACTATGGGGCCAACTTAAAAACCGCGAATAAAAAATCAGCTGTTTCATACAAAAATGTATAACCAAAATATCAAAAGACAGAAAAACAGTACAACTGGGGGGCCTTATGGCTGGAAAAGATTTCATATACGAACAACCTATAGTGATAGATAGATAAATATGAACTGGTAAGATAGATTCACAGTTCATACGAAACAGAAACTATCAGATTTGATTAATTTTCCAAATTTTGTCTATTATTTACATACAAAACTCGATCAGCTGTTCAAACTTTTGTATGGAAAGTCATTTTTTTAATTTTTTTCGAAAAGTCGTAGAACAAATGTTGTTGTTAATGATGTTAGTAATCTACTCCTGTGAGGTTATTGGGGTATTACTAATAACCCTGTATAAGTTATAAACATTTTTTTATAATTCAATTCGAATGCAATCTGTACGATCACTGACAGTCATATTGTTATCAAAATTAATGATCGTCTGCAATCCATAAGGTTCAACATGGTTGCACATTATTGACAATATTATTGACGCTGCGCTCATTGGTGCGTAAGCCGTAAAATAATATTGACAATACGTTATTGACATATTGATTTGTTAATTATTTAAACCCTGATTGAGTTTTAATCGATAGTTTGGAGTAAGTTTATTGACATAAAACTTTGTAATTTATATTGTAAAGTAGGTAAATAATTATCGCGTTACTGCTTACAGACAGTATTAAGCCATTTATTTTTATTTTTTTGTTACATTAAGGGCTGATTTTTCAATCCTCAGATAACAGATCTGTCAGTTAAATTATAATGCGAATAACATAAAAAGTCGTAAAAAAAAATTGACAAACAAACATAGGTCAATCATTTCAATTTGGCGGCATAATAGCCCTAAAAATCAGCCCTAAGTATTTTTAGTATTTTAATAGTCCTAGTCATTTATGTCATCATATACAAAACAACCCTAACACAGCAACTTTTTAGGGTTTCGAACGCAAAGGGTAAGAACGGGACCCTATTACTAAGACTCCACTGTCCGTCTGTTTGTCACCAGGCTGTATCTCATGAACCGTGATAGACAGCTGAAATTTTAACAGATGATGTATTTCTGTTGCCGCTATAACAACAAATAAAATCATAATAAAATAAATATTTGAATGGGGCTCCAATACACCAAACGTGATTTTTTTGCCGTTTTTTGCTACGGAGCCCTTCGTGCGCGAGTCCAACTCACACTTGGCCTGTTTTTAATAAACAAGTGTTAGGAAATATAACCAAATGTAGAGTCCATATGAAAATAATTATTTTTCATCATACAAAATGAAGGTGAAAAGACCAAAAATTGTTTTCAATTATCTATTGCTCAACTTTCGATGTTGTAATTTTAATAGAGATATATTGAAATTTATAGGCTGTGTCGACGCACGCCTAATCATGCGTTAAAAAAACATTCTCCCTACTACGTACTACCACAACGCGATTAAGGGTCCATGATAGGAAAACACGGTTTGCGCGGGCCATATTTTTATACAGAAAACGTAAAGTTGTAGCCACAAAAAAAAACATACGACAAGCTAAAGAGATTATCTAGTTGCAACAAGTATTAAATTGCGTGTAAACCTTACATATAATTGTAAAAAAAAATCAGAATATCATCAAAAGCGCTTGTCGCGGGTCATATTTTTAGCGTAAATAATAGCGGAAACGTATTGAATTCTACATCAAAATACACTTTAATGTACTGTGCAGTTGCTCCAATAACTTTTTTTCAAGAAAGATGGTTGTGCTAAAGATAATGATGAAAAAACAACGAAAAACATCAAAAAAGTGCAGAAGTGAGGTTATTTTCCATACTCTTTACACGTAAAGAAAAAGACAGAGATAAAATGTTTTAGTCTTAAATTTACAATAGGCAGTGATCCGCTGCAATTTCACTCGAGAATGTATCGCAAATAGATTTTTTTATGAAAATACTTCGTTTTCTACCGGAAGCACTTTGAAGTTAGTCACTTCCGTTGTACATTGTGCAGTCAAAAACATTCAACTGTTTTTAAAGACTCCTAAATAAGGAAATTAGCTATTTTTGGAAGATTACAAAAAAAAATTAAGGTTGTACTCCATTACTTCTTAATAGTAGATAGTCAAAGGATTTTTTTAAGTCTACCAAGATTTTCATAGAAATAAAACTCTATTCTACATTAATTCTGATTTTATAATTTCTGTTCTGTGTTTTAAATTTCAAAAGCCCTATAATATTTCAGTTCACAGCCGAAAAAAGTCTGAATAAAAAATATTATTACTGTCTATGGAGCAACAGTTCGATTTTCAAATTTATCACAACCCGTTCGAGTGCCCTCTCCCACGAGGTCACCAGAGGTCACACAATGTGGGTTTTCTTTAAAACAATTTAACTCGGGACACGCTCAATTAAACCAATGATGCATCAGTCAATGCCGACAAGAAATTTGTGCGACATTTTGTATCGATGCATTTCTTTGAATTCGAATTTCGAATGTTTACGCGTTTGAATGTCGAATCGATTTGCGTTTTAATTTTGAAGGGGTTTGATTATTATAAGATTCCCGTTGTACATTTTATTAGGATGGATGACTAAATGAATAAAATAACGAAATACCAATAAAAATCGTTATAATCGTAAACATATTACACTTTAAGAGTATAGCTTGTTTGACTCTTAGTTTTATATATTGCGTATTATTTGTTTTATGACCTTTCAAAGTTGGGTGGACCATTTAAAAAGTATAAAATTTATTAAATTAAATTATACCTTTAATTAATCCGTAAAATGTATATCAAATTTGTCTACGAAACTATTTTGATAAACACGCCGAGCAAATTTCCTACGCGTTGCATACAAACTACGTCATAACTTAGGTAGCCGTTAGTATGAAGCGTTTTTGGGTGAATCCAATTTGTATGCATTTCAAACTGTGATATCTCGGGTAGTTTTCATGCTAGCGAAATAATTCTTTTACTAATGTTTTCCTTTTTTTGAGAGGTAATTTATGTAACTTGTTAAAATAAAAAAAAGTCATCATGCTAAAATAATACAAATCATTTGTTAAAAATAAACTCAAATTAAATCCAATTCTACGGATATTTAATAATTGCAAAGAAAACTCTTTGTTTACAATGAAATGTGACTGTCATTTTAATAAGAATAAGCTATTTAATTCATAATAATATCTGCCCCCTACTCAAATGGCCAACATTCTATACATTTGAACGCCACGCTTACTATGAGCAATAGACGATTAAATCACATGTCGCAAACTTATGTAAATCACAGACTTTGATGTATTGTATGGAATTGACAAGTTTACGACCTTCGATCATTTTACGACACGTGATTTTATAGTTTACTGCTTATTTTTTAAAGCTTTAATAGTAAACGTAGCGATAAAACGCATAGAGAGTTGGCCATTTGAGTAGGGTGTAGGTGGACCATCAGCAATTTTAGCGTCCCCACTGCTGGGGCACAGGCCTTCCTTATGGGTGGATAAGAAGAATGGGCCATAACCCACCACGCGGGCCCAATGCGGATTGGTGGGTGTTAACGACTGCAAATGCATCCGGGAGCAACGGCTTAACGTGCCTTCCGAAGCACGCAGCTCGAGATAATAAATTTTTGGTCACCCATCCCTTGACCAACCCTTGCGAAAGTTGCTTAACCTCAGGGTCAGGCGCTAAACCACTGAGCCATCGAGCTCCTATCCTCCTCATTGAAAGGCACCATTTAGGTTTTATTGGTTCGAACAAACTGGTGGTCTCTACAATGTAACACATTCATAAAAACCTAATTAGAACACTGTTATAACAACATATATCTAATCAGCAGGTAATAAGACTCATTATCGTACGAAACACAACTAAACAGCAATGATTTAAAACACAAATTTCTCACAGAACAAACTCGAGAAATGTTTGGACATTAAAATAAATGAACCGAAGAATTGGAACTTAAAAGAAAAAAATATAGGTTTTCGGCAACGGCTTTGTGTTAATTACTCCACTGTTTTGTCCTTGTCTAACGTATAAGGGATCGATATAATTTGTCTCTTTCTCGCTTCATATAAGACGGCGCCGGCAAAGGTCGGGTCAAAACGCTTTGTTTCATTTTTTTTTGTTTCTCCGTGTTGATCACTCGTGTCTTTAATAATCGTCTTTAAGGCCAACTAATTGGTGTAAATTTTTATTAAAAATTATTAGACATCCATTTTTTTGTTAATAACTTAATATTTGTTATGTTAATAACATATAATTTTATTTAGACACATTTAAGTTAGATTTATTGAAGTTATTGAAACAGTTATTTGTAAATTAACCTTGTATAATTAATAAATTGAACAACTGTTAATACACAAAAACAATAAGGCTGCATGAATGATAGTTCTTTGCCATATTTTTCATGTTACGGGCTTGTCTATGATTCTGTTATAGATAAGATATTGTGAATTAACCTTTTAATTAACAAATTGAACACCTGTTCATAAACGAACACAATAAGGCTGCATGAATGATAGTCCTTTGCCATTTTTTTCTTGTTACAGGTTTGTCTATGATTCTGTCATAGACAAGACATTGTGAATTAACCTTTTCATCAATAAATTGAGCACCTTTTCGTACACAAACACAATAAGACTGCATGAATGATAGTCCTTTGCCATTTTTTTCTGGTTATAATGCTTGTCTTTGTCTATGGCTAGCCGCACACACGCAATATTATTGACAATAATTTACATATTGTCAATAATATTGTGTGTGTGCCGGCGGTATTGAAAGTATTAAATCACATTGTTCAATATTATTGTTGCCAATATTATTGCGTGTGTGCGGCTGGCCTATGATTCCGTTACTGACAATACGTTACTGTTCTAATTCAAAAGGCTGCATTTATCTAATTACAAGTCACATTTACTTCAAAACTTTCAAAAAGATAGCATACTTACGATTTTTTAAAGAACAACTTGTAAGTAGTACCTAGGTACTAGTTTAATATTCAGAATAGAGCTGAATGAAATTACACAGCACGGAACGTTTTTCCTGAAATTGTTTCGTTTAATGTACTTAGTTTTAAAGAAATAAATGCGTTTTATCTTTCACAAGATTTATATCTTAAGGAATCCCACATTAAGATATTTTTTTTTATAAGGCATAAAAATAGTATAAAGGAAGTAAACACATTATACTATCAGGTTATTATATCTTTATTGAAATAAAATACAATAAAAAATAACAATATATTTTAATGTTTACATTAAAAGATATTGTTTTTTGTATTTTGCAATGAGGAATAAAAATTCTTAAAGGTCTTACGAGTTAGAGCCACCTTAAATTCAAAAAAGTTGTCTGATTTTACAGAAACTATGTGGAACTGACAGCTTCCTTAAAAAATATTACGTAACATTATTAATAAAAAAAACCGGCCAAGTGCGAGTCAGACTCGCGCACGAAGGGTTCCGTACCAAAAAACGGCAATTAATCACGTTTTTTGTATGGAAGCCCCCCTTAAATACTAATTTTATTCTGTTTTTAGTATTTGTTGTTATAGCGGCAACAGAAATACATCATCTGCGAAAATTTCAACTTTCTAGCTATCACGGTTCATGAGATACAGCCTGGTGACAGACAGACAGACAGACGGACAGCGGAGTCTTAGTAATAGGGTCCCGTTTTTACCCTTTGGGTACGGAACCCTAAAAAAGCGCGGTAAAGCAGAGTTGCTTTCTTTTTTACAAAAAAACAAATCTTGTCTATGCTCACATTAGTGGCCTACATTGCAAAAAGGTTACTACCTACCATTAGAGGAGGGGCCAGGCCTTCAAAATTGAAATCCCGTCGGACAAGCGAGTGCTCTACCGACAACTGGTATCATTGTCTTCAGCATGATCTCCTGAACAATAATATAACGGTTGTCGCATTATAAAGTGGTGGAGGGGGGAGGGGGGGGGAGGAAAAAGATGCGGAAATCGGGTATCAGGGTTTGGATAATTTCTCAATAACCACTTGTTCGATTTAAACAAATAAACTGTCATATGGTAGGTAATATTCTTAACAACAGATTTTATCAAACAATGGTTTTTGTAGCTACTATAGTTTATGAAATAATTAGATAAAATATGAATTTCAAATAAATATATTTTTTGTTTTGTAGAATTGAAGCAGTAAATTGAAATAAACTACTATGTAATTAAAACTATGAAGATTTGCTCCAGAAAAAAAATATCGGTGAATAGCCCAGTCATTCCCTTATATAGAATAATAAACTTGTTAGACATTTTTGTCTAGTAACTAGCAAAAAAAAATTTTTTTGTGTCGCGTGGGGAAATTTTTTCTTCCATTTTTTTTTCTTAAATATTCTACAGAATTAAAAGTATGAAGATTTGCCTCAGGAAAAAAATAACGGTAAATAGCCCAGTTATCTCATTATATAGAATGATAAACTTATCAAACATTTTTGTCTGGTAATTATGTTAAAAAAAATGTTTTTATTGCGTGGCGAATTTTCTTTATCTCTTTTTTTTTCGAAAATCCTCTACAGAATCAAGACTATCAAAATTTGCCCCATAAAACAATAATAGTGAATAGTCCAGTTATTTTTCTATATAGAATAATAAATTTGTAAAACATTTTTGTCTAATAACTGTGTTACAAAATGTTTTGTGGTGCGTGGCGAAATTTTCTTTACAATTTTTTTTTTCGAAAATCCTCTACAAAATTAAATCTATGATGATTTGCCTCAGAAAAAAATGCTGATGAATAGCTTAGTTATTGCACTATACAGAAAAATAAACTTATCAAACATTTTTGTGTAGAAATTATGTTAAAAAAAAAATATTTCTGTCACGCAGCGAAATTTTCTCTAACATATAATTTTTCCAAAAATCTTCTACAGAATTAAAACTATGAGGATTTTCTCCAGAAAAAATATAGTAAATAGATCAATTATCCCACTATATAGATTAATAAACTTATCAAACATTTTGGTCTCGTAACTGTGTTAAAAATTGTTTTGTGTCACATAACACGGTGGACCTGCAAAGTTATGTTTAAATGAGTTTGCACGCCACAAAATATTTTTTAACACAGTTACTAGACAAAAATATTTGACAAATTTATTATTCTATATAGTGAAATAACTGGGCTTTTCACAATTATTTTTTTCTGGGTCAAATCGTCATAGTTTTAATTCTGTAGAGGATTTTCGAACAATTGGTAGAAAAAAATTCACCTCGTGAACAATTAAACATTTTTTAACATAGTTACTAGACAAAAATGTTTATCATGTTTATTATTTTATATATAGTGGAATAACTGGGCTATTCACCAGTATTTTTTTCCGAGGATAATTTTTATAGTTTTAATTCTGTAGAGGATTTTCGAAAAGAATGGTAGAAAACATTTCGCCACGCGACCCAAAAAATTTTTTAAGCATAGTTACTAGATAAAAATATTTAACAAGTTTATTACTCTGTATAGTGAAACAACTGTGCTATGTACAAATATATTTTTTCTAGGGCAAAGCCTCATAGTTTTAATTTCATAGTACTTTCTTTCAATTTACTGCTTCAATTCTGCAAAACTAAAAAAGCCTTTGTTTGAAATTCATCTTTTTTCAATTTTTGTAATAAACTTTAGTATTTACAAAAACCATTATTAGATAAAATTTGTTGTTACGAGTATTATCTACCATATGACACCTTATTTGTTTTAATCGGACAAGCGGTTACTGAAAAATTATCCAAACCCTGATACCCGATTTCCGCATCTTTTCCCTCCCCTCCCTCCCCCCCTCAACCACTTTATAATGCGACAACCGCTATATTCTTGTTCAAGAGATCATGCTGAAGACAATGATACCAGTTGTCGGTAGAGAACTCTCTGGTTCGACGGGAATCGTCATTAGACGACTTTCGATAAAGCGGTTTCCATATTATTCGGACAGTGACCTCCCGCACTATATCGATGATAATTTTGCTGTCTTCCAGCCAAATTTCAAAACTAAAAAACAAACAGCAAGCTAATGACTGTGGCAATTTTACGTAGTACTTTATACAATATGTACTTCTGTACTTTATTTCAATTTACTGCTTCAAATCTACAAAACCAAAAATGATTTTGTTTGAAATTCGACTTTTTTCTAATTATTTAATAAACTATAGTATTTACAAAAACCATTGCTAAATAAAATATGTTGTCAAGGATATTACCTACCCTAAGACACCTTATTTGTTTAAATCGGACAAGTGGTTGTGGAGAAAATTAACCAATTTCCGATACTCGACTTCCGCATCTTTTCCCTCCCCCCCTCCCCCCTCCACCACTTTATAATGCGACAACCGCTGTATTCTTGTTCAGGAGATCATGCTAAAGACAATGATACCGGTTGTCGGTGGAGCACTCTCTTGTCCAGCCGGAATCGTAATTAGACGACTTTCGTAAATGTGGCATCTCCTCTACATAGAGATAGTGCTACCTACTCACGATGCGCATTTTTTTCACGCAAGGGCAACCACAGACCGTCAACTCAGTCTCACAGTGATTGCAACCTCCATTTGCATGGCTGTAATGTAACCAAAGGCGGCACGAACAACAGTTGTGCATGCAAAACATTCACAATTGATGATTAACAGTGTCTAATCTGATAATAACTTGATGATATTCATCTTTTTGTAAGTATACCACTGGTTTCAAAGTTAAAACGCATTTTCTGAGCCAAACCTGTAATTAAAACTTATTTTTCCAAAATGCAGTATTTTTGGGTAAGTTTTTTGGGTTTTAACTTTAGCAAACTATAAAAAGAGTTTAAAAAAAAGTTTAACGTAAACAATCTCCTTTTTTCTTTTTTTGTTCGAAATTCAAAATGCACCTACAAATACTTTTTAAAGTTATGCCCAGTCGTTGCGCTAACAAAAAAAGTTTTCACATCTTTTCAAATAAATAGGTTTATTACTGGCTGTACACGAAAAATTTTACGTATATATCTCATTTTCCTTTTTTTGTCAGAGAATCTTCGAAATTCAAAATGCACTTACTATGTTATTTTTAAGTTATGCCCAATCATTGCGTAAACAAAAAAGTTTTTTCATCTTTTCAAGTAAATAGGTTTAATATTATATACACGAGAAGTTTTACTTATAAAATCTCCTTTTTTTTTTGTCAGCGATATTCGAAATTCAAAATGCATACCTACTAAGTATTTTTTTAAGTTATGCCCAGTCATTGACCTGCATATATTTACACTGGACAGGCTTATGTCAAACTGTTTTTGTGCCTATTTGATTTCCGCCATTTTGGCGCTGTAGGACGTAGCGTGAGCATAGCGTGAGGGACATGGTACTAAAGTTTGAAGTCTGGAGAGACCATCACGGCAACCATTTTCATATTGTACGTCAAAATTAGTTCTTTAGACGCACGCTAGTGGCGTTTCAAATAGGCACAAAAACTTAGCTGTCAAATCATACAGACAGCCAGTCCAGTTAAATAAAAATAAAAAATTTCATGTCAGTGTGCCCAGTCGTTGCGTAAACAAAAAAGTTTTCACATCTTTTCAAGTAAATAGATTTATTACTGGTTGTACACGAGTTATGCCTCAGTGTTATCAGCAAAATTAGCATTGAATCTATAGCCGGTGTCGCGTGCAATGTTTTTGCTCGCACATCGAATTTTTTTCATTGTAACACAACATGACATGATTTCGTTTCGATTTCATTTGTGATATCTTTGTGATTAGACAATGGTATTGTTCGAGTGTTAAAAACTGGCAATTGCTACTATGAAAGTAGGCATAATCTTGCCGATAAAGATATCAGAATTTTAAGAAGGTACTTAAATACTTTACCACATTAACACTTTAAGTTTGAATTGTGTCTTACCTTATAGTTTTTGTCTTCTTCTTTTTATTTTTAGTTTGGCAATCTACTCTCCTCTTTAGGGAGTAATTTTTGCCAGTGTCAATTGTTGAATAGTTCAGTGGTAGATTGTTTCAGTTTACATTGGAATGCAGGTGAATCACATTCCAATGCTGCTTGGAGCATTTGGCACCAAGTATATCAAAACAGTTTACTCGGTAAGTTCTTCCGAGGTAGCCTCCACTACAACTCTTAGCTTCACACAACCAAGATCGCGCCTATTTCCATTATCCCACATATTTTGCAGTTGCGTAGACACTTGTACCACAAAACTGCATCAATTTTTAAGACACAATATCCACAATGAATCAATTTGCGAATAATTAAAATAACTCGACAAAATGGCGCCAAAAACTCCAGTTTTTGTCTTATTGAGAAATCATACACTTCCATTTCTTTTTGTTTTTTACAAAGGTAACTGTTATTGGCCTTATACTAGTAGACATTAGTCCACAGTCAATTAAAAAGTTACATAGTCTAATGGTGCACTTCCACTTGAGAGACATGCTTGACGAGCAAGTTAAGTAAATAGGTGTTTGGCAAGCTTTAAAATATATGCTTGATTTTGCAAATAAAGCCACTTACCAAATCACACCCATTCAAACTTGCTCGCTACAACCTTTACGTACAATCTCTAAATTTTTTACAATCTGGTAATAAAAATCAAACTTCAATTTTGAATTTCGAACTGTTAACGTAGACAACATTGAAGAAACCATAGACAATACATTAACATTTATAACAGGCTTGACTTAGTAAAGCGGAGCACGTAGGAACCACTGATCCGAAACGAAGGGGCTCCATGGGAACATATTAAGGTCTCCATAAATAATTGGAACCCCATAAAATAGTATTAAGTATTCATTAAAGACAGCGCACAGTATAATGCTTCGATAGGCACTGCTAGTTTTTTAAATTATTTTTCAAATCTTCGCATATGCTTCTTTTTTAATCGACAACGTCTAAATATCATCTTAACCGATGTTATGGGATGATAAGGCGGAAGGTGGGAGTGCACTACACCCGGAATACTCACCACTGAGCAACTATCTATCTTACCTCTAATTGCCGAAACACAACAATGTAATAAATGTTGTAATAGGGAAAGACTTAAGTAAGATGGTGGTGGCTAGCCAGGCGGGTTTAAAACAAGCATTACAGCCAACCAATCTGAGTAAACTGTACTCCCTTCCTGGGAATCGAACAAGGGAATTACCCTTGTACGGATGGACACGTAACACTTGAAGTAGCTTGTCTGGCGGTGTTCTACAGAATATATTTCGGAGAGTGTGCTCTTGAGCTGCATGAGCTCATTCCGCCATCCCGGTTCTACCATCGGACATCCAGACGCACGGCGGGGTTTCACCCCTATTTGGTTGACATTCCATGCATGCGCACGAAGCGTTTTTCATCTTCCTTCTTAATGCGCACAGCCAAGGAGTGGATTCCCTGCCTGCGTCTGTATTCCCGAAAGAATATAACCCAGCGATATTTAAGGCACGAGTGAATAGGCTTCTTCTGGGCAAGCTCGCTTCATCTTCGGCCTCTTTTTAGCCTTATGTTTCTCGAATGTGGCCAAGAGTAAGCCCATTAAATGTGAAAAGAAAAAAAAACACATAGACAGTGATCCGCTGCAACTTCACTCGAGAATGTAAACCAAAGAGAAAATTTTACAGATTAAAATACTTCGTTTTGAACCGCAACTGCTCTGAAGTTTGTCACTTCAGTTGTGCATTGTTAAATTAATCGCATATTGTATTTTTAAGATTTCGCGCACTTTTCATTGAAACAGAACACTGTAGCACAGGGGTGGCCAACTTGTCCAGGTCTGCGATCTACTTTAAAATTTCCTGGCCTATTGAGATCGGCTTAAAGAATTTTCATTTTCGGGGTATTTTTCACTACAAAACCGTCGCACCCGCCTCCCGCACCGTTCTGTCGCTACATGCTTTGCTACCACAAGCAAAACACTTTTTGTTATGGTCGATCGCGATCGACTTGTTGGCCACGCCTGCTGTAGCAGATAGAGTCACCACAGAATAAATAACAGTTTCTACCTATGTGTTTCTAAAACCATCTCGAAATCTTTTTTTTTTGTTTTGTATCAACGACCAATTACAGTCCAATCTATACTGACTACAATCTTTCAGTTTTACAATCCGAATCGCTGAAACATGATTGCAACGTCATGAAAATGGTCTATTCCCGTCTTACTGTCTGTAGTGTCTGGTATCTATGAAATTTATAGATATTAATTCTCTGTCTCGCACCATCGCACGCACAAAAAAGATGACCGATGCTCCGAGATGACCCGAATTTGACATTAATTTGTTAATCATAGAAATAAATGCGATTTCTTCAGCGGGCCTTCTATTTATTTATTTAATAAGGCACATCAACATCATATACACAGTACATTTACAGAATATCATTTCACATTACATATAGTGAATATTACAGAGCCTTCTGTCTAAATGACGTTTATAAAAACCCACAAACTTAGATTATTTATTAGATTATTTATATGTCTAGATAGACAGTCGAAGCTACGACAGTGTCGAAAAAAATATCACCCAACGGTTGGGTGACCAAAACACGCACACATTGTCAGTAGTGTGACCCAGCCATAGTTTTTATTACAATACTCTTTGGACGCGATGATGCTAAAAATGCACACCACCTTGAAAAAGTTGGCCTGTTTTGTTTAATACGTCAAAAGCCTAAGACTCTATCTAGACATATAAATAATCTAAGCCCACAAAATCGTTTACGAAACAACACGTTAAAGAATTATGCCGCATTTTATCGCGAAGGCGGTGCGTTTAACTATTAACTTAGTTACATAACGAAATGTTGTTAAACATTTTCAAGACCAATATGGCAGGCATACCATCGAAAGTTTCTCGTAGATTCCGCTATGAAGGTATCGGATTTGATACGAGCATCGATTAAAATAGCCGAGTAGGCGTAGTTAACGGATTAACAGCAAACTAACTTTACCTAAACTTATGCAAAATTGGTCAATAGTTTGGACCCTGAATGGTACAATTAAGTTTTTTTGCATTCAGTATACTATTTTGTTTATACACATCAACTTTGTCTAGGGATACAGGTGTTATTTTCATACAAACGAGTTAACTTTGAAGCCTTGGTTTTCTGCCAGGGATGTACCGTGCTGTAATCTGATGATGGCCATCCAGGGAGTGAATGGAGTATATGTATATTTATTATGCCATTTTCGCGGTTTTTTTAAACATGTCCATTACGTTTTTAGAATGCTGGTCAGATCAGTTGGGTGTGTAAAGCGGTCTGAATCTCCTCCATTCACTCCCTGGATAGCCGTCATCAGATCATAGCACAGTACATCCCTGGCAGGAAACTAAGGCTTCAAAGTTACCTCGTTTGTATGAAAATAGCACCTGTATCCCTAGACAAAGTTGATGTGTGTATAACTGTAGGTAAATTACTAACCCAACTGACTTGAGGAGCTTGATGGCGCATTGGTTTAGCGCCTGGCCCAGCGATTGCGGAGGTTAAGCAACTTTCGCAAGGGTCGGTCATGGGATGGGTGACCAAATTTTATTATCTCGAGCTCCTCCGTGCTTTGGAAGGCACGTTAAGCCGTTGCTTCCAAATGCATTTGCAGTTGTTAACACCCACCAATCCGCATTGGGCCCGCGTGGTGGGTTTTAGACCATCCTCCTTAATCACCCATAAGGAAAGTCTGTGCCCCAGCAGTGGGGACATTAAAATGGCTGATAGTCAACTAACCCAAACACTAGGTATTATGTCGAAATTTTCACTAAATTATGGCTTCTTTCATGCCTGCATGCATATTAACAAATACTTTAAAACATTTCCGTTTATACCACTTTCAACGAAAAAAGCAAACGATTGAACGATCTTATACTGATTTATAGATACCTACACTGTGCAGTTCCGCCTCAAGATTTCATAATTAAAGAAAAAATAGACACTTGAAAAACAACATTTAAAAAAACCGGCTCCACATAGCGGTATCCATAAAAATTCGTAAAAGAAAACCATAACGAATCCAATATTTTCGATCGTAAAAACTCTAGCACGCGAGCGTCGGATTATTCTAAGTTCATTTTTATTATCTCTTAATTAATACACTTCATTTTTTTCGACTTGCAACATTGTTTGACACGATTCCTCAATGTTTGATCTGTGGTTCCGTGTTTGAATTTGGAAGGCGAATCACCAGAGACAATGGCTCGTGGTATAACCTTTTCGGTGATTGGCCTAATCAGAATAGAACGTGACTGAAATGGCTTTGTCTTTTTTCCGTTTTAGGAGTAAATTGAAAGGACCTTTGAATTGTCACCTTGAAACTGGTTGGCTGCAAAAATGTTAGGTACAGGTTTTTTTCTTCTTTTTTTGAAATACCTAATGTTGGTTTACTTTACAAACTTTTTCTACTTGATTCCCGCCAAAAACTTTAACTAGTTTTTTTCAGTAAGCAAACGTATTATAATCATTAAGCCTACCCTACATTGAAACAGTTTTATGCACTAAAAGTTATATTATAATCGATTACCTACGAAATAAGGTTTATAAGCAATTTCGTATAGACTTTTTTTTAATAAAGGTACCTTTACATAAAAACGTTAGCAATCTGTGACGCATCGAACCTTGAGCCAAATGGTTGCAAGTGAAACCAAGTACATAGTACTATGATCGACAGGCATAATGAAATGAACACGAACAACCGTTCGTGACAAAGCAATCACCACTTTATTCTTTATAGCACACATTTCAAATTTAAGTAGCACATATCCTTTCATATTTGTCCGTGAAGATATAGACAAGATTTGATTTAAGTTATTTTAATAAAGTTTGTTTTCAACTAACATTTTAGAGAACTACACGCTCAAAAACACATGCCAATACAGTACTGGGTTATAGTGCTTGCCCTTCAGCTCAATTGATGTTAAGTGACGATAAGACCGAAGGTGGAAGCGCACTACACCCGGAATCCTCATCACTGAGGAACTGGCTATCTTACCTCTAAATGCCGGAACACAACAATTTTTAAATTGTTGTCATGGTGTCAGACTTAGGTAAGATGGTGGTAGCTAGCCAGACGGACTTGAAATAAGCCCTACCACCATATATATTCAAAAATAAAGGTCTATCTACACATCAGGGCCGTGGCAGGGCCGGGGCCCAAGATATGTTGGGCGTCTCTACGTTCTACATGAAAGCGCTACAAATTTTGAACTCCCGATTCAGAACAAAGCCGTAGATGACGACGCTCAACTCGATTGAAATCGTTCGTGTGACTTAAGTCACATACGGCATAATGGCACAATTGACACTTTAAAACCACCGACTAAAGACTGAGTGACTAACTGGCTGACCAACAAGTGATTTAGAAAAACGGATTTTGCTATGTTGAATGAAAATAGTAAAAGCGCTTGACGTCAGACGAAGGATTCAAAAATAGAGGCCTTGGTTTCGGGTTTTTCGTGCTTTTTTATGTGAAAAGAAAACGCCTCTAAAATAACGGGAACTACTCTTATATTTGATTTATTGGCGAGTGTCAAAAAAGCAACATAAATGGCTGATCTTTTGATTAAATTAACTTTAGAAGATTGATATTTTTCAACAAATTGCATGGGTAAATGAGATATCATAATATATTTTAATCATTCTGCTATTTAAGCAAAGAAAATTAAACTATTTTCATATAATAAAGGCTCTTATCTCTACTTAATTGTAAATCCTAAGTACAATAAAACTTAAATTAAGAACTGTTCATATAAACAAAACAAAAACGTACCTTAATGAAAACTAATTAGCCAAAAACATCTATACATGTCTCAAATTGAAAAACAATATTTAAATAAATGGCTTACAGCTGCATTCACTATAGTTCGTGCGTGCTACATGCACGAAACAAAAAGTAAAAAAAATTGCAATGATCAAGTAATCGATCCACAATGTCGGATCAGAGACAATTAGTCTATATTTATGTAGACTACATGTGTTTCTGAATGCAACCATAGACTTATAGAGTTGTGCTTACACCGTGTGTGAGCATTGTAATTAGGCATTTTTTCGAATCATTTATTCGCTTAAAACGTATAAAATTTTAATTTAAATTGGTTTTGGCCTTTTTTAAGTTGCTCTTCATTGCATTCTTTTGTAACTGCTAGTGGAGGGAAAAATGACGGCAACTTTTTTTTGTGAATTTTTCAGTAAATTCCGTTGCTTGAAGAGACAATTTCAAAATTAAATTGCTTATACTTACTTACATATAGTAACAAAAAAATATTTTCATTGTTAAAAGATGCTTTTTGACTATTTATACACAGCTTATAACAATGTGCTTATAACTTTAAATGCAATATAATATACATCATCAGTAACGAGGTGTAAAGTATGCTTTTAACTTTATTGCAAACTTTTTTGATTTGTGTGTTATATTGTGATGAGTACGTGGATACCTACCACGTACTCATCACAATATAACACACAAATCAAAAAAGTTTGCGATTGCTAGCAAAAGCAAATATATTTTTTATAATGTAACTTTATCAAGAAAAGGTGTTAGTGGATTTTTTTTTTTATAAAAATATATTTTAAGAAATTAAAATTAAATTAAATAATGTTTATTTCAGATAAGTTACATCCCTATGTGTTAATAGTTAATCTTAATGCTATTGTTAGTAATTTAATTAATCACATAAAAGGGTAGGTTCCCGTGGCTGTCACTCGGAATAAAGCACTTCCATAGTGGCGAAGTGTATCGATTTGCCAGAGTCCTAAAAAAACCTTTTTACAAAAAAATAAAAATAAATCATATTCACTTCTCAAGCTAACGCTCTCACTAGACATGAAATAAAACAATTTTTATCGGATACTAGCGCGGTTTTATTAAAAGTACTTTGGTAATAAGTTGGTATTTGGTTTGATTTTTGGTTTTCCCGACGTTTCGGCAATTTTACAGCTGCCGTGGTCACGGGGGACTGAAGCTGCCCGTGAGTCTACCCTCAAGCGAAGAAATTTTTTTTAGACGTTCAGAAATTAAAATTTAACAAAAATTTTTTAATTGTTTTATGTTGATTCATAATTTAATTTTATGAATTATTTAGTGCTAAGAAGAGAGAGAATCTACTGAAACTACCACCATTTCAACCAAAACCAAAAATCAAACCAAATACCAACTAATTACCAAAGACTTTTAATAAAACCGCGCTAGTATCCATTAAAAATTGTTTTATTTCAAAAATAAATTATGTTATAATTAAAATGTATTTACATAAAATGATTTTGTTTTTGCAAACCGATGGCAATTTTTTTCAATGTGTGTACCCCTACAAAAAAAGCAGCTACGGACTTGTGACATGTAGCAGATAAAGTTAACTACCATTGAAAATTACAATTGAATCTATAAATTCAATTATAGTCAAATTCAATTCTTAGACATACGCTACAGGACTCCTCTATTGTATCAGATGGATGGATGGATGGACTTATATCTGTGACTAATTGAAGAAATAAAACTTAATTTTGTATTGAAAATTAGTCTAGGTCAAATCGTTAAAATTATTAACCTCTTTGTTTATATTTACCAAAGTCGAGCCTTTTTATTTAAACTCTATGGATTTTTTATTTTACCTCTTTGCTCAAGTTTTTCCTTTCAAATTCCCGCCATTTTCCCTCGAACGTCAGAACCATTTTACGCAATGACAATACAAAATGGCGACCGCACGCAATGCCAAGCTGATCTACCTACTTCAATTCTATTTTATCGTGCAACTAACTGGACATGACAAGTTGTTTATTAAATTGATCTTGCTCAATGCTAATCGTTATAGTTATAAGTTATCCGTAAAAATATTTGCTACGTCGCCTAATTGATTAGTATAACTGAATTCACATTATTTTTGCTTCTTACCTGTATAAGCTGCATATCATAACAGTCTATTTTACTCAAATGGCCAACATTCAATGCATTATTATTAAAGCTTAAATATGAGCAATAGACGATTAAATCACATATTGCAAACTTATGTAAATCACAGACTTTGATGTATTGTATGGAATCGACAGCTTACGACACGTAATTTTATAGTTTACTGCTTATTTTTAACCTATATTAGTAAAAGTAGCGTTCAAACGCATAGAATGTTGGCCTTTTGAGTAGGGGGGCTGGTATATAACTCTGTAAGTTAATTTAGGGAGAGATAGAAATATAACAATGTATAGATTATCATAAAGTAGCTAATATTAATATCAATAAATCCTTTTTTAAGTAAGTACCTAGGTATGTTACCTTAATACCTACCTACGTAGATCTAGGTATATATTTAAAAATCGCAGTTATACATAATAATAGCAGTCATTAAAATAAAGACGACAATATGGCGGCGACAACACAAATGTCCAAAGGTTATCTTTATGTAACACAACGTAGGTAGATAAAAACAATTCAGAATTGTTTTCTAACTTGTACAATACAATGCATAGATGTTTGTGTTTTTATTACCCTTATAGAGTTTCTCTATCCCTTTTATAAATTATTTTCTTCCTATTAATATTTTACTCTTATTGTAAGTAGCGCCATTTTAATAGATCTCGTTTGTCATCTGTCAGTCTTCCTCTTCTTATTTTTGGTTTGGCAATATACTCTCCTCTTTTAGGGAATAATTTATGTCAGTGTCAAGTTTTGAATAGTTCAGTTGTAAATATATTCTCAATGTAAATCGTAGCTTTCTTTTAAGATTATTATAATACTAGCGGCCGCGCGCGTTTTCACTCGCGTGGTTTCCGTTCCCGTAAGAATATAGGGATAAAAAGTATTTTTTTTTTTTCTATTTACTATCTGTGTGCCAAATTTCAACCAAATCCGTTTAGCAGTTTTTGCGTGACTGAGGAACAAACATTCAAACATCCAAACCCACAAACTTTCACATTTATAATATTAGTATGATAAATGTGTATTATTAAATGAAAAAAACTTAAGCAATTGTGTCTTTAAATAAATAAATATTGTGTACCTGCCGTTAAAAGGTTGCGTTACTAAATTTTGATGGAGTGACAAACGTGATCTATTAAATTGGGTCAACGGTAGATATGTAATATTTAATGTAGAAAATAAGTTAAGAAAACAAGTTAGAAATCATTTCCTTTCTTGTGATCGTAACTTATAATACCTATATTTTATTCTCTTTCTATCTATATTCATTACCTCTCCTCTAATTTGCCCCATTCCCCTACTTCTACTTATTTATTTTCTCTCACCCAAGGTTGCCTGGAAGAGATTGCTATTTAGCAATAAGGCCGCCTTTTGTATGTTTTTTTTTTACTTTTTTCTGTTTCTTTCTGTTTTTGTGTTTCGTGTGCAATAAATCTATTATTATTATTAAATCAAAGTCAAGTACCTTAGTATTTTTATACAATAAAGAAATAATTACTAGAGTCTCGTTTAAAAATAAATTAAATTCTACTCCATTAAAAACTTATCTTACGTTATATAAATCCTAATATCAAAGTAACTTTGACGTCGCACTTTGCGCAATAAAAACCATGGCTGAAAATCCTTTAATCCCTTTGCCATTAAAAAGGCAACGATCGCGTCATTCAAAATGGCGTAAACCAACACTAGCTCGTAATTTCAGATTCAATCTGTCTCCGAGTGTACTAGCGTGATTGTCGAGATTCGCGTGAGATAGCCACAATCCACCCACGGAGACACGAACAAAAAATATTTCTTCATACTCATTATGTGTACCTATCTACCTGCCGTTGAAAATTTTTAATTGCGTCATAGTTTGACATTTGTGGAAGAACACGAGGTGGACATACACTTTTTTCACATCTCCAGCGTGAAAAGGGCACTTTAGGCGCGTAAAAATTTGCAGCAAAATCTATTTTTGCTGCGAGTTTTAATTTCTAACACCAACTTTTGAAAAAATAAAGCAACAAGGATGAGACTTGACAAATTGATTATGTGAGAAAAGGATAGATATAATGCTTTTTGTTGTCGGACATGGATTAAAAATTATAAAAAATAAAATACACACAAGGTGTTGAAAAATAAGGTTGATAATTCGAAATAAGAAGTATGGACGAAATGAGGCCGCAGGTATGAAATACTTAAATATAAAATAAGAAAAAATAATGAAATCTAATAACAAAGGTGTTTTATGATTGTAAAAAATAAATAAGATGGGATATTGATAAATAAGAGAAAAACACAAGGTAATGTGAAACAAAACGACGGGAATAAAATGTTTCACCATAGCCTGTGGTATATTACAAAAAAAAAACCGGCCAAGTGCGAGTCGGACTCGCGCACGAAGGGTTCCGTACCAAAAAACGGCAAAAAAAAATACGTTTGTTGTATGGGAGCCCCTCTTAAATATTAGTTTTATTCTGTTTTGAGTATTTGTTGTTATAGCGGCAACAAAAATACATCATCTGTGAAAATTTCAACTGTCTACCTGTTGTCGTTATTATTGAAAATTTCAACTGTGTTGTCGTTATTAATATCGAGCAAAAAATGGCAAAAAAATTATGTTCATTGTATGGGAGCCCCCCTTAAATATTAAATTTATTCTGATTTTAGTATTTGTTGTTGTAGCGGCAACAGAAATACATCATCTGTGAAAATTTCAACTTTCTAGCTATCACGGTTCATGAGATACAGCCTGGTGACAGACAGACAGACAGACGGACAGCGGAGTCTTAGTAATGGGGTCCCGTTTTTACCCTTTGGGTACGGAACCCTAAAAAATGAGTGCGTCCAGCAATAAAGATAATTGTCTAACTCTAAAAGATTTGAGAGAAAAAGTTACTTATTCTGAATTTAGCTTTTTACCAGGACGTGATCACGTTTCATGTGAAAATTTTCTCGCTGGTAGAGGTGAAAAGTTAACACGAAACCAAATTTTTGTTCTGCCTCATGCCTAATCCTACTTCGCTAGTTCGTGATTGAAGTCCGCACTCGCAGCACAAATTGACTTTGGTCTCTTGTATAACAAATAACTATTTACGACCAAGGAGTCTGTAACTTTTTCAGGAGAAAAAGGTTTTTTAATAAGCTCAAGTTACTTAAAGTAAAACCATTTTATGTGCAAATCCGAAAAACTTATGTAAGTGGTAGGTATTTGTTTTATTCCTAAAATCATGTTAGGTAATATAATAAGTGTAAGTTTTCTAAGCGTAAACTAATAAAATTTTCACTGTCTCGAATTCATTTGCGTAATAAAAACAATATTTACTTATTAGTAACGTACCTGTTGTATGGTCTGTGTTAGTAACCTTCCAAAAGTTATCGCATACAACCAAACAACAAAACCTTTCTCTCCCAAACAGGTTGGCAACTTTAAAAAAACAGCCCTCGAAATGGCGGGAGTTATGACATTTGTCGGTCGGCCATTAATCATGTGTCAAATAGACCGGCCATCATTTTGTCGTATTAACCGTATAAGGTAAGTAGCATCGTAATTATGGACGTCTGTAATTGTTCTCTGATGCATCGTAATATTGCCGAGTGATGTCTTTGTTATAATCTAATAATAGGAATTGCAATGGCGGCGGCTCGATACTGTTTTTATCGAATACACTCTTTCTATGTAATGGTGTAGTTTGCAAAAAGACTTGTGGTAAGTACGTGTATTGTAGATTGCTTTAATAATTAGGCGATTCTTAATTTATTTAAAACCAGAAATGATTCTTTGCTATTTGCTTAAGATAGGTAGCCTTATCATTTCTTTTATTTTTCAGAATTGGCGGTCATTTTTAACCGACTTCAAAAAAAGGAGGAGGTTCTCAAGTCGACGGTATTTTTTTTTTATGTATGTTTTACCATAACTTTGTCAATTGTTGTCCGATTTATACAATTCTTTTTTATCTCAAAGAACATAGTTTGTGTGTGGTCCCATAAAAAAATTACAGAGATCTGGCTGGTAGTTTTTTCATAATCCTGAAAAATTTCAATAATTTAGCTTGCCATCACACGTGTTTTCACGGATTTTCGAACATAACATCTTTGTTTATGTACCGATTTAGATGATTCTTTTTTGTTTGAAAGGGTATGCTTCAAGAATGGTCACATTTTAATTTCATCGATATTGGACCTTGAACTTCGAAGATACACAAGGGAACTCCTCAAATTCAAATAGTACATGTAAAGTGATTTGGATTTTGGTAGTTTTATGACAATCCAAAACAAACCAAACCATGGTCTGCGATGCAACGTTGCTACGGACGACGGACTAGACTTGGTCTACAAATACATAACCGAACTCCTCAAAAACAAACAGCGTAAATTTGGAAATTGAATTGTGGGCATTCTACCATTAAAAATATTTTATACAGTTAAAAAATATTTACATGCTTACATACCTACCACTAAAAAGTTAAAAATAAAAAACTTTTTTAACAAAAAAGAAAAACCTCCTTTAAAAAACCTGACACAAAAACAGCTTCAAAATTAGAAATATAAAAAAAAGTTGTATTCCAGCCCCACCCGACTTCAATAGACGTGTTTTTATTAATAATGTTATGCGTAACTAATGATTTGAATATTATTTTTCGCTTTTTTAGAGGTATTTAAATTTGAAGCTGTTTTTGTTTCAGGTTTTTTGAAGTTTCTCGCTTTTTTAGAGATATTTAATTTTGAAGCTGTTTTTGTGTTAGGTTTTTTTTAACCTCAAAAACGTAAAACAATTGTATTTTTTATACATTTACCCAGACCCTATCTTATTGAAAATAATAATTCAATAATTAATATATTAGATTACCTATTGTTACATGTCATTTTTAGTTGCAGATGACGTCAACGTAAATGTTATTATGACAAGGTTCCATCGTATTACCAAATTGCGGGGATAGTAAAGTCGTGTTTTATTTTTAAAGTTCAGCCATTCGCTAAAACTGACAGTAAAAACTAAAATAATATAAAAACAGTCAAAGATTATTCCCTAACGCATTTACAAAAAATATATTTAAATCCTTTGCAAATATACAAGAAGTAAAAAAAATTTAATCGTTTTCTTAAGCGGGAACTACATTAGGCCGACGTGGGCCACGCGCTGATCTGAGAGCTTCCAATAATGTCTCCATGAGCACGTTAGATCAGCCCCCTGGTTACGTAACTTTGTTGCTAACAATTCTCGATTTTTAAAACCGTTTGAAATCGTTTGAAAACAACGAAAGGACATCAGGCAGAGTCCCATAGAAAAAAACCAAAGAATGTATAACGTTTCTGTTTTTTTTTTCAAAATGTAGGCATGTAATTAGTAAGTCATAGAAAATATTTAGATTTTTACGAAGATTTACGTTTTAAGAGTAATTTACGTTAGAAAGTTTTATTTTTTGGTAACCCCGACACTAAATAGCAACACCAGTTTCACGACAACACGTTTCGTTAGCTGCGTTAGTGATACAGATTAGCACCACATTGTACGAATTGGAACCGATCAAACGGAAAATCTATGCATATGGCGCACGTAACAAAACGCTTTTGACAGTTGAGTTGACTGACATCCGGCAGACTTTTTTTTTAATGCGCAATCACTTGTACCACAGAACAAATATACTCAGGGTAGACTTGTGAAATCGCTAACAAAGATGTCCGTTTCATTGATATGCTTTTGTTTTTTTCAATAATTAATTAACGCTAAATGAAGAAGTTAAAAAATAATGTTGCTACTGTTTTATGATTCTAGTAACATAAAGTGTTTATAGATAAAAGAATTATGTTTATACACTTTTGGGTCTCATGTGCCTGATGTCCTTTTTCAATTTCAGATGCAACAAAGTGCTAACAGAGAACTCTTTTAGCGACTGAAACTGACAAATTTCATAAATTTCAAACGATCTGTTAACAACAGTGTTACGTAATCAGGGGGCTGAAGACACTTTTCGTCGGGTTTTGCAAGGCGTGGATACACGTGGACATAATATAGCTCTAAAAGATTAGCTTCTATTTAAAATTTATGGTCACAATGATCGTGGGGACCATACATTTTAAATACGTGGAAACGATTTGCCCAAATCGGCATACGTGGCCCGCGTCGGCCTAATCTAGATCCCGCTTTAATTTTTTTATATTTTCGTTGAAATTAAACTGTCACTTTCAATTTGCCGTTATACAACTGAGACAATAGCAACTAGAATTTAAAAACAGAACTTCAGCTGTTTAAAAAAATTATGTCACAAATTGGAGACATGGTAGTCAAGTCCAACAAAGGTGCAAGTTAAAATGTACAGGTGTTAAAATTATGTCGTATTTTGTCATTGTTAAAATTTAACAACCAGTTAATACTTCACGACTTTCAAAATAGCACTTTTTGAGTGACGGAGGTAAGTATTTATATAACAGTTAATGGTTTCATTTATCACTAGATGCCTGACAGTCATTTTCGTCATAAAAAGTTGAGTTTTCATGTCTTCCCACCGTTTTTCATTGACCAAAACATTATTTCTATTGCTCATTTTTAAACAGAATAATTTTTTCAGCTCTCCAGCACGAAAAGGGTGCTTTTATCGCGTGAAATCTCGCAGCAAAATCGATTTTTGGTGCGAGTGTGAGGCAAAGTGCTTTTTTAATTTCTAACACCAATTTATGAAATAATAAATAAAAAAAGAAATAGAGTGATAAGGATGAGCCTTGTAAAATTGATATGTAAGAAAAGGATAGATTAAATGCGTTGTCATACTTGCATTAAAAAGTATAAAAAATAAAATACGTGGATATACCAAGGGATTTAGACAAGTTCTTATTTAAATCTCCTTGGTAGAGACCAAGGAGATTTAAATAAGAACTTGTCTAAAAAGTCAGTTTACCTGAGAAATTATTAAATTATTTAAATAAACTTTTACTGTTGGTGCTGTCAATATTTTAATTGTAAACATTGATTTTTGAAATACAACATAGAATTTTTACAGCACCAACAGGGTTACCAGTATAAGTTTTTTTTTAATAATTTAATAATTTCTCAGGTAAACTGACTTTTTAGACAGACTCTATATCCCTTGGTATATCCACGTATTTTATTTTTTATACTTTTTAATGCAAGTATGACAACGCATTTAATCTATCCTCTTCTCACATATCAATTTTAAATAAGAACTTTTAAAAAGAAGCTTAATAATTCGAAATAGAGAGTATGGACGAAATGAGGTCGCATGTATAAAATAAATATAAAATAAGAAAAATTTATGAAACTTATTAACAAATCAGTGTTTTATGACCATAAATAAAAAAGATGGGATATTAATAAATACGAGAAAAACACAACGTAATGTAAAAACGACGGGAATCTTATTTACTCTATGAACAAAAATTTTCAGCATAGGTTTGATTGAAAATTTTTTGTGGTATATTACAAAAAATTAAGATAGAATTGTCTAATAGCAAAAAAGTTGAGAAAAAAGTTTCTAATGCTGAATTTAGCTTTACCAGGAAAGTTACGTGAAAATTTTCTCACTGGTAAAGGTGAAAAGTTGTATGTTTAACACGAGACCAAATTTTTGTTCTGCCTCGTGCCTTTTAAATCGCTGACTGTGTTCAATAGTCTATACATGGTAAATTTTTAAGTATATCTAAAAATGTAATGAGTATATCTCTTCTATATTCTAATCAAGTATGTGAAGTTAAAAGTTTCAATATTTAATAATTGGCCCAGATGTTGAAGTTTGGTTATGTCCCAAAGTTTTACTGATTTCTGGATTTAGAGCTCATTCATAGAATAACACGCTCGTAATCAAAAGAGACTATCTTGTTTACCTACGTAAATCATGAAAAGAATATGTCTACATGCACGCGTCTTGTTATTTTTATGAGTTTTCCTATATATCAAGATTTTTTTCCGAAATTTTCAAACCATAAATTTAACTTTTAACTGCTTATTTATATTCAGAAACGTGGTCTAATATCCCCATTTCATTTTTAGATATACTTAAAAATTAACGGTGTATTAGAATCACTCACTACGCCTTCGCTAGTTCGTGATTTAAAGTCGGCACTCGCAGCACAAATTGCCTTTGGTCACTTGTATTTAAATCGCTCTAGATTGTAATTTTCTATCACATTAAAACAACATTAAACAAATGACGTATTGACCGAACGAGCGCGAAGTGTCTCCATTTCAGCTTGGGCAAAAATGCTTTCGTATGTCTGGCTGTCCGTTTGTTCTCCTCTACATGTCACATTTCTCAACCGATTCTCGTGAAATTTTGTGAGCAGGTTCTATAATTACATATATATTTTTGTTAGCCATTTCGATAAATGTTTAAAAATGTCACAAACGTGAGGTCTATAGCTCTACACAGACACTAGTCCACTTAGTAACATAACAGAATAAACTCTCAACACGTCTTACCTAGTCAGGCATTTTTAAATAGCTCTCTACCCTTCCTGATCACGCTGCCAAAAAATCAAAATGTCTCTACAAAGCGAAACGCCTTAAATTCATGTCCAAATCACTTTTGTAGGAGCTAATTAGAATTTAGGTCCGCTTTACAGAACTTACATATAAAATTATAGAACTCTACAAAAAAACTTAGGTATATTCATAATTTAAAAAAGTGTTTCTCGTAAGTTAACTATCAATTCGAACTGTTCCAAATAATGACACTGGCAAAGCGTCATAATTTCGATAAAATCATAAAATTAAAAATGCTACCAACTTACTTGAAAACCTAGAGTAGTAGAGTAGAGTAGTAGAAAACCTAATACAAAATCCTGAGCTTAAACCTATAGAACATAAAAGTTCAATATCCAAACATATTTAACGTAGAAAGAAACGTTTTTCCTTGTTTTTTCTAAAACCAACATTGTTTGTCAACTGTCACTTTAATGGAGACGTGTAGTGGCAATCGTTAGTGATACACATCTTGTCGTTGTTTGTAATGTCAATATTTTATTAGGGGGCTTTCACCACATAATATAAACTAGTAGAAGAACTGCTCGAAACAAATCACAGATTTCAGTGCACACATAGATATTACGGACATGCATTTTCAGGCCAAAGCGAACTATAGTCACTACCGTAGCAGGTTCTAAGGAATAGGGAATATGTATTTTTTTTTGTATCAAAATCAAAAGTATAGTGCGTGAGAAAATCAACTGTAATATTAAAAGTTTTCTCTTGAATTTTTTTCTCGTGATACTTGTAGTTAGCACGCAGTAGCACCCGCCGAAAACGCTTTATACAAAACGGTCATGATTTGTGACGTCACTTGTTATGTTTCAGGTGTGTTTCAGGCACGTTTACTATGATGTTAGCCAAGAATTTTCAAATACCTCCCTAAATATTGCGTTTAAGTACATATGTGTCTTACAAAATATTAATTCTTGTTCGATAGATCTGACTGTTAAGTGCATTATATCCGAAAATGAAAAAAAAATCGTTATTTACCCCTGATTTCATCGTGTGATGAAGCTAAAATAATACATTTCTTTATTTATTTTTCTGTTCCATCATGTTTTTATACGTGTCCGCAGCGATCAAGCTCAAATTTATCAATATTTCCCTATTCTTAGCACAACGAAACAAATGACAGGACTAAACAAAACCTCTCTGAGGTTTCTTCCTCTAATTCTTTCTCTGAGAGGCCTCCCAATTTGTGAACTGGTGGTAGTTTCAGTAGCTAGATCTTGTTTTCTAAATAACTTTAATAAATTAAATTCAGTATTCATAACTTCAATGAGAAAGCAGCTGTTAAATAATTTGAGAAACTTGAATGTATTTTTATAAAGTTAAAGCGGGTAATTTCAATAAATTAGAGACTTTTTGCTTTAGTCATCCCATGACCAACGGCCCCTGGAAAGGTGTTGAAACATCGGGAATTCCAAAAAACTTGATATAAACTAAATAATTTTAAAATAACACCTGAACTAATAATATAATCGCAGTAATCCGTAAAAATGTTTTATTTCCAACTAGCGGCTGCCCACGGTTTCACCCGCATGGTTCCGGGAACATGGAATATCGGGATAAAAGTAGTCTATGTTTTAATCTAGGCTATCTGTTATCTGTTTGCCAAATTTCAACCAAATCCGTTCAGTAGTTTTTGCGTGATTGAGGAACAAACATCCAAAGACACAATATTAGTAGGACAAAATTACGGTAGGTAGTATTTTCGTACACGCAGCGGCGTGTTGCTTGCGGCAGCTAAAATACTAATGCTTAAATCGTTACTTGAATGAGTTTTTTTTATTTACAACGGACAAGTACTTGGACTTCATCACATCTTAAGTGACAAAAAAGCCGACAGACACTTTACCCGGAATTCACGACAACTGAGGAAAACTAGCTATCTACCTCTGCCAGAACAAGACAATGTCAAAACGATTGTTGTTTCGTTGTTGCGTCAGACTTTGTTTATAATGGCGGTAGCTAGCCAAGTGGTCTTAGAAAAAGCCGTAACAATAATCAAACCCAGTACAAATGTTCAAAATTCCCTTCCTGGGAATCGAACCCAGTAATATACCAATAGAGGAAACGTCACTGTCGAGAGTATTGAAAAATTCTTATAGAATGTTGCCAAAATCAACGTTTCGTAGTCTTCTGTTTCCTCCTCCAAAACTAAACCAATTTAAAAAAAAAATTCATTATCATTCAAACAAAGTATTTAGTTGTGTTCCTACGATTTCTTTTTTTTCATAAATTAATTATTAAAAGAAATATTAAATCTTAAAAAACCTTAAAAAATTGCTATTGTTTAGACATCCAGCAATCAAATTTGACGAAATTATATTAAAAAAACAAAACATAGCATTTTTATATTTTTTTTATTATAAACATATTTAAATCGGTCTAGTTTTCGAGAAGGAAACAGGGGACTACGAAACGTTGGTTTTGTCAACTTTCTATAGGAATTTTCCAAATCTCTCGATTTCTGAAGGCACTTTGGTTTAATGCTCTAAGGAAGGCACGTTGAACTGTTGGCTGTATCGATAGTCCTTAACATTAACCAACTTGTATTAGACCAGCCAGATAGGTTAGGGGGTATCCTTATCCATTCATAAGGAAGGTTTATGCCCCAGCAGTGGGCAAAATAAAATGGCTCTCAAAAAAAAAACCTTCAACTGTTTCATGCATTTTTCCAAAGCTCAAATGAAGTTTGAATAAAAACTGCTGTATTTTTTTGCGATTTCAGGGTCGGTCGCTACAAAAAGTTGTTCTTTAATGAATGGTTAACTTTACAAAATGATTTTGTGTTAACAGAAAATGACATTGTATGTAAGTATCCAATGCGATTAAATTAACAATGTAAGTACAATAGACGTGACCATTTTCAGTACCCTTAGCACAAACATTTTCGAGAAAAAAACGCCTTAAAGTACTCGATAGGGAAATCTATTTCGCTTTTCGGCGGTAGATGGCGCTGTTCAAATTTCCCTTAGAAAATTACTTCATCGAATATTTTTACGCGCGTTCGTGCTACGAGTACTGAGTGCGGTACAATCATAGAAATAGAATGTCAAAGAACAACAAAGTCAATAAACAGGTGATCCGAAAACGAATGCATACATTTTATATGGGATACATAAAATATGACTTAGATTCATAAAATATGACTATATATGGCAAAGGAAATTAATAAACTATGTTCCATACTGTTTTCTTCGTCGATAAACGAATAAATGTAGCGAAATTTGGTTTTAAAGAAATGTGTGGGAATATCTTATTTACCTGTGAAAAGTGTGATTACTTGGATTGTTTCTTTTTGTCACATCACAATTACTTAGAGCACAAGACACCATGGCTCCACGATACCTTTATTTTAAATTCTAATTAAGATTAACAAATATTTTAAACAAACTGTGATTGCTCATTTGCTAGGCGGGACGCTAGGGGCTCTTACTGTAAAAAATGTTGGCACATGTCACTTGCTCCTTTGTCTCTTTTTTACATAGACCGTGTCCGTATGATGTTAACTTCTCTTTTCCACGCTTTGTTGGTCTTCTTGAGAGCACCGAAAATTTTTCTATGTCTATGGGTACAATCGACGTATTTTAATCTTCAAAATTTTCTCTTTTCCATACATTCCCTAGTGAATTGCAGTGGATCACTGTCTATTGTCAATTTAATCGCATCGTTCATAATTTTCATAGCACTATGTCCTATTAAAAGCAGGTATGTATAAAAGCAGATTATCTAGCCATAATATCTCTCATCCTGTCTGACAGGAAATGAGGTACTTGTTAAAGGAAAATCCACTTGCTTTTAAAGAAATAATATTTTGCAGTGAAATGACAAGAATTTATGGCTATATTTTATGTAGGTTATCTTTGTATCACTTGAAGATTTTTGATTCTATTCTGTTCTTTTCTTAACGTCAAAATATAGGTCTTTTCCTATGAAATTGGTGTTTTTTTCTTAGACATAGAGAACCTATCGTCACTTCTATTGATTTAAAATATTCATCAATTGCTTGATATTATGTCGTTAATGACTATCATAGACACAGCTAACAATAATAATAAAAAAACATTGGGTTGCACTCCAGGAGTGCCGGCAGAAGTGAAAACTTGAATTTTAACGTTGTGCATTTTTGATATTTTGAAATTAGCGGCAAAGAATTAAAATTATTTCTTTCCTATTAACACAATTCAATCAGTTGATTTCGCGCCAGTGGCCTTTTTAATTTCTACATGCACGCATTTTACGATTAAAACTTTATAGTCACAGAGTATAAATAAGTCTATGATTTCACCGAAGAGATCGCTGCCATTAGTTCCATTTTCAAAATAAGCGCGTTGCTGGTGACACAAGTGTTTACGTCTTAAAATGACGCGCCGCCATTTTCAACGTGCCCCGTAGAAAGAAAGGGGGATATTACCGCCGCCAGCTGTCTACTCTCCATCCGTCACATCCGTCTTACGCATTTTCGATCAGCCACGTGATTCTTACTGACGCGAGTTTAGCATTTTTTCCCCATTACAAAAAAGGGCGCCGCTAAAGAAGTTCTCACTTCAATAATAAAAAAATCCGTATACCAGTTTTCTAAACATAAAAAATACCTTAAAAATTACCCCTTTTTCTTTTAGCCAAAACTTATTTTATTCGCTTTGCTTAAACTAAGTGCCACTTCATTCTATGCGGTTAAACAACGCATACTATTAAAGCTTTAAAATAAGCAATAAACTATAATATTACATTTCGTAATCTTGTCAATTCCATACAATACATCAAAGTCTGTGATTTACATAAGTTTACAACATGTTATTTAATTGTCTATTGCTCATCTTCAAGCTTTAAAAGTAAGCGTAGCGTTCAAAATTGAATGTTGGCCATTTGAGTAAGGGGGCAGATAAGGCATATAATGACAGTTTTTTGTAAATACTTAAATCTAATTTTAAACATATTCGTAAACTTAAAACACACTCCAAACTTTTATGTCAAGACATTTTACTTAAAATATAAATCCGCGATCAAAACAGAGTTGTAAAATACTTGACTAATGGGATAACACAATGGATATCGTTTGCCACATCCCAAATTAGAATAAATCTATGGTAATGTTTGATTCTGAGCCGATATTGGAAGTTGGAAGCGCCTACGCGTTTATTCGACTTGCATAAGATTGCAATTTTGCAGAAAGTTTCTTAAATAATTAACGTATTTTGTTCTAAAGTGGGTCAATTCAATAGATCACATTTAACATTTCATCAAAATTCAACAACGTAATCTTCCAACGGCGGGCACGCAACATCATTTTTTACAAAGGCACAGTTGCTTAACTTTTTTTAGTAATACATGTATTGTAGTAATCACAAAAGCAAGAATTAACGATTTACTTTGACAATTAGAACAAGACTGACAGATGTCAAATGTGGTCTATTAAATTGGCCCTAACTGTAGCATTAATTACTTTTGCAAAGAAAATAAACAAAGTATTTTTTGTTAACACAACCTGAAAGAATTTCAGTTCTTTCATAATAAATTTTATTTGTACCCTGATATATGAAACCGCTGAAACTTTTCCGCGATTTCAGAGGTTGTTTGATTTTCAGGTTTCGTGGTAACAAAGTATAACGCTGTAGAATTTTATTTGCGAAGATTCAGTTATAAGAAACAAGATTTAAATTAATTAATTTCTTGAATCATTTTTATAATAACGGAAATTCATCCATTGTAATACATTAAAATCAATAACATGATTTCCTTGATGCGTATTATTTATAATTAACTTCTATTTTTTTGCGTACTCTACCATCCTTTAATATGTCTAATTTAATAAAGTTTACAAATTTTATAAGTTTGTATAATAAATATGGAAAAAAAATCAATTCGCTTTTAAAAATATCTTGTTTTTAACTAATTCTGGCTAACATTCAAAATAATTTACACTATTAATAAAAGTGAGTACGTATAATACTCGAAATAATAATATACACATACTTAGTTACCCAGTAAAATAGCCATTACCCATCATTCGTTGTATTATTAATAATCCAAGTTGTGATTCACATGGATTAATAATAGATAGCAATCCCATTTAACCCTTCAACTATAGGTAATTATTGATTACAGATGGACGGAACGACAAAGGAAACGTGTCTTCGAAGTAAATTTAATATCGATAAAGACATTTTCTGTCATTTAGCAAATGAAAATTTCAGGTTTTCGCATTAGAAATGATATAGCTTGGACTTATTTTACGGTATTAATATGTCGACAATTTACTTGAATAAATTTTTTGAGAAATATATTTTATTAAAACAATTTTATCGATCTTATGTATATACAGAAGTGAAGAAAAATCTAATAAAAAGATAACTAAACAAATTGACTTCCAAAATAATACTACTAATGCATAGACTTATACTAATGGCTATGTGAGCTGTAAACATCGCATTTGTCATTTTTGAACATTTTCGAAATGACTGAAATGTGTTTTTTTTTTTAAATTGTCTCGGTAATAAATCTAAATAATCATCAAACGTGCTCACAAAATATCACGAATATCGATTAAGAAGTGCGACCTGTAGAAGAGACATACGAAAGCATTTTTGCCCAAGTTGAAGTAGAGATGCTTCGCGTTCGCTCGGTCCATTAATTAAGATTTTAACTTAGTTTTATTACATACAAAATTGTATGTACATACAAGTTTAATGAAGTTGACATCAAAATTTTAGGCGCATTTTTGCTCCAAATCATTGGAATTATATGATATTTTCCTCCTCCTAAACAATGGTTTTAATTGCAATGAAAGTTTCTTTAACCGCGTAAACTTAAAATATTTTAAATTAAAATAAAACTTTTCCAATTCAAAACCTTAAAAAAACCCATAAAATATAATCACGCTAGTATCCGTAAAATGTGTTTAGTACAATGAATAAGATATAGTGTATTTAAAAAACATTTTTAATTTTTTACAGAGTTGCATTTTTCGTTTAGGTATTACGAAGTTTGAAGAATTAAAGTTTCGTCGTAAAGCTAGTTTTGCTTCTATAATATCGATTGTAGTTCACATTTAAAATATTAAAGTAAAAGCAACATAGAGCGGGTTTATACACATTAATGTTTAATTAATATCGATTTGCGTCCGAGCTATGCTCTTTTGAAGAAAATATTGTTTCGAACTAATTGCCGTCGTAAACTGTGTTTATGATCAGCCGAGAAATCGGCTTGTGTTACGTATAGATTTTGTGATCGATACTTTTTGAGATAAATGAGTCATTTTTATATACGATTCGAAGTTTCGGCGAAGATGACGTTATTAGTTCAAAAACTGATTCCATTATATTTATTTTTCTTACATAATCTTTAGATGGGTTGTTTTATTATTTAAAAAAAACATAAACACTAGATTTTATCTATTTTTAGATAAATATTACTCGGAATTCTTATACTTAAGTTGCGGTAAAATATCTATTAAAAAAACTACCTACTTATTTATACTTATGCGTATCTCAAATCAAATAAATTAATCATTTTAAAAATGTTGTGTTTATTGGCCGAAGAATAAACATTTCTATTCTATTCCAAGAAGCTTTGCAATAAGAGTCTACCCAGATTTATAAAAAAGTGTAGCTATTTTATTTTGAAGTCTTCTGTGTCTCTACCAACTCATAAAGTTAACTTTTTCCAGGCAATGGATAATGATTCAATGAGAGTGATAGTTTAACCGAATGATTGGAGATGTAATGGTACTTAGATTTAGTAGCTGTCGTTTAGCTGTTTAGTCAATCCACGACAAATTATCTGTTCTTTGGTGTATTTTCTATATATATGTAGTTTTTATTAATCTTAAAACTAGAAAATCTTGAATTCGCGGTAGGCCCGTTTATTATGCATGTACATTTTGAACGTACCCAAGTAATCAAGCTTGTGGAAAGGTTTACTACGACTAAATATTTCTATTCTATTCCAAGAAATTCTCTTAAGGATCCAGACTTATAAAAAAGTGTACCTAAATTGAAGTCTTTTGTATCTCTACTACTAGAATGGTACTCAGATTTAGTAACTATCGTTTAACTATTTAGCTTGGATGAATTAACCACTTCATCCAAGCTATTTAGTCATACCACGACTATCTGTTCTTCGTATTTTCTATCTATTATAGTTATTGTTAATTAAGATATATATAGTTATTGTTAATTAAGATATAGAAAATCTTGAATTTACAGTAGGGCGTTTATTATGCATATCAGTAGCGTATTTTTAAAGTAGTGCATAAGTAAGTACCGTATTCAAGCTAGTGAAAGTGGGTCCTTACCTTACCTATGAAATTGATGTTTTTTTCTCCCACACAGAGAACCTCATAACTTCGGTGATTTTAAATATTTATCAGTTGCTGGATATTACATCAAAATTAAAGGATATTTATTTTGTTTTCTTAGCATAAAAAAATATCTTGAAAGTGACTCCTTTTTTTGATAGCGAAAATGACCACTTTATCTTACATTGTAACTTAGCCTTAACTGTTTTTTCGCTTAAGTTATATTGCCTAAGTTAGCTTAAATGTTCAAACATTTGTACATACAAGTTATGTTACAATAGAATTCACGTTTGTTAAATAAATTATGAAAATGTTAGTATGAAAAATGCAATTCGTTAAAAATTCTCCATACAAAACGCCATTTTTATGAAAATACTTAAAAAATTTAACTTAAACTGCTAAAAATAATAGCAAGCGAAAATTCTGTTTGTCAACTTGTTTTAGCAAAAGTTAATTTCAATTTGATTTTTAATAAAGTTTTTATAAAAGAAATACTTAAAAAATACACGGATTTATGATTAGTATAGAGGATTAGGCGTGCAAAAATATTACTTATTATTTAATATCTTACGTTTAAAGTTTACTGGTCAAAATAATTATTAGGTTTAGGTATGTAGGTAGCTTTTTAAAATGGTTTTTATCAATACTTAATTTTAAAATACAAAATAAGTATTTTATCATTTTATGCATTCGAATCTTATAAGTATCTTATTGGATTTAAAATTAAAGTTAATTGGTTTACTAATAAACTATCGCAAACTAGGAACATAACATTTAGTTTCACTTAAATAATTTATTTTAAAAATATAATTTAAATGAGCAAAGTCAGACTGTTGACTTTTCGGAAGTAGTTTGAGTGAAGTCTGACTTTTGAGTTCTCGAAACTAGTTTTCGGTAAATTGATGGTGCTTAAAATTAACTTCATTTTAAGTAGGTACTTACGGTTTCACTTGATATCAAGCGCAGAAACAAAGCATGTCACTTAATCACAACTTAACACAGAAGGTCACACAATAATCCACTTTTCACAAAAACTTAGGAACGTCAACGGATAATCTCGTAAACTTATTTCGAAATAACTTGCAAATGTGTCAATTATAAAAGGAGGAGGTGCAATCGAAATATTATTGGTCACAATTAGCGAGAGCGGGACGGAAATATAATTATCAAACAATTATCATTACGATTCAGCAATTTTCGGGCACGTGGCTATCATTTTCCGATTTTAGTACGCACGTTACGCGGTCGAGAAAACGTTTTTTCGGTTTTGTCACGTTACCGATGTCATTTTCGCCGAATCCCCGTCACAGTCACCGGATCGGAAATCACACACGATTCTCCTCACTAAACTCGAATAACAGTGATCAAGTTTCGAAAAAACCGAATCGTCACTGTCCACAGTAAAAAAAACCAGCAACGGCGCACACAAGCACAAAATTCTGTCCAATTATAGATAATGTTTGTTGGATATTTTAATAACGTTCCCCTCCGCAGAAATCCGACACAACCAACTCCCGTAGAATTTAAACACTTAATGACTGGTTGGGGGCAATTGCCCGAGAAACGAACAGCCCAGCGTACGACCATCTCTTTCTAATTAGTACGGATCTACGCCGCTTGTATGGCGCGGTTGGCGCTAGCGTCGCTCGTGAGGCGTGGCTTATTTAAAGGTGGAATGATTTAGGGGCGGAACTGTGCCCCTATTGGTTGGGTTTTGTGGCGCGATTTTTTTCGCTCGTACGTGCACAGCGTTTGGGTTGGCACGGCTGCATCGATCGCTGGCGCCGAACTAGCTATTATATCTTTTTTATGGGTATTTTTTGGCGGTGCTCTGTCCTTTGGTAACCTGTTATAGAGGCCACGCCTATCCGGCTTAGTACGTGCAGAGAGGTGACCAGAGACTATCAATTCAGACTCAAGCCGTAGGCTTTTGATTTTTTTTTATTGGTGCGTTTTTTTCTTTTAATTTTTCGTGACGGTTTCTTTGATTTTGTGTGGTGTCAGTTATGTTTTGTGACCAAGGTTGATGAACTGTTGTCATTGTGAAAACCTCTTTGTTTGGAATTGGATATAGTCAAGTGCAATATGTATGGACTATTATGTTGAAAAGACCGCTTATTGTTGTTTGTTCGTCATACAATTTGGATGTATGTTGACATAAACGATGTGATTCTATATGTACAGTCAATATATTTGATTCATAGAAGATATAGAACCTTAATATAGTACATATATGAATCAGTTTTCTACATAAGAGCTTATCGAATAACAGAAGTCAAGTCAAAACAGTTAAAACGACAAGGTTGTTCAGTGGCTTATGAATTAAATCGGTTGATCTATTTACTAGTATAATATCTATACTATATACTTAAAGACTTTGTTATATAAATATTCTCCATATCTTGGTAAAAATTATATGTTACTTTAAAAACTCTTATCACGTGCATAGCGCACTTTAGACCATTATACTTATGTAGAGATAGTAAACTCTTTTTAATGTGGTTAAAGAAGATTGTCACAAATGACAATGTTGTCACTTGCAGAACATGATTATCTATCTTTATACAACATTTCGTCGCCCAACACTTAATGAACACTTGTGTAAGAGAAAACTTGGCTAATCGGCGATATGTAGTAATATTGTAATATTTATTAGTCCTTTCGTATAAAGCTAAGTTACTCTAGAAATAAACAGTTGTAAAACGATATTCTCAAAGTTTATAATTATAAAATGATGTGCCAAGCCAACAAATAAAGCCAAGTAATATATTTTTTTCTTAGGACTAATAATTAACTATCACAGAATTACTTCAGTTTTCAAGTCAAGTTTTGCTCTACAATTTAATTTAAGAGTGAATACTTAATTTACCAATATGCATATATTAAGTGTTAGTGTAAATTAAGTTAATTTAATATACTACTTATGTGCCTTTGTAGATTAGATATTACACTTGGAATATTGGCAAAATATATAAACAATTGGCAAAAGATAACTTATTTTTTCTAAAACTCTTTACAGGAAACTCATAAAAGTTCATAAAATCTAATCTCAAATAATTCAGTTTTGAATATTGTCACAGCCGGGACATAAATCTTGCAATGCTATGCTCACTCTTTTTTACTGAACAATACTTTATACTTGGTTTCATGACTGTTTGTGTCTATGTCTATATTGAAAAAGAAATATGCACACGTGCATGTGCATATTTTTGCAGGCGGGCGGGCGGTGCATCTTGCATTATATTGTTTGCGGAAGTAAGCTACATATATTTCTTTTTCAAAATGGTTTGGGACTTCCGCCAAGTGACGCCTGATTCAATCAAATATCTATGTCTATACACTGTGGATCTTTATAATGAAGTCTTTTTAGAGTCTTTATAATTATTCTTGATTTCATCGACTGTCACTATGAAACAAATGGTTATCTTATTAAACTCAAAGTCTCTGATGAAAAACCACAATAAGATGCATTTTGATTAAAATATTATTTTTTTATCAAAAATTTTCAAAAAAAAATATTTTTTCAGAATGAAGTTAGATTTTTTAAATATTTTTTCTGTCATTATCAGAGTTTCAACTCATTTTCATTTGTGCACTTTATAAAGACTTACACTGTATATCTATTTAATTCTATCTATATATCTATTCGAATTCAAATAGAAGGAAATGTTCAAATAAAATGAATAAGTAAATGAAATTTTAAAATTTCGTTTTATGTGATAAGCATATTGTTTCCGAGTCACGGAATATATTCTAAATTATAAATTTTAAGTATTATATTATAAGTTCTTATCAATTATGTTAAATTAATGGTGTGCTTTAGCAGATATATTTTATTTTAATTTAAGTGTCTTGTCTAGTTTCTTAACAATATAACTGTAACTAAGAATAAATTCTTTGTATTTTAAATTCAATTGTACAATTGGTACTCTACCATAAACTCTAAAATTACGTTACGTAGGCTTGACAATTCCATACATAAACGTGTATGTACCTTGATCATTCAATTGCCTATTTTTAAGCTTTAAGTTAGCGAACGAATAGAAAATTGGCTATTTGAGTAGGGGGGCAGTTCAATTTAGAAAAAAAAATCTGTTTCATTCCGTTTATAAAACTAAATGACAGTGCTAAAACTACCTATTATAGGTAGTTATGTAATGAAGTCGGATAAAAACAATTAAAAAATATTGTAATGATAAAACAACGTCTTCAATGAGTTGACAATACTAAAGAAATTGGCGAAAAATGTGTGAAATAAATGTGAACAAAAAATTGGTTTTGTTTTTTTATTTCAATGAATTTTATCATTGTCCCTTAGAGGAGGCTTAACCCTGTGTCTTATTATTAAATCCTACTTATATTATGAATGTGAAAGTTTGTGGGTTTGGATGTTTGGATGTTTGTTCCTCAATCACGCAAAAAACTACTGAACAGATTTGGTTGAAATTTGGCACACAGGTAGTTGATAGCCTGGATTAAAACATAAAATACTTTTATCCCTATATTCCTACGGGAACGGGAACCACGCGGGTGAAACCACGGGCGGCCGCTAGTAAATAAATATTAGATAACATCACAAAAATTGCTTTGATTCCAAAGTAAGTAGCTAGAGCACTTGTGTTGTGGAAATTAGACACAACGGTGGAACTACAAACACCCAGACCTGAGGACAATATAGAAAAGTTCGCTTTCTAAATTGACTTAACCGGGGATCAAACCCGGGACCACAGAGGTGGTGACACCTTGAAAACCGGTCTACAAACCACTAGACCATGGAGGTTGACATCGCCAACAAGTTGATGAAAATTTATTTTAACCTATGCTAGGACAAACTTTCATCTTTCGAAGTAACTTACCCTTATATCTACAGACGAGTAAGTAATGATTTGAGTATAGGGTTACCATCCGTCCGGATTAGTCCGGACATGTCCGGACTTTTAGACTATTGTCCGGACTTTGTCCGGCTTCGTAATTTGCCCGGCTTTTTAAAATTGGGCGGTGTAATACTAGTTAAAAATATACATAGCACATAAACATAATATTCCACTGGAATAGACGAACAGAGTTCGCTTGGCTGCAACACCAAAAGTGACATGAGCCAGTGTGTGAAAATTGTAAACGTGTGCGTGAATTTTAGAGATGCCTTGAAGTCCATTTTAGGTTGTCGATAACCTTAATGTGTTATTGCTCTAATAAATAAAACACAAACAAAATTTTGAACAATTTTATTTAAAAAAAATCTTAAAGTATCCTTTAAGGGCTCCCAGTCTATTCTATTTATGACATTTATCCAGTAACTAAATCACTGGATTTACAGGAAACCTGGAAATATTGTTAAATTAGTACTAAAGTAGGCATAATTTACCATTTGAAAACTGTCAGTTAAAAGCAGCTTTAGATAAAACTATCAGTGTTCACAAAGACAAACAAAGTTATATTGGAAATCATCGACATGAGTATCGATATCAATAATTTTTGATCAATCTCTACGCCTTATTTTGTCAAGTTCACGGACATAATATCTTTTTATCTAACACATAATGTTTACAAATCAGCCTTTATTAAGAAAATAGGCGGTTAATAGCATAATATTAGTGTATTACTTAGTGTGTTTGGGAATATATTCAACTAAAATATGAAATATGAAAATGGTACTTGTACAATCTTATTTACCTGTGAAATGAGTGTTTATTTGGGTTTTTGTTGTAAATAACATTACAATTTAACACAGAACACGACACCATTATAGATTTATGTAGTTATAAGAGCCAAATCGACCCGATCGCGATCAAAATCATATAATAATCGAACGGACGCTTTTCCCCAAGATGATAAAAGATGATAAATGAAGTCAAACTAGGTTCTGCTGTCATTTTCTTTTAACTCTTTCTCACACATCGCATAAGCCGTAAGAATCGGTTTCTCACTCGCACCATAGTCCGTCTACTTGAGCGTAGCGAAAAATTTTCTATGTCTATGACATAGCAGTAGTATTCGTAAGAGAAGTTCCAAAATGTATGGAGTCTGGGTCTGTCTGTGAAAATGTCAGGACTTTTATTGAAATGTCCGGCTTTTTGTCAGGACTTCCCAAATTTTGAAATGGTAACCCTATTTGAGTAAAACTTGGTAATGCTTTTAATATTTTATTTACGTGCAATTTATGGTATAATTAATCTTAAACGCAGTTTTAGTGCAGTTTTGATGCATATAAGATTGTTTTGTACTATAAATTGCATGTGAATATAATATTAGAAGCATTTGATAGTTGCAAGTTTTACTCAAGTCATTACTTACTCGTCTATACATAAATACGGAAGATACTGTCAAAGTATAATGGGAGAAAAAACGCCTTACTTACCTGCTTAATTTTTAGGGTTTTCGCGACTTGTCATAAAATCGCGTTAAATCTGATAAATTGATTTTTCAGAAACATAAGATCGTTACATTTTATTTTTACTTTTAAACGTTGTCTTTTTGACATCATTATGATTGGTTAATCAATTAAAAATTCTAAGATTGCATTTTCTGGTTTAATTATGTCCCTAAACATATTTTATTTAAACTTAAAAGATAAGTAATTCATGATTAAACTTGATATTTCATGTCTACTTTGTAAAATCACTCGCCTTGATAACCAAGTTTGCTGCTTTGAAAGATTTGTGTCTGATACTTAGTAAACCTTCTGAAATATTCATACTGTTTTTCCGTTTTTGACTTTTCCAAAAGTTTCATCATATGGCAAGACCATACCTTTCTGAAGTCATCTGACCAATTCTCTCTCTTCTGAAGCAAGACCGTATCAGGTAGGTAGGTATATAAAAAAGTGTTACAAAATACCCTTATAGCCGAATGGTAGATAGGGTCCATCAAACTGAACAACTTTTACTATTGGACAAACTCTGAAATCGCGAAAAAAAAATCGGCTGTTTCATACGTTTTGACGTTTTCTATTTTTTTTAAACAACTATTTTTTACTCGCTATTTCAGAGTTGGTCCCATAGTAAAAGTTGTTCAGTTTGATGGTCCCTATTTACCATATTAGGCTCTAGGGTTTTTTGTAACACGTTGTAATAGGATATCTTTCAGAAGAAAGCTACTGTTTGCCACTAGTGAGAACATAAAATTTATGGGAAAAGATAGTTTCATGATACCATTTGTAATCATAGACCAATCAATAAGAAGTTATAGAGTGCGTGAGGAGGAACCTAAGCGATTTCTTCAGAAATGTATTCAGGGTGCTTAGGGAGAAAACATACTAAAAGTCCTGACGTCTAGGAGGTGAGGCAGAGGGAGGGGATGGGGACAAAGGTCCCAATTTTAGGTTTTTCACCAATATCTCAAAAATGGCGCGTTGTAGCGAAAAATGTTTTAAAATAAAATGAAAGCTTATCAAATTTTTTATAACTTTGGTTATATTCACTTTTTCCTATTTCCCAATAATTGTTGAGCTACACACTCCGGTAAAGTGAATTCTATAACTCCTTTTTAGACAAATATTGAGAGCCTTATAAACCAAGTCAAGTTATTTACACAATTGATAACTCAAGAACGGTTTTAAATTAAATTTAGCATACATATAGTTTATAACCTAAATTAAAACATAGAATACTTCTTATTCTGATCAAAGGTTAGGGTCCACGTGGACGAAGACGCGTGCGGAAGCTAATTGACCTTTAACTCCAAAAATACTAACAACTGATATAAAGTTTGTTTGCAGTAAATATTTGTCTAGAAAAGGCCTTTCTAATGATTTATCATTCGTTGGTAGAGGGTGTGTAGAACAACTATTTTGGCAATCTTGCCCATCATCCAAATTTTCACATTTCCTGAACGAGTAGCCCAAAAACGGTTGGAAATACGAACAAAGTGTATTTAACTAAAGTTATAGAGAATTTTCTAAGCTTTCATTTCTATGTAAATTATTTTTTCCTACAACGCACCATTTTTGAGATATGGGTGAAAAACCTAAAATTAGGACCTTTATCCCCCACTCCTCCCTCCGCCTCACCTCCTAGACGTCAGGACTTTTAGTATGTTTTCTTCCTAAGCATCCTGAATAAGTTTCTGAAGAAATCGCTGAGGTTCCCGCTCACGCACTCTATACCCTCTTTTGAGCAATTTGTTAATCGGACTATCATATAATATATTGATATTATCATGTGTCATCAAATTTTTAATTAACATATATTTTATCCAGAAAAAGTACTGCTCGTATGATTACCAAATGACAGGAATTTTCCTGAAATCTCAGGAATTTAAGGCATCCGTCAGTTAAACAGGAAAAAAACTATAGTGGTCAGGGAGTTTTGAAATCCCTAAAAGTGTAAGTACTTAATGAAAATGAAAACACAAAGTTTGTTTATTATTTTGACGACAAAAAATTATTAAACGTCAACTAAATTAAAAATATAGATGGCAGTGTACAAAGTGCCAGGAAATTTACTGAAAAGTCAGGGTAAATCTCATTATTAGATCTGGTAACCCTTTTCCCGAGAGATAGGAAAATAACTGTCCACGCAGACAAAGTCGTGGGCGAACGCTAGTAAGACTACAAAATTGATGGGAAAATGATTCTCCATCATACCATTTGTAATCAAATATTCTGTGTCATCAAACGTTAATTTAACAATAAAAACTAGGTAACTTTTAAAAAAACCTGTTAATATAGGCTCCACATGGAGACAAATAAACTCCGCCATTTTACAATAAACATTAAACATTTACCATTTGATTGAATCCCGTCTAATAAACCACGGTTCCACGTAAATCTAAATATATGTAAACAAATAAAACAGGCCGTAGTGATGTGCTGTGTGGAAAAAATTAAAATCAATATTGTCGATTCGAATTTCTTACGTCCATTTTGTATATCAACTAAAAGATGTTCTAAAGAGGGTGAAATTTTGGTTTTAATTTCATTTTCTAAATTTAAGTAAACAAATAAAACATGCTGTAGTGATGTGCTGTGTGGAAAAAAATAAAATCAATATTGTCGATTCTAATTTCTTGCGTCTGTTCTATACGTCAGCTAAAAGATGTTCTAAATGGGTGAAATTTTGGTTTTTATTTCATTTTTATACCGAATTCTTTTAATGCCTGAAAAAAAAATATGTAATACTTCTATTTAACCGTATTTTAATACTTGAAAATGATTTGGGTATTTCTCACGTAATTTTGGTACAAATTTTCACAATTTTTCACGTAAATTTGGTACTTAGGTACAATGCGATTAAATTGAATTGAATCCGCTGCAAGTTCAAGAGAAAATTTATAGAAAAAAGTCAATTTCACAGATAAAAAACCTCATTTTGTACCGCAAGAGCTTGAAGCAAGTCACTTTAGTTGTACACTTTCAATTTAATCTCATTGTATGTACCAAATTTACGTGAAATACTGTGAAAATTTGTACCAAATTAACGCGAAAAATACCCAAATATTCATCAAGTATTAAAACACGATAAAATAGAGCTATTATTATTATTTTTTTAATTAAAGGAAATGGATGTATTTATTTCATAAAAGCGAAGCTGCAAAATTGGCTTTGAAAAATAAACGGCCTGTCCTTAAAAAAAGTTTACCTTTTCATCAACGCCATCTATCGAGCCTACAATTTGTCATTTTAAAAAGCCCTCATTGAAAGGATTTTCACCTCCCTAACGAATCCAGCAACCCCATAACAACTTCTAGGAACAATGCCATCGAAGTCAAATTTTTCATAAAGAAGCCGCCAACGCCCGTTTTATAGCGCCGTAAAGCGGCTTGAAGCGTTTTATATTACTAATTATTACGTTATGGTGGTATTCTTTATTTGAAAAAAAAACTTTTCTTTTTCATCATGCTTTTTAATCATCCACGGAGGCGCCAACATTCGATTTCGTTTCTTTTCTTAATTTGAATTTGGAACTTAAAGGATTTGTTTGCCTTTTGTCATTTGCCATTTCAATTTATTTTAGTATAGGTGACACTTATGTAAATCACAATAAATAAATAAAACCGGTCAAGAGCGAGTCAGACTCGCGCACCGAGGGTTCCGTACAATCATAAATATATTTGGATATGTTACTTTAGTACAGTCTTTAAAAAAGTAGGATAAACGGCAGACAGGTGGAAGGGCGAACAGGCGGACAGTTATTTACAAATCTTAACCACAGTTGCTTATGGTGACTGAAAAACGTTTCAGCCACTCCACATTGCAAACTGTTTATATTACTAAGTAGGAACTTATTCTTCGTTTATTCGTACGGCAAATAGTAGGTAATTTATATAAGAACCAGTCACCAATTATTACTGTAGTATTAGGTTGCGCCATCTCTTGACCGATAGTGGAACTATTTTAATTCGCAAGTCAGCATTCTTAGATCACCGCCATCTGTTGACGGGTAGTGAAACTAAAGAATTCTTGTTTGTTTTTTGAATTTCTAAAAAAGTGTGTTATATTGAGACCTCGTTTTATTTTTCCTGTAATCTTTACGTAAACTACTATCACATAGAATTATTTCAGATTTTTCTCTTTGCAAACTTCGGAGATAAGGGGGGGGGAACGGTATTTTTTTTTTACATTTTTCATCATAAGTCGAAAACTATGCGGCCTAAGAAAAAAGAAAAAAATGTTTTAAAATGTGCAAACAGCGCTCTTTCATATGATACCCCACACGCCCTAGTCACCTCACTTCAAATTTTTAAGACCCCTTTTCAGTCCCTGTTGTAAAAAAATATTATTTTTTTTATTTCTTTCTTATTTGCAAAATAGTTGGGCAAATGTCATCTTAAACTATTCCAAATTTCAAGTTGATACCATTAGTAGTTCTCGAGATATCCAGCTGTGACAGACAGACAGACAGACTGAGTCACACCATAAGGGTTCCTTTTTTACCATTTTGGTACGGAACCCTAAAAAAAACAAATATTTAAGATAACATAGGTAGGTATATGTAATTTCATTGACAACAGTAAGTAAAATCTTATTAAATAAATTTTTAATCTATTTAAATGCAAGGCAAATTTAATTTATAATAAGTAAGGTCATAAAATGAAACACAATTCTTCGCAAACACATATCAGTATCTTTAAATAGTATTTAAGTATATGACCATATTGACCATAAGCCATTTTTAATGTCCCCACCGTTGGGGCACATGCCTACCACGCGGGCCCAATGCGGATTGGTGGGTGTTAACAACTGCAAATGCACTCGGAACCAACGGCTTAACGTGCCTTCCGAAGCACGGAGGAGCTCGAGATAGTAAAATTTGGTCACCCATCTCATGACTGACCCTTGCGAAAGTTGCTTAACCTCCGCAATCGCTGAACCAGGCGCTAAACCATTGCGCCACCGAGCTTCTTGTATATACGTGTCATTCTTCTTCTTATCGTATGAGGATTAGTGGCCACCCCTGGTGTTAGAGTTTATCAAGCCGCCTGTAAGGCCTTACTTGACTTGGCTTAACGACTGTTATCAGATGACAACAGCCGGGACCGACGGTTTAACGTGCCCTCCGAAACACGGAAGCGCTCAGTTGTAATGCCACTTAACGGTCACCCATCCGAAACTTGGCCGGACCGAGCGTTGCTTCATAAACGTGATCGAGTACTATCGGTCTGTCAAGCTCCACCATGAGCGTTTCTACATAATTATTTATTATTATAATATTAACAATCATTAGTTAAACAGTTGAAAAGCGACTCTGTCCAAACTTCACTATAAATAATCACTTCTAAATACCCGTGAACCCTTTTTGTAGCTAGCACACGTCCGAACCATTATTATAAAAGAAAAAAAATTGCAAAGACCCCCCATAACAATGCTACAATAGCCTTTTAAAAAAAATACGCAAGGGTCCGTTTGTCATTTTGGCAAGAAAAAAGTTTCAACAATAGTTTAAGAACAATTTTAACTTTCAAATTTGGAACAGCGCTAGTTGTCTCTTGTTTGAGAGAAAATTGTATGTACAATTTTTTAGTTTTAATTTTGACCGCATGCAAAGGTTACTTTGTAATAGTTAGCAAAAGAACCGCGTTTTTGTAATAAGAGATTAGTGAAATAAATACAGGTATTTTAAGTACCCTACTCGAATACAATTTTATGGCGCATGGCGCTAACACTTATTCTTTGCGATATTATTGTAATAGTACTGTACTTATCTTTTTAATATATTTATAATGTTTATTCTTAAGTCTTTGAAATGTCAGATAGCCTTGAAGATAGATAGATTTGAAGTCTCAAATAGCGTCCCACTTACAAACTGGGCGTTTATTTTGCACAAATTAAGTGATGGAAGATGTGTTTTTATACAAACTATAACTTAACAAAATTTAGTAAACAAAATTTAGTTGTTTAAGTAAGTTACATGTTTATTGTTACTCGACGCTTTATTGTCATTACTTAGTAGTGGATACTGTTTAGGCTAATGTAAATTGATGTATGTTGTAACTATATGTAAAAAAATATGCTGTATGTTTCCCAAGAAAGAAATAAATAAAATAAATGATATGAATAATGTGAGTTTGTACAATAATAAGGACTGGAAGAAATCGCTTTTTAGTGATAAGGCCGCCATTTGTATGTCTCTTTTATGTTTGTAGTGATACTTGTTTGTTCTGTGTGTATATGTTACGGCTAAGACCCGAAGTGCGGCTAAACCTAGTTTTAGCCGCCTAAAACAAGGTGTAGCCGATAGCTGTTGGCTAAAACTAGGTGTAACCGATTTGCTCGCGGCTAATACTAGGTGTAGCCGGCTATAACTAGGTGTAGCATGGGGTATTAAGAAAGTTATTTCTGTTGTCTGTTAGTCAAAGTCAAAGTCAAAAATAGCTTTATTCAAATAAACTTAATTATTAAGTACTTTTGAATCGTCTATGTTTTCCTACCGACCGTTCAAGACTTTTTTAACTGACAAGAAGAACGGGCGCAAGAAACTTAAAAAAGTTTAAAAATAATAACCTCGAAATTTAAGGCTCACGCGTGTGTCACCAGTGTGTCAGCAATGTGTTTAGCTATCAAAGACCTAAGATAGCTAGATTTTTGAAGTGAAAACTTCTTTAGCGGCGCGTTGTGCGCTTTTTTTAATGGGGAAAAAATGCTAAACTCGCGTCAGTAAGAATCACGTGGCTGATCTAAAATGCGTAAGACGGATGTGACGGGTGGAGAGTAGATAGCTGGCGGCGAAAGTATCCCCCTCTCTTTCTACGGGGCGAGGTGAAAATTGCGGTGCGTCATTTCAAGACGAAAACACTTGTGTCACCAGCAACGCGCTAATTTTGAAAATGGAATTAATAGCAGCGATCTCTTCGGTGACATCATAGACTTATTTATACTCTGTGACTATAAGTTTAAATCGTAGAATGCGTGCATGTAGAAATTAAAAAGGCCACTGGCGCGAAATCTTTAGAATTTTTCTCTAATTACAAACTGATTGAATTGTGTGACTGTGTTGAATAGGAAAGAAATAATTTTAATAATCTAATTTCAAAATATCATAAATGCACAACGTTAATATTCAAGTTTTCACTTCTGCCGGCACTTTTTTTTTTACATTAAATGGAAACTCTTGGCCACTTTCGAGAACCATAGAGGCCGAAGATAGAGCGAGCTTGCCCAGAAGAAGCCTATTCACTCGGATTTTAAATATCGCTGGGTTGTGATACCGGATATTATCATATTATGTAGGTACTTAGATTCGAAGTAAGTAAGTTAGCTAAAATAATTTATCATATTTCTTACCCAAATTCTATAAACGAGTTAGGAATGACTTGAGTAAAACTTGCAATTTTCAAACGCTTCTAATAATACATTCACATGCAATAAATTGTATAAGTAATTAATCTTAAATGTAATTTTAGTACTGTTTTGGTGCATTTAAGATTAATGTATACTATAAATTGGATGTAAATATAATATTATTAGCGTTTGAAAATTGCAAGTTTTACTCAAGTCATCACTAACTCATCATAGATACGGGGGTAAGTACCTAAGTAATAGGATCATAAATTATTGACAATGTAATAAATTCATAAAAAAAAACTCATTAAACTGTCCCAAATAAAACTATTGTTTTTATTTCATCAATACTAAAAATCAAAGCATTACCGTTTAGAAAAATTACTCCATATTTCGTCAGCATAACTTTTTCAACATAATTTAATGTCTCAAAAAAAAACAGGTAAAAGTAACTAATCTTTACCGGTAGTCGAATAGTCTCATCGTATTTTACGAGATTTTTTTTTGTATTTGCATTCTCAGTGACATTTATTATCTGTGGCCGATTTGTACGACCCGTTTATGTGTTTATGAGGCGTGAACGAACCTTTTTGGTTTGTACAAATTGTTTATGACCAGGCTTTGTTATTTTTTTTAATTAATTTTGTGTCTGATGGCTTTAAAAGAGGTTTGATGTGAGGTAAAAACTTTTATGTTGGTATTGCATCTTTGTTTTGTATCGTTTGATATTCAAATGTTTTTATTTTTAATTTAGATCACTTTTTCGCAATGCATTTTTTTATTTCTCGAATACTGTAATAGGTACTTACTGAAGTGTATATTTTCGCAAACCCGCCATTGCAAAGGTATGGTATCACCATCTAGCGGGGAGAAGCGGCAACTGGCTATTATTTAGTGTAGGAAATAAGCGATCTTTTGTATGGAGACCCCAACATTAAATCCTCAGTCGATCAAACTTTTCAGGGATGTAATAATTATACTTAGTATGAACCAAAACCTATGTACAAATATCCAAATACAAAAAAAAAACTATTTGGATAATTTGAAAAATATGTTTGATTTATGACACTATTTATCATACTGTCAAATTTCGTCTATACCTACATACTGAGGATATACTGTGGGGGGTCCACTACCTTATTTCTACACTATACAGTGCAAAGTTATATTTCTTACAAAATGCGCTAGTTAGGGTTAATTAAATAAATAACAATAATTTAGGTAAAAGTTTTCATCGCACAATAATAATCGGAATAAAACGTAAAGTTTGAAGAAACCCACAAAAATATGCTCAAAATTAAAATTTTAATCAATTAGGTAATTTATCTTGGATTTTTTAATGTGTTCACTATCTACTTTGCCGGACGCCATGTAGGTAAATATAGGGTTATTTGTAAAATAACCTCGCAGGAATAGCTTACTAACATCATAGTTAGACAACAACATTTGTCCTATGTTTTTTCCGAAAAAACGACTTTTTATACAAATGCTCGAACAGCTGATAGTTTTCTATTAAAAATCGATAGGTATTTTTATCGAATCAGAAACGAGGAGATCCGCAGGAGAACTAAAGTAACCGACATCGCTCGAAGGATTGCTCAGCTGAAGTGGCAGTGGGCTGGACACATAGTGAGAAGAACTGATGGCCGTTGGGGCGGAAAGGTTCTGGAGTGGCGACCGCGCACCGGACGACGCTCCGTGGGTAGGTGGACCGACGATCTGGTGAAGGTCGCGGGAAGCCACTGGATGCGGGCAGCGCAGGACCGAGCGTCGTGGAGATCTTTAGGGGAGGCCTATACCCAGCAGTGCGTGTCGTGCGGCTGATATGATGATGATGAGTTATTTTTATGTCTGTTTTCGGAAAGTCGTAGAACAAATGTTGTTGTTTATGATGTTAGTAATCTACTCCTGCGAGGTTGTTAGTGTTTTACAAATTACTCTGTATTTATTTCTTTTCAAGTACGTCTACTAAATTTTTCATACATTTTTGCATGCATTGCAAAATGCATTTTTTATAAATCGCGGACATTATCTGAGTGCATCATCTGTCATCCATTAGAGTAATTTGCTACAATCTGTATGAGCGGACCAATTTAATATGATTGCCTCTTTACAAATACATACACTTTGTATGAGCTTTGTGACATGCAAACGAATTAGCTCAACAAACTGGCTAGCAAGAGATACTATTAAATTATGATAAATATGAGTAAATAAAAAAAAAAGAGAGATAAATAGTATTAAGTACTTAGTTCACAAATAATAAATAACCATCAGCCATTTTTTTAAGGTTCCCACTGCTGTGGCCTTCCTTATGGCTGGATAAGGAGGATGTACAATAACCTACCACGCGGGCCCAATTTGGATTGGTGGGTGTTAACGACTGCAAATGCAGCCGGGACAAACGGCGACCTTCCAAAGCACGGAAGAGCTCAAAATAATAAATTGTTGGTCACCCATCCCATGACCGGCCCTAGCGAAATTTGCTGAACCTTAGCGGGGCCAGCCACTAAATCACTGCACCATCGAGCTCCTTGATAATTCTACCATTAATACAGTGTGTTTTTAGGGTTCCGTACCAAAATGGTAAAAAAGGAACCCTTATGGTGTGACTCAGTCTGTCTGTCTGTCTGTCACAGCTGGATATCTCGAGAACTACTAATGGTATCAACTTGAAATTTGGAATAGTTTAAGATGACATTTGTCCAACTATTTTGCAAATAAGAAATAAATAAAAAAATAAATATCTTTTTTACAGCAGGGCCTGAAAAGGAGTCTTAAAAATTTGAAGTGAGGCTACTAGGGCATGTTGGGTATTATATGAAAGAACGCCATTCGCACATTTTCAATCACTTTTTTTTTCTAAACCGCATAGTTTTCGACTTATGATGAAAAATGTAAAAAAATACCGTTCCCCCCCCCCCCCCTTATGTCTGAAGTTTGCAAAGAGAAAAATCTGAAATAATTCTATGTGATAGCAGTTTATATAAAGATTACAGGAAAAATAAAACGATGTCTCTATATAGCACACATTTTTTAGAAATTATCAAATTTCTTAAAAGTTAACATTAGTTCCACTATCGGTCAAGGGATGGCGCTGACCTAATACTGCAATACTAATTTTATTATTCTACTCTGCAGTGTGGTTTGATGGTGCAATTATGATGGTACGGAACCCTCGGTGCGCGAGTCCGACTCGCTCTTGACCGGTTTTATTTTGAACATTTGATCAAATTTCGTGGTATGGCTTAGTTAGACCATCAAACTGAAGAACTTTGTCTATGGGACCAACTTAATCAGAGCAAAAAAAAATGATCAGCTGTTCCATATATCATTCCATTTTGGTCGAGTAGATATTGATGTTTTCTTAGAACAGCTGAATAGTTTTTTGATCTGATTAAGTTGGTCTCAAAGACAAAGTTGTTCAGTTTGATGGTCTAATGGAATAATGGAATAATAACACCTAGAAGCCGTGTCTGCATATGCAAAGTGAGGCAACTTATACCAAGCCAGAATGGCTTAGTTTTCAAATTTATATCCTTCATACGTTAACTAATCGTAACTGAAACCCAATAATATAGTAATTAGTCTTATAAATATGGGAAAATTGAAACTGTTTTGTACTTAATCGGTATAATTAGGTAATAATGTTGAATAACAATCTGAAAACGGAGCCATTTTGGCTGTTTTAGTTGCCTCACTTTTGACAGTGCGTTCTGTAGAGAACTATCTTTCTAGGTGTTATTATTCTAAGGGTCTAAGCCATACCACAAAATTTGATCAATGTTCAAAAAAACACACTGTATAGAGAAAACAGATTATGTCATCAACTTTCACTGTAACTGAACGATCCAAAACCTTTAAAATAATTTATAACTTTAACGACGAATCATAAATAACTTTATTTTGACATATCTTATGGCAGACATCGGCTACCGGCACAGTTTTAGGGCAGCCATGACTTGACAATTTTTTGTATCGATACATTAGTTGATGACTTGCCACTTTCTTTCTTGTTCTGTCACTTAGCTCACTCACTTTATTTTGGCAAGACGCGTGATGTTTTTATTTAGCTGTACTTTGTTCGTTAGTAAAAAATAGAAAAAGGTTCCATTTGTCTAAGGGCGAAAATAAAATAAATAAAAAAATACTTTTGTCTATGGTTGAAACTATTTTTTTTAATTTTCTTTTTGGCGCCAAATAAACAGCTATAAAAAAAAACGCGTGTAAAACATTCGAAAGAGTAATTTTGTATGGGAAACTTATATATTTTATACTTATTGCCAAAAAGAGAAATTACTCATAGGTAGGTAGGTACCTAATAAAGAATCGAAACATTTTAATTTTTGATCGCTTTTGTTATGCTCGGTCACTATTTAAAATGAAAAAAAAATCGAACCAATCCATATTTTTAATAATGAGAGATGAGGTGACTCAAAAACAAAAGAAGCAGCCAGAGCATTTTTTCATTAGTCTATTTATTAGTATTTGTCTATAGAGTTAAAGGATATCTAGGTAAATAAACATCACAGGATGTGACACTTTGGTTTACAACAATCCCTACCACAAAGAAATAACAAAAATCAACTTAGAATCATTTTAATAAAAAAATTGTAGATAATGGGATCGCCGATTAAGTACCAAACACTATGCTATCTACATTTTTTGGATTTTTTTAATATAGTTCGACTTGTCTGGAGACACTTCACACTTTATCAAAAACATATAATTCGAATTACTGCTAATTGAGAAGATGTACGTATACCAATAGCTGCTAAATTAAGACATTGAAAGAAAAGCTGTAATACAAACCAACTTCTTAATGGAAAAAATGTAGATAGCATGTATTTGGTACTTAATCGTCAATATCTAACCTCAAATCGTGGCCACTTAAAAAAAAAAACAGAATAGCCAACCTACGACAAGCGTAGTAATTTTTTTGTCAAAAATTGTCTCTAAATCAAAAAGCAATAGTCGAAATGACATTAAAAACTTCACAATACGGTATTCCTTTATTCACATCAATCATACATTTCTTTGTCGGTGAGGCAGGTAACATTTTTTGAAATTTCGCTCGGAGAAAGCACGCCGACAAAAGAAAAAAAAAATGCGCAAATTTGCGACAACCTGTGAGGTTTAATAGTTTTTGCGAACCTTTGTCTGCAATAGTTCTTCATGAATTTAATAATGTCAGTTTAAATTAAACCTAATTTTTAAGTATATTAATTTAATGTTTAAGTTTCATCAACTCATTTTTAAGCATGAGAAATCTTTTTTTATGTTTGTTTTGAGGGATTTAAAAATCAATCAACCGATGATATAAAGTTTTAAAATAAGGATTTACTATCCGCGCCAATTGGTAATGCGCCAGGCGGCCATGTTTTTAACCTCAAAAATTAAAAACAATTGTATTTTTTTTTTGTATACCTAGATCTTATCTTATTGAAAATTATAATTCAATAATTAATACTTATATTAAATTACCTTTAAGAATTTTCTTGTTTCATGTTATTTTTAGTTGATGATGGATGTTAATGTGACAAGATTCCTGCGCATTAGCAATTGGCGCAGATAGTATAAATTATTCTTCTTATTAATTTTGTAAGACATTATTGGAAATACTTTAAACAGTGGTTATTCAAGTGTAATAACTACTTTATCTCAATGAACATTGTAGTAAATTAAATACAACTGATCATTTATCAAACTATTAACATTGTTTTACATTGGGTGGTCGTCCAAATATCCTAAAACGCGACCGGAAACGTTTAGAAATATCAATGATAATTTAAAAAAGATCAGGCGAAATCGCGTCGGCGCTAACATGCCATTTTACAAATTATACAAACGAAAAAAAATACACAAAAGACGCCGAAAAGCAAAGACGCCGCGCGGCAACGAAAAAAAAATTAACACAGACTTTTAAATAATTAAAACCCACCTTGTTAGTTTGAACTTCGACGTTTTTATAGGGCGGCAAGATTGAGTTTATGCGGTTGGTAGCGCAGGTTTTTACTTTTTAAACTTTTATGGCGCGGATATAAAGCTCAAAGGAGAATTGTCGATGGTAAAATGGTGGTTTGGCGGCATAAGCGAAATGTGCCGAACTTAATTACGTTTCAAGTTTTATTGTTTATTTGATTGTGTCTCGATATACGATTAAAAATATTGGCTACCAGTATTTTTGGTTAATGAGAAATTTTCATAGAAATAAAATATTAAAAGTGAAAAGGCTTCATGGATAATTACTTACCTACTTAATTAATTAAAAAAAACCGCTTTCAGTTTAGTTGGCTAATCATTACGTTTAAGTTCAATAATATTCTTTTGTTTTAATTTAGGAATTAACTAAGAATAATAACAATATGATAACATCCTAGAACGATTCCCTACAAACGCACTATCAAAAGTGAGCCAAATTAAACTGACGCGTTCGATTCCCAGGGGGGGTACAATTTGTACTCGGTTTGGTTGGTGGCAGGGCTTATTTCAAGTCCGCCTGGCTGCTAGCTACTACACCATCTTACCTAAGTCCAACGCCATAACTTGGGTTATAGTAATCAGAGACAACGGGTGATGATATAATGCAGCCGGAACCAACTAAATTACCTCCTGAAGCTCATATAACCATTTCCGGTCACCCATCCCACTACTGACCTTTGCAAACATAGCTTATTAATATTTGCGATCGCAAATCTTACTTTTAGTGTGCTACATACATTTTTCTTTTCTATAGACCTTTAAAATCAGTTTAGAAACCCGAGTTACAACGGGATTTTTTTTTAACAAACCCCCTTCCATCCAACTGTAAAATCTTGCTTATATTAGTAGGTAATCGTATTATAGACAGACAGACGGCTCTTTGTATCTTTATAGGGTTGAATAACTTTGAATGTTTGTACAAAAAGGTTTATTTTGAAGTATTGTTTACTACCATACCTACTGCTACTGTATGAAGCACTGACATGATATTTTTTTTTATTTAACTGGACTGGCTGTCTGTATGATTTGACAGCTAAGTTTTTGTGCCTATTTGAAACGCCACTAGCGTGCGTCTAAAGAACTAATTTTGACGTACAATATGAAAATGGTTGCCGTGATGGTCTCTCCAGACTTTAAACATGTCCCTCACGCTATGCTCACGCTACGTCCTACAGCGCCAAAATGGCGGAAATCAAATAGGCACAAAAACAGTTTGACATAAGTCTGTCCAGTGTAAATATATGCAGGTCAGTGGTATGAAGACAAAAACATACAAAACTTTAATACGCTTTTAGGTACAGAAACGTCTAAAAATATGTATAGTACTTACAGTTTAGAACTTTGTCACTTTGTTGGAGATGTCATTAGTCATCGATTTCAGTTCAAAAAAGCAATAGCTTTTAGAGTGACATAGTTCCAAACTGTTTAAATATTTATATAGATTAGGAGGTCATAACAAATTTGGTAACGGCGATCGCGTAAGTGGCTGACTCTGTGTTCACAGTATGGAGAGGCACTCTCTGATGCTAAATATGTCGGTCTGTTTGCGTGAAGTGGTTGCGTTCTTTTTATAAGCAGGCTGAAAAATGTGATATGTTGATTCGGAATCCCGAAACGGAATTATTCCGAACGCAGCAAAGAGCGTCGTTAAGGGTGGGCAAGGAGGGCAGCAGAATGTTTGTCGTGAATCGAATGATTTTACGCTCGTAAAAAAATTCGAAAGCGTAATTTTGTATGGAAAATTTATCAGCGCCATCTACCGCCGAAAAGTGAAATAAGATTGCCCATAGAGAATTACTCTATCGAGTACTTTTACGCGTGTTTTTTTTTCGATAGGTCTTTGTGCTAACAGATTCCGTCTGTATGTAGCGGGCTTTACTTGCTCAACAAATTTGCATGGTTAGGAACAATTGAACACTTCCCGCCTTTTCGATCATGTCATGGCCGCTTGGCCTGTGTTTCTTTGCCCAAAAAGTTCCCATCTTTACCTGCGTTTCGTTTTAGAATAAAAAGTCGCGCTCGCGTGTGTTTCGTGTCGTAAATAGGGGTACCGGCCGGTGCATAATTGTACATAATCCCAATGTACTGAGGATAATATAATTTGCGTCCGCGCCGAGCCGTAATGACAGAGCGCGGCGTAGCACGCATGCGCGCGCAGTGCACACGGGGGGAGTTTTAATCAAGCTGGTTTATGATTTTTATTTTATTTATCTACACCCATGCTTTAAATCCTCTGTAAGGGGTTCTGAAACAGTTAGCTAACTGCCATCATTACAATATTCCGAGCGAGAGCTGGTCCTGCAGCGCCGCGCGCCCACGCGCGAGCGTTGCATTATGAAATTCAGTACAACATTATAACACTCTTGCGGAAGACATAATGACGAGGAGGGAGAGGAAAGTCAAAGTCAAAGACAAAGTCAATGTCAAAACCTTTATAGAGGATACGCATATCATGGGTTTAGATAAATAATGGGTATTTTTAATCCATATGTATTAAAATATTGTGTTTTCCTAATAAAAAAAAACCGGCCAAGTGCGTGTCGGGCCACGCGCCATAGGGTTCCGTAGTTACCTTATACCATACCATATTTAATACCACCTATAATTTTTCGTCTGTAAAAATAACTTTGTTTTTCACAGTGTTGGTATGAATGACAAAGTTATATTTGCGGTTTTAGAAAATGTGCTATATCTCAAAAACTAATTACTATATCTCGTTCAAACCAATTTTGGTTGAAAGTTTTTAATAAGGTCTACAGCATATATTTTTTTTAGATTTTTCACTCTCTTATTTCAAAAGTTAAAGGGGGGGGACACACATTTTACCACTTTGGCGGTAAATATCTTTCAAACGGTTGACTTTGAGAAAAAGTTAACTTAGAAACCTTAATGTCATTTTTAAAGACCTATCTATAGACACCCAACACGTGTTGGTTTGAAGAAAAAAATTTTTTTCAGTTTCAGTTCCATGTATGGGGAGCCCCCCCTTAATCTTTTATTTTTCTTATTTTTTCATTAAATTCGTTAAGCGGTTAACAGATTACATATACCTACTAAGTTTCAACTGTGTAGTCTTAATACTTTCGGAATAAAGTGGCTGTGACATACGGACAGACAGACAGACAGACAGACAGACAGACAGACATGACGAATCTATAAGGGTTCCGTTTTTTGCCATTTAGGCTACGGAACCCTAAAAATGAGTGTAGATAAAGTCTTGTATGCAACTGTACATAATTAGGTATCAGTACAGTTGCTTATATAACTATAATATTTTTTATACAGGTTTATTTGTAAAACATCAACTACCTCGCAGGAGTAAATTACTAACATCATAAACAACAACATTGTTCTACGACTTTTCCGAAAACAGACAAATAAACTTTTTTTTTTTACAACACTCGATCAGCTATTTGGACTTTTGTATGGAAAGTCGATAACGTTTGTCTGTTTTCGGAAAAGTCGTAGAACAATGTTGTTGTTTATGATGTTAGTAATTTACTCCTGCGAGATTGTTGGTGTTTTACAAATAACCCTGTACCTATATTTATCATTTACGTTTTTAGTGGGTGTCGATCGTATGATGATGAAATAATCAAAACTGAGTTCCATAGACTTATTATATTACTAGCGTAAGGACCCGCGGGCTGATTATCTAATTAGAAACCACCTAGCGACCGGTTGCAGTTCATAGATGATAGTGATCCATTGCTACTTCTTTTTGGATTAAAAAAAACATACCAAAGAAAAGTAGCAATGTATGTGGAATGAAACCGGTCGCTAAATAGTTTCTTTTTAGATAATCAGGGTGCCGGTCAACGTCACTACGAAATGAAGACAGTTGGTTGGCCCTAAAAATACAGTTTTAGGGCCAACGCGTTTCAGCCATCCGCGGTTATAATAACTTTTATAATAACCATAATAAAAATATTTTAATAATTTGTACTAGCGAGCGACCCAAATGAACTAGATTAGTTCTCCAATTAAACTAAGTCGTTCACTTCAGTAATCTTTTTTGCCTACCTCTAATACCTTAGTAGTTCGAGTGGGTTCTAACAGATGTCGCTGCTTTGGATAATATGAAGGAATTATAAGGCAAAATATTCAGATGGGCGCATCCTTCCTTTTGAAATCATTGCTGAATTCAGACATTTTGAGTTGGTGTAGTAAACAATTTCATCGTCTGATTTGTGTCTACAAATTTGTGGCAAAAAAATTCGTACAGAAATATATCCAATTGCTATTTAACTCACTTGGCATTTTACCAATGTTACATTTCCATTTAAAGTGCCCGGCAGTGACATAAATAAACATTATAAATATCAGAAATATCAACTTTTCAAGTGACTCTCCAGTTTATTAGCTGTCTTATTCACAAACATTACATAAGGTCTCACAGTGCCCGTGGACGTACAGAGTCCCAACTACCAATCACTCGTAAATACGTAAAACAAATGAGCCAAACGAAGAGCTCTATTTCAACGCAATGCGTTCGCATAGACAAGGGTCGTTTGAGTATTGTTCTTGAATGGGGTGTAAGTTTATAGTAGATACCTCATCATATAAGCCGCACGACCCCCACTGCTGCGTATAGGCCTCCCCCAAGGATCTCCACGAAGCTTGGTCCTGTTTGGCCCGCATCCAGCGGCGCACCGCGACCTTCAAGGTATGATTCCGATGTCGGCAGCACTGCTGCGCAGCAGTGCTGTGTGCTCCAAATTGAACCGTAATGTTACATTTGAAAGGCTCAATTTGAAGTGAGCGGAGAAGCGTCGCGACACTGCTGCGCAACACTGCTGCGCGACACTGCTGCGCAGCAGTGCTGCGCGGCACTGCTGCCGCAACACCACTGGTCCCCATACATTCTCTATAGATTTATATGAGACTACATTCCGAGCTCGGCGGCAGTGCTGCGCAGCACTGTTGCGCAGCAGTGTCGCGCAGCAGTGCTGCAGACATCGGAATCATACCTTAAACCTCACGTCAGTCCACCTTGTCGGGGCCTACCCACGGAGCGTCGTCCGGTGTGCGGTCGCCATTGAATGCATTTTCCACCCGTAAGTGGGGCTACTTACTACCTACGTACCTACTTGAATGCAATGCATTTTCACCCCGTGTGCGCACGCGCACGTCAGAGACGTAAAAACAATCGCGTTTCCTCTCCCAGACGTGATTGAAGTTGTCTATTTCGATACGGTCGGCAGACAGTTCCATTTTTAAATGCCAATGCTATTTGTTTCTTTTTTCAGGAGTTTCAACAGCAATGAGTTCTAAAGTTAAGAAGTTTTTAAATGACACTGATTACATTTTTTACAGCTTAGAGCATTTAACTACAGTTTTTATAGACAACTGTGGAAAAATAAATTGCACTAATCCAGCTTTCTGGAACCCTTTTCTGTATTATTCTTACCTACTTAGGTGGAAAAACAAACAAACATGGACATATAAACAATTTCTGATTAATGTTAGTCTAATATATTAGTATATTTAAACTAAAATTCATCAGAATTGGTTTAGTGATACCGCCTTCCTAGCATTGACCACTGAAACACGATATATCGCGTGATTTATAGCGTTCTATCGACACTCAACTGTCAAAATCCATTGTATTTTGACAGTTTATACATCCTATTTCATATCGCGGTGGTTATGCTAGGGGGCAGGCGTTGAAACTTAACAGACTGACAGACAGATAGAGTAACTTCATTATTTGTAATAGTAGAGGTATGGAATTCTATGTCTGCCACCTCTGTGGTCTAGTGGTTTTCCCACCCATCTAAGACGCAAGGGTCCCGGGTTAAATTCCCAGGGGGGGTACAATTTGTACTCGGTTTGGTTGGTGGTAGGGCTTATTTCAAGTCCGCCTGGCTAGCTACCACCATCTTCCCTTAGTCTGACGCTATAACAACAATTTAAAAATTGTTGTGTTCCAGCAGTTAGAGGTAAGATATCCAGTTCTTCAGTGATGAAGTTTCCGGGTGTACTATCCCCGTCAATTGGTAATGCGCCTGGCGGCCATGATTTTAACCTCAAAAACGAAAAACGATTGTAATTTTTTTATATACCTAGACCCTATCTTATTGAAAATAATAATTCAATAATTAATATATTAGATTACCTATTAGAATTTTCTTGTTTCATGTCATTTTTAGTAGCGGATCACGTCAACGTGGATGTTAATGTGACAAGGTTCCAGCGCATTACCAATTGACGGGGATAATAGTGCGCTTCCTCTTTCGGCCTTATCGTCACTTAACATCAGGTGAGGTGAAGGTTGTGTACAAAAAAATAAAGAAAGACCTTCATATTTTGCTGTCTGTACCAAAAGCACAGTGGTGCCGCCGCCTTACGAATGTTCCAAATCCGTCTCTGTCGCACATTCGCCGTCCCCCTCGCACACAATGACGGACTTTCGCTTTCAGAGAGCAATCGGCATGCCGATGAAATTACGAACATCAGAAAATTATTTACTGTGAAAGTTATTCAGCCTAAGGGATCTTAGTGCGTTTTTTATATAAGCCCTGAAGTTTCAGTAGCGAATGCCAATTTTTAAAAGAAACGAAATCATACCTCTTTGTCATCATCTTATCATTTAATAGTCTGTCGAATTGAGAACCTTCTCTCCTTTTGAAGTCGGTTACGACAAAAAAATGTAGGCCGGAAAATTTTTAGATACGAGAAAATAATACCGTATTACCGTACCACAGAATAAATAATAACCGTACTGCTTTTGTAGTCGCAAAAAATTTAAAAATAAAAATATCTTTTAAACTTTTAGAATTTATGCATTCACAATGCTATTTTTAGGGTTCCGTACCTCAAAAGCAAAAAACGGAACCCTTATAGGATCACTTTGTTGTCCGTCTGTCTGTCCGTCCGTCTGTGGACGTATCGAGTTGAAATTTAAACCATATACTAAGGTCTACGGTCCCTTGAAGCTGTAAAAAAATCAAACTTCTAAGTTAACGTGAAAAAAGATACTGCCGTTTAGGGCGCAAAAAACGCATTTTCGATACTCTCAAAGGAATCAAAATTCATAGGGTACTTCCCGTTGACCTAGAACTTTGAAATTTGGCAGGTAATAGCGTCTTATACTACACTTACAGGAATAAATCTGAAAACTGTATATTTGTAATTAAATCATAAAAAAATATGGTCATTAAAATACGTAATTATTAATCATCTTGGTGAAACAACGGTATGCGCGGTCATAGTTTAACTTCTAATTACTTTTGTGATAATCGCGCCACTAATTCTTTTTAAAATATCAATATTATTATTATTAATTATTCAGATCCTTTCAAATATTGTTATAGTTAATTACTTTTAAAAATAAAATTAAAAAGTAATAAATTTGGCTCTAAATATTTTTGCAACATGGCGGTATGTCACGGTCGATGTTCGATGTTCGTGATTCGTTCGTTCGTGAGAAACGAAAACGTATTGTAACACTAAAAAAAGAGATAGCAATAAGCCGTAACGTCACTCAAGGACATTTTTTCTATCTTCACTATGACACTAGCCGTGCAATCTCCATTGGGGTTATAAGCTTCTTGGTCATGCTGCATGACAGGGGGTCAAAGAGTAAAACAATCAACGGAGTGCATTCCAGTAGACCAATAGCTATCACCACAGAGTAGGTATATAACAATCATCGCGTTTTTCACAATATGACGTGACTCGAACGGGATGGAAACAGACTTTCGGAGCAAGGGTCCTGTTGGAATACACCCATTTTCTCTAATAACATTGCGATAGATAAAACCATTTCACAGAACATTATGCAGTGTACTATTGATATACAGCGCCATCTGTTGACAATTAGCACTACTTGTATTTTATACAGGTGCGGTAGGTTTGTAATTATTTTATTTTTTCTCAAATATGCTTGCAAATTCTAACATTATTTTGACAACCTTCTTCGTGCTAAATCGGAGTTTACGGACAGACCTAAATCGCGCCGTCAATATTTGTATGAGAACCCATTACTAACGTGTAATAATGGATTTTCATACAAAAATTGCCGGCGTCTGTCCGGCAATGTTTCTATTAAAACTCATTTTACACACGTGTAATTCAGAAATGGAGCGAACTTTTCAATGAAACACAAATATAGGTATCAAATGTCGCCTTGATGAGCGAGCACATTCCAAAAAAAATTTTTTTAGTATTCGGTATACTTTATCACGTGAAAGGCCTTGATGAGCACATTCCAAAAAATTGAAAAAAAAAATGAAAAAAAATGTTTTGGTGCAATATGGGTATCAAATGAAAGGCCTTGATGAGCGCATTCCAAAAAGATGAAAAAAAAATTAAACACGAAAAAAAATTTTTTTTTAATATGGGTATCAAATGAAAGGCCTTGATGAGCATATTCCAAAAAACTGCCAAAAAAAAATTAAAAACGAAAGAAATATTTTTTTTGCAATATGTGTATCAAATGAAAGGCCTTGATGGGTTCCCTATGTATTCGCATAAAATTTTAAGGCATAATATGTCATAGCATAATATGATTTCGCCGAATGATGTTTACGCATAATATTATTTAGTCATAACAGCTTATGCATAATTTTTTTAAGCATAACTACTTTAAGCATAATCATGTTTAAGCATAATATTCTTTAGCATAAATTTAAACACGCATAATTTTATTTACGCATATTTTTATTAACAAAAAAATCACGACGTTTAAAATCACGAAAGAACATTTAACCTAAAATACAAAATCCCGAAGCTTAAAAAACCGAAGGTAAATTAAGGGTTACATGACAGCAGGTCGGTTCTGGCACTTCGCCGGCCGCTGCCGCGGCACGTTCGCTTCGCTCGCTCGGCTCGTGCGTTGTTGGTCGCAATGGAATCTTACCTCCTCCTCGCTCGCTACGCTCGCTCGTCGTCGCACCTAATAGACCTAAACAGACTTTCGGGATTTTTGACTATCGGCATTTTAACTTTCAGGGTTTCGAACTATCATCAGTCATTTAATAATCGATCTTTTAAGTTTCGGTCTATTGGATTTCGACATTAAGGATTTTCGGTATTTAAAAAATAGGTGTTTTATGAGTCGATATTTAGATCGTATGTGTTATGAGTTTTTGGCATTTTAATACAATACCTACCCCTTTTGCATGAAAATAAATAGGTAAGTGCGTAAAAATATTTATTCTTATTTTTTTTATTTTTATGTCTAAATAATATTAGGCGAATAGACAATATGCCTAATAACATTATGCGAAAACAAATTAGTCTAAATGATAATTATGCTAATATAAATAGTATGCCAAAAAACAATTATGCGAAAGTATTATTATGACAAAAAAGATTATGCCAAATCCGTTATGCCAAATCAAATTAGGTATAAAACAATTATGCGAAAACAAGGGATCCCCCTTGATGAGCGCATTCCAAAAAGAAGGAAAAAAATTTTTTTTTCAATATGGGTATCAAATGAAAGGCCTTGATGAGCATATTCCAAAAAACTGCCAAAAAAAAATTAAAAACGAAAGAAATATTTTTTTGCAATATGTGTATCAAATGAAAGGCCTTGATGAGCGCATTCCAAAAAGATGGAAAAAAATTTTTTTTTGCAATATGGCTATCAAATGAAAGGCCTTGATGAGTACTTTCCAAAAAACTGGAAAAAAAAAATGAAAAACTGGAAATAAATGAAAAAAAACCGGAAAAAAAATGTTTTTCAACATGGGTATCAAATGAAAGGCCTTTATGTGCACATTTCACTTTACATTTTTTTTTCAATTACTGTAAGTAATTTAAAATAAAAATAAAAAGATTAAAACTTTTAAAACTAAAAAGTTAAAAGTTTAAAAGTACTACACAAGCTTTGGCCGCAACTAGGCATTGATGGACTCACGTATGTTCTTCAATGCCTGTCTTGAGTGCCGCTGCAGTAATGTACTATTCCATTTCAAACCTTCGCCCGTGGTCAATTCTTTGTCGTAATCCCTGGAAGGGTTTTTTTCTACGTGGCGACAAAGGATTTCAAATGGTTATCTATATATAGCAGTCAATTCTAAATGTTTTTGCGCTAATCACTCAAAAACTGCTGAAAGGATTTTGATGGTATTTTTTTACAGTTTGGTAGCTTGGAGTTCAACTTATAATCTAAGCAATTTTTCACACAATTCCGGTAGGTAGAACCTGAAATAAAGCTTGAACTCTCCGTAGTACAGTTTTCATATAAAAAACTAATAACTACCAACCACTTTTTTTCAAAATATTTCCTTTGTACCGACACAACTTTTCTATAGCTTTATTTTATGTATAGATGTAGGTCTGTACGGAACCCTCGGTGGGCGAGCCCGACTCGCACTTGTCCGGTTTTGTTTTATATTAAGATTATTAATATGGTTGAAAAATATTAGAAAAAATTGACTCACCCGTAGCAGCTCAGACGGGACTCGAACCCGCACCCTTAGGATTCCGGCCCAATGCACTAACCAATTATGCTACCGAGTCGCTAGCAGGATTGGCGAAATTTTCTAATACTTTCCACGTTTCCGCTGTAGGCCAGCGCCATCTCATCAATGTGAAGTGAATTAACTTCGACATTCGAAAACAACAATAAAAATATCTTTAAAATTAACATCTTCGTCGCTGCTGAACTCGCACATTTTTATATTTTTAGGGTTCCGTAGCCTAAATGGCAAAAAACGGAACCCTTATAGATTCGTCATGTCTGTCTGTCCGTATGTCACAGCCACTTTATTCCGAAAGTATTAAGACTACACAGTTGAAACTTGGTAGGTAGATGTATTCTGTTAACCGCTTAACGAATTTAATACAAAAATAAGAAAAATAAAAGATTAAGGGGGGGCTTCCCATACATGGAACTAAAACTGAAAAAAATTTTTTTCTTCAAACTAACACGTGTTGGGTGTCTATAGATAGGTCTTTAAAAATGACATTAAGGTTCCTAATACAACTTTTTCTCAAAGTCAACCGTTTGAAAGATATTCACCGCCAAAGTGGTAAAATGTGTGTCCCCCCCCCCCCCCCCCCCCCTTTAACTTTTGAAATAAGAGAGTGAAAAATCTAAAAAAAATATATGCTGTAGATCTTAATAAACACTTTCAGCCAAAATTGGTTTGAACGAGATATAGTAATTAGTTTTTTTTCCGATTTTTTTCGTATTTAACATAAACAAACCAAAATATGTATGTGAATTGAATAAAAGAAAATTTCAATTTTTTTTGTGATGCGTGAAATCTAATCATACATTTAAATCTCACTTACTTACTATACCTACCTGCATACATTAAAAAAATCTTATTATTTATTTTAGTTAAAGTTTGTGTGTATGTATTATTACCTCTTCACGCCTAAACAGCAGAACGGATTTGGATGAAATATGGTTAGTAGACAGATTAGAACCTGCATTAACATATAGGCTACTTTTTATCCTAGTCAAACAAAGGTTCCCTATGGTCCACGTCCACGTGGATGAAATAGATTTTTGGTAGTTTTATTTATTTCATTTTATATTCCTAACGATTCAGCACCTTTTAAAAGGTGGTCGTCACGGGATCATTAAATCATTTAAAGACAAATTATTTCCTTTTATTGACATTATTAAAATACTTATCTATCAAACAAACTGTTTAGTTGTTTAACACCTTTTAAACAATCAAACAATAAATACATTATAAAAATTTCGTATTCATAAGAATCAATATAATAAAACCAATAATTGTACTATGGGCAACAGCGTCGCTTAACCAGTTTGCGACAAAATTCGTGTGCGCACGTATCGCCCCTGCACGAACTAAACGTATGTGACAGCGGGCGCGGCGTGCAAGCGATTTTAACCTTAGCGGTGGTTAAGCGACGCTGTTGCCCATGGTACGCATAATAGGAAATAGGATACGGGTGTTTCTTGGTAAAACCGCAGTTTATGACTCACGGTCGTAGGTTCGCTTCTCGGAAGGAACAGCCCCCCTACTCAAATGGCCACTTTTCTATTCGTTCGCTAACTTAAAGCTTAAAATTAAGCAATTAAACGATCAAGTCACACGTCGCAAATTTATGTAAATCACAGACATTGTTGTATTGTATAGAATTGACAAACCTACGACACGTTATTTTGGTGTTTATGGCTTATTTTTAATTTTTAAGTTAGCGATCGAATAGAAAAGTGGCCATTTGAGTAGCCCCCCTGGTTGTATAGGTAATTAGCTTTTGAAGGAATATTAAGGGATTAATTAAAAGGAGATTTAAAAAACTTATTTGGACTCCCAGAAATATAGCTTGACCATAAAGAGTAGAAAAAAATCAGGGCTGACATTAACTAAACCTAAGTGTGTTGTATTAAAAAGTTTTGGTTCCATTTCATTTAATTATACTACTCTCTCTCTCTCTCTCTCTGGCCAAACTATAAAAAACCGGACAAGTGCGAGTCGGGCTCGCCCACCGAGGGTTCCGTACAGACCTACATTTATACATAAAATAAAGCTATAGAAAAGTTGTGTCGGTACAAAGGAAATATTTTGAAAAAAAGTGGTTGGTAGTTATTAGTTTTTTATATGAAAACTGTACTACGGAGAGTTCAAGCTTTATCCCAGGTTCTACCTACCGGAATTATGTGAAAAATTGCTTAGTTTATAAGTTGGACTCCAAGCTACCAAACTGTAAAAAAATACCATCAAAATCCGCTCAGCAGCAGACTGCTATATATAGATAACCATTTGAAATCCTTTGTCGCCACGTAGAAAATAACCCTTCCAGGGATTACGACAAAGAATTGACCACGGGCGAAGTTTGAAATGGAATAGTACATTACTGCAGCGGCACTCAAGACAGGCATTGAAGAACATACGTTAGTCCATCAATGCCTAGTTGCGGCCAAGGCTTGTGTAGTACTTTTAAACTTTTAACTTTTTAGTTTTAAAAGTTTTAAGCTTTTTATTTTAATTTTAAATTACTTACAGTAATTGAAAAAAGAAAATGGAAAGTGGAATGTGCACATAAAGGCCTTTCATTTGATACACATATTGAAAAAAAAAATCCGGTTTTTTTCATTTATTTCCAGTTTTTCATTTTTTTTCCAGTTTTTTGGAAAGTGCTCATCAAGGCATTTCATTTGATACCCATATTGCAAAAAAAAATATTTTTTTGTTTTTTCTTTCAGTTTTTTTGGAATGTGCTCATCAAGGCCTTTCATTTGATACCCATATTGCAAAAAAAAATACCTTTCTTTTTTATTTTTTTTTTAGTTTTTTGGAATATGCTCCTTGATGAGCATATTCCAAAAAGCTTTTCAAAAAACTTTCATTTGATACCCATAGGTATTGAAAAAAAATTTTTTTCGTTTTTATTTTTTTTATCTTTTTGGAATGCGCTCATCAAGGCCTTTCATTTGATACCCATATTGCACCAAAACAGTTTTTTTTCGTTTTTTTTTTTTTTTCAATTTTTTGGAATGTGCTCATCAAGGCCTTTCACGTGATACCAGTATACCGAATATTAAAAAAAAAATTTTGGAATGTGCTCGCTCATCAAGGCGACATTTGATACCTATATTTGTGTTTAATTGAAAAGTTCGCTCCATTTCTGAATTACACGTGTGTAATGAGTTTTAATAGAAATATTGCTGGACAGACGCCGGCAATTTTGTATGAAAATCCATTATAACACGTTAGTAATGGATTCTCATACAAATATTGACGGCGCGGTTTAGGTCTGTCCGTAAACTCTGATTTAGCACGAAGAAGGTTGTCAAAATAATGTTCGAATTTCCAAGCATTTTTGAGAAAAAATAAAATAATTACAAACCCACCGCACCTGTATAAAATACAAGTACTGTTGATTGTCAACAGATGGCGCTGTATATCAATAGTACACTGTATAATGTTCTGTGAAATGGTTTTATCCATCGCAATGTTATTAGAGAAAATGGGTGTATTCCAACAGGACCCTTTGGTTGTGTGAAGCCGAGACTTTTATTGTAGTGGTGGCTACCTCGGCTGACCTTACCGAGTAAACTATCTTGATTATACTTGGTGCCAAATGCTCCAAGCAACATTGGAATGCGATGCACCCGCATTATAATGTAAACTGAAACAATCTACCACTGAACTATTCAACACTTGACACTGGCAAAAATTATTTCCAAGAAGAAAGTAGATTGCCAAAACAAAAATAAGAAGAAGAAGACTCCCTGTCATACAGCGTGACACACCGCCATCACAGAGAAAGAAAGCATACTATGACCGCCATGTTGCGAAAATATTTAGAGCCAAATTTATTACTTTTTAATTTTATTTTTAAAAGTAATTAACTATAACAATATTTGAAAGGATCTGATCTGATCTAATTAATAATAATTAATATTGATATTTTTAAAAGAATTAGTGGCGCGATTAATCCAAAAGTAATTAGAAGTTAAACTATGACCTCGCAATGCCGCGCATACCGTTGTTTCACCAAGATGATTAATAATTACGTATTTTAATGACCATATTTTATTATGATTTAATTACAAATATACAGTTTTCAGATTTATTCCTGTAAGTGTAGTATAAGACGCTATTACCTGCCAAATTTCATAGTTTAGGTCAACGGGAAGTACCCTATGAATTTTGATTCCTTTGAGAGTATCGAAAATGCGTTTTTTGCGCCCTAAACGGCAGTATCTTTTTTTTACGTTAATTTAGAAGTTTGATTTTTTTTACAGCTTCAAGGGCCCGTAGACCTTAGTATATGGTTTAAATTTCAATTCGATACCTCCACGCGTTTCCAAGATAAAGGGTCTTGACAGACAGACGGACGGACGGACAGACAGACAGACGGACAACAAAGTGATCCTATAAGGGTTCCGTTTTTTCCTTTTGAGGTACGGAACCCTAAAAAATCATCAATATTTCATTAAGGAGACATTTTATTCGACACTAACGCTATGCCCGCAAAAAAAAATACCGTGTAAAATATACAATTTATTAAAAATCCAAGCTAATATTGTAATCAGTGGTTTCATCCGCGAGATTTAAAAATGCCTGTCTCAGCTTAGTTCCGGCCGCAACCGTAAAATACTTGTCAATGCGACAAATTTTGGGTTGTTTCTTGTTGTCATCAGTGTATTTTTCGCCACGCTTTGCCGCCCCTTATATCTGGCCGCTCTAGGCCCGGGCCTACTGGGCCTTAGGGCAAATCCGCCACTGCTAACTGGCCTGTCTGTCCTAGGTATATGTAATGGCCAACAACTTTGAGTGTTCTGTTCCCAACATGAGCCAAACATCGGCTACCAACTAATTTCAAAGAAAGCATCCAAATAACTTGCAGCTATATTCCTTCTTATAAAATCCCTACGACCTAATGAAATCGCCCTTTTGACATTACTCAAAAGGCCGAACTAAAGGAGTTAACAAAATATTAAAAAAAATCACTTTACAAAGACGTCTTTCCTTACTACACATGCTGACACAGCAAATTTTAAACATTACACTGTTCTAGCCTCTATTTCTTACAGTTTAAGGCATAAAATCATTAAAGTTTGATTATCTTTTGTAGTAAAGTGTTAATTAGAGATTTTATACACATCTTGCTACCTGCTACAGTTGTTTATTTTGTGTCCATTAATGGATATTATTGATATTGATGGTGTTGACGGGGTTTTATATTTATTTTAAAGAATATTTTTCTTCCTTAAACTGCTTTACGTTTGAAAGAAATTAGTAAACTTGGACAACATTTAAAAAGCTGGTATTAATAGTTAGTTAGAAAACGGTAAAAAATTCATTAAAATCAGTATTCGATCCTGTAGCTCTTTTAGTAGGTATAAACCTCTATACTAAAAAAAGTTGGGAGTTACAAGTCGTGATAAAGTTTGGCCACATGATAGAAACTGATCTGTCGGCTGTTTCTAACTAATATTGAGCTGGGCCAAACTATCCTTACATACAGTTCCATACGGCGGCGGGTTGAATAGCGCACTTTTCCCGGCTTCATTCTTAAAACTATAACAATTCAGGTTTAGCTAATAGGTCAAATGTGGTATCATTTTCGGATATATCAATAACGTAGAACTTATTTCTGATATAAAAAAGATCAATTTATTAAGCATTTTCTGAAAAATTACACAATATTCAACATTTTTAAACTTCATTTTTTTAGTTTAGGTATTGGCACTTGTTTCAGTATTTTCAAAAAAACTACTTTAAAGAAGCGTTTTTCAGGTTAATTTGTCATATGCTTTTGTTGTGTTAACTATATTTTATACAATTTGCGCCTAACCCAAGTAGTTGAGGTCCATTGTTTGCGGAGACACAGCTAGTCAAAAATATGCATTTTTTCACGAAATAAAAGGGGTTTCCGTTTCGTTCGGAAGCATTTCTCAGTTTTTTTGTTTATATTTCTGTAAAGTTAAATAAATTTTCTACAATTTGAGCCTAACTTGAGTAGTCTAGGTTTACTAGTTGCAAAGATACAGCTAGTCAAAGATAAGATTTTTTCAATTAATTTCAATAAAAAGCCCATTTTTAACCAGCTATGTCTCTGCAACCAATAGACCTAGACTACTCAAATTAAGCTCAAATTGTATAAAATTTAATTAACTTTACAGAAATATAAACAAAAATCCTTAAAAATGCTTCTGAAAGAAACGGAAACCTTTTTTATTTTGTTAAAAAAATCATATTTTTGACTAGCTGTATGTCCGCAAACAATGGATTTAAACTACTTGGGTTAGGCTCAAATTGTATAAAATATAGTTAGCATAACAAAAACATATAACAAATTAACCTGAAAAATGCTTCTTTAAAGTAGTTTTTTTGAAAATACTGAAACAAGTGCCAATACCTAAACTAAAAAAATGAAGTTTAAAAATGTTGGTTATTGTGTAATTTTTCAGATACTGCTTAATAAATTGATTTTTTTTTATATCAGAAATAAGTTCTACGTTATTGATTTATCCGAAAATGATAGCACATTTGACCTATTAGCTAAACCTGAATTGTTATAGTTTTTAGAATGGAGCCGGGAAAAGTGCGCTATTCAACCCGCCACCGTATGGAACTGTATGTAAGGATAGTTTGGCCCAGCTCAATATTAGTTAGAAACAGCCTACAGATCAGTTTCTATCATGTGGCCAAACTTTATCACGACTTGTAACTCCCAACTTTTTTTTGTATAGAGGTTCATACCTACTATTTGGGTGTACTTATAATACACGCATCAACTTTGTCTAGGGATACAGGTGTTATTTTCATACAAACGAGGTAACGTTGAAGCCTTTGTTTCCTGCCAGGGATGTACTGTGCTATGGTCTGATGATGGCTATCCAAAGAGTGAATGGAGGAGATTCATATCGCTATACACACTCAACTGATCTGACCAGCATTCTAAAAGACAAAGTTGATGAGTATATTTACCATAACACGTGATTTAAATCGATCCACTATCCATCACTGGCCGTTGGGGTGGAAAGGTAGGTACTGATGGCGACCGCGCACCGGACGACGCTCCGTGGGTAGGCCCCCGACAAGGTGGACCGACGTCAGGGTGAAGGTCACGGTGTGCCGTTGGATGCGGGCCAATCAGGACCGAACGTCGTGGAGATCCTTAGGGGAGGCCTATACTAGACGTGTGCGCCGATCGGCGTGGCGCACGCCGCCGGTCATTTTGGCCACGCCGCCGCCGCCGGACTTTTCATCGGCGTCATTGGCGTCAAAATCCAAATGTAAAATGTGTAAGAAGCAAGTACAAAAGCTAAAATCACTTGCATTTTGCTCAAATTGTATTCCTTATCTCTTGTTTTTACACGACTGCTCAAAGCAAAAAGAGTGTATATATGTGTTCAGGGTTCATGTATGTTTGTGGGTATGTGAGTTTCTTTATTCCACCATAACTTCTAAATGGCTCAACGGATTTGGATGTATGGGGTATTGATAGAATTCTTACATCATTTTGAGTGACACTGGCTATATTTTATTTTTTTTGAAAAAAGTTAATATGGCGACTGTATGCCGCCATTTTCAAACGTGAAAAAAAAGTTTTTTCATCAATTATTACAATATGGACATCAAATGAAAGGCCTTAATGAGCACATTTCAAAAATATATAATTTGTCCTAAAATGTGTGAAATAAAAATAATTAAATTAAAAAAAAAAAACACGACTGCCCTGCTAAAAACCAACTAAAAAGTTAAATAACAAGTGTCATTGCAGTTGGGGGACCTCTTCGATTAAAAATTGTTCCACAAAACGGTCCCCCGACTGCAATGACACTTGTTATTTAACTTTTCAGTTTGTTTTTAGCAGGGCAGTCGTGTTTTTAATTTTTTTAAATTTATTTTTTTACTTGTTTGTTGCCATCATAGAGGTTATTTTGATATTGAAATTTCGATTCTATAATTGCACAGTCACCATTATCATATCAGCCGTACGACACCTACTGCTGGGTTTAGGCCTACCCAACCCAAGGATCTCCACAACGATCGGGTCTGCGCTGCAAGCATTCAATGACTTGCCCCGACCTTCACTTACGTCGGTCCAACTTGTCAGAGGTCTACTCACGGAGCGTCGTCTGGTCCATGGTCACCACTCTAAAACCTTTCCACCCCAACTGCCATCGGTTCTTCTCACTATGTGTCCCGCCCACTGCCACTTCAATCCTCTGAGCGATGTCGTCGGTTACTTTAGTTCTCCTACGGATCTCCTCATTTCTGATTCGAACACGCAGGGAAATGCCAAGCATGGCTCTTTCCATTGCACGCTGGGTGAACCATCTTATGAGACCCATAGTTAGCGATCACGTTTCACTGCCTTAAGTATCACTAGCAACATATACTGGTCATAGATTTTTGTCTTGAGACACTAAGGTAAGTTAAGTACACGCGATGATTTGGCGAAGCATCCCGAATGCTGCCCATCCGAGTAGGATTCGTCGAGAGATCTCTTTCTCGAAGATAGACTTACCTAACTGGACTATATGTCTTAGGTATACGTAGTGGTCAACAACTTCGAGTGTAGTATTCCCAACATGAGCTGGAGTGGGTATAGCATGGGCCTTCGACCTGATTTTCGTCTTGATTGATTCGTCTTGTTGACTCTAAAACCCACTCTTTAGGAGGTACTACAGAGATCTTTAAGCATTGTGTTAAGGTCTTCCATGGTCTCAGCCATAAGAACTATATCATCGGCAAAACGATTGTGTGTTAGGCACTAGTCATTAATGTTGATACGGAGTCCTTTCCAATCCAACAGCTTAAAAATGTCCTCCAATGCAGCTGGGTACAGTATCGGAGAAATATAATGTCAACCTGTTTCACATCTCGCTGTAGTTGGATGGGATTCGTGCTCTGATTCTGTACTCGGACCGACATGGTGGCATTTTTGTATAACTCGATACCTCGATATACCTGTAGTCCACTTGGCACATCTAGAGAGACTGCAACACTGACCAAGTCTCAACTTTTAAGAACAGAATCACCTCACTTATGTTCCATGTCTTTGGGTTATGCCCTCGACGATGACAGAATTGAAAAGCTTCTGGATGACTTTAAGTATCAGCTTACCGCCCACTTTCAAAAGTTCTGTAGTGATTCCGTCGTCTCCGGCCGCCTTGTTGTTTTTCAGCTGTTTGAGAGCCATACTAATCTCTTACAGGCTGATGTCCGGGATATCTTTGGTATAGTGTCAGACTGTCAGGTAATCTTGGCTCTGGGGTCTTAAGCCTTACTTTTAACAGGTGTAGAATATAACTGCGTATAGGAAATCTCGACCTCCCCTAAATCAAGCTTCGATGAAATGATGCGACTGTCAGTCGTCGGTTTGCATTTATTAGAGACAAATAATTCTTGTCATAATATAAAATCGGGCAACAAAGGATTTAGTTAATCTCTAATAAGCATGGCATAATATAGTGTTGATTATAATAAAAAATAAAAAGTTTTGTAATCCACGCCTATTACGCCGATGACGCCGCCGCCGCCGACGATTTAGACGCCAGACGCCGCCGCCGGTCAAATGACCATCGGCGCACATGTCTAGCTATACCCAGCAGTGGATGTCGTGCGGCTGATATGATGATGACTATCCAGCAAAATAAGTAGCTGTATAAGTATCTGCCATCGGCCTTGGGATCGTGGGATTATTCCACTTTTATCCACCAAGCCGCCCCACTGGTGAATATAAGTATCAAAAAGTGAAAATATAAAAGTTAACATTTTCCATCGACAGTACAATTTCTGTCTTAAAGCGAATCTACCATAAAGCGAATCTTCCGTGAAGCTAATCTGTCTTAAAGCGAATCTGTCCTAAAGCGAACAAGGGCACCAGTGGGGCGACTTGATGAGGCTAAGTGGAATAATTCGGACCGCTTGGGTTGTTAGAACCGTCCCCTTGTCCGTCCATCCTTATGATAAGCCTGTGCCTCAGTGAGGACATTGGCTTTCTCGACCGGTCATACTCCCTAAGTGTAGGGCCCGTTAGGACCTGCGTGACATCACGGTCCCGTAGGTCTTGCGTGTTAGAACGGGACTTAGTTGGGGCTGGCCGTCGGGTCTAATGAGGTAGAATCCTACAAGGGTCCCTCAGGGCCAACCGGCGGTAAGAGGGCAAGTGCCGGAGGTTTTAGTGGGTATTCCCTCCTCCCGAGATCCCACCGAGATATTAGGCTGGGTGGGATCACGGGAGGCAGTCGTGGAGGGAGCCGTAACGTTGAATTTTACGGTCCCTGGCGAGTCCCACATACCCCCTCCCTGCTCACCTACGGGAGGGAAGCGCATTAAAGCGTTTTCCTCCGGCATAAAAAAGGGGGTTTTAGTGGAAGCCCTGGCGAGTTCCACATACATTATCGGGATGCGTAAAAGCATTCCCCCTACTTTAAAAAAAAGTGGGGACATTATGGTGGCCGATGATGATGATTAAATCTGCTGCTCACGTGTTGTTGTTAAGTAATAAACTGTATGAATGTAGGTAATTAAGTACAAAAGAAAACAAACGCTCATTTAACGTTTCTCCAGCAAGTAAGAAGAATGATTTATTAAAAATTAACCTCCTTTCACACGCAATAAAACAAAAAGTTCCGAACGGAAGAGGTCGAGATTAATTACTTTTTAATTCGCCATTTTGGTTGCGTCATCGTCTCCGAGTGACGTTTGCGCGGGAACGGAACGCGCGCTGATCTCATTTTTTAATTTTTTCACAGGTGTATCGTTGACCTAATGTTAACCTTAGTTCAATGCTACATTATTAAAGAAAAAAGTGCCTATGTGTAGATTTATCTATTCCTTCTAAACTGCCTCTGTGGTTTAGTGGTTCGCCCACCCGTGTAAGACGCAGGGGTCTCAAGTTCGATTTCCAGGATGGAGTACATTGTACTCGGTTTGTTGGTGGTAGGGCTTATTTCAAGTCCGCCTGGCTAGCTACCACCATCTTACCTAAGTCTGACGACGTAACAACAATTTAAAAATTGTTGTGTTCTGGCAGTTAGAGGTAAGATAGCCAGTTCCTCAGAGGTGAGGATTCCGGGTGTAGTGCGCTTCCACCTTCGGCCTTATCGTCACTTAACATCAGGTGAAGGGAAGTCAAGGGAAAAAACTTAAAAAACAAGTAGCAAATAGATACTTATACTAGATTAGATACTTATATTTTTGTATCATATTTAGTTTCGACCTATACGTAGTACGCTAGTAGGTAAGTGGGTAGGTGCTAAGTATCACAGTTTTACAATAGGGAACATGCATCATTTTTTTTTGTATCAAAATCAAAACTATAATGCGTGAGAAAATCAACTGTAATATTAAAACTTTTCTCTTGTGTTTTTTTCTCGTGATATAGTTACTTGAAGTTAGCACGCAGCAGCACCCGCCGAAAACGCTCTATACAAAAAGGTCAACATTTGTGACGTCACTTATGTCACGTTTCAGTGCATTAGTATGGAGTTAGCCAAGAATTTTCAAATATCTCCCTAAATATTGCGTTTAAGTACATATGTGTCATACAAAATATTATTTCTTATTTGATGTTCTATCCGACTGTTAGGTGCATTATATCCGAAAACGAAAAAAAATCCCTTGTGTGATAAAACTAAAGTAATACATTTTATTTATTATTTTTCTGTTCCATCATGTTTTTATACATGTTCGCAGCGATCAAGCTCAAATTTATCAAAATCGGTGACTTATGCATGTTCCCTAGTGTTATAATTAGGTAAAACATTATGAAATCCTATTAAAAGCCTATTAAAAGAAAAATAAATCTATTATGTAGAAAAACAAAATTGAAATGATAACATCATCAACCAATAACAAGAAAACATGGCGCATTTATAGCTAACTAAACACAAAAATTCTTGAAGTAACTTCCTAGCTATAATTATCTGGAAAAATCAAAGGTAACAATGGACAATGGGGCACAGATAAGAAATAACAAATTAGTTTTATTCGAATGTAATTGAATCGATGCGTGAAACGATAAAAACTGTATCGATTGTGATGTAACGAAGGGAAGTTGTGTTTTGAGTTCAAAGTTCGTGGTTGGTTTTACTTCTGGACTTTGATAGACTGTAAGAATTTTTTACATCATACTTGCTCGGTAACTAGGATTTACTTATATAGTATGAGGCTGTGTAAGTTGGCATGTGCAACACAGTGCATTGTTTAGATAGAACGTTCCATTTTCAAATCACTTTACAATTCAAGGATGGTGAATGCTTTAACTGTAAAGTTACTTTACAATTCAAGCATTTAAAACTCCTTAGTGAACCAATCTCATTTCTTTTATTATAAACTGACGAAACTTTTGGCTGAAAAAAAAACAATGAAAATGGCGGCATTTCATTTCAGTTGAAGCTAGGTATGCAAAATTCTGCAATGCAAAAACAGCTGATTTTTTTCGTGATTTCGAGGTTGGTCCCATAATGAAAGTTGTTCAGTTTAATTGTCTGATCAACTCTACGAGTTTTAAATAACCCTTTAACGTTTTATTTTTGTTTTAATGTCTTTGTATTTTTTTATTTTTGTTTTTATTTTTATTTTATTTTTATTAAGTTTACCTCGCATGAATGATGTAAAATAGTATGCTTACCTCGGTTGTAAGTAGCTATTACACCCTCGAACAATATTCGCCCTCGCTCGCTTCGCTCGCTCGTGCGTCTAAATATCTCGGGTGCACTCGATCCATTAGCGCCCTTTGCGAGCTGCGCTCGCACGGGCGCCAAATTGGATCTTGTTCTGTAATAGCTCACTTACATCCCTTGTGTAACAAACTACTATTAATTTACTCTAACCTAAGGTTGTAAGGAGCTCGATATCAAAGTAGCCATTTTTTAGCATATTCGGCCGGTTTACCTACGCCATATCGAATACCAAATGATCGAAAATCAAAATATCGAACACAATTCATCGAACGGTCAAAAAATCGAACGTTCAAAATATCGAATTCACAAATAATCGAACAATCAAAATATCGAATGGTTAATATATCGAACGCTCAATAAATCGAGGTTTTTTACATTATGAACGCAATAGCGTCGTCCGGAAATTAAGTTTTATGAAATTTCATTAAAATATCTACTGGTTGTTCTTATAATAATTTAATTTAATTAATTAATTAGAGTCCTTGTCCCCGAAGACGGATCTAGATCAAAATCACCGGATCTTCGTGGACAAAAGCGTCAGATTCTGCGAAATGATGCGATGCGAATTGATGCGGATCCCGCGAAAATTCATATCATGGACATGAGCCCTTAGGATCAGGACTGGACAAGAGTCAGTCAGGAGACGAGTGACCAAAAGTGTATTTTATCTAATTTACCAGAAGACGTACGAATCAACGCCACCGTTTTTTGGTGGATCCCAAAGAACTTTTTTGCTTCAAATTTTATCATCCGTACCGCTAAAGAGTGGAACTTCTTGCCTGAGTCTGTGTTTCCCGATAGGTACAATCTGGGGCCTATTGCATAACAAATTACAAGCTAATATTATTAGTGAATTTGTATGGAAAATCGCTTGTAATTTGTTATGCAATAGCCTCCTGGGGGCCTTTAAGTCGCGAGTGAATAGGTATCTTCTAGGCGAGCGCGTTTCACCGTGTATCGCATCATCACTTACCATCAGGCGAGATAGAAGGCATGCTCTTGCCTATCTATCATTAAAAAAAATCTCGAGCTCTTCTGTGCTCTGGAACTTCTGGAAGGCTTAACTCGTCGATCCTGATTGCATTTGCTTTAAGACCTATCATACTATGGAACTTGCACGTTGGGTTATTGCATTTTTATCCATCCTTAAGGAAGGCCTGCCCCCGTATTATGACCTCTTATTTCCTGGCAGTTTTCTGACTGGTTATCAATCTATCTCTTTTATTTGCTATACAGCGAGAAAGAGATGTAACTATAGCAATTCATAAACCTGGCAAGTTTTAAGAGGTTGTAATACCCCCCCTGTGCCCCGATTGTGGACTCAAGATGAACTTAAGGCCGAACTATGAACGTGCGATAAACTTAGGGGTATTGCAAAAGACGATTATAAGATACATACATATAACGCCTCAAATGATAGATAGATTGATATCGGTCTTTAGCCCCCTAATTTTGTAACTTTGTTGCAATCAACTCTCAGAAATTGCAGTTACATTGCTGCTTTATTAAGAACCGATGCAACAACTATCTTGCTTAAAGCAGCATTGTAACTGCGGTTTTAATCGATTGTCGAGAATTGTTAGTAACAGAGCACAGATAATAACAGAGTTACGTAATCAGGGGGCAAGAGATTGTGGCTGGCAACATCCTCTCACACCACAAGAAAAGCATACGTAGTGGTCTATAATATGATATGATGATGATGACGATGATAAACATGGTGACAAATGACAAATACATCATGACATGTTCTTCAATATTAAAAATAAAACCGGTCAAGAGAGAGTCGGACTCGCGCACCGAGGGTTCCGTACCATCATCAAACCACACTGTAGAGTAGAATAATAAAACTATTATTGCAGTTTTAGGTCAGCGCCATCTCTTGACCGATAGTGGAACTAATGTTAACTTTTTAGAAATTTGTCAATTTCTAAAAAAGTGTGCTATATTGAGACATCGTTTTATTTTTCCTGTAATCTTTATATAAACTGCTATCATATAGAATTATTTCAGATTTTTCTCTTCGCAAACTTCGGAGATAAGGGGGGGGAACGGTATTTTTTTAACATTTTTTCATCATAAGTAAAGAAAAAAGAAAAAATGATTAAAACGTGCAAACGGAGTTCTTTCATATGATACCCCACATGCCCTAGTAGCCCCACTTCAAATTTTTAAGACCCCTTTTCAGTCCCTGTTGTAAAAAATATTTTGTTTTATTTTATTTATTTCTTATTTGCAAAATAGTTGGGCAAATGTCATCTTAAACTATTCCAAATTTCAAGTTGATACCATTCGTAGTTCTCGAGATATCCAGCTGTGACAGACAGACTGAGTCACACCATAAGGGTTCCTTTTTTACCATTTTGGTACCCTAAAAATGGTAACGAAAAGCATTTCTTTTGCCCTCTTTCCATTTCCAGGCTAGCTGCTTCTTTGCCGTAGTAGACAATAGTATATTATGCAATTAGTGAATAAAGGACTGATTTAAATCGAGGGCCACAGATGAATCATGAGCAAGTGAAGGATTCTTCTTCTTCTTCTTCAACTCAACTCGACGTCTATTGCGCCTATTTGCGTGTGGAGGGTGTGCAGCCGGATCACTCCAGCCAGCCCAGCTCAGCCAGAAACGCTCCAAGGGCTTTCACATTCGAGATCGCTTCCTGGACGCTGCCCGGCGAGCCGAGGTACCTCGCCCGGTACGGGGCCACCCCTCTGCATTCCAGCAGTACGTGGGCGGCTGTTTCTTCTTCCTCCATGCATCCTTTGCATAGGAGACTGTCTGTGACACCTAAGATGTCTGTTAAATTGTCCATGTTCAGTATTATTACTTGTTACCAGGCAAAGTTGCGGTCTGCACAGTTGTATCAGTGAAGGATTCTAACTATTATTTGCACAAGGAGATTGATATGTCAAGTATTCTTTGCACAAGGTGTTTGTATCAAGTATTTTTTGCGCAAGGAGGTTGTATAGCATTCAGATGGAGGTCAAATTGTGCCTTCCTGATCACACTGCCTAAAAAGCTATAGCCTAAAAAGCCTTAAAAGCTAGCTTTTTAGGCAGTATGATCAGTACCCTTAGCACGAACAGCTATCGAGAAAAATAACGCGCGTAAAATTACTCGAATCTCACAATTTTGTATGGACATTAGTACAGCGCCACTACGTCCGTAAACGGAACTAAGATTTGGAAGCACGAAAAATTTTGACATAAGGTATCGAGCAGCCTTCGAATCGAGATCGAATAGTAAAGTTACAACTTGTATGGAAATCGGTAGCACGAACCCACTTTTGACATACGGTATCGAGACACTCGCAAGCTGGCTATCGACAACTTACTCACTGACATTTTTTCAGTGAGAGACTTTTCGAGCAAATTTGTATTATTTATTATTAAATTCTAAAAGCATGTATGTAGTAACAAAAATTAAATTTGAGAACTATGACATATCCACTGAATTATCCACAGGCGATATTACTTAAATTGTTCTCATTAAACATAGAAATTTGTAAAATAAAAATCTCGTCATTTTACGCTATCCACGGTGTCCCCCACATCCACCATACCTATTTTTTAGCAATATTTTAGAACTTACCTACAAAACTCAAATAAAACTAGAGGATACGGTGTTATACTTGTAATATTTGTTTTCAGTCACAAAATCACACAGTTTGCATACAGTTAATTAATTATATTTAATTTAGGTATTAAAACAATAAGGCCTTAAAACTATGACAAAAACACTAACCAAATACTTATAACAATGCAAACTTAATAAAGTTTATCGAATCTTCAAACACTATAGGCAGGCACTAATTCCGATGAAATTCACATATTTTCATAGCACGTCCAAAGATTTTATTGTTTATTTGTAAACAATTTCTTGTTATTTGACGATAATCCATTGTTATTCTTCAAGTTCATAAAAAATCTTCAATTAAGTAGAACAATTTGATGAAATTATGACACATTGTAGTTAACTCTTAGGTCATAATATTATTTCCTCACGATTGTATTATTTGTTAGCCGACACAGATAAATCATTTTAGACAAAAACAAAATAAAGTAATGGCTTCACGGCTTTTTATTATTTTAGGTTATATTTTTTATTAAATCACAGGATGCGAAAGAAAGAGAGAAAGAAAGAGACACTCTTCTTTTTCAAACCAATCACGGGCAAGGTGCAATGACCGTTCAAAAGCATGGGCAAAATCATGCACTTATTGAAAAATTATTTTAATATTTGCAAATTAATTTAAGTTATTAAATGAAATTAATATTGTTAACAATTTTATTAATAATAATAAGAATAATAAATGTAAAATTATGATGATAAACAACTTGATTGAATTATAATTTACATATTTATGATTTACATAGATATGTAACATGGTTTTTGAACGCACCTTGCTTCATGCACGTTAGCTTTATTTATCGCTACTACTATCGAGCTAACGTTAGCCAGCTCTGTAAAATCCGTGCTGCCGATTTTGCTAGCTTTCGTATCGAGTACGTTATCGAGTAGTATTTTTTGACGCGCGTAAGATTTCTCGATAGCTGTTCGTGCTAAGGGTACAGGAATGTGTTCTAAATTCAAACTCCAAAAATATAGTGATTAAAAGTTTCTATTTTTCACGGTTTTCAGTGAATAAAATAAGCTTTTTAGAGGGAGATTACATTTTTTCCGACAAAAGCAAGATATGCGTAATGTCAAGCAATAAAAAAAACACGATCACTTGATATTCTTATACGCTCGGTCACGCATCAAGTATTTTTATTGCTTCATATGATACTACACTGCTTCCATGTATGGGAAACGTAGTTGATTTATCACATGTTTTTATGCACTTTGTTGGTCTATCTATGTGAATGAAGTGGAGTAGTCCTGTTAGTTCAATTACAAGATGATTAATGCAATATTGAAGTTAAAGTCTCTTTTAATAAGTCCAACTATTTTTGTTGAGTTCAAAACAATCATCGATTTTAACACGTTTTTATTAGGTTGCTTTCTCGTTTGTTTGTTTGTCCACAAATTTTGCAAACGATTTTACACTAACTTCCAGATGAGCTAGAGACTTGAAACTTTGAGAATAAATAAAACTTCTTATGCCTTAGGTCAGTTCTGTACCCTTAGCACGAACAGCTATCGAGAAAAATAACGCGCGTAAAATTACTCGAATCTCATAATTTTGTATGGAAATTGGTACAGCGCCACTACGTCCGTAAACGGAACTAAAATTTCGAAGCACGAAACATTTTGACATAAGCTATCGAGCAGCCTTCGAATCGAATTCGAATAGTAAAGTTACAACTTGTATGGAAATCCGTAGCACGAACCCACTTTTGACATACGGTATCGAGAAACTCGCAAGCTGGCTATCGACAACTTACTCACTGACATTTTTTCAGTGAGAGACTTTTCGAGCAAATTTGTATTATTTATTATTAAATTCTAAAAGCATGTATGTAGTAACAAAAATTAAATTTAAGAACTATGACATGTCCACTGAATTATCCACAGGCGATATTACTTAAATTGTTCTTATTAAACATAGAAATTTGTAAAATAAAAATCTCGTCATTTTACGCTATCCACGGTGTCCCCCACATCCACCATACCTATTTTTTAGCAATATTTTAGAACTTACCTACAAAACTCAAATAAAACTAGAGGATACGGGGTTATACTTATAATATTTGTTTTCAGTCACAAAATCACACAGTTTGCATACAGTTAATTAATTATATTTAATTTAGGTATTAAAACAATAAGACCTTAAAACTATGACGAAAACACTAACTAAATATAACAATGCAAACTTAATAAAGTTCAAACACTATAGGCAGGCACTAATTCCGATGAAATTCACATATTTTTATAGCACGTCCAAAGATTTTATTGTTTATTTGTAAACAATTTCTTGTTATTTGACGATACTCCATTGTTATTCTTCAAGTTCATAAAAATCTTCAATTAAGTAGAACAATTTGATGAAATTATGACACATTGTAGTTAACTCTTAGGTCATAATATTATTTCCTCACGATTGTATTATTTGTTAGCCGACACAGATAAATCATTTTAGACAAAAACAAAATAAAGTAATGCCTTCACGGCTTTTTATTATTTTATGTTATATTTTTTATTAAATCACAGGATGCGAAAGAAAGAGAGAAAGAATAGAGACACTCTTCTTTTTCAAACCAATCACGGGCAAGGTGCAATGACCGTTCAAAAGCATGGGCAAAATCATGCACATATTGAAAAATTATTTTAATATTTGCAAATTAATTTAAGTTATTAAATGAAATTAATATTGTTAACAATTTTATTAATAATAATAAGAATAATAAATGTAAAATTATGATGATAAACAACTTGATTGAATTTTAATTTACATATTTATGATTTACATAGATATGTAACATGGTTTTTGAACGCACCTTGCTTCATGCACGTTAGCTTTATTTATCGCTACTACTATCGAGCTAACGTTAGCCAGCTCTGTAAAGTTGGTGCTGCCGATTTTGCTAGCTTTCGTATCGAGTACGTTATCGAGTAGTATTTTTTGACGCGCGTAAGATTTCTCGATAGCTGTTCGTGCTAAGGGTACTGACCTCCTCTTGTACTTTTTTATACTTTTTTAGTCCGTTTAAAAACGTATTTTTCTTAAAAAAGTGTTCTTTTTCAGTATTTTTTTAACACGTTTTTATTAGGTTGCTTTCTAATTTGTGTGTTTGTTTGTTTGTGTGTTCGTTCGTTTGTTTCTCCGCGTGAACGATTTTGTACTAGCTTCCCAATGTGCTAGAAACTTTGAACATAGGTCAGGGGGTCTATTACGAGAAGTTTAATGCTTGTTGTCCGTGCTTCGTTTTGATTGTTTCCTATTACAAATCACTTTCGTATGCGATATTGCGAAGTGATTGCGTGAGTTTGACAGTTTCTCTCTAGCGTATCCGACATCGTTTGTTCAGTAGTCTATGGGCTACGATAGCCAAATTCAAAATGTTTGTTATAACTACAACCAGCGAACTGCGGACGACTATCGTGGCCAAGTGACTGCGTTACGCAATTGCGTACGTTATTTTCGTAATAGGCCCCCAGAACTGGAAGGCAATGCAATATTATGGTGTTATTGAGCTGATCTGATGATGGATCCGGAAGAAGGCCATAGGATCTCTATGATGAAACCATACAACCCCATCGTGTTTGGGCTCGTTACACTCGTCTTGATGAGTACTCTAATGGGAGACGAGATCCAGGGTCTGATGATGAAGCTGAAAGGCCATGCCACAGGAACTCAATATTGAAACCGTGCAACCCCTTCAAATTTGGGGTTGTTTGAATCGTCTTGACGAGTTCTTTGTTGGGAAATAGTTTCCAGGGTCTGATGATGGAGCCGGAAGAAGGACACAGGAACTCTTTAATTAAACCACGCCACCCCATCGATTTTGGGCTCGTTTGAATCGTCTTGACGAGTACTTTGTTGGGAAATAGTGTCTAGGGTCTGATGATGGAGCCCGAAGAAGGCCATTGGAACTCGGTAATAAAACCATGCAACCCCATCGAGTTTGGGCTCGTTTGAATCGTCTTGACGAATACTTTGTTGGGAAATAGCTTTTTAGTCTTAGCTCATTAACTAAAAAGCAAAAATAATAATTTACTGAAAAAAAACTTTTTAAAAACACGTTTTATTACTTGTGGTGCTGTATACTGTAGGTATGTATAATTATGGGCTGCAGGCAGGCATATGAAAATCTTCAGTCTATAAAGAAATGGAATCATAGGGTCTATATGGTCGAATAGTTTGTCAAATACCTACTCACAATTTCATTATGTTGTCATCTCTGAGAACTCAGGTTCAATCTACGGCTGGGTGGGCATAATGGCTCTATATTTTGTCAAACAATGTTACCTATAAGAGACTTATTAAAAACCATGTTGAGTTATAAAACATCTTTCGTGCTCCAATAAAGTTACTTCACAACATTATCAGGGGTCCAATCGCGCTAGTTTTCAACGATAAAACCAAAGCTAAATCGTTACCGTTTGATTCCGTTTACAGGAAAATACTCGCTTTAGTTTTGTTAAAATTGTTGGAAACTATGCCTAGGGAGCTAAGAAAGCCAATCTTGGGCAATTTAAATGAGAATTCTAATCCTCCCATCTTCCTTATCCACCCATAAGGAAGGCCTGATGTCGATGTCTAAATAGTGCTGGATTAACCATTAAACAAATCAAGCAGTTGCTTATAGTACAGTCCCTAAGAAAATAAGGTCAAAATTTTTAATTAGATGAATTCACTTGGTACAGATGTTACTCAGGTAAAACTGAGTTGATTTAGCTCGGTAGCCATCCGCCCCCCCTTAGCAGGTAGGGGGGGGGGGGGTGGCATTATACCCACCACTTCAAGTGTGGTATCATTTTATGGTAAAACAGGGATGAGGAATTCATTTCTGAAACTTTCAATATACAGTTTCATAGAAAAAAACGTGTTTAAAAGGTAAAATATTGACGATAGTATCAAAATCAATTTGCTATTTTTTTATTAAACTGTCAGTATCTGTGAAAATACTAATGTTGTGCAAATAAAAAAAATACTACTTTAAAGGACACTTATTAAGCTTTAAAAAAATATATTCGTTTTATATAGTTATTGTACAATGTCTATCTGAAAAAAAAACTAACATGGTATGTGACGGTGTTTCCCAACACGAACAATTACAAGTATAAGTTGTTTTTATTCATACAAAATGTATAGAATGCAAAATTAACTTTATGTCAAGCATGACGATTTCATTTTTGAGACATTTGATGTACAATTTCTTAGAAAAAAATATATATTGAGGAAAGTATCAAAAATCGATTTGCAATTTTTTTTCTTTCAACAGTTAGTATCTTCGAAAATTCTAATTTTGTGCAAAAGAAAAAAATACTACCTTAAAGTATATTTATTAAGCTTTTAAAAAATATATACTTTATATACAGTTATTGTATAATATCCAACTGAAAAAAATCAAACATCGTATGCGACGGAGTTCCCAAGTGTTTCCAATTGCAAGGTGTTTTGTGACTTGCTGATTCTGAGATCAAGTCTGTCTATTATTTTCTATAGTCGTTATGACTCCCACAAAAAGGTCTAAGTATGTATCTGACCGTAAGATAGTTAAAAGAGAGTATAAGACCTTAAGAATATAAGCGACAACGAAGTACCAAAGTTAAGTTTGTATTCTATACATTTTGTATGAAAAACCCACCTTATTGAAAACGTTTGAAAACTCCGTCGCATAAGGTGTCCGAATTTTTTCAGAAAGATATTGTGTAATAACTGTATATAAAGTTTATATTTTTTAAAAGCTTAATAAATGTTCTTTCAGATAGTATTTTTTTTTTATTTGCATAGCATTAGTGTTTTTACAGATACTGACTGTTGAATCCAAAAATAGCTAACTGATTTTGATACTATCGTCAATATTTTACCTTTTTAACACGTTTTTTTCTATGAAACTGTAAATTGAAAGTTTTGGAAATAAATTTCTCATCCCTGTTTTACCATAAAATGATACCACACTTGAGGTGGTGGGTATATTGAAAGAGATATGATTTTTTATCTGTAGCGCAGCGGCGCGAAACTTTAAATGCCACCCCCCCTACCTGCTAAGGGGGAGCGGATGGCTACTGAGCTAAATCAGCTTAGTTTTACCTAAGTAACATCTGTACCAAGTGAATTCATCTAATGAAAAATTTTGACCTCCCCATACATTGAGTGTTCTTAGGGACCGGACTATTAGGGTTAGGGCATCACGTCTGGGGGGCACATACGGCACCGAAAAATTGTTTTTTTTAATAAGAAATAAAGAAATATATATTTGTTTTAATTCAAATTCATTTGTGTGGCCATGTAAAATGATTTACTACAAGATTAATGGATGGAACTGATAAAAACCGGCCAAGTGCGTGTCGGGCCACGCGCAGTAGGGTTCCGTAGGTACATTATACCATACCATATTTTAATACCGCTATCATTTTTCGTCTGAAAAATAACTTTGTTTTCACAGTGTTTGTATGAATGACAAAGTTATATTTGCGGTTTTGGAAAATGTACTATATCTTGAAAACTAATTACTATATCTCGTTCAAACCAATTTTCGTTGAAAGTGTTTATTAAGATCTATAGTTTATATTTTTTTTAGATTTTTCACCCTCTTACTTTAAAAGTTAAAGGGGGGGGGACACACATTTTACCACTTTGGCGGCATATATCTTTAAGACGGTTGACTTTGAAAAAAAAATAGTCTTAGAAACCTCAATGTCATTTTTAAAGACCTATCTATAGACACCCCACAAGTATTGGTTTGATGAAAAAAAATATTTTCAGTTTCAGTTCCATGTATGGAGAGCCCCCCCTTAATCTTTTATTTTTTTTATTTTTGTGTAAAAATCCTAAAGCGGTTCACAGAATACATCTACCTACCAAGTTTCAACTATGTAGTGCTAATACTTTTGGAATAAAGTGGCTGTGACATACGGACGGACAGACAGACAGACAGACAGACAGACAGACAGACAGACATGACGAATCTATAAGGGTTCCGTTTTTTGCCATTTTGGCTACGGAACCCTAAAAATTGCGCCGCGCGGCTGTTTTTTTTTAACTAGAGACTAGCTTTTTCTGAAAAATCATCAATTTTGTGCATATTCTAGACAGGCATCCTCTCTTACGTAGATGGTAACCCCCTATATTGGGGGCCCACAGACGTGGATTGCTTAGGGCAGGGGTGTCAAACTCATTTTTCAAACGGGCCATTTTTTAGTTAAGAGCGTGTTAGCGGGCCAGACTCAAAATTAAAAACTCAAACACATACTAAATTAAAATCTTTATTTTCATACAAAGGTAGTAAAAATGCTTTATCTTGAGCTTGAGGATCCAGATACCTGAGGTCTCATATTTTATTATCTTACAATACGTAGTGGCATCAAATGCCGTCTAAAATCCTCCCTGGATAGATTCTGGTCGCGGGCCGTATTGAGATTGCTTGCGGGCCGGATGCGGCCCGCGGGCCGTAACTTTGACACCCCTTAGGGCACCAACTAGTCTTAATCCGGCACTGTGTCTAAAGCTAAACCAAAGATTTTTAGGTACCTAAACCTTTTAGGTAAGTATTTAAATATAACCTAAATGTAAATGACAACGTAACGATATTGGTTTTATCGTTCAGATTAAACACGATTGGGCCCTTACTAATGTTATCCTACAGAGCCTCAAACTGGAGTCGGCCGGCGCCGGGGCGTGGCCGAACTACAAAAACGAAGTGTCAGTGGCGCCAGAGCTTTCCGCTATGACTTTTTACTTTTTTTCCTAAACTTTTTTTAGGCGCTCGCGGCAAAGGCGTTGGAGCAACGCGGATAATTTAATTAGGTTATAAGTGATGGTGCATTTGGCAATATTAATGGTTTTGGAAATAATGCGAGTGACAGATGAATTAGGGACGTTTGGGATGCAAAATAAATAAAACTTTTATATGGAACCGGAAATAAGAATAGTTTAATGTGTTAATAGTACATTATGAGATAAGTTAGCTTAGGTTGCTTATTGCTCACAAGGCTGCGGGTTGCAGCCCGAGCCGCAGGCGAGGGCGTAACTCAGCCGAGTGTGCAATGAGCAAAAGCTCACAAGTTTCATACGACGTTTTTCAACACATTTGCGAGGAAAATACAAAGTAATTTACCACACAGCAACAAATACAACAAAAACAAAATATGACAATTATGGAAAAAGGCGCGTAGGTTTTTCTTTTGTTTTTTTCACACACCCAATGCAAGAATATTTTGCGAACAAAGGGGTGAGGGAGCATACAGCCTACTTCAAAATTATAATTTTAATTGATAAAATGCACATATTTTAGCATTTTATAGCAAAATATTGTGAATTATGAATATTTTGATAATAATAAATATTTGTTTGACTTAATTAAGGACTTACACATTTATTTATTTAAAAAAATGAATATGAATTTTCAGCTCTATAAAACCTCTTTGTTTTTATTAAAAACAAATAACTATACTATATTACCCGGTTAAATTCGTAATGCTCTGTTTACTTGCATAGAACTTGCAGTAAGGTACTAATTTAACTTTGTAGGGAAAATTCTATAACAACCTAGTGTTTTATATACTATTGCACGCGTTTGTTATAGCTCGGTTTATGGCCCTAAAAGCGATGTATTAGGGCTCACTTTACAGGGTGTTGAAAAATAATTTAAAATGTTTAGTAAAATTAAAGTTAGGTAGGTAGGTATACAATTATACATGATCTTATACTTAACTAAGTCTTCATAAGACACAATGCTGCTATACGAAAATGTACGTTTTGCGTATTGTACTATGAGCAACAGCGTCGCTTAACCAGTTCGGAACAAAATTCGTTGCGCGCGTATCGCCCCTGCATGAACTAAACGTATGTGACAGCGGGCGCGGCTTGCAAGCGATTTTAACCTTAGCAGTGGTTAAGCGACGCTGTTGCCCATGGTACATTATGCTACCAAGGCATGATAAGTGCAATGCAACACACAAGAAAGAAAGATGAATTTACAATGAAAAACTGAAATCCATTCCTAAGCTAATGGACTTGGTACATAAACCAAATCAGATGTGGTTACCCCGAAAAAAATATTGAAATATAGCCAGTTTTGTAAGCTTCCTATGTATTCCTACCTTTAGATATTTATTTATCTGACAGATAATTGTATTCAAATTCTTTTCAATCTTTAAATTAAACTAGAAGATATTTTATGCTACCCAGACTATAAAACATGGCCCTAAGTCTGTAAAACTTATTATCTATCCTAATATCCTTTGACATGCATCCATTCTCCTATTGTTATTTATTTATTTTATTTCACTCGGTTAGTGCCTGGTAGAGATTGCTATGTTAGCAATAAGGCCGCCTATTGAGTTTCCTTTTTGCCTTTTTCTTTAATTTATTCTATTTATTTATCATTACCAAAAAGTTATTTAATTATCATTAAGTACCGTCTTAGAATCCTTCGCTACGATGTTAGAATTGGCAGGTAAAATATTAAAATTCACCAAAATTTCGTTTTTAAAAAACATGGCTGCCGCCTACAATTAAACTACCTCTGGAATACGTAAAAATACTAATGACTGTAATTATAAGTGATTTTATTACAATAAAAAGAGGCTCGGTAACAAAGCACGCGCCGCAGCGCCTCAGGCGGAGGATTTGGGTACTAAACGCGTGGTTGGCGCCACTGAATGAATCCAAGATGGCGGTTAATTTTTACTTTTTTAATTTTTATGTTATCAGACTATCGGTTTAAAATATGTCCATCAGTTATTTTAATGTCCCCACTGCTGGGGCACAGGCCTTCCTTATGGGTGGTTAAGGAGGACGGGCCATAACCCACCACGCGGGCCCAATGCGGATTGGTGGGTGTTAACGAATGCAAATGCACCCGGGACCAATGGGTTAACGTGCCTTCCGAAGCACGGACGAGCTCGAGATAGTAAATTTTTGGTCACCCATCCCATGACCGACCCTTGCAAGAGTTGCTTAACCTCCGCAATCGTTGGGCCAGGCGTTTGCGCCACCGAGCTCCTGGTTTTTAAAATATATCCTACTAATATTATATGTAAATGTGAGTTTGTGGTTTTGAATGTTTGTTCCTCAATCACGCAAAAACGGCTGAACAGATTTGGATGAAATTTTACACACATAATAGTTTATAGCCTAGATTAAAACGTAGAAAAAGTACTTTTTATCCCAGTCAAAGGTTCCCTGGGAATTTTCCGAATATCCACGCGGACGAAGTCGCGGGCGGAAGCTAGTAAGATATTATTTGCAATAAGGTGTACCTACTTATGTTACTGTGCCAAAACAAAAATGGGTAAAATGTGTTCCAAAATCAATTATTTTTGTGGAAACAACTGGAAAAGCTAATCTCCATACTACCTCTTTTCAATTTATTTTCCATTATGTGCTGGATTACTGCATATAAAATTAATTAAGTACTTAATGATTTTTATATCCAAAAAATCAAATATTAAAACTAAAAGTTTGTATTCAATTTTTCCAAATTATAAAAAATTTAAAAAAATTAAAAACCCGCCTGTATAAAAAGACAAGTCAACTGAAAAGATGGAAACAAGATTAAATATTATAGGCAACATTATAACATGCAGTCGGAGGCATGCATAAAGAAAGTGACATTATGAATGATTTGAGTTATATGCCTCCGACTGCATGTTATAATGTTGCCTATAATATTTAATCTTGTTTCCATCTTTTCAGTTGACTTGTCTTTTTATACAGGCGGGTTTTTAATTTTTTTAAATTTAATTTTTTATTTATTTCTTTTTAGTTATTATTTATATGATATACCTTTTTGAAATCCTTATAATAAGCCCTTTAATTTGACACCCATATTGCATTATTCTAAAAAAAAATTTTTTTCCCCACTACGTATAATAGCACCGTACAGCAGCCATGTTAGTTTTTTTATAACGCCACCTTCTTAAGAACACTTGGGCTGACGAGACAAATCTAACGATATGTAAATCATGGAAATCCGTTCAGCCGTTTGAAAGATATGAGGTAATAAAGAATATTACATACAAACTTACATACTTACTTACAAGATACGCGCGAAAAACATAACCCTCTTCCAGTCGGGTAAAAACTATAACAAGAACCAAAATCTTCGAAGTCGAACACAGACGTATCATTACCGAGCAAGCACGCAATTTCTTAAAAATGCCCCAAAATTCTAATTTGGAGAAAAAAATATATCATTCACGAAAAGACCCTTTTCTAACTTTTTTTTTCATGGCTGTGAGCGCGTGACTTTTGACTGACTGTTTCGCCCGCGGCCCTCGCCTATCTGAACGCACCCGCGGAATAAAAAAAAACGGCCAAGTGCGAGTTGGACTCGCGCACGAAGGGTTCCGTACCAAAAAACGTAAAAAAAACACGTTTGTTGTATGGGAGCCCCCCTTAAATATTTATTTTATTCTGTTTTTAGTATTTGTTCTTATAGCGGCAACAAAAATACATCATCTATGAAAATTTCAACTGTCTACCTGTTGTCGTTATTAATATCGAGCAAAAAACAGCAAAAAAATCACGTTTGTTGTATGGGAGCCCCCTTTAAATATTTATTTTATTCTGTTTTTAGTATTTTTTGTTATAGCGGCAATAGAAATACATCATCTGTGAAAATTTCAACTGTCTACCTGTCGTCGTTATTAATATCGAGCAAAAAAACGGCAAAAAATTCACGTTTGTTGTATGAGAGCCCCCTTAAATATTTATTTTATTCTGTTTAGTATTTGTTAGCGGCATCAGAAATACATCATCTATGAAAGTTTCAACTGTCTAGATATAACGGTTCATGAGATACAGCCTGGTGGCAGACAGACAGACAGCGGAGTCTTAGTAATGGTCCCGTTTTTACCCTTTGAGTACGGAACCCTGAAAAAAGTAAAACATGGCGTTTGAACACGCGCGCTTTATTTTTGGCGGTAAAACATTCTTTGAAAAAAAAATAACATCTTTTACCTGTGACGTCGGTTTCATCCTAAACTCTAAAACAAAGTTAGAGAAGGTCTTTTGTTGGGAGAAATTGGCGCAATGATTATGTTAGACGAAAAAAAATGTGGCAAGATTATAACGAGGGTGAATGAAGCATTAGGCTTTGTAGAAAAAAAATGCCTCAAAAATGTATTTGAACACTTGTGTTGCAAATCGGAAACAACAACGGAACAAAGTTTATTACCTACAGAATTAGTTTTGATTAACTAATAAGTGTATAGGAACTTGTTTGTTTCAAATTCAGAAGACAAACAATTTTTAGGGTTCCGTACCAAAATGGTAAAAAAGGAACCCTTATGGTGTGACTCAGTCTGTCTGTCTGTCACAGCTGGATATCTCGAGAACTACTAATGGTATCAACTTAAAATTTGGAATAGTTTAAGATGATATTTGCCCAATTATTTTGCAAATAAGAAAGAAATAAAAAAAATTTTTTTTTTTTACAACAGGGACTGAAAAGGGGTCTTAAAATTTTGAAGTGAGGTGACTAGGGCATGTGGGGTATTATATGAAAGAGCGCTATTTGCACATTTTAAAACATTTTTTTTTCTTAGGCCGCATAGTTTTCGACTTATGATGTAAAATGAAAAAAAAATACCGTCCGTCCCCCCCCCCCCTTATCTCCGAATTTTGCAAAGAGAAAAATCTGAAATAATTCTATGTGATAGTAGTTTATGTAAAGATTACAGGAAAAATAAAACGATGTCTCAATATAACACACTTTTTTAGAAATTCAAAAAACAAACAAAAATTCTTTTGTTTCACTACCAGTCAACGAATAAACGAAGAATAAGTTCCTACTTAGTAATAAAACAGTTTGCAATGTGGAGTGGCTGAAACGTTTTTCAGTCACCATAAGCAGCTGTGGTTAAGATTTGTAAATTAACTGTCCGCCTGTTCGCCTTTCTACCTGTCTGCAGTTTATCCTACTTTTTTGAAGACTGTACTAAAGTAACATATCCATATATATTTATGATTGTACGGAACCCTCGGTGCGCGAGTCCGACTCGCTCTAGACCTGTTTTTTATTGAAAGGTTATCAGATGCAAATCGCCTGAGACGTATTTTTGACCATATCTCCGAGGATGTTGAGAGGATCGAGATGGGAATAGTACCAAAAGTTGAGGAATTTATCGAGACACGTGTGAACGTTTGAATTTTGAAAATCTACTGGTAACTTTTTTTTAATTTTGCAAAATTCGGGTTTTTGAGGGGTGTTTGTTTACTAAATTGTAAATAGGATATTGTAGGGTCCTAAGATATTAGTTTAGCTACAAAAAAATAAAAATCGGTTAATAAATCGTGAGTTGTAGCTTTATACTGTGGTTGTAGTGTAGGTGGTCCCTTTAGATTTGGAATTGTAGAAAAACGGGTGTTTCTGTTCATAAAAAGTGATGAAGCTTCTATGATTATTGACCGATCGTCATAGTAAAAGTGTTAAAAGATGCAGAAGCAGACGAGAAGTGCATTCGTTGGAATTTTGAAAATCAGTTAATAATACTTATTTCGGCCGCGTCGAGGCAGTCAGCAGGCGCTTTTGTGACACAAGGCGTAACCTAGGTAACTTTACAAATATAATACGATTTTGCATTTGATTTGATGTTGGTTTTTCGTTACTTTTCATCATCATCATAATCATATCAGCCGCACGACACCAACTTCTGGGTAAAGGCCTCCCCTAAGGATCTCCACGACGATCGGTCCTGCGCTGCCCGCATCCAGTGGCTTCCCGCGACCTTCACCCTCACGTCGGTCCACCTTGTCGGGGGCCTACCCACGGAGCGTCGTCCGGTGCGCGGTCGCCATTCCAGAACCTTTCCGCCCCAACGGCCAGTAAATTTTGTATTCATTTTCAATGCTCCGATTCTTGCGGAGACTGCAAAATCTATGATTTTTTTATGTTAGATAGTCAAACGCTTGACCGCTATCACGCCTTGTAAGCGATTATGCGATCTGGGTATTACATCCGATGAAAAGCGCTTGCCTATAAGTAAACTATTCACTCGCGACTTGAAGGTCCCCAGATTGTACCTATTGGGGAATACAGACTCAGGCAAGGAGTTCCACTCTCTAACGGTACGGATGATAAAATCTGAAGCAAAACGCTTAGTGCGAGTCTTTGGGATATCCACCAAAAATAGTGGCGCAGATTCGTACGTCTGGTTGTCCGATGGCGGAATTAGGTTGTACAATTCCGCTGCACACTTACCTACCGAAATGTATCCGATAAATGCTCGAGACTTTTGAGCTTATTTTAGAAAAGATTGTTGTTGCCGATGAGCTTTTGGACTCTTTGCCTATAGACTTAAGCTTCAAGCTCCACCGCTCTCAATAATACCACTCAATAATATCCTATGATTGATATAAGGCTTAGAATGCAGCATGTGATATCGTCGATTGCTCATTTTTAGGGTTCCGTACCAAAATGTTAAAAAAGGAACCCTTATGGTGTGACTCAGTCTGTCTGTCTTTTTCAGTCACAATAAGCAGCTGTGGTTAAGATTTGTAAATTAACTGTCCGCCTGTTCGCCCTTCCACCTGTCTGCCGTTTATTTAAAGACTGTAGGGTAGGCTGGTGTAAGACGACGCGGGAGATAAGAGTACGCAAAGCTGATTACTACGAAGTTGTTTGTAATTTAGAGCTGACTTCAGTGTTGTTTTGAAGTGTTTAATGGCTGCATACGCTGTGCAAAAAACAAATACAAAGTGCATTAAAACGGAGAGTATACAGAAGTTTGAACATTTTTACTAGTTTTCTTAATTATATTAAAGGTTTTTAAAGTGTTGTACTGTCAAAAATGTGCATAGTTTGAGTGAAAAAAGTTCCCATACCAATGCCGGCGAACCAGTGTAACTAGAATGAACACGCAGTACCCTAAAATTTCAACAGATGGCCACTACTTGAGGTTTGTCGGTAAATTTGGCTTAATGTGTAAGAGTACGCAAGTCTACATCGTTTAAGAGTACGCGCGCGTACTCTTATACGACATTTTTCTACTAAACATTAATTATCTTATTTCAAATAAGTATTTTACTTTTATTTCTTGTCAGCAGGATGTCACAAACGAGAAGAATGAGTGACCAATTTTTAAATCCACCAGAACTGTTGCAGCAGGCCAGAAACCGCATCACAGAGGGTGAAAGCATTAGATCAGTTGCGCGATCCTTGGAGTCAGATGCACGAGGCTACCTTGCGGAAGCGTTTGAGAGTATAGTTCAGTTTAACCTTGATTTTATTTCAGAAGAAGAATTCTTGGCCAGTGCTGTGACAGAAATACCTATGCCTGAAACCATTGAACACGGTACTACGCCTTCTACATCAGTTCCCATGAGCAGACCCAGTAGGGCACCTTACATTGAAGTCCCTCAGTCATGAGCATTTAGAATGTACCAATAACAATAGTATTGGGGAATATATTTGCAACTTGTGTGGCAAATAAGCTCTGCGTACTCTTGTCGACCCATCCGCGTACTCTTATACATAGTATTGTACAAGAGTACGCAAATGCCTTTCTCTTGTTTTTTCTTAATTACTTAAGACTGAATTATTTGTAATCCTAATTATGATTATATGTTGTTCTTAATTAGATTTATGATTAAAGTAAATATTTTGTGATTATTTGAAACGATTATTTTTATTTCTACACTGTCTCAAACCTTAAGTGCGTACTCCTATACCAGCTTACCCTACTAAAGTAACATATCCAAATATATTTATGATTGTACGGAACCCTCGGTGCGCCGAGTCCGACTCGCTCTTGACCGGTCAAGAACGTAACTACGTTAGCGTTCAAACGAAAAAAGAGAGTCCCCTGAAATAAAAGGGCTGATATGTGGAAACTTTGCTGATTTATGTTATACCTAGTTAATTTTATATTTATAAGATCAATTTGTATTGTTTGTTTCCCAAATAAATTAAATTAAATATGCTACTAAAGTCTGTTCCAAAAATTTTTCTGATTGTGTTTGCAATTAAAATTGAGTTTAATTGAATCAAAACCATAAAAACAATAAAATCAAAGGTTCAATACAATGGTTTAAAACTGTCTTTTTAAACAAACGCCTACACGTAAGAAAATGCAATGATGAATTTATACGAAAGAGTCTACTAAAACTGCGTAGGAGTTTTAACACTAACAACGAGTTTAGAATTATCTGTCGAAAGGTTGTGAGAAATATTTGGGTTAAATTATTTTTTAAGAATTGTAAATATCTTAAAGAGCCCATTTTTTTAAATCATTGTGAGTAAAATTGAGACTTATAGTGAATCCAGTAAAAAAGGGTTCAAAAATTTGAAAACCGTGAATTATAGCTTTTTCAACACACTTGCTCGTAAAGTGAGCCCTAATACATCGCTTTTAGGGCCATAAACCGAACTATAACAAACGCGTGCAATAATATATAAAACACTAGTTGGTTATAGAATGATCCCTACAAAGTTAAATAGGTACCTTATACTGCAATTCTATGCGAGTAAACAGAGCATTTTCAATTTAACCGAGTAATACAGTTATTTTTTTAATCACAACAAAGAGGTTTTATACCGCTGAAAATTCATTTGCATTTTTGGAATAAATAAATGTGTAGGTCCTTAATTAAGTCAAACAAATATTAATTATTATCAAATTATTCCTAATTTACAATATTTTGTTATAAAATATTAAAATATTTGCATTTTAACACTTAAATTTATAATTTTGAAGTAGGCTGTATGCTCACTAACCCCTTTGTTCGCAAAATATTCTTGCATTGGGCGTGTGAAAAAACAAAAAAAAAACCTGAGCGCCTTTTCTCATCATGATTATCATTTTGTTTTTGTCGTATTTGTTGCTGTGTGGTAAATTACTTTGTTTTTTCCTCGCAAATGTGTTGAAAAACGTCGTATGAAACTCGTGAGCTCTTACTTATTGCACACTCGGCTGAGTTACGCCCTCGCCTGCGGCTCGGGCTGCAACCCACAGCCTTGTGTGCAATAAGCAACCTAAGCTAACTTGTATCAAAATGTACTATTATAACCGAATGTGTTGGGCCCTAAATACAGAGGGTTGAAATCATAGCTTAGATCTCAGAAACTTGTACTATTATGTATTCAGTGGTTTATGTACCTACCTACTAAGTATCTCTGTGTCAATAATTTTCATTTTATAATCCACTTAGGAATTTCTAACATCGTTTCAGAAATTTTCAACTCGCTAGAAGATTATAAGTAGGTAGGTAATATTATTTTTAATGATAAATGTGTTTCATGCAGTTGGCAAACTAATAAAATAAAAAACCGGCCAAGTGCGTGTCGGGCCACGCGCAGTAGGGTTCCGTAGGTACATTATACCATACCATATTTTAATACCGCTATCATTTTTCGTCTGAAAAAATAACTTTGTTTTTCACAGTGTTTGTGTAAATGACAAAGTTATATTTGCGGTTTTGGAAAATGTACTATATCTCAAAAACTAATTACTGTATCTCGTTCAAACTAATTTTCGTTGAAAGTGTTTATTAAGATCTACAGCATATATTTTTTTTAGATTTTTCACTATCTTATTTCAAAAGTTAAAGGGGGGGGGACACACATTTTACCACTTTGGCGGTGAATATCTTTCAAACGGTTTACTTTGAGAAAAAGGTGTCTTAGAAACCTTAATGTCATTTTCAAAGACCTATCTATAGACACCCAACACGTGTTGGTTTGAAGAAAAAAAATTTTTTCCGTTTCAGTTCCATGTATGGGGAGCCCCCCCCTTAATCTTTTATTTTTCTTATTTTTGTATTAAATTCGTTAAGCGGTTAACAGAATACATCAACCTACCAAGTTTCAACTGTGTAGTCTTAATACTTTCGGAATAAAGTGGCTGTGACATACGGACAGACAGACAGACAGACAGACAGACAGACATGACGAATCTATAAGGGTTCCGTTTTTTGCCATTTAGGCTACGGAACCCTAAAAAGTGACCTCAAATTGTACCTACTTTGCGGGATCAAAGGGCCTAATATTTCAGTCGCTTTCATTTTGATATGCATTGTATATTTAAAACGTAGTGATTATTTCCTCTGTGTGTATGTATAATGTATATCCATTGCTGCGGCAATCAAATTCACTGTGATACCTACTTGTCTTTGTAAATCTGTGATGGATGCTGTATGGGTGTGTTTTGTGCTCAGAAAAAGTTTTTAATAAAAACAAAACCTTCAAAAATCTTGAAAAAATCTAACAAAAAAACAGCTTCAAAAATAAATTAATGGCTCTAAAAAGCAAGAAATAAAATATTGAAATCTGCATAATAAGTAACTCGAAAGTTTGTATGCATATCTTATTTTAAACAACGCCTTTTGAAGTCGGGTGGGGGGGGGGGGGGGGGAAAGAAGGATATTTTTTATCTAAACTAATATATCTAAACTAATTAATCATGAAACCCCACCCGACTTCATAAGACGTTGTTTAATATAAGATATGCATACAAACTTTCGAGTTACTTATTATGCAGATTTCAATATTTTATTTCTTGCTTTTTAGAGCCATTAATTTATTTTTGAAGCAATTTTTTTGTTAGATTTTTTCAAGAATTTTGAAGGAGGTTTTGTTTTTATTAAAAACTTTTTTATTTTAAACTTTTTTGTGGTAAGTATATTTGGTAATGATATTATCTAAGTTACAATAGCCTTATGTCAACGGTTCATCACCTTTTACATAGTACTGCTTTTCCCGACGCAGGGGCGTTTACTGTTGAGGAGTTCTCCTGGTATTTCACTATCAGCTCCACTTCACCATATGAATTATGATAAGCGTAAATAGCCTAGCAACCATATTAAAGTAATCGTATCGTACCAGTGAACTACTTAGTGTTGAATAGTTCCGATGATCATCTATGCTGGTCTTCATAATCAGTTCCACTTCACCGAAATAGTATTTTTCGAAAGCAAATGCACAAGTTACTTAAGAAAATACTAAAATCGCTATAGATCTGCATATAATTTTTGAAGAGTTCCCTCGATTTGTCCAGGATCCCATCATCAGATCCTGATTTCATGACAATGGGACCAACTTGGAAGTATATACTTTCAAACAAAAAAAGAATTTTTCAAATCGGTCCAGCCGTCTTCGAGTAATCGAGTAACATACATAAAAAAAAAAAAAAAAAGATTCCGACGAACTGAGAACCTCCTCCTTTTTTTGAAGTCGGTTAAAAAGGAAACCTATAGAAGTGGCACAAACTGCAATAACAAAAGATTTTTGACGTCAGGCGCGTACCGTGTCCGCCATATTGTGTTGCGTTAACATGTTACAATTTCGACTCTATGCAGTTTACATAAGGTGTATGTACTATGGGCAACAGCGTCACAGAATAACTAATAATGACAGCGTCGCTTAACCAGTTAGCAACAAAATTCGTGTGCGCGCGTATCGCCCCTGTAAACGTATGTGACAGCGGGCGCGGCGTGCAAGCGATTTTAACCTTAAGGCGCTGCTTAATCGAATTTTTAGGTTTTTGAGGGGGTGCGGCAGACGAAGCGCGGTGTGCGCGTGCAGCGGCGCCCCTCCCGCGCCGCACCTCACCTGCGCTGCGAGTGTAGCGGTGTAGACTGGGCCGCATTTAGAAAATTTTTGTTTAATTTTAAATTATTTGCTGTTGTGAATAAATGTCATGTTTTCTGATCAGGGTGAACAAAACCAACTTTGAATTACATTTTGAGATATTACAGAAAAAGTATACTTATAATCACGTACACGAGCTGAAAGTATTATAAAAAAAAATAAAAACTCGATTTCCAAGAAAGTTTCTTTGAAAATTTTTCCCACCGTGATGGTCTATTTTTATAAGAAAAATTGTCTTTGGGGTACCTACTATCCTTTTACTATCCCTTGGTTCTTGTAAGAAATTATTTACATGATTATTATTTCCAATTTGTGCACTGTGTTGCCTTTTTGCTAAGCTCATTATTGGCACATAATAATTTTGGTATTTTGCATTTTTGGCTGTTTCGTTGACGAAACTCTAAAAATATGAGTTGCGCGACTCCTAGGCGAGACTTGATAGACTGAGAGGTCACGGGATTTTTGGTAACGATCGAGGAAAAGGTTAGACTCGTTTTTATGGGTTGTAGAGTGGTCCCCTAATGTGAATGATGTCGGTAGCGGTACGCCTGATCTCAGTGGTTGCAACTTCGAGTGATCTAAATATACACGGTTAATTTTTAAGTATATCTAACAATGAAATAGGGATTTCAGACCACGTAAATGAACAACTTTTACTATGGGACCAACCACGAAATCGCGAAAAAAAAATCAGCCGTTCCATAGAAAAGTACAACATCGACTCCACTATAATGTATGGAACAGCTGATTTTTTTCGCGATTTGGTGGTTGGTCCCATAGTAAAAGCTGTTCATTTACGTGGTCTGAAATCCCCATTTCATTTTTAGATATACTTAAAAATTAACCGTGTATAAAAGAAGAAACTGATTGGTGACTGACATATCAACGCACAGCCCAAACCGCTAGGTCTAGAGACTCCAAATTTGGTACATAGGTTCCTTATAAGGTCTAAGGGTGCAATAAGAAAAGATTTTTTTTTAAACTGAAACGGGTGTCCAAAGTTTGTATGAAATTCCCTCAGTTTGAAAGCGAGGATCTTCAAATTTTGTATTTAGACTGATGATTGTATTTTTTTTTAAATTCCACTCTCTAAAGGGTGAAAAGGGGGATGAAGTTGTGTATAGAAATAATAAATATCCTTCATTTTCGAAGTGAAAATCGCTAAATTTATTATTTAAGCTTATGGATGCAAATTTAACGTAACGTACATTATTATTGTTAGTATTTCGATCCCTATGGGAATGATAATGGGGATGAAATGGGGTAAATAAACCTAAAAATAGATATGGATGTCGTTATTGTGGTTTTCTGACGATTGGGAAAATGACATTTATTTTGGAGTCCAACACGGTGGACATGATTTAACCCCAAAAAGGGTGAAAATGGGGTTCAAATTTTATATGGAAAAAGAATAAAAAAGACATTACAACTTTAAGCTTCGTAGGAGCACGTCTAAAAATAAATAGGCATACATATTATATTTTGTGATTTTGAAAATCAACCCCTTAGGGGGTAAATGGGGAAAAAACAAAAATCGATATGGATGTCGTTCTTGAGGTTATGGTATGGGTATGGTATAGGTATGGGATGGTGATTGCGGAAATGAAATTTATTTAACAGGTCTTACTTGTCTGTTTTGTCATTTTTTTTCACTTTCTCATCAATTTTAACACTAGAAAAGCCAAAAAATCATCCAGTCACACAGTTAAAGTCTATTAATAATTGTTTTAATATATAAAGCTTTAATATTCCCAACGAAAAAACAAAAATATCGACTGCCACAACTAATAGTGTTGAAACTGCAAATCACGTACTTTACAGTAGAGCAGTTTAAAGTTTTTTTTACACAAAAAACATAAAATCGTAATTTTGAATTGTATCATTAAAGTTTCTTTACTAAATAATAGCTTATTTTTGTCTCTTTTTTTGTGCCTAATAACAATTTTATTATAAAGTTATAAAAATATTTTCCAAGATATTTCACATTCGATAATATTCCATGCTTTTAAAATTAGGAATTTTATCGAATATGGCTGATTCAATAGTATTCAATGCTTTTGAAATTTGGAATTGTATCGAAAGTGGCAGATTCGATAATATTCTATGATAATTTATTAAGAAATAGCTATATATTTGCACTGAAATCTCTCTATGAGGATTCCCGTGCATGCGTCAGGATTGACGGCGTATACACTGACTGGTTTGGCATCTCTAGGGGTGTCAGACAGGGATGTGTTGCGTCACCATGGCTCTTTAATCTGTTTTCGGACAGTTGTATGAAAGGTCTGAAAGAACGTGGCTCAAATCAAGTGCCTCCTCTACGCTGACGACCAAGTTATAGGTGCGTCTTCTGCGCAAGAGTTGCAGGAAATGATGTCTGTTATGAATGATGATTTTGTGAGAAGAGGGATGAAAGTGAATGTAACTAAGACGAAAGTGATGGTGTTTGAGAGAGATGAAGAAATGACTGACTGTACGGTAATGTTAGGTGGCGAAAAAGTGGAACAAGTCCGTGAGTTTGTATACTTGGGGAGTTTGTTCACAAGGGACGGAAAGAGAGAGAAATATATAGAAAGGCGAGTGAAAAAAGGAAATTCGGTGAATGGTGCTATACACTCGGTTATGAGGTCAGATCGTTTTGGCAAAGGCGCGAACGGCTATTCATAACGGAGTGCTGGTACCGACACTGATGTATGGAAGTGAATCTTGGTTATGGCAGAAGAAGAATGAAAGCAGAATATAATAGTTGTAATAATTTAAATGTTTTCGCATCGCATGAATTTCTGTGTGTGCACGTGTTTGGATGTCAGTTTGGTTCAAAACATGTCTAGCTGTTATTGTGTGCTATTGTTGACTGTCATCTGTTGTGTATGCCATATGAATAAATGAAATAAATGAAAAAGAATAAATGCGGTAGAGATGCGATCGTTGAGGAAAATATGTAGAGTAAAATTGAGTGATAGAGTGAGCAATGATGTGATTCGTAAAAGGTGTGGTCTGAAAGATGATATAGTGACAAGAATTGAGAAAGGAATGCTTCGGTGGTTTTTTTTTTTTTTTTTAATCATTTATTATTTAAGGAGGGTTTTTTCCTCATGGAAATGCCACCCTCATAGTTCTAACAGAAACAAATAAAAGACTACAAATAAGTTAGGCTAACATCTGCGGTTGAGAGCTACCCTCACCAACCTATACAGTCTGACAGCACTTTCAGAGCACGGCTCCGCTAGAATACTATTACAGTATCCAACTTCACCATTAAATTGGTTGATCATGAAAAACTGTGATCTTTCAGCTTCATTACGGACACACTCCATCACAATGTGGTACACATCTTCTACAACATCACATTCGGTGCAATTAGGGGACGTGCTTATTCTCATGAGATGTGCAAACTTATTCAGTGGCATGTGTCCGGAACGAAGTCTGAGAGCTGTGACAATATCGCTCCTACTCATATTGGCATCCTCGAACCATGGCAATTTGCTCATTCCCGGTTGTATGGTATTATACCATATTCCTCTTGTACGAGACCTTTCATCAAAATATTCTTTCCATTGCCTAGTACAATGTTCTCTGACAATTTGCAATAAATCCGAAGCTAGTGGTAGCCAGTCTACCGGAATCCCTTCAGCTGCAGCTTCTCTTGCATACATATCTGCTTGCTCGTTACCGAGGATGCCAACATGAGCTGGAATCCACTGTAGCACAATGTTTGTACCTTTTTGTGATAAGTCCAAAATCAATTTTAAAATAGAATAAGCTATCGGTGTACCTCGACAATTCGAGGCACATCGAGCTATGTGTTGCAGCGCCGTTTTAGAGTCAGACAGTATAACGACCTGTAATTGGTCCATAGATTTGACATACGACAGAGCCTCTAAAATACTAATCAATTCGGCATACATTATGGAAACTTTTGAATTGATTTTGAACTTACAATTTACAGCCAACTGAGGGTCATAGAAAGCCGCCCCAACGTCAACACTATCCTTAGAGCCATCAGTGTAGATTTTGTAGTATGAGGAATACTTTTCAATAATGTCTTGGTTACACATTTCCCTAATTATGTTTTTACTATAATTACTTTTACATTTTTTAATAGTATCTATTTGAGGTTCAATTTTATCGAGAACATCCACACTGCTAACCCATGTGTCAAACTCAAACATCTCCAACTGTTTACTTTGATGTATTGTATTGTCACTAAGAAGTCGGTGCACTACGATAAGTAAAGGCAGTTTCTTATTGCTCCAGTAACGCCCCTGACATAGTTCTGAAAGGCGATCTAATATACCGATTAGTTCGTTGTCATGGAATGATTTACATTTTAACCAGTATTTGGCTGCCAAGTAGTATCGTCTCACAGCTAGTGGCGGAATACATAGTTCTCTTTCCATGACGTGGATAGGGGTAGATCTTATATAGCCTCCGATTACTCTCAGGCATTGATTTTGTAGCACATCTATTTTATTAAGTGACGTTACGCAACTACTCTCATACAAAAAGCAGCCATAATCCAATCTACTGCGAATCAAAGAAATGTACAAACGTCTTAAATGAGTTGGATGGAGACCCCATCCTGGACCTTTTAATATTTTAAAAACATTTATAATTTTCATTACCTTTTCTTTAAGTTCATTCAGATGTTTTGACCATTTCAATCGACTATCCAACCATAAACCTAAGTATTTAACACAATCAACAACTTCGAGTACAGTGCCTTTGCATGTTATTTGTATTGGTTCCATTATTTTCCGAAATCCTCTTTGAAACAAGCATATTTTTGTTTTTGTGGGAGAAATATCGAGCCCTATTTTTTCTAATAAAACACATATTATGTCTATAGCTGATTGAAGAGATTGCACGCCTTCGGTTAAGTTATTACATGACTTATAAATCACAAAATCGTCAGCATATTGCGAGACGTTTATATCTATTAGAGCTTTGCATATGTGTCTAGTGATAATATTAAAAAGCAAGGGTGAGATCGGGTCGCCTTGCGCCAAGCCCCTATTGGTGTTTCGGACCAAATCCTGGTTGTCACATTTGATTTTAAGAATTCTGTAGTATAGAAAATTCCATAAATATAAACTTAACTTAGGGCTAACTTCTAGTTCATCTAAAGCTGTTATTAGCGATTTGATGTCGACATTATTATATGCGTTTTGGATGTCCAAAAAACATGCTACAGTTAATTTATTCTCGGAAAATCCAGTAAGAATATGATTGCCCAAAATGCTTAAATTGTCGTAACATGATTTGCCTTTCCTAAAGCCCGTCGTACTGTCCGAGAAAGCTTTATTTTTCTCACAATACCACTCAAGTCTTTTATTCAGTATGATATGGAAAATTTTACACAAACAAGACATCAAAGCAATCGGCCTTAAGTTTGAAACGTTAATCTGATTTGATCCAACTTTAGGGATGGGAAGAATAGTAATATTTCTCCATTGCATGGGGACAAAACTATGTTCATAAAATTTATTGTAGATTTGGGTGAGTATTAATTTAGCGTTCTTAGGTAAGTGCTTAATCATTGCATAGGTGATATCGTCTGATCCTGGGGCAGTGTTCTTTTTGGGGATACAGCATTCGAACTCTGAAATGGATATAGGTTGATCAAGTTTGGTATTGGACGATGATAAGACAGGACAAATTTGCTCGTCATAATCTGAGGACAAGGTATTTAGCATTGAACGCGCTGTTTCTTGGTCAATGTGTTGATTGTTACACGAGTTTCGGCCTTTTAACCATCTCATTTTTCGCCATAACTCATTAGCGTTAGTAGTTTGATCGACAGAAGTACAGAATTTTTGAAAACTATTATTTTTGGCATCCTGAATAGATTTTCTGGCACTTAGTATTTTGTCGTTTAAGCGGTCTAAATTATTAGGAGAAGGATTTTTCCGAAAGCTAGCAAGTGCTATTCGTCGTTTTGCAACTGAATGTGATAATTTTGGATTCCAATAAGGTTTTCTTTTGAACTTACTATCAGGGTAATTGTTTATGATTGAGTAAGGAATATAAAGTTCGGCTGAAACATTAATCAGTTCCACGAATGCGTCATAACATTTCTGGAGGTCATCCGTAAATTGGAAGCTTTCAAAAAGTTGCTGGAGCAATTCTTTATATGATTGGAAATCAGCCTTTTTAAAGTTTCGTTTTTTGATTGCAGGAAAAGACGGTGATACCGTTATTGAACTTATAATAATTCTGTGGTCACTGCCTAACATTTCTTGAGTCGCTTTATAATTAAAATTAGTTGCAATATCCGAGGAAGCTAGAGTAATATCTGGGGAAGTTTCTTGCAATACACCATTCACCAGCTTAACCCTAGTTGGAGTGCCATCATTCAATGTGATATAATTAGATTCTACTAACGCATCGTATATCTGTCTACCCCTTTGATCATTCTTGTAGGACCAGGTCGTATGGTGACCATTAAAGTCGCCTAAAATTACTGTTTTTTCCCGAGCAAGTGAGAAAATATCAGCCCAATCCTGGACAGCAGTGCGGGCTTTAGGACAATAAACTGCTATAATATTCAAAACATCCGAACAATTAAAGATTTTAATATGTATTAATTGTATGGCCGAATTATTATGATGGCAGTCAACTATTTGCGATTTAACTGATTTATGTACACATACCGCCAATCCACCATAAGAATCGTCTCGGTCGCGTCTGAAGATGTTGTAATCTTGAATCTTTAGACTTGAACCCGGCTCCAACCAAGTTTCACACACGGCGGCAATGTGGATTTTCTCTTGAACCAAAAGATTTTCAAAACAAGTTTTTTTTGGTCGTAAACTTTGGGCATTCCAGAGCAATATGTTGAAATTAATGTCTCTATTATTAACCTTATCCATTAATGTATTCTAATAAATATTTTAAAAATGGCCAGTCCGATATATTTTCCACTGTAAGTAATCGTATCGTACCAGTGAACTACTTAGTGTTGAATAGTTCCGATGATCATCTATGCTGGTCTTCATAATCAGTTCCACTTCACCGAAATAGTATTTTTCGAAAGCAAATGCACAAGTTACTTAAGAAAATACTAAAATCGCTATAGATCTGCATATAATTTTTGAAGAGTTCCCTCGATTTGTCCAGGATCCCATCATCAGATCCTGATTTCATGACAATGGGACCAACTTGGAAGTATATACTTTCAAACAAAAAAAGAATTTTTCAAATCGGTCCAGCCGTCTTCGAGTAATCGAGTAACATACATAAAAAAAAAAAAAAAAAGATTCCGACGAACTGAGAACCTCCTCCTTTTTTTGAAGTCGGTTAAAAAGGAAACCTATAGAAGTGGCACAAACTGCAATAACAAAAGATTTTTGACGTCAGGCGCGTACCGTGTCCGCCATATTGTGTTGCGTTAACATGTTACAATTTCGACTCTATGCAGTTTACATAAGGTGTATGTACTATGGGCAACAGCGTCACAGAATAACTAATAATGACAGCGTCGCTTAACCAGTTAGCAACAAAATTCGTGTGCGCGCGTATCGCCCCTGTAAACGTATGTGACAGCGGGCGCGGCGTGCAAGCGATTTTAACCTTAAGGCGCTGCTTAATCGAATTTTTAGGTTTTTGAGGGGGTGCGGCAGACGAAGCGCGGTGTGCGCGTGCAGCGGCGCCCCTCCCGCGCCGCACCTCACCTGCGCTGCGAGTGTAGCGGTGTAGACTGGGCCGCATTTAGAAAATTTTTGTTTAATTTTAAATTATTTGCTGTTGTGAATAAATGTCATGTTTTCTGATCAGGGTGAACAAAACCAACTTTGAATTACATTTTGAGATATTACAGAAAAAGTATACTTATAATCACGTACACGAGCTTAAAGTATTATAAAAAAAAATAAAAACTCGATTTCCAAGAAAGTTTCTTTGAAAATTTTTCCCACCGTGATGGTCTATTTTTATAAGAAAAATTGTCTTTGGGGTACCTACTATCCTTTTACTATCCCTTGGTTCTTGTAAGAAATTATTTACATGATTATTATTTCCAATTTGTGCACTGTGTTGCCTTTTTGCTAAGCTCATTATTGGCACATAATAATTTTGGTATTTTGCATTTTTGGCTGTTTCGTTGACGAAACTCTAAAAATATGAGTTGCGCGACTCCTAGGCGAGACTTGATAGACTGAGAGGTCACGGGATTTTTGGTAACGATCGAGGAAAAGGTTAGACTCGTTTTTATGGGTTGTAGAGTGGTCCCCTAATGTGAATGATGTCGGTAGCGGTACGCCTGATCTCAGTGGTTGCAACTTCGAGTGATCTAAATATACACGGTTAATTTTTAAGTATATCTAACAATGAAATAGGGATTTCAGACCACGTAAATGAACAACTTTTACTATGGGACCAACCACGAAATCGCGAAAAAAAAATCAGCCGTTCCATAGAAAAGTACAACATCGACTCCACTATAATGTATGGAACAGCTGATTTTTTTCGCGATTTGGTGGTTGGTCCCATAGTAAAAGCTGTTCATTTACGTGGTCTGAAATCCCCATTTCATTTTTAGATATACTTAAAAATTAACCGTGTATAAAAGAAGAAACTGATTGGTGACTGACATATCAACGCACAGCCCAAACCGCTAGGTCTAGAGACTCCAAATTTGGTACATAGGTTCCTTATAAGGTCTAAGGGTGCAATAAGAAAAGATTTTTTTTTAAACTGAAACGGGTGTCCAAAGTTTGTATGAAATTCCCTCAGTTTGAAAGCGAGGATCTTCAAATTTTGTATTTAGACTGATGATTGTATTTTTTTTTAAATTCCACTCTCTAAAGGGTGAAAAGGGGGATGAAGTTGTGTATAGAAATAATAAATATCCTTCATTTTCGAAGTGAAAATCGCTAAATTTATTATTTAAGCTTATGGATGCAAATTTAACGTAACGTACATTATTATTGTTAGTATTTCGATCCCTATGGGAATGATAATGGGGATGAAATGGGGTAAATAAACCTAAAAATAGATATGGATGTCGTTATTGTGGTTTTCTGACGATTGGGAAAATGACATTTATTTTGGAGTCCAACACGGTGGACATGATTTAACCCCAAAAAGGGTGAAAATGGGGTTCAAATTTTATATGGAAAAAGAATAAAAAAGACATTACAACTTTAAGCTTCGTAGGAGCACGTCTAAAAATAAATAGGCATACATATTATATTTTGTGATTTTGAAAATCAACCCCTTAGGGGGTAAATGGGGAAAAAACAAAAATCGATATGGATGTCGTTCTTGAGGTTATGGTATGGGTATGGTATAGGTATGGGATGGTGATTGCGGAAATGAAATTTATTTAACAGGTCTTACTTGTCTGTTTTGTCATTTTTTTTCACTTTCTCATCAATTTTAACACTAGAAAAGCCAAAAAATCATCCAGTCACACAGTTAAAGTCTATTAATAATTGTTTTAATATATAAAGCTTTAATATTCCCAACGAAAAAACAAAAATATCGACTGCCACAACTAATAGTGTTGAAACTGCAAATCACGTACTTTACAGTAGAGCAGTTTAAAGTTTTTTTTACACAAAAAACATAAAATCGTAATTTTGAATTGTATCATTAAAGTTTCTTTACTAAATAATAGCTTATTTTTGTCTCTTTTTTTGTGCCTAATAACAATTTTATTATAAAGTTATAAAAATATTTTCCAAGATATTTCACATTCGATAATATTCCATGCTTTTAAAATTAGGAATTTTATCGAATATGGCTGATTCAATAGTATTCAATGCTTTTGAAATTTGGAATTGTATCGAAAGTGGCAGATTCGATAATATTCTATGATAATTTATTAAGAAATAGCTATATATTTGCACTGAAATCTCTCTATGAGGATTCCCGTGCATGCGTCAGGATTGACGGCGTATACACTGACTGGTTTGGCATCTCTAGGGGTGTCAGACAGGGATGTGTTGCGTCACCATGGCTCTTTAATCTGTTTTCGGACAGTTGTATGAAAGGTCTGAAAGAACGTGGCTCAAATCAAGTGCCTCCTCTACGCTGACGACCAAGTTATAGGTGCGTCTTCTGCGCAAGAGTTGCAGGAAATGATGTCTGTTATGAATGATGATTTTGTGAGAAGAGGGATGAAAGTGAATGTAACTAAGACGAAAGTGATGGTGTTTGAGAGAGATGAAGAAATGACTGACTGTACGGTAATGTTAGGTGGCGAAAAAGTGGAACAAGTCCGTGAGTTTGTATACTTGGGGAGTTTGTTCACAAGGGACGGAAAGAGAGAGAAATATATAGAAAGGCGAGTGAAAAAAGGAAATTCGGTGAATGGTGCTATACACTCGGTTATGAGGTCAGATCGTTTTGGCAAAGGCGCGAACGGCTATTCATAACGGAGTGCTGGTACCGACACTGATGTATGGAAGTGAATCTTGGTTATGGCAGAAGAAGAATGAAAGCAGAATATAATAGTTGTAATAATTTAAATGTTTTCGCATCGCATGAATTTCTGTGTGTGCACGTGTTTGGATGTCAGTTTGGTTCAAAACATGTCTAGCTGTTATTGTGTGCTATTGTTGACTGTCATCTGTTGTGTATGCCATATGAATAAATGAAATAAATGAAAAAGAATAAATGCGGTAGAGATGCGATCGTTGAGGAAAATATGTAGAGTAAAATTGAGTGATAGAGTGAGCAATGATGTGATTCGTAAAAGGTGTGGTCTGAAAGATGATATAGTGACAAGAATTGAGAAAGGAATGCTTCGGTGGTTTTTTTTTTTTTTTTTAATCATTTATTATTTAAGGAGGGTTTTTTCCTCATGGAAATGCCACCCTCATAGTTCTAACAGAAACAAATAAAAGACTACAAATAAGTTAGGCTAACATCTGCGGTTGAGAGCTACCCTCACCAACCTATACAGTCTGACAGCACTTTCAGAGCACGGCTCCGCTAGAATACTATTACAGTATCCAACTTCACCATTAAATTGGTTGATCATGAAAAACTGTGATCTTTCAGCTTCATTACGGACACACTCCATCACAATGTGGTACACATCTTCTACAACATCACATTCGGTGCAATTAGGGGACGTGCTTATTCTCATGAGATGTGCAAACTTATTCAGTGGCATGTGTCCGGAACGAAGTCTGAGAGCTGTGACAATATCGCTCCTACTCATATTGGCATCCTCGAACCATGGCAATTTGCTCATTCCCGGTTGTATGGTATTATACCATATTCCTCTTGTACGAGACCTTTCATCAAAATATTCTTTCCATTGCCTAGTACAATGTTCTCTGACAATTTGCAATAAATCCGAAGCTAGTGGTAGCCAGTCTACCGGAATCCCTTCAGCTGCAGCTTCTCTTGCATACATATCTGCTTGCTCGTTACCGAGGATGCCAACATGAGCTGGAATCCACTGTAGCACAATGTTTGTACCTTTTTGTGATAAGTCCAAAATCAATTTTAAAATAGAATAAGCTATCGGTGTACCTCGACAATTCGAGGCACATCGAGCTATGTGTTGCAGCGCCGTTTTAGAGTCAGACAGTATAACGACCTGTAATTGGTCCATAGATTTGACATACGACAGAGCCTCTAAAATACTAATCAATTCGGCATACATTATGGAAACTTTTGAATTGATTTTGAACTTACAATTTACAGCCAACTGAGGGTCATAGAAAGCCGCCCCAACGTCAACACTATCCTTAGAGCCATCAGTGTAGATTTTGTAGTATGAGGAATACTTTTCAATAATGTCTTGGTTACACATTTCCCTAATTATGTTTTTACTATAATTACTTTTACATTTTTTAATAGTATCTATTTGAGGTTCAATTTTATCGAGAACATCCACACTGCTAACCCATGTGTCAAACTCAAACATCTCCAACTGTTTACTTTGATGTATTGTATTGTCACTAAGAAGTCGGTGCACTACGATAAGTAAAGGCAGTTTCTTATTGCTCCAGTAACGCCCCTGACATAGTTCTGAAAGGCGATCTAATATACCGATTAGTTCGTTGTCATGGAATGATTTACATTTTAACCAGTATTTGGCTGCCAAGTAGTATCGTCTCACAGCTAGTGGCGGAATACATAGTTCTCTTTCCATGACGTGGATAGGGGTAGATCTTATATAGCCTCCGATTACTCTCAGGCATTGATTTTGTAGCACATCTATTTTATTAAGTGACGTTACGCAACTACTCTCATACAAAAAGCAGCCATAATCCAATCTACTGCGAATCAAAGAAATGTACAAACGTCTTAAATGAGTTGGATGGAGACCCCATCCTGGACCTTTTAATATTTTAAAAACATTTATAATTTTCATTACCTTTTCTTTAAGTTCATTCAGATGTTTTGACCATTTCAATCGACTATCCAACCATAAACCTAAGTATTTAACACAATCAACAACTTCGAGTACAGTGCCTTTGCATGTTATTTGTATTGGTTCCATTATTTTCCGAAATCCTCTTTGAAACAAGCATATTTTTGTTTTTGTGGGAGAAATATCGAGCCCTATTTTTTCTAATAAAACACATATTATGTCTATAGCTGATTGAAGAGATTGCACGCCTTCGGTTAAGTTATTACATGACTTATAAATCACAAAATCGTCAGCATATTGCGAGACGTTTATATCTATTAGAGCTTTGCATATGTGTCTAGTGATAATATTAAAAAGCAAGGGTGAGATCGGGTCGCCTTGCGCCAAGCCCCTATTGGTGTTTCGGACCAAATCCTGGTTGTCACATTTGATTTTAAGAATTCTGTAGTATAGAAAATTCCATAAATATAAACTTAACTTAGGGCTAACTTCTAGTTCATCTAAAGCTGTTATTAGCGATTTGATGTCGACATTATTATATGCGTTTTGGATGTCCAAAAAACATGCTACAGTTAATTTATTCTCGGAAAATCCAGTAAGAATATGATTGCCCAAAATGCTTAAATTGTCGTAACATGATTTGCCTTTCCTAAAGCCCGTCGTACTGTCCGAGAAAGCTTTATTTTTCTCACAATACCACTCAAGTCTTTTATTCAGTATGATATGGAAAATTTTACACAAACAAGACATCAAAGCAATCGGCCTTAAGTTTGAAACGTTAATCTGATTTGATCCAACTTTAGGGATGGGAAGAATAGTAATATTTCTCCATTGCATGGGGACAAAACTATGTTCATAAAATTTATTGTAGATTTGGGTGAGTATTAATTTAGCGTTCTTAGGTAAGTGCTTAATCATTGCATAGGTGATATCGTCTGATCCTGGGGCAGTGTTCTTTTTGGGGATACAGCATTCGAACTCTGAAATGGATATAGGTTGATCAAGTTTGGTATTGGACGATGATAAGACAGGACAAATTTGCTCGTCATAATCTGAGGACAAGGTATTTAGCATTGAACGCGCTGTTTCTTGGTCAATGTGTTGATTGTTACACGAGTTTCGGCCTTTTAACCATCTCATTTTTCGCCATAACTCATTAGCGTTAGTAGTTTGATCGACAGAAGTACAGAATTTTTGAAAACTATTATTTTTGGCATCCTGAATAGATTTTCTGGCACTTAGTATTTTGTCGTTTAAGCGGTCTAAATTATTAGGAGAAGGATTTTTCCGAAAGCTAGCAAGTGCTATTCGTCGTTTTGCAACTGAATGTGATAATTTTGGATTCCAATAAGGTTTTCTTTTGAACTTACTATCAGGGTAATTGTTTATGATTGAGTAAGGAATATAAAGTTCGGCTGAAACATTAATCAGTTCCACGAATGCGTCATAACATTTCTGGAGGTCATCCGTAAATTGGAAGCTTTCAAAAAGTTGCTGGAGCAATTCTTTATATGATTGGAAATCAGCCTTTTTAAAGTTTCGTTTTTTGATTGCAGGAAAAGACGGTGATACCGTTATTGAACTTATAATAATTCTGTGGTCACTGCCTAACATTTCTTGAGTCGCTTTATAATTAAAATTAGTTGCAATATCCGAGGAAGCTAGAGTAATATCTGGGGAAGTTTCTTGCAATACACCATTCACCAGCTTAACCCTAGTTGGAGTGCCATCATTCAATGTGATATAATTAGATTCTACTAACGCATCGTATATCTGTCTACCCCTTTGATCATTCTTGTAGGACCAGGTCGTATGGTGACCATTAAAGTCGCCTAAAATTACTGTTTTTTCCCGAGCAAGTGAGAAAATATCAGCCCAATCCTGGACAGCAGTGCGGGCTTTAGGACAATAAACTGCTATAATATTCAAAACATCCGAACAATTAAAGATTTTAATATGTATTAATTGTATGGCCGAATTATTATGATGGCAGTCAACTATTTGCGATTTAACTGATTTATGTACACATACCGCCAATCCACCATAAGAATCGTCTCGGTCGCGTCTGAAGATGTTGTAATCTTGAATCTTTAGACTTGAACCCGGCTCCAACCAAGTTTCACACACGGCGGCAATGTGGATTTTCTCTTGAACCAAAAGATTTTCAAAACAAGTTTTTTTTGGTCGTAAACTTTGGGCATTCCAGAGCAATATGTTGAAATTAATGTCTCTATTATTAACCTTATCCATTAATGTATTCTAATAAATATTTTAAAAATGGCCAGTCCGATATATTTTCCACTGTAATTAAAATTAACCATTCCACACAGCACTTAATTAAACTTTTAATTTTTTGTTGTAACGTATCACTTTTCAAAAATATAATTTCTTTAATGCGTGACAATAATTCTCCAAAAGTAATGTCTTTTTTACTGCCTGAACTTGGATTATCTCTGCTGTTGAAGTTGTTCTGCGTCTCTTGAGGAATTAGAAAGCTGTTTTCAGTGTTTTTTTGTGACTGCAAGGATGGAGATGCGTCAGTATTGTATATGTAATGTTGTTTTTTATTAGGTGTAGAGGTAGCATTAGGTTTGTTCCATCCTTTCTCCGGGTGAACTTCTGCTTGAAATTTTACAGTATTAGCGTAGGTTTTTTGACTGTTATTTGGGTTTATTTTTTTGAAGCTTAATAAAGGTGAGAATCTGTTTATCTCATCTGTCGCACGGTCCAAAATCGATGATTCCCCAAAGTTGAATTGTTGTTTCCGTTCCGTTTCGTTTCCTTTTTCACTGGGAGACTTTGGTACCAGCATTGTGCGAGCTTTTCGGTATGTGCAGTTGAACTCAGACATTATCTCCCTCAGTCTCTTTTCTTTTTGGTACTCCGGGCAAGCGGACTTGTTTAGTGCCATATGGTCACCCTGACAATTTACGCAGATGTATATTTTTGTATCACAATTCTCGTGATGACCAGTACATTTCGGGCATACTGTTTTATCTGACGGGCACCTATTTCGAGTATGACCTAGCCGCCAACATTTGGAGCACTGGGATACGGGAAACACGTAGGGATCCACTTTAATACGTAGCTCGTCTACCAATATATAAGATGGGAGAAACGAACCTTTAAAGCCTAGTCTCACTGTCTCGCTAGGAACCCATTCCCCTTTGTCGTTCCGTTTACTCAGTCGAAATACAGTGGCAAGAACTGCGCGGCTATCACATTTAATATTTTTCTTGATATCTTCCTCAGACATATCTAAATCCACGTTTCTAATGGTGCCGTATGTATACATAACTTGCAAAGATTTTTGGAAGTTCCATCCATTATCTATTAATTTTTGACATGACACCATCTTGTCCAGACACACCTCATTTTCAAATTCTACTCTAATTTTATAAGAATTTAAATACTTTACTCTAATTATGTCTGTTATACCTAGTTCCTTTAGAAGTTTTGCAAAAGCAAATTGTTTTGGTAATTTTTCTTTGCATGATATATATAATTCAATTTTTTCTAAATTTTTTATCTTTTTCTCTTTTTTAACCTCTATCCAATCTCCATCTTCCTCTTCTCTCGTTCTTTTAACTGGTCTATAAGATGATTCCATCTCTTCTGCTACTGTTTTTGTGTATTCTGGCATTTTTTCGTGACTTTCGGAGCTGTTAATTAAGTGTGCGTTTAGATATACGCTTGGGCTTGGCGTCCTCATTCCCTCTTCTATTGTCTCGGTGACTATAGTAGGCGTCGCGCTTCTATCGCTCATGATTTAAGTAGTAAAAACTGCGATGCATTTAGACGGCTGTCTACGTGAGCGTCCGTGTGCCGCCCGATAACAAACCGGTTTCGCGGCGGTCGCGCGGAGCAGATGTTTGTCGCTCGATGCAGGTACTATCCCAGTTGTTTACGCACACACTTAAATTCGCCACACGACCGCACCGCTCGGGTGCTGCCGCATCACTCTTCGGTGGTTTGGTCACTTAGAGAGGATGAATGAAAGGCGAATCATGAAAGAGATATATTGTGCGAATTTAGAAGGAACGATTGCGCAAGGGCGTCCCAGAAAAACCTACGTGGACTAATTAGAGGTTATTATAAAAAAGCTTGGTGTACGCAGTGACAAAAACCGCAGGGCATGTATGAAAAGACTGATGGATGTGAATGAAGCGAAAGAAGTGTGCAATGATCGTAGCAGGTGGCGATCCATAGTCTCTGCATACCCCCATGGGAAACAGGCGTGAGTATATGTATGTATGTATACTAATCTTGTCATCATCACTTTGTAAAATAGGAAAAAATTCGTAATAAATATTGTTTTAACTCACTCCTCCACTGTAAAGTCGTTGTAGACTTGTAGTATATCGACTCTAAATGAAAGAAAATATATATTTTATATCACGTTACTTTTGTTAAGTAACATGATATAAAATATATTTAAAGCAAAAGAACAATGAAAAAACAACTTTTAAATAAATTATTATCTAAAAAAATAAAAAAGGTTACTGATATAATATTCTAGTTCCAATCATTCTCACTAGTTCCATTGGATACAGTTCCATGGTACTACTGATACTTTTTGTTCTGTAGTTCCATATATTCATTCTCACTAGTTCCATTGCCAATGGAACTAGTGAGAATAATCAGTATCAGTAGTTCCATGGAACTATATCCACTGGAACTAGTGAGCAGTAAGAGATTGCTCCGCGTAGCCCTTTGATGCAACCTCGCGTACCCTTTAGGGTACGCGTACCACTGATTGGGAAACACTGCTTAAGACAATCGGTACAGGCGTGTTAATACTAGGGCTAACTCAGAGGCGCAAGTCCTGAGAACTATGGCTGGTATACTATCCAGACTACTGGCTTTATTCAAGTCCAGAGGCCGTATTACAAGCTCTTAAATCCTGCCAGGTTTATAAATTGCTGTAGTGACATCTCTTTCTCGGTGTATAGCAAATAAAAGAGATAGATTGATAGCCAGTCAGAAAACTGACTGGAAATAAGAGGTGATAATACAGCCCCAGATCAAGCAATGCTTTTTTTAAATTCGGTCTCTCTGATGTGGATTTCCGACATTAAAATCCCACAACTTGGTAAGACCGATGGTACAACATTGCCAGGATCTAAAGAATCTAAACGAGAACACTCGGAAAATAAATTGGCAAAACGGTATGTGCCAAAGATCCTCCTGGTTCCCGCAGAGGAGGCATTGAGGGACGGCAGAAGTTGACTTCCACAGATTATACCAGAATTTTTCAAGAAGCAAGTTTTCCCTATGCAGGACTTGGCGGCTTCCTCTTTTCACGTGTATTTCTAGCTTTACAGGATCGAGCATCAACCCAAGCAAGATATAACTCATGTTTCAACGCTACTGCATCTCTATATTTAGCATAATACCAAGAGTGAACTTTGTAAGAGACCCTGACAAAGCAGAACGGTCACAGCATTCGTGAAGCAGAAGGAAACATAACTTTACCTAAAAAAAATTTTTTTTCTGCTTCAAAAACTAGTATAAAATCGATACATAGGAGCATTAGCCTTTAGCCATAGGCCTTGTCCCGCTACATTTTGTTATTTTGGTTGCATTATATTTATTAGGTAAAAAAACTTATCCATAGTAATATAGTGACTGAAAGTTTTGTTGGCTTTCCTTGTGTTAAAATTGATGAGAAAGTAAAAAAGAATCACAAAACAATTAGTTCTTACTTAAAAATTACGATTTTAAACTGTTTCAAAATCCAATATGTATTGATTGGATTGGACAATTTTAGGCGCGCGTTAATAGTGTAGGATTATTGTAAACATCTGAAATATTGACGCAGAAGTAGTTTTGAGGCGGAAAATATTAGGAATTAGCCGTAAGAGCACATTGAATGTCTCACTCCATACAAAAAACCATAAAATATTTTTATCCAGCCAAACTTTTCGTTTTAGACACAAATATCTTAAGAAATTTCTTATATAATAAAGAGTTCTATCGATTAATATTTAAAAAAAATATTATTCAAAAAAAATAGTCGTAACTTGCGCGCGTCATAGCTCTAAAACGAAACCACTGAGAGCCGGCAGACCTCATCATTTTAGCTACGGAGAAGCCATACTTTAAATAGGTATTAATACTGACAATTTCTCTGATCGTTACTTTCTCGTAACAATGAAGCCTCTTATAAGCGCTATTACTGGAAGTGGTAACCACTGAGATCAGGCAGACCGACATCATTCACATTAGGGGACAACTTTACAACCTATAAAAACGAATCTAACCTTTTCCTCGACCGTTACCAAAAATTCCGTGACCTCTAAGACTATGATGTCGACGACGACGCGTCATCGACATCAAGTCTTGCTAGACGCAGTGCGACGAGGCGGGCGTTTACCTACTACATCGCTTCTAATACTAACACTATTTTATTTATTACTAAAACCTAAAACTACAAAACAAACAGCTAAAAATATTACTTAATTAACACTAAATAAAATTATTGAAGTGAAACCTTCTTTATCGGCGTTGTACGCTTTTTTGTTGAACTCGCGTCAGTCAGTCAGGATCACGTGACCCTGATCGAAAATTCGTAAGACGGATGTGACGGATGGAGAGTAGACAGCCGGCGTCGGAAGTATCCCCCTCTCTTTCTACGGGGCGCGGCGAAAATAGCGGCGCGTCATTTCAAGACGTAAACACTTGTGTCACCATAGCAACGCGCTTTTTAGGGTTCCGTACCCAAAGGGTGAAAACGGGACCCTATTACTAAGACTCCGCTGTCCGTCTGTCTGTCTGTCTATCCGTCTGTCTGTCTGTTTGTCTGTCACCAGGCTGTATCTCATGAACCGTGATAGCTAGAAAGTTGGAATTTTCACAGATGATGTATATCTGTTGCCGCTATAACAAAAAATACTAAAAACAGAATTAAATTAATATTTAAGGGGGACTCCCATAAAACAAACGTGATTTTTTTTGCCGTTTTTTGCTCGATATTAATAACGACAATAGGTAGACAGTTGAAATTTTGCACAGATGATGTATTTTTGTTGCCGCTATAACAACAAATACTAAACACAGAATAAAATTAACATTTAATTAAGGGGAGCTCCCATACAACAAACGTAATTTTTTTTGCTGTTTTTTGGTACGGAACCCTTCGTGTGCGAGTCCGACTCGCACTTGGCCGGTTTTTTATAATTCAATGCCAAACTAAAACGCTAGTTTTTAGGGTTCCGTACCCAAAGGGTAAAACCGGGACCCTATTACTGAGACTCCGCTGTCCGTCTGTCTGTCTGTCTGTCTGTCACCAGGCTGTATCTTATGAACCGTGATAGCTAGAAAGTTGAAATTTTCACAGATGATGTATTTCTGTTGCCGCAATAACAACAAATACTAAAAACAGAATCAAATAAATATTTAAAGGGGGCTCCCATAAAACAAACGTGATTTCTTTGCCGTTTTTTGATCGATATTAATAACGACAATAGGTAGACAGTTGAAATTTTCACAGATGATGTATTTTTGTTGCCGCTATAACAACAAATACTAAACACAGAATAAAATTAACATTTAAGGGGAGCTCCCATACAACTAACGTATTTTTTTTGCCGTTTTTTGGTACAGAACCCTTCGTGCGTGAGTCCGACTCGCACTTGGCCGGTTTTTTACATTCTCTTTGGTCAAAACTCTAGATATTCTGTCAAGCTATGGATAAGCCTTTCGTACAATACTGTTCTGTATTTGTAAATTCAAATGCAGAGTAAATTCGTAAGACGGCAATTCGTGCAAAATTATTCTCTAACCATTCCAAAATATCAAAAAAGCACAACGTTAATATTCAAGTTTTCACTTCTGCCGGCACTCCCGGAGTGCAACCCCATTTTCTTTTATTTACTTAAAACAAACAAAGTTTACAAAACTTTCCAAAATCCAAAAGAAAAAGACGAGACCGACTTGACCAACAAGTTTCGATATGAAATATGAAATGAAAAGTACGGCCCCATCCATTCTCGATACCACCCGATGCAAGCCCCGGGCGTTCACCCCGCGCGCCCGCGCCCGCCCGCTCCATATCTCTGTGAATGCCGAATTCTAGCAAATATTTTTCTAAGTGTATTGCTCTTTACATTTTTCAGGCGCTAAAAAACCTGTTTATTTTGATTTTAATAGTGATCCATAACATTTGCATTCTTTTTTTTTTGATAAGTCTTTAATTCATCTTATGTTCGAATTGTATTTTGAAAAAAATATGCTAGTTGCCGCTGAAAATTTCGAGTATTACGCGACGAAAAAACTTTTTAGAAAAACATGTTTTTTTCACTAACTAAGCTTTTACTTGAAATTATTTATAGCTAAGTCTTTAATTCAGGATATGTCAAATACAACAATATTTTTTTCTACCTTTCAAAATGAGTGGATTCTTCTAACTATGCGACAAAACTTTATATGTTTTCATTGACGCTACGTTTTGCAGGTCCTTAACAGTGGTTAAGCGACGCTGTTGCCCATGGTACACTAAGCCAGGGGTGGCCAACTTGTCTAGGGCTGCGATCGACTTTAAAATGTTCTAGCCTATTGAGATCGACATGGGGCATTTTCATTTTTGGGGTATTTTTCACTACAAAAATGCCGCACCCACCTCCCGCACCGTTTTGTTGATACCACAAGCAAAACGCTTTCTCGCGATCGATCGACTGCACTGTCTTCAGAGATCGACTGGTCGATCGCGATCGACTTGTTGGCCACCCTTGCACTAAGCTAAACCGCCATGTTTAGTTGATTTGTATGGAGAACAATGAAGTAGGTATCCACGCTTTTTTCGTAGGTATCTCACTATCTCAGGTCCATATTATTTCTTCGTCATTGGTTTTGTACCACAGGGTGTCTACATGAATAAATGATTAATCGAACAACCAGCACAAAATAAAAGTAAATAATTAAAGTTAAATAGTTTAACAATGGTGTAATGTAAGTAATCATTGTTCTGTTGTGCGACTGTCGCGACATTGTTTATTATATTGTGTTTTGTTCTCTTGTCTTATTGTTGATATAAAATGTATACGTCATTAGTGATCTTGGATGACATTTGTATTGTGTAAAAATTTTACTTAAGTGAACTTGAAATACAATTTGGTGACCATGGTCCAAAAAAACAAAGTCTGGCATTACGAGTAACACTTGCTTACGTCACTTTTCAGTTGCGCGACTTTATAGTAACAAGCAAAAAATAAAGGATATTTTTTCTGTCACACTCATTACAAAATTATTATAAGCAGGTACCTGCATTTTATGATAATAGGGTATTTGACAACATTAAAAATATACTGCAAATTGTGGTCATCCTAACAGATATTGGCGTAAAAAACATATTCAACTATTATATAGACTAAATTAAGTCTATGAATCAATCAATGATTCATTTCACCTAGAAAAATGCAATATTTTTTGAATTTTTTTCTGTGGCGAAAACGCTCTAACTGATGACGTCACTTGCTTGTAAATAAATATGGCTTCAGGCGTTTGACACGACCATAAACTTCGGATCCGCGATTGATGGCTGTCAAATTGCTAAGAATATTACAATGTAGGCTTGTGACGTCAATAAGTGACGTTTCCAGCGCCATAGTGTTTTTGACGCGATTTTAAAATTTTAAACTTTAACATTGATTTTTTCTGAAATATCAATGTGGTACGCTTATTACATAATAAGGAATAATTTAAAATGGTTTTCCAAAATTAGTCAAATAGCCTATTGTGTTTTGTTTCTCTTTACAAACCAAACAATACGTAATTTTCAATACCGATAGCGGAGATCACGTAAGCCTGTGTTACTCACGTGACTTCCTCTGTCTCGGAGTGCTTGCCATGGTGGATCCCCACCATGGCAAGCACTCCGAGACAGAGGCGATCTGCGATTGACGATCTCCGTGGTATAGTGGTTTGAACACTGGATTTCATGGTGACACATCTACGAGGTCCCGGGTTTGATACCCTGGGACAATTAAGAAACCGAACTTTTGTATGATAGGTATCTCAGTTCTGGATTTGTAATTGATGGATTTTCATAACACAAGTGCTAAATCAAAATTTTAATTGCAATTAGAGTTTGGTCAACGAAAGCTGAGACTCGGTTGGAAATGGAACTCATTTTCCGCATTTTTTAAGGTTCAGTTTCCAATAACTTAACCTCTAATCCTTAATTTAACAGGGAAAGTGGCGCCGCAGCTATTTCAATCTCATTTTTGTTAACCAGACTCTAAGGCTGAGATGCACCATCTTACTTTAAGGCTGTAGACGAGCATTACGTTCCATTTTTTTTTAAATTTTCAATACAAATGATCAAAACAACTCTGCGCGAGCCGTAATGAGGGCGAACTTTGAAAATTCCTATTAAATTATTAAATAGATACAAGTATATACAAAACACGCAATACATTAGACAAATACCTCATTATTCCTAAGAAAAAATACTTTAGATCCCGTAAATACCAGTAAAAAAACATGTCAAAGTGTACCAATTTGAGCATTTTTTAATATTTTATTTCTCTGTGATTAAAAGCATTTTTTTTAATTTTCTCTCTATAGGGAACTCCTTGACAATACAAACAATAAGTGAAAAAGTAAATATGAGTCGTATTCTTATTTGTTACAGCTGAAACGTTTTTGAAAAATACCTCTGACAAGCAAATTTGAAATTCCACTTGAACAGATTGTCTTCGTTTTAAAATTGTTAAGATATATTGATTAGAATAAGGTATTAATAAATAATTAACTGCAAAGTATCAATTAATTCTTATATATTCACTCCATACACACACACAATTAAATTCTTCAATTAATTATCATATTTTGATAACCATAACACAATAAGAAAAGTTTCAACTATACTACCGTAAGAAAATCATTAAGCATAAATAACTTCTTCTATTAATTATTATTTGAAAATCATTAATACACAATGAGATGGTTCTAAATAATACTAATCAAAGAAAACGCAAGTTTGATTCTACATTTTCCAAGTAAGATTCTCTATTTTCCAAGTACGATTCTACATTTTTCAACTTACAATATTATAATATCTACAGCCTGCCTAGCATGACCGATTTATATCGCGTGATATAGCATTTTATCGGCACTCAACTGTCAGATTCCTTTGTATTTTTGACAATTAAACGTGATCAAACGCTATATCACGCGATATAAATCGGTCATGCTAGGCAGGCTGAACCAACAGTATAACGTTATAAATCAAGCACTAAAGAATAATTTCCAAAGCAAGACCGACTAACGTTCTATCGTTTTCCTCTAACGTGCACTTTTTCCGCGGGAAAACACCCCAGCGCCCCCAGTGGCGACTTATTACACGACTGCCCAATGTAAAAAGAGTGTATATGTGTTCAGGGTTCATGTATGTTTGTGGGTATGTGAGTTTCTTTATTCCACCATAAGTTCTAAATGCCTGAACAGATTTGAATAAGTGGGGTAGGTATCGTTAGAATCCTTACAGCATTCCGAGTGACACTAGCTATATTTTTTCTAGAAAAAACCAATATGGCGACTGTACGAAGCCATTTTCAAATGTGAAAAAAAAAAATCTTCTATTATTAAAATATGGGCATCAAATGAAAGGCCTTGATGAGCATATTCCAAAACTATATAATATGTCACAAAAATGTGTGAAATAAAAATAAATAAATTAAAAAAATATTAAAAACACGACTGCCCTGCCAAAAACGAACTAATAAAAAGTTAAACAACAAGTGTCATTGCAGTCGGGGGACCTCTTTGATCAAAATTTGTTCCATAATAAGGTCCCCGACTGCAATGACACTTGTTGTTTAACTTTTTATTAGTTCGTTTTTGGCAGGGCAGTCGTGTTTTTAATATTTTTTTAATTTTTTTTTTCCCTGATCAACTTACTATAGTCAAAAAGTAGCGTCAAAACACTTGCTTTTATTAAAATACAAAATCTAGTGCCAATCATTACAATTAGTTTCATTGTATACATTATTCTTTTAGTTTCGTTTTGTTTGTACATTTCATTAAATTTTAGTCAACAGTAATTACAAACTATAAATTTTACTCTAATAAATTGTATTATTTCCGTTCGTATGCCTACGACGGAAATCAATAGTCTTTCATTACCAAGAATTCATTTATACATTTGCCTTCATGAAAATTAATCTATAAATTATACTACTCACATTTAAATTGTATTAAAAAATATATAACATTGTTTTGTGTATTCTAAATCTTTAATTAATCGATTACTTAACTTAAATAACTCGACAGGAAACGACATATTTTAACAATGCAAGCTACTATTTTCGTAATAAATTAAGTTATTATGAATCGATAATTTCTCTATAATAATTATTTAATTACCATAATGATTAAGTTCATTCTTTTTTATAGTCGATTACAATTAATTTAAGTAAATCAACAGGAAATATCACATTTTAATCATGAAAGCTACTTATTTTCGTAATGAATAAAGTTAAGAATTATAAATTGATTATTTCTTTCTTCATTCATCATTAATTTCCATAATTATTATAAAATACCTGATAATTTATTATGTTTTTCTCTCTATACGGCACTAATTTAAGAATTTTGCTTCCTAAAACTAAAGTTTACATCAATAATAATGCTTTCATTCTTTAGATAACTTCATTGGAAAAACACTAATTTCGTTGAAATGCAAATATACAACCTTAACTTATACTTTGGAATCGGAGCACATAAATAACTTATCCAAACATTTTTATATAACTTTATTCTTGCTCTCGATTAAAATCAGTTATTTTTTTTTACATTTTTGGCATTAATTTGCATGCATTTCAGTAGCATGTGCATGGATAGCGAGAGTCTTCTTCGTAGTACGGGTGGCGACGTCTATGACGATGTGTCCTGCTGTGTTTGCGGCAAGGGGAAGAAGGGAAACGGTAACGGGGACGGTAAGAGGATGGAGAAGGATAGGGGACAGGAGAGGATGGAGTGGGATTGGATGGAGTAGGATTAGGAGTAGGATTGGATGGAGTAGGATTAGGAGTAGGATTAGAAGGAGTAGGATTAGGAGTAGGATTAGGAGTAGGATTAGGAGTAGGATTAGGAGTAGGATTGGATGGAGTAGGATTAGAAGGAGTAGGATTAGGAGTAGGATTAGAAGGAGTAGGATCAGGAGTAGGATTGGAAGGAGTAGGAGCTACGTTTACAATCGAAGCTGTGCCCCCTCCTGCGGCAGATACTGCTTGCCCCCCTCCTTGCACTGAGGCAATTGCTACATCTTGGGCATTCGCGATGGCAAACGTAGCGATTATTAGCTGAAAAAGAAGGCATAGAAATAGTATTACTTTGTTCATTGAGCGTGCAGCGTGCTTCGTACTACAAAACATGTTGTGTACCCACACATGGACATTACTTTTAAGCAAACTTAGGCGAAATCGGGCCATAGTCGCAGTACCATTGCAGATCAGAAACAAATACACTCGACGTCAGAAAAATCACACCTCTTCGAAAGTAATTTTAGACTTGGCCACCTGCTATTGCTAGCTAACGTTCTATTGAGTAATTATCAACATACACATACATAGCAAGCAACATACATAGCCATCAGTCTCTAGAAACCGTTGGAATACTCGTTTTCAATCAGTTTTCAATTAGAGAAAAATTCTAAAGATTTCGCGCCAGTGGCCTTTTTAATTTCTACATGCACGCATTCTACGATTTAAACTTATAGTCACAGAGTATAAATAAGTCTATGATTTCACCGAAGAGATCGCTGCTATTAGTTCCATTTTCAAAATTAGCGCGTTGCTGGTGACACAAGTGTTTACATGACGTCTTAAAATGACGCGCCGCCATTTTCAACGCTCCCCGTAGAAAAAGAGGGGGATACTTCCGCCGTCAGCTGTCTTCTCTCCATCCGTCACATCCGTCTTACGCATTTTCGATCAGCCACGTGATTCCTGACGCGAGTTTAGCATTTTTTTCCGCATACAAAAAAACGCACAACGCCACTAAAGAAGTTTTCACTTCAAAAATCTGTGTCTGTTTGTTTGTCCTCTATACATTCCTAAACTATTCATCCAATTGTGATGAAACTTTGGCAAATAGTTTTTTTATCACCAGGGAGATTTCTGGCAAAAAAAGATTCAAATCATTTATCCGTACTAATGCCGGGGGCAGTTAGTTACATATTATATGTAACTACTATATAATTTATTATAATAAATGATCTGTTGAAACAAAATGTAAAGAAAAAGTACTCACTACCAACAGTTTCATTGTCGTGCACTTGATATACTTAAATATCAATAAAATATAATAACTACAAAAGCTTTATATATATCCAGCCGAAAACACCTGTGCAATGATGTTTCGATGTGTTGTCTACGTATTACAAATATTACAATAACAATTTATTAATTCGCTCTTTTCTAACTAATGAGGACAATGTAGCAAGTTTGTCTACATGAGTCAATATTTTGGAATGTCGATCTTTATCATCATATCAGCCGCACGACACCCACTGCTGGGTATAGGCCTCCCCTAAGGATCTCCAGGACGATCGGTCCTGCGCTGCCCGCATCCAGCGGCTTCCCATGATCTTCACCAGTACCCGTAACACGAACAACTATTGAAAAAATAACGTGCGTAAATTCACAGATCTCGTGCCTTTCACGATCTTCTGGCACATTAAAAATGAATTTATAGAATTTTATAAAAAATATATTCCTTTGTTTGAATTAGTACTTACAATACTTTGAAATCACAGCAAAGGACTTTTATCAAACAAAAAAGGCAAAGTAGTAATAGTTACCCCTCCACAATGACGCATTTAACGAAGTCAGCCGATAATGGTACCGATGTGTCTAACTTATTTGCAGATTACTTCTCATCAGTAAACGATGATCATAACACTGCTTTCGTTCCTGACCCCTCTGACGAAATTTCACCCAATATCATTCCCTCCCCTCTTTTTACGCCGAAAGAAATTTTTGTAAAATTAAAAAGCTTGGCACAACAAAAGGGAGCAGATGCCGATGGAATACCACCTAAGTTTGCTGTGGAATGTGCTAAGAGTCTTTCGTACCCTCTCGCCTTGATTTTTAATAAGTCTTTTTCAAGTGGTGTCTTTCCTAAATTGTGGAAGGAAGCTCGTATTCTTCCCATCCACAAATCGGGCGATAAATCTGTGGTCTCAAACTACAGACCGATTTCCATTTTACCAGTATTCGGAAAACTTCTTGAGTCACTGTTCTGCCGCATACTAAGTTGGCATATGCGGAACGTAATATCTCACGCCCAGCATGGTTTTGTATCTGGCCGTTCCACAGCTACAAACTTGGTATCTTACTTGACGGAAGTTAAAGATGCTGTAGACTCTCGCACCTGTGTCGACGTGATATACACAGATTTTAGCAAGGCTTTCGACAAGGTAGACCATCGTGTGCTATTGCCACAGAATACATAATAGTACAAGTACAGAAGATCCACTCGGCAAAGTCATTTAAATAAATAGCGACTTTATCCTATGCACAATAAAGTGCAATTCAGGTCGCACACCGCTCCCTCCTTACAGTTATATTCACCTAGAAGTTGCCTCTCTTTCTATCGAGTAGCTCTTATCTCTTCTAACGACTTCAGGGTTTCCTCTTTTAAATAATAATTAAATAATAGGTACTTAATTTATTACAAGTTATGTGTTTGAGAAATAAAATGTGTACTTAAATACTTTAAAAAAAACCTAGTTTAGGTACAGTCAGCGCCACATCAGACAATACATGCTAACTTTAAGGCAATTTGCTTTCTTACGAAATCAAATTGTCATTAATAATTAACTTTATTTCGAAAGTAGGTAAGAAAGTACCTACAAAATCTATAAATTATTATTTTAATTAATAGATGGGTGCAGATTGTTTAACAAATAAGACAAGTAAGTACCTAAGAATAAACAGGTACTAATGAGGTAGTAGACAAGCACTTCTTACGTTTCGATGTCGTTTGGAACTTTTGGAAGTGTGAAAAACGTGAGGTTCGGATCCTTTTTATTAGTATTAAGGCAGCCTATTGCGATGCCTTCTTTTTGGTTATATGTATATCACAAACGTGCGAACGAACGACGCGGCAATACGCGAACACGGCGAAATCCTCAGCCCTCTGAAATTAGTCCGTCCGGACGGACCCGCCGGCTACTTGTAGCTTCGTACCTAAAACGCGGAGTGCACCTAGCCTGCTATTGCATAAACTCTCCCGGTATGGTATTGCCACCAATCTTTTGTCGTGGTGTGAATCTTACCTCAAAGGTCGTTTCTCAAGGGTAGTACTTTATGGGTTTAGATCTGAACCGTTTTTTGCTAAGTCAGGGGTACCACAAGGATCCCATATTGGTCCATTATTTTTTAATATTTTCATTAACGACATCGTATCTTCTTTCAAGTATTCAAAAATATTTCTTTATGCTGACGATCTCAAAATAATGATACCTATTAAAAATACCGAAGACGCAGTTTTGCTACAAGGGGATTTAGATAGATTCTCCGAGTGGTGTATGAAAAATCATATGACGCTTAACATCAGCAAATGTTCCTATATTAGGTTCTCGAGGAAAAAGTTAGAATCCGATATCTCCTATACTGTAAACAACACAACTCTTGAGCAGGTCGATGTCATTAAGGACCTTGGAGTTTATTTCAAAATTCAAAAAATTCAAAATTCAAATTAATTTATTCAGTCTAGGCTGTTACAAGCACTTGTGAATGTCATAGAAGCTACGCCATCGGTTCGCAAACCCTAAGCGGGAGACCTTGTAACGAGAAGAACCGGCAAGAAACTCGTCAAGGGCTGCTTTTTTCTCCCTGTATATTTCATACAGAGTCGTCAAGATTGAAAAATGAGCTCCACATTTAAAGTGAGGTCATTTTCCATCACAATAGTTATCAAAAGGTTACACACAATGGGTAGTTAGGTTAAAATTAAATATCTACTATATTCAGTTAGATAATCGTGAGAGTAAATAACTTTCAACTAGTTTAGAAATCACTCTGTCTGCTACTCTAACAAAAAAAACACTTGATACAAGACATAAAAATAAAACGCAATTCTTACAATTCAATATGCGTTAAGATAGGTACTCAGAAGCAGACCCATTCCCACTGGCAGCACCCGTTCACGAGCATGACGCATGGACCAGCCATCGCTTCGCTCAACCATATTTGAGGGAACGTAACGACCCGCGCCACACGACACCACCGCAGAAATGATTAAAGAGAGCATGACATACTTAGGCTACCCATCCTAAGGCACCGAATTGAAAACTAATATCCAAAAGCTTTTCATAGGCCTTTACTTACAAAACTATAGACAAAAAAATACGAAAACATCGTGATAACGAAAGCCAAATAATCATTTTGGTCATTAGCAATAAAAAAGTGAGAAATCAAAACAAGGATTAGTTATTAATTCTATGTTTTGAGTAAGAAGTGCCATACTGATTGATAATATTAAACAGGAAAAAAAAAAAAAAATATGCGACGCCCTTAGTACAAGCAGACAGAAGCAGACCCATTCCCACTGGCAGCACCCGTTCACGAGCATGACGCATGAACCAGCCATCGTTTCGCTCAACCATATTTGAGGGAACGTAACGACCCGCCTCACACGACACCACCGCAGAAATGTTTAAAGTGAGCATGACATACTAAAGCTACCCGCATTAAGGCGTCGAGTCAAAAAGCTTACAATACATTTTAAGTAGGTAGGACAATTCTCCCAATTTTCACATAGAATAGAAAAATCTACGACCAAGCTGTTTTATCAATTAAGTAATCTTTAACGGTATAGTATCCTTTTTTAAGAAGACAATTCTTTACATGAGTCTTAAAGTTTTCAAATGGTAAATCCAAAATATTACTTGGAATTTTATTATAAAACTTTATACCAAGACCTATGAAAGAACCACGGATTTTTTCTAATCTATACTGAGGCATTACAAGTTTGTCTTTATTTCTGGTGTTCCGATTGTGCCAATCACTATTTTTTGTATATAAGTTAATATTGCGACGCACAAAAAGTATGCAGTTTAATATAAATTGTGATGCTGCTGTCAATATACCAATTTCTTTGAATCTATCCCTAAGAGATGTTCTAGAACTTAGTTGATAAATAGCTCTTATTGCTCGTTTTTGTAAAACAAAAATAGTATTTATATCGGCTGCTATCCCCCACAAAAGAATACAGTATGACATGATGCTATGAAAATAGCTGAAATACACTAATCTAGCAGTTTCTACATCTGTTAACTGTCTAACTTTTCTAATAGCATAGGCAGCAGAGCTGAGCTTGCCAGCCAGAGCTGCGATATGCATATTCCATTGAAGTTTACTGTCAAGAGTAACACCCAAGAAAACTGTTGAATCGAGCAAATCTAATTTCTCATTATTGATTACAATTTCAGTGGGATACGCCTGTACATTAGGTAAAGTGAATTTAACACATTTGGTTTTCTTAGCATTAAGCTGGAGATTATTTACATTAAACCAAGTAAGAACCTGCGAGAGTGCCTTGTTCACATCGTCAAAATCAGTTTTATTCCTGTCAACTTTGAATATTAAAGAAGTATCATCTGCGAACAAAACAATATCACAGAACCTCTCTGCAAAAAAGGGTAGATCATTTATATATATTAAAAATAAAAAAGGGCCCAAAATGGAGCCTTGCGGAACGCCCATTTTTACATGAGAACCTGATGAACTTACTCCATTGATATTAACTGTTTGAGTCCTTGAACTGAGATACGACAGTATTAATTTTTGGGCATTATTTTTTACACCGTAATGATTTAGCTTCAACAGCAGCGTCCAGTGGTCCACGCAATCAAAAGCCTTGGACAGGTCGCAGAAAATGCCAAGGGCATTCTGAGACCCCTCCCAAGCCTCAAAGACATGCTTCAAAAGCGCAACCCCAGATATTATTACATTCAACAAATAATTCTAATTCTAGATCTTTGCCAGACAGGCCCTGAATATTTTGACTAATTATATTGATACAATTAGGCCTGGCTGTTGTCTTGTGCCTCAGTTTAAATCTGAGTTTGTCACTGTTTTATTTGAAACAATATGCCGAGTAGAAGTTGAAGTACTAATACTCGGTTTTATGGACTTAGTTACAGCTGTAACAGAGTCCTGTAAATTGTAAGCTAACAAATTAGCTATTTGCATCCTACATTTTTTCGGCAGATACATACTATCTGGAGTCAATGTAAAAGTGTTAATAAATTTATTAACGTCAAAGTATAAAATAACGTCACTGTGACGACTTATCAAATTATATATATATAAATTTAAATCAAAAATGCGCTTATTTTGATCCCAGTTAAGGTTACTTGCATAAGGGAAAGCGCTAATTATTATTTTACATCTTGTTACAGACTGTAATGTTAATAAAATATTAATATTTTTAAGAATGTCCCTTTTTGTAATATGGGAACTGTCCCCACATAATATTACTACTGTTGTGGCTTCATCAATATGTGACTTATTAATATTTTGTACAATTGTACAATTTGGACAAAAAACTCCAATTCAACGTGCATATTGACAAGATAGTCACCAAAGCGTTAAAGCTCTTGGGTTTCGTTCTAAGGAATACCAAAGATTTTAAAAAGTCATCAACTGTAATAAAAATTTACACTGTTTAGTCAGGTCTGTTCTCGAGTATTGCATTGTAGTATGGTCTCCTCAGTACGACGTTCACGCTAAACGCCTCGAAAGCGTTCAAAAAAGGTTTCTTTGGCACCTGTCTTTTCGGAAATTCCTAGCTAAGACTTTAAAATCTTATGAGAGTCGTCTCAAATACTTTAAGGTTGAAAGTCTTGGAGAGAGAAGGCTTCTTTCAGATAGTATGTTTTTATACAAACTGTTAAATGGCGAGCTGTATTGCCCTAATTTGCTCGAACAAATTAGAATCAATACACCCAAAAAACTATCTCGCGTTAGCAGATTTAACATCTTCGTTCCTAAATCAGTTAAGAGTAATCTGGGTCGCCATTCTACATTAAACAGGACTCAGAAACGTTATAACACTCTTTCCCGACCTAATGAATCAGGTGATTTGGACATTTTTCACCAGAGTGCCAGAAAATATAAAGCTATGGTTAAACTCATTGGTAGTAAGAAAGCAACGTAAACCCCCGCTTATCTAAAGTTTTGCATAATTTTACAATTTTAGTTATCCTAAAAGTAATTTTTAGTTTTATAATTTATTCACTTCTCAAGCTTACGCGCTCACTAGACATGAAATAAAACACTTTTTAACGGATACTAGCGCGGTTTTATTGAATGTACTTTGGTATTTAGTTGGTATTTGGTTTAATTTTTGGTTTTCCCGACGTTTTTATAATTTAACTAAATCTTTAATTGTCCACATCGCATGCCGTGGCTGTCTTTAATTAAAAACTGTACTTAAATTTAAGATCCATATTTTAAGCCTTTTATTGTACTATTTAGTTAGTACATGTTTTTGTTGACTGCCCAATAAATAAAATAAAAAATAAAAAAAAACAATGCCATGAACAATTTTGGATCTACTTTTCTGTGATTCGTGTGTAGAAATAAAAAATAAAAAATCGGGTTGCACTCCGGGAGTGCCGGTAGAAGAGAAAACTTGAATATTAACGTTGTGCATTTTTGATATTTTGGAATGATAAGGGCATAATTTTGCACGAATTACCGTATTACGAACTTACTCTGCATTTTAATATGAGTACAAAAAAGATTCAGTTATAACTCCCTCCTATCCAAAAATCCAAGATGGCTCCCCTTCTTAAAATTATCTATGGGTTCAGAAGGTTCACCTTGCCAAAGGATATCCTTTGATCATCAAACGCCGTATTTTCTACTGAACACAGCCGACTTATGATTTTTTTCGTTTTTTATTTTTTCGAATAAATTCTTTTTGCACTTTGCAGCTCTTATAAATACGCGTCTCTTTAGTCTTTTTCGGGTTCCGTACCAAAATGGTAAAAAAGGAACCCTTATGGTGTGACTCAGTCTGTCTGTCTGTCACAGCTGGATATCTCTAGAAATACTAATGGTATCGACTTGAAATTTGGAATAGTTTAAGAAGACATGTGCCCAACTATTTTGCAAATAAGAAAGAAATAAAAAAAATATTTTTTTTTACAACAGGGACTGAAATGGTGTCTAAAATCGGAAATAATTCTATGTGATAGTAGTTTATGTAAAGATTACAGGAAATAACACATTTTTTTAGAAATTCAAAAAACCAACACAAATTCTTTAGTTTCACTACCAGTCAACAGATGGCGCTGACCTAAGAATGCTGACCTAAGAAAATAAAATAGTTCCACTATCGGTCAAGAGATGGCGCAACCTAATACTACAATAATAATTGGTGGCTGGTTCTAATATAATTACCTACTATTTGCCGTACGAATAAACGAAGAATAAGTTCCTACTTAGTAATATAAACAGTTTGCAATGTCGAGTGGCTGAAACGTTTTTCAGTCACCAATAGTCACCATAAGCAGCTGTGGTTAAGATTTGTAAATTAACTGTCCGCCTTTTCGCCCTTCCACCTGTCTGCCGTTTATTCTACCTTTTTAAAGACTGTACTAAAGTAACATATTTTTTATATATATTTATGATTGTACGGAACCCTCGGTGCGCAAGTCCGACTCGCTCTTGACCGGTTTTATTTTTTAATTATCATCACAACTCTATATAAGGGAGTCCACTTTTTCTTGAAATCGGAGCCTATACTGGAGCGAACGAAAAGACATTTTCAATGTCAAAATTCGATAGAGTAATTTTGTATGGGAAATTTGTACAGCGCCATCTACCGCCGAAAATAAAAATTATTTTTTTCTTAGATAATTTACTATTCTTTTAATTAGTCGTGTAATTTTAGCCGCTTTTTCCCCATATTGTCGTGACTCGTGAGTAGCGTTGCCATCTCTAAAAACCGGACAAGTGCGAGTCGGGCTCGCCCACCGAGGGTTCCGTACAGACCTACATCTATACATAAAATAAAGCTATAGAAAAGTTGTCTCGGTACAAAGGAAATATTTTGAAAAAAAGTGGTTGGGAGTTATTAGTTTTTTTTATATGAAAACTGTACTACGGAGAGTTCAAGCTTCATCCCAGGCTCTACCTACCGGAATTATGTGAAAAATTGCTTAGATTATAAGTTGGACTCTCATCTGCTCCAAGCTACCAAACTGTAAAAAAATACCATCAAAATCCATTCAGCAGTTTTTAAGTGATTCGCGCAAAAACATTTAGAATTGACTGCTATATATAGATAACCATTTGAAATTCTTTGTCGCCATGTAGAAAATAACCCTTCCAGGGATTACGACAAAGAATTGACCACGGGCGAAGGTTCGAAATGGAATAGTACATTACTGCAGCGGCACTCAAGCCAGGCATTGAAGAACATACGTGAGTCCATCAATGCCTAGTTGCGGCCAAGGCTTGTATAGTATACTTTTCTCAAATAATGCGTGGAAATTCAAACCAAGTAGCTTATAAACTTTTAACTTTTTAGTTTTAAAAGTTTAAGCTTTTTATTTTTATTTTAAATTACAGTAATTGAAAAAAGAAAATGGAAAGATTTTTTTAATCTTTTTGTAATGTGCACATAAAGGCCTTTCATTTGATACCCCTATTGAAAAAAAAAAAATCTGGTTTTTTTCATTTATTTCCAGTTTTTAATTTTTTTTTCAGTTTTTTGGAAAGTGCTCATCAAGGCCTTTCATTTGATACCCATACTGCAAAAAAATATTCTTTCGTTTTTATTTTTTTTTTCAGTTTTTTGGAATATGCTCATCAATGCCTTTCATTTGATACCCATATTGAAAAAAAAAATTTTTTTTTCCTTTTTAAACTTTTTTTATCTTTTTGGAATGCGCTCATCAAGGCCTTTCATTTGATACCCATATTGCACCGAAACATTTTTTTTTTCGTTTTATTTTTTTTTCAGTTTTTTGGAATGTGCTCATCAAGGCCTTTCTCGTGATACCAGTATACCGAATATTAAAAAAAAAACTTTTTTTGGAATGTGCTCGCTCATCAAAGCGACATTTGATACCTATAAGTATTTGTGTTTCATTAAAAAGTTCGCTCCATACTTAGAGCATATGCTCTAAGGCTCCATATCTGAATTACACGTGTGTAATGAGTTTTAATAGAAACATTGCCGGACAGACGCCGGCAATTTTTGTATGAAAATCCATTATTACACGTTAGTATTGGATTCTCATACAAATATTGACGGCGCGGTTTAGGTCTGTCCGTAAACTCCGATTTAGCACGAAGAAGGTTGTCAAAATAATGTTGGAATTTCCAAGCATGTTTGAGAAAAAATAAAATAATTACAAACCCACCGCACCGGTATAAAATACAAGTACTGCTAATTATCAACAGATGGCGCTGTACATCAATAGTACACTGTATAATGTTCTGTGAAATGATGTTATTAGAGAAAACCGGACAAGTGCGAGTCGGGCTCGCCCACCGAGGGTTCCGTACAGACCTACATCTATACATAAAATAAAGCTATAGAAAAGTTGTGTCTGTTCAAAGGAAATATTTTGAAAAAAAGTGGTTGGTAGTTATTAGTTTTTTTTATATGAAAACTGTACTACGGAGAGTTCAAGCTTCATCCCAGGTTCTACCTACCGGAATTATGTGAAAAATTGCTTAGATTATAAGTTGGACTCCAAGCTACCAAACTGTAAAAAAATACCATCAAAATCCGTTCAGCAGTTTTTAAGTGATTCGCGCAAAAACATTTAGAATTGACTGCTATATATAACGGGTGGCGCAAATGTACTGGCACTAAAGAAAATACTTTTATTTTTTTTATATGACATTTTCTGTCATTCTGTTGTTGAAAATTGTGTAGTGAACAAATATAAAATACACTGAAAATAAACATGGACCGTTTTACTCCCCAAGAACGTGGAATAATTGTGTCAATGTTCTTACGGAATAATTCATCAGTGATAAGAACACAACGTGAATTTCGTCGACGATTTCCCCACCGTCCGGCAGGACTGACCAGTCCAGACTTCTTTCTTTGGGGTTTTTTGAAATCTCGGGTGTATGTGAACAAGCCACAGACTCTCGCAGCTCTAAAAGAAAACATTCGTCAAGAAATAACGAACATATCGCAGGAAGTGTTACGGCAAGTTATGCAAAATGTCATAAATAGGGCTCAAATGTGTATCAACTCTAGAGGTCACCATTTAAAAGACATCATCTTTAAATCCTAATGGTACGAAATTTAATGGCATAAATATACATTTAAAAAAACCTAAATCTAGTTTTCTAATTTAGAAAAAATGTTATAGCTGAACCAATCAATTCACCAATTTCAATCTAACGGGTGGCGCAAAAGTAAAGACCCTATGTCTTTACTTTTGCGCCACCCGTTAGATTGAAATCCTTTGTCGCCACGTAGAAAATAACATCCGTGGTCCCTTCCAGGGATAACGACAAAGAATTGACCACGGGCGAAGGTTTGAAATGGAATAGTACATTACTGCAGCGGCACTCAAGACAGGCATTGAAGAACATACGTGAGTTCATCAATGCCTAGTTGCGGCCAAGGCTTGTATAGTAGTAGTAGTATACTTTTCTCAAATAATTTCGTTTTTAATTTTTTTTCCATCTTTTTGGAATGCGCTCATCAAGGCCTTTCATTTGATACCCATATTGCACCAAAACATTTTTTTTTTCGTTTTTTTTTCAGTTTTTTGGAATGTGCTCATCAAGGCCTTTCACGTGATACCAGTATACCGAATATTAAAAAAAATATTTTTTTTGGAATGTGCTCGCTTATCAAGGCGACATTTGATACCTATAAGTATTTGTGTTTCATTGAAAAGTTCGCTCCATATCTAAATTACACGTGTGTGATGAGTTTTAATAGAAACATTGCCGGACAGACGCCGGCAATTTTTGTATGAAAATCCATTATTACACGTTAGTAATGGATTCTCATACAAATATTGACGTCGCGGTTTAGGTCTGTCCGTAAACTCCGATTTAGCACGAAGAAGTTTGTCAAAATAATGTTCGAATTTCCAAGCATGTTTGAGAAAAAATAAAATAATTACAAACCCACCGCACCTGTATAAAATACAAGTACTGCTAATTGTCAACAGATGGCGCTGTATATCAATAGTACACTGTATAATGTTCTGTGAAATGGTGTTATCTATCGCAATGTTATTAGAGAAAATGGGTGTATTCCAACAAGACCCTTGCTCCGAAAGTCTGTTTCCATCCCGTTCGAGTCACGTCATATCGGTGTGAAAAACGCGCTGATTGTTATATACTTACTCTGTGGTGATAGCTATTGGTCTGCTGGAATGCACTCCGTTGATTGTTTTACTCTTTGACCCCCTGTCATGCAGCGTGACATACCGCCATGTTGCGAAAATATTTAGAGCCAAATTTATTACTTTTTAATTTTATTTTTAAAAGTAATTAACTATAACAATATTTGAAAGGATCTAAATAATTAATAATAATAAATATTGATATTTTAAAAAGAATTAGTGGCGCGATTATCACAAAAGTAATTAGAAGTTAAACTATGACCGCGCATACCGTTGTTTCACCAAGATGATTAATAATTACGTATTTTAATGACCATATTTTTTTATGATTTAATTACAAATATACAGTTTTCAGATTTATTCCTGTAAGTGTAGTATAAGACGCTATTACCTGCCAAATTTCATAGTTCTAGGTCAACGGGAAGTACCCTATGAATTTTGATTCCTTTGAGAGTATCGAAAATGCGTTTTTTGCGCCCTAAACGGCAGTATCTTTTTTTTACGTTAACTTAGAAGTTTGATTTTTTTACAGCTTCAAGGGCCCGTAGACCTTAGTATATGGTTTAAATTTCAACTCGATACCTCCACGCGTTTCCGAGATAAAGGGTCTTGACAGACAGACGGACGGACAGACAGACAGACGGACAACAAAGTGATCCTATAAGGGTTCCGTTTTTTCCTTTTGAGGTACGGAACCCTAAAAATGGGTGTATTCCAACAAGACCCTTGCTCCGAAAGTCTGTTTCCATCCCGTTCGAGTCACGTCATATCGGTGTGAAAAACGCGGATTGTTATTTAACTACTCTGTGGTTATAGCTATTGGTCTGCTGGAATGCACTCCGTTGATTGTTTTACTCTTTGACCCCCTGTCATGCAGCGTGACATACCGCCATGTTGCGAAAATATTTAGAGCCAAATTTATTACTTTTTAATTTTATTTTTAAAAGTAATTAACTATAACAATATTTGAAAGGATCTGAATAATTAATAATAATAAATATTGATATTTTAAAAAGAATTAGTGGCGCGATTATCACAAAAGTAATTAGAAGTTAAACTATGACCGCGCATACCGTTGTTTCACCAAGATGAATAATAATTACCTATTTTAATGACCATATTTTATATGATTTAATTACAAATATACAGTTTTCAGATTTATTCCTGTAAGTGTAGTATAAGACGCTATTACCTGCCAAATTTCATAGTCCTAGGTCAACGGGAAGTACCCTATGAATTTTGATTCCTTTGAGAGTATCGAAAATGCATTTTTTGCGCCCTAAACGGCAGTATCTTTTTTTTACGCTAACTTAGAAGTTTGATTTTTTTACAGCTTCAAGGGACCGTAGACCTTAGTATATGGTTTAAATTTCAACTCGATACCTCCACGCGTTCCCGAGATAAAGGGTCTTGACAGACAGACGGACGGACGGACGGACAGACAGACGGACAACAAAGTGATCCTATAAGGTTTCCGTTTTTTAATGAAAAAGCCGGACTAACCCGTTAAAAACCCGGACTTCTGGGCCACAAGGCCGGCCGCTAAGAAAAAAAGGAGTTTTGGCAAAAATATAAAATAAAACACATTAAAAAACCGGACTTTTGAGACCCAAGGTCGGAATCTGATGGGATTTTTATGACGGAACGCCCGCCCACGCGCTCGCCGCCCGCCCCGCACCGCACGCGTACGGTGAGTTGTGCGCAGTGCTGGCGGGACGAAACCCCAAGGGTCCCCCCAGACCTACCGGTTTCGTTTCTTTGCTTTGCTGTTCTACTTGCTGTTTAGACCGCCGGCCAACCAGGATCATTTTCAATCTATCGCATATTTGGACCAGACCATCTTGGCCGGCGGTCCATTGCCGAACAGTAAAGCAATAACATGCAGTCGGAGGCATGCATAAAGAAAGTGACATTATGAATGATTGGAGTTATATGCCTCCGACTGCATGTTATAATGTTGCCTTTAATATTTAATCTTGTTTCCATCTTTTCAGTTGACTTGAGTTTTTATGCAGGTGGTTTTTAATTTTTTTAAATTATTTTTTTTATGTATTTCTTTTTAGTTATTATTTATTACAATCATGATATACCTTTTTGAAATCCTTTTAATGAGACCTTTAATTTGACACCCATATTGCAGTATTCTAAAAAAAAAATTTTTTTCCACTACGTATAATAGCACCGTGCAGCCGCCATGTTGGTTTTTTATAACGCCACTTTCTTAAGAACATTTGGGTTAGCAAGACAAATCTAACGATATGTTAATCATGGAAATCCGTTCAGCCGTTTAAAAGATATGAGGTAATAAAGAATATTACATACAAACATACAAGATACGCGCGAAAAACATAACCCTCTTGCAGTCGGGTAAAAAACCGGTAGGTCTGGGGGGACCCTAACGGGCCGGATGCAGTCAAATTTGACCCGACAAGAGGTAAAAAAGCCTTACACTGTCCGACTTTATCCGGATGGATGGCAACGCTAGTCGTGAGCCTACAAACTGTCACAGTCTTAATACTGCCACCTGTCGTCCGATGTGTAGTCACTATTCATAAATTTTGCCACCCAAACGGCAATTATAAACTGTTTTTCTAAACTAGGTAGTCGGTTTTTATAACCCTGTGGGGAGCCAAAAATGGGGAGAAAATTCTCAGGATATGATGTCTGTAGTGGGTTAATCAAACATACAAAGTTTCAATTGCATAACTCTTAAACTTTGGATTTTATTGAAATCTAAAAAAACCCGATTTCACTCATGATCATAAAAACCTATAAGGTACTTCCTGAAGTCCTAGAAAGCTGAAATTTGGTATGTAAGCTATTATTAGTACACACACAACAAAAAAAATATGAAATTGGACTTTAAACCCCCAACCGGTTAACCCTCATAACTTGGGTTGGGATTATGTCAGAAGCACAAAATTCTCAGGATATGATGTCTGTAGTAGAATTTCTGTCTTATTCAGAGATGTTTCACAAAACTGGGGTGAAAGACTGTTCTAACAAATCCTGGTTTAATGCTTGTAAACTAATCACAATGCACCTTTTAATCCTTAAACGGTGGGACTAAACGTTAAACTGTCACTCTGAATACGATTTGCGCTAAAATGGCGTTAGTCCGCAGTCTAACGCCATGTTAACTTTCTAACAATAGTTAACTTTGGTCCTAGTTTAACGAACGCACTCTGAATAAGACAGATAAAGTTTCAATTGCATAGCTCTTAAGCTTTGGATTTTATTGATATCTAAAAAACCTCAATTTCGTAAAAACTTACTAATAATCATGAAAATTCCTAGGATACTTCTCGAAGTCCTAGAAAGCTTAAATTTGGTATGTAAGCTAGTATTAGTACACAAACTACAAAAAAATTATAAAACTTGGATCTTTTACCCCCTAACCCCTTAAACTAGGATATGGAAGTTTGTATGAGACTTCCGCAAATTTTGATGTTGGAGGTCTGAAAAAATTACACATAATGAATCTGAAACATCTTTAAATATTTAGTAATTATTTTTAAGCCTTCGTAAATCACTGTTAAAGCAATGGAAAAAAGTAATCATAAAAAAGATATTGTATTCATTTCAAAACAATTCTTTCATGGCGTGGCGCCAAGAACCTTATATTCATATATAAGGTTCTTGCGTGGCGCCATACTCGCGCAGACTCTATTTTGCTCTTTAGCACTGTCACTTTCTGCGTTAAAGAATAAGAAAAATTTTTTTTCATGTCAGTGGTTAAAGAGTAAAATAATATCACAGCATAAATGAATTATTTCTACCACAGAATAAATAATAGTACTAGTACGCTAGTTGATGTTGATCGAATTTTATACGATTTTAGACCACAATAAATTCTGACCCCAGCTTGCTTTTCCGGTATATGGAGAGTTACTTACAAAAAGAAGTGAAATCCCACCAAAAACATTTTCATGTAAATGTTGCTGCCAAGACCTCTCACTTTAGGAATAAAGTGACTGTGAGATACGGACGCAAACACAGAGACAGACATAATGAATCTATAAGGGTTCCGTATTTTGCCATTAGACTATGGAACCCTAAAAAATGGGGGAAGGACTGGGATTGAAGAGCAGGAGCGTGATAGGGAAAAGAGGGTATGAGATTGGGGTAAAAGAAGTAAAGAATAAAAATATTTTTCATTTTATTCTTTTATTTAACTATGTATTTCGTCTTATTTCAGCCAATTTGAAAGTACTCAAATGAAACCATAGTTTTTCGAAATAACTTTTATTCAACTCTCAGCGCATTCCAGAGAAGCTCCCAAACATCATTGACGCCATATCCATTTCGGTTTTGACCAAACCCATCCCCATTGCCATCGGAGCGATCACCACTGCCTCCGCGGCGGCAGCGGCCGCTTCCATGGGAGCTGCAACTGCTGCCTCGATGACATGAGTCATGGCAGACATGTCTTTACTCACTGTTGCCATTTTGTCTGCACCTGCAATAAGAAAACATACAACGTGTATAAGAAACATGTCACATTGGCCAAAATATTTACACTACGCTTTGTCTCCCACGCAATCTACATATATTAGGGTTGCCAGACGCCCGGGATTTCCGGGATTGTCCCGGAATTACACCTTACTGTCCCGGATTTCAAATACGTACCAACCAAAATTTTTTTCTTTTTTTTTACGAGCATAATATTACGCTTCGTGCATAGCGTAGCGTACAGTGCGTACCGATTGCTGTCTGCGCTTCACGTTGTTGCTAATAGAGTCTGTCTAAAAAGTCAGTTTAATCATTTGCACCCTGTCGCTGTCGTTCCTGGCAACCAATCTGGCAACCTTAATCTATATCCTTATTCTTACAATACAGGGTGTTACATAACAACCCGCAATGCCGAATATGGTAAATAGTTAGGGACCATCAAACTGAACAACTTTTACTATGGGACCAACTCTGAAATCACGAAAAAAATCTGCTGTTACATACATTTTTATAGGTATTTTCTTTAATAATTTTTGTATGAAACATATGATATATTTTTTTCGCAATTTCAGAGTTACATTGTTTTGTAATACTGATTCTTTATTTGTTTGTTTGTTACGCCTTCACGTTTTTATTACTGAACCTTTATTAGAGAAATAACTCTCCACGCAGACGAATTCGCAGGCGACCGCTAGTAGAATCTAACATTTTATTTTGTCTTGTTGAGAAGTTGATTGAAATTCATAATTATGAAAGCATAATATCTAGTCTAGATCAATGAAACGTTGTACACACGACAGCACATCAAGTTATAGTTGAATTGTTAAAAACAGCTCTCATTACGTACCTAGGGCATAATAAAAACGGTCATAATGGGCGCATTCTGGCAGACAAATCTTCAAGTCATCGATTGCCATATAGAGTAATTTTTAGCCATGGAAAGTTCAATATTTTACTTTCTATGGTTAAATTGTACTTTATTGCGATCGATGACTTAAAGATTTGTCTGGCAGAATGCGCCCATTGTCAGCATAATACTTTTCCTGTTCAAGGATTATCCTTGGTCCATGACTACTTATTCTGTGCACAAAATGGTCGTCTTACCTTGGAAAATGCTTGATGTTGGTGGTTACAAAAATGGCTGATAATTAGAATGAGGTTTTATTTCAACTCTACTACCTACTCAGTTTGCTGTTGCACAAACAGTCAGCCATGCTCGGCGTTTCCCTGCGTGATCGAATCAGGAATGGGGAGATCCGTAGAAGAACTAAAGTAACTGACATCGCTCGAAGGATTGCTCAGCTGAAATGGCAGCTGGGCTGGACACATATCGAGAAGAACCGATGGCCGTTTGGTGGAAAGGTTTTGGAATAGCGACTGCGCACCGGACGACACTCCGTGGCCCCGACAATGTAGATCGACTATCTGGTGAAGGTCGCGGTGGGCCGCTGGATGCGAGCAGCGCAGGACCAATCGTCCTGGAGATCCTTGAAGGAGGCCTATACCCAGCAGTGGGTGTCGTGTGGCTGATATGATAATGATGAAACAGTCATCATACCTGGGGGCGTGCTTGGTTTAGCCGCAGCTGCAGGGTCTTTCGCTGGTGGAGTACTTGCAGGCTTATCTTGTGGTTTGGCAGCAGGAGTTTTCGCGTCTGGGGCTTTGGGTGTTGCTTTAGGTGGAGCCCCAGGATGAGACGTGGTTGGGCTGGCCAGCCATAATAGAGTGCAGGTTACTGCTAAGCAAATCTGTAGAGTTTAAACATGAGTTAAGTGCCTGCTAAGGGTACCAACCTTTGAGAAAATAAACTAATGGAGGTGCCCTAAACTGCAATACCTACAAAATTACAAAGCATTCGTGACGTCAGGCGCGTGCCGTGTCCGCCATATTGTGTTGCGTTTACATGTTACAATTTCGACTCTATGTTGTTTACATAAGGTGTATGTACATTAAGCTAAGCCGCCATGTTTAGTTGCGTTTGAATTGAGAACAATGAAGTAGGTATGCACATTTTTTTCGTAGGTATGGCACCTCCATTAGTTTCCTTTCTCAGAGGTGCCAACCGCGTCCCAGCTAAGGTGACCTTAGTTGGCAACGACACCTTGTATAGGGTTGTACACCTCCATCTACACAGCTGTAAGCCATCAATGTCACCTTGGCTTGGACGTTGTTGGCAGCCGTGTAAGGCACTTTAATCTTTAAATAAACGAACGGACTCTAACGCTGTTATAAAGACCGATAAATTAATTGCATTTACCAATAAATTACTTCTAATCTCTACTAATTAAAGATATAATTATTTTAATAGAAAAATACTAGAAAAATCGACTCACCTGTAGCAGCTCAGACGGGACTCGAACGCGCACCCTTGGGATTCCGGCCCAATACACTGACCAATTATGCTACCGAGTCGCCAGTGGATGCGGCGAAATCTTCTAGTACTTTTTACGTTCACGCTGTAAGCCAGCGTTATTACATCAATGTGAAGAATTACCTTCAACATTCGAATGCAAAACCTTTACAGATGTCAGACAATCGAAGCTATATAATTTTTTAATTTTTAGATTTTAGGCATTCACAATGCTATTTTTATATTAAGATAATTATTTCAATAGAAAAATACTGGAAAAATCGACTCACCCGTAGCAGCTCAGACGGGACTCGAACCCGCACTCTTGGGATTCCGGCCCAATGCATATGCATGCATAAATTCAAAAATTATCTTAATTGATTGTCTGACATCTGTAAAGCTGTTGCATTCGAATGTTGAAGGTAATTTTTCACATTGATGAGATGGAATAACGCTGGCTTACAGCGTGAACGTAAAAAGTATAATAGAAGATTTCTCCGCTCCCACTAGCGAATCGGTAGCATAATTGGTCAGTGCATTGGGCCGGAATCCCAAGGGTGCGGGTTCGAGTCCCGTCTGAGGCTGCTACGGGTGAAATGATTTTTTCTAGTATTTTTCTATTAAAATAATTATCTTAATATAAAAATAGCATTGTGAATGCCTAAAATCAAAAAATTCAATAATTAAAGATATCCCGAGCTAGAAAGGTTATGACGTCTATATGAGGAGCTCGATGGCGCAGTGGCTTTATAACGCCTGGCCCAGCGATTGCGGTGGTTAAGCAACTTTCGCAAGGGTCGGTCATGGGATGGGTGACCAAAAATTTATTATCTCGAGCTCCTCCGTGCTTCGGAGGGCACGTTAAGACGTTGGTCCAGGCTGCATTTGTAGAAATTAACACCTACTAATCCGCGTTGGGCCCGAGTGGTGGCTTATACCTATATTATAGCCCATCCTCCTTATCCACCCATAAGGAAGGCTTGTGCCCCAGCAGTGGGTATACATTAAAAATGGCTGATGGTCAAAGGTAGGTATCTCGTACTTCTTGTCAACTAAAAATCTCGACTGGTTGTATGAAAATATTGACGAATCAAATCAAATATTGACGACTCAATCTGTTAATTTTAAAGCTTTAAGTACACGCTGAAATTTTAATCATTTGGTTCCCGCCGTGGGGTGGTTCCACTCATGATTACAAACAACTTTTACTACGGGGCCAACTCTCCTGCTCGCAAAAAAAATCAGCTGTTCCATACATTAAGGTCGAGTAGGTACTGCACTTTTGTATGGAACAGCTGATTTTTTTTTGCGAGCAGAAGAGTTGGCCCCCTAGTAAAAGTTGCTTGTAATCATGAGTGGAACCACCACACGGCGGGAACCAAATGACTAAAATTTCAGCGTGTATAAAGCTTAGAATATGAAATTATTCGACTTTCTCGATAAATAAGACTTATTTAGAAATGGCAATGTAAATTCTCACCTGAATACTGTTCATGTCTTCTGCAGTTGTCTTTGTGCTGAATAACAAAAGATAATAATGTTTCACTAATTAATATTTCTTTACTTTTTATTTCCACCTGCAGATAGCGTACCAACCAATACAATCGTTCTTTCAAAGCCTTATGAACAATAATGTAATTTACTTATTCATTTAAACACCGACATACATATTCAAAGCAAGCAATACTTATAATTAAGTACCTACGTAAGACCATTTTGCGTCAAGCGAAAAATAACACAATATAAAATGATTTGTACCGCTTAAAAAAATATTATCCTGTAAACTAAGTTAGTGAATGTTACCCCACTTTTGCCTAATTTTACTATCTCACATAATTTTTATTACCCCATCTCATTGTTCTTTATAATTTTATTTTCTAAGCACACCTTAAAATGACAAGTTATCGCACGGATCACACCCCTTTTTTCTCCAAGTCCATTTCTATAATCCAAGGTGGATTTCCTATGTAAAACTTATACCTACCTACTTACTTGTCGCACTCTATTATCAGTTGCAAATAGGCTAGCCAAATGTCCCGATTTATTCGGATCGGGATGTCCCGATTTTATGTTCCTGTGCCCCGGGTCCCGATCCTGACCACAGTACTGGCGGGACGCTAATTGTCTCGATTTTCGATATCTAAAAATGTTTCTTTTTATTAATCCGGCCAATTTCGCTATTGTTGTTTTCAAATAATTAGGTACTTAATTCAATCCAAATGGCAAATAAGGGTTAAAACATTTTAGTGAAACGTGTTCTGAATTTTACGATTAAGTACGTACTTATTAAAAATAAAAATCTTTTGCAATGCGCTAATTCCCAAAATAAATATTCTTTTAAGAATAAAAATTAAACGTATTGTAGTAGTTCATTGACTCTAATTTTGCATCCGTGTAAGTACTTATTGTTTTTTGCAGTAGAAAATTTGTTAATAACTACTTAATTAGATGATCAAAAATTTTTATTTTTATTTTGAGAAGTCCCGATTTCTTTTCCAATCCGAAAAAATTTTTGGGAGAGTTGGCAACCCTACTTGCGAAAGCGAAAGTTGTCATAGGTAAGGTAAATGCACTTTACTCACTTTTTTTCAGTTACGTCCCTTCAATGACCTTAATGGAATGAACTGAAAGCTACCATTCTTTCACAGAATGTCGTTATTAATCAGTTACCAATCTAATGGTAAGAACTATACTGAATGTAATAACAAATTTTTATATGAAATAAAATAAATAGACCATGTCGTCATTAAATAAAGCGTCTTGACGCAATTTAACGCAGCTGTTTAAATTGTGACTGTTTATAAAGTAAATAATTAACAATTGCGTATACTATGTAGAATATTGTATTGTTTCCAAATAAATAATGTATTTTCTTCGCATAAGCACTTTGTTGACTAGTAACATTTTTTTAATAAACTTAACCAAAACTAGCCTGACCACCAAAATACCATATATTATGAAAATAGCGATTTATCGACATTTTAACTACACCACAGAATAGTGATGTAATAAAAAAAACATTCTTTTTTTTCATAATTTTTTTTTTCAAGAATATTTGATTGCTTTGGAAAATAAATGTTTTATTTAATCAAATCAATAAACCTATTAGATTTTTATTCTACCCTCAGTGTCTCTAGATATCAATTTCAATTTTTTCCCAGATCTCATTTTATTTTTCCCCAAAATGATACATTTGTATGAAGAGAAGATTAAAAAATTTCCCCCAAAGTGATTTTTCGTTCCCCAAAATGTTACGTTTTGTATGAAGAACAGATTTTCTTTTTTTCCCCAATAATTAAAATTTTTCACAATGGGGAAAACCCCCAATCTGGAAACACTGTTCTTCGTTCTAACAAAGTTCATAGGTACTTCAAAAAAACATAAACCGAATAAAGATATCACCGTTCGCGTCTTTAAATGCTGCCGACTGTTGAAAATTTGGTACTTTTTGCCCAAAAAAGTAATGTGGGTTCAAAAATGAACAGAAAACTTTAATATGAACTCATAAGTATTCATCTTTAATGGAAACTTCATTATGATTTCTGTACTCTTGAAAAAAACATGCTATAGAAAAAAACATGTTTTTTTCATGTTTTTTTTCACGTTAGAAAAAAAGTGGTTTTTTTACAACACTACCACAGAATAGTTTGTTACTCAACTGTCGATAAATCGCTAGATCATATTGTGTCTGCGGCAAGTTGCTACTTACTTACTTACTTACTTGCCGGACGGTGTCCACACGCGGATTCTACTTACTTACTTATGGATGTGTAAATGTAAACCGGGCTTTACGGTGGTCACTTGGCAGTTTATGAAATGACCTGAATGAACTTCGCGAACGAAAGTTTAGTTAGAAAATATAGTTAAACATGTTAAAAATAGGAAAAAGATGATTGTTTGCAGTGACATAAACTGATATGAGTAAATGAACCTCAGTCATAGATTTGGTTTGGTTATTCAGAGATTATAGAAATCATTAACAATTAAAATAATACCGTTACATAAATTTCTACTAGTGTAATAGTAGATTGTACCGTAAGGGAGCAAAATAATATTTTTACGGCGAGGGCGTTTTTTTGAATCCAGAGCGAAGTGAGGGATTCTTTAGTAGAATCCTGAACGTAGCGATATTATTTTCCTCCCTTATGGTACAATCTACATTTTTTTTATCATAAGTCGAAACTATTACCAAAAAAATAAAAAATGTTTGAAATTGTGCAAACACCGCCTTTTCATATGATACCCCACATGCCCTAGTAGCCCCACTTTAAAATTTTAAGACCCCTTTTCAGTCCCTGTTGTAAAAAAATCTTTTTTATTTCTTTTTTATTTGCACAAAAGTTGGTCAAACGTCATCTTAAAAAACTGGCCAAGTGCGAGTCGGACTCGCGCACGAAGGGTTCCGTAACAAAAACAGCAAAAAATCACGTTTGTTGTATGGGAGCCCCTCTTAAATATTTATTTTTTTCAGTTTTTAGTATTTATAGTTATAGCAGCAATAGAAATACATCATCTGTGAAAATTTCAACTGTCTACCTGCAGTCGTTATTAATAGCGAGCAAAAAACGGCAAAAAAAATTAGGTTTGTTGTATGGGAGCCCCCCTTAAATATTCATTTTTTTCTGTTTTTAGTATTTGTTGTCATAGCGGCAATAGAAATACATCATCTGTGAAAATTTCAACTTTCTAGCTATCACGGTTCATGAGATACGGCCTGGTGACAGACACACAGACAGACAGACGGACAGCGGAGTCTTAGTAATAGGGTCCCGTTTTTACCCTTTGGGTACGGAACCCTAAAAACTATTCCAAATTTCAAGTTGACACCATTAGTAGTTCTCGAGTATCCATCTGTGACAGACAAACAGACTGTGTCACACCATTAACGGTTCCTTTTTACCATTTTGGTACGGAACCCTAAAAACATAACATTCTATATTGAAATATCTGTGAGGTGCTAGCTTCAATCATATTTATGATCGAAGGGTGCTAGAAACGCAAGACTTTAAGAGTGCGCTAAGTATGTATGTTAATTTATGTGATCATAATATATTGAAATAAATATCCAAAGGAAAAAAAATGACCAATTTATAAATTAGTTCAACAAAATGGTCCATGGGATTTAACTCGGTCAAGTATAAACCGGCGGGCTGATTATCTAATTAGAAACCACCTAGCGACCGGTTGCAGTTCACAGATGATAGTGATCCATTGCTACTTCTTTTTGGATTAAAAAAAAACATACCAAAGAAAAGTAGCAATGTATGTGGAATGAAACCGGTCGCTAAATAGTTTCTTTTTAGATAATCAGGGTGCCGGACTTTTGCCCATCTCTATACTTATCGTAGCGATTTGGCTACATCCCTTGTATCATCAGTTGCATGTCGTGGGGCATTTTGGCACGTTGTTAGGGGGAGTTTGCACGGGGTAGGCATACACTGAAAATACATTTCTAATTTATAAATATTTTATTTAGTTCAACAAAATGATCCATGGGATTTTAACTCGGTCAAGTATAAACCGGGACTTTTGCCCATCTCTATAATTATCGTAGCGATTTGGCTACATCCCTTGTATCATCACATGTCGTGGGGTATTTTGGCACGTTGTTAGGGGGAGTTTGCACGGGGTAGGCTTACATTGAAAATACATTTCTAATTTATAAATATTTTATTTAGTTCAACAAAATGGTCCATGGGATTTTACCTCGGTCAAGATAAACCGGGACTTTTGCCCATCTCTATACTTATCGTAGCGATTTGGATGTGACTGTATCACAGAAATATATCGAGATAGAAGAAAAGAGCGCTTTCAAAATGTATGAGAACCTAGCGTGTCGAATTTTTTTTACCTACGATGACGTCACGAGCGAGATTTAGTGATGGGAAATCAAAACCGCGCAGAACCGATTCATAGGTGCAAAACCGATCTTAAGAACTGAATCGATAGTTATTCCTTTGTCAAACTCGACGGAGGAATAAGAATCGACTTTAAATTTTTAGAATACTTATGTGGGAAAATAAAGTGGGCACAGCCCGTCTGGAGACAGGCGGCGTGTGCCAAGGCCTGTGTGGAGTGTTCCCAGGGCCCGGTAGCCATTCCAACATGGAAAGTATTCCAAAAACTATTCCAAAGCTTTGGTTCATTTTAGTACAAGTTTAAAATCTAATGTTAAATTGATTCGTCCACTCCATTATGACATGCGCCCGGGCAAGTGGCAGGCCCCGACAGGCACCGTCGCGCCGCGCCGCGCATTTGAATTTACCGACTTCCGAAGAGCGATCTGGCCTGTGGAAACTCTGGCCATGGTAACGCACCTTTACACGCGGCTATCCGATCCCGACCTACAACATCGCTTCCAAGGCAATCAAAAATAAGTCAAAGAACATAAAGGTCAATATTCATATAATAATTATAAATCTTAGCTATTTGCTCAGAAGGGTCAGATAATATTATTGACTGCACTGCCGGCACATATTCATAAACCGTGAGCACTGCCTCCGCGCCCCGTCCGGGCGTCGAGGCAGGCGGAAAACAGTGAATAAAAAGCACTTTTAAACACTATTTTGGTGTTTGAATTTAAAACACAATTCGACCTCCATCTCACTTACAACCTCCTTGCGCAAAAAATATTCTATTCAATCAGACGCCTCGTGCAAAGAATACTCGACATACAAACTTCTTATACAAATAATATTTTTGGTTAAATATTTATTTTTCTCGCAGGTATTCATGGCTTAGAGTAAGACGGGCTTCTACAGAAAGAGAAGCCATACGAAGCGTTCCCCTCTGCCGAAGTACAAGCCCAAATGGGCATACGCGTTAGTAAAACCAGTTGCGCCCGGATTTCTTTCTAGACCGAGTCCAGTCGCGCATGTGAACGCTGCTCTGTTTAAAATGTCGAATTGATGAGTTTTTTGCTGTTAAAAGAGATCTTGAACATCAAGTATACAAAAAGACGGTGTTACATTTCACATAAAAGTAAATTTTTATCGTATTATTGCTATTTGTTTACATTTAAACATTAAATTCGTATAATTTATTTTTGATTAGTTGTCAAATTTGTTCAGTGACATCGGGTCTGATAGTCCATGGCTCGTCCGTACAAATTTCAGATCTGTCGCTAGATAAATCCGAGTTCTCGCCGATGGGCAGCTTAGTGATGTTACCGTTAAATAATGTTTGTCGATAAAGTGTTGGTTAATCTAGCCCTGATTCTACGTCAAATTCATTTGCGAGATTTTTGCATGATTTGCTCTGCACTGATGTGAGCGCGACAGATATCGCGAAATAAATGTCGAAATAGTAGATTATACAATAAGTGAATAAAAAGGGAATTTAGTTCGAGGGGCTAACGGTTTGCATTAAACTTAAGAATCGCCTAGTCTTTTCCTAAGTACATTGTACTATGCGATTCTTAAGTTTAGTGCAAATAGCCGTAAGTATTATACAAAGAACCGAGATGAGTTTTTTCACGAGTTGTGTACTCTACTTTTTACCATTGACTGTTTGTTCGTAGATTGACTCCGAGAAAACAAATAGGTACCTAGCAGTACTTTTTACTTAGTATTTATAGTTGGCCATCAGCCTGTATATACTTTGAATTTTTGCAGACTGAATATCATACCAGACTGATGGTATAGACCTTGGCAGGTAAGGGGGGTTGGCATTCAAAGTTTCGCGCCACCGCACTTCAGAAAAAAAGTCATATCTCCTTCAATATACCACTTCGAATGAGGTATCATATTATGATAAATCAGGGATGATGAAGCCATTTTTGAGACATTGAATGTACAGTTTCTTAGAAAATTAATGATATATTTTACTATATTGACGACATTATCAAAATCAGTTTGCTATTTTTTTATTCAACGGTCGGTCAAAATTCAAATTGTTGGGTGTGCAGATGGCAGTACTGTCATGGAGCGATGTTCAGTGTCAGCAGCCTGAGCCCAAGTTCCCTGGGTACACATAAGTCCCAACCCAATCACCTACACTCTCGAACTTTTTGTATAAAGCTCAAGCGTATAAAAATGACCTCTTTGTTGTTATTCACCCCATCGTAAAATGATTGAGTTTTTAACCTTTATTCCTTTTTCCGTATCGATATTGCTGCATCGACAGTTGAGCCCAGCCCTTTATATCAAAAACGTGTCATAATTCCATGTGTGACTCATCCGTACACAAATTTTTGCTATTTTGTTTTATTTTTTATGTGTGAGTGTCGTCATTACAGTGTTGTTTTTGTATGTGGGTATGCGGAACTGCACTTGTGTGCATTCCCTCCCCCCCGCAAAAAATGCCAGAATAATTTGAATAGAGTAATAATCGCTAAGGCTTCTCCCTTCGTGACAAACGAAGCTTTTGTTGCTCGAAGATTCATGGTATAAAGTATAGTATGCAACTCTTGAATAAAACGGATTTATAATGAGCGGTTTTCAAAAAGCAGTTTAAGATAAAATGTAGTACATAAAAAAGAACTAGATGTCGTTGTTCAACTAAGTAAGTTGGTAGGTTTTTAAGAAAAAGACAAAGGATGAAACGTAATTACTTTTTTTATCATACGTTTGTTGAGTATGTGGTTTGTTGCGTTGTGCGTTGATTGTCCGTTGGTGTGTTCCGAAGAACTTTTCACTGACTCTTAGCACAGTTTAGTAGAAATATTTTTTTAAAAATCTACCTAGTAGAAGTAGCGCGACATAAAATTATACTAAAATTATCAGCTGTCAATCGCTTATTATCGAAATTCATGAATTACTCGACACTTGAACCATTCTCTGCGGTCGTGATTCAATTGTTAGAATCCTTCACTTGCTCGTAATTCATCTATTAAATAAGATTCTACTGATACCTAACAAATTAAAAATTAATATATTTAAGGATAATACAATCTTTCACCTATTTAACTTTAGATTCAAGGAAAAACATTGTTTATTGATCATAATCAACTTCATTCCTTTTTCGAAAATCGATTCATTTTTTGTTAGAATCGAGTCAAAAAATCGAAACGTACAACACTATTCTCTCAATCGGACAGAGGAATGAGGAAATGCTCTTAACCTCTACGTTCAGTGGACACAATAGTATCGACAGCTGCGATTTTCATTGCGTGTTTACAAGGCGTACCATAAACATCATGTCATTCAAAACCCGCAATGAAAACTTACGCATAGCTATACATTCACTATGTAATTATCATGTTAAAAGTGATACTGAATCTAAATAAATTCGTTTAAAAATTAAATCAGGGGTTATTTATGTTGAAAAGTACATATCCATGAAAGGAAATATCACCATTTTCTCAGCTAACTGTTTTTGACGAACTCTTGCAAGAAACTACTGCACAATTGTATTAATGTGTATGATACAATTGTATGAATTGTATCATACGGCATTTCTAGCTATGGCCGTACTTTTAAAACCTACCTTGATTCTATATATAGATTGCAACTTCGGTTACTAAAGTTGATAATACCATTAAATGTAAAATCCTCTTTTAAGAATGAATACGAATTATTCAAATATTGCAAAACACTACCAGTACATGAAAAAGTTAATTACTATATCTTAAAAGAACAATTTTTTTGTGAACAATTTCAAATTAAAATAAATCATCCTATATGCACCCGTCAAGTTGCGCAGGAGAAACTAGTTACTGTATCAGCGCACAACTACTACGGTGAACGGACGAGCGCGTTCCTTATTCCTAGGCTAATCAATTCTTTACCCACCGCCACGCGTAATACTATTACGAAAAAAAATATAAAATTTAAACTAAAAGAATATTTTTTGTCTTTATTAAAATGAAATTTCACGCTAATTACTGACAGAACCATGCTCGATCTTTTAAAATATATATATAATTAGATTAACTAACATAATAGAATAGAATTACCTAATGTAAATTAACAAACACTTATCACTTATTGTCTACGTGTATGAATCCCCCAGGTACTATACTCAAACTCTAGAGGTTTAAATAGTACTTTTTTGTAAAATATAAAATGTATTACACTGTTTCTGGTAATAAATTAAAAAAAAAAAAAAAAAAAATAATCATTCATTTTCATTTCTGAGTGACGCGTGTTTTCATGGCAATGGTCTCAAGCGGACTGACTTAGGCAGAACAAAAGTTTGACCGTGGATCAAACTTTTTACACGCAAGGTAGGTACATTTTTACCGTCTATCTCGATATATGTCTGTGGACTGTATAGTAATAGGAAAGAAATAATTTTATTCCTTTGCCGCTAATTTCAAAATATCAAAAATGCACAACGTTAATATTCAAGTTTTCACTTCTGCCGGCACTCCCGGAGTGCCAACCGATTTTTTTGTATTTTTATTTCCCATGTTACTTTAATAATAGTCTAACTTGAAAATAGCGGTCATTAACGCGAAGATCTCAAGTTACCCCAACCTGTAGTGTAACTTGGGACAACAAGTTTAAAATTTTTAATAATAATATTTGTGAATAAATGATAATTTTTATTATAAAATCATAAATTATTAACAGGCACTGAAGTCCAGAATAAATATCAGAGTCATTATGATGATATGTACACCCTTTTTTAGGATTGTATTGCAAAATTGGTTCTAGTTCCCCGTTTGACCTTATATGTATGTTAATTTATGTGATGTTGCTATGGAAACAATTCCTTGTTAATTCAGTAAAAAAAAATCAAAGGAAAACACATTTCTAATTCATAAGTATTTTATTTAGTTCAACAAATGATCCATGGGATTTAACTCGGTCAAGAATAAACCGGGACTTTTACCCATCTCTATAATTAGTAGTGATTTGGCTACATCCTTAATCTTGTATCATCAGTAGCAGGTCGAGGGGCATTTTGGCACGTTGTTAGGGGGAGTTTGCACGGGGTAGGCTTGTGGGGGGTAGGCTTGCGGGGGAGGGGGAGGACTTTGTGGGGCATAGTAGTAGTTCTGAATGGCACCGGATGCTCCCTTTCCCGCCACCGCTACAGCTTGGCCGCCATTTTTGACATTTGCAATGGCTACTTCTGGTTCTGGGGCTGGCAAACTAGAGCAAAAGGCTGCATGGCAAAAGAAGAATGCAAGAATCTGGAAAGAAATAAAAGCAGTTTAAATAATGTACCCTACAGGGTGTTTTATGGACCCCTTGTCAAATTCTGTCACGTCGTTCAATACTTGTATAGCAATACCTACCTACAATCAATTTATGGAATAAAAAAACTTTTTTTTTTACAATTTTCGTCGTTGTTGTAGGCTTTTTTATGCTACAGCTCCACCTGCGTTAGCGTTAACGTTAATGTCCAACTACGCATTAGCTAAGGCATTATAAATATTTAGTACTGTCGTTAGTAAATTAACTCCGTAAAGGCTGGTTTACATTATCTTAGTCTTTAGTAGAGTGCTTTAGGAGAGTGCTTTAGTGGAAACATGTAAACGGTCGTCTTATGACTAAAGAGAGTAACGTTCTAGTAGCCTTTCTACTCGCTTTCCAGTAGCACCCCCTGCGCGCCCGCTCACCCCCCGCGCGATATTTTACTCGCACTCGCACTGGAAGCATGTAAATCGACATTTTAGTAGCGTCTTTAGTAGAGTGCATTTGCCGGTGAACGCGTGACGTGTAATTGAATTAAATAATAGGTATTAGGTATGGCGAAAATGACACTCTACTGGAAGCGTGTAAACGGTCACTGGAAAGGCACCAAAACTACTAAAGCACTCGCATTCGAATCTACTCGCACGCTACTAAGCACTCTACTAAATACTAAGATAATGTAAACCAGCCTTTAAGTCTGGCCACATCTGCGTAACGCCTAGATTAACGCTTTAAGCTACGAGCACAGACTAGATATAAGTACTACCGTACAGAAAGGAAACTCTCCGCCCCGCCCCACAATCAATTACCTCACCCCACCGGCGCCCACCGCGCGAGTTCCGAGTGCCGATCCGTGTGCTCATTCAATAGCTCGCACACAGTTGCGCGTGTGCTAAAACGTCACTGTGTAGCGTCTATGTGTAAAGCCCACCGGTAACGATCAATTGCGATTGTCAATTTTTCCGCAATTGACGCCCATTGACGGAAAAATTGATCGTTTACGCGTGCAATTGAAGCGATTGTCAATTGCTCCAACAATGGCATTGACGGAAAAATTGACAAGCGCAATTGATCGTTACCGGCGGGCTTAATAGGTAGTTGAAACGCGACGCTTGTATGGAGTGCCCGGCGGGCTGATTATCTAATTAGAAACCACCTAGCGACCGGTTGCAGTTCATAGATGATAGTGATCCATTGCTACTTCTTTTTGGATTAAAAAATACATACCAAAGAAAAGTAGCAATGTATATGGAATGAAACCGGTCGCTAAATAGTTTCTTTTTAGATAATCAGGGTGCGTGGTGTGCTACGACGAGTTAAGACGCAGGTGCAGCCGTAGCATTAGAAAATTAGAAGGTTCTTGCAGAAAAAAGTATGAGACTTTTATTAATTTAAGATGCCGACGAACAGTGAACTAGGTACGTAATACAAAAATAATACCAATAATACAAACGTAATACAAAAGAAATTATTTGCATTTTGAGCATAATTAACTCTTCTCGCGATGTTATTTTCTAGGGTCCTAAGTCCTAATGATCGAAGAGGATTCTATTAAATAAAAAATAAAAAACCAAACCAGATAAAAATATTGCGATTTACATTTTTGTATGAAAACATGTAATTGGCATTTATTTTGCATTGGATGAGTATTTTTTTTAATTATATTTCTAGGGTTTTACTAATAGAACCCTAGAAAAATACCGTTTTAATCCGAATAACATCAAAAAAGAGTTAATTATGCTCAAATTGCAAATCATTTTGGTATTACGTTTGTATAGGAAGTTCACTGTTCGCCAGCCTCTTAAGAGACTACGAAATAAGCATATAATAATGATTTTCAGTCTGTGAAAAAATATGTTATACTGTATAATGGGGAATGACCGAAAAAATCAAATTGGCTGAATATTTTTTTATAGATAGGAATAAGCTCCCAATAGAAAAAAATTCACAGATCTCGTGCCTTTCACGACCTTCTGGTACATTGAAAATGAATTTAATGAATTAACTAAAACAAAATTTATTCGTAAACATTTTTTATTATTATCAAATATACCTATGTAAGTACTATAACTAAAAACATCTTAGAATTTCTACAAAAAAATACCTAATAAAAAATTCTAATCAAAATCAAATGCAGTCCGTTGTAAAAAATCATTGGGAATCGTAGCGTACTAAGAAAAACATGAGACATGCCCAGCGAACTAAAATCTATGGAAGTGTAATTGCAAACAAATATTGCTTAAATAATGGCACCACGGGGCCGAAAAAGTACAACCTGCTCAGCTTTAGTTGGGCCAGCCACGCACCCGGTGACTGACGTCAGTGTTTTTTTCAATAAATTGCAGCTTGTATTGTGAAGAAAAGAAAGAAAGAGAGATTTTATTAGAAATGACGTCCTTTATAGTCAAATGGTGTAAAAGATGCAAAGAAGGCAGTAAAAAGATGCAGAAAAAATGTATCTTATTTTTTCGTTTAAGTATAGAAAATAATTATGAGTATACAAATTATGGTCTCTAATAAGGAACCAGTATTCAGACGCTTTGTGCTGCATAATTAAATGTTAGCATTTTTAGCTCTATCCACTTAGTTGTACTTTTTATGTGGTGCCATTTTTTGAGCAGAATGCTTATTCCATAGATTTAGTTCGCTGGACATGCCCGATCGAGTAATTTTAAATCTCAAAATTGAAATAACAGCAACCCACGAATATGTGCAGCAACATCTTTAACATTAAAATAGGTACCTATTTATTTCCTTTTTTACACGTTTTGAGTGTAATTTATCTCAAAAATTCTAACCAATTAGTGCAAATGCTTTTCTGTATGCTACTACTAAGTATGGAAACTACAAACTCTCTTCTATTCAACCTTCGCTCAAGATTCGTTAATTCGTTTGCTTATACAAAAAACCGGCCAAGTGCGTGTCTGGTCACGCGCCGTAGGGTTCCGTAGTTACCTTATACCATATATTAATTACCACCTATCATTTTTCGTCTGCAAAAATAACTTTGTTTTTCACAGTGTTGGTATGTATGACAAAGTTATATTTGCGGTTTTGAAAAATGTGCTATATCTCGAAAACTAATTACTATATCTCGTTCAAACCAATTTTGGTTGAAAGTGTTGATCTACAGTATATATTTTTTTTAGATTTTTCACTCTCTTATTTCATAAGTTAAAGGGGGGGGGGACACACATTGTACCACTTTGGCGGTGTATATCTTTCAAACGGTTGACTTTGAGACAAAGTTGTCTTAAAAACCTCAATGTCATTTTTAAAGACCTATCTAAAGACACCCCACACGTAGTGGTTTGAAGAAAAAATTTTTTTTCAGTTTCAGTTCCATGCATGGGGAATGGGGAGCCCCCCCTTTATCTTTTATTATTTTTTTTTAAATTCGTTAAGCGGTCAATAGAATACATCTACCTACCAAGTTTTAACTGTGCAGTCTTAATACTTTCGGAATAAAGTAGCTGTGACATACGGACAGACAGACAGACATGACGAATCTATAAGGGTTCCGTTTTTTGCCATTTAGGCTACGGAACCCTAAAAAGTGCCGGGTATCACGAAATCCCACGGTGCGGTGCAGGCAATGGTCAGGAAATATAGCCAAAACAATAGAAACAGATGCGCCGAAATAGTTTTTTCGATGCTCACGTGCAACTGCAAGGCAAAGCCCGGCCTTTTGCATAACTATAATAGGATTAATAAATAAATGATATCTTGTTCTTCGTATGGGTAATAGTAATGGTGTTTATTTAACTTAGTTGTTTTACGTTAGATTTGACACCTAACCATTAAAAAGTCATAAATAAATAATTATTAAAAAATCACATTAACAAAATTTAATACATACATAATTAAATTTTACTTGATTAAAGAATTTTACATAAGTATCAATAAATTAAAAATATATTTTTGTTTTGCTTTTAAAAACACTTTCACTAGGTACCTATCCGATTTTTTTATAATAAGAAAATAACATTTTATTACATTTCTGACTCAAAATATAACTATAAACAAACATTTGTCTTTTAGACCATTAGCGTTGATACGACTAGGTACTGTACACTACTGCGCTCAGCGCTCACTCACACGCTCCGCGCAAACTTCACTTCATAAAGGTTAAGCTACAGAATTATCCTTTTATGTTATTTACCTCAAATATTTTTTTTAAAGTAGACCAATGTCATATCTTGATGTGTTTTTAAAATCGACCCGATACCACGTTTCGTTTACGAGATATGATTTTTTTCTCGCCGAAACCGGTCGAAAATCGACCAAATTTTTAACATTTTTGCGATTTTCAAAAAAAGATTTTGAGGTTTTTGAAACAAATTTTTTTTCAGTTTATAGCCCTTGATTAGACGCGTCATTTGGTATCTCAATTATTTACGTAGCTCTAATATCTACGACACCAGGGTGAAATCTCACTTTGGCTGAAAATCGGGCCTATACTGTTAACAATAAAATAATCTAGACACTTCGAAATACATATTTAATTAATATTTTCACAAATTAGTACACGTCTGTCACTTATAGCAAGCTCCAGGAACTGAACTGTTGTGGACGCTCCCAGCGTCCCGTTGCCTTCCTGCATGACGTCACGGCTCATATTCCTAACACGGCCATACTGACGACTGCTTCGCCCTCGGAGCTCTAGCTAAAATAAAATGAAATACAGGAGAGGGGGTTATGTTATGATCCTCTCACCATCTGCCTTCTGCCTGACTTTAGTCAGATATTTGTTCTGCCTGACTTTAGTCAGATATTTGTTCTGCCTGACTTTAGTCAGATATTTGTTCTTTAAAACTTTTGTCACTTTGTACGGAATGCTCCGGAATCTGCCTTTTAACTTTTTCTATTCCGGATTCCTTTTTACCCGACTACGGCGAAGCCAAAACGGAGGGTATATGATTTTTACTAATTCGAATCAACACTATATCCCCAGTTTTATAAGGAGATTTCACATAGCGTTTGGTATTAAACCGCCGCATCTGCCGCTTTTGATTTTCATCCAAAAGCTCGCAAGCTTTTGCTCTTGTGACTCTTAGGTCCAGCCTCTCACCTGCCTCTGTGAGATTATTTATCGAAAGCGCCTCACACACCGCTGTCGGCTTATAGCCGAACAGCAACTCGTTTCGAGTTCTGCCAGTGACCCTGTTCACCGAATTATTCAACCTGCAGTTAAAAGCTCCCGTGCTATCGCACGTGTGACCCTCAGGTCCTGCCTCTCACCAGCCTGCGTGAGATTATTCACCCGTAAAGCCTCACACAGTGCAGTTGGCTTATAGCCAAACAAACATTCGGAGTTCTGCCTCAGTGACCATATTCACTGCGTTATTCAACACCTGCTGTGTGACAGCCAGAGCTTCACACCAGTTTTATTCTGGTTGAACTTTGATAACAGCGTTCAACATCATCGTCCTGTTGAGACGCTCTACCTGCCAATTTGCCATAGGCAGATTAGTGAATTTATTACTAACTGAATCTCATTTTCATTACAGAAGCCCTTAATGGCCCTCGAGGTAAATGCTGTTCCTCGATCGCAAATGGGTCTACAAGGTACTCCGAACAAATACGCCATAGCCTTTAAGGCTTTCATCACGACATTCACGACTTTAGTGCTCGTTTCAACCATGGCTTCCAAAAAGCAGCATTTAGTAAAACCATCTTGTAAAGCGATTATGTACTGGAATCCTTCCTTGCTTTTTACAAACGGACCAAGATGATCAGCATGTACCACTGCAAATGGAATTTCACCCTTTGGTATCGGATGTAACAGCCCTGGCTTACGGCCAGTATCACTCTTGCCAATCAAACATTTAAAATAATTCCGGACGTATTTTGTTACAACCTTCCTCATCAGGAGAAACCAGTATTTACCTCGAATGGCAGCCAGTGTTCTGTCGACACCTTGATGTCCGCTTTCATCGTGCATAATTCTTAACCACCCTCATTTTGCATTCCGTGGTACAGCCCATTTGGATCCTTCTGGCGTCTTCTTGTAGAGATCTCCTTACTTAATCTCGTTATTATTAAAATATTGGTTACAATCTCCTTCGCCATTTCCTTCTTTCAGTAAACTGACAATTCTTGACAATTCTTCATCAGCTATCTACCATTAAGTAAATTTTCTGCCGTTGTAAATTCATAAGTCATACAAACAGGATTACGGCTTTAATAATCAACGTGTGCCACTCGTTTACCCGGACGATATTCAGTATCAAAATTGTAGTCTTGCAGGTATATCCACCATCGAGCCACTCGTGGATTTATTTCCTTCTTAGTCATAGTAGCCGCGCTACAATCTGTTACCAATTTGAATTGTATCCCAATCAAGTACACTCGAAAATGTTTGATTGCTTGTACGACTGCCAGAGTTTCTAGATCATAAGAATGATATTTGCTCTCATCCGGTGACGTTCGCCGACTGTAGTAAGAAGCTACCGGATGTAACTTGCCATCTTGATCTTTTTGCAGCAATATTGCCTCGAGGCATCAGTGTAAACTTCAGTTTGCGCCGCAGGATCATAAATCTTTAGAACTGGCCTTTGAGTAAGGATATATTTATTTCTTGGAATGCTTTCCGACTGAATTCCAGTCAAAATTAACGTCCTCCTTCAACAGGTTTTACAGTGGATTGACTTTTTTTGCAAAGTTATAAACAAATCGCCTGAAGTAACTTGCTAGACCCAAAAACTGTCTTAGCTGTTTTGTCATCTTTGACGGTAAAGCCCTTGTCACACAATTTTATGGTGACTAGGCTTCACGGTTCCAGCCATTATCTCCCTTCCCAAGTAGTACGCTTGTCTTGAAGAATAGCTATTTTTCAATGTTTAGATAGTGTTAGTTCAGCTTCGCGCAGACGCAACAGCACTTCTTCTAATTTCTTCAGTGATATTTCTTCACAATTTATCACTTAATTTGAGGCAATCTGCGAGGACTAGTAAATACTAGTTTTTATTAAGAACTAAGTTTTATTTCTAGCTAAGACACTGTTGAATATCCAATGTCTTTTAATGATGTTGAAACGCGATCTCAATATCAGTGCATCAGTTCTTAAAAATCTTTTACACCGTCCTTGGATAAGTCACCAGTTTCAATGTCATTCAACTGAACCGGTAACACGATATAATTCACATGGTTAGATTGTTCATACTTGATGTAGACGCCGTCCTTGTAAGCTTCTATCTGAACACACGGATATTTTAATATGTCCCGGTCAACTACACACCTCACTAATTAATCTACAATCTGTTTCTCCAACTGCTGCTACAATGCTTCGATTTATTCCGGTCATAAGAGCTGTAGTTGGTCTTCAGTGCAAGCCAAGTCTTTGCGCTACTTTATTTCGAATTAAAGTTACAGAGCTTCCTATGTCAATTAAACTTTGAATAGGCATATTATTTATATAACATGTACTCGTAGTCAACATCTGTACCACCTTATCAGTGCATAAGTACACCGGTTATAATTTATTCAACTGTATGTCCGTAGCGATGGCAATGTTTAAATTATCGGCCCATTGTTTATGTTAGAGTCGGGATTAAAGGCGGCCTCTTTCTGATAGTTTCGTTTGGTCGGAATGACCTGTCGTTTAATCGTTAGTTTCGACTTACATTCAATCACCTATGTCCCGGCTTGCCGCATTTAAAACAAGACACCTTTGTTTTATAATCGCCCAAGTGACGTGAGCGAGATTTGTACTCGTATTTATTTTTAGATTGTGAAAAACTTTTCTCATTATAGTTTTTAATATTATTGAAATTATTGAACGTGCTACCATACCTGTCAAGGTTTCATAGCTCTCAAAAACCACGCTAATAATTTTATCTGTGATTCCGCCTAGCATAATATCCATCTTCTGCCTTTCCGTTAAGTTCACACTTAGCAGTCATACTTCCGGCATATAAAAACTAAGGAATCTGCTTGGTCATTTTTGTAACTTATGTTTTCCATAGCACTAAAAAAAGTTTGCTAGCCTTGGATATGTGACAAATAAGTCCTTCCGGGATCGTTTCCAACAATCCTCTTCTTTGGTGACCAGAGATCTAACCAAGCTTTTCCTTCCCCTTGTAACGCCTAGGTTTCACGAAGTAGTTGTCGCCGTTCACCCCAGTTACAGGCATTAGCAATATCAACATCTTCCACTTGTAACCACTTTTCAACATACCTGCCTTCCTTGCTAGGATCAAATCCAGGTACAACCCCCAGGTTGGGAGTTCGTGAGCGTGAGCGATATCGCTTACGCACCTTCCGGGATGGGGTATGGCCCGCCCTTGTCGACTCGGATGACTCCAAAGAATCACTGGATATACTTCTCTCCGAAATCCACAGCTTTGTCTTTATCCACTTTCAAAAATAACTTTTATTATCAATTAATTATGAGGAAACTTCACAATAAGTCCACTTTAGGCGGTTAATGGGAAGTATCCCACCGCTGTGTTAACAATAAAATAATCTAGACACTTCGAAATACATATTTAATTAATATTTTCACAAATTAGTACACGTCTGTCACTTATAGCAAGCTCCAGGAACTGAACTGTTGTGGACGCTCCCAGCGTCCCGTTGCCTTCCTGCATGACGTCACGGCTCATATTCCTAACAATACAGATGCCTCAAAAAAAACATTTTCAATGTTAAAAATAAGAATTTTCGGTTACGTAAAAAAATTTAAAAAAATTAAAGTCTCTTCGACTTCACAAATGTAGGAAAGTAACAGCAGAATGGAAATTATGCCTTTGCCAACACCTGCCACTATGACAACAAGAACTAAAAACAAAAAGTTTTGACATTTTGTGTTGAAATTTTTTTTAATCTATATATATAAAAGAGAAAATCACTCACTGACTCATCACGAAATCTCAGAAACTACAAGTGCTAGGAGTCTCAAATTTTGCATGGGGGTTCCTTTTAGAGTGAAGGTGCTCACTAAGACGGGATTTTGCGAAATTCAACCCCTAAGGGGGTAAAACAGCGTGGCAAAGTTTGTATGGAAGAAAGCGATTCCTTGGCCCGATTGACTTGAAATTTGGCATAGACATTCTTTAACAAAATTAATTGAATACATGTTTCGTATTTTCTTGAAATGTATCCCCTAACAGGGTTGAAAAGGGGTAGAAAGCTATTTTTAGGGTGGTTGACTTCGATATCGGAATCAAAACTTCTTAGTGCATTTGTACGATTAAGAAAAATAAATGTCAGTTGTTAGGTTGTCACCTCCCCTGAGATTGTAATTATGTCACCGCACGAGCTGACATTTCATGTTGTATAAGATTTTATCCTGATTTTCGGTACCTATTTTACGAAATATTAGTCTACCTATAAAACGTGGCAAAATCTAGCAAATATCAGATATCTAACGTGACAAGGAATGTGGTGTAAAGTGTTGAAATTGAGAGCCGGATAATAATGCACAACATAAATTGCACCCGACATAATTTGCAATGTCACGTTATTTTAGCCAGGAACCAGGAACAAATAAACATACATAGATTTTTATTTAAAAAGAAGATACCTACCAAACTATTAAGTATGAGTATTAAATGTTACATAATATTATTATACTTATTTTGTTATATTACTGCTAAGAAATTTTATTAAGTACACCTACCTACCTACCTAATACAAAATCGTGAACAGTAGGGCGTCGGTTCTTTAACCAAACTCGAACCCCACTTCGAATCTCACTTCACTGCACGGGACGGGAACTTTAAATTATAAATAAGATAATGATAAGATTTTTTTTTCATCACAAAATATTTTAGATAGCTACCTAAATTTATTGTAATCGGTAAAATTGCTCATTTAGTTAGCTAATTTCTAATAACAATTCACGCGAAGTGAAGTGAGGTTCGAAGTGAGATGCGAGTTTGGTTACAGAATCAACAGATTGCGCAGGTAAAACCGCGGGGTGCAGCTATTACCTACATATCACAAAATTGTAAAAATGTGAAATTTTTGATATTTGGATGTTATTCATTTTGTAACTCAATCACGTCTGAACGGGTGAACGGATTTAGACGAAATTTGGCACAGGGATAGATTATAGTCTGGAATACTTAACACAGGCTTCTTTTCATGCCGATCATTGGTTCCCAAGGGAAGACTTACAACGATTACCGACTCCCACGCGGGCGGAGCCACGGGCAAAAGCTAAACATAGTATAAAACAAAGTCGCTTCTCCGCCGTCTGTACGCTTCTCTTAAACTATACATAAAAATCGCAATAAAATCGATCTTTAAGTTTGGGAGCTAGGTGGCCTCAGACAGACACACACACACTTCAATTATATTTTAACACCCCTTGCGTACGTCGTATATATGTAGATATCCTGTAGTATAATCAAATAACTTCACACTGACACCACATTAGCACAGTTTTACATTAGTAACTACATTGCACTGCACCCGTGCGAAGCCGGGGCGGGCCGCTAGTACCATATATGTTTTGGTTGTGGCAGGTGATGGCAAGGTATAATCTCCATTTTGCTATTACTTTCCCATATTTGTGAAGACGAAGAGACTTTAATTATTTTTTTTTATTTTTTCACGCAACCGAAAATTCTATTTTTTTTTTCTATTACTAAGAGAGCTTATTTCTACCTATAAAAAATATTCAGCCAATTTGATTTTTTTCGGACATTCCCCATTAAATTAATTATCATGAAATAACTTACCAATAAAGATTTCATAGTGATTATGTTGCTTGCTCTGTGATCAATAATGACGTGAATCACTACCCTTGTCTTATATATCAATCTCTTGGTCTGTCTTCACCAAGTCACTTCAACTTTCAATTCAACTTGCGTTAGACGCATGTAATAGATATAGTAAAAATAAAACTATAGAAAATGATGTAATGTCATCGTTACAATGATTGATGTAAAGTTTATTATTTGATTGTAAGTTTATGTCATAATTAAATCATTATTTGTTACTAAGTTTATTAAAATTATTTGATTTGATTATTTGATTCATGTCAGTTTGCTAGTTTCCTTTTATTCAATGGTCATTTTAAAATAAGTATAAAATATATATCTTTATTATTAATAATGTTAATAATATTATGTTTTAATTGTCACAGGTTGTTTATTAAATTAATGGTTATTTGTATAAAAGTATTGATTTGATCGTTTGGCGCCATTGTGGCAGACTTGTTTTCTGTAATGCTAAATTCTGATTGGCTACTTAAAAAAACCGACTTCAAAAAACCTACCTCTAAAAAGCAAGAAATAATATTCGTAATAATAAAAACACGTCTATTGAAGTCGGGTGGGGCTGGAGTACAAATTCCTTTTTTTTTATTCTAAAAGCCCCACCCGACTTCAATAGACGTGTTTTTATTATTACGAATATTATTTCTTGCTTTTTAGAGGTAGGTTTTTTGAAGTCGGTTTTTTGTTTTATTAAACAATTTTTTATTTTTTAATTTTTAGTGTAAGTACCTTTTCTATTAGGTAGTGTAGGTATATTATTTAGGTAGAAAAATCGGCTCAGCCAAACGTGAATTAATCGCGGAGAAACATACATACATGCGGGTCAAACTACGAACCTCCTTTTTTAAGTCGGTTAAAGAACTACACTTAAGATATCCCTTTTCAAACAAAACAATAATTATCTTATTCAGTTCATAAACAAAGAAGTTATACGACTGATCATCGAGGTAGTTCACACAGAAATCATTCCATTTTCGTGCTTTTTTCAAGATTACTTGAAAAGTACTGAACCGATTTCAAAATTTAAAAAAATGGGACCAACTTGAAAGTTTACCTAATCTAATAACGTTTGAATCATTTCAATCGGTTCAGCCGTCTTCGAGTAATCGGTGTACATACAAAAAACAAAAAAAAAAAAAAAAAAAAAAAAAACGGGTCGAATTGAGTACCTCCGTCCTTTTGAAGTCGGTAAAAATGTCGGGATATTTCTTGCTCTTGCAGAGCATAGCATATTTTTAGACACATTCTGCTGTATTGAGTCAAGTGAAAAGGTTGTGGAACAGAAAGTTAAGTATTATTCTAACATGTTTATTTCTGCTGTTTAGACTATTCTATTCCATTCAATCATCCATTATTGCTTGTGTTATTTATTTGATCTGGTCGATAGTTGTTGCATAATGAACGTTCCTATTAAATTAATTGTGTTACTTATTTGAAGTGGTTGATAGAATTGTTGCTTAATGAACGTTCTTTTATGGTAAATGTGTTACTTATTCGAGTTGATTTATAGAATTGTTGCTTAATGAATGTTCCGATTGTGTTAATTATTTAAAATAATAAATTATTTGAACAAATTGTTAAAGGACTTCTTACGTTTTATTAAATGGTATTTCCCCTTAGTTTTCCTACATTCAGTTAGTCTACATTCAGTTGAATAGTCTACATTCAGTTAAATAGTTCAGTTCATTCAGTTAAATAGTCTAGACTCAGTTCAATAGTTTACCTTAATTGCAATTTAAACTTAAGAGATGACGATAGGTTAGTCTTAGACTAAATATTGCTCTATCTTTCAAAATCTATCACATGCAATATTCATTGCCTTCAAACCGTGCGCTTTCAATTTAACTTTCTGCTATACAAGACGTTTTTTGAAGTGAAAACTTCTTTAGCGGCGTTGTACGCTTTTATGTAATGGGGGAAAAATGTTAAACTCGCGTCAGTCAGTAAGGATCACGTGACCCTGATCGAAAATTCGTAAGACGGATGTGACGGATGGAGAGTAGACAGCCGGCGGCGGAAGTATCCCCCTCTCTTTATACGGGGCGCAGCGAAAATGGCGGCGAGTCATTTCAATACGTAAACACTTGTGTTACCATAGCAACGTGCTAATTTTTAAAATCAATGTCAAAACTCTAGAGTTTTGGATATAAACTCTCGTACAATATTGTTCTGTATTCGTAAATTCAAATGCAGAGTAAATTCGTAAGACGGCGATTCGTGCAAAATTATTCCCTAACCATTCCAAAATATCAAAAATGCACAACGTTAATATTCAAGTTTTCACTTCTGCCGGCACTCCCGGAGTGCAACCCGATTTTTTTGAGAAGTGCGCTATTGCATGCTCTGAGGCATGCGTAACGCGACCATTCGTCTCGCTTTGGGCGACACTGTCCTACTTTCAGACTGTCTGTCCCGCTGTCCCCACCCCACCCCAGTAAGAGCAAAAATATCTCGCTTTAGCTTTAGGCATGAGTGTAGCAGTTTTGAAAGCCATATTCATCACTAAGACAAACAGCAGATGTCCCGCTCTAATGAGGCGATTCCCACAGGGGACCCTCAGGGCCAACCGGCGGCGCATGAGGTCAAGTACCGGGGTTTTAGTGGGTATTCCCCCCTCCCGGGGTCCCATCGAGATACTGGCTGGGTGGGACAACGGAAGGCAGTCGTGGAGGGAGCCGCAACGTTGAATATTGCAGTCCCGTCCTGGGAACCCCACATATGAACCCCCTGCTCACCTGCGGAGGGGGATGCGTAAATGTATTTTCATCAGTATAAAAAAGGTGTCCCGCTCTAACGAAAAATATAAATGATAACGTTAAGCATGCGTCAGTTGAAAGTGAAAGGGAACAGGAAAGCGATCGTATGAAGACACACCCTATAAATTTGATTCTTACAAAACACTTGTGTACACACGACGGCATATCAGAATATCTACATTGCACATGAAAGTTAACACAGTCATACATGGTATTATAGGTAACTCAAAAAATATACAGGGTCATTTTGTATTCACCATCCAAATTTTGAGGATGTGTTCAGTTCATGAAACTGTTCAACTTTCACTAAGGAACACATGGTCAAATATGTAAAATAAAAATCGACTTTCCATACAAATCAAAAAGATCACGTGATCAATTTAGTATGGGATGACCAAAATTTTTTGGCGAAATTTGACACATGTTTCTTAGAAAAAGTTGTTTAGTTTCATGGACTGGACACATCCTTAAAATTTAGATGGCAAGTTCAAAATGACCCGATATAATGTTGAGTTACATAAATACCGGGTATTACAAATAACCCGCAATGCCGAATATGGTAGATAGGGACCATAAAACTGGACAACTTTTACTATGGGACCAACTCTGAAATCGCGAAAAAAAAAACAACTGTTTCATACGTTTTGATACCTAACGGCTGTTGTAACAAGACCCTCAACGAAGCCAAAGTCCACGCATTCCGCCCATCATCACGATCATTTTTGTCTTTTAGACTATACCTGGGAAACCAATAGCTATGAAGTTATTGAAGGTCAAAGTATTTTTTTCAAAATTTTTATGAAATTTTATTTTATTCGTCATTTCCTAATTTTTGTCCAAAGAAACGTTATCAAAATTTTAAGTATTTTGAACAAACAATGGCTTCAAAACGTCATCACTCAATGTATCTCATGAGCACGCACATAAACGCGGCCTTTCAGTTCGGCCGCACGCAGCTGTGTAGCATACACTCGCAGGCGCGGTCTGTTGTACGCGTTACATTGCGTGGTAATGTATGCAATGCTTTTTTAACTCCAAAAATTAAAATCGTTTCCCAGGAATCATTTTGAACAGAAATGGTCCTGATGATGGGCAGAATACGTAGACCTCGGCTTCGTTGAGGGTCTTTTTACACCCGGTATTTTCGTTATTAATTTTTGTATGAAACAGCTGTTTTTTTTCGCGATTTCAGAGTTTTCAGAGTTGGTCAAAAGTTGTTCAGTTTGATGGTCCCTATCTACCATACTCGGCTTGGCGGATGTTTTGTAACAATACCCGTGGCCATTGCGGAAGTTAAGCAGCTTTCGCAAGGGTCGGTCATAGGATGGGTGACCAAAAATTTATTATCTCGAGTTCCTTCGTGCTTGGGAAGGCACATTAAGCCGTTGGTCCCGACTGCATTTGCAATTTGGCAGTCGTTAACACCCACCAATCCCCACTGAGCCCACGTGGTGGGTTATGATGGCCCATTCTCTTTATCCACCCCACCCATTAGGAAGGCTTGTGCCCCAGCAGTGGGGACATTAAAAATGGCTGAGATGATTGGTCTATACCGGAGATGCCCATACGGTCGGTCGTATTTACCGTATTTACCGATCGAGGTTTTAAGGTCGATCGCCAAGGATAATAACAGATTGAACACTTTGTACCCAATGTAGTTTTACTTATGCAATTTTTGTTTAAGGCGGTCAAAATGTCGATCTTAAATATTTGCTAGGTCGATCTCCTTAAGAAAAGGTATGGGAACCTCTGGTCTATACAATGTAGGTAGTTATGTAGCATATTATGTTACCGTTAAAGTGCGTAAATCAGTTAGAGTGCACATTAACTAGTTAATATGCAGATTAACTGGTAGTGTTAGTTAAAGTGCTTAAAATTGTTTCATTTCGTACAATAACTAGGTAATCTGTAGATGTAGATTCTCTAGGTCTAGGTAATCTGCAGATTAACGACCAAGGATCAGTTAAAGTACGGAAACAGGTTATTTAATTGAAAAAATTGTGTAATCAATCACATTAAAGGGGGTAGTCCCGAAAGCGGGGGGACGGAGGGAGGCGCAGCTGTCCCGCAAGGGGGGGCTTGGGTGGCCAAGCCCCCTGCCATGGAAAAAGTCTTAAAGAGTTCATAGGTTTGGTTAGGTTAGTAAAGCGACCAAAAACAAGCGAGCCGAGCGAGCAGAGCGAGCGTGCCGCGGGAGCAGCCGGCGAAGTGCCAGAAACGAAGTTTTTGTAAAATTTACTTTCAACATACCTACTTAGATCTTTAGCTTAAATTTCCTGAAGCCTTGTCTATTTCACTCACTGTTTTCCGCACTTTACCGATGTAGCATCCGTTAATATGCAGATTAACTAGTTTAAAGTGCGGAAATCTGCTACTTTATGAAAAAAAATCACACTTTAACCACAGCTCTTCAATTGACTCGATTAGTTAATGTGCACATAACTAGTTAATTCGCACATTAACGAATTCCGAGCTAGAGCGGTAACATTTAATACCAACTGTTTAAACATTTATTTGAATGTCACCCAAGTAACACGTAGAGGTAGCAAGAACACAATCAATAAATAAACAACACAACAATCAATTAATTCAATGTACATACCTAACTGTATACTTATACCATTATTTGTATTCTGTGGCACTATTCTAAAGCTTCGTACAGACTGACGCGAGCGAATCGCGCGCGTCGCTCATTTTGACAGATTTTGATCACGTAACTCAAAGCAATAGCCATAGCCATAGCCATTGCCATAGCAATTTCTTTGACAATGGCTATGGCTATGGCTATCGCTTTGAGTTACGTGATCGCACTCGCGAATTTCGCGCGGAATTCGCCTCAGTCTGTACGAAGCTTAAGGCGCTCCACAGACGGAGCAATTTTAATATTCGTATTGCGGCAACAGTCAGTTTGCAACGTTGCAACTGTCTGTTTATCCTTCTCTTATTAGGTAAACAATTTTCACCCAACTCTTTATTAAAAACTAGCGGCTGCCCGCAGTTTCCCGTTCCCGTGGGAATATCGGGATAAAAAGTATAGTATGTTTTAATCTAGGCTATCTACTATAACTGTGTGCCAAATTTCAAGCAAATCCGATCAGCAGGTTTCGCGTGATTGAGGAACAATTATCCAAACATCCAACCCACAAACTTTCACATTTATAATATTAGTAGGTATAGGATATCAATTTTTATTATAAAATATAACAAATGGTTTTCCATAAATTAATTACGAAAGAAATCACGAATTATACGTGAAAACTTGATTTACTTACTTAACTAATAAGACGACATATTTTTAAATAACGATTAACGATAAAGGACGTATGACAACTATCAAAAGCTTTTGACTAATAAAAAATGACAACTTACTTAAGATAAACAGACTTATTTGTTTCAACATAACGTTTAAATCTGGGCAGTTACTTAAGCGACTTTAGTTGCGAGTTCCGATGATCGATAACATTATCTCGGTACAGATGCCGGCATATATATTGGCAAGAGAAAGAAAGGGACAAAAGATGCGCAGTAGCCATAAACACTAAGTTTATGGCTACTGCGCATCCTTTGTCTCTTTCATTCTCTTGCCAATATATATGCCGGGCAGTTATAACCGTTTGGCCTTTTTGTTGCTGCAGATATACAGGGTGCATTTGTAATCACTCTCCAAATTTTAAAGATGTGTTCAGTCCATGAAACTGAACAACTTTCTCCATGAAACATGTGTTGAAATACGCCAAAAAATTTTGGTCATCCCATACTAAACTGATCACGTGATCTCTTTGTTTTGTATGAAAAGTCAAATTTTTTTTTACATATTTGACCCTATGTTTCTTAGAGAAAGTTGTTCAGTTTCATGGACTGAACACATCCTTAAAATTTGGAGAGTGATTTCAAATGCACCCTGTATGTAGCAACTTTTAAAGAAAACTTTGAAAATGTTGATAATTTCTTCAACTAAATATGAAGATTGATAGTTGCTCCATCTGCGGTTGTTGTTCTAGGTATTTTTTTTCTGTCAGTCGCTAGTTGCTATGCTACCGATAGCAACTAGCGACTTACAGAAACTCTAAAAGTCGTTTCCCTTTTAAGTGTGCAGTGTGCACGAACCCTTAACCCTAGAGCGGGCGCGCTGTTTTCAGGCCTACTCAAATCTGACCGGTATCTTGTACCGGTGGCGGTAATGATATCCCAATGAGTATGCGGTAACGCGCTGTTCAAAGGTGTTCCGCAACAGCTGCGGTAATGCCATACAAAATACCGGTCGGGATATCGGTCGGGTCTACCGTTACTGCCACCGGTACAGGATACCGGTCAGGTTTAAGTAGGCCATTAAGGGTCCCCGCAGACCTACCGGTTTCGTTTCTTTGCTTTGCTGTTCTACTTGCTGTTTAGACCGCCGGCCAGCCAGGGTCATTTTCAATCTATCGCATATTTGGACCGGACCAAATTGGCAAGATAGCCATTAGCTTGGTGTTATCAAATATCATCGTCTGGGTTGCGAAGTAGGAAGCTTCTGGGAAATATGCTACCCTGAACATGGTCTCCGATTGCTAAAAATAAATTGATCGCATATTTATATAAATTGTGAACAGGAGTGGGTATCATCATTACCTATCTGAACAATTTTTTTTGTGTTTTCATAACGATCGTTTAAGGAATAAAGCTCACAAGAACATTCTTATATGTGAAATGTACTTAGATTGAAAATATGCGATAGATTGAAAATGAGCCTCTCGGCCGGCGGTCCATTGCCGAACAGCAAAGCAAAGAACGGAAACCGGTAGGTCTGGGGGGACCCTAAGTGAGCGGGTGTGGAGCATTTTGCCGACCATACCGATTTTTTTTATATTTATAAATAGTACCTACTTACAGTAATTTGTTTTTTTATGATAAGGTCAAAATGGAATATAAACTTCAATAAAATAAATTTTAATTTATTTCAATTATGTTATACTAGCTACCCGCCCTCGCTTTGCTTCGGTGTAGTGTGAAATTTGACACCATGTATCATATAACTTCCTCTTGAATCATGATTAACGTTTAAAGACACTAAGATTTTTAATTATCATTGGGAGAAATATACAAGTCCACACAAAATAGTTACATTTTAAGAAAAAATATGAACGAAGTAGGTATGCTTATCGGCCACAAAGGTCAAAAAATTCATCCATAAAATACACTTAATACACTAGATTGCACTAAAACATCATAAATATTAAGTACTGTACTAAGCACGTATCTTGAAATTTTTTCGATGGAGTGGGGATAAGTTCGCGCAATAGGCCGGCCACACACAGACGGAATCACGTAACAGAATTCCGAACGTAATTTCGACAATGTATGAAGATTCCGTACGGAAAAATCAGGCATGTGTGTGGCAGCCTTAGATTTTATATGCAGTTTCTGCGTTCGGAATCACGTATGTACGGAATTCCGTAACGCGATTCCGTCGTGTGTAGCCGGCCATACGCGTTTCGCGCAATCCCCCCCGATTTCAAGTTATATGCCTCGTACTGTAAGCAAAAGAAAATCTAATTTTGCACCAAATGTAACATTTTACTTTAAGTAAAATTTTACATTTGGTGCAAAAAAGTGTAGTAATACTACACTAATAACAAATTAACGTTTTGCAATTTTCTGGAAAATCATTTAAGACGGAAATATTACTATTTGATTACTTCCACAAGTATGGAAATTGGTCACACATACTACTAAAAAGTTTGATCTTGATGCACGCCACAAAATGTTAACAATGGCGGCAAAATGCTCCACCCACGCTTTAGGGTTGACAAATTAAATAAAACAAAGAGTTGCATTTATCAATGAACAATCAATAGACTTTTATATTTATTTATTTAACTTTCCCTTATTTATTCAATGTGACTTTTTGACCTTATTGTTTCTATAAGAGCTGTAGGTAGGTGAGGTAGGTATATAAGCTGAAGTAGACAGCAAAACGGCAACAATTGTTTCTGAACTTCATCGCGATTATTATTTCATAATGGCAAGAACAATGCATTATATTCAGGTAAGTATTTTTTTACCTACATTCTAAGTTTTAAACCAGCTACTAATACAGTACGAGGCATATATATTGAAATTTTTCTCCCTCAAACTATCAGGAGATCTCCTAGCAAATTCTCATTTTCTTTTGGAAATGTGAATGATCATTGTCTCAAACTTATTTCTAGTTATTTTTATTATATATTTATAATATAATGTTTTTAAACATTAAGTTTTATTTATTTTTATATATATTATGTATCTATGTATTATTTTGATATTTTTTAAGGTTCTGTAACTCCTTTGTATGTACCGCAAACAAATTCATTAATGTCTTTTTATTGAAGGTTGACTAGTATAGAATGCTCTTAGCATTAATTCCGCCTTTGTACCTTACTTTGTGTATTGTTGTGCAATAAAGATTAATCCTAACTAATATTATAAATGCGAAAGTCCGTTTGTTTGTTTATTTGTTTGTTTGTTTGTTACGCCTTCACGTCTTAACTACTGAACCGATCATCATGAAATTTTACATACACGTTGTCAGGGGTACAGAGAAGGACATAGGGTACTTTTTATCCCAAAAAAATGTATTGTTCCCGAGGGATAACAAAAAAAATTTCCACGCAGACGAAGTCGCGGGCGGCCGCTAGTAAATAAAATAAAATAAAATAGCAAACTCATAGAAAACAACGAAATGACAGGTCTACATCTCCACTAGCGCCAAGTTAGTGGTAGTGCGCCGACTGGCGGACGATTTGTGAATCATCAAATTTATCCTGTCATTATCATTGTCCACAGTTGTTGTTCGTGTTGGTACTGGCAACGGTGTGGCTACTGGCAACTCCAATTTTAAGCTACCCTCAGCTTCCAGAAACGCCAGTAGCAGTGCCAGAAGTGCCAAAAGTGCCAACGATACCTACCCCGGATTTGACAGAATATATGCCAGCTGTACCAAAAGTACCATAAATGTAGAGCAGTGATAGACATCACACCAAAACCTTAAATTATGAGTGATATTAAAATGTTACCTACTTTGGGTAGGGGGACTGGTTTAAATAATACCCACACGCTCACTTTCTTACTCACTTGCACTCATTTTAAACTTCGTCATCATCGTCATATCAGCCGCACGACACCCAGTGCTGGGTGCAGGCCTCCCCCAAGGATCTCCACGACGATCGGTCCTGCGCTGCACGCATCCAGTGGCTTCCCACCACCTTCACTCTGACGTCGTCGGTCCAACCGGAGCGTCGTGCGGTGCGCGGTCGCCATTCAAGAACCTTTCCGCCCCAACAGCCATCGGTTATTATAAAACCTATCACATCCCCTTCTAGAAACAACTTGAATGAACCTTCTTTTTGATTCCATGGTAATATGAGAAACGAGTAAGAGTCCACCAGTCAAATCAATAATTTGTTTTCACCTCTCCAGCACGAAAAGGGTGCTTTTGGCGCGTAAAAACTCGCAGCAAAATCGACTTTTGCTGCGAGCGTGAGGCAAAGTGCTTTTTACCAAAAACTCGCAGCAAAATCGACTTTTGCTGCGAGCGTGAGGCAAAGTGCTTTTTTAATTTCTAACACCTTTTCTCGCTGGTAGAGGTGAAAAGTTGTATGTTTAACACGAGAGCAAATTTTTCGATGTCTCGTGCCTTTAAATCACTCACAGTGCTCAGTAGTCTATATTAGAATCACTCGCTACGCTCGTGATTCAATTCTAGACTACTTCGCTAGTTCGTGATTTAAAAGTCAGCACTCGCAGCAAAAAATGACTTTGCTCTCCTGTATAACAAATAACTATTAATGAATAATGTGTTACTCTAATTTATTTTTTGGTGGTTTGTCAAAATAAAATGCAATGTATAAAATGACCTTTATTTTATTTTACCGGTCTTAGGCAGCGAAGTGCAAGAACTTCTGCGAGAACTTACACTGACTGCCTGTCACACAGTAGCTTGTGAACGCGTGACAAACTGTCGCCAGTCCATTTGCTATTAGTTAACACTTCCAAGTAACAAAATTTGGTACTAAAAAAGTCCTGAGAACGCTTTAGGACGTGCTAATTAGTTTCATGATAAGCACTATAAAGGTATTGTAAACCTTTACAGAACCCCAAATAGGCCCTAGTTTTATCACTGATTAATTCTATAAACATTACATAATGCCTCTCACGGTAATAAATCAGCTCTATACTTGAAAACCAAAACATGTTTATAGTGCTATTTTGATCTTTTTATCACACTATTGTTCGTCATTTTGTTCGTGCTGTGCTCAAGTGTTCCCCAAGAAAACAAAATGTTATTCGCTATTACAATTTGTAATACAATGGACATTCTACAAAACATCACCTTTGATCGACCATTGACCGTAACTCCACCGTAACTTGCACTTGCGAAAATAATTGTATCGATAAAATCACTATGCTGATTTCAAATTTGACAATGCGCCTTCATAATTTTCGTGATTTAATTAAATTTAAATTAATAAAATAAGGACTCGTCCCGACTATGGCTGCTATAGTACACATTGGCTCCAGCCGTGCTACTTATGTGCTATCATGGCATAAACAGCGGCCATATTTTTTATCGAAAACCGATTAGTCCATTAATTATTCATTTTAGTGCTTTTATCTCACGCTTTAGTCAGGTAGCAGTAACACAAAAAGTTTAAGTTATTTAGCAACTGCACCAGAAGTCGCTATGATACTATTTAGTACTATAGAAGAGTTTTCATGACTTTTACAGAACTAGCCCCATAGCGATGTTGAGGGAGCATTTAAGAAGCTAAACCGTGACATAATGGTTGTGCAAGGTACTTTTATAGTGCAGATTGATTCTGTAATAGTGTTTTCGATACTGCTACAATACTAGTACTGTAAAAGTTATTTTGACGCAATATTAGTGCAAAATAGATACATAAAAGTGACAGTAAAGTCGTCTATAGTACTAAATAGTACTATAATCACTTTGTCCATATCTATTACAGTGCAACACTTTAAAGATTCTTTTGTATGTCCTGTAAGTGTTCTAAGAGCTGCACCATAGAACTTAAATGCTCTTTAATATTATAGAGCCAAAACGCTCTGTGGAAAACCTTTATAGCACAAGCAGTCACAACGGTTACCACTAAAGGCCTACTATATCACTGTTTGGTGATAAAACCCCTTGGTTATAGAAACTTTTGTTACTTGGGTAGCTACTGTCTGACAGGCTGTGGGGCACTTGCAGAAGTTTTCTTGCAGGTGGAAACCCGGCCTTACACTTACTTATAAGTTTCTAGGTTCATCATAAGTCAAGCATAACTTGTGTGCAATAAGAAAACTAAGTATGCTTAAAATATTGAAATATTTTTTTTTAACTTAAAATAGTAGCTTTTACCTCATGCTCGAAAGGTTAGCACTTGGTTTAGCACATACAGACTGTGTTAGCACATTACACAAAATATTGTTCCTATCACAAACATCTATCTAGAAAAAAAAAAAAGGGGTTACGCCCGTTTTTTTTTTCTCGATAGAGTAATTTTAGTATCTATGAGTAATTTTATTGTCTTGCTTTTTGGCGGTAGGGAGAAGGTGCTATACAAATTTCCCAAATTACACTAGGTTTTTCTCTATAGTTATTCGTGCTACGACGAGTACTGTGCAGCGCGACTACAAAAGTTACGTAGCGTGTAACGCCGTAACGCCGCGCCGGCGCCGTAGCGTCGTCGTAGCGCGCTCAACGTATCACACCAACTACGCGTTATAGTAGTTGGCGTACGAGCTCAAAATCAATGGTAAACCGCAAATACCCGTAGCACGAACAGCTATCGAAAAAAATAACGCGCGTAAATTCGATAGATAAATTTTGCATGGGAAATTTGTACTGCGCCATCTACCGCCGAAAAGCGAAATGAAATTTACCATAGATAATTTCCTATAGAGTACTTTTACGTGCGTTTTTTTTCTCGATAGCTGTTCGTGCTAAGGGTACTGCTATCGAAAAAAATAACGCGCGTAAAAACATTCCATAGAGTAATTTTGTATGGGAAATTTGTACAGCGCATCTACCGCCGGATAGCGAAATGAAATATAAAAATATATATATATATATATATATATATATATATATATATTTTATTGATTAGTTTCTAAGCTTAAAACAATTTACAGTGCAGGTGTTACAAGTACAATAGATTTAGTCTAATCACACGATCTGTCGCCCACGACCCCCGATCTGTCGATACAGGTCTTTTGTGCCAACGAACTAGGCACAAAAGACCTGTATCTCGTGGGTCAGGAAGCGAAGACAGTCTGATAGAGATTATGTGTGTAAACTATTTTATAATTTAGCATAAAAGAAACATAAAAAGGTACACAAAATTAGTTTATAGGAATTCCCAAAACTAGAATTATTATTCTGTTTATTCGGGAATTCATGCTTCAGTGTATGTGTGTGTGAGTTAGAGTATATTTGAGTGTGTATGTGTGAGTGTGTATGTGTGAGTGTGTATGTGTGAGTGTGTATGTGTGAGTGTGTATGTGTGAGTGTGCATGTGTGAGTGTGTATGTGTGTGTGTGTATTTGTTTGTGTGTGTGCGGGTGTGTATGTGAGTGGGTGAGTGGGTGTGTTGTGTGTGCTTTTTTTTTTTTATTAACACATGTGCGAGTGTACTTTTATGAGAGTGTGTGTATTTGATTGGTGTGAGTCGATGCGTGGGAGTGTGAGTGTACTGCACAAGTTACTTATTGATGCAAAAACAATTTAGAAATGCCAAATTTAAAACAATTATTTTTTAATTTATTTGTCATAAATTATCATTTAGGTAGGAGTAATTAGTAGATCCTCTGTTTCCGCGTACGTTAGGGTCCCTAGCCAATTTTGGATCTTGCTTTTAGCTACCCGTTTTGTACAAGAGTATATATTCAGTATTTTGTTGGCTTTGTTGTAAATTTTACAACTAAGGACCCCAAAATGTCTTTTCGCAAGTTTAGTCCTATGTCGAGGGGTGCAGCAGACTAGGTCAGATCTCCGTTTACGGGTAAAAATTGTAGGGTCAAAGTACAACTGAGCATGTTTACGAAGAACTGTGGACATGAGGAATAGCTGTCTTACCGTCAATACTGCTGTTTCGGCAAAAAGTTGAACAGTAGGGTACCGAAAAGGTTTCCTTGTCATAACCTTTAGAACTGCCCTCTGAGCCCTCTCTAGAGATATAATTTTTGTTTTAGCTGCTCCACCCCATGCCGTTATACAATACGTTAGTATGGACTGAGCTAGTGCGAAATAGACCCTTTTTAGGCTATTTAGGTCAGTAACAGAGTTTAAATTCTTAAAAACATATATTAATTTTCTTATTCTAGGTATCAATGAATTAATGTGGTGGTCCCATCTCAAAAATTGATCTATATAAATACCTAGGTATTTGACAATTGAAACTCTTGAAATTTTAAGACAGTGGCAGACACTGCCTGTTTTTAGACAGGTATGGGCCGTAATGTTAAAGTTGCGTTCTGCAGGCAGTGTTTGTGTGCTAGTGGCGAAAGTTATATAATTTGTTTTATTGACATTTAAAGTAAGCAAATTATACTCTAGCCAAGATAAGACAGTGGACAGGGCAGCTTCAGCATGAAGGTAAGTATTTTCCCAGTTTGAACCCTTGACTATCAGTGCAGTGTCATCGGCATATGTGTATATTTGGCAATTTGGAATGTCAAGTTTGCATAAGTCATTTATATAAATGACAAAGAGGGTGGGGCCCAAAATTGAGCCTTGAGGAACACCAAAGACGAGTTCCTCAGTGTCACTGATAAATTCTTCAATTTTGACGGCCTGAGTGCGATTGGAGAGATAGTCTTTAAAAAGTGAAAGCGGAATTCCGCGTATCCCGATCTGTTCTAGTTTTTCAAGAAGTGTGGGGATGGAGACGGTGTCAAATGCCTTAGACAGGTCTAAGAACATGCCTATGCAGTTTTCTTTGCAATCCAAACACCCAACAACAGTGTCAGCCAAGGAACCAACTGCATCCTCCGTGCTGATGCCTTTTTGAAAACCAAATTGATTTTTAGCAATAATGCTGTTGGATTCTAAATAACTTTGTAACCTGTTATTCAAAGCTCTTTCCAAGATTTTTGAGAAAGCAGTAAGGACAGATATAGGTCTATAATTTGTGACTGCATCTCCATCCCCAGACTTATAGATAGGGTGAACTATAGCCCTCTTGAAAGCACGCGGAAAGACTCCAGTTTCGAGGGCAAGCCGGCAAATATGGGTTAATAGAGGGACAAAGACCTCTCTAGAAGATTGAAGGATACGGGGGGAAATACCATCCCATCCAACGGCGCAGTCAGCACGAAGTCCCATTATTAATCGGTCAACTTCATGTTCATCGATCTCAAATAATACAAAGGAACTACATTTAGGATTGGACACATTGTTGTAAGAAGGGGGGCTTCGTTTTTAGGGTTCCGTACCAAAATGGTAAAAAAGGAACCCTTATGGTGAGACTCAGTCTGTCTGTCTGTCACAGCTGGATATCTCGAGAACTACTAATGGTATCAACTTGAAATTTGGAATAGTTTAAGATGACATTTGCCCAACTATTTTGCAAATAAGAAATAAATAAAAAAATAAATGTTTTTTTTACAGCAGGGCCTGAAAAGGGGTCTTAAAAATTTGAAGTGGGGCTACTAGGGCATGTGGGGTATCATATGAAAGAACGCCGTTTGCACGTTTTTAATCATTTTTTATTTTTTTTCTAGACCGCATAGTTTTTGACTTATGATGAAAAATGTAAAAAAAATGATCTCCGAAGTTTGCAAAGAGAAAAATCTGAAATAATTCTATGCGATAGCAGTTTATATAAAGATTACAGGAAAAATAAAATGATGTCTCAATATGGCACACTTTTTTAGAAATTATCAAATTTCTAAAAAAGTTTACATTAGTTCCACTATCGGTCAAGAGATGGCGCTGACCTAAAACTGCAATACTAATTTTATTATTCTACTCTGCAGTGTAGTTTAATGGTGCAATTATGATGGTTCGGAACCCTCGGTGCGCGAGTCCGACTCGCTCTTGACCGGTTTTTTTTTGTATGTCTAAAGCCAGATTTTTCCCAATGTTGACAAAAAAATTGTTAACATTATTTACTGAAGTGATCGGGTTTTGGTGATGTCTTAAAAGTGATTTTATTTTTGTAGTTGAGGAGTTTACGGACTTAGTATTTGTGATTGTTTTAATGGCATTCCAATAAGATTTAGGGTTATTTTTGGCATCAAGTAACATTTGTTTATTGTAATTTCATTTAGTGTTTTTTAGAAGTTTGTTAACAAAATTCCTATACCTTGTATATGTTAGTTTAAGTGTTATATTGTCTGGTTCCCTCTTAGGTCGCCTATGCATATTGTCGCGGTTTCGGATACATCGGAGTAAGCCAGCCGTGATCCAAGGTTTAATATTCCTTTTTCTCCGTGGGACCTTAACTTCTTGAGTGTACTGTTTAATTAGGTTCCATAGATAATTACACTATTGAGTACTTTTACTTTTTTTCTCGATACCTGTTCGTACTAAGGGTACAGCATAGCCGGTACACGTATACTTAAGGTCAAAACAATATTTTGGACTCACAGTTCTTAAAAATTCTTCCCTTAGGAGTTAGGAGAGGAGTTATGGTGTCATCTTTTTTGTATGAGGAAAACATTTTTTTGTATAAAACCTATCGTGTATAGCAGGGGTGCCCATACTTTTTCTTAAGGAGATCGATCAAGAAAAAATTTATGACTTTAAGATCGACATTTTGACGATTTAAACCACTAAATTAAATATTTATCAAGTCACCGTTTAACCTTTAAATTATTTATCAATAATAATTTTAGCTATCCTTGGCGAGATCTACCTTAAAACCTCTCGCAATCGACCGTATGGGCACCTCTGGTGTATAGGTGTCAAATTAAAGGGCTTGCTGCTGAGCCGGTTCTAAAATATATCACTTTTTTACATAAAATGGGCTTACTTCTAGAATCATAAGGCTAAGAAGAGGCCGAGAAGAAGTCTATTTACTCTGACTTTAAATATCGCTGGGTTGTATGTTTGCGAAAATACAGATGCCATAGTTACATTTGAGGCACTTGTTGTAAATTAAACAAAAAACATTTTCAAAACATACCAAGTTTGAGCTCCTACAGATACGATATTTTTATTTGAACATATGTATAATGGAGGGTTGCTGTTGCTTTTTAAGGGTTCCGTACCCAAAGGGTAAAAACGGGACCGTATTACTAAGACTTCGCTGTCCGTCTGTCTGTCTGTTACCAGGCTGTATCTCATGAACCGTGATAGCTAGACAGCTGAAATTTTCACAGATGATGTATTTCTGTTGCCGCTATAACAACAAATACTAAAAATAGCATAAAATATATATTTAAGGGGGGCTCCCATACAACAAACGTGAATTTTTTGCCGTTTTTTGCTTTATATTAATAAAGACAACAGGTAGACAGTTGAAACTTTCACAAATGATGTATTTTTGGTGCCGCTATAATAACAAATACTAAAAACAGAATAAATAAATATTTAAGGGGGGCTCCCATTCAACAAACGTGATTTTTTGCCGTTTTATGGTACGGAACCCTTCGTGCGCGAGTCCGACTCGCACTTGGCCGGTTTTTTATATTATGGTATATAAAAGTTTTATTTCACAAGAGGTCCGAAAGAGGATGCAGTGGTCGGAACAAATAGCCAGAATATGGATGACTGTTGGAGCGAACAGCTTCTAAAATGCCAATCGCGCACCTCTGTGTTTAGAAAGACCCCTGACAACTGGACCTCACTGATCGTGGTCTGATGATGTACCTGTGTCTGTGAGACACATTCGTCTGAGATGGTAATTAAGTACGGACTTGGCAATGTATCCCACGGGAATCGGGATACATAACATAACGTACTTCTGCAAACTAAACGTCATATATTTTTAATTACTTTTTCCTGCATTCTACATCCACAATAATAGTACATTATGATATAAGTGCGGTAAGTTGAAAATTACAGCCGAGGCGATATTGCTAGCCCGAGCCGTAGGCGAGGGCTACAAGAAAGCAGAGGCTGTAATTATCAAAGCGCACGTATGTCATACGACGTTTTATAACATATTTGCGAGTCAATAAATAAAACTCTGACTTTGCACCTTTGCTTGTTTTCCATATGATTAAATTTTGATACGTTTGTAAGTTTCTAAGCTATTCAAGACAAGAAGAGAAAATGTAACTGTATAATAATATGTCTGTCTTATATCCGTCGCACGCAGGGATATGAAGATGAATCGCCCCCTGCCGCTACTAATGCGGCTCGGCTCGTGTGTTGGTCGCAATGGAACCCAAACACAGTAAGTTTTGTTCGCTCGTCATCGCACCCATATCTATTTTGTGCTCGAATATAAATTTCAATTTTTGTCAACACTGCACTGGAATTGATCTTGGTTTAAGATTGAGACTTACTTGTCTGTGGACTCTGCGTGCACGGAACCACATGCCGTTGCCATCATCGAGTGGGGAATGTCTAAAAAAATCAACTTGACTCAATATTTTTTATAGTTAGGAATAAGATACCTTATGAATAGATTAAGTTTCTGAATTTTCGGTTGCGTAAAAATACATTTTTTAGTCTGATGTGAGATGACTGATCTCACAAGAATAAAAGTATTTTGAATAAATACAAGTGTGCACATCTCTTAACAAATAGATAAAACAAAGAACTATAAGACATTCATTATTTTATTTACTTTTCCGTTATTTATTCAAATGTCTGTTTGACTTTATTTTTTCTATACTGTAGGTATCTACTCGTAGGTAGTATTTAAGCAATAGACAGTAAAAAGGCAACAAAGCCGTTTCTGATTTTCTGCAGCGTGAACGAACACGTTGAACACTATGGCAGGAACAATGCATTATATTCAGGTAATTTTTTTTATTACCTATTATTATTATTAAGTAGCTATTATTTAGTTTTAAATTTTTACAATTTTTTACCGAGTTTTTGCATTCAAATTGTTTTGTAATTTTATACGTATTATGTAACTCAATGTGTTTTATTGGGATTCAAACCCAGAAACTTTTGGAATCCGGGCGAATGAAAAAAATTTGCTCATCCATTCCATCCATCAGTAGTATCAGTACCTACCCGTAACACGAACAGTTATCGCAAAAAATAACGCGAATAAAAACATTCGATAGTGTAATTTTGTATGGAAAATTTATCTTCATCTAGCGCCGAATAGCAAAATTAAATTTTCCATAGATAATTCCCTATCGAGTACTTTTAAGCCTTCCTGTACCCTTAGCACGAACAGCTATCGAGAAAAAAAACGCGCGTAAAATTACTCGATAGAGAATTATCTATGGAAATTTTAATTTCGCTTTCCGGCGGTAGATGGCGTTGTACAAATTTTCAATACAAAATTGCACTATCGAATGATTTTACGCGCGTTTTTTAGCTATATAGTTATATAGCTGTTCGTGCTAAGGGAATTGATCACGCGACCTAAAAATCAAAATGTCTACGAAGCAAAATGCCTAATGTTCATGTCTAAAGAGCAAAATGTCTACAAAGCAAATTGTTTAAAACGCAGAATGTCTAAGCAGTAGTTTGCCTAAGGATTAAAAAGGTCTAAATTGCAAAACGTCCATGTCGCAAATTGTCCTACCTGTACGTACACAGTATATATGTTACCGGAAACGTATGGAACTTCGAGGTTGCTCGAGGGGGCTTGAGGGGAGCTCGAGGGGGCTCAAGGGGGGCTCATTGAGTTTGGAATCGAACCTGCTTTACTCTGTAGGTCCCGCGTATAGCATTTTAGGCAAAGGCAAAGTACCTAGGCATTTTAGATATTTTGCGTTTTAGTCATTCTGCAAGTTAGTCATTCTGCATTTTAGACATTTTACGTTTTAGTCATTCTGCAAGTTAGTCATTCTGCATTTTAGACATTTTGCGGTTTAGTCATTCTGTAAGTTAGTCATTTTGCGTTTGGTCATTTTCCCCTCTTATATTTGCTTTTTAGGCAGTTTGATCAGGAAGGCGCGTTTATTTTTCTCGATAGGTGTTCGTGCTACGGGTACAGTACCCTAAGCACGAACAGCTATCGAGAAAAAAAAAACAAGCGTAAAAGCATAGTACTCGATAGAGTAAATTATTTATAGAAAATTTCGTTCGCTATTCGGCGATAGATAGCGCTGTACAAATTTCCCATACAAAATAATAATTACTCTATCGAATGTTTTACGCGCGTTACGTGACATTTTACGTTTTTGCGATAGCTGTTCGTGCTAAGGGTACAGAAATCATCAAGTAAAATTACATTAGTTCCACTTTCTGTCAAGAGATGGCGCTAACCTAAAACGGCAATAATTCTACTTTGCAGTGTATTTATTTATTTATGCTGGTACGCGAGTCAGACTCGTTCTTGATCGGTTTTTTCTCAATGATCAATTGATTATTATGTTCCGCAGTTGTTCGTGCTGATACTGGCAGCGGTGTGGCTGCTGGCAACTCCAACATCAAGCTACCCTCAGGCAACATTTCCCAAGCCTCCACGTTAACATCATCGTTACGTTACATACCAGCACCATACATGTAGAGCAGTGCCATAGGACATTATACCAAAACATTGCATTCTGAGTTTATTTATATATTTATTTTTATCTACACCCATGCTTAAAATCCTCTATAAAGGGTTCTGAAACGGTGAACTTACTGACAACATTACAATATACGAGCGAGAGAATGTCGCGCTCTTCCCCGCGCCCATGCCCGGCGAGTTACATTATTAAATTCATACAATTTTATAACACTCGTTCGGATGATAAAATGACGAGGAGGGGGAGGAAAGTCAAATTCAGAGTCAAAACCTTTAAGAGGATACGTATCATGGGTGTAATAGATAATTATCATGTATTGTGTGTTTTAATCCATATGTATTAAAATATTGTTTGTTTCCCAAAGAAAAATAAAAAAATGAGTGTAGATAAAGTCTTAAACCTAAATAATTAGGATCAGTAACCTTAGCACGAACAGCTATCGAAAAAAATTACGCACGTAAAAACATTCGATAGAGCAATTTAGTATGGGAAATTTGTACAGCGCCATCTATCGCCGTAAAGCGAAATTAAATTTTCCATAGATAATTCTCTATCGAGTACTTTTACGCGCGTTTTTTTTCTCGATAGCTGTTCGTGCTAAGGGTACTGACTCGGCTTCGCCTCGTGTGCACGACGACCCACATTCGTGTTTTAATACCCCTTATTATATAGTACAGATTATATGGATAAATAACTATTATTTAACCGACTTCAAAAAAACTGAAAAAAGGAGGTACTCAGTTTGACATGTATGTATGTTTGTACGCGATTATCTCGCGTTTGGCTGAACCGATTTTGATGCGGTTTTCAGAAAAGTATTAGTTACACTTAGGAGAAGGTTTTAGTATTTTAACCGACTTCAAAAAAGAAAGTTCACAGTTTGGCTGTATGTATGTATGGTTGTCCGCGATTATCTCGCGTTTAGCTGTACCAATTTTGATGCGGTTTTCAGAAAATTATTTGTTATATTTAGGAGAAGGTTTTGGTATTTTAACCAACTTCAAACGAGGAGCTTCTCTTCTCAGTTTGACCTGTATGCAATGCATGTTTGTCCGCGATTATCTCACGTTTGGCTAAACCGATTTTTCTACCTAGATAATATATTTAATACGGAAGGTACTTACACTAAAAAGAAAAAAATAAAAAAATCTTTTAAAAAACAAAAAACCGACATAGCCGACGTGCATGAACATCTTTTACTATGGGGCCAACCACGGAATCTCTCAAAAAAAATCAGCTGTTCCATAGAAAAGTACAACATCGACTCGACTATAATAATGTATGGAACAGCTGATTTTTTTCGCGATTCCGTGGTTGGCCCCATAGTAAAAGTTTTTATTCACGTGGTCCAAAATACCCTTTTCAGTTTAACCGACTTCACAAAAAGGAGGAGGTTCTGACTGAATTCGTTTCCTTTTTAGGGTTCCGTACCAAAATGGTAAAAAAGGAACCCTTATGGTGTGACTCAGTCTGTCTGTCTGTCTGTCTGTCTGTCTGTCACAGCTGGATATCTCGAGAACTACTAATGGTATCAACTTGAAATTTGGAATAGTTTAAGATGACATTTGCCCAACTATTTTGCAAATAAGAAAGAAATAAAAAAAAAATATTTTTTTACAACAGGGACTGAAAAGGGGTCTTAAAAATTTGAAGTGAGGTGACTAGGGCGTGTGGGGTATCATATGAAAGAGCGCTGTTTGCACATTTTAAAACATTTTTTTCTTTTTTCTTAGGCCGCATAGTTTTCGACTTATGATGAAAAATGTAAAAAAAAAATACCGTTCCCCCCCCCCCCCCCCCCTTATCTCCGAAGTTTGCAAAGAGAAAAATCTGAAATAATTCTATGTGATAGTAGTTTACATAAAGATTACAGGAAAAATAAAACGAGGTCTCAATATAACACACTTTTTTAGAAATTCAAAAAACAAACAAGAATTCTTTAGTTTCACTACCCGTCAACAGATGGCGGTGACCTAAGAATGCTGACTTGCGAATTAAAATAGTTCCACTATCGGTCAAGAGATGGCGCAACCTAATACTACAGTAATAATTGGTGACTGGTTCTTATATAAATTACCTACTATTTGCCGTACGAATAAACGAAGAATAAGTTCCTACTTAGTAATATAAACAGTTTGCAATGTGGAGCGGCTGAAACGTTTTTCAGTCACCATAAGCAACTGTGGTTAAGATTTGTAAATTAACTGTCCGCCTGTTCGCCCTTCCACCTGTCTGCCGTTTATCCTACTTTTTTAAAGACTGTACTAAAGTAACATATCCAAATATATTTATGATTGTACGGCACCCTCGGTGCGCGAGTCCGACTCGCTCTTGACCGGTTTTTTTCTGTATATTTTCTATTCGTATACTTTTTTTTTCATCGTTGTTCGCGCGTATCTTCGACATTTATGGACCGATTTTGATGATTATTTTTTTGTTTGATTGAGTTTTCTTGCGAGATGGTCCCATTTAATTTTTATTTCAATCGGTTTAGTAGTTTTCAAGAAATCCTGAAATACTTACTATGATTTTGCATCAACTACCTTGACGACTTTGTTATTAATAAATCGAATTAGATGTTTCTTTTTATTGGGAAAGGGTACTTTTAGTGTAGTCTTTTTAACCAACTTCAAAAAAAGAGGGTTCTCTCTCAGTTTGACCTGTATGAATGTATGTTTCTCCGCGAATATCTCACGTTTGACTGAGCCAATTTTTCTACGAAATAATATACCTACACTACCTAATAGAGAAGGTACTTACACTAAAAATTAAAAAATCAAAAATTGTTTTAAAAAACAAAAAACCGACTTCAAAAAACCTGCCTCTAAAAAGCAAGAAATAATTTTCAAATCATTCGATACGCATTATCATTGTTATAATAACAACACGTCTATTGAAGTCGGGTGGGGCTTTTAGAATAAAAAAAGGAAGTTGAACTCCAGCCCTACCCGACTTCAATAGACGTCTTGTTATTATAACAATGATAATGCGTATCTAATGATTTGAATATTATTTCTTGCTTTTTATTAGAGGCAGGCTTTTTGAAGTCGGTTGTTTGTTTTTTAATTTTTTTAGATACCGTCACCGTTAAAGTGCGGAAATCAGTGAATCTGCAGATTATCTAGTTAATCTGCAGATTTACGACAAGGATCAGTTAAAGTACGGAAACAGGTTATTTTATTGAAGAAAATGTGTAATAACATAAAAGGGGGTAGACACAAAAGCGGGGGGTTGGGGGGCGCAGCCCCCCCACAAGAGGGCTCGGGGGGCGAAGCCTCCCGCCATGGAAAAGTTTTAGGTTAGGTTAGGTTAGTATTGTGACCAAAAACGCGCGAGCCGAGCGAGCGGAGCGAGCGTGCCGTGGGAGCGGCCGGCGAAGCGCCAGAAATGAAGTTTTTGTAAAATAAACTTTCAATGTAGGTCTTTTACTTAAATTTCCTGAAGCTTTGGCTATTTCACTTACTGTATTCCGCACTTTAACGGTGTAGCATCCGTTAATCTGCAGATTAACTAGTTAAAGTGCGGAAGTCTTTAAGAAAAATTCCGCACTTTAACTGACTCGACCAGTTAATCTGCAGATTCACTAGTTAATCTGCAGATTAATGGATTCCTTACTCTAACGGTAACAGATATATTTAAAAATTAACGGTGTATTGTGTAGGTAGGTACAATACGTGTAAAGTAGTTTATAAAATGTAATTTAAATATGTTTGTTAGTCTGTAAAGTATATATTGTATGGGCCTAGATGGCTGTATTAAATAAATTACTTGACAAATATAAGTTTTAATTAATAGAGTAGGTAAGAATTAAAAGTTACAATGCTCGCTGACTATGTTATTAGCCCTATTCAAATAGAATTACTGTGCAAAGACAAAAATAAACCAATATTTTATACATTCTTCAACAGTATAGGGATCTTGTTTAAACGCTTAGCATCAAATCCTATTCATGGAAGAAAAAGTCCCATTAATTATACCATGGAAACATGTAGCAGAAGTGGGATATAAAGAGTCCCAGTCCCAGTAGTTCTACTGTCTTTTCACATATTAAGGCAGCGTTAAGGGTCCATTGTAGGAAAACATGGTTTGCGGGGGTCATATTTTTATTATATAGAAAACGTTAAGTTCTAGCCACAAAAAATATACGACAAGCTTAAGAGATTATCTAGTAGCTACCAGTATTAAATTGCGTATAAACCTCACAGATGATTGTAAAAAAACCAGAATTATCATCGAAAGTAATTGCGTAGGTTCATATTTTTGGCGTAAATAATATAGTGGAAACGTATTAAATTCTACATCAAAATACACTTTAATGTATACTGTGAAGTAACTCCAATAACTTTTATTCATGAAAGATAATTGTGCTAAAGGTAAAGATGAAAAAAAATGAAAAACATCGATAAAGTGCAGAAGTGAGGTTATTTTCCATACTATTTACACATAAAGAAAAAGACAGCGACAAAAATGTATAACCTTAACCATGCGTCAATCCGATTTATGATGGAGTGAAATCGAACGTAACTCTAATCACACTGGGTTCAAATTAGTGCGCGTGCCAACGTGGCGGTTGCGTTGAGGCTGAGCGCCGAATTTCTGATTTTTACATGTTTTTATTACTTTTCTTCGCTTTTAAATTAGTTAAAAAAAAAACTATTCAATTAAGACATGAAATAAAACACTTTTTAACGGATACTAGCGCGGTTTTATTGAATGTACTTTGGTATTTAGTTGGTATTTGGTTTGATTTTTGGTTTTCCCGACGTTTCGGCACCTTTGCAGCTGCCGTGGTCACGGGGGACTGAAGCTACCCGTGAGCCTACACTCAAGCGATGATTTTTTTTTTTAGACGTTCAGAAATTAAATTTTTTAAAATTGAAGTCCCCCGTGACCACGGCAGCTGCAAAGGTGCCGAAACGTTGGGAAAACCAAAAATCAAACCAAATACCAACTAATTACCAAAGTGCTTTCAATAAAACCGCGCTAGTATCCGTTCAAAATTGTTTTATTTCATGTCTAGTGAGCGCGTAAGCTTGAGAAGTGAATATGTTCAATTAAGATTGAAGGTACGTCGCCATTTTTATGCGTTGGTTTTAACATAAAGGAATGTTCTGTTTCTGAAACAAATAAGACCAAAAACAGGATCCACGGGATGTTTTTTTACATCAAAAGTAAAAAATAATTGCTTTTAATTAAATCTATTGTGTATTATTTCAAGTACTTACATTATATTATTTCCATGATAGTTTCACGTGCGTAGTCTTTCAATAATTTGAATTGTATATTGGAATTTGACGCATGTTTACGCCTTAAATCGTAGCATTAATAAGAAAAAAATCTTATTAGTTCTACTGTAGAACAGCTTTTAGTAGAACAATTGGGAAAAAGTTAATTTACCCAACATTGTTTTGCTTATTAAAAGGCACATTTACAAAACGTCTTTCATAGTTTTTAATCTGAATTCATCAGGAGTGGGAGCCATACTGAGTTTGAATATTTTCTTGAACGCAGGGTTGTTTTTGTCCCTCAAGAGTTTGAAAAGCACGTTCTTCTGAAGAGCCGACGCAGCGTTTTGCCACCGGCCAGAAGTCATCCATGTCACGGCCATAAAACATTATCGGTCCACGGTGCGCACGGTGAGTTTTCATTTCACCCCTAGATAAGTATTTGATTGACATTAAACACTAGTTATACATGACGAACTTCATCACCTAGGTGCATGATTAAATATTGTTTAAATGGAATAATATACCTATTATACCTATGCAATAAAATGCAATACTGAGGGCGTCGCGTGACACGCGCGCGGATCGACATATACAGTGCCTTTGGTCTTGAACTAGCGATAATTTGAAGGCGTAAAATACACCTAATTTTATCGACAAAAACACCCACGTGTTGGGGTCTATCCCCACTCCTGTAGGAATGGCCGCCATTTTAAATTTGAATTTTTATTTTAGATGACCCTGCCGAAAAATATTAATTTCTCCGGATTTATAAGTCCTACAGTTATAAAAAAAGGTTGTTTGAAAGTTAATAATACCACCTGTCAATTTAAAAAAATATATGTAAATTTTCAACTTAAATACGTCATAAAAAATTACTGAATTAAATTTTTACACGAAAATTGTATGCTTTTTTTAGTTTTTCTAAAATATCTCAAAGAATAGGACATTAACGCAATTTTTTTTGCATTAATTGAATATACAGGGATATTATCTTCAAAACCACACCACAATTTATTGCTCTATGTTGCATATTTCGAGAGCTATTGTTGTTTGAATATGACCCTTACAAGCACTAAATTATAAGCTTTTTAGCAATATTTTTGTTATAACTGTAGGACTTCTAAATCCAGAGAAATTAATAGTTTTCGGCAGGGTCATCTAAAATAAAAAGTCAAATTTAAAATGGCGGCCATTCCAACAGGAGTGGGGATAGACCCCAACATGTGGGTGTTTTTGTCAATAAAATTAGGTGTATTTCACGCCTTTAAATTATCGCTAGTTTAAGACCAAAGGCACTGTATAAGAGCGTAACTAATTGTCAAGAAAATTTATTGTTTACATGTGCAATTGAAGCGATTGTCAATTCCTCCAACAATGGCATTAACGAAAAAATTTAAAATCGCAATTGATCGTTTGCGGCGGCTTTTACTCATGCACCGCAAGCATCTGTCCGTCAGAAAACTAGCAATCTACAGGGTGCATTTGAAATCACTCTCCAAATTTTAAGGATGTGTTCAGTCCATGAAACTGAACAACTTTCTCTAAGAAACATAGGGTCAAATTTGTAAAAAAAAATGACTTTTCATACAAAACAAAGAGATCATGTGATCAGTTTAGTATGGGATGACCAAAATTTTTTGGCGTATTTCGACACATGTTTCATGGAGAAAGTTGTTCAGTTTCATGGACTGAACACATCCTTAAAATTTGGAGAATGATTACAAAGGCACCCTGTATATTCCCGCTTGACGCAGTCAACGCCCTTAATACCAACTGTTCAAACGTTTATTGAATGTCACCCAGCTAATGCGTATTTAAGCAGGTATAGTAGGTATAATCCTTACAATAAACTGGAATAATAACATCTCATAGGTACTTAATATCTATTGTAGCTCTAAGGCGCTCGGCAGACAGCAATTTTGATCTCTGTACTTACCGTAGTAGGTACATACTTATATTTAAGTATTTATTTTACAATCTTTAACGTACTCTTATAAAAAATTTTTTACAAAAGACGGACTTAATGCTAAAATCATTCTCTCCCAGTCAATCTTTAGGAATCAAATCCGCGATTAGGCCACGCTTCCCGCTATAGAAAAAAGGTTCATTAGGTTAGGTTAGGTTAGAACTGCGACCAAAAATGTGCGCGCTGAGCGAGCGGAGCGAGCGTTTTCGAGCGATTCACTATAAGTTTATGTCAAAACCATAAGGTCGTACTTGCGAAGGCAGAAAATAAAACGGATAGCAACAAAAGGTGGTCCAGCATATTAAGAAGATCTTCACAACAAAGTGACTTTTTTTAGGGTTCCGTACCCAAAGGATAAAAACGGGACCCTATTACTAAGACTCCGCTGTCCATCTGTCTGTCTGTCTGTCTGTCACCAGGCTGTATCTCATGAACCGTGATAACTAAACAGTTGAAATTTTCACAGATGATGTATTTCTGTTGCCGCTATAACAACAAATACTAAAAATAGAATAAAATAAATATTTAAGGGGGGCTCCCATACAACAACAACACCATTTTTGCTCGATATTAATAACGATAACAGGTAGACAGTTGAAATTTTCACAGATAATGTATTTCTATTGCCGCTACAACAACAAATACTAAAAACAGTATAAAATAAATATTTAAGGGGGCTCCCATACAACAGACGTGATTTTTTTGCCGTTTTTTGATACGGAACCCTTCGTGCGCGAGTCCGACTCGCACTTGGCCGGTTTTTTTATTTTTCACGCAACTAAAAATAATTCTGAACCTTTTTTAGGGTTCCGTACCCAAAGGGTAAAAACGGGACCCTATTACTAAGACTCAGCTGTCCGTCTGTCTGTCTGTCTGTCTGTCTTCTGTCACCAGGCTGTATCTCATGAACCGTGATAGCTAGAAAGTTGAAATTTTCACAGATGATGTATTTCTGTTGCCGCTATAACAACAAATACTAAAAACAGAATAAAATTAATATTTAAAGGGGGCTCCCATACAACAAACGTATTTTTTCCGTTTTAACCGACTTCAAAAGGAGGGAGGTACTCAATTCGACCCGTTTTTTTTTTTTTTGTTTTTTGTATGTACACCGATTACTCGAAGACGGCTGGACCAATTGAAATGATTCAAACGTTATTACATTAGGTAAACTCCCAAGTTGGTCCCATTTTTTAAAATTTTGAAATCGGTTCAGTACTTTTCAAGTAATCTTGAAAAAAGCACGAAAATAGTATGATTTTGTGTGAACTACCTCGATGATCAGTTGTATAACTTCTTTGTTTATGAACTGAATAAGATAATTATTTTTTTGTTGGAAAAGGGATATCTTAAGTGTAGTTCTTTAACCGACCTAAAAAAGGAGGTTCTCAGTTTGACCCGCATGTATGTATGTTTCTCCGCGATTAACTCACGTTTGGCTGAGCCGATTTTAATTTCTACCTAAATAATATACCTACACTACCTAATTCAAAAGGTACCTACACTAAAAGTAAAAAAATTAAAAAAAATTAAAAAAAACAAAAAACCGACTTCAAAAAACCTACCTCTAAAAAGCAAGAAATAATATTCGTAATAATAAAACACGTCTATTGAAGTCGGGTGGGGCTTTTAGAATAAAAAAAAGGGATTTGTACTCCAGCCCCACCCGACTTCAATAGACGTGTTTTATTATTACGAATATTATTTCTTGCTTTTTAGAGGTAGGTTTTTTGAAGTCGGTTTTTTGTTTTTTGGTACGGAACCCTTCGTGCGCGAGTCCGACTCGCACTTGGCCGGTTTAAGGGAGCTTATTCCTAATTCCTTCCTTATTCCTATAAAAATATATTCAGCCAATTTGATTTTTTCTGACATTCTCCATTATTATTATATTATACTTTATTTCAATGGTTGCCGTTGGTTTAATGCTAGGGTTGACATTGTAGTTTTTAGCTCTTTAAGGCTGTATATTTGCATTTCAACGAAATTAGTGATATTCCAATGAAATTATCTAAATGATGAAAGCATTATTATTGATGTACTCTTTAGTTTTAGGAAACAAAATTCTTAAATTAGTGCCGTATAGAGAGAAAAACATAATTAATTGTCAGGTATTTTAAAACGAAGACAATCTGTTCAAGTGGTATTTCAAATTTGCTTGTCAGAAGTATTTTTCAAAATCGTTTCAGCTGTAACAAATAAGAATACTACTCATATTATTTTTTTCACTTATTGTTTGTATTGTCAAGGAGTTCCCTATAGAGAGAAAATTTAAAAAAATGCTTTTAATCTTAGATAAATAAAATATTAAAAAATGCTCAAATTGGTACATTTTGACATGTTTTTTTACTGGTATTTACAGAATCTAAAGTAATTTTTATTTTTTCTTAGGAATAATGAGGTATTTGTCTAATGTATTGCGTGTTTTGTATATACTTATATGTATTTAATAATTTAATAGGAATTTTCAAAGTTCGCCCTCATTACGACTGGCGCAGAGTTGTTTTGATCATTTGTATTGAAAATTTAAAAATGGAACGTGATGCGAGTCTACAGCCTTAATGAGTCTTATTTGAAAACTGTTTTTTTTAGTTTGATGACTGGTCGTGGTCTCACAGGATCAAAAGGGCGTTATTTTTAATGATTAAACGAACTTACCTGTAAGTGAAGTTCTATCATAATTATGCGAAGGATTCTTCCGAAGATATTAGTACTATTAACACGTGTAGTATCGCTTGCATGTATCACCACTTAGCACGTTATTTTAGAGTAATAACCTAAAAAACCTAAAAAGAGAAGGTATTTGATTTAGAATTGACAGATATTTTGACATTTCCGGCTCGAATTCTCATCGCCGCCATTCGGTGCCAACCTTTTCATTTAGTTTAAAGTACAAATCGTATGATATTTCCTCATTTTCTTCAGTGGGTGAACACTTATTGTGTATTGTTGTGGGTCGGTGCATGATCATAATAAGAACACTGGATGACTGGACTTTAAGAAAGACTGTTTTATTTAAGTAATGCAAGACATTAACAGAGATACGAACAAATCAAGTACAATAGTAATGGCTGACAGACGTTCGGTTCGCACACACCGAATAGTGATGTTCAATGACATTAGTGATGTGACATTCTCATAACATCCTCCTTATTAGAAAAAGAAAATTATTATAATTTTACAGTTTGACACAGTTTACAAAGTTGACTAAACTCTTAGCAATAACTCGACAACAAAGCTTGTTTAAGCGATTAGAAATAAGACAGTTGGTTCAACTAACTCTATACTTATTATATATTATAGACTCAACTAAATTAATCAGTCCTTCACAGTCATTCCTAGGGTGTTTAATTAACAAAATATTCAGTTTTATAAATCTAACCGTCTTGGTGGTCTTATGACTCTTCCAAACCTAGAACGCCTTTCAACTGGAGTTGTATGCTCTTCTATAGACGGTGCTTCTGTTTGTGAATCAGGAGATATCTTGATATTCGGACTCTTTTGTAACATATCTTGAGATGTAGTTTGAGGTGCCTGTGGAGGTTTCAAAATATGCTGTCTATTTCTCCTTCCTATAAATCCATCTGACCCTTCAACAGTATAGGATCTAGGCTGCTCACATTTAGACCGTACTGTGCCTGTGATCCATGGAGTATCCGGCATTTTCTTGAAATATACTTTATCTCCTTCCTGTAGTTCTGGTAAGGACTTAGTTTTTCTGTCATAGTATTCTTTCATTTTATCTTTATTTTCTTCCTTAGTTTTTACATATTCTTGAAATTTGACAGTTTTTGGCTTTAAGTTTTTTGAGACTGTAGGTAATTGTGTCCTAAGTGAACGTGACATTAACAATTGTGCTGGAGATGGTAGATTTCCTCTAGGTGTATTCCTGAATTGAAGCAAAGCAAGATATGGATCTGTTCCTGACTCCTCTGACTTGGTAAGAAAACGTTTACATATCTTTACTGCCGACTCTACCAACCCATTTGACCTTGGTAAGTAGGGACTTGAAGTATCATGATGTATTCCCCATTCAAAAATAAAATTCTTAAACTCTGCCGAATTAAGTGGTGGCCCGTTGTCAGAGATTAACTTAACTGGGATACCATGTCTACTAAAAATACTTTTAAGACAAACAATTACTGTTTTGGCGTTAGTACTTGCCACTGACATTAATTCAATATAATTTGAGTAATAATCTTGTACTACTATGTATTTTTTAGATTTATAATCCATAAAATCAACACCAACTTTTTCCCACGGAAGTAGTGTAACATCATGTGAAAGAAGTGGTTCTGGAGCATTTAAATTTCTATGTGACAAGCAAATATGACACGACTGAACAATGTTTTTTATATCAGTTGACATAAATGGCCAAAATACATGTCCTCTAGCAAACGCTTTTGACCGTTCAATTCCCAAATGACCGCTGTGTACTATTTTTAAAATGTCTGGCCTTAATTTTTTAGGTATGACTATACTGTTATTTCTGAAAATTAAATTATTTTCTGTATGTAAATCAGATCTATACTGCCAATATTCATGCAGATCTTTATGAATTTGAGTTTTACTTGACGGCCATCCTTCTTTACAGTATTTTTTCAAAATCTGCAGACTTTCATCTTCATTAGTGCCTTTGATTAACCACTGTAGACGTTCTGAAGAGACTGGTAATGACTTAATCAGTAAATTTACATGAACAATGACATCATCATCTAATTCATCTGAACTTGTTTCAGAGAGTGCTGCTCTTGACAGGGTATCAGCAATGTACATGTGACTACCTTTCTTGTAAATTACGTTTAGACTATAGGGTTGTATCTTCAACATCATTCTTTGGAGACGTGTTGGGACCCCGGCTAACGGCTTTTTAAACAATGTTATTAAAGGAGCATGATCCGTCTCTACAGTTACAGTTTGTCCATATATAAATTGATGGAACTTGATGCAGGCAAAAACTATAGAATAAAGTTCTTTCTCTATTTGAGCCATTTTTTGCTGTGTATCCGTTAAAGTTTTAGAAGCATAATATATAGGATGTTGATTTTGTAACAACACCGCTCCGACAGCACTGTTACTAGCATCACTTTGTAGGACAATAGGATCATGAACATTAAAATGTGACAACACTGGAACTTGACATATTAATTGCTTCAGACGACAAAATGTTGTTTCATGATTGGCAGTCCACTGCCAGTTGGTAGATTTTTTTAACAATTGGCGTAGAATTTCTGTCTCGCCGGCCATATTTTTAATAAAAGGACTTAAATAATTAAGCATGCCTAGAAATCTTTGTAAATCTTTTAGACAAGTAGGAGAGGGCATCTCTTTGATTGCTCTGACTTTGTCCGGATCAGCTGTGATTCCATCCGCTGAAAAAATATGACCTAGATATTTGATACTCTCCTTGACGAATGTACATTTTTCTTTATTAAATTTGACATTATATCTCTTTGCTCTTTCAAATACTATATTGAGACGCTCATTGTGTTCTTGTAGTGTTCGGCCGCTTACTAAAATATCATCACTATATACTGCCACCCCTGGTATGTCACCAAACATTTCAGTCATGATTCTATGAAAATACTCAGGAGCACAGTTAACTCCATATGGAAGACGTTTAAAGCGGTATCGACCAAAAGGTGTATTAAAAGTTGTGAGGTAAGAACTCTTCTCACTTAATTTACACATCCAAAATCCACTACTAGCATCCAAGGTGGAGTAAAATCTTGCACCAGCCACCTTGGCGCGGACCATATCTACAGATGGAATAGGATAATGAGTCCTATTAATTGCCTGATTTAAATTACGGGGGTCTAGACATACCCTTAATTGACCATTTTTCTTTTCTACTAAAATTAATGAACTCACCCATTCAGTAGGCTCTGTGACCTTGGCAATGACATCCATTTTTTCCATCTTCTCAAGTTCTTGTTGAAGTCTATGATGTAATGCAAATGGTACTTTCCTCGGAGCATCGACTTTTGGCTGGACTTCAGGATTTGTACTGATGTGACACTCGCCAGGAAGACAACCAAGACCGGTAAAAACAGAATTATTACATTCAACAAGTTTATTTAAATTTATATTTTTTGACTGACTTGACTGTAATGGAAATGACTGTGATTGACTTTTTGTGATTTTAGGACTTATCACTTGACTTGGATTTGACTCATTTTGACTTATTTCAAAAGACAATTGACTAATATCACTTTTTGACGTTTGCATGCTTGTAGTGTCTACACAAAAAACTCTCTTAATTAATCCAATTTCTGAGCAAGTACGTTTACCTAGTACAGTTGGAGAATTCACATTTGCAATTATAAAATTAATTTGTTTTGTCATAAAGGAGTCGTTAAATTGGAATTTACACTCAAAGTTTTGTTGACCTAGTACCTCTAGACTATTACCAGTGTATGACTTAATTTTTACATCAGTTTTAGACAATAAATTTTCAGTATTCAGTGAATCATAAACACTTTTTGACATAATATTGACATCACTGCTGGTATCAATTATACAATTTATTTGTGAATTATTTATATATAAATTAATTGTCCATTCACTTGACGACTTGGATGACTGAATGTGACCTATAAACAATTCATCTTGTTCTGACTGTACCTGTTGCATATTACTATCTGACTGTAGGTATTTTACTGACTTGGGCTTAGTTGACCGACAACAGACTGCAAAATGGCCCACTTTTTCGCATTTTCTGCACTTTACATTTAATGCTGGACACTTATGTCGATGCACCTGACCACACCTTGTACAAACTTCCTTTCTTGACTGTTGACTATATTGACTGACATTCCTTGAATTAGACTTTGATCGTGAGCGTGGCTTACTCTTATTATACAAGACTGAACTGTGTTCTGCTGCCAATTCATCCGTTTGATGTCTGGAAGCAAGCATGGCTTTTGCCATCTCTAAGGCTTTATCAAGATCTAGCTTATCTTCAAGCAATAATTTTTCTCTTATATAGTTGTATTTTTGATGCATGTTACATATAAACATTATTTTGACTAGGCGTTCCTGCAGCTGTCCTAGCTCACAGTTTTGTGACCTTAATTTTAATGTGCAAGCAAAGTCGTCTAAGGTTTCATTTTCACCTTGTTTGTATGTGAAAAAATTATGACATTCATAAGTGAGGTTAGCTTTTGGCGCGAAATGATTTTGAAATAACTCTATTAGCTCGGCGTATTTAACGTGATCCTCGTTTTTTCCAAATGTATTGAATATCTCCACGCCCTTTTCACCAATGACATGTAAAAATAAAGCTACCTTTCTGCCATCACTTTCTTCATCCATGCCGGACGCACGTAGATAAAATTTAAAAGATTGCACCCATTTTTTCCATTGTTGAGCCAAGTTACCATTCATCACCATGGGCTGCGGACACGACATTCCAGAAAGTTTCTTGAGTTTTTGATTTTCTTCAGGCATGGCGGGACAGATTTTATCATCAGGCATAACGCCGACACGTGACGCCGACTTTTCACACAAGAATTTGACGGACTATTCGACACACTTCGACACCATGTATTGTTGTGGGTCGGTGCATGATCATAATAAGAACACTGGATGACTGGACTTTAAGAAAGACTGTTTTATTTAAGTAATGCAAGACATTAACAGAGATACGAACAAATCAAGTACAATAGTAATGGCTGACAGACGTTCGGTTCGCACACACCGAATAGTGATGTTCAATGACATTAGTGATGTGACATTCTCATAACATATTGTAATTAACAATAAGCAGTAGGGAGGGTGGGACTCTATACTAATATCTTCGGAAGAATCCTTCGCATAATTATGATAGAACTTCACTTACAGGTAAGTTCGTTTAATCATTAATTATGCTTCAGGATTCTTCCTTCGATATTAGTACTATTAACACGTGTAGATGTTTAAAGCATTATATAAGAAAATGGAAATATCATCTCTTGTGTAATTAGTCTTTTAAATTTAAAAAAGAAAATCAGTCACATTTAACATAATTCTTAATGTTTTGGTAGCAAATGTGGTACATATAGATGGTTGGAACCAAAAAAAAAATAAGCAAGATTCGTTAGGGAAATTCAGTTTAATTATCATTAGTCGATGATATCTTGCAAAGATAGTGAAATCATCTACCATTCCGCCGTGTTACGTGGAATTTCTATAATAAAAAATAAATGTTATGGCTACATAGCCATAACATACCTATATAGGTATCGGCGTACGTCGAGTGCTAAAACTGGTTACCATGGAGTCTACTCCACTATCATTGAATTTTACATTTCAGTTTTCATCTATTCTTCATATAAGAATTTCATTTCTTTTTTTTTTAATATGTATTACTATTTTTATTTTATATTTATAAATAAAAAGAAGTGATTATGAAATGTTTATTATAATAATAATATGTAGCATTCTCGAAAAAGAAGGTAACTATAGAATGGTTTATGTCAAACTAAGAAGAATTCATGTTTCATACTTAAAGTAAACAAATAATTAATAGATTATATTGTTTTCATTCTATGTGCAATAGGCAAGGTACCTCAATGTGAAACTTTTTTTTTTGTTAAGTTAGAAAAGTTAGAAAAAAATATTTGGAAAATATTTAATAAATAGTAATAAGAAATCTAAGATATCCATTGTATTTGAGCAATGTAAGTCTACGCCAAGGCGTAGTTAAATTCAAAACCAAACCTTGAGATTAGCTCATATTGTGAAATCAATAATGAATCCAATATTAAGTAATACTAATAATTGTGTTACACACTTCTGTGTTTATTATGTTTATATTGTTATTTCGTGAATAATCAAACCATTTTTATAACCAAGCTCTGTACTTTCTGATAGTATCAGCAGACATACAAGCTTAAATAACATAGTAATATACCTGTAAAATAATATCACCTTGATAATGTTGTACAAACCAGTCTATTTGTGCGATGAATTTCCGTCCCTGGAATTGGAAGTTATAGGATGTTAGTACTTTAATAGACACTATATTACATGTAAACAATGGGTATCAAGGCTTAAAATTGTGACGATCATGATGGCAGAATTGTAACACTAAGAAACTGGTATAAAAGAATAAAAATAATAGCTTGTTCGATTGATAGTGACAGAATTGTCTTTGTAAATAAAATAGGCACTAAACAAAAATAGCGTTGTGAATGCTAAAATCTAAAATTAAAAAATAATCGCTTTAGGATCCAAATGCTAGGAATCAAGAAAAATATTTCTACTTTATTTTATTTCTCCAACTTATTCGACTTGCATTCGAATTTACTCAATTTCAATCCGAAAATACCAAAACTGGTAATAATTTTTTGAATAAGTGAATCAAATAATAACGACTAGAATACTTTACACCGAATACAATAATAAAAAAGGCAATGAAAATATAATAAGCTACATGTTCTAGCTAGATAATTTATATGCAATTATTTTTCAATGTTTTGATTCCTGGCCACAAGTGTCCCCCAGTCTACCCCGTTGTTGAGAGGTACCAGAGAAAAATTTTCCACAACTATGTCTTCTCTAATTCGGTGTAAGTATCGATGACATTCAACTAAATAAAGTAAAATATAATATTATACCGGTATCTACAGGTTTAATACATAATATTTTATGAATAATAGTCATAATTTATTTTGCAGTTTTGTGAATGTTTTTCTTGTAAAAGACCTTAATGGAAAGGTGTGAAGGTAGCTGTATAAAAAAATGTGTTTAAATTTATTGTGTATCTCAATTCTTTAAAAAATGTTCTGAGACACATTGTTAGAGTAAATATTATGTCCAATATAACAGGGAGATAATGCTGTCTAAGAAGTCGTAGCCGGCGGCATAAATTTTTTAAAAATATGGGCACTACAATACCCAAAAGTTAAGAATTTAAATTCGTATATTTCTATTACTTTTCCAATATTAAAACCATAAAGTTGATGGGATTTCTAAAATGCAAAGACTTCTATGTTGTATTCTTGTTTTCTTCTTGTTTTCTTACAAACAATAACCATTTCTTATTTTCAATATAGGTTAACTTTTATACTGTTTATAATAATGCGACTTCTGGGATTTCTAGAATGTGTTTTGTTATAAACAATAAGCATTTTTTATTCTTATTATAGGACGTTTTTACAGTTTATACTAATATGACTTCTGTTAGATTTTAACTAAACCCGATATGACAACCTGATAAAACATTTTTTCTCGAACATAGATGTTGAACCTTCAACTTAATGTGTAGTTGACAAATTATTGTCTGTCACTAAAATACATACGTATTATGTGGCTGTTATGTATTTCGCCCGAATTTTAGTCAAATTAATGTTAGAATTTAATATATATCTCTGGAGATGGCACAAGTGAGTACGAGTGAGTATAAAAGAAAATAATAATAATCTTGGTGCTCTCCTAGCGCAGTGAAAATAGTATTTTTACTCATGTCGAATTTAGACCAAACAACTATGTGGACGCCTATGTGCCTATAGTTGGCGACCACTGCCTGTATTCGCTAAATACAGATAAATGCTGCACCAGATCCTTACGAGTATCCTTACCCCGCGTACGATGATCGAATGTGAATGTTGACGAATGAATGTATCCTCGATTCCTCGGCAACTGTTTCGATGGACCGTAACGGCCGCCTGCGGGTCTGCTGCTATCGACGAAAGAAATCGTTGATGGGGCTTCGTCGCCGCGTCTGGATATTCGTTTGCCGTCGGAATTAAGCATATGGTATACCTGGCTGCATGTTTCGTTTGTTGTTTTCAAGTTTAAATTGTTTTAAAACAAAATGTACCAGCAAATAAATCAGTTTTAAAATTTATGTTTTATTTAAGTACTGTGCCCGGTTTACTTACAGTTTTTTCGTTGATCAATATCGTTAACCTCAGGCCTGTGGCCAATGCATTATTCATATTCGACTCAACTGTTGGTGGCCTTTTAAGTGGACAGCATCAATTACACTTGAGTTGACCATATACCTTCTGTTTATAATAAAATGTATGTTGTGCACAACAAATGAATGTTGCAATGCCCCATTGTATAATGTATAAAGTGCAAAACACTGTCTTAAATTACTGTCATAAAAAGGTGTTCTATATTGGAAAGCTGCTCCTTAAGCTTCATTATCACTATAATATATTCACTTGGCTAATAATTTCTACACATCAGAATCATTATCATTAAGATCAATCAATTTATGTTTTACACACACAAATTCAATTTGAAAATTAATAGACAGGTAATTTTTACATTTTACAAGGGCATAGCTTAGAAATAAACATACTAATTAGTTAGTGATTAAACATAAATAATAAGTTTTTAAATTTGATATTTTTGCATTTACAATGCTATTTTTAAACAATACTAAATAATATACTAGAAAAAATACGACTCGCACCAGATCAATACTCAGACGGGAATCGAACCCGCGACCTTTGGATATCCGGTCCAATGCTCTGACCGCTGAGCTACCGAGTCACTAGTGACATCGTCGAATTTTTCCTAGTATATCCTAAACTCTTACGCTGTAAGCCAGCGTTATTTCACCAATGTGAGGAATTACCTCGACATTCAATTGAAATATCTTTCCAGATATTTTTAACAATTGATTAAGATGAAATAGCTATATAATTTTTAAATTTGATATTTTTGCATTTACAATGCTATTTTTAAACAATACTAAATAATATACTAGAAAAAATACGACTCGCACCAGATCAATACTCAGACGGGAATCGAACCCGCGACCTTTGGATATCCGGTCCAATGCTCTGACCGCTGAGCTACCGAGTCACTAGTGACATCGTCGAATTTTTCCTAGTATATCCTAAACTCTTACGCTGTAAGCCAGCGTTATTTCACCAATGTGAGGAATTACCTCGACATTCAATTGAAATATCTTTCCAGATATTTTTAACAATTGATTAAGATGAAATAGCTATATAATTTTTAAATTTGATATTTTTGCATTTACAATGCTATTTTTAAACAATACTAAATAATATACTAGAAAAAATACGACTCGCACCAGATCAATACTCAGACGGGAATCGAACCCGCGAAATATCTGGAAAGATATTTCAATTGAATGTCGAGGTAATTCCTCACATTGGTGAAATAACGCTGGCTTACAGCGTAAGAGTTTAGGATATACTAGGAAAAATTCGACGATGTCACTAGTGACTCGGTAGCTCAGCGGTCAGAGCATTGGACCGGATATCCAAAGGTCGCGAATTATATAGCTATTTCATCTTAATCAATTGTTAAAAATATCTGGAAAGATATTTCAATTGAATGTCGAGGTAATTCCTCACATTGGTGAAATAACGCTGGCTTACAGCGTAAGAGTTTAGGATATACTAGGAAAAATTCGACGATGTCACTAGTGACTCGGTAGCTCAGCGGTCAGAGCATTGGACCGGATATCCAAAGGTCGCGGGTTCGATTCCCGTCTGAGTATTGATCTGGTGCGAGTCGTATTTTTTCTAGTATATTATTTAGTATTGTTTAAAAATAGCATTGTAAATGCAAAAATATCAAATTTAAAAATTATATAGCTATTTCATCTTAATCAATTGTTAAAAATATCTGGAAAGATATTTCAATTGAATGTCGAGGTAATTCCTCACATTGGTGAAATAACGCTGGCTTACAGCGTAAGAGTTTAGGATATACTAGGAAAAATTCGACGATGTCACTAGTGACTCGGTAGCTCAGCGGTCAGAGCATTGGACCGGATATCCAAAGGTCGCGGGTTCGATTCCCGTCTGAGTATTGATCTGGTGCGAGTCGTATTTTTTCTAGTATATTATTTAGTATTGTTTATAAATAATAAGCCTGAAACATAGGATCTCCTAGTTAAGGCAAATGTTTAAAGTTTTTACTTATTAAAACTGCATTTATGGATAACAAAATGTATGGATTCTATTATTCAATTTCTTATTGAAATTTCTATCAGCAGGCTCATGTTAGGCGTACCTATATTAATAGAAGCTATTTCACATAAAAATTGTGAAATATCAGGTATCAGCTAGTTGCTGTATAACTTATTATCTGGTTCCATGAAGTTGATAAATTTTAGCATTTATTTATAGCTCTGCTTATGAACGTTAGAATGGCAGTTTTTCGTTACAGTTGTAATAATGTGTATAATAAAATCATACATAATTATATTATATACATTTTGCAAGCCAGAAATTTATCTCAGTACCGATGGTACTCTATTATTCCGTTGGGATCAACGCAACACCAAGGATATCTATGATATCAAAATTCATACCTGATGAACTAAGCTGTTGTCAGGGCTGCTGTTGCAGCTTCAGCAGAGCAGCCGCCTGGCTGGAAAGCGGATGGCGGCGAATTCGGCGGACGACGGAGTCACCCGATTGGTGCTCGGCAACGGTTCCAACATGGTAACCTTTGAGGGCAGCTTGCTTTTTACACTGTCGCGTCATCAGGGGCACTTTGAGTTGGTGTTGTTGCAGTTGCGTTGTCTGACCTATCTATGCGGTGAAATAGTCCAGTGTGACTATTTCGAGTGCAAAAGATATTTGGTTCATGCCTTATTAGACACATGCCTTATGACAGAAAGTACCCAGTATGGTAAGTTCGTGTCAGACAAATTAAATAATTAAATGGTAAAAGCCCAGTGTAGCAGTTACGCATTTTTAAATCTCAGCAAACAATGTTGTCTGGGAGGGAATGCTATTAGCATTAAGTCCGCTCTTTTTGTACTCATGTACATTAAAGTAAAATAAATATATATGGTAAAAGCCCAGTATGGCAGTTACGCATTCATAAAGGTAAGCAAACAATTATGCAGTTAAGGCAAGTAAACGGTAAAAGCCCAGTCTGGCAGTTTACGCGTTCAAGCCAAGTAAACGGTAAAAACCCAAAATGGCAGTTACGCATTTAATAGTGTTTCTCCATCTTGTATTCTTCTTCTTGTCCTCTTCCGTCTTGAAAACTTTTTTCCTTTCTGCACGAAGCATTTTAACTAAGTATAATTAAATTTTCACTGTATAAAATATAAATTCTGAAGAATTCTCACTTTGAGATTGTATGCGTGCGTCCGTGGCGAAGCACGAAAAGCGAATGAAAAGGTTGGCACCGAATGGCGGCGATGAGAATTCGAGCCGGAAATGTCAAAATATCTGTCAATTCTAAATCAAATACCTTCTCTTTTTAGGTTTTTTAGGTTATTACTCTAAAATAACGTGCTAAGTGGTGATACATGCAAGCGATACTACACGTGTTAATAGTACTAATATCGAAGGAAGAATCCTGAAGCATAATAAATAAATACAAGTGTGTACGAACCATTAAAAAATTAAAAAACAAAGAACTATAAGACATTCATTATTTTATTTACTTTTCGTTATTTATTCAATGTGACTGTTTAACCTTGTTTTTCTATCAGAGCTGTAGGTACCTACTTGAAGGTAGTATTTAAGCAATAGACACCAACAAAGCTGTTTCTGATTTTCTTCGGCGTGAACACTGAGTTGAACACAGGAACAATGCATTATATTCAGGTTTTTTTTTATATTAATCTAGCTATTATGAAGTTTTAAATTTTTACCATCGATTTTTTTGCATTCAAATTGTTATGTAATTTTATACATATTATATAACTCAATGTGTTTTATTGGGATTCAAACCCAGAAACTTTTGTGATCCGGGCGAATGAAAAAGAATATGTCCATCAGTGGCGAAGGGTCCATACAAACCGATTCCCATCGGCTTACCTTTTAGAAATCGCACCCCACTGATCCACTATGCAGATCATAGCAATTTTGTAGAACGGCTTACCTTCGCCATAATTTTACCCCTCGCCACTGATGTCCATCCATCCATCAGTACCCTTAGCATGAACAACTATCGAAAAAATTCTACATAAAAGTCTCACTAGCTACATTAAAATAAGATTTCTAAATAATATAATTAGGTACTTGGAATAAAAATGTCCATCTAGTTACATAAATGTAACTACAATGTAACTAGGTGGACAAGAAGAAAAAATAATGCGCGTAAAATCATTCGATAGTGTAATTTTGTATGAGAAATTTGTATGGCGCCAGTGTAAGTAAACTGTTGAGCTTACGTGATTTTATTTATTTATTATTAAAAATAAAAATTTTAATAAAAATATAAAACTACCTACACGTGAACTGCCGTGAGTACTAAAGATAGTATAAATACACCTTAGTAAAAAAATTAAAGAAATAAGTTCATTAAATAAAAATAAATGCGAAATAAGGATCCGACCCTTTGTGCTTTAATTGAAGGTTTGGATTATTTCCCCATACAAAGAAAGATGACACCATAATAACTTCTCTTCTAAGGGATTTTTTTAAGAACTGCGGGTCCAAAATAATATTTTGACCTCAACGGCTATGCTGTACATCGATTTGCGGTTTTCCATTGATTTTGAGCTCGTACGCCGACCACTGCTTTGCACGAACAGTACCCTTAGCACGAACAGCTATCGAAAAAAATAACGCGCGTAAAATCATTCGATAGTGCAATTTTGTATTGGAAATTTGTACAACGCCATCTACCGCCGAATAGCGAAATTAAAATTCCCATAGATAATTCTCTGTCGAGTAATTTTACGCGCGTTTTTTTCTCGATAGCTGTTCGTGCTAAGGTTACAGTACCCTTAGCACGAACAGCTATCGAAAAAAATAACGCGCGTAAAATCATTCGATAGTGCAATTTTGTATTGGAAATTTGTACAACGCCATCTACCGCCGAATAGCGAAATTAAATTTCCATAGATAATTCTCTATCGAGTAATTTTACGCGCGTTATTTTTTTCGATAGTTGTTGGTGCTAAGGGTACAGTTAGGTATCAAAAAAAAATCGCGTAAAAACGTTCGATAATTTTGTATGGGAAATTTGTACAGCGCCATCTACCACCGTAAAGCGAACTGAAATTTTCTATAGATAATTAATTAATTACTGTATAGAGTACTTTTACGCGCTTTTTTCGTCGACAGATTAGCACGAACTGCTAAGTTGGCAGGTGTTAAGGGTGTGACCAAGTGCTAACCAAGTTAATTTTAAAATATTTTCTTTTTAACTAACTTCCGACGAGATGAGAATCCGACAGAATGTCTTACATAGCACACTTCTTCAGAAATCATCAAGTGAAAATACATTAGTTCCACTATCGGTCAAGAGATGGCGCTGACCTAAAACTGCAATAATTCTACTCTGCTGGTATGCAAGTGCGCAAGTCCGACTCGCTCTTGACCGGATTTTTCGATTAATTGATTATAATTTTCCGTAGTTGTTGTTCGTGCTGGTACTGGCAGCGGTGTGGCTGCTGGCAACTCCAACATCAAGCTACCCTCAGGGAATACTCCCTCCTCACAGACCTCAACGTGTTCAGCCTCCAACGCTGACATCATCGTTACGTAACATACCAGCACCATACATGTAGAGCAGTGCCATAGGACATGAGTTTACTTATTTATTTGTTTTATCTACACCCATCCTTTAATACTGTAAAAATGTAAAGGGTTTAGTACCCTTAGCACAAACAGCCATCGAAAAAAATAACGCGCGTATTAAACCGCTGAAGAGCGAAATGAAATTTTTCATAGATAATTTTATTACTCTATCGAATATACCTTTACGCGCGTTTTTTTCTCGATAGATGTTCGCGTTAAGGGTACTGGTAATGTAAAGGGTTCTGAAACGTTTAGCTTACTGAAGGCTTACTGCCAACATTATAATATTCGAGCGAGAGGATGTCGCGCTCCTCCCCGCGCCCACGCCCGGCGAGTTACATTATTAAATTCATACAACATTATAACACTCGTTGGGATGATAAAATGACGAGGAGGAGGAGGAAAGTCAAAGTCAGAGTCAAAACCCTCTAAGAGGATATCATGGGTGTAGATAAATATCATGTATTGTGCGTTTTTAATCCATATGTATAAAAATACTGTGTGTTTCCCAAATAAAAATAAAAAGTGGGTGTAGATAAAGTCTTGTACATTATGCAGCTGTACCTACATAATTAGGAATTAAAACACTCTTGTGATAGTACTATTATCACATTCGGCTTCGCCTCGTGTGCACAACGACCCACATTCGTGTTTTAATACTTAATTAATTAGATGAAGGATAGAATGCTGATCAGATCAGTTTGGATGTGTATAGTAATCTGGATCTCCTCCATTCATTCCCAGGATGGCCATCATCAGATCGCAGCTAGGTCAATCCCTGGCGGAGAACCAAAGCTTCAAAGTTACCTCGTTTGTATGGAATAAGGCCTGTGATTCCACATTTTTGCTCGCGAGTGTGGTACAGTTGGATAAATAATTATTATTTTATTTATTGATAAAGATAATACACCAGCGACAAAGTCATTTCACATTTATATCAATTTTGCATAAATATTCCTATCATAATGATTATGTCTATGAAGACGTATTATAGTGTAGGTAGTAGGTACAATAATTGTAAAATAGTTAATAAAATGTAATTTAAATAATATTTAAAGTATATATTGTATGGGCCTAGTTGCATAAATTAAATAAATTACTTAACAAATATAAGTTTTAATTAGAGTAGGTAAATATCAAAAGTTACAATACTCGTTGACTTATGTGACTAGCCCTATTCAAATTGAATGGCTGTGCATAGACAAAAATAAACTAATATTTTATATATTCTTCAACAGTATAAGGATTCTTGTTTGAACGCGTAGCATCAAATGCTATTCATGGAAGAAAAAAGTCACATTAATTCTACCATGGAAACATGTAGCAGAAGTGGGATTTTAATTTAATTTAATTTATTTGATCTTAAGAAAACCAACAGCGTTTACAATATATTATTACATCAAGTATTATCTATATGTATGGCCAATTACAGGTTTTCCTATATTATTGTTATTATTATATGCATAGGCAAAATATAAAAGAAACAGAAGTCCATTTTTACATGTTTTTTTTTTATTGGAGTTTAAAGTAAGAATTGCTACTTATTGTGTTTTGTGTGTGTGTGTGTTAGAGTAAAAAATATTTGTTTATTAAAATTATTAAATAAATATATACGATCAAATACATACGTAAGAATACATTTTACATATACGTAATCTAAAAATTAATAATAGTAAGGGCCTGATTCACAAAGTCCTATTAAATTAATTTCAATTTAATATTCCTACTTGCAGGGTAGTTTCGTACAAATTCTATTAGTACCTTATCAATAGATTGTGAAACAGGCGCTAAATCATTATCTGCCATTTATCGACAGTTAATTGAATAGAATTTATTGTGATGTTTGTAATTTTTTAATAATATGTTTTTAAAAGTATTTATGGAGTAAGCGCAAAAATTTAAATAGCTTTGAAACTCTTGTTATATGTACGGGAAATTCGAGATAAAACACAGTTTTTAGCGTACTTAGTGAATGAGTGAGTGGGATATAAAGAGTCCCAGTAGTTCTACTGTCTTTTAACACATGCGTCAATCCGATTCGTGATGGAGTGAAATTGAACGTAACTCTACTCACTTTGGGTTCAAATTAGTGCGCGTGCCAACGTGGCGGATGCGTTGAGGCCGAGCGCCGAATTCTTAATTTTCACATGTTTTTATTACTTTTCTTCGCTTTTAAATTAGTAAAAAAACTGTTCAATTAAGATTGAAGGTATTAACATCGCCATTTTTATGCGTTGGTTTTAACATAAAGGAATGTTCTGTTACCGAAACAAATAAGACGAAAAACAGGATCCACGAGATGTTTTTTTACATCAAAAGTAAAAAAAATGTGTTTATTATGTATTATTTCAAGTACATTATATTTTTTCCATGATAGTTTTACGTACACTTTCAATAATTTGAATTGTATATTGGGATTTGACGCATGTTTACGCCTTAAATCGTAGCACTAATAAGAAAAAAGTTTCATTCGTTCTACCGCAGAACAGCTTTTAGTAGAACAATTGGGAACAAAGTGAATTTACCCAACATTGTTTTAATTATTAAAAGGCACATTTACAAAACGTCTTTCATAGTTTTAATTCGAATTCATCAGGAGTGGGATCCGTAATGAGTTTGGATATTTGCTTGAACGTAGGGTGGTTTTTGTCTCTCAAGAGTTTGAAAAGCACGTTCTTCTGAAGAGCCGACGAAGCAGCGTTTTGCCACCGGCCAGAAGTCATCCAAGCCATGGCAATAAACCATTATCGGTCCACGGTGCGCACGGTGGGTTTTCATTTCACCCCTAGATAACTATTTGATTGACATTAAACACTAGTTATTTATGACAAACTTTATCACCTAGATGCATGATTAAATATTATTTAAATGGAATAATATACCTATTATACCTATGCAATAAAATGCAATACTGAGGGCGTCGCAGGACACGCGCGCGGATCGACATAGAACTTAAGCGCTCCGTTAACGTAATTTTACGTAATTGACGAGAAAATTAATCGTTTACACGTGCAATTGAAGCGATTGTTAATTCCTCCAACAATGGCATTGACGAAAACTGACAATCGCAATTGATCGTTTCCGGCGGCTTTTACTCATGCACACAGAGGCTGCAAGCATCTGTCCGTCAGAAAACCAGCAATCTATATTCCCGCTTAACGCAGTTAACGCCCTTAATACCAACTGTTCAAATGTCTATGTGAATGTTACCCAAGTATTGCGTAGTTAAGCAGGTATAGTAAGTATAATCCTTACAATAAACTGGAAATACAACATCTCATAGGTACTAATATCTATTGTAGCTCTAAGGCGTTCGGCAGACAGCAATTTTGATCTCCGTATTTACCGTAGTAGGTAGGTACTATGGGCAACAGCGTCGCTTAACCAGTTTGCAACAAAATTCGTGTGCGCGCGTATCGCCCCTGTACGAACTAAACGTATGTGACAGCGGGTGCGGCGTGCAAGCGATTTTAACTTTAATGGTGGTTAAGCGACGCTGTTGCCCATGGTACATACTTATATTTAAGTATTTATTTTACAATCTTTATCGTACATTTATAAAACAAATGTTACAAAAGACGGACTTAATGCTAAAATTCTCTCCCAGTCAATATTTAGGAACCAAATCCGCGATTAGGCCACGCTTCCCGCTATAGAAAAAGTCTTAGGCGGTGGTCTGCAACAAACGCCGTAGGTCGCGTCCGGCGTAACGCTGTACGTACGCGGCCTACGAATGCTTACTATGGAAACGTACTAGAGTGGTCTCTCTCACACGCCTGACGCGGCGCACGGACGCCGTGCGCTGCGTCCGTAGGTCGTACGCCGCCTACGCAGTCATTTCGGAGCATTCTGGCGTAAACGGACGCCGCGTTTTTGTCGCGCGTCACTCTGGAAATGGTGAAATTTAGGTAGTAAAAAGACGGAGTACTAATAGAATTAGTTAAATGAAACATAGTTTCATATTATTATGATGCCAGCAATAAAAACAATGTGTTGAAACACAAACGTTGGGAAGAAATAAGCTTGGTTGTTGGTCAACTAGGTGAGAATGAATCCGTTTTATTCACTTGCGTAGGTACCTATACCTATTTTGTTTTTGTATTGTGTAGGTACCATGGGCAACACAGCGTCGCTTAACCACTGCTAAGGTTAAAATCGCTTGCACGCCGCGCCCGCTGTCACATACGTTTAGTTCGTGCAGGTGCGATAGGCGCGCACACGAATTTTGTTGCAAACTGGTTAAGCGACGCTGTTGCCCATAGTACCTAGGTACTTTGTTTTAAGGTTTTGTATTTATTTACCTTGCGTAGGTACTATGCGATAAAAATCAACTTAATATTTAAGTAGGTACTGACATTCATGACTATCTTCACTTTGGTAAGTACCTAAAGTGGGTATACACAGATCATCCATACCTATTTTAATCGCTAACGTCCGTTTACATTGAGCGTATGCGAAACTTAAAAACAGTTCTGAGTGACCATCGCAGTGACGCTGGAAGCCGCGTCCGACGTCTGGGACGCTGGACGCGGCATCCAGCGTCGCTACCGGCGTTTGTTTCAGACCACCGCCTTAGGTTAGAACTGCGACCAAAAACGCGCGCGCCAAAGCGAGCGAAGCGAGCGTTTTCGAGCGATTCACTACGTTTATGTAATGTATGTTATGTAAAAACTATAAGAAATGTGGTCGTACTTGCGAAGGCAGAAAATAAAACGCAACTGAAAATAATTCTGAAACTTTTTTTTATTAATAAGGGAGCTTATTCCTGACTTTAAAAAAATATTCAGCCAATTTGATTTTTTCAGACATTTTCCATTATTATCATACTTAAGTAATATTTCGATGGTTGCATTGATTTAAATGCTCTAGGGTTTCCATTGTAGTTTTTAGCTTTTCAATAAGTCCTATTTGAAAACTGTTTCTTTTAGTCTGATGACTCACAGGAACAAAAGGGCGTTATTTTAAATACATACAAGTGTGCATGAACTTTTAACAAATAGATAACACAAAGAACTATAAGACATTCACTTTTCCGTTATTTATTCAAATGAATCTATTTGACTTTATGTAGGTACCTACTCGAAGGTAGTATTTAAGCGATAGACAGCAAAAGGGCAACAAAGCTGTTTCTGATTTTTCAGCGTGAACACTAAGTTGAACAATGCATTATATTCAGGTATTATTATTTTTTATATTCATCTAAGTATTATTAGGTTTTAAATTTTACCATCGATTTTTTGCATTCAAATTGTCATGTAATTTTTTAATATGTATAGATAGGTATACCTACGTAACTACACCATAACTGCCGACTGCCGTGGACACTAAAGATAGTAGAAATTCTATTGTTTAGTTAGGGCGTGAAATACACATAAGAGATACGGCGGAGATAAGGCGCAGATACGGCGGCGATGCCGGCGATACGTGTATTTGATTGCCCGAAAGCATCCGAAAGTCTCACATCTGCACCGTATCGCCGCCGTATCCGCGCCGCGTCGCTTCTGTGTATTTCACGCCTAGGGGACACCTTATTAAAAAATATTAAAGAAATAATTTAATCAAATAAAAATAAATGCAAAATAAGAATCCGACCTTTATGTCTGTACATCGATAGCCGTTTTGTGTACCAAACGGTCACCTTACGCTTACGGTATGCATATAAGCAAATCTAACTCTCGAGTTTTGATGGTGATCTCTGATTGGTCAAGAAACTCAGTAGTTAGGTTTTGCGCGCAAACTCTAACTCCCCAGTTTCGCGCTAGTTCGATAGTAATCTCTGATTGGTCAAAAAACTCAATAGTTAGGTTTTGCCCGCAAATTCTACCTACTGAGTTCCCATCCACCAATGAGCGGGCTTCAAAATTCAGTTGTCAACTGTCTGAACACGACTGTGGTAGCGTATTTTTTCTTCTACTCTTCCAAGTGTTTACGAATATAATCAGAGATGTGAATTATTTGAAATACATGTATTTAAAATACAAATACAAAATACGTATTTGTATTTTGTATTTGAAATACTTTTTTTCAAAATGTATTTTGTATTTTATTTGAAATACTTTTTATGAGGTATTTAGTATTTTTAAAATACAAATTACTTTTTTCTCTGTATTGGTATATGTATTCTGTGGTATAGTTATGTCATGTCAATGTCAAACAAAACAAAACAACACAACCAATCACAGAGCTCGGTAATTTGTCATGACACTTCGTTTAATTTCTATCTCAAGGAGGTTTATAAAAGGGAGTGAGTACTCTACAAAAATTTTCACCTATCGTTTAAAAGAAATTCAACTTTATTGTATTGCTTATAGAGTTGAAATTCTATCGACGACATTGACTGAAGGCACTACTGTGTGAATGAGACAACACCAGGTGGAGGTCGGTGTCTCGTTCGCACAATAGGCATGTTGACTATTTTTTTGTTTTATGTTACATAAATTACCCGTAAAATAAAAGAAACATTTGTATAAGAATTATTACGCTAGCATGAAAACTGCCCGAGATATCACAGTTTGAAATGCACAAAATTGGACTCACCCGAAAACGCTCCATACTAACGGCTACCAAGTTATGACGTCACGCCTTCCTACGTTGTATGCAACGCGTAGGAAATTTGTTCGGCAGCTATATTAAATATTGTGTTTATCAAAATGGTTTCTTTGACAAATTTGCTATAAATTTTACGGACTAATTAAATGCATTATTTATTTTAACAAATTTTATACTTTTTAAATGGACTTGTCCACCCAACTTTGAAGGGTCATAAAACAAATAATACGCAATATATAAAACCAAGAGGTATACAAGCTACTCCAAAACTTTGATATGTTTACGATTTTTATTAGTATTTCGTTATTTTATTCATAAGTCAACATCCCTATTGCCATTACTAAACAATAATACCACGATAGTAGGACTAAAAATATGTACGTTACCAATCAAGTAGTGTATCAAAATTAAGGATTCGGAGTGGGAAGTCGAATATATACTATTTAAATATTAATTTTAGAATGACACATAATAATTGTAATATAAAATAGAACTTTTTTGATTTAATTAGATATCTACAATAATGCTAATCAGCAATCATCGGTGAGGTGGTAATAAATAGAAGTGTCAATCCTGGCAACTCCGATTTTGACCTTGAATTTCAATTTTAGAATTTCAATCTATAGGAAATGTTACTTTACAAAACTAGTGTGACCATAAATACTTCACCATTTCAGATTTCCAGAAAAACGAAATTGTTCTATTGAAATGGATAGAGGTCGCAGGCGAGACGGTAAAATTAATAATAATAATCAAATTCATGTTTGTATTTCGATGAAACTCGGTTTCTGGTATTAATTCAACATGAAAATAACAACGCAAAGTTGAAAATTTTAAAAATCCAAGATGGCGGCCTACTTTTTTGTTTTTGGGCCGATTTCGATGAAACTCGGTTTTTGGAACTATTTTGACAAGAAAATAACCACGCAATTTTTAAAAAACTAAAATCCAAGATGGCGGCCAACTTTTTTGTTTTTGGGCCGATTTCGATGAAACTCGGTTTTCGGTACTATTTTGACAAGAAAATAACAACGCAATGTTGAAAATTAAAAAATCCAAGATGGCAGCCAACTTTTTTGTTTTTGGGCCGATTTCGATGAAACTCGGTTTTTGGAACTATTTTGACAAGAAAATAACAACGCAATTTAAAAAAAACTAAAAATCCAAGATGGCGGCCAACTTTTTTGTTTTTGGGCCGATTTCGATGAAACTCGGTTTTCGGTACTATTTTGACAAGAAAATAACAACGCAATTTTAAAAAAACTAAAAATCCGAGATGGCGGCCAACTTTTTTGTTTTTGGGCCGATTTCGATGAAACTCGGTTTTCGGTACTATTTTGACAAGAAAATAACAACGCAATGTTGAAAATTAAAAAATCCAAGATGGCGGCCAACTTTTTTGTTTTTGGGCCGATTTCGATGAAACTCGGTTTTTGAAACTATTTTGACAAGAAAATAACAACGCAATTTTTAAAAAACTGAAAATCCAAGATGGCGGCCAACTTTTTTGTTTTAGGGCCGATTTTGAAGAAACTCGGTTTTTGGTACGATTTTGACAAGAAAATAACAACTCAATGTTGAAAATTTAAAAAATTCAAGATGGCGGCCAACTTTTTTGTTTTAGGGCCGATTTTGATGAAACTCTGTTTTTGGTACGATTTTGACAAGAAAATAACAACGCAATGTTGAAAACTTACAAAATTCAAGATGGTGGCCAACTTTTTTGTTCTTGGGCCGATTTCAAAAACAAATTAGCAGCCATTTTGATCTTTTTTTATTTTTCCATCAGTTTACATTGAGTTGTTTTTTCTTGTCAAAATAGTACCAAAAACCGAGTTTCATCGAAATCGGCCCAAAAAACAAAAAAGTTGGCCGCCGCCTAAGATTTTTAGTATTTTAAAAAATTGCGTTGTTATTATTTTGTCAAAATATTACCAAAAACCGAGTTTCATCGAAATCGGCCCAAAAACAAAAAAAAATGGCTGCCATCTTGGATTTTTATTTTTTTCAATATTGTGTTATTATTTTCTTGTCAAATTAGTCCTAAAACCGAGTTTCATTAAAATCAGCCCCAATCACAAATAAAAGAGTTGGCTGCCATATTTGTTTATATTTTTAACATTTCGTTGTTATTTTTTATCAAAATAGTAACAAAATCGAGTTTCATCAAAATCGGCCCACGAACAATATAGTTGGCCGCCACCTTGGTTTCTTTTTATATTTTTAACATTGTGTCGTCGTAAATCTCATGCACCCATTTTATTAACTTCACAAGTAAAGAAATTGGTGCAAGAATTTTAGACCTTATTGACATATTTACCAAAATAACAGTTTTTAATGAAACAGCAAAGTAAATGAACAAGTATAATTATAGGGAAAAAGCAACCGAATTTCAAAGGTCAATAAAGTGGAAAATCGTTTGCATCTTTTTTTGACTACAGATCACTAGACAATGTTTTCCTACTTTTACTTGTTTTTCCAACATTCATTTATTTTTCCGAAGTTCACGCACATTGTATTTTTATAAAAAAATGGAATAAACTTTAAAGTTGCGTAATTATTTACACTTGAACTTAAATTGAATTGAATAAACTAGATTTTGTATTGGTTGAATTACCATATTTAAAAAATAAAAACAAAAAAGCAATTTAATAAAAACGTGATAAATAAATTGTTCCAATTTTTTTTTTAATAACTTATTATTTTCTGTTTTTTAGTTAACGAGCTAAATTAAAATACCACCGCCTATCAGAGTACTCGTCAAGACCATTCAAACGAGTCCAAACTCGATGGGGTTGAAAGGTTTTATTACAAAGTTCCTGTGGCCTTCTTCCGGCTTCCTTCATCAGACTCTTGGATACTATTACCCAACAGAGCACTCGTCAAGACGATTCAAACGAGCCCAAACTCGATGGGTTTGCATGATTTCAATATTGAGTTCCTATGGCATGGCCTCCAGACTTCATCATCCAACCCTGAACCTCATCTCCCGTCAGAGTACTTGTCAAGACAATTCTAACAAGCCCAAACACGATGGGGTTGTATAGTGTCATTCATCATAGAGTTCCTGTGGCGTTCTTCCGGCTCCATCATCAGATCAGCTCAATGACATTGTAATATTGCATTTCCTTCCATTTCTGACCTGTGTTCAAAGTTTCAAGTCTCTAGCTCATCGGGAATTTAGTATAAAATCGTTTGCAAAATTTGTGCTCAAACAAACAAAAGAGCAAGCAACCTAATAAAAACGCGGTAAAAAGTGTTAATTATAAATAAAGAACTACCTAGGTATTTAAGTTTATATTAAACAGTTTAAAGTATTATGTATGTCTCCGGCCAACCATACGGTTTGGTCACCCTAATGAAGAAAACGACACATACATCTACTTGACCTCTCTGTCGGCTCGTTTTGGGGCGAAGCGCTCATTCCGGTTTATAGTACTATTTCCATGTTCTATCTATACCAATAGGTTCTAATGGGTGCATTTCAGCAGACTAATCGCTAAGAGTTCTACACTAGGCAGACGTGGGCCACGTATGCCGATCTGCGTATAATATTAAGGATGATCTCTTTGAACAAATGCTAGTGTTAAAAATCAGTGAAATAATATGAAGTTATTTTATACAATATTTTATTTATTTGACCAGTTTTAACACTAATATTTTTTAAAGCTACAAAGATCCCAAGTTAGAGTGTTTGTAAAAATTAGTCTGCCGTTATTGGCCCAATTTAAAAAAAAGTATGGTACAGAAACGAAACTTGTTTCCAAGTATAGAGTCTGGCCAACGAGTCGTGTCATTTCAAACCCGCGAGAAATTTAAAATTTTCTTTCTCTAGATATTATTATCATTAGGGTTGACTTATAATATGGCACCAAAAAAATGTATCCCAGTGAAAAAAAGTTATAACCTCCTTAAATAACCTAAAAATAAAAACTAAAATCGTTTAAAATAGCTCTAAAAACCATGAAATAATATTGTAATCACAAATACGCATATAAATTTTAATAAAAAAAACGTCTATTGAAGTCGGTTGGGGCTCGAAAGAGGAAAACTTTTTTTATTCTAAAATCCCCACCCGACTTCATTAGACGTTTTTTTTATTAAAATTGATATGTGTATTGGTGATTTTAATATTACTTCTTGCCTTTTAGAGCTATGTGAAGCTGTTTTTGTTTTTATTTTTAGGTTTTTGAAGGTTTTTCTTTTTTAAAGAAGCTTTTTTATTTTTAACTTTTTTGTGGTAAGTGTCTAAGCATGTAATATTTTTTAATTTTATATACTTTCAAAATGCCTATAACTCAATTTCTAAATCTACGGTGTTTGTTTTTAAAGAGTTGTTGTGCTTTTGTAGTCCAAGTCTATTCTAGAACGTCGCAGACCATAACTTGATTTGTTTTGGATTGTCACAAATCTACCAATATCACAATCACTATACATATCCTATTTAAGTTTGAGGAGTTCCCTTGGATATCTTCGAAGTCCAAGGTCCAATGTCAATTAAATTAAAAGGACACTTGAGGGTATCCCTGTTCCAACCAAAAATCGGTTCATAATAACCAAGTCGTCAAGGTGTTTAACGCAAAATCGTAGTATTTTCAGGATTATTTGGAAAGTACTGGAACGTTTTAAAAAATAATAAAAATTGGGACCATCTCGCAAGAAAACTCAATCAAACAAAAAATAACCACCAAAATCGGTCTATAAATATCGAAGATACGCGCGAACAACTATAAAAAAATACAATTGAATTTAGAACCTCCTCCTTTTTTGAAGTCTGTTGAAAAAAGACAACCCGAATGATATTGATAATATCTATATTTGGAAACAAGTTTCATTTCTGTATCATACTTTATTCAAAATCGGGCCACAGTTCAAGGGAACAGAGTGGAACAGTTGCATTGTCTAATTGCGTTGTTTTTTGCAAACTGTATTTTTTGCGGTTAATTATTGTTACTTTAGAAGAAAGTTCATGAAATGATCTAGTGTCGGCCACGGTCATGCTCTTTGTTTTCTTATGTTATGTATTAGGCATGAGGGAGGCAGTTGTTTTCATAACAATATACCTAATTTTATCGACAAAAACACCCACATGTTGGGGTCTATCCCCACTTCTGTTGGAATGGCCGCCATTTAAGGGTCATAATTCAAACAAAAATAACTCTCAAAAAATGCAACGTAGAGCAATAAATTTTGAAGTCGTTTTGTAGATAATATCCCTGTGTATTTGAATAATGCAAATGTCCTAGTTTTTGAGAAATGTAATAAAAACTCAAAAAAAGTACACAAATTTCGTATAAAATTTTACTTCAGTAATTTTTATGACATATTTAAGTCGAAAGTTCACACATTATTTTTTTAAGTTGATAGGTGGTATTATTAGCTTTCGAATCAGTATTTTTGTTATAACTGTAGGACTTCTAAATCCAGAGAAATTTATATTTTTCCGCAAGGTCATCTAAAAAAAAAGTCAAATTTAAAATGGCGGCCATTCCAACAGGAGTGGGGATAGACCCCAACATGTGGGTGTTTTTGTCAATAAAATTAGGTATATTTCACGCCTTTAAATTATCGCTACTTCAAGACCAAAGGCACTGTATAAACATTTATAACGCTTTCTGAAACTTTGTGTTTTTTGTTTATTGCAAAAGATAAAGATAACGTCTTCTAATTAATTAAAATGGACTGTGTAGTACCTAGTGTGGTTGGTAGTACACTTGTAACTGTTAATAAAAATTATAACAATGATAAAAAATAAAATACGAAAAAAGGTATTTTATTTGAAAAAAGTATTTTGAAAATACGTATTTTGTATTTTGTATTTAAATACTTTTTTTGAAAACTATTTTGTATTTTTATTTGAAATACAAAAAATAGCCAAGTATTTGTATTTTATATTTAAATACTTTTAATAAAGTATTTTGCACATCTCTGAATATAATCCAGTAAACCCAGATCTGTACGCAAAAGTTCATTTTTCTGCTAAACTAAATAGTTCGGAGGACTGTGGTGTGTAGATACAAACTGATAGATATTCATCTCTAATTGGACAGACAAAAAAATTATTTTATACAAAACTTGATCAGGTGCTCGCAGTGTTCGCACATTTGTATGACAAAACTTTATTTCTGTTTTCGGAAAAGTTGTAAAACAAAATGTTGTTATTTATGATAGCTCGACTAGTGGGTCTACCGCGCAAGTGTCATTGGCATCGCTATCTGCTTCATTTGACAGATTGAGTGAAATAGGTATGACACGTTGCTACTTTTGTGTGATAAGTTTTAATTTGTGCCAAAAAGAAGAAGCAATGTGTGCGATGCTGATGACACTTGCGTGGTAGGGGCCTTTGGACCACCTTCCACTTCGCTTCGGCTTGGCTTCGCTTCGCTTCTTGGTGATCGTACGGAGCGCGCATCTAATCTTCGTATCACTTCCATTAGTGCGTGTGGTGCGCTTGCTTCTTGTCAACTGGTGATGTAAAATGGTCATCATCTTCTATGCGAACATCTTGGTTATTTTCACTGGCGCGCGTAGGGTCTCCTCTTCCCGTTGGCGTGGTGGCGTATAGTCTTCCGGCAGGCTGATTATCTAATTAAAAACTATTTAGCGACCGGTCTCATTTGATAGATTAATGTGATACATTGATTCTTCTTTTTGGGGTAAAAAAAAGCAAAGAAAAGAAGCAATGTAGTACAATCATCTGTGAACTGAAACCGGTCGCAAGGTCGTTTCTAGTTAGATAATCAGCCTGCAGATGGTGTGCGGGTGATACTCCTCCTAACCTCTTAAGGAACGAGTGGCTAATACGGCATGTCTCTCAATCTCTCAGGGCTTTATCACATTAAGTGCCATGTATATTTAAAACTCACATAAACAAAACAACATAATATTATGTTGTTTAGTTATGTACATTTTTAATCATATTATTATGATATATTTCTTTTTTTGTTAGGTGCATTTGTATAATTTTATAAAGAGTCTATGTTATTTTGTTTTATTAGCGCTTTTTCGACGTCTTATCGCACGATTTTTCTAACGTTTCGGAATAGAACATATGACTTCTCTACTGTGTGTTTGCATGAGCGATTTTTTTAAGGTGCGATATTTTTTAACCCGTTCCCAAGGAGGTTTATAATAGGGAGTGAGTACTCAACAAAAATTTTCACTTATCGTTTAAAAGAAATTCAACTTTATTGCATTTGCCATAGAGTTGAAATTCTATAGACGACATTGACTGAAGGCACTACTGTGTGAATGAGACAACACCAGGTGGAGGTCGGTGTCTCGTTCGCACAATTGCCATTACTAAACAATAATACCACGATAGTAGGACTAAAAATATGTACAAGTCTGTTCATCCTTACTTGTCTTATGTAGTAAACAAACATGGCCGACTACTAACCAGAGACAATAGCTAGTGTCGCCAAAAAAATCGACTGAGTTGAAATATCGATATCGATAGTATTAAATTAATAATAGGTTTTTTGGCAGGTAAGTACCCTAAACGTAAAAATATGAACTAATAATACACATATCTTTAATAATTAACGTTTATTAACTGACAAATCTAACAATGATTGTATAGTATACAAAGGTTTACAATATTTGTTATTAACATAAAAATATTTATTATGATTTATACATAAAGGAAATCTACTTGTAACTTTTTTGTTTGAATACATTTTTTTTTACCCGACTACGGCGAAGCAAAAAAATGGAGGGTATATGATTTTGACTGATATGTATTTATGTATGTTCATCTGATTCTGTTCCCTTATAACTTCTAAACTACTCATCATAGTTTTACTAATGAAGTATCGTTAGAAGCCTCCTAATTGTCTTCTGGTTATAGGATATGTGACGTCACATTAAATTGAGTATGGAGCCCTATAGAGGATTTAAAGTAATAGACTAAAAAAAATATTGTTTAATGATGCTGTGTTGGGTAACAAATGAAAGGGCTTAATTACCACTTTTCAAATACATACATATTGTTAGTTTTTGCCCGAGGCTTTGCGTTCATTCTCCCGATTTACATCCCCAAAATTTTTGTTCATTGTTCCCTCACAACATCTAAACTACTTATAATTTGACAAATGAGGTATCGTTATAACAAGTCTATCCTAGTCGTGTCTTAATTGTCTTCTGGTTATAGATATTTGACGTCACATTAATTTGAATATGGCGCCCTAGATGACTTTAAGTAATGAGCTAAAAAAAATTTTTTTAATGATGCCGTGTCGGGTACCATATGAAAGGGCTTAATGACTTCTTTTCAAATACATACATAATATTAGTTTTTGCCTGTGGCTTTGCTTGCATTCACCCGATTTACAACGCCAAAATAATTAAAATTTAAAAAGAAGTTTAAAAATTAAAACCTGTCAACGGAAAAGTTGCACTCTAAAAAGTACGAAACAAGAAAATATTCGAGTCCAAAATTCAATAAAAGGGATAACCGTAGTCACATGCCACTTTGTCCTAGATACGCACGGCTCGAACAACAGGCTGGAAGTGGCATGAGATGCGCCTACGGTTATCCTTTTTATTGAATTTTTGACTCGAATATTTTCTTGTTTCGTACTCTTTAGAGCGCAATTTTTTTTACAATAATTATGTAGTTAACATTAATTACATAGAGTAAAAAATATTTAATAAAACTCATGACATTTTCCATGATTCATAACTTGCTTAATTATTGTTAATTTAACTTTGAAATGTGTTAAATAAATATAACATTACGATTAACAATTTAGTATAGTTAAAATAATAAAGATTCACGCATGTTATTAAAATCTCAATTAACAATAATTAATAATAATCATATTAAATACTTTTTGCACTTAAACAAATAATTATGAGTCTTAAAAGGGGTATCCGCCTAAACGGAACTTAATATCTTAGATATTAAGTTCCGTTTAGGCGCATTTGATCCACTTCTCATTCGGTCCACTTGGTCCATTTCGCATTTGGTCCATTTGGTAGTACTTCCATTTCGCATTTAGTCCCTTTCGCAGAACGCCTATTTCACATTTGATCCATTTCGCAGAACGTCCATTTTGCATTTGGTCAATTTTCACATAAATATGAGGGAAGGTAAATAATTTTATTTTTGTTTTTTTTACATAATAAAATGACAGATTTTTTCTTTTCTTCGTAATACGTCACCAAAGTACCAAGATTACATAAATATGGAGAAGGTTAACTTCTTTATTTTCTTTTTTCTTTTCTCGGTACCTAATACCATCTAATACTTTAGGGAAGTATTAAGAAGAAAAGAAAAAAAAAACAAAAAGAGATTAAAACATAGAAGTAACCTTCTTCATATTTATGTGATCCTGGTACTTCTTTGACATACTAAGAAAAAAAAAGAAATGTGATTGAAAATATGGAAGTTAAACTTCTCCATAATTATTATGAAAAATAAAAAATATCAAATAGTGATTGAAAATAAACATTTTACCAATAAGATAGACGTTTTGTGCTCGCAAAGGAGGAAATTTTAGAAAGTGGACCAAATGCGAAATGGACGTTTTGAGAAATGGACCAAATGCAAAAGAGACGTTTTTTTCGGCAAGTGGACTAAATGCGCCTAAACTTTAATGGGGAATGTCCGAAAAAAATCAAATTCACTGAATATTTTTTCATAGGTAGGAATAAGCTCCCTTAGTAATAGAAAAAAATTTCAGAATTTTTGGTTGCGTGAAAATATTAAAAAAAAAAAATTAAAGTCTCTTCAACTTCACAAATGTAGAAAAGTAACAGCAGAATGAAGATTATACCTTTGCCAACACCTGCCACTATGACAACAAGCATTAAAAAAAAGTTTTGACATTTTGTGTTGAAATTTTTTTTTAATACCTTGTTGTGGTTGTGGCAGGTGTTGGCAAAGGTATAATCTCCATTCTGCTGTTACTTTCCTATATTTGTGAAGTCGAAGAGACTTTAATTTTTTTAAATTTTTTCACGCAACCAAAAATTCTGTTTTTTTTTTATTACTAAGGGAGCTTATTCCTACTTATAGAAAAATATTCAGCCAGTTTGATTTTTTTCGGACATTCTCCATTTCTTAAGTATTAACTCTCGTCTGTTCCGGTTCCAGATGTGGAGTCCGATACATGGATCAGAAAACTCGGGGTGGGGGTATCTGTTAGATCATCTATGATACCATCGAGCGCCATCATTTTATCTTCCACTTTTAACACGTGTTCGATACATTTTCTCCAAGACTCCGCACTAATTAAACTTAAACTTTCTTTAATAAGTTCCTTGACTTCTGCCATTTTAAATGATTTGTTATTTCTTCCAACATACCCTTTGACTTGCGCCCATATCAATTCTATGGGGTTTAATTCGCAGTGGTACGGCGGAAGGCGTAAAACAATTACATTACTCCTGGCTGCCATTTCATCTACTACTTTTTTTTTATAATTCTGTTTGTCAAATTTTGTCAATAGTTGGGCTTTTATTTCCGATTCATCATAATGAATCTGTCTTTCTTGTAGCCAGGATTGTATATCCGCCTTCCGCCAACTCATGTTTGGCATTTGGTCAACAAGTCGGGAGTGGTACGGAGCGTTGTCCAATACTATGACAGACCCCGGTTCCACCAAATCCAAAATTTTCTGAAACCTAAATGAAAATTGTGTGAGTGAAATGGAAACGTTTTGGCATAATATTTTACATATACCCATGGTCCAAGAAAACAAAAAGGTCTGTCATTTCGGGAGTAACACTTGTAGTACTGTCGCCCGTGGTAAATTGAAATTACGAAAATGATTTTGTGATATAATTATTTATTACGCCATTATAGATACTAAAACCCAAGTTCAACAGATCGCAACCCACCGTAACCTATTTATATGATCTCGAAAAGTGATTTAAGACCAGATAAAGTCCAACCATTTTGATCTGGTCTTAAATCTGTATATTTATATAAATATATCTGTATATCCAAATTACCGCATTGTACGTGACCAATTTTTTAGAAGATATAATGGTTATAGTAAGTTATTCTTAAAAGATAGATATATGCCATCGCGGACTTTTTTGTAGATCTATAAAAGAGAAATAATTCCATCTTACATTATTTTGTTATAGCTCAAAAGGTTTACGCAGCGTTTTCGATGCAAGCTCCCGGAAGGCTTAATTTTTTCCGACTTCTTCAACAGTTATCGACATATTCCTGCCAATTTTCATAAAAGCTCAACTTATTATACACTTAAACTTTTATCAGGAACCACTTTATCTATTTTTGAAAAAACCGCATGAAAATCCGTTTAATAGTTTTTGAGTTTATCGCGAACAGTCAAACAGACAGACTGACGCGGCGAGGTACTTTGTTTTATAATATGTAGTGATGGCGTAATAAATAACTATATCACAAAGGCAAACGGTTACCTTTTTCGTGATTTAAATATACTGCGGGCGACAGTACCATTGCTAAACATGAAGCAGTATATTATTATTGTACTATACATATACCAACCATTTTTCGAAATTATGGGCGTCCATTTCACCATGGTAATCGCCTTCTCGATCTGTTTTTTTGGCCTCAAATATCCACTCTCCGCCTTCTAAAAATCCGTCAATACTGCCAATGTGTGTTATTATGAGGCGTTTTCCTTTTTGGGGATTTTTAAGGCCCGTCGACAAGCCATTTAAAAATGCTTGGCGACTACATTGAATATCATTATCGACCCATACATAATTGGACGTGTGACCTAAAAAACAAAATTGAGAAATTCAACAAGTTATAATCATTAGTTTGAGTTTTTTGAGTCACAATATTTGTAGAAAGCTTTTAGGATTTTGATATTTTCTATAGCATTTACCTTCATTTAGCCATGTCTCGTCCGTGTAGTATATTTTTCTGTTCTGTTTTCTATAATCTTTTATTTTCAAAAGATAATCCCTCCGCCACACCATCAAGTCAGGCCGGTCTAATAGAATACTTTTTCTGGAGCGCTTGACAAACTTAAAGTTAATTTTTTTCAATATGTTATATAGTGTTGTTCTAGTAAATGTTGGTAGATCATCGTCATCATTAATGGCCTTCAAAACTTTGTTTAATGTCGGCATTTCATTGTCATAAAAAAATTGGTGTACTTTTCTTCTTATAGCCGACAGCATAAAGTCGTCTAATTTTGATATAACATCAAACTTAACGGTGCTTCGATTTGGTGAAGAGACTTTTCCTGTAACTTTATATTCGTTTAAAATTCTTGATATGGTTTTAACAGAGGTACCCATTATTTCAGCCACTGTTTTTAATATTTCCGTTTTTTGAGGATATTCTTCAGTCGATTTTTCTATATATTTATATAAGTTTATGGCAGCCATCTTTTCGCTAGAATTCATGTCACGTTTTTGTCTCTTTTTTAAGGGTGACATAAGGAACGTCCCAGGTTCTGGAATTCTTTTTCGAGTTTTCGAATGAGATGGGCCGGGGGTCGGATCAGGTTCACTCATATTTAATTTCTGTTAAATACATAAAAAAAATCTATAAAATAAAATACTTTGCTAAATCAATCCACAGGTCTCATTGCACGTAAGTTCAATTGGTTAAACGTCAAGTTCAGTTGGTAAAAATCAAGGAGGTTAGCTACCTAACTATATATTTTTTAATTTCAGTTTAAACCAGAGCGTTCCTTACGTTATATTATTATAGTGTTACTTACGAAACTAAGCATTCCATTTTCATGGACACCTAAACCAACCAAAGCTATTAAAATTAAAAACTTGTTTCATTGTAACTTCTTTTGTCTTCTCGCGGTGGTCTTCTCTGATTGGCTGATATGAACTTATAGTTTAAGTCAACCAATCAGGAAAGTTTGCGATCACTGGGGTGCCGAGACTGTCGAGAGCAAACAAAAGAAGTGCAATAAAACCAGTAAAGCGTGTGCTTTACTGGTTTTATTGCACTTCTTTTGTGCCAAAATGACCACGGAACATTCCAATATTTGCACCGTTAAGTTAAGAAGTTATTTTTTTTCAAATGGATGTATTTTAGTTTGGTACAACGTGTTTTTTTATATCCCATAACTCTATGATATTGATGAGACCATAAAATTGGATCGAATAGCATAGGAAATATTTTTCAATTAAACGTTTTATTTTTTTACACATAATAATATTTTTTGCAGTTTTGTACAACGGGTTTTTTTTATCCCATAACTCTATGATACTGATGAGACCATGAAATAGAATCGAATAGCATAGGAAATAACTTTCAATTAAACATTTTTTACACATAATAATAATACAAAGTCAATAAAACATTTTATGTGAAATATGGCAACGTAGCATTTTCGTGCCTTTAAATATAAATTAACTGAATATTAAAGGAAATTTAATATTAAAGGTAAACACTTTTGTAGTTATTAAATTAAGATTAATTATATCTCCAAAACTATGTATTTATGGACCACATATTCTAGAAGTTCTTTTTATGATTTTGATATAGAAGAATATAACCTCAAAGTTATGGGATATCAAAAAAATACTGGTTGTATACCTATATATTTACCTTTTTCATTAATTAAGACTTAGTAAACTAAAACTAAACTAAAAGCGGTAGCTTGTCAACAGCTATTAAATTTATATACTTATTGTTAACTGTGTGTGTTATAAAGTATTATCTGGCCGAAAAATGAAATTATTAACTCTAATTAAAAAATATAAAGTTGACATTATAGTTAAACACTAAAAAACACTATATGGTCATATTATTACAGTTTTAGGAGACTAAATTTACCATAAAATATTTATTTTTCCTAAATAAATAGGTCTACTTTGGATCAAATTCGATTTATTATCGACTTATTATTTCGATAGTATTAGTTGGCTTATTGATAGTATAGCGATAAATAATGAAATGATCAAGTTTAACCAAGTGAACTTAATTGAAATGAGATCTAAGTATCACTCAATCTACACCATCCAATTTACTGATTTTATTTTAATATAGGTAATAATATGGAACTCCAAATACATCTGATTATGACTTGAGTTGATGTTTTTCTGTTATAACTACAAATCTAAAACATGTAAAGGTTATCTGCCCTGAAAAAAATTTAATGTATTCAAAAAATATATAGAGTAAAAAATATTGCTTACCTTGTTTAAACACAATTGCGATGAATAACCAAAGTCGTATGCGATATCGATGTCCGTATGAAAGCAAATAGTTGTCAGTCCAGGAAATAAAACCGTCCAAATCACAAAGCAATCACAAATCCGTAAGAGAGCCAGGTCGTTAAGAATCAAAGAAACCATCCAAATCACAAAGCAATCACAAATCCGTAAGAGAGCCAGGTCGTTAAGAATTAAAGAAAACAAGAGAGCACCCGTAACGTACGACATCAAGCGAGGTAACGAGACGAATGAGGCGTGACGTGACGTAAGCATGTCAGATGACAGTGTCATGACATCTAATGTCATCTGTCATGTGTATAAAAAGACTGCAAGCGTTTTTCTTTTTCGAATTTTTAAGAATAACGGAACAGAAGTTTTTTTATTAGAAACATCTATTGGCATGCCTCGGCAGTTAAATTAGCAGAAAATGGCATCGGTATAGAGGTAAAATTTTTTGGTCTTTTTTTGCATGGGGGTCACGTCAAGTCACGTGACGATCAACTCTTTTGATGGAGAAGCGGCTCTCGCCATAGAAAAAATTCTTAACTTTTATACGATTACATTTGGTTTTAAAAATAAAGCCAATAATATTTGCTACATTGATCAAGTTCTATCTTACTTTTATCGCATGTAGAAAAAAAAGTTATTTATAATTATGATATATTTTTAGTATGGAAACACTACAGAAACAACCAAGCATTCGAAAAACCTTCCGTTATCCACATTAAATCTTCAAAGGGCAGAAAAGTCACTATGAAGTGTAAAAACTTGGCTGCATATACCATGATTCCTTTGCCTTTTTCTAAATTAAGAAAACCAAATGTCAACTTGGTTTTAATTTGGTATTGACAGCTGACATTTGGTTAACAGATACCACAGATTAAAGTGAACAAATACAAACTGTTTCTGAGAATCACAAATTCAAAAATTTTAAAAAATATTTAACTTTATCATAAAGTGACCGGTCTCTTTTGACATTGGCGAAATAAAGAAGAGAACCGCCATAACACCAAAAAATGAAGAGAATAATTTTAAGTTGTCGTACTTCATATCCTTTCAACACCTTATGAGTTATGTATAACTTATGTTACGAAACTTAGTATTTTTATAATAACCCTTGTAGCTGACTGTACTTCTCTTTACCAGTTATCACAGATGCGATAGTAAGAAAACGTGATAAATAAAACATCGGGTTCAGAATCGTATGCAATTAGTCAGGTGTGGCTAGCACACAGCTTGTTATTTCGATAAATAAGAAGGTTTTTCTACTCAAAATACAGTTTTGTAAAAAAAGGTAACACGTTGAATGAAATAATACAAATTCAAATTCGAAAATCTGAGCATAATGAAATAAATAATGATAGTTTTCGATTGTTCCGATTTATCGATATTTTTGGCAGTTTAGGTTTTCCCAACTCTGAGGTTCTAGATTTGCGAAATGTCAAAGTCAAAAGTCAGTGTATAACCTGTGGTAGAGAAAATTGTTGTTTTTTAGATTTTGATAAAATTATAGTATTAAAAAGGATAATTATAAGCAGTTTTCAGTGTTGTTCAAATCGCAAATGTGTCTTATAGTGATTTAGACCTAAAGACGAAGCTTGTGTTGTGTCATTTACGAGATATCATGAAATGTTGTACGGAGCGTGGTTTGTTTACTACATAAGACAAGTAAGGATGAACAGACTTTACGTTACCAATCAAGTAGTGTATTAAAATTAAGGATTCGGAATGGGAAGTCGAATATATACTATTTAAATATTAATTTAGAATGACACATAATAATTGTAATATAAAACAGAACTTACTCTTTTGATTTAATTAGATATCTAAAATAATGCTAATCAGCTATCATCGGTGAGGTGGTAATAAATAGAAGTGTCAATCTTAGCAACTCCGATTTTGACCTTGGCGCCGAATTTCAATTTGAGAATTTCAATCTATAGGAAATGTTACTTTACAAAACTAGTGTGACCATAAATACTGCACCATTTCAGATTTCTAATAAAACGAAATTGTTCTATTGAAATGGCTAGAGGTCGCAGGCGAGACGGTAAAATTAATAATAATAATCAAATTTATGTTTGTCCGCCTATTTCGATGAAACTCGGTTTTTGGTACTATTTCAACATGAAAATAACAACACAATGTTGAAAATTTAAAAAATCCAAGATGGCGGCCAACTTTTTTATTTTTGGGCCGATTTCGATGAAACTTGGTTTTCGGAACTATTTTGACAAAAAAATATCAATGCAATTTTTAAAAAACTAAAAATCCAAGATGGCGGCCAACTTTTTTGTTTTTGGGCCGATTTCGATTAAACTCGGTTTTTGGAACTATTTTGACAAGAAATTAACAACGCAATTTTTAAAAAACTAAATCTCCAAGATGGCGGCCAACTTTTTTGTTTTTGGGCCGATTTCGATGAAACTCGGTTTTTGGAACTATTTTGACAAGAAAATAACAATGCAATTTTTAAAAAACTAAAACTCCAAGATGGCGGCCAACTTTTTTGTTTTTGGGCCGATTTCGATGAAACTTGGTTTTCGGAACTATTTTGACAAGAAAATATCAATGCAATTTTTAAAAAACTAAAAATCCAAGATGGCGGCCAACTTTTTTGTTTTTGGGCCGATTTTGATGAAACTCGGTTTTTGGTACGATTTTGACAAGAAAATAACAACGCAATTTTATTAATACAAAAAATCCAAGATGGCAGCCAACTGTTTTGCTTTTTGCAAAAACAAATTAGCAGCCATTTTGATAAATTTTAATTTTTCCATCAGTTTACATTGAGTTGTTATTTTCTTGTCTAATTAGTACCAAAAACCGAGTTTCATCGAAATCGGACCAAAAAACAAAAAAGTTGGCCGCCATCTTATATTTTTTAGTATTTTAAAAATTGCGTTGTTATTTTCTTGTCAAAATATTACCAAAAACCGAGTTTTATCGAAATCGGCCCAAAATCAAACAAGTTGGCTGCCATCTTGGATTTTTTAATTTTTTCAATACATATTGTGTTATTATTTTCTTGTCAAATTAGTACTAAAAACCGAGTTTCATTCAAATCAGCTCACAAATAAAAAAGTTGGCTGCCATATTTTTTATATTTTTAACATTTATTTGTTATATTTTTATCAAAATAGTAACAAAATCGAGTTTCATAAAATCAGCCCACTAACAATATAGTTGGCCGCCATTTTGTTTTTTTTTTATATTTTAAACATTGTGTCGTCGTAAATCTCTTGCACCCATTTTATTAACTTCACAAGTAAAGAAATTGGTGCAAGTATTTTAGACCTTATGACATCCTGACATCTTATGCCTGACATCTTTACCAAAATAACAGTTTTTAATGAAACAGCAAAGTAAATGTACAAGTATAATTATGGGAAAAAGCAATCGAATTTCAAACGTCAATAAAGTCGAAAATCGTTTGCTTCTTTTTTTAACTACAGATCACTAGACAATTTTTTCCTACTTTTACTTGTTTTTCCAACATTTATTTGTTTTTCCGAAGTTCACGCACATTGTATTTTTATTAAAAATTGGAATAAACTTTAAAGTTGCGTAATTATTTACACTTGAAATTAAATTGAATTGAATAAACTAGATTTTAATTGGTTGAATTACCATATTTAAAAAATAAAAACAAAAAAGCAACTTAATAAAAACGTGATAAATAATTTGTTCTAAAAAAATTTTTTTTTTTAAATAAATATTAATTTTCTTTTTTTTAGTTAACGAGCTAAACTAAAAATATACCACTGCCTATCAGAGTACTCGTCAAGACCATTCAAACGAGTCCAAACTCGATGGGGTTAAAAAGTTTTATTGCAGAGTTCCTATGGCCTTCTTCCGGCTCCATCATCAGACTTTTGGATACTATTACCAAACAGAGCACTCGTCAAGACGATTTAAACGAGCCCAAACTCGATGGGGTTGCATGATTTCAATATTGAGTTCCTATGGCATGGAATCCAGACTTCATCATCCGACCCTGAACCTCGTCTCCCGTCAGAGTAATTGTCAAGACAATTCTAATAAGTCCAAAAACGATGAGGTTGTATAGTTTCATTCATCATAGAGTTCCTGTGGCGTTCTTCCGGCTCCATTATCAGATCACCTCAATGACACTGTAATATTGCATTTCCTTCCATTTCTGACCTGTGTTCAAAGTTTCAAGTCTCTAGCTCATCGGGAATTTAGTATAAAATCGTTTGCAAAATTTGTGCTCAAACAAACAAAAGAGCAAGCAACCTAATAAAAACGCGGTAAAAAGTGTTAATTATAAATAACAAACTACCTAGGTATTTAAGTTTATATTAAACAGTTTAAAGTATTATGTATGTCTTCGGCCAACCATACGGTTTGGTCACCCTAATGAAGAAAAGGACACATACATCTACTTGACCTCTCTGTCGGCTCGTTTTGGGGCGAAGCGCTCAATCCGGTTTATAGTACTATTTCCATGCCCGTTCCACAGTCAGTCACATTGTGTTCTATTCGAAGCTTCAGAAAAATCGCGCGATAAAACGTCGCAAAAGCACTCATGCAAACCATCGCTTACGTCACCTACTCGCAAATCGCAAGCGAATCAAACACTGACTATTTTAATTACATTTGAGCAATAGGTAACATCATAATATTGTGGTATTTTATGACAAAAAAGTATTGGATTTGATTAATATTGTCCCTTCATTGAATCCACTTACATAAATATAAGAGACATCACATTAGTGAACCTATATGGACAGAAATGATTTATTTTTATAAAAAAGAAAATATTTTTATAAAAAATCCGTAATATCCGGATAATCCGGATTAGACCAAATATCCGTTCTTAAAAATCCGGATTTTGAAATATATACGGATTTACATTCCCTAGTTGCCACCCGTATAATATGTTCAATTTTAACAGTGAATTTACACAAAACGGAAAGGTCAACACTGTTTATGTTTTTTTTACCTTCGATTCTCATCTCCAATCTTAAACAATGTTTACCTTTCCGTTATAGTGTAAATTCACATTTAAAATCTAACTTATTATACAATATTTTATCGTCAAGTACGGGTGGCAACCCGAAATTGGTTCCAAAATCGGATGCTAGATCCGCGGGCTGATTATCTAATTAGAAACCACCTAGCGATCGGTCTCATTTGACAGATGAATGTGATACATTACTACTTCTTTTTGTGGTAAAAAAAACATACCAAAGAAAAGTAGCAATGTATATCAAATGAAACCGGTCGCTAAATAGTTTCTATTTAGATAATCAGCCTGCGGGATATGAAATTGGCGGTTTAATGATTAAATTGATTATTATGTTCCGCAGTTGTTGTTCGTGCTGGTATTGGCAGCGGTGTGGCTGCTGGCAACTCCAACATCAAGCTACCCTCAGGGAATACTTCCTCCTCACAGATCTCCAGGTCTTCCTCAGCCTCTACGTCTTCCCCAGCCTCCAACGTTGACATCATCGTTACGTTACATGCCAGCACCATACATGTAGACTGTAGAGCGGTGCCATAGGACATCACACCAAAACCTTTTATTAAGAGTTTATTTTATCTACACCCATGCTTTAAACCACTGTTAAGGGTTCAAACTGTTAGCTAACTGACAACATTACAATATCCGAGCGAGAGAGGTTGTCGCGATCCTCCCCGTGCCCACGCGCGGCGAGTTACATTATGAAATTAAGTACAACATTATAACACTCGTTCGGATGTTAAAAGTCAAAGTCAGAGTCCCTTTAAGAGGATATCATGGGTGTAGATAATATCTTGTTGTATTGTGTGTTTTTAATCCACATGTATTAAAATATTGTGTTTCCCAAATAAAAATATATGGCTTGAATATTGGAATTTGACGCATATTAACGCCTTAAATCGTTAGCATAGCACTAATGAGAAAAAAAGTCTAATTTAGTTCTACCGTAGAACTGCTTTTAGTAGAACAATTGGGAACAAAGGGAATTTACCCAACATTGTTTTAATTATTAAAAGGCACATTCACAAAACGTCTTTCATAGTTTTTAATCCGAATCCATCTCAGGAGTGGTAGCCATACTGAGTTTGGATATTTACTTGAACGCATGGTGGTTTTTAACCGACTTCAAAAAAGGAAGGAGTTAACATTAACCGACTTCAAAAAAAGGAGGAGGTTATCAAGTCGACGGTATTTTTATTTTTTAATGTATGTTTTAACATAACTTCGTCAGTTGTTAAGCGATTCATACAATTCTTTTTTATCTCAGAGAACATAATTCGTGTGTGGTCCCATAAAAATTTACAGAGATCTGGCTGGTAGTTTTTTCATAATCCTGAAAAATATCAATTATTTAGCTTGCCGTCACACTTGTTTTTACGGATTTCGAACATTTTTGTTTATGAACCAATTTAGATGATTCTTTTTTTGCTTGAAAGGGTATAATTTAAGAGTAGTCACATTTTATTTTCATCGGTATTAGACTTTGAACTTCGAAGATACACAAGGGAACTCCTTAAAGTCAAATAGTATATGTAATTTGATTAATACACGGTTAATTTTAAGTATATCTAAAAATGAAATGGGGATTTCAGACCACGTAAATGAACAAATTTTACTAAGGGGCCAACCACGAAATCACGAAAAAAAAATCAGCTGTTCCATAGAAAAGTACAACATCGACTGGACTATAATGTATGGAACAGCTGATTGTTTTTCGCGATTTCGTGGTTGGCCCCATAGTAAATGTTGTTTATTTACGTGGTCTGAAATCCCCTTTTCATTTTTAGACTTAAAAATTAACGGTGTATTTTGGTAGGTTTGTGACAATCCAAAACAAACCAAACCATGGTCTACAATGCAACGTTCTGGACTAGACTTGGACTATGAAGGCACAACGGAACTCCTCAAAAACAAACAGCGTAAATTTGGAAATTGAGTTGGCATTTTACCATTGAAAATATAACATATAAAGTTAAAAAATATTTACACGCTTACATACCTACTACTAAAAAGTTGAAAATAAAAAAGCTTCTTAAAAAAAAGGAAAACCTCCTTCAAAAAACCTAAAAACAAAAACAGCTTTAAAATTAAATACCTCTAAAAAGCAAGAAATAATATTCGAATCATTAGTTTAGTTACACATATCAATATTAATGAAACACCTCTAATGAATTCGGGTGGGGCTTTTTCAGAAATAAAAAAACCGGACAAGTGCGAGTCGGGCTCGCCCACCGAGGGTTCCGTACAGACTTTACATCTATACATAAAATAAAGCTATTGAAAAGTTGTGTCGGTACAAAGGAAATATTTTGAAAAAAAAGTGGTTGGTAGTTATTAGTTTTTTATATGAAAACTGTACTACGGAGAGTTCAAGCTTTATCCCAGTAGTAGGTATGAACCTCTATACTAAAAAAAGTTGGGAGTTACAAGTCGTGATAAAGTTTGGCCACATGATAGAAACTGATCTGTAGGCTGTTTCTAACTAATATTGAGCTGGGCCAAGCTATCCTTACATACAGTTCCATACGGCGGCGGGTTGAATAGCGCACTTTTCCCGGCTCCATTCTAAAAACTATAACAATTCAGGTTTAACTAATAGGTCAAATGTGGTATCATTTTCCGATAAATCAATAACGTAAGAATTTATTTCTGGTATAAAAAAATGCAATTTATTACGCAGTTTCTGAAAAATTACACAATAACCAACATTTTTAAACTTCATTTTTTTAGTTTAGGTATTGGCACTTGTTTCAGTATTTTCAAAAAAACTACTTTAAAGACGCGTTTTTCAGGTTAATTTGTTATATGCTTTAGTTATGCTAACTATATTTTATACAATTTGAGCCTAACCCAAGTAGTTTAAGTCTATTGTTTGCGGAGACACAGCTCGTCAAAAATATGCATTTTTTCACGAAATAAAAATGGTTTCCGTTTCGTTCAGTAACATTTTTCAGGTTTTTTGTTTATATTTCTGTAAAGTTAATTAAATTTTCTACAATTTGAGCTAAATTTGAGTAGTCTAGGTCTATTGGTTGCAGCGACATAGCTGGTTAAAAATGGGCTTTTTATTGAAATTAATTGAAAAAATCTTATCTTTGACTAGCTGTGTCTTTGCAACTAGTAAACCTAGACTAATCAAATTAGGCTCCAGTTGTAGAAAATTTAATTAACTTTACAGAAATATAAACAAAAAAGTGAGAAATGCTTCCGAACGAAATGGAAACCCCTTTTATTTCGTGAAAAAATGCATATTTTTGACTAGCTGTGTCTCCGCAAACAATGGACCTCAACTACTTGGGTTAGGCGCAAATTGTATAAAATATAGTTAACATAACAAAAGCATATTACAAATTAACCTGAAAAATGCTTCTTTGAAGTAGTTTTTTTGAAAATACTGAAACAAGTGCCAATACCTAAACTAAAAAAATGAAGTTTAAAAATGTTGGTTATTGTGAAATTTTTCAGAAACTGCGTAATAAATTGCATTTTTTTATACCAGAAATAAATTCTTACGTTATTGATTTATCCGAAAATGATACCACATTTGACCTATTAGTTAAACCTGAATTGTTATAGTTTTTAGAATGGAGCCGGGAAAAGTGCGCTATTCAACCCGCCGCCGTATGGAACTGTATGTAAGGATAGTTTGGCCCAGCTCAATATTAGTTAGAAACAGCCTACAGATCAGTTTCTATCACGTGGCCAAACTTTATCACGACTTGTAACTCCCAACTTTTTTTTGTATAGAGGTTCATACCTACTACAGGTTCTACCTACAGAAATTATGTGAAAAATTGCTTAGATTATAAGTTGGACTCCAAGCTACCAAACTGTAAAAAAATACCATCAAAATCCGTTCAGCAGACTGCTATATATAGATAACCATTTGAAATCCTTTGTCGCCACGTAGAAAATAACCCTTCCAGGGATTACGACAAAGAATTGACCACGGGCGAAGTTTGAAATGGAATAGTACATTACTGCAGCGGCACTCAAGACAGGGTCAGGCATTGAAGAACATACGTGAGTCCATCAATGCCTAGTTGCGGCCAAGGCTTGTGTAGTACTTTTAAACTTTTAACTTTTTAGTTTTAAAAGTTTTAAGCTTTTTATTTTAATTTTAATTTACTTTCAGTAATTGATAAAAGAAAATGGAAAGTGGAATGTGCACATAAAGGCCTTTCGTTTGATACACATATTGAAAAAAAAAACCGGTTTTTTTTCCTTTATTTCCAGTTTTTCATTTTTTTTTCCAGTTTTTTGGAAAGTGCTCATCAAGGCCTTTCATTTGATACCAATATTGCAAAAAAAAAACATATTTTTTTGTTGTTTTTTTTTCAGTTTTTTGGAATGTGCTCATCAAGGCCTTTCATTTGATACCCATATTGCAAAAAAAAAATTACCTTTCGTTTTTATTTTTTTTTCAGTTTTTTGGAATATGCTCCTTGATGAGCATATTCCAAAAAACTTTTTAAAAAACTTACATTTGATACCCATAGGTAATGTAAAAAAAATTTTTTTCGTTTTTAATTTTTTTTTTATCTTTTTGGAATGCGCTCATCAAGGCCTTTCATTTGATACCCATATTGCACCAAAACAGTTTGTTTTCGTTTTTATTTTTTTTTTTCAATTTTTTGGAATGTGCTCATCAAGGCCTTTCACGTGATACCAGTACCCTTAGCACGAACAGCTATCGAGAAAAAAAACGCGCGTAAAATTACTCGATAGAGATTAAAAATAATGTTCGAATTTCCAAGCATTTTTGAGAAAAAATAAAATAATTACAAACCCACCGCACCTGTTTATACAGGTGTGTACAATACAAGTACTGTTGATTGTCAACAGATGGCGCTGTATATCAATAGTACACTGTATAATGTTCTGTGAAATGGTTTTATCTATCGCAATGTTATTAGAGAAAATGGGTGTATTCCGACAGGACCCTTTGGTTGTGTGAAGCCGAGACTTTTATTGTAGTGGTGGCTACCTCGGCTGACCTTACCGAGTAAACTGTCTTGATTATACTTGGTGCCAAATGCTCCAAGCAACATTGGAATGCGATGCACCCGCATTTTAATGTAAACTGAATCAATCTACCACTGAACTATTCAACACTTGACACTGGCAAAAATTACTTCCAAGAAGAAAGTAGATTGCCAAAACTAAAATAAGAAGAAGAAGACCCCCGTCATACAGCGTGACATACCGCCATGTTGCGAAAATATTTAGAGCCAAATTTATTACTTATTAATTTTATTTTTAAAAGTAATTAACTATATCAATATTTGAAAGGATCTGAATAATTAATAATAATAAATATTGATATTTTAAAAAGAATTAGTGGCGCGATTAATCCAAAAGTAATTAGAAGTTAAACTATGACCGCGCATACCGTTGTTTCACCAAGATGATTAATAATTACGTATTTTAATGACCATATTTTATTATGATTTAAATACAAATATACAGTTTTCAGATTTATTCCTGTAAGTGTAGTATAAGACGCTATTACCTGCCAAATTTCATAGTTCTAGGTCAACGGGAAGTACCCTATGAATTTTGATTCCTTTGAGAGTATCGAAAATGCGTTTTTTGCGCCCTAAACGGCAGTATCTTTTTTTTACGTTAACTTAGAAGTTTGATTTTTTTACAGCTTCAAGGGCCCGTAGACCTTAGTGTATGGTTTAAATTTCAATTCGATACCTCCACGCGTTTCCGAGATAAAGGGTCTTGACAGACAGACGGACGGACAGACAGACAGACGGACAACAAAGTGATCCTATAAGGGTTCCGTTTTTTCCTCTTGAGGTACGGAACCCTAAAAATGTAGTTGTCCTCCAGCCCCACCCGACTTTAATAGACGTGTTTTATTAATGTTGATATGTGTAACTAAACTAATGATTCGAATATTATTTCTTGCTTTTTAGAGGTATTTAATATAATTTAATGTAATTTTGAAGCTGTTTTTGTTTTTAGGTTTTTGTCCCTCAAGAGTTTGAAAAGCACGTTCTTCTGAAGAGCCGACGAAGCAGCGTTTTGCCACCGGCCAGAAGTCATCCAAGCCACGGTATAAATCATTATCGGTCCACGTGCGCACGGTGGGTGTTCATTTCACCCCAAGGTAGGTATTTGATTGACATTAAATACTGGTTATTCATGACCAACTTTATCACCTAGGTACTTACTTACATAATTCAATATTATTTAAATATAATAATATAAGTACCTATTATACCTATGCAATAAAATGCAATACTGAGGGCGTCGCGGGACACGCGCGCGGATCGACATAGAGCTTAAGCGCTCCGTTAACGTAATTTTACGTAATTGACGAGAAAATTTATCGTTTACACGTGCAATTGAAGCGATTGTCAATTCCTCCAAAAATGGCATTAACGAAAAAATTAAAAATTGAAATTGATCGTTTCCGGCGGCTTTTACTCATGCACACAGAGAAAATAATCACTAAAATACGTTTTACTCATGTACTGCAAGCATCTGTCCGTCAGAAAACCAGCAATCTTTATTCCCGCTTGATGCAGTCAACGCCCTTAATTAATACCAACTGTTCAAACGTTTATTGAATGTCACCCAAGTAATGCGTAGTTAAGCAGGTATAGTAGGTATAATCCTTACAATAAACTGGAATAATAACATCATAGGAACTTAATATCTAATGTAGCTCTAAGGGCGAAGGCCCCACTAGTGCGTTGCGTCGCGTCGTCGCAACGGAACAACGCATTGTATGCCACACCTGCGTTGCCCGACAACGCAACGCAGAGGGTACGCTCGGATCTGGCCGTACGACGCAGCGCATCACCCTCCCTCCCGCTTCGTCTCTTGTCCGTCGATCCGTTGAAACTTCGCGCGAGACGACGTATCGGTCTAATGGGGCATGTCATTAAAAATAAATGGAAAACGACGCTGCGACGACGCAACGCAGCGCAACGCAATGGGGCCTCGCTCTAAGGTGCCCGGCAGACAGCAATTTTGATCTCTGTACTTACCGTAGTACCTACATACTTATATTTACGTATTTATTTTATAATCTTTATTGTACATTTATAAAAACTTTTTTAACGAAAAAGAAAAACCTCCTTCAAAAAACCTGAATCAAAAACAGTTTCAAAATTAAATACCTCTAAAAAAGTGAGAAAGTTCAAAAAACCTGAATCAAAAGCAGCTTCAAAATTAAATACCTCTAAAAAAGCGAGAAATAATATTCAAATCATTAGTTACGCATAACATTATTAATAAAACACGTCCATTGAAGTCGGGTGGGGCTGGAAGACATCTTATTTTTTTTATATTTCTAAAAGCCCCACCAGACTTCATTAGACGTGTTTTATTAATAATGTTATGCGTAACTAATGATTTGAATATTATTTCTCACTTTTTTAGAGGTATTTAATTTTGAAGCTGTTTTTGTTTCAGGTTTTTTGAAGTTTCTCGCTTTTTTAGAGGTATTTAATATAGAAACTGTTTTTGATTCAGAGTTTTTGACGGAGGTTTTTTTTTGTTAAAAAAGTTTTTTATTTTTAATTTTTTTAATGGTCGGTATGTAAGCATGTAAATATTTTTTAACTGTATAAAATATTTTCAATGATAAAATGCCCACTCAATTACGCTGTTTGTTTTTGAGGAGTTCCGTTGTGTCTTTGTAGTCCAAGTCTAGTCCGTCGTCCGTAGCAACGTTGCATCGCAGACCATGGTTTGGTTTGTTTTGGATTGTCATAAAACTACCAAAATCCAAATCACTTTACATGTACTATTTGAATATGAGGAAATCCCTTGTGTATCTTCGAAGTTCAAGGTCCAATATTGATGAAATTAAAATGTGACTACTCTTGAAATATTAATCTATCATCTAAATCGGTACATAAACAAAGATGTTATGTTCGAATATCCGTGAAAACACGTGTGATGGCAAGCTAAATAATTGACATTTTTCAGGATTATGAAAAAACTATCAGCCAGATCTCTGTAATTTTTTTATGGGACCACACACGAACTTTGTCCTTTGAGATAAAAAAAAGAATTGTATAAATCGGATAACAACTGACGAATTTATGGTAAAACATACATAAAAAAATACCGTCGACTTGAGAACCTCCTCCTTTTTTGAAGTCGGTTAAAAACAAATGATACAAAAGGCTGACTTAATACTAAAAGCAAGTTAATCTTTAGGAAACAGATTCGCGATTGGGTGTTGCGTCCACTATAGAAAAAGTCTTACAGGATTCATTAGGTTAGGTTAGGTTAGAATTACTGCAACCATAAACGCTCGAGCCGAGCGAGCGTAGCGAGCGTTTTCGAGCGACGTACGTTTAACTAGGTTTATGTATAATTTATTATAAGAAATGTAGTCGAACTTGCTAAGGCAGCTTAAAACATTTTTCAAAAGGCGATCCAGCTTATTATGAAGATTTCCACGACAAAGTAACTTTTATTTTTTATTTTTCACACAAATAAAAATAATTCTAACACTTTTTTTATTAATAAGGGAGCTTATTCCTACCTATAAAAAAATATTTAGCCAATTTGATTTTTTCAGACATTCTCCATTATTATTAGTAATATTTCGATGGTTGCCATTGGTTTAATGCTTTAGGGTTGCCATTGTAATTTTTAGCTCTTTAATAAGTGAGTCTTATTTGAAAACTATTTTTTTGTCTGATGACTCACAGGAACAAAGGGGCGTCATTTTAAATAAATACAAGTGTGAACGAACCCTTAACAAATAGATAAAACAAAGAACTATAAGACATTCATTATTTTATTTACTTTTCTGTTAGGTATTTATTCAAATGTGACTATTTGACTTTATTTTTTCTATCAGGGGTGTAGTAGTTAGTATTTAAGCAATAGACAGCAAAATATTCGTAATAATAAAAACACGTATATTGAAGTCGGGTGGGGCTGGAGTACAAATTCCTTTTTTTTTATTCTAAAAGCCCCACCCGACTTCAATAGAAGTATTTTTATTATTACGAATATTATTTCTTGCTTTTTAAAGGTAGGTTTTTTGAAGGCGGCATTTTGTTTTTATTTTTAGTGTAAGTAGGTACCTTTTGTATTAGGTAGTGTAGGTATATTATTAAGGTAGAAAAATCGGCTCAGCCAAACGTGAGTTAATCGCGGAGAAACATACATACATGCGGCTCAAACTGAGAACCTCCTTTTTTAAGTCGGTTAAAGAACTACACTTAAGATATCCCTTTTCCAACAAAAAAAAAATATTATCTTATTCAGTTCATAAACAAAGAAGTTATACGACTGATCATCGAGGTAGTTCACCCAAAATCATACTTTTTTCGTACTTTTTTCAAAATTACTTGAAAAGTACTGAACCGATTTCAAAATTTTAAAAAATGGGACCAACTTGGGAGTGTACCTAATGTAATAACGTTTCAATCATTTCAATCGGTTCAGCCGACTTCGAGTAATCGGTGTACATACAAAAAACAAAAAAAAACGGGTCGAATTGAGTACCTCCCTCCTTTTGAAGTCGGTAAAAAAGCAACAAAGCTGTTTCTGATTTTCTTCACCGTGAACACTAAGTTGAAATCAATGGCAGGAACAATGCATTATAATCCATATAGTATTTTTTAATATTCATGTACCTAGGTATTATTACGTTTAAAATGTTTGCCATCGAATTGTTTGCATTCAAATTGTTTTGTAATTTTATACGTATTATTTGACTCAATGTTTAATTGGAATTCAAACACAGAAACATTCGCCAAGTTCGCCGAGATCAAAAAGCTTTCTTATAAAATAATAAGTAGGTATGTACCTAAAGTGAGTTAAAAAAAATATATAATACCTACAATCTTTAATTTATATTGGAGACCTACTCTAGGATCTACTCTAGGTCTATCGAAAAAATAGGTAATTTAATACAGTTTTTAAATGTAGAAAACATTGTTCGCAAAAAATGCATAGTTTTGGCCCTGGAGAGCAGATAGTGAAAAAAGTCCAAGTTTTTCTCGATTTTCTCAGTTTCCGCAGGTTTTTCGAAGTTGCAAATTTGAATTCACACTACCCTAACAGACCCATACAACATACCAAAAACCGGTCAAGAGCGAGTCGGACTCGCGCAAGGAGGGTTCCGTACAATCATAAATATATTTGGATATGTTACTTTAGTTAAGTCTTTAAAAAAGTAGGATAAATGGCAGACAGGTGGAAGGGCGAACAGGCGGACAGTTAATTTACAAATCTTAACCACAGTTGCTTGTGGTGACTGAAAAACGGTTCAGCCACTCCACATTGCAAACTGTTTATATTACTAAGTAGGAACTTATTCTTTGTTTATTCGAACGGTAAATAGTAGGTAATTATATTAGAACCAGCCACCAATTTATTATTGTAGTATTAGGTTGCGCCATCTCTTGACCGATAGTGGAACTATTTTTTTTTTAGGTTAGCATTCTTAGGACAGCGCCATCTGTTGACTGGTAGTAAATCTAACGATTTTTTGTTTGTTATTTTAATTTCTAAAAAAGTGTGTTATATTGAGACATCGTTTTATTTTTCCTGTAATCTTTACATAAACTACTATCACATATAATTATTTCAGATTTTTCTCTTTGCAAACTTCGGAGATAAGGGGGGGGCGGTATTTTTTTTACATTTTTCGTCGTCGAGTCGAAAACTATGCGGCCTAAGAAAAAAGGAAAAAATGATTTAAAATGTGCAAACAGCGCTCTTTCATATGATACCCCACATGCCCTAGTCACCTAACTTAAAATTTTTAAGACACCTTTTCAGTCCCTGTAGTAAAAAATTTTTTTTTATTTCTTTCTTATTTGCAAAATAGTTGGGCAAATGTCATCTTAAACTATTCCATATTTCAAGTTGATACCATCAGTCGTTCTCGAGATATCCAGCTGTGACAGACAGACAGACAGACCTCACCTCAGTCTGTCACACACACCATAAGGGTTCCTATTTTACCATTTTGGTACGGAACCCTAAAAGCAGAACTACATCACGCTTTGAGAATTTAGCCTCTTTTAGGGTTCCGTACCAAAATGGTAAAAAAGGAACCCTTATGGTGTGATTCAGTCTGTCTGTCTGTCTGTCTGTCACAGCTGGATATCTCGAGAACTACTAATGGTATCAACTTGAAATTTGGAATAGTTCAAGATGACATTTGCCCAACTATTTTGCAAAAAAGAAATTAATAAAAAAATAAATATCTTTTTTACAACAGGGACTGAAAAGGGGTCTTAAAAATTTGAAGTGGGGCAACTAGGGCATGTGGGGTATCATATGAAAGAGCGCCGTTTGCACGTTTTCAATCATTTTTAGGGTTCCGTACCAAAATGGTAAAAAAGGAACCCTTATGGTGTGACTCAGTCTGTCTGTTTGTCTGTCTGTCACAGCTGGATATCTCTAGAACTACTAATGGTATCAACTTGAAATTTGGAATAGTTTAAGATTACATTTGCCCAACTATTTGCAAATAAGAAATAAATAAAAAAATAAATAAATTTTTTACAACAGAGACTGAAAAGGGATCTTAAAAATTTGAAGTGGGACTAATAGGGCATGTGGGGTATGGAAAGAACGCCGTTTGCACGTTTTCAATCATTTTTTCTTTTTGTTTTAGGCCGCATAGTTTTCGACTTATGATGAAAAATGTAAAAAAAAAATACCGTCCCCCCTTATCTCCGAAGTTTGCAAAGCGAAAAATCTGAAATAATTCTGTGTGATAGTAGTTTATTTAAAGATTACAGGAAAAATAAAACGATGTCTCAATATAACACACTTTTTTAGAAATTCATAAAACAAACAAAAAATCATTAGTTCCACTACCAGTCAACAGATGGCGCTGATTAAATTAGTTCCACTATCGGCGCAGAGATGGTAATGACCTAAGAAAAAAAATAGTTCCACTATCGGTCAAGAGATGGCGCTGACCCTGGTTCTGATATAATTACCTATACCTACTATTTGCCGTACGAATAAACGAAGAATAAGTTCCTACTTAGTAATATAAACAGTTTGCAATGTGGAGTGGCTGAAACGTTTTTCAGTCACTATAAGCAGCTGTGGTTAAGATTTGTAAATTAACTGGCCGCCTGTTCGCCCTTCCACCTGTCCGCCGTTTACCCTACTTTTTTAAAGACTGTACTAAAGCAACATATCCAAATATAATTTATGATTGTACGGAACCCCTCGGTGCGCGAGTCCGACTCGCTCTTGACCGGTTTTTTTCTTTTTGTTTTAGGCCGCATAGTTTTCGATTTATGATGAAAAGTGTAAAAAAAATAGCCGCCCCCCCCCCTTATCTCCGAACTTTGCAAAGAGAAAAATCTTTAATAATTCTATGTGATAGCAGTTTATATAAAGATTACAGGAAAAATAAAACGATGTCTCGATATAGCACACTTTTTCAGAAATTATCAAATTTCTAAAAATGTTAACATTAGTTCCACTATCGGTCAAGAGATGGCGCTGACATAAAACTGCAATACTAATTTTATTATTTTACTCTGCAGTGGGGTTTGATGGTGCAATTATGATGGTACGGAACCCTCGGTGCGCGAGTTAGACTCGCTTTTGACCGGTTTTATTTTGGTCTTATTTCCAACGGCCTATTTGATTGTTCGTTACGAACCGATCATCATGAAATTTAGCATACACGTTCTCAGGGGTACAGAGAAGGATACCTTACATCTAGAAAAAACTTCTGTTCCCGTGGGATAGCAAAGCAAAAAAAACTTTCCACGCGGACGAAGTCGCGAGCGGTTGCTATTGCTAGTAAGTAATATTTGGATGGTTGCCATTGGATTGGTTTAGGGTTGCCATTGTAGTTTTTTAGCTCTTTAAGAAGTGAGTCATATTGGAACTGGTTTTTTTTTAGTCTGATGACTCACAGGAACAAAAGAAGTGCATGAACTTTTAACAAATAGAACACAAAGAACCATGAGTCATTCACTTTTCCGTTATTTATTCAAATGTATCTGTTTGACTTTTTTTTCTGTAGGTACCTACTCGTAGATAGTATTTAAGCAATAGACAGCAAAAAGGCAACAAAGCTCTTTCTGATTTTCTTCAGCGTGAACACTAAGTGGAACACAATGGCAAGAACAATGCATTATATTCAGGTACCTATTTTTTTATTCTTCGAGGTATTAATAAGTAGTATTATTAAGTTTTAAATTTTTACCATCGATTTTTTGCATTCAAATTGTTGTGTAATTTTTAACCGACTTCAAAAAAGGAGAAGGTTCTCAATTCGATTGTATGTTTTTTTTTATCGTTGTTCGCGCATATCTTCGTCATTTATGGATAGATTATGAAAATTCTTTTTTTATTTGATTGAATTTTGTTGCGAGATGGTCCCATTTAATTTTTTTAGATCGGTTCAGTAGTTTTCAAGTAATCCTGAAAATACTATGATTTTGCATTAACTATCTGGACGACTTTTTATCGTTGTTCGCGCTTCCTTATTTATGGACCGATTTTGATGATTCTTTCTTTGTTTTATTAAATTTTCTTGCAAAATGGTCCCATTTAATTTTTTTTCAGATCGGTTCAGTAGTTTTCAAGTAATCCTGAAAATACTATGATTTTGTATTAATTACCTTGACGACTTTGTTACTTATGAACCGAATTATGTAGCTGTTTTTTTGTTGGAAAAGGGATACCTTAAGTGTAGTTGTTTTAATTGCATTGACATTAAACCTTGGACCTTGAAGATATCCAAGGGAACTCCTCAAACTCAAATAGGATATGTAATTGTGATTGAGATATTGGTAGGCTTATGAAAATCCAAAACAAACCGAGCTATGGTCTGTGTGCTACGTTCTGGACTATACTTGGACTAAGAAGACACAACTGAACTTCTTTGGAAATTGAGTAATAGGCATTTTGAAAACATATAAAGTTAAAGAATATTACATGCTTCATCATTCATTCATTCATATACCACAAAAAAGTTGAAAATAAAAAAAGCTTTTTAAAAAAAAAGAAAAACCGCCTTCAAAAATCTAAAAATAAAAACAAAAACAGATTCAAAATTAAAAAGCAATAAATAATATTCAAATCACTAATACGCATATCAGTTTTAATAAAAACTGTCTAATGAAGTCGGGTGGGGCTTTTAGAATTAAAAAAAGTTGTCCTCCAGCCCCACCCGACTTCAAAAGACGGTTTTTATTAAAAGTGATATGCGTATTAGTGATTTGAATATTATTTATTGCTTTTTAGTGCTTTTGATTTTGAATCTGTTTTTGTTTTTATTTTTAGGTTTTTCTCTTAGCACGAACAACTATCGATATTTTTTTTTAAACAAAAAACCGACTTTAAAAGCCTTTGCTACCTCTAAAAAGCAAGAAATAATATTCAAATGGGTTATTCCCAAAGCTCCATGACTCTCTTGTTCTTCATTTCCCACCGGGTCCATGAAATTTTAAAATCAATTTTAAAAAAATCATATAAGAATTCCCAACGGGTCCACGAGACTTATCCGAAGTACAATCAACAAAAACAATGTAAGAGAGTTTGTGCTATTTTTGGTGAATGGTTTCATTTATCGTTGTAGAAAGGGCCGTCCCGCCGCCAACATAAATAATTACGCGAAGATGCGACGATAATTTAGCACTTACCACAGAAGCGTCTCCAAAGTACCAGGATCACATAAATATGGAGAAGGTTAACTTCTATAATTTTCAAATTTATAATTTATAAGTTTATAATCCTTACTAATATTATAAATGCGAAAGTCCGTTTGTTTGTTTGTTTGTTTGTTTGTTACGCCTTCACGTCTTAACTACTGAACCGATCATCATGAAATTTTGCATACACGTTCTTAAGGGTACAGAGAAGGACATAGGGTACCTTTCATCCCGAAAAAATGTATAGTTCCCGAGGGATAGCAAAAAAATCTTTCTACGCAGACGAAGTCGCGGGCGGCCGCTAGTAAGATTATAAGTTTCATGAGTTTTGAAAATTACAAAAGTTAACCTTCTTTATATCTATGTGATCCTGGTACTTTGGAGACGTTTTTATTACAAAGGATGGAAAAACATATATTTAATATATCTACCCGTGGGAATATCGGGATAAAAAGTATTCTATGTTTTAATCTAGGCTATCTACTATCTGTGCGCCAAATTTCAACCAAATCCGTTCAGTAGTTTATGCGTGATTGAGGAACAAACATCCAAACCCACAAACTTTCACATTTATAATATTATAGTAGGATAAATAATATTAATTTCTATCATTACTCAGCGTTTACTGTTGACTGTACCAAATATTGTCATGGACTCGTTGGGAAAGAAAATGCTTTTTAATTTTTAATGTCGTAGACCCGTTGGGAACCAAAGTATAAAGTTACATTTTTTGAAAACAATAGAGCCGGTTTTATTCAATACATTGTTGTGGTTGTGGCAGGTGGTGGCAAAGATTAGATATAATCTCCATTCTGCTGTTACTTTCGTACATATATTTGTGAATTCAAAGAGAAAAGAGATTTTAATTTTTTCAGGCAACCGAACTCTAAAGCATTCTGAAAAATTCTGAAACTTTTTGTACCTATAAGAAGGAAAAATTCCTTCACGAGCGACCCGTCCACCCACTGGACTTTCCCACCAGTGGGAGTCTGCTTATTTGATTTTTTCAGACGTTCCCATTCTACTCGGTTTTTTCTCCTAATGATTAATTGATTATTATTTTCCGCAGTTGTTGTTCGTGCTGGTACTGGCAGCGGTGTGGCTGCTGGCAACTCCTACGTCAAGCTACCCTCAGGGAACAACTCCTCCTCACAGACCTCCACGTCTTCCTCAGCTTCCAAGTCTCCCACAGCTACCACCTCTTCCACAGCTCCCACTTTAATATCATCGTTTCGTTACATACCAGGCACCATACATGTAGAGTAGTGCCACACTTAAACCTTGCATTATGAGTTTATTTTATCTACACCCATGCTTAAATCCTCTGGGGATCCCAGGGTTCAAACGGTCAGCTTACTGAGAACATTAAGGCCAAGCCACACAGCGGGCGTGGCGTGACGGGACGGGACGGCGACGCAACGCTCTGAGCAGTTGTAATGTACTAGATACTATGGACGACGTCACACAGGCCGGCGTGTCGCGTTCCGTCGCGCCACGCCGGCCTGTGTGACGTCGTCCATAGTATCTAGTACATTACAACTGCTTAGCCGTCCCGTTCCGTCACGCCACGCCCGCTGTGTGGCTTGGCCTTTACAATATCCAAGCGAGAATGTCGCGCTCTTCCCCGCGCCTACGCTCGGCGAGTTACATTATAAATTCATACAACATTATAACACTCGTTCGGATGATGAAATGACGAGGAGGAGGAGGAAAGTCAAAGTCAGAGTCAAAACCCTTTAAGAGGATACATATCGGTGTGGATAAATATCATGTATTGTGTGTTTTTAATCCATATGTATTACAATATTGTGTGTTTCCCAAATAAAAATCTGACTCGAATATTGGAATTTAACTCATATTAACGCCTTAATATGTTAGCACTTATGAGAAAAAAAGTCTAATTTAGTTCTTCTAGTAGAACAATTGGGAACAATAGTTATTTGTTATACAAAAGAGCAAAGTCATTTTTTGCTGCGAGTGCTGACTTTTAAATCACGAACTATCGAAGTAGTCTAGAATTGAATCACGAGCGTAGCGAGTGATTCTAATATAGACTACTGAGCACAGTGAGTGATTTAAAGGCACGAGACATCAAAAAATTTGCTCTCGTGTTAAACATACAACTTTTCACCTCTACCAGCGAGAAAAGATGTTAGAAATTAAAAAAGCACTTTGCCTCACGCTCGCAGCAAAAGTCGATTTTGCTGCGAGTTTTTGGTAAAAAGCACTTTGCCTCACGCTCGCAGCAAAAGTCGATTTTGCTGCGAGTTTTTACGCGCCAAAAGCACCCTTTTCGTGCTGGAGAGGTGAAAAGGAAATTTACCCAACATTGTTTTAATTATTAAAAGGCACATTTACAAAACGTCTTTCATAGTTTTTAATCCGAATTCATCAGGAGTGGGAGCCATACTGAGTTTGGATATTTGCTTGAACGCGGGGTGGTTTTTGTCCCTCAAGAGTTTGAAAAGCACGTTCTCTGCAGAGCCGACGAAGCAGCCAATGTTTTGGAACCGCTGGAAATAAAAATAAGTCTCTTCGACTTCACATATATACGAAAGTAACAGCAGAATGGAGATTATACCTTTGCCATCAACCTGCCACAACCACAATATGATATTTAAAATAATCAACACAAAATATCAAAACTTTTTTTTAAAAACTTGCTGTGGTTGAGGTAAGTGGTGGCAAAGGTATAATCTCCATTCTGCTGTTACTTTCGTACTTTTGTGTAGTCAAAGAGACTTTTAATTTTTATAAATTTTTCACGCAACCGAAAATTCTGAAACTTTTTTCTAACACTAAGGCTGAGTTGCACCATCTTACTTTAACGGTAACAAGCTTGTCATAGTACCGGTTAAGCATAAGTAAATGATGTCCTTTGACAAGTTTGAAGTGACAAATAGGTAGATTTATCATTTGACGATAACTTTAACTTTGACAGGGTTTTGGTGCAACTCACACTAAGGAAGCTTATTCCTACCTATAAAAAAATATTCAGCCAATTTGATTTTTTTCGGACATTCCTCATTCGGTTTTTTTTTTATCTAAAACGGGATAGTGCTTGGCATTTACCAACCTGATGTTAAGTGATGATAAGGCCAAAGGTGGAAGCTCACTACACCCGGAATCCTCACCACTGAGGAACTGGCTATCTTACCTCTAACTGCCGGAACTATGATTTTTAAATTGTTGTTAAGTATTGCGTCGGTCTTAGGTAAGATGGTGGTAGATAGCCAGGCGGACTTGAAATAAGCCCTACCACCAACCGTTTTCCGACCTCCATGCTCGAGAGTGATTTGGTCTGTTCACCGCTTTTCATGGTGGCACCATTCTCTAAGGTCCCTAGTTCGATCCTGGGTTAATTTAGAAACGTATACAGGTGTTTGGCAATACTGTAATAGTTTTGAATATGATAGATAAAGTACCTACCTACTATGCAAGTGGAAAATTATCATAAAACCAACCATAAACTGTCTCAAAAAAAATATTTGTTTCATCTTAAGAAAAGCTGTAGGTATAGTGACAAGTTGACAACCCTACCTAGACCGAGATGGTGTATTGCAGGGGTGCCCCCATACTTTTTCTTAAGATGATCGACCTAGCAAAAATTTATGATTAAAAGATCGACATTTTGACCGTTATTTATTATTTGTCAAGTCACAGTTTGACCCACCAAATATGTACAGTGGAGCGTCGATTATCCGAACGTCGCTCAACCGAACGACCGCTTATCCGAACGTAGTAACCCGCGGTTCATTGCTAACCTCCCACCACGCGGGCATAGTAGAACCAAATAAGTAAGTCATCTTACTCATTATACGCACGAACGCGGTTTGTATGTGAGCGCGCCCGTACGTATGCGTCGTCGCACGCACACACTGACAAAATTTAAAGGTGATAAAGGTGCAACAGTCGTGGCTGCGCCGTACGTAATCCCGCCCGCGGTCACGCACGCTTCACGCCGCTGTGCTGCCGCTCGTAATAATTTGAACGTGTACCTACAATACATACCATGCTTTCCAAAGATATTATTACAAAAAAGATTTGTAAGAATGAGGATATATTTTACATTAACTTTAAATAATAAGGCATTTCGTACTTGTCGAAACAGACGAAATTTTTTTATGTCAATTGTGTAATTTTGTTAAAAAATCACAAATTCCTACAGGAAAACTTTTAATGCCTATTATTTAAGGTCATGGAAAGTATTCAATTTCAGAATTAAAAGATTATTATTTTGAGAAGTGTAGGTAAATAAAAAAGAAAAAAACAGTTAATAGTGTAAAAATATTTTTTAATAATATGAAATAAAACACTTTGTAACGGGTACTAGCGCGGTTTTATTGAATGTACTTTGGTATTTAGTTCATATTTGGTTTGATTTTTGTTTTATTTTTTCATTTTTTAGTTTTTTTTAATGTAATCTGTAATTTGACAGATAGATGTGATACATTGCTACTTTTCTTTAGTAAGTTTTTATTGGTGTCAAAACGAAAGTGCCTATGTATCACATACATCAGTCAAATTACAATTAACATTAACTTCATTATTTTAGTCGATAGACGCGCTGGTATACCTAAAAAAAATATTTAAAAAAAACTTTGTATTATAGATCCCTGATGGTGTATTAGTGATCCCTACAAGGAAAAAATATTTTGTATAGAGATTGACTATGCATTTTTTGACGACCGAATAAACTAGCGATGTGACAGCCCTTCGTGTTTAAGCTGTATCGCTCGCTCGAGGCTCGAGTTGGCCTACTTATTTGGTTCTACTATGACGCGGGTCTCGCGCGCGCCGCCCGCGCTTCAGTTTTCGCCCACTTGTCGCGACTTGTTCACTTGTTACTGTACTCGTAGGTATGTCACTTAAGATGTGCACGCGTCATTAAAGATATACATAAATGTAAATAATATGGGACAGCCAAATGCAAAGCTAGAGATTACGGGACGTTGGCGGAATTTCTGTGAAGAACGGAAGAAGCCAGACTTTAAAAAAAAAAAAAAAAAAAAAAAAAAGTAAATAATATGGTTTTCATTTACCTGTACGTAAATTTGTATGGCTGAATCAATATATGTACATACATACATACATTAGTTCGATTATCCGAAAATACCGGTTTTCCGAACACCCACGTCCCCCAATTAGTTCGGATAATCGACGCTCTACTGTATCAATATTAATTTTAGATATCCTTGGCAATCGACCTTAAAACCTCTCGCGATCGACCGTATGGGCACCTCTGGTGTATTGTTTTTGCCTTCGTTCTCACTAGTACACCCGACTAGTTCAACCGTTGAACTAGTGCAACTTTTTTATCGCAGTAGTTCACCTGTCTATAAGAGTTGAACTACCTACCTATACCTACCTATTAATATACATATTTGTAACATTATTTTTAGGTTAGTACGTGTGTGTGTGTGTGTGTGTGTGTGCGCGTGCGTGCGTGCGTGCGTGAATGCGTGCGTGCGTGCGATCGTGCGTGAGTGCGTGCGTGCGTGCGTGCGTGCGTGTGTGTGTGTGTGTGTATGAATGCCTATAATGGGTCAGTATTCATGTTATTCGAATGAGTAATCTTCAATATCCTCATATGATTTAGTCATTAACCAATCTGTCACCACCCTCTTACTTTCTTTCAGTCGCATAGGGTAAATATTGAGCACACGATTTATTACATTGTAAAGATAAGCGGATTGGTTATCAAACTCACGCCGATGTTCGGCGAAAGCAGTGCCAATTGGATATGATGTCACTACAATGTCCTTTCTTCGTTTATTTACCTTAGCTTGGTCAAACTGCAATGATTTGTGATCAATGTATATTGTCAATTTTGCCCTAATGGGCAGAGATCTTAATTTGTCAGATGATTTCATAGGAATTCTATTCGATTGTGGTATGGTAAGGTGTAATCACCTTACCATTCCATAACTGTGCTAGGAACGTATCAGGCAAAAAAATATTCATTGTATTGAAAAGTATGACACTATTTCCACTTCTTCTTCTTTTTATGCTTTGGCGCCTGGCGGTTCCCTTGTGGATTTCGCCGGTGTCGAGTATTTTTAACCGACTTCACAAAAAGGAGGAGGTTCTCAATTCGATTGTATACTTTTTTTTTTTTTATCGTTGTTCGCGCGTATCTTCGACATTTATAGACCGATTTTGATGATTCTTTTTTTGTTCGATTGAGTTTTCTTGCGAGATGGTCCCATTTAATTTTTATTTCAATCGGTTTAGTAGTTTTCAAGAAATCCTGAAAATACTATGATTTTGCATCAACTACCTTGACGACTTTGTTATTAGTAAATCGAATTAGATGTTTCTTTTTGTTGGGAAAGGGTACTTTTAGTGTAGTCTTTTTAACCGACTTCAAAAAAAAGAGGGTTCTCTCTCAATTTGACCTGTATGAATGTATGTTTCTCCGCGAATATCTCACGTTTGACTGAGCCAATTTTTATACGAAATAATATACCTACACTACCTAATAGAGAAGGTACTTACACTAAAAATGAAATAATAAAAAATTGTTTTAAAAAACAAAAAACCGACTTCAAAAAACCTGCCTCTAAAAAGCAAGAAATAATATTCAAATCATTAGATACGCATTATCATTGTTATAATAACAAGACGTCTATTGAAGTCGGGTAGAGCTTTTAGAATAAAATAAAAAACCGGTCAAGAGCGAGTCGGACTCGCGCACCGAGGGTTCCGTACCATCATAATTGCACCATTAAACCACACTGCAGAGTAGAATAATAAAATTAGTATTGCAGTTTTAGGTCAGCGCCATCTCTTGACCGATAGTGGAACTAATGTTACCTTTTTTAGAAATTTGATAATTTCTAAAAAAGTGTGCTATATTGAGACTTCGTTTTATTTTTCCTATAATCTTTATATAAACTGCTATCACATAGAATTATTTCAGATTTTTCTCTTTGCAAACTTCGGAGATAAGGGGGGGGGAACGGTCATTTTTTTTACATTTTTCATCATAAGTCGAAAACTATGCGGTCTAGAAAAAAAAGAAAAAATGATTAAAAACGTGCAAACGGCGCTCTTTCATATGATACCCCACATGCCCTAGTAGCTCGACTTCAAATTTTTAAGACCCCTTTTCAGGCCCTGCTGTAAAAAATATATTTATTTTTTTATTTATTTATTATTTGCAAAATAGTTGGGCAAATGTCATCTTAAACTATTCCAAATTTCAAGCTGATACCATTAGTAGTTCTCGAGATATCCAGCTGTGACAGACAGACAGACAGACTGAGTCACACCATAAGGGTTCCTTTTTTACCATTTTGGTACGGAACCCTAAAAAGGAAGTTGTACTCCAGCCCCACCCGACATCAATAGACGTCTTGTTATGATAACAATGATAATGCGTATCTAATGATTTGAATATTATTTCTTGCTTTTTAGAGGCAGGTTTTTTGAAGTCGGTTTTTTTGCTTAGTGGTTTCTTTTGCCATACAGACTCTGCTTTGTTATTTCAAGGCGTATTGTGAAAGTACAACGCCGAGGTATAGAGGTGGTTGAAATTAGATTTGAGACTGCAGAACCCACTGTTGAGCTATCTGAAATAGGGACATACACAACGGACAAATAACACACATGTTAGTAATAAACACATACATATATTTATAGTCTAATATTATTATTTACTATATAATCACATAGAATGTCAATACATGGGGATTTTACATGGCTAAGGACACATTTAAAATTAGTAGGTTTGGGGATACATGGGGGGAGGATATCGTACAAGGAAGTGTTATACTTAGGACAACAAAAAAATATGTGATCGGCTGTTCCCTCGTCCAGCCCGCATTCACAGAGTGACGAATCCTTAACCCTTATTTTAGCAAGATGGACAGGAGTACATACTATTTCCACTAGACTAGACCGTCCGTCACCGGCCACGCACTTGTCATTCGTTTCAATTCAATACAAAATTACAAAGAGAATATTTTTGCCTGACACGTTCCTAGCACGGTCATTGTATGGTACGGTGTGGTGGGTAGAGACCTTTATTATTTAAAAATCCACCACCTCTGACACTGGGTATAAAACTTGTTACAAAAAAATACCCTTTATGCCGAATATATGGTAGATAGGGACCATCAAACTGAACAACTTTTACTACAGGGCAAACTCTGAAATCGCGAAAAAAAAAACAGCTGTTTCATACAAAAATTAAAAACGAAAATATCAAAATGTATGTCAGTTTGATGGTCCCTATCTACCATATTCGGCATTAGGGGTATTTTTATAACACGTTGTATAATTAAATTAATAGAAAACATCAGTTGGAATAAAATATATTTTAATTAATCACAGTTTAGATTTCTCAAAACCCAGTGTGTCTGTAGTAGGCTGGCGACTAAGTTTTGATACAATTTTGAAGTTCGGATGTTGTTTGTCGCGCAGCAACTTGTATAGAACCCCCTCTGAGGTAGCTATGAAAGCCCCGATGGATCTCATGCGCTGGAATGGAAGTGGGGGATTGGTTAGTAAGGGCAGGGCTCTGTCACTCCGCGCGCGAGTATGAAGCGCTCGGCGTCCTTTGAGATGACAAATTTTATACGTCAGAAAAGATAAGACCTACGCGATAGAAAGAGAGGTAACTACTAAGTGCATGATTTGGAGCGAAGGGAGCGCTGTGCGACCTGAATTGCACTTTATTGTGTCGGAGCTAGAGTCAAAATTTATTTAAACGATTTTGCGGAGTGCAACTTCTGTACCCTAGTATCTACTCTGTGGTAAGGGCGCTGGACTGGAAGTGGGGGGGTTAGTTAATTAAGGGGGCACCAAACCTCCACTAGCGCCGCCAACCAAGAGAAAAACTGGCCAAGTGCGAGTCGGACTCGCGCACGAAGGGTTTCGTACGAAAAAACGGCAAATAATCACGTTTGTTGTATGGGAACCCCATTTAAATATTTATTTTATTCTGTTTTAGTATTTGTTGTTCTAGCGGCAACAGTAATACATAATCTGTGAAAATTTCAATTGTCTAACTATCACGGTTCATGAGATACAGCCTGGTGAGTTGGTGACAGACAGACAGACGGACAGTGGAGTCTCAGTAATAGGGTTCCGTTTCTACCCTTTGGGTATGGGACCCTAAAAATCATTAGGTACTAGAAAATAACTACGTTTCATAAAATTCTGAAATATATTATTTTTGTATGCGTAACCAAAAGTACCATTACCACTACTATAGGCGGTTTTCTTGATTGTAACTACACAAATAAAATTCACAGAAAAATAGTTCATAACTAATACTAGTGGCAAATAAAATCTGAATTTATATTAAGGGTATACATCTAAAATAAGGGGTAAAGCGAGATAGCAATGAGAAAACGCCGCGCGCGGGAACGAGACCGATTCGGCAGATTTGGCGCAAAAATCACTAAATCAATTCGTAGTAAATAACGCTTCGACACGATTCTGAATATTGATGATACACATTATTTAAAGCAATTTCGACTTGAATAAGTAATGTTGTTTCTAAATAATTTCGATTTTAAGAATTTTTAAGATGTATTTTCGAAATTAAAATGTATCGAGCCAAAATCACTGAATCGTGTTTCTGGTTCTATACGTGTCTGGTCTGGAGAAGGATATAAAGAAATTATATATCTTAATTTCAGATCTCTAGGATCTTTCCGCGAACTATGGCATTACATCAAAAAGTGTAAATTTTTAGATGTATCCCCTTAAACATAGTATGTTTTAGCACAGAGTAGTTTTAGTGATTTTTTTCCTGGTTGGCGGCCTTAGTGAAGGTTCGATGCGGCCCTAAGTTAGAAGACGTTAGTACAGTGCGAGGTATGTATCTTGAAATTTTTTCGACGGAGTAGGGATAAGTTCGCGCATGTGCTCTTGTGAGTGACCAATAGCGCGCGCCCCTCTCCCGCCGCCCGCGCCCCTTACCGCAACGCATGCCCAAAATACGCGTTCCGCGCAATCCCCACCCAATTTCAAGATATATGCCTCGTACTGTAGGTTATATTCTGTGGTTAGGGAGTTAAAGTTGCGTAAAGGACTTGTTTAATCAGTCGAACTCTTATTGAAGGTGCGAGAATTGAACGCACTTTATACAAGTTCTTTTTCAAAATTGACACAACCGGGATCGAACCTGGGACCTGAGATGGCGACACCATAAAAGCCGGCATGCAAATCACTCGACCAAAATCGACAACAAAATAATCTTTTGTTCACATTTGTTCTACTGGGCAGTTTTACCATAACTAATGACAGGGGAGTCTCACTGCGCGCTTAAACTTTTATATTAGCCTACTGCTCGCGGCTGACTCAGTCGAGCCAGCGCACGAGGGTTGTCATGTGTCGGTTGAGACAGAGCTACGCGACAGAAAGAGAAGCGCTTCTGAGGCGCTTATAATAATAGGCACACATTGCTGTGCAATTCCAAATTGTACCCTATTGCTGCGTAGCGAGAGTAGGTTATTATTTAATTGTTCTTGCGCAGACGGAGTGCTGTACGTTTAATACTATTTATATTCTGTGCTAAAGATTTTTTTTTCATTAGTCCTGCCACAAAGTACTAAATTGTAGAACTAATGAGAAAATGTCCCATTCGTTCTACGGTAAAACTGCACAGTAGAACAAGTTACAATAAATAATCACCTGCAAAGCAAGTCCTCGATCCATAAGAGACCTGGAAGACACTCCGTCAGCTAAGACATGAACGCTGATGTCTTCATTCAATAAGTCTATGACCGTTTGTTCTATACATACATGTGCCTGAAACGATAAAAATGATTTATTGTAGATAGATAAATAAACACTTTATTGACACACACATTACAGGAAATACAATAACATAAAACTTAAAACTATGGTGAGCAAAGGCGGCCTTATCGTTGAAAGCGATCTCTTCCAGACAACTTTTGAGACTTAGGATAGCTGGAGAGATATGTGATTATTATTGTTTTTATGGAGTTAAAACTCTCAGTATCAATTAGGCAAATTGGGTTGTAAAGCTGCCTGTCCATTGACGCGGAGCGAGGCGGGGCGGAACAGAGAAAAGAGGAAATATTAACCAATAGGATGGCATAAAATCTCCGCATCCGCAATCCTATTGGTTAAAAAAAACAAAGTCATATTAAACTTAACGGTTAATAAAATGCTAATGAAATTGTGACAATAAAAGTCTTTTGAGATAATATCCCGAGAAGTTATTGGACCGTCGGCCAACCACGGTCATTTTCGATCTATCGCATATTAGCATCAGACCAAATTCGCAAGATAGCCATTAGCTTGGTGTTATCAAATATCATCATCTGGGTTGCAAAGTAGGAAGCTTCTGGGAGATATGCAACCCTGAACATGGTCACCCATCGCTAAAAAATATCGATTGCATATTTATATAAATGGTGAACAGGGTCGGGGGTGGCATCATTACCTGAACTATTTTTTGTGTTTTCATATCGATCGAATAAGGAACAAGGATCACAAGAGCATATATGTTAAATGTACTTTCCTGGCCTGACCTCCTAGACGCTTCCTGAAAGCGGCGCAAGACTGTGGTCTTATATACGCCTGGGACCTGCCTCACCACCTCAATGTAATTACATGCCAATATGTAGTCGATTATTTTTTTGGAAAAAAAAGTCTCTGTTTCTACCCTGGCCGCGCGGATGCTTCCTGAAAACTAACCATGCCGATGTCTAACATGTTTGTAATGATGATGATGATATTTATATCAATATTAGATCGATTATTTTTTGCGATTGGAGATCATTATATGGGAGGCCATATGTTCACAACCCGCTTCTTACTTCGCAACCCAGACGACAATATTTGATAACACCAAACTAATGGCTATCTTATCAATGTGGTCTGGTCCCAATATGCGATAGATTGAAAATGAGCTCCTTGGCCTGCATTTGTGTCGGCGTTTTAGCTCGCGATAAAAAAAATTGCGCTGCAAAAACACAGTCGAGAAATATAGTCTATTCGAAGCGTCAGAACAAACGATGCCTTTTTTATGCACAATGGAATAGTGCTTGGCCTTCACTTTACCAGATTTTAAGTGACGATAAGGCCGAAGGTGGAAGCGCACTACACCCGGAATCTTCACATCTGAGGAACTGACTATCTTACCTCTAACTGCCGGAACACAACTATTTTTAAATTGTTGTTATGGTGTCAGACTTAGGTAAGATGGTGGTAGCTAGCCAGGCGGACTTGAAATAAGCTCTACCATCAACCAATGTCTTTGTGATAATGAAGTTAAAAATATACACACCTCAATTCCAAAAAGCACTACAGACGCCAAGTTAGGTATGTCTTTCTTCAATCTTTCCTGAAGTTCAGGCGTGAACATGGAGAACTTTGTCTTCTCATACACCATCGCAGCATCTTCCACTTTGATGTCCTTTGTTGTGTGTCCGAGGCCTTTGGGGTACTGTTCTGATACATACACTGGTATTTTGAAATGCTTTGCGGCTTCAAGCTGGAATTCATAACATACTTAACAATTATTGACGACCTGAGTGGTACAGTGGTCAACATGTCGGTCTATTGTGCAAGAGGTACCAGGTTCGATTCCCGGCCTGGCAGAAACAGAAATGATAAATTTTAATTTCTGTGACGAGTCTAGGAGTTATTAATAGCTAGCGGCCACCTGCGACTTCGTCTGCGTGGAAAGTTTTTTTGCTATCCCTCGGGAACAATACTTTTTTTCGGGATGAAAGGTACCCTATGTCCTTCTCTGTACCTTTGACAACGTGTATGCAAAATTTCATGATGATCGGTTCAGTAGTTAAGACGTGAAGGCGTAACAAACAAACAAACGGACCTTCGCATTTATAATATTAGTAAGGAAAAGTATATAAGATATTATATCAGTTGTCTAGGAGACCATTATAAGCTTAGCTTAGATAGAATTTTTTTTTCTACTTATTGAAAAAAATAATAATGAGAAGTGAGAAATCAACTAGGCAGTTTTAGACTAAATTAATTGATTAACTAACTAGTTTAATTAACACACAGTAAGTACCTAAGCTTGCCGTGCACCACTACACATTGTAACGTGGCCGTGCGACCTCCTTCCCCAGAGTAAAAACTTATTTCTCAATCTTGAATTTGAAACTATGTCAAATTATTATTTTTTTGTTCGGAAAAAGGACAGACTTCAAATTGACTGTTCGCTGGAGACTTGATTTTTAGGGTTCCGTACCAAAATGGTAAAAAAGAACCCTTATGGTGTGACTCAGTCTGTCTGTCTGTCTGTCTGTCACAGCTGGATAACTCAAAAACTGCTAAAGGTATTAACTTGAAATTTGGAATAGTTTAAGATGATGTTTGCCCAACTATTTTGCAAATAAGAAGGAAATGAAAAAATTAATATTTTTTTTACAACAGGGACTGAAAAGGGATCTTAAAAATTTGAAGTGAGGTGAATAGGGCATGTGGTATGAAAGAATGCTGTTTGCAAATTTTAAAACATTTTTTCCTTTTTTCTTAGGCCACATAGTTTTCGACTTATGATGAAAAATGTAAAAAAAAATACCGTTCCCTTATCTCCGAAGTTTGCAAAGAGAAAAATCTGAAATAATTCTATATGATAGTAGTTTATGTAAAGATTACAGGAAAAATAAAAGGATGTCTCAATATAACACACTTTTTTAGAAATTAAAAAAACAAACAAAAAATCATTAGTTCCACTACCAGTCAACAGATGGCGCTGATTAAATTAGTTCCACTATCGGCCAAGAGATGGTGCTGACCTAAGAAAAAAAAATAGTTCCACTATCGGTCAGGAGATGGCGCTGAACTAATACTACAATAATAATCGGTGGCTGGTTCTAATATAATTACCTACTATTTGCCGTTCGAATAAACGAAGAATAAGTTCCTACTTTGTAATATAAACAGTTTGCAATGTGGAGTGGCTGAAACGTTTTTCAGTCACCTGTCCTACTTTTTTAAAGACTGTACTAAAGTAACGTATCCAAATAATAATATATTTATGATTGTACGGAACCCCCGGTGCGCGAGTCCGACTCGCTCTTGACTAGTTTTATTCCTATTTGGGAGAATATAAAATTAACTCAATTAAAACTGCAAAATTCATACATGTTTTTATCGTAATTTGTTGGAATAGAAGTATATGGTTCACAGGAGCTATATGGTGTTTTATTCATTACTGCTCCCGTAACAATGTCTTTCTCTCACACACTTACATCGAATTTGAAGGGCACACGGGAAGAAGGGACTCAATTAACGAATTGTATAATTGGAGAACATGGCAAATTAAAGTTGAAAGATCTTATTACTTCTTTATTTCTAATGATTCAATAAATTAATATTTTTTGTCTGCTGTGTAAGTCTAGTGTTGGTAAAAATTTGAACTTTATAAAAAAATTTTTTTTAATTACTGAGTAATCATTTTTTTTCATAGTAACTTATACTTGAACATGAAGAAAAAAGGGCTAATTTCTGCAATGGACAATTTTATCTCTTTACAAACTAGGTTTAAATAAAAGTGATATTATTCTACAGCAAAAACTTTTAAAATTTATGCAAAAAGTTGTACTTATAAATAATATTTGCATAATTTTATTGGGCCTGACTAGTTCAAAAGTCAACTCATACGATTAACGAGAAATGGGCCCCTTTTAGTTTGTTTTGGATGTCATTTGAAAGACCCGGTCAAATGCTATCGAATGCAATTGTTAGGGTACGACTTTCCATTAGTTGACGTGGAATTTAAGGGTGGGAGGTGTGGGAGGGGGGAGTGGGGGTCCCCCCTAACCCCCCCTTAAAATTTGGGAGTGCGGAAATGTATACTTTTTTTTAAATGAATTTTTAATCTCACACTAAAAAGTAATGATAACAGCCAAATTACTGTTATTTTTCGGCAATTAAAGGAGGGGAGGGGTAGGGGAAGAGAAACAAGTTGAAACAACAACCTCCTCCAATTCCCATCTGCCGGCGATGCGTAGTTTTCGAGAAATATTTTTTTGTGTAAACATAACCTCAAAACAAAAAATATGGGAATTAAGCAGGGGAGGCTAAAAAGAGGTGGAGAGAGGGTAGGGGACATACATACAAGATTTTGCACGTAAAAAAAGTCGTTTCTGGCGCTTCGCCGGCCGCTGCCGCGGCACGCTCGCTTCGCTCACTCGGCTTGCGCGCTAGGTTCATGTGCACCTAACATGCTCGTCGCTACGCTCCTCGCACCTATCACGTGACCCTGCGGTCTTTGGTCACCATCGCAACAATTTAGCAGTGCTACCAACATAGTACGCCGCTATTAAACATCTTTTATTAGACATTTTTAACCTAGAAAATCTTAATTTTTAGAATTTTTTTTCTTGCGTCCTATTTGTTTCCGCACCTTAATATTTCGTATTCGTGATCTAAATTATGAGTTCTTTACACAAAAAAAATATGAACTCTTAACTCCACGTCAACTAAAGGAAAGACGAGCCATTGTTGGTTCAAATTGATTAAAAATGTTGATGAGCCCTTTCTACCTGACTCTCCGACCTTTCATTTGTGTTCTGCACATTATCTCGCGCAAAGATCACAGAAGTTACCTATAAAGTTTGAATCAGGCTACACCTATCAACACTTCAATTTTGTTTCAGAAGTTTTTATTTTTCATTTTTCAACAGTTTTCAGTTCATGGCTAGAAAAGTGTACCACCACATAACTCTCTTACAATTTTCCACTCAGAAATTAATCTGATAAAGGTATTAAAGATAGATAAATATTACGTAACAAATTATCAAAATACAAACCATTTTGTTAGCCACTTTTACAACTTCTCCAAAGTGTTTCACATGAGGACGGAATGTTTCTTGAATGTCGCAAAGTAAAAACGCTGTCCTAGGCGCGTCTAAAGCACCTAATTTGAAAATATTACGCGCAGCCATTATTTTTATTTTTATTTATTTTGATAAAATTTAAATCAAACCAAACAAAATCACAGTATGATCACAGTAAAATGAATCTTACTTATTTCTGTCAGTCAAATGATGTCAAGTGACATAGGGTGCATTCCATTCCAGCAGACCAATCGCTAAAATGCTAGAATACACCCATTGGGTGTATTCCAACAGACTAACCGCTGAGTCATCGCTCACCATAGATTAAAAACCATGGAAAGTAATCTTACGCTAGAAAAATACTATTGTGTTGTGAAAATACTATTTTAAATCACAAAAAATGACTAACTTATTATTTTTTAAACTTTTAATATTCTTAAAACTGAGTGCGTGAAACTTTTGACCGTATTATGTTACCTTCATGTTACAAGACTCAAAATGTTACTTCTACGTAACTTTTGATACTTAATAAAAACACCCAAATATTTTCCTACAAACAAAAAATAATCGTGAGACAGAATATTATGGAATCGCTAAAATCTTTTTTTTTTCCAATGAGCGGTTTCAAAAGGCAGTTTAAGAAAAAAAAGTAGTACATAAAAAAGAACTAGATGTCGTTGAACTAAGTAGGTAGCTTTTTATGAAAACTATGAAATGTAATTACTTTTTTATTATACGTTTGTTGAGTATGTGGTTTGTTGCGTTGTGCGTTGGTTGTCCGTTGGCGTGTTACGAAGAACTTTTTTATGACCAATATGACCATTAGTGGGAAATAATATTTTAAAAATCTACCAACTTGAAGGAGCGTCATCTATCGACATAAAATAATACTAAAATTCTCTGCTGTCAGAAAACCACTCATTCAACCAGTCAGCCACGAAACAATCGAACTGTAGCAATCGAACATAATGTAATCAGCGCTTAACATAAAATGCTAAATTGGCAACACTGAAGTTTTCTCTACACAAGCCACGCAATCGCTGTAGACGGCGTGTGTAGAGAAACATGTTTTACAAACAATGTTTTGTGTAGATGTTAGTTGATTGTGTAGAGCAAAACATGCGCTATAGACCCGCGGGCTGATTATCTAATTAGAAACCACCTAGCGACCGGTGGGCTGATTATCTAATTAAAAACCACCTAGCGACCGGTTGCAGTTCATAGATAATAGTGATCCATTGCTACTTCTTTTTGGATTAAAAAAAAACATACCAAAGAAAAGTAGCAATGTATGTGGAATGAAACCGGTCGCTAAATTGTTTCTTTTTATATAATCAGGGTGCGGTTGCAGTTCATAGATGATAGTGATCCATTGCTACTTCTTTTTGGATTAAAAAAAAACATACCAAAGAAAAGTAGCAATGTATGTGGAATGAAACCGGTCGCTAAATAGTTTCTTTTTAGATAATCAGGGGGCCGCCCGATATTCACCACTCAGTTGCTAATCACCCCAGTTTACAGTACTACACTTTAAAATAACATGATTTACGAATAATAAACTAGCAACACCATTACTAATGGTCCATTAGTCGCCATCTTTCTTTTTCTTTCTGACGTTTCCACTATTTGGTGCGCCAATAGGTTAGATTTCAAGAAAATAAATAAAATATTTATCAATAATTATTGTGCAGACCTGTGTAACTTCTATAGTGTTGTGCAAATTGTCTAATTTCAGAAACACAAAATGCAGAACGACGCCGGTGAATTCGTTGACTTGTATTGCCCGAGGAAATGGTTAGTAACTTTTGAGGTTATACATGTCCACATTTCGTATCATGTTTTTAATATTTAACCAAAACACATACTCGCTTAGCTAATTTATAAGCCAGATCTAGGTATTTCGGTCACAATTGATATAAAAATAATCAAGAAGTTATGTTTCTAAATATTTCGCGTGCCAACACATGTCATTGCTGTACCACCAATCATTTACGAAATTAGGTTCTTAATAATTCATGTCTAATTCAATCAAAACCATTTTTCGTTAACATGTTCCTGATTTCTCTAGTTCTGTTTTTTTACCTAGCCACTTTGATCCTGCATTTTTATGGTTGTCAGATAATGTACACATCTTGGAAATTAAATACAGTCAAAACCGTTTGCGACGACATCGTTTTATAGAGCATATCGGTTATGATCACCAAAATTACAGGTCCCGGCTGAATGCTATATAATCGCCTTATAAAAAACATTGCTTTATATGTCACTGCACAATACGACATATCTCATTAAAGCGACCATTATCTTCAGAGAATTCAGGCTGATAATACAACCAGCTGCATTGTTAACAATTTGAATAGGTAAAAATGTGCACATCTGGCACAGTGTTGGTCTGGTCGTTTGTAATTCTTAGAACCAAAATACATGTGCATGCAGTAAAATCAAACCCCGTTTTCTTTCTCATCTCTTTCACTTCACTTAAGTCAGTTTAAAATCAAACTTAAAATCTTCTCATAAAAGATTGATTTAAAGTAGTGATGCGCTGAATGTAGGTTTAACCGAATACGAATGTTCGGCCGAATATTTGGTCCAAAATGTACCGAACCGAATATTCGGCCGAATCATTCGGTTTATTTATGCGCAGTAAACAGGTTTTACACGTGTCAGGCGAGCATTTGCCACAGCAACTCCTTCTCTGATGAGGCATACATTGACATTTATTAAAAAAATCATAATTTGATTATACATTTTAATACTAGTGGTGGTTTCTAAAGATAGCAGTTTATATTGTTTAAAAAAAATAGGCATGTTTTTGTAATGCCTAAAAACAAGAGGGCTGTAGCCTGCACGTTTTGATTTTATGAATATCTGTAGAAAATTCATTGCTGTAGGATTATATAATCTGTTGCTGTAGGTTAAGGTTTAGAGAGGGTGGGAAACGTTATCGCCGTTTGTATGGAGACCGTTGCTAGAGAATCCTCTTAATCTTTTTTATTTTGTCAATAAATAATTGGCTTTGGTTAAAAAATAAAAGGTATTTTTTTTATATTTTTTTACTACAGATTAGGCCAATTTAAGAAACTAATTTGAATATTTTAACATTTGGTCCCGTATTTATTTTTTTATAAATATATTTGTCGAGCGGATATGGTCAACCGGAATGACGTCATTAGTGGCATGAAAGTTTAAGAAGAAAACCTTTGCCATCTACTTATAGAAAAAGAAAGGCCAAGTGTCATTAACTGTCATAATGACTTTATGGTTGTTTGTAAACAAATAAGTTATAGTTAATATTTCTTCTATTTTATTCATTTAATCCAGTTGTGACGGTTCTAGCCTACCTTCTTAATTTGCCGCAATAATTTTTGAGGTGGTAAAATTATAATAAAAATGCTTACCAGTGGAAACTCTGCTGAAAAACTTTGTAAAAACTGACACGCCCAATCTACCCAAATTGCGAAATGTATTGTATGTATTGTGTCTATTTTGGATGTAGGCTACATGGATGAAATTGTAACGATTGCTTGTGGACTGATAAATTTGCAGGATAACATAATAAACATTGTGAAAATATGTGCATACTTTATTTCTATTTACAAACATTTAATAGTAGGGATGTGGAAAAAATTACGAGATAAGTTCATCGATATTTTTCGGGCGATATTAAATACTCTGATATATCGATAGATGTTTTTACAATAATTTTTCCAAAACATTTTTTTGGTAATTACGTATGGATTCTAATAGTCGACACTATTTTGTCACTGGAGCATTTTGATTTTTTCCAACTTTGAGTCTTAAAAATCATCGTAAAATTCGTCAAATCGAGCCAAAATTTCGCGTAGGGGTTTATTTTGCTATTTTTTATGTTTTACAATAACTTAAAATTAGAATCCATTACTAAAGAGCCGTTTACACGAGTCAAGCTGTTAAGTAGTAACTAAATGGGCAACTTAATTTTAAGTTAAAATTTAATAAAAAGTCGTTCACACGGTTTAAATAGTAAGTAGTAAGTAGCCAGTGTGCCCATTTTTGGCGATTACAAAAGGCCATAATATCCGAATGCTGAGCTAGAAATAAGGTCGAAAATCACTTGAACCTGTTTTTTTAACTTCATTAGTTAAAAAAACGATGGAGATTGACAGCTGTCATCTTTCAAACTTAAAACAGCAATATCTCAAAAAGTACTCATCCTAGATTGATGGTGTCTTTGAAGAAATCAAAGGTCTTAGCAAGATCTTCATTTTACGAAACAGCTGTCAAAAAGTTTGTCATCTAAAATAAAGATATCACCAAGACCTTTCATTTCTTCAAAAACACCATCAATCTAGAATGAGGACTTTTCGAGATATTGCTGTTTTAAGTTTGACAAATGACAGCTGTCAAACTTACAACAGCAATGTCTCGAAAAGTACTCATCCTAAATTCATGGTGTCTTTAAAGAAATGAAAGGTCGTAGTTAGAGCTTCATTTTAGATGACAAACTTAAATTTGGCAGCAGCCATCTAAAATGAAGATCTAACCAAGACCTTTCATTTCTTCAGAGACACCATCAGTCTTCCTAGACTTTTTGAGATATTGCTGTTTTATATTTGACAGATGACAGCTGTCAAACTTACAACAGCGAAAAGTCTCGAATTAAGTCGATTCCCGATTTAATCCCGACTACGGTCCATATTTCCCCAAATCGGGAGAAATGCCGAAAATCGTCAGCAAGTGGCAAGTACAGCGCGTGGCCACGCCCATAAGGGGGGCATTCGGTGCGGGCGGCGCGGTTACTTGTCCAAAAAATAGACTAGAATTTATTTACTTAATAACTTGCCCACTTAATGGCCAACTTACTACTTACTACTTAATTGGCTGTTTACACGCGAAAATTTAGTTGGTCGACAACTTAATTTTAACTAAATTACTTAATAGCTTGACTCGTGTAAACGGCTTCTTAGTCATCGTCCCATTTCATCCCATTTTTTTCTGAGAAATATTACCTATATCGATATTTTTTCACTTCCACCTTCCACCATCCCTAATGCCAAGTTCATTGTCAAAATCATAGAAATAGAATGCCAAAGAACAACAAAGTCAATTAGTAGGTGATCCGAAAAACGAAGTACAAATGTGTGAGTGAAATAGTGTTGTCTACAACACTTAATATGTTATCGATGATTGTACCTACTACACGTCTTTTCTGTCTGGCTTAGTGGTGATATTGAAATTTTTATTCCAATTTTTCATCTGCGCCATCGACCTACAGTACAATTACAACCCGTAGTTGTATTGTAGGTCAATGGCGCAGATGATTAGTGCACTCAGTATTGTAGGATTTGAAAGTAAAAATAGATAGGTATTGTAGATTATTAAAACATTCCGTATAGTTCGAATAATTATTTATGGGTGTGTAATGTATGACATATATTTACATGAACAAGCACAAAAATAAAATCATACCTACCGTATGAACATGATTTCACTTTCGTACATGTACTTTTTTATTAGGGTAAATAAATAAAACTTTAACCATCTTCCAAAATAACGTAACAATCAAATTATGATATATTTTATAAGAAAAAGCAAGCAAGCATTCATGCAAGCATACATAGATGCAAACGAGCAAGCAGCATGCATGCAAGCAAGCAACGTGCAGCTTGCAGCGTGCAACATGCAAAATAGAGCAAGCATTATGCGAGTGCTCAAAACACTAACGGTTAGTGTTAGGTTAGGTTAGTGACTAACCTAACATACCTGGTGCATTAAAAGTTTTTCTTTATAGCGGGGGCAAGCAAGCATGCATGCATGTATGCAAGCAAACATGCAAGGAAAGGCTTCTGTCACGGCTTACGGAAATAATCGTTTCCAATATTGATGTCTTGCAACATGCAAGGTTGCTTCGGAATTCTCAAATTCAGAAATGTGAAGATCTTTGTCGCAAACATCGATGGCAACACCCACTGACCTACTTAATAGCTGAGCAGCTAGCCTGACCTTAATTTTTTGGGTTTTAAAGTCAATGTGTCTCGCAGATAATTTATTTGCAAGGTGAAGACCTTCATTTTTCTGTAACAAATGCAAGTGTTCCACGAATTTAAATTCAATTTTGCGCCCCATATTGTCATAAAATATTTGTTGTACAGCGAAGAAATTCCTAATCAGTTTAATTAAGTGACATGGATCAAACAAAATATTGTACCTTATGTTATTATAAATGAAATATGGTTGATAAGGTGGTTTAGTTACAGACGCACCTAGTGATCGCACCATATTTAGGTTAGATGGAATGCCGTCAAAAGTGATAGCGACTACTTCACATTTAGTATCTCTTAATAAATCTAGACATATTTTTAATAATCTAGCTTTTTCAGTTGCAGTAAAGCTTTTCGATGGAAAGAAACCAACTGGCAATTTCCAATACCCATTTATAGCTACAACCATAAAAACGAGAATTTCTTTGGCTATTTCTATTTCATCACCACATAAATCATTTCCTATATTAACATACCCATAATGTTTTTTCCCTACAATTTCTGGTTCTTCTCTTATTTTGATTTCATCAAAAGTTAAGCTAACATAAACTGGGCCCTTTTTTGCCATTTCGGATAGTGTGTTAATTGATTCTTTCGTGAATCCTGGCTCACAGTCTAAACGTGCATACCAGTTTCGGAGAGAGTTTACATGCGGTAAACATAAATCAAATTTATCCCTAATGTAAATGTAGCTTCTGGGACTATAAAAATGTACAGTTAAAGCGAATTTCTTGAGCTCTTCGTCATACATAGCCGAGTTACTGATTTTTCCAGAAGCTTTTCCGTTTACCCTGTCTACTAACATTAACAGTAAGTTGTTTGGACATGCCACCTCAACGTCATTGCGATGATTTTCAAGCCCTGGCCTATTTTTTAACTCATTTATAACTTCCTGTAAAGTAATAAGGTGTTTTGACATCCTCTTGTTTTTTAACTTTAAATTTTTTAGGACTCTGTTCTTTTCGAAAAGTTTTTGCTTCAAACGTTTATTCTCGTCCAAAAGGTTTTTTTTCCTTGGACTAAGTCCTGAAGGACCTGGCGTGGCATCGCTGGCAAGCGGGCTGGGTTTCCCCTTTGATATAATAATATCTCTATGTACATATGAAGTCACTCTTCTTTGCGGTAATTTAATCTGCAAGTAAATAAAATCACTCAATAGTAATAGTAAAAGTAATAGTAAAGTAACTTCGACGTCGAAAGAAAAACGCATGAAAACTCGAAAACACACGTTTTCCCAAACATAAGACTAATCTAAATCGATTGTTTACCCCCGAAAATCCCCATATACCAAATTTCAGCGAAATCCTTAGAGCCGTTTCTGAGATCACAGAAATATAAATAAATATACAAGAAATACCTACATATAAATAAATATACAATAATTGCTCGTTTAAAGGTATAAGATAATAATGATATAAAATAAATAAGAAGTTCATTTCATCATACATACAGGCACAAACAATGTAGGAATCGATTCCTTCATAAGCATACGGCGATGTTTCCGCTGGATGAAACATTTCTCTTCGAAATGTTTACTGCAGACCGTAGAATTTTTATTTGGAATCCAGTTTCTTCTGTTTATAATTATAACCCATTTATCCCACAATTTAGGATTGCTTGGAAACCTTTAAAAATATTAAAATCGATCATCTTTTTCTTGTTCTGTTCCCAAATAAATAAACTTTATTTGTACGGTAATGTTAATAATTGGTTACAAATTAAGCTAATAAGCGGTTTTCAAAAGGCAGTTTAAGAAAAAAGTAGTACATAACAAAGAACTAGATATCGTTGAACAACTAAGTAGGTAGCTTTTTATGAAAAAGGCAAAGGATGAAATATAATATTTTTTTTATTACGTGTTTTGTGTGTGTGTTCCTTTTTTTATTCTAAAAGCCCCACCCGACTTTAATAGACGTTATTATAACAATGATAATGCGTATCTAATGATTTGAATATTATTTCTTGCTTTTTAGAGGCAGGTTTTTGAAGTCGGTTTTTTTGTATTTTAAACATTTTTTTTATTTTTAGTGTAAGTACCTTCTGTATTAGGTAGTGTAGGTATATTATTTAGGTAGAAAAATCGGCTCAGCCAAACGTGAGATAATCGCGGAGAAACATACATACATACAGGTCAAACTGAGAACCTTATTTTTTTTAAGTTGGTTAAAAAGACTACACTGAAGGTACCCCGAACACAAAAAAAAACTTCATAAATAACAAAGTCGTCAAGGTAGTAGATGCAAAATCATAGTATTTTCAGGATTATTTGAAAACTACTGAACCGATTTGAAAAAAAATGGAACTATCTCGCAAGAATACTCAATCGAATAAAAAAATAATCATCAAAATCGGTCCATAAATGTCGAAGATACGCGCAAACAACGATAAAAAAACATACAATCAAATTTAACACCTCCTCCTTTTGTTGAAGTCGGTTAAAAATAAATTGGTTTTTATCTTGTTCTGTGGTTTTTAACTTTATAGAACGGCTAGAACTGGTTTATCGATTTATCGATACTCGTGACGTCATTACGGTAATGTAAATAATTTTATGGTAACAAATTAATCTGATTTTTTACTACCTAATTACGAAATAAATTATTTTTCACTTTATTGAACAGCTAAAAATGGTTTATCGATTTTATCGATACTCGTGACGTCATCAGTTAGTCCAGCCCTATCGTAAAACAACATTTTCCTATTTTATATAAAATAGACTAAATTATTTATTGTATACATAAAATATGACTATATATGGCAAAGGAAATTAATAAACTATGTTTCATACTGTTTTCTTCGTCGATAAACTAATAAATGTAGCGAAATTTGGTTTTAGAGAAATGTGTCGTAATATCGTATTTACCTGTGAAAAGTGTGATTACTTGGATTATTTCTTTTTGTAACATCACAATCACTAAAAGAACAAGACACCATGGTTCCACGTTATCCTTATTTAAAATTCCAATCAAGATTAACAAATATTTTAAACAAACTGTGATTGCTCATTTGCAAGGCGGGACGCTAGGGGCTCTTACTGTAAAAAATGTTGGCACATGTCACTTGATTCTTTGTCACTTTTATTCATAGACCGTGTCCGTATAATGTTAACCTCTCTTTTCCACGCTTTGTTAGTCTTCTTGAGCGCAGCGAAAATTTTTCTATGTCTATGGTCAAAATTGTCTTTGCACTTTTTTCTTTTTTTTATTATGGCTGGGAGATCTGTATGTGATGACGTCATATGAAGGTCATTTGAAGGTTAAAGCTTTTTATTGAATATTATAAATATCTTTAAAAATATAGACTTATTTTTAAATTTAATTAGTAGACACTGTACCGAAAGCTTATTCCTCGAAATGGTTTTGAGATTTCCAGTCATGTTCAAAAAGTTATCAAAGCCAATTGGTATTATTGGTACAATTTAAACATTCGGTCATTATTCGGCAAATAAACCGAATATTCGGCCGAATACGAACATGAAAAAATATGCCGAAATTGCCGAATACGAATATTCGGCCGAACATTCGGCGCATCTCTAATTTAAAGTGATTACCCTGTTGTGGTAGCCCATCGTGCCGTTGACTGTACCTACACATTCATTTATCGCCGGTTGATACGACAATTGGTTTTTACGACCAAATATGAGTAGTCCCTTCGATGTCGTCGTAAACGGTTTTGACTGTACTTATTTTTAACATTCCGTCATTTTCCTGGTAGTTAGCTCATGTTCACAGAATAGATATAAGTACTATCGTACAGCAGTGGCCAAGGGTCCATACAAGCCGATTCCCATCTGCTTACCTTTTGGAAATCCCACCCCACTAGTCAACTATGCAGATCACTACATTTTTCATCACTTTCAAAGAGCTATTTACCTTCGCCATAATTTCACCCCTCGCCACTGGTACAGAAAAGATCCTGTCCGCTCCGCCCCGCAATCAATTACCTCACCGCGCCCCGTGAGTTTGTAGGCCAGTTTGTATGCTCATTCAATAGCCCTAGACTTCACGCACACAGTTGCGCATGTACAAAAACGTCACTGTGTAGCGTCTGTGTAATAGGTTGTTGAAACGCGGCACTTGTATGGAGTGCCCGGGGTGTGGTTGTAGTTATTCAAGAGATTTACACTAGTGTATCACATTGTTAAGTTTTAAAATTCTATTTTTCAGCTCGGCTAGCAACCGTCTCATCCATGCTAAGGACCATGCCTCAGTCCAGCTGGTGATCGCTGACGTAGACCCCGCCACTGGCAGGGCTGCAGACACATCCAAGATCTACGTGGTCTGCGGAGCTATCCGGCGTATGGGGGAGTCCGATGACTGCATCGTCAGGCTCACCAAGAAAGATGGCATATTGACTAAGTAAGTAGAATTTGGAGTAGTAGTAAAGCTTATAAATTTTCTCAGGGTTGAGCGTTTGTGTTTCCATCATTGTATATTTTGTTTTCCATAACTCAGTACTTCAGCTTTATTTAAACAAATATTATTATTAAAAAAAATTGTATGTAAGAGCAGCTGCTAAATACAGAAAAGTTCTGTTTCTAAAAAATAGAGCAATGCTTTTTATTGTCACTATTCAAAATTTTACTACAAACTAGATACTGCCCACGACGTCTGCATGGAAAGTATTTTGCTATCCCTTGTGGACAGTACTTTTTAGGGTTCCATACCCAAAGGGTAAAAACCGGACCCTATTACTAAGCCTCCGCTGTCCGTCTGTCTGTCTGTCTGTCACCAGGCTGTATCTCATGAACCGTGATAGCTAGGAAGTTGAAATTTTCACAGATGATGTATTTCTGTTGCCGCTATAACAAAAAAAAATACTGATAACAGAATAAAATTAATGTTTAAGGGGGGCGCCCATACAACAAACGTGTTTTTTTGACGTTTTTTGCTCGATATTAATAACGACAACAGATAGGCAGTTGAAATTTTCACAGATGATGTATTTTTGTTGCTGCTATAACAACAAATACTAAAAACATAATAAAATTAATATTTAAGGGGGGCTCCCATACAACAAACGTAATTTTTTTGCCGTTTTTTGGGTACGAAACCCTTCGTGCGCGAGTCCGACTCGCACTTGGCCGGTTTTTTTTGTACCTTATGTCCTTTTCTGTTGTATGCAAAATTTCATGATGATCGGTTCAGTAGTTGTAAGACATGAAGATGTAACAAACAAACTGACTTTCGCATTTATAATATTATTTAGGATTACTAAGGATAAGGATATTAGTAGTAAGGATATCTTCTCTGAGAAGCAATGAAAGTGGGTAAACAAAACTATTAATTCCTGATGGAGAACCAAGGCTTCAAAGTTAACTTGTTTGTATGAAAATCCTCTAAGTGTCCTTATTATGTGACCACCACTATACATTCCTGTGTACCCTAAGAGTAACCCTAGCATCCTCTAATAAAATAATTACAGTAATAATTTCTAAACTAGTTGAAAGTTATTTACTCTCACGATTATCTATCTGAATGTAGTAGATATTTAATTTTAACCTACCTACCCATTGTGTGGAACCTTTTGATAACTATTGTGATGGAAAATGACCTCACTTTAAATGTGGAGCTCATTTTTCAATCTTGACGACTCTGTATGAAATATACAGGGAGAAAAAAGCAGCCCTTGACGAGTTTCTTGCCGGTTCTTCTCGTTGCAAGGTCTCCCGCTTAGGGTTTGCGAACCGATGGCGTAGCTTCTATGACATTCACAAGTGCTTGTAACAGCCTAGACTGAATAAATTATTTTGAATTTTTTTTGAGAGTGGTCCCATGACCACAGCCCCTGGAAAGGTGTCAAAACGTCGGGAAACCCAAAAAATCAAATCAAAACTAAATAATTCTAAAATAACATCTGAATTAACCAATATAGTAAACTGTAAAAAGTGTTTTATATCTAATTAAATAATTTTCTTTGTTTCAGGAACTACTAATGTTTTAGTCTAAGAAGCGTTTATATTTAAGAAAAATTAAAATATATATAAATCTTTTGATATCTTTTATTTTAAAGTTCCATTATATTTAGTACAACAATAATAAAAGTGACGGATAGGGTATATAAATTAGAAAATTACAACAGATGAGAAAGTTGTATATAAAAATATGTGTGCGTTATTCATAATAATTGTTCATGCGACGTTGGAAGGAGGATCTGAAAAGAAAAAATAACTTATTAATACACAAATAGGTAACTTTGATCAAGAATATCCTAGATAACGCTTAACAAACTAAATAGCACGCAAATATGGCACCGACTGAAAAAAAAAGTGATTCATAAAAAGTTGCGTCATAGTGTAACAATTTTTTAGGGTTCCGTACCAAAATGGTAAAAAAGGAACCCTTATGGTGTGACTCAGTCTGTCTGTCTGTCACAGCTGGATATCTCGAGAACTACTAATGGTATCAACTTGAAATTTGGAATAGTATAAGATGACATTTGCCCAACTATTTTGCAAATAAGAAAGAAATAAAAAAAATACATTTTTTTTTACAACAGGGACTGAAAAGGGGTCTTAAAAATTTGAAGTGACTAGGGATGTGGGGTATCATATGAAAAAGCGCTGTTTGCCCATTTTAAAAATTTTTTTCCTTTTTCTTAGGCCGCATAGTTTTCGACTTATGATGAAAAATGTTAAAAAAAATACCGTCCCCCCCCCCCCCCCCCTTATCTCCGAAGTTTGCAAATTGCAAAGAGAAAAATCTGAAATAATTTTATGTGACCTAGTACTTTATGTAAATATTACAGGAAAAATAAAACGATGTCTCAAATAACACACTTTTTTAGAAATACAAAAGTTCTTTAGTTCCACTACCAGTCAACAGATGGCGCTGTCCTAAGAATGCTAACCTAAGAAAAAAAAATAGTTCCACTATAGTTTGTCGCCAAAAACCAGAGTTTGTCGGTCTTGCGTTTAGGAGATACGTGTGGCGCAGCTGTAGAGACGTCTCTACAGCTGCGCCACACAGATCTCGAAAACGGAAGGTCGTAGCGAAAATCTGATTACTCGTGTGTGTAGCCGTTAGTTTGTCGGAGATTGTCGCCAAAAACCAGAGTTTGTCGGTCTTGCTAATCAGATTATCGCTACGACCTTCCGTTCTCAAGATCCAGGTAGAAACCTTTCTACCTGGATCTTGAGAACGGCATCTCCACAGCGTATCCTCACATATCTCCTAAACGCAAGACCGACAAACTCTGGTTCTTGGTGACAAACTCCGACAAACTACCGGCTACACACACGAGTAATCAGATTTTCGCTACGATCTTCCGTTTTCGAGATCTGTGTGGCTCAGCTGTAGAGACGTCTCTACAGCTGCGCCACACGTATCTCCTAAACGCAAGACCGACAAACTCTGGTTTTTGGCGACAAACTCCGACAAACTATAGACTTCATGGAATAGTAAAAAAGTCACATTTCCAACTTTTTTAGGGTTCCGTACCAAAATGGTAAAAACCGGCCAAGTGCGTGTCGGGCCACGCGCAGTAGGGTTCCGTAGGTACATTATACCATACCATATTTTAATACCGCTATCATTTTTCGTCTGAAAAAATAACTTTGTTTTTCACAGTGTTTGTATGAATGACAATGTTATATTTGCGGTTTTTGAAAATGTACTATATCTCGAAAACTAATTACTGTATCTCGTTCAAAACAATTTTCGTTGAAAGTGTTTATTAAGATCTATAGTTGATATTTTTTTTAGATTTTTCACCTTCTTAATTTAGAAGTTAAAGGGGGGGGGACACACATTTTACCACTTTGGCGGCATATATTTTTCAAACGGTTGACTTTAAAAAAAAAATAGTCTTAGAAACCTCAATGTCATTTTTGAAGACCTATCTATAGACACCCCACAAGTATTAGTTTGATGAAAAAAAATATTTTCAGTTTCAGTTCCATGTATGGGGAGCCCCCCCTTAATCTTTTATTTTTTTTATTTTTGTCTAAAAATCGTAAAGCGGTTCACAGAATACACCTACGTACTAAGTTTCAACTATGTAGTCCTAATACTTTTGGAATAAAGTGGCTGTGACATACGGACGGACAGACAGACAGACAGACATGACGAATCTATAAGGGTTCCGTTTTTTGCCATTTTGGCTACGGAACCCTAAAAAGGAACCCTTATGGTGTGACTCAGTCTGTCTGTCTGTCTGTCACAGCTAAATATCTCGAGAACTACTAATGGTATCAACTTGAAATTTGGAATAGTTTTAGATGACATTTGCCCAACTATTTTGCAAATAAGAAAGAAATAATAAAATTAATATTTTTTTTACAACAGGGACTGAAAAGGGGTCTTAAAAATTTTAAGTGAGGTGATTAGGGCATGTGGGGTATCATATGAAAGAGCGCTGTTTGCACATTTTAAAACAATTTTTTCTTTTTTCTTAGGCCGCATAGTTTTCGACTTATGATGAAAAATGTAAAAAAAATACCGTTCCCCCCCCTTATCTCCGAAGTTTGCAAAGAGAAAAATCTGAAATAATTCTATGTGATAGTAGTTTATGTAAAGATTACAGGAAAAATAAAACGATGTCTCAATATAACACACTTTTTTAGAAATTCAAAAAACAATTTTTTTTTAGTTTCACTACTAGTCAACAGATGGCGCTGTCCTAAGCATGCTAACCTAAGGGCAAAAAGTAGTTCCACTATGGGTCAAGAGATAGCGCAACCTAACACTACAATAATTTTTCAATTCAATTCAAATAATTTATTTCAGGCAAGGCCCATAAAAATGTTAGTAACAATATCTTAAGACTAGTGTTAGTAAATTACATTAATTAATACAAATCAATAGCATGTATAATAAGAATCAAATTAAATTCAATCAAATTAAATTAAATCAAAATATTACATAAATATTAAAGCATCGTGTTTGTCACAGTGTGAGCATGAACCCTTCTTTGGATCAGAGGCATGTCCCATCTGTCAACAAATACCTTAAGGATGCTGTTATTGCTGCCACGCAACCGAGACAGCGCGGAGGCGCACCGTTTGTGCATACATATAAATTGGTGGCTGGTTCAAATATAATTACCTACTATTTGCCGACTTTGCCGTACGAATAAACGAAGAATAAGTTCATACTTTACTAAGTAATTATATATATTACTATTATAGTAATATAATAATAACGAGGAGCTCGGTGGCGCAGTGGTTTAGCGCCTGGACCAGCGATTGCGGATGTTAAGCAACGTTCGCAAGGTTCGGTCATGGGATGGGTGACCAAAAATGTATTATCTCGAGCTCCTTCGTGCTTCGGAAGGCACGTTAAGCCGTTGGTCTCAGCTGCATTTGCAGTCGTTAACACCCACCAATCCGCATTGGGCCCGCGTGGTGGGTTATGGCCCGTCCTCCTTATCCACCCATAAGGAAGGCCTGTGCCCCAGCAGTGGGGACATTAAAATGGCTGATGGACTAGTAATATAAACATTTTGCAATGTGGAGTGGCTGAAACGTTTTTCAGTCACCATAAGCAGCATTTGGGTCATTCCAGCGAAGATGACACCTCGGGTCAATAGTAGTTTATGATACAAGGTTGGTAAGGAGGTTTTTAAAACGAGTTGACGTTTTATAAGCCCGAGCCGCAGGCGAGGGTTTATAATCGTCACGAGTTTTAAAAAACCTTAACAACCGTGTGCCATACTACGTTTTTCAATACATTTGCGAGAAAACATTATAGGTATTACTAAAATTGTAATCTATACATATAATAAAACTATAAATTTTAAATATTTGTGCGCGTATTACGCAAAAACCACTAAAATAATTTTGATGGGCTTTTCACAGTTTAGTAAATTAAGGTCCAACTTAAAATCTAAGCTATGTTTCATTAAATTCAGGTGGGTGGAACCAGGGAAACAGCTTGAACTCTCCGTAGTACTAGCTTTCATACACTAAAGAGGTCATTTTAAACTGGTTCTTATATTTTTCTACTGTCCACGCAGACGAAGTCGCGGGTGAAAGCTAGTAGAAATTAAAAAAAACGTACGTAAACAAAAACGCACGGCGCGGGCGTGCGGTAAAATCAGCTTACCGCACGCTGTACTAAACCGTAAACAAAAACGCACGGCGTGCGGTAAAATCAACTTACCGCACGCTGGCCTGTCATCGTAAGCTCACATTTTCGAGCGACTGTATTGAAATAGTAGTTTGTTACACAAGGGACGTAAGTGAGCTATTACAGAACAAGATCCAATTTGGCGCCCGTGCGAGCGCAGCTCGCAAAGGGCGCTAATGGATCGAGTGCACCCGAGATATTTAGACGCACGAGCGAGCGAAGCGAGCGAGGGCGAATATAGTTCGAGGGTGTAATAGCTACTTACAACCGAGGTAAGCATACTACTTTACATCATTCATGCGAGGTAACAACAAAACAAAAATGAAAATAAAACGTTAAAGGGTTATTTCATTGAAAACTCGTGGGGTTGATCAGACCATTAAACTGAACAACTTTCATTAAGGGACCAACCTCGGCTCGAAATCACGAAAAAAAATCAGCTGTTTTTGCATTGCAGAATTTTGCATACCTAGCTTGAACTGAAATGAAATGCCACCACTTTCATTGTTTTTTTTTCAGCCAAAAGTTTCGTCAGTTTATTATAAAAGAAAATAGATTGGTTCACTAAGGAGTTTTAAATGCTTGAATTGTAAAGTAACTTTACATCATACTTGCTCGGTAACTAGGATTTACTTATATAGTATGAGGCTGTGTAAGTTGGCATGTGCAACACAGATAGAACGTTCCATTTTCAAATCACTTTACAATTCAAGGATGGTGAATGCTTTAACTGTAAAGTTACTTTACAATTCAAGCATTTAAAACTCTTTAGTGAACCAATCTCATTTCTTTTATTATAAACTGACGAAACTTTTGGCTGAAAAAAAAACAATGAAAATGGCGGCATTTCATTTCAGTTGAAGCTAGGTATGCAAAAATCTGCAATGCAAAAACAGCTGATTTTTTCGTGATTTCGAGGTTGGTCCCATAATGAAAGTTGTTCAGTTTAATGGTCTGATCAACCCTACGAGTTTTCAATGAAATAACCCTTTAACGTTTTATTTTTGTTTTAATGTTTTTTTTTTATTTATTTTTTTATTTTTTTTATGTTTATGTTTATTTTTATTTTTATTAAATTTACCTTGCATGAATGATGTAAAATAGTATGCTTACCTCGGTTGTAAGTAGCTATTACACCCTCGAACTATATTCGCCCTCGCTCGCTTCGCTCGCTCGTGCGTCTAAATATCTCGGGTGCACTCGATCCATTAGCGCCCTTTGCGAGCTGTGCTCGCACGGGCGCCAAATTGGATCTTGTTCTGTAATAGCTCACTTACATCCCTTGTGTAACAAACTACTATTACATCATACTTGCTCGGTAACTAGGATTTACTTATATAGTATGAGGCTGTGTAAGTTGGCATGTGCAACACAGTGCATTGTTTAGATAGAACGTTCCATTTTCAAATCACTTTACAATTCAAGCATTTAAAACTCCTTAGTGAACCAATCTCATTTCTTTTATTATAAACTGACGAAACTTTTGGCTGAAAAAAAAACAATGAAAATGGCGGCATTTCATTTCAGTTGAAGCTAGGTATGCAAAATTCTGCAATGCAAAAACAGCTGATTTTTTTCGTGATTTCGAGGTTGGTCCCATAATGAAAGTTGTTCAGTTTAATTGTCTGATCAACCCTACGAGTTTTCAATGAAATAACACTTAACGTTTTATTTTTGTTTTAATGTTTTTGTATTTTTTTATTTTTGTTTTTATTTTTATTTTATTTTTATTAAATTTACCTCGCATGAATGATGTAAAATAGTATGCTTACCTCGGTTGTAAGTAGCTATTACACCCTCGAACTATATTCGCCCTCGCTCGCTTCGCTCGCTCGTGCATCTAAATATCTCGGGTGCACTCGATCCATTAGCGCCCTTTGCGAGCTGCGCTCGCACGGGCGCCAAATTGGATCTTGTTCTGTAATAGCTCACTTACGTCCCTTGTGTAACAAACTACTATTTCAATACAGTCGCTCGAAAATGTGAGCTTACGATGACAGGCCAGCGTGCGGTAAGTTGATTTTACCGCACGCCGTGCGTTTTTGTTTACGGTTTAGTACAGCGTGCGGTAAGCTGATTTTACCGCAATTTTACCAAATTGGATCTTGTTCTGTAATAGCTCACTTACATCCCTTGTGTAACAAACTACTATTACAGTTAAAGCATTCACCATCCTTGAATTGTAAAGTGATTTGAAAATGGAACGTTCTATCTAAACAATGCACTGTGTTGCACATGCCAACTTACACAGCCTCATACTATATAAGTAAATCCTAGTTACCGAGCAGTATGATGTAAAAAAATAAATGACATATTTTATGCTTGAATCTGTGACTAAAGTAAAGCCAATGAACTAATTCAACAGGAATCAACCATTTATTTTTGTATTTTTACGATTTTCGTAATTTTTATTGTTTGTGAATACAGCCATAGTGTGGTTGTGTTTGGTAGCACATTTTTTCTTAAAGTTGCCAATGCTTTTCTCCACTATTTATTAAGTCATTTTAAAAAGCGATTATCTTGAAAGAAAATACAATTCAAGAAGTGTAAAATGGTGGTAAGTTACTGCTTGAGAATATTTATCAGGAAAAGTTGTAAGAGTTTGACGAAACGCTTACCTCATGTCCCACCCGTCACTGCAAAACATGTTCTTTTTTATCCTTACGTAAAAATATATAACTTACTGTTATTCGGCTTTGCAAAAGTAACAATTATGCCACGGGTAATGATTTTGGCTTGAAAGGACATTGAACAAGTGAATGTGTATGGATATATTGAGATTTGAAAGGATGTCCCACCCGTCACAGTGACGGGTGGGACCAAGTAAAGTTTTTATGGATTCTTGTTTTAACAGCGTTATACTTTGTTTATTTATTTATTTATTACATTTGTAAATGGATTTTTCAACAAAGTCTTGTAAAAATCTTCGTACAGACTGAGGCGAATTCAGCGCGAAATTCGCCAGTGCGACCACGTAACTCAAAGCGATAGCCATAGCCATAGCCATTGTCAAAGAAATTGCTATGGCAATGGCTATGGCTATGGCCATTGCTTTGAGTTACGCGATCAAAATCTGTCAAAATGAGCGACGCGCGCGATTCGCTCGCCTGAGTCTGTACGAAGCTTTATTGTGTTTTATTTAGCTTTAATGTTTATCCAAGTAGTTTGCCAGTATTTTTTATGGGATTTATTTTGGTTTACGTATTAATTTATTTTAATTTCAATTTTAATATTTTTTAATTTATATTTTCATATATATCTTTATATATTTATCTATTTTATTATATATTTTTAGTATATTTAACTTAATTTTAACCTTAATATATTTAATTAACTTTTTTTAACACCCTTTTCATTAAAAATTTAATAAATTGCATGTTTAAACAGTTACGTTTATATTTATTTATATTTTCGTATATTTTTATATATTTTATATACTTTAGTATATTTTATTTACTTTATTTCATACTTTTTTCATAAAAATGTTATAAATTGCATGTTCAAACAGTTACATGCATTTTATTCAAGAACTATTATGGGGTCTAAAGTTACTTTTCCCACCCGTCACAAATTGGTGTCCCACCCGTCACATTCTAAACAAGGCATTATTTTGAATAATTGTTAACATAATCAATGTAATTTACATACAAAATGAGACCTTCATGTTTTAGTTGCAACATATCAAAAAACTGTTTAACAAAATATTGATGGTTTGGCTTAATTTGGGAAGCAAAGCCTTCCACTCAGACAAGCGGGTGTCGTGCGTGTCCCACCCGTCACACTTAGAAAAAGCCGATTTTCTGAGTGAATTATGTAAATTAAGATTTTATTTTAATGGTTTCTTTTAACACTACAATCTGGCTTTGTACTATAATTATTTTAATACAGATTGCAACAATAGTTAAAGAGATATTACTTGGAGTTTGAGCAAAAAGGAGTTAGAATGTCCCACCCGTCACTTTGGAATGACCCATTTGTAAATTAACTGTCCGCCTGTTCGCCCTTCCACCTGTCTGCCGTTTATCCTACTTTTTTAAAGACTGTCCTAAAATAACATATCCAAATATATTTATGATAGTACGGAACCCTCGGTGCGCGAGTCCGACTCGCTCTTGACCGGTTTTTTTTTTGTGGCCCAGCTGTAGTCCGGCACGTTCTAGGCAGTCGCCTGCCTGCATGTAACGAGGCGCTTAGCGCGCAGTGCGGCCGGTTGCGAACATTCGTGAACGTTCGTTTTACTTCGATACATACTTATTTATAACCTGGGCACGCAGCCTTAGCGAGAGCGGGTAGGCGGGTGGCTTCGCCGCTACGAGCCAACGTGTGAACGGCGCCGGCGCTATACACAGCAGTATCCCATCCCAATATTGTATCCGACCCGACAGAAATCGTCGCTGAACGTCCGGTAAATGTGTCGTGTCAACACACACACACTGCAGAGTTACCCCCTTGTAGTAATCGTTATAGTTGTGAGCCTTACCACGATTTCCGGCAGCCTGCCTTGCCCCCGGGCGGGGGGCGGCATATGGTCTTCTTGTTGCAGCCGTGAGCGACTGCCACCGCCCACACAAGCCACCACCATATCGTCCAAGCTAGTGCGCTCAGCATCTGACCATCACAAAACCAAAACTGAACATGCAGGGTAAGGCTTCGTGTAGACTGTACCGGAAATCTACCGAAACTGGATCACAGTTCAACCGAAGTAAGGCCGAGACAGCGCGCGAGGACAATCAAGTAATAAGCTACTCTCGCTGCACGGCAATAAAATACAATTTCAAATTGCACAGCGCTGCGTGCCTATTATTATAAGCACCTCCGAAGCGCTTGTTTCTGTCGCGTAACTGTCTCAATCGACACATTAGATCCCTCGTTCGCTAACTCGACTGAGTCAGCCGCGAGCAGTAAGCTAATTATAAAAGTTAAAGCGCCGAGTGAGACCGCCCTGCTAATACCTACAGTAAAGCTCCGTTGTTGCCATAGAATCTCAGACCATTATTAATGTGTGCATAGGTTTAACCAAGAAGGTGGGGACGTGCTCAAGTTGATGCTTATTTGCTCCTGTCCTGTTCTGACATATTTCGGTTGATCTCCGTTAAAGGCACAGTACAGGGGTCGTACCGGCTAATTTACATGGCTATCGTAATTGCTTTCATTTGACAGATGGATGTGATACATTGCTACTTTTCTTTGGTAAGATTTCTTTGTACCAAAAAAAGTAGCAATGTGTCACATCCATCTTTTGGACAAATATACATTGCTACTTCTTTTTGACAGGCGCGGTCGCAGCCTGAAAGTTGGGGGGGGAGGTCACTAATAATAATAATTGCTTTTCTGTAAATTTTTAGAAGCTGATTTTATGTGACGCGTACGATTTTGGGGGGGGGGGGGGTCATGTCCCCTGTGACCCCCCCCCCCCTCGGACCGCGCCTGCTTTTTGGTACAAAAAAGTAATGTATCACATCCATCTGTCAGATGAAAGCGATTACGATAGCCGGTACGGCCCCAGGGCGCTTCAACTTAAAACAGATAAATCGAAATAAGGAATTTCGTATTGTACTATTTGCCGAAGTTATTTAGAAGATATCGAAGTTCTTGTGACATCATAACTGCGGTTCGCCATTTTGGCCTGATTGAGGCTCGATTTATCTGTTTTAATTTGAAGCCGGGCAGACTTATCGAAGTTCGATGCGTTAGCCGGTACGACCCCAGTTCCGAGACCGAGACGGACCGCAGACCGCGAGCTGCAGCAAAAACTATTTTTCTATGAGATGAGAACAATTGAACTGCGGTTGCACGTGCCACGGCAAAGCGTTGCATCGCTTTCGCTTCATAAAACATGTGCAGCTGCGGTCCGTCTCGGATTTGTACTCCATCCGGTGCCATTTACACCAAGCAAATGTGGTACTACGAAATGACACTATTCTTAGGTTTCTTATGGAATGATATGACTGATTATTTATGTCATTCCATAAGACAGACTTACCATAATAGAATAACTTTGGTATATGGCGGTGCAGGTCACCAGTACTTAGGTTTGCAGCCGCCTGGGCAACGTGGTGGACGGCACGCCTTCTTTTTGCAGCACGCGATTGCGCTTATCATCTGTAAAAATTTTAAGAAATGTCCTTTATTTATAAAAAAAGTTTACATTAATTATTAAACAAAATGGGTCCTATGTACCTCCCCTGTGGAAACACAACTCGAGATCTCTTATATCATAGGTTGGGTAACTTACCTACCTATTTGAAGAAATCGAATAATCGTATATTGTCGTATTATTAAAATTATCATCTATCTACTTATCACTTGAATGAAGGCGTTTCAAGAATATGACCATCAGCCATTTATAGTTCAGTAGCATTTAACGAAGAAACACTTCAAATCGGATTTAAAAGTGTACCCCAAAAGAGGATTTGACCTGGAAGAACTGGCAGTTCATCAAATTGTGTAAGAAGGTTTTAAAGTTGGTTAAATATGAAACAATTTGAGGGTAGAACGGTTTTGATACGAGCGATAGATTTGGAGACACAGCTTTTCGAAATTAGACCAATTTTTTAAGTTACACGATTTCTACCAAAATTTCTCCTGTGTGTCCCCCACGTCTAACTATTGAAATAAGAGAGTGAAAAATCTAAAAAATATATATGTTGTAAATCTTAATAAACGTTTTCAAAGAAAATTAGTTTGAACGATATATAGTTAGCAGTTTTAGAAATATAGCACATTTTCCATAACCGCAAATATAACTTTGTTATTCATACAAACACTATGAAAAACAAAGTTATTTTGCAAACGTAAAATGATAGTGGTATTAAATATGGTATGCTTTGTGTCTCTAAAACTATCGTTCGTATCAAAACCATTCTACCCTCAAATTGTTTGGAATTTACCCAACTTTAAAATCTTCTTACACAATCTTGATGAAAAACGAGATATAATAAAAACACCGCAAAAGTACCCCTTTTGGGGTACATTTTTACCCCCCCACCACTTAAGCACAACTCCGCTGGGGGGGAAAACCTAGGACAGTCATATTTGGCAACAAATAAAGCTATTAAAACAATAAAACCTTTTCTAGGAATTAAATCCGATTTAAATTCTTACCCTACTGACCTATTATGAATAATTAGTGTCAACTGTGTGTGTGAATCATAATAGTATGTCAACATTTCCAGTATTTTAAAAACATTAAAGCACAACAAGTACTTTACCTATATTTTTTGAATTTTCTATGACATGGATAAGATCACAAAATATCTGTGACACCCTGCGTGATAAATCGATCTCCACTTGGACATACAGAGCATAAGTCTGGTTCTGCTGGGGCTGTATTATGACCTCTTATTTCCAGTCAGTTTTCTGACTGGCTATCAATCTATCTCTTTTATTTGCTATACAGCGAGAAAGAGATGTCACTACAGCAATTTATGAACCTGGCAGGATTTAAGAGCTTGTAATACGGCCTCTGTACTATCAAAAACTACAGCCTCCACCGATCATAGATATCACAATCCTATCCAATTAATAAAAGAAACTATAACGTTTTTCGTAGTCAGAAGTTCTACAGCTGTGGTTCCTATGAATGCCCTGAGTGAGGGATACATCAGACGTACCTGCACCAGAATAAAAAGAAACCACCAGAAACCAGATCTTGGATTCATCGTATATATTAAAGTAGGGTGTGTTTTTCCAGAGGCGTGACCACTACATATTGTTATGATTTTTCACATTTCACTGTTAATTTTGTGGTTTGATTGTGACATGGCCGAAAATTTCAATTGTTCTGTTTGGCGTGTGTCAGAGTAACTTTTTCTCGAGCTGCCAGCGTTGAATGTCAAGTTTTCTGCGAAGTTTTGTAGGAAGAGGTAGGATGGTATTTTTAGTTCAGAGATTCTTGCAGAGATTATATAAAAATGACGGGGTTTGCAGACCAAAAGACCTTTAGCTTAGCTTAGATACATAGCTGAAGTACCTACCTACTTAGGTACCAAATTTTTCATACATGCGATAATGTGCAGACTGCAAACTATTTTCCTACTTACTACTTAAGTAGGTACTATGCCTCCTTATCGAAGTATGAAAAATAACCCCAGCTACCCAAACTAAAGAGAGGTTTAGACTAGCAAAAAAACTGGCAGAAGTTGACTTCCGCAAACTGTTACCTTGTGTAAACAGGTGGTGTGGAAAAGCTAAATTCTCAAAGTGTTGCAGCTTGCAGAACTTGCTCGCTCAAGAAATTGCAGGAAGAACTTGCTAGTCTTAACCTCGCTTAAGGCCGCGAATACACCTGCAAGCACTTCTACGAGAACTCACACTGACTACCTGTCGCACAGTAGCTTGTGAACGCGTGACAAACTGTCGCTAGTGCATTTGCTATTAGTTAACACTTGTAAGCTACTGTCTAACAGGCTGTGGGACACTTCTTGCAAAAGTTTTCTTGCAGGTGAAACCCGGTCTCAGTTTAGCTTTTGTCATTGGTCTGCAACCAGCGGGCGTTTATGGTTATACTTTATAATAGTCCGTGAGCCCGCGACAGTATTGCCTACGTCATATGATATCACGATGAAATGCATGCCCAAGTAACACAAACGTGCTGAATAAAAGTTGAGTAAGAGCTATCGTTAAGAATACTAAGCTGAATAACGTCTGAGTACCATCTATTCAGATTTATTCAAACAAAATAGGCCCCAAATTAAAATGCTTAAAGCTTAATAATGTCTGAGAAACATCTGACTAGGAACTTAGTAATGGTACTATTATCTTAATAACTTCTGAATAACAGCTGATATTGCTTTTATTAAGCTCTTACACCTAAAATATTCAGCTACCTATGTCGAATTGGTTATTGTATTCAGAATTTACTTAGCATTAATTTCATGTTAACAATAATACAGATATTTTTCATACAAATTGTGGAATAAGATGACAATCAGTTAGACATAATATATAATGTCAGTGAATGATTATTGACATGCATGGTGAATTTATTAAAAGGGTACTTTTAATAATTAGGTTTGCTATGTTAATTCTTAGTGCGCAAATTATTTTGTCGTAAATAGTATATGATTCTTTCGATTATTTTTGACGCGCTGCGTGAATAATCAAGATAAGTGATTGTGAATATTATTTTCGTACATGTATGCTCGGTCTGACTAAAATACTTATGGCAAAATTTCTAATTTTAGCAATTCCAATGCAACATACGATAAATCTATTTGAAAATGTCGTAGTTGTAAGATTAAGCATTCAGATCTTGGTGAATAACTTGTACTATAATTATTTACAAAGATTTTTAATGGCGATCACTTGTTTTGCTTTCATTGCTGAATAAAAGTGCACAAGAGTCTAGTTACTAAGATTTCACTTGAATAAAGTCATTTCACTAAGCCTGTGGTCTTTAATTTGAATATATTAGTTTAAAACATACTGTTATGCCGGTGAAAACTTAATAAAAGTCCAAATTATCTTCTTTATTCAGCAGCTGCATAACTGGTAAAACATGACATCTTATCCAGTTTAAGCATGAAATAATTAGCTCACTTTACATTTATTCAGTATCAAGCTGTATAACAGCATTATGTAATAGCTTATTCAGATTGTTATACTTTATTCAGCAATCAGCTGATTCAAACGCTACTAGCTTAGTAATTATTGAATAATAGCAATACAGACTATGATTATTCATACAAATGCTTCCACAGGGGCCTTTTTTTCAGCTTTAAGGTACCTAGAATGCGTAATGCTTAATAAACCTTGTATAATAGTCTAACAAATATTGCATAATAAGTTTAAAGAAATCAAATACAAGAATACAGAACTTAGTAAGCATTAAGAATTTTAAAAGTCCGATCTCAAATGAATTCAGCATTTAGCTATTTCTAAGGCTCTTATACAAAAGATATTCATCTTTAAACTGTAAAGCTTTCTATATGTGTATTGTTATCTTGCTTGTGTGTTACTTGGGTGGCACACGGTCGTGCAGTAAAGTTGTGCTGAGCGAGGTTCAGAGATTATCGCAAATAAAATTGGCCGGAAGCTTGAGAAAATCTTCCACTTCCGGTCAAAATTTTAAGATTATATAAATTTTTCTAAGTCTATGGATTATATTTACGTCATGTGACATCGGTAAGAGACCCGTGTCATCATTTAGTTTTCAATCGTAGAGAGAGTAAACATAAGTCTGTCATATTCACTTCTCAAGCTTACGCGCTCACTAGACATGAAATAAAACACTTTTTACGGATACTAGCGCGGTTTTATTGAAAGTACTTTGGTATTTAGTTGGTATTTGGTTTGATTTTTGGTTTTCCCGACGTTTCGGCACCTTTGCAGCTGCCGTGGTCACGGGGGACTGAAGCTACCCGTGAGCCTACCCTCAAGCGATGAATTTTTTTAGACGTTCAGAAATTAAAATTTAACTAAATTTTAATTATTTTATGTTGATTTATAATTTAATTTTATGAATTATTAAATGCTAAAAAGAGAGAGAATCTACTGAAACTACTACCATTTCATAAAATTGGGAGGCCCTTCCAAGAAAGAAATGGCGAAAGAAAACTTGGAGAGGAAGCCGACCTCCGTCTTTTGTATTTATTTATTTATTTGCAAAAGGAACTAACCGTATCATTAGATCTTACAGTGTGTGTGAGGGGCTTTAGCTTGTGAATAATGGGGTCCCAAGCTGGTGGAATTTTCCAACCATCATCTCTATTGAAATAAGGATGTTTATTTATTTCGATAGCCTCGCGGAGCATTCTAGGGATAAATCTACGTTCCCTAGCAAGGATTTGGGGTTTGTCAAACAAATCTAATATAATGGTTGGGCCCCTCAAAGGCGTGTTCACTCACTGCAGACTTGTTATCGCGCCTATGTTTCATGTCAGCTACATGCTCTTTGACGCGGGTCCCTATGCTTCTCTTGTTTGCCCGATGTAGGAGAGTCCACAGTCACAATCTAGTTTGTAGACGCCTGCAGCTTGAAATTCCGGCCATGCATTTCATCGTGATGTCATATGACGTAGGCAATACTGTCGCGGGCAAACGGACTATAATAAGCTGCGCCACAGAGAAAGCAATATGAGCTGCGCTTCCACAGGACAGGGGTGTGCCATAATGTGCGAGGATGCGTGGTGGAGTGGACTTTGCGCACAGCTCTGGCCTCTGACTCGCGCCACACCTCTTGTAATCGTGATAAATACTTACTTGGTTTAAAAGTAGTTTCTTCGATCGTTTAGCAGAATTATTTATATAAAGTGAAGTTCAAAGTTAGTAAAATAAAAAACTAAATAAAATCATCAAACTCAACCTTATTTATTTAAATAAACAAACATTACGAAACAGTGTACATTACATAGTAAAAACCCTAAAATTATCTACAAACTTTAGAATAACTAAAATAACAACCAAAAAGAACGTAAAGTAGCAAATAAGTACTAGACTGCATGAAGCTCCGTGACCATACATAATCAAGAAACTGGACAAAGGAAAAAACAACATTCCGTTTCTTAATGATAAAGTTTTGGGACCAAAGCGGAACTTTTAACTTTTTTAGGAGATAGGAAAAAGTTTTTTGGCTAGCAGCTAACTGAACGAACAATACAATGTTAAATGATGTAGGTATCAGGTATACATCAGTCTTCTGTGAACTTTTTGGTTCTTCGTAATATAAACATTGGCTAAGATTATAGAACTATAAGTATCGATTGCCTGAACTCGTATTTTTCCTGATATTCCGATCAGTTACCCCCAAAGAATCCCTGAGGTAAATTCTAGGAAACGTATATCCGGGAATATTAAAGGGGAATTTTCGGACATAGGTTTCCCAGAATTCACTTCAGGGTGGATTCTTTGGGATAACATATATCAGAATAACCGCATTTTTGCATAGCTTTATCTTTTTTATTCGCTCATAACCATCGTTCGGTAATAAATAAGAGAAGAGAATATCGCTCGGTGACGATCGCTGATACCGAAGAGCACGGAGCGATTGTCTTCCCCTTGTTATATGTAGGTATACAACGTGTTACATAGCGACCACTACCGAATATGGTAGATAGGGACCATCAAACTGAACAACTTATACTATCGGACCAACTCTGAAATCGCGAAAAAAAACAGCTGTCATACATTTTGATACCTAAACAGCTGATTTTTTTTTTCGCGATTTCAGAGTTGGTCATTTAGTAAAAGTTGTTCAGCTTGATGGTCCCTATAGACCATGTTTGGCATTTGGGGTTATTTTGTAACACGTATATATTTAAGTGATGAAAAGAGGTACAGCTATTAACAGACGCAAGGTTCAGTGGGACAGCAAAGCAGCTGTGTTGCTAGATTTCGCAACGAGCGGAAGTAGCCACGGCATATTGAACAGAGATTACTGCTTCGGGAATCTTCGACGCTGCGCGCGCGCCGGTATGTAGTCGCGTGCATTGCTTGTAGACGCTTTGCCTGCGCATAGAACTAGAAAGAAATAAATAAACATTTTATTACAAGCCGCGGCACGGATTTTGAGCGGTGACAGTTAATGCGCATTAGTAATTTTTGGATCTTATTGGCGTGGGATATTGTAAATTTTGATGTTTCTTTGGAGAAAAATTAGGAAATATAAAATTATTTTTTATAAAATATTGACTTTGATCTTCAATAACTTCATAGCCATTCCATTATTTATTATATTTCCCAGGTATAGTCACAAAAATGATCTTGGTAAGGCACGAAATGCGTGCACTTAGGCTTCGTTCAGGGTCTTTTTAACCGACTTCTAAAAAGGAGGAGGTTCTATGTTCGGCTGTATGTATGTTTTTTTTTTATGTATGTCCACCGATTACTCAAAGACGGCTGAACCGATTGAAATAATTCAAAGTTATTAGGTCAGGTTTGTTCCCAAGTTGGTCTCAGTTTTTGAAATTTTGAAATCTGTTCAGTATTTTTCAAGAAAACCTGAAAATACTGTCGTTTTCGTTACCATTTTATGAACTTATATGGATGATTGATTGACCACATCTTCTTTGTTTATGTACCGATTTAGATGATTATTTTTTTTGTTTAAAAGAGGATACTTTATTATTTTGATTTCATTGTTATTGGACCTTGAATTTAAAGGATATACAAGGGAACTCCTCAAAATCAAATAGAAACTGTATAGTGATTGAAATATTGTTAGGATTATGACAATCTTAAACAAATTAGGTATCTAACTATGGTCAAGAGTCAAGGATGTTTTGGACTAGACTTGAACTGCGGAGGACCAACGGAACTCCTTAACAACAAACAGCACGAGCAGTGGAAATTGGGTTATTAGTGGTATTATACCATGGGAAAGTGTGAAATATAAAAATGTACATAACATCATCGCTTACATTTACATAATATACATACCCATAAAAAGTTAAAACTACTTAATACAGAAGGTACTTACACTAAAAACAAAAAAATAAAATATTGATTAAAAACAAAAAAACCGACTTCAAAAAACCTGAAAATATAAACAAAAATAGCTTCAAAATTAAATACCTCTAAAAAGCAAGAAATAATTTTCAAACCACTAGATACGCATATCATTGTAATAAAACACGTCTAATGAAGTCGGGTGGGGCTCTTAGAATCAAAAAGAAGTCGTCTTCCCGCCCCACCCGACTTCAATAGACGTGTTTTATTACAATGATATGCGTATCTAGTGGTTTAAAAATTATTTCTTGCTTTTTAGAGGTATTTAATTTCTTGCTTTTTAGAGGTATTTAATTTTGAAGCTATTTTTGTTTTTATTTTCAGGTTTTTTGAAGTCGGTTTTTTGGTTTTTAAACAATTTTTACACCCTTTAGTTAGTCTAGTAAAAATCTTCCGAGCATTCTGCCCGCATAACAATATCATATGGCCCATCCACAATAGGCCCAGCAAAGCTTCATTAACCACCTCTGAGGTCTAGTGGTTCACTCACCCGTGTAAGACGCAGGGGTCCCGAGTTCGATTCCCAGGGGGGGTACAATTGGTACTCGGTTTGGTTAGTGGTAGGGCTTAGATATTTCAAGTCCGTCTGGCTAGCTATCACCATCTTACATATGTCTGACGCTATAACAACAATTTAAAAATTGTTGTGTTCCGGCAGTTAGAGGTAAGATAGCCAGTTCCTCAGTGATGAGGATTCAGGGTGTAGTGCGCTTCCACCTTCGGCCTTATCGTAACTTAACATCAGGTGAGGTGAAGGCCAAAGCACTACCCCGTTGTGCATAAAAAAAGCCCAGCAGTGGGACATTAAAATGGCTGATGACAAATCTCACATGCACAGGGTTGTCAAGGTCGAAATCGCACGGAGGAACAAGTCCGCTGCAGCTCGACTCCTCACTGGAGTCACACTTCACCACACTGGAACAAACCGCATGACTTCTGACTTAATTGCCATGTTTATTTATTTATTAATCTTTTTCGCACAACAGTACACAAAGTAAAGGCGGACTTAATGCTAAGAGCATTCTATACTACTACTAGTCAACCATCAGTATTTGCATTTTTCATGTTCTTTTAATACAAGCGCTACATTAGCGGCTACGGCGAATATAGTACGAGGCAAAAATCTTGTCACTTTTTCGACTGATTGGTAATAAGTTCCCACACGTGCACTTGCGAGCAACCAATAGCGCGCGCCCCTCTCCCGCTGCCCGCGCCCCTCACCGCTACGCATGCCCAAAATACGCGTTCCGCGCAATCCCCACCCGATTCCAAGATATATCCCTCGTACTGTACATTTTGTGGTAAGTGCGGCAAACCTCTCAGTAATGACGTTGGGACAATCTCTGGTCTTCTTGGCGGGCGCGATGTCGAGTACGGGGCCCGCGCTCACGGCGCGCATCGCCAACAGCCGGCGCGAGCGCTCTTCGGCGCGATCACACTGCCACGGATAAAAAAATATGTATGTGACGCCTAGCTGTAGCACACCTCCACCGCGAAGCAATACCAGCGAAACCACAGTAGTTCCGCCATGAATTGGGATGATGAATAATGAATAAAATAACGAAATACTAATAAAAATCGTAAACATATTGTTACGGACGCGGGGTACGGGATTGGAAGGAAAACGACTCGGTTGCAGAGACGACGCTTTATTACCAAAAACACATCCACATACTCTGAATGTCGTGGTCCGCTCTTCTGTGTGGTGTAGTCTTCTTGCGAACGACGTAGCCACCCAGCGCTGTTACACGATGACATTCCCACTACACCTCTTCCGATGTCGCAGTCCGCCCTTCCAAGTAGCGTCACGTCCGAACAACGTAGCCTCTCGGCGCTGAACCCGCCGACATCCACTTCTACACTCCTCCGTGCTAGCACCAACTACTGCTAGACCTCACCTCCAAACTTCTCTTCTTCACCACTTCTTCATCTTCTACTTCTTCACTACCACTTTACAACTCCTTCATCTCCCTTATTCTTCTTCCTTTCCTTTCTCCAACTACTTCTATTGAACTGCTCCTTAACTGCTACCAAACTACTACATCGATTGTGCGTTTCGCCGCTGCTTATATACCCCATAGAACCTTCTAGTAACTCTAATTTCGATAGTCATTTCGTTATTCTTTTCGTTTGTCTTTTGTAACCATCTCCTGTCCTTTTTCATCTTTCCCATTATTTCCCGACGATACTAGAATGTTCTATTTCTCTATCAAATATGTAAATAAATAAACTTTGTATAAACATGTAAACATTCTAGAAATATCGTAAAAACCATCAAAATGCTTTGGTCCGACAGAGGATCGAACCGCGGGCTCTCGTATATAAGGCGAGCAGCCACACCACTACGCCACGGTGACTTGACAGCCAGTGGCTAAATTGGTCATCGCTTGATGCTGTCTGTCTCAACTACGTAATGTGACGTCACGGCCGTCACAATATTAAACTTTTAAAGTAGCTTGTATACCTCTTGGTTTTATATATTGCGTATTATTTGTTTTATGACCCTTCAAAGTTGGGTGGACAAGTCCATTTAAAAAGTATAAAATTTATTAAAATAAAGAATGCATTTAATTAGTCCGTAAACAAATTTGTCTAAGAAACCATTTTGATAAACACAATATTTAATATAGCTGCCGAACAAATTTCCTACGTGTTGCATACAAACAACTTAAGCGTGACGTCATAATTGAGTAGCCGTTCGTATGGAGCGTTTTTGGGTGAGTCGGGCAGTTTTCATGCTAGCGAAATAATTCTTTTACCAATGTTTCTTTTTTTTGAGAGGCAATTTGTGTAACATAAAATAGAAAAATAGGTAGTCATCATTCCAATTGTCTTATATCAACAACACGACGATATACGACGATCATTTCTACATAGCGATTTTCGCGGCGAAGGTGTGCCAACGGTCCGAGACGATCGGGCGGAATCGCGCGTGATCAAAACAGCATCATGGTTAAATCTATGCGTGCGTTAGAACCGCCTGTTTCGCATCAGTTTCGCTTGTCGTACAACTGTCAATTCATGGCGGAACTATTGCGATTTTGCGGGTATTGTTTCGCGGTGGAGATTTCTACAGGCGTAAAACCTAATAAAGATTCTTAGCGTTTTTTATGAAACAACGAAACCAGGAAAAGAGGTTGCAACCTCTTTCAAATACTCGTAAGTTTCATTAAAATATTGCGTTTCAGCAGGTTTTTCCCTGTGATTTTTACAGTTTTTTTATCTATTTGTAGGGACCTAGGGCGCTTCTGTCTTCAAGAACACACAGACTTTTTATATTTATTTTGTGCTAAGTAAGTACCTACCTACATACAAGAGTCTCTTTGATTTTATTGAGGTGACTGCCAGTTACTCGATTGTTAATTGCCAGCCAGTTGCCCCTTATTTCAAGTTAGACAAATTGATTATATTTAGTCCATGAAAAGTTCGTGGCACGCTAGGTCATAAAATGTGCGAACGGAGTAGGTAGCTATTATTGCGCGCTCCCTTGCACTTATAGGCTTTATGGGCGGGCTCGGTCTCATTTCAATGGCACGCGCAACCCTAATGAGTGACGTCACTGACGCGTTTTACGATCCCGCGTGCCACGAACGTTCTAATGGACTATATAGTAGTAGTATTTTGAACAGACTTGGGGTCCTACTCACATTGTTTTTTTCCGCCATCCGTGAGACGCTCGGCTTCTGATTCCATATTGCGTCTGCTCGCTTTGTTGTCGCCTGCAAGTTTTCGCCAATAATTTAATTATTATTATAAAGACTAATTTTCCTCGTAAAGAGTAATTAATATTTTTGTTATTTCAATATTCCAGTCAAAATTCTAGCACTTGAAGACGCCATTTTTTGAAATTAGGCGAATAGAGGAAAGAATCATTACTTATGGGCAACGAATATGATCCTCCTTGTACGCTCGCTGTCAAATAGGATCCCATAACTATGATTAAAGACAATATTGAATCACATGTAGTTATTAAACCGTCCTATGTTCTTCATATAAAAATGACTCATACATAATAATATATGATATGATGATATGATCATATTTCTATGATAGTCTAATAGCACTCTTAGGAACAAGCGTACGCAGCGACATCTACAATTAGCTTTGCATTGCCAGATGGCACCAGGGGGGGTATTACAACCTCTTAAAACTTGCCAGGTTTATGAATTGCTATAGTTACATCTCTTTCTCGCTGTATAGCAAATAAAAGAGATTGATAACCAGTCAGAAAACTGCCAGGAAATAAGAGGTCATAATACGGCCCCAAGTACTTTTTTTTCTGCTCTCAACCTTAGGGGTTCGGAGCTACCCTCCCCAGCGGGGGGAAGGAGGCGGAAGCTCCTACATTGGATACCACATAGCCGGCTATGATGGTTATGTCAGACTCCTACTGACTAAAAACCGCCTTGGACATCTGGTTTCGTGCCCGGGCAGGCAACGAACCTTCGACGCGAAGCGACTGCCCTCCCTCAGGGGAGAGAGCTCCCCAGCTCTGTTTTCTTTCCTTTTATACACAAAAAGTCAGTTATTAGTACCTGAGCTGTCGTCATCGTGTTCCTCGGACTGGGCGGCGGCGGTTCAGTGGCAACCACCTTGTCGGACACGGACACGGAGCCGGACTGCGTGTCCGGCCGGGGCGGACGCTGCGGGGGGCTGCGGGCACGCGCCGCGAACAATCGGTTCAGCTCGTCTAACTTCGTCATTATTATCTTGTAGGTTTTGCATTCTTCTGTCTGGGGAAGAGTGGATAATTGGTTAGCTTACTACAAGCTTTTATACGGTTGATTCCAACCTAAGGTGGGTGTACCATGGAAGGCCACCTTAACGTTTAAACAGGTTTCATTGGTTTATTTCCTGGACAAATAAAATATACTTAGTATAGGACAAAGCTTTGTTTCATTGTTTAATATAAACATCTGGAGAATATTTGAGATTTGTAAAAAATCATTATTAAAATTTGAGTTTACCACAGTGCTTACAAATGGCCTTGCAAGAAACAGGTGCTCCAAATAAGGCCAATTTCCTAAATCAGTCATTGTGCTTAAATTAACATTGTAACAAATAGATACTGTGGTTTTATATAAACTATACCATAAACTCTTTTGTTACATAAATCAACAAACACCTTTGATTACTTTTTTAACCGACTTCAAAAAAAGGAGGAGGTTCTCAGTTCGTTGGAATCTTTTTTTTTTTATGTATGTTACTCGATCACTCGATGACGGCTGGACCGATCTAAAAAATTCTTTATTTGTTAAGTATATACTTCCAAGTTGGTCCCATTGTCATCAGGATCTGATGATAGGATTCTGGAGAAATCGAGGGAACTCTTCAAATATTATAGGCACATCTATAGCGATTTTAGTATTTTCTTAAGTAATTTGTGCATTTGCTTTCGAAAAGTTCCATTTCGGTGAAGTGGAACTGATGATGAAGACCAGCATCATCGGAACTATTCAATACTAAGTAGTTCACTGGTACGATACGATTACTTTAATATGGTTGCTAGGCTATTTATGCTCATCATAAGTCATATGGTGAAGTGGAGCTGATAGTGAAGTACCAGCAGAACTCCTCAACAATAAATGCCCCTGCGTCGGGAAAAGCAGTACTATGTAAAAGGTGATGAGCCGTTGACATAACTTAGATAATATCATCACCAAATATACTTACCACAAAAAAGTTTAAAATAAAAAAGTTTTTAATAAAAACAAAACCTCCTTCAAAAACCTTGAAAATAATCTAACAAAAAACAGCTTCAAAAATAAATTAATGGCTCTAAAAAGCAAGAAATAAAATATTGAAATCTGCACAATAACTAACTCGAAAGTTTGTATGCATATCTTATATTAAACAACGTCTTATGAAGTCGGGTGGGGTTTAAACCCATGAAGTTTAGATATATTAGTTTAGATAAAAAATATCCTTCATTCCTTCGTCGCCAAAAAAGTTTCTGATCTAGATTAAAGCCATAGAGAAAATATGGGTTTGGGCTGCTACTGTTAAACGTCATTATCGTGGTTCAATTGTGTTTCGGTTTTGGGTTTAAGAAACAAAAACTGTGTCAAAAAGCATTACAATTGAAACACGATTATGAGGTGAACAATAGCAGACATGGGCCCCTAATCTACAGAAGAAGCACCCTTACTCTGTGCTTGTCTTTCCTTCTCTGGTGGCTAGTGCTCTGGCTGCTCGACGATATCTCGCTGGTTTCAGTTGTGGGCCGTCGTTCTGTAGATTTAAACTACAGAGGGAACTGAAGAAGCATCCTTACTCTGTGCTTGTCTTTCCTTCTCTGGTCACTAGTACTCTGGCTGCTCGACGATATCTCGCTGGTGTCAGTTGTAGGGCGTCGTTCCGTCAGCCGCTCGCACAGCTGAGCGACCCGTGCGATCTGCTATTGCTGGTCGAGCAGTGCGCGCTCGCAAACTGTGCGGAACGCCTGTAGATTAAAACTACAGAGGGAACTGAAGAAGCATCCTTACTCTGTGCTTGTATTTCCTTCTCTGGTCGCTATCGCTAGTGCTTTGGCTGCTCGACGATATCTCGCTGGTGTCAGTTGTTGGGCGTCGCTCCGTCAGCCGCTCGCACAGCTGAGCGACGCGTGCGATCTGCTGTTGCTGGTCGAGCAGTGCATGCTCGCAAACTGTGCGGAACGCCTGTAGATTAAAACTACAGAGGGAACTGAAGAAGCATCCTTACTCTGTGCTTGTCTTTCCTTCTCTGGTCGCTAGTGCTTTGGCTGCTCGACGATATCTCGCTGGTGTCAGTTGTTGGGCGTCGCTCCGTCAGCCGCTCGCACAGCTGAGCGACGCGTGCGATCTGCTGTTGCTGGTCGAGCAGTGCATGCTCGCAAACTGTGCGGAACGCCTGTAGATTAAAACTACAGAGGGAACTGAAGAAGCATCCTAAAGCTTCGTACAGACTGAGGCGAATTCCGCGCGAAATTCGCGAGTGCGATCACGTAACTCAAAGCGATAGCCATAGCCATAGCCATTGTCAAAGAAATTGCTATGGCAATGGCTATGGCTATTGTTTTGAGTTACGTGATCAAAATCTGTCAAAATGAGCGACGCGCGCGATTCGCTCGCCTCAGTCTGTACGAAGCTTTACTCTGTGCTTGTCTTTCCTTCTCTGGTCGCTAGTGCTCTGGCTGCTCGACGATATCTCGCTGGTGTCAGTTGTTGGGTGTCTTTCCGTCAGCCGCTCGCACAGCTGAGCGACGCGTGCGATCTGCTGTTGCTGGTCGAGCAGTGCGCGCTCGCAAACTGTGCGGAACGCCTGTAGATTAAAACTACAGAGGGAACTGAAGAAGCATCCTTACTCTGTGCTTGTCTTTCCTTCTCTGGTCGCTAGTGCTCTGGCTGCTCTACGATATCTCGCTGGTGTCAGTTGTGGGCCGTCGTTCTGTCAGCCGCTCGCACAGCTGAGCGACGCGTGCGATCTGCTGTTGCTGGTCGAGCAGTGCATGCTCGCAAACTGTGCGGAACGCCTGTAGATTAAAACTACAGAGGGAACTGAAGAAGCATCCTTACTCTGTGCTTGTCTTTCCTTCTCTGGTCGCTAGTGCTCTGGCTGCTCGACGATATCTCGCTGGTGTCAGTTGTTGGGCGTCTTTCCGTCAGCCGCTCGCACAGCTGAGCGACGCGTGCGATCTGCTGTTGCTGGTCGAGCAGTGCGCGCTCGCAAACTGTGCGGAACGCCTGTAGATTAAAACTACAGAGGGAACTGAAGAAGCATCCTTACTCTGTGCTTGTATTTCCTTCTCTGGTCGCTATCGCTAGTGCTTTGGCTGCTCGACGATATCTCGCTGGTGTCAGTTGTTGGGCGTCGCTCCGTCAGCCGCTCGCACAGCTGAGCGACGCGTGCGATCTGCTGTTGCTGGTCGAGCAGTGCATGCTCGCAAACTGTGCGGAACGCCTGTAGATTAAAACTACAGAGGGAACTGAAGAAGCATCCTTACTCTGTGCTTGTCTTTCCTTCTCTGGTCGCTAGTGCTTTGGCTGCTCGACGATATCTCGCTGGTGTCAGTTGTTGGGCGTCTTTCCGTCAGCCGCTCGCACAGCTGAGCGACGCGTGCGATCTGCTGTTGCTGGTCGAGCAGTGCGCGCTCGCAAACTGTGCGGAACGCCTGTAGATTAAAACTACAGAGGGAACTGAAGAAGCATCCTTACTCTGTGCTTGTATTTCCTTCTCTGGTCGCTATCGCTAGTGCTTTGGCTGCTCGACGATATCTCGCTGGTGTCAGTTGTTGGGCGTCGCTCCGTCAGCCGCTCGCACAGCTGAGCGACGCGTGCGATCTGCTGTTGCTGGTCGAGCAGTGCATGCTCGCAAACTGTGCGGAACGCCTGTAGATTAAAACTACAGAGGGAACTGAAGAAGCATCCTTACTCTGTGCTTGTCTTTCCTTCTCTGGTCGCTAGTGCTTTGGCTGCTCGACGATATCTCGCTGGTGTCAGTTGTTGGGCGTCGCTCCGTCAGCCGCTCGCACAGCTGAGCGACGCGTGCGATCTGCTGTTGCTGGTCGAGCAGTGCATGCTCGCAAACTGTGCGGAACGCCTGTAGATTAAAACTACAGAGGGAACTGAAGAAGCATCCTAAAGCTTCGTACAGACTGAGGCGAATTCCGCGCGAAATTCGCGAGTGCGATCACGTAACTCAAAGCGATAGCCATAGCCATAGCCATTGTCAAAGAAATTGCTATGGCAATGGCTATGGCTATTGTTTTGAGTTACGTGATCAAAATCTGTCAAAATGAGCGACGCGCGCGATTCGCTCGCCTCAGTCTGTACGAAGCTTTACTCTGTGCTTGTCTTTCCTTCTCTGGTCGCTAGTGCTCTGGCTGCTCGACGATATCTCGCTGGTGTCAGTTGTTGGGTGTCTTTCCGTCAGCCGCTCGCACAGCTGAGCGACGCGTGCGATCTGCTGTTGCTGGTCGAGCAGTGCGCGCTCGCAAACTGTGCGGAACGCCTGTAGATTAAAACTACAGAGGGAACTGAAGAAGCATCCTTACTCTGCGCTTGTCTTTCCTTCTCTGGTCGCTAGTGCTCTGGCTGCTCGACGATATCTCGCTGGTGTCAGTTGTGGGCCGTCGTTCTGTCAGCCGCTCGCACAGCTGAGCGACGCGTGCGATCTGCTGTTGCTGGTCGAGCAGTGCATGCTCGCAAACTGTGCGGAACGCCTGTAGATTAAAACTACAGAGGGAACTGAAGAAGCATCCTTACTCTGTGCTTGTCTTTCCTTCTCTGGTCGCTAGTGCTCTGGCTGCTCGACGATATCTCGCTGGTGTCAGTTGTTGGGCGTCTTTCCGTCAGCCGCTCGCACAGCTGAGCGACGCGTGCGATCTGCTGTTGCTGGTCGAGCAGTGCGCGCTCGCAAACTGTGCGGAACGCCTGTAGATTAAAACTACAGAGGGAACTGAAGAAGCATCCTTACTCTGTGCTTGTCTTTCCTTCTCTGGTCGCTAGTGCTCTGGCTGCTCGACGATATCTCGCTGGTGTCAGTTGTGGGCCGTCGTTCTGTCAGCCGCTCGCACAGCTGAGCGACGCGTGCGATCTGCTGTTGCTGGTCGAGCAGTGCGCGCTCGCAAACTGTGCGGAACGCGCGCAGAGAATCGGCAGACCCTTTCGGTTGGAGTTCAGTCTTCCGCCGGCCCGTATTCTCCACGCAAGCCACGCGTACGCGTCTAAAAGAAATGGAGAGATAAAGCACAATTACAATTCTAATCCCTAATTACTAAAGAGCATTTTTCTTTGATATCAGAAAAAACAAGCTACCTACTTGTTATTAGCACAGATTACATAATACTTTATTAGATTGCTCGCCGCTACTGGCCGTGTTTGTACACGTTGTATAACCTACCTATGAGGGCGATGCCTCCTCGACGCGTAACTATCGTCAGACAGTCCCGAGTCGTGTGAGAACCGCTTGTCTCGCTGCGTGGGGGCGCGGGCGGGGGCAGGCTGCTCGCCGCTACCGCCTGTGTACACCTACCTATGAGGGCGATGCCTCCTCGACGCGTAACTTTCGTCAGACAGACCCGAGTCGTGTGAGAACCGCTTGTCTCGCTGCGTGGGGGCGCGGGCGGGAGCAGGCTGCTCGCCGCTACTGCCCGTGCTGCTGGAGTGCTTGTGAGGGCTGCGCGGGCGTCTGCCAGAGGCTACCACTAGACCCCTAGTGAAATAAGAGCTTAGTACATTACCACAGAATAGAGAGACAGATGTCAAGCTTCGTACTTATACACACCATCGGGTGACGTATCCTGACTTTTAATTCGGGGGGATTAGTTCCGTTTTGTGTGTTACGGATTTCGGGGGGGGGGGGGGGGGGGGGGATAAATCCCAACTATTCCCCCTCTAGATACGTCCCTGGCTGTGTTATACTCCGTCGCAGTACCACGAGGCCAAACAAATGCAAATCCTGTTTAAAATAAATGTTCATAAATTGTTCTTAATTTGTACGCCAGTACAAAAATTGTACGTTACGTATTTTAGTCTAAAAAAACTGTCGGTGTGGTACTGCCAGGGAGTATGCTCTGCCGCAGTAGCACTCGTTATTCTCACGAAACAGACACAGTTTGCATGTTTTTTTTTTGGCTGAAAAAAATGTACATTAATTGTACGTTCTAGTATCATACAAGAAAATGGCCAAGTGCGAGTCAAATTCGAGCTACAGGACATTTACAATATTTCTTGTATAAAAATGAAAAGGTGACTGACAGACTATTGCCCAGCCCAAACCACTGAACCTAGAGACTTGAAATTTGGTACATAGATACTCTATACAGTGTGAGCATCCACTAAGAAGGGATTTTTGAAAATTTCACCCCTAAAGGGTTAAATGGGGGTACAAAATTTGTATCTAAAAAAATATTAAATAGACATTTCAACTTGAAACTACGTAAAGGTACTTCTAAAAAAAATAATCAAACACGTGATTCGTGGTTTTCCAAAACTCAACCCCTTAGTGGGTAAATGGGGTAAAAAAGCGCAACATCGATATGGGTGTCGTTATCAAGGTTTTATGGGATGTTGATTGTAAAAATGGCATTAATTTTTAAGTAAAATTTGTAAGCAGACATTAGGGGTCAAATAGGGTTCAATTTTTTTACGTAAAAAATATAAAATAGACAACACGACTTGAAACTTCGTGGGAGTACTTCTACAAGGTGTTCGGTAAAAGCCTTATAAAGCCGAATATGGTAGATAGGGACCATCAAACTGAACAACTTTTACTAAGGGATCAACTCTGAAATCGCGAAAAAAAACAGCTGTTTCGTACAAAAATTAATAGGGAAAATATCAAAATGTATAAAACAGCTGATTTTTTTGCGATTTCAGAGTTGGTCCCATAGTAAAAGTTATTCAGATTGATGGTCCCTATCTAGGTACCATATTTGGCTTTACCAAACACCTTGTATAAACATGTATTTCGTAAATTTCTGAAAATCAACCCCTTTCGATTTTGGGCTTTTTACCTCATTTACTCCTTGTAAATGAGGTAAAAAGCCCAAAATCGATATGGATGTTGTAATTGAGGTTTTATGGGATGTTGATTGCATAAATGGGATTTATTTCAAACATGTATTTCGTAAATTTCTGAAAATCAACCCCTACAAATTACGAACAATTCATGAACATTTATTTTAAACAAGATTTGCACTCGTTTGCCGTCGTGGTACTGCGACGGAGTATAACACCCCTGGCTGCTTAACGACTCTGAGTCTGTCTGAGTGTGTGCGTTGCGCGCGTAGTAGGTACTAAGACCCTGTCCAGAGCTACGCGCGAATTAGACGCGTTTCGTTATGCAATGCTCGCTTAGGACCAGCGACGTCAGCAACGTGTGCAATATTAACAACAGTGTAACCAAAATCACGCGTAAATTCGCGGCGAACTCGTCCTTTCTGGACGAGGTCTAAGCTTGACTTGTCTATTTTGTGACATTACGAACCATTTTATGGCACAGCTGCTGTTCTTAGATGGATAACAGAACAGAGGATAAATCATACAGTATAACCATAGTAGAAACAAATTAATGTACCTATACACCACGCCACCCAATGCGGATTGATAGGTGTAAGCGATTGCAAATGCAGCAGAAACCGACGCGACGGCTTAAAGTAGGTACCATCAGCAGTACCTACAACTGCCTGCCTTGGACCCTATAGGGTCCAAATTATTACCTAGGCTAGCATTAAAACACGAAGATCGAGGGAGAGAACTGAGAAGCTCGACAACCAATAAAACCTTGGTCTCTTCAAGGCAAGAGTGAATACCCATTTCATGGGCAAGCATGCTACACCTTAGACCACATCCTGTTTAAGGCCTGGGCACACCGGCTGCGTAGACACGCGCGTAGTGACGCGCAGCAAAGATGCGTGCGTGTTCGGTGTGACGTCCAATAGGGAATGCCATTGAGTACAACGTCACGAGCTGCAATGCGTAGGGTTACGCATCAGGCATCAGTCTACGCGTTACGCAAGTGGTGTGCCATGCAATGCATGTCTCATAAAGTTTCAGACATTACAACGTCATGGTACGTCTTCGTGCACGCTTACGCATACGCTTACGCATTCGGTGTGTTTCGCACTTTACCAAGCAAGATGGTGGTCAAATGCTGTCCCAGTTACTAATAAAAAAAAGTTGAAGAATCACCTCATAACAAAATGAACTAACCTGTGCGCATCGCGCTGCGGCGACGGTCGAGCTGTGCGCATGAACCGATCGAGATCTATGATGTCCCCCTGCGGCGGCGCCACGCCCGACCACGAGCCGGAAGACGAGCGAGACATGACCACACCTGTTCAATTCAAACTAATTTACAAGTACAAGGAAAATATCTTGAAATCTGGTGGGGATTGCGCGGAACGCGTATTTTGGGTATGCGTAGCGGTGAGGTAGTAGGCAGCCATTACACGCTCATGCAAGCGTCAGTCGAATTCCATCAGTCATGACAGTCACGGCTGTGACTGATGATTAACCTATCGTGTAATGGGGTGACTGATGATTGCATGAAGTCGATTTCTTCTTTCCATCAGTCAATCAGTCAAAAGTAATTCATGACTGATGGAATTTCACTGACGCTTGTATGAGTGTGTAATTATTATTATTATTATTATTATTTATTTTTCCAACTTACAACTATCATTACAGGCTCTTAACCTAATGCGATAGTGTAGACTTATTTACTTATTCTTAAAATTAACTATTATTATTATAACAAATAACAAATAATGCCGCCTTTGTGAATGCGTCCAGTGAGCAACCGAATATGTCCACGGTATCAGCTATGTTGTTTAGCATCCTCAGTGCTCGAGTTAATGGTGCTTTTTTTAATAAGTTAGTGCGCGCGTGCGGTATAGCGAACAAAGGTGGCCGTCTCCGCCGCCACACATACCGGTCTGGGACGTAATTGCTGCCTTATAGTACCCGGCACGTAACTCAGCAAGATTTTCCAGAAGTTTTATTTCATACAGTCGTGTCTGTGGCACCACATGATTTTATCTTATTACAAACTTTTACCATTCCTATCGTAAATCGCCACCCGTTTCTTAATTTTCCTTTTTTCCAGTTAAAGTAATGGTTGCCTGGAAGAAATAGTTGAAGCAGTAAGGCCGCAAATTATTCTTTGTATTTTTCTTGTGTCGCGTCGCGTTACGCAAAGAGACCGCTGAGCTACAGGCCAATGTATGAGCGTCAGCGGTCCTTTTAAGTGACGCCTACACTATAAGGTAGACTGTGCATCCAACCAAAGGATGGGTTTGCCTCTATTCACACGTAATCATTATCACAATACATATCAGGCGCAAGTCACATCACAGCTGGGCATATAGGCATATAGGCTTATTGTTAAACTGTGATAAATAGGCGTCTTCCCCCAAAAGGGAGGGTTTGTCATAATCACTACGCTTGGTAGGAGGAATAGCAATAGCAGTGTGCCATGTTTATAGTAGACGTTACTGCCCGATTCCTGATGGTGAGTTCCCTAAGTAGCCTTGAACGACACACACGGAATCAGGGGATAGAAGACGATACATGGTACAAAGTTACTTGCCGTAATATCCTCAAATTTCTTCCCTGATCTTGAACATGATAATTACGGTACTCAAATCAACACAGTAAGGCGCGCAGCCGTCGATATCGCCGATTTCTCCGCATCGCGAAAGAAAGCGACGCCAACGTGCCTTACGCCCGCTGTTAACTGTCAGAAATTGTCAAAGAATGTCAAAGAAGATTTGTAACTTTATGCTCGTCTCTATGATCTTTGCTTTCCACCAAGAACCTTATATAGATAAGGTTCTTGCTTTCCACAGCAGTCATAAGATAAGCCTTGTTTTTGTTCTGTGATGAACAGCCTTCCACCTGAGCGCAGCGAAAATTTTTCTAAGTCTATGCTTCCATCACTGAGGGTTTTTGAAACTGACAAAAATCTGTAGGCTCGATAGAACGTTACGCTAGTTTTTTTTATATTCTCTTTGAGAACGTTCTTAACATCCAACGCCTGTCGCAAGCAGCTAAGCTGCGCTCATCTCTGCTCCGGTCCAGCCAGCCTTCGCACAGCTTCGGTGGATACACTAGCTCTAAAGCATCTCCTCTCCGCTTCGCACATCTCCACTTAGATGGAGTCCGGTCGGGTGAGGTTCCACTACGCTAAGCAATTTGTTTTTTTATGAATGTAATTTAACCCTCTGTGGTCTATATAGCCGCGTGGTTCGCCCACCGCAAAAACGCCGGAGTCCCGGGTTCCATTCCCGGGGGGGTTACAATTTGTACTCGTTTGGTTGGTGGTAACCAAAGCCGTGTTACTACCAATCTTACTACCAGTAGAAATAACGGTAATTTTATTACCCTTGTTACTACTGCAATAGAAAGTTGTAAGACCGGAAATTTCAAGTCCTGGCTAGCTACCACCATCTTACACAAAGTCTGACACCATTGCAACAATTTAAAAATTGTTGTGTTCCAGCAGTTAGAGGTAAGATAGCCAGTTCCTCAGTGATGAGGATTCCGGGTGTAGTGGGCTTCCACCTTCGGCCTTATCGTCACTTAACATCAGGTGAGGTGAAGGCCAAGCACTATCATGTTTTACATAAAAAATACCGATAGCGGAGATGACGTAAGCCTGTGTAAAGCTAGGGTTTCCTAGGATAACGGTACCGTCATATCCGGCCGTAATTTAGCGGCGTAGAACCACAAAATAGAGAGACTAACAGAAGTTTAGCTTAGTACCACGGGCGCTCGAGCATCGCACACACACAAAGACAGCTCTCGCCGCTGCGTCACGTACTCGAACTGTTTTGAGAGTGGTATGAGATTGCAGTTATACAGTGTCGGTGAGAGATGTCTATGTGTGCGTTGCTCGAGCGCGCAAGTGCTAAGCTCAACTACTGTACTCTCTCTATATTGTGGTAGAAAGTTGTCTATGAAAACAAAATGGCGCGCCGTATTGTTTACATAGAAAATGTTCTACGCCGCTAAATTAGGCAAGGCGTATGCTGAGACGCAGGCGACGCAGTCCACGCAGGGCAGAGCAGAGCAGATTTTGTAAAGTATGGAACGTCATTGAACTACGTACGCTGCGGCGCAGGCACATGCGACGCAGACATGTGTCTGTGCTGCTCTGCGTCTCGTTGTAGCGCCGGCACAGAATTCTGCGCGACGCGTGCTCGTCGAGACGTGTTTACTAACAATATTTTATAATTTTGTGGCAATGGCAGAACATTTGATTGAATTAGTTCGTTGTGAACCTTGTTTGTATGATACAAATCATCCAGACTATTCAAAAAAGACATTGAAAGAGTTATTATGGGTGAGAATTACGAAGAATGCGAATGTCAGCTGCGTCGCAGCATGCGGAGGGGGCACATGTCTGCCTCAACTGCCCTGCCCTGCACTGTCCTGTATTGTGCTGTGCTGCGTAGCCTGCGTCTCAGCATACGCCTTGCCTTACGGCCGTAGTATGACGGCACCGTCTTATTTTTACATTCTCTTTAACACCGTCATCCTAGGAAACCCTAGCTTTACCCACGTCTTCCTCTGTCCCGGAATGCTACACCTGCTTGGGGCAGTATATTATTGTACCATGGTTTGAACTATACGAAATAAAATAAAACTGCGTCATCACGGCAAGTTAATTGTATTATTCCATCATTATCGATACATTACACTAATAATTACAATACTCCCAACCGGTAAGACAAAACCACTGCACAGCGGCGAGCCAAAAACGATCTTATCGCTAGAGATTTAATGCTTAAAATTCCCATGGGGTGGTTTTATCAAACCTTCACATTTTATCAAGTACAGTTGACGACGAAACCGAGTTAAGATTTTAAACAATTTCGAAGGAATATAAAAAAGATTACTAATAAATAAGACTGCTTTCGTTTTATATTAAAAAAGAAATAAGTTTTACTCATAAACAGAATTACAACCCGCGCAGATAAATAATGGGATTAGAAATGGCGTCGTTCATTATTCACTTCTCGCTCGCAAATTAAACTCCACACCTATCGCTTTCTCAGTCACACTCGTAGTGGTAAGCGCGGTGAGCCGCCATTTTCAATCCCATTCTTTATCTGCGCGGGTTGTATTGCATAACATTTCATTTCAGACATTGACCTGCATATATATTTACACAAAAAATTTTTTTCATGTCAGTGATTTCAGAACATTTATTGTTTTACAAATACAGATTATTTTATAAAAATGTTATTTCAAATACACAATTTGCTTTCACTAAATGTCTAGGTAGGTAATTTTATGTAAACTTACGTTATTTTTAATTTACTTTAAAACAAATGAATATTTATTAACATCGCATACAGCTTACCCACATGTTTTAGCCTCCAGCTTATAAAAAAAAAACAATTTTAATAAAAAATATAAAAAAAATTAAAGCCAAATTCAGTAACTTATAATTTCAATGTGTAAAATACAACATAATATTTTGTACATAACTAAAATTTTGCAAAATATAAAAGAACCATGTAAATAAATTCATTTCATAAGTATTCACAAATAAAACGAGATTTTTGAAACAGTTACTGCAATGAATATTCATTAAGTGACAGTTTCAAATTAAAAATAAAAATCTTAGATATTTTTTTACACCGATTTTTTTTATACATCTCCCACATATAAAATGACAAGATAGATAATACATATTAGGAATTTCTTTTTTACTCTGGGTAGACAAATTTTTTTGCGAATAAGGGCTTTTCAAAGTGACTAAAAAAAATAAAAATAGTAACTATTTGCCTCAATAGATGGCGTTGATGGAAAGAGAAGTGTCAAAATTGGCTTTAAAAATCATAGACATAGAAAAATTTCGCTACGCTCAAGTAGACGGACAATGATGCGAGTGAGAAACCGATTCTTACGGCTTATTCGATGTGCGAGAAAGAGTTAAAAGAAAATGACAGCAGAACCTAGTTTGACTTCATTTATCGTCTGTTATCATCTTGGTGAAAAGCGTCCACACGATTATTTTGTAATTTTGACTGCGATCTGATCGGTTTGGCTCTTAAAGCTAATATATAAATCAATAATGGTGTCGTGTTCTGTACTGAATTGTAACGTTACTTACGACAACAACCCAAATAAACACTCATTTCACAGGTAAATAAGATTGTACAAGTACCATTTTCATATTTTAGTTGAATATATTCCTAAACACACTAAGTAATACACTAATATCATGCTTTTAACCGTCTTTTTTCTAAATAAAGGCTGATTTCTAAACATTATGTGTTAGATAAAAAGATATTATATCCGTGAATTTGAGAAAATAAGGCGTAGAGATTGATCAAAAATTATTATATTATCGATACTCATGTCGATGATTTCCAATATAACCTTATTTGTTATATATAACACTGATAGCTTTATCTAAAGCTGCTTTTAACCGACAGTTTTCAAATGGTAAATTATACCTACTTAAGTACAAATTTAACAATATTTACAGGTTTCCTGTAAATCCAGTGATTATGTTACTGGATAAATGTCATAAATAGAATAGGCTGGGAGCCTCAAGGAGACTTGTAAGAAATTATTTAAATAAAATTGTTCAAAATCTTGTTTGTGTTTTATTTATTAGAGCAATAATACATTATGGTTATCGACAATCTAAAATGGACTTCAGGGCATCCCTAAAGTTCACGCACACGTTTACAAATTTTCACACACTGGCTCATGCATAGAAATAGAATGTCAAAGAACAACAATGTCAATAAACAGGTGATCCGAAAACGAATGCATACATTTTATATGAGATACGTAAAATATGACTATATACGGCAAAGGAAATTAATAAACTATGTTACATACTGTTTTCTTCGTCGATAAACGAATAAATGTAGGGAAATTTGGTTTTAGAGAAATGTGTGGCAATATTTTATTTACCTGTGAAAAGTGTGATTACTTGGATTATTTCTTTTTGTAACATCACAATTAGTTAGAGCACAAGATACCATGGCTCCAAGATACCTTTATTTTAAATTCTAATAAAGATTTACAAATATTTTAAACAAACTGTGATTGCTCATTTGCTAGGCGGGACGCTAGGGGCTCTTACTGTAAAAAATGTTGGCACATGTCACTTGATCCTTTGTCTCTTTTTTACATAGACCGTGTCCGTATGATGTTAACTTCTCTTTTCCACGCTTTGTTGGTCTTCTTGAGCGCAGCGAAAATTTTTCTATGTCTATGGGCTCATGTCACTTTTGGTGTCGCAGCCAAGCGAACTCTGTTCCTCTTTAAAAATAAACGGTCTATACCAAAGAGGAAAGTAAGCGCTCGCTGGCTGACATCTGCACAAAGAGAAACATTTCAGGGTTACATCTGCTTGTCTAAATGACTACTCTTAGAAGCTAAGTAAAAAAAATACATTGACACATACATTTTTATCAACGCCATCTATCGAGCCTACAGTTTAAGTCCTCATTGAAAACCATGCCAGGGGCCGTACCGGCTAACGAATCGAACTTCGAAAAATTTGCCGAGTTTCAAATTTAAAAAGATAAATTGAAGTAAGGAATTCCGTATTGTACTATTTGTTGAAGTTTTTTGGAAGATATGGATGTTTGTGTGACCTCATGAATTAGGGTTCGCCATTTTGGTCCAATTGGAGCTCGATTTATCTGTTTTAATTTGAAACCCGGCAGACTTTGCGAAGCTCGATTCGTTAGCCGGTACGGCCCCAGGAGGCTCATCGGCAACTCAACATTGGCCACGGCAGAACTACAGAGCCTTAGTCACCGTCGCAAAGTTGCTTGTTTATCGGTTTTTTATAGAATACACTTTGGAGAGTGTACGAGGGAACTGCACTACCTTTTTCCTCCAGCCCCTTTCCACCATCGGGATACAAGACGCAAGTTAGCATATCACCCTTACATAGATACTCCCAAGGGTCCGTACCAAGCGCTTTGCCAATACATTTCTTATGCGAACTGCTAAAGAATGGAATGCGCTGCCTGCTTATGTGTTCCCCGATAGTTACAACCTTGGTCTCTTCAAGGCAAGAGTGAATAGGCATTTCCTGGGCAAGCGTGCTAGACCTTAGAACACATCTTGTTTACCAAACAAGATGGTGGTCAAATGCTTACCCAGTTACCAATTTTTTTTAAATCATTGAAAAACATTTAATAATAGATTTAAAAATGTCATGCGATTTCGTTTATTTCTTTGAAATAATAAAGTGCTTATTAAACTGTATATGGCAGTTAAAAATTGCATTGGAATAAAAACACTTCAAAATTAATAACATTTATTTTTTAATTTGCTTAGAGCAAATTTAAACCGTAAGTCAATTATTAAAAAAAAAAACAATTTCATTGCCTTTATTTAATATATTAATTTCGTTTAACGTGATTAAATAAACAAAAAAATGTAGATTTAAATTACAATATAGGAAGATTGCAATTACAATATAGTAAGATTGCAATTACAATATAGGAAGATTGTACTAAGTTTTAATGGGGAAGGCAACTGTCAAAATGGCGCTGCGTAGGCGTGTTCCACAAAAACTATTAAAACAAAGTACTTTTGCTTTAAAAATAGTTTTTAGCAAATCAAATTCTGTGTAATATATTTAAAAAAAATCTGTAAAAAAAAAACGTTTTAATTTGGCTTTCAATTCCGGCATTCGCATTGTAGAATAGTCTATCCATTTTGGGTCAATGGGTCTTTTTCGTTAAAAAAATCCCACAAAATAAATACCTATTTTCCCATAGATTTTGTTCTGAACGTCTACAATGTTAGGAACAAGCGTACGCAGCGACATCTACAATTAGCTTTACATTGCCATCCCCATTAAAAAAATCATAATTATACAATCTGGCAAAAAATAATGGGGGAGTCACTTGTTATTGTATGGCAACACTTGCAAAACCACATGTTGCTAGTAAAAACAATTTAGTTCCGTTTTTTTTTACTTTTTGGCCAAGCTGTAGTATAAACAATAATATACTGTAAAACTTCTACATAAGGTTCACATTTACACTAACATTTAATAACAAAAAAACAATTTCTCTTTGAGTATGTTTTACCATCGAGTATAACATAATAGGGAATATGCATCAAATATTTTTTGTATCAAAATCGAAAGTATAATGCGTGAGAAAATCAACTGTAATATTAAAACTTTTCTATAGTATATATATGTATGTATAGATATAGTTACTTGAAGTTAGCACGCAGCAGCACCCGCCGAAAACGCTCTATACAAAACGGTCATGATTTGTGACGTCACCGGTCACGTTTCACGCGCGTTTATTATGGAGTTAGCCAAGAATTTTCAATTAACTCCCTAAATTTTGCGTTTAAGTACATATGTGTCATACAAAAATTATTTCTTATTCGATGTTCTATCTGACTGTTAAGTGCATTATATCCGAAAATTAAAAAAAAAGTTATTTTTCCCTGATTTCATCGTGTGATAAAACTAAAATAATACATTTTTTTTCTGTTGCATCATGTTTTTATACGTGTCCGCAGAGTTCAATCTCAAATTTATCAAATGGGTGAATTATGCATATTCCCTATAGGTATGAAAATGAACACAGTTCTGTGATGGTGACGTACGAAAATGAGTCTTGTGATGTGGCGTTAAGGCATAGCGTAATTATTACTATAGTGGGGTAACTTGGCTCTGTTGGGCAACGATGGAGAGATAAAGAGTTACCCCACTATAGGAAAATATATTATAATATATTATTAATTATATTATTACACTATGGCTGCGGTTTGTTTTCGGTCGGCGAGCCGCCGGCGCGATGTCACTGGCTGTTCGCGAGTTCGTCCATACGACACCTACGCATTTAAAAATATGTCAATTATGGCCGATTTTTTGGGTTCCGTACCTCAAAAGGAAAAAACGGAACCCTTATAAGATCGCGTTGTTATCCGTCTGTCTGTCAAGACCCTTTATCTCAGGAACGCGTAGAGATATCCAGTTAAAATTAAAACCATATACTCAAGACTACGGTCCCTTGAAGCTGTGAAAAAATCAAACTTCTAAGTTTACGTAAAAAATTTAAAAAAATTAAAAACCCGCCTGCCTAAAAAGACAAGTCAACTGAATAGATGGAAACAAGATTAAATATTAAAGGTAACATTATAACATGCAGTCGGAGGCATGCCTAAAGAAAGTGACATTATGAAAGATTTGAGTTATATGCCTCCGACTGCATGTTATAATGTTACCTTTAATATTTAATCTTGTTTCCATCTATTCAGTTGACTTGTCTTTTTAGGCAGGCGGGTTTTTAATTTTTTTAAATTTATTTTTTTATTTATTTATTTTTAGTTATTATTTATATGATATACCTTTTTGAAATCCTTATAATAAGCCCTTTAATTTGACACCCATACTGCAGTATTCTAAAAAAAAATGTTTTTTCTACTACGTATAATAGCACCGTACAGCCGCCATGTTGGTTTTTTTATAACGCCACCTTCTTAAGAACACTTGGGCTGACGAGACAAATCTAACGATATGTTAATCATGGAAATCTGTTCAGCCGTTTGAAAGATATGAGGTAATAAAGAATATTACATACAAACTTACATACTTACATACAAGATACGCGCGAAAAACATAACCCTCTTGCAGTCGGGTAAAAAAGATATGGCTCGTTTATGCCGCAAAAAACGCATATTTCGACACTCCCAAGGGAATCAAAATTTATAGGGTACTTCCCGTTGTTCTAAAACTATGAAATTTGGCAAGTAATATCATCTTATACTATAAAGTATGGTTAAAAATCTGAAAACCATACATTTGTAATTAAATCATAAAAAATATAGTCTTTATTTAAGTACCAACAAATTTGTACGGAATCCACGGTGGGCGAGTCCGACTCGCACTTGTCCGGTTTTTTTAATCCTCAGATGTAGAAATAAGAACACCTTAAAGCCGAGTCCTCATATATTAAGTGAGGCAACTAAATAAGGTAACGTTAGGAAGATGAAGGACTGAAACTAGCTTTTGGTGAGCTACACTCAACGTCAGAAAAATCGCACCTCTTCGAAATCAAGTGTAGACTTGGCCACCTGCTATTGCTAGCTAACGTTTTATTGTGTAAATGTTGATATCTATTGAAAGTACATTTAATGAGCTTTCAATTAATAATTGTTTGTTTAATTCATATAACAGTTAGGTACCACAATTAGACGCTTAAAGCGTTATTGCTTGCGCCGCCATAAAAGGGGTCAATTCAGGAAATGCGGGTAAATTCGCTATCAAGATGATGGAGAAAACACACATCAACAGTTTAATTAAAAAAAGGAATACCCAAGATGGATATTATTGCCCATGAAGTTGCTCAAATATTGCAATAAAATGAGGCAATGTAATGTTGCTCGGAAACTGAACCTCAGTAATTGATTCCGTTCGACAAATAAATATTCCAAAGTTTTCTAGAGACTGTTGGCTATGTTCGAAGGGGAAGAAGTATATAACAACATTTACCATTAAATTAGATAGGATTAAATTAATTTTGAATTTTTTTTTGAAAAGGTGCGATTTTTCTGACGCCGATTGTAGTTTAGTATAGTTACCGCTAGAGGCGCTGTGCCAATTCACATACAAAATAGCTAATAACTGTGCAAACTCATGATACAGGCACTGTTAAAAGTCTATCGCATTAGCTTTTTTAAAAAAAACGGCCAAGTGCAAACCGGACTCGCGCACGAAAATTTCAGTAAAAAATCACGTTTATTGTATGGGAGACCCCCTTAAATATTCATTTTATATTCTGGCTTTGTATTTGTTGTTATAGCGGCAACAGAAATACATCATCTGTGAAAATTTTAACTGTCCAGCTATCACGGTTCATGAGATACAGCCTGGTTTCTTCTTATTATCGAATGAGGAGTAGTGGCCACCTCTGGTGTTAGAGTTTATCAAGCCGCCTGTAAGACCTCTAACTTGGCTTAACGACTGTTATCAGATGACAACAGCCGGGACCGACGGTTTAACGTGCCCTCCGAAGCACGGAAGCGCTCAGTTGTAATGCCACTTAACGGTCACCCATCCGACGCCTGGCCGGACCGAGCGTTGCTTAACAAACGCGATCGAGTACGATCAGTCTGTCAAGTTCCGCCATGAGAGCTTCAGCCTGGTGAAGAGCTACAGACAGACAGTGGAGTATAGTAATAGGGTCCCGTTTTTAGCCTTGGGTACGAAACCCTAATATTTTTTTTACTTTATGTTAAAGTTACCTGACAGCCATTTCAGCGACTTCTAAGCTGGGATAGTCGAGCTCTTTGACCAAACACAGCACAGCGGATAGTAGGTTCGAATTCTGCAAGAGGTAAAATCAAAATTATAAGGGTATCCTAAAATATCCCAAAAGATATTGAAGTCTATCTCTTGGTAAAAAAGTAGAAAATCATTTTTATTAAATTCATAAAAAGTACGAGGGAGGAGCGAGTGCGAGCGAGACGGCAAGTGTGTGAGAGAGATAGTGTATCAGATAGGTACAGAATAAAAAGAACAAAGCTTTTTTTTTTATTCTGCAGATACCCTCTCTCTCACACACTTGCCATCTCGCTCGCACTCAATCCTCCCTTGTAGACAGTTGATGTTTAGTCGTCACAGCATGAGTATTCTCTATCTCACTTGCTCACACATTTGACATCTCGCTTGCACTCACTCCTCCCTTGTTTGTAGAGAGTTGATGTTCAGTAGTCACAGCATGGACACAATAGATACAAGTACTACCGTACAGAAAGGACACTCTCCGCCCCGCCCCACAATCAATAGGGTATTTTCAAAATTTATGAAAACTGCTTAATTTTAAAGATTGGGACGAACAATTCAACAGAAAAATAAAAATAAATTAATTTATGACTTTTTTCTCCATTAAACCAGTTAAAATCAAATTTATTTTTAATGCTTTTAAATTTACCACCAAAACGCTCGGTTCGATGACGTTTACTGTGTGACGTCAACTTTGTGTATATCATAGAGTAAATTGTAGCACTGACTACAAAGGTGTTAAAATTGTTTACACAAAGTTGACGTCACACAGTAGACATCAATCAACCAAGCGTTTTGGCGATAAATTCAAAACCATTAAAAATGAAATTGACTTTAATTGGTTTAATGGAGAAAAAAGGACATTATTTAATTTATTTTTATTTTTCTGTTTAATTGTTCGTCCCAATCTTTAAATATAAGCAATTATCAAATTTTGTAAAATACCCTATTACCTCACCCCACCGCGCGAGTTCGTGTGCCGAATCGTGTGCTCATTTAGTCGTGTTTATTATCAACTGTTAACTTATTTTGATATTCAAAGCAATGCGTCGTAACTTTTTAGTAGTGTTTGTCAACTGTCAAATTATTTTGATATTCAAAGCAATGCGTCATAACTTTTTAGTCGTGTTTGTCAACTGTCTAATTATTTAGATATTCAAAGCAATGCGTCATAACTTTTTAGTCGTGTTTGTCAACTGTCTAATTATTTAGATATTCAAAGCAATGCGTCGTAACTTTTTAGTAGTGTTTGTCAACTGTCAAATTATTTTGGTATTCAAAGCAATGCGTCGTAACTTTTTAGTCGTGTTTGTCAACGGCAACTTATATTGATATTCAAAGCAATGCGTCGTAACTTTTTAGTCGTGTTTGTCAACTGTCAAATTATTTTGATATTCAAAGCAATGCGTCATAACTTTTTAGTCGTGTTTGTCAACTGTCTAATTATTTAGATATTCAAAGCAATGCGTCGTAACTTTTTAGTAGTGTTTGTCAACTGTCAAATTATTTTGGTATTCAAAGCAATGCGTCGTAACTTTTTAGTCGTGTTTGTCAACTGTCAAATTATTTTGATATTCAACGCAATGCGTCGTAACTTTTTAGTCGTGTTTGTCAACTGTCAAATTATTTTGATATTAAAGCAATGCGTCGTAACTTATAGTCGTATTTGTCAACAGTCAAATTATTTTGATATTCAAAGCAATGCGTCGTAACTTTTTAGTCGTGTTTGTCAACTGTCAAATTATTTTGATATTCAAAGCAATGCGTCGTAACTTAATTTACCAAAAAGATCGAATTATGAATTGAACGCCGCTCATACAGTACAAACTGCACGGTAGCCTTAGACTTACACACACAGTTGCGCGTGTACAAAAACGTCATCTGACGTCATCTGTTTATAATGGCGCGGTTATATGGAGTGTCCGGGGTGTGTCATGGGTATTCTCTATCTCATTTGCTCACACATTTGCCATCTCGCTCGCACTCACCCTTGCCACAGGTCGCCTCGTGAAGCCCCGATGTTCAGCCATTACAGCCGAAGGATATTCTCTGTCTCGCTCCCGCGCACTATCCCTGTCCCGCTCCCACTCGCCCCCTCCGCCGCCGCTACCGCGTTGCGGCACTTGTTGGTATGATTCTGGTCTGATAATTAAAAATAATAATTAGATAATAATAATTTGGTGCAAGCCAGTCTAAAAAGCTCTTTGTTATCCACATTAAGGCTGCTTATCCAATGACGCGGAGCGAAAGGCGGAGCTGACAAAACGAAGAAATATTAACCAATAGGATTGCGGAGCGGAGATTTTATGCAATCTTATTGCTTAATATTTCCTCATTTCTCCGCTCCGCAACTTTGCTTCTCGTCAATGGACAGGCAGCCTTAATCTTCAAAGAGCAGAATGGTACTGCAAAATATGTCAAGTGTGAGTTCATAAAGCACAACTCTTTTTATCTTAAAGCGAATTAAGCATTAAACGACTCGGCATTTTGAGAGATACATAATATTGCCAGATTATTATTTAAAAGGAGACACGGCTTAAGTTAAGATTATTAATACAATTGAAAAATATTAGAAAAAATCGGCTCACCCATAGCAGCTCAGACGGGACTCGAACCCGCACCCTTAGGATTCCGGCCCAATGCACTCTTAGGAATCCTAAGGGTGCGGATTCGAGTCCCGTCTGAGAAAAGAAAAGAAAAAATCGACTCACCCATAGCATGGGTGAGTCGATTTTTTCTAATATTTTTCAATGTATTAATAATCTTAATATAAAAATAGCATTGTGAATGCATAAAAAATCTAAAAGTTTAAAAACGGCTTAAGTTGTATAAACTTAAGAGCCCGTACACATTTTGCCGCTGGCTGCAGCTCTCTCGCTCACACATTTGATGTTTTCTCAAGATTTCTTAAATCTGAGTGCGTAATTGAAAAAAATGTGTCTCGGCCACTTTTCGCAATATAAGATTCGGACATTTCAGCATATATTTCGGTTTCGAGTTGCTGAAGTACAAAAAGTTGTCGTTTTTGCCAGTTCAAATAACTGTTAGAAATGACAACTTTTTGTACTTCAGCAACTCGAAACTGAAATATATGTTGAAATGTCCGTAATCTCATATTGTGAAAAGTGGCCGAGACACATTTTTCAATTACGCACTCAGATTTAAGAAATCTTGAGAAAACATGAAATGTGCGAGCGAGAGAGCGGCAGTCAGCGGCAAAATGTGTACAGACTCTTAAACATAAAATGTTTTTCAAAAAAATATATAAATTAAATTTTAGTTTACCTTTCCGGTCGTTCATAGTAGGTCTCCTGGAACTGGTGGGGAGGGGAGGCGATGTACCGACACTCGCCGTTGGGGGCGTACGTGTAGTCCTGAGGGAGATTATTGATTTAGTTTTATTCTTTTATACTAAAAATAGTGTAACTTCCTTTGTATTGCAAAGAATGATCATTTGACTTAAGGCTTCATTATGCGAAATCATTTGTCTCTGTCTTTTTCTTTACGTGTAAAGAGTATGGAAAATAACCTCACTTCTACACTTTTTCAATGTTTTCCGTTGATTTTTCATCATTATCTTTAGCACAATTATCTTTCTTGAAAAAAAAGTTATTGGAGCAACTGCACAGTACGTTAAAGTGTATTTTGATGTAGAATTCAATACGTTTCCGCTATTATTTACGCCAAAAATATGGCCCGCGACAAGCGCTTTTGATGATATTCTGATTTTTTTTTACAATCATCTGTGAGGTTTATACGCAATTTAATACGCTTATGTATGTATGTAGCTACTTGATAATCTCTTTAGCTTGTCGTATGTTGTTTTTGCGTTTTCTATATAAAAATATGGCCCGCGCAAACCATGTTTTCCTATCATGGACCCTTAATGCTAAAAATACTGCCAGCTATTGCATTGCAAAGAATGATTTGACTAACAGTAGCTGTACACGGTGTCCAATACGTTTTGAGCCCCGTCCAAGCTACGTTAGTTGTGCTCTAATATTCTTTATAAAAACCAATGTATTTTGGGCCCCGTGGCTTCGGAGGCCGAGCGGCAACCGACGCTCAACGAACACTGGTGTCTGATACAGAACGTTGACGTGACCAACGTAGCTTAGACTCTTCTCGGACCCAGCACGGTGCATTGAGAGCCATTCTTTAAGGTGGTTCCTAGATCGAAAATGACGCCGAAGTGGATTTAAATTAAATTTTATAATAACAATACATAATTTCAATAAAACTATTCATGGATTTTTTAAGACCCATAATCTAGTATTTTAGAAGGTATCATTACATTCCCTCGTTGTCATTTCTAGAAGTAGATAGTAAAACTGCTAAAAGTGGTCGTTTTGACACTTTTCCTATCTATTTCTACAAATGTCTACTTACGAGGAAATGGGTACATTCTAGCAGACCAATCGCTAAGTCTTCGATCACCACATTTTAAACATTTAACATCATCCATTTACCATCATAACGATTTTAACCATGAAAAGTAATTTGTTTTAATGTTGTATTTTATTATTTTCCAATGTTGAAATGTGCTCTATGGCGATCGATTACTCGGCGATTAGTCTGTTAAAATGAACCCAAATGTTACAGTACGAGGCATATATCTTGAATTTTTTTTTGGAGTTTTGTTTCCCGCCGGCCGATCCGCTCACCGCTACGCATGTCCAAAATACGTGTTTCGCGCAATCCCCACCCGATTTCAAGATATTTGCCTCGTACTGTATGATACCTTCTAAAAATACAAGACTATGGGTCTCAAAAATTCCACGTAGTTTTTCTATTAACAACTTATTAAATAAAAACCTCTGAGGGCGCCACTTTGGGAACGGGTCCACCTTAACGCAATAAATGCCTAATGAGGCATTGTTGCTGTATAATATAGGTTTTTTACGTGTAAAGTGCAATAAAGTGCAATTTAAACTTTGAAAGAGTGTGCCTGAAAAAAACTGTATCTTGTGCAATTATTCTTTGTTGAAGTAAAATTTAGGATTGTTGGAGATTTTTATTTTTCTTTTTAAATCGTTTACGCTCAGTATATCCCCAAAAACTATAGTTATTTACTAACAAAAGTAATGTTTGTGTGTTGAAGCCTTAATGAGTGTCTACGTGGTGATTGTATGAAAAAGCAGTAAGTGTACGAAAAGCCTTTGCATAAATACAATTGAAAAAGTGATAAGGTATAATGTTAGTCAATGTGTTAAGTAAGTGTTAATCAAGGTATAAGTCATTGTGTTAAGAGTTAATTGAGTTACAAGTGTTAGTCAAAGTGTTAAGTGTTAATCAAGGTATAAGTGTTACGGCCGAAAGAGGCTTCTTAGCTAAAATCTTAAGTTAAGGTCTCATTAACTTTAAGGAAGCTGTCAGTTTCATAGACTTTAGGTCCAATCTGACAACTTTTAAGAATTTAAGGTGGCCTTAACTTTAAGATTCGGGCGTTAACATTTGAGTATTTGGGCGTTAGTCATCAATGTGTTAAATGTTAATCGAGTTATAAGTGTTAGTCAATCAATGTGTTAAGTGTTAATCGAGTTATAGGTGTTAGGTCGAGTCTATAGCGCGTGTTTTGCCCTACACAATCAATAAAACATTGTATCGCGAAACAAAATCCTAATACGGTTTTTTTTGTTGAATGTTGAGTTGTTTTTGTTGATTGTGTAGAGTAGAGCAAAACTCGCGCTATAGACCCGGCATTAGTCAACCAATGTTTTAAGTGTTGGTCAATCAACGTGTTAAGTGTTAATCGAGTTATAAGTGTTAGTCAACCAATGTGTTAAGTGTTAGTCAATCAATGTGTTAAGTGTTAGTCAAGGTGTAAGTGTTAGTGTTAACCAAGTGTGCGTGTGAGTCACCTTGACGCTGTGCGCTGAGAGTGAGTGTCGCAGCGCAGCGTCCGGCGACCGCGGCGTTCGCGCCTGCAACAATTAACCAATTCCTAACTACTACTAATGGACTTACCTCAGAAGTTAGGGTATTATGAATCTAATTTTATAGTCTGTTCGCCGAGAGTTGATAGATCATATGTTGTGTACTAACTAATTATAAATACCTAATTCATTATATTACTAAATAATTATCACAATCTATATGAGAAGCTTCTCTTATTGCCGCGCGCACGTGTTTTGTCACTCTAAAAGTATGTATACAGTTTAGAACTTTGTCTTTTTGTTATAGTTCTCACTTGTTATTGACCGAGCGAGCGCGAAGCGTCTCTGCTTCAGCTTGGGCAAAAATTCTTTCGTATGTCCTTCCGGCCGGCGGCTGTCCTTTTGTTCTGCATCACAGGTCGCATTTCTCAACTGATTCTCGTGAAATTTTGTGAGCAGGTTCAAATATTATACAGATTTTTTTTAACGATCCAATTTTGCAAAAGTTTTCAAATTTGATTTGTAAAGAGTTTAGAAACTCTGATTTATTACATTTTCTCAACTCACTCATTTTATCAACTCTGTGAACAGACTGTATCCTATTGCAAATAAGTCTCATAATCGTGTAGCAGTGATCGCAATTCAGCTGAATATTAAACACGTTACTAATTGCATGCCATTCTGATTAACTATGTGCGAGATGATATGACATATCAATTACACAATTGTGTGTAATGCCATATTCTAGCTGACATGCAATTTGTTATTATATGCCGCGTAGATAAAGAATAAGACTGGAAATTTCAAAATATGTGTAAGTAAGAGAGCGATATAGGTTTAGTGATATAGTGTGCGAGCGAGGAGTGAACATGTGCGATGCGTTTTTCAATCCCATTCTTTTACGCGGGTATATCTACCGGCACATTTGTCTCATCTTTGTCGTGCCAAGTTATGTGCCGGTATCTGTAAACGCGGTTAACCGAAATTTCCAGTCCCATTCTTAAACTGCGCGGGTTGTAAGTAGCAATACATTTTAGCCTGTACTACTTGCAAAGCGTGAATTAGCTATGGTTTCAATCGGATTGATTCAACATAAATATTTTAATTGAAATTCAATTAAAATTCTTGTTCTAAAAATGTAGTTCTTCTGCTGATACTATTTTAAGCCAAACACTGAATTTGATATATACTGATTTTAATAAATGCGAGTAAAAGCACAGAATATATAATAATACTAAACGTACAGAAGCCCATCCGCGCGAGGACAATCAAATAATAAGCTACTCTCCTGCACGGCAATAAAGTACAATTTCAAAGCACAGCGCTGCGTGCCTATTATTGTATGCACCTTCTCTTTCTGTCGCGTTAGTCGCATAGCTCTGTCTCAACCAACACATGACATCCCTCGTGCGCTGGCTCGACTGAGTCAACGGCGAGCAGTAGGCTAATATAAAAGTTTAAGCGCGGAGTGAGCCCCCCTAGTAAAAGGCTACTATTTAGAGTAATACCAGGCCAGGGACACTCCGCACATTAGGTAAGAAGCTATAAGTAAGCGGCGTCGCACGCGTTGCACTTTTGTCCTAAGATATTGAACAAAAAAAAAACCAAAATGTTTATAAGCTTTTGTTTTACCATAGTGGGTACAATCGCTTTCCTTTTATGTTAAGATACGCAGTTCATATAAAAGAAGACAATCCTAAACGTCGTCATAAGAGAAGATAGTATGTGTTAGAAAGAGAGGCAACTTCTAGGTGAATATAACTGTAGGGTATTAGCGCTGTGCGACCTGAATTGCACTTTATTGTGTCGGAGCAAAAGAAGCTATTTATTTAAATGATTTTGCGGAGTGCCCCTTCTGTACTTGCACTATTATGTATTACATGATAATACTTACAGTAGCGGTCACATAATTAAAGATACCAGTCAATTTTCATAGAAACGAGGTAACTTAGAAGCCTTGGTTCTCCGCCAGGGATTGACCTGATGATGGCCATCCAGAGATGGGAAAGATTAAAATCGCTATACACACTCAACTGATTTCATCAGCATTCTAAGAGATATAAGGATCAGAGTTTTCAAGTTTCAGGATACCATACATTTTTATGCTAAATTCTCGGTTTTTAGGGTTCCGTAGCCAAAATGGCAAAAAACGGAACCCTTATTCGTCATGTCTGTCTGTCTGTCCGTATGTCACAGCCACTTTATTCCGAAAGTATTAAGACTACACAGTTGAAACTAGGTAGGTAGATGTATTCTGTTAACCGCTTAACGAATTTAATACAAAAATAAGAAAAATAAAAGATTAAGGGGGGGCTCCCCATACATGGAACTGAAACTGAAAAACATTTTTTTCTTCAAACCAACACGTGTTGGGTGTCTATAGATAGGTCTTTAAAAATAACATTGAGGTTTCTAAGACAACTTTTTCCCAAAGTCGACCGTTTGAAAGATATTCACCGCCAAAGTGGTAAAATGTGTGTCTTGCCTTTAACTTTTGAAATAAGAGAGTGAAAAATCTGAAAAAAATATATGCTGTAGATCTTAATAAACACTTTCAACCAAAATTGAACGAGATATAGTAATTAGTTTTCAAGATATAGCACATTTTCCAAAACCGCAAATATAACTTTGTCATTCATACCAACACTGTGAAAAACAAAGTTATTTTTGCAGACGAAAAATGATAGGTGGTATTAAATATGGTATGGTATAAGGTAACTACGGAACCCTATGGCGCGTGGCCCGACACGCACTTGGCCGCTTTTTTTTATATTTGTTTTGTTGTTATTTTATATCTGTTAGAATGCTGATCAGATCAGTTAGGTGTGTATTGCGATCTGGATCTCCTCCATTCACTCCCTAGATGGTCATCATCAGATCACAGCTAGGTCAATCCTTGGCGGAGAACCAAGGCTTCAAAGATACCTCGTTTGTATGAATAATAAATAAATCAATTTATTTTCTCATCAGAATAGGTATTCTTAACTATAGGATGTTGAAAACAACAATATGACCTGCATTATGAGAGACTGATGCCCGATATATGTATCTAAAAGAACCTGTGCCACAAGTCACCAGGGCCCTCTTGCTCAAACATAAAAATCGACTGCTGTATGTAATTTTTGACCGCCACTGTATAGTCTACCTATGTTTTCTTCTGTATCACTAGTTGTTGAACTTCTTTGAATATGTGCCATGTTATGTGTGTTAAGTTTGTCATACTTACATCGTACTGAGATCTGGTCATGGCTGGATGTTCGTAGCGTTCGTCCGCTTCAGGCGACGCGGCGCGGCGCGGCGACGCGGGGGAAGGCTACATACATCAATAATAATATGAATAAATATTAGCTAACTAATTAAGGCCCCTATATACCTCAAAGCGGCGCCCTCATCTTAAATTAATTAATTTCTCGCTAATTATATAATGTAAAGCCCGTTCGCTTAGATAGTGTCGGTACACTCGCAAGCACTTGTGTTCAGAGACAGGAATACCGGTAACCAACACAACCTTTCACTAAGACTAGTATTAAGAAATGTGTGTTAGATTAATAGTAATAAAGTAATTCTTTAATAAGTAATAATATAGGTAGTGTAGTGATACAGTTATTAGCATCATATTATAATATTTACCGTAAGTAATTAGTTTTCGCGTTATAATTATATATATTGGCAAGTGTTGTGGACACATGTTATTTGTGTATGTACTAGTATAGATACCTTTAAGAACTATAGATAAGAAAAAAGTTTTGTACAATACACTGTTTGTGTTCCTTAAATAAATAAAATAAAATAAAATAAGCACTTCTATGTAAACTATCAAACTCCAAATTGGCTTGCGGGTGTACGCCGCACGCGGTATCCTTTGTTTATGCGGCGGCATCTTTTGACAAGAAGCGGCACGTACAAAGGCGGCACGATAAAAGGGCGACACTATCTGAGCGAACGGACTTTATCGGAAATTCTTACGTACAAATTAAAGCTAAGATTCTTTAGTTTATTTACAAACAATAACCTCAGTAAATAGAAATAGAAATAGAAATAGAAATCATTTATTTGCGAATACCGAGTATACATGTTGTTATAAAAATAAAATATTTTGGCAGTTCTACAGTATTTGCCTTATTAATGTAGGCATGCAAATATTTGTAAAAAAGAACTCAATAAAAGGCTGATTATACGCAATTTAAGGCTGGCACATTGATTAAAATTAATAAAAATTAGGTATGTCATAATTGCAGTAAAATGTCAACAATAATAATAAGTATAAAAAGTCAATAGCTAAAATAATAATTATAGAAAAATAGTACTTATAAGATATTAAAATGTCATCAGTAGTCATCACTATTCACCAGCTTATTACGCTACAAGTTACGGTCAGAAAACAACAATTTGAAAATAATTAAAAAAAAAAAAAAAAAAAAGTTATACAATGTCAAGAACTTTTCTGGTCTAAGTACTCTTTAGTCGAGTAAAATCCCTGTTCAGAAAGCCAGGAAAATAAAGATCTCTTAAAAATATTTTTCTCTACGGGTAGTTCCCTCAAGTTTAGTGGTAATTTGTTATATATTTTTATAGCCATGCAGTAAACATTTTTTCTGAAGAAGGCTAAATTGCTTTTTGGTATACATAATTTATTTTGTCTACATTTTCGTACATTTGCATTTCTTTCAAATTGGGTGACAAAAAGTTCGGGATATCGCTTTACAAAGAGACATAACTCAGCTATATACATACATGGCAAGGTTAATCTATATATATAAAAGCGTAAATCACTCACTGACTCATCACGAAATCTCAGAAACTACAAGTGCTAGGAGTCTCAAATTTTGCATGGGGGTCCCTTTTAGGGTGTAGGTGCTCACTAAGACGGGATTTTGCGAAATTCAATCCCTAAGAGGGTGAAACAGGGTGGCAAAGTTTGTATGGGAGAACGCGATTCCTTGGCCCGATTGACTTGAAATTTGGCATAGACATTCTTTTACAAAATTAATTGAACACGTGTTTCGTATTTTTTTGAAATGTATCCTTTAACAGGGTTGAAAAGGGGTAGAAAGCTATTTTTAGGGTGGTTGACTTCGATATCGGAATCAAAACTTCTTAGTGCATTTGAATGATTAAGAAAAATAAATGTCAGTTGTCACTGCACGGGCTGTCGTTTAATCTCTAATTTTCCCGATTTTCAAGACAAGCTTTGATTCTTTTATTGTTGTGATTTTATCCATATTTTCACTACTTTACGAAATATTAGTCAAATAAAACGGCAACATCTGGCAAATATCAGATAACGTGACAAGGAATGTGGTATTTAGAGAAGTGTTTCGATGGAGAGCCTGATAATAATGCACAACATTAGTTGCACCCGGCATAATTCTTTGCCCGGCATGCGTTGCAATGTCACGTTTTTTTAGCCAGAAACCTTTTCAGTAGTAAGCAGAACAATTCACCAAACATTCACCAAAGTTTCATCATAATCGGATGTGGATGAATGGTTTAGGAGTGCAAAGGAAACAAATACACATACATCGATTTTTATTTATAAAGAAGATAACTATTAAGCAAAGATATTCGAATTTTTAACTATAAGGTAAGTATTAAATGTAACATAAATAATACTTATTTTGTTAAATTACCGCTAATAAACTTTATTAAGTACCTACCTTACTAATACAGAATCGTTAACAGGGCGTCGATTCTGTAACCAAACTCGAACCCCACTTCGAATCTCACTTCACTGCACGGGAATTTTAAATCATAAGATAATGATAAGAATTTTTTTTTATCACAAAAGATTTTAGATAGCTACGCAGGCTACCTAAATTTTTTGCAATCAGTAAAATAGCTCATTTAGTAAACAAATGTCTAATAACAAATTCACGCGAAGTGAAGTGAGATGCGAGTTTGGTTACAGAATCGACAGACTGCGCGGGTAAAACCGCGGGGTGCAGCTATTACCTATATAATCACAAAATTGCATAAATGTGAAAGTTTTGATGTTTGGATGTTGTTCTATTAGGTACCTACTCAATCATAAATATCATACTCAATCACGTCTGAACGGGTGAACGGATTTAGGAGAAATTTGGCACAGATATAGATTAAGTCTGGAATACTTAACACAGGCTTCTTTTCATCCCGATCATTGGTTTCCAAGGGAAGACTTACAACGATTACCGACTGCCACGCGGGCGGAGCCACGGGCAAAAGCTATACATAGTATAAAACAAAGTCGCTTCCCGCCGTCTATACGCTTCTCTTAAACTATGCATAAAAACCTCATTAAAATCGATCCATAAGTTTGGGAGCTAGGTTGGTTGCCTCAGACAGACAGACACACACACACGTCAATTATATTATAACACCCCTTGCGTACGTCGTATAGGTATATGTCGTCCTCCTAGGTATATGTATCCTGTAGTATAATCTAATAACTTTACACTGACACCACATTAGCACAGTTTTACATTTAGTAACTACATTGCACCCGTGCGAAGCCGGGGCGGGCCACTAGTATTTTATATTTTTTGAACCACGGTTGACAAGATTCCCAACTTTGTATACCAGAGAGTGCTCTAATACAACGTTTTTGAGCTTTAAATGCCCTTTCAAAATCTACACTATTTCCCCAGATTACTAAGCCATAGCGGAGTGCGGAGGAGACATATCCATGATATGCTTGCAATGCACTTTGCATTGATGCAACTCTTTTGATTCTATTCAAGGCGAATACAAATTTATTAATTTTCTTACATACATTATTAACTTGATCCTTCCAACTTAAGTTTTCGTCAATAATGATACCTAAAAATTGAGTGGAGTTTACTATGTCAACGTTTTCATTTTCATGCTTTATGTCAAGATTTAGTTTTTTAGCCTTATATGTACGAAATTGTATAGCCTTAGTTTTATTGATATTTATTTGTAAGTTATTTCTTTTCATCCAGTCGTGAATATCATTAATTGTATTGTTTATGTCCGTTTCTAGCATATCTACGTTTTTGTTTTTAAATAGTAAAGTACAGTCGTCAGCGAATAAAAAGCAGTCATTTTTTGTAACATCTGGCAAGTCATTAATGTATATTAGGAATAACAGCGGACCTAATATGCTCCCTTGTGGAACGCCATTTTTTGTGTGCCTAAAGTCAGATCTAGCTGTGATTTTTACATTATTTTCCACTCTTACTATCTCTGTACATTGTTGACGGTTTTCAAGATAACTAGAAAGCCAACTATTTGCGTTTCCTCTCAGACCATAATCAAAAGCTTTTTTTAACAGAATACTGTGTTTTACACTGTCAAAAGCCTTTGACATATCTAGAAAAAGAGCCAGATTAAGAATTCCATCATTTATAGCTTCAGATATTTTTTTAATAAGATTAAAACATGCTAGCGTAGTAGATTTACGTTCTTGAAACCCAAATTGTTCATTTTTAATTATATTATTTTGTTTTATAAATGTCAGCATAATTTTAGCAAAAACCTTTTCAAATATCTTTGCAAATACAGAGTTAAGTGTAATAGGTCTGTAATTGTTCATATCACACTCATCTCCTTTTTTATGTAATGGTTTTACTACAGACAGTTTTAACCTGTCCGGAAATATGCCATTTTCCAGTGATAAATTTATAATATGTGCCAATGGTACTGAATTTTTTTTAGAACAAGATTTTAATGCGTCTATACCTATATCGTCATATCCTACCGATCTTGTATTTTTAAGGCATAATATTATACGATGGACGTCGTCATGAGACGTCGGAAACAGATAAATGCTATCTCTGTTTACAACTGAGTTTGATGTTTTAGTGTTATTAGTTAGATCTTTGTTGCCAGTTTCAATGAAAAAGTTATTAAAAGCCATCGCAATATCTTTCAAATTATATAATGTTTCATTGTTATTTCTTATTTGCTTAATTTCATTTTGTGTTATTTTATTATTAACATTGTTATTTATTATTTTCCACGATGCACTGCACTTGTTTTTAGCCTGAGATAAAATTTTAGAATTACATATTTTTTGTGACATATTAATACAATTTTGTAATATTTTTGTATAGCTTACATATTTCTGCTTATTATTTAATTTATTCTGCCTATTTGACTTCAAGTATGTATAATATAGTATTCTTTTCTTTTTACAACAATGTTTCAGTCCCTTTGTAACCCAATTTATGTTTTTCATTTTATTATTACATTTCACTTTGATAACAGGAAAGCATTGGTCATATAATAATTTGAAAATGTCATGAAATAAATTAAAAGATTTGTTTGTGTCCGTTTCTTGTACTATGTCATTAAATGTCAATGAGTTTATGTAATTGATAAATTTTATTTTATTTTCATTGCTAAAGTCTCTTTTTGATTCAGTCCAATACTTAATACTATGATAATTATAGGCGTAAAATGATAAAATTTGACAAGTATTGTGATCAAAATAAAAATAAAATATAGTTTGTTGTAGTAGTAGTAAGCAAAAGAGCAATAAATGGCCTCTTTTGGCAATTTTGACATACTATACTAACAAACTATATTTTACTGAAGTTATTATTTGTAAATAAACTACTAGAACCTTAGCTTCAATCTATACATGTGAATTATCGATATGTTACATCTAATACCCGAAGTGCGTCTCAACCTAGTTTAAGCCGGCTAAAACTAGGTGTAGCCGATAGCTGTTGGCTAAAACTAGGTATAGCCGATTTGCTCGCGGCTAATACTAGGTGTAGCCGGCTAAAACTAGGTGTAGCATGGGGTATTAAGAAAATTATTTCTGTTGTCTGTTAAAAAAAATAACCTCGAAATTTAAGGCTCACGCTAACGCTGCGCTTCGCGCTCGTCTTAAATTTCTAACCTATATTCGGGACCTACAGGGGTAAAGCAGATCAGTTCACCTAGTTTTAGCCAACAGCTATCGGCTCAGTGGCGAAGGGTCCATACAAGCCGATTCCCATCGGCTTACCTTTTAGAAAGCCCCCCCCACCTATCCACTATGTAGATCATAACATTTTTGTAGAACGGCTTACCTTTGCCATAATTACGGCTTACCTTCGACATAATTTTACCCCTCGCCACGGCTACACCTAAACCTAGTTTTAGCCGCACTTAGCACTTCGGGTATTAGCCGTAATAGATACACTATCTACTTAGCAAGCAATTAAATTAATTAAGATGAGGGATATAGCCGCCAGACTAACAACAAAATTAATTGGTAAAACAATACTATTCAGAAGAAAATAGGGGCCACTAAATGGGTTTTCATATTAAAAAACTAATTTTTGAAAGGTTTTTTAATATAAAATCAATCTGATTTTATTTGTATTTGATATTGTTCAAAAGCTGTAATAGTCAACTTGCGGACTTTACTGTCTAATTTACTGTATAATTTCTCCTATTGGCCTTGTGTCAGTTAGAATAAAAATATATTAGAACTTCATACAAAAATACGCGAAATTTAACATTTTGAATTCTGACACACGGCAATTAAAATAATTATACAGTAAATTCAACAGTAAAGTTAGCAAGTTGATTATTACAGCTTTCGAATTATATCAAATTTAAATAAAATCAGATTGAATTTTTCATAAAAATATCATTCAGAAATTTACTATTTTGTATGGAAAACCATTATAGTGACTTTTCTTTTAAGCAATTTTGGCAAATCACAAATGTGGCAATTTGATTGTATATGCCATTGAAAGATTAGAAGAAGTAAATGTTTTAAAGTAAGATCTGTAATGTCATGTGGGAATAACAGAAAAAAATTTCTATAAATATAAGTTGAAATATATGTTGTACAATGTAAATGTGTTGTCCAATATAAACTCATTGTTCAATATCAATTATAGTGTCCAATTATAAACTATTTGTCCAATATAAATTATATTGTACAATGTAAATTATAGTGTCCAATATAAATTATAGTGTCCTATATAAACGCATTGTCCAATATAAACGCATTATCCAATATAAATTACAGTGTCCAATATAAACGCATTGTCCAATATAAATTATAGTGTCCAATATAAACGCATTGTCCAATATAAATTATAGTGTCCAACATACACATTGTCCAATAAACACAGTGTCCAGTACCTGGTGGTCGGGCGCGGGCGCGGCGTCGGGCGCCGGCTCCAGCTCCGAGCTGTCGCTGCCCTACGGTTAGTGCACAACACAACGCTAGTTAGTATGAACTATGAACGCGCATTAAACTGACGTTAGAGCGAGAGAAAGAGCGGTCAAAGGTGCCGGTGGGTTGGCTTTAGAAATGGGCGCCTGATTTTGGAATTGAAGTAACGGGTGTAACAAGACCTTCATCGAAGCCGAAGTCCACGTATTCCGCCCATCAGCAGGATCTTTTTTGTTTTTTATACCTGGGCAACCAACAGCTACGAAGTTATTGAAGGTCAAACTCAATTTTTTTTATTTATTTTTTATGAAATCTTATTTTATTCGTTATTTCATACTTTTCGTCCAATGAAAAATTATCAAAATTTTAAGTATTTCGTAACAAACAATGGCTTTAAAATGTCGTCACTCGATGTATCTCATGAGCACGCACATAAACGCTGCCTTTCGATTCGGCCGCACGCAGCTGTGTAGCATACACTCGCAGGCGCGGTCTGTCAATTCTAGCGAACTAAAATCTATGGAAGTGTAATTGCAAACAAATATTGCTTAAAAAATGGCACCACGGGGTCGAAAAAGTACAACCCGCTCAGCTTTAGTCGGGCCAGCCACTCGCTCGGTGACAGACGTTAGCGTTCTATACACTAATTCCATTTGTATTACAAAGAAAAGAGAGAAAGAGAGCTTTTATTAGAAATGACGTCCTGTGTAGTCAAATGGTGTAAAAGACACAAAGAAGGCAAAAAGATGCAGAGATAACGTATCATATTTTTTTTAGTTTAAGTATATTAAGTATAGAGTATACAGAGTATAGTTCATTCAGTCGCTTTGTTTTGCATAACTAAATGCTAGCATTATTTAGCCCCGCCCACTCGGTTGTAATTTTGCGTGGTGCCATTTTTCGAGCGGAATGCTTGTTCCATAGATTTTAGTTCGCTGCTCGAAACCCAGATACGATTAGCTTTACGCGACATAGACACTCTATTCTGATCAAACTGATCATGAACTTATGTAAAGACAAATGATTACTTACGTCAGTTTTATGCGAATAATGAAAAATTAAGAAAATATGGAAAACGATAAAAACTATCCAGGCAAGATGGTTAATCACTCAAAAAACTTTAATATAAATTACAAATTAAATATATTACTCATTAATACATCCGGTGTTACTACAAAAGATTTTTAAACCCCTGTATAACTTATATCATTTTAATGTGATGTTGTCGCCGGCAGATGGGGTTTGTACCCAACCCCCTCCCCCCCTTCTCCCTCCCTCACAGTTTTGATAGTGTCTAAGTTAAACAGGTGTTATAAAATCTTTTGTACCTAATAACACCGTAGACAGGGAAATCGGCGCTCTGCCCCTTAGTAATCGAAATGCTTTGCGCGGTTTTCGTCTGTTGGTCGTGTGCGCGGTAATTACTACTACTACGTCGTTAGTGCAATCAATTTTGGCTTTTAGAGTGCGCAGTTTGAACACTAGGCGCTAGTGAAAAAAAAAATAGTGCTTAGATAAAGACGAATTTGTGAATTATCTCTCCCCGTAGTGCACTTTAAACAAGCTTAGTGGTACTTTATATCGCTTAAGGCCTTAACATGCATCAATACGAGCGGGTCGATATGTGATAGAGTGAAATCGAACGGAACTCTATACGCTTTGGGTTAAAATCATTGCGTGTTAACGCGGCGGTTGCGTAGAGGTCGAGCGCCGAATCCTCGATTTTTACATGTTTTCATTACTTTTCTTCGCTTTCAAATTAGTTAAAAATAACTGTTCAATTAAGATTGAAGGAATTAATATCGCAGATTTTTATGCGTTGGTTTTAACATAAACGAATGTTCTGTTTCCGAGAAGTTTTGCAAATAAACCCAAAAACGAGGTCCACGGGATATTTTTTTACATCAAAGGTGGTAACATTTTTATAAATGTGTATTATTTCAAGTGCATTATATATTTTTTCTATGATAGCTTCATGCGCGTAGTCTTTCAATATTTTGAATTGAATATTGGGATTTGACGCATGTTAACGCCTTAAACAATATTTTTAGCCTGTTGTTTAGATTAATGGAGTTTATTGCTAAAAGTGACCACTAGCGCCGACTTCCCTTACTGTACCTACAACTTACACATACATAGATATTAAATAGATACTCCATGTTTGAAATCATTTCTCTTTCTTTATAAAGTAAATATTTATAATGATTTATTATTATATTAAGTAAAATACGTTATATTAAATTATTTTTTAGAAATGAAAGTTTAGAAATAGATCAACTAGATTAGATCTGAGAATTAGTCAAACAGTAAAGCAATATTAATATTCAGAGTGTTTGGTAATATCCTTATAAAGCCGAATATGGTAGATAGGGCATAAGAATAAATAATGGATAGGGTAGCATACAACCTCGGAAAAATTAATATAAACTCTGAAAATTGCCACATGGCTGAGATTTTTTTTATTTGTATGGAAAAAAGAAGAGCTCGGTGGCGCAGTGGTCTAGCGTCTGGCCCAGCGATCGCGCAGGTTAAGCAACGTTCGCAAGGGTCGGTCATGGGATGGGTGACCAAAAAATTTATTATCTCGAGCTCCTCCGTGCTTCGGAAGGCACGTTAAGCCGTTGGTCCCAGCTGCATTTGCAGTCGTTAACACCCACCAATCCGCATTGGGCCCGCGTGGTGGGTTATGGCCCGTCCTCTTTATCCACCTATGAGGAAGGCCTGTGCCCCAGCAGTTGGGACATTAAAATGGCTGATGGACACATGGAAAAATGACAACCCTAGACGCAATCGATTTTTGTATTCGATAATCGATCCCATTAATGGGCAAATGTAAAACACAATTTCATTCTAGGGCTGCCACTTTGCAGTTTATCATAAAAATAAAATAAAATTAATAAAAGTGGTGCTTTTCAGGTTTTATAATAATTTTACGGGGTTGTATGAGTCTACCATACTGGATAATTCCATGAAAATGTGGACACGGTAAAGGAATAACATAATGTCACTTTTCGACTTTTTACCATGCCAAAAAATATTTAATAGTGGCAACACTGACATCAATCAAACGTTTAAATATAGATTTGACATTAAAATTTGTTACTATGGCCGGTTCTAGTTGCTGAAAATTCAGGTTTTCTTACGCGAGTTACCTATTCATTGTAACGCGAGTTACCATATAATTTGGTGATATTTTTAAAAGTATACTTTAATACTACTGTTTCTATTAAAAGATGACTTATTTGTATATTGTTGCTTTTATTTATACATAATTCCAAGTAATAGACCAACACATTTCGTAGATATTTTTGAAATAAAATACTCTCTTAACTGGATGTCTAAAAATGATAACGCGAGTTACTAATACAATTTATTATTTATTTCAATAATCATTACAATATTACTATTTTTATTAGAAAGTTCTAAAAACCAGGATAATATTATATTCATGAAAATGAATTATTTCATTAACCACTTGAAACAACCTTAATTGACGCGCGGGTTCCCCCGGGAATCCAGAGATCGCAGGCAATATTTTGCCTTATTGTAAATGAACTTTGGCTTGGATTTGAATGTAATGTTCTGTGACATTGGGCCTTGATGGATATTCTTTTCAATGACGTATAACCCGTCCAAATTAAATGAACAAAAGTATTACAAGTTGACACTTTAAGTTTTTTCAAGTGTTTTTTTGGTTTTTTTTTTCGTGACATCGATGCACTTTTGCCATTTTGCCAATGCTTAACAGATGTCGCGCTTTTTTAAGCTGGAGCATGAGGGGTTACAAAAACCTCATTATTTAAACTATATAAAAGTGATGTTTCTGTAACGCGAGTTACCATGGAATTACCCTATTCAGCTTTTTAAGGCTATTACCAAACACCCCGTATAAAGAGGGCAATAACAACTTTAAAAGGTTGTCAACACCTGAATTAGTCAAACAGTAATGCAATAACAACGTAATAGGGTTGTGAACCCCTGAATTAGTCAAACGGCTAAACAATACGGTAATAGGGTTGTCAATACCTGTTCCCTGGGCGGCGGGCGCGGGTAGTACGGCTCGGCTTCTCGCTCGGGACTCGATTCGCACGACCGCTGCCTTCGGTACTGTCCGTACTCCTGTCAGACAATCACAAATCTAATCTATACATATAAAACTCTAAATTGATTGACTGATTCATTTACTGATTCATTGTTGGGATAGGCGTAGAGCCACAGAATAGATAATAGTACTAACGTACAGAAGTTGCACTCCGCAAAGTCGTTTAAATAAATTGCGACTCTTGCTCCGACACAATAAAGTGCAATTCAGGTCGCGCAGCGCTCCCTTCGCTACAAAACATTCACTTAGTAGTTGTCTCTCTTTCTATCGCGTCTTATCTTTTCTGACGTATGAAATTTGTCCTCTTAGAGGACGCCGAGCGCTTCATACTCGCGCGCGGAGTGACAGAGCTCTGGTAGAGCCTTAACGGCTGAAGGTAGGGACACCATTTTTGGAGGGTAGATACCTTTCATGGTGTAGGTGAGCACTAAGAAAGGGTTTTGGAAAATTCTCGTTATACAGGATGCTAGTGTTTCAGTTTGTACATGATTTTTATGGGAACATTTACATATATTATGTGACATTAGGTGTACTGATTAATACCTAGGTATATTGATAATCCGTGACTTTCAAAATAAATGCACAACTATCTTAGCGGTATCGCATACGGGCAACTTTTGTCTCCGCAACTTTTTTGTCTCTCACGTGATTTGTATGAAAAGTTGCAGGCGACCGTGTCGCTTCGTGTGCGCGCTTCCATATAAACCCGTGGACTTGATGTGAGAGACAAAACAGTTGCTGGGAGACTAAGTTGCCTGTGTGCGATAGCGCTTAATCACGCGCACGAAGTCGCAGGCAAAAGCTAGTTAATACTAGCTTTTGCCCGCGACTTCGTTTTTTAATGATAAAACTTTACTTTTTCGTAAATCTATGCCACGGAATAGAGATAAGTACTACCATACCGAAAGTACACTCTCCGCCCCGCCCCAGAATCAATTACCTCACCACACCCTGCGCGTTCATGTGCCAAATCGAGTGCTCTTTTAGTCGTGAGTCTCGTGAGTGACAACAGCTGTCAACTTTCGTGCACGGCGGCATGAATTTAAGTTGCAAGAAGCAAAGAAAAACATTGAATATCACTCATAAAAACATTTGTTATCACCGGTAAATACATATTTATAAAACCAATAATATGTTCATTTCTTTACGTGAGGCAACACAATCCCCTTAGTAACCCTAGCTTTACGCACACAGTTGCGCGTGTACAAACGTCATCTGTGTAGTATCTGTGTAATAGGTAGCTATAACGGAGCGGTTGTATAGAGTGTCCGGGGTGTGCCTAGAGGCCTATACTATCCGGCTCACAGGACCAAAAAATGTGCAGCATTTTATAAGTTTTACAGCAATATTACGAAGAGTACGGTCACGATCAATAAGATGTACACACTTTAGATATGTCACATTAAACTCTCAGTGTGAAAATGTCATAGGTTATTCAATAACGTAATATGACATAAGTTCTAGTGTATACATCTTATTGCTCGTGACTGTACATGTCTACTCTACTGCAAGTTGTTTGTTGTATACTCAGACCAAATAAAAAAGTAAAGACGGAGTCTTCCAACAAAGCGGTGATGCCAGTAAAACTACGCCTTGGCTGTGTACATGCACAGTTTACGCACACATATGTAACTAAACTACGCCTTGGCTTTCGTTCGTCATTGGGCGTTCCATATCGAACCCCGCCGCTCGGCCTGATCTGAGGTTGTATAGTATACAACGTGGTACAAAGTCCCCTAATGCCTAATATGGTTGGACCAACTCTGAAATTGCAAAAAAATCTGCTGTTTCATACAAAAATTATAATAAAATAATAATATTTTTTTCGCGATTTCAAAGTTAGTCCCATAGTAAAAGTTGTTCAGTTTGATGGTCCCTATCTACCCTATTTGGCATATTAGGGGGTTATTTGTAACACGTTGTATAGTTATTATTGGTTTGCATTTACCTGCTGTGGGTAACCTTCGTCGTCAGAATCCGGTATATGCTGACCACGACGCATGGCTTCTTGTACCTGCAAATTAATTACATTAAAATGCAAGGTGGGTTCTTAGAAGTCTTTGGATCATAGCAAACAGTTATTATGTTTATAATAATAGGAGTTTGAATATGAAATTGCAGTCTTATTCTCCCACACAAAGAGCCTCATAATGTATGTCTATGATTTTAATAGGTCGTTATACAGGATGTTATAAAACAACCCGCAAATGCTGAATATGGTAGATAGGGAGGGACCACCAATCTGAACAACTTATACAGAACCAACTCTGAAATTGCGAAAAAAAATCAGATGCTTCATTTATTTGGACGTTACTTTATTATTTTTTGTTAAAACAGCGATTTTTTTTCGCGGTTTCAGAGTTGGTCCCATAGTAAAAGTTGTTCAGTTTGATGGTCCCTATCTACCATATTCGGCAATGCGAGTTGTTTTGTAACACCTTGCATAACAGAGGGACTATACGGCACAGTGGATTAGCCCATTTGCTAGTAGTAGTAGTTAAGCGACTTCCATTAGAGTCTGTCATGGGATGGGTGACCAAAAGTGTATTATCTCTGACTCCTCTGTGCCTTAGAAGCCACTTTAAGCCGTTGGTCCCGGCTGCACCAACGAACACCTTAACGTAGGGTTGCGTGGTGTGGCCTAACTTTTCATATCCATTCATAACGCCCGTGGCACACATCCGCTGCGAAACAATACCAACCAATAGTACGAAACTGCAATAGGTTCCGCCATGAATTGTCAGTTGTACGACAAGCGAAACAGATGCGAAAAAACCTGTTATTGCAAAGGCGAAACGCCCGATTGGCTCGGACCGTTGGCACACCTCCGCCGGGAAAATAATGACGCGAAACCGATATCACAGAATAGATATAACTACTACGGACAGAAAGGACACTTCCCGCCCCGAACTAGAATCAATTTAACTCACCCCACCCCGCGAGTTCGTATGCCGAGCCGAATGGAATCGTATGCTCGTTCAGTAGTGTTTGTCAAAGCAATTCGTCGTAACTTTTTAGTCGTGTTTGTCAACTTGTCAACTTATTTTGATATTCAAAGCAATGCGTCGTAACTTTATTTACCAAAAAGTTCGAATTATGAATTGAACGGTAGCCCCAATCTTACACACACAGATGCGCGTGTACAAAAATTTCATCTGACGTCATCTGTTTATAACGGCGCGGTAGTATGGAGTGTCCAGGGTGTGCCGATATCTAGATGTGAACGTCAAATATCGTCGTAACGACGATATTTGACGTTCACATTCTATCGAGAAGACAAGTCATAGCAGAACTACTGTGCCAACCAGCCACTGGTGGTAGGATTTGGTGGTCAGATGGTCCAGAAGGTTCGCTGGTATTGTTTCGCGGCAGAGGTGTGCCAGAGGCATAAGGAAGAGCTGGGCCCCAGAAGTAGGGACATTTAAAATGGCTGATGATGCAATGTAGATATAAAAAAAGAAACAAACCTCTTCAGGATGGACGGGAACATTGTCTAATTTCTCCAGGTTTGGAAGATTCCTAAGTACTGTCATTCTGTACCTGAAAAATTAGAATTATTAGTGGGTCGTAGTTCATAAGGCTGATGAAGGTCGAAGAAAGGATACGGGTAGCGTAGGTTGCGAGTAAGAAAAGTGTTTTTTATGCACAACGGGATAGTGTATGGCCTTCACCTCACCTGATGTTAAGTGATGATAAGGCCGAAGGTGGAAGCGCACTTCACCCGGAATCAACATCACTGAGGAATTATGTATCTTATTTCTAACTGCCGGAACCCAACAATGTTTAAATTGTTGTTATGGCGTCAGACTTAGGAAAGATGGTGGTAGCTACCCAGCCTTTCGGCGCCAGGCGTCTACTTATCAAACCAGGCGGACTTGAAATAAGCCCGACCACCAACCAAACCGAGTACAATATTTACCCTCCTCCTGGGCGAACCAGGACCCTTGCGTCTTACATGTGTGGGCGAACTAGACCACAGAAGTGGTTGAATTTCTTCTCAGATGCCAGATATGGTATTCAACGTGTTAAAAAACATTGTGTACTCAGTGAGTACTACTCACTCTGGGTGCTGCGTGCAAGGGTTCTCATCAAGCCACAGACTAGTGAGATCCGGTAGACGCCGCAGGTGTCTGATTTCGTTCAAGTCCCTGATTTCGTTCTTCCGCACGTACAACTCCCGCAGACGCCGGCAGCCGGCGAAATCACCGAGTGTGCGGATTTTGTTGATACTGTAAATGAAAGAAAGTGAGTTGTCAATAAAATAGCTGAATTACCCGGGCTCTGTCACTACGCGCGCGAGTATGAAGCGCTCGGCGTCCTCTGAGAGGACAAATTTCATACGTCAGAAAAGATAAGACGCGATAGAAAGAGAGGCAACTAGTAGGTGAATATTTTGTAGCGAAAGAAGCGTTGTGCGACCTGAATTGCACTTTATTGTGTCCAGAGCAAGAGTCGCAATTTATTTAAACGATTTTGCGGAGTGCTACTTCTGTACGCTAGTACTATTATCTATTCTGTGGTATTACTTAAAGTTACAAACATGAAATATAATGGAAGGACGCCAGTTGATTTTCATACAAACGAGGTAACTTTGAAGCCGTACTGTGCTGCCATCCAGGAAGTGAATGGAGGAGATCCAAAGCGCTGATCACATCCAACTGATCTGATCTACGAGAAGTAAGGATATGTTTAAAAAAGCGCGAAAATAGCATTAAATAAAATGTATGGAAATCCTGAAACTGAGAACTCTAATCCTTACATCTCTTAGGATGCTGATCAGATCAATTGGGTATGTATAGCAATCTGGACCTCCTCGATTCTCTCCCTGGATAGCTTCATCAGATCACGGCTCTATCAATCTTTGGGGCGAAGAACCAAGACTTCAAAGTTACCTCGTTTGTATGAAAATCGACTGGCATCCTAACTAACTTAATTTTGTGGCCATGGCCACTACTATATGTACAGGTAGGGTTAGAGCCATTCCCTCGAAATGTTACGGATATAATCAACCCACAATCACGGTTGCTTCAATTCAAATTGACTGGTAACGGTAATCGCTTACACCAGGTGACTTTATTAATTATCTTTGTGATAAAAAATATATATAATTTAGCATCAGTACTACGGACCATGTTTATTTTCACTGTACTGCGTTGTTTAGAAGTGTAGCAGATTTTCTATTTTAACCCTGAAACTTACGTATGAGGCCACGATGAACAGCAGAGTTCATGACTTTGCGTTTTTGAAAGTCCTACACGCTTAATTAAAATTAATTAAAAAATTAAATTAAAATCATTAAATAATTATTTCACACGGCAATGAAGTTCAAAATTCAAATCAGTAACGAACGTCCGCTTGCGTCACTCACGCGCCGGGCGGCGATTGGTCAATATCGCGTCGCGCTACGCTCTGATTGGCTGCGGCCTTGCCACTAAGTCGCGGAACTAACGTACTACAGGCATTGCCAATTGCTTACAGACAAAGAATACAAACTTTCCAACCTTACACAGTATTTGCAATGTTGCTTGATTAATGAGGAATTTTAATAAAAACAAAGTATCATTTTGAAAATATTGGAAGTAAATAATAACTGCAGTGAAACGTGGTCGCTAACTATGGGTCTCATAAGGAGGCTCAAAGTCACCCAGCGTGCGATGGAGAAAGCCAAGCTTGGCGTTTCCCTGCGTGATCGAATCAGAAATGAGGAGATCCGCAGGAGAACTTTTAGTAACCGACATCGCTCGAAGGATTGCTCAGCTGAAATGGCAGTGGGCTGGACAGATAGCACGAAGAACTGATGGCCGTTGGGGCGGAAAGGTTATAGAAGGGCGACCGCGCACTGGACTCGGCTCCGTGGGTAGGCCCCCGACAAGGTGGACCGGCGTGAGGGTGCGCGGTCGCGGTGCGCCGCTGGATGCGGGCCAAGCAGGACCGATCGTCGTGGAGATCCTTGGGGGTGGCCTATACCCAGCAGTGGGTGTCGTGCGGCTGATATGATGATGATGATGATGATGCTTCCCTATGGATGGATGGGCCATATTACCATAAGCCATAACCACCACCACTGCAAATGCAGCCGGGACAAACGGCTAAATGTGCCTTCCGAAGCAGTACACATTTTTGGCCTCGCATCCCATAACCTAGAAAAAGCTTAACCGCCACAATCACAGACCAAATAGGCTAAGCGCTTCAACCTTCTCGCCTTAAATTACTCTTAATTCCATTATAAACTAAGAAGGATCCAAGGATTCATAACTCTTTGGAAGACGCAAGCTTAGGTATTAGCGAAACCTTAAACTTTCAAACCCAGACAATGAAGTGAGAGCGAACTTGTGGCGTATTGTGAATAAAACAATAGAGTAGCGGAGAACGGAAGTGGCTTATCCATCCAGTGTCATTGCCATTAGATAACGCACACATAGATCGCTCTGCAATATCTAATGCGTTATGTACTTTAGCTGGGCATCTTTCAGATAGGAGCAATTTAAAATAAGAGCGATTAATTCCACTATGTTTACCTGGATCAAATGTAGTTTTCTCATATTTTTTATGGCGTATAGGCAAGCGCTTGATCGCTATCTCGCCTGATGGTAAGCGATGATGCGATCTACGATGAAACGCGCTTGCCTAGAAGTAACCTATTCACTCGCGACTTGAAGGTCCCCAGATTGTACCTATCAGGAAACACAGACTCAGGCAAGGAGTTCCACTCTCTAGCGGATTAGATGATAAAATTTGAAGCAAAACGCTTAGTGCGAGTCTTTGAAATATCCACCATAAAACGGTGGCACAGATTCGTACGTCTAAATCACTTCAAAATCATTTCACCACCGTACTGATGTGCACGGGACAAACAACGCAAGATCTACAAAATAGTAATAGTGCGTATGCTAGACAACGAAATAAGATGCTAGACTGGCTGGCATCACAAGACTATATGAGCTACATTGACTGCCCACGGCCACGGTATGCTTTTTGACACCTTTAGGCCGACTAAGCACCGACATTAGCGCCTAAATGCATCTGGTTACTTGCTATACAGCTGTGGGTTGCTAGGATAGGAACCTTGGTCTCATGGTCTTTGGTTGTAAGTACAGACCATACAAAAAATATTTAAGCCTCCTACGATACATACTAGGAAGTCGCCTGCATGTATATGCTAATCTAGGCACTTGTCGCGTAGCCGGCGTTAGAGTGGCTGAGAGCACCTGGTTTCTTTTTAACCGACTTCAAAAAAAGGAGGAGGTTCTCAATTCGTCGGTATATTTTTTTTTTTTTTTTTATGTATGTTACTCGATTACTCAAAGACGGCTGGACCGATTTGAAAAATTCTTTTTTCGTTTGAAAGTATATACTTCCAAGTTGGTCCCATTGTCATGAAATCAGGATCTGATGATGGGATCCTGGAGAAATCGAGGGAACTCTTCAAATATTATAGGCACATCTATAGCGATTTTGGTATTTTCTTAAGTAACTTGTGCATTTGCTTTCGAAAAGTACCATTTCGGTGAAGTAGAACTGATGCTGAAGACCAGCATAGATGATCATCGGAACTATTCAATACTAAGTAGTTCACTGGTACAATACGATTACTTTAATATGGTTGCTAGGCTATTTATGCTCATCATAATTCATATGGTGAAGAAGAGCTGATAGTGAAGTACCAGGAGAACTCCTCAACAATAAACGCCCCTGCGTCGGGAAAACAGTACTATGTAAAAGGTGATGAGCCGTTGACATAAGGCTATTGTAACTTAGATAATATCATCACCAAATATACTTACCACAAAAAAGTTTAAAATAAAAAAGTTTTTAATAAAAACAAAACCTCCTTCAAAAACCTTGAAAATAATCTAACAAAAAACAGTTTCAAAAAGAAATTAATGGCTCTAAAAAGCAATAAATAAAATATTGAAATCTGTATAATAACTAACTCGAAAGTTTGTATGCATATCTTATATTAAACAACGCCTTATGACTTCATATGACGTCATAAGACGTTGTTTAATATAAGATATGCATACAAACTTTCGAGTTAGTTATTATACAGATTTCAATATTTTATTTATTGCTTTTTAGAGCCATTAATTTCTTTTTGAAACTGTTTTTTGTTAGATTATTTTCAAGGTTTTTGAAGGAGGTTTTTTGATATAAGAGCAGATCCAGCCCAGTGGATGTCATGCGGCAGATAGGATGAAAAAATTTTGTTATTACAAGTAAAATGACATTAATAGTAACTGAGCTATTCACTAGATCTACACCCGCTTTATTAATGAGTGCAGTGGTAATTAATTCTTCCACTTAGCCGGTACAGTGGTCGTGATGTACATGACGCGTGACCAAGTAGGGGTAATGACGGTGCGTGCGCGCATGACCGGTGTATGAGGCAGGGAGATGCAGAAGGTTGGCCATACTGTACATAGTATTTGTATGAAACATTTTTGGCTTTAACCATAGTTATTTTGTTCTACTGAGCAGTCCCATAGGATTGCCCTACCGCCACTTTAATATTATAATGTCTGTTACTGTGCTCTTCCTCCCAAAAATGACCGTGATGATATTTTCGCCGCTAATCGCAACCAGCGGATTCTCGACCTTATTTCTTTCTTTCTAAATATCGTTACTTCTGATTTCTGATAAAGCTGATAAGTTTCTTGCGCCCATCTTCTTGTTAGCTAAAAAAGTCTCTAATGAGCGGTAGGAAAATATAGACATTTCAAAAGCACTTAATTTCTTAGTTTATTTGAATAAAGAGTTTTTAAATATCAATCGCAATCTCACGACATTTAGGTCCACATTGTCGAGTAGTTGCATTTCACTTTTAATGCAGCGCAATAGTTGCATTTTGCACTTTAGATTGGTTAAAATACCTATGTCAGATATGACATTTGACATTTGAAACAACCAATCAAACGATTTTAGCACAAACGCTTGTGGCACCAGTTCCTCAGTATGCATCCCCATTCCAGAAGCTGACTTAGCCTGACAATCAGTTCTCGCTATGAATTCAGTACACGATCTCTACCTACTATATTTTAGACTAGCGGCCGCCCGCGGTTTCACCCGCGTGGTTTCCGTTCCCGTGGGAATATCGGGATAAAAAGAATTCTATGTTTAAAACTAGGCTATCTACTATCTGTGTGCCAAATTTCAACCAAATCCGTTCAGTAGTTTTTGCGTGATTGAGGAACAAACATCCAAACCCACACACTTTCACATTTATAATATTAGTAGGATGTTTTTCAGATCACCGTGCGGTGATCTCGTTATAAGGTTACTTTTTTAAGCGATGACAATAACTTTTTCAAAAATTTACAAAACCTATGAATATTACACAACCTTCTGTATTCATCTGCCGTGTGGCCGATGCGCCTACGCACACGGTGTGACAACGCACAGATTGCCTATGATTAGGGTGCAGAAGCATGCTTTCCTTTAATTGGTGCTTTTGAATGATTTATCTTGAACACGAAGTTAAAGTAATGAATAGACTGTTAATTGTATACTGAGAGAGTAATGTATGTTTGTACAAAATATGTGTGATGTATGATGATAGGTAGGAGTTTCTTATTAGATAAATATCTCCAGGAGTCCAGGGTGGTAGGAAAACATTGACGATTCGAAATCGGTTAATTCGAAAGCGTATTTGAATATACGTTATTTTGAATTTGACCTTAATAGGTAAATCACCGATAATTCAGTAAAATAAGGAACATCAATGCTTTGAATAGTGAATACATAAACCACACAAATTCTGACACAACTATTGAAATAAAACCGGTCAAGAGCGAGTCGGACTCGCGCACCGAGGGTTCCGTACCATCATATTTGCACCATTAAACCACACTGCAGAGTAGAATAATAAAATTTGTATTGCAGTTATAGGTCAGCGCCATCTCTAGACCGATAGTGGAACTAATGTTAACTTTTTAGAAAGGAAAACGCCCATAAAACATCTCGCCTTTCGGGCTTTTGTGCCAAAAACCATAAAAATATTTGATTTTTTTTTATTCCCAAAAATGTTTACAAAACTATTAGTCTAAGCCTGGGACTGAAAACAGTTTTTATTAGTAGTTAAAGCATTTAAAACTTTCAACGGTCCATCCATCTAAAATAAAATAACAATCGATTTCTGAGTAGGTATAGTAGGTATTCTTTTGTTGATAGTTGAGTATGTGAAAATAGTTTCATAGTCATGTTGAATTACATTTTTGATTCATATGATTGTATTTGAATGCTTTCCTCGCGGTAACTTCTTAAGAAAAATAAAAACCGGCCAAGTGCATGTCGGGCCACGCGCCATAGGGTTCCGTAGTTACCTTATACCATACCATATTTAATACCACCTATCATTTTTCGTCTGCAAAAATAACTTTGTTTTTCACAGTGTTGGTATGAATGACAAAGTTATATTTGCGGTTTTGGAAAATGTGCTATATCTCGAAAACTAATTACTATATCTCGTTCAAACCAATTTTGGTTGAAAGTGTTTATTAAGATCTACAGCATATATTTTTTTTAAATTTTTCACTCTCTTATTTCAAAAGTTAAAGGGGGGGACACACATTTTACCACTTTAGCGGTGAATATCTTTCAAACGGTCGACTTTGAGAAAAAGTTATCTTAGAAACCTCAATGTCATTTTTAAAGACCTATCTGTAGACACCCAACACGTGTTGGTTTGAAGAAAAAAAATTTTTTCAGTTTCAGTTCCATGTATGGGGAGCCCCCCCTTAATCTTTTATTTTTCTTATTTTTGTATTAAATTCGTTAAGCGGTTAACAGAATACATCTACCTACCAAGTTTTAACTGTGTAGTCTTAATACTTTCGGAATAAAGTGGCTGTGACATACGGACAGACAGACAGACAGGCAGACATGACGAATCTATAAGGGTTCCGTTTTTTGCCATTTTGGCTACGGAACCCTAAAAAATAAAAACAAACCCAAATAGTAATCGATTTTAATATAATACCATCATTACAGTCACATTGACGGTGACGGAAGGAAACGAGACCACAGAGCAAGCCATTCATTAAGAAGAAGAAGGTTTTGATTTTTTTAAAAAGCTCTTTTAAAAGCTTTTAAAAAACACTACTGTCTATCTTGTCAAGAGACGGCGGTGTATGTTATTGTCATCGTACATGATGATTTGATATGATCGTTTGTTTTCTGTGCAATTTCCGAGTTGAGCTTAGTTCTTTGGTCATTTGTGTTTTGTGAGATTGAACTGGACACGTAGTATTCTGTTGTGACAATTTACCAAGTTAAGTTAAGCTAGGACCAACGGGTTAACGTGCCTTCTGATTCTAAAGCACGGAGGAGGAGAAAAAAAGTATTTTCGGGTCACCCATCCTGTAACCAACCCTTGCAAACCAGTATGCCCCGCGGCGCTAACCAGCTGTGTCATCGAACTCCTCCCCTGAACTTGTTACTTACATTTTATTCCCAAAACAAGACGTTTACAAAAAAACATAACCTAAAAATAATTACTGATTTTAATTAAAGAATCTATCAGCTACTAAAATCAATTAAAATTATTAGGGCACAAAAATATTTAGAGTGAGATTTGATGATTTCTAAAAATGTGTGCTATATTGAGACATCGTTTTATTTTTCCTGTAATCTTTATATAAACTGCTATCACATAGAATTATTTCAGATTTTTCTCTTTGCAAACTTCGGAGATAAGGGGGAGGAACGGTATATTTTTTACATTTTTCATTATAAGACAATGAAAGTGATTTTTTCAAAAACAAGTAACTCTGACAAAAAATTATTTTAAAAATAGTTATTCTATAGTTGTAGTGTTCAAAAAGTGAAAAAACACGATTATACAGTATTTACTACATGTGAAAACGTTATCTAGGAAATTAACATCAGATTTACCTCGGAAAAAACCTTCTAAAAAACAGTGATAATAAAGTGTAATATTGTGTTGCAAACGAATATATCTGACGTATTTATATCATAAACCATAATACAAATAATAATTCGACAGTGTCTTTGTGTAAAAACCTCAAATTAAAAGAAATATCTTTTAAATCTAATTGTAAACATCGATTACCTACATGAATGTGCAAAATCATTGCTTTCGAACTTGTCGGTAAAGCAGTCTGAACGATCTATAAATGAGTGAGAGACGCGTCGGTCAAACAGTCACCCAGTAACGTGTCGGTCAAGCAGTTCCGCAGCGAAGAGACACTTCAATTTTCGACGAGTTTATTATAAGCATATGCGGTGTCGCGCGTATAAATCATGAATGGTGAAGCGAACAAGCATTGAATTCGAACCTCTCGACTGACAAATTTTTTTATTTACTTTTTTTTTCTGTTTTATGAATGTACGTATATTTTATCTGAAAAAATATTTTTTAAGAATTAAATAAAATGGAAAACGTCACTATAAGAAAAAAAATAATTTCGAACATAGATGATTCGTTCGAATCCTTACCCAACCTGGACAGCACCACGTCATCGCTATCTTCAACAATAAATCGAGCTAATAGCCTACCAGATCTGTCTACAATAAACTATGATGAAGTCGAAAAATTAAAACAGTCAATTGAAGAATTAAAGACTCAACTCGGCAGTGCGCACTCTGAAATTGATAAACTGCTACTTGAAAATAACTGCTTACAAAATACTATAAAAAGTAATGAACTTAAAATCAATGAATTGCTAAAAATTTGCTCAAATACAAAAAATAAACCACAATCGACTACAAAAAAGACACAAAGAAAAATTCATAAGAAAAAGTTAGATTTCTCTGATGTTCAATCTCCCTTACAAACATGCAGTACTCACAGCATTAACAATGAAGAAAATATTACACACATTAACAATTCTGATCCTGAAACAAATTACAGTAGCTCAGCCAAAATTACACTGAATGACTCTGATACAAAACCGGCTTCCGAAATATCTACAATCCCATCAGTACATGAATCTCAGTCTTCTAAGATGAAGAAAATATTAATATTCGGTACCCAACAGTGTTCTGGACTAGCAGTTCAATTAGCGGATTCCAGAAGGAACAGCAAATACGAAAATTATAATATATCGGCTGTCATAAAGCCTTCTGCAACGTCTGAAGAAATCTTAAGAGGGTTCAAAAGTGAAAGTATGGACGAAAAAGATAAAATAGTTATATGTATAGGCGAAAATGATTGTAATCCTACTAAAGTATTAATTGAGTTATCTATTATACTAAATAAATTAAAAAATCATAAAGTAATAATATTAAATATCATAAACAATAAATACATAAATGTTAAACTATTAAATAGAAATCTTTATATGATATGTAATAATTTTGATAACTGCACATACCTTAATGTAAATGACTTTTTTGATTTAAAAGACTATATTAATCACATTGCAAAAAAAAATAATTTCCTCATTGACTGCCATGATTATAATGAAAAGTTTTTACCATTTTACAAGAATGTGTATAGTTCCAAAAGGCAACCATGTTCAAACTTGAATAAAATGAAAGGTAAACTAAGCTCACATCTTGAATCTGAATTACAAAGCAACTTGGGTAACAAAAAACAGCCAAAAACTACAGTACAGACCTCATTATTAGACTATTTCCGTAGAATCCCCCACAAATTTGTTAATAAAAACTCAAAATCTTCCCTAATTACGAACATTGTTCAAAAAAATAAAAGCGATGTAAATGACTACTCAACTAACGACCTAAGCGACGAAAATGAGTTATTTCGAGACAAAAAAAATGGAGATGATAATACTATGTCACCAAAACATAGCAGGAATATTGAGTAAAGTAGATTTTCTCCAAGTGGCTTTAGTAGAACTCAATAACACGATGGGCCAAGAGGTTGAAGTTATCTGCCTAAGCGAAACTTTTCTAAAAACTGGAGACGAAAAGAATGTTAACATTAAAGGTTTTTATATTGCTGATTCTTACTCCAGAGCTAATATAAGACGGGGAGGTGTTTGTATTTTATGTAGGGATTATATTGAAATAAAAAAAATCCCCCTTTTAAATGAACTAGCAATGGAAATAACATTTGAATGTTGTGGAATCGAAATTCCACAGCTAAAATGTATTGTTGTATGCATATATCGTATTCCTAATTCTAATCCTTACATATTTTTAAATCGTCTTGAACTACTTCTATCAAAATTAAAGTACAGGAGAAACATGAAAATAATAATTGCAGGTGATTTTAATATCAACTTACTAGAAGAAAGTGATATCCAAAAAGAATACATTAGAATTAATGATAATTACGGTACTTTTATTCATATAAATACTCCAACGCGCAAAAAGTCCTGTATCGATCAAATAATCAGTAATGTTCCTACAGCAACCGGAAAAACTCACAAAATGGCCCTCTCTGATCATGATACTTGTCAGACTCTTTGTATTCCAATACAAAACAAACCCAAACAATACAATGAATGGTTTGTCTATAGAAGAGATTATAGCTTGGAAAATATGAAAAAATTCGCCAATGCCATATCTAGTTTATCTTGGAGTGACGTGTATGAAGCACCGGACCTAAATAAAGCTTTTGAAGCGTTTCATGAAACTTTAATATTATTTTTCAAATTATGTTTCCCTGTGATCAAAATAAAGCATACAAATAAATCAAGGAGTCATCAATGGCTCACAAACGGAATACGTAAGTCATGTGCTACTAAACGTGCACTACGATTTAAATATTACGCAAAGCAAAATCGATTAAATAAAAACACATACAAAAAATACCATAGTCTTCTTAAAAAATGTATTAATAAATCACATCAATTAGTTAGCGAAAAACAGTTAATAAACAGTAAGAACATTTGTAAATCGACATGGAATTTGATAAAATCTTATGATAAAAATGGAACAAATAATAATAACTATATAAATAAAATAAAAAATAATGATGGCAATTTGATTAATAATCCCACTGACATTTGTAATATATTTAATAACTATTTTATTGACATAACAAATAAAAATAACATGACATCTAACAGTAATCTGACATTTTGTAATAATAAACTATCTAATGACACATTAAATCATAACATAAAATTTGTTGATAAATCCATATTTTTGTATCCGACTACCAAAGATGAAATATTCAAAATAATTAGATCTCTAAACAACACTACATCGGCGGGTTTTGATGAATTGCCTTCTAAAGTCTTAAAATATTGTGCACTAATTCTGTCTGAAGTATTGTCTTATCTAATTAATCTATCATTCGCTGAAGGCAAATTTCCAGAAATATTGAAGGTATCCGTTATAAGACCTATCCACAAAAAAGATGATAAAGAGGCACTGAATAATTATAGACCGATAGCATTAATATCTATCCTAGCTAAAGTGTGTGAAAAAGCAATGCATGCTCGAATGTATGACTTTTTAGAAAAACATAACATTCTTAGGCATGAACAAAATGGCTTTCGCAAAGGGAAGTCCACTTCACTGGCAGTATTCAACTTAATAAAGACTGTGACTGAGAATATTGACAAAAACATAGACACAATAGGTATTTTCTTTGACATGAGCAAAGCATTCGACTTTGTCTCGCATGACATTCTTCTACATAAATGTGAAAGATATGGCTTTAGGGGTGTAGCACTAAATTGGTTAGAATCGTATCTTCGCAATCGACGCCAATACGTTGAAATTAAAAATATAAATAAAAATAAAGACGAAATATCCTTTTCCTTGACACCTGCTGTAAATAATGTAGGTGTTCCTCAAGGTACGATCCTAGGACCGCTATTATTCATTATATATATAAATGATCTACCTAATATTACACATCACCATTGTAACTTATTTGCGGACGATATCTCAGTAGTTATAACCAAAAAACATCAATCAAACTTCAATGACGAAATTAACGAGACGATTAATAATATTTCAAATTGGCTAAACAATAATAATTTACACTTAAATATAAGTAAAACTAAATATATTAACTTTTATAATACCAAACCAAAATCAAATAATTTAACTGTGCTTATAAATAATGAACCTATTATGGAATCGGAATCTCTTACTTTTTTGGGAATAGAGATTGATAATCGATGTTCGTGGAAAAATCATGTACAAAAAATATGCAAAAAGATAAATAGATTTGCATATGCTTTATGGCGGTTAACTACTCAAGTGAATAAAAAAGCTGCTTTAATGGCCTATCATGGGTATGTCGCATCAAATCTAAAATATGGTATACTTTTGTGGGGTAACTCGGTTGACGTAAAAAAAGCTTTCATATCACAGAAACAATGCATCCGAGCTATATGCGACGTCCCTCCAATGACGTCCTGCAGGGAATTATTTCCTAAACTAAATTTGCTTACCCTCCCCTCTATCTATATATTAGAATGTTGCATTTTTGTTAAAACACAGCCCCATATATTCAGTTTTAAAAATACAGATAACTGTAGATTAGCGAGACACCATGGTAAGTTGATGTTACCCACAACGCATACAAAGTATTATAGAAGGAATTGTTATCCTAACTGCATAAAAATTTATAACAAACTACCAAAGACCTTAAAGGAGCTTAGTTTACCTATATTTAAAAAAAAGTTACAAACATGGTTAAAAAATAAATGTTTCTATACAATTGAAGAATTTCTAAATTCAAAAATTGACATAAAATGAATTATTCTCATCGCATGTAATTTTAATTTGTTTAATCGTATGTATTTAATTTACTACTCTAAATTGACATTTCACATGCCTTTTCTATGGCAAGGCAGAGAACCGGAATGTAACCAATAACAACTGTATGCACTCTGTTTTTTGTGAATAAAATGATTTGATTTGATTTGATTTGATTTGTCGAAAACTATGCGGCCTAAAGAAAAAAGAAAAAAATATAAAAACGTGCAAACGGAGCTCTTTTATATGATACCCCGCATGACCTAGTAGCCCCACTTCAAAATTTTAAGACCTCTTTTCAGTCCCTGTTGCAAAAAGTATATAGATTTTTTATTTATTTCTTATTTGCAAAATAGTTGGGCAAATGTCATCTTAAACCATTCCAAATTTCAAGTTGATACCATTAGTAGTTCTCGAGATATCCAGCTGTGACAGACAGACAGACAGAGAGACTGAGTCACATTATAAGGGTTCCTTTTTTACCATTTTGGTACGGAATCCTAAAATTGTTACTGATAGGTTAGTATTAGCAACGACATAAAAATGTTACGGCTCACTAACAAGAATATAACAGAACCTTTTAGCTAATAAAGTTTTTATAGGTTTTTTTTATAGTATATCATTTATCTTAATAAAGTTTGCTCATGTCGCAGTAAAACTCTGCACCGCAATACGGCAGCGTAGTTTATGTCCGGGGCAGACAGGTCATGACCCGTCTACTACCCCCACTCCTTTAAAATTAAAAGCCAAATTAGTGTCAAGGGATACTGCAAACTGTCTGGCGGTTAGCACAGAATACATAATAGTACAAGTCGGTTAGGCAGTTTCCTAATCCAATAAATGTAGAGAAAAACCGATTATGTAGTAGAAATAGAACGTTAACTAACTGTTGTACACACAAGTTTTTTTCTAATGAAAATGGAATTTCAAATAAGTACGAATTTTGTTCAGCTCGCGCAACATAACTTGACCATCTTATGACTTGCTTGACCCAATTTTTAGTACCACGTGACCTGCACACTACATTTTTTGCACTGAAAATAGAAGCTAGATTCTAAGATATAAAAGACATGACATTGAAAGGCGACTATATCCTTCAAGTGGCGCCCTCATCTTAATTAAATGAGTAAAAAGTGGCCACTTTTGGCACGTTTTTACTGAGGTTATGGTTTTTAAATGAACTATAGAATATTAGTTTTAATCCACAGTACTTGTTGTATAGTCTGTGTTTAAATCTGTACATGAGAATTTTCGATATATTATGTACTTAGTGAGCAATGCACCACTTTGAGGTATAGAAGCCTTATACCAATTTACGTTCAAGTTTAAAATTTGCAGTCACGTGTAATATAGCGTGATAAGGCAGTGTGAAAACAATTTTACATCTCTCATATTCGGTAAGTAGGTCCTTATTAACCCCAAATGGGGCTTGTAGGTAACCAATTAGCGCTCTAAGGTAATAATGTAGCTAGAAAAGCCCTAGGGCGGTAAGTAATTTAAAAAATCCAGCAAGGTAGCTAAAGGTTACATTGAAGATTCCATACAAAATAAAAGTAAAATTACCAACAAATTAATGGAAATTATTCAGCTTTCAAAAAATGAAACATCTTTCTCAAGAGATGATCCGCAACCATCAACTTCTGCTGAAGAAAGCTTCATCCCGTCAGATTTTGTCAATGACTAACAAATATCACAATCTCAAACTATTAACATACCCAAAAAACACCTGTCCCTAAATATCTCGGGCTGCAATTGATGCCTTACAGCCCTTGGCTACTAATCTACTATTAGACGTGCGTTATTACTTCCAAAACAAGTAAAAAAACTCTCACAACTTAGCAAAGCATCCCTGATACTACAAAGACAAGACGGGCTACGTCTGGAGTCCAGACAGGGCGTGACCTGTCTGACTGTACACAAGACTACGACACAAGAAACGATTAAGGTTAAGTCAAGAAAGAATGAGAGACTTGAGTAAAGAAAAGTAACAAATGATAAAAGACAAATATCCGTTGTCTAGACGAGGCGCTAGGCACGCGTTTAAGTTTTGCAATAGCCTTTAGAGTCCCCGCAAACTACAGCCAAACTGTCGGCAGATAGTTGGAATCAGTATGAAGAAGTATGCAAGTGCGCACACTACAACGAATTGGTATCGGCCGATTCTTCATACAAAACCAACCATCGGCCGATAGAAAGTCTATTCTATAGTCTGCGGGTACGCTTAGGAAGTTAATGTTTATATGGGGCTAAATCAGAGAGATTTGAAAAAAGCTTATCAAACAAAAGACACGAAAACCTAACTAAACTTAAAGCATGGAGAAGCTCAAGAATCTAGATAACCAGCATTAATTGATAAATTACGGCAGTAAGTATCCAGTATAGCAAAAAAAAAAACCGGTCAAGAGCGAGTCGGACTCGCGCACCGAGGGTTCCGTACAATCATAAATATATTTGGATATGTGGACTTTAGTACTGTCTTTAAAAAAGTAGGATAAACGGCAGACAGGTGGAAGGGCGAACAGGCGGACAGTTAATTTACAAATCTTAACCACAGCTGCTTATGGTGACTGAAAAACGTTTCAGCCACTCCACATTGCAAACTGTTTATATTACTAAGTATAAGAAGGAACTTATTCTTCGTTTATTCGTACGGCAATTATAGTAGGTAATTATATTAGAACCGGCCACCAATTATTATTGTAGTATTGGGTTGCGCCATCTCTTGACCGATAGTGGAACTATTCTTTTTTCTTAGGTCAGCATTCTTAGGACAGCGCCATCTGTTGACTGGTAATGAAACTAAAGAATTTTTGTTTGTTTTTTGAATTTCTAAAAAAGTTTGTTATATTGAGACATCGTTTTATTTTTCCTGTAATCTTTACATAAACTAGTATCACATAGAATTATTTCAGATTTTTCTCTTTGCAAACTTTGGAGATAAGGGGGGGAACGGTATTTTTTTTACATTTTTCATCATAAGTCGAAAACTATGTGGCCTAAGAAAAAAGAAAAACATGTTTTAAAATGTGCAAACAGCGCTCTTTCATATAGATACCCCACATGCCCTAGTCACTTCACTTCAAATTTTTAAGACCCCTTTTCAGTCCCTGTTGTAAAAAAAATACTGTTTTTTTATTTCTTTTTTATTTGCAAAATTGTTGGGCAAATGTCATCTTAAACTTTTCCAAATTTCAAGTTGATACCATTAGTAGTTCTCGAGATATCCAGCTGTGACAGACAGACACACAGACAGACTGTGTCACACCATAAGGGTTCCTTTTTTACCATTTTGGTACGGAACCCTAATTACGGTATCATGACCATTATATTATTTATGTATTCTCCTGAATCGTGACAAAATCACGATAGTAATACAAGATTATGAGCCTTTTCAGGAAAAGCATCGTAAGCGCCAAAATAAGAAAAATTTTTTTTTTTAATGATTAGTGACAGTATATTACACGTCGCTTATGATAAAATACTACATTTATTTATTTAGTTTAAAGCAAGTATTCTACTTGGAGCTTACGATAATAAATAATACAACGTAAGTTGCGTGCCCGCAGACTACAGACTTTCTATCGACCGATAGTTTGATAGTTTTGTATAAAGAATCGGCCGATACCAAATCGTTGTAGCGTGCGCACTTGCATTCTTCTTTATACTGATTCCAACTATTGGCCGACAGTTAGGTCTGTAGTTTGCGGGGACTCAAATACTTGTCACGTGCGACAATTTTGAGAAAAAATTTAAAAAAACTGAAAAATTTAGACGATGTTCTTTCTGAAAAGGCTCGGTTATCTTTATTATATTAATATTGACTCTTAAATTCACATTATTATCTCCAAAACCTCCAAAAGCAATCCAAATCGATAAGGTCTTCCACACCTACAAAAGCCTGACCCAAATTCTTTGGGGCCGCGTATCGATAACAAAATGACTAGCCCTTTTTGGATAATATGTGGAAATTAGATATCGGTGACCCGGTTAGGGCTACGCCCGAAATGGGCAACTAATGGATAACTAATACCCAAGAGTTGAAAGTATCCATTTCTTAAATTGAACATGAGTTGTAGACATGTTTCTGGCCTACGTGCCAGCTTTATATGGGGTACTTGCGGCCGCCCGCGGTTTTACCAGCGTGGTTCCCGTTTCCGTGGGAATATCGGGATAAAAAGTATCCTATGTTTTAATTTAGGCTATCTACTTTCTGTGTGCCAAATTTCAACCAAATCCGTTCAGTAGTTTTTGCGTGATTGATGAACAAACATCCAAACCCACAAACTTTCACATTTATAATATTTGTAGGATTACCAACTACAACCACATATTTTAGAGTCGGGTGAACGAAAGATGAGACTAAAATGGCGGCGCCACTTTTCCTATTAAATTAATTGGAAATTGACCCCTAAAATAAAGCGCAAAATTAGTTCCTTTTCCAACCGAGTCTCCATCTTGGGTCTTCGTTGAACAGACTCTATCTTTCTGGTTTAAAAACACTGCCCAAAGCCGGTAGCGTTTCATTTCACCCTCTATTACAAACCACTCTATCCACCTGGTTGGACGGTTAGGATTTTTTTTTCTTAACCAACAACTGTTCTAGTAGATCTGACAAATAGCAGTTCCTTCTTTTCCGTATAACACTACCACTAGTTTCTCAGTTAAATGTAAGCATATATGTACAGGTAGGGTTAGAGCCATTCCCTCGAAATGTTAAGGATATAATCAACCCACAATCACGGTTGCTTCAATTCAAATTGACTGGTAACGGTAATCGCTTACACCAGGTGACTTTATTAATTATCTTTATGATAAAAAATATATATAATTTAGCATCAGTGCTACGGACCCTGTTTATTTTCACTGTACTGTGTTGTTTGCAAGTGTAGCAGATTTTCTATTTTAACCCTGAAACTTACGTATGAGGCCACGATGAACAGCAGAGTTCATGACTTTTCGTTTTTGAAAGTCCTACACGCTTAATTAAAATTAATTAAAAAATTAAATTAAAATCATTAAATAATTATTTAACACGGCAATGTAGTTCAAAATTCAAATCAGTAACGAACGTCCACTTGCGTCACTCACGCGCCGGGCGGCGATTGGTCAATATCACGTCGCGCCACGCTCTGATTGGCTGCGGCCTTGCCACTAAGTCGCGGAACTAACGTACTACAGGCATTGCCAATTGCTTACAGACAAAGAATACAAACTTTCCAACCTTACACAGTATTTGCAATGTTGCTTGATTAATGAGGAATTTTAATAAAAACAAAGTATCATTTTGAAAACACTGGAAGTAAATAATAACTGCAGTGAAACGTGGTCGCTAACCATGGGTCTCATAAGGAGGCTCAAGGTCACCCAGCGTGCGATGGAGAGAGCCATGCTCGGCGTTTCCCTGCGTGATCGAATCAGAAATGAGGAGATTCGCAGGAGAACTAAAGTAACTGACATCGCTCGAAGGCTCGCTCAGCTGAAATAGCAGTGGGCTGGACACATAGCACAAAGAACCGATGGCCGTTGGGACGGAAAGGTTCTGGAATGGCGACCGCGACAAGGTGGACCGACGTGAGGGTGAAGGTCGCGGGAAGCCACTGGATGCGGGCAGCGCAAGACCGATCGTCGTGGAGATCCTTGGGGGAGGCTTATACCCAGCAGTGGGTGACGTGCGGCTGATATGATGATGATGATGATGAGGATGGATGGGCCATATTACCATAAGCCATAACCACCACCACTGCAAATGCAGCCGGGACAAACGGCTAAATGTGCCTTCCGAAGCTGTACACATTTTTGGCCTCGCATCCTATGACCTATAAAAAGCTTAACCGCCACAATCACAGACCAAATAGGCTAAGCGCCTTCAACCTTCTCGCCTTAAATTACTCTTAATTCCATTATAAGCTAAGAAGGATCCAAGGATATATAACTCTTTGGAAGACGCAAGCTTAGGTATTAGCGAAACCTTAAACGTTCAAACCCAGACAATGAAGTGAGAGCGAACTTGTGGCGTATTGTGAATAAAACAATAGAGTAGCGGAGAACGGAAGTGGCTTATCCATCCAGTGTCATTGCCATTAGATAACGCATACATAGATCGCTCTGCAATATCTAATGCGTTATGTACTTTAGCTGGGCATCTTTCAGATAGAAGCAATTTAAAATAAGAGCGATTAATTCCACTATGTTTACCTGGATCAAATGTAGTTTTCTCATATTTTTTATGGTGTATAGGCAAGCGCTTGATCGCTATCTCGCCTGATGGTAAGCGATGATGCGATCTACGATGAAACGCGCTTGCCTAGAAGTAACCTATTCACTCGCGACTTGAAGGTCCCCAAGATTGTACCTATCAGGAAACACAGACTCAGGCAAGGAGTTCCACTCTCTAGCGGATTAGATGATAAAATTTGAAGCAAAACGCTTAGTGCGAGTCTTTGAAATATCCACCATAAAACGGTGGCACAGATTCGTACGTCTAAATCACTTCAAAATCATTTCACCACCGTACTGATATGCACGGGACAAACAACGCAAGATCTACAAAATAGTAATAGTGCGTATGCTAGACAACGAAATAAGATGCTAGACTGGCTGGCATCACAAGACTCTATATGAGCTACATTGACTGCCCACGGCCACGGTATGCTTTTTGACACCTTTAGGCCGACTAAGCACCGACATTAGCGCCTAAATGCATCTGGTTACTTGCTATACAGCTGTGGGTCGCTAGGATAGGAACCTTGGTCTCATGGTCTTTGGTTGTAAGTACAGACCATACAAAAAATACTTAAGCCTCCTACGATACATACTAGGAAGTCGCCTGCATGTATATGCTAATCTAGGCACCTGTCGCATAGCCGGCGTTAGAGTGGCTGAGAGCACCTGGTTTCTTTTTGATATAAGAGCAGATCCAGCCCAGTGGATGTTATGCGGCAGATAGGATGAAAAAATTTTGTTATTACACGTAAAATGACATTAATAGTAACTGAGCTATTCACTAGATCTACACACGCTTTATTAATAAGTGCAGTGGTAATTAATTCTTCCACTTAGCCGGTACAGTGGTCGTGATGTACATGACGCGTGACCAAGTAGGGGTAATGACGGTGCGTGCGCGCATGACCGGTGTATGAGGCAGGGAGATGCAGAAGGTTGGCCATACTGTACATAGTATTTGTATGAAACATTTTTGACTTTAACCATAGTTATTTTGTTCTACTGAGCAGTCCCATAGGATTGTCCTACCGCCACTTTAATATTATAATGTTTGTTACTATGCAAAACGCTTGACATACATTTGAAAAGTAGACTATTCAATACTTGCATACTACCTGTACTAATGTATGGCAGTCAAACTTGGGCTTTAAGACAAAACAATACAAAGAAACTAGCAACATGCCAACACGCAATGGAAAGAAGTATGTTGAATGTAAAGAAACAACATATAAGAAACAAGAGTAAAGTTTAAAATATCACCTATAAAATAAGAAGGCTCAAGTGGCGATGGGCAGGCCGTAAACTCATTACACGGTGGTACCCCAGAGAGGGCTACAGAAGGAGAGGTCGACCACTAAAGAGGTGGGACGACGACATCAGAAAAGTAGCAGGAGTTACCTGGAACAGAGTGGCGGAGAACCGGTGGGAGTGGAAAAGGTTGGAGGAGGCCTATGCCGATTGGCAATCAGACTAAACAAAGCCCAAATACTTGATTAACAAAGAATGTCTGATGCAAGCGGCTATTATTATTATATTGTTACTGTTCTCTTCCTCCCAAAAATGACCATGATGATATTTTCTGCGCTAATCGCAACCAGCGGATTCTCGATCTTATTTCTTTCTTTCTAAATATCGTTACTTCTGATTTCGATAAAGCTGATAAGTTTCTTGCGCCCATCTTGTTGTTAAGTCAAAAGTACTTAATAATTAAGTTTATTTGAATAAAGCTTATTTGACTTTGACTTTGTTAGCTAAAAAAGTCTTTAATGGGCGGTAGGAAAATATAGACAATTTAAAAGCACTTAATTCAATATCAATCGCAATTTCACGAGATTTAGGTCCACATTGTCGAGTAGTTGCATTTCACTTTTAATGGAACTCAATAGTTGCATTTTGCACTTTTGATTGGTTAAAATACTTATGTCAGATATGACATTTGACATTTGAAACAACCAATCAAACCATTTGAGCACAAACGCTTGTGGCACCAGTTCCTCAGTATGCATCCCCATTCCAGAAGCTTTTCGCCTGACCATCAGTTCTCGCTATGAATTCAGTACACGATCTCTACTGACTATATTATTTTAGATGTTTTCCAGATCACCGATCTCGTTATAAGGTTACTTTTGTAAGCGATGACAATAACTTTTTCAAAAATTTACAAAACCTATGAATATTAAACAACCTTCTGTATTCATCTGCCGTGTGGCCGATGCGCCTACGCACGCGGTGTGACAACGCACAGATTGCCTATGATTAGGGTGCAGAAGCATGCTTTCCTTTAATTGGTGCTTTTGAATGATTTATCTTGAACACGAAGTTAAAGTAATGAATAGACTGTTAATTGTATACTGAGAGAGTTATGTATGTTTGTATAAAACGTGTGTGATGTATGATTATGATGATAGGTAGGAGTTTCTTGTTAGCTAAGATAAGAATATCTTCAGGGTGTTAGGAAAACATGAAGTTTCGAAACAGCTTAATTCTGTAAGAAATGGTACCCAGGCAAATATTGTTTTTTGTTGACCGTACCATTATCATTAGAAGTATAAGTGATATAAGTAATCAAACAAATCCCGGTTTTCTTCCCTTATTCGTCGTGCCACTATTTCCCCTAGTGGCATGAACAGGAAATTTCAATCCTCGTCGTGTGTGAGACTGTGAGTACGACGAGGATTGAAAACACTAAACAGTGCAGTAACTTTTACATATGACGGTGGCAAAAAATATTTGCCACCGTATCATCAATGGTACTGTCTTAAGGTATGATTCCGATCTCGGCAGCAGCAACAGTGTTGCCGCAGCAGTGCACTCCAAATTGAACCCTAATGTTACGTTTGAAAGGCTCAATTTGATGTGAGCGGAGAAGCGACGTGACACTGCTGCGCAACACTGCTGCGCGGCACTGCTGCCGCAACACCACTGGTCCCCATACATTCTCTATAGGTTTATATGAGACTACATTCCGAGCTCGGCAGCAGTGCTGCGCAGCACTGTCGCGCAGCAGTGTCGCGCAGCAGTGCTGCTGACATCGGAATCATACCTTAATGGTACCACGGCAAAGGAAGGATTTGAATAAAGGTTATTTTGACTTTGACCTTAATAGGTAAATCACCGGTAATTCAGTAAAAAAATGAACATTAACTTTGAATAGTAAATACATAAACCATACAAGTTCTGACACAGCTATTGGAAAATTGGGACTGATTGGGTAGTATTAGCAACGACATAAAAATTTTACGGCTCACTAACAAGAGTATAAGAGAACCTTTTAGCTTTTTTCTAGTATATCATTTATCTTAATAAAGTTTGCTCATGTCGCAGTAAAACTGCACCGCAATACGGCAGCGTAGTTTATGTCCGAGGCAGACAGGTCATGACCCGTCTACTACCCCCACTCCTTTAAAATTAAAAGCGAGTTAAGTGTCAAGGGATACAGCAAACTGTCTGGCGGTTAGGCAGTTTCCTAATCCAATGAATGTAGAGAAAAACCGATTATGTAGTAGAAATAGAACGTTAACTAATTATTGTACACACAAGTTTTTTTCTAATGAAAATGGAATTTCAAATAAGTACGAATTTTGTTCAGCTCGCGCAACATAACTTGACCATCTTATGACTTGCTTGACCCAATTTTTAGTACCACGTGACCTGCACACTACAATTTTGGCATTAAAAATAGAAGCTAGATACCAAGATATAAAAGACATGACATTGAAAGGCGACTATAACCTTCAAGTGGCGCCCTCATCTTAATTAAATGAGTAAAAAGTGGCCACTTTTGGCACGTTTTTACTGAGGTTTTGGTTTTTAAATGAACTATAGAATATTAGTTTTAATCCACAGTACTTGTTGTATAGTCTGTGTTTTAATCTGTACATGAGAATTTTCGATATATTATGTTCTTAGTGAGCAATGCACCACTTTGAGGTATAGAAGCCTTATACCAATTTACGTTCAAGTTTAAAATTTGCAGTCACGTGTAATATAGCGTGATAAGGCAGTGTGAAAACAATTTTACATCTCTCATATTCGGTAAGTAGGTCCTTATTAACCCCAAATGGGGCTTGTAGGTAACCAATTAGCGCTCTAAGGTAATAATGTAGCTAGAAAAGCCCTAGGGCGGTAAGTAATTAAAAAAATCCAGCAAGGTAGCTAAAGGTTACATTGAAGATTCCATACAAAATAAAAGTAAAATTACCAACAAATTAATGGAAATTATTCAGCTTTCAAAAAATGAAACATCTTTCTCAAGAGATGATCCGCAACCATCAACTTCTGCTGAAGAAAACTTCATCCCGTCAGATTTTGTCAATGACCAACAAATATCACAATCTCAAACTATTAACATACCCAAAAAACACCTGTCCCTAAATATCTCGGGCTGCAATTGATGCCTTACAGCCCTTGGCTACTAATCTACTATTAGACGTGCGTTAGTACTTCCAAAACAAGTAAAAAAAACTCTCACAACTTAGCAAAGGCATCCCTGATACTACAAAGACAAGACGGGCTACGTCTGGAGTCCAGACAGGGCGTGACCTGTCTGACTGTACACAAGACTACGACACAAGAAACGATTAAGGTTAAGTCAAGAAAGAATGAGAGACTTGAGTAAAGAAAAGTAACAAATGATAAAAGACAAATATCCGTTGTCTAGACGAGGCGCTAGGCACGCGTTTAAGTTTTGCAATAGCCTTTAGAGTCCCCGCAAACTACAGCCAAACTGTCGGCAGATAGTTGGAATCAGTATGAAGAAGTATGCAAGTGCGCACACTACAACGAATTGGTATCGGCCGATTCTTCATACAAAACCAACCATCGGCCGATAGAAAGTCTATTCTATAGTCTGCGGGTACGCTTAGGAAGTTAATGTTTATATGGGGCTAAATCAGAGAGATTTGAAAAAAGCTTATCAAACAAAAGACACGAAAACCTAACTAAACTTAAGGCTCCGTTATGCGAAATCATTTGTCTCTGTCTTTTTATTTACGTGTAAAGAGTATGGAAAATAACCTCACTTTTGCACTTTTTCGATGTTTTTCGTAGTTTTTTCATCATTATCTTTAGCACAATTATCTTTCTTGATAAAAAGTTATTGGAGCAACTGCACAGTACGTTAAAGTGTATTTTGATGTATAATTCAATACGTTTACGCTATTGTTTACGCCAAAAATATGGCCCGCGACAAGCGCTTTTGATGATATTATGTTTTTTTTTACAATCATCTGTGAGGTTTATACGCTATTTAATGTTTGTAGCAACTAGATAAACTCTTTAGCTAGTCGTATAATTTTTTTGGTGGCTACAAGTTTACGTTTTCTATATAAAGATATGGCCCGCGCAAACCATGTTTTCCTATTACCGCCAGCATGGAGAAGCTCAAGAATCTAGATAACCAGCATTAATTGATAAATTACGGCAGTAAGTATCCAGTATAGCAAAAAAAAAAACCGGTCAAGAGCGAGTCGGACTCGCGCACCGAGGGTTCCGTACAATCATAAATATATTTGGATATGTGGACTTTAGTACTGTCTTTAAAAAAGTAGGATAAACGGCAGACAGGTGGAAGGGCGAACAGGCGGACAGTTAATTTACAAATCTTAACCACAGCTGCTTATGGTGACTGAAAAACGTTTCAGCCACTCCACATTGCAAACTGTTTATATTACTAAGTATAAGAAGGAACTTATTCTTCGTTTATTCGTACGGCAATTATAGTAGGTAATTATATTAGAACCGGCCACCAATTATTATTGTAGTATTGGGTTGCGCCATCTCTTGACCGATAGTGGAACTATTCTTTTTTCTTAGGTCAGCATTCTTAGGACAGCGCCATCTGTTGACTGGTAATGAAACTAAAGAATTTTTGTTTGTTTTTTGAATTTCTAAAAAAGTTTGTTATATTGAGACATCGTTTTATTTTTCCTGTAATCTTTACATAAACTAGTATCACATAGAATTATTTCAGATTTTTCTCTTTGCAAACTTTGGAGATAAGGGGGGGAACGGTATTTTTTTTACATTTTTCATCATAAGTCGAAAACTATGTGGCCTAAGAAAAAAGAAAAACATGTTTTAAAATGTGCAAACAGCGCTCTTTCATATAGATACCCCACATGCCCTAGTCACTTCACTTCAAATTTTTAAGACCCCTTTTCAGTCCCTGTTGTAAAAAAAATACTGTTTTTTTATTTCTTTTTTATTTGCAAAATTGTTGGGCAAATGTCATCTTAAACTTTTCCAAATTTCAAGTTGATACCATTAGTAGTTCTCGAGATATCCAGCTGTGACAGACAGACACACAGACAGACTGTGTCACACCATAAGGGTTCCTTTTTTACCATTTTGGTACGGAACCCTAATTACGGTATCATGACCATTATATTATTTATGTATTCTCCTGAATCGTGACAAAATCACGATAGTAATACAAGATTATGAGCCTTTTCAGGAAAAGCATCGTAAGCGCCAAAATAAGAAAAATTTTTTTTTTAAATGATTAGTGACAGTATATTACACGTCGCTTATGATAAAATACTACATTTATTTATTTAGTTTAAAGCAAGTATTCTACTTGGAGCTTACGATAATAAATAATACAACGTAAGTTGCGTGCCCGCAGACTACAGACTTTCTATCGACCGATAGTTTGATAGTTTTGTATAAAGAATCGGCCGATACCAAATCGTTGTAGCGTGCGCACTTGCATTCTTCTTTATACTGATTCCAACTATTGGCCGACAGTTAGGTCTGTAGTTTGCGGGGACTCAAATACTTGTCACGTGCGACAATTTTGAGAAAAAATTTAAAAAAACTGAAAAATTTAGACGATGTTCTTTCTGAAAAGGCTCGGTTATCTTTATTATATTAATATTGACTCTTAAATTCACATTATTATCTCCAAAACCTCCAAAAGCAATCCAAATCGATAAGGTCTTCCACACCTACAAAAGCCTGACCCAAATTCTTTGGGGCCGCGTATCGATAACAAAATGACTAGCCCTTTTTGGATAATATGTGGAAATTAGATATCGGTGACCCGGTTAGGGCTACGCCCGACATGGGCAACTAATGGATAACTAATACCCAAGAGTTGAAAGTATCCATTTCTTAAATTGAACATGAGTTGTTGACATGTTTCTGGCCTACGTGCCAGCTTTATATGGGGTACTAGCGGCCGCCCGCGGTTTTACCAGTGTGGTTCCCGTTTCCGTGGGAATATCGGGATAAAAAGTATCCTATGTTTTAATTTAGGCTATCTACTTTCTGTGTGCCAAATTTCAACCAAATCCGTTCAGTAGTTTTTGCGTGATTGATGAACAAACATCCAAACCCACAAACTTTCATATTTATAATATTTGTAGGATTACCAACTACAACCACATATTTTAGAGTCGGGTGAACGAAAGATGAGACTAAAATGGCGGCGCCACTTTTCCTATTAAATTAATTGGAAATTGACCCCTAAAATAAAACGCAAAATTCGTTCCTTTTCCAACCGAGTCTCCATCTTGGGTCTTCGTTGAACAGACTCTATCTTTCTGGTTTAAAAACACTGCCCAAAGCCGGTAGCGTTTCATTTCACCCTCTATTACAAACCACTCTATCCACCTGGTTGGACGGTTAGGATTTTTTTTTTCTTAACCAACAACTGTTCTAGTAGATCTGACAAATAGCAGTTCCTTCTTTTCCGTATAACACTACCACTAGTTTCTCAGTTAAATGTAAGCATATTTTCATACATAGCGAGATGAACCGATGGCCGTTGGGGCGGAAAGGCTCTTGAATGGCGACCGCGCACCGGACGACGCTCCGTGGGTAGGCCCCTGACAAGGTGGACCGACGTGAGGGTGGAGGTTGCAGGAAGCCGCTAGATGCGGGCAGCGTAGGACCGATCGTCGTGGAGATCTTTGGGGGAGGCCTATACCCAGCAGTGGGTGTCGTGCAGCCGATATGATGGTGATGATATTTTCTTAATTTAAAAAGAATTAAAAATGCAATATTACCTGAGTGCTAAGACTTCTACATTTGGCATCCGCCTCAACAAGGTTACGTCTCCTAGCTCAGCTCCCCTGTGGACAAGAAAAAACAACGGTTAAATATTTAATGTTAGTCAAAAGTTCCAAAACTATCTACAGGGTCAAAACCGAAAACAGTCTACAAATTTTGTGATGTGGCTTATGTATTCTGTGGTGTGGCTTAGACACCGTCAAACTGTACAACTTTGTCTATGGGACCAACTTAATCAGAGCAAAAAAAATCCTCTTCTTTCCCACGACACTACCAAGGCACACTACTGGTCAGTTGTTCCATAGATTTTGGTCGAGTAGATATTAACGTTTTCTATCTATGGAAAAGCTGATTATTTTTTTGCTCTGATTAAGTTAGTCCCATTGGCAAAGTTGTACAGTTTGACGGCATGAGCCACACGGCAAAATTTGTCGAATGTTCAAAAAATCACCATGTAGTTTTTGCAGGGTTTTGAATAAGTTAAAGATACACGTGATGAGAAATGATAAATACAGAATTCTCCAACTAATCTTTCATGGAAAAATTATGGGCAAACGCAGCGCTGGAAGAGAAGACATTCGTGGCTAAAGGACCTGCGGGATTGGGTCGGTCGCAGAACTCGCAGTACTACCCCAGAACAGATAATAGTACTAGCGTACTACGTGACTACGTCCCTACTCCAGGCAGCGGCCTCGAAGGTCAAGATGGCCATTATGTTGTCCAACCTCCGAGAGGAGCGGAACACGAAGAAGAAGAACAGATAAACGGAAGTAAATTCTATGAAGCCAATTCAGCAACAACTTGAAAACCACTTCCATTAATTTAGATTTACAACAACAACTTAAATCCAAACAAATTATAAAAACAGAACCGCTCCCAATTCGGCAATTCGAAGGCGTATAATCGAAACAATCGGAGCATTAATATCGCAGTTAATAACGATTGAGGCAAGGTCGTCCACGATCGATACATTATCGATTGTAAGACGTAATCGATATTCTGCGCGGGCACATCTGTCCAAGTTATTATTGCGTCTGGTCACGTAACACTAATCAACAAAGGAGTAGGAAATAGTATCGGTATTACGTAGTGTGAATTGTGTTATGGTAATATCGATAGTAATCGCTTTTTGAAATAAAGAAGAAAAATATTAGATGAAATTGGAAACAAGGATATTTTTACTGGTCTTTCTTATAATAAGAATGTAAAAAATATGAACTCAATTAATTTGCCTATTATGCATGCAGATAAGAAGTTATTTATTTTAGTTGGACGCCAAAAGCAAGGAACTGATATGTCATATGAAATAATACCAATTATATTCACTTGTAGAGCAAGTTTAAATACATTATAATGTGGTTACAGATTCTCACAAATTACATAGTACCTACTTAAAATATTTTTATACGCGTTCACTTGACTTGCACGGTTGCAACTTTCGGATACTATACTAACGCATAACGTGCAATATGCGTTAGTATAGTATCCGAAAGTGTTTTATATCTCATAAAATAACAATCACTTAAAGATACAGACATATTCAGAAGGATTACATTTTCCCCAATATGATCAAGTAAAAATATCATTATACATTAGACTATAGCCTTGTGCAGCTTAAGAATGTGAAATCTAAGTATGCAATCAATTCCTGAGATAAAAATCAACATTAATTCGGAACAGTCCTCATTCGCCGTACCTATACTTCTTAGAAAAATACTTAAATAGAATTCGCGAAAAATCGCTCTACACTACCAGCCAGGACATCTTTGGCGGTCAGCCAAATGCCGTCGGAGTCATCTAACATTGCTTCCTCATCCTAAATATCGCAATATGATAGCTAAAGAAACTAAATCTTCAAGGATCGTTAGCTGAGAAGGATTGTGGTAGAAATTATTTGGCAATGGTTTCATGTCAGGGAAGATTTAGTGTCGGTAACCTGCTAATGGACACACTGGTTAAAATTCAGATAGGTTTTATAGAAATGGGTTATCTGATACCTTAAGCCCGCCGGTAACGATCAATTGCGATTGTCAATTTTTCCGTCAATGCCATTGTTGGAGCAATTGACAATCGCATCAATTGCACGCGTAAACGATCTATTTTTCCGTCAATGGGCATCAATTGCGGAAAAATTGACAATCGCAATTGATCGTTACCGGTGGGCTTTAGGTTTATAAACTTAATAATATTGTCACCATTGGTTGAGAAATTCAAGATGGAAAGAAATACATAGTTGAAATATAAGTTGACGTCGTAATAAATGTTAAGTGACCTAAAGAAATTTTTTTTCGGACTAAGGCATGTTATCGGTCGCAGGTAAGCAAGAAAACTACACACATCTTATAACATTTCTTTTATAGTTATTTATGCAACTGTACTATAACGAGGGGTATTAAAACACGAATGTGGGTTTATCATTAAACACTCATGTGATAATAGTATCACATGAGTGTTTTAATACCTAATTATGTACAGTTGCATACAAGACTTTATCTACACCCATTTTTTTTCTTATTTTTATTAGGGAAACGAACAATATTTTAATAGATATGGATTACAAACACCCATGATATTTATCTAAACCCATGATATGTATCCTCTATAAAGGTTTTGACTTTGACTTTGTTTTTGACTTTGACTTTCCTCGCCCTCCTCGTCATTATGTCTTCCGTAAGAGTGTTATAATGTTGTACTGAATTTCATAATGCGTTGGTCGCGCGTGGGCGCGCGGCGCTGCAGGCCCAGCTCTCGCTCGGGATATTGTAATGATGGCAGTAAGCTAACTGTTTCAGAACCCCTTACATTACAGAGGATTTAAAGCATGGGTGTAGATAAAGATTCAAAAAATGTTTAAGAGTGAATTCTGAAATCTTCATAATATTCTTTTAATTCGGTATTTTCATCTAGAAAGCTATTGGACACTTTCTCATTATAAACGAACAAAAAAGTCTACGTCATCTACGTGTGACCATTTTTCTTCAAAAACCTATTGTACAGAAATAGGCTTATCGCTATTCTTTCACTACAACCAATACATTGCTGAAATTGCTCCTTAATCAAGGTGGAGTATTTATTTATAAACGCCAATGGTTGTTGCGCGTAATAGATTTGTGGTAGTCTCGAGGTCAGGTTATTGACTGTGGAGGAAAGTGAAATTGCTTGCGGCGTGAGATATGGCAGGGGATTTGTTTACCGATTCATACATCCGTGTGGAATCCGAGATGTACGCGTGAAATCGTTAATCAGCTAATAGTACAGTAGCCCGTAGAACATTTAAATCACCAAAAAGGTTACCGTTTGCCGTTGTGATATAGTTATTTATTACGAAATTATAGATAATTTAACCCAAGTTTTACAGATCGCAACCCGCCGTAACCTATATTTGTATATCTCCAAAATTTATATCTTTTTTATTTTTCGAGGTTTATCACATAGTTTAGCTATTGTCGTGTTCTACAGCTTGGTTTGATTGCCACAGATAAAAGTAAGACTATAAAAAAGTAGCCATACACAGATTTAAGACCTGATGAAAATGGTTGGACTTTGGAAAATGATCATACACAGATTTAAGACCATCTGGTCTTAAAACTGTGTATGATCACATCAAAGTCTTACTATTATTAGTGGCAATCAAACAACGCTGTAGAACACGACAATAGCTAAACCATGTGGTAAACCTTGAAAAATAAAAAAAATATTTTTGGAGATATACAAATATAGGTTACGGCAGGTTGCGATCTGTAAAACATGGGTTAAAGTATCTATAATTTCGTAATAAATAACTATATCACAACGGCAAACGGTAACGTTTTTGGTGATTTAAATGTTCTACGGGCTACTGTACTATAATCATTATCTAAACATTAGAAAGTGAGGAGAGTAAACGTTTATCAACACGTCCCAAGAAAAGTCGGACGATAGATTTTCCAGCAGATCGAATAATCCCACTGAAAGCAAATGCCTGCATGGACATTATTATTATTGGACCAAGAGCTAGCCCTGGAAATAGGTATACAATTTACAGAGCGACGAAACCCCTCTTGTTAGTGTGCCATACTATCATTATTTATAGATCCGGGCGCCTGACAGCTTTTCAGTGGTGGGGGTAGGAGTGGTAGGGCAACTAAGGGGCTGAAAAACCATTAAAGGTATTTAATTTACAGAGCTCTAGATTTGGTGTTGTATAACAGCAAGCTAACCGTGTATCTAAATCGACTATCATTATTAACAGATCCGGGCACCTGGCAGATTTTCAGAGGCCCTATTTTTGAATCGCTCGGCAGGCGTCGAGCGTTCTTTTCGACTGATTTTCGTTCGACATATGACTCAAATCAATGAAATGTCGAACGAAAATCAGTAGAAACGAGCGCTCGACGCCAGTCGAGTGATTCAAAAATAGGGCCCCAGTGCTATAATATAATCGAATATAACATTGCCAGGCATTTTGGCTGGTGGAAAAGTAGTGTGCCAGACGGGCATCAAAGGTGCGCAAAAAGTGGTAAAGTTTGATGCTGCCTGGCACTACCTTCCCACCAGCCAAAATGCCTGGCAATGTTATATTGGATTATATTATAGCACTGAAAATCTGTCAGGTGCCCGGATCTGTTAATAATGATAGTATGGCACACTAACAAGTGGGGTTTCGTCGCTCTGTAAATTGTATATACCTATTTCCGGGGCTAGCTCTTAGTATATGTTGTTATTTATTGCCTCTGGACCAGAGTTCGACCCCCTCTAAAGTCAATTCTTGGTACGGTCCTATCACCCGTAATTTGGTAATAAAACCCTCAAAACAAATATACATATTTTTTATCCATACCTTTATTTAGTTTTTAGGGTTCCGTACCAAAATGGTAAAAAAGGAACCCTTATGGTGTGACCAGTCTGTCTGTCTGTCACAGCTGGATATCTCGAGAACTACTAATGGTATCAACTTGAAATTTGGAATAGTTTAAGATGACAACTGCCCAACTATTTTGCAAATAAGAAAGAAATAAAAAAATAAATATCTTTTTGACAACAGGGACTGAAAAGTGGTCTTAAGAAATTGAAGTGGGGCTACTAGGGCATGTGGGGTATCATATGAAAGAGCGCTGTTTGCACGTTTTTAATCATTTTTTCTTTTTTTTTCAGGCCGCATAGTTTTCGACTTATGATGAAAAATGTAAAAAAAAATACCGTCCCCCCACCCCTTATCTCCGAAGTTTGCAAAGAGAAAAATCTGAAATAATTCTATGTGATAACAGTTTATATAAAGAATACAGGAAAAATAAAACGCTGTCTCAATATAGCACACTTCTTTAGAAATTATCAAATTTCTAAAAAGTTAATATTAGTTCCACTATCGGTCAAGAGATGGCGCTGACCTAAAACTGCAATCCTAATTTTATTATTCTACTCTGCAGTGTAGTTTGATGATGCAATTATGATGGTACGGAACCCTCGGTGCACGCGAGTCCGACTCGTTGACCGGTATTATTTATCACAACAACAATGTTAACGTTGTGTTCTGGGAAATAAATTAGTAGACAGTTCTTAGATTACGATGGAGATGAAAATAAGGCAATTCATACAAAAAGAACAAACCGAACAAGTAATAAGAGGATTTTTAAACATCGCAAAATTTTCTTTACCTACTAGAATTGATAGACGCCGAAAAAGTAATAGTCATCGAACAATTCTAAGAAAGTTTTCAAGAAACTGATTAAACATGACAAGTTGACATTTCTATTGGCATAATTCAGAAGCTGTTGAACAACATTATGATAATAAGGTCGTGAATAGAAATCCTTATGTAACCACTTTCAATTTTGTTACCACCAGTTATGTCCAAAACATAATCGACCTACGCGCTAAACTTTTGAATTTTAATGTGAGAATGTAAATTATTGTCACAACTAGTTTTTATGGACATTCTGTATTAATTGTCACTTTAAGAACAAGTTTAAATTGATTCAGATTTCATTTAAAAGGATTTAACTTGCAAAAGATCTGTAGCTAGCAAAATATTTTATGGCTATCCGGTTATTCTGTAGTCTATCATTGCTTTCTTTTTGTATGTGTGTGGCAAACAAGAAATCATTCCTAAAACTGTATGATTTATAGATCAAGATAAAATGGAGGGAGTCACTGGATCAAAACGATCCAAAAGTTGCACAAAACAATACTAATAAAAAACTTTTTTAACAAAAAAGAAAAACCTTCAAAAAACCTGAAATAAAAACAGCTTCAAAATTAAATACCTCTAAAAAAGCGAGAAACTTCAAAAAACCTGAAACAAAAACAGCTTCAAAATTAAATACCTCTAAAAAAGCTAGAAATAATATTCAAATAATAGTTACGCTTTTCAATATTAATAAAACACGTCTATTGAAGTCGGGTGGGGCTGGAAGACAACTTATTTTTTTTATATTTCTAAATTAATTTATTAATTAATTCCTTATGCCTGAAAATCAGTAAAAACTCTTGCGATATGGTAAGCTAATTAATGTATATTTTTCAGGATTATGAAAAAACTACTAGCCTGACCTTTGTAAGTCATTTTTAGAGAGCACACCTGAACCACAGTATAATAATGAGTACTTGCCTGAACTATGTTCTTTCAGATAAAAATAATAATAATTTAAATCGGTTAACAACTGTGAAGATATGGTAAGGCATACCGGTCAAGAGCGAGTCGGACTCGCGCACCAAGGGTTCCGTACCATCATAATTGCACCATCAAACCACACTGCAGCGTAGAATAATAAAATTAGGATTGCAGTATCTCTTGACCGAGAGTGGAAATAATGTGAACTTTTTTAGAAATATGATAATTTCTAAAAAAGTGTACTATATTGAGACATCGTTTTATTTTTCTTGTAATCTTTATATAAACTGCTGCCACATAGAATTATTTCAGATTTTTCTCTTTGCAAACTTCGGAGATAAGGGGGGGAACGGTATTATTTTTACATTTTTCATCATAAGTCGTAAACTATGCGGCCTAAAACAAAAAGGAAAAACCGGCCAAGTGCATGTCGGGCCACGCGCCATAGGGTTCCGTAGTTACCTTATACCATACCATATTTAATACCACCTATCATTTTTCGTCTGTAAAAATAACTTTGTTTTTCACAGTGTTGGTATGAATGACAAAGTTATATTTGCGGTTTTGGAAAATGTGCTATATCTCAAAAACTAATTACTATATCTCGTTCAAACCAATTTTGGTTGAAAGTGTTTATTAAGATCTACAGCATATATTTTTTTTAGATTTTTCACTCTCTTATTTCAAAAGTTAAGGGGGGGGGGGACACACATTTTACCACTTTGGCGGTGAATATCTTTCAAACGGTTGACTTTGAGAAAAAGTTGTCTTAAAAACCTCAATGTCATTTTTAAAGACCTATCTATAGACACCCAACACGTGTTGGTTTGAAGAAAAAATTTTTTTTCAGTTTCAGTTCCACGTATGGGGAGCCCCCCCTTAATCTTTTATTTTTCTTATTTTTGTATTAAATTCGTTAAGCGGTTAACAGAATACATCTACCTACCAAGTTTCAACTGTGTAGTCTTAATACTTTCGGAATAAAGTGGCTGTGACATACGGACAGACGGACAGACAGACAGACAGACAGACATGACGAATCTATAAGGGTTCCGTTTTTTGCCATTTAGGCTACGGAACCCTAAAAATGATTGAAAACGTGCAAACGGCGCTCTTTCATATGATACCTCACATGCCCTAGTAGCCCCATTTCAAATTTTTAAGACCCCTTTTCAGTCCCTGTTGTAAAAAAGATGTTATTTTCTTTATTTATTTCTTATTTGCATAATAGTTGGACAAATGTCATCTTAAACTATTCCAAATTTCAAGTTGATACCATTAGTAGTTCTCGAGATATCCAGCTGTGACAGACAGACTGAGTCACACCATAAGGGTTCCTTTTTCACCATTTTGGTACGGAACCCTAAAAACCGTCGACTTGATAACCTCCTCTTTTTTTAAAGTGATTAAAAAGTTTTATTCGTTCTGGTTTGTTTTCCAAATTATGTGGCTTGCTATGTCTAGGAAGCTAATTAGTAATGAAGCACAAGCACTTGAATTTCTATTCAATAGACCCAGTTACTATCACAACTCCAAGACATGAGGACACAGGTCGTACACCCTTGGCAATCGCCCCAACGCCCTGGGTGTGCCAGTTGGTGATGTCACTACTTGAACACCCTTATTATATTTTTCTACACTGATGTACTTTCATTCGGAGGGAAGGTAGCTTACATTACAGTAATAACTTGTCTTAGATTATTAGTAAAAGTCACCCTATTGTTGAAATTACCTCATTTAAATAGGAAATAGAAGGGCAACAGCGGGGAAATACATGATTGTAGCATAAAAGGATACATATTTTTTGTTGCAAGTCTAAAGCTGTCCTAAGAACAATCCACCAATATGGAGGTGAAGAGAAAAACAATTTTGGCCCCAAAACAGATCCCTGAGGTAGCCCTCAAATACTGATAATTAAAAAGATAACTACCTTATCATTTCCTAACTAGATTAGAATACCTTTAAGTCAATTTAGCTAAGGTCGCGTGACACGATCCGAAGCGCTGTAAATGGTTTGAAAGGAGTTCCATTAAGTGAAGAGTTGGTAAAACTTTTGACAGGCGAAACTAACAAATTGGTTGTTGTAATAGCTTATCTGAGTATCTAAGCAACAGTTGGAAGTAAATTAGCTGCCATCGAAAGACATCGCCGGTATTTACCTGAAAATAAATTAAGCATTTGTCTCCAAAACAATTGTGTAAGTAAACAATTTTCTTAATGAAAACCTAAAGGTGTATCAATAATGTCTGTTCAAAGGCAATGTTCACGAGATATTATAATGACAGTATACCTACTGAAGGCACTTAAAAGCATCGCCGCACTATTAACCGCCTCTGGTCTGGTGGTTCGCCCACCGTGTAAAACGCAGGGGTCCCGAGTTCCATTCCCAGGGGGCTACAATTTGTACTCGGTTTGGTTGGTGGTAGGGCTTATTTCAAGTCCGCCTGGCTAGCTACCACCATGTTACCTAAGTCTGACGCCATAACAACAATTTAAACATTGTTGTGTTCCGGCAGTTAGGGTAAGATAGCCAGTTCCTCAGTGTGGAGAATTCCGGGTGTAGTGCGTTTCCATCTTCGGCCTTATCGTCACTTTATATCAGGTGATGTATAGGCCAAGCACTACCCCGTTGGGTATAAAAAAAATTTCGCGCAAATTTGCGATACTAGAGCGAAAATGCTCTACTTTTTAGGGTTCCGTAGCCTAATGTCAAAAAACGGAACCCTTATAGTTTCGTCATGTCTGTCTGTCTGTCTGTCTGTATGTTACAGCCACTTTATTCCGAAACTATTAAGATTACACAGTTGAAACTTGGTAGGTAGATGTATTCTGTGAACCGCTCTAAGGTTTTTACTTAAAAATAAAAAAATAAAATTAAGAGGGGGCTTTCCATACATGGAACTCAAACTGAAAAAAAAATTTTTCATCAAACCTATACGTGCGGGGTGTCTATAGATAGGTCTTTAAAAATGACATTGAGGTTCCTAAGACTTTTTTTTTTCTCAAAGTCAACTGTTTGAAAGATATATTCTGCCAAAGTGGTAAAATGAGTGTGTGTGTCCCCCTTAACTTTTGAAATAAGAAAGTGAAAAATCTAAAAAAATATATGCTGTAGATACTAATAAATACTTTCAACGAAAATTGAATTGAACGAGATATAGTGATAATTTTGGAGATATATCACATTTTCACGCAAATACAACTTTGTCATTCATACAAACACTATGAAAAACAAAGTTATTTTTGCAGATGAAAATTATAATGGTATTCAATATGGTATGGTATAAGATAACTACGGAACCCTACTGCGTGTGTCCCGATACGCACTTGGCCGGTTTTTTTTTTATATATTGGGCCTGGCCGTAGGTAAACAAGAAAAACATAGATTAGCTTTAGCTATAAAATACTTTTATTACTTCTCAAGGGCTATATCACAATAAATTTTGTGGAATTAGTTAAGCCACCTAGAGACCTGAAAATTACCGTGGATATAACTAATTTACATAAAGTAGTAATAAATGTATACCCGTAATAAAAGTCTGTCTGTTAGAAACAATCATGAAACGATGTTTTTGAGACTCTGACCGGACATCTAGGGTTCTCTTGATCAAAGGATAGAATAAACGATCATTTAAAAATAGATATAAAAGAAACCGGTCAAGAGCGAGTCGGACTCGCGCACCGAGGGTTCCGTACCATCATAATTGCACCATTAAACCACACTGCAGAGTAGAATAATAAAATTAGTCTTGCAGTTTTAGGTCAGCGCCATCTCTTGACCGATAGTGGAACTAATGTAAACTTTTTTAGAAATTTGATATTTTCTAAAAAAGTGTGCCATATTGAGACATCGTTTTATTTTTCCTGTAATCTTAATATAAACTGCTATCGCATAGAATTATTTCAGATTTTTCTCTTTGCAAACTTCGGAGATAAGGGGGGGGGGAACGGTCATTTTTTTTACATTTTTCATCATAAGTCAAAAACTATGCGGTCTAGAAAAAAAAGAGAAAATGATTAAAAACGTGCAAACGGCGCTCTTTCATATGATACCCCACATGCCCTAGTAGCCCTACTTCAAATTTTTAAGACCCCTTTTCGGGCCCTGCTGTAAAAAAATATTTATTTTTTTATTTATTTCTTATTTGCAAAATAGTTGGGCAAATGTCATCTTAAACTATTCCAAATTTCAAGTTGATACCATTAGTAGTTCTCGAGATATCCAGCTGTGACAGACAGACAGACAGACTGAGTCTCACCATAAGGGTTCCTTTTTTACCATTTTGGTACGGAACCCTAAAAACAGCTATTATTGTTTTTCATAAAGCTTAACGCAAGGTTTTAATAAAAGTTCTCGGTAAATTATTATACGGAACCGAAGTTTAAAAAAACCATTACTCAGCAATAATATCTATCAATACAGTCACATTACAAATAAGAATAACTTACAATGGGGATGCATACTAAGGAACTAATGGCCCCACAAGCGTTTGTCCTAAAATCGTTTGATTGGCTGTTTTAAATATCAGGTGTCATTACTGACTTATTTTAACCAGTCAAATGCATTGATAGCGATCGCTTCGCCGCCAGCGCCATCTAGCTTAAGCTTTCCGTGGAGATCCCCATTGTACCCAATTTATTTATTCAAAGCTAAAAATGTGCTCCATATCGAAACCAATCAATCATCAGTCAAACAAATATCTATATGAATTAACAAGAATCCACATCGGGTCTTTATTCGGAGGCGTGACATGATATTCATATATAAATGGTCGCGTGCTGCACGCAATCTTCTAAATCCTTCTTTAATAGAGTACCTGTGCCGAGTATGCTGACATACTGTACGTTTGAAGTAAATATATCACTGTTAAGCCCGCCGGTAACGATCAATTGCGATTGTAAATTTTTCCGTCAATGCCATTGTTGGAGCAATTGACAAGCGCTTCAATTGCACGCGTAAACGATCAATTTTTCCGTCAATGGGCGTCAATTGCGGAAAAATTGACAATCGCAATTGATCGTTACCGGTGGGCTTTATGCGGTTCTTAGCTGTTCCTTTCTACGGAAACTGATCTGTTTTCATAAAATTTATATCCTGGAATTGAAGGATAGTAGAGGAAACAAAGGCAGATCATAGTATCACTGTAAAACATTAGGTTGAGTTGGTCCTTTTTTACGGAAAATTTTGTATAATATCACGATTTTACCGTCGCAAATGTATATTAATATACCTATTAGGGGTTAAACCCTTTAAAATCGTTATGAAATTTTGTGTGTGACTCAATAATGGGTTTATGACATCATTCGGAATTTCGAAGCGAAATTGTACTTTACAGAATCGCCTTGATATTTTAAAATGTGTATCGAAAACCTAAAATTAAGATTGTCATTTCCACCTTGGCCTTGGCTAAGCAAGAAATTATTTAAAACTAAGCAACCAGTGAATTAGCATTTCAAAAAAACCGGCCAAGTGCGAGTCGGACTCGCGCACGAAGGGTTCCGTACCAAAAAACGGCAAAAAAACACGTTTGTTGTATGGGAGCCTTCCTTAAATATTTATTTTATTATATTTTCAGTATTTGTTGTTATAGCGGCAACAGAAATACATCATCTGTGAAAATTTCAACTGTCTAGCTATCACGGTTCATGAGAGCCTGGTGACAGACGGACAGCGCAGTCTTAGTAATAAGGTCCCGTTTTTACCCTTTGGGTACGGAACCCTAAAATACTGTCCAAGTACAACACACATCTTTGAAATGACTCCACTACCAAATAAGTGAAGTAATTAATATGTAATGTTCGAAGTATTGAATTAAGATTAAAAAAAAATCAAACGTCTATGTCCTATTTAAAAAGACCAGACAATAAATATCGAGCAACGATAGAAATAGCTATACTAATGTGTACAAAGCATTTTCAATATTAGGTTATGATAAAGGTCATATCCATACCAAATTGGCCCTTTCTGATGAAATATTCATGTGTATCACTTTGACCTATACTACTATTGATCACAATCCGTTTGTAAGGAATCTAATGAAAAATGGATCAGATACAATGATTGAGTTGAAAGCTGACTTTAACGACTTTCATAAAGGTGAAATAATTTAAAATTTAATTTAGGCGCCTTATAGATTAGGAGGCCACAACAAATTTGGTAACGATCGCGTAAGTGGTTAACTCTGGGTTTACAGGATGGAGAGGCAGTCTCTGATGCTTAATATGTCAGTCTGTTTGCGTGAAGTGGTTGCGTTCTTTTTATATGCAGGCTGAAAAAAGGCTATAATTTTTTTAAAAATAAATAATAGCCCATGTTACACGCTGATAATGTAGCTTTCTATAGGTAAAAAATTTTCAAAATCGGATCAGTACTTTTTGAGTTTATACATTATAAATAAAGAAAAAGTTAATCGCTTGTACCTACGAAACGCTACCGAATTTTGGTCAGTCCTTACTCCTTACATAGTTCACGTGAGTACCACCAGTACTTACTTGCTGTACTATTGTCAGCCATTTACCTTATCGTTTTTTTTCTGGTAACGATAACAAATTTTTCACCCTGCATATAAAAATAACGCAACCACTTCACGCAAACAGACTGACATATTTAGCATCAGAGAGTGCCTCTCCATCCTGTGAACCCAGAGTCAGCCACTTACGCGATCGTTACCAAATTTGTTATGACCTCCTAATATATTAGCTTATGTATAACTCCCTCCACTGAAGATATTTCAGTCAATTTGAACAAGACATAATTAAAAACGGTAACGAAATTCATAAGTGTTTATTTGGAAATATGAAACTGACAAATGCCACGCTAATGGAAAAATCAGTGCGATTAAATTAAATCTCTAAGAGCTTTTTATGCAAGACAGCAACAGAAGGACAAAACTCTCTTCAAGAACATCTTCTTGTAACAGCAGGAAATTCAGATCAAGTTTCAAGAAAAGAGATTCTGCACTAATTTAAATAATGTATTATCGCATATCAGTGGAGCTAATTAGCACATCGTAGAAGTCTTTGACCGTCCCTCGATCTTTCTAAATTAGGTGGGCGGTTTTGGCATTCACCCAGGCCCGTGGTATAGTTTGACCCAGTTTTGGGATTGCCGCCGTTGCTAGGAGAAATGCATTCTTGCGAAGGTCATTTGACTTTATTAGGTAGGTACTGATATCATAGATTAAGAGTAGCTATTATTGAAGCGCTCATGGTGGAGCTTGACAGACTGATCGTACTCGATCACATTTGTTAAGAAACGCTCAGTCCGGATTGGTGTCGGATGGGTGACCGTTAAGTGGCATAACAACTAAGCGCTTCCGTGCTTCGGAAGGCACGTTAAACCATCGGTCTCGATTGTTGTCATCTGATAACAGTCGTTAAGCCAAGTTAGAGTCCTTACAGGCGGCTTGATAAACTCTAACACCAGAGGTGGCCACTAATCCTGATATGGTAAGAAGAAGAGTAGCTATTAACTTAACGTGCGCAATGCGTAAAGGTAAACAGAAACATTTAGTAAGGTACTAACTATTGGAATTAATATCAATAGAGAATATCAACATGCATTGCTCCGATCTCAAGCTAGCTAAGATGCTGTTGTTAGGAACAATTAATTTTCGTAAAAGTCAATAAGCAAGCAGTTGTACTTAAGTAAATCTTAGATATCATTGTTATAGAAAATGCCCAGCTCAGATCTAAGCAGAATTAGCTAAAGAACATTGACACTACCAAAACCAAACCTACCACATACAATAAAGGACTAGGAGTTAATAAGCTTAAACGGATAAATTCTAGAGAGTAGTGAAGTGACGGAAATATTTTATTACGGACATAGGCATAAGAGCTTTTGTTTCTATGGTAGATAAAGAGTGATTGATGAAAATGCAACGGAAAGAATCCAATTAGTGCAGTTTTCCCGTGGGATCGAGCTTAGCTAGAGTTTTTGCGATGTCTTAATTAACAGGCGACGGTAAGGAAAAAGTCTTGGGATGTATTTTTGCTAAAAAGGCACGCCAGCACCTGTTTTTCTTTTAAACAGTCGAGTAAACATCTCAATTTCTTCACATTGCTCAATGCAATTGCTTCAATTGGTCTTTGTATTGGGTTACTTAACCCATTGGGATTTGGTTCTATCTATTTACTGACAACTCAGACTGCCTCATATCTATAACAGTCACACACACAGTACTATAATCTTATTACTTCTACAAGATATCTAGTACTTTTTCTTCTCTTCCTGCCTCTCTAGCTAGATTAAGGTCTTAGGCTAATGCTAATCTAAACGCTATGTTTTATTAACATTACTTGTGTCAATCCTCGGATTATTCCGATCTGTAACCCCAAAGTATCCACTCTGAGGTGAATTCCGGGAATTCTATGTCCGAGAATTCTCCTTATACCTAGCTCCCTCCCTAGCTTAGGGTAAATTTTCGAATATACGTTTCCTAGAATTCACCTCAGGATGGATTCTTAGGGGTAACAGATCGGAATAACCGCAATCCCCTCATATGTGCTATGTTAAATCAGTTATAGATTAGTTTCTTTATATACGGGACCTATTCATTTTAATAAAAGACAAGCTCTATCTACACATATCTTTATACCAATCATTCGTGACTGCGCCAAGTTCAAAGAACTACCTGTCGTAATATAAACGGCGACGTACGAATTTTATGGACAATCAATAGCTGTGGTAGATTTGTGCCACACAATGGCCTTGAACGACCAAATAAAACAATAATAAAACAATAAGAATACGAATGCAAATAACTTCGGAGCACCAATCCAAACAAAAAACTCCTAATGCCGCATATGGTAGATAGAGACCATCAAATTGAACAACTTTTACTATGGGACCAACCCCAAAATCGCGAAAAAATCTGCTGTTTCATGCAAAAATTATTAACGAAAATATCAAAATGTATGAAACACTTGTTTTTTTTTCGCGATTTCGGAGTTGATTCCATAGTAAAATTTGTTCAGTTTGATGGTCCCTATCTATTATATCCCCCTATGGCATTAGGGTTTTTTGTAGTACGTTGTATAGGTTACTTTCCTAGAATCATTAAAATTCTCTGTAACAAACTATTTTCGCAAGTTTCAAAGAAAATTTCACTAGATATGCTAGATCAATACACTACATCTGAAACGAAATTAAAAAATTGCCTCATTTCCATTTAAAGCTAACCCTCAAACAGAACAAGATTGTCCCGTGATAGCAAAACGTTTCGACTTTATTGAACACGAATCTAATCATAATGCAAAAAAGCAGTAAATATTATCCCATTCCTTCTGTTATTAGCTTGTTGTTTTGTAAAACGGCATCGATAAGCAACGTCTGTCGTATTTTATTTGAACAACAATTCTTTCGAAGGACAAACTACGTTTAACGAGACACGTCGATATCAATAAGACTTTCGATTCAGTACCTTAACAGGACAATGATAAAATCAGTTTGAATTAAATAAAGAAATATGTATGCTGCAATAAAACAATGGTTGTTGGATACAATACAAAAGATGAAACAGGAGTACACAAAATATTCAGCTAACCTAAGTACCCTTATACCTACTTGTCTTTCATTCTTGCGTAAAGGACATAAAGACAGACGACTAAAACACTAGAATCTAAAAATTCGATGATACGAAAAAAAACCATGTAGGAAGAAAATCTGTTTGCAATTTCAGAGGCAAGAGATAAATCAGTTCATAAAAGAGAATTCCAAATTCCTGTAGTAGGCTACAGTCGACAGAAATCGAGAAAAATAGTTAGGTAAGTACTTTAGGTAGGTGCAAGAATAGATGTGGAACAAATCAAAATTGGTACTTATCTCAAATCTGTCACGAAACGCAACTGAACAAAAATACTAGGTTGGTACAGTCAGCGTCAACTTGATATGAGCGTCTAGAGTAGTCAAAATGATCTGAAAAAAAAAAAAACAAATTGATCTACGCAGTTACAATCATCATATTGTTGTAAGCACACAAGGTGTTCAAAATATCTTAGCACTCATTGTTTCATATTTATATAAGCAGTTAGAGTGTTCAAAATTATCTTAGCAAACAAAGCTGTCAAAGTTATCTATCAACAATGTAATAATGCATTATGCACATATAACTTTGACAGCTTTGTTTGCTAAGATAAATTTGAACACTCTGTTCTACATAAATATGAAACAATGAGTGCTAAGATATTTTGAACACCTTGTGTGCTTACAACAATATGATGATTCTAACTGCGTAGATCAAATTGATTTTATGTTTTACAGATCATTTTGACTACTATAGACGCTTATATCAATTTGACGCTGACTGTACTTTTGAAAACAAAAATATCTTAAGGTTAAAATCGCATGCACGCCGCGCTGTCATTAACATTCGTTTATTACGTGCAGGAGCGATACCCGCGCACGAATTTTCTGCAAGTGGTAAAGCACGTGAGTTGCCGATCGTACATCATAAATTAAGGCTATATAAAATCCATTATGATTTATATTCTGTAGATACAATGATAAAGAAAGTCATTGTTCTACAAGTCACTCGGAGACCTCGGAGTCGAAATAAAGTAGCAAATTGTAGACGATTATATGCTTCTCGACCATGACGGTTACCACGACCTTAAGTACTTCGACAGCATGTCTAATAGAAGCACTTATTTGTTTATTACTTATTTGTTCTGTAGTAAATATAAATATGTTTTTATCACAAAAGTATCACTGAAGATTTTTTGTTATTTGCCTTCGTTGTTTTTGTTATTCGCAGGGAAGCCTTACCTTCCCTGCGCTCAGAATTTTGGCAGCGTTTTATGAGTTCCTATCATGATTCGCTGGTAATGCAAAGGGGCATATGAGACTGATAACGAAAACCTTATATTCTTTATCTACACCCATGCTTTAAATCATCTGTAAAGTGTTCTGAAACAGTTAGCTTACTGCCATCATTACAATATCCCGAGCCAGAGCTGGTCCTGCAGCGCCGCGCGCCCACGAGCGAGCGTTGCATTATGAAATTCATACAACATTATAACACTCTTGCGGAAGACATAATGACGAGGAGGGCGAGGAAAGTCAAAGTCAAAAACAAAGTCAAAGTCAAAACCTTTATAGAGGGTACATATCATGGGTGTAGAAAAATATCATGGGTGTTTTTAATCCATATGTATAAAAATATTGTTTGTTTCCCAAATAAAAATAAAAAAAATAAAAAATGGGTGTAGATAAAGTCTTGTATGCAACTGTACATAATTAGGTATTAAAACACTCATGTTTTAATACCTCTCATTAAAGTACAGTTGCATAAATAACTATTACCACGGAAAAGTTATCTTTGCATTTCAATTTTAAGTCAGTGTATCACAAAGAAAATCCACATCTCACTTTTCAAAAATATACGATACAAAACACGAGCTACATAAATGGATGAGACTGTAATGGATGGAACTGGAAGAAATGTTTAGTGCTTGTGGGCAACAAAATGGAATACACCTCCACATGACAAACGATCATTCAACTTTTCATGCCTCATAATTATTCCGACTTGTGAGAACTTTGGTTTTTCAAGCAAGTAGTGTCTTTCAACCATGAATAGAGGAAGGTGCAAAAGCGTGAACAATGGATGTCGTCGACGCCGTTACACGATCAATTGTACAGTTTCTTGGGGCATTATCCACGCGTGGTTCATTGTCAAACACGATGACAAAGGTTGGGTCTACTTCTTTGATACAAATACTTTTTATAGAGTCATATTTATAGTGAAACTAGCGGCCGCCCGCGACTTCGTCTGCGTGGAAAGATTTTTTGCTATCCCACAGGAACAATTCATAAGGATAAGGATTAATTCAGTACATCAAACGGGAACACAATATAATAAAATAACATTACGGTTATTAAAAGTAAAGAATTTCAGATTTATGAATGTCAATAGTACGAAAAATTAAAATAGCGAATCGTTATTGACCTCAAAAAAAGGATTCTAAAGATCATAAAAGATACTAAATACAAAGCTAGGTAACAACGACAGCGATCGAAGCGAGCAATTCAAGGTTCAATTACAATACTACAAGAAACAACGCACGAGCATATTGCGGCAAATGCCGGCTTTGACCAATCACCAAACCCAAATAGGACATCGAAATTAGACAAGTATCAAACCACCCTTCCCAACGAAGCATATGGATTAACGCTTGTAACAGTGACACTTTAAACGAGTCTCTGCTACCCAACACGAGGCCGGATTAATTTCATGGAAATGCAAAGTGACCTTATTCCGCCATATCCTTTTGCGCATGTAATTTTCTAAGTCAGTTTCTGTGGAACTTAATAGTTTTAAGTATATTCATGCGTCTTATTACATGACTAAAGCACTCGTTAAAATTATTCATTTATTTGCAAAAGGTGTGGTGACTAAAGTTAAGTAAGACCGTTTAAGCAAGTTTGTTTTTATTTTAGGTCATATTTTTTTCAAATTTAAGAGGAGGCTCCCAGAATTTGGCAATATTTGAACTCAAATAGTGACGTCTGTACAATCTCAATGAATGTCAAATTCAGATATATGCTTTTATGGACCTTCATTTAGTGGATGACGGCAGGATTTCAGAAATTATTGAGTTTGGCTCGATAGTTTTTTATTCTGAAAACATGTCCTTTTTAGGGGAATTTTTGAAATATCTCTTTAATTATACATCGTTTCTGAGCAAAATTTATGTAAATCAAAAGCAAAATACGTGTTCCAGTGACTGACGGCACAAAAATCGTATATATTAATTATTACTATTGTTATTACCAAAAAAGAGATTAAATACCAGCGCGCTGCGGGCGCCGCCTTCGTTAGTACTGCGCAGTGCGCCGTCGAGGTAGGACGTGTGTCGCTCGCGCATCGAATTTTTTATCAGTACGAGCATTACTTTGCAATCTATCTATACAGTTGTTTAACGTATGTACTTGCGCAGAGCAACGGAGGGGATTTCGCGAGGGCTAGGGCGGTTTCCCTCAAATTTCTATGATAAAGATTGTATAACTGTGGTATGGGTAACAAACAGCAAAGCGCGCGTGTTCATCGTTCTGGCAGCGCCACGGTTTCCGATTTGCGTGAATTAAATACACCACGAATGTCAATTTTTTGCCAGTCGGGAGCTCGAGAGAAAGTAGGTTTGATCACCCCCCACTGGAAGAGGTACATCCGAAGATATACGTATATGTCCATTATTAGGTTTGAGGAGCCACGTCACACCATTATTTAGCAGCAAAGTAGATTATTTTGTAGCACAAATCTTGAAGTTAGCATCATAATATATCACGAGAGGTATCAATGCAAAGGTGGCTCCTCAGTCTAAACATCAGGTTTGAGGAGCCACTCTGGAACTCGCTAAGTACCAGTTGAATACTTTAGAAAATTAATGCATCGTTTAGCAGCAAATGTGTGAAGAAAGTACTTGCAAATTTTTTTTAATTTTTAGCTCAGTAGTGCTGGAGAACGCAATTTGTATGGCTCCTCAATGCTGACGTTTTGCATATAAACAACTTACTTACTGTACCTACCTCAGATAACAATGGAATCAAAACCAGATACGCTTACATTTAGCAAAAATTTCTGTTATATATGGCTTTTTTCGTTTCCACAACGCGATGTGGTCGTTTGGTATGTTGACCACGACGCGAATTTCGCTTTGTGGTATTTCTATGATTACCACAACGCATTCTGTGCGCTTTTTACCGACTTCAAAAGGAGGGAGGTACTCAATTCGACCCGTTTTTTTTTTTTTTTTTTTTTTTTTTTTTTTGTTTTTTGTATGTACACCGATTACTCGAAGACGGCTGGACCGATTGAAATGATTCAAACGTCATTACATTAGGTAAACTACCAAGTTGGTCCCATTTTTTAAAATTTTGAAATCGGTTCAGTACTTTTCAATTAATCTTGAAAAAAGCACGAAAATAGTATGATTTTGTGTGAACTACCTCGATGATCAGTCGTATAACTTCTTTGTTTATGAACTGAATAAGATAATTATTTTTTTGTTGGAAAAGGGATATCTTAAGTGTAGTTCTTTAACCGACTTAAAAAAGGAGGTTCTCAGTTTGACCCGCATATATGTATGTTTCTCCGCGATTAACTCACGTTTGGCTGAGCCGACTTTAATTTCTACCTAAATAATATACCTACACTACCTAATACAAAAGGTACCTACACTAAAAATAAAAAAATAAAAAATTGTTTAAAAAAACAAAAAACCGACTTCAAAAAACCAACCTCTAAAAAGCAAGAAATAATATTCGTAATAATAAAACACGTCTTATTGAAGTCGGGTGGGGCTTTTAGAATAAAAAAAAGGGATTTGTACTCCAGCCCCACCCGACTTCAATAGACGTGTTTTATTATTACGAATATTATTTCTTGCTTTTTAGAGGTTGGTTTTTTGAAGTCGGTTTTTTGTTTTTTTACAAGAGCCATGACACGGATTTCGCGTTGTGGCATTTTTGCAGTGACCAAAACGCGTTGTGAGCGTTTTTTTGCTCAAGATCCTTAAGGATTCGCTGTAAAGGGTGACCACATTTTGCAAGGGGTACTTACCTGAAAATTAATATCTAACTTACCTACCTACAATAATATTTATTTACTTAAAACGCTTATAATATGGTCATATTTTGACCTTTCTTTGAGCAAAGTCGAGGTTGCCGCGGTCTTCCAATGGTGACGCTACAAAGTTGTATGGGATTTCATTATTGTCGAGTTTTAGCCACCAGCAATTTCCTTTGAGTTTTCTTTCAAACATAGGTGAAAAATAGTACATTGTACAATCCGCGCAGATAAAGAATGGGATTGAACTGAATCTACTGGAGCCCCCATCAATATGGGTGTGCCGCAGGGATCAATATTGGGCCCATTGCTGTTTCTAATTTATATAAATGACCTTCCCAACTACGCGAATAATTTATGTGAGACAGTAATATTTGCGGATGATACTTTTCAAAGTGATGATAGTTTTCAAAGTTAACAGAGGTAATAACTGTTCGGACGAAGTAAATAGTATCCTCTCTAAAGTTTCATACTGGTTTAATAGTAATAATTTAGCACTTAACCCCAAAAAAACTAAATGTGTAAAATTTTCATTGCCTAATGTTGAGCAGACAGAAATAAATATTAATTTGAATGACGATGAAGTCGAGTTTATTGAAAGTACAAAATTTCTAGGTATTGCACTAGATTCTCGACTGCAATGGGATCCACATATCGAAGCCTTGTCAAGTAGACTTAGTTCAGCGGCATTTGCTGTTAAGAAAATAAGGCTTTTAACTGATATTGAAACGGCAAGGTTAGTATATTTTAGTTATTTTCATAGTGTAATGTCTAAAGCCCGCCGGTAACGATCAATTGCGATTGTCAATTTTTCCGTCAATGCCATTGTTGGAGCAATTGACAATCGCTTCAATTGCACGCGTAAACGATCAATTTTTCCGTCAATAGGCGTCAATTGCGGAAAAATTGACAATCGCAATTGATCGTTACCGGTGGGCTTTATGGACTGCTATTGTGGGGCTCAGCTCCCAGTATTGAAAATATTTTTGTACTCCAAAAAAGAGCTGTTCGCGGCATATACAATCTTCGGCGGAGAGATACCTTGAGAGAACTGTTTAAAGAAATAAATATTTTAACTTTGGCAGGCCAAGACATATATATGAAAATTTAGTTTATGTAAGAAAACACTATGATTCATTTGCTAAGAACAGCAATAATCACCAGTTTAATACAAGAAATAAAGATAAACTTGCCGTTCCAAGATTTAGGCTTGCAAAAACTAGAGGTTCATTTATGGGGAAAGGCATATCCTTTATTAATAAAGTTCCACAACAAGTAATTGATCTTCCTTTGCATGAATTTAAAAACCATGTTAAAAAAACGCTCATGGGTAAAGGTTATTATAAAGTAGACGATTATCTTAAAGATCAAAATGCGTGGAAATGATGTAACACATAACTACTATAAGTACTTTGTTGCCAATGATAGTAATATAATAAGTCTATGTTTGTTGCCAATAATCCTGTCACCCTGTTGTAATTATCTGGTAACGATATAATCAAGTTAGTAAATATCGTTACGTATGGCTGTTACAGCTGATAAGTTTCTTGCGCCCGTTCTTCTTGTCAGCTAAAAAAGTCTGGAACGGGTGGTAAGAAAATATAGACGATTCAAAAGTACTTAATAATTAAGTTTATTTGAATAAAGCTATTTTTGACTTTTGACTTTGATTAAAAATGGCTTCGTTTATATTCACTTCTCACTCGCACACTAAACGCCACACCTATCGCTCTCTCAGTCACACTTGTTGTGGTAAGCGCGGTGAGCCGCCATTTTCAATCCCATCCTTTATCTGCGCAGGTGTTGTTAGTACATTGAGGGGAGAAACCCCTATTACACAGGTGATGTTTTTGTATGTAAAATTAGTTTAGAAAAATACAGGGTCATTTTTCTCTTACTCTTTGAAAAAAATTATGAAACACGTGTTTTTTCTTTTAATATCGCCCACTACTAAAATATTAAGTTAAGGCTATACAAAATTATCCAAAATAAAACTACATTTGCAGACACAATACACCGTGCTTAGCAGATGATTACGCGCGCGATTTTCTCTCTCATGTTCCACACGTCTGCGAGAACGAGACAGTCGGGTTGTTCGCCAGTTGCCGTACAGCTCTCGGCACCACCGCCCCGCGAACCTCTCCTTGTTGCCTCTCATTCAAAACATGTAGGACGATAGTATTTGACTAGTAACCATGCTGTTGTCATAATTCACTCGGACAAAATATTTTTTTGCAAAAAATTACCTACCTATTTTTTTTCAAAATTGAAGAGTTTTAATGATACCTAATGCCTAGAAAAAATTTGGATGGTGTTAAAAAAATTACCCTGTATAAAAAACTCGCACTTGACCGTTTTTTGACCTTTCAATAAATACTTCTTATCTACTTCCGGGGTACCATAAGGGGGTCGAAGAAAACCTTATTTTTTGGCTCCGATGCACCGTTTCCGAGATATTTGCATTTTTGTATATTTTTTTTCAAATTAGGTTAATATAATAAGTACCTACTATAGTATAGTAGGTAGTACTCGCATTTTTGAGTAAAGACTATACAAGCCTTGGTCCACAATGACTGCACTGCTGGCAACGTTATGTATGATGGCCTCGATCTAAGCTTAACTACGCTCTCGGCCTTCAAGCTTAGTCATCATTGCAGCCCTTGCTGTCCGCGCTATAAAGGCCTACCTAACCTAACGTATGATGTCAAAGTAAATAAAAAAAACTACTTGTCCTGGTTTCATTCATATAATATGGTTACCTTTCACAGCGAATTCTTAAGGAATATCTAAAACTAAAAGTATTGTATTTCAGTCACCGGAAGAGAAACAGTGCTGCATTTTGAGGACCAGAACTCAGCCACTGATATCGCATTATCGCGTTGGTATTATTATTATGTAGGTATTATTTCGTTGAAATTGTCTTTTCTGTATTTTATAGGAAGTAGAATAGTTTTTTTTTGTTTGTCTGTCGGTTGTCGGTATGCCAGTGTAGCATTGCTGAGGTTGGGGCCTAGTTGGCCCCACACAAATTAGTTCTAAGTTCGTGTAGGTACATTGTTTTCTTTTTTTTTTGCTTTATAACTTTTATTTTTAATTACCTTACTGTCTATAATGTTTTACGGTCAATAAATAGTTTTTCTTTCTTTCTTTCTTTCTTCTTAGTACCTAACTAATAATATGTGAATATACTGAATGGAGAATAGTAAAAAGCATTTTTTTAATTTTCTTTCTTTCTTATTAAGCTATGTAAGCTTGCCACAAAAATATAAATACTTTTCTATAGTTATATTACTTACTTTTATACTTACCTTTATAATTCTAATGAGGGTTCTCAGAACAGATCAAGCCTTGTTTGCAGGCGAAGAGATACATAAAAATCATATAAATATATTTTTTAAATCAGTTGAAAATTTTGCACTTAAAAAATCGGAAAACGGCACCCTGATTATCTAAAAAGAAACTATTTAGCGACCGGTTTCATTTCACATACATTGCTACTTTTCTTTGGTATGTTTTTTTTTTATCCAAAAAGAAGTAGCAATGGATCACTATAATCTATGAACTGCAACCGGTCGCTAGGTGGTTTCTAATTAGATAATCAGCCCGCGGGGCGCTGCCAGAACGATGGACACAAAGCGCTCGGCCGCGCGATAGAGTGCGGGAGCGAGACAGTTGCGAGTAAAATAAGTGGGTGGGGGGCAGCGAACGCACGTAAAAATTTTGCAAGCGGACTCTTAATAGAAACACTCAACAGCAGCGGTTTCGTTTTCAATGCATTCTTATCTTTTGCAGAATTTCCTACGTCTTCTGTGAGACAATTATGGTCACCCATCCTAAAGCCAACTTTTGCTTAATATCCAGAATCGACTAAACCAGCCAATACGACCTAATAGTTTCAACGCCTCTGTGGTCTAGTGGTTCACCCACCCGTGTAAGAAGCTGGGGTCCCGGGTTCGATTCCCAAGGGGGGTACAATTTGTACTCGTTTGGTGGTCAGCCTGGCTAGCTACCACCACCTTGCCTAAGTCTGACGCCATAGCAACAATTTAAAAAATTGTTGTGTTCCGGCAGTTAGAGGTAAGATAGCCAGTTCCCCGGGTGTAGTGCGCTTCCACCTTCGGCCTTATCGTAACTTAACATCAGGTGAGGTGAAGGCCAAGTATACATAAAAAAAAAACCGGTCAAGAGCGAGTCGGACTCGCGCACCGAGGGTTCCGTACCATCATAATTGCACCATTAAACCACACTGCAGAGTAGAATAATAAAATTAGTATTGCAGTTTTAGGTCAGCGCCATCTCTTGACCGATAGTGGAACTAATGTAAACTTTTTTAGAAATTTGATAATTTCTAAAAAAGTGTGCCATATTGAGACATCATTTTATTTTTCCTGTAATCTTTATATAAACTGCTATCGCATAGAATTATTTCAGATTTTTCTCTTTGCAAACTTCGGAGATAAGGGGGGGGGAACGGTCATTTTTTTTACATTTTTCATCATAAGTCAAAAACTATGCGGTCTAGAAAAAAAAGAAAAAATGATTAAAAACGTGCAAACGGCGCTCTTTCATATGATACCCCACATGCCCTAGTAGCCCCACTTCAAATTTTTAAGACCCCTTTTCAGGCCCTGCTGTAAAAAAAAACATTTATTTTTTTATTTATTTCTTATTTGCAAAATAGTTGGGCAAATGTCATCTTAAACTATTCCAAATTTCAAGTTGATACCATTAGTAGTTCTCGAGATATCCAGCTGTGACAGACAGACAGACTGAGTCTCACCATAAGGGTTCCTTTTTTACCATTTTGGTACGGAACCCTAAAAATACGGTATCACTATTTTCATTTGTTTACACCACACAAAAGGTATTTGATACTGCAGTATCGATTCCCTCTGGAACCAGGACAAGGTCAGTTGAGATCGTGTTACTAATACAACCAAGGTTGGATAACACTAGGGCTTCCATCCCGGGATTCGAGAGTCTCGATTTCCCGAGAGTCTCGAATGATATTTCGTCCCGAGAGTTTTAGTTTCCAGTCTCGGGATTTTCGAGATTTTCGAGACTTATTCAAACGCTAGGTAGACTACATATATTTCATATAAAGTTGCGTGTTGCGCGTGTTAATAAGTGGTTATATTATAACGTGTCCTTTTTAAGATAAACAGAACAAACAAACGTGACAATTTTAAAATAAACAGAACAAACAAACAAACACAATACAATCTTCATCTAAGATCTGAATTTTTGTTTTCATCGTCCTTCAATTTAATTCAATTCTGATATATTTTCCTGTAAGATAAAGGAACGTGTACTAAACCATAGGCTCCTGTCGTATCCAGAAGCAAACGACCTCCTCAGCATAGTAGAACCAAATAAGTAGGCCAACTCGAGCCTCGAGCGAGCGATACAGCTTAAACACGTAGGGCTGTCACATCGCTAGTTTATCCAGTCGTCAAAAAATGCATAGTCAATCTCTATACAAAATATTTTTCCTTATAGGGTAAGCATCAGGGATCTATAATACAAAGTTTTTTTATATTTTTTTGTACGTAGACCAGCGGGTCTATCGACTAGAATAATGAAGTTAATGTTAATTGTAATTTGACAGATGTATGTGATACATTGGCTCTTTCGTTTTGACACCAATAAAAACTTACTAAAGAAAAAAAGTTTTTAATAAAAACAAAACCAAAACACTTGAAAATAATCTAACAAAAAACAGTTTCAAAAATAAATTAATGGCTCTAAAAAGCAAGAAATAAAATATTGAAATCTGCATAATAATTAACTCGAAAGTTTGTATGCATTGTTAGGTAGTGTTACACTTGCAGCGGAGCGAGTGAAGCGAGCGGAGCTCCCTAATGCTTGCATGCATGTTGCATGCTTGCTTGCATGCTGCATGCTTGCTTGCATGCTGCATGCTTGCTTGCATGCTGCATGCTTGCTTGCTTGCTGCAGGCTTGCTTGCATTCCATGTTTTTGTTTGCGACCCCCCCGAGCAGGGGGGCCAGCCCCCCTGCACCCCCCGGCAAGCATTTTGCGAGCAAACATGCAAGCAAGCATACAGGCATACAAACGAGCAAGCATGCATGCATACAAGTGAGCAAGCATGCAAGAAAAACATGCATGCATACAATCATGCAAGCATGCATGCATGCATGCAAGCATGCAACATGCATACAAGCATTATGGAAGTGTTCAAAACACTAACCTAACCTAAATTAATGGTGTTCGCATTAAAAGTTTTTCTTTATAGCGGGGGGCCTCAGGTCAGTTTTTTGACGATTTGTTTCTGTCACTAATTTGTATGCAATACAATATTGTTGTGCCAAAAAGTATGTATACAAGGCAATATTAGGGTTAATAATACTTCGGCGTAGTCATTATTGTGTCAAAAGATATGTATGCTAATACATTTTAGGACAATTAACATTAGTGGTTTCGATTATTAGGGATTTCAACGTTTAGGCGAAACGACAAAAATGCGAAAAAATCTATTAGGCCAAACAATAATTGTACCTAAGGAGTTTAGGCCAAAGAAATTCGGCCAAATGAAATTAGGACCAATGACTTTAGGCGAGTCAAGGGACACCCTACACCACTTGCAAATGGAGAGAAGCCATCGAGAGGTATGGAGAGGGGCTCGCTGTTACTCTTGATAACTCGAAGGCTTTAGACAGGGTGAGGCATGATAGCCTTATTGCCGGACTTCCCACCGGTTTTGTGTCTGGATATCGGACTTCCAGAGGGATCGGTCGATATATTTTGGGGTACGCAGATGACAACACCGTTGTAGAGAGCTACATATCTGATGCTCGAGTCAGTGCACAACAAGCCCAGTGTCTTAGGGAGGCGATGGTCAGAACACGAACCTGTCACTGCAGGCAGTCTCCGAATGGGGCGATGCCAATCAGGTCAGGCAGGTTCAATCCATCAAAAACCCAGGCGTATCTGTTCTCTGCTAAAGGGAGTAGTTTCGACCTGAGTCACTTTCCAAGGTGTATCCGTGCCGATTTGCCGATTACTGAACAGAACAACTATACCTTCTCGGCATATCATTGACTCTAACACTCAATTTTGGCTCTTTCATCGAGAATAAAGTATCACTATCACTACATAGTATAAAACAAAGTCGCTTTCTCAGTCCCTATATCCCGATGTATTCTTAAATATTTCCAAGCAACGAATTTCGATGCGGTTTTTTTAATAAATAGAGTGATTCAAGAGGAAGGTTTATATGTATACATATAAACCTTCCTCGTTTCGCTTCGGTGTAGTGTGGAATTTGACACCATGTATTATAATACATGGTGTCAAATTCCACACTACACCGAAGCGAAACGAGGGCGGGTCGCTAGTAATTGGAATAAAGTACAATTGGCATCTAAAAAGCTTAGCATTTTCGCAAAGGTGAGAAAATACTTTACTTCACGCCGGAACAGCTGCTCATTCTATACCAAGCGCAAGTTCGATCGTGTATGGAGTACTGCTGTCATCTTTGGGATGGCTCCCTCAAAAACGAGCTCCAGACGCTTGAACCCTTTAAGCAAAGGGCCAGGAAGCTCATCGGCAACGATAATCTTTTCTGTAATAAGCTCCGAAGTCTCGAGCGTAGACGTAAGTTCGCAAGGTTTTTATCGGGTACATTTCGGCGACTGTAAGGTGGTAGTGCACAACCTAATTCCGCATCTCCTTTCTTCAATCGGACGACCAGAGATACGAATTAGCATTTTGCTTTAAATTTTATCATCCGTACCGCCAGAGAGTGGAACTCTTTGCGTAAGTCTGTGTTTCCCGACATGTACAATCTTGGGGCCTTCAAGTCGCGAGTGATTAGGTATCTTCTAGGCAAGCGCGTTCCATCGTAAATCACGTCATCGCTTACCATCAGGCGTGATATCACGCAAGCGCTTGCCTATCTATCATAAAAAAATGCGTCATATTATCATTTCGAGAGTCTCGAAATTTCGAGAGTCCCGAGAGTCAGCTATATAGTCTCGTCTCGATCCCGAGATTGTGAAATAGGTCCGAGAGTGGAAGCCCTAGATAACACCTGCATTGAAAAAATGCGGGGTATTTTTCACCAAAAAGGCTATAAACTAACACTACTAAATTATGGATCTTCTGCAATACTAAGTCGCTGAGTTAGAAGTAAAGATCCGTCACTTCTTCGTAATAAAAAAGCGTCAACACACAAAATGGAGTTACATAATGATGACAAGAAAATCGCAATGCAAAACGGAGCCACCATTTCTAGTTCACATAAATTAATGTTGAATGAAGTTTCACCAGCACCATAAACTCGTTAATTATTTAATTACACACCAGTCAACTCTTCCGGTAACTAGTTTTATGTTCTCGACAGTCAAAACAATAGTGGTATTACATTTTTTACTACAACATGCTACAATGACAACCGTGTGAACAATTTTAATTCGACTTCACTATAATACGAGATATTACTTTATTTAACTGCCAAAGACGAGATATTATTGTTTAGAGAGTTAGTATCTCCACAAATAGCAACGGATCACAAGTATTTTTTATAAAAAAAAACTGTATCATTCCCACCCTAGCTATGCGAATCAGTGGCGAAGGGTTCATACAAGCTGATTCTCATTGTAACTTACAGAAATCCAATCCCATCCCATCGATCTCATAACATTTTTGTAGAACAGCTTACCTTCGCCATAATTTCACCCCTCGCCACTGCTAGGTATATAATCATCATGTTATGAGCCCGTTACAGTCTACTGTAAGATGTAGACCTCTCCCGGCGGAAGATGTTAGAAGAATCGCAGATTTAGACCGTTTACACCAAGATCACACGGTGTGTGACAGCACGGTACCGTAGGTCTTGCGAGTTAGTGCGGGCCTTAGTAGCGGGTTTAGTGGGTATGTATGGCCCTGGCGAGTCCCACGTACCTTCGGGATGCGTAAATTGCGCATTCCCCTACTATTGAAAAAGAGTCAGATCATCAGAAAATGGTGTTGTCCATTTTCTGGCCTTCAGAGGTGTTATGTGTATGCTAAGTTATTGGGCCACCTTTTACGACACTTCTAAGTGTGTAAGGTTGGTGCTATTATTCTACTCTGCCGGATGCTACACGTCTATGATAGTGGCGAAGGCTGCATACAAGCCGATCCCCATCGACTTACCTTTTAGAAATCCCACCCAATGCCATTGATCCACTATGCAGATCATAAGATTTTTGTAGAACGGCTTTATTATTATTATTTAAAAGGGGGGACGCCAGCAAAGCCAGACGGGTGATCAGTCACACTGGTCGGGACCATTTCACCCATTTCCCCAAATCCCCAGAGGGGGAGGCGGGTTATCATTTACCCCACCGGCGTCGGACCCTCGAACCTACCTGTTCGCTTACAGAACCTACTGAGTTGACTTATTGTTAACTGCTTTAGATCCTCTTCCTTAAGCTTGTCCGCTTTAAAGAGCTCCCAGCGCAGTGATGCGTACCATGGGCAACAGCGTCGCTTAACCACTGCTAAGGTTAAAATCGCTTGCACGCCGTGCCCGCTGTCACATACGTTTAGTTCGTGCAGGGGCGATACGCGCGCACACGAATTTTGTTGCAAACTGGTTAAGCGACGTTGTTGCCCATAGTACATCGGGCATTCTGCCATGAAGTGGTAACTTGTTTCTTCTCTTTCTTTGTATTGCGGACAAATGGGATCCTCTGTCCGTTTGATCACAGACAGATGTCTGTTTAGTGGACAGTGTCCTGTCAGTACTCCTACAATCGTTTTTATATTTCTTCTGCTTCGTTTCAGCAACTCTCTAGTCTTCTTCTTGTCAACTGATTTGATGAAGATCAGATTGTCTACAGTTTAGAACGGCTTAGGTACCTTCGACATAATTTCACCCCTCGCCACTGCTACGGTGCTATACCTATATAATGTGTAATCTGAATCTATCACAATCGCCTACGCATCACAAACTCGTTGTACAAGTCATTCGTCATTCATACGCAAGCATAACCGCTTATCATCTTGCCGTGCTCAGAATCTAATTAGTAGGTCTCGTCACCGCAATGTTTGCTAAGAGATATTGTATCCAGACTGTGCCACTATGTATAAATATTTATATGTAGAAGATGAATTATCTTAAACATTAGCCATCGAGGTTTTTAGCTAAGTGCATCAATTATGTTTGGAAGATATAATCGATGAGAACTACAATGGGATTATTCACCGTGTTATGTATGGTTTGCGAGTTCCTACTTGTCTACCGTAACGAATAATTTCGTCAAAATAATTTGAAGGTTCTTAAAATGATTTGGAGCTAAGTGCATCAGTTATGTTTGGAGAAGATGTATCGATGAAAAAAAAGTATGAGATTATTCACCATGTCAAGTATGGTTTGTGAGTTCCTACTTTTCTACCGCGTAACAAATAATATCGTCAAAAATAAATTGAAGGTTCTTAAGGGGCCATAATAGGAAAACATGGTTTGCGCGGGCCATATTTTTATATACACAAAAAAAACATACGACAAGCTAAAGAGATTATCTAGTAGCTACAAGTATTAAATTGCGTATAAACCTCAGAGATGATTGGAAAAAAATCAGAATATCATCAAAACCGCTTATCGCGGGTCATATTTCTGGCGTAAATAATAGCGGAAACGTAATGAATTCTACATCACAATACACTTTAACGTACTGTGTAGTTGATCCAATAACTTTTTATCAAGAAAGATAATTGAGCTAAAGATCATGATGGAAAAACAACGAACAACATTGCAAAAGTACATAAGTGAGGTTATTTTCCATACTCTTTACACGTAAAGAAAAAGACAGAGACAAGTGATTCCGCATAACGGAGCCTTAAAAGGATTTGGAGCTAAGTGAATCAATTATGTTTGGAACATGAATGTGGCGATGAGAACCAGAGTGGGATTATTCACAATGTTATGTGTGGTTTGTGAGTTTCTGCTTGAATACCGTAATAGATAACGTCGTCAAAAAATTTGAAGGTTCTAAAAAGACGCAGGAAAACATTCACAATATACTATGTACGAGAGCAAACGTTTCATAAATCATAAAAAAAGAAAGTTTCATAAATCATAATCTGTGGCGATTAATCCATGTCCTAACGAGGACACATTTTATTTACTCAATAGAAGTGGGTAAAAGAATCCATAATGCTGCAATTAGGTTTGATAACATGCTTTAGAATCTAAAGTTTTTTTTTTTTTTTTTTTTTTATCTTAAATGGGTTTGCTCTTGACCCCAGTCTAGCCCAAAAGCAAAGACAGGGCCTACGATGGAGCGAGCTTGCCCAGAAAGTGCTTATTCACTCTGGCCTTGAATAGAGTCAGGTTGTATGCGCTCGGAAACACAGACGCCGGCAGGGAATTCCATTCCATAGCTGTGCGCATTATAAACGATGTGGAGTAGCGCTTGGTACGCAGAAAAGGTATATCAACCAAGAACGGGTGATAGCCCGCAGTGCGTCTGGATGTCCGATAGTAGAAAGGAGAAGGTGGAATGAGCTCATGCAGCTCTTGAGCACACTCACCGAAGTACAATCTATAAAAGACCGATAGGCAAGCAACTTTTCGGCGGTGAGCCAAACTGTGAAGCTTAGCTGTTACCAGTTTTTCATCGCCTATTAATCTCTTGGCTCTGCGTTCCACCGAGTCCAGTGCAGCAAGTTGATATTTCGCTGAGCCGTCCCAAAGGTGGCAACAGTACTCCATGCAGGATCGGACTTGAGCTTTATAAAGGGTTAAAAGCTGCCCAGGCTTAAAGTACCGCTTGACTTTATTTAGGATGCTCAGCTTCTTAGCTGCAGTTTGAACTTTGGATTCGATGGAGGTGCCGAAGTTAAGGTCAGAAGATAACTCCATGCCAAGAAGCTGGAGAGTATCGGTTACTTGGATAGATGTACCTCGGAAAGTAGGAGTTAAGTTGAATGGACTCCTTTTTGCGGTGAACAGACACGCCTGCGTTTTAGAAGCGTTGAAACTGACGAGATTTTCATCACCCCATTGGGAGACGAGACTTAACTTCAGGTTCAATCGCTCGACCATGGCCTCTCTCAATATTTTTACCTCATCTCTACCGACTTTCGCGCTGGACAGATATCTCTCCATGACAGTACTGTCATCTGCGTACCCAACAATGCCCGATATTAGTAGGTCATTGATGTGTAGCAGGAAAAGCGTCGCAGAGAGCACCGACCCCTGAGGAACTCCGGCATCAATCGCCATGAGGTCAGAGGAGCAGCCGTCAATGACTACTCTGATCGACCGTTCACTCAAGAAGTCGGCTACCCAGCTACAAAAGCCAGCGGGGATTCCGTACGCTGGGAGCTTGCTCAGCAGACTTGCGTGCCAAACCCTGTCGAAAGCCTTTGAGATGTCAAGCGAAACAGCAAGTGCTTCGCCGTGTTTCTCAATGGCCTCGCCCCAGCAGTGCGTCATATACACAAGAAGAAGAAGAAGATTTAGATAAAGTTTAGATAAAGCATACATTTTAATTACTCAATAGAAGTGGTTTTGCAATACTGAAGTAAAAGATGCATTACCCATACGTAATATTCTCACTGCATAGATTGGTGGTAGGATACGCTTTGCTAATTCAATTTGCAACCTTGCCACGACAGTAATGTATGTACAAGTTCACATATACCAATAATTCTGTGATATGTTTGCACAGTTGTTACGTAGAATGTACACATAGTTGGAATTCAAAGTCATTGTTAAATCTGGAATTCTTAAAGGCAGACCTTAAAGTTACGATAGTTTTATTTGTTAAACCTTGTTGTGTTGAAACAGAAATTATACGAGTGTTTTGTGCACAGATGTGTGTATAGACTGCGTGTATCAGTTCCCAGATCTACAACTGCAACAACTACACATGGTGATTGGTAGGCGAAAAGTGAAAGATCCAAGTCTTCATAGGTTTGCTTCTCCTAAAGTAATCTTTCATTAATCATAGGCTAAGATGGTACTAAAAATTCATGGTTAAGGTGTGAGATGATTCGAGTATTGTTTTACCACTCTACTTCAGTTTTGCGTAAGGTAGAGACACCGGAAATTCCAGTGTGACATCTCCTCATTTGTTTCATAGCTATATGTAGGTACAAGACTAATATCTACTATGGTTAAAAAGGCGTGGGAGATGTTTACAAGGACAACAATGGTTAGATTCCCATAACATTATCATCGTTGCATGAACTTAAGTCTTTTTGTTCGTGTCTGATTAATATCTGAAGAGAGGGCGTACGCGTAAATAACACAAGCTAGTAGTGCATACTGATTAAATAACGATCGGCCCGGGAGGGTCGCAGCCCGCTTCTCTAACCACTACCCACTTACATGTATAACTGTGTCAAAGTACTACTCTTCTTTCCAGTCATTGTTCGCTAGTCATTTGAGCTCATAATCCAATTTTCGCAGAGGCATATGAGTACTTGTATGGAACATTTATTCGTTACGCTTGCCATTACCGCTTACTACCAGTGGCACAATCACAAACGGATATAAATAGAGCATTGACAAGCAATTTAAGCTTAACACTAAACAACATGACTTTCGAAATAGAGGAAGCGTTGCTCTTCACTCGTAATCCTCAACCGCTTTTGAACTTTTAACTTCAAAAACATAACAATCAGCATTGTATTGTTACGGTGACATAACATCACAGATGTATCAAACATCAACTACATAAATTCTTACGATTGCGAGAAAAACGGATTTTTTAAAGGTTCTGTAACTAATTTTTTATATCCAAATTATGTTTCGACAACAAACCTTCTAGCTAGATTATCATTATCATCATCATCAAGCAGTCCTAAATCCAGATGTTTAATTCAACATATTTTCCATACTCATGACAAAGAAAAAATATGCGTCTTAAATATAAAATTCCAGTTCCAACAACGTAAATAAAACAACAAGATTTCCGCATGAATACGATATTCTTAATGTTGTATGTACCTTAATTGAATATGGACACAAATTGAAGGTAGCGCGCGTCATACCTTGCGCTCATTGCCGATGCTTCATATCATACGTGGGAGTAGATACCTACTTGATTTATAAAATAATTACCTAACTAAAGCACTGCTATTATTATATACTCGCCAGCAAAAATAAGTATTACAGAGGCCTATTTTCATACAAACGAGGTAACTTTGAAGCTTTGATTCTCCACACAGGATTAAACGGGGTGTGATGTGATTGGATGATGGCCATTCAGAGAGTAAATAGAGGAGGCCCAGATCGCTAAAGAAACCCAACGGATTAGAAGAGTCGTTGACTCCAGAGACCGAACAGACTTTTTAGAGTTACATTTTCCATACTTTTGATGTAATTTAAGCTTGTTTTAAGTTCAACCCTGAGCTAAACGACTATTCTAATCCATTGGGTTTCTTTAGAGATCTGGGCCTCCATTTACTCTCTGAATGGCCATCATCCAATCTCCCCCAACTTAATCATGTGTGGAGAACCAAAGCTTCAAAGTTACCTCGTTTGTATGAAAATTGGCCTCTGTACTGTATCTGCGAGTGTATATTCTGTGGTAAAGAATAAAACGATAAATCCCTAGTAAATCATTACGAAAAGCCTTACATTAAAGCATTGTTGCCTAGATAAAAGCCTGGTAGCCTAGTAGACCTATCTCTCACTGGGAAATCTGGGGATAGTCAATCAAGATTGGCCGGTAGTCAATCACAATAAGCTGAATGAACAAAGATTGCTGAAAGAACGAAGAATAAATGAATCATCACTTAAGTAATCGGACAAAGATCTTAAAACAAAGTATTGAGTCATTCATGACATGACCAAACAATTCTTCCACGAAAAGAAACCAAGCAGAAAACTCCAACCTTAGGTAAGTTTCTAATTAAATGCAGACTTTTATCGAATTGTTTTTATCAGCGCATTATGGCATTGCCCTAATGCTACTGCTGGAGGAGGAGGAGGAGGTGGACCTGCGTTAACGTTAATGGTAACGTCCAACTACAGTTTAGCTAAGGCGTTATGTAAATTTAGTACTGTCGTTTGTAAATTAACACGTTAAAGTCTTGGCCACACCTGCGTAACGCCTAGATTAACGCTTTAAGCTATGCGTTAAGAGGCAGGTGGATCCGTAGCATAAAAGGGTGATCATCCATATGGATTTTAAAGTAGCCAATAAATTGTTTGCGCGCGCGCACCCACATCTTTATCGCCGCCACCTTATAAAGAGAGCGTAAACAAGTGACTCGATCACCTGCCTCAATCTGACCTCTATTTGTATTAAAAACATAATATGAAACGGGTAAGTACATAAAAAGCTTTGCATTTTGTGTACTTTCAGAATAGATGTATTTTTAAGGCACAACGGGATTAGTGTTTGGTTTATCTCACCTGATGCTAAGTAATTAAAGCTAAAAGTGTAAGCGTACTACACCCGAAATCCTAAGCACTGAGGAACTGGCTATCTTACCTTTAACTGCCGGAACACAAAAATTTTAAATTGTTGTTATGGCATCAGACTTAGATAAGATGGTGGCAAATAGCCAGGCCGAATTGAAATAAGCCCTTCTTCTTAGTCCGGCACTCTTGACAGAGTGGTCGTGGCCGACGATGGACAGGGTTGCGGCTCGCCGTCGCCATTCGCATCCAGTGCGGCCGCACGACGTGCGATGTCTCTCCATTTTTGCCGATTTTCGGCGTGGCGAAAACACTGTACTGCGGTCGACTGCGTGGTATTCTTAATGAGGTCGATCCAACGAGTCGGAGAGCGGTCTCGTGGTCTCTTCCCCTCTGTGTGGCCTTGTACTACGAGCCTCTCCATCGATTTCTCGTTTCTGGATATATGCCCAAAGAACTTAAGTATTCGTAACTGCATTTATTTTCTTAGAAATAAGCCCTACCACCAACTATTGCCGAGTACAAATTATACCCCTCTCCTGGGAATCGAACCCGGGACTTATGCGTCTACATGGGCGAACAACTAGACCACAAAGGTGGTTAAGGCGGTCTTGCGCTGCAGATCTGCATCATTTGACGGAAAATTATTGTAAAATTTTTAGCCGTTCTCAATTTATCATCATTAAATGCGATATTGGACAATCTGGTATTCCTGTCCGTCTTTTAGTAGGTCTATCATATACTGAACTGAGCATAGATTTTTTAATTCAGCGGTTCGTGAAACGGTACAGATGAAAGTTGCACCACACCATTATTGTCCAATATGTACGATTAACACTTCGTTATTCCATTATTAAAAAAAACCGGTAAAGAGCGAGTCGGACTCGCGCACCGAGGGTTCCGTACTATCATAATTGCATCATTAAACCACACTGCAAAGTAGAATAATAAAATTAGTATTGCAGTTTTAGGTCAGCGCCATCTCTTGACCGATAGTGGAACTAATGTTAACTTTTTTAGAAATTTGATAATTTCTAAAAAAGTGTGCTATATTGAGACATCGTTTTATTTTTCCTGTAATCTTTATATAAACTGCTATCACATAGAATTATTTCAGATTTTTCTCTTTGCAAACTTCGGAGATAAGGGGGGGACGGTATTTTTTTTTACATTTTTTATCATAAGTCAAAAACTATGCAGTCTAGAAAAAAAGAAAATATGATTAAAAACGTGCAAACGGCGTTCTTTCATATGATACCCCACATGCCCTAGTAGCCCCACTTCAAATTTTTAAGACCCCTTTTCAGGCCCTGCTGTAAAAAAGATATTTATTTTTTTATTTATTTCTTATTTGCAAAATAGTTGGGCAAATGTCATCTTAAACTATTCCAAATTTCAAGTTGATACCATTAGTAGTTCTCGAGATTATCCAGCTGTGACAGACAGACAGACAGACAGACAGACAGACTGAGTCACACCATAAGGGTTCCTTTTTTACCATTTTGGTACGGAACCCTAAAACTAGCGACCCGCCCTCGCTTCGCTTCGGTGTAGTGTAGAACTGACACCATGTATTATACAAATATATAACCTTCCTCTTGAATCTCACTTTGTCTATTAAAGAAACCGCATCAAAATCCGTTGCGTAGTTTTAAGATCTAAGCATACATAGGGACAGACTATATACTATGTACTGATAGTCCATTTAGCACTACCAACTAAATCTCCTTTTCTTCGAGAATTTAAGACTACCTAACGATGACAAAGACTCAAATTACCTAACAAGTGACACACGCTTCGTTATTAAGATATTAACCAAATGCGGTATGTTCGTGTCGACTGTCGACCCTACACGTCCTGCCGAGGCCGTGGCGTAGGCGGATGAGTCATCACGATGTTCATTGTTGGAACATGGTTAGAGCCATGGTCCAAGAAAACAAGGTCTGGCATTCCGGCGATGCACAGACATACATCAGTATCTACACTCGCGAGCAAACATATGGAATCACAGGCCTACTTTCATACAAACGAGGTAACTTTGACGCATTGGTTCTCCGCCCAGGATTAAACGGGGTGTGATCTGATGTTGGCAATTCAAAGAATGAATGGTGTTAAGGAGAGGGAAATTAGAAGGCTCAAAGTAAATACAAATAATTATAATAAAAATAAAACTAACCAAATTACAGCGAAGACCATTGAAGAGCAAAGACAGATCAAAAGCAAAAGGTGACAGAGGAAAAGAGAAAATACAAATAACTAAAAAGTATTTACATGTCCGGCCCGATGGCCAGTTCGTAACAAATGGTAAAGACCCATAATGCTAAAGAAACCTAACGGATTAGATGAGTCGCTCAGGGTTGAATAAAAAAAATAACAAAAACAAGCTAAAATTACAATCAAAAGTATGGAAAATATAACACTTAAAACTCCATATTGTCTCTAGTGTAAACGACTCTTCTGATCGGTTGGGTTTCTTCAGCGATCTCAGCCTCCTTCTTCACTCTTTGAATGGCCATCATCAGATCACACCCCGTTTAATCCTGGGAGGAAAACCAAAGCTTCAAAGTAACCTCGTTTGTATGAAAATAGGCTTATGATTCCATACTTTTGCTCGCGAATGTAGGTGTGCGACTTTATAACAAGCAAAGAATGAAAGATTTTGATTCCGTCACTCATTACAAAATTATTATACTGCATTTTATTTGTGATTTGTTTCTCTTAGCAAACGAAACAGTTCAATTAAAGATTGAACGTTATTTTCAATACCGATAGCGGAGATGACGTAATGTCTGTGCAGATCCACGTCACTTCTTTTGTCTCGGAGTGCTATACCTGGCGCAGGATATTATTGTACCATGGTTAGAGCCTGCAACGTGGGACGCACTAAATTCTCTCTTCATCGCATGGTCGAATCGCTCACCAGGAGTTAAGTAATTGGAATCACACGCAATGGATTTAAAAATAATTGTTAATCTAAAAATGCCATTTTGACAGCTAAAGAATCGCTTTGTCGAGAGGGGAACTGAATGTTAACACCTATTTTACTTAGTTTAGTAGAGCAACAATCATTAAGTAGTGGCACGACGAGTAACAAAAATTCCTGTTCGTGGCACCAGGGGAAATTGTTGGCACGATTAGGAATAAGGGGACAAACCGCTCTCGAAATCGTCGTGCTACAGGGGCAGGGCAAGGGGTAATGAACCGCCTCATACTGTCTGACTCAAGGTGTCTGAAACTCTAAACCACAGACAATACTGAACGAGAAGATATAATGCAGCATTTACTGACCAAATCTTGTAGAAGCAAATTCAATCTTTGTAGAATACCAAATAATATACTAGAAAAAATCTACTCGCACCAGGGGCCGTACCGGCTAACGAATATCGAACTTCGAAAAGTCTCAAATTAAAGCCGGGTTTCAAATTAAAACAGATAAATCGAGCCCCAATTGTGCCAAAATGGCGAACCCTAATTCATGAGGTCACACAAACATCCATATCTTCCAAATAACTTCAACAAATGGTACAATACGAAATTCCTTACTCCAATTTATCTTTTTTATTTTGAAACTCGGCAAATTTTCCGAAGTTCGATTCGTTACGCTGGTACGGCCCCAGGGGCCGTACCGACTAACGAATCGATTATCGAAAAATCTGAATCGGTTTCAACTTAGAACTGAAAAATCAAAGTAAGGAATTTCGTCTTGTACTTTCTGTTGACGTAATTTGGAAGATAACGATGTTCGTGTGACATCATGAAATGGGGTTCGCCATTTTCGCCCAATTGGGGCTCGATTTATCTGTTTTAATTTGAAACCCGGCAGACTTTTCGAAGCTCGATTCGTTAGCCGGTACGGCCCCTGATCATATGCTCAGGCGGGAATCGCACCCGGGGAAGTCGAGTCCAATGCACTTACCAACTGAGCTAGGTACCTACCTACCGAGTCACTTGTGATAGCATTGTGAATGCTATCACTTAAGATAGCATTGTGAATGCTAAAATCGCAAATTTAAAAATCAATCTTTGTAATTATAGTTTCTCTCATAAACAATATCTCTGAAAATGCTTTTAATATGTAATTTGCGAGTATATTTGCACATTTAATTAGTGGGTGTGAAAAAACCAGTCGCTGCAAACATTCATATTTCACTTTTACTTTCTATTGTTTGCTATGACTTTGAAGCAAGCTCAATTTACATATTTTATACAAAAGAGTCTGAGACTTAGAAATGAAATCGAGTCTTCTTGTATCTCTAAATATGTATAAATTCTGAACGATACTCATACTAACCATAACAAGGTCGAGTTTGCTTTGAGACGGGTCAGACTACACTTTGTGACAGTTATCAAACTATTTACATGATAAATTTCAGTTTCAAAGCCGGGCCAGACTGTTGCAAACAAGCCCTCCACATCGGTCTCCACCGGGCGGTTTAAAACAGTGTAAACACTTGTTTGCAACAAAAATTCGTTTGACCTTCCACAACCTCTGTGGACGGGACGCCGCTTGTAAGGTGGGAGCCTTGTTGTAAACAGTGTGGACGCAAACACCAACCGTGGGCTCCACAAGCCTCCCACCAAGGTCACCCCTGTGGAAAGCTTGTTTGCAACAGTCTGGCCCGGGTTTTAAGGATCCAATCAAACGATGGGCAAAACCTCATCGCAAATATCACAATTACCTACACGATTATAGTTTACAAAGATTCTGCGTTTGAAGATACAGACGCCATTGAAAGTGCAAATAATCGGTTAGTTGCATAATGCTTCCAATTAACAGTCATAACCTGTTATCGAGAACTGAACTGAGAACTGTCAATACAATAATACAACTGTTCGTTTCTTTGCGCCGACATAATGATAATCGGAAATAATGCACCTATGCATATGTTATTGCACTGCATATAACACGCGATGACACGTAACTTGTAGTCATGCGATGCATGATATATGACTGACATGTTCCAATTTTATAATCTACATACTAGTGGCTTAATGAGTCGTGTGCTGTAGACCTCGCGTTTATGATATATTTGACGTTCTTCGAAATGGCTGAAATATGACTTTTCCCCATATCTAAACCATTTTGGTAATCTTCCTTATAAATATCGAACCCTCACAAAATTTCACGAGAATCAGTTTGGTTGAGAAATGCGACCTGTAGAGGAGAGCAGGACAGCGCGACTGCGGCCGGATATATGAATACGAAAGCATTATTGCCCAAGCTGTAAACGGAGACGCTTCGCGCTGGCTCGGTCAGTTATGCAAAGTTGAACGATATTTTGAAGTTGCAGTAGAATTTCAAAATTGCGACCGCGCATCGTACGACCAAGTGGGTAGGGTAGGCTTCTGCAAGGTAGACCGACGATATGGTAATGCTGAAGGTTACGGGAAAGCTGCGGCATGCGTAGGATCAATCGTCGTGGAGATTCTTAAGGGAGAATTGATGGCTTTCAATCTTTGTCCATACCGTTATTTCCCATGTCTTTTGGGGTCGGCCCCCCTAGTCTTTCTTCGCCACTCTTGGCGCATTTGTGTCATTTCCGGTTGCAGTCCTGCCTTTTTTAGGTCGTTTCTTATAGTCCCCATCCAGGTAGTCGGCGGTCTACCTCGGCCTCGCTTAGGTTCTTCGATGTCCATGACGTATCTTGTCATATGCTCTTTTTCGCGCCGCATAACATGACCATACCACCGCAGACGAGTCTCAGTCAGTTTGTCAGCTATATATGCAACTTTTAAAGTACCCCGAATATGCTCATTCCTGACTCTATCTTTAAGTGTTACCCCCCCAGACCACCTTAACATCTTCATTTCTGTCACGTGGAGTTTCTGTTCTTCACTTTTGCGCATAGGCCAGTATTCAGACTTCAGACCCGTAAAGTAGGGCAGGTCTAATTGCCCGTATGTATACATTGCCTTTGACTTCCACAGGCATCCTCGGGTCGCAAATTACTCCAGTTAAAGATCTCCATTACAGCCATCCGGTGTTAATCCGGGTTTCAATGTCTTTAACAACGCACGCGTCGAACGTTAGTACTGACTTAATTGATGGCTTTCAGTGATGTGAGATAATTCATCCAAAAAATAAAAGCCTGTTTTTACGAAACTAAAACTAACTGAAACTACAACAACGTTGATATTACCAACACCTTGATTTGAAAGATATCTTACTTTGGATTCGGGAGGTCGGATGTCTTTTTCTGGGGTGGAGACCACATCTGGGCAAATTTTGTATGGGTAGCCTACTTTCCAGATCGAGCCATCATCAGCACAGGGCGGCTGATAGTAATTGGATGTGGGCAGCCGGATACCGGGTTCATTATCGCGCGTTCACCATCATCATATCAGCCGCATGACACCCATCCCACTGCTGGATATAGTATAAGGCACCCCCAAGGATCTCCACTACAATTCGTCCTGTGCTGCCCGCATCCAGCGGTTTACCGCAACAAAACACGCATAAATTACTTTGCGAGAAGCAATACACCTACTCGCCCATCCTACTATCTCGGTCGAGTATCAATTTGCTTCGCCACTGTACGATCGGCAACCCACGTGCTTTGCTACTTTGCAAAAAAAATCGTGTGCGCTCATATCGTCCCTGTACGAACTAAACGTACGTTAGTGACGGCGCGGCGTGCAAGCGATTTTAACCTTAGAACCGGTACAGCGGAAGTTTTCTAAATAGTATCTACCTACTCGGTACATGTGATCAAGACATAAGTTGTCCTACGGATCTCCTCATTTCTGATTCGATTACGCAGGGGAATGCCGAGCATAGCCCTAGTCGTAACGCCGTAGCATGCTGGGTAATGAGACCTTTAGGAAATGCCTTTACCCAGTAGTAATCCGATGCTGATGTGATGACTATCTGTCCTTTAGAATACTTAACTTTCTTTCACTAGGGTGAGCAGTAGTAGGTAGGGTTGCCACGCTCAAAATTGAAAAGGCACAGGACATTTTATCCTGACAGCCTGGCACACTGGTTTTTTTAAAACTAAGGTTTTTTTTTTTTTTTGTTCGGGGTTGGCCATAAACCTAACAAAAACAGGACCAGCTGGGTCAATTCAGAAATAAACATTTTGGGTTTTCATAATACAAATGCATTATACAGTACGAGGCAAATATTTTGAAATAGGGTGGGGATTGCGCGGAACGCGTATTTTGTGAATGCGTAGCGGTGAGGGACGCGGGCGGCGGGAGAGGGACGCGCGCTATTGGTCCCACAAGAGCCCATGCGCAAACTTATCCCCACTCTCCGTCGAAAAAAATTCAAGATGTTTGACTATACTTACTTTGGAACAGGGAATGAAATACCGTTAAAAAAAATAACGTTAAAAATACCGTTAAAACATTTTATCGGTAAATTTACCGATAAAAATAACGTTAAAAATATTTTACCGGTAAAATTTACGTTAAATTTAGTACCGGTAAAATTATCGGTAAAAAATTTAAGTTATTAATTAGAATAACGTTAATTTTAAGGTAACGGTAAAAAAAACGAAGAAATAACGTTAAATTTAACCATCCAATTAAATTAATTTAACGTCCAACTCGCACTTGGCTAGTTTTTTAATTAGTAAAAACCGACACGCACAACTGATTCTTAATATGTAAACCCGGAACGCACCATTCGGTTACAATTACAACATAGTAAAAATCAGCTAAATATAGTCGTCTCTTTTTAATGAATGCTTTTGTGTAAGAATCAGAAAGTGATGGAATGCATTAATCCGAAACAAGCTAAAAGTGTTCTTAATCGATGATTTTGTATAGTTTTGACTGATAACTTGAATGCTGTCATTATTACACTATGTTACATTGAATCAAAGGAATGTTTTTTAACCACTTGACCGTTTTGGTCTGATTTGTCTCTAACGTTCTGGTAGGATTATTCACCAAAAAAATTAGAAAAAAAGTGTGCAGAACATTCTGCTAGGAAATCCTACCACTTCGAACTGTCGGTATAAACCCCTGTTTTTAGCAAAATTATCCTATTCTGGAACTAAATATTTGTCATGGCAATAATACACTGTAAATGATTTATTCTAATCCAAAAATATCAGCTATATCCATAGTCGGCTATGGCAATAGAAATTTCAATGAGAAAAAAATAGTTTCTTCAAAGATTTAATGGCGATGTTATTGTGTCGGACAGTAAAGGGTTTTTGATTGTTTTAATGCTGATTTCTGCGAGTTTTTATAGATAAAAAGAATCGTTGTTATTTCTACATTAAGTGGGTGTATAGATCATAGTGTTTTATAACAGTGGTGTTCATATTTTTGAGAAAAAGTGTGTGGCGGGTCAAATGACCTTTGTGGTGTGATCGTCTATTTTGACAATTGAATTTGGTGTTTTAGCTTGAATCAATGCATTTGAGCTTAGGCAAGTCCATTTTCTCAGTACATAAAGTTACTTTTTATGTTGTTTTCATTTTGATGATCCCATATTTCGGAAATATCAATTTCGCGGCACTCTATTTTTTTTGTGAGGTCATTTCATTATCAAAATCTGCGAATAGACGATGGACCAGGGTCAAACAGCGACGTCTGACCTTTATTTTTGGAACGGTCAAGTGGTTATGCTCTTTTCTTTTGAAAAAAATTTACTGAATTCTACTGATTTACTGGCTGTGATTCTATCGCTTTTCTATTTTTCGGTTTGGCAACACTGGCAGAGAGAAATGAATTTTTATGATCATTTTGTCATTTACTTTCTCGTCAAAAAATTCAAAGAGAACTTAAACTATTTAACAAATAGCATCATCACATCAGTAAGTAATTTAAAAAACAAGGCAATAATTTAAAAAAAATCCAAATAGCTTAGTAATATATCTATTATACTTCATGGAATAACATTACAAAGTATTTTTATGAGGAAAATTCTCCCTCATCAATTTAAACAATGAATTTATTGAAATCTTATTAAAAAGGGTACAATGAACACATCATAAAGATATTAATAGTACTAACTTAGAGATAAAAAAAATATTATTGTTGTATTTGTAGCACAACAACGACAATATCTGCATTACGAGAAATACAGAAATAAAAACTAGATATGTACTTAAACCTGTTTGTTATGGTTGACTGAACATGATTTAATGCTTTGGCTTTGGCCAACATGCTTTTAAAATGTTACATGTATGTAGGTACCTATTAAAAACAATATTTTCCTCTTCAGCCTTTTCTATCCATGTGAATGAATATGTATTCTTTTTATTGAGGTCTGGATAACTTTTTGGAGCTGAAATGTTGATTGGATGTCCTCATAATCCTTAATCCGACCACAGCACACCAGTTTCTCGGCTACATCGTTATGATTTTTAGTCATTTTCCACTTACCAACAATTCAGCTTTTTGATCGCCGACAAATCCGATTGTTTCGAGCGAGCGATCACCATCTCCTCTGTGAGACGAGCCATTTTCACTGCACAACACTTTGTTTATCACACGGTATAAGCACTGATTTAAGCGAATCGAGTCGAGCTATTTTAGCCCGTCCGTCTCATTCTGTTAGCAACAACGATGCGACATAACACGGGCAGTGGAAAACTGATAATGAATAAAACGATTGTTGAAAAAATAAAATTGTTCACGCCCGAGATCGTACGTGCGTGCGCATGAATCGAAAGTGAATGAATGAATGAAAAGAAAATAATTGGATGACAGTGACAGTTAGTATGACTTTGACATTGACACTCGGTGCATTCCGGTAGACTATCCGCTATGTCATCGGTCACTCAATGGGCGCATTCTGCATTCATAATACCAAAACTATGTAAGATAGGCTTATAATTTTTAACCATTAGTAGAAAATAGACTATTTTTCTGAAAACACTAAGTGTAAGTTCCATTGCTAACTTCATCTGCTTATGTGACAGCAGTTGACAAAGACGTGCATTGAACTGGTGAACCAAATTGTGCTCTCTTTATTTTCGATGGTGAGCAAAAAATATGGAGCCCAGGTGAGTAATTTCCAGCTATGCTAAAGAATGATATCAGGTGAACGTTTTAATGTGCATTTTAAATTACGACTAATCTTTGTTTGTGAGAAATGTGAGCTGCAAATGTTACAAACAGTCGCCCGAATCTTGAGTTGGAACTTGGAAACATTATTATTATTTATTATTATTATTATTATTTATTTTTCCAACTTACAACTATCATTACAGGCTCTTAACCTAATGCGATAGTGTAGACTTATTTACTTATTCTTAAAATTAACTATTATTATTATAACAAATAACAAATAATGCCGCCTTTGTGAATGCGTCCAGTGAGCAACCGAATATGTCCACGGTATCAGCTATGTTGTTTAGCATCCTCAGTGCTCGAGTAAATGGTGCTTTTTTTAATAAGTTAGTGCGCGCGTGCGGTATAGCGAACAAAGGTGGCCGTCTCCGCCGCCACACATACCGGTCTGGGACACACAACCCCACCAACTGCAATACCGCCTGGTTGGATACCTTGCCTCGCAATAACTTAAACAAATATGTTACCAAACTTAAATCTCTTCCGACTTCCAATTTATTGTACCCCACCATTCCGAGCACAAATAAAGTCGGATACATTAAGGGATAGAACGGATACACACCATACATTTTTAAATACAGTAATCTAGTAAATTTATTCTGTATCCGTTCTAACATAAACTTATATTTCGCTTCATGTGGGCTCCAAATGAATGCATTGCATTCCAAGTGGCTTTTTACCAGTGCTTCATACAGAGCCCTTACCGCACTCAAATTTGTGAACCCATGAGACTGTCGTAATATAAATCCGAGATTCCGATATGCTTTTTTGCAAATTTTAATAATATGATTACGAAAGTTTAGATCGGAGTTAAAGTTAACCCCAAGGTCTCTTACCTCAGTCACGCGTTGCATCGGGGATCCATCCACACAGTATTGGAATCGGTAAGGCTGCCGTGATAATGAAAAGGAAATTACTGAGCATTTGGAAACATTGAAGTACAGTTTATTCCTATGACTCCACTGTACCACCCTATCAATGTCCGCCTGCAATCTCTCGCAATCCGAAGGGTTTTTTATTTCAAGGAGTAATTTAAGATCATCCGCAAAAAGAAGGCAAGTGGCGTCATTAATAACGTCAGGTAAGTCATTTACCATTAAAATGAATTCTAACGGTCCCAAATTACTCCCCTGGCTGACTCCCGATCGAGTAAAATAAGGGTCTGACCATTGGCCGGCCCAGTCGACAAATTGGCATCTGTCCTTCATGTAACTTGCAAAAAATGTAAGCGTTTTCGGCGTACAGCCCGCTTGAGCTAGTTTCATAAGTAGGATGTCATTGTCGACTGTGTCGAATGCCTTTCGAAAATCGAAGTATGCCACATCCACTTGTGTCCCCGAGTCCACCGGTGGCACCACCTGCGTCATCATTTGAAGTAGATTGCTCGAAGTACTACGCTTTGGGCGAAAACCGTGCTGCGCTTCCGATAAATGAGAGCTCACCTGCATGTACATAGAGTAATGTATGGCGGATTCGAATACTTTCGCTGGGGTACACAAGACCGCCACTGGCCTGAAGTCACTCACATCTGTTCCACCACTCCCTTTAGGTATAGGGACAACCCTCGTCAGTTTCCATAGCTCAGGAAGGATTCCCTTCTCGAGACACGCATTATAGATGTGTAGCAGCGGGGCGGCTAGTACTTTGCGACAATCTCTGAAAATAAAAGGTGGTATACCATCCGGCCCCTTGGATTGTTTGGGTTTGAGCTTGACTAGAGCGCGCTCCACGTCCGCCAGCTGCAGCGAGTGCACCTGCACCCGCGCGGCGCCCGCGCCGGCGCCGGCCGGCGCTGCTGCGCTCGCCGCCGCAACGTCTAACTTCGCGGGTTCCGGATTGTACACAGAGCTGAAAAAATCTGCCAACGCCGTAGCACAGTCTCGTTCTGATAACACTCGACCATCTTTTATTAATGTTTGTTTATTAGAACTACTTCTCTTAGTTTTTATATATTGCCAAAAGGACTTTGGATCTTTGACCAGATTACTTTGGACCCTATCTCGATAACGGTTATGTGCCAGTTCCACAGACTTTTTCACTCGTGCCCTGCATTGTGAAAACACACAGTAATCATCGAAGGACTTACTCTGTTTGTATCGCTTATGTAAGTTATATTTTAATTTTATATCGCGGATAATATCTGCCGTGTACCACTCCGGATAATGAAATCTCGAGTTTGGTGATTTAGATTTTCTAAAAGGTATACATTCATTAAAAATTTTATTAATTATATTATAGAAATAATTCAAAGCTTCTTCGGGATCTTCAATTTTATATAATTGACTCCAATCTGATTCTAATAAATTATTGTATAATAAATAATAGTCTGCCTTAGCAAAATTCCACTGACAATTTTGCAATGAATGCACCGTATCACTATTATCAGTGTATGTGCCGAAATCAGCTGTTGACGTTGACACACACACCGTAAGCGGTGGATGTTGCCTGTCCACTGGCTGGAAACCCTCTGCCTCGCTCACACACACGCGCACACCGTTCCCGCTTAAAACTAAATCTAGCTGTCTGTTATTACTATTAGGCACCCGGTTACTCTGAACGAATCCACAAAAAGTTAAAAAATACTCAAAATAGTTACACACATCTATACTCGCCGAATGTAAGTTAAAATCTCCCAATACGATCATATTATCTTTGTATTTTAAACATAATTTTTCAATTAAATCAAACATAATCAAATACTCATTAATATCTGATTTCGGCGGAATGTATACTACACAACAAGCACATAAAAACCTATTTGCTAAATGTACAGTCGCACAAATCATTTCAAAGACACAAGTGTCTAAATTAATATTTTTCGGTGGGGGTATCTTCCGCAACTCGTATCGCGGTGTGGCCACTAAACACACTCCTCCTTGCTTCCGACCGTCAACTCGATCACAGCGTAGTATTTGATAACCAGGCGGGACGATCTCCGCATCATGAATTGAAGCATTACAACCAGTTTCAGTTATGGCAAATAAGTCTGATTCAGATGCCTGCAGAAATAACATAAATTGTGTAGTTTTTGTTCGTAGGCCTCTGACATTCTGATATAGAATTTCGGTGGTTCTAATTTCCTTCTTTCGGCTTATTTGTGTTTCTCCGAAACCAAATCCATTCGCTAAATTCAGCATCTCGCGGCCATATGTTAGGTTGATTTATTTTCTCAAATACTTGTTCTGGAACGCCTACAACAAAAGACGCGTAGCCCCTTTCTGTCTTGTGTGCTATTTTTTCCACTTTAATATGAACTTCTGGCCCACACTCAGTTTCAACATGTTTCTGTATTTGTTCCACAGTCGTAGTCGGATGTAAACGCCAAACGTGGAGGTGTTTCCTCCGCTCTACAGCTTGTAATTTTGATGCTTCATTTTCTCCTCTCATAACTTTTTTCGGTGGCGTTTTCCTGTTACTAGATTTCTTAGTATCTATATTATTGCTTTTGCCTAATTTATCTCTAGTAAATTGAGACTGCAGGGTCCTATTTTGGTCTGATTTTAGATCTTTGCTGTTCGTGGAAGCAGTAGCATGCACTGATGTTAGCGGTTCAACTGCGGGTTTTGTGGCCCCACACGGGTCTTTGTTTGCCATACGTGTATTTTGTGGACTTGATATTACGTTAGTTGCGCTTGCGGCTTGCGCGTATGAATATGTGCATTCAGTGGATGTTGAAAGTGTGGTATGCGCCTTCAATTGCTCTGATAACCAGTGATTATGAGTTTCTAATTCCTTAAATTTGGTCTGTAGACACTCAAAAGTACTGACCTTGTTTTCTAGTGCCTCCACCTTCGCCTGTATTTGTTTTAGCTGACTTCTAGTGTCACAAACAATATTCCATACCCTTTGAAACTGCTCGGCCTGTTCGTCAAAGCGCGACGTTATTTCCGATCTTAATTCGCGGATTTCTCCCACAAGATCATAATCAGTGTGCAGTTCTTGTGTACGACGATATGTCTGCTGGCGGCTTCCGCGCTGCATGTTTACAAAGGTGTTGGTATTAGGGCCTTTTATTGGAGTATTGGAGTTTCCCACTTTTGGCTGTAAACAGGTACATTCCGGGCAAACCCAATTATTTTTGTATTCTTGATTATATGTCTCAAAAACGTCAATGTTGATAGAGAGACAGTTAAGGTCGTATGTTTTCTTGCATTCAATTCTTGAACACTGCATTCCATGGTTGTTAAATATTGTAGTACTGCACGCGTTGCACTTCGTAGCCATTTTTAACGAGCAAACAAATCAGGAAAAGGTGATTTAATTAATTTAATAGATTTAATTTTCACTTTGTTCTACTCAAACACGTCCATTCAGTTAGAGGGGTAGAAGAAAAAAAAAAAAAAAAAAAAAAAATAAAAAAAAATTTGCCACGCACAATCAAATATGCGCTAGGGTTGCTACGTAGGTACCAGTAATTTAATTATTTGTCATGTTCTGGGTTTCAATGAGGCGTTTTCCGTAAAGAAAAAAAGATACAATAATAACACAATACATGTAGATTGCGTTTTAAGATCTTTTCTTAGGTTTGAAATCGTTCTGTCAATGTCAATTATTTGAACTTTATTAATACAGCCTGTATAAGGTGGAACCAATTAATTAACAATCTGAAACAGGTAATAGTGTTGCTTAAACTGAACAACTTTCTCCGAGGAACATAGGTCGAAAAACGATTTTTTTTCGCTTCATGACAACCCTAGTTCCCAAAAAGCATTTGTATGGAAATGACCTAAAATGACTAGGTAAAAGGTAACATTAGCCACTGCTCTAAAACGTAAAAACGGCCACATTTTGTGTTCATTGTTTTCTGCAAGCCATCTCAGTTCTTAATTATATGTAAATAGATGCTATACTTTAGATGATACATGCAATGGACCATGTTGGCGGAAAGTGGAGGTAACTTTGGCAGGCCTTTAAAATTAACATAAAGGTATGAAAGAATCTATTTTATAAAGTGTACCTATGGTTGGCTATATTAGCGGTTTGTGTACACTTTACTTGCACATCATAAAATATACGCCTTACCATATATTTTTTTGGTGTGGCAATCGATTTTCTGACAAAAGTGTCCAAAGTTGGAGGGTTTGACGGTAATCAATTTTAATTTTGTTAAAAGTAGTCTATATGTCGCTAGAACGCATATTTTCCGAGATATATGCGAAAAACCGAAAAATGCGACTTTCAAACCCCCGCCCCCTCTTCCCCGGCATAGGGACTACGGGCCGAGCGGGGACTTTTGAGATGTTCACCTCCTAACTGGGACCTTACCATCAGCAAATAACAAAGCATCCTTGAGCCGTTCAGTTCAAAAGCAGGCCTTAAACAGCACTGCTTTCGAACTAACCTTTGAGATCATAGTACGAAAAAGTAAGGCAGTTCAATATAAGTCCTGCAATAAGAGCTCATAGTAAGGCCTCTGGTCCAAACAAAGTTACGAAGTCAAAAATTGTGTTTCAAGCATTTCCCTCTATATATTTTTGAGCATTTTTTGCCTGAACTATTGACTGATAGCGAAAACAGCTTTTGTAATTTCTATGAGCATCATGTATAGCTTGACCATAAAGAGTTGACATAAATTGAGGGTGCCACTTTCTATGTAAATACGTCAAAATCACGAATAATTTGGCAACACTGACTACATTAGTACTGAAAATTTTTAGTTCCATTTATTTAATTTCAACTCTTTATGGTCAAGCTGTAAGTGCAATGCAAGAACCTTATATATGACTCTGGACATTGCGTCACCTTTTGGGGCTTGAAGAACGAAAAAATAACCTTGAATGACGTCAACGATATTTTCCATCTCTTTCATTAGGGTGACAACAATGTTGTCCATTCGTAGGACAGTCACTACAAATAGGTACTTACTACAGACTATCAACTTATGCCTACGGCGTAAGTTTTTTGGACGACCAATCCAAACATTCAAAAGTGTTTAGATTCTAAACATTTGAATGTTTAGAATAGTTTAGATGTTAGTTAGTGCCAAAGTTTGTATGTTTGGGTATCTCTAAACGTACAAACATTCGCATTTAGATTATTACTGCATTTATAGGATTATTACTACTCTTGACCAACCATATTATAACATTTCTATATATTCATTCAAACCCCCCTTTTGGCCAGCGGCGGCGCGCAACACAAAATATTTACTTAATGATTATTTTCGGTTGGCTCCTCTCCGGATGGACGATACTGTTTTGGAATGGTGGTCACACTGGGGGTCAAGTCTGCTATTGTTAACATCATATAATCGTGTTTCAATGGTGTTTGAACGGTAATGCTTTTTAACACAGTTCTTGATTCTTAAACCCAAAACTGAGACACAGTGTCTAACGGGTTTGGATTTTTAGGAAAAACAATGTGTTTCAGTTTTGGGTTTATAAAAACAAGAATTGTGTCAAAAAGCATTACCATCCAGACACCATTGAAACACGATTACGGCGTTAGTCACGATAATAGCAAACTTGACCCCTTGGTCCTGTACGGTCCGGCTGGTTAAAAGTCAAAACTTGGAGATACGTGGTGAGGTTTAAGACTTAGGTACAGATGCCGGCATATATATTGGCAAGAAAATGAAAGAGACAAAAGATGCGCAGTAGCCATAAACTTAGTGTTTATGGCTACTGCGCATCTTTTGTTCCTTTCTTTCTCTTGCCAATATACATGCCGGGCAGTTTTTTTTTTATACACACCTGCCCTTCCACCCTAAAGTCACGTGTATTTTTATTTTGTACAATGAGGAATGTCCAAAAAAACAAATTGGCTGAATATTTTTATAGGCAGGAATAAGCGCCCTTAGTAATAGAAAAAAGTTTTAGAATTTTCGGTTGAGTGAAAAAAAAATTAAGTCTCATAATTAGTCATTGTATTAAAAAAAGTTGCAATATAAAATGTCAAAACTGCATTATTTTGGCCGTTGAAAATAATTTCCCTCTAACGGTAATTGGGATATACTATAAATGTTTCTTTTCCTCATCGTTTCGAAATCTGAAAAATAAAATAAGATTAATTTTTATTTTGTTACTACGAATAAACAATGGGTGTCAAAGACCATAATAACTAGTATAGTAGTAAGGTAGTAAGTTAGGTAGGTCCGATTCTTAGCTGAAACTGATCTAAATTGTTTAACTCAGCTACGTAAGATAATATTTTAGTTTACATTAGATTTTTTCTCTCTGTTAAGAATACAAAATAATTCCGCTCTCAAAGTTAAATGTGGCATAAAAACATAAAATGTAATGTTAAATGTAAACGTAAATTTTTCATCCAAATCTTTCTTTCTTATTCAAAAGTTCTGCTGTGATTATGGTCACCCTGCGATATGCAGATAATATTTCTAAAGCTTCTTATGTGTCCAAAATGAATACAGATTTGTACATATTATATTTATTATATCGAAATAAAAAATACGTAATTAAGGTGGAATTATAATTAACTTGTATAATATTTCCGAATTAGATCGGAAACAATCTTTGAAATCTGCTAAAATTCAGATTTCTGAGAAGGAAAAATTGAATGCTGAAAATACTTTAAAAAACACTTACTTGTGAAATATAATGTTAGAATTTGGTTTTGAAACACTTTTGCAATTTTGCACAATGCAACACATGCTTTGTAACGCGAATTTTATTGAAATAATTTTATATTTTTGTACATAAACGTGAGATGCGGTGGAAAATCATTGACATTAGTGACATGTCAAATCAAAGACAATTCCATCAGTGATGCCACCTTATTTTTATTTGGTAACTTATGAAATATGGAGAAATTACTGTTAAACGTAAAATATTGTAATAACAAAATGGACTCATCTGTCCTCTAAATAATTACTTTGGCATGTACTTATAAATTTTAACATCATGTAACTAATTTAAAGTGTGCCGATATTTACATTTATTTAGAAAATCTAATTAATTTTTGTACATGACCTGGGTAAATTGACTATGGATTGGGATATTTTGTACTTAGCATGGCAATTTCAGTCACAGTCTGAGAGGGATAAAAGATATCTGCAAAGGTGAATGACCTCATCCCCAACCATCCTTCAGTAGTAGAATGTCCAGTGTCATAGAATATGAATATAAGGTTCTTGGTGCAATGATACAACTTCATTGGTGATCGATGACTTAGCGATCGGTCTCTTGGAATGCATCCATTGACTGACATAAAAAAATCTCTCTTTGGTTTGGTTTGGTTGGCAGCAAGAACCTTATATTCATGTTGGCAGGGTTGGTAGGTTGGGGGTTTTTTTCGCATTTTTGGGGAAAAATAACGGTCTGCGAAGTTTTGGGGAAAGGAAATCTTTGGGGAAATGTTTGGGGAGAAAAATATACAAGAAAGAAAGATGGTGGAGTATAAATTTTACTCCAATTAATGTTTGTCTGTAATCTGACCATGTTAAGCGAAGATGAAGTTTCGGAAGTTCTAAACGTTTTAGGTGATTCAGTTTAGAACTTCCGATACTTCTTTATTTTCTTATTAAACTTAGTTTAATATCTGTCACTTCATTTTATTTCCTGTTTAACAAAAGTGGGGAAAAAAGTTGCCAAACGTATCATTTTGGGGAAAAGAATTCTTGAATATGGGGAAATTTCAAAATCTGGTTCTACCAACCCTGTTGGTTGGTTTGGTCATGGAAATAGTACTATAAACCGGAATGAGCGCTTCGCCCCAAAACGAGCCGACAGAGAGGTCAAGTAGATGTATGTGTCCTTTTCTTCATTAGGGTGACCAAACCGTATGGTTGGCCGGAGACATACATAATACTTTAAACTGTTTAATATAAACTTCAATACCTAGGTAGTTCTTTATTTATAATTAACACTTTTTACCGCGTTTTTATTAGGTTGCTTGCTCTTTTGTTTGTTTGAGCACAAATTTTGCAAACGATTTTATACTGAATTCCCGATGAGCTAGAGACTTGAAACTTTGAACACAGGTCAGAAATGGAAGGGAATGCAATATTACAATGTCATTAAGCTGATCTGATGATGGAGCCGGAAGAACGCCACAGGAACTCTATGATGAATGAAACTATACAACCCCATCGTGTTTGGGCTTGTTAGAATTGTCTTGACAAGTACTCTGACGGGAGACGAGGTTCAGGGTTGGATGATGAAGTCTGGAGGCCATGCCATAGGAACTCAATATTGAAATCATGCAACCCCATCGAGTTTGTGCTCGTTTGAATCGTCTTGACGAGTGCTCTGTTGGGTAATAGTATCCAAGAGTCTGATGAAGGAAGCCGGAAGAAGGCCACAGGAACTTTGTAATAAAACCTTACAACCCCATCGAGTTTGGACTCGTTTGAATGGTCTTGACGAGTACTCTGATAGGCGGTGGTATATTTTTAATTTAGCTCGTTAACTAAAAAAACAGAAAATGAAATTCGGTTGCTTTTTCCCATAATTATACTTGTTCATTTACTTTGCTGTTTCATTTAAAACTGTTATTTTGGTAAATATGTCAATAAGGTCTAAAATTCTTGCACCAATTTCTTTACTTGTGAAGTTAATAAAATGGGTGCATGAGATTTACGACGACACAATGTTAAAAATATAAAAAGAAACCAAGATGGCGGCCAACTATATTGTTCGTGGGCCGATTTTGATGAAACTCGATTTTGTTACTATTTTGATAAAAAATAACAACGAAATGTTAAAAAGATAAACAAATATGGCAGCCAACTCTTTTATTTGTGATTGGGGCTGATTTAATGAAACTCGGTTTTAGGACTAATTTGACAAGAAAATAATAACACAATATTGAAAAAATTAAAAATCCAAGATGGCAGCCAACTTTTTTGTTTTTGGGCAGATTTCCAGAAAAACGAAATTGTTCTATTGAAATGGCTAGAGGTCGCAGGCGAGAAGGTAAAATTAATAATAATAATCAAATTCATGTTTGTGCGCCTATTTCGATGAAACTCGGTTTCTGGTACTATTTCAACATGAAAATAACAACGCAATGTTGAAAATTTTAAAAATCCAAGATGGCGGCCTACTTTTTTGTTTTTGGGCCGATTTCGATGAAACTCGGTTTTTTGAACTATTTTGACAAGAAAATAACAACGCAATTTTTAAAAAACTAAAAATCCAAGATGGCGGCCAACTTTTTTGTTTTTGGGCCGATTTCGATGAAACTCGGTTTTTGGTAATATTTTGACAAAATAATAACAACGCAATTTTTTAAAATACTTAAAATCTTAGGCGGTGGCCAACTTTTTTGTTTTTTGGGCCGATTTCGATAAAACTCGGTTTTTGGTACTATTTTGACAAGTTTAGTTTTTTAAAAATTGCGTTGTTATTTTCTTCTCAAAATAGTTCTAAAAACCAAGTTTCATCGAAATCGGCCCATAAATAAAAAAGTTGGCCGCCATCTTGGATTTTTAGTTTTTTAAAAATTGCGTTGTTATTTTCTTGTCAAAATAGTTCCGAAAACCGAGTTTCATCAAAATCGGCCTAAAAACAAAAAAGTTGGCCGCCATCTTGGATTTTTAGTTTTTTTTAAATTGCGTTGTTATTTTCTTGTCAAAATAGTTCCAAAAACCGAGTTTCATCGAAATCGGCCCAAAAACAAAAAAGTTGACCGCCATCTTGGATTTTTTATTTTCAACATTGCGTTGTTATTTTCTTGTCAAAATAGTACCGAAAACCGAGTTTCATCGAAATCGGCCCAAAAACAAAAAAGTTGGCCGCCATCTTGGATTTTTAGTTTTTTAAAAATTGCGTTGTTATTTTCTTGTCAAAATAGTTCAAAAAACCGAGTTTCATCGAAATCGGCCCAAAAACAAAAAAGTAGGCCGCCATCTTGGATTTTTAAAATTTTCAACATTGCGTTGTTATTTTCATGTTGAAATAGTACCAGAAACCGAGTTTCATCGAAATAGGCGCACAAACATGAATTTGATTATTATTATTAATTTTACCTTCTCGCCTGCGACCTCTAGCCATTTCAATAGAACAATTTCGTTTTTCTGGAAATCTGAAATGGTGAAGTATTTATGGTCACACTAGTTTTGTAAAGTAACATTTCCTATAGATTGAAATTCTTAAATTGAAATTCAAGGTCAAAATCGGAGTTGCCAGGATTGACACTTCTATTTATTACCACCTCACCGATGATTGCTGATTAGCATTATTGTAGATATCTAATTAAATCAAAAAAGTTCTGTTTTATATTACAATTATTATGTGTCATTCTAAAATTAATATTTAAATAGTATATATTCGACTTCCCACTCCGAATCCTTAATTTTGATACACTACTTGATTGGTAACGTACCATGGGCAACAGCGTCGCTTAACCACTGCTAAAATTAAAATCGCTTGCACGCCGCGCCCGCTGTCACATATGTCTAGTTCGTGCAGGGGCGATACGCGCGCACACGAATTTTGTTGCAAACTGGTAAAGCGACGCTGTTGCCCATAGTACATATTTTTAGTCCTACTATCGTGGTATTATTGTTTAGTAATGGCAATTGTGCGAACGAGACACCGACCTCCACCTGGTGTTGTCTCATTCACATAGTAGTGCCTTCAGTCAATGTCGTCGATAGAATTTCAACTCTATGAACAATGCAATAAAGTTGAATTTCTTTTAAACGATAGGTGAACATTTTTGTAGAGTACTCACTCCCTATTATAAACCTTCTTGGGTTTGGTAAGTGATTATATTCTAGTTTGGTTTGGTAAAAAAAAATTAAAGTGTGTGGAAACGTAGTGATTATATTCTCTTTGGTTTGGTGTGTGTGTGGTGTGAACTGTGAAGTGAATTTGTAGATATTATTAATTGAATTTATTTCAATATTTTCCTCGCGTTTGTGCCTAAAAATGGATTCCAATGATATCCTAGACGACAAGGATGGAGGGCCAGAGGTCCAGATCAACCTCCCAAGCTCAGTAATTAGCCGCATCGAAGAACTTATGGGTGGAACCGAACAATTCGATAGTGATGAGGTAAGTACCTACTAAAACAACAGTGCGCAATGTTCGTTGCCGTTATGCCGATGACAAAGTAACTTTGTCGGTCTAATATTATTTCATTATCTAGGTACCTAATACGAAAGCATTTCTAGAAAAACTTTCTAATCACCCACGCTTTACGCTTATATTGAGAGCTAGTTATAGTAACAGTTGTAAACGTAAGCGTTACTAAATGCAAACAAGAAAAAATACTTACCGATCATATTGCTGACAAGATGACCCAACTTGGCGTCATTGAGGAATTCTTCTAATTCCCCCATCATTTCTGTTTTTTATACCATTTGTACTTGATTTTGTGGTTCTCGTAGGATCAGCAACTTGTTTGAGTCACTATGGTCAACAGTCTTAGACATTCTTGCTTGTTCAACTTCTTCCAGTACATATATTTGGTTTTGCGAGACTTATATTTAAATAATGTCTGTATGTAATTGTTCCTAATAAATAAATATGATATTCAAACTTCACCCATTTCATTGCCACTTTACAGCACTTTTGGGACTTAAATACTAATGTATAATGTGATTGTCAATGATAAAATTGGTGATTGCTTACTCACTTATCTGTTTTTTATATTTATAACAGTTTGACGCAGTGGCATACATCAATAGAGTATTCCCAACGGAACAGTCATTATCAGGTGTGGAGAGTGCAGCAGCCCGTTGTGAATTTCGTCTTTCAGGTATGTTGTACAACATTGTTATTATATTGTTTCAGTTACAACTGTTATTTGGTTATGGTATACTAACTACTCAAATGCTTCTTAGGCCGTGAATACACCTGCAAGAACTTCTGCGAGAACTTACACTGACAGCCTGTCACACAGTAAGTAACTTGAGAACGTGTGATAAACTGCCTCCAGTGCATGTACTATTAGTTAACACTTGTAAGCTACTGAGGGCGTTTCACTAAATTGTCCTTCTGATACGGTGGGTACGCTCATACTCAGTGTAAGTTCTCGCAGAAGTTCTAGCAGCTGGAAACCTGGCTTTAGACAGTTGAGTGTCGATAAAATGCTATATCACGCGATATATGTATATTGTGTTTCATTGGTCATGCTAGGAGGCCTGGCCTGGGGTTTCCTTAACTTTAAGGTAGCTGTCAGTTTCATTAAAAAAACCGGCCAAGTGCGAGTCGGACTCGCGCACGAAGGGTTCCGTACCAAAAAACATCAAAAAAATTACGTTTGTTGTATGGGAGCCCCCCTTAAATATTAATTTTATTCTGTTTTTAGTATTTGTTGTTATAGCAGCAATAAAAATACATCATTTGTGAAAATTTCAACTGTTTACCTGTTGTAGTTATTAATATCAAGCAAAAAACGGCAAAAAAAATCACGTTTGTTGTATGGGAGCCCCCCTTAAATATTAATTTTATTCTGTTTTTAGTATTTGTTGTTATAGCGGCAACAAAAATACATCATCTGTAAAAATTTCAACTTTCTAGCTATCACGGTTCATGAGATACAGCCTGGTGACAGACAGACAGACAGACAGACAGACAGACAGACAGACGGACAGCGGAGTCTTAGTAATAGGGTCCCGTTTTTACCCTTTGGGTATGGAACCCTAAAAACTCCTGTTTACATGTGATGCTGTCACTTTTTTTGACAAATATTGATTGAAAAAGACAGCTTCACATTTAAACAGTGTTTTTTAGGGTTCCGTACCCAAAGGGTAAAAACGGGACCCTATTACTAAGACTCCGCTGTCCGTCTGTCTGTCTCTCTGTCTGTCACCAGGCTGTATCTCATGAACCGTGATAGCTAGACAGGTGAAATTTTCACAGATGATGTATTTCTGTTGCCGCTATAACAACAAATACTAAAAACAGAATAAAATTAATATTTTAGGGGGTCTCCCATACAACAAACGTGATTTTTTTGGTGTTTTTTGCTCGCTATTAATAACAACTGCAGGTAGACAGTTGAAATTTTCACAGATAGGGTTGCCAGGTCGTCTAACCTAATAGCCGGACAGACCAGCCAGTTTGGCCGGACATTTGGGCAAAAAAGCCGGACACCCTAAATTATTAAGGATTTTGTATCTTAGTAATAAACACGAAAATTTGTTTTTATGTAAAACTAGGCTTCTTTGATCATTTACTATAAAAATTCTGAAATTCTAATGAAATATTTTGAATAACGAATCAGTCTTTTACTACTAATCACTCATTAATATTATTATTTCTCAAGGGAAACCTCAAAATCAAAATAAAGAAAACAAATTTGAACAAAACAAAACTTCTACACTAATGAATTATTATCATTTTTTAAATCTTTTTAGTCTAGTTAGTGCGTAAGTAAATGTAAAAAAGCCTAACAAAAGCCGGACAGGCCGGACACCGTTTAATTTGGCCGGACACTCAATCAAAAAGCCTACCTTTGTCCGGCTAAAGCCGGACGCCTGGCAACCCTATTCACAGATGATGTATTTCTATTTCTGCTATAACAAGAAATACTAAAAACAGAAAAAAAATAAGGGGGGCTCCCATACAGCAAACGTGATTTTTTGATGTTTTTTGGTACGGAAACCTTCCTGCGCGAGTCCGACTCGCACTTGGCTGGTTTTTAATCTTTTATAAATAACACGGAGTAGTGATGGGCCGAGTCAAGGCCGACTAGAATTTTAATTTGAATACCTCCTTGGTACTCACATACTCAAGTACCGAAAATACTGTATTTGTATACATAAGTCCTCAAATAGAGAATTCGAGTGCTAAAAGTATTTGAATACCAAAGCAGATCGATGCTAAATTTAATTTTTCATTGTAGGCGTACGTAAAACCAGTGACATTTTGTGTAGTAATACTTACCTATTGAAGAATTATGTGGAATAATGCATATTCACGTTTCACTAGTGTCAAAACAGTAACTGAGTCAAATTGAGTATTCAAATGCTCATCTCAATACTCGAATACTAGAGATGCGCCGAATGTTCAGCCGAATATTCGTATTCGGCAGATTCGGCACATTTTTTCATGTTCGTATTCGGCCGAATATTCGGTTGATTTGCCGAATAATTACCGAATATTTAAGTTACTGTTAATACCTTAAAAAACCATATCATTAAACACTACGGTCAACTAATTACTAAATAGTTGTGGTTTATTCTGATTTGTACATAGTTTTTGTAAATGAAAGAAACACTACTTTGTTTACCAATTAAATATTATTGATTAAAAATGATTAATAGTAACAATCAATTAAAATAAAATGAACCTTTGTTTTTTGTTACAAATGATAATATAAACTAAATTACATTTCTATGAAAATTTTAATTTTCAGATCAACAATTAGGTATTCAGATTTTTTTTTAAATATAAAAACTAATATCTTTGGGAAACAACCCAAATATTACAATGTATAATCAAATTAAGGTAGTTTTTAAATATCGGGTTGGCACGAAAGTAATGAGACACTCTAAAATACTCTACTCATGTTGTTTTTCTAATCAATTATTTTCGATCATATTCTAGTATGTTATAGATCATTCTAGGTGCATCTGTTCTAGGGGTATATAAAAGCGCACACACGACTAATTAAGTTAGTTTGAAGAAAAATGGATGAGCGACAAGTTCGAACTCTATACCTCTACGAGTATTTGTTAGGCCATAGTGCGCGAGCTGCGGCAGACAACATCAACACTGCATTTGGCTCAGATACCACAAGCCACGCAACAGTATCTCGTTGGTTCAAACGCTTCAGTACAAGAGACCAAAGCCTCGAAAGTCAGCCTCGCTCGGGACGATCACCAGCTTTCGACGATGATGATTTGCGCCGTGAATTGCAAGAGGAGCCGGATGCAAGCACTCGTGAACTAGCGACAAAACTTCACTGCAGCCATCACGCCATAGAACATCATCTACACGAACTCGGATATAGGAGAGTTTTATCCCGATGGACACCTCATGCCCTCACAGACGCCACTCGTGCTGCTCGGGTCGCCGTCTGCCAATCGCTACTACTTCGACCGCACCGCAAAGAGTTTTTGGAGGATTTGGTCACAGGGGACGAGTCGTGGGTTCTCTACGAAAACAATACGCGCCGTGCCTTCTGGCTGCCACGAGGGGAAGACCCACCAACTCAACCAAAGCAATATCAAAATCGTAGCGAAAAAGTTCTATTGTGTTGCTTTTGGGATTCTCAGGGCATGCTGTTTCATGAATTTTTACGTAATGAAACAGTTAATGCTAACACATATGCGGCGCAACTCGATGAACTAGCCACAGCTATTAAAGAAAAAAAACGAAGAAAAGCCAATGTCATTTTACTTTATGACAACGCTCGCCCGCACACTGCATCCATCACCCGCCAACAACTGCAGGTATTAGGCTGAGAGACGGTACCTCATCCACCATATTCTCCAGACATTGCCCCTTCAGACTATCATTTATTCAGAACCATGAAAACTGATTTGCGCGGTAAACGCTTTAGTACTTTTAATGAAGTTGAAACCTACATAGCCACCTTCTTCAACTCCCGGCCCGCTGAGTTCTGGGCAACAGGCATCCAGTCCTTGCCTATACGTTGGCAACAAGTCATAGATACTGACGGCGAGTATTTGATTAACTAAATGTGTTTTAAAATAAAAATGTTAGAATTTAAAATGTGAGAACAAACTGTCTCATTACTTTCGTGCCAACCCAATAAATGTCAATGTATGCTAAATAAATTTTATGAAAACAACAATAAAAAAAACCTTAAGTAACAAAATATTAATTTGCAACATAAAATCTAGGAATAACTATTCGTAGTTTCAATCTAATTAAGTTTTTTTTAAGTAAATGTCAATGTAAGACAAATAAAATTCTATGAAATCAAAAATAAAAAAATATATCTTCAGTACCTAACAAATATTAGTTCACAAATGAAAAAAAAAAACAATTTTGAGAAACTTAATTTTAATCAAATTAAAATTTAAAGAGAGCGGTGCATCGACTGAGCGAGTCGTGCTAGCGCGAGGGGCAGCTAGTTGCGTGCGGGGCAGACAGGGGGCGGTGGTAAACGCTGCCCTGCTCTTGCAGAGCGCCGCACCGATGTGCTTAAACCTGTTTACTGAGCAGAATGAAACCGAATGATTCGGCCGAATATTCGGTTCGGTACATTTTGGACCGAATATTCGACCGAACATTCGTATTCGGTTGAACCTACATTCGGCGCATCTCTATCGAATACCCAATGTGAGTACCCGAGGGCTGATTGTCTAACTTTGTTGCAATCAACTTTGACAGAAATAGCAGTGACATTGCTGCTTTAGTAAGAACCAATGTGACAACTATCTTTTTTAACAAATACTAAAAAACTTGAATCCCCAAATACCTGACTCGGCCCATCACTAACAAGGAGTGTATTTTGTATAGGCGTAGAGCAGGATATTCGGCGGCTAGTGCGAGCTCAGGCCGAACAACGCGAGGCGGGACAGGCGGCGCTGCTACACGCGCAGCGCTGCATCGCTGAGTTAGCACTTCAGGTTAGATTGGGTGCATTCCAACAGACTAATCGCTAGCTGAGTCATCGATCATCACAGTATACATTTAAACCATCGAAAGTGATTTATTTTTAATGATATTATTATTTTTTATTTTCCATTGTTAAAATGTACTCTATGGCGATCGATGACTCAGCGATTAGCTTGCTGAAATGTACCAAAAGTTTGATATCTTGTTTATTTTTACTCCTGTTTTACGTAGTAATTACTTGCTCAGTGGTCAATACTCTTTGCACTCTAGGTGGTTCTAGAAAGTAGTATGAATATCCTTAATATTAGTCCCAAAGACTTAATTAGGGTTCCGTACCAAAATGGTAAAAAAGGAACCCTTATGGTGTGACTCAGTCTGTCTGTCTGTCTGTCACAGCTGGATATCTCGAGAACTACTAATGGTATAAACTTCAAATTTGAAATAGTTTATGATGACATTTGCCCAACTATTTTGCAAATAAGAAATAAATAAAAATAAAAATATCTTTTTACAACAGGGACTGAAAAGGGGTCTTAAAAATTTAAAGTGCGGCTACTAAGGCATGTGGGGTATCATATGAAAGAGCGCCGTTTGCACGTTTTTAATCATTTTTTCTTTTTGTTTTAGGCCGTATAGTTTTCGACTTATGATGAAAAATGTAAAAAAAAACCGTTCCCCCCCTTATCTCCGATGTTTGCAAAGAGAAAAATCTGAAATAATTCTATGTGATAGCAGTTTATATATCAAGATTACAAGAAAAATAAAACGATGTCTCAATATAGCACACTTTTTTAAAAATCATCAAATTTCTAAAAAAGTTAACATTAGTTCCACTATCGGTCAAGAGATGGCGCTGACCTAAAACTGCAATACTAATTTTATTATTCTACTCTGCAGTGTGGTTTAATGGTGCAATTATGATGGTACGGAACCCTCGGTGCGTGAGTCCGACTCGCTCTTGACCGGTTTTATTTTTAATAATATTTTATTTGAATATTATACTTGAATAGAAGAATGTAGCTTTTTAACAATATAAAAATCAGGCCATAAATACTTCACAGTCAGGAACTATGATTTTTTAATCTTTGAAACGCTATATCTCGGTACTACGTTTTTTGAGTTAAGACTATGTTGAATATCATGTGCGAGTCGTCACATTGGTTCTAACTAAAGCAGCAATGTAACTGCGATTTCTGTCAGAGTTGATTGCAACAAAATTACACAATCAGCCCACAGGGTTTCTCAACCAGTGGGGTGCGCCCCCCGGGGAACGCGGCCAGTTTTTAGGGGCGCAAAGCATTTTGATAATTTACAAAAATAGATTAACAGACTCATAAAATAGACTGAACTAGAGAGCTAAATTACCTAAATTTTATTAGGGAAGGCGTGAAGATTTTCGCAAGTCGTTAGGGAGGCGCGACTTCAAAAAGGTTGAGAAATCCTAGTATGGAGTGAGTGTTTTAAAAATTCATTCCCTTCCAGGTGGCAGATATAAACAAGAAGGCTGAACGCAGCGAAAGTATGGTCCGCGAGATCACGTCAGAAATCAAGCAACTTGACTGCGCCAAGTGGAACTTGACTGGTGCTATAACAGCGCTAAACCACTTACATATGTTGGTGGGTGGGGTCGGGGCGCTGCGGCAGATGACGGCATCGCGCCGGTATAAGGAGCTAGCACTGCCTATGCAAGCTATTATGGAGGTAAAATCTTATAGGTCTTCTTAGGATATCTTAAGATCTAGATCTAGGTCTATCTGCGATGGTCAATCAACAGGCTTCACCAATGCAATATATGATTTTGTTTAATCTTCCGATTATCGGTCATTTTGTTAAAATACGGTAGATAAGATGCGAAGGAAAGAGATTAGCTCAGCCAGAAGACATTGGTCTTTTTATGTTATTCCCTTTTATGAATAACATAAAAAGACCGAAAATACCAAATAGATACAAATTGCCAAAAAGATACTGGAAAAGACTGATCATAACAGTCATAAACAGGTCATGAAATCTTCACGCCGATATAAGGAGCTGGCACTGCCTATGCAAGCTATTATAGAGGTAAGATTAATAGGTCTTTTATTACAAAATTATTTCCAAAAACATACTCGACAGATTCGGTATTTACATGATAGCAGAACAGTCATAAACAGGGTTATTGCATGGACTTGTCCTGTGCTATAACAGCGCTAAACCAGCTGCATATGTTGGTGGCTGCAGCAGATGACGGCTTCGCGCCGATATAAAGAGCTGCCGCTACTCATGCAAGCTATCATGGAGGTAAGATTAAAAGGTATTTTATCACAGGATATATTTCCAAAAAGATACTAGATAGGTTCGGTATTTACATATCAGAACAGTCATAAACAGGCTTACTGCATGGACTTGTCTGGTGATATAACAGCGCTAAACCACTTGCATATGTTGATGGCTGCGGCAGGTGACGGCTTCGCGCCGATATAAGGAGTTGGCACTGTCTATGCAAGCTATCACGAGGTACGATCATAGGTATTTTATTAAAGGATATATTTCCAAAAAGATAACAGAAAGGTTTAGGATAAAGTTTAGGATAAAGGAAAAGGATTTACATGATATTCAATTCAATTCAAATCGTTTATTTGCTAAAACATGTGGTATAACAATGGTCTTAAGATTAAATTGTACCATAAGATGTCTACCATATGCAAATGGCGTGCAAATGTTTAAAAAAAAAAGAAATGAAGCTAATTATAAGCAAAAAAAGTAAAAATTTCAAAAAAAAACCTTAATACAAATTCATAGATAGTCAATGAGAAAAAAAAATTAAATCAATGTAAAAAACAAAACAAAAATAATTAAACTGAAAATTGTCACATAGAAATGAATTTACAGAATAGTAACATTTATCAAGTAATAAATTGTGAACCAATGTTTTGAATTTGTGCAGAGTGGCTGTTTTTTAATTTGTCAGGCAATTTGTTGTATATTCGAATACACATACAATACGAATTTTTACTATGTAATTTTATGTAGATATCAGAACAGTCATAAACAGGCTTGCTGCATGGACTTGACTGGTGCTATAACAGCGCTAAACCACCTGCATATGTTGGTGGCTGCGGCAGATGACGGCTTCGCGCCGGGCTTAGTAGCAAAAGGACCTATTCGCAAAATGCCACATGGCCAAAAAAAGGACACGTTCTCGGAATTACTTGTTCTCGAAAGGACCTATTCGCATAATACTTCATTCTTAAAAAGACACATTCGCATCATGCCTTATTCGCGTAATGACCTATTCTCAAAAGGACACATTTTTTTAAATACCTGCCAGCTTTAACGTTAACAGCAAATGATGGGTAATTATCATGTATTAAGAAGTAAAATACATTTTTATTACATATTAATCCGTCAGCTCCGCTATAGATATTATATTTGATAAGAAATATAAAAAAATATTGACTAAATTAGAGACACAGGAAATTACTGTGGAACAATTCTTCAAACAAATTATTTATTTGCAACTTTTAATGTAAAAGTGCAATACAATTTTTTATAATACATCTACTTCTTACCTAATAATTATTGATATTACAAATAATAATGATTATAAAAAGAAAAATTCATACCTTTCCTTTAAGTATAGAAATCTGGCATACTCTTGTTGATTTTTAATAAAATGATAAGAAATGACGATTTATAAGTTAGTATTTTTTCATATTTATATGAATTATTTTACCTTTCTGAATTACTCAATTTCTGGTTTTATAAATAATACAGTGTGTCAAATCTACTTTAACCCCCTTTCAGGATTGCACTTTATAGAGGGACACATTGTACACCGGCATAGTTTCACTAACAAACACTTAGAGAAAAATGAGGCATTTTGAGAATAGGTCATTCTGAGAATAAGTCTTTCTGCGAATGAGTCCAAAGGAGAATAGGGCATTCCACGAATAGGGCATTTTGAGAATGAGGCATATCGCGAATAAGGCAATATGCGACTGCAGGGCATTTTGCGAATAGGTCCTTTTGCTACTAAGCCTCGCGCCGGTATAAGCAGCTGGCACTACCTACGAAGGCTATCATGGAGATAAGATCTTATTGGTATTTTTATCACAAGATGTATTTCCAAAAGGTTCGGTATTTACAAGATATCAGAACAGTCAGAAACAGGCTAACTGCATGGACTTGACTGGTGCTATAACAGCGGTAAACCACCTGCATATGTTGGTGGCTGCGGCAGATGACGGCTTCGCGCCATTATAAGGAGCTAGCCAGGCTATCATGGAGGTAAGATCTCATAGGTCATCTTAGGATATCCTAAGATCTAGGTCTATCAATCAATAGGCGTTCCATTGCAATGTATGATGGTGTTCAACCTTTTGATCTTTGTAATCATTCTGTTAAAAGTCTGGTAAGTAAGATGGGGAGAAAAGAGGTTATCTTAGACAGAAGACTTGGTATTTTCAGTCTTTTTATGTTATTTATCAAAGAGTAAATTGCCAAAAAGCATGTGGCACTACGCGACCAGCCTTTCTAGATAGATAGATAGATAAAACTCTTTATTGCTCACACATTACAGAAATAATTACAAAAAAACATTAAAACTATAGTGGGCAAAGGCAGCCTTATCGCTGGAAGCGATCTCTTCCAGGCAAACCTTTGTTACAAAGGATAACTTTCTATTTGTCTAATTTAAAAATCTATCGCAATCGCTTTCAGGATGTAACACATTGAAGCTTCTTTTTGGGACAAATAAAAACTTACAAAAGAAATGCAGCAATGTGTCACATCCATCTGTCAAACGAAAGCGATTGCGATAGATTTTTGGAATTAGACAATTAGCCCCCAGGTGTACGAGGTGCTAAACCAGCTTGCCACGCAAATTTTGGCAGACTTTAAGGAGACTTTTATGTCTAAGCTGCAGCATCAGGCGACACCAATGCATTGTAATGCTTGTCTACAGGTGTTTCAGCATTTTGAAGCTTACCGCGAGATCCGCGAGCTGAGCACTCTACGCGACCAAGTGTACGAAATACGAAACCAGCTCGCCACGCAAATATTGGCAGACTTTAAGGATGCTTTTATGTCTAAGCTGTAGCATCAGGCGACACCAATGCATTGTAATGCTTGTCTACAGGTGTTACAGCACTTTGAAGCTTACTGCGAGATCTGCAAGCTGAGCACTCCACGCGACCAGGTGTATGAAATATCAAACCAGTTCGCCACGCAAATATTAGCAGACTTTAAGGAGGCTTTTACGTCTAAGCTGCAGCATCAGGCGACACCAATGCATTGTATAATGCTTATCTGCAGGTGTTGCAGCACTTCGAGGCCTACCGCGAGATCCGCGAGCTGAGCACTCTACGCGACCAAGTGTACGAGATACGAAACCAGCTCGCCACAAAAATATTAGCAGACTCTAAGGAGGCTTTTATGTCTAAGCTTTAGCATCAGGCGACACCAATGCATTCTATAATGCTTGTCTGCAGGTGTTACAGCACTTTGAAGCGTACCGCGAAATTCGCGAGCTGAGCACTCTACGCGACCAAGTATACGAGATACGAAACCAGCTCGCCACGCAAATATTGGCAGACTTTAAGGAGGCTTTTACTGGTAAGTAAACTTACTTATTCTTATGCTACGGCACACCCCGGGCACTCCATACAAGCGTCGCGTTTCAACTACCTATTACACAGACGCTACACAGTGACGTTTTTGCACACGCGCAACTTATTCGTTATTTCCTACTTTTTGTCCAATGAAACATTATCAAAATTTTAAGTATTTCGTAACAAACAATGCCTTCAAAACGTCGTCACTCGACGTATCTCATGAGCACGCACATAAACGCTGCCTTTCAACTCGGCCGCACGCAGCTGTGTAGTATACACTCGCAGGCGCAGTCTTCTGTGGTACGCGTTACATTGCGTGGTAAAGTATGCGATGCTTTTTTAACACCAAAAATCAAAATCGTTTCCCAGCAATAATTTTGAACAGAAATGTTCCTGATGATGGGCAGATTACTTAGAATTCGTTGAAGGTCTTGTTACACTCGGTATGTAATGAACTATATGTGTGCAAAATTTCATCCAAATCCGTCCAACCGTTTAGGCGTGACGTTGTCAGGGGTACAGAAAAGGACATAGCGTACCTTTCATCCAGAAAACAACGCAGTTTCCTAGGGATAGCTAAAAACTGTCCACGCAAACGAAGTCGCGGGCGGTCACTAGTTTATAATATTGTAATAGGATAAAAACTGGGTTTGTCAGATACGCTACGCCGCACTATAAGTACCTACTTTATGACTTCGGTGAATAAGCAAGAGGACTTTTGCAATATTCAATAATATTATTAAGCAGTTATAAATTAAGCAGTATACTAGAAACAGTTTTATTTATTTATCCACTAACACGTATAATAAATAACTATCTATTAACACACTAAAGCGAAAATTTGCGCAAATGTTATAATAATGTTATGAAATTTTTCTTTTCTCTACTAGATTACTAAGTATCTTAGAAAAAACCGGCCAAGTGCGAGTCGAACTCGCGCACGAAGGGTTCCGTACCAAAAAACGGCAAAAAAATACGTTTGTTGTATGGGAGCCCCTCTCAAATATTAATTTTATTCTGTTTTTAGTATTTGTTGTTATAGTGGCAATGAAATTACATCATTTGTGAAAATTTCAACTGTCTACCTGTTATCGTTATTAATATCGAGCAAAAAACGGCAAAAAAATCACGTTTGTTGTATGGGAGCCCCCTTAAATATTAATTTTATTCTGTTTTTAGCATTTGTTGTTATAGCGGTAACAGAAATACATCATCTGTGAAAATTTCAACTTTCTAGCTATCACGGTTCATGAGATACAGCCTGGTGACAGACAGACAGACAGACGGACAGCGGAGTCTTAGTAATAGGGTCCCGTTTTTACCCTTTGGGTACGGAACCCTAAAAAAAGGTATTTAGTTATTTTGCCTGATAAGTTTGTTTGTCCACAACCACAACTCAACGTATTTAAATCTTTAAAATTATATAATCTTTAGATTTTTGGTACTGTTAGGTCTTTTAGTTTTTAATATCTATAATGTATACCGTATGCTTTAGATATGTAAGACTGTTTGATGCCGTAATAAATGAAAAAAAATATATACGTTAATCTAGCTAAGCTTAATAGCCCAAAAAACAGTCTTCTTTTCCAAAACCGGCCAAGTGCGTGTCGGGCCACGCGCAGTAGGGTTCTGTAGGTACATTATACCATACCATATTTTAATACCGCTATCATTTTTCGTCTGAAAAAATAACTTTGTTTTTCACAGTGTTTGTATGAATGACAAAGTTATATTTGCGGTTTTGGAAAATGGACTATATCTCAAAAACTAATTACTGTATCTCGTTCAAACCAATTTTCGTTGAAAGTGTTTATTAAGATCTATAGCTTAAATTTTTTTTAGATTTTTCACCTTCTTACTTTAAAAGTTAAAGGGGGGGGGGGGGACACATTTTACCACTTTGGCGGCATATATCTTTCAAACGGTTGACTTTGAAAAAAAATAGTCTTAGGAACCTCAATGTCATTTTTAAAGACCTATCTAAAGACAACCTACAAGTATTGGTTTAAAGAAAAAAAAAATTTTTCTGTTTCAGTTCCATGTATGGAGAGCCCCCCCTTAATCTTTTATTTTTTTTTATTTTTGTATAAAAATCGTAAAGCGGTTCACAGAATACACCTACCTACCAAGTTTCAACTATGTAGTCCTAATACTTTTGGAATAAAGTGGCTGTGACATACGGACGGACAGACAGACAGACAGACAGACATGACGAATCTATAAGGGTTCCGTTTTTTGCCATTTTGGCTACGGAACCCTAAAAAGTATCATAGTCACAAAACTTTCACTGACTAAATTACGATTTGTTTTTGTAATTTGTTACCGTTTTTGCTCGATCTGCTTTTTTTTATTTAAGCTGGAAGTAAAAGCACTGTGTCTCATAAGACATTGTCCGAAGCGTGTGCAGTAGTCGACATTCTAGACCCAAAAGTGAAGAAAGAATTACTGCAGTGGTTCATAGGGATGCAACTACAGGTGAGTTCAATATTGAGCATGGATGACTCTTTTATTAATGCACAACGGGATACTACTTGGCCTTCACCACATCTGATGTTAAGTGACGATAACGCCGAAGGTGGAAGCGCACTACACCCGGAATCCTCATCATTGAGGAACTGGCTATCTTACCTCTAACTGCCGGAACACAATTTTTAAAATTTTGTTATGGCGTCAGACTTAGGTAAGATGGTGGTAGCTAACCAGGCGCATTTCAAATAAGCACTACCACCAACCAAACAGTACAAGTTGTGACCCCCTGGGAATCGAACTCGGGACCCCTGCATCTTACACGGGTGGGCGAACCACTGGACCACACAGGCGGTCCTGCCTTAGTAATAAAGACCATCACATTTCTATAGGAATACCAGCACCTATTCTCAGCAGAACAGGAATGCGCGTGGCTTTCCCACGTAGAAAGACTATATTCCTGGCTTAAGAGTCACTTACAGAGACAATTCCCTCACCAAAACTATCAAAATAGCTCTTCCTGCCTGAGTAATAAAGACCACCACTTTTCTATAGGAATATCAGCACCTATTCTCAGTAGAACAGGTATATGCGTGGCTTCCTCACGTAGAGAGACGATACGCCTGGTTTAAGAGACGCTTACATTGCACAGACAATTCCTTCAAAAACTATCTAAATAGCTCTTTCTGCCTTAGTAACCTTTCTATAGGAATACCAGCACCTATTCTCAGCAGAACAGGACAGCGCGTGGCTTTCCCACGTAAAGAGACGATACGCCTGGCTTAAGAGACACTCACGTTGGAGAGACAATTTCCTCTCCAAAACTAACAAAATAGCTCTTCCTGCCTTAGTAACAAAGACCATCGCCTTTCTATAGGAATACCAGCACCTATTCTCAGCAGAACAGGAATGCGCGTGGCTTCCCCACGTAGAGAGAAGATATATGCCTGGCTTAAGAGACAGTGGAGAGACAATTCCCTCCAAAACTATCAAAATAGCTCTTCCTGCCTTAGTAATAAAGACCATCGCCTTTCTATAGGAATACCAGCACCTATTCTCCGCAGAACGGGAAGGCGCGTGCCTTTCCCACGTAGAAAGACTATATTCCTGGCTTAAAAGACACTTACAGAGACAATTCCCACACCAAAACTATCAAAATAGCTCTTCCTGCCTTAGTAATAAAGACCAACTCTTTTCTATAGGAATACCAGCATCTATTCTCAGCAGAACAGGTATATGCGTGGCTTCCTCACGTAGAGAGACGATACGCCTGGTTTAAGAGACGCTTACATTGCACAGACAATTCCTTCAAAAACTATCTAAATAGCTCTTTCTGCCTTAGTAACCTTTCTATAGGAATACCAGCACCTATTCTCAGCAGAACAGGACAGCGCGTGGCTTTCCCACGTAAAGAGACGATACGCCTGGCTTAAGAGACACTCACGTTGGAGAGACAATTTCCTCTCCAAAACTAACAAAATAGCTCTTCCTGCCTTAGTAACAAAGACCATTGCCTTTCTATAGGAATACCAGCACCTATTCTCAGCAGAACAGGAATGCGCGTGGCTTCCCCACGTAGAGAGAAGATATATGCCTGGCTTAAGAGACAGTGGAGAGACAATTCCCTCCAAAACTATCAAAATAGCTCTTCCTGCCTTAGTAATAAAGACCATCGCCTTTCTATAGGAATACCAGCACCTATTCTCCGCAGAACGGGAAGGCGCGTGCCTTTCCCACGTAGAAAGACTATATTCCTGGCTTAAAAGACACTTACAGAGACAATTCCCACACCAAAACTATCAAAATAGCTCTTCCTGCCTTAGTAATAAAGACCAACTCTTTTCTATAGGAATACCAGCATCTATTCTCAGCAGAGCAGGAATGTGCGTGGCTTCCTCACGTAGAGAGAAGATATGCCTGGCTTAAGAGACACTTACTCACGTTTGAAGATACCCTCGCCAACCTGTTTCCGGTCTCGTGGAAGCTGAGTGAGAGGGTAGCTAGGCAGTTCTGTCAGGTTAGTAAAAATACATATAATATTCTGGTAATCTACTCTGCTTCTACGAAAAACTTCAAACGTAGTAGTTTTTATGTTCTTATAATTAATTAAAAATTTGCTGACCACTGTTTTATATAATGGTATGGTAAAACTAAATACAGGGTGTCCCAAAACTTTGGTACACCGAGCCTTAAATATTGAAGATAGGAAATTTTATTGAAAGAAGACTTGATTTTGTTTTTAAAAGAAATGGAACTGCATTCAAAGCTTTTTTTAAAAATCGCATACGAATTGTTACAATCCGTAATAATAAAAAATTAAATGTTAAATTTCATGGTCTTCCTATTGTTTAAGATGCTGTGTCACTTGAGAAAAAATAATCCTTATGAGTAACCCTTTCGTTTGGTATTGTAAAAATAAATAAATATATTTTTTTCTGTTTTGGTGGGTTCGATTCCTGTTTAAGGCAGGCGATTTTTCAAAAATCTTTGAATGCAGTTCCAAATATTTTAAAAAACAAAATGAAGTCTTATTTCAGTAAAATTTCTTATCTTCAATATTTAGGGTACTTTCCCTCAGTGTGGCAAAGTTTTGGCACACCCTGTATATAAGTACTTACATATAAAAATTGTTTGCTTCTAAAATAAAATAAATGGAAATATTCAATTTGTCAAATGATAGGAGAATATTATTATTTAGCAAAGTGAATATTTCTATTTTATTTTACCAGTGATCATTCGACAGACATAGGCCCGTTTGCACTAACTTTAGAATCGCCTAAGGGTTTTCCTAACTACAACTCTACAGAATTAGGTGGGTATATTATACCAAAACGGTGTCATGAAATTAGCTGTCATGGGCCATCTTGGTCAAGTTGTAGTTAGAAAAAACTTAAATTTAAAATTAAATAATCCCGTAACACAGTACCAAATTTCGAATCGATAGGACACATGGAAGATAATCAGATCCCCTCATCCACTATTAAAGAGCTGGTGATCTTCAAACGGCTGATCAGGTCATGATTACCTTAGGGGCCGTTCAAGTATTACGTAAGCACTATGGGGGGGTGGGGGGGTCTTTGTTTTGCTTATTTTGGATGACATGGGGGGTAGGGGAGTCTAGATGATGATTACGTCATCGGTAGTTATTTACTTTTTTACACAAATGGCAACCCTCACATTGTCTATGCTTGAAAACTTAACGCATTTTCGGGGATTCCAGCAAATAATGCATACGTTTTCTTATTTTTAAAATTATAATTATAACATTATAATTATAATATAAAAAAATACATTTATAATTGAAAAATGTTTACGTAAGCATGGGGGGAGGGGATAAGAGCTTTGCTTACTTTTGCTGACAAGGGGGATGGGGGGTAAATAATTGTAATAAATCAGCTTACGTAATATTTGAACGGCCCCTTACTATATACTTCCAATATCATTGAAGTAACACGGTACCAAATTTCGAATCGATCAGACATAAGGAAGTTAGTCAGATCCCCGCATCAACTAGAAAAGAGCTGATGATCTTCAAACGGCTGAACAGATTATCATAAAACAAGGCTAACAACACAGACATAAAAAAAGTAAACGAAAATCGGTTCGTCCGTTTAGGAGCTACGATACCACAGACAGACAGACACGTTAAACTTATAACACCTCTCTTTTTGCGTCGGTGGTTAAAAATGCCTTAGGCGATTCTTGACTTTAGTGTATGCACTAAAATGTACACACAGTACAGGGTGTCAGCCTCTGAGTAACAAAGCATATTTTCTTTATTCAGATAACACGAACAGAACTATCCAATATGATGTCAACGCGGCGCACTGAATTAGACGTAAAACTATTATTATATGCCATACAGAAAACTTACAACTTTGAACTGCTGTTACATAAAAGATTTACTGGTAAGTAACGAATAATGATAAGTTATTATGGAATATTATAGTTGTTTTTTAAATATTACTCTGTGATTAAGCAATTTAGTAAAAATCCGATCGAAGTATACAGCTTGGCCATAAAGAGTTGAAATAAAATAAAATGGAACTAAAATTTTTCATTTCCAAATATAGTCAGTGTTCGTGATATATATATTCGTGATAGCGTATATTCGTGATTTTGACGTGTTTACATAGAAAGTGGTGCCCTCAATTTTTGACAACTCTTTATGGTCAATCTGTACCTACGAATACTTTAAATGTACCTGCCCTCTAGCATGACCACTGAAACGCAATGTGATATAGCGATTTAAGACAATGGATTTGAGTTTTTGGCGCCATTTTGTCGGGTTCGGTTTGGTGACTATTTTAATTATTCGCAAATTGATTCATAGTGGATATTGTGTCTTAAAATTGGTGCAGTTTTGTGGTACAAGTGTCTATGCAACTGAACAATATGTGGGATAATTGAAATAGGCGCGATCTTGGTTGTGTGAAGCTGAGACATTTATTGTAGTGGTGGCTACCTCGGCTGACCTTACCGAGTAAACTGTCTTGATATACTTGGTGCCAAATGCTCCAAGCAGCATTAGAATGCGATGCACTCGCATTTTAATGTAAAATTGTAAACTGAAACAATCTACCACTAAACTATTGAACACTTGACACTGGCAAAAATTACTCCCTAAAGAGGAGAGTAGATTGCCAAACCAAAATAATAATAAGAAGAAGACAATGGATTTTGACATACTATATCATGCGATATTATTGTGTTTCGGTGGTCATGTTAGTGGGCATATCTCAAAAACCAAGTTTTTTTTACTGTAGTAGGTTATTTAGAATCTATTCACTTATAATAATAGTTAAATGCAGTGAAAGTGATGCCTTTTTAGTAGGTACTCAGCGATTTTTTTTATGTTCGGGACCCAACTGAGGCCGATGACTTAATACCAATTGGCATCCATTTATAATAAACGTAACTATGTTTTTTTTGGAAATATCTAAATTTAAATGTAACAATGTTTTAGGCACAGATTTGGGTTCAGAGAACATGGATCCATCGGCGTTGGATAAACAAGACTCCTTCGAACCTGACACCAAAGAGGTGAGTTACAGTCCGTAAAATAGTAGTAATGAATATGTGAGCCATTTTGTTTTAAATAAGTGTTTTTATATGACAACACTACTACTTTTCTAGGCAAAACCACGTGTCGCTAGTACAGTTGTTTTATCTCACGAATGCGGTTCAGCTATGAATGTCGTTAGGCGTGCATATGCTAGGGATGCGCCGATTCGATCCGATCTTTTAAAATATTGGATCGGCAGGCTTACGATCCGGCGATTTTCGGATCGGATCGAGGCCATACGATTTTTTGCCGTATCGATACAAAACATGAAATCGCTTGGATCGTATGAACGAAAATGCGGTTTGTTTACGGAAAAATGGGCACTTTGGTTTGTTTGTTACGAAATTTATCTTTGTCTACATTTAGAACATGGCCGAAAACTGGCGCCTATAAAAATTGTACTTAACTATTAGTAGTTAGGCGCGTCTTCAAGTATAAACTTTTGAGAGAAATTCGTCTTTAAGTTCTCTGAGTATAATATTACTATTCCACAATATTTTATACTTGTTTTGCATGGGTTTACTTATTAAAGATATAAAATTAATTGTGTCTTACTTATTTGCATCCGATCCGGATCGATTTCCTGAAAATCGGATCGAAGGCATTCGATCCGATCCGCGGATCGGATCGTGGAATCACGATCCATTACGATCCGAAAAATCGGATCGACAACCCCGGATCGCGCATCCCTAGCATATGCACATTGTTTTAGTGGGTGTCTGCACGCTCTCGTACAGTACGAGGCATATATCTTGAAATCGGGTGGGGATTGCGCGAAACGCATATTTTGGGCATGTGTAGCGGTGAGGGGCGCGGGCGGCGGGAGAGGGGCGCGCGCCATTGGTCGCTCGCAAGAGCACATGCGCGAACTTATCCCCACTTCGTCGAAAAAATTTCAAGATACATGCCTCGTACTGTATTACGCACACTATAATAATATGCATGTGCACGCCTAACAACATTCGTAACCGAACCGTATTCGTGAGATAAAACAACTGCAAAAGTAATTTGAGTTCCGTTTCAAGACGTTTTTGTCAAGCCATTTATTGCTAATTGTCTGTTTTTAGGGTTCCGTACCAAAATGGTGAAAAAGGAACCCTTATGGTGTGACTCAGTCTGTCTGTCTGTCTGTCACAGCTGGATATCTCGAGAACTATTAATGGTATCAACTTGAAATTTGGAATAGTTTAAGATGACATTTGTCCAACTATTTTGCAAATAATAATTAAATAAAAAAATAAATATCTGTATTTCGAAAAATATCTCTGTCTTTTTCTTTATGCGTGAAGATTAATGAAAATAACTCCACATTTTTTTTTATCTTTTGTTGTTATTTCGAGCCTAAAGTATTTTTTTTAATGAAAAAATGTAAAATTATTTATCTATTATATAAAAGTGAAGGGGTGACTGACAGACTATTGCCCAGCCCAAACCACTAAACCTAGAGACTTGAAATTTTGTACATAGATAGATAGTTACTTTATACAGTGTAAACACCCACTAAGAAGGGATTTTTGGAAATTCTACCCCTAAAGGGTTGAAATGGGGGTACAAAGTTTGTATGGAAAAAAATATTAAATAGACATTTCAACTTGAAATTTCGTAGGAGTACTTCTAAAAACAAATAATCAAACATGTGTTTCGTGACTCAACGAAACTCGAAACTCAACTCTTTAGGGGGTAAATGGAGTAAAAAAAGCTCACCATCGATATGGATGTCGTTATCGAGGTTTTATGGGATGTTGATTACGAAGATGGCATTTAGTTTTAGGTGACAGACATTATTCAAACCCTAAAGGGGTCAATTGGGGTTCAAACTTGGTATGAAAATAATATAAAAGACATTACGACTTGAAACTTCGTAGGAGTACTTCTATAAACAAATGATCAACATGTATTTCGTAAATTTCTGAAAATCAACCCCTTAAGGGGTAAATGGGGTAATAAGCCCAAAATCGATATGGATGTCGTTATTGAGGTTTTATGGGATGTTGGTTAAGAAAATGGCATTTATTTTTAAGTCCAACATAGTGACACAGTTACAGTTTAAGTAATATGCTATGTTTATGCTAGGCTATGTTTCAACCCCTAAAGGGGTAAAATGGGTTCATGTTTTGTAAGAAAAAATAATATTAAATAGACATTTTGACGTGAAACTTCACAGGAGTAATTTTAAAAACTAACAACTTTTAAAATCAAACATGTATTTTGTGATTATCCGATAATTAACCCCTTAGGGGTAAATTGACCCATGGAATAGGATCGAATAGAATATCATTTATTTGCATTTGATTAGCGTTCACTGGAGGTCTTTAAAGGATATGCCTATTCAACCATTAACGATAATAATACGGGAACGGGAACAGAAATGAGAACGAGAACGGGAACTAATAATATTATAAATGTGAAAGTTTAATGTTTGGATGTTTGTTAGTCAATCACGTAAAAACGGCTGAACGGATTTGGCATAGAACACAGATAGTTATAGCCTGTGGTAAAACATGGATACTTTTCATCTCGGTCAAAGGTTCCATATCGATTTTCCGAATGTCCACGCGGACGAAGTCGCGGGCAAAAGCTAGTTCAATATAAAGTCTTAAATATTAATACAAGGAGTTGGGACGACCTATTAAGTATTTGAAAACACTTGTGTCAGGAGGTCCCGCTCTTCCCAACCATTTTTTTTAAAAGTAACTGTTGGATATTCTTCTTTATGTCATTACCTATTTTCCTATTTATTATTCGTGAGTTAGCGATTAATAAACTTTAAGTATTATCCAAAAAATATAAAAATCATGAAAATTTTCTTTGTCGTTGCATATCTTTAAAGACTAGTGAAGATATAAACGATCTTGATTATTTTACGGTTAAAAACAAGGTATTTTTTAACCGTAAAATAATCAAGATCATTTATGAAACTACCACAATATTTTTATCTGCTCATAACAAAGAATATTTCATTGTTTATTACCGTACCGTTGAATCAAAAATAGGATAATTTCAAATATACTACTGGCCTTAAATGTATTGGCGGCGTTAGGACCTGTCCGTCCGTCCGATGAAACTGGTCGTGTGACCGTGCGATCAAACCTAGTGATGTCTACTGAATGTCCTAATTGACGGTCGCGCAATCATGCGATGCGACCAAATTGTCTATTGTTCAGTTTCACCGCACGATGAAATCGCAAAGCATGATCGCACGACCAATGCCGATAGGACAGGGCCTTAGTTGGCTCATGTTACCCTTAAGGATTCCGTTTATACCTTTGAGGTATTTAACCCTTAAAATCTTCATGACAAACTTTGTTCCAGAACGAATCCACCAATGAGGTTGTAGACACAAAAGTGGGAGGGGACGTAGTGAGTGAGGAGTCAGCTTGGGTCCGTTCTATAGGGGCATGCTTTGAACCCCACCTGTCTCTATACATACATAGCTTGGATGCTAATCTGCGGTCTTTCATGGACAGATTTGTACAGGTAAGTCATAACAGGTACAGATAAGTTAGAAAAGCTGGGTCCGTTCTACAGAGGCATGCTTTGAACCCCACCTGTCTCTATACATACATAACTTGGATGCTAATCTGCGGTCTTTCATGGACATATTTGTACAGGTAAGTCATAATCATAACAGGTACATAGGTAAGTTAGAAAAGCTAGGTCCGTTCTATAGAGGCATGCTTTGAACCCCACCTGTCTCTATACATACACAGCTTGGACGCTAATCTGCGCTCTTTCATGGACAGATTAATAAATATAATAGAGGCGTACTTTGAACCCCACCTGTCTCTACACATACACATCTTTGACGCTAATCTACCCTCTTTCATGGACATATTAATAAATAATAAATAAAAATAATAATAATAGGGGCGTGCTTTGAACCCCACCTGTCTCTATACATCTTCTTCTTCTTGTCAGTGCAGGCGGTTTCCGCAACTCGACCTCTATTGCGCCTATTTTGCGTCGGAGGATGTATGGCCGGATCATTCCAGCCAGCCCAGCTCAGCCAGGAACGCTCCAAGGGCTTTCACGTTCGTGATCGCTTCCTGGACGCTGCCCGGCGAGCCGAGGTACCTCGCCCGGTAAGGGGCCACCTCTCTGCATTCCAGCAGTTTATGGGCGGCTGTTTCTTCTTCCTCCATGCATCCTCTGCATAGGGGACTGTCCGTGACACCTAAGTTAAAAAGATGTCTGTTAAATTGTCCATGACCAGTAATAGCACCTGTTACCAGGCGAAGTTGCGGTCTGCACAGTTGTATCAGGGACCTGGATAGACGAGCGTCCACGCGCGGTAGTGCGAGTTTCGCCTGTCTACACGAGTCCAGCGAGCTCCAGTTCTGTTGGTGTAGTTCTATGGTGCGTTCACGGATCTTACTTGCAAACCAGCTGGTCGGGATAGGCACGATCGGCTCTGGGCCACCAGGCGTCGAACCAGATGCGCGTCTGGCCAGTTCGTCGGCTGCATCGTTACCCCGTGATCCACTGTGACCTTTGATCCATTGGATAGTAATAGTATTAAGTGCACCTACTGTATTTAGGGCGTGGTGACACTCAAGTAAAAGGCTCGATGTGATGCGACTGCCCTGGAGAGCCTGTAGAACGGATTTGCTGTCAGAGAGAATTAAGATGTCGCGGTCTTTTACCTCCCTTGTTTCGATTGCCCGAGCCGCCATTATTATGCCCACGCACTCGGCCTGAAAGACCGTGTTGTATGAGCTTAAGGGGGATGCAATTTGTATGTTGAGGTCCTCTGAGAAAACACCCGACCCTGTGCCCGATGAGGTCTTGGAGCCGTCAGTGTAAATCAGGAGAGCCTTGTGTCTTTTCTTGGAGCTGATGTCGTCTGTCAGGTGTATTCTGTATTTTTTGTCAAAAATGAAGGTTGGCTTAACTTTGTCGCATGGAGCTTCAATAAGAGGTGTGTGCAGCCAGTCCTCCAGTAGTCCACTGAGATGTTTTACCCTCTCGAATTTTAGAGATCCCAGTTGTTTTAGTCTTAAAGCTGTTTTGGCTGCCTCCTGTTGAATGTGAAGGTGCAGTGGTGTTAGGTTCAGCATTACCTCTAGAGCAGCTGTGGGAGCTGTACTCATGCATCCAGTAAGGGCGCAGCAGGCGTTAGTTACATACATAGTTGGATGCTAATCTGCGCTCTTTCATGGGCAGATTTGTACAGGTAAGTCGGAACAGGTAAAACTGGTACAGGTAACTTAGAAAAACAGGGTCCGTTCTATAAAAGCATGCTTTGAACCCCATCTGTCTCATACATTCATAGCTTGGACGCTAATCTGCGATCTTTCTGACAGATTTGTACAGGTAATACAGGTATAATAGCAATTTGAATTAGAAAAGAAAATTCTAATTTTCTTAAGCTCTATGCCTTTACCATAAGCAATATTTTTCTTTGCATGAGTTACTTGTCAAAACGGACTTCGCATTTGGATGGAGTATAGCATAGTCTATTTTAAAACAGCATTTTCGCACAGAATATATAATAGTTTTAAACGTACAGAAGCCCATCCGCGCGAGGACAATCAAATAATAAGCTACTCTTGCTGCACGGCTATAAAGTACAATTTCAAATTGCACAGCGCTGTGTGCCTATTATTATAAGCTCCTCCGAAGCGCTTTTCTTTCTGTCGCGTAGCTCTGTCTCAACCGACATACGACACCCCTCGTGCGCTGGCTCTACTGAGTCAGCCGCAAGCAGTATGCTAATATAAAAGTTAGTGATTTTAGTCAAATCGTCCAAACGGCTTTTACCGTACATTTTGTTCTGGGTTATTTACAACTTATAAGTAATTATTACCTATTTATTCATATCAGGATGCGAAGTCAGCGGAAGCTGGCGTTGGCACGGGGGTTGGATCAGGAGCGGGAGCAGTAATGGCGTCATGTGGGGACTTATTCCTGTTCTACAAGAAGTGCCTCGTGCAGTGTGCGCGGCTCACTACCGGCGAGCCGATGCTAGGTCAGTGTCATACACATACACAGGGGATCATACATATACACAGTACATACACATATACACCGAGACTTTTCATTGGTTTTGGAACCGAAAACCTCTTAATACTAAAGAAGTGTTGTACCTATTTATGAAATAATAATTGTCATACGAGCAAAGATAAAAAAGTTGTAAAAGTGACTTTTTGTCGAGAACACATAGTAACGTTCTCGATTGCACCGTGACCCCTATGAACTCACGCGCGAGCGCGAGTCGCACGCAGTCGAGTGTGCGTAGGTATGTAGTTACATGAGCAATGTGAAACAGCTGATTTCTGTTTTATTTGTTATTCTAACCATTATTGAAATTCAATTCAAAGTTTTCTTATACTTTTTACGGGGGACCGTCAGAAATAAGTTTCTAAATTACTTCAGAAAATACAAATTTACTTTCAGAATACCTACTTATTACATTAATTATTTACTAAACGAGTTACTTATTTCCGGCGTATTTCAAATTTTAATCGACCTATTTACAATCAATCAATTAAATTACCTTAATTTAGCGAGTTTTTGTTTCACAATAAAACACTATTACACTTGTCTGTACCGTAACAATTGTTGAAAATAATTCTCGCACGTTTAACTAAATTATTCTTTAATGTGTGTCTCTGTCACTTTTTACCACATTAAAAGCATCCACTATCGCAATTTTTAACTGTTCACGTGATTCTGCTTCTTCGGTGTAAACACTTAACTTCCGACCACAAATAAACATCCAGGGGTGTCAGGTCATGGCTTCTTGACTGGCTGACCGCGGCCTATCCGTCTTTCACCAAACACACTGTCCAGTTGTGAGCGCTAAGATCGTTCGAAGTCTTGGTCGATCCATTACAGATTACGACGCACTCGCGGCGATTACGACGAAACACGGAATACCTACGGCCAAAACGCGTACGATCTTTTGACCTAATTCCGCGAGACTGGCCGGCCGCCGGCGCCGCCAGCGGGCGGACGGGGCGGGGGGGAGGAAGACCGCCCGAGATCCGTGCCGGGCCTATACGAACCGCGCTCGGCGCGCGCTGTGCCGAGCGCGGTCATTGACTTTGATAAGATCGTCCGGTACTAAGGGTTCTTAATTTTTATATTGATATTTTTTTATTATGGTTTTTATGCTCATATTTTTAATTTTACAAGCTAAATAGCTTCTACTGATGATAAAGATGAACAGGGTTTCGGCTCTAAAACCAATGAAAAGTCTCGGTGTATACACAAGGGTCAGATAAGATGGCGTAATGTGGGGACTTCTTCTACAAGAAGTGCCTCGTGCAGTGTGTGCGGCTCACTACCGGCGAGCTGATGCTAGGTCAGTGTCATACACATACACAGGGGATCATACATATACACAGTACATGCACAATACAAAGGTCATTGGATATTTTGTTCGGACATTTGACTTACGGCGTACACAAACAAAATAGGTCTAAATATGTAGATAAATGTATCTGCTACGTAGTGGTATGGGTCGCATTCTTGCAGGACATGTTTCATTTTTTATCATTTTATCATAGCATTTCAATTATAAATAAAATAAATAAATAAAGACAATACAAACGTTTATTATGCTTGTACCACACATTTTTACAATGCGGAAAGTAAAAACTTCTATTTTATTAACAAAATTTTGATAAAATTAAACATAATACTCACACACATAAAGTGAAATAACTTTTTCCTGCCGGTCGGTACAAAAAATAATAATACATATTTTGAAAAGTGGGACTGGATTCTTCAATTTATAACTAGTTTGGTTTCTGTACGCTAACTTTCATCAAGCAGGTCAAATATGCCCAATGATCTTTAGGTCAAGCAACCGATGATCAATTCTAGCTATAGTTACTCAAAGCTTTGTCCAGACTAGTCCATTTTGGCGTATCACCGTATCTTTAACATACATCGCTAGTTTGGTTGGGCGTGCGTAGATATTACTTCAACGCACGCCCAACCAAACTAGCGATGTATGGTGAAGATACGGTGATCTGATACGCCAAAATGATACAAGTCTGGACAAAGCTTAACCCGGTTAATCTGCCATGCAGTGTATATCTGAAATACACACACACAATATACAGTGGTGGATGGATAATAGGCTATTTGACTAATTTTGGAAAACCATTTAAAATTATTCCTTCTTACGTAATAAGCACATCACATTGATATTTCAGGAAAAATTAATGTATTTTATTCAAAAATCAATGTTAAAGTTTAAATTTTTAAAACCGCGCCATAAACGCACAGGCTTGTGACGTCACTTGTTGACGTCACAATCCTGTAAACATTGTAATATCCTTAGCCATTTGACAGACATCAATCGCGGATCCTAAGTCTATGGTCGTGTCAAACGCCTGAAGCCATATTTATTTACAGGCAAGTGACGTCATCAGTCATCTTAGAGCGTTTTCGCCACAGAAAAAAAATCAAAAATTATTGCATTTTTCTAGGTGAAATTAATCAATCAATAGACTTAATTTAGTCTATATAATAGTTGAATATGTTTTTTACGCCATTTTTTGTTAGGATGACCACAATTTGCAGTATATTTTCAATGTTGTCAAATACCCTATTAGAAGCACCAGTCGATTTTCATACAAACGAACTTTCAAGTCATGGTTCTCCGCCAGGGACTGATCAAATAGCTATTCGTATTCTCATATTAATTTATCTCTCCACAGAACTGGCAGGGGTATTCCAAAAGTATCTCCGCGAGTATGCCTCGTCAGTACTCCAGGCGGCGTTGCCTCGAGGCAGCAGCGGGGGACCGGGGGTACCTGCATTAGTATCTAATCTGCACACGCTGCTTAAAGACGACAGTGGAAGTACTAGGTAAGTCATCTTATTAGGGTATTCTTATAGCACCTCCGTCAGTACTCCAGGCGGCGTTGCCTCGAGGCAGCAGCGGGGGACCGGGGGTACCTGCATTAGTATCTAATCTGCACACGCTGCTTAAAGACGACAGTGGAAGTACTAGGTAAGTCATCTTATTAGGGTATTCTTATAGCACCTCCGTCAGTACTCCAGGCGGCGTTGCCTCGAGGCAGCAGCGGGGGACCGGGGGTACCTGCATTAGTATCTAATCTGCACACGCTGCTTAAAGACGACAGTGGAAGTACTAGGTAAGTCATCTTATTAGGGTATTCTTATAGCACCTCCGTCAGTACTCCAGGCGGCGTTGCCTCGAGGCAGCAGCGGGGGACCGGGGGTACCTGCATTAGTATCTAATCTGCACACGCTGCTTAAAGACGACAGTGGAAGTACTAGGTAAGTCATCTTATTAGGGTATTCTTATAGCACCTCCGTCAGTACTCCAGGCGGCGTTGCCTCGAGGCAGCAGCGGGGGACCGGGGGTACCTGCATTAGTATCTAATCTGCACACGCTGCTTAAAGACGACAGTGGAAGTACTAGGTAAGTCATCTTATTAGGGTATTCTTATAGCACCTCCGTCAGTACTCCAGGCGGCGTTGCCTCGAGGCAGCAGCGGGGGACCGGGGGTACCTGCATTAGTATCTAATCTGCACACGCTGCTTAAAGACGACAGTGGAAGTACTAGGTAAGTCATCTTATTAGGGTATTCTTATAGCACCTCCGTCAGTACTCCAGGCGGCGTTGCCTCGAGGCAGCAGCGGGGGACCGGGGGTACCTGCATTAGTATCTAATCTGCACACGCTGCTTAAAGACGACAGTGGAAGTACTAGGTAAGTCATCTTATTAGGGTATTCTTATAGCACCTCCGTCAGTACTCCAGGCGGCGTTGCCTCGAGGCAGCAGCGGGGGACCGGGGGTACCTGCATTAGTATCTAATCTGCACACGCTGCTTAAAGACGACAGTGGAAGTACTAGGTAAGTCATCTTATTAGGGTATTCTTATAGCACCTCCGTCAGTACTCCAGGCGGCGTTGCCTCGAGGCAGCAGCGGGGGACCGGGGGTACCTGCATTAGTATCTAATCTGCACACGCTGCTTAAAGACGACAGTGGAAGTACTAGGTAAGTCATCTTATTAGGGTATTCTTATAGCACCTCCGTCAGTACTCCAGGCGGCGTTGCCTCGAGGCAGCAGCGGGGGACCGGGGGTACCTGCATTAGTATCTAATCTGCACACGCTGCTTAAAGACGACAGTGGAAGTACTAGGTAAGTCATCTTATTAGGGTATTCTTATAGCACCTCCGTCAGTACTCCAGGCGGCGTTGCCTCGAGGCAGCAGCGGGGGACCGGGGGTACCTGCATTAGTATCTAATCTGCACACGCTGCTTAAAGACGACAGTGGAAGTACTAGGTAAGTCATCTTATTAGGGTATTCTTATAGCACCTCCGTCAGTACTCCAGGCGGCGTTGCCTCGAGGCAGCAGCGGGGGACCGGGGGTACCTGCATTAGTATCTAATCTGCACACGCTGCTTAAAGACGACAGTGGAAGTACTAGGTAAGTCATCTTATTAGGGTATTCTTATAGCACCTCCGTCAGTACTCCAGGCGGCGTTGCCTCGAGGCAGCAGCGGGGGACCGGGGGTACCTGCATTAGTATCTAATCTGCACACGCTGCTTAAAGACGACAGTGGAAGTACTAGGTAAGTCATCTTATTAGGGTATTCTTATAGCACCTCCGTCAGTACTCCAGGCGGCGTTGCCTCGAGGCAGCAGCGGGGGACCGGGGGTACCTGCATTAGTATCTAATCTGCACACGCTGCTTAAAGACGACAGTGGAAGTACTAGGTAAGTCATCTTATTAGGGTATTCTTATAGCACCTCCGTCAGTACTCCAGGCGGCGTTGCCTCGAGGCAGCAGCGGGGGACCGGGGGTACCTGCATTAGTATCTAATCTGCACACGCTGCTTAAAGACGACAGTGGAAGTACTAGGTAAGTCATCTTATTAGGGTATTCTTATAGCACCTCCGTCAGTACTCCAGGCGGCGTTGCCTCGAGGCAGCAGCGGGGGACCGGGGGTACCTGCATTAGTATCTAATCTGCACACGCTGCTTAAAGACGACAGTGGAAGTACTAGGTAAGTCATCTTATTAGGGTATTCTTATAGCACCTCCGTCAGTACTCCAGGCGGCGTTGCCTCGAGGCAGCAGCGGGGGACCGGGGGTACCTGCATTAGTATCTAATCTGCACACGCTGCTTAAAGACGACAGTGGAAGTACTAGGTAAGTCATCTTATTAGGGTATTCTTATAGCACCTCCGTCAGTACTCCAGGCGGCGTTGCCTCGAGGCAGCAGCGGGGGACCGGGGGGTACCTGCATTAGTATCTAATCTGCACACGCTGCTTAAAGACGACAGTGGAAGTACTAGGTAAGTCATCTTATTAGGGTATTCTTATAGCACCTCCGTCAGTACTCCAGGCGGCGTTGCCTCGAGGCAGCAGCGGGGGACCGGGGGTACCTGCATTAGTATCTAATCTGCACACGCTGCTTAAAGACGACAGTGGAAGTACTAGGTAAGTCATCTTATTAGGGTATTCTTATAGCACCTCTGTCAGTTCGCCTCGAGGCAGCAGCGGGGGACCGGAGGTACCTGCATTAGTGTCTAATCTGCACACGCATTAAGCCTCAAGTTGTTAACATCTTGCCATCTCTTTTTGACAGTTGTCAATTCAGAAACTAACTGGTTTCAGAGTTGGGACATAGTTATACCAGGGCTCTGTCACTCCGCGCGCAAGTATGAAGCGCTCGGCGTCCTCTGAGAGGACAAATTTCATACGTCAGAAAAAGATAAGACCTACGCGATAGAAAGAGAGGCAACTACTAAGTGCATGTTTTGTAGCGAAGGGAGCGCTGTGCGACCTGAATTGCACTTTATTGTGTCCATTAAACCATTTTGCGGAGTGCAACTTCTGTACGCTAGTACTAATATCTATTCTGTGGTTATAGTGCAAACCATTATTTTTGTAGTGATAATATTAAATTACAGATCTATTATTATTTTAAAGTTCTGATATACAATTTTATAGCGGTTTTCATCAAAAGTGATATTAAATATATCCCTATAACTATCCAAATGGACCTTTATGTGACAGTGTGTGTAGACATATATGTCAGTGGAAAATTAATGTTTATTTTTTGTCTCTACAGGTATACAAAGCAAGAGATTAGCAAAATAACCAGCGTGATCACCACTTCAGAATACTGCCTCGAAACCACAATACATCTTGAGCAGAAACTTAAAGAGAAAGTCTCCAAAAACCTCTCCGAAAAAATAGACCTTACGCCCGAACAAGATCTTTTTCATAAAATGATCAACAATTGCATACAAATGTTAGTACAAGACTTAGAACTTGCCTGCGAGCCTGCATTGCAAGCTATGACGAAAATATCATGGTTAGGTTTTGATAATGTAGGCGATCAAAGTTCCTACGTCACACAAATCATCATGCACTTAAAAAACACAGTCCCTTACTTAAGAGACAACTTAGCTTCCTCAAGAAAATACTTCACTCAATTCTGTATAAGATTCGCAAACTCTTTCATACCAAAATTCATACAAAACATATATAAATGTAAACCAATTTCTACTGTAGGTTCCGAGCAATTACTATTAGATACGCATATGTTGAAAACTGCGTTGCTAGAGCTGCCATCTATCGGGTCTGAAGTGAAACGACCTGCGCCTGCGACGTACACAAAAGTCGTTATAAAATTGATGACGAAAGCTGAAATGATACTGAAATTAGTCATGGCTCCTTTGGACGGTAGTTTAGAAGGATTTGTAGCACAATTTGTGCAGTTATTACCGGAATCTACTTTGACTGAATTCCATAAGGTTTTGGATATGAAAGGTGCTAAACTTTCGAAAGCCCAACAGGCCTCTTTAGATGCTCTTTATAAAGAAACAACTAAATCGGTGAATAGTGAAGAGAACAAGTCTTCTCAGTATTCTTGGAACAATATAACAGCTCGTGGTTTCTTCGATAATTTTACTAAAGAACACACGGCCCAAGCGAAATAGCGTAAAATGGAACGTGATTGTGTTGTAACGAAACTGTTTGTTATTTGAATTTGATACCATATAAATTATTATACATTTGGTTCCCGCAGTGGGATGGTTCCACTCATGATTACAAGCAACTCTTACTAAGGGGCCAACTTTGATATCACGAAAAAAACATTAGTTGTTAAGGGGCCATAGTAGGAAAACATGGTTTGCGCGGGCCATATTTTTATATAGAAAACGTAATGTTCTAGCTACAAAAAAAACTTACGACAAATTATCTAGTTGCTACAAGTATTAAATTGCATATAAACCTCACAGATGATTGTAAAAAAAACAGAATATCATCAAAAGCGCTTGTCGTGGGCTATATTTTTGGCGTAAATAATAGCGGAAGCCGGAAACGTATTGAATTCTGCATCAAAATACACTTTAACGTACTGTGCAGTTGCTCCAATAACTTTTTTTCAAGAAAGATAATTGTGCTAAAGATAATGATGAAAAAACAACGAAAAACATCGAAAAAGTGTAGAGGTGAGGTTATTTTCCATACTCTTTACACGTAAAGAAAAAGACAGAGACAAATGATTTCGCATTTGTCGATCGAGTAGGTACTGCGCTTTTGTATGAAACAGCTGAATTTTTTTTCAGCCCCATAGTAAAAGTTGCTTGTAATCATGAGTGGAACCACCCCACTGCGGGAACCAAATGATTAAATTTCAGCGTGTATTTAAATAAATAATTCGAGTTGAAGAATAGATTTATTATTTAATTACTATTTTAATGAAGTTACAATTTGTTAAAATTATAAGTGCTTTTTTATGAAATTGTAAATAGGTTAATAATGTTTTTAATATTAATATAATTTATGTTTATTAAGGTTTATCTTCGTGTGTGATTTGTCTGTATTATATTACGTTATCATTTGTGTGCTATTTTTAAAACTTTTTCCGTCCAAAATTATTGTTTTTTTTTTAAATTAATTAAATAATGAAATAACTTACATAGCGCCTACATATTTAACAATAAAAATAAGTTACTATATTACAAAATATACAATCCCGGGTAGGTTAAGTGTAGGAAAGGAAGGTAGTGGACCCCCACAGCCTGGCGCAACTCTCTCAGTAAAAAACGATCTATGAAACGGAAGCGAATTTTTAACCCGTCTAAGTTTGAAAGAACGTTGACAATCCACAAAGCAGTAGATAATTGACAACATTCGAATTTAGGCGTATTATACTTCGCCCTATTAAAGAGTATTCTTCATCTTTGACCGTTTTACCGCCAATGGCGTTTAACGTTTCTGTTTGTTTTCGTTGAATTCGCTTCCGTTTCATACTCACGCTTTTTGTATGACACTCCCGTCTCTTATAAACTTATAACGCTAGTTATTTTTACATTCTCTTTGGACTCCCACACTAAATCCTCAGTAGACGAAACTTTACAGTATGATAAAGTATCACAAATAAAGCATATTTTTTAAATTATCCAAATCGTTTTTAGGGTTCCGTACCAAAATGGTAAAAAAGGAACCCTTATGGTGTGACTCAGTCTGTCTGTCTGGCACAGCTGGATATCTCGAGAACTACTAATGGTATCAACTGGAAATTTAGATAGTTTGAGATAACATTTGCCCAACTATTTTGCAAATAAGAAATAAATAAAAAAATAAATATCTTTTTTACAACAGTGATTGAAAAGGAGTCATAAAAATTTGAAGTGGAGCTACTAGGGCATGTGGGGTATCATATGAAAGAGCGCCGTTTGCACGTTTTCAATCATTTTTTCTTTTTTTTTAAAGCCGCATAGTTTTCGATTTATAATGAAAAATGTAAAAAAATACCGTTCCCCCCTTATCTCCGAAGTTTGCAAAGAGAAAAATCTGAAATAATTATATGTGATAGCAATTTATATAAAGATTACAGAAAAAATAAAACGATGTCTCAATATAGCACACCTTTTTAGAAATTATGAAGTTTCTAAAAAAGTTAACATTAGTTCCATTATCGGTCAAGAGATGGCGCTGACCTAAAACTGCAATACTAATTTTATTATTCTACTCTGCAGTGTGGTTTGATGGTGCAATTATGATGGTACGGAACCCTCGGTGCGCGAGTCCGACTCGCTCTTGACCGGTTTTCTTTGTTTTTGGATATTTGTACATAGGTTTTGGTTCATACTATATAACATCCCTGCAAAGTTTCAAATTTTGAGTGTTTAATGTTGGGGTCTCCATACAAAAGATTGTTTCATTTCCTACACTAGTTGGCGTAAATAAACTATCCAAATCCTTCATTTGATTTTCAACTTTAATTACATTATTGTATACAGTACGAAATCGGTCAAGAATTTAATTATTGTGTGACACTTATGGAAATTCTTTATGCAATCTTATCTCTTTATTATTAGTTTATAGTTTTTGTAAAATATCGCAATTTTTTATTGTTTTAAAATTATGTCATTCCATGCAATTATACTGCTTGATTATAAAAATGTGCAATAATAAGTGTGTATGAGACTAATTACTGTAATGAGTGATCATGATTACTGTTGTACTGTACAGTGCGTATTTTTATTGCATAAAATTAAAGTACCTTTGAGGATTTTAACATAGTATTTTATTTTTCGATACCTCGTGAACATTTATCATTTCCAAAGTTGCTAAAAAATATCACGTGATTAATAGTCCACGAAAACAAGGTCGTTAGCGCGAATCCGACCAAAATATTACACAAATAGGGTATTTGTATACCCACTTCATTTAAGAGCGATACACACCGGATGCGTTAGCGTATGCGTAACCCTACGCATTGCAGCTCCCATGAGACAAACAGGCTGCGTACCTACGCAGAGCGGAACGCACTGATGACGTAGTCAATGGCATTACCTATTGGACGTCACACTGAACAAATTCGAACACGCACGTATTTTTGCTGCGCGTCACTACGCGCGTAATAACGCGCGTGACTACGCATTCAAATCAAATCAAATCAAATCAAAATATGTTTATTGCGAATACAGGTGTTATGAGATTTCACATAGGTAGCAAATTAGTTCAGCCATATTCTGCCTTTCTGACATGCAATAATTAAAATAATAGTAAGTAATTGAAGTAGTTACAATGCAAAGTCTTTTAGGTATCAACTATTATCAAAGCTCATTATTACATTAAAAAATTAAATATTATAGCAACATGTCAAAGTTCAATTTCAAATTACAAAATAATGTCAAATTATAAGATGAATGTCAAAAACACAATAAAATACAAAATTAAATATAATGTCAAACAAGAAAACCAATTACCTAAGTCACAAAACCAAATCTAATTATAACATTTTATCTTTCAAATATTCGTCAACCGTATAGTATGCCTTATCAACTAGTAGCTTCTTAATGCTGGTTTTAAAAGTTTCTATTTCATTTGTCTCTTTCAAACTTTCTGGTAGCTTATTATACAGTCGTGGCGCCATGCCAAAGAAACTTTTATTGAGCAGAGCAGTTCTACAAGGGGGGAAACATATATCGTTTCTTTTCCTCAAGCTTCTAAAATGTTGAAACTGATTTATATTTAATTTAACAAATACTACTACTTCATATATATACAGAGATGGTAATGTCATTATTTTAAGGTTTGCAAAATGCTGCTTACAACTATCCCTACATTTTAATTTACAAATTGCTCTTATACACTTTTTTTGGGCTTTAAAAACAGTGTATTTATCAGTGGAATTGCCCCAAAACATAACACCATACCTCAAAATTGATTCAACATGACTACGGTAGGCAATTACTAACGTCGATAGATTCACAATTTTACTTAATCGGTATAATGCATATGAAAACTTGTTGATACGAGTACACACAATCTCGACGTGAGTCTTCCAATTCAGTTTATTATCAATATAGATTCCAAGGAACTTTGTTACGTTTACTTCTTGAAGTTTTTGGTTTCTAAAGTCAACGTCATAGTCATTTTTAGAATTATTATAATTATTAGAAAATGTCATGTAATTAGTTTTGTCAATATTCATACAAAGTTTATTAGCATTTAACCAATTGTCAATATTGTGAAGTGATTCACACATTTTATTGCTTAGGCTTTGGGTATTATTGTCAACAAATATTGCAGTACTGTCGTCTGCAAATAGTACAACTTTTTCATTTAGCGCTTTTGGGAGGTCATTAATGTATACAAGAAAAAGTAGGGGACCAAGTACACTCCCTTGGGGTACACCTCGTTTAACACATTTGATTTCAGATGTATAAGTTACTTCTTTTTTACTTTTCATACATAATCGAGTGACCTGTGTTGACTGTTTTCTGTTTGTCAGATACGACGTAATTAACTTTAACACGTTACCCCTTACTCCATATTGCTCTAGTTTGAAGAGAAGAATTTTGTGATCTACAAGGTCAAATGCCTTAGTTAAATCCATGTATATAGCACTAACCAATCTTTTTTTGTCAATGTTCTTTACTACGGTGTCCAAAAAGTTATAAATTGCTAAATTAATCGATTTATTTGTACGGAATCCCATTTGTTCGTCAACTAAAATATTATATTTCTCAAAGAAATCATAAAGCCTTTTATAAAATATCTTTTCAAATATTTTAGCAAATACTGTTCCTAGTGCAATGGGTCGATAACATGCCATGTTTTCAGTCTCTTTTTTTTTAAAAAGGGGTTTGACTAATGATATTTTAAGATTATCTGGAAAAACACCGTATTCAATGCACAAGTTAATAATGTGACTTAATATTGGCTTGTATTTGTTTACAAAGAGTACCGGTACTACCAGTACAGTAGTAAGTAGTGTTTAATTTGTTTTTAAATAATGAATATAGAAAAAATTAGTCGATTTACTCAATCTTCGGCTGACATCGCGCACTAGAGTCGCAAAGATGGCTGCCGCAGCGGCTGGGTACGCAAGGACAGGTTGCGTTGCGTGCCGCGTAGACGTATGCGTAACCGTGTGTCAGGGGGTTACGTGCGTAACTACGCGCGCGTGACCACGCGCGTGTCTACGCAGCTAGGGTTACCATCTGACCGGATAAATCCGGTCTTGACCGGATTTTATGAGCTCAGACCGGACTCCGCCCGGATTTCATGCGAGACCGGATTTTCAATCGTGCTTCGTCAAAATTATTACACCATCATTGATTATAATGATTTTGTGTAAGCCATAATCGCCGCTCGGAGCGGACTAGGCTCTACGAATGGGTGATTTCCTGAAAGATGCCCATAATTTTCTTATAAGAAACCACCCACTTGTGTAAAATTTTACAAAAAAAACGACTTAAAAGCTTTTGCCAGCAGATAATAATATAAGATGTTCCTAATGTAAATAGCCTACATTTTTTTATTTGAGTCTAAGACCGGACTTTTGTCCAAAAGTCAGGATTTTCAACCTCTTGCGACCGGATTTCCGAAGTTTGGTCCTGGTAACCCTATACGCAGCCGGTGTGCCCAGGCCCACAGAGGAAATAATCACTACGTTTTACCCAGGCCTTTAATGGATTATACGCTAACAGTGCTGTGATTTGGAACTAGGCAAAGGTCTGGTATTCCGTGTGTAACACAGGCTTATGTCACTGATTCCCTAGTCACTATCCAGTTGCGCGAGAAGGAAGAATGAAGGATTTTTGTCTGTCACACTCATTACAAAATTATATAATGAATTTTCGTAATCAGCAAACGACGAAATATCATACAACATACAACCTAATTTTCATGACGTTAGGGTCCCCCCAGACCTACCGGTTTCCGTTCTTTGCTTTGCTGTTCGGCAATGGACCGCCGGCCAAGAGGCTCATTTTCAATCTATCGCATATTTTCAATATAAGTACATTTCACATATAAGAATGTTCTTGTGAGCTTTGTTCCTTAAACGATCGTTATGAAAACACAAAAAAATTGTTCAGATAGGTAATGATGACACTCACAACCCTGTTCACAATTTAAATAAATATGCGATCGATTTATTTTCAGCAATCGGAGACCATGTTCAGGGTGGCATATCTCCCAGAAGCTTCCTACTTCGCAACCCAGACGATGATATTTGATAACACCAAGCTAATGGCTATCTTGCCAATTTGGTCTGGTCCAAATATGCGATAGATTGAAAATGACCCTGGTTGGCCGGCGGTCTAAACAGCAAGTAGAACAGCAAAGAAACGAAACCGGTAGGTCGGGGGGGGACCCTAAGCCTATGCAGACCCACATCACTTCCTTCGTCTTGGACCCCCTTTGAGAATACTATACAGCTTGACCATAAAGAGTTGAAATTAAATAAAATGGAACTAAAAAATTTCAGTACTAAATGTACTCAGTGTTGCCAAATTATTCGTGATTTTGACGTATTTACATGATTTACATAGAAAGTGGCGCCCTCAATTTATGTCAACTCTTTATGGTCAAGCTATTATAAGCTTTGAGAAACAAAAATAAAGCACAAATATTTTTTTAACTTTTTTTTTTAATTGCTAGTGTCAAAGAGTTTCGATATAAAAGTAGACTTTCTTGTGATTCGTTCCACAATAGTGGCTAACTTCAGAGCGCTGCGACACAAAAAGACTTACTCGAATGAAGTTGCAGTGCATCACTGTTTATTGTCAATTTAGTCGCATTGTAGATTTCTTTGTATTTTTAACCGTCTTCAAAACAAAAAAAAAGGAGGTTTCTCAGTTTGACCTGTGTGTATGTATGTTTGTCCGCGATTATCTCGCGTTTGGCTAAACCGATTTTGATGCGGTTTTCAGAAAAGAATTTGTTACACTTAATAGGTTTTGGTATTTTAACCGACTTCAAAAAAGGAGGTTCTCTTCTCAGTTTGACCACCGTTCAGGTTATCATCTCCAAACCGTGCGCTTTCACGTTACTTTCTGCCATACAAATTGACGGGGTAATGGGAAATAATAGTTTATTCTCACAGTAACTGCTTGCTTACATATTATGGTTAGAAAACAAGAAAAAAAGTGTTACTTCCTACTTCTTAGATTAGGCTGAATGTATGTTTACGTTCGCTTTTCCTGTTATTAAAACCTAGCACTGTAAATAAACATGGCGAAACGTCAAAATCAGTTGTCAATCGCATGCCGTCGTGTGTTGTTGTGTGCCGGGTGAAATAACTATGGTTAAATTCCCGGTGAGAAAATGTTATCACGCCGCAAAGATATGTTTATTATTAGTGTTAGCTGTGTTTATTATAGCTTTGTTTGAGAAATGGAGGGGTGGGAAAAGGAATGCCTTCGCGTACACCGACCCTCTTGAAGCGACATATGAAAGAGAAATCTTGGAAGACGAAGCTCGTATCATACCAGGACTTGGGGAAGGAGGTGTAGCAGCTCATCTCATGGGTGAAGATAAAATACTTGGTGAACAATCTGAGAAAAAGCTTGCTATTAACGTTTATTTGAGCGATCGCATCGCATACAACCGAACTTTGAAAGGTATGTTAATTAACTTTCTGCTCACCTCACTTTACCCATAAGGATATCATTACCATAAAACTATCACCAAGAGGTTCATGACCGGAATAACAATAAAAGATAATAGTTCATAGTTATGAAATCTATTAGTTCATAGTTATTAAATTTTCGAAATTGAAGTTAGCTTGCCTCAATTCGTTTCACATTATCGAACGACGTTGAGATTAATAATGTTTTGTGAATCTTATCGCATTTCCATTACTATATTGTAACCACTGCAGCACTCATATACATTCTCATATACACGGGGGAACCCTATGAAGGCTTTATGAAGGGGTTTTAAAACGTGTTCAAGCAATTTATACCTAGTTCCACCTGGGCCGAAAGACCGGAACTGCTTACCGTTAAAGGGGTTTTCATTGGGTATTTCATGAACCGCTAACCGTTAAAAGGCTTTTTGATTGGGTGTTTCATAGACTTATTTTCAAAAACCCTATCAATATGGTAAGCATGACGTCGACTAACCCTAACGAAAGGGAAACCCTATCATTTGGTAAGCTTTTTAATATGGTTTCCCTATCAATTAGGTTAACCAAAAAAAGGGGTTATCCTTAAAAAAGTAAAAAAGTTTCCGGAAAAAATACTACTTAATTTTAATTAAAAGTATAATTTAGTTATTTAATAATAACGTAATATACTCATTTAAGAATGGTTTTTTTCATTATTTCATGACTTTGTTGTTTTATTGTGTTGGACTACTTAATTTAACAAATTCACTTTTTCCTATGTAAATATTATTAACTTAATCGGATAAACTTATCAAAACCGATTACAGTTTTGAATTACATCACTTGTTTCTAAAAGAACAATCATAATATTTAATAAACCTTTTTGGTAACACTGCTTGGTTGGTTGGTATACAAAACAGAGGAATGTATATAATAATTGATCACAGAGATTTGATGTGAGAAAAGGTGTGATAATTTGGAGATTATTCATCAATGAAACAAAAGTAGTAATTTTTTATTGTACTTATGTGGATAATAAATACTTACTAAACAGTGGCGTAGCGTGTGTTTGTGCCGCCCGGGACGGATCCGAATTTTGCCGCCCCCTTATTTTCGTTATGAGTCAAGAAAAATCAGTAATTTCTTTAAAAAAAAAACATTTACCTACCTTATTTATTTACTAAAAATTTACTCTTCGGGTTTTTTTCGATGCATAATCTTTTATGTAGCCGCAGGCTCCGGGCCATACAGTGATGATAGTTTGGTCAAAATCATTACTATCAACGATAGTGTAGCCCAGTCGCAACGTGCAAAGCGCGCCGCGCGCTCCGGGTTGTACGGTGAGATGGTTTGGTCAAAATCGTTACAATCAATGATAGTGTAGTACATATATAATTTATTTTATAATTTTTTTTTGTGAAATTTTGCTGCCCCCAAAAAGTGCCGCCCAGGGCGCGTTAATACAAAGGCGGTGTTACCACAGAAACGCATAATCTGTGCTGCATTATCTTGCAAATGTTTCTATAAGGCTATGAATAGACATAAAAGGGGGTAAACACAAAAGCGGGGGGAAGAGGGGGGTGGGGCTCTCGGGAGGTGAAGCCCCCCGCCATGGAAAAAGTCCTAAAGAGTTAATTAGGTTAGTTTAGTATTGTGACCAAAAACGCGCGAGCCGAGCGAGCGGAGTGAGCGGCCGGCGAAGCGCCAAAAACGAACTTTTTTATCAGGCTGTATGCATAGCGAATGTAAGCTGTATTGCAGGCGGATTCGTTAAAACAATGTCTTACAAAGCCGATCACACTGCAGACTTTCAAATGTCTGTAGTGCAGCCGAGATTGTAATACTTTATTCATACGGACGCGGCTGCGTCCAGGGCGGCCACCCCGCTACGCTACTGTAACTAAATAAAGTCACGGCATAAAGTCAGTTTCAAGTTCAACATCTATAGTCTAATGCATTATGTGTACATATACAAGTACATTATATATTATATAATATATATTATAGTATCGAAGATTATAGTACGAGGCAAACATCTTGACACTTTTTCGACGGAGTGGGGATAAGTTCGCGCATGTGCACTTGCACTTGTGGGTGAGCGACCAATAGCGCGAGCCCCTCTCCCGCCGCCCGCGTACCTCACCGTTACGCATACACAAAATACGCGTTTCGCGCAATCCCCTCCTGATTTCAAGATGTTTGCCTCGTACTGTATACACATTAACCATAAACACCAGACACAATAGAAATTCTATTATATTTAAGGGACATTGGCAGCTAAATCCTGAAAAGTCATTTAATTTAACATTATTAGATCAATTTTAAATTTTTTGCCTACGTACTGTTACCTTTCACGCTTATATTTCCTGATTAAATTGTTTACATCTCGCTGCATCTGAATGGGCCATTGCAGTAACACGTGACTTATAACAGCACAAACTGTTATTGTGGAAATGTTTGTAAATATGCTGTAAGTTTATTTTTTCATAGGTTGTGTCGTTATTTTGGACTTTTTGGTTTTGGATTGCAAAGTTTTGTGATAATGAATTTTGCCAAGAAAAATGTAAGGGAAATGTTATAATCGAAAACTTATGTCAATTGCATCCATTTTTTGAGGGCGATTAGATTACTCACTAGCGGCCAATTTCAATAAACTATCCTCAGTAAATAAAAGATAGGCTTACTAAAAAATTGTTGCCTAGATATTTCTGTTGAATGACGGGAAATAAAAACAGATGCCTAGTAACAGCCTTTCTATTGTCTAATTTAAAAATCTATCGCAATCGCTTTCAGAATGTATCACATTGAAGCTTCTTTTTGGTACAAATAATAACTTACCAAAGAAATGCAGCAATGTGTCACATCCATCTGTCAAACGAAAGCGACTGCGATAGATTTTTTGAATTAGAGACAATTAGCCCCCTGATCTATAGTAGGCCTGACTTTTATTTAAATCAGCCGTAGAACGAGTGACAAAGTTCTAAAGCACTCTATGACAGAGAGCTAGTGAAAAATACTGAGAGGTATCTCAAGAGTCTCATTCAATAAGATATAGTGTTTAAGGTGTACATGAGTCAGCACCTACTCCTAAGGCCAGCAAGTGGAACACCTGGCGTCAGCACGCTTTCTAGTATGTAGAATTTCAACATGATCTCCAAGAATTATCTCAAGGCACACCCTGGACACTCCATTCAACCGCGCCATTATGAACAGATGATGTTGGATGACGTTTTTGTACACGCGTGTTCCATGACACTGCGGTCTGACTACCATCTATTTTTTTTTATTCTATTCTATACTGCCAAAATTGAAACTTGAGATAACTCTTGTAGAGAATGTCGAAATTCTACATACTTGAAAGCGTGCTGACGCCAGGTGTTCCACTTTCTGGCCTTGGGAGTAGGTGCTGACTCACTCATGTACACCTTAAAACATTATATCTTATTGAATGATGGGCCTTGAGATACCTCTTGCAGTATTTTTCATTAGCTCTCTAACTATGAGGCCATTTGTGCCAACCGTTTCTTTAGATAGATTACAACCTACTTTATGATCAGAGCAAATTTATATGACCATTCTTTTTTTAGATTTCCGTAACACAGCGTGCAAGCGGGTGGTGTATGATGCTGAACTACCTTCAGCTTCAGTGATTCTGATATTCCACAATGAGCCTTATTCGGTTGTGATACGGACGATATGGAGTGTCGTAAACTCAGCACGACGCAACCAGCCTTGGTATAAGCAGGCGAACTTCGTTGATAGAGAGAGTGGACGAATTATGAATCTTGGTAAGTTGACTAACTTCATGTTTTAGACTCTGCCATCATTTCTACCGCCCTGCCACGGCTTTGCCGCTGTCAGCAGAAGCTTACGGCCAGACCATGCAAAGTAGAACCCGGCGTTGTGATGAAGGAATTCCAATTACATGGCCAAAGCGTAAAGCGTAATTGAGATAGCAATGAGAAAACGCCGCGCGCGGGAGCTAGGCCGATTCGGCAGATTTGGCCCAAAAATCACTAAATCAATTCGTAGTAAATAACTATAGTGATTAAAGAGAAATGGTCCTATATGAAAATATTTTCTTGTGGTATCCCAAAGGGGCTAGACTGGGGGACCACAGGCAAGTGACGGTAATAATCAAAAACAAAAACTTGCCTTGCCGCTGAATGACATTTGATAAATAATAGCAATTGAAAGAAAGAAAGAAAGAAAAACATTTTATTGACCACAACAACAGGATAAACTAAAAAATAAAAGTAGGATAATAAAACAAGAAAAAAAAGAACAAATTACGTAGATACCTACTTAAAACTAATTCGTGCGCGGCCAACTAGGCCCCCACCTCAGCAACGCTACAGTGGCATACCGGAGCAAGCCACTGCGACGCTGGTATTCTGAAATCATCAATTCAATAGCAGTTAACTCTTTAAGTACTTTGTCGAAATGACTGATGATAGATAAATATAACATAATTGACCAAGCGAACAAGAAACGCGAGAGAATCGTCTCCGTTTCACAAAGCTGAAACGGAGACGATTCTCTCGCGCTTATTGTTCGCTTGGTATATATATAAGTACTTTGTTGCCAATAATCCTGTCACCCTGTTGTAATTATCTGGTAACGATATATTAAAGTTTGTAAATATCGTTACTTATTGCTGTTAAAGCTGATAAGTTTCTTGCGCCTATTTTGTCAACTAAAAAAGTTTGGAACGGGTGGTAGGAAAATATGGACGATCCAAAAGTACTTAATAATTAAGTTTATTTGAATAAAGCTATTTTTGACTTTGACTTTAACAACCACCATCTCGCACAGGGTACCCTGGCCAGGATCCTTCATCGCCCTTCGTATACCTGAAAGAAATCATCTTAGTTGACGACAACTCGACGCTCCCAGAGCTGAAAGGCAAACTCAGCCATTATGTTCGCACGCGACTGCCGCCCGATCTTATAAGGATACTGCGATTGCCCGATCGGTAAGTTGTACATTAAAAAAGAGGTTTAATTCCTGTTGCATAAAAACTATTTATCTACACTCATGCTTTAAATCCTCTAGAAAGGGTTCTGAAAGGTTTTGACGCAGATCGTCATTCTCGCAAATGGGCATCGGGAAAAAAATTGGTCACTTTCGCAGAATGTCATTTTCGCAAATGGCCACTTTCGCAGAATGTCATTTTTGCAACTGGTCACTTTCGCAAAACGTCACTTTTTCAGAATGTCATTCACAGTTTTTTTCCCCAAAATTGTAAGTTTGAGAAAAATTGTGAATGACATTCTGCGAAAGTAACCTTTTGCGAAAGTGACCAGTTGCGAAAATGACATTCTGCGAAAGTGACCATTTGCGAAAATGACGATCTGCGTCAAAATCTTCTGAAACAGTTAGCTTACTGCCAAACATTACAATATCCGAGCGAGAGGATGTCGCTCTCCTCTCCGAGCCCACTCACTACGAGTTACCTACATTATGAAATTCAGTACAACATTATGACACTCGTTCGGATGATGTAATGACGATGACGAGGAGGAGAAGAAAAGACAAAAGTCAAAACCCTTTATAGAGGATACATATCATGGGTGTAGATCGATAAAGTCTTGTATGCAACTATACATAATTAGGTATTAAAACAATCATGTGATTATCACACTCAGCGAATACCAGGCGCGGTCCGAGGGGGGGGGTCACAGGGGACATGACCCCCCCCAAAATCGTACATGTCTCATAGAAAAAGCATCTAAAAATTTACAAAAAAGCAATTATTATTATTAGTGACCCCCCCCAAAATTTCAGGCTGCGACCGCGCCTGGCGAATACATTCGTGTTTTAATACCCCTCATTATAGTACAGTTGCTTAAAATACTTATTGAGATGTTTATTTGAGGAATCTGTGTGTTTTGATGTTAGATAACAGCATTTGCGAATTTTGCGTGTATCGCCCTTAAAAATTGTCAGGTAAAACCATCGAAAGTCTTGGCAGATATTAGGGAAAATCTATAGCAAAAGTATTCATAATACGAAGATTTCTGGTTATAGCTAAAATTGTAGAAAGTCACCCCCTCTCAAATCTGTCTTTTATTATGTTTTATTTTTTCATTTTTGTATACCCATTTAGTGTTTGAAGTAAATCACCCGCGAAATTGACTTCAGATAACGCTGGTAGCATAGATTTAGCTAGAGTCTATCTAACTGTTAGATAGTCAGATACCTAAATCCTAATTGATTGACTTATCTTGCAGCCATGTCAAACTAAAAATAATTGGTGGGCCAAATGCATATTGATCGTACAATCAGTGGGCCACATATTCTAAGTAACTTTAAACAAAAATAAAACTAATTGCTTGGTAAAGTGTTACCTTTTAAATTTATATATTATTGAGACACGCATGTGGGCCGCATCAGGAGAACATTTTTAAAATTGGACCGGGCCGCAGAAACGTGTAAAGGGCCGCGCGGGCCGCATGTTCGACATGGCTGTCTTAGTGAGTCTTAGGCTGCGAACACACCCGACAGGTGCCGAGATTGGTGCCTAGATATATCCAGGTTACTTGCTAGGATATACAGTGACCACACATAGTCGCCTTGATCTCATAGCCTTTGGTTGTAAGCCAAGTATTTTTACAGAGATTAAAATTTTATTTTAAAATTTGGTCACTTTCGCAGAATGTAAAGAAAGAAAGAAAACACATTTATTTGGGACCACACAACGATACATGTCATTTTCGCAACTGGTCCCTTTCGCAAAAGGTCACTTTCGCAAAACGTCACTTTCGCAGAATGTCATTCACAATTTTTCCCAAACTCACAATTTTAGAAAAAAAAAAGAATTGTGAATGAAATTTTGCGAAAGTGACATTCTGGGGAAGTGACCATTTGCGAAAATGACATTCTGCGAAAGTGACCAAATTCTTGGCGTTGACCATTTGCGAAAATGACCATCTGCGTCACTTTAGAAACATTCTGTTACGAAAATAGGGAAAGAGTAGTTTTTTTAAGTCCATCAAATTCTAACTGGCTGACTGATCTCAGGGTAGGTTTGACTCAAGCAAGGATGGCCGGTAGTCGAGCTGCTACCGCCGACATTATGATTTTCCTTGATGCCCACTGTGAAGGCAACCACGATTGGCTCAGACCACTCCTTCAGAGGATCAAAGAGAAAAGAGACGCTGTTTTAACACCAGTCATCGATATGCTGGAGTCAAAAGATTTGCAGTATAATCCTGGACGAGTTATCGATTTTGAGGTTTACACGTTTAAGATTTTGGGGTAATTTAGTGTAGTGCCTAATTAATTATTCGTATTTCTGGGTAAGATTTGGGGTAATATATCGTGGTACTATCGAGCATTATAAATATCATTTTGGTGTAAATAGTTAGAGTAATTTTAGTACTTTAGGATTCATTTAAGACCATGCATTTTCTGTAAAAACAGATGAAGATTTGAGAGTGGTTGAGAGGAATTGAGTCTTTATAAAATATCGGTTGTCGACTTGTTTCGTTGAAGCCCTCCTTTCGCATTTAGCCATTTATCGCATAAAATAAAAACAATAAACAATAAGTTACTCTTTATTAAAATATTTCGTAAAAGTGTTTAATTCTGAAAAGAGCTAAAAGTCATGTTTATACCGTGGATATTGCATTAAAAAGACCTAGAGTACCAGATAAGTGTTGACTTTACCTAAACTGCCGATTTATACAGCGTGTTTGGTAATAGCCTTATAAAGCTGAATATGGTGGATAAGGACCATCAAACTGAACAACTTTTACTATGGGACCAACTCTCAAACCGCGAAAAAAAATCAGCTGTCTCATGCAAAAATTAATAACGAAAATGTCAAAATGTATGAAACAGCTGATTTTTTTCACGATTTCAGAGTTGGTCCTATAGTAAAAGTTGTTTTCGGCTTTATAAGCTATTACCAAACATCCTGCATAAGTAGACCATTTGAAATATATCAAACTAGTCCTTAGCCCATCGCCTTAAGGCAGCCTTTTGTTTAGTGCGTTGTTGTTTCGCGCGGTGCGATTCGTTGCGACGTTAGGGAAGTTCTAGTCTTCTTAGACCTCTATGGGAAGACCATCTTAGCTAGTTATATCCAGTCTTTGGTTACGGAATCACCTTAAGGCAGCTTTTCTTTAGTGTGGGGCTGATTCGCGCAAAACTCGCGGGATCGCGTTACGCCGTCGGAGATGTCCTTATCTTCCTGGATTCTCACTGCGAAGGCCAAGCTGATTGGCTGCGGCCTCTGCTGCAGCGGGTGAAGGACGCTCCTCATGCAGTCGTCCTGCCGATTATAGATCAGATTGACGCTTCCACCTTCGACTACCGTGTCCAAGATCGGGTCTTCTTGCCGGTGCTGAGCTGTTCGTGTTTACTTAAAGATAGAAGAACTAAGCGCTTTGTTACATGTTGAAAATTTCGATTCAGTAGTTGAATCCAACATAGACCAACTTTCCTTATTGTTAAAGATTTTAATAGCCGCAGGTACACTAAATCCGTTATCGGTTGAACCACAAAATATATCTGTTCTGTGGACTGAACTATGACACGGCCGATCAAAACAAACCTATGTAAAAGTCTTCGATCAATAAATGATCGAAGGTAAAAGTATGAGAGAGTTTAGAACACACTTCGGGATCGTCCTAATACACTCGCGAGCAAAAGTATGGAATCACAGGCCTATTTTTATATAAACGAGGTAACTTTGAAGCCTTGGTAAGGATAGAGCCTAGCTGTGATCTGATGATGGTTATCCAGGGAGTGAATGGAGGAGATTCAGATCACTATACACACCCAACTGATCTGATCAGCATTCTAAGAGATATAAGGATCAGAGTTCTCAGTTTCAGGATTTTCATACATTTTTATGCTAATTTCGCGGTTTTTTTAAACATATCCTAATATCTGACAGCACGCTGATCATATCAGTTGGAAGTGTATAGCGATCTGAATCTCCTCCATTCACTCCATGGATAGCCATCATCAGATCACAGCTAGGTCAATCCTTAGTGGAGATCCAAGGCTTCAAAGTTACCTCGTTTGTATGAAAATAGGCCTATGATTCCATACTTTTGCTCGCGAGTGTAGGATGCGGCTACGCGATCTTCGCGCGAATTAGCGACGCGACCATCGTGTGTTCGCGCGATGACATAAAATGTGTGTCCCCTAATACAGCGCGAACGATGATCGCGTGAATGAACAACTTAACCATGCGTACCGATGACGCGACGCGATTATCGAGCAATTTTTTTATGCACAATGGGGTAGTGCTTGGCCTTCCATCTCATCCTGATGTTAAGGGGCGGTAATAGGAAAACATGGTTTGCGCGGGCCATATCTTTATATAGAAAACGTTAACTTGTAGCCACCAAAAAAATCATACGACAAGCTAAAAAGTTTACCTAGTTGCTACAAACATTAAATTGCGTATAAACATCACAGATAATTGTAAAAAATATCAGAATATCATGAAAAGCGCTTGTCGCGGGCCATATTTTTGGCGTAAATAATAGCGTACACGTATTGAATTCTACATCAAAATACACTTTAACGTACTGTGCAGTTGCTCCAATAACTTTTTTCAAGAAAGATAATTGTGCTAAAGATAATGATGAAAAAACAACGAAAAACATCGAAAAAGTGCAGAAGTGAGGTTATTTTCCATACTCTTTACACGTTAAGAAAAAGACAGAGACAAATGATTTCGCGTAATGGAGCCTTAAGTGACGATAAGGCCGAAGATGGAAGCGCACTACACCCGGAATGCTCATCACTGAGGAACTCTTAACTGCTGGAACACAACAATTTTTAAATTGTTGTTACACCTATTCGACATCAGTATGCTTCATCGCGGATTCGTAAGACTAAAATTCGCGTGAACTTGCGCTGATCGCGCAGTCGCGTTTTATTAGGACGATCACTTAGGGTTGTCAAATAGCCCTAATCCGGTGCTCGGTATGAGAAAGCGGGAAAACAGGCATTTCCGTCACATAAAATCGGGACAAAATAAATAAAGCCTCTCACGCAGCAGGACACAGATAGAACAAATCAGGACATATTAATTCTGGCGGGACTTTTGATTTTATTCAAAAATCGGGACAAATCCCGCTTATTCGGTACGTATGGCAACCCTCATTACACTACAACCGACATCGTCCGACTACGCGCACTCATACTTTTTACGCACGTTTATATTCGTTAGTTTTAATCCAACCGGTCAGAGCTTTTTGTGGTTCGTTCGGCCGATAATGTATTTTTCACCTCTCCAGCACGAAAAGGGTGCTTTTGGCGCGTAAAAACTCGCAGCAAAATCGACTTTTGCTGCGAGCGTGAGGCAAAGTGCTTTTTACCAAAAACTCGCAGTAAAATCGACTTTTGCTGCGAGCGAGAGGCAAAGTGCTTTTTTAATTTCTAACACCTTTTCTCGCTGGTAGAGGTGAAAAGTTGTATGTTTAACACGAGAGCAAATTTTTTGATGTCTCGTGCCTTTAAATCACTCACTGTGCTCAGTAGTCTATATTAGAATCACTCGCTACGCTCGTGATTCAATTCTAGACTACTTCGCTAGTTCGTGATTTAAAAGTCAGCACTCGCAGCAAAAAATGACTTTGCTCTCTTGTATAACAAATAACTATAGTGTATCTGGACTGGACCGAACTGTACCACACTGATCTGTGCTATCTCCTGTCCTTTGTTGAATATTGTGGAAAAATATTTTTTTCCAATAGTCTTGGATTTTAATATTGCGTGTAGCTTAAGTGTCTTCAATATTTATAAATACTGTAATATTGATATAATAAAAAATATTTAACAGTAAAAAAATGATGCGCTTAGTTTTTCTATCTGTGCGATGCGACAGTTAAAATACTTTTGGGAAAATGTGAATAAATACACAACTAAACATAGACTGTTAGTATTTATTTCATATCCAGTACTGGTAATTATATAAATATACATTTAAATCGATAAAGTGATGGATTATTTTCATTTTTCCCAAAATTCTGCAAAGCATTATTAGTTGTCGTTCCAGTGATCTATGTTGTCATAGTTTTTCACTCACGAGTTGTTTGTTGAATCTCCTTTACCATTCACCCATTTCTATATCGTTGCGTTAGTATCATGTTTATGATGAAGAGAATACTTGATGATAATTCTTATAGCATGCGAGGGCACTAATATACCAAAATATAAATCATGGCAATACAGACGCGAACGTTAGATTAGAACTATAAGAAGGTACAATTGCGGAAGTTGGCGGCTTGCCACTCGTAAGTTTGATATCGCTCGAGTTCGCTAAATCCACAGAATAGATATAAGTACTACGTCTATATCGTTAATACTGAATTCATAATCTGCTTTACAGATCGTCTTTAGTATTATAATTGTTGTCAGCTTGTTTGGTTAAAGCCATCCTTTCGCATTTAGCCATTTTCTCGCATAAAATAAAAAGAATAAACAAAGAGTCACTCTTTATTAAACTATTTTGGTTGAGTTCTGAAAAGAGCTAAAAGTCATGTTTATAATATGGATATTGTATTAAAAAGACCTAGAGTACCAGATAAGTGTTGGCTTAAACTAAACTGACGATTTAAATTAGTAGACCATTTGAAATATATCAAACTAGTCCTTAGTCCATCCCCTTAAGGCAGCCTTTTGTTTAGTGCGTGGTTGTTTCGCGCATGGCGTGCGGTGCGACGCGTCGGGACGTTAGGGAAGTTCTAGTCTTCTTAGATCTCTCTGGGAAGACCATCCTAGCTGGCTAAATTCAGTCTTTGGTTACGGAATCATCTTAAGGCAGCTTTTCTCTAGTGTGGGGCTGATTTGCGCAAGGCTCGCGGGAGCGCGGGTCGCCGTCGGAGATGTCCTTGTGGTCCTGGATTGTCATTGCGAAGCCCAAGCTGATTGGCTGCGGCCGCTGCTTCAGCGGGTGAAGGATGCTCCTCATGCAGTCGTCGTGCCGATTATAGACGTGATCTACCCTAACACCTTCTACTACAACGTCCAAGATCCTGTCACTTTTCAGGTGCAGCGCTGTTCCAGCGTGTTGTCGAAAAGATAAAACAACTAAGCGCTTTTATTACATGTTGAAAATTTCGATTCAGTAGTTGAATCTAACAAATTCCAATTTTTCCTTACTGTTAAAAATTTTAAAAGCCTCAGTAAGCTTAACGGGTCAGGTACACTAAATCCGTTATCGGCCGAACAACAAAAAATATCTGTTCTATGGGCCGAACTATGACTTGGCCGATCAAAACTAGCGTAATGTAAAAGTCTTTGATCAATATGTAGATGGTCGAAGGTAAAAGTATGAGAGCGTGTACAGTGCACTAGAGTTACCATAGGGCCCTTGACCAGGCCTCCTTCACTCGCTCAAGGTCGCGCGATAAGCACCTACCGCTAGCCGTGCCGCCGGCGGCACAAGTTAGCCGTGGGCTGCCACACGCCCGCCTGTTTAGTCGCGCGACATCCTAATGCCTGCGTAGGTATTGTCTTTTTATAATAGTAACAATGTCAAATCGCCATTACTATGTACGGATGTCATAATCAAAAAACCAATAAACAATGTCGTTTTTCACATTATGATAATTATGCTACACAGTTCATTTAAAGGAAGACGACCCTAACGTTGCGTCGTCAGGAAAGGTAAGAGCACGCGATAGAAAGAGAGGTAACTACTATTAGCGCTGCGTGACCTGAATTGCACTTTATAGTGTTGGTGCAAAAGTAGCTATTTATTTAAATGACTTTGCGAAATGCTGCTTCTGTACTTGTACTATTAGTTATTCTGTGCCTTGACTTAAATAGGGTGCTCGGTATAAGAAAGCGGGGACAAAATAAACAAAGCCGCTCACAAGACGCACTGCGTCGTGAGCGGCTTTTGTTCTGCGCGCGGCGCATACACAAATCGGGACATCTTTAAAAATTCTGGCGGGACTTTTAATTTTATTGTAAAAGCGGGAAAAATCCCGCTTATTTGGTAATCGGTACATATGGCAATAGCAACCCTCTGTACACTACAACCGTTATCGTCCGACTACGCGCTCTCATACTTTTTACACAGTATAACCAAATAAAAATTGGTTATAATTTGCTTTTTCGTTAGTTTTAATCCCACAGAACAGAGTTTTTTGTGGTTCGTTAGGCCGATAACGTGTTTAGTGTATCTGGACTGGACCGAACTGTACCACACTGATCTGTGCTATCTCCTGTCCTTAGTTTAATAATTGTAAGAAACATTTTTTTTCCAAACGCCTTCACGTCTTGGATTTTAATATTGCGTGAAACTTTAGTGCCTTTAATATTTATAAAACTGTAAAAATGATGTAAAGGAAAATATTTTACAGTAAAATATAATGCGCTTAGTTTTTTTATCTGTGCAATGCGACAGCTAGAATAATTTTGGGAAAATGTGAATAAATACACAACTAAACATAGACTGTTGGCATTTAGTTCATAACCACTACTGGTAATATTTAAATTATACAAATAACATATAAATCGATAATGTGATAGATTATTTACATTTTTCCCAAAATTCAGCAAAGCATTATTAGTTGTCGTTCCAGTGGTCTATGTTGTCATAGTTTTTCACTCACGAGTTGTTTGTTGAATCTCCTTTACCATTCACCCATTTCTATATCGTTAGTATCATGTTTATGATGAAGAGAATACTTGATGATAATTCTTATAACATGCGAGGACACTAATATACTTTTATCTTGTAAATACAATGTATGATGGTGCAATGAAATTAATCATGGCAATGCAGACGCAATATCCACAAAATAGATAAGTACTATGTCTATATCGTTAATGCTGAATTCTAAATCTGCTTTACAGATGGTGTTTAGTATTATTAATTCATAATATAAAATATCGGTTGTCAACTTATTATTTAAAGACCTTCTTTCGCATTTATCCGTTTCTCGCAGAAAATAAAAGAATCAACAATGAGTCACTCTTTATTAAACTATTGAGTAAAACTGTGTTAAGAGCTTTAGAGGATATTGTATTAAGAAGACCAGAGTACAAGAAAAGTGTTGACTTTACCTAAACTTACGATTTAAATTAGTAGACCATTTGAAATATATCGAACTAGTCCTTAGTTTACCGTCTTAAGGCAGTTATTTGTTTAGTTTAGTGCGTGGTTGTTTAGCGCATGGCGTGCGTTGCGACGTGTTGTGATGTTAGGAAAGTTCTAGTCTTCTTAGACTTCTCTGGGAAGACCATCCTAGCCAGCTATGGCCAGCCTATGGTTATGGCATCACCTTAAGGCAGCTTTTCTCTAGTGTGGGGCTGATTTGCGCAAGGCTCGCGGGAGCGCGTGACGCCGTCGGAGATGTCCTTGTGGTCCTGGATTGTCACTGCGAAGTCCAAGCTGATTGGCTGCGGCCGCTGCTTCAGCGGGTGAAAGACGCTCCTCATGCAGTTGTCGTGCCGATTATAGACGAGATCTACGCTTCCACCTTTGGCTACAGCGTCGTAGATCCGGCCTATTTGCGGGTGCTGCGCTGTTCCAACGTGTTGACGTAAAGATAAAAGAACTAAGCGCTATATTATTACATGTTGAAAATTTCGTTTCAGTAGTTGAATCCAACGAAGGCCAATTCTTCCTTACTGTTAAAGATTTTAATTGCCGCAATGAGCTTAACGGTTCAGGTACACTAAATCAGTTATCGGCTGAACCACAAAAAAGGTCTCTGTTTTGTGGACCGAACTATGACTCGGCTGATCAAAACAAACTTATGTGATAGAATAGATGATCGAAGGTAACAAGTACAAGAGCGTGTACAACAGCCGACATCGACCGACTACGTGCTCTCATACTTTTTACAGTCGTGTTTTAATCCTACAGAAAAGTGTTTTTTTTTTGTGACGAGTTTAGTGTATCTGGACTAGGGAATGCAAACCGGTTTCACCGAAACCGAAAAAACTGGTTTTTCGGTCGATTTCACAGGCAAAATAAAAACCGGTTTTTAAACGAAAAACCGGTTTTGTTCCGGTTTTTTCTGATTAAAGTTACATGCTTTGCAATACATACAAAACGAAAATGCACCGCCTAATTTTGAACTTCTTCAAGTAGTTCAGTTCAGTGACCTACTTGTGCGGCTGAACGGGTTAAAGGTGTTTATAGCGAGTAAGTAAATAAAATATGGAAATTAATTATTCATCATCATCATCTTGCTGGGCCTTTTTCCATTTACTTGAGGTCGGCCTTTCCTGTCCTTCTCTTCCACTGTGCACGGTTGAGTGCCAGGTTGGGGTCGATGTCAGCTTCTTTTAAGTCGCGCTGAACCGTCATCAGCCAAGTGGCAGGGGGTCTATCGCTCCTACGCGTCGTCGTTGGGATGTTTAGGGCTATTTTCACCATGTAATCGTCGGGTGCCTTCGGTACATGCCCGACATGCCCGTACCACTGTAGACGTCTCTTTCAGCTTTTTTGTTATGGGTGCTACCTCCCGTATGTATGTATTTCTGATTTCGTCCAGCATAGTGACGCCCGCTAACCAGCTTCTCTCTGACGTATGGATTTTGTTTAAGTGTTGTTTATTTGTGGCCCAACATTCGGATCCAAACAGCATGGCAGGTCTAATGGCTGTTTTGTAAACTTGTCCCTTCTCAAAGATCTCTATGAGATGGCTATGCCTGTAAAGAGAGGCATTTGACTATCGCACATGACGCCTGTGAGCTGTCGCCATTTCATCCAGCCCGTTTGAGCTATATGGAGGACGTCGCTGTCAATCTTTCCGTCATAGCTTAGCACGTTATAATGGGTGGTAGGGTAAAAGATTAGACCATTTAAAAATGCTTATTATGTGAGCTCACATTTTAAATAAATATATTTTCATTTCATTTCACGGAGCCAATGTATTTGAACTGGTTGACTGTTGGTAGGTGGTCAATTCCTACGTAGAAGCTAAAGTCATCGGGGTGTGATGTGCTATCGAAAATACATGACATGTGCTCCGTTTTCTTTCGGCTGATTTTGGGGTCATTTTCTTCCAGCGACTCCACCCAGCCGTAGCCGTTTAAATCACGCTGGAGATCTGTCGCATTGTTAGATGATATGAGGGCCACGTCAGTCGTCGGCATAGAAAAGATTCCAAGGCACCTCCTGTTGACACTTTTTAGTTAGATAATCCATTGTGACGTTAAATACAAGTGGACTCAGAGAAGACACTTGATTTACCCCTACCATCAAGTCAAAGCGTGTGACTCCGGGACCGAATGCGCGTGGAGGGCTTTCCAGATCAGATCACGAGGCACGTGGTCAAACGCCTTTTCCAGTTCTATAAACACCATAAGGTAGGTTCGTGCTATTAGCTTTTGCCTTTTCGATGAGGATTCTTATGGCTTGAATTGTGTCTGATGTGCATTTGCCAGCCACAACTCCTATTCAAACAACAATAACTCTCGAAAGATGCATTTCAGAGCAATAATTTTGATGTCGTTTTTTAGATAATATTTCTATGTATTGTAAAAATGCACATTAATGTCCTAGTTTTTGAGATATGCGAGAAAAATGAAAAGAAAACAACACTAATTTCGAATTAAAATTTATTTTAGTATTTTTTTATGACATACCTATTCAAGTTAAAAGTTTATATAATTTATTTTTTTACTTGATAGATGATATTGTTAGCTTTCGAAAAGTATTTTTTTATAACTGTAGGACTTTTAAATCCGGAGAAATTAATAAATTTTCGGCAAGTCCATCTAAAATTAAATGTCAAATTAAAAATGCCGGTCATTCCCACAGGAGAGGGGATAGACCCCAACATGTGGGGGGGAGGGGGGGTTATGTCGATAAAATTTATCAATTTATATGCCTTTCAAAGCTCCGACATCGTAACCAAACATATTGTATGTATATTTTGTTTTATTTATATGAAAACAATGAGCTCTTTAGTACGTTAAGACTTGCTAGCTAGAAGCTTATTACGTCTACGCTACGTGATTATTTGCCCTTTGTTATATTTTTTGTATTTTAGTCACACTAATTATTTCCTAGGACCTGCAATGATTTCCTACGAAATATATGGGAAAAAGTTTATTGAGATGTGACTTTTTAGTCTCAAACCTGGGTTGGTCCCATACGATTTGCGTCACAAAAAATTGTGTAAAATGGAAATGTTCTTGACAACTGTGCATTTTTTGATAAACTATGAATAGGGATACTCTTAAAATTTTAAACATGTTAACTAAATCAATAAAAATGTAGTATTGCACATTTTTTAATATTTTCTTGAAAACCGGTTAAAAACCGGTTTTAACCGGTTTTGGATTCAAAACCGGAAAAAAAACCGGTTTTCATTTCACTTCGGTTTTGCATTCCCTAATCTGGACCAAACAAACTGAACCACACTGATCTGTGCTATCTCCTGTCCTTAGTTAAGTAATTGTGGAAAACTATTTTTTACAATCGCCTTGGATTTTGATATTGCGTGTAGCTTCAGTGCCTTCAATATTGATAAACATCGTAATATTGATATAATCGAAAATAACAGTGAAAAAATAATGCGCTTAGTTTTTCTATCTGTGCCATCGCACGGTTAAAATAATTTTGGAAAAATGTGAACGAATACACAACTAAACATAGAACGTTGGTTTTTAGTTCATAACCACTACTGGTAATTATAGTATGAAGATACATAAAGACACATATAAATCGTTAATGATTTTTACATTTTTCCCAAAATTCTGCAAAACATTATTAGTTTCCGTTCCAGTGGTCTTTGTTGTCATAGTTTTTGACTCACGAGTTGTTTGTTGAATCTCCTTTACTTTACCAGTCACCCATTTATATATCGTTGTACGAAGCAAACATCTTGTCACTTTTTCACACATGTGCACTTGTAAGTAAACAATAGCGCGCGCCAATCTCCTGCCGCCCGCGTACCCAAAATACGCGTTTTGCGTAATCCCCACCTGATTTCAAGATGTTTGCCTCGTACAGTATCATGTATGACGAAGAGAATACTTGATGATAATTCTTATAACATGCGAGGATATAAATCATGGCAATGCAGACGTGAACGTTAGATTAGAACTATAAGAAGGTTGGCGGCTTGCCACTCGTAAGTTCAATATCGCTTGAATTCGCCATATCCACAGAATAGATATAAGTATTACGTTTATATCGTTAATGCTGAATTCATAATCTGCTTTACAGATAGTGTTGAATATTATGAATGCATAATATAAAATATCGGTTGTCGACATGTTTCGTTAAAGCCCTCTTTTCGCATTTTGTCATTTCTTTTACAAAACGAAATTAATATACAATGAATTACTCTTTATTAAACTTTAGTTCTGAAAGGAGCTAAAAGTCATGCTTATACCATGGATATTGTATTAAAAAGAACTAGAGTACCAGAAAAATTGTTTAAAAAAAACAAAAAACCGACTTCAAAAAACCTACCTCTAAAAAGCAAGAAATAATATTAGTAATAATAAAACACGTCGATTGAAGTCGGGTGGGGTTGGAGTACAAATCCCTTTTTTTTAACCGACTTCAAAAAAAGGAGGAGGTTCTCAAGTCGTCGGTATTTTTTTTTTTATGTATGTTTTACCATAACTTCGTCAGTTGTTAACCGATTTATACAATTCTTTTTTTATCTTAAAGAACAAAGTTCGTGTGTGGTCCCATAAAAAAATTACAGAGATCTGGCTGGTAGTTTTTTCATAATCCTGAAAAATGACAATTATTTAGCTTGCCATCACACGTGTTTTTACGGATTTTCGAACATAACATCTTTGTTTATGTACCGATTTAGATGATTCTTTTTTTGTTTGAAAGGGTATACTTCAAGAGTGGTCACATTTTAATTTTATCGGTATTGGACTTTGAACTTCGAAGATACACAACGGAACTCCTCAAATTCAAATAGTATATGTAAAGTGATTTGGATTTTGGTAGGTTTATGACAATCCAAAACAAACCAAACCATGGTCTGCAATGCAAGGTTCTGGACTAGACTTGGACTACGAAGACACAATGGAACTCCTCAAAAACAAACAGCGTAAATTGGGAATTTGAGTTGTGGGCATTTTACCATTGAAAATATTTTATAAAGTTAAAAAATATTAACATGCTTACATACCTGCCACTAAAAAGTTGAAAATAAAAAACTTTTTTAACAAAAAAGAAAAACCTCCTTCAAAAAACCTGAAACAAAAACAGCTTCAAAATTAAATACCTCTAAAAAAGCGAGAAATAATATTCAAATCATTAGTTACGCATAACATTATTAATAAAACACGTCTAATGAAGTCGGGTGGGGCTTTCAGAAATATAAAAAAAGTTACTTGTCTTCCAGCCCCACCCGACTTCAATAGACGTGTTTTATTAATAATGTTATACGTAACTAATGATTTGAATATTATTTCTCGCTTTTTTAGAGGTATTTAATTTTGAAGCTGTTTTTGTTTCAGGTTTTTTGAAGGAGGTTTTTCTTTTTTGTTAAAAAAGTTTTTATTCTAACAGCCCCACCCGACTTCAATAGACGTGTTTTATTAATAATGTTATACGTAACTAATGATTTGAATATTATTTCTCGCTTTTTTAGAGGTATTTAATTTTGAAGCTGTTTTTGTTTCAGGTTTTTTGAAGGAGGTTTTTCTTTTTTGTTAAAAAAGTTTTTATTCTAACAGCCCCACCCGACTTCAATAGACGTGTTTTATTATTACTAATATTATTTCTTGCTTTTTAGAGGTAGGTTTTTTGAAGTCGGTTTTTTGTTTTTTTAAACAATTTTTATTTTTTTATTTTTAGTGTAGGTACCTTTTGTATTAGGTAGTGTAGGTATATTATTTAGGTAGAAATTAAAATCGGCTCAGCCAAACGTGAGTTAATCGCGGAGAAACATACATACATGCGGGTCAAACTGAGAACCTCCTTTTTTAAGTCGGTTAAAGAACTACACTTAAGATATCCCTTTTCCAAAAAAAAAATATCTTATTCAGTTCATAAACAAAGAAGTTATACGACTGATCATATCAAGGTAATTCACACAAAAATTGTTTAAAAAAACAAAAAACCGACTTCAAAAAACCTACCTGTAAAAAGCAAGAAGTAATATTCGTATAATAAAAACCCGTCTATTGAAGTCGGGTGGGGTTGGAGTACAAATTCCTTTTTTAGGGTTCCGTAGCCTAAATGGCAAAAAACGGAACCCTTATAGATTCGTCATGTCTGTCTGTCTGTCTGTCTGTCTGTCTGTCTGTCTGTCCGTATGTCACAGCCACTTTATTCCGAAAGTATTAAGACTACACACTTGAAACTTGGTAGGTAGATGTAATCTGTTAACCGCTTAACGAATTTAATAAAAAAATAAGAAAAATAAAAGATTAAGGGGGGGCTCCCCATACATGGAACTGAAACTGAAAAAAATTTTTTTGTTCTAACCAACACGTGTTGGGTGTCTATAGATAGGTCTTTAAAAATGACATTAAGGTTTCTAAGACAACTTTTTCTCAAAGTCAACCGTTTGAAAGATATTTACCGCCAAAGTGGTAAAATGTGTGTCCCCCCCCCTTTAACTTTTGAAATAAGAGAGTGAAAAATCTAAAAAAAATATATGCTGTAGACCTTAATAAAAACTTTCAACCAAAATTGGTTTGAACGAGATATAGTAATTAGTTTTTGAGATATAGCACATTTTCTAAAACCGCAAATATAACTTTGTCATTCATACCAACACTGTGAAAAACAAAGTTATTTTTACAGACGAAAAATTATAGGTGGTATTAAATATGGTATGGTATAAGTTAACTACGGAACCCTATGGCGCGTGGCCCGACACGCACTTGGCCGGTTTTTTTATTCTAAAAGCCCCACCCGACTTCAATAGACGTGTTTTTATTATACGAATATTACTTCTTGCTTTTTACAGGTAGGTTTTTTGAAGTCGGTTTTTTGCTTTTTTAAAAACTGAGAACCTCCTTTTTTTAAGTCGGTTAAAGAACTACACTTTAGATATCCCTTTTCCAACAAAAAAATTATTATCTTATTCAGTTCATAAACAAAGAAGTTATACGACTGATCATCGAGGTAGTTCACACAAAATCATACTATTTTTGTACTTTTTTCAAGTTTACTTGAAAAGTACTGAACCGATTTCAAAATTTAAAAAAAATGGGACCAACTTGGGAGTTTACCTAATGTAATAACGTTTGAATCATTTCAATCAGTTCAGCCGTCTTCGAGTAATCGGTGTACATACAAAAAACAAAAAAAAAAAAAAAACGGGTCGAATTGAGTACCTCCCCCCTTTTGAAGTCGGTAAAAAGTGTTGGCTTTATCTAAACCAGGGATTCCCAAAGTGGTCGATATCGACCCCTTGGGGTCGAATTAATCGGTTTTCAACTTAAACTAATAATGATTATTATTAATTTCACTTGGTGTTTGATAGGATTTTTAAAGTAATTTGGCTATGGGGGTCTGCGGTATCAGTTCATTTTGGAAATAGGGTCTCTAGCCCCTAAAAAGTTTGGGTATCCCTGATCTAAACTGACGATTTATATTAGTAGACCATTTGAAATATTTCAAACTAGTCCTTAGTCCATCGCCTTAAGGCAGCCTTTTGTTTAGTGTGTGGTTGCGCATGGCGTGATGTTGGAGAAGTTCTAGTCTTCTTAGACCTCTCTGGGAAGACCATTCTATGTTTTCGGCATCATCTTAAGGCAGCTTTTCTCTAGCGTGGGGCTGACCCGCGCAAGGCTCGCGGGAGCGCGGTACGCCGTCGGAGATGTCCTAATCTTCCTGGATTCTCACTGCGAAGGCCAAGCTGATTGGCTGCGGCCGATGCTTCAACGGGTGAAGGACGCCCCTCACGCAGTCGTCGTGCCGATTATAGACGTGATCGATGCATCCACCTTCTACTACAGCGTCCAAGATCCTGTCACTTTTCAGGTGCTGTTCCAGCGTGTTGACGTAAAGATAAAAGAACTAAGCGCTTTATTACATGTTGACCATTTAGTTAGATTCAGTAGTTGAATCCAACAAAGGCTAACTTTATCTAACTGTTAAAGATTTTCATAAAAGATTTTCATAACCGCAGTTAGCTCGGTTCAGATACAGGTGTGTTCATTATTTCCATAAATACCGTGACAATGATATAATAGAAAATACTTTACGGTAAAAAAAATGCGCTTAGTTTTTCTATCTGTGCGATGCGACGGTTAAAACAATTTTGGGAAAATGTGAATAAATACACAACTAAGCATAGACTGTTGGCATTTATCTCATATCCACTACTGTTAATTATATAAAGATACGCATACACCGATAATATGATAGATTATTTTCATTTTTCCCAAAATCCTGCAAAACGGATATTAGTTGTCGTTCACGAGGTCTTTGTTGTCATAGTTTTTCACTCACGAGTTGTTTGTTAAATCACCTTCACCATTCACCCATTTTTATGTCGTTAGTATCATGTTTAAGATGAAGAGAATACACTTTATGATAATTCTTATAACGTATTGCAATAAACTTTGAATGTAGGTGCAATAAAAAAGCATGGCAATGCATACGCGAACTTAGATCAGCCCACCGATTACGTATCTCTGTTGCTAACAATTCTCGATTGAAATCGATTGAAATCGCAGTTGCATTGCTGCTTTGAGTAAGATAGTTGTCACATTGGTTCTTACTAAAGCAGCAATGTCACTGAGATTTCTGTCAAAGTTGATTGCAACAAAGTTAGACAATCAGCCTACTGAACTATAAGAAGGTACAATCGCGGAAGTTGACGGTCTGCCATCCGTATGTTTGAAATCGCTCGCTTCACTGCTTCACAGATTAATTAATTTAATCTGTTTTATAGATTTTGTTTAGTAATTAATTGATATAATATTCTCTTCATTTTAACATACCTTCGGATGTTGGTTTGGATATTTTTTTACAACACTTTTCTACTTGGCAAAAAAAGCATGGCGATTATATATTAGAATATATCGGGTCATTTTGAACTAACCATCCAAAGTTTGAGGATGTGTTCAGTCCATGAAACTGAACAACTTTCTCCAAGGAACACATGGTCAAAAATTTAAAATAAAAATCGACTTTCCATACAAATCAGAGAGATCACGTGATCAATTTATTATGGGATGACCAAAAATTTAGTGGTGAAATTTGACACGTTTCTTAGAGAAAGTTGTTTAGTTTCATGGACTGGACACATCCTTAAAATTTGGATGGTAAGTTCAAAATGACCCTGTATGATAATTCTACTTAAGTCTTAAGATTTCATCAAAGCCACTGTGTATTAATATTTGTGTTGTTTTGCCTTTTTGGTTGATATGTCCTGTGTTATTGGGGTGTGTTGTGTTTATGTGAATTTTACTGTGCTTGTGTGTATAGCAATTTTACAAGCTTTTATTATTTCACCTCTGCCTGTATTATTTGTTTGAACAGTTACGTTTACTATACTCTATACACGGTTAATTTTTAAGTATATCTAAAAATGAAATGGGGATATCAGACCACGTAAATGAACAACTTTTACTATGGGGCCAACCACGAAATCGCAAAAATAAAATCAGCCGTTCCATAGAAAAGTACAACATCGACTCGACTATAATGTATGGAACAGCTGATTTTTTTTTCGCGATTCCGTGGTTGGCCGCATATTAAAAGTTGTTCATTTACGTGGTCTGAAATCCCCTTTTCATTTTTAGGGTTCCGTACCAAAGTGGTAAAAAAGGAACCCTTATGGTGTGACTCAGTCTGTCTGTCTGTCTGTCTGTCACAGCTGGATATCTCGAGAACTACTAATGGTATCAACTTGAAATTTGGAATAGTTTAAGATGACATTTGTCCAACTATTTCGCGAATAAGAAATAAATAAAAAAAAATATCTTTTTTACAACAGGGACTGAAAAGGGGTCTTAAAAATTTGAAGTGGGGCAACTAGGGCATGTGGGGTATCATATGAAAGAGCGTCGTTTGCACGTTTTTAAACATTTTTTCTTTTTTTTTTTAGGCCGCATAGTTTTCGACTTATGGTGAAAATTGTAAAAAAAAATACCGTTCCCCCCCCCTTATCTCCGAAGTTTGCAGAGAGAAAAATCTGAAATAATTCTATGTGATAGTAGTTTATGTAAAGATTACAGGAAAAATAAAACGATGTCTCAATATAACACACTTTTTAAGAAATTCAAAAAACAATAAATTTTTTTTTAGTTTTACTACCAGTCAACAGATGGCGCTGTCCTAAGCATGCTAACCTAAGGAAAAATATAGTTCCACTATCGGTCAAGAGATGGCGCAACCTAACACTACAATAATAAATTGGTGGCTGGTTCTAAAATAATTACCTACTATTTGCCGTACGAATAAACGAAGAATAAGTTCATACTTAGTAATATAAACAGTTTGCAATGTGGAGTGGCTGAAACGTTTTTCAGTCACCATAAGCAGCTGTGGTTAAGATTTGTAAATTAACTGTCCGCCTGTTCGCCCTTCCAACTGTCTGCCGTTTATCCTACTTTTTTAAAGACTGTACTAAAGTAACATATCCAAATATATTTATGATTGTACGGAACCCTCGGTGCGCGAGTCCGACTCGCTCTTGACCGGTTTTATTAGATATACTTAAAAATTAACGGTGTTTAGCGACTGTAGTAAGGAATTTTGTATGGAATTTGGCACAGCGCCTCTGGCGGTAACTACACTAAACTACAAGTTGTCAAACAAAAGTTAACAACACTTGCTATCGTTTATTGTAAGTGTAAACTCATAATACGTCTGTGTTTGTTTATTGTTTTTTATTATGCCTTCTTCTACTTTATCAGGGATCTGACACAATTTAAGGGTTTACCGGTAAGCAAGACTAAACTAAGCAATGTAAAATATTTACTTTATTTAGTGAAGTGAAAACTTCTTTAGCGGCGTTGTAGGCTTTTTTGTAATGGGGAAAAAATGCTAAACTCGCGTCAGTAAGAATCACGTGACCCTGATCGAAAATTCGTAAGACGGGTGTGACGGATGGAGAGTAGACAGTCGGCGGCGGAAGTATCCCCATCTCTTTCTACGGGGTGCGGCCAAAATGGCGGCGCGTCATTTCAAGACATAAACATTTGTGTCACCATAGCAACGCGCTAATTTTTTAATTCAATTTCAAAACTCTAGATTTTCTGTCAAGCTATGGATAAGACTTTCGTACAATACTGTTCTGTATTCGTAAATTCAAATGCAGAGTAAATTCGTTAGACGGCAATTCGTGCAAAATTATTCCCTAACCATTCCAAAATATCAAAAAACGGGTCGAATTGAGTACAACCTCCTTTTGAAGTCGGTAAAAATGCACAACGTTAATATTCAAGTTTTCACTTCTGCCGGCACTCCCGGAGTGCAACCCGATTTATTTGCGTTTAGAGTTACCATTCGTCCGGATTTGTCCGGACAACATACAAAGCAGTAGTGTTCGAAAAGATGTCCCAAAATGTATGAAGTCTAGACCACGTCCATTTATACCAAAAAATAGGTAAAGACACAATAAACAGTTTCTAACTATCCGATTTCTCCAAAATCACTTTGTTTTATGGAAGCAACATTATCTTATCTTGTGCTTAAAAATGCACATAACAAAAATACATCATGGCAAACATATCATTTTTCAGTAAGTTCTTTTTGAAAACAAAAATATGTCCGGACTTTTGTCAGGACTTTAAAATTTTTGTGTATTTTGCTATTTGCGTTCCATAAATTAAAACTACGACTGTCAGATTTTGTATATTTTTTGACTTAATTTAGTAAGTGGCGTAAGTTTCATGCTGGTTTTATCTCAGATTTTGGTTTACAGAATTCTTAAAAACCACCTGTTTACAAATACATTCCAAACTAGAAAGTTTGGCAAATGTATTTGTAAAACGGAAAAGTCAGTCATTAAACAAAAAAATATTCTAAAATGTCTGAATGAAAGATATTCTACTATACGACTTATATTAAGCCTACGTTCTCTAATTATATGTGTATAATAAACTAGCTATTAAGGGATTATCAAGAAAAACGTATATGAACATCACTGATCGTTGGTCAAAAACTTTAGCATTGTAACGTGGCCGTGCGTCTTTCCCCAGAGTAAAAACTTATTTCTCAATTTTAAATTCGAAACTATGTAAAAAAATTATTTTGTTCCGAAAAATAATAATTCAAAAAATGAGCATTCACTGCCATATGACTTGGTTTACTCTCTGTCTGTACGTTAGTCCAGAAAAGAGAGTCGTCGATTGAGCATGTTTGAAATAAATTGTATTAAAATTATATAAATCAACAGTATTTTTACTAGTTCTGCTCAGTGAGACTTCGAATTAATGTGATTGATGAATTTGATGTAAGCTTTTAAAGCCGAAACAATGAACCCTCGAATAACTCCATGTATGGTTGTAGGCAAGGCCTGATACTCGCGCGCATACGGGGCGCGCGCACCGCTCGCGGTGACGTGATAATATTCCTGGACGCGCATTGCGAAGTGGGGACCGACTGGTTACGGCCTTTGCTGCAGCGGATAAGACACAAACGGGACGCAGTCCTCACTCCTCTCATAGACGTGGTTGACCAGACGAGTTTTCAACTGGATGCTGCAGAGTACTTCCAGGTTTTTAACCTGTTTGACTAAATAATTTAGGCATGGTTTGGTTTTACTAAAACTGCTGATGATAATGTACCCGGCTGATATGTTAAGAAGGACAACTTTGATTAACAGCTTCTTAATTACTCGGTGAAGGTAGCTTTTGACCAGTCGTCAGTGGCTGAACACTCCTAGGAGTTGAAAGGTATTTTGATGGCAGTTCGTGACCAAACACTGACTCCACTGATAGATGTGGTTGACCAGAAAAGTTTTCACCTGGATGCTGCGGAATACTTCCAGGTTTTTAATCTCTAACTTTAGTCACTAAAGTCAAACACTTTTGTGACTAAATAAATTAGGCATGGTTTGGTTTTACTAACTCTGCTGATGATTACCCTGATTGTTAGGGAGTAAATTGGTTAACTGATTTTTGATTACTCGGTGAAGGCAGATTCCACTGATAAATATGGTTAAACAGACAAGTTTTCAACTGGATGCTGCAGAGTACTTCCAGGTTTTTAACCTGTTTGTTAAAACTGACTTTAGAGACTTAATAATTTAGGCATGGTTTGGTTTTACTAACTCTGCTGATGATAATGGACCCGGCTGAAATGTTAAAATAACAACGTTAATTAACAGCTTTTTAATAACTCGGTGAAGGTAGCTTTTGGCCAGTCATCAGTTGCTGAACACTCTCAGGAGTTGAAAGATATTTAGCTGGCAGTTCGTGATCAAGCACAAACGAAACGATAGATATGATTGACCAGACATGTTTTCAACCTGATGCTGCAGAGTACTTCCAGGTTTTTAACCTGTTTGACTTTAGTGACTAAATATATGAGCCATGGTTTGATTTTACTAACTCTGCTGATGATCACCTTGATTGTTGAAGAGTAAATTGATTAAGGGCTTTTTATTACTCGTTGAAGGTAGCTTTTGATCAGTCATCAGTGGCTGAACACTACCAGGAGTTGAAAGGTATTTGCTGGCAGTTCGTGATCAAGCACAAACGAAGCGCAGTGCTGACTCCACTGATAGATGTGGTTGACCAGATGAGTTTACAGCTGAATGCTGCGGAGTACTTCCAGGTTTTTGACCTGTTTGATTTTAGTGACTAAATAAATTAGGCATGGCTTGATTTTACTAACTGCTGATGTTTACCCTGATTGTTGAAGAGTAAATTGATTAACAGATTTTTGATTACTTGGTGAAGGTAGCTTTTGGCCAGCCATAGTGGATGAACACTCCCAGGAGTTGAAAGGTATTTTTCTGGCAGTTTGTGATTAAGCACAAACGAGACGCAGTGCTAACTCCACTGATCGACGTGATTGACCAGACGAGTTTTCAACTGGATACTGCGGAGTACTTACAGGTTTTTTACCTGTTTCACTAAATAATTTAGGCATGGTTTGGTTTTACTAACTCTGCTGATAATAATGTACCCGGCTTATCAGCTTATATGTTAAGAAGGATAACTTTGATTAACATCTTTTTAATTACTTGGTGAAGGTAGCTTTTGGCCAGCCATAATGGATGAACACTTCCAGGGAGTTGAAAGGTATTTGCTGGCAGTTCGTGATCAAGCACAAACAAGACGCAGTGCTGACTCCACTGATAGATGTTGTTGACTAGACAAAGTTTCATCTAGATGTTGCGGAAAGTTTATAGCATGACTTTGCCAGATATGACTAGTTTAGTTTGTGACTAACTGCTTGTACTCCGGATGACGTCATTGAAGAGTGCTCTTTTGAAGCGTTTAGAAGGTGAAGGTTGCTTTTAACCAGCATGGTTAGATCAAATCCGTTGTTATGTGATGGTGAAATTAGCTCTTGACGAGTATTATTCCCATACATTTTCTTAGAAAGTATTTCAATTTTTCCTTGAATTGAAGGTTACGTTTGCTCGCTGTTTATGATGGTTATAGCATTATTGCAATATGCAGAATCGTCGATAAGAAAATGCACCAACGCGTTTTATGCAATTATGTCAGAACAATAAGAGGCATGTAATCTGTTCGCACGCGATATAAGTAATCGATCGATCGATCTAACCTTTCACGTGGTACGAGCATTAACTATAAAGTACACAGATGAGGAACTAATCGTAGTTTTCCGTGCACGCACACATAGGCATTATGTACAGGTGATCTCAGGCCAATCCAGGCTATAGTCTGTAACGCAAGAAAACAAGTGAACACAAAGATGGAAGTGTTTTCGAATACGGTCAGACTCCGTATTACAACCTCTTAAAACTTGAACTGAAAGCGCTTTTTTGAATGGTTATCAATACGTCTCTTTTATTTGCTATACAGCGAGAAAGAGATGTAACTATAGCCATTTATAAACCTGGCATGTTTTAAGAGGTTGTAATACCCAGGGCCCTATTTAATAAACGTGACAATTTGTCACCTGTCATGACAATTTTATATACATTGCATCAATCAATTTGATAATGGAACAAACTTCTCATAGCTACACCGCAATGTAAGCCAAATTGTCATGACAATTGACAAATTGTCTCGTTATTAAGGGCCCAGTGTGGCGCTTCTGTGACCTCACTGTCTTCATATTTTGTGGTGTGATGGTTAGAATGCGACAGACGATCTTTTTAATTAACTATAAGGGCAGGCGTAGACGTGACATTTGGGTCTTTAAATATTCGATGAATACGTTGGCATAAAAATGCGTTTGTAAGAAAATACATTTGTAAAAAAAAACTTGTGCAAACTTACTTACATCGTCAACTTTAATTATAAGTTTAACAGTTATAATTGGAAGAAAAAAATTGCAAGTTTAAAGTTTTTTTTAAATTTTTAATACAATTATATAGGTTTAATATTGAGTCTTTTTTGCAGTAACATTGCCAAAATTGAGGGTAAAGATTAACAAAAACTTAAAACAATTTTCAGCTCATAATCATAAACTACTTTTTGATATTATTATTTAATGCGCCTTTACTAATAAAGTTATACTACAAGCCGCCCGCGACTTCGGCCGCGTTATTTTTCTAACCCTCGAAAAAAGAGTATGTTTTTTGTGGATAAAGTGCGTTCTTTCTGTACCCGTGACAACTATGCAAAATGATTGGTTAAGTAGTTAAGGCGCTATATCAGTAAATAAAAGCAAAATAGCATTGAGAAATAGTCGCGCGCCGGAGCGAGACCGATTTGGCAGATTAGGCGAAAAAATCACGAAATCAATTCGTAGTAAATAACGATAGCGATTAAAGAGAAATGCGTCTACACGATTGCGAATATTGATGATACAAATTATTTAAAGCAATTTTGATTTCAATACCTAATGTTATTTTTAAATATTCTCAAACTTTAAACGTTCGAAATTAAAATGTATCAAGCCAAACTCATTAAATGATGATGTTTCTGGTTCAATACGTGTTTGGATAAAAATGTAAAAAAAAAACAGATCCGTAGGATCTTTCAGCGACCTATGGCATTACATCAAAAAGTGTTAACTGTGGCTCTACCATGAGTTGTTGCAAACTGTTTACGTTACAGTAAACTATCGTTTTCTCTGTAACTTAAACAGTTTGCATCAACTCGTGGTATGGCCACTGGGCTCTATTTAATAACGTGACAATTTGTAAATTGTCGCGACAATTTGGTTCACATTGCGGTGTAGCTATGAGTAGTTTATTCTATTTTCAAATCGATTGACGCAATGGATATAAAAATGTCATGACAGGTGACAAATTGTCACGTTTATTATATAGGGCCCTGATCGCCTTAAGTCGTGCTAGCGTAATAATAACAAACAAACCTACCTTTTAATTTATAATAAATTAGGATAAATCGCTGTGTGTAAACACGCCTTACATAGACACGCGTATCTAAATTATAGTAAATTGCTGTTTTTCCGCGAAAATATGACAATTTCATTGCGCATGCGACTCCATGTGCATTTATTCGTTACGTCGTCAGCTGATTCAAGTTGTCATACTTATGATATATCTTCGTGATAAAGATTTCTTATACAGTCAGCGTCAAATTGATATGAGCATCTAGAATAGTCAAAATGATCTAAAAAAACAAAAAATCAATTTGATCTACGAAGTTAGAATTGTCATATTGTTGTAAGCACACAAGGTGTTCAAAATATCTTACTAATTATTGTTTCATATTTATATGAGCAGTCAAGACTAGTGTTTAAAATTATCTTAGCAAACAAAGATGTCAAAGTTATCTGTGCACAATAAATAATGGATTGTGCATAGATAATTTTAAGAGCTTTCTTTGCTAAGATAATTTTAAACACTAACTGCTCATATAAATATGAAACAATAATTAGTAAGATATTTTGAATACCTTGTGTGCTTACAACAATATGATGATTATAACTTCGTAGATTAAATTAATTTATTGTTTTTCAGATCATTTTGACTACTCTTGATGCTTATAGCAATTTGACGCTGACTGTACAAGCTGTTTAGTAATAGCACAGAATTGATAATAGTACTAGCGTACAGACGTTGCACTCCGCAAAATCGTTTAAATAAATTGCGACTCTTACTCCGACGCAATAAAGTGCAATTCAGGTCGCACAGCGCTCCCTTCGCTTCAAAACATTTACTTAGTAGTTACCTCTCTTTCTATCGAGTAGGTCTTATCTTTTCTGACGCATGAAATTTGTCCTCACAGAGGACGCCGCGCGCTTCATCCTCGCGCGCGGAGTGATAGAGCCCTGGTAATAGTCTTATAAAGCCGAATATGGTAGATAGGATTCATGCATACAACCCTGAAAAATTATTATAAACCCTGAAAACCGTGTTTTTTAATGGAAAAATGCTAAATGACAACCCTAGATCCAAATATACTATTGTATTATTTGATAATCAATCCCATTATTGGGCAAAAGCTAAACACAATTTCGATCTAAGGTTGTCAATATGAAATTTAAAAAGTGATGATTTCCACCCACACCCTGTACAATAAAATAAGTATTTTTTTTAATTTACCCTGATTTAAATTAACTTTTACATGAGATTGAAATATCAGAATAAAATTACAGTACCTACTTACTAACGTGTCTAATTTAAATTGCTATAATTATAAATTTTTGATAGCAAAATAACCTTAGGTCGTTTAGAAATAATTTTAGGGACTAGACTCTAGTCCCTAAAAATACCTCTAGTCACTAGAGGTAGGTATTACAAAAAACATGTTAGGTAACATAAAAAATATCATAAAACTTGCTGTTTACAAGTATGGATTTAAATAAAAGCTGCTTATTATTTCATAACAAAATTTACTTTTTCCTTAGCAAACGAATATAAAAACCGTGTCTTTACATTTAATTATTGCATCTTAATCTAACTTCCATTCTTTTGATAAACTATTTGCTATGTGTGTGAAAACTAGAGTTGCCGCGAATAGTGATTATAGCGAATAGTCGAATACCGATTAATCGCCATTCACTTTGGCGAATAACTCGACATTACTATTCGACATAAAAAAAACATTAAACACATTAAAAATATTTCTCATTTCTTCTAAGGTTGTGAGAAAAGAAAACAATAAAGTTAAAGAAATCTGTTTCATGTTACACATACCTACATAAGTATATGTAGTAAATTTAATTTTCCATTTTTAAATGCTGGCAGTGGCAACCCTTTTCTTGTACATAGTTTACGGGGCATACCCCTTAAGCTCTGTTTATTCAGAAAGACTATTTTCCGAGGCAGGTTTAATTTACGAGGAAAAACGAAACCGACTTGCTCCCGAACTTGCAGAAAAAAATGTTTTTTGCACCACAATCTGTCTCTGTTGGATTTTAAATATTAATTAAAAAGCCTAACTAATTTAATTTCATGAATATGATAGGCACAGGCACATATTACAGATAATAATTGATATTGTGTATTGTTTTATTAGGGAAAATAATTTAAAAAATGATTATTTATAACTCATGAGTTTTTTGTTCGTTAAAAGTTTATTTTAGACGACTATTCGCCGAATGCCGTATAATACTAGCTATTACTCGGTATTCGACGAACGACGAATATAAAAAAAATTACGAGTAATGCCGAATACCGAATAATAGCGAGTATTCGCGGCAACTCTAGTGAAAACTTTAACATTATTTTTGTCAAAATTATTGTTTAAATGTTTCGTTTCTTGTACTTTTAAGTGTTTTGTCTTCAAGTATGTCTCGCTTCTTTATCATTAACATTAGTTAGTGTGTGCATTTAGTTGTAGACTTAACTTTAGTCTTAGTTTAATCATAGACTAATTATCATTAGTCTATGGTTTAATACTGGAGTAAATTACGAAAAGTACATTGAGAATTAATGTCATGGGTAGAATTTTAGTATTTATTTTTACAGTCAAGAAGTTGTGAGTAAATACTTGAATTAGCTTAAACATTTTACTAACAACGCATAGATTATTTGTTTGAGTTCTTAAAAGTGTTTTTAAACTTTTTTAGATTTTATGCATTCACAATGCTATTTTTATATAAAGATTATTAATATAATTGAAAAATATTAGAAAATCGACTCACCCGTAGCAGCTCAGACGGGACTCGAACCCGCACCCTTAGGAACCCGGCCCAATGCACTAACCAATTATGCTACCGAGTCGCTAGCAGGATTGGCGAAATTTTCCAATACTTTTCACGTTTCCGCTGTAGGCCAGCGCCATCTCATCAATGTGAAGTGAATTAACTTCGACATTCGAAGTTAATTAATAATCTTAATATAAAAATAGCATTGTGAATGCATAAAATCTAAAAAAGTTTAAAAATTATATGGCTATTTCATCTTTATTGATTGTCTGGCATCTGTAAAGGTGTTGCTTTCGAATGTCGAAGTTAATTCATTTCAAATTGATGAGATGGCGCTGGCCTACAGCGGAAACGTGAAAAGTATTAGAAAATTTCGCCAATCCTGCTAGCGACTCGGTAGCATAATTGGTTAGTGCATTGGGCCAGAATCCTAAGGGTGCGGGTTCGAGTCCCGTCTGAGCTGCTACGGGTGAGTAGATTTTTTCTAATATTTTTCAATTATATCAATAATTCTTAAAAGTGTCTATGTTCATATTTTTGATGCTGACTGTACTTTTCAAGATTTACCACATAATAAAACAAAACTAGAATTGTTCAAAGAAAAGTCTGATCTGTTTTATTATTATATCTTTTTGTGTCAAAAAATATAAATGGTTTTGGCTCGTAAAGACTGCTTACCTAATCTTCCTTCTAGTATTTATTATACTGACGATATAATATGTTTGGATAATATGCACATTGCACCCTTTTTCACACTTCAAACATAAAAATATGTTTGTGGAATAGGTTTATGTATTTACCAATTAATTTGTAATAACAGGTCGGTGGATTCACATTCATGGGGCATTTTAACTGGATTGAAGTGCCAGAAAGAGAAATAAAGAGGAGGGGTTCTGATATAGCACCTACATGGTAAGTCAGCAACGATTTATTCCCATTTTCCGAGGTATTTCTCGAAGCGCACCCATTTGAAATGCACGTAATGAAACGCACCTAAACTATTCCTCGAAACGCACCTATATACAGTGGTGGCCGGATAATTAGAAACACCAGTCATACAAACGAGGTAACTTTGAAGCCTTGGTTCTCCGCCAGGGAATGAGCTAGCTGTGATCTGATGATGGCCATCCAGGGAGTGAATGTAGGAAATCCAGATCGCTATACATACTGAACTGGTCTGATAAGTATTCTAAGAGCTACAAGGATCAGAGTTCTCAGTTTCAGGATTTCCCTACATTTTAATGCTATTTTCTCGGCTTTTTTTAATAATATCCAAATAGCTCTTAGAATGCTAATCAGATCAGTTGGGTGTGTATAATGATCTGGATCTCCTCCATTCATTCCCTGGATGGCCATCATCAGATCACAGCTAGGTCAATCCCTGGTGGAGAACCAAGGCTTCAAAGTTATCTCATTTGTATGAAAATCGACTGGTGTTTCTACAGGGCCCGTACCGGCTAACTTACATGGCTTTCATTTGACAGATGGATGTGGCACATTGCTATATCTAATTGGCATAAATAAAAACTTACCAAAGAAAAGTAGCTATGTATCACATCCATCTGTCAAATGAAAGCGATTACGATAGCCATGTAAGTTAGCCGGTAGGGCCCCTGGTGGTCTGTAGGCAAGCTAATATAACCGATTACCTATATAGGTGCGTTTCGAGTAGTAATTTAGGTGCGCATTATTAGGTGCGTTTGAAAATGGGTGCGCTTCGAGGAATACCTCCATTTTCCAATCTAGCTGTCCACCCTAGGTTGGGTGTTGGGAATTTTATGTGTCATCTTCCAACCTACTTCAGGTCAAAATATATTTTAGGTCTCCTACCATGGCGGGTGGTTTATTCGCCATCAACAGAGCTTATTATTGGGAGCTGGGCGCTTACGATGAGCAGATGGCCGGATGGGGTGGGGAGAATTTGGAGATGTCGTTTAGGATATGGCAATGTAAGTACAACCCGCTCAGATAATGAATGGGATTGAAAATGGCGGCTCACCGCATTTACCATGACAAGTGTGACTGAGAGAGCAATAGGAGTGGCGTTTAGTGTGCGAGTGAAAAGTGAATATGAACGCCATTTCTAATCCCATTCTTTATCTGCGCGGGTAGTAATAATTTATTTCGTAAAAATTTATTTAGTAATAATATACCTAATTCTGTTAAAGCTGATAAGTTTCTTGCGCCCATTCTTCTTGTCAGTTAAAAAAGTCTGGAACGGGTGGTAGGAAAATAAAGACAATTCAAAAGCCTTTAGACGCATAATACCACATACGCAAAATACCACCTTTACGCAATACGCCATAAACGCAAAATACCACTTACGCAAAATACCAACTTTGTTTTACCTACGCAAAATACCAACTACGCATAACACCAACTTTTTCGTAATTGACTGATTGAAAAAAAATACTATTCTGTACTTTGATTTGCTACCAGTAAAGTCGAAGTTTCCAGTAGTATGGTCTCCCGTTGACGGCTGTGGGGAATATGCTGACCGAATCTGATGAACAGGTATGATAAGACCTCCTTTATATTCATGCTAGCCTGGTACTTTTCAATCCTGTTAGACCAACTCTCCAGCGGTTAGCACTCCTGCGTTGAGAACAGGTACTTTGATTAGCTCCTTTACATTCCTGATAGCCTGGTACTTTTAGTTTTAAGCATAGTCACAGAATAGATATAACCTAGCTAGGATAGCTGAGTATTATGCGTCTAAAGGGCTGAGTAACCTTAGCGAAATAGTTTCTTCGGCCACTCCACTTCTGTGACAAAATAATTCTAAGTCCCAGGTGGTGTTTTGCGTTTATGGGATTATACGTAGTTGGTATTTTACGTATTTTTTTCTACAAATCCGCAAAACACCACAAAATCTCGAGTTGGTTTTTGCGTTTGTGGTATTATGCGTCTAAAGGTTCAAAAGTGCTCAGTTATTAAGTTTATTTGAATAATGTCATTTTGACTTTGAGTTTGTTATGATGATTTTCATATACAACGTGTTACAAAATACCCCTAATGCCGAATATGGTACATAGGGACCATCAAACTAAACAACTCTTACTATGGGACCAACTTAAAAAATCAGCTGTTTCATACATTTTGATGTTTTCGTTCCGTTCGTCCGCTCATGGCGGAACTTGACAGATTGATCGAACTCGATCACGTTTGTTAAGCAACTCTCGGTCCGGCCAGGTGTCGGATGGGTGACGTTAAAGTGGTATTACAACTGAGCGCTTCCGTGTAAACCGTCGGTCCCGGCTGTTGTCATCTGATAACAGTTGTTAAACCAAGTTAAAGGCCTTACTTTAGTTGCAATATTTTTACTTTCTATAGTCAGTAGTTTTGTATTATTATAAGGCCTATGAAAAGCTTTTGGATATTAGTTTTCAATTCGATGCCTTAACATGGGTAGCCTTAATATGTCATGCTCTCTTTAATCATTTCTGCGGTGGTGTCGCGTGAGGCGGGTCGTTACGTTCCCTCAAATATGGTTGAGCGAAGCGATGGCAGGTTCATGCGTCATGCTCGTGAACGGGTGCTGCCAGTGGGAATGGGTCTGCTTCTGACTACCTATCTTAACGCATATTGAATTGCAAAGTGCTTTTTTTTCCTTGTAACAGCCTAGACTGAATAATAACTTCAAACTTTGAATTTAGCTTGAACCCTGTAAATTAAGAAAATTTGTAATTCATTAAGTAATGATCTAATTATAATTTTATTTATTTGTTAATCTTTGTTAATATAAAGTCTGGAAACGATATACATAAATGTAAATATCGTTCCATTTGATAAAGCTGATAAGTTTTTTGCGCCCGTTTTTCTTGTCAGCTAAAAGACGTCATAATGGGTGGTAGGGTAAAAAAAATATTTGACGATTTAAAAACGCTCATTATGTGAGCTTATTTGAATAAATAATTTTTCATTTCATTTCATTACAGGTGGCTTGATAAGCTCTAACACCAGAGGTGGCCACTAATCCTCATTCTATAAGAAAAAGACGTTTTCGTTATTAATTTTTGTATAAAACAGCGGTTTTTTTTGCAATTTCAGAGTTAATCCCATAGTAAAAGTTGTTCTGTTTGATGTTCCCTATCTACCATATTTAGCATTAAGGTTTTTTTGTAACACGTTGTTTATAAATAAATATATAAAATAGGATAAGATAATAAAATTAAATAGAACTGTAATGGTGATGCTGATGATTCGCTTATAATGGCTCAGGGATCCACCCTGTATATTGATTCTAGTACCTGCATATACAGGGTCATTTTGAACTTACCATCCAAATTTTAAGGATGTGTCCAGTCCATGAAACTAAACAACTTTCTCTAAGAAACATGTGTCAAATTTCGCCAGCAAATCTTGGTCATCCCATACTAAATTAATCACGTGATCTCTTTGATTTGTATGGAAAGTCGATTTTTATTTTACATATTTGACCATGTGTTCTTTAGAGAAAGTTGTTCAGTTTCATGGACTGAACACATCCTCAAAATTTGGATGGCAAGTTCAAAATGACCCGATATTTATATAAGTATCATAATAATATCATCGACCTCACCAATTGTATTTTTTTTTGTCGGTAGTTAATTTATTTTTGATTGATTGTTTTTGTTGTGATTTTTTTTCTCAAATTCAATTGAAAATGTCTTCTTTTAACTAAATTTCACCATGTAATATCACGGATAACTATAATTGGTCTTATAAAGTAAGTTACCTCAAAATTTATTATGATTGTGATGTTGTCGTCCTAAATAAATAAAACAAATAAATAAATAATGGACGTTTGCCCCCAGGTGGAGGCACGTTGGAGACCATCCCGTGTTCCCGCGTCGGCCACGTGTTCCGCAGTTTCCATCCGTACGGGCTTCCAGCGCATACTGACACTCATGGTATGACCATTTAAACCATTGACTGATTTTTCAAAAAGGCCATTTTTTAACTCGTTTTTAGGGTTCCGTACCCAAAGGGTAAAAACGGGACCCTATTACTAAGACTCCGCTGTCTGTCTGTCACCAGGCTGTATCTCATGAACCGTGATAGCTAGAAAGTTGAAATTTTCACAGATGATGTATTTTTGTTGCCACTATAACAACAAATACTCAAAACAGAATAAAATTAATATTTAAGCGGGGCTCCCATACAACAAACGTGATTTTTTTTGCCGTTTTTTGCTCGATATTAATAACGACAACAGGTAGACAGTTGAAATTTTCACAGATGATGTATTTTTATTGCCGCTATAACAACTAATACTAAAAACAATAAAATTAATATTTAAGGGGGGCTCCCATACAACAAACGTAATTTTTTGCCGTTTTTTGGTTCGGAACCCTTCGTGCGCGTGTCCAACTCGAACTTGGCCGGTTTTTATTAGGTTGCTTTTTTAGATTTTTTTAGTTAAGGACGTGTTAGCAGGCCAGACTCAACATTAAAACCTCCAACACATACTAAATTAAAATCTTTATTATCATACAAAGGTAATAAAAAGAAGTTAGCTCGAGCTTGAGGATCCAGATACCTGAAGTCTCATATTTTATTATCTAATAATACGTAGTAGCATCGAATGCCGTCTAAAATCCTCACTGGATAGATTCTGGTCGCGGGCCGTATTGAGATAGCTTGTGGGCTGGATGCGGCCCGCGGGCCGTAACTTTGACACCCCTAATTTAAACCACACATCCCTTGATCCCTTTTTAGGGTTCCGTAGCCAAAATGGCAAAAAACGGAACCCTTATAGATTCGTCATGTCTGTCTGTCTGTCTGTCTGTCCGTCCGTATGTCACAGCCACTTTATTCCAAAAGTATTAGGACTACATAGTTGAAACTTAGTAAGTAGGCGTATTCTGTAAACCGCTTTACGATTTTTATACAAAAATAAAAAAAATAAAAGATTAAGGGGGGGCTCCCCATACATGGAACCGAAACTGAAAATATTTTTTTTCATCAAACCAGTACTTGTGGGGTGTCTATAGATAGGTCTTTAAAAATGACATTGAGATTCCTAAGACTATTTTTTTTTTAAATCAACCGTTTGAAACATATATGCCGCCAAAGTGGTAAAATGTGTGTCCCCCCCCCTTTAACTTTTAAAGTAAGAGGGTGAAAAATCTAAAAAAAATATAAACTATAGATCTTAATAAACACTTTCAACGAAAATTATTTTGAACGAGATACAGTAATTAGTTTTGGAGATATAGTACATTTTCCAAAACCGCAAATATAACTTTGTCATTCATACAAACACTGTGAAAAACAAAGTTATTTTTTCAGACGAAAAATGATAGTGGTATTAAAATATGGTATGGTATAATGTACCTACGGAACCCTACTGCGCGTGGCCCGACACGCACTTGGCCGGTTTTTTTTTTTATATGTGTCGTAGGATAATCGTATAAACCGGATCTTTACAAAAATCCTAGGTCAATTGTAAAGAACCGGATAATTGAAATCTAAGATAAATTTTCACAATCGTCCGAGCAATTTTTAGGATCTTTGTAAAAATCCTAGTATGTTTCGGAAAATCGTAAACTTGAATGCTGATTGGATAATCTAAGATACGATTTATAACAACTACAGTCTGTTTATTGCTGTTGGGTTTTGGGGTTATTTCGTAATTTTGCGGAATTTCATTCTTCAATTGAAGTTTTAAGATCATTAATTAGCTCGAAAGTCCATTTAGATTTTGCACAACAATATTGACAAGTGCTGTAGAACTTTCTTAACTCTGTGTAGAAAAGTTCTTTTTAAGATATAACCTCTAAATTGTTTGCACTGATCGAGCCCTGCACTTATATAATATCCAATTCACTCATCGTACTTTAATGTCTGTTGATTGATGTGAGCACTCGTATTTATTTAAAATCAAAAACGTAAAATTCGTACAAAACACTAAAGAATTATTAGACAATAGTCATAACAATAACAAATAGCCAATCAGAGCATCCGTCAGTCCATAACGATGACGTCAGCCAATCAGCGTGCGCGAAAATTTGGTGATTCGCGATTTACCTAAGTTACGCAGGATTTTTGTAACAATCCTAAACATTACTCGGATGATTGCAAAAATCTGTCTTAGATTCTAATTATCCGGTATTTTTTGTAAAATTCCTTGGCCTTCACCTCACCTGATGTTAAGTGACGATAAGGCCGAAGGTGGACGCGCACTACACCCGGAATCCTCATCACTGAGGTACTGGCTATCTTACCTTTAACTGCCTAACAGCCTCTGTGGTCTAGTGGTTCACCCACCTGTGTAAGACGCAGTGTTCCCGGGTTCGATTCCCAGCGGGGGTACAATTTGTACTCGGTTTGGTTGGTAGTAGTAGGGCTTATGTCAAGTCCGCCTGGCTAACTACCACCATCTTACCTAAGTCTGACTCCATAACAACAATTTAAATATTGTTGCCGGCAGTTAGAGGTAAGATAGCCAGTTCCTCAGTGATGAGGATTCCGGGTGTAGTGCGCTTCCACCTTCAGCCTTATCGTCACTTAACATCAGGTGAGGTAAAGATCAAGCACTTTCTCGTTGTGCATTAAAAATTAAAGTAATTTAAATTTTTTTTTTAGGAATCAATACCGCGCGAATGGCAGAGGTGTGGATGGACGAATACGCTGAGCTGTTCTATCTCCATCGGCCGGACTTGAGGGTAACACTTATCCTTATTAATAAAAACCGACTTCAAAACCCCACTCTACCTCTAAAAAGCAATAAATAATATTGAAATCACTAGATACGCATTATCATTGTAATAAAACACGTCCATTGAAGTCGGGTGGGGCTAGAGGACATTTTTTTTTATTCTAACAGCCCCACCCGACTTCAATAGACGTGTTTTATTACAATGATAATGCGTATCTACTGAAAAAAGATTTCAATATTATTTATTGCTTTTTAGAGGTAGAGTGGGGTTTTGAGGTCGGTTTTTTGTTTTTTAAAACATTTTTTTTATTTTTAGTGTAAGTGCCTTCTGTATTAGATATATTATCTAGGTAGATAGAAAAATCGGTTTGGCCAAACGTGAGATCATTGCGGACAACCATACATACATACGAGTCAAACTCAGAACATTCTTTCTTTGAAGTCGGTTAAAACACTAAAATCTTTTCCTAAGAGTAGCAAATACTTTTCTGAAAACTGTATCAAAATCGATTCAGCCAAACGCGAGATAATTGGGGACAAACATACCGACATAATACGGGTCAAACTCAGAACCTTCTTTTTTTTAAAGCCGGTTAAAATACTAAAACCTTCTCCTAAGCGTAACAAATACTTTTCTGAAAACCGCATCAAAACCGGTTCAGTCAAACGCGAGATAATCGCGGACAAACATACATATATACATACATCAAACTTAGAACCTCCTTTTTTTTTGTTTTTGAAGTCGGTTAAAAATGGACCGTCGGCCAACCAGGGTCTTTTTTGATCTATCGCATATTGGGACCAGACCAAATCGGCAAGAGTTGCGATTGGAGAGCATTGTATGGGCGGCCATATTTTCAGGGTGGCATATCTCCCAGAAGCTTCTTACTTCGCAACCTAGACGTCAAAGTCAAAGTCAAATAAGCTTTATTCAAATAAACTTAATTATTAAGTACTTTTGAATCGTCTATATTTTCCGATATTTGATAACACCAAGCTAATGGCTATCTTGCCGATTTGGTCTGGTCCCAATATGCGATAGATCGAAAATGACCCTGGTTGGCCGACGGTCCAAAAAACCCTTAAGGCGATTCCCTGACCGAAAGTGGCGCCCTCGGAGGTTTTTATTTAATAAGTTGTTAATAGAAAAGTATTTTTAGAAGGTATCACTACATTCCCTCGAAGTCATTCGTAGAAGTAAATTGCAAATGTGTCAAAAACGGCCACTTTTAACAGTTTGTGACTACGAGGGAATGTAATAATACCATCTAAACATGGCCTAAGAATTCCACCAGAAGTTTATTATAATTATATATTAATAGTTATAATGTTGATAGAGCTTATTAAACGTCATATAACTTTCACTATTCATGAACGTATTTTAATGAAATGCTACTTCAGAGACAAAACAGGCAAATCCACTGGATGATATCCACATCTTCCGAAAAAAGAGAACAATAGGCTATTTGACTAATTTTGGAAAACCATTTAAAATTATTCCTAATTACGTAATAAGCGCACTACATTGATATTTTAGGAAAAATCAATGTATTTAATTAAAAGAAAACAATGTTAAAGTTTAAAATTTTAAAACCGCGCCAAAAACGCTATGGCGCTGGACACGTGACTTGTTGACGTCACAAGCCTGTAAACATTGCAATATCCTAAGCCATTTGACAGCAAGCAATCGCGGATCTATGGTCTATGGTCGTGTCAAACGCCTGAATCCTTATTTATTTACAGGCAAGTGACGTCATCAGTCATCTTAGAACGTTTTCGCCACTGAAAAATAAATCAAAAATCATTGCATTTTTCTAGGTGAAATTAATCAATTAATAGACTTAATTTAGTTTATATAATAGTTGAATATGTTTTTTACGCCATTATCTGTTAGGATGACCACAATTTGTAGTATATTTTCAATGTTTTCAAATACCCAGCGACGTATTCTCCATAGGGTCATTCGGGCGATCGCCCGGGGCGGCCCATCCCTGAGAGGGCGGCCCAATGGTCTCGAAAAATATTAATACTTAATAGCCTTCCGCCCGCCACTTCGTCCGCGTGGAATTAGCTACCGAGCGACGGATGGTCTCCCCTTATGACCGCCCTGCTCATGACTTCCTGCACGCAAAAAAATTGCGTGCGGCGACGCAAAGCTGAAACGGGCATTTTATAATTTTGCGTATAAATCCATAGATTACCATACACTGATAAAAAATCGGTACTGGATGAAATTGTCAAAAAATCGCGCTGCGCGGCCGTTTTTTTGCTGTTGACAGGCAAGATTACGAGATTAGTGGATGAAACAGGCTAGAAATCGCGCTGCGCGGCCATTTTTTTTTACTGTAAACAGGAAAAACTACAATATTAGTGGATGAAACAGACTAAAATTCGAGACAAATGAGGTTACTACACAGGCATTTTTTGCCCCCCCTCCCCCACCCCCCATATAAAATTACGAAAGAAAAGTTGGCAACCGTGTATAGGGGCGGCCCATTCGTATTCGCCCAGAGCGCAGAAATCCGAAATACGTCCCTGCAAATACCCTATTATCTATCATTAAATGTCAATATGTTGTAAGATTCAATCAGCTGTTATGTAGTCGGCCATGTTATTCACTAAAATAGGGATAAAATAGGCCTTCTATAACTTTATCAAAGATTTAGAGAGCGTTTGTCGCTTTTGGACGATTATGAATAATGATCTTCAGGAAATGGCGTGATGTCACAAAAATTCATCCCGCTAGGTGGCGCTACTGCTGCTACCTTTGTTTGGGCATTTATCCCCGATTTCCCCATTTATATATTTAAGGGGGGCTCCCATACAACAAACGTATTTTTTTGCCGTTTTTTGGTTCGGAACCCTTCGTGCGCGAGTCCGACTCGCACTTGGCCTGTTTTTAATTCAATGTCAAAACTCTAAGATTTTCTTTTAAGCTATGGATAAGACTTTCGTACAATACTGTTCTGTATTCGTAAATTCAAATGCAGAGTAAATTCGTAAGACGGCAATTCGTGCAAAAAGTTTTCACTTCTGCCGACACTCCCGGAGTGCAACCCGATTTTTTTAAGTCCCAATATCTCCGAAAGTATACATTTAAGAACAATTTGACAATCAATAATAATTCATGTTTATTTTGACGTTTTCTCATTCAATTCAAACTAGTTTCATCCAGTTGCGATGACTTTCCGATTTTTTCGAATAGGTATACCAGGCTCCATACTTAGATTATTTATATGTCAAGATAGACAGTCGAAGCAACGAAAGCGTCTAAAAAACTATCACCCAACAGTTGGGTGACCAAAACACGCACACATTGTCAGTAGTGTGACCCGGCCATAGTTTTTATTACAATACTCTTTGGGCGCAATGATGCTAAAAATGCACACCAACCTCAAAAAGTTGGCCTGTTTTGTTTAGTACGTCAAAAGCGTAAGACTCTATCTGGACATATAAATAATCTAAGGCTCCATACTAAAACGTTACTTGTTCAACAGAATAATCCTAAAGTTGGTGACGTCACTCATAGGAAGATTCTTCGTGAAAAGCTCAAATGTAAAAGTTTCCAATGGTACCTGGACAACATTTATAAGGAAAAGTTTGTACCTGTTCGAGACGTGTATGGATACGGGAGGTAAGTTTATCAGTATACAACGTGTTACAAAATAACCCTTAATGCCGAATATGGTGAATAGGGACCATCAAACTGAACAACTTTTATTATGGGACCAACTCTGAAATCGCGGGAAAAAATCTGCTATTTCATGCAAAAATTAATAACGAAAATATCAGAATGTATGAAACAGCTGATTTTTTTTCGCGGTTTCAGAATTGGTCCCATAGTCAAAGTTGTTTAGTTTGATGGTCCCTATCTACCATATTCGGCTTTATAAGGCTATTACCAAATGGTGGCCGGGTAATTAGAAACACCAGTCGATTTTCATGCAAACGAAGTAATTTTAAAGCGTGATCTGATGATGGCCGTCCAGGGAGTAAATAGAGGATATCCAGATCACTATACACACTTAACCCAACTGATCTGATCAGCATTCTAAGAGCTATTTGGATATTAAAAAAAAACCCGTGTAAATAGCATTTCAATGTATGGAAATCCTGAAACAGATCTCTCATCCTTGCAGCTCTTAGAATGCTTATCAGACCAGTTGGGTGCGTATAGCGATCTGGATCTCCTCCATTCACTCCCTGGATGGCCATCATCAGATCACAGCTAGATCAATCCCTGGCGGAGAACCAAGGCTTCAAAGTTACCCCGTTTGTATGAAAATCGACAGGTGTTTCTAAATATCCGGCCACCACTACCACCACACCCAACCAGAAAACGTCAATGCAATAGGAAACCGCCGTCCGGTTCATTCGTTTAATTCCATTTTTCTAGTTAGTTCAGATTGGACATCCGTCGGGCGCGAACATCTTATTGTCATATTTTATCTTAATTTCGGAAGTAAAGTTCGTGTGTGAATTAAATAGTTTTTTTTAAACCCTTCGCTGACCCGCTCCGTAACAGTACCACTCAACCCCACTATTGTTTCCAGGTTTATAAACCCGGAATCTAACTTGTGCTTAGACACTTTACAACGAGAAGGCTCAGCATCACCCTTAGGGGTGTATCCTTGCCATGAACGACTGCAAGCGACGCAGTACTTCAGTCTGTCCCTAGCGGGGGAACTAAGGGACGAGGAGAACTGCGCCGAAGTGCAACATGTGAGGTCAGTATCCGGCTTGAAGGACCAACTTACTATAACACATCACTTCATAGTAAGATAGTTTTTAAACAGTAGTAGACATTAGGAGTGTATCCTTGCTATGACCGACTGCAAGTGACACAGTACTTCAGCCTGTCCCTAGCGGGGCAACTAAGGGACGAGGAGAACTGCACCGAAGTGCAACATGTGAGGTCAGTATCCGGCTTGAAGGACCAACTTACTATAACACATCACTTCATAGTAAGATAGTTTTTAAACAGTAGTAGACATTAGGAGTGTATCCTTGCTATGACCGACTGCAAGTGACACAGTACTTCAGCCTGTCCTTAGCGGGGCAACTAAGGGACGAGGAAAACTGCACCGAAGTGCAACATGTGAGGTCAGTATCCGGCTTGAAGGGCCAACTTACTATAACACGTCACTTCATAGTAAGATAGTAGTAAAACAGTAGTAGGCTTTATAGAAATCCTTGCCATGAACGACTACAAGCGACGCAGTACTTCAGCCTGTCCCTAGCGGGGGAACTAAGGGACGAGGAGAACTGCGCCGAAGTGCAACATGTGAGGTCAGTATCCGGCTTGAAGGACCAACTTACTTTATCACGTCACTACATAGTAAGATAGTAGTAAAACGGTAGTAGGCTTTATAGAAATCCTTGCCATGAACGACTACAAGCGACGCAGTACTTCAGCCTGTCCCTAGCGGGGGAACTAAGGGACGAGGAAAACTGCGCCGAAGTGCAACATGTGAGGTCAGTATCCGGCTTGAAGGGCCAACTTACTTTATCACGTCACTTCATAGTAAGATAGTAGTAAAACAGTAGTAGGCTTTAGTAATATGAATATAACCGTAGGTCATTAACGCGGCGCGACATGAATTGCACTTTATTGTGTCGGAGCAAAAGTAGCTTTTTATATAAATGACTGTGCGGATTGCTGCTTCTGTACTTGTACTATTATTTATTATGTGGTAGTAGGCTCCCCTTTAGGGGTGTATTCTTATGTCACGACTTACGAGTAACTGCAAGTGACGTCTCCACTTTTTAGTCGTGTCGAATCTGGCTCTAAATATCAATACTCTTAAACTAGAATAGTGTTGAAATGCAACACTCATGTTACATCAAGCTTGAATAACCAACGTACTACACTCATGAGCAAACTATGGAATCACAGGCCTATTTTCATACAAACGAGGTAACTTTGAAGCCTTTGTTCTCCGTCAGTGATTCATCTAATCCATTAGGTTTCTCTAGCATTATGGGCCTCCGCCATTCATTTTTAGGGTTCCGTACCAAAATGGTATAAAGGAACCCTTATGATGTGACTCAGTCTGTCTGTCTGTCACAGCTAGATATCTCGAGAACTACTAATGGTATCAACTTGAAATTTGGAATAGTTTAAGATGACATTTGCCCAACTATTTTGCAAATAAGAAAGAAATAAAAAAAAAATTACAACAGGGACTGAAAAGGGGTCTCAAAAATTTGAAGTGAGGTGACTAGGGCATGTGGGGTATCATATGAAAGAGCGCTGTTTGCACATTTTAAAACATTTTTTTCTTTTTTCTTAGGCAGCATAGTTTTCGACTTGAAGAATGTAAAAAAAAATACCGTTCCCTCCCCTTATCTCCGAAGTTTGCAAAGAGAAAAATCTGAAATAATTCTATGTGATAGCAGTTTATATAAAGATTACAGGAAAAATAAAACTATGTCTCAATATAGCACACTTTTCAGAAATTACCAAATTTCTAAAAAAAGTTACTATTTGTTCCACTGTCAGTCAAGAGATGGCGCTGACCTAAAACTGCAATACTAATTTTATTATTCTACTCTGCAGTGTGGTTTGATGGTGCAATTATGATGGTACGGAACCCTCGATGCGCGAGTCCGACTTGCTCTTGACCGGTTTTATTTAAATTACCATCATCAAATCACACCCCGCTTAATCCTAGGTGGAGAACCAAAGCTTCAAAGTTACCTCGTTCGTATCAAAATAAGCCTGAGATTCCATACTTTAGCTCACGAGTGTATATCTTATTCAGTTAGTAATGTACCATATTTTGTAATAAATCACCATATTATGTTTGCATGCTGTTGAATACGGGTAAATAGGCTTTAAGATTCTTTTTCTTTTCGTAATTTTATAATAACACCACATTTATGTATGACCCTATTATGGCAAATAAACCAATTTTGAATTTTAAAATTCTGGATTTAGGAGCGACTGAATATCGGCAGGCTGATTATATAAATAGTAACTATTTAGCGACCGGTTTCATTCCACATACATTGCTACTTTTCTTTGGTATGTTTTTTTTTAATTCAAAAAGAAGTAGCAATGGATTACGATCATCTATGAACTGCAACCAGTTGCTAGGTGGTTTTTAATTAGATAATCAGCCTACGGATCCGTTATTTAGGAAGTTGTATAGTCCGGCAATCTCGTGCGCGACCGTCCCGTGGGGTGACAGACGGTGGCGGGGACGAGGTAGCAATACGGCTAGCACGAGTTTCTCTTAGGCTACCCGCTGACATCTTAAATACCTCGTCCCCGCCAGCGTCTGTCACCCCGCGGGACGGTCGCGCACGAGATTGCCGGACTATAATCAGGACCTTTGGCGACTGAATTTCTTGTCCTAAATCGGAGTCTGAATATCGGATCCATAGAAATAGAATGTCAAAGAACAACAAAGTCAATAAACAGGTGATCCGAAAACGAATCAATACATTTTCTATGAGATACGTAAAATATGACTTAGATTCATAAAATATGACTATACAATGGCAAAGGAAGTTAATAAACTATGTTCCATACTGTTTTCTTTGTCGATAAACGAATAAATGTAGCGAAATTTGGTTTTAGAGAAATGTGTGGCAATATCTTATTTACCTTTGAAAAGTGTGATTACTTGGATTGTTTTTTTTTGTCACATCACAATTACTTAAAGCACAAGACACCATGGCTCCACGATACCTTTATTTTAAATTCTTTTAGATTAAAAAATATTTTAAACAAACTGTGAAGGGGGTTGCTAGGCGGGACGCTAGGGGCTCTTACTGTAAAAAATGTTGGCACATGTCACTTGATCCTTTGTCTCTTTTTTACATAGACCATGTCCGTATGAAGTTAACTTCTCTTTTCACGCTTTGTTGGTCTTCTTGAGCGCAGCGAAAATTTTTCTATGTCTATGATCGGATCCGTTATTAAGGAAGGTCTGATCAGCTCTTTAGGGTGAAAACACATCATTTTAGCAATTGTCCTGAAAAACTAATGTACTATGGGGTGTCACACTGATTTTTCAAAAGGGTTAATTTTTTAGTTAGCGTGTTAGCAGGCCAGACTCAAAATTAAAAACTCAAACACATACTAAATTAAAATCTTTATTTTCATACAAAGGTAATAAAAAGGAGTTATCTTGAGCTTGAGGAGTATTATACGTCATAGTTATACTTATACGATATAGTTATAGTTATACGGTCAGATAATAAAATATGAGATTTTATTATCTTACAATACGTAGTGGCATCGAATACCGTCTAAAATCCTCACTGGATAGATTATGTTCGCGGGCCGTATTGAGATAGCTTGCGGGCCGGATGCGGCCCGCGGGCCGTAACTTTGACACTCCTGTACTGACAAGTCCTATCCATCCGTCGCGTCCGAAGTTATGATAAGTAATAATTTAAAATGTTTGTTAAACAGAGGGAGTGCACCAGAAGGAGCTCGCCGTGTACTCATGATGACTTGTAACGGCAAACAGCGACAGGTATTTATTTGATGAAACATCTTACGATCGATAGTTTGATTCAATTCAATTCATTTTTTCCATACAACTGTTTTGAATATTATTCTACAATTACAATTCATTACAATAGGTACATTAATTATTAAATTACTATGACAATTTAAAGTAAATTACATAGCCGAGGTCTACGTATTTTGCCTATCATCAGGGTCATTTCTGTTCAAAATAATTGTTGGGAAACGATTTTAATTTTTGGTGTTAAAAAAGCATTGCATACATTACCACGCAATGTAACGCGTACAACAGACCGCGCCTGCGAGTGTATGCTACAGCTGCGTGCGGCCGAGTTGAAAGGCAGCGTCAGTCAAAGATACATGGGTGATGACGTTTTGAAGCCATTTATACGAAATACTTAAAAGTTTGATAATGTTTCTCTGGACAAAAATGAGGAAATAACAAATAAAATAAGATTGCATAAAAACTTTGAAAAAAAATTTTACTTTGACCTTCAATAACTTCGTAGCTATTGGTTTCACAGGTATAGTCTAAAAGACAAAAATGGTCCTGATGATTAAAGGTGTGCGGAAATGTTATATTTATATATTATATTATAACGTTATGCTATATTAAAATATCATGTTATTTTTTCTGCTATAATATAACACCTAATATTGTATACCTATCTACGAGTATAACAATAATTAAAATATCAGAATATGTATCTATAACAGTAAAATAAGACATTTCAATTGATTCTTGAACTAGGTAAGATAGGTTCATACTTAAAAATATTTCTTAATAATATACTTTTCCTAACACTATAATATTATGATGTAAACAACTTTACTAGGATTTAAATAAAAATTCGTAGGTAACTCGTCATATACGCTTGCACAAGCGTCGCGTCACCTCACGATCGTAGACCAGCAGTATAATATACCGACTGAACTGCGAACAAATAATATTAATATCATAACAGAAAAAATAACATATCCAAGTGTTATAATTATTAGGTGTTATTTATAGGTGCTATATCAAAATTGGTACGTAATGCCACGAAATAAAGTTGAATTTTGCTAGAATAAAGGCAATACCTGAATATTTTAATTGCAAAACTAGATGTCGCTAATCGCCATACAAGGAAAGGAAAAGCAGAGCAAGAAGCAAGCGAAGCTGCGAAAGCAAGCTCAAATCAATGCTGAGAGCATGCTTTATTTGTTTCTTTCCTTCCATTCTCCTAAATGGCGCTTGACTCATCATAAAATATTAGTAGCAGAAAAATAATATAATTTATATTAGGTGTTATGGGTATATTTTTATATCGTTATAATATACTCGTTATCTGTTATAACGTCAGGGGCGGAATGCTTGGACCTCGGCTTCGTTAGGGTCTTATTACACCCGATATGGCGTACGGGTCTATCGCGTGTGTTCATTACCTGCACAAACGTGCAGAAACTCATCAGTACCTAGTCAGTTGCACGAATTATTTTTGCGGCACGCACGCCCCTTGTTTTTTGCCGGCCTGTGCGGTAATTAATTACATGCAGAAAACTTAGTAATAAAGTTAATTCCACCAGCAGTGGAGTCACCTATCACAGGTAAGATACTATACAGGGTTATTTGTAAAACATCAACAACCTCACAGGAGTAGATTACCAACATCATAAACAGCTTGTTCTACGACTTTTGTCATAACTCAATACATTTACCAAAAATTAATTTTCAAGTTTTTAATGTACTGTTCGACACTTTTTATTACGTCTATGGATGGCGGCGGCGGGTGGGTCGGGCGCACCAGGCGCTCCGCGCGCCGCGCGTACAGTTATGATTCATAACTCTACATAAAGATCTGAATAGCTATTATTGTGTGTAACTATTTTATATGTTTTCAAAAAACGTCGATCTCTAAACCAACTTTTGAGCAAAATATTCATGTGATTTGGCTTCTTCTGTTTACTGTGGTTGTGAGTCCATCTCCCGCGTCAATGTAGTGAGGTACCGTGGAATCATGATAGAGGAGCATCTTTCAAAACTCATATTCAGTGTCTCTCTAAACGCATCAGAAAAATTATTGGTGTTTTCAGAAAATTAAGAGATTTCGCTAACAAGGATGCTCATCATGATTTAAAAGGTGCTTTATCAATCTATAATTGGATACTGCATCTTGGTCTGGGGTAGTGCTGCCAAGACGACATTACAATTGTCTGAACGAGCTAACAGTTCCCTACTTAAAGTAATGCTAAAAAGGCTTCACTTATGGTATGAAATTGGTCCTCTCAGAGGACGCCGAGCGCTTCATACTCGCACGCGGAGTGACAGAGCCCTGGTTGTACTTTCCGTGTGGTGGTATTTTTTGAGCGCAATGCTTGTTCCATCGATTACGCTGGCGTAAGTTCAGATTATCAGTAAAACGTACCAGAATATGAACAACCGACTCATTATCTTCACTAGAAATGGCGTTACCTCCCCTCCGGTCAACTGCAGCACGTGGCGTCGTCTCTATGTCTTGACTCTGGCTACGAACGAGGCGCAGATGCTACCGCAGTACCATGCCAGAATAACAGTGGAACGCAGAAGTGGAATATAGACTATACGCAGGACAACGACTTTATGTCTAAAGGTATGTACTAAATATACATGTATTCCTTATTCGGCATAAAAAAATATGTGAGTTAGACAACTTTCTTAACTTTCTTTAATATAAAAGAAACATGGGTCGAAATACGTAATTTTTTTATTATGGAATATAGATAGATTAGGCTACTTGACTTATAAAATAAGCTACTTGACTTAAAAAATAGGCTACTTGACTAATAAATTAGCTACTCGACTTATAACATAGGCTACTTAACGTATAAAATAGGCTACTAGACTTGTAATATAAGCTACGAAAAAAGCGCAGATGCGACCGCAGTACCATGCCAGAATAACAGTGGAACGCAGAAGTGGAATATAGACTATACGCAGGACAACGACTTTATGTCTAAAGGTATGTACTAAATATACATGTATTCCTTATTCGGCATAAAAAAAATATGTGAGTTAGACAACTTTCTTAACTTTCTTTAATATAAAAGAAACATGGGTCGAAATATGTAATTTTTTTATTATGGAATATAGATAGATTAGGCTACTTGACTTATAAATTAAGCTACTTGACTTAAAAAATAGGCTACTTGACTAATAAATTAGCTACTCGACTTATAACATAGGCTACTTAACGTATAAAATAGGCTACTAGACTTGTAATATAAGCTACGAAAAAAGCGCAGATGCGACCGCAGTACCATGCCAGAATAACAGTGGAACGCAGAAGTGGAATATAGACTATACGCAGGACAACGACTTTATGTCTAAAGGTATGTACTAAATATACATGTATTCCTTATTCGGCATAAAAAAAATATGTGAGTTAGACAACTTTCTTAACTTTCTCTAATATAAAAGAAACATGGGTCGAAATATGTAATTTTTTTATTATGGAATATAGATAGATTAGGCTACTTGACTTATAAATTAAGCTACTTGACTTAAAAAATAGGCTACTTGACCAATAAATTAGCTACTCGACTTATAACATAGGCTACTTAACGTATAAAATAGGCTACTAGACTTGTAATATAAGCTACGAACAAAGCGCAGATGCGACCGCAGTACCATGCCAGAATAACAGTGGAACGCAGAAGTGGAATATAGACTATACGCAGGACAACGACTTTAAGTCTAGAGGTATGTAGTAAATAATATTTATAAGGCTATTTTACAAGTCAAGTAGCCTATTTTATAAGTCAAGTAGCCTATTCTCTCCATATTACATAATCAAAAAATGTTTGACATCTTTCGACCCATGCTTCTTATATTTGAAAAAGTTAAGAAAGTTGTGTAACTAACATATTTTTTATGGCGAATAAGGAATAACCTGTATACAAGGTATTTGGTAATAGCCTTATAAAGCCGAATATGGTAAATAGGGACCATCAAACTGAACAAATTTTACTGTAGGACCAACTCTGAAATCGCGAAAAAAAATCAGCTGTTTCATACATTTTCATATTTTCGTTATTATTTTTTGTATGAAACAGCAGATTTTTTTTCACGCTTTCAGAGTTGGTCGCTTAGTAAAAGTTGTTCAGTTTGATGGTCCCTATCTACCATATTCGGCTTTATAAGGCTATTACCAAACACCGTGTATAAGGTGGAACAAAAATATACAGGTTATTCCTTATTCGGCATAAAAAAGAATTGTGTGTTAAACGACTTTCTTTACTTTCTTTAATATAAAAGAAACATGGGTCGAAATATGTATTTTTTTATTATGGAATATAGACAGAATAGGCTACTTGACTTATAAAATAAGCTACTTGACTTAAAAATAGACTACTTGACTTACATATTGGCTACTTGACTTATAAAATAGGCTACTTGACTTGTAATATAAGCTACCAACAAGGCGCAGACGCGACCGCAGTACCAATCCGCAGTCGCAGCCAATAGTGGCAGCGATTGGTGACTGCGTCTAGTGGCTCAACGTGCGGAGGCTCTTAATGTAGTACATAGCTACTTAGTCTAAATTGACATCTTCAGTTCATTATGTTCTATTTGTCCTACAGGAGAAGGGGAGCCCAGTGAACAAGAACAACGGCTAAACAAACTTAGAGGGCAACGGTAAGTCACATAATAACACTTGTATTTGATTCGGTATTCGTGAAATCACGATTCGAGTAGCTTTTATAATAAGAGTCCCCGCAAACTTCAGACCACACTGTCGGCCGATAGTTAAAATCAGTATGAAGTCGTATGCAAGTACGCACACTAAAACGATTTGGTATCGGCCGATTATTTATACAAAACCAACTATCGGCCAATAGAAAGTCTGTAGTCTGCGGGCACGCTAAATGTGATTGTGCACTTACGCCAGGGGATCTTACTCCGCGCTTACACTTTTATATTAGCCTACTGCTCGACTCAGTCGAGCCAGCGCATAGGGATGCGCCGATCCGATCCGATCTTTTGAGTGATCGGATCGGCAGGCATATGATCCGGCGATTTTCGGATCGGATCGAGGCCATACGATTTTTTGCTGGATTGATACAAAACTTGAAATATCGGATCGCTTGGATCGTATAAATTAAAACGCGGTTTGTTTGCAAAAAATTGGGCACTTAATATACTTAGGTTTATTTGTTGCAAACTTTATATTTGTTTACATTTTGAACTTAGCGATATCCTTTGCGGGTAGATCCATTAATCTTTTACATTAAATTATTAATAAACAAATTTAACTTTGTGTAAAAGTCGCAACAGACTGGATTCACGCCGTCTGTCAAAATTACTATTTCTCAAAAGTTTAGCCTTCGAAGACGCCTATAAAAATTGTACTTAACTGTTAGTAATTAGGCGCCCGCCATCCCAGTCTTCGAAGTCTATACTTTTGAGAAATGTACAAGGTGTTTGGTAAAAGCCTTATAAAGCCGAATATGGTAGATAGGGACCATCAAACTGAACAACTTTTACTATGGGGCAAACTCTGAAATCGCAAAAAAATCAGCTGTTTCATACAAAACTCAAAATGTATGAAAGAGCTGATTTTTTGTCACGATTTGTATTTTCTTATGTTCTTTGAGTAAAATTTTATTATTACTATTTCACATTGTTTTTCTTTTAAATCTCAATGTACTTGTTTACAAGTTTTACAAGGGTTTACGTAACAAAGATCTAAAATCAATTGTGTCTTACTTATTTGCATCCGATCCGGATCGCTTTCCTAAAGATCGGATCGACGGCATGCGATCCGATCCGCGGATTGGATCGTGGCTTTACGATCCATTACGATCCGAAAAATCGGAACGAAGGACCCGGATCGCGCATACCTACGGCAGCGCACGAGGGGTGTTGTGTGTCGGTTGAGACAGAGCTACGCGACAGAAAGAGAAGCGCTTCGGAGGGGCTTATAATAATAGGCACACAGCGCTGTACAATTTGAAATTGTACTTTATAGCCGTGCAGCGAGAGTAGCTTATTATTTGATTGTCCTCGCGCGGATGGGCTTCTGTACGTTTAGTACTGTTATATAAGGTGCTTGATACAAATGAGGCCTACGTTTTAATAAGGCCTGTGCGTTAAGAAACCTAGATAAATAAATCCCACCATGAAATATTTCATGGACACCTTATAACCCGCCCCAAAGACAACTATGTCATGTGATAAAATAAGGCCTACCTAATTTTAAATATGTTTAGTTTTAAGGTACCTATATATCTATGGGTCCATCGTTGCCTGAATATAAATAAAAAATAAATAAACCGAAACGCTTATAATTCAATAAATATTTAAGGTTACTAATAAGAACATGGTTAATTCGCTTCTTTCATTCTTTAATTATAGGAATCCAAAAGAAAAACCTATCTAAGAAAACGGAATGTAATAAAAAAACCGGCCAAGTGCGTGTTGGACCACGCGCCGTAGGGTTCCGTAGTTACCTTACACCATACCATATTTAATACCACTATCATTTTTTGTCTGCAAAAATAACTTTGTTTTTCACACAGTGTTGGTATGAATGACAAAGTTATATTTGCGGTTTTGGAAAATGTGCTATTTCACAAAAACTACAAAATATATGTCGTTCAAACCAATTTTCGTTGAAAGTGTTTATTCAGATATACAGCATATATTTTTTTTTGATTTTTCAGTCTCTTATTTCAAAAGTTAAAGGGACACACACACACACACACACACACACACACACACACACACACACACACACACACACACACACACACACACACACACACACACACATTTTACCACTTTGGCAGTGTATATCTTTCAAAAAGTTGACTTTGAGAAAAAATGTCTTAGGAACCTCAATGTCATTTATGAAGACCTATCTATAGACATCCCGCACGTATTGGTTTGAAGAAAAAAATTTTTTTCAGTATCAGTTTCATGTATGGGGAGCCCCCCCTTAATCTTTTATTTTTTAAATTTTATTTTATAATCGTTAAGTGGTTAACAGCATACATTTATCTACCAAGTTTCAACTGTGTAATCTTAATACTTTCGGAATAAAGTGGCTGTGAGATACGGACGGACAGACGGACAGACAGACAGACATGACGAATCTATAAGGGTTCCTTTTTTTGCCATTTAGGCTACGGAACCCTATACGGCCTATACAAATCTTTGAGACTAAGTGAGATCTTAATTTTTTGTAAAATTATAATAGGAATCTTTACTTTTTTTATAATAAATATTTAATTTTAAAGAATGAAAGAAGGTAATTTACCATATTTTTTATCACTAACCTTTAATATTTATTGAGTTATAAGCATTTAAAATTAGGTAGGCCTTATTTGTATCAAGTACCTTATTCTGTGCTTACGGCCAGAATTAATAATGTATCCACGGTTAGGGATGGGCCTGATCCAGGTTAGATGCTAGGCAACATTTGATATTAATAAAAAATTAACGACAGTTGCCTTGGTGTTGCCTACCAACTAATCGGAATCAGGCCTATCCCAGTCAGGATTGATTTTTACACGACTGCCCAAAGCAAAAAGAGTGTAACTGTATATGTGTTCAGGGTTCAAGTATGTTTGTGGGTATGTGAGTTTCTTTATTCCACCATAACTTCCAAATGGCTCTACGGATTTGGATGTATGGGGTATTGTTAGAATTCTTACATCATTCCGAGTGACACTGACTATATTTTTTTTGAAAAAAGTTAAAATGGCGACTGTATGACGCCATTTTCAAATGTAAAAAAAAAATTTTTTTTTCTTCAATTATTACAATATGGGAATCAAATGAAAGGCCTTAATGAGCACATTTCAAAAATATATAATTTGTCACTAAAATGTGTGTAATAAAAATAAATAAATTTAATAAAATTTAAAAACACGACTGCCCTGCTAAAAACAAACTAAAAAGTTAAATAACAAGTGTCATTGCAGTCGGGGGACCGTTTTGTGGAACAATTTTTAATCGAAGAGGTCCCCCGACTGCAATGACACTTGTTATTTAACTTTTTAGTTTGTTTTTAGCAGGGCAGTCGTGTTAATTCTGTCTGTTAGTGTCTAGACACACTAAGCCGAAATTACGCGACTGAAGTTCGGCATGATTACGCCTGTAATGCTGTAATTTGAATTACTGACGACACATTATGCCGAAATTACGTTGCGTTTTTCTTCATAATAAAAGCGTTGCCGCCGAAATTCGGTCGCGTAATTTCGGCATAGTGTGTCTAGGCACTTAATCGTGTTCGAAATTTTTCGATTCATATTCGTGTTTTTACGAACATCAATGATGTTTAAAAAATACTAATCGATGACAATAAGTGCGTTATCGCTCTATCTCTATTTTTTTGTAAATATTTTCATTTGTTTTAATCATGACGTGATTAATAGCTTTATTTTAATTAAACGTATTTATTGATTAAAATCAATTCTTGTTTTTCTTTCATAATATCACGTAAGTAGATCTCAAGATTCTGTACCTAAAATTTCATCATTAACCCAGCGATTACGAAAGCGAAACGACTTTAAAAAAGTTTCTATTAAACCATAAAACCTGTAGTATTAAAAATAACATTATCAATCTGTATTAGTGTTGTAACCAGGGACCGGAAAACCCCTTTTTTGGTTAACCCAATTGATAGGGAAACCCTATTAAAAAGCTTACCAAATGATAGGGTTTCCCTTTCGTTAGGGTTAGTCGACGTCATGCTTACCGTATTGATAGGGTTTTTGAAAATAAGTCTATGAAATACCCAATCAAAAACCCTTTTAACGGTTAGCGGTTCATGAAATACCCAATGAAAACCCCTTTAACAGTAAGCGGTTCCGGTCCTTCGGCCCAGGTGGAACTAGGTATAAATTGCTTGAGCACGTTTTAAAACCCCTTCATAAAACCTTTATAGGGTTTCCCCGATAGGGTTTTTGTATTCGGTAAGTCCTTATTTGGGTTACCCTTTCGATAGGGTTACCGTATTGATAGGGTTTTTGAAAACAAGTCTATGAAATACCCAATGAAAAACCCCTTTTACTGTAAGCGGTTCCGGTCCTAGGTTGTAACATCAAAAAGCTAAGAAACAATACCTACACACAGTTTTTCTTACTTAGCTTTTTTGTTTAATTAACGTGTGTAGAGTATGTCAGTGTAGATATTTTTCTCTAGAATCAGATTAATAATGATTTTCTGCATTAAAAAGTGGGATTTTTAAGTTAAAACGCTTTTAAATCACAATTTTTTATCATTATAGTGCTATTTACTTACATTTTTTTCACAAAATACTTCAGAAAACAACTTAATGTTTTTGTAATTGTTTTTCTAAATATAAAATAATTCTTGTCTGATACTATACCTAAATAAAATGTAATTAGTATTTTTTAATTATGAAAGTAATTAAATAAAATGAAACTGGGGCAACGCTGGGACATCTCCTTTATAAAAATGTCTTATTTTATAAGTACTTTTATGTAAAGCACGTTTATTAAAAAAATAATTAATAAAGAAAGACTTTACGTTAATATTACGATTTAATGCAATAAGTATCGTAAAGTTAGCCGTGTTAACAATAAATGTTTTGTTATTTTGAAATCGTTGTATATTTATTCCTTAATTAAAGGCACCCTAAAAGACTTATACTACGTGTAACAGAATTAATGGCTAAACCAGAATATGGTAGATAGGGACCATCAAACTGAACAACTTTTACTATGGGACCAACTATGAAATAGCGTTAACAAAATCAGCTGTTTATTACAACAATTAATATCTAAAAATGTGTGAAACATCAGTTTTTTTACCGCAATTTCAAAATCGTCTCATAGTAAAAGTTGTTCAGTTTGATGGTCCCTATCTGCCATATTCGGGTTTAGCCATTAATTCTGTTAAATGTTGTATAATAGGCTTGTTTCCAGTTTCCACTAAGAATAAATCGGCTAGCATATGGTTTCTAATGATTAATCATGGTAAATAGTAACCAAAAAAACACTTTTTTCATTAAAATAAATAAAGATTACCAATATTTACGGAAAATAAAATCGGCAAAATTGGCCCTTTAATCACGTGACATTATTGAACACCAATCAGAGACGCATGACGTCACGCCTCGCGAAACATTTGTTGTTGCTGTCATTTTCACACACACACAAACACACAGAGGTGTATGTGTGTAGGTGTCAAACACGAATGTTTCGCGAGGCGTGACGTCATTCAAGACGCCATGACAGTTTTGGCCTTTTTCGATGTCATTTTGAATTCATTTCTCAAAACGCAAAATTCATAGGTAAAATCACTTATTTTTCTTCAAATAATATATTTTTGGGGTAAAATAGATACTAAACTTTATTTTTAAACTATTTTCCAAATTTTGTCAACTAGCCTATTGTAATGTTTTTGATAAACAATTTTTGTATGGCTATACAAAAATTGTTATTCCTATTCCGATCACTGATAAAATAAATGATTCAGTGTGTTTAATAGTATCTTATCATCGTTTCTTCCACAGTCGTATATCCCGTTCGCTCCTATCGTACGAAAATGCGAACGAAAATGAAGCTAACGCCAGTACCACAATACGTCGACACAGACACAAAAAGACGCACAAGAAAAAACATACGCGAAAACGCAGTCGAAAACAGCGCATGAAAAATAAGTTCATATTGAAAATAATACGCACTTTGATGAACGATACGGAGGAACACTTAGAAGTGGATATACATTGCAAGCATAGACAATTGTACCCGAATAACTCTTTCGTTAGAGATCTCGTCACTATACTTAATGATAGGAATATTAAGGTAAGTTTTTACAAAATAATTTGACAGAAATGAGAAGTAATCACACATAACGACGATGTTTTTTAGGGTTCCGTACCAAAATAGTAAAAAAGGAACCCTTATGGTGTGACTCAGTCTGTCTGTGACAGACGTCTGTCTGTCTGTCTGTCACAGCTGGATATCTCGAGAACTACTTATGGTATCAACTTGAAATTTGGAATAGTTTAAGATGGCATTTGCCCAACTATTTTGCAAATAAGAAATAAATAAAAAAATAAATACATTTTTTACAACAGGGACTGAAAAGGGGTCTTAAAAATTTGAAGTAGAGCTACTAGGGCATGTGGGGTATCATATGAAAGAACGCCGTTTGCACGTTTTTAATCATTTTTTCTTTTTGTTTTAGGCCGCATAGTTTTCGACTTATGATGAAAAGTGTAAAAAAAATACCTTTCCCCCCCCCCCTTATCTCCGAAGTTTGCAAAGCGAAAAATCTGAAATAATTCTGTGTGATAGTAGTTTATACAAAGATTACAGGAAAAATAAAACGATGTCTCAATATAGCACACTTTTTAAGAAATTAATAAAACAAACAAAAAATCATTAGTTCCACTACCAGTCAACAGATGGCGCTGATTAAATTAGTTCCACTATCGGCCCAGAGATGGTAATGACCTAAGAAAAAAATTAGTTCCACTATCGGTCAAGAGATGGCGCTGACCCTGGTTCTAATATAATTACCTATACCTACTATTTGCCGTACGAATAAACGAAAAATAAGTTCCTACTTAGTAAACAGTTTGCAATGTGGAGTGGTTAAGATTTGTAAATTAACTGTCCGCCTGTTCGCCCTTCCACCTGTCTGCCGTTTATCCTACTTTTTTAAAGACTGTACTAAAGTAATATATCCAAATATAATTTATGATTGTACGGAACCCTCGGTGCGCGAGTCCGACTCGCTCTTGACCGGTTTTATTTTTTATAATATTAAATAAAATATATATTTTTACGCACAACGGCATAGTGCTTGGCCTTCACCTCACCTGGGGGTCAATTCTACTAATGTTAACGTTGAAAACGTGGTTCAATGGTATTTGAATGGTAATGCTTTTTGACACAGATCTTGTTTCTTAAATCTGTAGAGTCGCATCACGTTCCATTTTAAAATTTTCAATACAAATGATCAAAACAACTCTGCGAGAGCCGTAATGAGGGCGAGCTTTGAAAATTCCTATCAAATTATTAAATAGATATAAGTATGTTTATACAAAACACGCAATACATTAGACAAATACCTCATTATTCCTAAGAAAAATTAAAAATTAGGTACTTTAGATTCTGTAAATACTAGTAAAAAACATGTCAAAGTGTACCAATTTGAGCATTTTTTAATATTTTATTTCTCTGTGATTAAAAGCATATTTTAAAATTTTCTTGACAATACAAAATAAGTAAAAAATAAATATGAGTCGTATTCTTATTTGTTACAGCTGAAACGTTTTTGAAAAATACCTCTGACAAGCAAATTTGAAATTCCACTTGAACAGATTGTCTTCGTTTTAAAATACCTTACAATTATTGTGTTTTTCTCTCTATTACTCTGCACTAATTTAAGAATTTTGCTTCCTAAAACTAAAGTTTACATCAATAATAATGCTTTCATTCTTTAGATAACTTCATTGGAAAAACACTAATTTCGTTGAAATGCAAATATACAGCCTTAAACCCAAAACTGAAAAACATTGTGTATCTTAAACCCAAGAAGAAAAACACATTCCGTGTTATTACAAAAGATTTTTAAACACTTTTTAACTAAACACATGTTTAAAAGAACAGTTTAAATTAAAAAAAAAATGTGATGTTGTGCTCTTTTTCATACAATATTGTCCAAAAAGTGACAGCATCACATTTAAACATTTGTTTAGTTAAACAGTGTTTAAAAATCTTTTGTAATAACACGGCTAGTGTCTCGATTTTGGGTTTAAGAAACAAAAACTGTGTAAAAAAGCATTACCATTCCAACACCATTAAACTACGATTTTGACGTTAACATTAGCAGACTTGACCCCCTAATGTTAGGTCTCTGCTCACTACATCGTATCATATCATGACCGTGCTAGAAACGTATTAGGCAAAAAATATTCTTTGTATTGAAAAGTATAACACTATTCCCACTAGACCGTTCCGTCGCCGGCACTTGTCATACACACATCAACTTTGTCTAGGGATACCAGGTGTTATTTTCATACAAACGAGGTAACTTTGAGGCCTTGGTTTTCTGCCAGGGATGTACTGTGCTGTGATCTGATGATGGCCATCCAGGGAGTGAATGGAGGAGATTCAGATCGCTATACACACCCAACTGATCTGACCAGCATTCTAAAAACGTAATGGTCATGTTTAAAAAAACCGCGAAAATAGCATGAAAATGTATGTAAATCCTCAAACTGAGAACTCTAACCCATTAATCTTTTAGAATACCGATCAGATCAGTTGAGTGTGTATAGCGATCTGGATCTACTTCATTCAGTCCTTGGATGGCCATCATCAGATTACAGCACGGTACATCCCTGGCAGAAAACCAAGGCTTTAAAGTTACCTCGTTTGTATAAAAATAAAACCTGTATCCCTAGACAAAGTTGATGTGTATACTTTTCAATACAAAGTATTTTTTTTTTGCCTGACACGTTCCTAGCACGGTCATAGTATGGTACAGTGTAGTGGGCATAAGGCCGAAGGTGGAAACACTAGCAAAAATTTGTAAAAATATGTTTGACTCGGTAGCTCTGTTAGTTGAATATTATGTGTTGTCAAATTAAATAAAAATATTTTTTAATTCTTTATTCTTTTGGCGACAAACAGTCATTCAAACAAAAGCACTTATATCTATCTTACTAGCTATAACAGACCTATAGCACAGAATAGATATAAGTACTACCGTACAGAAAGGAAACTCTCCGCCCCGCCCCACAATCAATTACCTCACCCCACCGCGCGAGTTCGTGTGCCAATCCGTGTGCTCATTCAATAGCCCTAGACTTCACGCACACAGTTGCGCGTGTGCAAAAACGTCACTGTGTAGCGTCCGTGTAATAGGTAGTTGAAACGCGGCGCTTGTATGGAGTGCCCGGGGTGTGCCTATAGTGCCGATAAGGATAGCAATAACAGACCTATAATTCCAAAAAGGATTAATAATATTTTCAACCAGGTTATAAATAACGGGCGAATATTCGAGAAGAACAAAGTGACGGAGCTGGCTAAGGGTGGAGGTACATCGGGCAAGGTGTTGCAGAAGATGAACATCCCTGAAACTGAAAATATCCGCTCTCAACTCGAGAAGGTAAAACAATTTTTTTTTATGCACAACAGGATAGTGCTTGGCCTTCACCTCACCTGATGTTAAGTGACGATAAGACCGAAGGTGGAAGCGCACTACTCCCGGAATCCTCATCACTGAGGAACTGGCTATCTTACTTCTAACTGCCGGAACACAACAATTTTTAAATTGTTGTTGTGGCGTCAGACTTAGGTGAGATGGTGGTAGCTAGCCAGGCGGACTTGAAATAAGCCCTACGACCAACCAAACCGAGTACAAACGTACTGCCCCTGGGAATCGAACCCGGGACCCCAGCGTCTTACACATCTTTCGGTGATCATCCTAGTGGGGCTGGATACTAATCTAGAAATCGTTAGTTACCATTCCAACATTCCATAAGTCCAAATAATAAATTTACTGACTTTTATTTCAAAAATGGAGAATTTTCTATACACAGCTTCATCCCCCTTTTCACCGCTTCAGGACTGGAATTGTCAGAAACGCTGAGACACATATATTCACTTTTAATCTTCAGCCTAAACACAAAATTTTAAGATCCTAGCTTCGAAACTTTCATACAAACTTTCAACCCCTATTTCACCCCCTTAGGGGATGAATTTTGAAAAATCCTTTCTTAGTGCACTCCTAGACTTCAAAAGGAACCTACAATTTCAAATTTGAAATCTCTAGACTAGGTTTGGGCTGTGCGTTGATATGTCAGTCAGTCACTCAGTTTCTTATTTTATACAATATGTTTCAAAAAAACCCGTAATGCCGAATATGGTAGATAGGGACCATCAAACTGAACAACTTTTACTACGGGACCAACTCTGAAATCGCGAAAAAACAGCTGTCTCATACAAAAATTAATAACGAAAATATCAAAATGTATGAAACAGCTGAATTTTTTTCGCAATTTCAGAGTTTGATGGTCCCTATCTACCATATCCAGCTTTAGGGGTTTTTTGTAACACGTTGTATGGTTTTTAGATTGTTCAGGTAAAACCACAATGGCACAATATAAAGCACAGGCATGAGAAGATTCAAGAACCGCTAGTGGCGTCGGAACCAGAGAAGAAGATCATTATAGAAGATTTCATAGAGGTCACTACCACTACACCGGAACCAGTAAGTGAAAGGCCTACACACCGACAGATGCCTAGATTAGTGCCTATAGTGCGTTCGCGTTAAGAATGCAGTGAGTCATCAGTGCAACTGCAGGGTAAAGGTGTATTCACAGTGGTGCTCATAATACAAAGCAAAGGGCCGTAATCTTAGTACTGTCAACTTGGAAGCTTATCACTGCGAAAGTTGCGTAATTCCTACATCTAGAGGGCTATTTACTTTAAAAAATTTCATTTAGCAAATGAATTGAAAGCGCCACATCGCACGCAGTTCAGACGGTAATGACATTTGCGAAAAAACTTCTTGTAAAATATTTCAAAATAAAGAAATAAAATAAGAAAACGGTACATTAAAAATATAAAGTAATTTAAAACCAAATGCTTTAAAATTTTTGAAAACCTAAATCTTTTTAGTATTGTCATAGTGCGAATCAATATAATGATAAAATTCGACACTTGTGAAGTAAAGACCTAGCAGCGTAACGGATACAACATAATACATGACACTTCCACGACAAAATACCGAGATCAAACCTAGTCAAATGCATTTTTTTGTTTTAAACTATTATTTTTTCATTAATATTTTGTTATAAATGAATAATAAATAAAATCAGTACTCCGTGCACAAAGCACAGGACACGACCGTTGCTTCGAAAGTATGCATTCAACTCGACACTGTGAACTTGACTTTATAATTTTTAACGATTTGATTGGTTAGGGGGCGTGGCTAGGCCGGCGGACAAGTATGACTCACTGCATTCTTAACGCGAACGAACTATAGAGCCTAAATAACGGGTGTTAAAAGACCCTCATCGAAGTCCGCGCATTCCGCCCATCATCAGGATCATTTTTGCCTTTTAGACTATACCTGGGAAACCAATAGCTACGAAGTTATTCGAGGTCAAAGTCAACATTTTCTTTTCAATTTTTTTATGAAATCTTATTTTATTCGTTATTTCCTAATTTTTGTCCAAAGAAACTATCATAATTTTAAGTATTTCATAACAAACAATCGCTTCAAAACGTCATCACTGAATGTATCTCATGAGCACGCACATAAACGCTGCCTTTCAACTCGGCCGCACGCAGCTATGTAGCATACACTCGCAGGCGCGGTCTGTTGTATGCGGTACATTGCGTAGTAATGTATGCAATGCTTTTTTAACACCAAAAATTAAAATCGTTTCCCAGCAATAATTTTGAACAGAAATTTTGACAAGAATACGTAAACCTCGGCTTCGTTGAGGGTTTTGTGTATGTAACCAAGTAAAACGAAATGTTCACGATCACGAATGTTCGCAACCGGCCGCATTGCGCGCTAGGTGCCTCGATACATGCAGGCAACTGCCTAGAATGTATCGTAGGCACGAGGCTTACAACCAAAGACTATAAGACCCACGCGACTATCCTAGCGACTCACCTATCAGTGCGGTCACCGTGTATCCTAGCTAGCAAGTAAGCTGAATATAAGGTGGGTGTACCATGGAAGGCAATGCTCCCTGTAAAGCCAATCACCGTAAAATGGCAGTTAATATCGTATGATCTCAAAACTCACTCAATGAACACAAAGATCTAACCAGTCCATAGCTAAAAACCGTAAATTAGCAGTTAATATCGTATGATCTCAAAACTTACTCAATGAACACAAAACTTACACAATGAACACAAAGATCTGACCAATCCAAAGCTACAAACCGTAAAATGGCAGTTAATATCGTATGATCTCAAAATTAACTCAATGAACACAAAGATTTGACCAATCCAAAACTACAAACCGTAAAATGGCAGTTAATATCGTATGATCTCAAAACTTACTCAATGAACACAAAGATCTGACCAATCCAAAGCTACAAACCGTAAAATGGCAGTTAATATCGTATGATCTCAAAACTTACTCAATGAACACAAAGATCTGACCAATCCAAAGCTACAAACCGTATAATGGCAGTTAATATCGTATGATCTCAAAACTTACTCAATGAACACAAAGATCTGACCAATTCAAAGCTACAAACCGTAAAATGGCAGTTAATATCGTATGATCTCAAAACTTACTCAATGAACAAAGATCCAACCAATCCAAAGCTACAAACGCGGTGCGGTACTGGTTGCGCCACCATTACGCCAGTAAAGTGCGTCACTTCATCAAAGTGTGTTGTGCAAGGCCGTTTGCAAGCAATGTGGTTAACTCAAATTTTAATAATAATAATTTATTTTCCAAAAGCTAATAAAACTAATTACATGAAGTTAAACAAACTACCGCTATATATGGCTGAAATAAGTGTCCCATTAATTGGTTATTCCCCTGACTAGCTAGGCTGCTAGGATAAACCTGTATTACAAAAGTCAGTGGTTCGGCTCTTTACATAAAATATTAATGTATAATTTGAGTTATACGGTACAATAATTAATAATATATTATTACAAATATCAAACATACTCCAGATGTTTATATTAAACAATGAAATAAAGCTTTATCCTATACTTAGTATATTTTGTTTGTCCAGGAAACAAACTAATTAAACCTGTTTAAACGTTAAGGTGGCTTTCCATGGTACACCCACCTTATCTAAGCACCAATCTAGGCACCTGTCGATGCGTTTGCAGCCAAACAGTTTATACAGGGTGGGGCAAAAGGGTGGTCGCGTTTTAAGAGGCCGTCCATGTTTTGCCGCTCTTTCGCTCACACATTTAATGTATTTTCAATTAAAAATATGTGTTCCGGTCTCACTCTCTTTAAGCATTTAGCAAAACGTACAATTTCAGGGATTTCAGACCGCGTAAATGAACAACTTTAACAATGGGGCCAACCACGGAAATTAAAAAAAAAACTGGGGCCTATTGCATAACAAATTACAAGCTAATATTATTAGTGAATTTCTATGGAAAATCGCTAATAATATTAGCTTGTAATTTGTTATGCAATAGGCCCCTGCTGATCCATAGAAAAGTACAACATCGACTCAAAGTCAAAGTCAAAGTCAAATAAGTTTTATTCAAATAAACTTAATAATTAAGTACTTTTGAATCGTCTATATTTTCCTACCACTATAATGTATGGACTATAATGTATGGACAAGCTGATTCTTTTTCGCGATTCCGTGGTTGGCCCCATAGTTAAAGTTGTTCATTTACGTGGTCTGAAATCCCCATTTCATTTTTAGATATACTTAAAAATTAACGGTGTATATTTCTCTCGCTTTTACCATCTACTAAAACGTTTAAATTCAATATTTTGTCTCCCTTTTAGCGTCAAGCGAAACACCGCAAACACAAGCGCGTACGCGCCTCCCCTTCCCCCCCAATGCTACGTTCCCCTCCCCTCGCAGTTCATAAAGGGTACACACCAGATACTAGCACTCAATCTGATGCTTTAGCTAATGAAGTAATTGAAGACAATATTGATGTGCCTATGGCGGAAGAACTGGCCAATAAAGCCGACAGGTTAGTACATAGTACGGTTAGCAACGAAAGTCGCTTAACACTTTGGTACTTTTTGATAGCAACTGTTTTGACAGATGTCTTACAGTTTGTAACATTTATCAAAAAAGTTGCTATGACAAGGTACTAAAGTGCTAAGCTACTTTCGTTGTTGACCGTACATACATTATTATAATACATACACAAATACAAACACAAATAAAATAAAATAAAAATACACGCTGAAATTTTTATCATTTGGTTCCCGTAGTGGGGTGGTTCCACTCGTGATTACAAACAACTTTTACTATGGGGCCAACTCTGACATATTATTATCGCGATAAAAAATCTGCTGTTCCATACAAAAGCACAGTACCTACTCGGCTTTAATGTATGGAACAGCAGATTTTTTTATCGCGATATCAGAGTTGGCCCCAAAGTAAAAGTTACTTGTAATCATGAGTGGAACCACCTTCTGCGGGAACCAAATCATTAAAATTTTACGCTCTATACAGTGGGTATTCACATATTTAAAGACACCAGTCGATTTCCATACAAACAAGGTAACTTTGAAACCTTGGTTCTCCGCCAAAGATTGACCTAGCTGCAATCTGATGATGGCCATCCAGGGAGTGAATGGAGGAGATTCAGATCGCTATACACACCCAACTGTTCTGATTAGCATTCTAAGAGATATAAGGATCAGAGTTTTTAGTTTCAAGATTTCTATTAATTTTTATGTAAATCGCATCCATATACTTATATCTCTTAGAATTTTGTTCAGATCAGTTGGGTGTGTATAGCGATCTGAGTATCCTCCATTCACTCCCTGGATGGCCATCATCAGATCACAGCTAGGTCAATCCTTGGCGGAGAACCCTGGCTTCAAAGTTGTATAAAAATTGACTAGTGTCTTTAATTATGTGACCGCCACTGTATGTATAGATTTTCGTTTCTGATAAAAAAGTGAAAATTTAGTATTTAGTTAATTAAGTAAGGATTAGTGAAAAATTCATTACAAACTGCGGCCTGCTAATTATTTCCCTGCAATGGACATAACGTCGTGCCACGTACCACAAAACTCAGTGGGCGTGGCTATAAAACGATGCTTGTCATACAGATTGCGTAAATTAAACGACAGTCGCTACCCCGAGCTTTTCATCATTATTATTCGTTTATTGTCAATGACACCACTGGACGACACCACTGAGGTGTTGTTTACAATATTTTTGTGGTAATCACACCGTACGTAGTGAAGTTCTAATACTAAACTTGCATTTATCGATATCATTAATTTTTAATTCGTAAGACACGACATGATAATGTCACACATCGCTAGTAGGTAGTGGTGTGGTTACACGCCTGCAAGTATGACGGATCGTCAGGCTTGCCTACGGCGAAAAGGCATGAGGCCAATGCCGTGATCTTTATAGACGACAGCCAACAGCAGCCAATCAAGAGTGCCCATCTGCAGCAAATGTCACCGCGTCGTACAGTTCTTTTCATTTTTTACTTTAACAATTAAAAATAAAACTGTAAACAACACCCCAGTGGGGTCGTCCAGTGGTGTCGTTGACAACACACGTTATTATTTTATATCATCATCTTCATAGGATTTGACAGGCTACTTTGTCGCATGTATTTACTTATTATGTTTTCTTATCGTGACATCATTACTGCCTTGTTTGAGATAAAGAAAAAGATTTTAACACAATACATATTAAACAGTTTACAAAAGCTATTCGAGGAAGAGGGAATAAAAGAGCGCTCGTTAGAGGACTCGACGGCGAGCACCCGTGAAGAACTCGTCAACACGTTCGACAGCGACAACGACAGAGCTGCTGAGAGCGAAAGGTGGCATGTGGGTGAGTGAGACTAGATTTTTAAACCACCTCTGTGGTCTAGTGGTTCGTCCACCCGTGTAAGATGTGGTTGGTGGTAGGGCTTATTTCAAGTCCGCCTGGCTAGCTACCACCATCTTACCTAAGACTGACGCCACAACCACAATTTGATAATTGTCGTGTTCCGGCAGTTAGAGGTAAGATAGGTTCCTCATTGATGAGGATTCCGGTTGTAGTGCGCTTACACTTTAGGTCTTATTGTCACTTGACATCAAGTGTGGTGAAGGCCAAGCACTATACTTGTGAATATAAAAAATCATACAAACGGTAGACTAAAAAAAATGAATGGGTCTTCACGAAAACGAATTCGACCAATCATAATAATTACAAGATTCATTTAAAAATCATAGAAAATATAGTTTACCATAAACCAATCATCATTTAGCATCGGCTTGGCCTTAAAAGAATCACCTTACATAAATTATTAGATTTTCGACTACCATTTGACTTAGATTAGGAGGTTATAACAAATTTGGTAACGATCGCGTAAGTGGCTGACTCTGGATGGAGAGGCACTCTCTGATGTTAAATATGTCGGTCTGTTTGCGTGAAGTGGTTGCGTTATTTTTATATGCAGGCTGAAAAATGTGTTATCGTTACCAAAAAAAAAAACGATAAGGTAAATGGCTGACAATTGTACAGCAAGTAAGTACTAGTTGTACTCACTTGTATTACGGAAGGACTGAACCTCAGCCTGCATATAAAAAGAACGCAACCACTTCATGCAAACAGACCGACATATTTAGCATCAGAAAGTGCCTCTTCATATTGTGAACGCAGAGTCAGCCACTTACGCGATCGTTACCAAATTTGTTATGACCTCCCAGAACAACTGTACTTAGATAAGATATAATCGAATTTTGTAATTAGCATGTCTAATGAAGTGTTTTACCAATGAAACCTCCTGAAACTGTACTCTCTTGCCAAGGCACTAAAGCTGAAAATCATTCAAGTCTTCGGCTTATTTTTTTAAATAACAAAACTTTTATTCCACAGGAGAAACCCGATATCGAACTGATCGACGGAACTCGCGCGCACGCCACTCAAATAAAGTAAGTACCTAAACGATTGTTTTGGCGTCATTTTGTCGAATTCGGTTCGGTTTTTATTTTAATTATTTGCAAATTGATTCATAGTGGATATTGTGCCTTAAAATTGGCGCAGTTTTGTGGTACAAGTGTCTACGCAACTGAACAATATGTGGGATAGTGGAAATAGGCGCGATCTCGGTTGTGTGAAGCTGAGACTTTTATTGTAGAGGAGGCTACCTCGGCAGAACTTACTGAGTAAACTGTCTGATATACTTGGTGCCAAATGCTCCATGCAGCATTGGAATGCAATGCATCCGCATTCTAATGTAAACTGAAACAACCTACCACTGAACTATTCAACACTTGACACTGGCAAAAATTACTCCCTAAAGAGGAGAGTAGATTGCCAAAATAATAAAAAGAAGAAGTAGTACCTAAACACGTTACTATATCATCATTATCATAACAGTCCGTTAGGCTGCCTGTCCATTGACGCGGAGCTAGGCGGAGCGGAGAAATGAGGAAATATTAACCAATAGGATTGCATAAAATCTCCGCTCCGCAATCTTATTGGTAAATATTTCCTCGTTTCTCCGCTCTGCCCCCTCGCTCCGCGTCAGTGTACAGGCAGCCTTAGTATAGGTGAAATCGAAGTCATTGTCAACCTTTTAAACTGTCTTATTCATAAAAAGTAAAGGAATGCCTGTAAGCTTGTTTTAAGGAATTTATTGAAGATCATTATCCATAATCGCTCAATAGCGACAAACGCTCTATAAACCTTTGATAAAGTTATAGAAGGGTGCTGCCTATTTTATCCCTATTTTAGTGAATGGGTGCATTCCAGCAGACCAATCGCTAAGTCATCGATCACCACAGTATACACACACAGTAATTTATAATGAAAGTGATTGACGTTTAATAAAGTCTTATCAGCATTTTATCTTATCGCTAAAATTTACTATAACTCTATTTTAATTAATGCGGTATGAAGTTAATCGCGATAATTATTAACTAAACATTAAAAATCACTTTGCCTCACGCTCGCAGCAAAAATCGATAACGTTTTTATGCGCCTTCTTATCGAATGAAGATTAGTGGCCACCTCTGGTGTTAGAGTTTATCAAGCCGCCTGCAAGGACTCTAACTTGGCTTAACGACTGTTATCAGATGACAACAGCCGGGACCGACGGTTTAACGTGCCCTCCGAAGCACGGAAGCGCTCAGTTGTAATGCCACTTTAACGGTCACCCATCCGAAACCTGACCGGATCGAGCGTTGCTTAAAAAACGTGATCGAGTACGATCAGTCTGTCAAGTTCCGCCATGAGCGCTTCTTTTACGCGCCAAAAACACCCTTTTCGTGCTTTTGGCGCGATTGAAAGCGACAAGCTGCTTATCGTCAGTGAAGTTCTAACAGTGCGTAAGTAAAAATTAGTATTTTACAGGAGAGCAAAATAACTGCGTACGATTTACTTACGCAGTGTCACTTTCATCGAAAAACGCAGCGCTATTGGCTGGCTATCTCCATTCTGATTGGTCGGAAAAAAACGCGCGGGTTTTCTTCATCGAATAGCATCAGAATGTTTAGACCACCAAAAAATGACTTACGCACTGTTAGAACTTCACTGACATTATGGCCTTTTGTACGTGTTTTATAAACAATATTTTAATTCTGACAGCAGCATCAAAACGAGGAGAACCACGCAGATCGCGTGGAGCAATCTGACCACGAATCTGACACTACGCAATCGGACCCCAACGCTGAGCACAGGCCCGCCAAACACGAGGTCAAAAGTGTTGTGGGTAAGTCGCAGTTGAATATTGTATTAGAATACTCAGATCAAATACAACAATGAACGTTGCGAACAATGAAGTGAGGCCGGTTTTTGGTGGTACACATGTGTGCGTACAAGGGGGCGGGCGGGGGCCGGGCGGCAGGGTTTTATATGGAAAGCCAAGGCGTAGTTTCGTTACACATGTGTGCGTGAACTGTGTATGTACACAGCCAAGGCGTAGTTTTACAGGCCTCACCGCTTTGTTCGGAAGACTCCGTCTTACTTTTTTTAATTGGTCTGACTTAGAATATGATATTCAATAAAATTCACCGCGGCGCCACTTTGGATCAGGAAAGCGCCTTAAGAATTTTTTATAAAGCATTTTCGGTTTCGTATATTTTTAATTATGTATTGAAAAATAATATAAAATAAAAATACCAACACCCCTCCATCCAACAGACGAATCCTCACCAGAGACCCACAAAGTCCACGTGGAGCGTCGTCGGGAACGCCTACAGTCTGCCCAAGGTCGAACCCATGACCCCACCCCCGTCAAACTCGTCATGAGGAGCAACCTCACTTTCAACTTAGGAGACGAATTCTTCAAGTGGAGAAAACCGAACAATGTTGCGTAAGTATTAAAAACTTTATTTCGCATATCTAGCTAGCTACTACCACAGAATAGATATAAGTACTACCGTACAGAAAGGAAACTCTCCGCCCCGCCCCAGAATCAATTACCTCACCCCACCCCGCGAGTTCGTGTGCCAATCCGTGTGCTCATTCAATAGCCCTAGACTTCACGCACACAGTTGCGCGTGTGCAAAAACGTCACTGTGTAGCGTCTGTGTAATAGGTAGTTGAAACGCGGCGCTTGTATGGAGTGCCCGGGGTGTGCTACCACCATCTTACCTAAGTCTGATGCGATAACAATTTAAACATTGTTGTGTTCCGGCAGTTAGAGGTAAGATAGCCAGTTCCTCAGTGGTGAGGATTCCGGGTGCAGTGCGCTTACACTTTCGGCGTTATCGTCACTTAACATCAGGTGAAGTGAAGGCCAAGCATTTACCCGTTAAGATGACAGAAAAAACTGTCAGTATTGTCACTCCGCGCGTGAGCATGAACGGCTCGGCGTCCTCTGAGAGGACAAATTTTATATGTCACAAAAGATAAGACCTACGCGATAGAAAGAGAGGCAACTACTAAGCGCATGTTTTGGAGCGAAGGGAGCGCTGTGCGACCTGAATAACACTTTATTGTGTCGGAGCAAGAGTCGAAATTTATTTGAACGATTTTGCGGAGTACAACTTCTGTACGCTAGTACTATTATCTATTCTGTAGTATTGGACCCAGTCAAGATATCTACAGGTTGATTTTTTAAAACACTCGACAAATTTTGTGGTGTAGCTTAGACCATCAAACTGAACAACTGTGTCTATGGGACCGACTTAATCAGAGTAAAAAAATAATCAGCCGTTCCATACATTTTGGTTGAGTAGATATTGGCGTTTTCTGTGGAACAACTGATTATTTTTTTGCTCTGATTAAGTTGGTCCCATAGACAAAGTTGTTCAGTTAGACGGTCTAAGTCACACCACAGATTTTGACGACTTTTCGATTTCGCCCTGACCGACCAAAGTCGAACCCATGACCCCACCCCCGTCAAACTGGTCATGAGGAGCAACCTCACTTTCAACTTGGGAGACGAATTCTTCAAGTGGAGGAAACCGAATAAAGTCGCGTAAGTATTTTTTGTCCGCCTGTCTAGCAACCATCATCTTTTACCTAAGTCTGACGCCATAGCAACAATTTAAACATTGTTGTGTTCCGGCAGTTAGAGGTAAGATAGCCAGTCCCACAGTGGTGAGGATTCCGGGAGTAGTGCGCTTACATTTTCCGCCTTATCGTCACTTAACACCTGCCAGTTGATTACGTAAGTCTGTTGCTAACAATTCTCGATTGAAATCGATTGAAAGGGCAGTTACATTGCTGCTTTAAGTAAGATAATTGTCACATTGCAGCATTCACTAAAGCAGCAATGTAACTGCGATTTCTGTCAGAGTTGATTGCAACAAAGTTACATAATTACCCCCCAGGTGAAGTGAAAGCCAAGCATTTACCCGTTAGGATGATAAAAAAACTATCAGTATTTTAGCCAGTCGGGATATCTACAGTCCCATGTGCGTGTGGTATGAGTGCTCTTTTCCTAGAAATTGATTTAACCATACGAAGAATTTAAAAAATAATTGTATTAAATTTTAGGAACAAACTTTTCACAATTTTCGATGCAGCCACTTATATACGAGGTCTGGTTGATTAAATAAATGCCAAAATATGAAACACTCAGATGAGCATTGAAAAAGAAAAAAAATGTTTAATTGCTCTTGATCTAGCACGTTTTTTGTCAAGATTTATGTGTTAAGCTTTAAAGAGCGAACGAATAAGTATTTTTAAGTAGTTAGTTAAGTACATAGTTTTTTAAATTTGAGATTTTTGCATTTACAATGCTATTTTTAAACAATACTAAATAATATACTAGAAAAAATACGACTCGCACCAGATCAATACTCAGACGGGAATCGAACCCGCGACCTTTGGATATCCGGTCCAATGCTCTGACCGCTGAGCTACCGAGTCACTAGTGACATCGTCGAATTTTTCCTAGTATATCCTAAACTCTTACGCTGTAAGCCAGCGTTATTTCACCAATGTGAGGAATTACCTCGACATTCAATTGAAATATCTTTCCAGATATTTTAACAATTGATTAAGATGAAATAGCTATATAATTTTTAAATTTGAGATTTTTGCATTTACAATGCTATTTTTAAACAATACTAAATAATATACTAGAAAAAATACGACTCGCACCAGATCAATACTCAGACGGGAATCGAACCCGCGACCTTTGGATATCCGGTCCAATGCTCTGACCGCTGAGCTACCGAGTCACTAGTGACATCGTCGAATTTTTCCTAGTATATCCTAAACTCTTACGCTGTAAGCCAGCGTTATTTCACCAATGTGAGGAATTACCTCGACATTCAATTGAAATATCTTTCCAGATATTTTAACAATTGATTAAGATGAAATAGCTATCTAATTTTTAAATTTGAGATTTTTGCATTTACAATGCTATTTTTAAACAATACTAAATAATATACTAGAAAAAATACGACTCGCACCAGATCAATACTCAGACGGGAATCGAACCCGCGACCTTTGAATATCCGGTCCAATGCTCTGACCGCTGAGCTACCGAGTCACTAGTGACATCGTCGAATTTTTCCTAGTATATCCTAAACTCTTACGCTGTAAGCCAGCGTTATTTCACCAATGTGAGGAATTACCTCGACATTCAATTGAAATATCTTTCCAGATATTTTAACAATTGATTAAGATGAAATAGCTATATAATTTTTAAATTTGAGATTTTTGCATTTACAATGCTATTTTTAAACAATACTAAATAATATACTAGAAAAAATACGACTCGCACCAGATCAATACTCAGACGGGAATCGAACCCGCGACCTTTGGATATCCGGTCCAATGCTCTGACCGCTGAGCTACCGAGTCACTAGTGACATCGTCGAATTTTTCCTAGTATATCCTAAACTCTTACGCTGTAAGCCAGCGTTATTTCACCAATGTGAGGAATTACCTCGACATTCAATTGAAATATCTTTCCAGATATTTTAACAATTGATTAAGATGAAATAGCTATATAATTTTTAAATTTGAGATTTTTGCATTTACAATGCTATTTTTAAACAATACTAAATAATATACTAGAAAAAATACGACTCGCACCAGATCAATACTCAGACGGGAATCGAACCCGCGACCTTTGGATATCCGGTCCAATGCTCTGACCGCTGAGCTACCGAGTCACTAGTGACATCGTCGAATTTTTCCTAGTATATCCTAAACTCTTACGCTGTAAGCCAGCGTTATTTCACCAATGTGAGGAATTACCTCGACATTCAATTGAAATATCTTTCCAGATATTTTAACAATTGATTAAGATGAAATAGCTATATAATTTTTAAATTTGAGATTTTTGCATTTACAATGCTATTTTTAAACAATACTAAATAATATACTAGAAAAAATACGACTCGCACCAGATCAATACTCAGACGGGAATCGAACCCGCGCATGCATTTGCATTTACAATGCTGTTTAAAAATAGCATTGTAAATGCAAAAATCTCAAATTTAAAAATTATATAGCTATTTCATCTTAATCAATTGTTAAAATATCTGGAAAGATATTTCAATTGAATGTCGAGGTAATTCCTCACATTGGTGAAATAACGCTGGCTTACAGCGTAAGAGTTTAGGATATACTAGGAAAAATTCGACGATGTCACTAGTGACTCGGTAGCTCAGCGGTCAGAGCATTGGACCGGATATCCAAAGGTCGCGGGTTCGATTCCCGTCTGAGTATTGATCTGGTGCGAGTCGTATTTTTTCTAGTATATTATTTAGTATTGTTTAAAAATAGCATTGTAAATGCAAAAATCTCAAATTTAAAAATTATATAGCTATTTCATCTTAATCAATTGTTAAAATATCTGGAAAGATATTTCAATTGAATGTCGAGGTAATTCCTCACATTGGTGAAATAACGCTGGCTTACAGCGTATGAGTTTAGGATATACTAGGAAAAATTCGACGATGTCACTAGTGACTCGGTAGCTCAGCGGTCAGAGCATTGGACCGGATATCCAAAGGTCGCGGGTTCGATTCCCGTCTGAGTATTGATCTGGTGCGAGTCGTATTTTTTCTAGTATATTATTTAGTATTGTTTAAAAATAGCATTGTAAATGCAAAAATCTCAAATTTAAAAATTATATAGCTATTTCATCTTAATCAATTGTTAAAATATCTGGAAAGATATTTCAATTGAATGTCGAGGTAATTCCTCACATTGGTGAAATAACGCTGGCTTACAGCGTAAGAGTTTAGGATATACTAGGAAAAATTCGACGATGTCACTAGTGACTCGGTAGCTCAGCGGTCAGAGCATTGGACCGGATATCCAAAGGTCGCGGGTTCGATTCCCGTCTGAGTATTGATCTGGTGCGAGTCGTATTTTTTCTAGTATATTATTTAGTAAAGTACATAGTTACTTGTGTGAAAACAATATTATTTGGGAGTAATGTTAGGTGATCTATAAAGAAGTATGTAATATATGTTATGTTAGTTAAGATTAACGTAAAAAGTAGTAAACTAAGAACTGACTCGTTCATGTCATCCGCGCGCTCGTCGCTCGCAGGCAGCGCGCGTATCCCTCGTGCGCTGGCTCGACTGAGTCAGCAGCGAGCAGTAGGCTAATATAAAAGTTTGCGCGGAGTGAGACCCCCCCTGCTAATACTGTTCGTCCTATTCAAGCGACATTGAACCCTATTACCAATCAGTAGTATATTACAAGTATATTACAGACTGATCTAACTTGATCACGTTTGTTAAGCAACGCTCGGTCCGGCGGTGTCAGATGAGTGACCGTTAAGGGAACGTGTACCCATACTACGTGACCGGTTAAGAGGGGGGAGACCCCCGGGAAAGACCCCCCGTCTTTAAAATACCACGCTTGGTCACAGGGGGGGGGGGGGGGAGGGGGGCCTATGTTTTGTCACGTAGTCAATATTGTCAATGGAAATCTGGTTCTTTTTTTTTCAAGTTGTATTCAAATATGGCACGCAGCGAATTTTTTTTCTTCTTGATACATTTTTTTACTTGTAATTGTATGTAAAATTATAATACACACTCTTGGCATTACGTGGCAAGCGCCTTACTAATGAAAAGACAAAAATGAGCAAATTTTTTTTTTTATTTCTGTTGAAAATTATGTAAAACCATTATCTATGAAATACTACGTGAAAACCAGGGGGGAGGGGGGGGGGGTCTTGGCATATACTACGGGTGGTCACCGAGGGGGGGGAGGGGGGTCAAAAATGGTAAAATATGGGTCACGTAGTATGGGTACGTTCCCTAACTGGCATTACAACTGAGCGCTTCCGTGCGTCGGAGGGCACGTTAAACCGTCGGTCCCGGCTGTTGTCATCTGATAACAGCCGTTAAGCCAAGTTAGAGGCCTTAGGCCCTGTCCTAATTGGTATCGGTCGTGTGATGAAACTAAACAATAGACCAAATGATCGCATCGCATGATCGCGCGACCGTCAATTAGGACATTCAGTAGATATCACTAGGTTTGATCGCACAGTCGCACGACCTGTTTCATCGGACGGACGGACCATCGCACGACCGCTGGTCAACGGGGAAGGCAACTGTCAAAATGGCGCTGCGTACGCTTGTTCCACGAGAACTATGAAAACAAAGGACTTTTACTTAAAAAATAGTTTTTTACCTTTAAAATGATTAAATTCTGTGTGGCAATGGTTTTAAAAATGTTGGCACTTACAAATTTCCGAAAAATCTGGATACAGAAAAAATTGATAATTTCTGTAAGAATAAAAACGTCTTAATTTGGCTTTCAAATTTGCATTGTAGAATAGTCTTTTATATCCATTTTGGGTCAATGGGTCTTTTTCGGTAAAAAATACCGCAAAATAAATACCTATTATCCCATACATTTTGTTCTGAACGTCTACTGTCTTAGGAACAAGCGTACGCAGCAACATCAGCTTTGCGTTGCCAACCCCATTAGGACAGGGCCTTACAGGCGGCTTGATAAACTCTACCAGAGGTGCCCACTAATCCTCATTCGATAAGAAGTAAAAAGATTATCAATCTATTATCAGGGACCTGCTAGGCGAGCTGTCCATCCCCGGTGACACCGGATCGCCGGATGACATGTTGGCCCGGACCGGCGCCGATATAAAAAAACCCACATCGGAAGTGTCAACTGAGGACGACGATTCTAGCACTTCCGATAGTAGTGGGGAGTAAGGTAAGGAATTATACTAATTTAATATTTTGCAGTTTAAAAGTTTTTATAAAAAAATTCCCAACGAGTCACACCTGTTATAGTTCGAATCACGAAAGATGACCACACATGGCGCCCATCTTCGCATCATAACTCATGAGGAAAAGACTTAAGACAAAATATTATTTCATATAATATAATATAATAAATAATAGGTCTTTACCTATGAAATTGCCGATTTGTATGGAGATTTTTCAAGAAGTTGCATTTTTCATAATAGCATTTTCTTTGTTCATTTAACAACCATGAACACTCATGTAACAAAACTTTTATGTACTAATGTTTGAACACTATGCTAACTTATTTCCATTTAAGATAAGCGAAAAAATTAGTTTTGGTTAAGTTACAACCCCTTCGGTCACCCTTTTTTTGCTCACAAAAAAAGAGTCACTTTCAAGTTTTTTTTTAATGTCACGAAAGCTAAAATATGGACTTTATTTTTACTGATAGTTAACTATCATGATCATAATTCGATGTAATATTCACGATTTTGTTAAAATTTTAAATTATAGAAGTTATTATTTTCTCGGTATGTGACAAAATATCGGCAATTTCATAGGTAAAGACCTAATAATTATGTTTAAGAAATATTATTTTGTCTTAAGTCTTTTCTTCATGAGTTATAATGCGAAGATTAGCGCCATTTGTGGTCATGTTTCGTGATTCGCACTATACAGTAAACACGAATCACGAAAGATGACCACAAATGGCGCCCATCTTCGCATCATAACTCATGAACAAAAGACTTAGACAAAATAATATTTCATTTAATATTATATAATATAATATACACTCGCGAGCAAAAGTATGGAATCATGGGCCTATTTTCATACAAACGAGGTAACTTTGAAGCCTTGATTCTCCGCTAAGGATTGACCTAGCTGTGATCTGATGATGGCCATCCAGCGAGTGAATGGAGGAGATTCAAATCGCTATACAAACCCAACTGATGTGATCAGCATTCTGTGAGATATTAGGATATGTTTAAAAAAACCGCGAAATTAGCAAAAAATGTATGAAAATATCTCTCAGAATGCTGATCAGATCAGTTGGGTGTGTATAGCGATCTGAATCTCCTCCATTCACTCCCTGGATGGCCATCATCAAATCACAGCTCAGTCAATCCTTAGCGGAGAACCAAGGCTTCAAAGTTACCTCGATTGTATGAAAATAGGCCTATGATTCCATACTTTTGGTCGCGAGTGTATAATTCTTAATGTATGTATATGAACTATTATTTTGTCTTCAGTATTTTCTTCATGAGTTATGATGCGAAGATGGGCGCCAATTGTGGTCATCTTTCGTGATTCTCGATGGGAACTTTTTATTAGAAATTCTAATAAAAAGTTGTTGAGAACAAATAATAAAACGTTATTGAAGGCCAATAAGCTTCTTATAAGGAATTTCTCGAAAATCATTATTCATAATCGCTCAAAAGCGACAAATGCTCTATAAACCTTTGATAAAGTAAAAATAGGGTGCTGCCTATTTTATCCCTATTTTAGTAAATAACATTCAAGTTACCCTTTTAACGACTGCACTTTACCTGATAAATAAAATATTGTTTAGCAATAACATTCCTTACTTTTACGGCCAAGTAAAGATGCTTATTAAAATTAAGGTCACTTTATTTTCAACTTAGTTGTCAAACATTATGAAAATGACAGCTTCCTTAAAGTTAGGAGACCTCGGCCATAGATTTTTTAGCTAAAAAGTATTTAAGTATTCTATTCAGCCTCTCAACACTGAGAGCTATCTTGAGATCCTACCTGAGATGCTGTTCCTATAAGAAGAGCATCTCAAGTATTACTTTACCGGCCTCCTTCACTCGCTCAAGGTCGCGCGATAAGCACCTACCGCTAGCTGTTCGTTCGAACGAACAAGTGAGCAGAGGGCCTCCACACGCCCGCCGCCGTACGAGCGCGGCACCTTACTGCCTGCGTAGGTATTGTCTCTTTATAATAGCAACAATGTTGAATCGACATTACTGTGCCGTGTACCGATGTCTAAATCAAAAAACCAATAAACAATTGTCGTTTTTCACATTATGACATGTGCTTCGCAGTTCATTTAAAAGAAGACAACCCTAACGTTGCGTCGTCAGAAAAGGTAAGAGCACGCGATAGAAAGAGAGGCAACTACTAGGTGAATAAAACTGTAGGCCATTATTGCACTTTATTGTGTCGGAGCAAAAGTCGCTATTTATTTAAATGACTTTGCGGAGTGCTGCTTCTGTACTTGTACTAGTAGTTATTCTGTGGTATTATCTCAAGATAGCTCTCAACGTTGAGAGCGGTTTATAAATACAGGCCTTAAAGCATTATGTTTATAAACATAGCTTATGTTTGTGATAGGTATAAACTTATTCTTTATTTTTAAACTTTAGATTTTTTATGCATTCACAATGCTATTTTTATATTAAGATTATAAATATAATTGAAAAATATTAGAAAAATCGACTCACCCGTAGCAGCTCGGACGGGACTCGAACCCGCACCCTTAGGATTCCGGCCCAATGCACTAACCAATTGTGCTACCGAGTCGCTAGCAGGATTGACGAAATTTTCTAATACTGGTTAGTGCATTGGGCCGGAATCCTAAGGGTGCGGGTTCGAGTCCCGTCGGAGCTGTTATGGGTGAGTCGATTTTTTCTAATATTTTTCAATTGTATTAATAATCTTAATATAAAAATAGCATTGTGAATGCATAAAAAAATCTAAAAGTTTAAAAATTATATGGCTATTTCATCTTAATTGATTTGTCTAGCACCTGTAAAGGTGTTGCTTTCAAATGTCGAAGTAATTCACTTCACATTGATGAGATGGCGCTGGCCTACAGCGGAGACGTGAAAAGTATTAGAAAATTTCGACAATCCTGCTAGCGACTCGGTAGCATAATTGGTTAGTGCATTGGGCCGGAATCCTAAGGGTGCGGGTTCGAGTCCCGTCTGAGCTGCTACGGGTGAGTCGATTTTTTCTAATATTTTTCAATTGTATTAATAATCTTAAGTATATGTATGTTTTTTACGCAGGTACCACAATCTTGAAGCTCCGTGATTCCTGTTGGTAATGTCTGTTATGTTATATAAGAATATCATTGGGTGCTATTTTATAATAAAATTAAGTACATTGCGTCCTTGTTTGTCTGTGGATATAACAAATGTGTAGAAAAAAAGCTGACAAAAAAAGAATTAGAAATATTTAGAAAACAAATTATAGATAATAATTTGATATTCTGTTCTAGTTTCTTGTGATTTCTCTTGTTTTTTAGACTTGGCATAATTTCTCATAATATATTTTGGCACGCCAATGTTTTAAAATTAAATTATTATTATTTAAAAAATTGCGTCATAGTTTATATTTTCACTAAAGTCTCATTCAAATTGTTTCAGTTTTATGTATGTAAAAGGTTATATTTTTCGTCGATTATTTTTGTGTTGATTGTATTGTCGCCCGCCTGATGAATAAACAAAGAAGTAATTTATATTTTAACAAAATATTGCGTAATTATACAATGAAATTAATTCAATGCTCCAATATGATCATCGATATTACACTCAGCGGCACATCTAACCCCCCACACCGTTATTTTCATACAAATATGCTTATTTCAGTCTCATAAATAAATATGATTGTATCTCTGTATTGATTTGTATGTTAATAAATAAGTCAGTTGCTCACCTTTCGAATAAGAATTTCAAATAAGTATAGACACCTCTCAATTTCGTCAAAAATGCAACAATTAAAAAAACAAAAAGTATGCATGATATTTTTAATTTTTTTAAATTGTTTGGAACGAGAAAATTGGTTTACCTTTCCATTCTTTTGGAAAAAATTATAGGTGTCCTCATTGGACATTCTTATTCGAAAAATTTGTAGGTATTTGATTAATCTATTAACATACAAATCATTGCAGAGATACCCAACCTTTTTAGGGTTCCGTACCAAAATGGTAAAAATGGAACCCTTATAGTGTGACTCAGTCTGTCTGTCTGTCACAGCTGGATATCTCGAGAACTACTGATGGTATCAACTTGAAATTTGGAATAGTTTAAGATGACATTTGCCTAACTATTTTGCAAATAGGAAAGAAATAAAAAAAATATTTTTTTTACAACAGGGACTGAAAAGGGGTCTTAAAAATTTGAAGTGAGGTGACTAGGGCGTGTAAGGTATCATATGAAAGAGCGCTGTTTGCACATTTTAAAACATTTTTTCTTTTTCTTAGGCCGCATAGTTTTCGACTTATGATGAAAAATGTAAAAAAAATACCGTTCCCCCCCTTATCTCCAAAGTTTGCAAAGAGAAAAATCTGAAATAATTCTATGTGATAGTAGTTTACGTAAAGATTACAGGAAAAATAAAACGATGTCTCAATATTAAAAAAACAAACACTTTTTTAGAAATTAAAAAAACAAACAAAAATTCTTTAGTTTCACTACCAGTCAACAGATGGCGGTGATCTAAGAATGCTGACTTGCGAAAAAAAATAGTTCGACTATCGGTCAAGAGATGGCGCAACCGAATACTACAGTAATAATCGGTGGCTGGTTCTAACATAATAACCTACTATTTGCCGTACGAATAAACGAAGAATAAGTTCCTACTTAGTAATATAAACAGTTTGCAATGTGGAGTGGCTGAAACGTTTTTCAGTCACCATAAGCAGCTGTGGTTAAGATTTGTAAATTAACTGTCCGCCTGTTCGCCCTTACACCTGTCTGCCGTTTATCCTACTTTTTTAAAGACTCTACTTAAGTAACATATCCAAATATATTTATGATTGTACGGAACCCTCGGTGCGCGAGTGCGACTCGCTCTTGACCGGTTTTTTATTTATGCGACTGTGAAGTGAAGTATGTTTGTATGAAAATAACGGTGCTGGGGGTTAACTGTTCCGGTGAATGTATATGATATTCCGGTATGGTATAGATAGTATGAGTTTTTGTGATATGTTAACGACATCGATTGTATCCGAATGCCGAAACTAACTACGTGCACCTATACGTATACATACTTATTAAAACGTAAACTCAATTTAGACCAGATTTAAAACTGAATAGCTATTTTCCTATTAAATAAATAGTTTTCGATTATAAATATAGTTTGCACAAAATAGTTTTACTTTTTCATTATGTTTTAATAAGTTTTAAGAATGGTGATTTATAACTGCAACCCACCAGAATGTATATATTTATTTATTAAATTTAATTGCGTTTCCTCTCTATAGTACAAACGTTAAGTTTTATTTCTATGTTTATGTATTTACTAAGATATCCTAAGGCTTTAATTTTAATTTCACCTTAGTTTTTTCTAAGAATAGGTCATATTTTTATGTTATATTAACTTAGCAATAACCACTTAAAAGGTAAGTACATACACAAATTAAGGGTTTAATCTGGTAACATAACACTGAATATTTAAGTACAGTTTTAAAAAAATCGGCAATTTATTTGACCATTAATGTCTTCGAATTTAAGTATAAAATTGATTAATAATTAAGGCTGCGCAGTCTGCACACTAGCGCCGCCATTAGAAAAAAAAATCATAGTGCGTAAATAAAGACAAATTTGTAAATTATCTCTCTGGAGTGCACTCCGAACAAGCTTTGCGGTACTTTTTATCACTTAAGCAATATTTTCTAGCCTGTCGTTTAGTTTAATTGACTTTTATTTTTAAAAGTGGCCACTTTTCGCAATAAAAGTCCATATAACTAAACAACAGGCTAGAAAATACTGCTTAAGTGATAAAAAGTACCGCAAAGCTTGTTCGGAGTGCACTCCAGAGAGATAATTCATAATTTCTTTTTATTTAAGCACTATGACTGTCTGACTATTTATTTAATTCTCCTTTAGTTTATTTGTATTTACCTATAGATATATTTACTTTCAAATGCACTATTCCTTTCTTAATATTTGCACCCCACTCCCCTTTTAGTCCTATCTTTATTTATTTATTTTTCACCCAAGGGTTGCCTGGAAGAAATTGCTGCTTAGCAATAAGGCCGCCTCTTGTATGCTTTTTCTCTGTAACTTTCCTTCTTTCTGTAATTCTTTTTATGTGTGCAATAAAGTGTATTTTATTATTATTATTATTATGATTTTATTTCCAATTTCGGCGCTAGTGTGCAGACTGCACGCTCTTAAAATAAGTTATTTGAAGTATTTAAAAAATCGCACTTTTTAAAAATGCTGTATAAACTATGTACTTATTTCAATAGAACTACAAGCCATTATACAAACGTGTTACTAAAAATCCCTAAAGCCGATGGTAGATAAGGTATGGATCCCTATGTAACAAACTGAACAACTTTGGGGGCATTCAATAATTACGTGAGATGATTTTGGAGTTTGTTTGACTCCCCCTCACCCCTTGGTGAGATGTCGTGAGATTTGTCTCGATTACCTCACCACCCATAAATCTCACGTGAGATTTTTCAAACGCGTATTTTTAGAGTAATTAATTACGTTAATCTATGCTTGCTTTGCATTTATTTAAATAAACATTATTGTTTAGGATTTAGTATTATTTTGGTTAAATAAATAAAATAGCATTGTAAATGCAAAAATCTCAAATTTAAAAATTATTTTGGTAAGCAAAATGATTAAAGAACTTAATTTAACTCAATTTTTCTCAAAAAACAGCTGATTTTTTTCGCGCTTTCAGAGTTGGTCATGATTTTATAGTAAAAGTTGTTCAGTTTGATGGTCCCTATTTACCATATTCGGCTTTAGGGGATTTTTGTAACACTTTGTTTAATATAACATAAAATATTACTTCTTACAAGAATGAGTACCAAATTTTAGCTTCATAATACCTTTTATTGCAAATAGCAATTTTATTGTACAGTTAAGACGATGTACTCCTCTTTTGACTGTATCTTTACTAATTTTAACTGTTTTAGTCTATGACATTATATTTAAAATGTTCAATGTGCAGCAAAATTTTATTAAGATGTCACAAAATTGCTGCCTTCATAATTGGTGCTCACTAAGTGTACTTATTAGAATATTTTAATTTGTGGCACCAGAAAAGGGCTATTCATACATTTCCCCGTAGGGTTCCGTCTTCAGGGACGGGAAAAATGCTTACATACATTTTGTAAGAACTTGCTCGCTCACACGCTTTCGTGTCAGGTGGCAGTGTTTCTGCCCCCCTAGACAAGGTAACATTTGCAAATTTTAGTTATCTTATCACTTAGTTTCGAAACATGTATGGATTTGACGTTTAAAATTCGATTGTTAACGAAATAGGTCAGTCCCATACATATTTTAAAAGCGAAGCGATAACGAAGATTTGCAATTGATACTTTGGCTAAGGGGTTTGATACGGAAGCGCGTTCTGAACAAGATCATACAAAATGTATGTAATGCAACCAATATTTTTCCATCTTTGACGGACCGTGACGTGACTCACGTGACCCGCAAATGTGTGAATATAGCCTACCCTTTATAAGGCAGAGTGGCAATATAATGGACACCATGATTTTCGTCCAAATCTTCAAAAAATATTTGGCGAATCGAATTTTAGAAAAAAAATTTGAAAATGAAGGTCTTGCATATCTTATATTATAAATTTTTATTTTCATACCTTCAGCCGTTTTTTCTGCCTTATAAAGGGTTAATAGGCCGTGCGTGGCACCAGACTTGACACTCATCGTTTGTTAAAAAAATACTACTAATATTATAAATGCGAAAGTGTGTACCTCTTCACTCTTAAACGGCCGGACGGATTTGGATGTAATTTGGCACACACATAGTTTATAACCTAGATTTAACATAAAGGCTACCTTTTCAAAGTTTCCCTCATACAGCATGATGGTGATGACGGTATGATTCCGATGTCGGTAGCACTGTTGCGCGACACTGCTGCGCAGCAGTGCTGCCGAGCTCGGAATGTAGTCTCATATAAACCTATAGAGAATGTATGGGGACCAGTAGTGTCGCGCAGCAGTGTCGCGACGCTTCTCCACTCACTTCAAATTGAGCCTTTCAAACGTAACATTACGGTTCAATTTGGAGCACACAGCACTGCTGCGCAGCAGTGCTGCCGACATCGGAATCATACCTTAAGATTGTCTCTTTGTTTTTTTTACTGGTGCCACGACTGCCCACAACTGGTACTATCAAGTTACTTATGATTTGTAATATTGCGTCCACTAGCCATAAGTAAGAAGTTTAAAAATTACTGAAAAACATGTTTTTTTAAACTGATATACAACGTGTTTCAAAATACCTCTAAAGCCGAATATGGTAGATAGGGACCATCAAACTGAACAACTTTTACTATGGGACCAACTCTGAAATCGCGAAAAAAAAATTATTTTTATTTTCGTCATACATTTTTAACCGACTTCAAAAAAAGGAGGAGGTTCTCAATTCGTCGGAATCTTTTTTTTTTATGTATGTTACTCGATTACTCGAAGACGGCTGGACCGATTTGAAAAATTCTTTTTTTGTTTGAAAGTAGTTATATACTTTCAAGTTGGTCCCATTGTCATGAAATCAGGATCTGATGATGGGATCTTGGAGAAATCGAGGGAACTCTTCAAATATTATAGGCACATCTATAGCGATTTTAGTATTTTCTTAAGTAACTTGTGCATTTGCTTACGAAAAGTACCATTTCGGTGAAGTAGAACTGATGATGAAGACCAGCAAAGCAGTTCACTGGTACGATACGATTACTTTCATATGGTTGCTAGGCTATTTATGCTCATCATAATTCGTATGGTGAAGAAGAGCTGATAGTGAAGTACCAGGAGAACTCCTCAACAATAAACGCCCCTGCGTCGGGAAAAGCAGTACTATGTAAAAGGTGATGAGCCCTTGACATAAGGCTATTGTAACTTAGATAATATCATCACCAAATATACTTACCACAAAAAAGTTTAAAATAAAAAAGTTTTTAATAAAAACGAAACCTCCTTCAAAAACCTTGAAAATAATCTAACAAAAACAGTTTCAAAAATAAATTAATGGCTCTAAAAAGCAAGAAATAAAATATTGAAATCTGCATAATAACTAACTCGAAAGTTTGTATGCATATCTTATATTAAACAACGTCTTATGAAGTCGGGTGGGGTTTAAACCCATGATTAAAGTTTAGATATACTAGTTTAGATAAAAAATAGCAGATTTTTTTCGTGATTTCAGAGTTGGTCCCATAGTAAAAGTTGTTCAGTTCAATATTCGGATTTAGGGATTTTTTTAAACACGTTGTATAAGTATTTGCATTTAAGAAACACAGGTGTACAGTACGAGGCATATAACTTGAAATCGGGTGGGGATTGCGCGAAACGCGTATTTTGGGCATGCGTAGCGGTGAGGGGCGCGGGCGGCGGGTGAGGGGCGTGCGCTATTGGTCGCTCACAAGAGCACATGCGCGAACTTATCCCCACTCCGTCGAAAAAAATTCAAGATACGTGCCTAGTACTGTTGTATGTGTTAAATTAAAAAGCAGTAGTTTTAGTTAGGTATCTTATTGACAATCAATGGTGGATGAATTATGAGAAATATAATACCGTATAATATGTAATTTATTCAAAATTAATTTAAAGTATTAATAACGTACAATGCGATTAAATTGACAATTGACAGTGATCCGCTGCAACTTCACTCCAGAATTTATGCCAAAGACACAGAATAGATATAAGTACTACCGTACAGAAAGGAAACTCTCCGCCCCGCCCCACAATCAATTACCTCACCCCACCGCGCGAGTTCGTGTGCCGAATCGTGTACTCATTCAATAGCCCTAGACTTCACGCACACAGTTGCGCGTGTGCAAAAACGTCACTGTGTAGCGTCTGTGTAATAGGTAGTTGAAACGCGGCGCTTTTATAGAGTGCCCGCGGTGTGCCAAAGAGTAAATTTTACAGATTAAAAACAAAGAAAAGAAACAAACAAACGAGAAAGCAACCTAATGGGGAAGGCAACTGTCAACTTTTACTTAAAAAAATTGGATTTTTAGCTTTAAAATGATTAAATTTTGTGTAATAGGCTTTAAAAATGTTGGCACTTAAAATTTCAAAAAAATCTGGCTATAGAAAAAATAGATAAATTCTGTAAGAATAAAAACGTCTTAATTTGGCTTTCAATGCCGGCATTTGCATTGTAGAATAGTCTTTTGTATCCATTTTGGGTCAATGGGTTATTTACGGTAAAAAAATCCCACAAAATAAATACCTATTTTCCCATACATTTTGTTCTGAACGTCTACTGTCTTAGGAACAAGTGTACGCAGCGACATCTACAATTAGCTTTGCGTTGCCAACCCCATTAAATCGGTAAAATACATCGTTTTGTACCGCAAGCACTCTGAAGCTAGTCACTTCTGTTGTACATTGTTAAATTAATCGCATTGTAATATATAATAAGTTGTCTGTTTTAATGATTATGTTCATTAAAACAGACTAACTTATTCTGTAACGTTATGCAAATTACGGTAATTTTTCATGTGCGTGTGGTGTGAGTGTTCCTGTCCTAGAAATTGATTTAACCATACGAAGATTTTAAAAAATAATTGTGCAAACTTGATGGTAAAAACGAAAAATTTGTGAAACCAATGTAGACTAAGTTATGGTCGATTATATAGAACACTCACACCGCCCGCCTCGCGAAAACGCCATACTTGGTATCATACAATATACAAGACGTATGTTAAAACTATATATATGGAAAAATTGTGCTGAATTTGTGTCAACTATTCACAAAATAATCAATTCATTAGCATGGTTAATTTGGATTTTATAAGGGTTTTTTAGGAACACTCACACCACACGCTGTGTGGTGTGAGTGTTCCTAAAATCTCTAACTTTAACTGAATAAATATTGAAATTTTATTACTGTATATTATAATTCGGATTCAAAGTAAATTTGTGACACATAAATCTTGACACAAAACGTGCTAGATCAAGAGCAATTAAACATTTTGTTTATTTTTCAATGCTCGTGTGAGTGTTCCATATTTTGGTATTTATTTAATTAACCAGATCTCGTATACAAGTGGAGGCTGCACCCAAAATTGTGAAAAGTTTGATCCTAAAATTTAAAACATCGTCCATTTCCGTAATTTTTGAATCCGAATTATAATATACAGTAATAAAATTTCAATATTATTCAGTTAAAGTTAGAGATTTTAGGAACACTCACACCACACAGCGTGTGGTGTGAGTGTTCCTAAAATCTCTTTACCTTTACTCGTAGTTGTAATAATTCTATTTTTATTGCAGTCTGTTGTTAAATTCTCCAGTGTTTCTGTTTACTAATAACAAGTAATCATGTAAGTTATTATATTTTTCTGTACTTTATATTTTTTTATCGGAAGGGAGTTCAGTAGTCTACTGTGATTTGATTGTGTTAATGAATCCGTACTTTTTATTTGATTGTTAAATTCTTAATCACATTGTAAGTCGTAGCATCTGCAACTATGTAGAAAAAATCTTACCAGTTAAATTCCGGTTTCCGAATGAGCTGATATTTTACATGCATGTAAATCGAATGACAATACAATATTATTGTTATGACATGAAGCTGGGGCCCTACCGGCTAACTTATTAAACTTCAGCGGGTCTGCCGGGCTTCAACTTAAAGCTCAAGTCACACAGCCGGTGGCGTGGCGTGACGGGGCGCGGCGTGACGGGACGGCTGGCACGACGGTAGAGTTCACACTGCGGGCGTGATCATGCATACGTCCCACCCCGCCGCGCTTCCGATCTGTATTCACGCTCGGCGCGACGGAGGCGTGGCGGGACGGGACGCGACACGTCGCGCCACGCCGGCCTGTGTGACGTCGTCCATAGTATCTAGTACATTACAACTGCTCAGCGTCGCATCGCCGTCCCATCCCGTCACGCCACGCCGGCTGTGTGGCTTGGCCTTAAAACAGACAAATTGAAGTAAGGTATTTAGTATTGTACCATTTACCGAAGTTATTTGGAAGATATCGATGTTCGTGTGTAGCGTAAGTAACAAAATAACCGTTACATAAAAAAATGCTGGTAACAATAAACGCAACTTTTAATTGCATGTTATCAACCATATAGTATAATTTTTTTACTTTTCGTATTAATCTCTTTTTTTGTAATACAATGCTGAAACCAATGTTTTTTCCCGCTTTTTGTTCATATGCATGGTCACCCTACATAAGACTTTCCTTTGAAAATGTAAAAAATGATAACTATTAAAGTATAACACTTACGGAAATGGACGATGTTTTAAATTTTAGGATCAAACTTTTCACAATTTTGGGTGCAGCCTCCACTTGTATACGAGATCTGGTTAATTAAATAAATACCAAAATATGGAACACTCACACGAGCATTGAAAAATAAACAAAATGTTTAATTGCTCTTGATCTAGCACGTTTTGTGTCAAGATTTATGTGTCACAAATTTATTTTGAATCCGAATTATAATATACAGTAATAAAATTTCAATATTATTCAGTTAAAGTTAGAGATTTTAGGAACACTCACACCACACAGCGTGTGGTGTGAGTGTTCCTAAAAAACCCTTATAAAACCCAAATTAACCATGCTAATGAATTGATTATTTTGTGAATAGTTGACACAAATTCAGCACAATTTTTCCATATATATAGTTTTAACATACGTCTTGTATATTGTATGATACCAAGTATGGCGTTTTCGCGAGGCGGGCGGTGTGAGTGTTCTATATAATCGATCATAACTTAGTCTACATAGGTTTCACAAATTTTTCGTTTTTACCATCAAGTTTGCACAATTATTTCTTAAAATCTTCGTATGGTTAAATCAATTTCCAGGACAGGAACACTCACACCACACGCACATTAATTTTTCTACTCAAATTGGTTATTTAAATAAATTGCAAGTCACAAATTATTCATACAACTTCGATTGTTTAAGGCAAGGCTCAAAACTTAGTTATTAAGAAATATAGCACAATTAATTGTAGGAAGTTTTTGTTTGTTATTTTATATATGAGGGCAACGTACATTGAGCCTTATTGAGATTGTCACAAATAATTATTATGTGTATTGTATAAAATCTTCTTAATAGATTTAGTTTTTTTTTTCTTTCTGATTCCGTCATGAGTTCGACAAGCGAAACCAATGCGAACAGACTGTTCTAATGCATAGATTTTCACGCGCGATTCCGCCCGATCGGCACCGACCGTTGACACACGCGAAAGTAATGACGCTCCGTAGATGTGATCCTCATATATTGTCCTCGGTAGAAGACAACTCATAGCGGAACTATGGCGGAACTACCGCGGTGCCGCTGGTAATGTTTCGCGGCGGAGGTGTGCTGGCGTAAGGGTTTGTCCAGTCAAAAAGTTTTCACGAGTGGCAATGTTTTTGACCGTAGTTCTATCAGTAGGGCAAAGTCATTTTTGACCGCTTTCTGTCTGGACAAACCTTAATATGTAGGTAGTTTAAATTAAGAGGCGGCTACACTTGTACATTTTAATTTTAACGGAGAGTGGCAATAAATGTATGAGACTGATTTATGTAGTTTTATTGATTCATCAACTATAACTAATACTGGGTGTAACAAGACCCTCAACGAAGCCGAGGTCTACGTATTCTGCCCATCATCAGGACCATTTCTGTTCAAAATCATTGCTGGGAAACGATTTAAATTTTTGGTGTTAAAAAAGCATTACATACGCAATTTACCGCATACAACAGACCGCGCCTGCGAGTGTGTGCTACACAGCTGCGTGCGGCCGAGTTGAAAGGCAGCGTTTATGTGCGTGCTCATGAGATACATCATTGAGTGATGACGTTTTGAAGCCATTGTTTGTTATGAAATACTTGTTTCTTGGACAAAATTAGGAAATAACGAATAAAATAAGATTTCATAAAAAAATGTTTTTTTTTTTAACTTTGACCTTCAATAACTTCTTAGCGATTGGTTTCCCAGGTATAGTCTAAAAGACAAAAATGATCCTGATGGCATTCCGCATGCGTGGACTACGGCTTCATTGAGGGTCTTTTTACATCAGTTATGCCTTTGTTCGCTTTAGGACAGATTCGCTTCAAGACAGGTAGCAGGCATAAAGTTAATATTCCACTGGAATTCCACTTGAGCGTAGCGAAATTTTTCTATGTCTATGGTAGTAGGTATGTTAATTGACATCCTACGAGTCGTTAAAGTACGCATAAGTACTCTATGTAAAAAGAACTTCTACAGTATAGTTCGAATCACGAAAGATGACCACAAATGGTGCCCATCTTCGCATCATAACTCATAAAAAAATGACTTAGGACAAAATAATTTTCATGTTCATATAGATATATATATTTATTTAAATATATGAAATATTATTTTGTCTTCAGTCTTTTCTTCATGAGTTATGATGCGAAAATGGGCGCCATTATTTAGACCGGGCGGCCACCGCACGGTTACCTACCCCATCGAGTTACTGAATATCATCACCTTCCACGAAAAGTAGACTTTAAATAGGTAGGAAAAATGTTGGTCTGCCGAGGCTCAGCCTGGAGGAACCTTGGTGGTGCAAAGCTGTGCTACCTACTTTTGACCATCATTTTACCTCATGTGGTTACTGAACAAAACCTTTTCGTTGCTTTTAGTCTCTATTAGTAGAGTCTAAATAATTATGTCTGCCGAGCGAATTCTTGGAGGGTTCCGCAGTCCAACCATTTTTAGGGGCCGCATGGGGGTGCTATTTTACCTCATCGAGTTACTGGATGAAACCAAGTTCTCCTAGTAGCTAAAATGGTCCCCTTTAAATATTAATTGGTCTGCCAGTTCGCAACCTGGCAGTTTTTGCAGTCCAACCAAATAACTACGTAGTATAAAACAAAATCGCTTCCCGCTGTCTGTCCCTATGTATGCTCAGATCTTTAAAACTACGCAACGGATTTTGATGCGGTTTTTTTAAATAGATAGAGTGATTTAAGAGAAAGGTTTATATGTATAATACTTGCATAACATAGCAGAGAAACACTGATAATTTTAAAAGTTTCTAATGTGTGTCGTATATAAACACTTTTTTTGCGCTTACATTGCAAACGCTGGCTGAATCCTACGAGATAGATCAAGAAATGTAGTACAGTATTTTTCACATTAAAAAGGTCCACATAAAACTATTTGGTGGTATATGTCTGTCTCTTAGGGATAACCCACAATAAGTTTTATCCTTTCTTTTTATGAAAAATAATGGCTTATTTACGAAGCGTTAATCCTTATTCAATTAAGTACCCTAAATACATTGTGCATGCATCTGATATAGATTAATATGGCCTTAGTATCAGCATTGTACCCCTGCAAAGCCGGGGCGAGTCGCTAGTTTAATATAGTTTGAAAATTAAATTTTCTGTCTACAGACGAACTTTTATTTTTTATTTATTTGGTTGCTTTCTGTTTACCTATTTATTTTCAAACTGAAATATTATATACAATTAGTTCATTATATGCGAAAAACTATTCATTATGTACTTACCGTAAAATGGGGGTACTTTGACATTACGGGGTTACATTGAAAACAACTATCTATTAAAAAAAAAACGGTCAAGAGCGAGTCGGACTCGCGCACCGAGGGTTCCGTACAATCATAAATATATTTGGATATGTTACTTTAGTACAGTCTTTAAAAAAGCAGGATAAACGGCAGACAGCTGGAAGGGCGAACAGGCGGACAGTTAATTTACAAATCTTAACCAGAGCTGCTTATGGTGACTGAAAAACGTTTCAGCCACTCCACATTGCAAACTGTTTATATTACTAAGTAGGAACTTATTCTTCGTTTATTCGTACGGCAAATAGTAGGTAATTATTTTAGAACCAGCCACCAATTTATTATTGTAGTGTTAGGTTGCGCCATCTCTTGACCGATAGTGGAACTATATTTTTTCTCAGGTTAGCATGCTGAGGACAGCGCCATCTGTTGACTGGTAGTGAAACTAAAAAAAATTTGTTTGTTTTTTGAATTTCTAAAAAAGAGTGTTATATTGAGAAATCGTTTTATTTTTCCTGTAATCTTTACATAAACTACTATCACATAGAATTATTTCAGATTTTTCTCTCTGCAAACTTCGGAGATAAGGGGGGGGGAACGGTATTTTTTTTTACAATTTTCACCATAAGTCGAAAACTATGCGGCCTAAAAAAAAAAATGTTTAAAAACGTGCAAACGACGTTCTTTCATATGATACCCCACATGCCCTAGTTGCCCCACTTCAAATTTTTAAGACCCCTTTTCAGTCCCTGTTGTAAAAAAGATATTTATTTTTTTATTTATTTCTTAAGCACGTTCCAGACGGATTAAATCACGCCTCCCAACAGAGGTGACCTTGCTTGATTTAATCCATCTAGACGGCAGATTTAATCCAAATTTCTCCAACCAATCCAAATGACCTTCAACGTCCTTGGTGGAAGGGCGCGAGTTCCAACACAGGCACGGTAATGATATTTATCAGTACTCCAACTTCATATACTGCCCGGCATTTATATTGGCAAGATAAAAACGAGACAAAAGATGTGCAGCGCCACAAATTTTAGTGTTTGTGGCTATTGCGCATCTTTTGTCTCATCTTTCTCTTGCCAATTTATATGCCGGCATCTGTACAAATAGTCGAAAAGCGAGTCGTACCTACGCGCCTCGGCCCTCGAGTTCAGTCTGCAGTCAGCACTCGGTACACAAACAGTCGCGAATGCGCCGCAGTGATGAACGAAAGATGTACGTAGGTCAGGTACTATTGAGGTAATAAATATAATAGAAAAAATACTATAAAATATCGACTCAGCCGTCGCAGTTCAGACGGGCTCAAATGGCTCGGCTGCTACGGGTTACGGGTGAGTCGATTTTTTCTAGTATTTTTAGGGTTCCGTAGCCTAAATGGCAAAAACCGGAACCCTTATAGATTCGTCATGTCTGTCTGTCTGTGTGTCTGTCTGTCTGTCCGTCCGTATGTCACAGCCATTTTATTCCAAACGTATTAAAATTACACAATTGAAACTTGGTTGGTAGATGTATTCTGTTAACCGCTCAACGATTTTAACACAAAAATAACAAAAATAAAGATTAAGGGGGGGGCTCTCCATACATGGAACTGAAACTGCGAACGTGTGGGGTGTCAATAGATAGGTCTTTAAAATTGACATTGAGGTTTTTAAGACAATTTTTTCTCAAAGTCTACCGTTTGAAAGATATACTCCGCCAAAGTGGTAAAATGTTTATCCTCCCCCCCCCCCCCTTTAACTTTTGAAATAAGAAAATGAAAAATCTAAAAAACATACATGTATATGTAACATGTAGATAACATATATGTACTTAACATGTAGATCTTAATAATTACTTTCAATGAAAATTGGTTTGAACGAGATGTAGTAATTAGTTTTTGAGATATAGCACATTTTCCATAACCGCAAATATAACTTTGTCATTCATACCAACACTCTGAAAAACAAAGTTATTTTTGCAGACGAAAAATGATAATGGTATTAAATATGGTGTGGTATAAGGTATCTACGGAACCGTACGACGCGTTGCCTAAAACGCACTTGGCCGGTTTTTTCTATTATATTTATTACCTTAATATAGAAATAACATTCTGAATGCCAAAAGTCTAAAACTTCAATAGGTACTATTGATTGAAATACAAGTTCTTACTATTGCAAAGTGCAGATTGTGCTGTTTTTATTATAAATATAATTAACTAATAATCCAGAGATAACATTTTTAAATACCTGGAAAGTCCGAAAACTAAGATTAAGTATACTTAAAATATTATATAATACGTAGGTATTGTACTAAGGATTATTAAATAATTTGTTTCTCCCATCAATAATGTATTTTTTTTAATTTTTATTTTACCATTAGTTTTGTTAATCTAGTTATATTATTGCCTTGAAATTAATTGATTGAACCAGCGCGGGTTTATTTAGGTAATTATTTCAAGGACAGGGCCGAGTTACAGTACTGATAGATATCATTACCGTGGAATGGGAACGAGTGTCGGCGCTAGGGTTGCCAACATGTCTAAGGCGAAATATAGTATTTTTCAAATAAGGCTAAAAAAATGAGTACACTTTAAAATAATATAGTATTTTATGGAAAAGGCAAAAATTAGGCAAATATATTATTATATTTTACTTTTTTAATTTTTATAAAAACTATATTTTTTGAACTTTTTGCATTTTTGAACAATGTTTTGGTCAAAATCATAAACCTTAAATAAAACAATCATGAATCAAAATAAAAGTCTCATATTATTTTCTACAATCAATATTAATTAAATATAAGTAAATTAAAAACTCATTTTTAACTACTTACGATTGTATCAGTATTACTGATTAAGTTTAGACATGAAAGAAATTCGTCCATAGTTAAGATTAAGATATATTTCGACCATGGATTAAGATTTAATTAAGTTGTCAATTTTATATTGACAAGTTTGGAACGCAATAAGACAGATAGATACGTTCAGAATTCAGATACAATACACTGTACACATAGTATTTGTTATATAGTGTGACTGACTATACACTACACGCTATCGAATCAGTCAAAATGCACGATCACAAATAAAAAAAAAGAAACATTTGTTTCTTAGCGATCGATGTTGAAAATATAGTATTTTTGCGTGCTATATATTTCTTCAACAGTATATAGCACGCAGACCCGAAACATAGTATAATACTACATATTATTATAGTATGGTTGGCAGCCCTAGTTGGCGGCGCTTGGATGTAAACTCGTGTAGCCGCAACACAATCCACGGATGGAAACCACGCCCCCATCAAGCTTCCACCAAGGTGACCTTGGTTGGGAGGCGTGATTTAATCCGTCTGGAACGTGCTTTATTCGCGAAATAGTTGGACAAATGTCATCTTTAACTATTCCAAATTTCAAGTTGATACCATTAGTAGTTCTCGAGATATCCAGCTGTGACAGACAGACAGACAGACAGACAGACAGACAGACTGAGTCTCACCATAAGGGTTCCTTTTTTACCATTTTGGTACGGAACCCTAAAAACTCTTATTTCTTGGTTTCTGAACATATCCGAACAGTTTTTTATGACGTTTGCAGCACTGATACTACGAAAAGCAAATGGCGCCCATATATACCATTAAATGTTTTTTTGTTAAAACATTTTTTTAAGCAGTGCACAGGTGAAAAGCTATTTTCAAGACAAGAAAAACTCTTATTAAGCGGGCTCCCATACAACAAACGTGATTTTTTGACGTTTTTTGCTGGATATTAATAACGACAACAGGTAGACAGTTGAAATTTTCACAGATGCTGTATTTCTGTTGCCGCTGTAATAAAAAATAATAAAAACAGAATAAAATAAACATTCAAGGGGGGCTCCCATACAACAAACGTGTTTTTTAGGGTTCCGTACCCAAAGGGTAAAAACGGGACCCTATTACTAAGACTCCGCTGTCCATCTGTCTGTCTGTCTGTCTGTCTGTCTGTCACCAGGCTGTAACTCATGAACCGTGATAGCTAGAAAGTTGAAATTTTCACAGATGATTTATTTCTATTGCCGCTATAACAACAAATACTAAAAACAGAATAAAATTAATATTTAAGGGGGGCTCCCATACAACAAACGTAATATCTTTTGCGGTTTTTTGATACGGAACCCTTAGTGCGCGAGTCCGACTCGCACTTGGCCGATTATTTTTTAAATTTTTGGAATGTGCTCATGAATGGCTTTTCATTTGATACCCATATTGAAATAAAATACTTTTTTTAATTTATTTTTTAATTTTTTTGGAATGTGCTAATCAAGGCCTTTCATTTGATGCCCATATTAAAAAAATGCTATTTTTATATCAAGATTATTAATATAATTGAAAAAAAATTCCCGTCTGTGCTGCTACGGGTGAGTCGATTTTTTCAAATATTTTTTCAATTATATTAATAATTAAGAAACTTTTTATTACTTCATTTTTAATTTTTTTTAAATTTTTTGAAATGTGCTCATCAATGCCTTACATTTGATACTCATATACCTATCTAATATTTTTTTAAAGTTTTTTTGTTATGTGCTCGCTCATCAAGGCCTTTTATTAGATACCCATATTCGTGTTTCATTGAAAAGTTCGCTCCAATTTTGAATTACACGTGTGTAATGAGTTTTAATAAAAACATATACGGTCAGACGCCGGCAATATTTATATCATCATCATCATATCAGCCGCACGACACCCACTGCTGGGTATAGGCCTCCCCCAAGGATCTCCACGACGATCGGTCCTGCGCTGCCCGCATCCAGTGGCTTCCCGCGACGGCCTCCTTCACTCGCTCAAGGTGCGCGATAAACACCTACCGCTAGCCGTGCCTACGAAGGCACAAGTGAACAGAGGGCCGCCACACGCCCGCCTGTGTAGCGCGCGGCATCTTACTGCCTTCGTAGGTATTGTCTCTATTATAATAGTCACAACGTCGAATCGATATTACTGTGCCGTGTACGGATGTCTAAATCAAAAAAAAACCGGCCAAGTGCGTGTCGGGCCACGCGCCATAGGGTTCCGTAGTTACCTTATATCATACCATATTTAATACCACCTATAATTTTTCGTATGCAAAAATAACTTTGTTTTTCACAGTGTTGGTATGAATGACAAAGTTATATTTGCGGTTTTGGAAAATGTGCTATATCTCAAAAACTAATTACTATATCTCGTTCAAACTAATTTTGGTTGAAAGTGTTTATTAAGATCTACAGCATATATTTTTTTTAGATTTTTCACTCTCTTATTTCAAAAGTTAAAGGGGGGGGGACACACATTTTACCACTTTGGCGGTGTATATCTTTCAAACGGTTGACTTTAAGATAAAGTTGTCTTAGGAACCTCAATGTCATTTTTAAAGACCTATCTACAAACACCCAACACGTGTTGGTTTATAGAAAAAAATTTTTTTCAGTTTCAGTTCCATGTATGGGGAGCCCCCCCTTAATCTTTTATTTTTCTTATTTTTGTATTAAATTCAATAAGCGGTTAACAGAATACACCTACCTACCAAGTTTCAACTGTGTAGTCTTAATACTTTCGGAATAAAGTGGCTGTGACATACGGACAGACAGACAGACAAACATGACAAATCTATAAGGGTTCCGTTTTTTGCCATTTAGGCTACGGAACCCTAAAAACCAATAAACAATTGTCGTTTTTCACATTATGATATATGCTACGTAGTTGATTTAAAAGAAGTCAACCCTAACGTTGCGTCGTCAGAAAAGGTAAGTAAGGTAAGGTAAGCGATAGAAAGAGAGGCAACTATTAGGTGAATATAACTGTAGGCTATTAGCGCTGCGCGACCTGAATTGCACTTTATTGTGTCGGTGCAAAAGTCGCTATTTATTTAAATGACTTTGTGGCGTGCTGCTTTTGTACTTGTACTATTATTTATTCTGTGCCGCGACCTTCACCAGATCGTCGGTCCTACCCACGGAGCGTCGTCCGGTGCGCGGTCGCCATTCAAGAACCTTTCCTCCCCAACGGCCATCGGTTCTTCTCGCTGTGTCCAGCCCACTAACACTTTAACTGAGCAATCCTTCGAGCGATGTCGGATACTTTAGTTTGCCTTCGGATCAGGCAAACTAAAGTATCCGATTCGGCCAGGGAAACGCCGAGCATGGCTCATTCCACTGCACGCTGGGTGACCTTGAGCCTCTTTATGAGACCCATAGTTAGCGACCACGTTTCACTGCCGTAAGTCCTCACTAGCAACAAACACTGTTCATAGACTTTAGTCTTGAGACACTGAGGTAAATCGGACACGAAGATTTTTCGGAGCTTCCCGAATGCTGCCCATCCAAGTTGGATTCAACGAGAGATCTCTTTCTCGAAGTTGGACTTACCCAACTGGACTGCCTGTCCTAGGTATACACAATGGTCAACAACTTCAAGTGTAGTGTTCCCAACATGAACTGGAGCGGGCACAACATAGGCATTCGACATGATTTTCGTCTTATCCATGTTCATCCTAAGACCCATTCTTTGGGTAGCACTTCGGAGATCTTCGAACATTGTGTTCAGGTCTTCCAAGGTCTCAGCCATAAGACCTATATCATCGGCAAAACGAAGGTGTGTTAAGTACTGGCCTGGCCATCAATGTTGATGCCGATTCCTTTCCAGTCTAAGAGTTTAAAGATGTGCTCCAATGCGGCTGTAAACAATTTCGGAAAAATAACGTCTCCCTGTCTCACATCACGCTGCAGTTGGATAGGATTTGTGCTCTGGTTCTGTACTCGGACCGACATGGTGTCATTTTTGTATAAATACCTCAACACCTCAATATACCTGTAGTAGTCCTGGCACCTTTGAGAGACTGCAGCACCGCCCAGGTTTCAATCGAATCAAATCATAATCCACGAACGCCAAGCAAAGTGGCAGATTATACTCCTCGGTCTTCTGTATAACCTGCCGCAGCGTATGGATGTGGTCAAGCCTTTTCGGAACCCGGCTTGTTCGGAACCCGGGGGCTAATTGTCTAATTTTAAAAACCTATTGCAATCGCTTTCGTTTGACAGATGGATGTGACACATTGCTGCATTTCTTTGCTAAGTTTTTATTTGTGCCAAAAAGAAACTTCAATGGATTACATCCTGAAAGCGATTGCGATAGATTTTGAAGTTAGAAAACAGAAAGAAACAGCTTGTAATATTTATATGAAAAGCCATTATTATACGTTAGTAATGGATTCTCATACAAAAATTGCCGGAGCGGTTTAGGTTTGTCCAGTGACACTGATTTAGCACTAAGAAAATGTCAAAATAATGTTCGAATTTCCAAGCATGTTTGAGAAAATAAATAAAACTACATAAATCAATACAAAGAAACAACTGCCAGGTTGCGAACTGGAAAATCAATTAATATTTAAAGGGCATCATTTTAGCTACTAGGAGAACTTACAAACTATATTAAACTAGCGACTCGCTCCGGCTTCGCATGGAACATGGGTGCAGTGCTGATACTAAGGCCATAATAATCTATATCAATGCATGCAAAATGTATTTAAGGTACTTAATTGAATAAGGATTAATGCTGTATTGCTTAAAATCGCTTCGTAAATAAGCCATTATCTATATATATAAAAATGACACCAGTTTCGCGTGGTCAAGCCATCACGCGTGAACGGACAGACCGATTTAATTTAAGAAATAGAAAATTTAAGAATACATAAATGAGTATAAATGTTCCTTGATACTTAACCACCATATAAAATTATTTTGGAAATATAAATTTAATATGACGTTTGACATAGAATTAAAAGAATGCGTGCTGCAAATATCGTCAAAGAGGGTGTAATAAAACAAACAGATGCTTCAGTCGGAGTTATTTTATTACGGAAATAAATGTAAAATAATTAATGTATTATTTCTTACAAAAAGGATCTAAGAAAACTGAATCACGGTTAGTTCAGAGCCACCACACCTAATATTAAATTGGTAAGTTTGGATAGACATACGTTACTAACATAACAAGTGATATATACTTGGTTATAAAGTTGTTGGGCTATAAAGTAAACGGGAACGTGACAGGAAAGGGGAAGGGGAACGGTAACGGGAACGGGACCTATAATATCTCTGAACCCAACTTTTCATTAATTATACAAATTCGATTTCAATATTCATAATTAAGACAGGACAACGTCTGTCGGGTCGCTAGTTTCTCATAAAAAGAAAGGATAAACCTGGTATTTTGTGGGTTATCCCTAAGAGATAAACATATACCACCAAGAAGTTTTATGTGGACCTTTTTAAGGTGAAAAATACTGTAGTACATTTTTTGACCTATCTCGTAGGATTCAGCCAGCGTTTGCAATGTAAGCGAAAAAAAAGTGTTTATTTACGACACACATTAGAAACCTTTAAAATTATCAGTGTTTCTCTGCTATGTTATGCATGTATTATACATATAAACCTTTCTCTTGAATCACTCTATCTATTAAAAAAAACCACATTAAAATCCGTTGCGTAATTTTAAAGATCTAAGCATACATAGGGACAGACAGCGGGAAGCGATTTTGTTTTATACCATGTAGTTATTTGGTTGGACTGCAAAAACTGCCAGGTTGCGAACTGGCAGACCAATTAATATTTAAAGGGGACCATTTTAGCTACTAGGAGAACTTGGTTTCATCCAGTAACTCGATGAGGTAAAATAGCACCCCCATGCGGCCCCTAAAAATGGTTGGACTGCGGAACCCTCCAAGAATTCGCTCGGCAGACATAATTATTTAGACTCTACTAATAGAGACTAAAAGCAACGAAAAGGTTTTGTTCAGTAACCACATGAGGTAAAATGATGGTCAAAAGTAGGTAGCACAGCTTTGCACCACCAAGGTTCCTCCAGGCTGAGCCCCGGCAGACCAACATTTTTCCTACCTATTTAAAGTCTACTTTTCGTGGAAGGTGATGAAATTCAGTAACTCGATGGGGTAGGTAACCGTGCGGTGGCCGCCCGGTCTAATTGGTCATCTTTCGTGATTCGAACTGTACGAGGCACTGACATGAAAAAAATTGTTTTTATTTAACTGGACAGGCTGTCTGTATGATTTGACAGCAAAGTTCTTGTGCCTATTTGAAACGCCACTAGCGTGCGTCTAAAGAACTAATTTTTACGTACAATATGAAAATAGTTGACGTGATGGTCTCTCCAGACTTCAAACTTTAGTACCATGTACGCACGCTATGCTCACGCTACGTCCTACAGCGCCAACATGGCGGTAATCAAATAGGCACAAAAACAGTTTGACATAAGCCTGTCCAGTGTAAATATATGCAGGTCAATGGTACGAGGCATATATCATGAAATTTTTCGACGGAGTGGGGATAAGTTCGCGCATGTGCTCTTGTGAGCGACCAATAGCGCGCGCCCCTCTCTCGCCGCCCGCGTACCTCACCGCTAAGCATACACAAAATACGCGATCCGCGCAATCCCTACACGATTTCAAGATATTGGCCTCGTACTATACTTACGGTTAAATAAAACACACTTTACATAATAAAAAAATATAATATCATACAACGAAACTACACTCGCATTTCAAGTAAAAACAGACCACATACATTCTCTGTTTTTTTGAATTATGCATTTATAAGTAGGTAGATATATACTTTTTTACAAAAACAAGTTTGAAAAATAATTTTACAAAATATTAAGCAATTTAGATTAGATTACAAAGAAAAATGTTTTTTGCAACTTTCAAATTGCACAAATAGTATTTTATAATTATAAGTATCGATTCAGATAGAGTAATTTATATTTTAGTAAAAATTCTAAATGGGTGTTTTAAGAGAAACATGAAGATTTTCGAAAGACATTTTTAAAATGGAGACAGTAGCTCATTAATTTCAGATTTCGCTATAATACATGGTATGAACCAACATCCTCGCAGGAGTAGATTACTTACTAACATCATTAATACAATAAAATTTGTTCTACAACTTTTCCAAGAAGACAAAAAAAATCGTCATTTCATACAAAACTTGATCATCTGTTCGGACATTTGTATGGAAAGTAAATTTAAGTTTTTGGAGGAGTCGTAGAACAAAATGTTGTTGTTTATGATGTTAGTATTCTACTCCTGCGAGGTTGTTGGTGTTTCACAAATAACCCTTTACAATACACGGTTAATTTTTAAGTATATCTAAAAATGAAATGGGTATTTCAGACCACGTAAATGAACAACTTTGAATATGGGGCCAACCACGAAATCGCGAAAAAAACAGCTGTTCCATAGAAAAGTACAACATCGACTCGACTATAATGTATGGAACAGCTGTTTTTTTTTCGCGGTTTCGTGGTTGGCCCCATAGTAAAAGTTGTTCATTTACGTGGTCTGAAACCCCCATTAAATTTTTAGATATATGTAAAACCTAACCGTGTATACAGTGTCCCAAAACTTTGCCACAAGCAAGGAAACTGCCTTAAATATTGGAGATAGAAAATTTTACTGAAAGGAGACTTCATTTTGTTTTTAAAAGAAATGAAACTGCATTCAAAGATTTAAAAAAATAGCATACGATTCGATACAAATTGATACAATCCATAAATAATTAAAGTTTAAATGTTAAATTACATGATTTTCCTTTTTGTTTAAGATGCTGTGTCACTTGAGAAAAAAGAATCCTTATGAGTAACTCTTTCCATTGGTATCGTAAAAATAAACAAAATATTTTTTTACTTTTTTGTGGGTTTGATTAAGGCAGGCGAATTTCAAAAATCTTTGAATGCAGTTTCCAATTATCTTTAAAATCAAAATAAAGTCTTCTTTCACTAAAGTATCCTACCCTTGATATGTGGCAAAGTTTTGGGACACCCTGTATAGTCTAGCTTATTTGAGTATAGTATAGTTTATACACAACTAAATCGCTGTGCATATGTTACGGCTAATACCCGAAGTGCGGCTAAACCTAGTTTTAGCCGGCTAAAACTAGGTGTAGCTGATAGCTGTTGGCTAAAACTAGGTGTAGCCGATTTGCTCGCGGCTAATACTAGGTGTAGCCGGCTAAAATTAGGTGTAGCATGGGGTATTAAGAAAGTTATTTCTGTTGTCTGCTAAAAAAAATAACCTCGAAATTTAAGGCTTACGCAACGCTGCGCTTCGCGCTCGCCTTAAATTTCTAACCTATATTCGGGACCTGCAGGGGTAAAGCAGATCGGTTCACCTAGTTTTGGCCAACAGCTATCGGCTACACCTAGTTTTAGCCGGCTAAAACTAGGTTTAGCCGCACTTCGGGTATAAGCCGTAACACATACATTTATTTAGAACACGTTCACACTTAGCTATATTAATAGCTTGCTATTATCTATGAAATTGATGCGATAAACCACAACGTTGTTAAAAAAAAAACAACTGAATCCGAATATGGTAGATAGGGACTATCAAACTGAACAACTTTTAATATGGAACCAACCATGAAATCAATCGATTCTTTCATACAAAAATTTATAACGAAAATATTATTATGAAACGGCTGATTTTTTTTCGCGGTTTCAGAGTTGATCCCGTAGTGAAAGTTGTTCAGTTTGATGGTCCCTATCTACCATATTCAACTTTAGGGGTATTTTGTAACACGTTCTATAATAATCTAAAATATGCTAAAGAGGTATTATATGATAATACGAAAAACAATTATAGATTTCTATAAAATCAACAGTAACTTAAAGAAGAATCAACTATTTGTAATACATACTAATAATACAGGAACTTTTTTTTTTAAATCAGTCATCATTTTAGCATACAGACTGTTATGTAATAGCCGTATAAAACCCAATATGGTAGATATTATGGTATATATGGTGGTATGGTATATATATGGTAGATATATGATCATCAGCCATTTTTAATGTCCCCACTGCTGAGGCACAGGCCTTCCTTATGGGTGGAAAAGCAGGATGGGCCATAACCCACCACGCGGGCCCAATGCGGATTGGTGGGTGTTTAAGACTGCAAATGCAGCCGGTACCAACGGCTTAACGTGCCTTCCGAAGCACGGAGGAGCTCGAGATAATAAATTTTTGGTCACCCATCCCATGGCCGACCCTTGCGAAATTTGCTAACTTGCGCCACCACCTCGATAAGATCGGTCTACGATAGGATATACCTGAAAATCACCACATTTAAATATCTTTTTCTGATAAATTGCATAGTGGCATCCTTAGACCAAATTTGTATTGCTTTCACCTATTAATCGGACCGATTATCGAAAACAATAGTCTATATGCGTTTATGGCACTTAGTAATTATCAATACAAATAAAAAAACAATTTTTCTCAGCCATTTGACAGTTTTCAGGGTTTATATTAATTTTCCGTGGTTTGATAATCACGAGCAATATGATGTACACACTTTAGAATTTATGTCATACAGCTACGTTATTGAATAACCTATGACATTTTCACACTGAGAGTTGAATGTGACATGGTTCTAAAGTGTGTACATCTTATTGCTAGTGACCGTACATATGCATGATATCCTACCTACCACATTCGGTTTTATAAGGCTATTTCCAAACATCTTTTATAAGCTTAAGTCCTAAACTGGCTTAACTTTTAGATTTTTGGTTTTGAGAATTTTACAGGTATCGAAACTTAATATAATAGTCAGTCATTTGTTTAGTTCTCTTAGGGTGCTCCCACACAGCACTTATATAACGTTATACATCTTTCATTGGGTCATTTTAAACTTAACATTCAAATTTCAAGGATGTGCCCAGTGAATGAAGCTGAAACTGCACTGAACAACTTTCTCCGAGAAATTTCGCCACAATATTTGGTCAACCCAAGGCTGGAAACCGGCAGGCTGATTATCTAATTAAAAACCACCTAGCGACCAGTGATAATCACGAAATCGTCGCTGTCAAACTCGATTTCGTACCACCGATCGAGTTTCTACGAGTGCTGCCTCCAACGGACAACTAAAGAACTAAAATATACGAGCACTTGCAAGGAAATGCTCCGAAATTCGTATTATCTAACTCAGAAACCGGGACGCGACCGCGACGATTTCGCGATTTCTTCTGTCAAACAGAAACCAGACAAAACGTAATTTCTGATTAGTTTTCGTTAAATTCTTAGCCTTACCTTTGACCAAAATTAAATAAAATTGCTATAATATAAAACAAAAGGCCTGTCCTTCAATGCCTACACGGAATTTGCCATTTTGAAGACGAAAAAATGTAAACGAAATTCGAAGCGAAAACAAAAAGGTTATGTTCACAGAGCACATATAGTCAGACACATACACAGATACAGACTACTTTCGGTAAAAGGACTTTTCAGTCACTGCCACCGGTTGCTAGTGGCGCTAGTTTCTATGGAGATCTTAACGAGCATAAACTGGAGCATAAACTAATCAGCGATCGCATACATAATACCAAATCAGTGACTCGGTCGCGCGACGATTTCGAAATAATTCAGGAATCGATTTCGGTCGCTCATTTTAGATAATCAGCCTGCCGTTTCTAATTAACCAGGTTAATTTCGATTTCAAACAGGTTTTTTCGTAAGTGTTCACTCGGAGCGGAACCGATTCGCGAGCGATATTGCTTCTGGGATAAACCTGGTTAATTCCACGACGCGCGTGAATAGTGCAGCGATATAATAATAATAATAATAATAATGCTTGGACAATTTCACACAGCGCCGTCTAGCCCCAAACTAAGCTAAGCTTGTAATATGGGTGCTAGACAACTGATATACTACTTATATACTTTTTAAATATATACTTATTATACATAGTAACACCCAGACCCGGCACAGAAATTAAAATTCATCATTTCAATTTCTGCCCGGCCGGGGATCGAACCCGGGACCTCTGCGTGGTAGGCGGCATGTTGACCACTGCGCCACTTAGGTCGTATATATTTGTATATATTTTGTCTCTTTTTATCTGCGGGCGGGATTTATACCAGGTTTATCCCAGAAGCAATATCGCTCGCGAATCGGTTCAACACTTACGAAAAAACCTGTTTCAGATCGATATTAACCTGGTTAATTAGAAACCGGTTTCCAGTCCAGGAGCCGTATTATGACCTCTTAAAACTTGCCAGGTTTATGAATTGCTATAGTTACATCTCTTTCTCGCTGTATAGCAATTAAAAGAGATAGATTGATAGCCAGTCAGAAAACTGCCAGGAAATAAGAGGTCATAATACGGCCCCTCCAGGCCTATTTTGTAACTCAACTGACAGCTTAAAATGATCATCACTGATCTAAGTTGTAAGTACATTGCTGCTACAGTAAAAATCAATGTTATGACTCTCTACAAAAACCCAGCATGTACACTTAGATCAGTGATGATCATTTTAAGCTGTCAGTTGAGTTACAAAATAGGCCTGCTGGTCTTTCGTTTCGTTGCTTTGCATCGGGTGGGCGGAGCGAACAAAATCATTTAGGTATTAACCTGGTTTTGGGAGCGGAATCAAAACCAAAACGGTCTACGAACTTAACCAGAAATAATACCGGTTTCGACGAGCAGAATCGAAATAAAAACGCTCTTTTACATTTGTATGAAGCTGCCCGAAACCTGGTTGCGAATTTTAACCAGGTTTTCCAGCCCTGGGTCAAATCATACTAAATTGTTCACGTGATCTCTTATATTTGTATGGAGAGTCGACTTTTTTCTACATATTCTTTAGAGAAAGTTATTCAGTTTCATGGACTGAACACATCCTCAAAATTTGGATGGTGAATACAAAATGACCTTGTATAACAAATTTTAAACAATGTTCTCTAACTTTTTTCTCTTAAATTTTGTAGTAAAATGTTACCCACTGTTATAGAATGTTATCGTGTAAGTAACACAATGTTATATAACTGCTAACACCTTAACATGTCGGTACTTGTTTTAAATATATTTAAACAAATAACTATCAACATTTTTGATCGCAAACTATCGACAGTATTAATACAGACAAGTAATTTGAAAAGTATTTTACAAACAACAAAATAAGAATGATAGATAACTAATAATTTTTTCAAACGTTTTGATTATTTGAGTAATTTCGTATTTACACAGAATTGTACAAATATTTAACAAGCTCTGTCTTATCTCAAATTTTATTGCTATGTGTACCTTTCTACTATCCCCGCTTATTGGTAATACGATGGAACCTTGTGTCCTTCAACGTTGGCGTCATTCGCAACAAAAAATTACATGTGACAATTAATTCTAATAGGTAAAGTCTGTTCATCCTTACTTGTCTTATTTGGTAAACAGTTTTTGACAGTTGTCATACGTCTTTTAAACTTAAATCGTTATTTAAAAATATGTTAGTAAGTTTATGAAATTATTGTTAATATATTAACAATTTATTTCGTAATCTATGTGTGGAAAACCATTTGTTTTATTTTATAAATGATTATTTCAATAAAGAGTTGGGTGAAGATTGTTTACCATATAAGACAAGTTAGGATGGACAGACTTTAATATAGGTACTAATTATTGAATTATTATTTTCAATAAGATAGGGTCTAGGTATATAAAACAATTACAATTGTTTTTCGTTTTTGAGGTTAAAAACATGGCCGCCAGGCGCATTATTAATTGGCGGGGATAGTAGACTGTTTATCCTCACTTGTCTTATTTAGTAAACATCTTATGACAGTTGTCATACGTTTTTTTGATTTAAAATGTTATTTAAAATTATGATGTCTTATCAAATCAAATTGTTATTAATAGTTAGTAATTTCTTTCGTAATCTATGTGTGGAAAACATTTGTTGTATTTTATATTTGTTTTTTTTTTCAATATAGAGTTGGGTGAAGATCGTGGACTAAATAAGATAAGTAAAGACAAATAAACAGACTTTAGTTCATAATGTTTTTCGTTCGTTTTAACAAGAGACTTAAATGTCGAAATTGTTACATGTATTAATACAAACAAAACGTCGTGATACAAGAAAACCACGCCTGGGATTCTGGGAGTGAACTTGTATACGTCATTATCCAGTTACCGCGACTTTATAGTAACAAGCTAAGAAATGAAGGTTTTTTTTACAAAATTATTACAGCGCATTTTTATTGCGATTTGTTTTTTTAAAGCAAACGATTCAGGTATGACCGAAAGTGGCGCCCTCAGAGGTTTTTATTAAATAAGTTATTAATAGAAAAAGATTTTAATAATGTTTATCGTGGAGATTTTAGGGCCCATGGTCTAGTATTTTTAGAAGGTATCGCTACATGCCCTCGTAGTCATTCGTAGAAGTAGATAGCAAATGTGTCAAAAACGGCCACTTTTAGCAGTCTTGCTATCTACTTCTAGCAGTGACTACGAGGGAATGTAACGATACCGTCTAAAAATACAAGACTGTGGGCCCTAAAATCTCCAAGATAAACATTATAAAAATTGTGTATTAGAATTGTAATATTAAATAAAATTCACCGCGGCGCCACTTTCGCTCAGGGTACCACCTTAAAAGATGAACTAACTAATTTTCAAACCCGATAGCGGAGATGACGTAAGCAAGTGTTACCCACGTGAGTTCCTGTGTCTCGGAATGCTATACCTGGCGCATTATATGTACCATGCAAAACATGAACTTTAAAATGTGAAATATGATTTGAAATGAATTAGTTATAACATGATTCTCATTTATTAAAATATTTCTTAAATAAAGAGACACAAAGATTGTTTAAGTCTCTCGTTAAAAAGAATACAGTTAGGTATAGAAAAGATCATGCATAAATAATATTGATTTTCAACACAAAATGAAGAAGTTCACTATAATATGCACTATAAGAAAATGGATTTAAATTTGCAATATTTCATGTTTATCCAATTATAATTACCTTAAATCATGAGGTTTTTACAACTTTTCACAAGTTATTGTACACCTTATGGAAATGATAAATCTGATTTAATCTTTAATAATTATTGATTACACAAAATCTTATGTACTTTACAATAATGTTGGAATACAATATTATGGACTTTAATTATTTGAGTTCCAATTTTACAATTATAGGTGATGTTATTTGCATTGTTAAAATATTTGACTTTCGATTTTTCACCTTATTTTGATGGAGATTACAATTTTCAATAGGTATTTCTTTTTTAACATATCATGTGTGTTTATGATAAATGTATCACAAAATTTGAACCTTATGATATTTCTGCATTTGTATCATGGCAAACTCGCGAGGGATTTTTTCTACGGCAAGATGTCAAATATGACATTCTAATGTAGACAAACCTTTTATCCGTCAAAATGACATTTCGATGTAAAGTCTGTTTGCTTAGATAGTGTCGGCACACCCGCAAGCACTTGTGTTCAGAGAAAGGAATACCGGTAACAAACACAACCTTTCACTACGGCACTTCTATGTATACTGCCTAAATCCAAATTCACTTGCGGGCGTTCGCTGCACGCGCTATTCTTTGTTTATGCGGCGGCATCCTTTGACAAGAAGCGGCACGTGCAAAGGCGGCACGATAAAAGGGTAAAAACTATTTAAACGAACGGACTAGACCTTTTCGTCGGGTTTGTCATGCGCTTACAAGTTTTTAACGAAATATAGACTTTATGATAACTAAAGACCGGATTATATGCAACATAAAAAGCCCAAAATTGGCATGCAAATGTGCAAGAAAAATAGCTAAAATATGCACGAAAATCCATGAAAAGGGCAAAATATGCAACATGAAATAATAAAAAAGACGGTATTTTACAAAGGTTTTATTATTACTCAACGATAACTATAGTATTTGCAAAAATATCAATTACAAAATATATTTGACATTGAAATTTACCTTCAGAATGTATACGACTATAAGTACTGCTCCAAATGTTCTGTAGACAAGTATGTCTACGTTCGCTTAATACATTTTTGTGAGCGGAAAGGGCCGTTCTACATCCACTGAGGTGACTGGGCAGAATTTAAATTTGGGTGCCATGTTTGGAGATTGAGCGTAAATAAGCATGATTTCAAATGTTTTGCTTAAATATGCAACTACCACTAAAAAGGGGTTAAATATGCAAAATATGCAAATGCATATAATCCGGTCTTTAAAGATAACGGTACAGTACAGTCAACGAGCTATGAATAATGTATATGTCGTAGGATACATTATTCATACCTGCGACGTAGGAAATTCGTACAAATCAGATCTTTTTTAATAATCTTTGTATGATTTCTATGGTTTACAGCCGGCCCATGAAAATGTTGAGCACTTTGGTACTGTGTCAAATTAAATAACAGAGACAGATATGGCAAAGAGTGACAGTGACATGTTACTATATTTCATTTGTTAATATGACAATGTTCTAAGCATGATCCAAGAAAACAAGGCCTGGCATAGTAGTTATGGTTACGGGACTATCTAGTGACGCGACTTTATACTAACAAGTAAAGAATGAAGGATTTTCGGATTTCGTTTCTGTAACATTCATTACAAAATTATTATAGTGCATTTTAATGGGCGAATTTCCGAGAGCAAAAGGCAATGAGTTTTTAAAATGTCGACAGATGGTGTTTTATGAAAGCCGTAATGTTGCTTATGTCTATCGTCATTTTAAGTCCCCTGCCCACTGACCTGCATATATTTACACTGGACAGGCTTATGTCAAACTGTTTTTGTGCCTATTTGATTTCCGCCATTTTGGCGCTGTAGGACGTAGCGTGAGCATAGCGTGCGGGACATGGTACTAAAGTCTGAAGTCTGGAGAGACCATCACGGCAACCATTTTCATATTGTACGTCAAAATCAGTTCTTTAGACGCACGCTAGTGGCGTTTCAAATAGGCACAAAAACTTAGCTGTCAAATCATACAGACAGCCAGTCCAGTTAAATAAAAAAAAAATTTATGTCAGTGCCCCTGCCTCGTTTATCACTCTCCAAGGCGGCAAGTACGTACAGCATTTATTTGCGATCAAAATTTTCAAAATATTGCATGCCATAATTTATTCAGTTTGAAGGGGGTTTAATTTTACGGCTAACCTTTCATAAAACGCCATCTATTAAAATTTTTTGAACCTTTTTTGAACTGTCTGAAAATAGCCCATTGTGATTTGTTTCTCTTACAGCCAAATACTCAAACGAATCTTAAAGTTAAGCTTACTTAACTTAAAAAAAGTTGTTATATTTGACAGAAACTATGAAACTGACAGCTACCTTAAAGTTAAGGAGACCTTTACTAAAGATTTTAGCTAAGAAGAATTTGAGGATTCTGCCATCGAAGATTCAACGTAATTTCAACTATTTCAATACCGATAGCGGAGATGACGTAAGCAAGTGTCACCCACGTGACTTCCTCTATCTCAGAATGCTAAACTTACCATCCAAAGGACATCATCCATTTTGGTCCAAATGTGAAAGTGCCGGCAGAAAAGCAAAAGTGATTTATTCTAATAGATTTTATCCACAAGCATTTCTTATTATGGTACCGAAGCTGTAGCACTGCTATATTTGATTTTAAAGTTCAAAAAGCCTCTTTTCATACATTTTGGCACATATGTAAAAAAAGTCGGCCAAAAAACAAATTCTGATAGATTTTGTCCGCCTAAGCATTTCTTATTATGGCACCGAAGCTGTAACACCGCTGTACTGATTTTAATTGAGTTCACAAAGTCTGTCTTTTCATACATTTTGACACAAATGTGAAGCGGTGCTACAGCTTCGGTGCCATAATAAAAAAATCTTAGATGGACAAAATCTATCAAAATAAAGCACCAAAAATGTATGAAACGTGGATGATGTCATTTCATGGATGTGTCCAGTCCATGAAACTAAACAACTTTCTCTAAGAAACAAATGCCGAATTTCGTCACAAAATTTTAGTCATCTATACTAAATTGATCACGTGATCTCTTTGATTTGTATGGATAGACGTCGTATTTTTTTACATATTTGGCCATGTGTTCTTTAGGAAAAGTTTTTCAGTTTCATGGATTGAACACATCCTCAAAATTAGGATGGTGAATACAAAATGACCCTGTATTTAACGCAGTATACACGTTCCCGCAGTGAGGTGGTTCCATTCATGATTACAAACAACTTTTACTGTGGGGCCAACACTGATATTGCGAAAAAAAATCAGCTGTTCCATACAAAAGCGCAATACCTACTCGACCTTGTATGGAAAAGCTTTTTTTTCGCGATATCACAGTTGGCCCCATAGTAAAAGTTGCCTGTAATCATAAATTTCACGATGTATGATTGTACTATAGTTCTAAGAATGCTCAACATTTTCATGGCCCGATTGTACATTTGGCCGTATACAGAGAGAAAGCAGGTTGACGCAGTTTGAGGCAGGTTGCTATACTAAAATGGACCTTATCCCCGCGCATTATATTATATTTTCGCTATACTGAAATGGACCGGCGCATATAAGCGCTTACAAGCGCTTAGTATAGCGAAAATATAATATAATGCGCGGGGATAAGGTCCATTTTAGTATAGCAACCTGCCTCAAACTGCGTCAACCTGCTTTCTCTCTGTATACGGCCTTTGATTGCTTAACTGTACACAATAGAATTTTGCCCAATCATAGCCTATAAGGTCGACCCATTCTAATACCTATGACTCCTGGTCGTGATCTCTGTCTGCCCCTAGTACTTGATGGCAAATCTGAGGAGTTCTTAAAGGAGCCCGCAAGAAATGGGTCTTTAACAAAGGTCTCTTCCCTTTTTAAGGGGGGAGGGGGGGTGAAAGGCCCCGGGTCACGGTTTGGGACGTCCCAAAAGTGTTCTAGAGATTGGCTGCGAAGGGCGAGCTGTGGAACAATAGTTTTTATAACATTAATGCAAAGGTTCAGTTCATTCGATTAAAAATTATAACTTTCTGTTTTTCTTAATGTGTACATAAGTTTTTTTATGACAAAATAGAACAATCACTTTGACTTGGATGGTCTCAGTTATAATAAAAAAAATCGGCTCTGTTTTTCATTGGTTCATTTATATTTGATAAAGGGATTTTTATTCATAATTGTGTTATCTAGTTAAAACCCAATTTATTTATCATATAAAGCTTGTATTATATATAGGCCAGTTAAATCTTACAAACATTTTTCCTAAAAAGGCAAAATGCGATGTATAACTGCATTTTTAGTATGTTATTTGGACCCCTTAGGAGAGAGTGGAACTATGTTTTGCAAGCAAAAAAAATTGTGCTAACTATGTTATACGTGAAAAACCGCAAAAAAAATGTAGTTTTATTCAAAAACTATGGGCTTTTGACATTAGTTGCCCATATTATTTTGAAAGTGTATTAAATTTCAAACAATTAAAGCCAACCCACAGCTCCGTATGTTCTATAGTTTTTGAGATATGATGCTTGAAACACTGACACTCACTGGCACATATAACCTCCCACACCGTTATTTTCATACAAACATGCTCACTTTACAGTCTCATAAATAAAAAAGGTTGTGCATCTCTGCAATGATTTGTATGTTGATAGATTAGTCAGGTGCTCATTTTTTTAATAAGAATGTCAAATAAGTGTAGACACCTCACAATATATCAAAAAAAATTAAAAACCCTCCTGCATAAAAAGACAAGTCAACTAAAAAGATAGAAACAAGATTAAATATTAAAGGCAACATTATAACATGCAGTCGGCGGCATGCATAAAGAAAGTGATATTGTGAATGATTTGAGTTATATGCCTCCGACTGCATGTTATAATGTTGCCTTTAATATTTAACCTTGTTTCCATCTTTTCAGTTGACTTGTCTTTTTATGCAGGAGGGTTTTTAATTTTTTTAAATTTATTTTTTTATTTATTTTTTTTTAGTTATTATTTATTACAATCATGATGTACTTTTTTGAAATCCTTTTAATAAGACCTTTAATTTGACACCCATATTGCAGTATTCTAAAAAAAAATTTTTTTTCCGGAATTTTACTAGGGTATACAGCGACGGTCACATAATTAAAGACACCAGTCGATTTTCATACAAACGAGGTGACTTTGAAGCCTTGGTGCTCCGCCAGGGATTGACCTAGCTGTGATCTTGTCGCGTTACGGAAGGTAACGGAGCAAAATTTGGAAGAAAGCTAAATAAAAAAATAAAGTTGAAGTTCAAGGGTTTATTTTAAAATGACACGTCCTAGCACAGAAATTTGGATAACAACTAAGGCGGTTAAAAACTAGGCAGGACTAACAAAGTAGGACTAGGGTGGGACGTAGACGGGAACAGGACAGGCACGTAGAGACGTGGCCCCAGGTAGCAGGGGTAACCGGAAGCAGGCACGAAGCAGGCAGGCAGGTATGGAGTCCCGGCGGAGCACAGGAGGGCATGTGGTTCAGTACGGACGTGGTTCAGCGTGGCGGCGCAGGGGTGGCACGCAGTCAGACCCCCCGACGTAGCGCCATAGCGTAATACCAGCGGGACGCGCTGATGGGCCCGGGCGCGTGTCCGTGTAGACCGACGTCGATGGTGGCGCGGATAGTGCAAGGGCCCAGGGGAGAGCTCCCTCTGCAGGTCAGGCGGAAAGGTGCACGACGTCCAGGTGGGTCGAGGACACGTCCGGGATTTATTGAGGTGGTTCGTGCCGAAGGTCGAAGGTCGAGGACCGTGCCCCGAAGAAGCCGCTATTTGCTTATTATATTTTTTTACAATTATAGAACGTAGGGTAGAAATATGGAGGCAGCTATAATATATCCGGACAAGCTCGTGGAAAGACTGCCTCACCTGAGCTGCCGACCGCGCTTTTATACCGTCGGTATTTATTTTTTAAAATTCTATTTTTTTATTTTTTATTTTTAGTTTATTTGGGAAACAAACAATTTCACAGTACATTTAGTATTACCAAATAATATAAAACAGTGATCAGCAAAGTTTCCACTAATAATTAGAACATACAAAATAAACTACAGGGCAATTTGAACTTAATTAAATTCACAGAGTAAGTTAACAGTTATACTACATCTAAAATGGAACTGTTAATTAAAGATATGTTTACAATTACAATTACCTATTATCAATCAATTCATGTATTTGATTTTTAAACTGAGTTATACTACAATTGAAAAAATCTATAGACGTGAAACTTTTATCATATTCCTTACAAGCTCTAAACAGAAAAGTGCTACCAGCATATTTAGTGCTGGTAGTAGGTAAAGAAAACAATTTGTTAAGACGTGAACTTGTCCGAGGGCATCTAATACATATATTTTCCAAGAGGAAAGGAGTGTCTACGAGGTTATTAAGAATCTTATAGAGGAAAACTTGGTCTCTTTCGAGACGACGATCTATTAAAGGAGGAAGATATATAGTTGCTTGCTTATCTCGACTGGTCCTAAAAAGTAGATGTTTACACATTTTTCTATTAATTCTTTCAATAGAATCTATATATACATTGTATTGTGGATTCCACACCACCGATGCATACTCTAAAACAGATCGGACGTATGCATTATACAAAATTACGAGGGTAGAACTCTGTTTAAAATCTCTGCCTATTCTCATTATAAAACCAAGCATACGGTAAGCTTTGGCTGTGATGTGACCAATATGCTCATTGAAAGTCAACTTACTATCAAGAGTTACCCCCAAGTCCTTCATCTCCGCCACTCTTTTAACGCATTTGTTATTTAACTTATACTTAAAATCAATGACCTTCGATTTACGTGTAAAGGAGATAACGCTGCATTTATTAGGATTAAGGTGAAGAAAATTCATATTACAGTAAATGCAGAGTGCATCGAGATCATTTTGTAATAAAATGCAATCAGAAGGAGCCTCAATTTTTTTGAAGATTTTCATATCGTCAGCGTACATTAAGATGTTAGAGTTTTTAAGTATAGAAACAACATCATTGACGAATAAGTTAAATAAAAGGGGGCCGAGATGGGACCCCTGGGGCACTCCAGACGATACTGGAACAAATGTCGAGCAGAATCCTTTTACAGTTACGGCTTGGCTACGATCTCTGAGATAAGACTTCAGCCAGCGCAGCAGATCACCGTGTATACCGGCCTCTCCAATCTTTTGTATTAGTATGGAATGCGGAATTTTATCGAAAGCCTTGGAGAAGTCGGTATACACAGAATCTACCTGGCCTCCTTTATCCATTGATGTGGCAACACGATGTACAAATTCGCACAAATTAGATTCTGTAGATCTCTTATTAATGAAACCATGTTGTTGATTCACGATTACGGGTCTCAATGCAGGAAAAACAGAGTCATACACAATTTTTTCAAGTAACTTAGGTATTGTACTAATTTTCGATATTGGCCTATAGTTCTGAATATCGTGTTTGTCGCTAGTTTTCAAAATAGGGATAACATGACATTGTTTCCAAATTAAAGGCATTGTCCCAGACATCAAAGATAATTTAAATAGTAAGTAAAGTGGATAAGCTAGAGAATTATTGCACATTTTAAGAAAAAAAGGAGGTAATTTGTCGGGCCCACAAGCCTTTGAAACATCAAGCCCTTTGAGGTATTTCCGAACGAGTGAAATCGAGATATTAATGGAACCAATAGAAGCTGTATTTGAATCATTTGTTGGATGTGAGCATAAGGAAGAGGACGATACATGGGGCTCAAAAGCCGAACTAAAGTAGTTATTAAACATGGTGCATATATCTTTGCCATCACTAGAAACATTATTATTGTAGTACATGGTATCAGGAAGTTCAGGTACAGTTTTTTTAGATTTGACATAAGACCAAAATTGCTTGCTATTAATTTTTATCATATTCTCAGCGTTAATAACAAATTTATCATAACACGCTTGCTGAACTCGCTTTTGGCGATCACGTAATTGAGAAAATGTATTATAATCACCCTGTCTACCATAGATCTTCCATTTTTTATGAAATTTTAGTTTTTCACTAACAATCTTAGTTAGAGCCCGGGTGAACCAGGGAGGGTAACGAGCATCTTCTCTTACTACCTTGGTAGGAACATGCTTAGATATGACCAGATTTATTTTTTCATAAAACATATCAACAGCTACGTCAATATCATTACAATTTTGAAGATCATGCCAGTCAATTGACGCAATTTCACTGTTTATCAGTTCATAATCAGCCGCTCGAAACAATTGCACTGTACGAGACGCTGACCTTAGCGTACGTGGAAGTGACAACTTAACAAGTACTGAAAGTGCAGGATGGTGAGCATCCTCATCAACCAACGGTTCTTTATTATGGATAACAGTACATTCGCAACTACACATTACAAGGTCCAGCACTCTATTGTTATGGTTCGCAACATCATTGTACTGCTTAAAATCCGTAAAACCTAAAAAACCTATTAAAGCTTGAACAAATATGTCAGTATTATTTTTATCACAGTTAGTGAGAGTCATAGCAGTCCCGTTGCGACCCCATTGAGCTGACGTTATATTAAAGTCACCGCAGATTAAATAGTTGTCGCTTGGACAATCAATGTAAACATCCGACAATATTTCAAAAAAGTTACACAAGCTATCATGCTGTAACGAACAGTGGGGAAAATATCCACAGTAAATACGAAGTATCTTAGAGGAGTTGTTGAGTTTATATTCAACTATAACCTCGATCACTTCAGCGGCCGAATTAGGCATGACAATTTTATTAGAAAAACGTACTGAAAACTCGCGACGCACTGCTATAAGAACACCGCCTCCCAAAGTATCTCCACGAGAGCCGTAGTCGCGATCACACCTATAAATATTATAGCGAGTGTCAAAATACTCTGAATCGTATATGCCCGGTAATAACCACGTTTCACTTAAGCATATTATATCATAATCAACCTGCATAATATTGCGAAAGAAAACATTCGATTTCGTTCGTAAACCACGAACATTTTGATAATAAACCGACAGTTCTGTATCATTACCCCACATCAAAAGTATAAGTATAACACACATAGTAACTATTATAATTAACAACACAATCACAACATATAACTAAAATAACCTCAAAAAACCCATGCCCACTAAAGCAACTATATAACCAATTTACCAATGTGAATATTGCATTATTGAGAAACGCAAAATGTGATAATTTATTAAATATGCAAAAACCTCGGTTAGAACACTCGAACAAGCCAGTCAAGTAAACAGAAAAGAAAATAAACAACCTATTTGACTCTATGTAATAACAATAAGAAAGCAACCTTATTTTATTTTGTTTAAATCGCTCTCATTCGATATATTTATTACGGGAGATGCATCAGAACGACGTGCCATGATCGAACAATTTTTTACCCAGACATACATAAATGATTTTTCTTTACAAATAGTTTTGGCACGTTGCAACAAAGACTTGTTCTTGCTGGTTAAATGATCATTCAGATGGATAAGTGAATTACCAGGTATGCCAATGTTGTCACTCTTCAGCCTGAGTTTCTTCGTTGCTGCCAAAAAGTCGTCCTTCTTCCAGCGCGATAAAAAACGAACAACAATGGGCTTAATCTTCTTAGTGTCATTATTTTTGGGTGCAACTCGGGTAACAAAATCAATATCGGTAGATGGATTTAAGTTGAACCGACCACATTTAGCGATTTCATTTAAAATGTTCATTAGATTTTCTCCCTTCCTTTCAGGAACTCCGAATATTTCCACATTAGACCGCCTAGCCCATTGATCCCTTTTGTTGTTATCGACCTCAGTATTGCTAATCGATTTCTTTATCTCACCCACGTCGGATTTCAAGCTTGATATTATTTTTACATCCTTTTCGAGATTTGTGACCCTCGCTGTAAGGCTTTCGTATTGACTGTTAATAAAATTCAACGATTCTCTAAACCCGGAAATTTCGTCCATAACAGGCTTAAGCGCTCTTGATAATGACTCCGAGATCGCTTCGGAAATCATCTGTCGCAAGTCAAATTTCATAGCTGCCGTCTCACTAGCTATAAAGTTTTTGATAGAATCCATAATATTATTATTCGTGACAGGTGAAGATAAGGGCTCCGGGGGTGAATCGGAACGAGAACCCCCTCTACGAGTATTGATATTTTCAGCTGCAGTTTGATGAGACCTCGTAATTTCCGGATTCTGTCTTACTGGAGTATTATCACTTTTCACAGCCCTAGGTAGATTCTGGGTACAGCCAGGGCAAACCCAGGATTGTTTAATATCAACACTAAATGTTTTTTTCTTATCTGAGGCATATAAACAATCAACATGATATCTTTGTTTACATTTGATACACACTAACGTACCATTAGCGCCATCTATTGTTGACTTGCAGCAAGCGAATTTTATATTTATAGCTTTTAATTAAATCAATTAAATTAATCCAGTACAATCAAGCAAAGCCAGAGCAAGACCGTGGTGATAGTTTTATCTTGAGTTGACAATAATTTACATGGAACAAATTGTCAGTAGGTATTCAGAATTATTGCCGATAACTGCTGGGTGAAGGTAGATTTATATTTATGTACACAATAATATATTTTCATTCCCAGCTGATTTGTCAGTAATTTCACTTTGTTCTCATCAATAATCGTTCTTTTATAAATATTTTCACTTTATTAATTCGTTGCTTAAGGTGAGTCACTGAAAAATTCCAACAATCTGGCACTGGAATAGACGTCGATTTAGATCACAGTTTTATATAAGTTTGCATGTGAATATTGGCGAGATAACACTTCCACTAATTATTCACTGTATTAAATTTAAGATTCAATCACTTTCGTTGAAAATAAGGAACTATTCAAAGTAAAAGACAATAAAAATACGGAGCTGATTGTAGTATAAGAGGCGCCCTCTATTCTGCATTCAAATATAAGAACACAGAACAGTATTGTACAAAGGTTTTTATCTATAGCTAGGCTGAAGACAAGCTGGAAATCTATGGCTTTGACATTCAATTAAAAAATTAGAGCGTTGCTATGGCAATTATAGTGACAGACATATGTTTACAAATAAATAATTTTCTCAGCAAAGAATAAAAATGGTGTTAAATAAGATTCAACCCGACATAAGAATACAAAATGCAATGTGAAATTATCATGGGAAAAATCTCACGGCCCTATAACGGGCCGTTCCTATAATACAAGCCCTTTAAGGTACATATTCTTCCTCACACCGTTTCTTAGCTTTATTTACACTAGATTACCTATTTATCCTATTTATACGTATGGTTTTATAGTTTCCTTCAGTTTACGTTCTTGGGAACGTTTGCAAAGGACCTCCTAAAAGTAATAACATTACAATCTGATGAAGGCTATTCAGGGAGTGAATGGAGGAAATACATTCAACTGATCTGATCAGCATTCTACGAGATATAAGGATATGTTTAAAAAAACCGCGAAATAAGCATGAAAAACGTGTTAAAATGTATGTAAATCTTGAAATTGAAAACTCTGTTCCTTATATCTCTTTGAATGCTGATTAGATCAGTTGGGTGTGTATAGCGATCTGGATCTCCTCTATTCACTCCCTGGATGGCCATCATCAGATCACAACTAGGTCAGTCTCTGGCGGAGAACAAAGGCAAAGAATCGTTTCAATACTATCGTATAGAAAGGACACTCTCCGCCCCGCCCCACAATCAATTACCTCACCCCACCCCGCGAGTTCGTGTGCCGAATTGTGTGCTCATTTAGTCGTGTTTGTCAACTGTCAACTTATTTTGATATTCAAAGCAATGCTTTGTAACTTTATTCTAATTTAAAACCAAAACATTGGAATTATGAATGAGGGCTTTTTAAAGTGACATTAAAAAAATAAAAATAGTAACTATTTGCCGCACTAGATGGCGTTGATGGAAAGAGCTTAGTAAAAAAAATACATTGACACACACATTTTTATCAACGCCATCTATCGAGCCTACAGTTTTTTTTCATTTTGAAAACCCCTCATTAAACGCCGTTTGTCCAGTACAAACGACACGGTAGCCCTAGACTTACACACACAGTTGCGCGTATACAAAGACGACATCTGACGTCATCTGTTTATAATGGCGCGATTGTATGGAGTGTCCGGGGTGTGAAAAGCCAAGCTTCAAAGTTACCTCGTTTGTATGAAAATCGACTGGTGTCTTTAAGTGTGTGACTGCCACTGTAAATGTAATTCTGACTCACTAACTATGTAAATGTAATTCTGACTCACTAACTCGTTGGCCATCGCCACATTAGACCACCCTGTATAAAGCTTGTGTTATAATGTATTTCTGACCTGTTCTCTCACGCGCGCCTCGTCCAGCAGGCGCTTGATGGCGTGCGCGTGGTGCGCCACGGCCATCGACACATTAGACCACCCTATATAAAGCTTGTGTTATAATGTATTTCTGACCTGTTCTCTCGCGCGCGCCTCGTCCAGCAGGCGCTTGATGGCGTGCGCGTGGTGCGCCACGGCCATCGACACATTAGACCACCCTATATAAAGCTTGTGTTATAATGTATTTCTGACCTGTTCTCTCGCGCGCGCCTCGTCCAGCAGGCGCTTGATGGCGTGCGCGTGGTGCGCCACGGCCATCGACACATTAGACCACCCTATATAAAGCTTGTGTTATAATGTATTTCTGACCTGTTCTCTCGCGCGCGCCTCGTCCAGCAGGCGCTTGATGGCGTGCGCGTGGTGCGCCACGGCCATCGACACATTAGACCACCCTATATAAAGCTTGTGTTATAATGTATTTCTGACCTGTTCTCTCGCGCGCGCCTCGTCCAGCAGGCGCTTGATGGCGTGCGCGTGGTGCGCCACGGCCATCGACACATTAGACCACCCTATATAAAGCTTGTGTTATAATGTATTTCTGACCTGTTCTCTCGCGCGCGCCTCGTCCAGCAGGCGCTTGATGGCGTGCGCGTGGTGCGCCACGGCCATCGACACATTAGACCACCCTATATAAAGCTTGTGTTATAATGTATTTCTGACCTGTTCTCTCGCGCGCGCCTCGTCCAGCAGGCGCTTGATGGCGTGCGCGTGGTGCGCCACGGCCATCGACACATTAGACCACCCTATATAAAGCTTGTGTTATAATGTATTTCTGACCTGTTCTCTCGCGCGCGCCTCGTCCAGCAGGCGCTTGATGGCGTGCGCGTGGTGCGCCACGGCCATCGACACATTAGACCACCCTATATAAAGCTTGTGTTATAATGTATTTCTGACCTGTTCTCTCGCGCGCGCCTCGTCCAGCAGGCGCTTGATGGCGTGCGCGTGGTGCGCCACGGCCATCGACACATTAGACCACCCTATATAAAGCTTGTGTTATAATGTATTTCTGACCTGTTCTCTCGCGCGCGCCTCGTCCAGCAGGCGCTTGATGGCGTGCGCGTGGTGCGCCACGGCCATCGACACATTAGACCACCCTATATAAAGCTTGTGTTATAATGTATTTCTGACCTGTTCTCTCGCGCGCGCCTCGTCCAGCAGGCGCTTGATGGCGTGCGCGTGGTGCGCCACGGCCATCGACACATTAGACCACCCTATATAAAGCTTGTGTTATAATGTATTTCTGACCTGTTCTCTCGCGCGCGCCTCGTCCAGCAGGCGCTTGATGGCGTGCGCGTGGTGCGCCACGGCCATCGACACATTAGACCACCCTATATAAAGCTTGTGTTATAATGTATTTCTGACCTGTTCTCTCGCGCGCGCCTCGTCCAGCAGGCGCTTGATGGCGTGCGCGTGGTGCGCCACGGCCATCGCCAGTTGCTGCGACGACAGACTGCAGCCGGACTCGTTGGCTGTCGACACATTTGCACATCACACATTTAGCCTTTTTAAGGCTTAGGCATATTGCCTTATTCGCGATTATGCCTCATTCTGAAAATGCCCTATTTGTGAAATGCCTTTTTCTACTTTGGACTTAGCAGAAAGACTTATTCTCAAAATGACCTATTATAATAAATAAGTAATTTTATGACTATCAATATTTAATAATCCGGAATAATTTAAAAGCTAATTTAAGTCTCAAAATTAATAATTATAACTTTGAGCAAGTTATTTATGAGTTTTTTCTAGTTTATTTTTTGATATTATGTGATTCTATGTCGGAAAGAGCTTAAGAGTAGATTTCTTTGATGTCAAGCGTAGTTTAAAAACTAAAGTTATATATAATTTGATAGTGGAATACTCACGACTGGCCCTCAAGTCTATTTCTGTAGAGTGGGGCGCCGCGGCAGCTCCCAGCATGAAGCTTTCCAAAGAAGCTGATCCCATATCCTGAACAATAATAATAATAGGCTATTTGATTAATTTTGGAAAACCATTTTAAATTATTTCTTATTACGTAATAAGCGCACCACATTGATATTTCAGGAAAAATCGATGTATATCATTAAAAAAACAGTGTTAAAGTTTAAAATTTTAAAACCGCGCCAAAAACGCTATGGCGCTGGACACGTGACTTGTTGACGTCACTAGCCTGTAAACATTGTAATACCCGTAGTCATTTGACAACTATCAATCGCGGATCCTTAGTCTACGGTCGTGTCAAACGCCTGAAGTCATATTTATTTACAGGCAAGTGACGTCATCAGAGCGTTTTCGCCAAAGAAAAAAATTCAAAAATTATTGCATTTTTCTAGGTGAAATTAATCAATTAATAGACTTAATTTAGTCTATATAATAGTTAAATATGTTTTTTTACGCCAATATCAGTTAGGATGACAACAATTTGTAGTATATTTTCAATGTTGTCAAATACCCTATTAGCCCAGAAATTCATAATATAATATATAGACCTAAACTTATTAGATCTTCTGCCTAACTCATCAACGTGTTACAAAAACCCCTAATGCCGAATATGGTAGATAGGGACCATCAAACTGAACAACTTTTACTGTGGGACCAACTCTATAATCGCAAAAATATCGGCTGTTTCATACAAAAATTAATAACGAAAATATCAAAATGTATGAAATAGCTGACTTCTTTTCGCGATTTCAGAGTTTATCGCATAGTAAAAGTTGTTTAGTTTGATGACCCCTATTTACTATATTCGGCATTAGGGGTTATTTCAGAACACGTTGTATAACCACGCAAGAGGCAGCCATTTTAAATAGTTGCTGGATAGTTCGCAATTTCCTGCAAAGAGGCAAAAACTAGCGTTTTCTCTATTCCTCGGGAACAGTGCCTTTTCTCGGGATGAAAGGTATATTCTATCCCTATAGTAGTAATATTCATATAGTAATATCCCTATAGTAGTAATAGTAGTGTTTACTCTCACAATTACCTATCCGATATGTAGTAGGTAATTAATTTCAACCTACCCATTGCGTGTAAACTTTTGTTAATTGTTGTGATGGAAAATGATCTCACATTAAATTAGGCTAGTTGACAAAATTTTAAAAATCGTTTAAAAATAAAGTTTGGTCTATTTTACCCCAAAAATATATTATTTTGAGAAAAATAAGTCATTTTACCTATGAATTTTGCGTTTTAAGAAATGAACTCTAAATGACATCGAAAAAGGCCAAAACTGTCATGGCGTCTTGAATGACGTCACGCCTCGCGAAACATTCGTGTTTGTTTATGACCGTCATTGTTCACACACACAATATACACACACTCTGTTCACTTATCGAAAATGACAGCAACAACAAATGTTTCGCGAGGCGTGACGTCACGCGTCTCTGATTGGTGTTCAATTTTGTCGATTTTATTTTCCGTAAATATTGGTAGTATTTATTTATTTTAATGAAAAAAGTGTTTTTTTTTTGGTTACTATTTAACATGATTAATCATTAGAAACTAAGGTTTCCACAAAGAATAAATCGGCTAGCATAAGTGCTAGCCGATTTATTCTTTGTGGAAACAAGCTTAATGTGGAGGTCATTTTTCAATGTTGACGACTCTGTATGAAATATACAGGGAGAAAATTTAAAAAAAATTAACAACTCGACTGCCCTGCTAAAAACAAACTAAAAAGTTAAATAACAAGTGTCATTGCAGTCGGGGACCGTTTTGTGTAACAATTTTTGATCGAAGAGGTCCCCCGACTGCAATGACACTTGTTATTTAACTTTTTAGTTTGTTTTTAGCAGGGCAGTCGTGTTTTTATTTTTTTTTAATTTAATTTTTTTTATTTCACACATTTTAGTGTTAAATTATATATTTTTGAAATGTGCTCATTAAGGCCTTTCATTTGATGCCCATATTGTAATAATTGAAGAAAAAAATTTTTTTTTTTCAAATTTTAAAATGGCGTGATACAGTCGCCATATTAACTTTTTTCAAAAAAAATATGGCCAGTGTCACTTGGAATTATGTAAGGATTCTAACAATACCCCATACATCCAAATCCGTTGAGTCATTTGGAAGTTATGGTGGAATAAAGAAACTCACATACCCACAAACATACATGAACCTTGAACACATATACACTTTTTTTGCTTTGGGCAGTCGTGTAAAAAGCAGCCCTTGACGAGTTTCTTGCCGGTTCTTCTCGTTACAAGGTCTCCCGCTTAGGGCGATGGCGAACCGATGGCGTAGCTTCTATGACATTAACAAGTGCTTGTAACAGCCTAGACTGAATAAATTTGAATTTTGAATGTCCTTCTCTGTACCCCTGACGACGAGTATGCAAATTTTCATAATTTTATCGGTTGAGTAGTTAAGACGTGAAGGAATAACAAACAAACATATGAATTTCGCGTTTATAATGTCACTAGCGACCCGCCCTTACTTCGCTTCGGTGTAGTGTGGAATTTGACACCAAGTATTACCTATACATATAAACCTTCCTCTTGAATCACTTTAAAAAAAACCGCATCAAAATCCGTTGCGTATAGTTTTAAAGATCTAAGCATACATAGGGACAGACAGCGGGAAGCGACTTTGTTTTTACACGACTGCCAAAAAGGAGTGTAAGTATATGTGTTTAGGGTTCATGTACGTTTGTGGGTATGTGAGTTTCTTTATTCCACCATAAGTTCTAAATGCCTTAACTGATTTGGATGTATGGGGTATCGTTAGAATCCTTACATTATCCCGAGTGAAACTGACTATATTTTTTTTTGAAAAAAATCAATATGGCGATTGTACGACGCCATTTTCAAATGTGAAAGAAACATTTTTTCTTCTTTTATTACAATATGGGCATCAAATGAAAGGCCTTGATGAGCACATTCCAAAACTATATAATATGTCACTAAAATGTGTGAGATAAAAATAATAAATTTAAAAAAATATTAAAAACATGACTGCCCTGCCAAAAACGAACTAAAAAGTTAAATAACAAGTGTGATTGCAGTCAGGGGACCTCTTTGATCAAAAATTGTTCCATGAAACAGTCCCCCGATTGCAATGACACTTGTTATTTAACTTTTTAGTTCGTTTTTGGCAGGGCAGTCGTGTTTTTAATTTTTTTTTTTTTTTAATATTATGTACTAATAAGTAATATAATATATACCGCCCGGCACGTAACTTGGCAAGATAAAAACGAGACAAAAGATGCGCAGTAGCTACAAACACTAAACCCGCCGCATGTTTTGTCTCATCGTTGTCTGGCCAAGTTATATGCCGGCACCTATAACACCCATTTGCCCTAAACTTAAGAATCGCCTAAGTCTTTTCCTAACTAACTTAAGACATTCTTAGCAAAAAATTGGTTTGCACCAACCTTAGGACGTTCCTAAATGCACTTTAGGCTATTCTTAACTTACGGGCTGGATATCGAGCGCCCAAGGCTTAAGAAATTCCTATGTTATGAATTGTAATTCTGTGGTTATAGCCTGTGGCCGTCAATTGTGACAAAAACAGAAATATTTGCTGAAAAATGGAAGATTCATGGAACATTCATTGAAATAATTGAATAACTAAACGACTCGATGGAAAATCGCAAAAATTGCCGTATTTCAATACAATTACTGCACTTATAAAAGAATAAGAACGTATGAAATAACCGTACTTGTATGTAAACTTCTGCAATTGGCTGCCGTGTCAAGGTTAATTTTTGACCCCAATTACCGTATAATACGGCAATTACCGAACCATTGGCAACAATGCCGCGATTTGATTTCCATTTTCTAAATTGACAGTTGATGACATAACTTTTTCGGTCACCCTACCAAATATAATAAAGCAACGCCTTATCTTTCGTCTCCTTTTAACTAACGAATGAATCCATGTGATGTTATAACCGAAAAAGTATTCTATGACCTATATTACGTCGCCGGTTTAAAAATCCATAAACAATTAATATTTACATTCGTTCATTCTCTCTCTTAGCAAGGCGATGCCCAAGTTACGACGTAGTCTGTAGCTGGCTGTTCCTGAGCTAAGAAATATCTTAACTAGGACACGCTTAACTTGAGTTTGTGCAAACGGCTGTAAGTATTATAGATAAGAATACTTGATTACTAACCTCAGTATTGGCAGTAGGTGCTGTCTCTTTCAGTATCACCTCCGGGTACCATGGGCTATCACACACATCACCTATAAAAAGAATACTTCTATATTATTTGGAATAACAGCTTCTATGTCATTAGTGTTTAATATTTACATGTGTAAATATTAACAGAAACTGTTCAACACTTGTGTACTGCCCATTCTTACTTACGGATGCCAAACCTGGGCCAAAACTAAAGCACACACCAGAAGATTGGAAACTTGTCAGAACTCTATGAAAAGAAGAATGTTGGGGTTAAAACTGTCAGATAAAGTATCAATAGACAATATCAAGAGTCGAATAACGAACCTATACAGTAAAAGTACTGAAATGGTGATGGACAGGACATACAGTGAGAGGCAGAGATAAATGCAGCAAAACTATGATGTACTGGTACCCAAGAAATGCCAAAAGGAAACGAAGAAGACCACAGAAAAGATGGGTTGACGAGATAAGGGCCATAGCAGATTCAGCTTGAATCAGAGAGGCCGTAGAAAGGAAATCGTAGCGCCAAATGGAGGAGGCCTTTGCCAATGAGCAAACAGACTAACAAACAACTGCTAATTACAATAACTTTCAATATGAATCAACAAGTCTGAAGAAGGGTTTATTATACGTAATGTCATTAAAGTCGCATTACTCATTTCCCAGCAAAACTGTAAACAAAGAAACGTCACTGTCAAATTGACAAACTGACCCTGATAGTGACATTTTCAGATATTCAAAACCTTTGGTCATTATTATAACTTTTTAATTTGTTTATTATATTTGAGTCATAATAAATATAATGCCATCTAGGGTAATTTTAAAGTAGGATGATAATAAGAACTTTTATATTAACCTATCATAATGTTTGATGTTAAAAGTTCTTGAAACGAACTGATAAGAAAACTTTACTTAGATATTAACTGTATGTAAACTATCAAAAATACGTTGCAACTTCGCCAGTTCCCCGCAATACCAAAAGATAAATGTTTTTTTTTTTTTTTTTATTCTTTATTTAATTTAGGGACTTTTACAGAGTACGTCAGTCCCATCATACCCTAAGTACCTATTCTACAACACATCAAGCACGTGATTTCACCATGTCACATACAAGCCTGGCTGCATCCGATGCGGGATCCGCCAAAATACTTTGAAAAGCTCCCACATCAGATGCCTTCAGGTCTAAATGAAGAATTAGTTGCCGTCTCTCAAGACAAATGTTACTACTACAGCTACTACTTGTAATACTAGTTTTTATGAAATTTATAATTTTATAAAATGAAATGAACCAAAGGTTGATGTGTATGGTTAGCAGTTGATGTGTGCACATCATCATAAAATGTTTTCTACTATAAAACTGTTACTATGAAATATTAAATTAAATTACTGCTTTTTCCGCAAAACTCATGATTCAGAATATTTATTTATCTAATCTATTTTTATTAGGTTTGTGATGAAAAAACATGTAAGTGTTTTTATTTCTTGACCTAGCAATATACTATTTCCACAGCATAAAGAATTTCTTACAGTAGGCCGACGGAGACGTCTAGACAGGGCAATCGTGCGGGGCGTGAGGGGGGAGAGGTGAGTCGGACGAGCCCGAGCTGCATACTTCGCCGTTATATGTAGCTCGGGACACGTCTTCTAGGGCTATCGCGTCTTTACCGTTTTGATTTCCTATTAAATTAATAATTCGATTTCGATGAATCTCGGTTTTTTGTTCTATTTTGACAAGAAAACAGCAACGCAATGTTAAAAATATAAAAAATTCAAGATGGCGGCCAACTTTTTTGTTTGTGGGTCGATTTCGATGAAACTCGGTTTTTGCTACTATTTTGACAAAAAAACAGCAACGCAATGTTAAAAATGTAAAAAAATCCAAGATGGCGGCCAACTTATTTGTTTGTGGGCCGATTTCAATGAAACTCGGTTTTTAGTACTATTTAGACAAGAAAACAGCAACGCAATTTTAAAAATATAAAAAATCCAAGATGTTGGCCAACTTTTTTGTTTGTGGGCCGATTTCAATGAAACTCGGTTTTTAGTACTATTTAGACAAGAAAACAGCAACGCAATTTTAAAAATATAAAAAATCCAAGATGGTGGCCAACTTTTTTGTTTGTGGACCGATTTCGATGAAACTTGGTTTGGGGCACTATTTTGACAAGAAAACAGTTACAAATTGTAAAAAAACGACAATAGTCAAGATTGCTGCCGACTTTGTTTTTAGGTTGATTTCGATGTAACTAAGTTGAAAAAAGTTGGCCGCCATCTTAGATTTTTCATATTTTTAACAATGCGTTGGTGTTTTCTTGTCAAAATAGTACTAAAAACCGAGTTTTATCGAAATCGACCCACAAACAAAAAAGTTGGCCGCCATCTTGAATTTTTCATATTTTTATAATTGCGGTGTTTTCTTGTCAAAATAGTACAAAAAACCGAGTTTCATTGAAATCGGCAGAAAAAAAGTTGGCCGACATCTTGGATTTTTTATAATATTAATCTGGTCTCCGAACCCTGCGTGCGACAGTGGCCATCAAGTAAGTTTCATTTTTATTTTATTTATTTTATTTTGGACAACAGACGGTCATTTACAAAACATGTTGTATAATACAACTATTATACAGTAATCTAAAGGAAGACCTGGAGTGCCAACAAATATGTAATAATTATTTAGTGTAACAAGGCCGAAATAGGTAAAGATTGAAACTGTTATAATATGATGTTGCTAACATTAAAAATTGAGTAATTATTCTACATTAATAGGAGTATAACGTAGATTACAAGGAGATACTATTGATATAATAAAAAGGATCCTTACGACAAAGAATAATACAGAAATATGCAGAAAAGGGTCGAATTATACTTATTTGATAACAATTCTATTGTTGATAAGGTTAAGCTATAGTTGAGTTTAATTAGGTACTAGTTTGACATATTGAATTTTTAATTAGAAATACAGATTTTAATTTCAAAAGGTGGGTATGGTAATGTGATAGTTGTGTTCAGGACAGGCAATAGTCTAGCATATATCTTTTCAATTTCTTTACAACATTGGAAAATATATCAAATTCAGAAAATTTTTTGTTGTAGTTGGTCATGCATTGGAGGTATACTTCTTTTTTGCATTAGGAATAACAAACAAATTATTGGTTCTACGAACACTTTTAGTTGGAACACGGAATTTCAACTTATTTAGTAAGTCAGGGGAGTCAATATAATTATTTATAATCTTATATAAAAACATGAGATCGAATTGTTGACGACGGTTTTGCAAGGATAGAAGCCTGTGTTTACTGAGAGAATCTTCTCCAAATTCCAAATTATTCCAAATTATAGAACCAAAATCAAGCACTGAAACTACGAGCGAGTGCGGGAGCATTGGCAGGCGGCCGCACTCACTCGTGGTATAAAGAAAACCGTTTGAAACCTTTATGTTATAAAACCTTTATTTAATAATGTGTCACCCCTAATTCATTATTTTATATAATTTCGCAATGCTTTTATGTACCCGGGGGTCGTAAAAGAAATTCACCTTCCAAATTGTAAATTTGTGACAACCCTTCCGTATTTGCGTAAATACCCTACAGGCGGCGGTATCGCCCAACAATAAAGGCGTCGGCTTACTGTAAGGAAAAAATCTTTATGCTGTGCTATTTCCTTTTGTGTTGTTTTGTTCTGGCGACACCTTTGTTTTCATTTTTGCTGGGAAATGAGTAATGCGACTTTAGTGTTATTGTATGGCTTAGAATAATAACACCTAGAAGCCTACTTCTTGTATGTTAAGTGAGGCAAAAAGTTTTCAGGTTTATATCCTTCATATCATAGGTTACCTAATTGTAACTAAAATCCAATAAAATAGTAACTAATCGCTAAGCCAAATCCGTCCAGCCACACACACACAAACTCTCACATTTTTAATAGTAAGATAGAGGATAGGATCTACCTTCAGGAAAGACCGCTTCTTCCACATTCTGCGCCCACAGGTCGCCACATTGCCACCCATTAAAATTCGCCCTGTAGTCTAGATTGGTGTAAAAGTCTTGGTGTTCGGCTACTTGTTGAGCTGTGTTAATCTGCTGCTAAAGAAAATAAATTATTAGGAGTGATTTTAAATCACAAATTATGTTAACTGAAGAGATGACTATGTAGTACATGCTTTAATTAAACCAAATTCAAAATTTCGTTCTGTTACTAACAAAATTTAATTACTTTAATAAATAAATTATTATTATTAGGTATAGGTATATTATAAAATTGATTTTATGAATTAGGCCACTATATTAGGACACAATATAGATATACTACGCAGTTCATTTAAAACAAGACAACAATTGTAACAGTGGAAACTTTGCTGATATATGTGTTAAAATTTAAGTTTAGTTAGTTAACATAAGTCTTATAAAATATTGTATGTTTCCCTAATAATAATAAACAAATAAACAAACCCTAACGTCGTCAGAAGAGATGAACGCGATAGAAAGAGATGCAACTTCTAGTATAACTGGAGGGAAAAGAGCGATGTGCTTTCTGAATTGCACTTTATTGTGTCGGAGCAGGGAGTCGCTATATATCTAAATGATTATGCGGAATCCTTTCTGTACTTGTACTATTATGTATTCTGTGCCACTGCGCGCTGTCTCGATGTCCGCCTCTTCGTATCTTCTTATCGTATTTATAACGGCCCGGCCAAAGTCAGCGCGGCAGGCGGCATTCAATAATCACTGCGCGCTATCTCTATGACGGCTTCTCAGCTCGTCGTCACGACCGCGCAGTGATTACCTAACCTAACCACCTCCCGCACTGGCTATGGCCGGGCCGTTAGTGAAATATGCAAATACCGGTGGTGGAACGTTTTGCCAGATGTAGTCGGCCAATGCCGGTAGCATCTGGACATAGTCGGGGTCCCAATCTGGCCAAGCTCTGTCGGGTTCCGAGCAGACATCCAGCTCTTGTACACATTCTTGAGGCAAGATGTCACAGCAATCGGGGTAAATTTCATCTGTTTCTGACTCTGGTAGTGTTGTTAGGGGTAATTTATCTAAAAAGAAGAAAATAATAAATTCAACCAACTCCATTGCACGAATCGAACTCCTAGGGAACAAAATACTCGCATCTCATTGGTCAATGCGCGCGACTAGAGCTAGGCTAATTGAAGGTCACGTGCATTAACCAATGGGCACACATGGACCGGTTTTCTTTGAGGGCTTGTTTCGTGGAAAGGACTCTATATGGTTAAGTGGCTTGTACAATGTACCATGGGCAACAGCGTCGCTTAAACATTCTTAAGGTTAAAACCGCTTGCACGCCGCGCCGTCACAAGTCACAACACAACACACGTTTAGTTCGTGCAGGGGCGATACGCGCCCACACAAATTTTGTTGCTAACTGGTTAAGCGACGCTGTTGCCCATAGTACAGTAGCCGGCAAACATCTTGAAATCGGGTGGGGATTGCGCAGAACGTGTATTTTGTGTATGCGCAGCGGTGAGGGGCGCGGGCGGCGGGAGAGGGGTGCGCGCTATTGGTCGAACTCCATAAAAAGAGCGTCAAGATGTTTGCCAGAATCTGTACATGTATACAATTGTGTTTTATGGTGTCGGGGTCAATTAATAAAAACTTACTAACAACTCAAATATGGGTGTTTGTGGTAGAATCCAAATACTAAGGTTATTGACTGACAATAACATCTGTTTTAGACAATCTTGATAAAATACGCTCTTCTTTAAGAGTGTAGATAAAAAACTTGTATTTAATGGAAAAGTATTACCCACATTACTATTGAAAGGTGCCTTATTTATTATTGAATAGCAGAAATAGAAAAATATCTGCAATTCAGCTTAGGAGCATTTTACAAAAACGTGAATAAAGTTAAGTTAGTTTAAAGTTACCAATACAAAAGTTTAACTTAGCTGATTATCTTTTCAGCCTCAGCTACCACAGCCAATGTGAGACACTGATTTTCAGGTGCAGCCAAATTACATTACAAAATACATACTTGTTGTACAACTTGTTCCAAAATAACTTTTAATGCCGAATATGGTAGATAGGGACCATCACACTGACCAACTTTTACTATGGGAACAACTCTGAAATCGCGAAAAAAGCTGTTCCATACAAAAATTAGTAACGAAAATTTCAAAATGTATGAAACAGCTGATTTTTCCCGTGATTTCAGAGTTGGTCTGATAGTAAAGGTCCATATCTACCATATTCAGCATTAGGGATTATTTTATAACACATTGATATTGCTCAAAAGAAAATAGGGGCCACTTTATTATTTCACATACAAAAGAGCTAAGTTCTGAAAGGTATTTTTATGATAAACTAGCGACCGCCCGCGACTTCGTCTGCGTGGAAAGTTTTTTTGCTATTCCTCGGGAACAATACTTTTTTTTTGGGATAAAAGGTACCCTATGTCCTTCTCCGTACCTCTGGCAACATGTATGTAAAATTTAATGATGATCGGTTCAGTAGTTAAGACGTGAAGGCGTAACAAACAAACAAACAAATAAACAAACAAACGGACTTTCAGTAAGGATTGATATTGTTCGAAAGCTCTAATAGTCAACTTGCCAACTTTATTGTATAATTTCTCCTATTTTCAGTCTTCTATCTGTCAGTTTAAATTTTAAAATCATATATCGGGTCATTTTGAACTTACCATCCAAATTTTGAGAATGTGTTCAGTCCATGAAACTGAACAACTTTCTCTTAGTAACACATGGTCAAATATGTAAAATAAAAATCGACTTTCCATACAAATCAAAGAGATCACGTGATCAATTTAGTATGGGATGACCAAAATTTTCTGGCGAAATTTGACACATGTTTCTTAGAGAAAGTTGTTTAGTTTCATGCACTGGACACATCCTCAAAATTGTGATCGTAAATACAAAATGACCCTGTATTTTTGTATGAAAATCAAATTTCTTTCTATACTAACTGACACGGCAAATAGGAGATATATACATCAATATATAATCATACAATATATAGGAGATACATAAAAAGCCGCAAGTTGACTATGGGCAGATTTTTGAATCCTCAGTTAACAGATATCATTTTTTAGGGTTCCGTACCCAAAGGGTAAAAACGGGACCCTATTACTAAGACTCCGCTGTCCGTCTGTCCGAACCGTGATAGCTAGAAAGTTGAAATTTTCACAGATGATGTATTTCTGTTGCCGCTACAACAACAAATACTAAAAACGGAATAAAATTAATATTTAAGGGGGGCTCCCATACAACAAACGTAATTTTTTTGCCGTTTTTTGGTACGGCGGAACCCTTCGTGCGCGAGTCCGACTCGCACTTGGCCGGTTTTTTTTCTATTAAAATAATTATCTTAAGATATCAGTCAGTTTAAATATTAACCAAATATAATAAATGTCATTCTTAAAATGTGACAATCATATGAATGACAAACACTTTCAATTTGGTGGTATAATACGCTATCTGACAGATAAAGCATTATCGAGGCATTGAAAAATCAGCCCTATGCAAATAAAATGTTGGAATTGAAGAGAACACCACTGGCCATCATTTGACTGGGGTCATTTTATGTGGGGGACATCATGTCGTTGGATGTGAAGTCCTAAAATCCCTGATTGCAACCAATTTGATTACGGCATTAAGGCTGATAGCAGTTAGATAAAGGAGAGAAAAAAATTGAATTTATCAGAAATATACCTGTCAGAACTTAGGTCTTTTGTATGGAAACCATTGACCTCTATATTATTACACTGCACTGGCTGCTGTCGAACTGCTCTTGTGCCTATTTGATTTCCGCCATTTTGGCGCTGTAGGACGTAGCGTGAGCATAGCGTGAGGGACATGGTACTAAAGTCTGAAGTCTGGAGAGACCATAGAAATAGAATGTCAAAGAACAACAAAGTCAATAAACAGGTGATCCGAAAACGAATCAATACATTTTATATGAGATACGTAAAATATGACTTAGATTCATAAAATATGACTATATTATGGCAAAGGAAGTTAATAAACTATGTTCCATACTGTTTTCTTTGTCGATAAACGAATAAATGTAGCGAAATTTGGTTTTATAGAAATGTGTGGCAATATATTATTTACTTTTGAAAAATGTGATAACTTGGATTGTTTCTTTTTGTCGCATCACAATTACTTAGAGCAGAAGACACCATAGCTCCACGATACCTTTATTTTAAATTATAATTAAGATTAAAAAATATTTTAAACAAACTGTGATTGCTCATTTGCTAGGCGGGACGCTAGGGGCTCTTACTGTAAAAAATGTTGGCACATGTCACTTGATCCTTTGTCTCTTTTTTACATAGACCGTGTCCGTATGATATTAACTTCTCTTTTCCACGCTTTGTTGGTCTTCTTGAGCGCAGCGAAAATTTTTCTATGTCTATGGGAGAGACCATCACGGCAACCATTTTCATTGTACACGTCAAAATTAGTTCTTTAGACTCACGCTAGTGGCGTTTCAAATAGGCACAAGAACTTTGCTGTCAAATCATACAGACAGCCAGTCCAGTTAATAAGAAAAAAAATTTTTCATGTCAGTGATGGAAACCCATAAAGCGACCCCTATTTTCTTATGAGTAGTATAATTATAGTACTTACACGTAAACACATCAACTTTGTCTAGGGATACAGGTGCTATTTTCATACAAACGAGGTAACCTTTAAGCCTTGGTTTTCTGCCAGGGATGTACCGTGCTGTAATCTGATGATGGCCGTCCAGGGAGTGAATGGAGCAGATTCAGATCGCTATACACACCCAACTGATCTGATCAGCATTCTAAAAGAATAATGGGTCAGAGTTCTCAGTTTGAGGATTTCCATACATTTTCATGCTATTTTCACGGTTTTTTTAAACATGTCCATTACGTTTTTAGAATGCTGGTCAGATCAGTTGGGTGTGTATAGCGATCCTCAGAGCCGTCATCAGATCACAGGACAGTACATCCCTAGCAGGAAACCAAGGCTTCAAAGTTACCTTGTTTGTATGAAAATAGCACCTGTATCCCTAGACAAATTTGATGTGTATATAATTGTCATACATTAAAGACTCTAAATAAATACCTGGTTCTGTCTCTAAAAAGGCTCTATTTAATTCCGACCCTCCTTCGGCGTCCTGCTCATGATCAATTACATATGTTTCATTCAACACCTTTCTGAAAGTATGCATTTATTTGTTGTTAAAAAAAATTTTCTACTATTTTTACCTGACTACGGCGAAGCCAAAACGGAGGGTATATGATTTTGACCTGTATGTATGTATATATGTTCATCTGTTACATAGTATCTTCTAAACTATTTATCATAATTTGACAAATGAGGTATCGTGAGAAGCGTCCTAATTGTCCACTGGTAATAGGCTATGTGACGTCACATTAAATTGAATATGGCGCCCTCTAGAGGAGTTAAAGACTTGAACTAAACAAAAATATTATTTAATAATACCGTGTTGTTGTACTTGGGAATGCAACTGAACAGAAGATTAACATGAAGAGATCACATAAAAGCTAAAAAAGATCAAGCAAACAGGAAACTGAGAGAAATGCATAGTATTGTCGGAAGACAATCAGCTCTCAGCTTGGAGAATAAGGTTCTTATTTAGAAAGCCATAATCAAACCCATATATGGGCGTAATGCAACTCTGGGGCTCTGCAAGTCACTCCAACATAGAAATACTTCAATAATTTCAAAATGCAGCCCTTAAAAATCTATGCAATGCACCTTGGTTCACAAAAAATGTAGAAATGTATGAATACCTACAGATATTACCATACATCAAAGTCGAAATAAGCAAATCATGTGAAAATTACGTCCAATGACTTGGGAGTCATAAAAACCAACTACTTACAGCCCTACTTGACAGCAGTCAAACCATAGAGCGACTGAAGAGAACACCACTGGCCACTGTCATTTTATGTGGGTGACATCATGTTATCAGATTTGAAGTCCTAAAATCCTAGATTGCAACTGATTTGATTATGGCTTAAAAGCTGATCGCAGTTAGAGAAAGGTAAAAAAAAAATCTGTGGTTTTATTGTTAAACTAGCTTCCACCCGTGACTTCGTCTGCGTGAACATTTGAAAAATCTCTAGGGAACCTTTGACCGGGATAAACAGTATCCTATGTTTTAATCCTGGCTATAAACTATCTGTGTGTCAAATTTCATCCAAATCTGTTCAGCCGTTTTTACGTGATTGAGGAACAAACATCCAAACCCACAAATTTTCAGTTCAATATAGTCAGATTTGTTCTTTATTAATACTTTAGAGTTCATGATTTACTAACTAAAATAATCAACAAGTGATCACAAATGCAGTTCGGCTATGAATGTTGATGTTGTTATTTTAGGCATGCACATTATTTTAATGTGTATAATACGAGAGTAATACACTAAAACAGCATGCATGTGCACGCCTAACAACATTCATAGCCGAACCACATATGTGAGACAAAACAATGTAGTAAGCCATCTTATTGGAATAATTTATCAAAAAAAAAATCAATAATGAAGGTCTGTGACATGACAAACATAAATATACTAAATATTATGTGTAGTTTACTATTTTTGATGTTACCTAAAGTCTTATGAGAAAAATTAGTTTTATCTACTACTAGCGGCCACCCGCGGTTTTACCCGCGTGGTTCCCGTTCCCGTGGGAATATCGGGATTAAAAGTATTCTATGTTTTAATGTAGGCTATCTACTATCTGTGTGGCAAATTTCAATCAAACCCGTTCAGTAGTTTTTGCGTAATTGAGGAACAAACATCCAAACATCTAAACCCACAAACTTTCACATTTATAATACTAGCGGCCTCCCGCGGTTTCACCCGCGTGGTTCCCGTTCCCGTGGGAATATCGGGATGAAGAGTATTCTATGTTTTAATCTAGGCTATCTACTATCTGTGTGCCAAATTTCAACCAAATTAGTTTAGTAGTTTTTGCGTGATTGAGGAACAAACATCCAAACCCACAAACTTTCTCATTTATAATATTAGTAGGATTAGTAGGAAGTAGGATTTGAAGGCAACACTCTGTCTGACTCAGAGTGTTTGTACGTGAAATTACTAGCCAGGGTAATAACTTGTGTGAAACAAATTTTAATAATGAAAGACAAAACAAACTTGATCACAGACTCAAAAACTTCAAGAAACGTTATTATAAAAATATTGGTCAAAGTCGTTATATAGGTACTTACTTCTCGTCCTTCGACGTTTTCGGAGAATCAGAGGATTCTGGTTCTAGTTTTGGGACTGACTCAGCTTCATTGTCAGACTTTTTATTGCGTACATCTTGACAAAACTTCCAATTTTTCTTCTTCCTATAGAACTCCAAGCGATATATAGCCATCAATTCCATTTCCTTCGCTGCTTTATATCTTGTTGCCATTTTACTAATTGCGCCAGAGCGTATTTTTATGTAAATACGTAAAATTTTACGAATTCCTACCTACAAAGTACAAAACTGCAAACAAAACAAAAATATTTGATATAAGCCGGCCGGCATGTCAGTTCGGTTGACATTGACACTGACTGACAGACAAGACAGACGAGACCTACTCTCTAAGGGTACGTTCCGATTCAAGCTGAAATCAATTTCAGCGTTGACCACGATAACAAGCGTACCGATTCAGATAATCTCGCTTATGACATTTGGGACTATCAATGATTCGGAACGCTCGTGAGCGCGCTCACCGATATGTCTTGACCTACATAACCTCAATATAAATTTAAAAGTTCGAAATTTGGACCTTTTTGCTTTATATATGTTCATATATCTTCGACTATTACTTCCATGGGATGCGGAAAAATTTTTCAATAAATTTTGAACTTTCATTTAAATGCACCTGAGGTAAACAAAACAAACAAGTGTCACTTTTGACAGAACGCTCACAGTGATTATGCCTCGGAGCATGGGCGGTGTAATCGCAAGATGGCGGATGTTATGACGCAATCAGTGACGTCACACGGGCTGACGTTAATCGCGATCACGGTGATTCGGTACGCAAATCAGCGCGATGATATCGCTGTTAGCGTGATTCGGAATGCACCCTAAGGACGAGACTCGAGACCTCCGCTAGGAGTAATAGTGTTCTGTGCTCGAGACGCTGCAAAGCTGTCAATGTCAGTGGGTACATTCCAATAGACCAATCGCTGAGTCATCGGCTGCCATTATAATGGTTAAAATGTACTCTATGGTGATCTATAACTCATTAAAATAAAGCAAGGTACTTTGAGTTCTCAGAGGCAAGGTATTTTAGGCGTGATATACATAGAAGCGACGCGGCGCGGATACGGCGGCGATACGGTGCAGATGTGAGACTTTCGGATGCTTTCGGCCAATCAAATACACGTATCGCCGGCATCGCCGCCGTATCTGCACCTTATCTCCGCCGCATCTCTTCTGTGTATTTCACGCCTTAGCTTGGTTGGGTGGGGCGCACAAGGTAAAAGGTTACCGGTTGCAAGGTAAAGAGAGCCAGGTTTATAGGGTGCATAAATAGTCTTCGTTTTCGATGCAGACAGAAGGACTTCTTACTTTTTAACCGACTTCAAAAAAAGGAGGAGGTTCTCAGTTCGGCTGATTTTTTTTTGTACCTCATAACCTTGTCAATCTTAATCCGATTTAATTTTTTTTTGTTTGAAAGTATATAGTTACAGATTGGTTCCATTCTCATAAGATCACGATCTGATGATGGGATCCTGGAGAAATCAAGGGAATTCTTCAAATATAATAGGCACACCTATAGCGATTTTGGTATTTTCTTAAGTAACTCGTGCATTTGCTTTCGAAAAGTACCATTTTGGTGAAGTGGAACTGATGATGAAGACCATAGATGATCATCGGAACTATTCAATAGGTTACTAAGGTGCGATACGAATACTTTAATATGGTTGCTAGGCTATTTATGTTAGTCATAATACATATGGTGAAGTGGGGCTGATAGTAAAGTACCAGGAGGACTCCTCAAGAATTAAAGCCCCTGCGTCGGGAATAGCAGTATATTTTGTATAAGGTGATGAGCCATTGACATAAGACTATTGTAACTTAGATAAAATCGTCGCTAAATAGGTATACCACAAAAAAGTTAAATTAAAAAATCTTGAAACCGATATTTTTAAGGCGTGTCGCACCTTTCATGGATAATATACCTACTAGCTAAGAGGATATAAATAAACTAAATATAAATAAACTAGACTAGAGTAATTACCTAATACAGAAGATACTTATTTACACTAAAAATAAAAATGTTTTAGGAACAAAAAACCGACTTAAAAAAAAACTGAAAAGAAAAACAAAAAAGCTTCAAAATTAAATAAATACCTCCAAAAAGCAAGAAATAATATTCAAATCACTAGATACCTACACATATCGTTGTAATAAAACACGTCTAATGAAGTCGGGTGGGGGTTTTAAAAAAAAAGAAGTTTTCCTTCAGCCGATTCATATAGTGTGAGAAAATAAATATATTATTATTATTATTAATACTGAGTTCGTAAGACCAAGAATAGTAATTTGTATAATCGTGATGTGTTGGATGGTTGTTCAATTGATTTTAGTTGCCAGTAAGGGAGAGTGTTTCACTCTAGTTGACAAGACGACGGCACAGCAGTCATAAAGACGGTCTCAATTATTTGAATGAAGTTGAACCATTGACCTCTATATTATTACACTGGACTGGCGGCTATCAAACTGCTCTTGTGCCAATTTGATTTCCGCCATTTTGGCGCTGTAAGCCGTAGCGTGAGGGACATGGTACTAAAGTCTGATGTCTGGAGAGACCATCACGGCAACCATTTTGGCGCTGTAGGACGTAGCGTGAGGGACATGGTACTAAAGTCTGGAGAGACCATCACGGCAACCATTTTCATTGTACACGTCAAAATTAGATCTTTAGACTCACGCTAGTGGCGTTTCAAACAGGCACAAGAACTTTGCTGTCAAATCATACAGACAGCCAGTCCAGTTAATAAGAAAATAAATTATCCATGTCAGTGAGTTGAACACGTAGTAGGTTTGTGCCGTGCGTCGTGCTTTTCATAGTCACCTCCCGGGCAGGAATTTCACTATCAACGTTGTTTTACAATTGGCGTCTGCCAACAGAATCTCGCCAGCCCTCCTAGCATGACCACCAAAGCACGATACATGTATATGATGTAGCGTTTTATCCACAAAACAAAGAAAAAAATGGTCCGCCCAGATTTTATCGATACTTAACAACAGAATATATAATAGTAACTTAACTGTCAAATTACATTGTCTTTTGACAGTTAGGCCGGCCACACACAGACGGAATCACGCAACGGAATTCCGTACGTACGTGGTTCCGAACGCAGCAGCTGCATACAAAATGTATGGGCTGCCACACAGAAGCGTGTTTTTTCCGTACGGAATCTTCATGCATTGTCGAAATTACGTTCGGAATTCCGTTACGTGATTACGTCTGTGTGTGGCCGGCCTTAAACTTGTTATATCGTTATATTATATCGCGTTTCGGTAGTCATGCTAGGATGTTGAACATACAGGGGATTAAATAAGATCTATCATGTTATATCTTAATATCAATAAGGTCAAGAATCAATATACTCTCTAAATCTAAAATAAAACTACGATTCGTTGGCACATTTTTATTGTTGAACAATAAACAATGTCACAATTATTATTCTTATTTTATTAAAAAACATATGGAAAATGGATACCAACTTTGGTCCATATTTCACTGACAGTTACCACAACACGGAATGAATGTTGCCAGTGTAAAATTATACAAACAACTTGGAAGTATTTTAAGTTATTTTTGTCATCGGAAAACAATTTAAAAAATAAATGACAGAATATAAATGCAAAGAAATAGTATTAGATAATTGTCTAATTATTAACAGTTGGAAAAAGCTAATACTTACAACCATATTTTTTACAAGAAATCACTCATAATTCAACAAAGATAATAATAAAATAAATTCGGCTTCCATAGTCAAATTGAGAAACTCGCACATATAAAAACGAAAAATAAAAATAAATATTTTCTTTTATGTACAGTTTTTTTTATAATTATCTCCTTATTTCATACATTTAGTTGGTAAAAAAATTATTATTTCCTACTAATTTCTCGTCCCACACTGCCCGATATCGAGATTGAGAAATACTAATAAATAATACTTTTTACAGATAGTCTTTCACAAAGAACTATTGTATATTTAAACCATAGTGTAACAAAATTATCTTTTCATGTAGTGAGGGAACTCTTTTGTCTCGGTTAGGGTTGCCACCTGCCCCTACTTGATTTAAGGGTTACCAGCATAAAAAATAGGGGTTTTAAGAGTTTTTACGGTAGACAATTATTAAAACAGCTATATTTTACGAAGATTTAGACCACTCATTCTTTTACCCCGTATTTTATTTTAGCCTGAAAAACGGGGTAACCCGTAAAATACGGGTCATCTGGCAACCCTAGTTGCGGCGCAAATGACGACTAGTACTAGATTAAGTATAGTTCGCGTCTTATTACTTGAACCCAACCATAGACAACGAGGTTTGCGCATTATACATTTTTGTACTTAAAATTGCTATTGCGCAAATCACGTGGTACTAAAATATAGGTTAGGTTATTTTTCATTTAATGTACCGTATTTTTAGTAGGGACATGTTAGGTACTAGTGTCTTTTTTCCCTTCTTTTCTTTTTCGGTAAACAATCTTCGAAGACAAAATAAGAAAAATTGATTTTGAATTTTTTTTTTATTATGACAAAATAAGAAAATAGTTTTTTAATTTTGTCTTCTAGTCCTTAAGTTTTATAAATATATTTATGTTTGATATAGTCTGAGGTTAAAGATATGCCATCTTATTCATAAAAAATAATAACGTAACAAATACAATTTAGCTAATCAGTGTTCCGTTTCTTTCGAATTATGAATGCAGTTTGAAAGAAAAAGACAAAACACATTCTTATCTAAACATTTGATTCTTTTATGAATAAGTGAGATAGTCTAGTGTAGAGAGAGGGAGAGAGGGGGGGAGATAGTCTTGTGTGAGTTTGAGCCCAGGGGCAGTGTGGGAATTAAAGGTTTTCGCCTCAGAAGAATTTCTTTGCTTGCGCTTCCTTCCTTTCTCTGAAAAAAAATAAAATTAAACGTATTATAACAATTATTATTCTTCTTAAATGGGTCCTTGAAATAATTTGTATACAAATAATTTTACTGAAATTGACACACGCGAAAGTAATGACGTGAAACGGCTACGTAGATATGATCCTCATAATATCGTCATCGATAGAATACAATTGGGATGTTGACTAATGAATAAAATAACGAAATACTAATAAAAATCGTAAACATATTAAACTTTTAGAGTAGCTTGTATACCTCTTGGTTTTATATATTGCATATTATTTGTTTTATGACCCTTCAAAGTTGGGTGAACAAGTCCATTTAAAAAGAATAAAATTTATTAAAATAAATGGTAACTTTAATTAGTTTGTAAAATGTATAGCAAATTTGTCTAAGAAACCATTTTGATAAACACAATATTTAATATAGCTGACGAACAAATTTCCTACGCGTTGCATACAAACTACTGAGGCGTGACGTCATAATTCAGTAGCCGTTAGTATGGAGCGTTTTTGGGCGAGTCCATTTGTGTGCATTTCATACTGTGATATCTCGGGCAGTTTTCAAGCTAGCGAAATAATTATTTTACCAATGTTTCTTTTTTTGAGAGGTAATTTATGTAATATAAAATAAAAAAGTTGTCAACATCCCAATTAAGTGCAGAACTACTGCGGTTTCGCTGGTACTGTTTCGCGGCGGTAGGGTAGGGTAGGGTTACCAGATCTAATAATGAGATTTCCTGATATTTCTCCTGACTTTTCAGTAAATTTCCTGACATTTTGTACACCTACATCTACATTATTTAGTTGACGTTTTATGTGTTTTCATTAAGTAGGTTAGGTACTTACACTTTTTGGGATTTCAAAAATCCTTGACAACTAGTTTTTCCCCGTTTTCCTGACAGATGTCTTAAATTTCTGACATGTAAGGAAAATTCCTGTCATATGGTAACCCTAGCTGCAGGCGTTATGTCATTATGATGATGATAATGATGCGATGATAATGATAATAATAATGATGATGATGATGATAATGGTATACTCACTTGTACATAGAGTAGAGGAACATGAGAGTAAGTTGCGTGGCGACCACCATAAGCAGCCCCGTGAGCGACACGCACGACACCGTCGGGCAGTTCAGTTGTGAGGGCGCCGCGAGCTGCGGGGCCGCGGTCATTCTATAGGAATAGAGTAGAAGAACATGAGAGTAAATTGCGTGGCGACCACCATGAGCAGCCCCGTGAGCGACACGCACGATACTGTGGGACAATTCAGTTGTGAGGACGCCGCGAGCTGCGGGGCCGCGGTCATTCTATAGGAATGGAGAAGAGGAACATGAGAGTAAGTTGCGTGGCGACCACCATGAGCAGCTCCGTGAGCGACACGCACGATACTGTGGGACAATTCAGTTGTGAGGGCGCCGCGAGCTGCGGGGCCGCGGTCATTCTATAGGAATGGAGAAGAGGAACATGAGAGTAAGTTGCGTGGCGACCACCATGAGCAGCTCCGTGAGCGACACGCACGATACTGTGGGACAATTCAGTTGTGAGGGCGCCGCGAGCTGCGGGGCCGCGGTCATTCTATAGGAATGGAGAAGAAGAACATGAGAGTAAGTTGCGTGGCGACCACCATGAGCAGCTCCGTGAGCGACACGCACGATAGTGTGGGACAATTCAGTTGTGAGGGCGCCGCGAGCTGCGGGGCCGCGGTCATTCTATAGGAATGGAGAAGAGGAACATGAGAGTAAGTTGCGTGGCGACCACCATGAGCAGCTCCGTGAGCGACACGCACGATACTGTGGGACAATTCAGTTGTGAGGGCGCCGCGAGCTGCGGGGCCGCGGTCATTCTATAGGAATGGAGAAGAGGAACATGAGAGTAAGTTGCGTGGCGACCACCATGAGCAGCTCCGTGAGCGACACGCACGATACTGTGGGACAATTCAGTTGTGAGGGCGCCGCGAGCTGCGGGGCCGCGGTCATTCTATAGGAATGGAGAAGAGGAACATGAGAGTAAGTTGCGTGGCGACCACCATGAGCAGCTCCGTGAGCGACATGCACGATACTATGGGGCAATTGAGCTGTGAGGAGGCCGCGAGTTGGGGGGCCGCTGTCATTCTATCAATAATAATTATATATTTATACAGAGTGTACATTTCTTTCAGGATCACTATGTACACTGCCATAATGAACACCGGTCTTAAAAGGTACATTTCCCAAAATGTCTACTTTCCAAAAAGTACATTTTCCAATGTCCACTCCCCAAAATGTACATTTCCCAAAATGACCACTTCCCAAAAGGTACATTTCCCGAAATGTACACTTCCCGTAATGTACAATTCTCAAAATGTATCTTTCCCAAAAAGAACACTCTTAGATCAGATGGGAATAGACAGGCATAAATAATTTAATAGTAATAAAATAACCATGTTACCTCTGCGCGACTCCCGCAATGACTTGTTTTACATGGTTGATAGAATCTCCTATCTCCTTAAAAAACTGGGATTTACAGCTCATGGGACCAATTACTTATTGAAAGAAATAACCTAAAAGGACCAACCTTTTTTATAATAAAATAACAATCTTACCTCTGCGCGACTCCCGATGGCTTATTTCACATGGTTGATAGAATCACTCATCTCCCCCATGAACTGGGATATACGGCTCGAAGGACCAACTACTCATTAAAAGAAATAACCTAAAAGGACTAATTTTTTAATAATAAAAAAACAATTTTACCTCTGCGCGACACCCGATGACTTGATTCACATGGTTGATAGAATCCCTAATCTTCTACAAGAACTGAGATATACGGCTCGAAGGACCAACTGCTTATTGAAAGAAATAACCTAAAAGGACTAATTTTTTAATAATAAAATAACACTCTTACGTCTGCGCGACTCCCGATGGCTTGTTTCACGTGGTTGATAGAATCCCTCATCTTCCCCATGACTGAGACATAAGGCTCGAAGGACCAACTTTTTTTTAATTGGAAACTGGGCAGGCATTTGACCACCATCTTGTTTGGTAAACAGTGTAGCAATCTTACCCAGGAAATGCCTATTCACTCTTGCCTTGAAGAGACCAAGGTTGTAACTATCGGGGAACACCTCATGTGTTCCCCGATAGTTACAACCTTGGTCTGGTGTGTGACAGGCAGCGCATTCCATTCTTTAGCAGTTCGCATAAGAAATGTATTGGGAATTGGCCGTATATCCCAGTTTTTAATAATAGAATAACAATTTTACCTCTGCGCAACTCCTGCGATGGCTTGTTTGACATGGTTGATAGAATCCCTCATCTCCCCCATGAATTGTGGATTAACCGCACCCCCTGTTCCCCCTCCGGCTGCTATTAGTCCGTCCGCTTTACGGGACACTTCGATTATGAACCCTCTGTGAAAAGTAATAGAAGTTAGTTTCATGTACGAAATTCACGACAGAGTCCGGAAAACCCCTTTTTTGGCTAAGCCAATTGTTAGGCAAACCCAATTAAAAAGCTTACCAAATGATAGGGGTCCCCTTTTGATAGGGTTAGTCGACGATATGCTTACCGTATTGATAGGGTTTTTGAAAACAAGCTTATTTTTTTTTCCACAGATATACATGAATTTCCTTATTCTAAAACCTCGCCAACCTGTAAGCATCAGGTTGTTAGCAAGACAAGCGCTTGTTTACAGTTTTTAGTATATCTGTATGTATCAGTATTTTACATCATACTTGCTCGGTAACTAGGATTTACTTATATAGTATCAGGCTGTGTAAGTTGGCATGTGCAACACAGTGCATTGTTTAGATAGAACGTTCCATTTTCAAATCACTTTACAATTCAAGGATGGTGAATGCTTTAACTGTAAAGTTATTTTACAATTCAAGCATTTAAAACTCCTTAGTGAACCAATCTCTTTTCTTTTATTATAAACTGACGAAACTTTTGGCTGAAAAAAAAACAATGAAAATGGCGGCATTTAATTTCAGTTCAAGCTAGGTATGCAAAATTCTGCAATGCAAAAACAGCAGATTTTTTTTCGTGATTTGAGGTTGGTCCCATAATGAAAGTTGTTCAGTTTAATGGTCTCATCAACCCCACGAGTTTTCAATGAAATAACCCTTTAACGTTTTATTTTTATTTTTATTAAATTTACCTCGCATGAATGATGTAAAATAGTATGCTTACCTCGGTTGTAAGTAGCTATTACACCCTCGATCCATTAGCGCCCTTTGCGAGCTGCGCTCGCACGGGCGCCAAATTGGATCTTGTTCTGTAATAGCTTACTTACATCCCTTGTGTAACAAACTACTATTACTTATCACTATTAGTTAGTAGTATATTATATGTATGTATATGTATTTCTTAACGATAATAATTACAAACTTATTTCTCATTTAATAATGCACACTTTAACTTTTTTTTCAGCGATTCTCTACTCATTATACTATTTTTTCTGAGCACATCTATTTTGTCATAAATGTTTGGTATGATATACTTATTAGTTCTTTGCCCATAATTATTTCTAACTGTAGGTACAAGTAACTTCCTTTCTCTAACCCTTCTTGTATTGTACTTATTTTCAATTAAGGTTCTATTCTCTTGATTATAATAGTTTTCTATAGCTATTAAATACTCCACCTTTTTGTGTACTGGTAATATCTTACATATATTAAATAACTGATTGTAGTCCTTTTTACATTTTAATTTTGTCTTTTTGTCTACTATAAACTTCAATAACCTTATTTGTAATTTTTTTATCTCCTGTAAGTATGTGTGGTAAGTTCGACCATAAACACCTAAACCATAGCTTATAAGTGAGTCGGCAAGAGCATAGTACACCATTAGTAGTGTTCGTTTATCTAGTATCTTAAATAATTGGAAAAACTTGCTAATAACATACCTGAGCTTGTTGCATACCTGTTCGATATGTGTTTTAAAATTGAAGTGTTTATCTATTTCTAAGCCTAAATATCTAAAATTTTGTACCAATTCAATTTTTTCACATTTACATAAATACTTGTTGTCATGTAAACATTCGTATGTGTGCCCAATAATACTTAATGTGTTCTGATCTAAAGTTTTGGCTACTTGGTTGTATGGTGAATGTATTAGCATGCTTTTTGTTTTAGCTACATTGATGATTATACCGTTGTCGTGTGCCCATTTGGTAACATTTTCTAAATCAAATTCTATGTTTTCAGATAGTTCTTTAGGGTTCTTAGATGTATAAATAAGGCACATGTCATCCGCATACATAAAAACTTTGCAGCGTTGAACAACATTAGCCACACTATTGACATGCATACTGTACCCCACGGGGCCAAACACTGAGCCAGTTGGTACGCCCAACTCCACATCAGCATCTGATCCCGTTTGACCTGCTACAACTGTGCACATAGTACGTTTACTTAAGTAACCTTTAAACCAGTCGTTAACAGGGCCTCTAATGCCACATTCTCTCATAGCTTGGAGTAGAATATCATGATCTAGGGTATCGAATGCTTTTTTGTAGTCTATGAATAAGACGAGCACCAGGTGCCCTAAGTCTAGACTTGTGTTTATAGTATCCGCAAAGCAGCCAAGAGCAGTACTAGTACTCCTACCTTTCCTGAAGCCATGTTGTGCGTCAGATAGTATATTATGTTTTTCTAGAAATTCTGAAATTTGCCCAACAATGATTTTTTCCATAATCTTATTGATTATAGACAGTATTGCAACAGGTCTATAATTCGTATAATCTGTATAACTGCCCTTTTTGTGTATCGGTCGAATTATACCTTTTTTATGAAATACCCAATCAAAAACCCCTTTAACGGTAAGCGGTTCATGAAATACCCAATCAAAACCCCTTTAACGGTAAGCGGTTCCGGTCCTTCGGCCCAGGTGGAACTAGCTATAAATTGCTGGAACATGTTTTAAAATCCCTTCATAAAGCTTTCATAGGGTTTCCCCGATAGGGTTTTCGGATTCGGTAAGTGTTTACCTGGGTGAGGGTGACCCTTTGGTAGGGTTACCGTATTGATAGGTTTTTTGAAAACAAGTCTATGAAATACCCAATCAAAACCCCTTTTACGGTAAACGGTTCCGGTCCATGATTCACGACATTTATTATTACTTATAGCTTATTTTTTTCTCTTATTTACACGACTGCCCAAAGCAAAAAGAATGTATATGTGTTCCGGGTTCATGTATGTTTGTGGGTATGTGAGTTTCTTTATTCCACCATAACTTCCAAATGGCTCAACGGATTTGGATGTATGGGGTATTGTTAGAATCCTTACATTATTCCGAATGACACTGGCTATATTTTTTTTTTAAGTTAATATGGCGACTGTATGACGCCATTTTCAAATGTAAAAAAAATGTTTTCTTCAATTATTACAATATGGGCATCAAATGAAAGGCCTTAAAGAGCACATTTCAAAAATATATAATTTGTCACTAAAATGTGTAAAATAAAAATACTACTTCATTCACTCCCTGGATGGCCATCATCAGATTACAGCACGGCACATCCCTGGCAGAAAACCAAAGCTTCAAAGTTACCTCGTTTGTATGAAAATAACACCTGTATCCCTAGACAAAGTTGATGTGTATACATAAAAATTAACGGTGTATAATATGGTGGATATTTCTGTGAACTTACTTGAGCTCAGCTATCGTGTTGATCATTAGTTGGTTGTTGCTGACTAGAGCGTCCCAGTCGTGTCTACCTATTGGTAGTGACGGCATCTTTACGAGAAAAAATAAAAAAAAAACCCGTTAAGTGCGAGTCGGACTCTAACACGAAAGGTTCCGTACCAAAATAGGCAAAAAAATCACGTTTGCTGTATGGAAGCACCACTTAAATATTTATATAATTCTGTTTTTAGTATTTGTTGTTATAGCGGCAACAAAAATACATCATCTGAAAATTTTAACTGTCTACCTGTTGCTGTTATTAATATGGAGCAAAAAACAGCAAAAAAATCACGTTTGTTGTATGGGAGCCCCCCTTAAATATTAATTTTATTCTGTTTTTAGTATTTGTTGTTATAGCAGCAACAGAAATACATCATCTGTGAAAATTTCAACTTTCTAGTTTGAAACAGAATAAAATTAGTATGTATTTAAGGGGGACTCCCATACAACAAACGTATTTTTTTTTTGCCGTTTTTTGGTACGGAACCCTTCGTGCGCGAGTCCGACTCGCACTTGGCCGGTTTTTTCATCATTATCATTATCACAATTATCTTTCTTGAATAAAAGTAACTGAAGCCACTTCAAAATACGTCAAAGTGTACTTTGGTGTAGAATTCAATACATTTCCGCAATTATTTACGCCAAAAATATCTATGCAAGCGCTTTTGGTGATTTTTTTCACAGTCATCTTTGAGGTTTATAGGCAATTTAATGTTTGTAGCAACTAGACAATCTCTTTAGGTTGTAGTATGTTTTTTTTGTGGGTACAAGTTTACATTTTCTACATAAAAAAATCAAAATCAAAATCAAACCTCAAACCACGTTTTCCTATTATGGACCCTTAAAATGAATAACAATTTACCTGCGGGGGCGGTAGTCCAGGTTGTGCTGGCTGCACGGGTTGTCCTTGCGTGTGACTGTACACTGCGCTCAGGAGAGTCAATGAGTTGGTCTGTTTGCCTATCACCTAAGAGAGAAAATAATAAATAAATAAATGGCGGACATTGTACAGTCAGCAGCTCATCAAGCTATACAAAACTGTCAAAAATCTCCAATGAACTTTGAACCTACAATTGCTTGTTTTTATGTTTAAAATTGTTTAAGAAAATTTGACACTTTGTTGAAGCCCAGCGTGCCGTTTACTGCACACTAATGATAATAAAAGAAGTAATAAAAATATAAATAATTTACTCATAATTAAGTAGTCAAAAACTAAGCAAGGCGGCCGGACGAAAAAGGGCTGAAAACTTTTTGATAAATAAAATATCAAATATATTCATGGAAATACTGTCATATAACCAAAAGATAGTTAAAATCAGCCTGGCGCAACTCTCTCAGTAAAAAACGATCTGTGAAACGGAGGCGAATTTTTAACCCGTCTAAGATTGAAAGAACGTTGACAATCCACAAAGCAGTAGACAGTTGACAACATTCGAATTCAGGCGTAATAAGCTTCGACCCATCAAAGAGTATTCTATCATCTTTGACCGTTTTACCGCGAATGCCGTTTGACGTTTTTCTTTTGTCTGTTTTCTTTGAATTCGCCTCCGTTTCATACTCACGCTTTTTGTATGACACTCCCGTCTCTTATAACGCTAGTTATTTTTACATTCTCTTTGGTTAAAATCTGGAACCTGTGAAACAAATCCTAAGGTAACTAAATAATGGATGATCAAATCGTACACATTTTTACTTTCTTCTTCAAATCTCAAATCGAATCAACCTCTAATAATAAAGTTCAATTTTCTCGCCTCACCCACTTTCTAGTTTAAATATCTTACGTCGTTTGCAATCGCAAACCAAGAACTGAACTAAATTAGTTTAACTTAGCTCGCATAACTGGTGTTATTTGTCAAAAGGTATGTGACGCGACACTTCTCCGCTCATTACAAATTGAGCCTTTTGTTTATATCTTTGCGGTTCAATTTGGAACGCACTGCTGCGGCAGCACTGCTGCTTACTGCCGAGATTGGAATCATACCTTTGCTAAAATACATAGTTTGCAGTCTGAATAATCAAAATTATAAAAAAATACTTCAGCTATGTCAGCTGACTAACCTAGCTTAGCTTTTATTATGCAAGCGGAATCAGTCTTATAAAATAAACCTCTAACTCTAGCATATAAGGTCCAAGTTCCTCATCTCGTCCACTTTCTTGTTCAAATCTGTCAGCGTATCTTGTAGTGCCATAACTCTCTGCCAGATCTACCGGAACTCGCGGCTTCAGCTTTGTAAGCTGTCTAACCTAGCTTAGCTTTTATTATGCAACCGAAATCAGTCTTCACTATCACTACATAGTATAAAACAAAGTCGCTTCCCGTTGTCTGTATGTATGCTTAGATCTTTAAAACTACGCAACGGGTTTTAATGCTGTTTTTTTAATAGATAGAGTGATTCAAAAGGAAGGTTTATACAGGCTGGATTTTTGAGACGGTACATTAAGGGCAGGTACCTTAACCGTTATAGTTACAGGAAAATGTTCCAAGGAGACCATCCATAACTTTTTAAGATATTATGAACTGCATTCACAGATTTTGGAAAAAAATTGCGGTTAGCAAAAAAAAAAATGCTAAAATACCAAAAAAAAATTTTTATGCCAATCGATCCTATTTCGTGTGGGGATCAAAATACTCTATGGGACCATTTAAGGTATGAGTACTAGAAACGACAGAAGTCGCCAAAAACTTTTCCCATAGATTTTGTACTGAAAAACGAGAAATCAATCGAAATTTTTTATCATCAGAATATTTTAGAATCAGTCTTATAAAATAAACCTCTATCGGTACAGAAATAAGGTCCAAATAACTCCTCTCGTCCACTTTCTTGTTCAAATCTCTCAGCGCGTCTTGTTGCGCCATAACTCCCTGCCAGATCTGACGGAACTCGCGGCTACAGCTTGTAAGCTGTCTAACCTAGCTTAGCTTTTATTATGCAACCGGAACCAGCCTAATGAAATAAACTTCTATGGCAACAGAAATAAGGTCCAAATTACGCACCTCATCCACTTTCTTGTTCAAATCTCTCAGCGTGTCTTGTAGTGTCATAACTCCCTGCCAGATCTGCCGGAACTCTCGCTGGCCGTCCGATTCGAACCAATCTTCAAATTCGTCCTTGTCGCGCACCTGGGGAAAGAAAGAAATGGATGTATATAGTAAAGATCAGAGGAATGTTTGTTGATGAACCGGTTTTCGCTTGTTGGTAAGTCTTAAATGGGTATAGGAATTAAAATAAGATTTCCTTTTTCAATGACGGCGCTAGTGTGCAGACTACGCGCTCTTAAGGTGGCTCTGAGCAATTTTATTTAAAATATTATAATAGGCTATTTGACTAATTTTAGAAAACCATTTTAATTATTCCTTATTAAGTAATAAGCGCACCACATTGATATTTCAGGAAAAATCAATGTATTTCATTTAAAAAAACAGTGTTAAAGTTTAAAATTTTAAAACCGCGCCAAAAACGCTATGGAGCTGGACACGTGACTTGTTGACGTCACAAGCCTGTAAACATTGTAATATCCTTAGCCATTTGACAGCGCGCGGATCCTTAGTCTATGGTTGTGTCAAACGCCTGAAACCTTATTTATTTACAGGCAAGTGACGTCATCAGTCATCTTAGAGCGTTTTCGCCACAGAAAAAAATTCAAAAATTATTGCATTTTTCTAGGTGAAATTTATCAATTAATAGACTTAAATATGTTTATTACGCCAATATCTGTTAGGATGACCACAATTTGTAGTATATTTTCAATGTTGTCAAATACCCTATTCTAATGCATCTTTCTATTGAATAAACGTTATTATTATATTATTATTATTATTATTATTATTAATACGCAATTTTAATAATGTTTTACATGGATTTTTTAAAGTCCACTATTAATCAAATATGTCTACTATTTTTAGACGGTATCGTTGCATTCCCTCGTAGTCACTACTAGAAGTAGATAGCAAAATTGCTAAAAGTGGCCGTTTTTGACACATATGCTATCTACTTCTACGAATGACTACGACGGCATTTAGTGATACCTTCTAAAAATACTAGACCATGGGCTGTAAAAACTCCACGTAAAACATTATAAAAATCTTTTTCTATTAATAACTTATTAAATAAAAATCTCTGAGGGCGCCACTTTCGGTCATACAACCGCCTTAAATTATAATGTTCCAAAATGGTAAACAAAAAGATTTAAAAAACAGTTACCATACAAAAATATTAGATTCTTTTGTTGTTTAATCACAGCTTATAGGCAGGTGTTAACACGAAAAACACATATAACATGGTTAAAATCTAAGTTAAAACCAGGGGCCCAATCGCGCTAATTCTGAACGATAAATTCAAAACCGAAACGGTGTCATTTAGGTTATCTTACCTAAAACCAAGGGGGTCTCACTTTGCGCTTAAACTTTTACATTAGCTTACTGCTCGCGGCTGACTCAGTCGAGCCAGCGCACGAGGGGTGTCGTGTGTCGGTTGAGACAGAGCTACGCGACAGAAAGAGAAGCGCTTCGGAGGCGCTTATAATAATAGACACGCAGCGCTGTGCAATTTGAAATTGTACTTTATTGCCATGCAGCGAGAGTAGCTTATTATTTGATTGTCCTCGTGCAGATGGGCTTCTGTACGTTTAGTACTATTATATAAGGTCCTTCTTAAATAGTGCACATAATTTTAAGGGGTCAATGTACTCATGCATACAAACAACTTTTACTATTGGACCAACATTGAAATCGCGAAAAAAAAACAGCTGTTCCATAGAAAAATTTTAAATCAAATAAATCAAAATGTATAGAACAGCTGATTTTTTTCGCGATTGCAATGTTGGTCCCATAGTAAAAGTTGTTTGTATGCATGAGTACATTGACCCCTTAAAATTATGTGCACTATTTAAGAAGGACCTTATATATTCTGTGCTAAAAATCATTGGTTTAGATTTAGAAATCTCATTTAAATTTACCAAGATTGGCAACAAAACTAAAGCGAGTATTTCTGTAAACGGAACTGAAATGGTAACGATTTAGTTTTGGTTTTATCGTTGAAAATTAGCGCGATTGGACCACACATGTCCACAACCTTGCCCTCGAATGAAATCGACATTAGAAAAGTTAGTGAACATAAAATCTGGAGTTAATCCAGTAATCAGAAATATACAATACCCTTTTTTTATACTGTTGTAAAAAAAAAAGAAAACAAAATTAAACATATTTAATTTAACAAACTTACTTTCTTATTAAAATGTAAAAATTAAAATGGCGCTAAATATCAGACACCTAATCTAGTTTTTTTAAATCGATTCTACAGCCTAGGCCAAATGTATTAGCCACTCTATATTTTTTTCCTACTTACTATTTTAAACGATGTTATTCCAAATTTAACCAAACCAATATGAAGCATTATCTTGCTGAAACCTTACGTCGTTGTAATTCGTGTCACCGAAAATATTCGAAATCAACGGTTCGAGCGGTTTCAAGAACATTGATGTACTTTTGCGAGTTCATGCGACTTTCACCAATGAACATTTTGCCCACTCCATCTGCAGCCATGCATCCCCACACCATTATGCTGCCTCCTCCATGCTTGACTGTAGGCACCACGCACTCCGGCAACAATTATTCGCCCTTCCGACGCCTCGCGTAGGTCGCACCAGGGGTACCAAACACCTCAAAATTGGATTCATCAGACCAAAGCACATTGGACCAATCCTCCTCTGTAAAGTGTTGGTGAATAATAGCCCAGGACGATTCGTGCTTTCTTGTTTGGTTCTGATAGCCACGGCTTCTTTATTTTTATTTTTATTGAAAATAAGTGAGCATTTGTCCACAATCACACTTGGTGTTAAGTGCTGATGTGGACTACGATGGAGCATGCTCACTTAGATAAAGCCTATTTACTCCAGCCTTGAAAAGGCCCAAGTTATAACTATTAGGAAACACATCGGTAGGCAGGCTGTTCCACTCCTTAGCTGTTCGCATTATAAAAGTGTTAGCAAAATGCTTTGTGCGGATGGTTGGAATATCAACAACATAAGGGTGGTACGCTAATCTGAGTCTAGTGCTTCGATGGTGGAATGGGGCTGGAGGAATTAATTCGTGTAATTCCTTCGCACACTCTCCGAAGTGCATCTTGTAAAATAACGACAAACAAGCTATTCTACGGCGGTGGTCGAGGCTACTTAGTTTGGCATTCGTGAGTTCGTGTCTCCAATAAGTCGCTTAGCCCGTTTTTCGACCGAATCCAGAGCGGCAAGCTGGTATTTTGCTGATCCGTCCCAAAGGTGACTGCAATACTCCATGACCGGTCTGATTTGCGCTTTGTAAAGTTGAAGGAGCTGATGCGGGGTGAAGTAACGCTTAACCTTTGAGAGGATTCCAAGCTTTTTCGCAGTTCACGGAAAGTCTGATCTGCCAGTTTTATTTCAAAAATGCTAAAACATAGGCATGACTAATACATTTGGCCAAGGCTGTACATTCGATTTATAGAACGTGTTACAAAATAACCCTTAACGCCGAATATGGTAGATAGGGACCATCAAACTGAACAACTTTTACTATGGGACCAACTCTGAAATCGCGTAAAAATTCACTTCTCAAGCTTATGCGCTCACTAGACATGAGTGAGAAAAATATTATTCCGTTAAAAATTGTTTTATTTCATCGCGAAAAAAGTCAGCTGTTTCATACAAAAATTAATAACGAAAATATCAAAGTGTATGAAACAGCTGATTTTTTTGGGAATTACTTAATTGGGTGACTGGAAATAATTAAAGGCGACTGTTAATGGGATTCTAAGCGCTCATGGCGGAACTTGACAGACTGATCGTACTCGATCACGTTTGTTAAGCAACGCTCAGTCCGGCCAGGTGTCGGATGGGTGACCGTTAAGTGTCATTACAACTGAGCGCTTCCGTGCCTCGGAGGGCACGTTAAACCGTCGGTCCCGGCTGTTGTCATCTGATAACAGTCGTTAAGCCAAGTCAGAGGCCTTACAGGCGGCTTGATAAACTCTAACACCAGAGGTGGCCACTAATCCTCATTCGATAAGAAAGAAAGATGGGATACTTAAATACTAAACCTGGCAGCGTTTTATTTTTTGGGCGGCAAAATAACTAAAAGTGCGACAAACCGTGGATTACAAAAAATACGTAAAACGGGCGACTACATGTGGGAGACAAATAATTTAAGTTAGCAGTGAAAATTCTAAATGAGTGACAAAAATACTGAGTGGGCAACTATTATACCAAGTAGGTAACTATATAACTAATTTTAACTATATACTATTTTTGTCATCTCGATTAGGTTAGGATAATAGTCACCTAATTTAAATGAAATATATACCAAATTTTAAATGTTTTGAGTGCTCTAAGTTTGTCGCCCAAATAGTAATTTGGTCGCCCGTTCTGAATAACTAGTTACTCAATTTGTATTTTAAAGTCACCCATTTCCAACATTTGTAGTTGCTCTCATTCAGTCCTTCGCCCACTTAGTATTTTACTTTCAGTACGCTATATTCAGTATTATTGATACCCAAAATGGGAATGAATTGTTACCCGATTAAATACTATCCGATTTTTTTAGGGATTTGTTGGTCCCATAGTAAGAGTTGTTCAGTTTGATGGTCCCTATCTACTATATTCAGCATTAGGGTTATTTTTTAACACATTGTATAATCAGGAAACTAACTGCCTTATTATTTACGTACCTCATCAGGGTGTTCCTTCTTGTAGTCGTCCTTTTGTTGTTGCAACTTCTGTTGGTAATCTTGATACTCTTGCGCAAGCTTTTGTTGTTCATCGGCGCTCATTTGTTGTCCAGCGCCTTAAATGAAACGGTTCACATTGTATTTTAATTTACACGCCCAAAAAAGGAGTGTATTGTGTTCAGGGATCATGTATGTGAGGTTTTTCTACTATAACTTCTAAATGCCTGAACAAAGGATGTGTGGGGTATCGTTAGAATCCACATTATTTCGAGTGACACTGGCTGTACGTAGATAAGTCGCCATAATTGTAATGTAATGTGAAAAAAATATTAATTTGATTTGTAAAGGGGTAATTCAACTGATAGAGAGACTGATATTTGACTGATGAGAGGTGTGAATGTACTGAAAAAGGAGGTGACTTCACTGATTAAAGGGGTGGCTCAGTGGCAAAGTGTCCATGCAAGCTGATTCCCATCGGCTTACCTTTAAAAAATCCCACCTTACTGATCCACTATCCAGATCATAACATTTTTGTAGATCGGCTTACTTACGCCATAATTTCACCCCTCGCCGACGCCATTCCATACAACCACATGCCCCCTAGCATGACCATGAACACGGTATAAATCCCCTGTAGGCCTAGCATGACCCACAAAACACGATATATCGGGTCATTTTGAACTTACCATCCGAATTTTGAGGATGAAACTGAACAACTTTCTCTAAGGAACACATGGTCAAATATGTAAAATAAAAATCGACTTTCCATACGATTCAAAGAGATCACATGATCAATTTAGTATGGGATGACCAAAATTTTCTGGCGAAATTTGACACATGTTTCTTAGAGAAAGTTGTTTAGTTTCATGGACTGAACAAATCCTTAAAATTTGGATGGTATGTTCAAAATGACCCGATATATCGCGTGATATAACGTTTTATCACGTTTAACTGTCAGAAGGACAATGGATTTTGACAGTTGAGTGTCGATTCGTTTCGTCGGTCATGCTAGGGGGGGCAGATATAGCATTTTATCGACATTCAACTGTCAAAATTGTTTTTTGACAGTTAAAAATGATAAATCGCTGTACCTCGCGTTCCGGTGATCATACTAGGGGGCAGGGCGGAATAGCTTGCCACTACTACATAAACAAATGACGTGTGTACACGCGACAGACGTGTGCGTTACTGTCAGTTTCGTATTTTTTTTAAAAATTGGCGGGGAGAGGGGAGTGTCGCTTCTAGTATTAGTTAATATTCTTTGCTATTGCTGAAAAAGGGTGACTCGATTTCGACTAATCGACGAAGTGAATCAACTGACCGAGGGTCCCTTGACTGATGAAGCGGGTGACTCAATTGCTAGAGAGGTGATTAGACTGATCGAGTGAGTGATTCGAATGATGAAAGAGCCTGATTCTAATGATAGAATGATGGCATAATTGCGTTACAAGTAACATTTATGTTTTTTGATATCATACTTAGTTGTTGTAAGTAGTAAAGATGTGTATAACGTTATGGTCGTCCGACAGTCCGCCAATAATGGCTGACAGACCAAACACTAACGCACGGTAATATTATTAGATTGAAGAGGTGATATCTATGTATACCTAGGTATAGTACTTACTATAGGCGAGGGCGCTGCGCCGCGTGTAATTTTAGCTAATAAAAGTTACAAGCCACCGGCTGTTTTAATTGCGATCCGATATTCCAAGAGGACTCTACTAATAAAGTAGGTGATGCGACGTAATAAGAAGTTTTTGATAAAAATCAATGCTAAAATGTAAGTAACATTATTGTTTTTGTATCGCTACATTATACAAGGGCTCTGTCACTTCGCGCGCGAGTATGAAGCGCTCGGCGTCCTCTGAGAGGACAAATTTCATACGTCCAAAAGATAAGACCTACGCCATAGAAAGAGAGGCAACTACTAAGTGCATGTTTTGTAGCGAAGGGAGCGCTGTGCGACCTGAATCGCACTTTATTGTGTCGGAGCAAGAGTCGCAATTTATTTAAACGAATTTGCGGAGTGCAACTTCTTACTACATGTATTATCTATTCTGTGATTATACTGAAAAGTAAGTTACATAGTAATTAATTTTATATCTACATTACATACCCTGTTATTGTTGTGTAGAGTGTAGCAAAGTAGTAAGGAAGTGTATAAACATCGTGGTCGTCTGCTAGACCATGGGTCTCCAAACTTTTTAGCAAAAGGGCCAGACTTACTTCTCCACGAAGACCCAAGGGCCAGGATCTAGCTAGCTCCGTATCAACATACTGTAAATTACAGTATCGTTGGTACAATCCGGTCTGCTTTCGCGGGCCGGATTGTTGGTGCTTGCGGGCCGGATCTGGCCCGCGGGCCGTAGTTTGGAGACCCCTGTGCTAGACCATCAGTAGCTGACAGACCAAACAATACCCCTCAAAGTAATATAATGTTCTCGCTTCAGAAGTAAAGCTCATGGATGTATATGGAAGGCCTGTGACCCAGCGACTTATGAAAAGGGTGACTTAATAGTCTTTATACTCTAGTATTATCAACTAGCGGCCGCCCGCGACTTTGTCAGCGCAGCGTGGAAAGATTTTTTGCTATCCCACAGGAACAATTAATTTTTTCGGGATGAAGGGTACCCTATGTCCTTCTCTGTATCCCTAAGAACGTGTATGCAAAATTTCATGATCGGTTCAGTAGTCAAGACGTGAAGGCGTAACAAACAAATAAACAAACAAACGGACTTTCGCAATTTATAATATTAGTAAGGATATAAAGAGGATTGATCAATTCGACCGAATGGGTAACTTGATTGATAGAAGGGGTGACACTATTAACGGAGTGAGTGATTCGAATGATGAAAGCGGGTGACTAAATGATATAATGATGACATTATTTCTATCGCTACATAACATACCGTGTGGAGTATAGCGAAGTAGTAAGGAAGTGTATAATATCGTGGTCGTCCGCTAGTCCACCGGTAGCGGCTGACAGACCAAACAATCCGTCTCGAGGTAATATAACGTTCTCGCTGCGGTAACACAGCTCGTAGATCTATATGGAAGGCCTATGCCCCAGCGACTTATGAAAAGGGTGACTTAATAGTCCTAATACTCTAATATTATCAATATAAAGAGGATTAATCAATTCGAACGAATGGGTAACTTGATTGATTGAAGGGGTGACACTATTGATGGAGTGAGTGATTCGAATGATGAAAGCGGGTGACTAAATGATAGAATGATGGAGTTATTTCTATCGCTACATTACATACCCTGTTGTTGTTGTGTAGAGTGTAGCGAAGTAGTAAGGAAGTGTATAACATCGTGGTCGTCTGCTAGACCACCGGTAGCGGCTGACAAACCAAACAATCCGCCTCGAGGTAATATAACGTTCTCGCTGCGGAAACACAGCTCATAGTCCGCTTCATTGTTGGTCATTCCTGTGGGAAAATCAGTTTACTATTTTTATACAATACTAAATAATATACTAGAAAAAAAAAACAATTCTCGGACGGGAATCGAACCCGCGAACTTTGGATGTCCGGTCCAATGCTCTCTCCGTAGCTCAGTGGTCAGAGCATTGGATCAGGTTCTATGCAACTAAGACAGACTCTTTGTGATAAAAAAACACTAAATTTTACATGAAAATTGCGACGGAAAATTCCAAGAAAGAATCATAAGTTGACTATACTCTGAAAGTTTTTGCTAGGGTGCTACTTACACCTTGTATATACGCTCATGGCGGAACTCGACAGACTGTACCCGATCACGTTTGTTAAGCAACGCTCGGTCCGGTCAGGTGTCGGATGGGTGACCGTTAGTGTCATTACAACTGACCGCTTCCGTGCACGTTAAACCGTCGGTACCGGCTATTGTCATCTGATAATGACTTGGCTTACCAAGTCAGAGGCCTTACAGGCGGCTTGATAAACTCTAACACCAGTGGTGGCCACTATTCCTCATTCAATAAGAAGAAGACCCTGTATATGGTTTTGAACCTACCGTTGTGGAAGTACACAGTGAGTGTGTTCAAGTAGTATTCAACTCGGGCGCGCGTCGGAAATGGCTTGTTGCGGAAGTCGCGGAGGCAGCCGGACAGCAGCTGCTGCGAGCCGTCGCTGGGGAGGGAAAACGGTGCTTGTACAGTCAGCGCCAACATGATCTGAGACAACTTCGTCACTGTCATTTCAAAAAGTCGTATGTAAATACAGATTGTTTCAAGAAACACAGTTGGAATGAATTCATAACACATGTCAAAATTCTATTATTTGGAATGAATATTACGAATATGTCTACGACTTTTTGGTCAGAGGGAATTATCATAAACAAAATAGCGTGACTCTGTCAAACGTAATTAAAACACACAAAGTATTAGTCTTCAGAAACTACAATTTATTTTCTTAAAATAATTAGGAACTTTAAGAATTTTTAGAATTATAACTCTTCGAAATTAACCAGTTTACCGATGCTTTTATGCATCATTGTACGCATTCTGACTTCCGACAATAACGACCTATCCGTCGTGTTATGGTTGCACCATGGCTTTCTTCGTTTTCACAACGCGTTTGGTCGTTTGATATGTTGTCCACGACGAGAATTTCGCTTTGTGGTATTTCTATGATTATCACAACGCGTTCTGGGCGTTTTTATAAGAGCCATGTCACGAATTTCGCATTGTGGCATTTTGGCAGTGACCAGAACGCGTTGTGGGCGTTTTTCTCGCTCGAAGATCGATTTCGGTCTTTGAGCCTAACATAAATACACATTTTATAAATTTTCGATATTTCAAGAAGCCATTTCTATATGTTAGCAAACAATTGACTTTAAGTAAATATGCATTTTATTATCCGATCTCTAGTCATGATTACTAGTATAGTATTATATTATCTGTGTCATGATTAAGATAATTAATATATTAGAAAAAATACTATAAATACTCTAATATCTCATAATTCGTCAATATACTCTAGTAATGAGTTTAGAAACCCCGTTTTTATTTTATACTAAAAAGTATAAATACCTCTTATGGTCGAACACCTTGGTCCCGTCGTTGACTACCGCCATAATGTAGGGGTTGTTGTGTTTGTTGTCGTTATCGAACGAGTCGAATATGATGGCGAGCCCGTTCCACCGGTCCGACGACCCGAACACTTCGCCCGTGTAGTCCCCGCGCGAGGTCGTGTACCAGAATGCCTGCGAACGGGAGATGACGTATTTATAACCAAAGTACCAGAACGCCTGAGAACGGGAGATGACGTCTTTATGACCAAACTAGCCGTGTAGTCCTCGCGCGGAGTCGTGTACTGCGAACGGGAGATGACGTATAAGCAAACTAGCCGTATAGTCCCCGCGCGCGGTCGTGTACCAGATGGCCTGCGAACGTAAGATGGCATATTTATAACCAAAGTACCAGAATGCCTGAGAACGTGAGATGACGTATTTATAAGCAAACTAGCAGCCGCCGATTCAGGAACAGTACTATTTTTCAGGATAAAAGGTACCCTATCTCCTTTTCTGTACCCCTGACAACGTTTATGCAAAATGTCATGATGATTGGTTGAGTAGTTATTATGTACGAGTTGTTGTGTTTAGTCTTGTTGTCGAACGAGTCGAATATGATGGCGAGCCCGTTCCACCGGTCCGACGACCCGAACACATCGCCCGTGTAGTCCCCGCGCGCGGTCGTGTACCAGAACGCCTGAGAACGGGAGATGAGATGACTATTTATAACCAAACTAGTCAGCGCGGTCGTGTACCAGAACACCTGAGAACGTGAGATGACGTCTTTATAACCAAACTAGTCGGCGCGGTCGTGTACCAGAACGCCTCAGAACGTGAGATGACGTATTTATAACCAAACTAGCCGCCGCCCACTCAGGCACATAATAACAGAAAAAAAAATCTAGCCATGTAGTCCCCGCGCGCGGTCGTGTACCAGAACGCCTGCGAACGTGAGATGGCGTCTTAAGAGCCAAAACGCACTATCGACCGGTCGCCAAGCGACTGTCGATAGTGATTGTAATTTCTACTCGTTTAAATACGGACGCGTACGCACTTGGTCGCCCGGTCGCTGGGAGACTCGGAGTTGCCGGGCGACTAGCCTCGCAGTGGCAACTCACAGACGGTTCTTATTCATTTATCTGTTTTTGCAACAAAGGATGTGCCTTTATTTTTCCTCGTTTGTTTCTCTATAATTAGCAACGATAATATTGCAACTTCCATGCACGAATGTACAAGAAACACTACCCATATTCAAGTCACTCGCTCGGTTGCCGGCCTAGTCGTCCATGTTTTTGGTCGCTGGGAGACTGAGTCACTCGTCGACCGATCGACACTACGTTTTAGCTCTTATAACCAAACTAGCGACCACCCGCCCGCGACTTCGTCTGCGTGGGTAGTTTATTTTCTATCTCTCAGGAACAGTTTCATTTTTCACAAAACTCTGTCAGATATACCTGTCAGATTGGTCATGGACAATTTAACAGACATCTTTTTAACTTAGGTGTCACGGACAGTCCCCTATGCAGAGGATGCATGGAGGAAGAAACAGCTGACCACGTACTGCTGGAATGTAGAGGGGTGGCCCCTTACCGGCCGAGGGACCTTGGCTCACCGGGCAGCGTCCAGGAAGCGATCACGAATGTGAAAGCCCTTGGAGCGTTCCTGGCTGAGCTGGGCTGGCTGGAGTGATCCGGCCGCACATCCTCTGACGCAAAATAGGCGCAATAGACGTCGAGTTGCGGAAAACCGCTTGCATTGATAAGAAGAAGAAGAAGATACCTGTCAGATGTACCGGGCAATAAACCAGACCATGTATGGCCAGCGTAAGGCGGCTTATCGAGCACTTTGCTCTTGAAATTAAAATAAATCATACTCACCAATCCGTCAGCCCCTATCCTGCCCCTGCCTGTGACCTTGAACATAATGTCCACCTCCCACCAGTCGAAATTAATCGGGTTCTTGGTCCAGATGGCGCCCTTCTGGCTCCTCAGGGACGGAGCCAGTCGGACGTTCTCACTCGAAGCGATGGCATCTGTAAACAGTTATTAAACAATATATTATTGTCACTCTTCAAATGTCAACCATGGGCATTTCAATGCTGTCCTTTACAAGCAATGTTTATCTTTTGAAAACGCAATGTTCGCGCGATGACAGAAATGTGCGTCCTAATGGAACGCGAACGATCATCGCGTGAACTGACGACGCGACTATAAACGTACCAAAGACACGGCGCAAATATCGCGCGAATGCCAGTTAGGACACCCATTCGACATCTGGGACCCTATTTTTGAATCGCTCGACTCCAGTCGAGCGCTCGTTTCTACTGATTTTCGTTCGACATCCCATTGTTTTGAGTCATATGTCGAACGAAAATCAGTAGAAAAGAGCGCTCGACGCCAGTCGAACGATTCAAAAATAGAGCCCCAGGGGCCCTATTTGAATCGCTCGTATGACATAGTTTTATCGCATGCGACTTAAGTCACACTCGTCTTCCAAGTCGCATGACGCCGATTTTCCGTATCTTTGAATCGTTCGTTTCAGGTACTGCCAACATAATACGAAATGTTGGATTTTATCTTTTCCACGCAGAATTTAAAGAAAACCGGTAATTACCGCAACGAAAACGAAACGTTATATCCATGTTTCTATTGGCTGTTACATAAATATCTTTGTTTTAGTAGAAAAGAATATCGCTCGCCGTGCCATATCGCTCGACTGCAAACGAGTGCCCTCACCCACTCTTTGCGGTCGAGCGAATCAAAAATATGGAAAGTCATATGTCGAACGAAAATCAGTAGATACCAATCGCTCGATGCCAGCTGAGCGATTCAAAAATAGGGCCCCAGGGACCCTATTTTTGAATCGCTCGACTCCAGTCGAGCGCTCGTTTCTACTGATTTTCGTTCGACATCCCATTGTTTTGAGTCATATGTCGAACGAAAATCAGTAGAAAAGAGCGCTCGACGCCAGTCGAACGATTCAAAAATAGAGCCCCAGTATGTTTGTTCGCGGATTCGTACGACAAAAATTCGCGCAAACTTGCGACATATTGCGATGATTAATTAACTAGTCGCGTTTATTAGGATGATCCCTTAATTTTCAATATACTGTGAACTCACAAATATTATGACCGACCCATTTTATTAATTTATTTGATCTATTTTTAAATGAGAAAACAACTTTCTTTTTTAAGTTTTTAGACAACATTGACAACCTCTGTAGTTGATCCAGAGGTCCAGGGTTCAATCTCTGACGGGATTAATGTAGAAAATGAACTATTCTATAACACTTAACTGCAATTATTATGAATTAAAAAACATAATAATTAATTATGTTGTTTTATTTAATTTTGAATTTTTCCATGACAAATTATTTGGTACAACAAATAATTGATTATCGAGGGAAGAAGATAAAAACTCATAAAAATACTTATTGAGTAATTATTTATCTGAGTCGAGATAAAATAGCATTCATAAAATATTTACTGCTCAGATTACATTGCAGATAAGCATATTTTGTGGCCACACGGTAGATACAGATGCCACCTGCTACTGTTCACTATCAAGAATATAAAAAAAAAAACAAATTGGATACATTTTATATACCGGGTGTAACAAGACCTTCAACGAAGCCGAGGTCTACGTATTCTGCCCATCATCAGGACTATTTCTGTTCAAAATTATTGCTGGGAAACTATTTTGATTTTTGGTGTTAAAAAAGCATTGCATACTTTACCACGCAATGTAACGCATACAACAGACCGCGCCTGCGAGTGTATGCTACGCTACACAGTTGCGTGCGGCCGAGTTGAAAGGCAGCGTTCATGTGCGTGCTCATGAGATACATCGAGTGACGACGTTTTGAAGCCATTGTTTGTCACGAAATACTTAAAATTTTGATAATGTTTCATTGGACAAAAAGTAGGCAATAACGAATAAAATAAGATTTCATAAAAAAATTGAAAAAAAGTATTTGACTTTGACCTTCAATAACTTCGTAGCTATTGGTTTTTCAGGTATAGTCTAAAAGACAAAAATGATCCTAATGATAGGAGGAATACGTGGACTTCGGCTTCGTTGAAGGTCTTGTTACACCCGTTATGTTCGGGAAATAAACACTTGTGTGTTGATTAGTTGTTTTAAACTAGGTTTTGCTTTTTACAGTTATCTATGAATCTATTTACGTGTAATTCCACTTAATTTGAAAATTTCAGGAGTAATAAAAATAGTCAGAATTCATATTTGATGGGTGAAATATTTTTTTATTACAGTACTTTTAGAGATAACATTATAAAGTGTTTATAGGTAGATTTAGTCTTAAAAATTAATAAACCATCTACTAAATAAAGGTATACTATTAAGTATGCTTTGCAATAATAAATATATAACAATAATAACAACAAAATATAACAGATTTCTTAGATACATTCGTATATTCAATAGCAAATTTGAAAATCAGGTCACATACTGTAACAAAGAACATTTGAAAAGGTTTATGCAAACAGTTCCATTTGCAAAATAAAGTGTTAACATACGCACAAAATATGACGAGCTAATTTACACCTTAAAGTCAAAGCAGTAATGTTGCTAATATGTTACATGTTTTGAGAGTACACCAATTAGTTTTGCATAACAACGGAATATCAATTGTGAACTTAGTGGTAGAAGAAATTAGGTTTATTTTCTCAGTACAAGTATAAACGTAATATTGCACACCGTGAAGTCTGATTACAGTATTAAAAGAATCATAGCTTTATGTGAAACATTTTAATCAGAGAAAATTAATGTTTTTAGTTATAAATTCAAAATATAAACTGCTTAAAAGAAAATCAGAAGGGCTCATGATGTGCTTGACAGACTTAGCATCCTCGATCACGTTTGTTAAACAACGCTCGGTCCAGGCAGGTGTCGGATGGGTGACTGTCAAGTGGCATTACAACTGAGCGCTTCCGTGCTTCGGAGGGCACGTTAAACCGTCGGTCCCGGCTGTTGTCATCTGATAACAGTCGTTAAGACAAGTGGAGGCCTTACAGGCGGCTTGGTAAACTCTAACACCAGAGGTGGCCAATAATCCTCATATAATAAGAAGAAAAGAGGCCACTATATGGTTTTCCATACAAAAAAGCTAACTTTGGAAAGGTTTTTTCATATAAATACAAACTGATTTTATTTGAATTTGATATTATTCGGAAGCTGTAATAGTCAACCTGCAGACTACTGTCGAATTTACTGTATACTATCCCCGTCAATTGGTAATGCGCCTGGCGGCCATGACTTTAAAAAAAACGAAAAACAATTGTAAAATTTTTGTATACCTAGACCCTATCTTAATGAAAATAATAATTCAATAATTAATATATCAGATGACCTATTAGAATTATCTGGTTTCATGACATTTTTAGTTGCGGATCACGTCAATGTGGATGTTAATGTGACAAGGTTCCAGCACATTACCAATTGACGGGGATAATAAACCTCATATAGATTTGATTGTATCTTGGATTTTCTGAAATAATGAGCCTACATAACTTAAGGATATTGTAGAAAGGAAAGCTAGGTATAAATTAAACAAGCAGAAATATTCTAGCCTTCACAAATTGTTAAAATAATTATTCCTGATAAAAGTAATTTTTTTTACTTCAAATTGGTGATAAAATAGGTTATTTTGCTTCATGGTACAATAATAATTTGCTTAATCTGCAAGTTAAAAATGTACTGCCGTCGTGGAACCGAAAAACATGATTTTTGACAGGTTATGCGCATCTCTTTCACACCTATGAACTCTCGCATCAAGCTATCCTTGTCTAACGTGACAGTTATCACTGACGTGTCGACGGTCAAACGAGGCGACCGTAACAACAAAACCGTATTTCTGCATTTAATTTCACTTTTCTAACATAAAATTACGATAATACACCTTTAAAAGAAGACTACGAAGTTCTAGAACACTTAAAACCTGCATATTGCTCGTTCGCTATGGCAAAATAATAGAAAATGGTTAGATACTCACTGCCTCCGTACTCGAAGAAAGGAACCGACCCATCTTTTTGAGCTAAATACGGTGGTTTGAAAGAGTATTTGTATTCAAATCGTCTGTGCACTGTTTGTGTATTAACAAGCTCTAGAATACTTAATAAAAATGCAAACGCGAGTAAATTTAATTTTAATAAAGACATCGCGACTAGAGCGATTTCGAACACCCGCACACGGCACACGTCAAATTTTGTTGATCGCAACTAGTGATGGGCGGCATCGCATGAGAGATTGGAATGATTGACAGACAAATAATCGATAACAGTGACTCGATTATTCTAAAATCGGTAGTAATACCACTGGCTAAAAATGTTTAACCTTTCAAGGCCAGCCCTATGAGCACACAAAACGGCACACAAAAAAGAGAAGAAAATAGAAAATATAAAAAATTTAAAAATATGCCGTTTTTTTTCCGAATCTCCCATATTTTTCCTCATAACTTCGCAATTACAATACATTTATTCATTCTGTAAATTGTGTTTTATTACTGTATACATTTGCCATATTCTAGTACTAAAAACTGAAGACTATAACATCTTCATTATTTAGTTTGACGCAATCTAACCGTGGTCCAATTTTTCGAAAAAAATATTTGATAAAATTTCGATAAAATTTCATAGTACATCACTATTCATCATGAAACTGAATGAATCACTGCTCAAAAAAAAGAACGGAGTCCCTTTTTAATAGTTATGTAAACAATCCCTCCTTAAACATTCTGAGAAGTATATAAAAACAACAATCGAGACCATTTGAAATCCTACACCAAACACATGTTACGCCATTACGTCATTTTTTTGTTGATACAAAATTCAAAGAGGTTTATAATAGGGAGTGAGTACACTTCAAAAATTTTCACCTATCGTTTAAAAGAAATTCAACTTTATTGCATTGCTCATAGAGTTGAAATTCTATCGACGACATTGACTGAAGGCACTACTGTGTGAATGAGACAACACCAGGTGGAGGTCGGTGTCTCGTTCGCACAATTGCCATTACTAAACAATAATACTACGATAGTAGGACTAAAAATATGTACGTTACCAATCAAGTAGTGTATCAAAATTAATGATTCGGAGTGGGAAGTCGAATATATACTATTTAAATATTAATTTTAGAATGACACATAATAATTGTAATATAAAACAGAACTTTTTTGATTTAATTAGATATCTACAATAATGCTAATCAGCAATCATCGGTGAGGTGGTAATAAATAGAAGTGTCAATCCTGGCAACTCCGATTTTGACCTTGAATTTCAATTTAAGAATTTCAATCTATAGGAAATGTAACTTTACAAAACTAGTGTGACCATAAATACTTCACCATTTCAGATTTCCAAAAAAAACGAAATTGTTCTATTGAAATGGCTAGAGGTCGCAGGCGAGACGGTAAAATTAATAATAATAATCAAATTCATGTTTGTGCGCCTATTTCGATGAAACTCGGTTTCTGGTACTATTTCAACATGAAATAACAACGCAATGTTGAAAATTTTAAAAATCCAAGATCGCGGCCTACTTTTTTGTTTTTGGGCCGATTTCGATGAAACTCGGTTTTTGGAACTATTTTGACAAGAAAATAACAACGCAATTTTTAAAAAAACTAAAAATCCAAGATGGCGGCCAACTTTTTTGTTTATGGGCCGATTTCGATGAAACTCGGTTTTCGGTACTATTTTGACAAGAAAATAACAACGCAATTTTGAAAATTAAAAAATCCAAGATGGCGGCCAACTTTTTTGTTTTTGGGCCGATTTTGAAGGAACTCGGTTTTTGGAACTATTTTGACAAGAAAATAACAACGCAATTTTAAAAAAACTAAAAATTCAAGATGGCGGCCAACTTTTTTGTTTTAGGGCCGATTTTGATGAAACTCTGTTTTTGGTACGATTTTGACAAGAAAATAACAACGCAATGTTGAAAACTTACAAAATTCAAGATGGTGGCCAACTTTTTTGTTCTTGGGCCGATTTCAAAAACAAATTAGCAGCCATTTTGATCTTTTTTTATTTTTCCATCAGTTTACATTGAGTTGTTTTTTCTTGTCAAAATAGTACCAAAAACCGAGTTTCATCGAAATCGGCCCAAAAAACAAAAAAGTTGGCTGCCGCCTAAGATTTTTAGTATTTTAAAAAATTGCGTTGTTATTATTTTGTCAAAATATTACCAAAAACCGAGTTTCATCGAAATCGGCCCAAAAACAAAAAAGTTGGCTGCCATCTTGGATTTTTATTTTTTTCAATATTGTGTTATTATTTTCTTGTCAAATTAGTCCTAAAACCGAGTTTCATTAAAATCAGCCCCAATCACAAATAAAAGAGTTGGTTGCCATATTTGTTTATATTTTTAACATTTCGTTGTTATTTTTTATCAAAATAGTAGCAAAATCGAGTTTCATCAAAATCGGCCCACGAACAATATAGTTGGCCGCCATCTTGGTTTCTTTATATATTTTTAACATTGTGTCGTCGTAAATCTCATGCACCCATTTTATTAACTTCACAAGTAAAGAAATTGGTGCAAGAATTTTAGACCTTATTGACATATTTACCAAAATAACAGTTTTTAATGAAACAGCAAAGTAAATGAACAAGTATAATTATGGGAAAAAGCAACCGAATTTCAAAGGTCAATAAAGTCGAAAATCGTTTGCATCTTTTTTTGACTACAGATCACTAGACAATGTTTTCCTACTTTTACTTGTTTTTCCAACATTCATTTGTTTTTCCGAAGTTCACGCACATTGTATTTTTATAAAAAAAATGGAATAAACTTTAAAGTTGCGTAATTATTTACACTTGAACTTAAATTGAATTGAATAAACTAGATTTTGTATTGGTTGAATTACCATATTTAAAAAATAAAAACAAAAAAGCAATTTAATAAAAACGTGATAAATAAATTGTTCCAAATTTTTTTTAAAGAAATAATTATTTTCTGTTTTTTAGTTAACGAGCTAAATTAAAAATATACCACCGCCTATCAGAGTACTCGTCAAGACCATTCAAACGAGTCCAAACTCGATGGGGTTGAAAGGTTTTATTACAAAGTTCCTGTGGCCTTCTTCCGGCTTCCTTCATCAGACTCTTGGATACTATTACCCAACAGAGCACTCGTTAAGACGATTCAAACGAGCACAAACTCGATGGGGTTGCATGATTTCAATATTGAGTTCCTATGGCATGGCCTCCAGACTTCATCATCCAACCCTGAACCTCGTCTCCCATCAGAGTACTTGTCAAGACAATTCTAACAAGCCCAAACACGATGGGGTTGTATAGTTTCATTCATCATAGAGTTCCTGTGGCGTTCTTCCGGCTCCATCATCAGATCAGCTCAATGACATTGTAATATTGCATTTCCTTCCATTTCTGACCTGTGTTCAAAGTTTCAAGTCTCTAGCTCATCGGGAATTCAGTATAAAATCGTTTGCAAAATTTGTGCTCAAACAAACAAAAGAGCAAGCAACCTAATAAAAACGCGGTAAAAAGTGTTAATTATAAATAAAGAACTACCTAGGTATTTAAGTTTATATTAAACAGTTTAAAGTATTATGTATGTCTCCGGCCAACCATACGGTTTGGTCACCCTAATGAAGAAAAGGACACATACATCTACTTGACCTCTCTGTCGGCTCGTTTTGGGGCGAAGCGCTCATTCCGGTTTATAGTACTATTTCCATGGGACCAGTCTACGCTCTACGCCTACGCTACGAGTAGTGAAGCCATGTGTTCGAACTTTACGAGGACACAAGTTTTTCACAATTGTACTTATTATTAGAGGTGCATCCGATAGTTCCGATACCGATACCGATATGAATATATCGGCGACACTTCGGGTTTTCCGATCTAACGGCAATATTTTTAGTGTCGAAAACTTAGCTTAAACTTAGCTTAGCAAAGGCGCAGGTTTTTTTTGTCAATTTCATTGCAAACGAGATTCGAACCGAATTTCGGTTTGTCGAAAGCTGTTGGACAAAACTAGGTGTAGCCGGTAGCTGTTGGACAAAACTAGTTTTGCCGGTAGCTTTAGGTTAAACTAAGTTTGCCGGAAGCTGGTGGACAAAACTAGTTTTGCCGGTAGCTGCTAGACAAAACTAGTTTTGCCGGTAGCTACCGGCAAAACTAGTTTGCCTTTTGCTTGCTCTTTTGTTTGTTTGAGCACAAATTTTGCAAACGATTTTATACTGAATTCCCGATGAGCTAGAGACTTGAAACTTTGAACACAGGTCAGAAATGGAAGGAAATGCAATATTACAATGTCATTGAGCTGATCTGATGATGGAGCCGGAAGAACGCCACAGGAACTCTATGATGAATGAAACTATACAACCCCATCGTGTTTGGGCTTGTTAGAATTGTCTTGACAAGTACTCTGATGGGAGACGAGGTTTAGGGTTGGATGATAAAGTCTGGAGGCCATGCCATAGGAACTCAATATTGAAATCATGCAACCCCATCGAGTTTGTGCTCGTTTGAATCGTCTTAACGAGTGCTCTGTTGGGTAATAGTATCCAAGAGTCTGATGAAGGAAGCCGGAAGAAGGCCACAGGAACTTTGTAATAAAACCTTTCAACCCCATCGAGTTTGGACTCGTTTGAATGGTCTTGACGAGTACTCTGATAGGCGGTGGTATATTTTTAATTTAGCTCGTTAACTAAAAAACAGAAAATAATTATTTCTTTAAAAAAAATTTGGAACAATTTATTTATCACGTTTTTATTAAATTGCTTTTTTGTTTTTATTTTTTAAATATGGTAATTCAACCAATACAAAATCTAGTTTATTCAATTCAATTTAAGTTCAAGTGTAAATAATTACGCAACTTTAAAGTTTATTCCATTTTTTTTATAAAAATACAATGTGCGTGAACTTCGGAAAAACAAATGAATGTTGGAAAAACAAGTAAAAGTAGGAAAACATTGTCTAGTGATCTGTAGTCAAAAAAAGATGCAAACGATTTTCGACTTTATTGACCTTTGAAATTCGGTTGCTTTTTCCCATAATTATACTTGTTCATTTACTTTGCTGTTTCATTAAAAACTGTTATTTTGGTAAATATGTCAATAAGGTCTAAAATTCTTGCACCAATTTCTTTACTTGTGAAGTTAATAAAATGGGTGCATGAGATTTACGACGACACAATGTTAAAAATATATAAAGAAACCAAGATGGCGGCCAACTATATTGTTCGTGGGCCGATTTTGATGAAACTCGATTTTGCTACTATTTTGATAAAAAATAACAACGAAATGTTAAAAATATAAACAAATATGGCAACCAACTCTTTTATTTGTGATTGGGGCTGATTTTAATGAAACTCGGTTTTAGGACTAATTTGACAAGAAAATAATAACACAATATTGAAAAAATAAAAATCCAAGATGGCAGCCAACTTTTTTGTTTTTGGGCCGATTTCGATGAAACTCGGTTTTTGGTAATATTTTGACAAAATAATAACAACGCAATTTTTTAAAATACTAAAAATCTTAGGCGGCAGCCAACTTTTTTGTTTTTTGGGCCGATTTCGATGAAACTCGGTTTTTGGTACTATTTTGACAAGAAAAAACAACTCAATGTAAACTGATGGAAAAATAAAAAAAGATCAAAATGGCTGCTAATTTGTTTTTGAAATCGGCCCAAGAACAAAAAAGTTGGCCACCATCTTGAATTTTGTAAGTTTTCAACATTGCGTTGTTATTTTCTTGTCAAAATCGTACCAAAAACAGAGTTTCATCAAAATCGGCCCTAAAACAAAAAAGTTGGCCGCCATCTTGAATTTTTAGTTTTTTTAAAATTGCGTTGTTATTTTCTTGTCAAAATAGTTCCAAAAACCGAGTTCCATCAAAATCGGCCCAAACTAAAAAGGTGGCCGCCATTTTGGATTTTTAGTTTTTTTTAAATTGCGTTGTTATTTTCTTGTCAAAATAGTTCCAAAAACCGAGTTTTATTGAAATCGGCCCAAAAACAAAAAAGTTGGCCGCCATCTTGGATTTTTTAATTTTCAAAATTGCGTTGTTATTTTCTTGTCAAAATAGTACCGAAAACCGAGTTTCATCGAAATCGGCCCATAAACAAAAAAGTTGGCCGCCATCTTGGATTTTTAGTTTTTTAAAAATTGCGTTGATATTTTCTTGTCAAAATAGTTCCAAAAACCGAGTTTCATCGAAATCGGCCCAAAAACAAAAAAGCCATCTGTTGAAATAGTCAAAATTCAAAATTCAAAATATTTTATTCAGTATAGGCTGTTACAAGCACTTGTGAATGTCATAGAAGCTACGCCATCGGTTCGCAAACCGAAGCGGGAGACCTTGTAACGAGAAGAACCGGCAAGAAACTCGTCAAGGGCTGCTTTTTTCTCCCTGTATATTTCATACAGAGTCGTCAACATTAAAAAATGAGCTCTACGTTTAAAGTGAGGTCAGTAGTACCAGAAACCGAGTTTCATCGAAATAGGCGCACAAACATGAATTTGATTATTATTATTAATTTCGGTTTGTCGTTGGACAAAACTAGGTGTAGCCGGTAGCTGTTGGACAAAACTAGTTTTGCCGGTAGCTTTAGGTTAAAATAAGTTTGCCGGAAGCTGTTGGACAAAACTAGTTTTGCCGGTAGCTGCTAGACAAAACTAGTTTTGCCGGTAGCTGTTGGACAAAACTAGTTTTTCCGGTATCTGCTAGACAAAACTAGTTTTGCCGGTAGCTGTAGGTCAGAACTAGGTTTGCCGGAAGCTGATGGGCAAAATTAGTTTTGACGGCAGCGGTTGGACAAAACTAGTATTGCCTGTAGCTTTTGCACAAAACTAGTTTTGCCGGTACCTGTAGGTCAGAACTAGGTTTGCCCGTAGATGACGGACAAAACTAGTTTTGACGGCAGCGGTTGGACAAAACTAGTTTTGCCTGTAGCTATTGCACAAAACTAGTTTTGCCGGTAGCTGTAGGTCAGAACTAAGTTTGCCCGTAGCTGTCGGACAAAACTAGTTTTGACGGCAGCGTTTGGACATAACTAGTTTTGCCTGTAGCTATTGCACAAAACTAGTTTTGCCGGTAGCTGTTGGACAAAACTAGTTTTGCGAAAGCTGTATGTCAAAACTAGGAGTAGCCGGTAGCTGTTGGACAAAACTAGTTTTGCCGGTAGCTGATGGACAAAACTAGTTTTGCCTACTAGTAGGTCAGAACTAGGTTTGCACGTAGCTGACGGACAAAACTAGTTTTGACGGCAGCGGTTGGACAAAACTAGTTTTGCCTGTAGCTATTGCACAAAACTAGTTTTGCCGGTAGCTGTTGGACAAGACTAGTTTTGCCGTTAGCTGTTGGACAAAACTAGTTTTGCCGGTAGCTGATGGACAAAACTAGTTTTGCCGGTAGCTGACGGACAAAACTAGTTTTGACGGCAGCGGTTGGACAAAATTAGTTTTGCCTGTAGCTGTTTGACAAAACTAGTTTTGACGGCAGCGGTTAGTCAAAACTAGTTTTGCCGGTAGTTGTTGGACAAAACTAGTTTTGCCAGTAGCTGTTGGACAAAACGAGTATTGCCGGTAGCTGTAGGGCAGAACTAGGTTTGCCGGTAGCTGATGGACAAAACTAGTTTTGACGGCAGCGGTTGGATAAACTAGTTTTGCCTGTAGCTATTGCACAAAACTAGTTTTGCCGGTAGCTGTTGGACAAAACTAGTTTTGCCGGTAGCTGTAGGTCAGAACTAGGTTTGCCCGTAGCTGATGGACAAAACTAGTTTTGACGGCAGCGGTTGGACAAAACTAGTTTTGCCTGTAGCTATTGCACAAAACTAGTTTTGCCGGTAGCTGTTGGACAAAACAAGTTTAACCGGTAGCTGTAGGTCAGAACTAGGTTTGCTGGTAGCTGATGGGCAAAACTAGTTTTGCCGGTAGACGTGAGTCAAAACTAAGTTTGCCGATTTTGGCCAAAGCTAGGTTTGGCGGAATCTGCTAGTCAAAACAGGGTGCAATAGTGCACTTGGTCAAAAACAGTTTTGCCGGTAGCTGTTTGTCAAAACTAGGTTTGCCTGTAGCTGTTGGACAAAACTAGTTTAGCCGGTAGCTGTAGGTCGGAACTAGGTTTGCCGGTAGCTGATGGACAAAACTAGTTTTGACGGCAGCGGTTGGGCAAAGCTAGTTTTGCCTGTAGCTATTGCAGAAAACTAGTTTTGCCGGTAGCTGTTGGACAAAACTAGTTTAACCGGTAGCTGTAGGTCAGAACTAGGTTTGCCGGTAGCTGACGGACAAAACTAGTTTTGACGGCATTGTAATATTGCATTTCCTTCCATTTCTGACCTGTGTTCAAAGTTTCAAGTCTCTAGCTCATCGGGAATTCAGTATAAAATCGTTTGCAAAATTTGTGCTCAAACAAACAAAAGAGCAAGCAACCTAATAAAAACGCGGTAAAAAGTGTTAATTATAAATAAAGAACTACCTAGGTATTTAAGTTTATATTAAACAGTTTAAAGTATTATGTATGTCTCCGGCCAACCATACGGTTTGGTCACCCTAATGAAGAAAAGGACACATACATCTACTTGACCTCTCTGTCGGCTCGTTTTGGGGCGAAGCGCTCATTCCGGTTTATAGTACTATTTCCATGACAAAATTTCAAACCATAGATAAACAATATATTTTTATCACAGATTGTTAGGAATTTCATAAGCTTGTCTCTAATATAAGGTTGTCCATACACTATCAGTCTCTATCACAGAGAAAAAAATGTTTTCTTGCGGCGTCGTGTGTGGTCGTGTGTTTGTGCCTCATGCGGAACGGCGGGCGTTGACGGAAAAATTTGGCGTTTTTGGTGTGTTCCTCATGCGGAACGGCTGGCGTCTAAAGGTGGTAAATTAAAGCACCTTAACTGTCAAAAAATAACTTTAAGGAATTAATTTATTCTTCTTCTTATCTATCTTATTTATTTATTTAAAGAAATCTATTCAAAATACTAAAAATAATACTTTAAAATACTAAAAATAAGACTTTGTAAATAGTAAATAAATAACATGTGTTGTAAAAAGTATTATTTACAAAACAATATAATTATTGTAGCTAATGTAGCCCCTAGGCTAGGTAGTAGTAGTACCTCTGGTAGGTTCCCGAATGGGGTTCCGCGAAACCCTGGGGTTCCGTAAGGGGCCATCCATAAATTATGTCACACGTTAAGATGGAGGGAGGGGTTGACGAAGTGTGACATTGTGTGACAAGGGGGTGGGACGGATCCTGAATTTCGTGACGTCACATTTCAAAATCATTTAAATTGAAATAAAACAAATTTCAGAACTGCTGTTTTAATTCAATAAATTGTTTCTAGATGTAAAATTGTAAAATATGTGACATCACACTAGGGAGGGGGGTTTCACAAATGTGACCAGTAGGCTGATTGTCTAACTTTGTTGCAATCAACTTTGACAGAAATCGCAGTGACATTGCTGCTTTAGTAAGAACCAATGTGACAACTATCTTACTTAAAGCAGCAATGCAACTGCGATTTCAAACGATTTCAATCGAGAATTGTTAGCAACAGCCTTACGTAATTCGGGGTCAGATGTGACAAGGACGGGGGGTGATATCAAAAATCATGAAATTCGTGTGACGTTATTTATGGATGGCCCCTAAGAGGCTCTCATCTCATTGTTTCTGAGAAAATTCAAGAGCATGAACTTTTGAATTTTTACTTTCTTTTTAATTCTTACTTTTTACTTTTTTTTATTTAATTTTTTTTTCTATTTTTACTTTTTTGTTTATTTAGAACAAAAATATAAGTATGTATCTTGAATTTATAAAAATTTAAGATAGGATACAGTACGAGGCATCTAACTTGAAATTTTTTCGACGGAGTGGGAAGAAGTTCGTGCATATGCTCTTGTGAGCGACCAATCGCCCCTCATCCACCGCCCGCGCCCCTCACCACTACGCATGCCCAAAATACGCGTTCCGCGCAATCCCCACCCGATTTCAAAATATATGCCTCATACTGTACTTATCTTTTTGTTCTAACTAAATAAATATTTTATATCTTAAAAGTCCTTCTTTTAATGTCAAACTATACTTACAAGATGAACAGCAAGCCAAAAAGCCTACGGTGGTGTGATTTCACATAAAAAAACAATGTAAGAGTTTAGTTTACTTCTTACTTGAACTAGGGTTTCGCCCAAAAACGGTGAACCAACAAGGGTTCCGTAGCCAAAAGAATTCGGGGACCATTTCCCTCTCATTTCTTATCAATTTATTATTTACATTGCATTCCCACCACCACTACCATTTGGGGGCGTGGCCTACTTTTGATAGGCCACGGTAATCTATTTATTCTGTGGTGCTGGAACATAACTGCTTGTCAAGCATCGCTTCTAAAATGATCAAAATGTTAATAATTAAATGATTGACAAGCAGTTTTGATCCTTTAGGGGGTGGGTGCATGAGTGTATTTATTTTTATTTATTTATTAATCTTTATTGCACAACAATACACAAAGTAAGGTACAAAGGCGGACTTAATGCTAAAAGCATTCTATACTAGTCAACCATCAATAAAAAGACATTCATGAATTTGCGGTACATACAAAGGAGTTACAGAACCTTAAAAAATATTTAAATAACACATAGATAAATAATATATATAAAAATAAATAAACCTTAATATATAAATACATATATTATAAATATATAACAAAAATAACAAGAAATAAGTTTGAGACAATGATCATTCACATTTCCAAAAGAAAAGCATGAGCGTTTCTTTTAAATGAGAATTTGCTAGGAGATCTCCTGATAGTTTCAGGGAGATTATTCCAGAGGCGGGTAGCTTGCAGCGTAAAAGAATCAGACATATAGCCAGAACGAAAGAGAGGAGTGGAGAGAGCAAGAGAATTGGCAGAGCGAAGGGGACGATCGTGAGTATCACAGAGATACTGAAATTTGCATTTCAAGTATTCTGGAGAATGGGGATTGTTGAGGATGGAATAGAGTGAACAGAGCAGCCTTAGCTGTCTGCGTAGACGGATAGGGAGCCATTTCAGCTGAGACTGGTACGAAGAAACATGATCAAATTTACGAAGGCAAAATATGAAACGAATGGCATTATTAATAAGCCGGTCCAACTTACTAAGGAGATCCTCATGCAAGTCAGGGTAGCAGACATCAGCATAATCAATGAGTGGAAGAATTAAGGAAGTTACTAGAGTGATTTTTGTGCGAATGGGAAGAAAGTTCCTAAATCGGTTCAGAAAGCTTAGAGAGGCTATAATAGATCGACTGACCTCAGCAACTTGCGTTGTCCAGCTGAGAGAAGAGTCTATGTGCAAACCAAGGTTTTTAACGCTAGTGCTGAGGGGGATTGTGATGTTGTCAAACATTATGGGCTGTACAGAACTGTAATCAATCTTTGCGATCTGTTTCAGGCCTCCGACAATAATTGCCTGACACTTGGATGGGTTAACAGCTATACCAAAGTTGGTCGACCATTTCCCAATTTTATATAGCACACAGTTTAACAGTGAGACAGCTGAGTTGATATCGTCTGCAGATGTCTGTGCATAGATCTGTAAGACGTCAGCATAAAAGTGGTAAGTACAGCTAAGCGATGAGGAGAGGACGTTAATGAATATGGAAAAAAGGAGAGGAGATAGAATACCACCTTGTGGCACGCCTGCAGAGAGATGGTACCATTGGGAAACATCTGATCCCAAACGTACTGCCTGCTGACGACCACGGAGATAATTGGAAAGCCACTCCAGTGACAGCGACGAGAAGTTCAGAGATTTAAGGACGGCTAGCAGAATATCATGGTCAACCATATTAAAAGCATTGGAAAAATCAATGAGAACCATAAGCGTGACCAATTGGCTTTCCATGCCCAGACGAATATCTTCAGTAACCTTAAGGAGTGCTGTGGTAGTACTGTGTCCAGGGCGGAAACCAGATTGGAAGGGAGTAACAAGGGAGTTCGAATAGATGAAAGAAGAGATTTGTTTATGAGCAGCGGCTTCGAGAATTTTAGAAAGAAAAGGAAGAATGGAAATTGGTCTAAAGTTGTTTAATAGTTGTGTTCTGCCATTTCCTTTTAAATGGGGAATGTCCGAAAAAAATAAAATTGGCTGAATATTTTTTTATAGATAGGAATAAGCTCCCTTAGTGATACAAAAAAGTTTCAGAATTTTCGGTTGCGTGAAAAAAATTAAAAAAATTAAAGTCTCTTCGACTTCGCAGATATAGGAAAGTAACAGCAGAATGGAGATTATACCTTTTCCAACACCTGCCACTATGACAACAAGAATTAAAAAAAAAAGTTTTGACATTTTGGTGTTGAAAGTTTTTTTTTAATACCATGTTGTCGTTGTGGCACAAGGAGGTTTATAATAGGGAGTGAGTACTCTACAAAAATTTTCACCTATCGTTTAAAAGAAATTCAACTTTATTGCATTGCTCATAGAGTTGAAATTCTATCGACGACATTGACTGAAGGCACTACTGTGTGAATGAGATAACACCAGGTGGAGGTCGGTGTCTCGTTCGCACAATTGCCATTACTAAACAATAATACCACGATAGTAGGACTAAAAATATGTACGTTACCAATCAAGTAGTGTATCAAAATTAAGGATTCGGAATGGGAAGTCGAATATATACTATTTAAATATTAATTTTAGAATGACACATAATAATTGTAATATGAAACAGAACTTTTTTGATTTAATTAGATATCTACAATAATGCTAATCAGCAATCATCGGTGAGGTGGTAATAAATAGAAGTGTCAATCCTGGCAACTCCGATTTTGACCTTGAATTTCAATTTAAGAATTTCAATCTATAGGAAATGTTACTTTACAAAACTAGTGTGACCATAAATACTTCACCATTTCAGATTTCCAGAAAAACGAAATTGTTCTATTGAAATGGCTAGAGGTCGCAGGCGACCTCTAGCCTGTCAAATTAGTCCTAAAACTGAGTTTCATTAAAGTCAGCCCCAATCACAAATAAAAGAGTTGGCTGCCATATTTGTTTATATTTTTAACATTTCGTTGTTATTTTTTATCAAAATAGTAACAAAATCGAGTTTCATCAAAATCGGCCCACGAACAATATAGTTGGCCGCCATCTTGGTTTCTTTTTATATTTTTAACATTGTGTCGTCGTAAATCTCATGCACCCATTTTATTAACTTCACAAGTAAAGAAATTGGTGCAAGAATTTTAGACCTTATTGACATATTTACCAAAATAACAGTTTTTGATGAAACAGCAAAGTAAATGAACAAGTATAATTATGGGAAAAAGCAACCGAATTTCAAAGGTCAATAAAGTGAAAAATCGTTTGCATCTTTTTTTGACTACAGATCACTAGACAATGTTTTCCTACTTTTACTTGTTTTTCCAACATTCATTTGTTTTTCCGAAGTTCACGCACATTGTATTTTTATAAAAAAATGGAATAAACTTTAAAGTTGCGTAATTATTTACACTTGAACTTAAATTGAATATAATAAACTAGATTTTGTATTGGTTGAACTACCATATTTAAAAAATAAAAACAAAAAATCAATTTAATAAAAACGTGATAAATAAATTGTTCCAAATTTTTTTTTTAATAAATAATTATTATCTGTTTTTTAGTTAACGAGCTAAATTAAAAATATACCACCGCCTATCAGAGTACTCGTCAAGACCATTCAAACGAGTCCAAACTCGATGGGGTTGAAAGGTTTTATTACAAAGTTCCTGTGGCCTTCTTCCGGCTTCCTTCATCAGACTCTTGGATTCTATTACCCAACAGAGCACTCGTCAAGACGATTCAAACGAGCCCAAACTCGATGGGGTTGCATGATTTCAATATTGAGTTCCTATGGCATGGCCTCCAGACTTCATCATCCAACCCTGAACCTCGTCTCCCGTCAGAGTACTTGTCAAGACAATTCTAACAAGCCCAAACACGATGGGGTTGTATAGTTTCATTCATCATAGAGTTCCTGTGGCGTTCTTCCGGCTCCATCATCAGATCAGCTTAATGACATTGTAATATTGCATTTCCTTTCATTTCTGACCTGTGTTCAAAGTTTCAAGTCTCTAGCTCATCGGGAATTCAGTCTAAAATCGTTTGCAAAATTTGTGCTCAAACAAACAAAAGAGCAAGCAACCTAATAAAAACGCGGTAAAAAGTGTTAATTATAAATGAAGAACTACCTAGGTATTTAAGTTTATATTAAACAGTTTAAAGTATTATGTATGTCTCCGGCCAACCATACGGTTTGGTCACCCTAATGAAGAAAAGGACACATACATCTACTTGACCTCTCTGTCGGCTCGTTTTGGGGCGAAGCGCTCATTCCGGTTTATAGTACTATTTCCATGTTGTGGCAGGTGATGGCAAAGGAATAATCTCCATTCTGCTGTTACTTTCCTATATCTGCAAAGTCAAAGAGACTTTAATTTCTTTAAATTTTTTCACGCAACCGAAAATTCTGAAACTTTTTCTAATACTAATGGAGCTTATTCCTACCTATAAAAAAATATTCAGCCAATTTGATTTTTTCGGACATTCCCCATTGCCAGTAGACTGTGAACTGCTACTACTATACTCGAGAATGTATGACAAAGAAATAATTATTTTACATATAAAAATAAGTTGTTTTGTACCGCAAGCTCTCTGAAGTTAGCCACTTAAGTTGTACATTGTTAAATTTAATAGCATTGTAAAGAATTAAAAATACACTCAATAGCTAAATTGTTTAATTTGTTTCAAGTTTAATGAATAGGTTTTATGAATTAAGGGGTTAAATATAATGCGATTAAATTGACGACAGACAGACAGTGATCCGCTGCAACAAAGAGAAAATTTTACAAATTAAAATAAGTTGATTTGTACATACAAGCGCTTTGAAGTAGCCGCAGATCACTGACTATTGTCAATATAATCACGGTATTTGGGTTAAGTTAATCGATTCGTCAATGATTAATGTTGACTTAAAAGTTGAGCAGATATCGATTTTATTTCTGTCTCGCCCTGTTGTCAATGACTAATTTTTAATCTGTGGCCACTGTTAGTCAAAGTTACTGCATATATTCGAAAGATGGCGTTGGACAAAGAGGTTTTATGAAAAATAAGTAAGTGTGTCATAGATGGGGTTACTTGAAAATAACTTACAACAAAACCAAAACAAAACAAAGTAGCCAGCGCCACTGAGTTTGGAATCTACTTTGATTCACAGATAAAGTCTTTGATTTGAAGACACGATAATAGAGTAGAATGTAATGTAGGTAGGTACTAAGGTAAAATAAATAACAAACACTGCAGAAATTAAATTTTATTCGTCAACTTTTTCTTTTCGAAAGGATAGTACGGATGTGACATCCACTTTAGTTGTGGCAGGGTCCTGTATCCCTTGTCGAATGTCTTCAGGGTCGCTCGCTCGTCTTCTGACAGTTGGAAATCAAATACACCAATGTTGGAAGCAAGATGCTTGTAGGACAGTGCTTTTGGTATCGGAATTATTCCTAGGTCCAGCTGAAAAAGTAATATATTTTTCAATTAAAGGTAATAAAACATAGAGGCATCTTATCTATGCCATAGAATACAGCCACGCAACATAATACATGGCATCCAGCGTCGTGCAAGGGGACGGCTGCCAGGGGCGTAACCTTCTGGGGGGCGCTCTTTGCTGACCCATACCTTCAAAATAAGGCTAGGGGCGCAAAATTAAAATCTTGCTAGAGCGCAGAGGCGCAAAATTCAAATCTCGCCAAGGGCGGTCATGAGACTCAGGCGACATCTCATCCGAAAAATATCTCACCCTAGGGGCCATCCATAAATTACGTCACACGTAGGGAGGGGTCCTAAATTTTGTGACGTCACATTTCAAAATCATTTACTTAAATTGAAATAAAACAAATTTTTGAACTGGTGTTTTAGTTAAATCATTATTTCTAGATGTAAACTTGTAAAATATGTGACGTCACACTAGGGGGAGGGGTCCACACAAATGTGACCCGCTGTGACAAGGACGGGGTAGGGGGTTAAATATCATGAAATTCGTGTGACGTAGTTTATGGCTGGCCCCCTATCACTGTACTTAGGTACGCTCTTTTAGAATGAGTAAGATTTCAAACAGTGATTTAATATACAGGGTTATTTGTAAAACACCAACAACCACACAGGAGTAGATTACTGTCATCATAAACAACAACATTTGTTCTATGACTTTTCCGAAAACAGGGGGCCTATTACGAAAATAACGTACGCAATTGCGTACGCAGTCACTTGGTCACGATAGTCGTCCGCAGTTCGTCGGTTGTGGCTATTAAACACACTTTCAATTTGGCTATCGTAGCCCAAAGACTATTCAACGAATGATGTCGGATACGCAAGAGAGAAACTGTCAAACTTACGCAATCACTTTGAGATATCGCATACGCAAGTGCTTTGTAATAGGAAACAATCAGAACGAAGCACGGACGCAGCTGCGTGTAACGCATTAAACTTTTCGTAATAGACCCCCAGACAAAATAAATTCGACTCTCCATAAGTACAAAATGTCCGATCAGCTGATCGAGTTTTGTACGAATTTTTTTGGCAGTTTTTGGAAAAGTCGTAGAACAAATGTTGTTGTATATGATGTTGGTAATCTACTCCTGCGAGGTTTTTGGTGTTTGACAAATAACCCTGTATAAAAGAGCGATTACAAGTGAAAATAAAAAAACCGGTCAAGAGCGAGTCGGACTCGCGCACCGAGGGTTCCGTACATTCATAAATATATTTGGATATGTTACTTTAGTACAGTCTTTAAAAAAGTAGGATAAACGGCAGACAGGTGGAAGGGCGAACAGGCGGACAGTTAATTTACAAATCTTAACCACAGCTGCTTATGGTGACTGAAAAACGTTTCAGCCACTCCACATTGCAAACTGTTATATTACTAAGTAGGAACTTATTCTTCGTTTATTCGTACGGCAAATAGTAGGTAATTATTTTAGAACCAGCCACCAATTTATTATTGTAGTGTTAGGTTGCGCCATCTCTTGACCGATAGTGGAACTATATTTTTCCTTAGGTTAGCATGCTTAGGACAGCGCCATCTGTTGACTGGTAGTAAAACTAAAAAAAATTTGATTGTTTTTTGAATTTCTTAAAAAGTGTGTTATATTGAGACATCGTTTTATTTTTCCTGTAATCTTTACATAAACTACTATCACATAGAATTATTTCAGATTTTTCTCTCTGCAAACTTCGGAGATAAGGGGGGGGGAACGGTATTTTTTTTTACAATTTTCACCATAAGTCGAAAACTATGCGGCCTAAAAAAAAAAGAAAAAATGTTTAAAAACGTGCAAACGACGCTCTTTCATATGATACCCCACATGCCCTAGTAGCCCCACTTCAAATTTTTAAGACCCCTTTTCAGTCCCTGTTGTAAAAAAGATATTTATTTTTTTATTTATTTCTTATTCGCGAAATAGTTGGACAAATGTCATCTTAAACTATTCCAAATTTCAAGTTGATACCATTAGTAGTTCTCGAGATATCCAGCTGTGACAGACAGACAGACAGACAGACAGACAGACAGACTGAGTCACACCATAAGGGTTCCTTTTTTACCATTTTGGTACGGAACCCTAAAAATACATGTCTCCTAATTTTTTATCTACTTTCATTATACAAAGTAAAATCGACATACTAAAGTCGTAAATATCTATGGAAAATTTAATTTTGCTAATCGGCGGTAGATGGCGCTGTTCAAATTTCCCATACAAAATTTCTCTATTGAATATTTTTACGCTCGTTATTTTAGCTGTTCGTGCTAAGGGTATAAAGTTTGTGCTTGCTACTTTGGAATCAGAGCAAATGTTTGCGAGTCTAATTTAAAAAAAACCGGCCAAGTGCGTGTCGGGCCACGCGCCATAGGGTTCCGTAGTTACCTTATACCATACCATATTTAATACCACCTATCATTTTTCGTCTGCAAAAATAACTTTGTTTTTCACAGTGTTGGTATGAATGAATAAGTTATATTTGCGGTTTTGGAAAATGTGCTATATCTCGAAAACTAATTACTATATCTCGTTCAAACTAATTTTGGTTGAAAGTGTTTATTGAGATCTACAGCATATATTTTTAGATTTTTCACTCTCTTATTTCAAAAGTTAAAAGGGGGGGGGGGGGGGCACACATTTTACCACTTTGGCGGTGAATATCTTTCAAACGGTTGACTTTGAGAAAAAGTTGTCTTAGAAACCTCAATGTCATTTCTGGTGTGTCTATAGACACCCAACACGTGTTGGTTTGAAGAAAAAAATAATCTTTTATTTTTCTTATTTTTTTATTAAATTCGTTAAGCAGTTAACAGAATACATCTACCTACCAAGTTTCAACTGTGTAGTCTTAATACTTTCGGAATAAAGTGGCTGTGACATACGGACAGACAGACATACAGACATACAGACAGACATGACGAATCTATAAGGGTTCCGTTTTTTGCCATTTAGGCTACGGAACCCTAAAAAACTGCGAGATTGTTGGTGTTTTACAAAATAATGTCTGTATGTAAGGCCTAGTGCACACGTTTTTACTTACGAGATACCGCAGAGTAACTTGGGTGACTGTCTTATTGTGCCTGTCAGCGATGGCTGTCAAAGTTGGGTCATCAATCCTCGGCGGTGGGGCGTCAGGTTTCGCCTTACTGTACAATAAGGATCCGAAGGGGGTATAACCCATAACCAGTATACCCTTGGCTTTGCAGTAAGCAAGGAGGTTGGGTTGTTGGAGATTGAGGTTTATCTGGAAAAAATGGATGAATAAATCTTCCCATCCCACTTCCCACTTTTCTTCAGGCTTTTTATTAATGTAGGTAGGGTGACAGCGCCTAAATTCGGACACTTCAAACAAAATATAAGATAAACTGTGTGGGTATGCGCTATTCTTGAGGGTTTTTGTCCTACAACGGGATAGTGTTTGGCCTTCATCTCACCTGAGTTAAGTGACGATAAGGCCGAAGGTGGAAGCGCTCTACACCCGGAATCCTCATCACTGAGGAATTGGCTATCTAACCTCTCTAACTGTCGGAACACAACAATTTTTAAATTGTTGTTATGGCGTCAAACTTAGGTAAGATGGTGGTAGCTAGCCAGACGGACTTGAAATAAGCCCTACCACCAACCAAATTTTGCGCCCCATTGTAAAATATTCTTGACGATGAAGATGGATGGTACCAAAATGATAATATTGGGTCTTTACCTATGAAATTAGTGTTTTTTCTCAGTCACATAGAACTTCATAACTTATGTGATTTAAAATATTATGTATCAGTTCCTGGATACCACATCAAAGTCTATTTATTTTGTTTTCTTAACATTAAAAATACCTGTAAAGTGACTACTTTCTTGTTAGCGTAAGGCCGGTCACACACAGACGGAATCAAGTAACGGAATTTCGAACGTAAGTCGACAATGTAAGAAGATTCCGCATGTGTGTGGCAGCCCATAGATTTTGTATGCAGTTGCTGCGTTCGGAATCACGTATGTACGGAATTCCGTAAAGAGATTCCGTCTGTGTGTGGCCGGCCTAAATGACCACTTTTCCAAAACTTATTTTTTTCGTTATGTCGCCTAAAAATTTGAATAATGAATGTTCAAACATTTGTAAGTGCATAAAAGTTTTGTTTTTGTAGGTTGTTGAATGAATTATGAAAATGCTAGTATGGAAAATGCAATTTGTTAAAAATTCTCGATACAAAACGTCTATTTCATAGGTAAGGACCTCATACTAACCTCCACCTGGAGTACGGCAGGAGTTTCCAGGTTATTGTCCAGAATTCTGTCGATCTGATGCTGGTTGAAGTTGGACACTCCAATGGACTTGGCTAAACCAAGTCGCTTTGCCTCCATCATACCTCGCCACGTCTCCAAGTAGTCCGTATAATCGTAGGTTAAATTGGACTGAAAAATATGGAATTAATGTCATGTTTTATATTCAATCATCAGAACAGATCAGATTACTTTTTCAGTATTTTCAAGGTCTTTGGTAATAGCCTTATAAAGCCGAATATGGTGGATAGGGACCATCAAACTGAACAACTTTTACTATGGGACCAACTCTGAAATCGTGAAAAAAACCGGCCAAGTGCGAGCCGGACTCGCGCCTCGCGCACTAAGGGTTCCGTACCAAAAAACGGCAAAAAAATTACGTTTGTTGTATGGGAGCCCCCCTCAAATATTAATTTTATTCTGTTTTTAGTATTTGCTGTTATAGCGGCAACAGATATAACATCATTTGTAAAAATTTCAACTTTATAGCTATCACGGTTTATGAGATGAATTTTAATAAATTTTAATAACGAAAATATCAAAATGATACAGCTGATTATTTTTTAATTTGATGATTTTGATTACCCAACATCCTGTATATTATACCTCGAATACTTAAAAAATAATAAATTCATTAATTACCTTACTAGGTATCAAATTAAAGACGTCGTCGTTATAAGACTATTTTTTAATGACTTTATAAGTGCTGCTGGTTACTTGGTACGTGGTGTTTTAACAGAAAAAAAACCGGACAAGTGCGAGTCGGGCTCGCCCACCGAGGGTTCCGTACAGACCTACATCTATACATAAAATAAAGCTATAGAAAAGTTGTGTCGGTACAAAGGAAATATTTTGAAAAAAAGTGGTTTGGTAGTTATTAGTTTTTTATATGAAAACTGTACTACGAAGAGTTCAAGCTTTATCCTAGGTTCTACCTACCGGAATTATGTGAAAAATTCCTTAGATTATAAGTTGGACTCCAAGCTACCAAACTGTAAAAAAATACCATCAAAATCCGTTCAGCAGACTGCTATATATAGATAACCATTTGAAATCCTTTGTCGCCACGTAGAAAATAACCCTTCTAGGGATTACGACAAAGAATTGACCACGGGCGAAGTTTGAAATGGAATAGTACATTACTGCAGCGGCACTCAAGACAGGCATTGAAGAACATACGTGAGTCCATCAATGCCTAGTTGCGGCCAAGGCTTGTGTAGTACTTTTAAACTTTTAACTTTTTAGTTTTAAAACTTTTAAGCTTTTTATTTTAATTTTAGATTACTTACAGTAATTGAAAAAAGAAAATGGAAAATGGAATGTGCACATAAAGGCCTTTCATTTGATACACATATTGAAAAAAAATCGTTTTTTTTCATTTATTTCCAGTTTTTCATTTTTTTTTCCAGTTTTTTGGAAAGTGCTCATCAAGGCCTTTCATTTGATACCCATATTGCAAAAAAAAATTTTACCTTTCGTTTTTTTTTTTCAGTTTTTTTGAATATGCTCCTTGATGAGCATATTCCAAAAAACTTTACAAAAAACTTTCATTTGATACCCATATATATTGAAAAAAATATATGTATTAAAAAAAATTTTTTTCGCGAATTTCCAAGCATTTTTGAGAAAAAATAAAATAATTACAAACCCACCGCACCTGTATATAAAAAAGTTTTTAATAAAAACAAAACCTCCTTCAAAAACCTTGAAAATAATCTAACAAAAAACAGTTTCAAAAATAAATTAATGGCTCTAAAAAGCAAGAAATAAAATATTGAAATCTGCATAATAACTAACTCGAAAGTTTGTATGCATATCTTATATTAAACAACGCCTTTTGAAGTCGGGTGGGGGGGAATAAACGAATTTTTTTTTCTTAACTAATATATCTAAATTTTAATCATAGGTTTAAACCCCACCCGACTTCATAAGACGTTGTTTAATATAAGATATGCATACAAACTTTCGAGTTAGTTATTATGCAGATTTCAATATTTTATTTCTTGCTTTTTAGAGCCATTAATTTATTTTTGAAACTGTTTTTTGTTAGATTATTTTCAAGGTTTTTGAAGGAGGTTTTGTTTTTATTAAAAACTTTTTTATTATAAACTTTTTTGTGGTAAGTATATTTGGTGATGATATTATCTAAGTTACAATAGCCTTATGTCAACGGCTCATCACCTTTTACATAGTACTGCTTTTTATTGTTGAGGAGTTCTCCTGGTACTTCACTATCAGCTTCACTTCACCATGTGAATTATGATGAGCATAAATAGCCTAGCAACCATATTAAAGTAATCGTATCGTACCAGTGAACTACTTAGTATTGAACAGTTCCGATGATCATCTATGCTGGTCTTCATCATCAGTTCTACTTCACCGAAATGGTACTTTTCAAAAGCAAATGCACAAGTTACTTAAGAAAATACTAAAATCGCTAAAGATGTGCCTTTAATATTTGAAGAGTTCCCTCAATTTTTCCAGGATCCCATCATCAGATCCTGATTTCATGACAATGGGACCAACTTGGAAGTATATACTTTCAAACAAAAAAAGAATTTTTCAAATCGGTCCAGCCGTCTTCGAGTAATCGAGTAACATACATAAAAAAAAAAAAAAAGATTCCGACGAATTGAGAACCTCCTCCTTTTTTTGAAGTCGGTTAAAAATACAAGTACTGTTGATTGTCAACAGATGGCGCTGTATATCAATAGTACACTGTATAATGTTCTGTGAAATGGTTTTATCTATCGCAATGTTATTAGAGAAAATGGGTGTATTCCAACAGGACCCTTTGGTTGTGTGAAGCCGAGACTTTTATTGTAGTGGTGGCTACCTCGGCTGACCTTACCGAGTAAACTGTCTTGATTATACTTGGTGCCAAATGCTCCAAGCAACATTGGAATGCGATGCACCCGCATTTTAATGTAAACTGAAACAATCTACCACTGAACTATTCAACACTTGACACTGGCAAAAATTACTTCCTAGAAGAAAGTAGATTGCCAAAACAAAAATAAGAAAAAGAAGACCCCCTGTCATACAGCGTGACATACCGCCATGTTGCGAAAATATTTAGAGCCAAATTTATTACTTTTTAATTTTATTTTTAAAAGTAATTAACTATAACAATATTTGAAAGGATCTGAATAATTAATAATAATAAATATTGATATTTTTAAAAGAATTAGTGGCGCGATTAATCCAAAAGTAATTAGAAGTTAAACTATGACCGCGCATACCGTTGTTTCACCAAGATGATTAATAATTACGTATTTTAATGACCATATTTTATTATGATTTAATAACAAATATACAGTTTTCAGATTTATTCCTGTAAGTGTAGTATAAGACGCTATTACCTGCCAAATTTCATAGTTCTAGGTCAACGGGAAGTACCCTATGAATTTTGATTCCTTTGAGAGTATCGAAAATGCGTTTTTTGCGCCCTAAACGGCAGTATCTTTTTTTTACGTTAACTTAGAAGTTTGATTTTTTTACAGCTTCAAGGGCCCGTAGACCTTAGTATATGGTTTAAATTTCAATTCGATACCTCCACGCGTTTCCGAGATAAAGGGTCTTGACAGACAGACGGACGGACAGACAGACAGACGGACAACAAAGTGATCCTATAAGGGTTCCGTTTTTTCCTTTTGAGGTACGGAACCCTAAAAAAAACCGGACAAGTGCGAGTCGGGCTCGCCCACCGAGGGTTCCGTACAGACCTACATCTATACATAAAATAAAGCTATAGAAAAGTTGTGTCGGTACAAAGGAAATATTTTGAAAAAAAGTGGTTGGTAGTTATTAGTTTTTTATATGAAAACTGTACTACGAAGAGTTCAAGCTTTATCCTAGGTTCTACCTACCGGAATTATGTGAAAAATTCCTTAGATTATAAGTTGGACTCCAAGCTACCAAACTGTAAAAAAATACCATCAAAATCCGTTCAGCAGACTGCTATATATAGATAACCATTTGAAATCCTTTGTCGCCACGTAGAAAATAACCCTTCTAGGGATTACGACAAAGAATTGACCACGGGCGAAGTTTGAAATGGAATAGTACATTACTGCAGCGGCACTCAAGACAGGCATTGAAGAACATACGTGAGTCCATCAATGCCTAGTTGCGGCCAAGGCTTGTGTAGTACTTTTAAACTTTTAACTTTTTAGTTTTAAAACTTTTAAGCTTTTTATTTTAATTTTAGATTACTTACAGTAATTGAAAAAAGAAAATGGAAAATGGAATGTGCACATAAAGGCCTTTCATTTGATACACATATTGAAAAAAAATCGTTTTTTTTCATTTATTTCCAGTTTTTCATTTTTTTTTCCAGTTTTTTGGAAAGTGCTCATCAAGGCCTTTCATTTGATACCCATATTGCAAAAAAAAATTTTACCTTTCGTTTTTTTTTTTCAGTTTTTTTGAATATGCTCCTTGATGAGCATATTCCAAAAAACTTTACAAAAAACTTTCATTTGATACCCATATATATTGAAAAAAATATATGTATTAAAAAAAATTTTTTTCGCGAATTTCCAAGCATTTTTGAGAAAAAATAAAATAATTACAAACCCACCGCACCTGTATATAAAAAAGTTTTTAATAAAAACAAAACCTCCTTCAAAAACCTTGAAAATAATCTAACAAAAAACAGTTTCAAAAATAAATTAATGGCTCTAAAAAGCAAGAAATAAAATATTGAAATCTGCATAATAACTAACTCGAAAGTTTGTATGCATATCTTATATTAAACAACGCCTTTTGAAGTCGGGTGGGGGGGAATAAACGAATTTTTTTTTCTTAACTAATATATCTAAATTTTAATCATAGGTTTAAACCCCACCCGACTTCATAAGACGTTGTTTAATATAAGATATGCATACAAACTTTCGAGTTAGTTATTATGCAGATTTCAATATTTTATTTCTTGCTTTTTAGAGCCATTAATTTATTTTTGAAACTGTTTTTTGTTAGATTATTTTCAAGGTTTTTGAAGGAGGTTTTGTTTTTATTAAAAACTTTTTTATTATAAACTTTTTTGTGGTAAGTATATTTGGTGATGATATTATCTAAGTTACAATAGCCTTATGTCAACGGCTCATCACCTTTTACATAGTACTGCTTTTTATTGTTGAGGAGTTCTCCTGGTACTTCACTATCAGCTTCACTTCACCATGTGAATTATGATGAGCATAAATAGCCTAGCAACCATATTAAAGTAATCGTATCGTACCAGTGAACTACTTAGTATTGAACAGTTCCGATGATCATCTATGCTGGTCTTCATCATCAGTTCTACTTCACCGAAATGGTACTTTTCAAAAGCAAATGCACAAGTTACTTAAGAAAATACTAAAATCGCTAAAGATGTGCCTTTAATATTTGAAGAGTTCCCTCAATTTTTCCAGGATCCCATCATCAGATCCTGATTTCATGACAATGGGACCAACTTGGAAGTATATACTTTCAAACAAAAAAAGAATTTTTCAAATCGGTCCAGCCGTCTTCGAGTAATCGAGTAACATACATAAAAAAAAAAAAAGATTCCGACGAATTGAGAACCTCCTCCTTTTTTTGAAGTCGGTTAAAAATACAAGTACTGTTGATTGTCAACAGATGGCGCTGTATATCAATAGTACACTGTATAATGTTCTGTGAAATGGTTTTATCTATCGCAATGTTATTAGAGAAAATGGGTGTATTCCAACAGGACCCTTTGGTTGTGTGAAGCCGAGACTTTTATTGTAGTGGTGGCTACCTCGGCTGACCTTACCGAGTAAACTGTCTTGATTATACTTGGTGCCAAATGCTCCAAGCAACATTGGAATGCGATGCACCCGCATTTTAATGTAAACTGAAACAATCTACCACTGAACTATTCAACACTTGACACTGGCAAAAATTACTTCCTAGAAGAAAGTAGATTGCCAAAACAAAAATAAGAAAAAGAAGACCCCCTGTCATACAGCGTGACATACCGCCATGTTGCGAAAATATTTAGAGCCAAATTTATTACTTTTTAATTTTATTTTTAAAAGTAATTAACTATAACAATATTTGAAAGGATCTGAATAATTAATAATAATAAATATTGATATTTTTAAAAGAATTAGTGGCGCGATTAATCCAAAAGTAATTAGAAGTTAAACTATGACCGCGCATACCGTTGTTTCACCAAGATGATTAATAATTACGTATTTTAATGACCATATTTTATTATGATTTAATAACAAATATACAGTTTTCAGATTTATTCCTGTAAGTGTAGTATAAGACGCTATTACCTGCCAAATTTCATAGTTCTAGGTCAACGGGAAGTACCCTATGAATTTTGATTCCTTTGAGAGTATCGAAAATGCGTTTTTTGCGCCCTAAACGGCAGTATCTTTTTTTTACGTTAACTTAGAAGTTTGATTTTTTTACAGCTTCAAGGGCCCGTAGACCTTAGTATATGGTTTAAATTTCAATTCGATACCTCCACGCGTTTCCGAGATAAAGGGTCTTGACAGACAGACGGACGGACAGACAGACAGACGGACAACAAAGTGATCCTATAAGGGTTCCGTTTTTTCCTTTTGAGGTACGGAACCCTAAAAACAATTAATAGTATATTAATTTGTTGTCTGTTTGTCTGTCTCAATATTTTGTCTTGAGATAAGCTTGATTTTTGTCAAAAGATTAGCTATTTTTTTAACAGGTTTTTACCGACTTCAAAAGGAGGTTCTCAGTTCGACCCGCATGTATGTATGTTTCTCCACGATTAACTCACGTTTGGCTAAGCCGATTTTTCTACCTAAATAATATACCTACACTACTTAATAAAAAAGGTACCTACACTAAAAATAAAAAAATGAAAAATTGTTTAAAAAAACAAAAAACCGACTTCAAAAACCTACCTCTAAAAAGCAAGAAATAATATTCGAAATAATAAAAACACGTCTATTGAAGTCGGGTGTGGCTTTTAGAATAAAAAAAAAGGAATTTGTACTCCAGCCCCACCCGACTTCAATAGACGTGTTTTTATTATTTCGAATATTATTTTTATTTATAGGCAGTTTTAATTGGCGCTGACTGTACCTATGCTGTATCTAAAATCTAAAGTACAATACGAGGCATGTATCTTGAGATTTTTTCGACAGAGTGGGGACAAACTCGCGCATGTGCTCGCCAAATAGACCAACTATATTTTTTGAAAAATACAAATCTACTATATTTTTTCAAGTGAAAAAATTAAACAAAAGCAACAAAAAATTGAGATTAAACGCTTGTGTTTATGGTTATTAAATAAATTATGAAAATGTTTTAAGTATGAAAAATGCAACTTCTTTAAAATCCTCCATAGAAAACGGCAACCTACTATATTTTTTGGACTTTTTCGCCATCTACTATATTTTTACACTAAAAATCTTGAAAATACTATATTTGTTGCCAAAAAAGTTGGCAACCCTAGCTGGGCACATAGCAAGAAGAACCGCCGTTGGGGCGGAAAGGTTCTTGAACGGCGACCGCGCACCGGACACGCTCCGTGGGAAGGCCCCCGACAAGGCGGACTGACGTGAGGGTGAAGGTCGCGGTGCGCCGCTGGATGCGGGCCAAGCAGGACCGAGCCAAGTGGAGATCCTTGGGGGAGCCCTATACCCAGCAGTGGGTATCGTGCGGCTGATATGATGATGATGTACCTATGCAGTGCAGTGCAGTGCTTGCAGTGACACTGCAAGCAGGGCCCTGCATGCAGGTCTTTTAGACTCCACTATATTATTTTGACCCCTGCAGCTTTTATCAATATACTTACAAACAAACCTATAGGCCAGTGTATGAGGTACAGGTTGACGTAGGTCAGGTTGAGAGCTTCCAAGGACTCCCTGAGAGCAGGCACCACCGCGTCTTTAGCATGGCGGTCATTCCACAACTGGAAACGGAAGATATTTTTAACGCGTTTGCTTTCTCGTTTGTTTGAGGGGGGCTGTTTGACATTTCACATTTTAACATTGGGAGGGGGAGGAGGAGTACAGAGGGCTCTTTGACATTTTACATTTTAAGGGGAAGGGAAGCCTCCACGAAGATCGATCTTCGTGGAGGCTCTACATCCAGAACCAGCGTCGTAGCTAGGGGCTGGCAAGGGGGGCCGCTACCAGGGGTGCAACCCTCAGGGGGCGCTTTCTGCTGACCTTCAGGCAGGGTACTGCTACACGGTGCAAGTTGAGCACTTGCGCGGGATATATGCTCCGTGTAAACATGTAAAGCGGATCTACAAAGCATTGTACACCCGCGCAAGTAACCCGCGTCTCAACATGCGCGGGCTACATGCACCGTGTAGAAGCACCCTTAAATTCTGAGCATGGTGAACGGTGAGTGATATAAGAGGCACTTTTTTCAACGCCTTGTATTTGAAATTGGAATTTCTATTCAGGTTTTTACGCAACAAAAGCGCCGCACGTTTCGTGCTGGAGAGGTGAAAAATAAGTTTCTCTTCATAAATAAGTCTTGGGGGAGCAAAATTCAAACGTATGCCAGGGGCGCTCATAACCCTATCTCCGATGCTTCCAAGCAGCGAGCGTCTTATGGCTGATATGGCGATGACTATCATCTTACCTTTGTAGTGACAAACAAGTCCTCCCTCTTAACACCCGCCGCCATTTTGTTGGCGACTGCCCTCCCGACCTGGTCTTCCACTTTGTACGCGTATGCTGTGTCTACGTGCCTGTAGCCGAGGTCTATGGCCTGTTCTACTGCGCTTTGGACCTCTTCACCGGTAGGTTGGATTCGGCCCTGATTATTAAAAAAAAAAAAAAGATTTGCCAAAGTTCGTCGGAAAATAAATTCCTGATTCATGGGCACCGGCAGCAGGGTCCTAGGGGGTGCACTTGCGAAGTGAGTGCAAGTGCACCCCCTTGCACCCTGCTTTATTAAGTTACTGTTTGAATAAAAACTGAAGGCGTGGTTGCCGCCCGCATTGGTTCATTTCAGTTGCCTCTTATAAGTAAGTAAATAATATAATGGGTTGGGTAGATACACCTCCCTGAAAAAAATCCGGCTGCGCCCCATGCCCTCATTTCTCTACGCCCCACCGACGAACGAGGCCCCACCGGTTTAATTAATATAATCAAATCATACATTTCTTATTCCACTTCGATCCACCATTTTAGGGGAAAAGTGAATTCAAATTACAATCATACATTTGCATGTGCATTTATTTGTTTGGTGCACAGATTTCTTATATTTAACCATCTATTTGTGTGGAATGGAAGTTATTCTTATTACTAAATATTGTTTTTGCTTCCATCTTAATGACCTTCCAAAGATAGAACCTGGGGGCCTATTACGAAAATAACGTAGGTACGCAATTACGTAACGGGATGTGCTACATCTATGCGTAACGCAGTCACTTGGCCACGATAGTCGTCCGCAGTTCGTTGGTTGTAGCACAGAATAAATAATAGTACAAGTTATAACAAACACTTTGCATTTGGTTATCGTAGTCCATAGACTACTAAACGAACGATGTCGGATACGCTAGAGAGAAACTGTCAAACTCATTGTAATAGGAAACAATCAAAACGAAGCACGGACGCAGCTGCGTGTATCGCATTAAACTTTTCGTAATAGACCCCCTGATTCTATTTACTACTTATCTGTTCTTATCACAGACATACATGTTCTTACCTTAGTATTGTTTCCGAGCCAAGTCCCGAGAGCCAAACATGGAATATATCGACCATCGTTGAGCTTCAACTTCGGCACAACCACTTCACTATGCTACGGAAAAGAATTGAAATGAAAATGTGCCCATCATTTCGGTACAAACCATTTCCAAGCTATTTCTATTTCTAGTCTAGACTCGTAAGTTTCACTGGTCTATTTCCGTTGTCCTCTACTTTTTAACCGACTTCAAAAAAGCAGGAAGTTCTCAAGTCGACGGTATTTTTTTTAAATGTTAAAATTAAAAAAAAGAATTATTAAAATCGGTTAACAACTGGCGAAGTTATGGTAAAACCATAAAATAAATAATTATCCAAGTGTAAAACCACTGGGACCCTAATTTTGAATCGCTCGACTCCAGTCGAGCACTCGTTTGTAATGATTTTCGTTCGACATCTCATTGTTTTGAGTCATATGTCGAACGAAAATCAGTAGAAACGAGCGATCGACTGGAGTCGAGCGATTCAAAATTAGGGTCCCAGTGGTTTTCATCATCATCATCATATCAGCCGCACGACACCCACTGCTGGGTATAGGCCTCCCCTAAGGATCTCCACGACGATCGGTCCTGCGCTGTCCGCATCCAGTGGCTTCCCGCGACCTTCACCAGATCGTCGGTCCACCTTGTCGGGGGCCTACCCACGGAGCGTCGTCCGGTGCGCGGTCGCCATTCCAGAACCTTTCCGCCCCAACGGCCATCAGTTCTTCTCGCTATGTGTCCTGCCCATTGCCACTTCAGCTGAGCAATCCTTCGAGCGATGTCGGTTACTTTAGTTCTCCTGCGGATCTCCTCGTTTCTGATTCGATCACGCAGGGAAACGCCGAGCATGGCTCTCTCCATTGCACGCTGGCTGACCTTGAGCCTCCTTATGAGACCCATAGTTAGCGACCACGTTTCACTGCCATAAGTCATCACTGGCAACACACACTGTTCATAGACTTTCGTCTTGAGACACTGAGGTAAGTCGGACGCGAAGATTTTTCGAAGCTTCCCAAATGCTGCCCACCCGAGTTGGATTCGACGAGAGATCTCTTTCTCAAAGTTGGACTTACCTAACTGGACTGCCTGTCCTAGGTATACGTAGTGGTCAACAACTTCAAGTGTAGTGTTCCCAACATGAACTGGAGAGGGTACAACATGGCCATTTGACATAATTTTCGTCTTATCCATGTTCATCTTGAGACCCACTCTTTTGGAAGCACTACGGAGATCTTCGAGCATTGTGTTCAGGTCTTCCATGGTCTCAGCCATAAGGACTATATCATCGGCAAAACGAAGGTGTGTTAGGTACTGGCCATTAATGTTGATGCCGAGCCCTTTCCAGTCTAAGAGTTTAAAGATATCCTCCAACGCAGCTGTGAACAGTTTCGGAGAAATAACATCTCCCTGTCTCACACCTCGCTGCAGTTGGATAGGATTTGTTCTCTGGTTCTGTACTCGGACCGACATGGTGGCATTTTTGTATAAATACCTCAACACCTCGATATACCTGTAGTCCACTTGGCACCTTTGGAGAGACTGCAGCACCGCCCAGGTTTCAATCGAATCAAAGGCTTTCTCATAATCCACGAACGCCAAGCAAAGTGGCAGATTATACTCTTCGGTCTTCTGTATAACCTGCCGCAGCGTATGGATGTGGTCTATGGTGCTAAAGCCTTTTCGAAATCCGGCTTGTTCGGAAGGTTGGAAGTCGTCGAACTTGCGAGCGAGACGATTCGTAAGGACTCTCGAAAACAACTTATAGACATGGCTCAGAAGTGAGATGGGTCTGTAGTTCTTTAGGAGGGACCAGTGGTTTTACACTTGGATAATTATTTATTTTATGGTTTTACCATAACTTCGCCAGTTGTTAACCGATTTTAATAATTCTTTTTTAACTGAAAAAACATATTTCAGGTTTGGTCCCATAAAACATTTTTACAGACATCTGGCTAGTAGTTTTTTCATAATCCTGAATAATAACAGCACCACCCGACCTCAATAGACGTGTTTTATTAAAGTTGATATGCAAGTTTATTTATAATATAAATAAATAAAATGGCATATCAATTTACCTACCAAATAAAAAAAATCGGGTTGCACTCCGGGAGTGCCGGCAGAAGTAAAAACTTGAATATTAACGTTGTGCATTTTTGATATTTCGGAATGGTTATAGGGAATAATTTTGCACGAATTGCCGTCTTACGAATTTATGCTGCATTTGAATTTACGAATACAGAACAGTATTGTACGAAAGTCTTAACAGAAAATCTAGAATTTTGACATTGAATTAAAAAAATTGCGCGTTGCTATGGTTACACAAGTGTTTACGTCTTGAAATGACGCGCCGCCATTTTCAGCGCGCCCCGTAGAAAGAGAGGGGGATACTTCCGCCGCCGGCTGTCTACTCTCCATCCGTCACATCCGTCTTACGAATTTTCGATCAGGGTCACGTGATTCTTACTGACGCGAGTTTAGCATTTTTTCCCCATTACAAAAAAGCGTACAACGCCGCTAAAGAAGTTTTCACTTAAAAAAAATCTTGGCTTTTAGAAGCCTACCTAGTTAAGAAACCCCATTAGGACCCCATGGCAACAATCAATAATTTCGAGAAGGCTAATATGACGCAAGAGATTGCGCGACATTGGCAACATTGTATGCATTAGAAATGGTTAATTAAAATTGTCATAAAATATATAAATTACTAGCGGCCCGCCCCGGCTTCGCACGGGTGCAGTGCAATGTAGTTACCAATGTAAAACTGTGCTAATGTGGTGTCAGTGTGAAGTTATTTGATTATACTACAGGATATCTACATATATACGATGTACGCAAGGGGTGTTAAAATATAATTGAAGTGTGTGTGTGTGTCTGTCTGAGGCCACCTAGCTCCCAAACTTAAAGATCGATTTTATTGCGATTTTTATGTATAGTTTAAGAGAAGCGTACAGACGGCGGGAAGCGACTTTGTTTTATACTATGTTTAGCTTTTGCCCGTGGCTCCGCCCGCGTGGGAGTCGGTAATCGTTGTAAGTCTTCCCTTGGAAACCAATAATCGGCATGAAAAGAAGCCTGTGTTAAGTATTCCAGACCCGTTCAGACGTGATTGAGGTACAAAATGAACAATATCCAAACATAAAAAAATTCACTTTTTTACAATTTTGTGATATGTAGGTAATAGCTGCACCCCGCGGTTTTACCTGCGCAATCTGTTGATTCTGTAACCAAACTCGCATCTCACTTCGAACCTCACTTCACTTCGCGTGAATTGTTATTAGAAATTAGCTAACTAAATGAGCAACTTTAGATTACAATAAATTTAGGTAGCTATCTAAAATATTTTGTGATGAAAAAAAATCTTATCATTATCTTATTTATGATTTAAAGTTCCCGTCCCGTGCAGTGAAGTGAGATTCGAAGTGGGGTTCGAGTTTGGTTACAGAACCGAGACGCCGTACTGTTCACGTTTTTGTATTAGGTAGGTAGGTAGGTACTTAATAAAATTTCTTAGCAGTAATATAACAAAATAAGTATAATAATATTATGTAACATTTAATACTCATACTTAATAGTTTGGTAGATATCTTCTTTTTAAATAAAAATCTATGTATGTTTATTTGTTCCTGGTTCCTGGCTAAAATAACGTGACATTGCAAATTATGTCGGGTGCAACTTATGTTGTGCATTATTATCCGGCTCTCAATTTCAACACTTTACACCACATTCCTTGTCACGTTAGATATCTGATATTTGCTAGATTTTGCCACGTTTTATAAGTAGACTAATATTTCGTAAAATAGGTAGTGAAAAGGTCTCAGGATAAAATCTTATACAACATGTCAGCTCGTGCGGTGACATAATTACAATCTCAGGGGAGGTGACAACCTGACAACTGACATTTATTTTTCTTAATCGTACAAATGCACTAAGAAGTTTTGATTCCGATATCGAAGTCAACCACCCTAAAAATAGCTTTCTACCCCTTTTCAACCCTGTTGAGGGATACATTTCAAAAAAATACGAAATACGTGTTCAATTAATTTTGTAAAAGAATGTCTATGCCAAATTTCAAGTCAATCGGGCCAAGGAATCGCGTTCTCCCATACAAACTTTGCGACCCTGTTTCACCCTCTTAGGGATTGAATTTCGCAAAATCCCGTCTTAGTGAGCACCTACATCCTAAAAGGGACCCCCATGCAAAATTTGAGACTCCTAGCACTTGTAGTTTCTGAGATTTCGTGATGAGTCAGTGAGTGATTTACGCTTTTATATATATAGATGACATAGACTTATTATATTATAGATGAGCTTTTCATGAGAATACGTGTCACCCGAGTTGTCATGGTACATAATTTTATTAGCTTTCCCAATTCGCCATGGTAATTACAATTTACGTAAGCATGGGTTGGGAACACGTGTAAAAACCGTATATAAGGAGCTGCGACTCCTAACTAAAACATTCCGACTCTACCACCAGTTTGTGTATCTTTAACATTGTAATTCTGTACAATTAAAAAGTGATCAAGAAACTTCTGTTTATTTTTCTTCAAACTCCACATCGTCAGCGACTTCTCAACGTCTCAAGAAGCAAGAAACTTTACTACCTATATAATTTTGAAGATCATTTTGTTTTTTGAAGGAGGTTTTTTTGTATTATTTTTCCATAATTTTTTGGACAAAAGTGGAGTATACAATGAAAATAGGCCGTTCCACATTTAAGTGAAACAAAACACTTTCTTGGTTTTGTGAACGGTATTTTGATAGTTTTGCTATTTCTAAAGTAATTATGCTTCAGGATTCTTCCTCAATATTAGTATATTAACACATGTAGTATCGCTTGCATGTATCACCACTTAGCACGTTATTTTAGAGTAATAACCTAAAAAACCTAAAAAGAGAAGGTATTTGATTTAGAATTGACAGATATTTTGACATTTCCGGCTCGAATTCTCCTCGCCGTCTCCGGCGCCAATTACTTCATTCGCTTTTCGTGCTTCGCCACGGACGCACGCATACAATCTCAAAGTGAGAATTCTTTAGAATTATATTTTATACAGGGAAAATTTAATCATACTTAATTAAAATGCTTCGTGCAGAAAGGAAAAAAGTTTTCAAAACGGAAGAGGACAAGAAGAACAATACAAGATGGAGAAACACTATTAAATGCGTAACTGCCATTTTGGGCTTTTACCGTTTACTTGGATTGAACGCGTAACTGCCAGACTGGGCTTTTACCGTTTACTGGGCTTTTTTGCTTCTCTTTATAAATGCGTAACTGCCATACTGGGCTTTTACCATATTTATTTATTTTACTTTAATGTACATGAGTACAAAAAGAGCGGACTTAATGCTAATAGCATTCCCTCCCAGACAACATTGTTTGCTGAGATTTAAAAATGCGTAACTGCTACCCTGGGCTTTTACCATTTATTGATTTAATTTTGTCTGACACGAACTTACCATACTGGGTACTTTCTGTCATAAGGCATGTGTCTAATAAGGCATGAACCAAATATCTATTGCACTCGAAATAGTCACACTGGGCTATTTCACCGCATAGATAGGTCAGACAACGCAACCGCAACAAGTGCAGCGACTCAAAGTGACCCTGATGACGCGACAGGATAAAAAGCAAGCTGCCCTCAAAGGTTACCACGTTGGAACCGTTGCCGAGCACCAATCGGGTGACTCCACCGTCCGCCGAATTCGCCGCCATCCGCCTTCCAGCCAGGTGGCTGCTCTGCTGGAGCTGCAACAGCAGCCCTGACAACGCTTAGTTCATCAGGTATGAATTTCGATATCATAGATATCCCTGGTGTTGAGTTTATCCCAACGGAATAATAGAGTGCCATCGGTACTGAGATAAATTTCTGGCTTACAAAATTTATATAATATAATTATGTATGATTTTATTATACACATTGTTGCAACTGTAACGAAAAACTGCCAGTATAACGTTCATAAGCAGAGCTATAAATAAATGCTAAAATTTATCTTCTTCATGGAACCAGATAATAAGTTATGCAGCAACTAGCTGATACCTGATATTTCACAATTTTTATGTGAAATAGCTTCTATTAATATAGGTACGCCTAACATGGGCCTGCTGATAGAAATTTCAATAAGAAATTAAATAATAGAATCCTTACATTTTGTTATCCATAAATGCAAAGTGTTTATTACTGTGTACCACAGTTTTAATAAGTAAAAACTTTAAACACTTGCCTTAACTAGGAGATCCTATGTTTCAGGCTTATTATTTATGTTTAATCACTAACTAATTAGTATGTTTATTTCTAAGCTATGCCCTTGTAAAATGTACATATGTACAAATTACCTGTCTATTAATTTTCAAATTGAATTTGTGTGTGTAAAACATAAATTGATTGATCTTAATGATAATGATTCTGATGTGCAGAGGTTGTTAGCCAAGTAGATATATTATAGTAACAATGAAGCTTAAGGAGCAGCTTTCCAATATAGAACACCTTTTTTATGACAGTAATTTAAGACGGTGTTTTGCACTTTTTACATTATACAATGGGGCATTGCAACATTCATTTGTTGTGCACAACATACATTTTATTATAAACAGTAGGTATATGGTCAACTCAAGTGTAATTGATGCTGTTCACTTAAAAGGCCACCAACAGTTGAGTCGAATATGAATGATGCAATTGCTACAGGCCTGAGGTTAACGATATTGATTAACGAAAAAACTGTGAGTAAACCGGGCGCAGTGCTTAAATAAAACATAACTTTTGGGGCTGATTTATATATTTATTTGCTGGTACATTTTGTTTCAAAACAATTTAAACTTGAAAACAACAAACGAAACATGCAGCTAGGTATACCATATGCTTAGTTCCGACGGCAAACGAATATCGAGACGCGGCGACGAGGCCCCATCAACGATTTCTTTCGTCGATAGCAGCAGACCCGCAGGCGGCCGTTACGGTCCATCGAAACGGTTGCCGAGGATACATTCGTCAACATTCACATTCGATCATCGTACGCGGGGTAAGGATACTGGTAAGGATCTAGTGCAGCATTTATCTGTATTCGGCGAGTGCAGGCAGTGGTCGCCAACTGTAGGCACATAGGCGTCCACATAGTTGTTTGGTCTAAATTCGACATGTGTGAAAATACTATTTTCACTGCGCTAGGAGGGCACCAAGATTATTATTATTTTCTTTTATACTCACTCGTACTCACTTGTACCATCTCCAGAGATATATATTAAATTTTAACATTAATTTGACTAAATTTCGGGCGAAATGCATAACAGCCACATAATACGTTTGTGTTTTGGTGACAGACAATAATTTGTCAACTACACATTTGAAGGTTCAACATCTCTGTTCGAGAAAAAATGTTTTATCAGGTTGTCATATCAGGTTTAGTAAAAATCTAACAGAAGTCATATTATTATAAACTGTAAAAACATTATCCTATAAAATGCTTATTGTTTATAACAAAACACATTCTAGAAATCCCAGAAGTCGCATTATTATAAACAGTATAAAAGTTAACCTATATTAAAAATAAAAAATGGTTATTGTTTGTAAGAAAACAAGTAATTATTCTAAGAATACAACATAGAAGTCTTTGCATTTTAGAAATCCCATCAACTTTATGGTTTTAATATTGATATGAAAAGTAATAGAAATATACGAATTTAAATTCTTAACTTTTAGGTATTGTAGTGCCCATATTTTTACAAAATTACTGCCGCCGCCTACGACATCTTAGACAACATTATCTCCCTGTTATATTGGACATAATATTTACTCTAACAATGTGTCTCTGAACATTTTTAAAGAATTGAGATACACAATAAATTTAAATACAATTTTTTTATACAGCTACCTTCACAATTTTCTAGCTACATTCACAAGGTCTTTCACAAGAAAAACATTCACAAAACTGCAAAATAAATTATGACTATTTTATGAATGGATTAAACCTGTAGATACCGGTATAATATTATATTTTACTTTATATAGTTGAATGTCATCGATAGTTACACCGAATTAGAGATGACATAGTTGTGGACTATTTTCTCTGGTACCTCTCAACAACGGGGTAGACTGGGGGACACTTGTGGCCAGGAATCAAAACATTGAAAAAGAATTGCATATAAATTATCTAGCTAGAACATGTAGCCTATTATATTTTCATTGCCTTTCTTATTATTGTATTCGGTGTAAAGTATTCTAGACGTTATAACTCGATTCACTTATTCAAAAAATTATTACCAGTTTTGGTATTTTCGTATTGAAATTGAGTAAATTCGAATGCAAGTCGAATTAGGTAGTAGAAATAAAATATAGCAGAAATATTTTTCTTGATTCCTAGCATTTGGATCCCAAAGACGATTATTTTTTTTAATTTTAGATTTTTGTTTAGTGCCTATTTTATTTAAAAAGACAATTCTGTCACTATCAATCGGACAAGCTATTATTTTTATTCTTTTGTAACAGTTTCTTATTGTTACAATTCTGCCATCATGATCGTCATAATTTTAAGCCTTGATACCCATTGTTTACATGTAATATAGTGTCTATTAAAGTACTAACATCCTTTAACTTCCAATTCCAGGGACGGAAATTCATCGCACAAATAGACTGGTTTGTACAACATTATCAAGGTGATATTATTTTACAGGTATATTACTATGTTATTTAAGCTTGGATATTTGCTGATACTATCAGAAAGTACAGAGCTTGGTAATAAAAATGGTTCGATTATTCACCAAATAACAATATAGACAAAATAAACACAGAAGTGTGTAACACAATTATTAGTATTATTTAATATAGGATTCATTATTGATTGCACAATATGAGCTAATCTCAAGGTTTGGTATAGAATTTAATTACGCCTTGGCGTAGACTTACATTACTCAAATACAATGGATATCTTAGATTTCTTATTACTATTTATTAAATATTTTACAATTAGTTTTTTCCACCTTTTCTAACTTAAAAAAAAAAGAAGTTTCACATTGAGGTACCTTGCCTATCGCACATTGCACATAGAATGAAAACAATATAATCAATTAATTATTTGTTTAGTTCAAGTATGAAACATGAATTCTTCTTACTTTGACACAAACCATTCTATAATGACCTTCTTTTTCGAGAATGCTATTATTATAATAAACATTTCATAATCACTTCTTTTTATTTATAAATATAAAATAAAAATAGTAATACAGAATAAAAATAAAAAAAAAAAAAAAAATCTTATATGTAGAATAGATAATGGATTGCTGAAATGTAAAATTCAATGATAGTAGACTCAAGTCCATAGTAACCAGTTTTAGCACTCAACGTACGCCGATACCTATATAGGTATGTTATGCCTATATAGCCATAACATTTATTTTTATTATAGAAATTCCACGTAACACGGTGGAATGGTAGATGATTTCACTATCTTTGCAAGATATCATCGATTAATCATAATTAAACTGAATTTTCCTAACGAATCTTGCTTATTTTTTTCTTGGTACCAACCATCTGTAGGTACCGTCTTTGCTACCAAAACATTAAGAATTATGTTAAATGTGACTGATTTTCTATTTTAAATTTAAAAGACTAATTACACAAGAGATGATATTTCCATTTTCTTACATAATGCTTTAAACATCTACATGTGTTAATATACTAATATTGAGGAAGAATCCTGAAGCATAATTAATGATTAAACGAACTTACCTGTAAGTGAAGTTCTATCATAATTATGCGAAGGATTCTTCCGAAGATATTAGTATAGAGTCCCACCCTCCCTACTGCTTATTGTTAATTACAATAAGTGTTAACCCACTGAAGAAAATGAGGAAATATCATACGATTTGGACTTTAAACTAAATGAAGTAATTGGCGCCGGAGACGGCGAGGAGAATTCGAGCCGGAAATGTCAAAATATCTGTCAATTCTAAATCAAATACCTTCTCTTTTTAGGTTTTTTAGGTTATTACTCTAAAATAACGTGCTAAGTGGTGATACATGCAAGCGATACTACATGTGTTAATATACTAATATCTTCGGAAGAATCCTTCGCATAATTATGATAGAACTTCACTTACAGGTAAGTTCGTTTAATCATTAATTATTTTATGTATTGCGTAATTGAGTTTGGTTTTAGCATTAATTGCTGACGGTATGTATATATTATTAGGAGGTCATAACAAATTTGGTAACGATCGCGTAAGTGGCTGACTCTGGGTTCACAGGATGGAGAGGCACTCTCTAATGCTAAATATGTCAGTCTGTTTGCGTGAAGTGGTTGCGTTCTTTTTATATGCAGGGTGAAAAATTTGTTATCGTTACCAGAAAACAAAACGATAAGGTAAATGGCTGACAATAGTACACAGCAAGTAAGTACTAGTTGTACTCACGTGAACTGTGTAAGGACTGACCAAAATTCGGTTGCGTTTCGTAGGTATAAGCGATTAACCTTTTGTTTGTTTGTAATGTATAAACTCAAAAAGTACTGATCCGATTTTGAAAATTTTTTCACCTTTAGAAAGCTACATTATCAGCGAGTAACATGGGCTATAATTTATTTTTAACCGACTTCAAAAAAAGGAGGAGGTTTTCAGTTCGTCGGAATCTTTTTTTTTATGTATGTTACTCAAAGACGGCTGGACCGATTTGAAAAATTCTTTTTTCGTTTGAAAGTATATACTTTCAAGTTGGTCCCATTGTCATGAAATCAGGATTTGATGATGGAATCCTGGAGAAATCGAGGAAACTCTTCAAATATTATAGGCACATCTATAGCGATTTTAGTATTTTCTTAAGTAACTTGTGCATTTGCTTTCGAAAAGTACTATTTCGGTGAAGTGGAACTGATGATGAAGACCAGCATAGATGATCATCGTAAATATTCAATACTAAGTAGTTCACTGGTAAGATACGATTACTTTAATATGGTTGCCAGGATATTTATGCTCATCATAATTCATATGGTGAAGTGGAGCTGATAGTGAAGTACCAGGAGAACTCCTCAACAATAAACGCCCCTGCGTCGGGAAAAGCAGTACTATGTAAAAAGTGACGAGCCGTTGACATAAGGCTATTGTTACTTAGGTAATATCATCACCAAATATACTTACCACAAAAAAGTTTAAAATAAAAAAGTTTTTAATATAAACAAAACCTCCTTCAAAATCCTTGAAAATAATCTAATAAAAAACAACTCTAACTCAAAAATAAATTAATGGCTCTAAAAAGCTAGAAATAAAATATTGAAATCTGCATAATAACTAGAGATGCGCCGAATGTAGGTTTAACCGAATACGAATGTTCGGCCGAATGTTCGGTCCAAAATGTACCGAACCGAATATTCGGCCGAATCATTCGGTTCAATTCTAGGCAGTAAACAGGTTTTACACGTGTCGGGCGGGCGTTTGCCACAGCATAACCCCTTCTCTAGCACGCCTCGCTCAGTCAATGTTCCGCTCTTTCGTTTACAAATATTTGTAATTCGGAACTGCATACTTTGAAATGTATTATTACGTTGATGAAAGTCTTTAAAGATGAGGCATACATTGACATTTATTAAAGAAAAATGATTGTACCATGGGCAACAGTGTCGCTTAACCACTGCTAAGATTAAAATCGCTTGCACGCCGCGCCCGCTGTCACATACGTTTAGTTCGTGCAGGGGCGATACGCGCGCACACGAATTTTGTTGCAAACTGGTTAAGCGACGCTGTTGCCCATAGTACATTTTAATACTAGTGTTGGTTCCTAAAGATAGCAGTTTTTATATTCTAAAAAAAATTTGGTACGTTTTTGAAATGCCTTAAAACTAGGGTAGGGTAGGGATACGTTTTGATTTTTGAATATTTATCAAAGATTTTGAAATATTTGCATTTGAGTGAGTTCATACAAAACAAAAAAGTGCTAATATTTTCAAATCTACAATATTAAAAAAATAACACTAGTTTTTAGGCATTTCAAAAACATACCGAAAATTATTGCTGTAGGATTATATAATCTGTGCTGTAGGTTAATGTTTAGAGAGGGTGGGAAACGTTATCGCCGTTTGTATGGAGATCCTTGCTAGAAAATCCTCTTAATCTTTTTTATTGACAAAATTAAAAAGAATAAGAGGATTGTCTAGCACTCTAGCAAACGGTCTCCATACAAACGGTGATAACGTTTCCCACCCTCTCTAATGTAAATTGTACCAATAGGTATAATTTAAATATTCGGTAATTATTCGGCAAATCAACCGAATATTCGGCCGAATACGAACATGAAAAAATATGCCGAATTTGCCGAATACGAATATTCGGCCGAACATTCGGCGCATCTCTAATAATAACTAACTCGAAAGTTTGTATGCATATCTTATATTAAACAACGTCTTATGTAAGTCGGGTGGGGTTTAAACCCATGATTAAAGTTTAGATAAAAAATATCCTTCGTTACACCCCCCCCCCCCCCCCGACTTCAAAAGGCGTTGTTTAATATAAGATATGCATACAAATTTTCGAGTTAGTTATTATGCAGATTTCAATATTTTAATTCTTGCTTTTTAGAGCCATTACTTTATTTTTGAAGTTGTTTTTTATTAGATTATTTTCAAGGTTTTTGAAGGAGGTTTTCAAAAAAATTATAGCCTTTTTTCAGCCTGCATATAAAAAGAACGCATCCACTTCACGCAAACATACTGACATATTTAGCATCAGCTATTGCCTCTCCATCCTGTAAACCCAGAGTCAGCCACTTACGCGATCGTTACCAAATTTGTTATGGCCTCCTAATCTAGTAATTTTGTTGCAATCAACTCTGACGGGAATCGCAGTTACATTGCTGCTTTAGTAAGGACCAATATGACAACTATCTTACTTAAAGCAGCAATGTAACCGCGGTTTCAATCATTTCAATCGAGAATTTTTAGCAACAGAGTTACATAATCAGCCCCCTGGTAATACCTACGCTTAAGACAATTTTTTTTTCCTTACATGTTTGTTTTTAGTTGCAGGTTTCGGCGGTGCTGCTATTTGATACAGGAAGCCTGAGGATATCTTGGCTATAATGTTAATTTAGTTTTACTCGGTAAGGGATTTGTTACATCTGGTAATTATGTTCCGTTGAACTTTTTCAACGAACTAAAGACCTTTTCTATGTAATCTAACCCCCTTATTAATAAAGATTGTATTGGCTCCGTGCACGCTTTTAGCGCCACCTAGCGTGTTGCAACTTTGTTGGCTCTGACCTGACCGGTTTGACGTTTTGATATGTAATGGCGGCATTGTGACAAAATGTTAAAAAAATACTATAGAGTGTTTTATTTTGGTTATATCAGGGTTTGTTTACTTCTTTTTTAGTTGTAGATTTTGTAAAACAAGAGGATAAAGCTACTTTAATAATTTTACTAAGTGATAATAAACATATATAATTATTCCTGTATCGCTAATAATAAATTTTTCAACACACTTGCTCGTAAAGTGAGCCCTAATACATCGCTTTTAGGGCCATAAACCGAACTATAACAAACGCGTGCAATAATATATAAAACACTAGTTGGTTATAGAATTATCCCTACAAAGTTAAATAGGTACCTTACTGCAAGTTCTATGCGTGTAAACAAAGCATTTTCAATTTAACCGGGTAATACAGTTATTTTTTTAGTAACAACAAAGAGGTTTTATGCCGCTAAAAATTCATTTGCATTTTTGGAATAAATAAATGTGTAGGTCCTTAATTAAGTCAAACAAATATTTATTATTATCAAATTATTTCTTATTTACAATATTTTGTTCAAACATATTAAAATATTAGCATTTTATCACCTAAATTTATAATTTTGAAGTAGGCTGTACGCTCACTAACCCCTTTGTTCGCAAAATATTCTTGCATTGGGCGTGTAAAAAAAAACAAAAAAAAACCTGCGCGTCTTTTCTCATCATGATTATCATTTTGTTTTTGTCGTATTTGTTGCTGTGTGGTAAATTAGTTTGTTTTTTCCTCGCAAATGTGTTGAAAAACGTCGTATGAAACTCGTGAGCTCTTACTTATTGCACACTCGGCTGAGTTACGCCCTCGCCTGCGGCTCGGGCTGCAACCCACAGCCTTGTGTGCAATAAGTAACCTAAGCTAACTTGTATCATAATGTACTAAAATATCGTTTTCAAACAGATTACAGAGCCTTCATTATTTCTACTTTTTGCCACCATGAGCGCTGCGATCGATTTTTATACCTTCGCACCCTCCCAATAGCAGCTGCATAGTTACACAGTGTTTTGTCACTTTCTTTTTAATGTCAAATTCAAATAGTTTGACAGAGAGTAACCATTGTGTAACTAAACATCTGCTATTCAATCTTTATTAGTAAGGGGGTAATAGTGCGTTCTTTGTTCTTATTTCGTTGTTTGTCGTATTGTTTTCCGCGATTGCGCTTATATCGCGCGGGTCTTTGTTTAGGAAGTTGCAGCATGAGAGGTACTCATGCCGCTGTCGGGCGTATCTGCTGCAGTCGAAGAGGAGGTGCTCAACAGTTCTTATTTCGTTGGCTCAACAGATTGGGTGTCGCCATTATTGCAGGGGCAAGTGTCATTATCGATTATTTAAAAACCTACAGAGATACTGCCGGTGGTAACCGTGTCCCGTTAGGACTTGAGTAAGCCAGAAGGATGCGCCGCAGTTCTGCATGACGGATGTCACGTCATCCAACTACTGTTAGAAAGTATGTATAAGTATGTGTGTGTGTGTGTGTATATGTATGTTGTACATTCCTTTTACTAAGGTGTGGATCTGAACTGAGAGCTTACACAGAGATGGTACTTTCTAAGATCTATGCTATGCCTCTTATTGCAACCGTCTGGATTGGGGGCCCAACATTTTTTTCACTGAAATTTTTGAAGCTTTGCTTCAGGTTTTTAGATTTTTTTATTAATTCCCCTATAAGTTTCAATTTGATTCGCAATGATTTAAAAAAACAAAAAACCGACTTCAAAAAACCTACCTCTAAAAAGCAAGTAATAATATTCGTAATAATAAAACACGTCTATTGAAGTCGGGTGGGGCTGGAGTACAAATGTCTTTTTTTTTTAATTCTAAAAGCCCCACCCGACTTCAATAGACGTGTTTTATTATTACGAATATTATTACTTGCTTTTTAGAGGTAGGTTTTTTGAAGTCGGTTTTTTGTTTTTTTAAACAATTTTTTATTTTTTTATTTTTAGTGTAGGTACCTTTTGTATTGGGTAGTGTAGGTATATTATTTAGGTAGAAATTAAAATCGGCTCAGCCAAACGTGAGTTAGTCGCGGAGAAACATACATACATGCGGGTCAAACTGAGAACCTCCTTTTTTAAGTCGGTTAAAGAACTACACTTAAGATATCCCTTTTCCAACAAAAACATAATTATCTTATTCAGTTCATAAACAAAGAAGTTATACGACTGATCATCGAGGTAGTTCACACAAAATCATACTATTTTCGTGCTTTTTTTCAAGATTACTTGAAAAGTACTAAACCGATTTCAAAATTTTAAAAAATGGGACCAACTTGGGAGTTTACCTAATGTAATAACGTTTGAATCATTTCAATCGGTCCAGCCGTCTTCGAGTAATCGGTGTACATACAAAAAACAAAAAAAACAAAAACGGGCTGAATTGAGTACCTTCCTCCTTTTGAAGTCGGTAAAAATTTGGTTTGGCTCTCAGTTCAGATCCACACTTTACTAAGTACCCACCAAAAAAACATTTTACTATTAGTTATTATGTGACATTACTAAATAGAGAATAAAAGTATACGAAAACTTACACTTAGTTCCGTTATCGTTAACAAAACACAAAAGTAAATATTATGCCACATATTTAAAGTACTTAAGTACTGCGATCATTAATTCAGAGGCGATGACAAACTTGACCTCTGATAAACAACCGAACTAAATGACAGACAAAACTACAGTGAACGTGTATAAAGATAGAAATTTCTCCACCCGACCGGTAGGCCGATTGTCTAACTTTGTTGCAATCAACTTTGACAGAAATCGCAGTGACATTGCTGCTTTAGCAAGAACCAATGTGACAACTATCCTACTTAAAGCAGCAATGCAACTGCGATTTCAATCGAGAATTGTTAGCAAGAGCCTTACGTAATTCGGGGTCTGTTCATTAGTATGTTAGCTAATTAAAGGAGATGTCCCAGCGTTGCCCCAGTTTCATTTTATTTAATTACTTTCATAATTAAAAAAATGCTAATTACATTTTATTTGTCCGCGCACCGGACGAGGCTCCGTGGGTAGGCCCCCGACAAGGTGGACCGACGATCTGGTGAAGGTTGCCGGAAGCCACTGGATGTGGGAAGCGCAGGACCGATCGTCGTGGAAATCCTTGGGGGAGGCCTATACCCAGCAGTGGGTGTCGTGCGGCTGATATGATGATGATGACATTTTATTTAGGTATAGTATCAGTCAAGAATTGTTTTACATTTAAAAAAACAATTATAATAGTACATTATGAGACAAGTTAGCTTAGGTTGCTCATTGCACACAAGGCTGTAGGTTGCAGCCCGAGCCGCAGGCGAGGGCGTAACTCAGCCGAGTGTGCAATGAGTAAGAGCTCACGAGTTTCATACGACGTTTTTCAACACATTTGCGAGGAAAATACTAAGTAATTTACCGAACAGCAACAAATACGACAAAAACAAAATATGACAAAGTTATGGGAAAAGGCGCGTTGGTTTTTTTTTGTTTTTTTCACACGCCCAATGCAAGAATATTTTGCGAACAAAGGGGTGAGTGAGCATACAGCCTACTTCAAAATTATAATTTTAAGTGATAAAATGAAAATATTTTAATATTTCATAAGAAAATATTGTGAATTATGAATAATTTGATAATAATAAATATTTGTTTGACTTAATTAAGGACTTACGTATTTATTTATTTCAAAAATGAATATGAATTTTCGGCGGCATAAAACCTCTTTGTTGTTACTAAAAAAGTAACTGTATTACCCGGTTAAATTAGGAATGCTCTGTTTACTCGCATAGAACTTGCAGTAAGGTACTTAATTAACTTTGTAGGGATCATTCTATAACCAACTAGTGTTTTATATATTATTGCACGCGTTTGTTATAGCTCGGTTTATGGCCCTAAAAGCGATGTATTAGGGCTCACTTTACGAGCAAGTGTGTTGAAAAAACATTAAGTTGTTTTCTGAAGTATTTTGTGAAAAAAATGTAAGTAAATAGTACTATCATGATAAAAAAATGTGATTTAAAAGCGTTTTAACTAAAAAAATCCCACTTTTTAATGCAGAAAATAATTATTAATCTGATTCTACAGTAAAATACCTACTCTGACATACTACTTTGATTAAGACGCGATAGACTTTCACTTTTTGAGAATGGTGAGGCAAATGACATAGGCGCGATGGGACCTGTCCTTTATTAATTCTCTTTTGAATTTACTTATCTACCACAAAATAATGTAAATATAGAGATAGTTATTTATTAATAAGCAGCGCGCACAGGTATAGTTGATAGCGCGTATGTTTACTATTGCAGTCATGTCAATTTTGCAGGTTAAAATAAAGCGAGAAATTTAAGTTCTTGACAAAATATTCCTAAAGTCTGTCCATCCTTACTTGTCTTATATGGTAAACAATCTTCACCCAACTCTTTATTGAAATAATCATTTATAAAATACAACAAATGGTTTTCCACACATAGATTACGAAATAAATTGTTAATAAATTAACAACAATTTCATAAAGTTACTAACATATTTTTAAATAACGATTTAAGTTTAAAAGACGTATGACAACTGTCAAAAACTGTTTACTAAATAAGACAAGTAAGGATGAACAGACTTTACCTATGTTTATAAGTGGCTGAACATAGTAGGTTAGGTTATAAGTCTAGAGTCAAAAATCTTTATAGACGAGGTAGGCGAGTATTTTCCAAGAATTATAAAGTTCTTGGTATTTTCCAACAATCCCTTCGTGACATTTTTAACTGAGAAGATATGTAAAAGAGCGAGTGGGACTCGCGCACCGAGGGTTCCGTACCATCATAATTGCACCATTAAACCACACTGCAGAATAGAATAATAAAATTAGTATTGCAGTTTTAGGTCAGCGCCATCTCTTGACCGATAGTGGAACTAATGTTACCTTTTTTAGAAATTTGATAATTTCTAAAAAATGTGCTATATTGAGACATCGTTTTATTTTTCCTGTAATCTATATATATAAAAGAGTAAATCACTCACTGACTCATCACGAAATCTCAGAAACTACAAGTGCTAGGAGTCTCAAATTTTGCATGGGGGTTCCTTTTAGGGTGAAAGTGCTCACTAAGACGGGATTTTGCGAAATTCAACCCCTAAGGGGGTAAAACAGGGTGGCAAAGTTTGTATGGGAGAAAGCGATTCCTTGGCCCGATTGACTTGAAATTTGGCATAGACATTCTTTAACAAAATTAATTGAATATGTGTTTCGTATTTTCTCGAAATGTATCCCCTAACAGGGTTGAAAAGGGGTAGAAAGCTATTTTTAGGGTGGTTGACTTCGATATCGGAATCAAAACTTCTTAGTGCATTTGTACGATTAAGAAAAATAAATGTCAGTTGTCAGGTTGTCACCTCCCCTGAGATTGTAATTATGTCACGCACGAGCTGACATTTCATGTTGTATAAGATTATCCTAATTTTCACTACCTATTTTACGAAATATTAGTCTACTTATAAAACGTGGCAAAATCTAGCAAATATCAGATATCTAACGTGACAAGGAATGTGGTGTGTAAAGTGTTGAAATTGAGAGCCGGATAATAATGCACAACATAAGTTGCACCCGACATAATTTGCAATGTCACGTTATTTTAGCCAGGAACCAGGAACAAATAAACATACATAGATTTTTATTTAAAAAGAAGATACCTACTAAATTATTAAGTATGAGTATTAAATGTTACATAATATTATTATACTTATTTTGTTATATTACTGCTAAGAAATTTTATTAAGTACCTACCTAATACAAAATCGTGAACAGTAGGGCGTCGGTTCTGTAACCAAACCCGAACCCCACTTCGAATCTCACTTCACTGCACGGGAAACGGGCACTTTAAATCATAAATAAGATAATGATAAGATTTTTTTTTCATCACAAAATATTTTAGATAGCTACCTAAATTTATTGTAAAAGGTAAAATTGCTCATTTAGTTAGCTAGAAATTTGGCACAAGGATAGATTATAGTATATAATTATACAGGCTTCTTTTCATGCCGATCATTGGCATAGTAGAACCAAATAAGTAGGCCAACTCAAGCCATCGCGAGCGATAATAGCCTAAACACGTAGGGCTGTCACTAGTTTATTCAATCGTCAAAAATGCATAGTCAATCTCTACTCTATACAAAACATTTTTAGGGTAAGCATCAGGGATCTATAATATAAAGTATTATAATCGTTTTTTGTAAGTCTATGTAGTTACAAAAAACCATCGGGTCTGTCGGCTAAAATAATAAAGTTAATATTAACTGTAATTTGACAGATGTATGTGATACATTGCCACTTTCGTGTTGACACCAATAAAAACAAAACTTACTAAAGAAACGTAGCAATGTATCACATCCATCTGTCAAATTACAGTTTACATTCACTTCATTGATTTTAGCCGTGCAGGGACTAACTACAATGTTTTCATTACCTACGTATGTTAAGTGATTTGAAAACCTACGATCGAAATAGGATTAATTAAAACATTGCTTTACTAAATCATGTATGTAAAATAAAATGATTATGAAATTTTATTTTTTACACTGTTAACAATTTTTTACTTTTTCATTTAACTACACTTATCAACATTATAATCTTTAAATTCGGAAATTGAATATTGACTTATGGTATGTACAATTGTACATGTACCTACTGTAGGTACCTACTCGTACAAAGTACAAATTATTACGAGCGGCACCACAGCGACGCGGAGCGTGCGTGTGAGCGCGGGCGGCAGCCACGACTGGCGCACCTTTATCACCTTTAAATTTTGTCAGTGTGTGCGTGCGACGACGCATACGTACGGGCGCGCTCACATATAAACCGCGCTCGGTGCTATAATGAGTAAGATGACTTACTTATTTGATTCTACTATGTCATTGGTTTCCAAGGGAAGACTTACAACGATTACTGACTCCCACGCGGGCGGAGCCACGGGCAAAAGCTAAACATAGTATAAAACAAAGTTGCTTCCCGCCGTCTGTACGCTTCTCTTAAACAATACATAAAAATCACAATAAAATCGATCTTTAAGTTTGAGAGCTAGGTGGCCTCAGACAAACACACACACACTTCAATTATATTTTAACACCCCTTGCGTACATCGTATATATGTAGATATCCTGTAGTATAATCAAATAACTTCACACTGACACCACATTAGCACAGTTTTACATTAGTAACTACATTGCACTCCACCCGTGCGAAGCCGGGGCGGGCCGCTAGTCTATATATATAAAAGGGTAAATCACTCACTGACTCATCACGAAATCTCAGAAACAACAAGTGCTAGGAGTCTCAAATTTTGCATAAGGTTTTCTTTTAGGGTGTAGGTGCTCACTAAGACGGGATTTTGCGAAATTCAATCCCTAAGGGGGTGAAACAGGGTGGCAAAGTTTGTATGGGAGAATGCGATTCCTTGGCCCGATTGACTTGAAATTTGGCATAGACATTTTATCACAAAATTAATTGAACACGTGTTTCGCTTTTTTTTGAAATGTATCCCCTAACAGGGTTGAAAAGGGGTAGAAAGCTATTTTTAGGGTGATTGATTTCGATATCGGAATCAAAACTTCTTAGTGCATTCGAATGATTAAGAAAAATAAATGTCAGTTGTCAGGTTGTCACCTCCCCTGAGACTGTAATTATGTCACCGCACGAGCTGACATTTCATGTTGTAGAAGATTTTATCGTGATTTTCAAGTGATTTTCACTATTTTACGAAATATTAGTCTACTTATAAAATGTGGAAAAATCTGGCAAAAATCAGATATCTAACGTGACAAGGAATGTGGTGTAAAGTGTTGAAATTGAGAGCCGGATAATAATGCACAACATTAGTTGCACCCGACATAATTAATGATTAAACGAACTTACCTAAGTGAAGTTCGATCATAATTATACGAAGTGCCTCGTCCGAAGAGATTAGTATACTTACCTTTTTACCTTTACGAATATGTACTATGTAGTAACGCCTAAGTGTTGCCACTTCCAGCACTATTTTAGAGATGTTGTGTCATTTCCGGTCTAAATATAAATATTAGACCGAAAATGACTAACTTTTTAACACATTTCCGGTTGAATGTCAATGTCAAAAAACGGGAATTATGTTTTCCCGCCAATACTCACTCCACCTCCCAGCTCGCAGGCGCCATTGCCGTCATTTAGTTTAGAGAACATAAATATTTCCTTATTAACGGGAATACTATTTGTGTAAATAGTTTGTTGGGAGGGAGGGTTTGCATACTAATCTCTTCGGACGAGGCACTTCGTATAATTATGATCGAACTTCACTTAGGTAAGTTCGTTTAATCATTAATTATACTTGTGCCTCGTCCTCGAGATTAGTATACTTACCTTTTTACCTTTACGAATATGTACTATGTAGATGTTGAGAGAAAGGAAATATTTATTTTACCCAAAATTATAATGTATGAACATTAGTGAGACAGCAAAATCATTAATAATTATTATTTACTAGCGGCCGCCCGCGACTTCGTCTGCGTGGAAAGTTTTTTGTTTCCCTCGGGAACAATACTTTTTTTCGGGATGAAAAGTACCCTATGTCCTTCTCTGTACCACTGGCAACGTGTATGTAAAATTTCATAATGATCGGTTCAGTAGTTAAGACGTGAAGAAGTAACAAACAAACAAACAAACAAATAAACAAACAAACGGACTTTCGCATTTATTATATTAGTAAGGATTTTGCCTGAACAAAATATAATCATGAGTTATAAATAACATACTATTCATTAAAGAATAATCAATTCAATTTAGATTACTTGATTTGATTACCTATACTAAATCTAGACTTCTTGCTAGCGAAGAAAAATCATTGTTACTCACAATAGGGCGATTATAATATTTGGCAAAGACAGAGGAATTGCCGCTCCAGCCTGCTGTCTTTCGGATTAAGTCAATGTTAATCCCATTGTTATAAGCAGATGATGTTGCTGCATGGCGAGTGCTATGAGCAGAAAAAATGGATACGTCGATTCCACTGTCTTTCATAGTGGATTTAATCCACCTGCTGATTGTTTGAGAAGAAACAGACTTATAAGGAGATCTAAAACTAATTAACAAATTATCATCAGGTTTCCTAAGGTTTTTAGTAACATTAATATAAGAGATTAATGTAGCTGCAGGGCATATAGAAACTTTGTTTTCAAAATAAGGTAAGTGTAAAGCTGGTTGGTGAGAACCAGCTTTAGAGGTTTTAATCAGTTCCGGAATTTTTATGATTATTTGATTTTGTAAATAAATTATGTTGTTAATTTTAATTTTCGACAAGGTTTGCACTCTATGTGCAGTAACTATAGCTAAGAGTGTAACACATTTTTTTGATAGTTTTTCTAAGGAAATCTCATTGTGAGGATAAAGAGAGGACAAGTAATTTAATAAAATATTTACATCCCACGTTATGTTATAGCGTGGTAAAGAAGGTCTGAGTCTGTATACGCCCTTACAAAATCTTGCAATCAAATCATCTTCTATTGGCCCTGTTAGCAGAGATATTGCTGATCTATAACAATTAATTGTTTGATATTGGCTACCAGCATTAAAGGTATTCGTAAGAAACTTAATTACAGATGGAACAGATGGCTTATAGATATCAATTTTGTTTTCTAAACAGAAATAAAACCATTTTCGTAAACATGAATCATATTGTTTCATAGTATTACTTGATAGGGATGCCAGCATTATATCGATAGCCTCTAATGGCACTTTTCTTAGCAAAAGGCCCGTGCGGATAAGATAGCGGCCTCCAGGATAAGGTTGTGGTGAATGTTTTTTCTGGAATGAGAGATAGCAAAATCTGGTGAACGCAGCTGAATTACTTTTGATACAACAAGGCGACGGAACAACGGGTACCATGGTTGCGTCGGCCACGATGGCACAACCATGATGCCTTCACCTCTATCTGATATAATCTTCCTCAACGTTTTTAATATAATTGCAACAGGTGGAAATTACAGGTGGACAGGAAGCATAAATATCACATTTTTTGTTAAGTCGATTTGCAAATAAATCAATTTGAGGGTATCCAAAATTTTTTGTTATTATGTCAAATCCCGTAGACGTAAGTTCCCACTCAACATCAGGATGTGAGCGTCTTGATTCGCGATCAGCAATGACATTATCGGAAGATTTTATATATGCAGCATTTACGGTTATGTGGCGATGTTCACACCACTGCCAGATACTTCTTGTGATATTATTGAGATGAGGGTATTGTACCCCACCCATACGATTTATATAACTCACGGCAGTAGTGTTATCCACGCGTAGAAGTATTTGACAGTTTGTGCTATACTTAGCGAATACTTTTAGTGCAAAAAATGCAGCTAAGAGTTCCAAGTAGTTAATGTGTAAAAGTTGTTCCGATTCTGACCACTGGCCACTAGCAGTGTGACCATCACAAGCCGCTCCCCATCCCGTTGTTGATGCGTCAGAGTATATTTCCACAGAATAGTTATCCTCTTTTATCATTTGTACTGAATTCGGAATGACCTTTAACCACCAATCTAAGTCAGAGTGTAAGGAAAATGGTATAATCATGTTTCTGTCATAATCATCATGACCTTTTAAGTTAAGATATTTGCAACGTTCAAGTTCTTTGGTGTATAGCCACCCATATTCAATTGCTGGACAAGCAGATACTAGCAATCCAACTAATTGTGCACATTTGCGAATTTTACAAGTTCTTAACTGTTTAATTTCTAGAATTTCCCTTTCTATTCTATTTCGTTTCTCTTGTGGTAAGGATATGTACCATTTATACGAATCTATTTCGAACCCTAAATATTTGCAATGCATAGATGGGATGAATTTACTTTTTTCTTCATTTATTAGAAAACCAAGGGCTTGTAACAAACTCTTTGTTGCCTTAACATTTTCCAAACACTCCAAATAAGTTGGTTCTGTTAAAAACAAATCATCAAGATATATAGAGGATAAATATCCACACTGGTAGTTCGTCATCGGTCGCGTCGTGGTGGGCGGCTGGTGACGCTGAGGGCCCGGTGCCGCCCTTCGACCCCCGGGTCCAGACTTGCGGTTTAAATTTCTGGCTGGTTTTGTTTTTCTTGAGACGTCTGGTTTTAAGTCGGTAGACGATCTTGAGACTGCTTTTGCGCTCTTCAAAGTTTCTGCCAGGTCTTTGCCAAACAGAAATCCGTCGATTTTAGTACTATTAAGTTGTTCTTTCAAATCTTTTTTCAAGGAATTAAGAGCATAATTTCTCCGTGCATTAGATTGTAAATATTGGACATCACATAAAATTCTATTTACATCCATAAGATTTTTAAGCAATTCATTGTCTCTGTCACTACATGAGATTTGAGTGCTTATAATGCGACCAACACACGTTATTGCTGCGGCTATTTGTTTTTGATTGATTTCAATCGACTTGTCTCTTTTCAGAACATATTCTGGAATTGCAGCCTTGATCTCGGCATTAATTATGGGAGCGGACAAGTCCTTGCAGTTTGACGGTGTTGGGTATTTTTGAAGCAATTCTTTTCGGTTTTCTTTTTCAAGACCGCGTGTAGCAATGAAGCTTAGTCGACTTGCTAGTTCATCGTTGATATTTGGGCCAAATTCCTCAACACGAGAGGGGTCTGTGCCTAATATATCAAGAATATCGGGGTCCAAACCTGGTGGTTCCGAAGTCGACGGGGGAATTTCGGTGACATCATCATGCTTTTCGACGATTGCAGGTTCTTCAATCACACTTTGTGGCGGCGCCGCCGGTCCAGGAGCTAATGGTTCTGGAACGGACACCAACGGAATGGTTGCTTGCTCCGTCGTTGTAGTCAGTGGGTGTTTATTGTGATCTAAAAACAAGGGTTGGGCTTAGATTTGCCATTTTTCAGATCATTTTTAAAATAAATAACCTACACACCTGTGTTGGTTATAAAAAACGTTTACAGTGATGATGTAAACTATTGTTGGACTATAGGTCCTTATTGAGGGTCCACCATGGATGGACTACGACGGATGGTTCCGTGTATAGTGTTTGTGGAGGATAACTCCAACGACAGTCGCAATGACTGATTTTTGCATCATTGATGCCGAATGTAGTGGCGTTAGACCGCGAGTACACTCCTTGAAAGTTGTTACTTTCACATCAGTCAGAAAGACCGGTATAAGTGCATCATGGATGCTGAATGTAGTTACATTCCTTGAGATTTAAGTAACCTCGCATCAGTCTCGAAGACTGGCTGCTTTACACCATGGGTGTAGGATTGGGTATCGGATTGATACTTACTCTTAATTAACATATCTTATTATTGACTTGACACCATGGGCGTAAGTATAGTGTGATAAGAACATAATAATTTAACTTTCACTTGAACTTACCTCGATCTGATAATGGCGAATACGGTGGCGCAGAAGGTGATGAGTCTCTCGAGCTTGCTGTAGACGCACTTTTTGAACTATCTGAATCACCTGATTCAGATAACGATCGCTGACGATGGCGATTTGACACTTTTAACTTTTTCTCTAACTTTTTGATTTTATCGGCTAAATATTGAAACGAATCATCGTTATGTTTCCTTTTAGGCATTTTGTAACACAATTTTATTGTAAGTTGTAACACGTGCGAAGTGGCTGAGCACTAAAAAGCGAATGACGGCAATGGCACCTGCGAGCTGGGAGGTGGAGTGAGTATTGGCGGGAAAACATAATTCCCGTTTTTTGACATTGACATTCAACCGGAAATGTGTTAAAAAGTTAGTCATTTTCGGTCTAATATTTATATTTAGACCGGAAATGATACAACATCTCTAAAATAGTGCTGGAAGTGGCAACACTTAGGCGTTACTACATAGTACATATTCGTAAAGGTAAAAAGGTAAGTATACTAATCTCGAGGACGAGGCACAAGTATAATTTGCAATGTCACGTTATTTTAGCCAGGAACCTTTTCAGTCATAAGCAGAAATTCAACAAATATTTATTATAAGAAGATTATAAGCGTACCAAAGTTTCATCATAATCGGATGTGAATGGTTTAGGAGTGCATAGGAAACAAAATAATAAACATACATAGATTTTTATTAAAAAAGAAGATACGTAGGTATCTTCTAAACTATTAAGTATGAGTATTAAATGTTACATAATATTATTATACTTATTTTGTTATATTACTGCTAAGAAATTTTATTAAGTAACTACCTACCTACCTAATACAAAATAGTGAACAGTAGGGCGTCTGTAACCAAACTCAAACCCCACTTCGAATCTCACTTCACTGCACGGGACGGGAACTTTAAATCATAAATAAGATAATGATAAGATTTTTTTTTCATCACAAAATATTTTAGATAGCTACCTAAAATTTTTGTAATCGGTAAAATTTCTCATTAAGTTAGCTAATTTCTAATAACTAATTCACGCGAAGTGAAGTGTAGTGAGATGCGCGTTTGGTAACAGAATCAACAGATTGCGCAGGTAAAACCGCGGGGTGCAGCTATTACCTATATATCACAAAATTGTAAGAATGTGAAAGTTTTTATGTTTCGATGTTGTTCATTTTGTTACTCAATCACGTCTGAACGGGTGAACGGATTTAGACGAAATTTGGCACAGGGATAGATTTTAGTCTGGAATACTTAACACAGGCTTCTTTTTATGCCGATCATTGGTTTCCAAGGGAAGACTTACAACGGTTACCGACTCCCACGCGGGCGGAGCCACGGGCAAAAGCTAAACATAGTATAAAACAAAGTCGCTTCCCGCCGTCTGGACGCTTCTCTTAAACTATACATAAAAATCGCAATAAAATCGATCTTTAAGTTTGGGAGCTAGGTTGCTTCAGAGTCCTCAGACAGACACACACACACTTCAATTATATTTTAACACCCCTTGCGTACGTCGTATATGTGTAGATATCCTGTAGTATAATCAAATAACTTCACACTGACACCACATTAGCACAGTTTTACATTAGTAACTACATTGCACTGCACCCGTGCGAAGCCGGGGCGGGCCGCTAGTCTTTATATAAACTGCTATCACATAGAATTATTTCCGATTTTTCTCTTTGCAAACTTCGGAGATAAGGGGGGGGGGGGGGGAACGGTATTTTTTTATATTTTTCATTATAAATCGAAAACTATGCGGCCTAAAACAAAAAGAAAAAACCGGCCAAGTGCGTGTCGGGCCACGCGCCATAGGGTTCCGTAGTTACCTTATACCATACCTTATTTAATACCACCTATAATTTTCGTCTGTAAAAATAACTTTGTTTTTCACAGTGTTGGTATGAATGACAAAGTTATATTTGCGGTTTTGGAAAATGTGCTATATCTCAAAACTAATTACTATATCTCGTTCAAACCAATTTTGGTTGAAAGTTTTTATTAAGATCTACAACATATATTTTTTTTAGATTTTTCACTCTCTTATTTCAAAAGTTAAAGGGGGGAGGACACACATTTTGCCACTTTGGCGGTGAATATCTTTCAAACGGTTGACTTTGAGAAAAAGTTGTCTTAAAAACCTTAATGTCATTTTTAAAGACCTATCTATAGACACCCAACACGTGTTGGTTTGAAGAAAAAAATTTTTTTCAGTTTCAGTTCCATGTATAGGGAGCCCCCCCTTAATCTTTTATTTTTCTTATTTTTATATTAAATTCGTTAAGCGGTTAACAGAATACATCTACCTACCAAATTTCAACTGTGTAGTCTTAATACTTTCGGAATAAAGTGGCTGTGACATACGGACAGACAGACAGACAGACAGACAGACAGACAGACAGACAGACAGACAGACAGACAGACAGACATGACGAATCTATAAGGGTTCCGTTTTTTGCCATTTAGGCTACGGAACCCTAAAAACCGGCCAAGTGCGTGTCGGGCCACGCGCCATAGGGTTCCGTAGTTACCTTATACCATACCATATTTAATACCACCTATTTTTTTTCGTCTGCAAAAATAACTTTGTTTTTCACAGTGTTGGTATGAATGACAAAGTTATATTTGCGGTTTTGGAAAATGTGCTATATCTCGAAAACTAATTACTATATCTCGTTCAAACCAATTTTGGTTGAAAGTGTTTATTAAGATCTACAGCATATATTTTTATTAGATTTTTCACTCTCTTATTTCAAAAGTTAAAGGGGGGGGACACACATTTTACCACTTTGGCGGTGAATATCTTTCAAACGGTCGACTTTGAGAAAAAGTTGTCTTAAAAACCTCAATGTCATTTTTAAAGACCTATCTATAGACACCCAACACGTGTTGGTTTGAAGAAAAAATTTTTTTCAGTTTCAGTTCCATGTATGGGGAGACCCCCTTAATCTTTTATTTTTCTTATTTTTGTATTAAATTCGTTAAGCGGTTAACAGAATACATCTACCTACCAAGTTTCAACTGTGTAGTCTTAATACTTTCGGAATAAAGTGGCTGTGACATACGGACAGACAGACAGACAGACAGACAGACAGACAGACAGACAGACAGACAGACATGACGAATCTATAAGGGTTCCGTTTTTTGCCATTTTGGCTACGGAACCCTAAAAATGATTAAAAACGTGCAAACGGCGCTCTTTCATATGATACCCCACATGCCCTAGTCCTTTCAGTCCCTGTGGTAAAAAAGATATTTATTTTTTTATTTATTTCTTTTTTGCTAAATAGTTGGGCAAATGTCATCTCAAACTATTCTAAATTTCAAGTTGATACCATTAGTAGTTCTCGAGATATCCAGTTGTGACAGACAGACAAACAGACTGAGTCACACCATAAGGGTTCCTTTTTTACCAGTTGGTTATCAGTTTAGTACTTTGTCATTGACCGAGCGAGCACGAAGTGCGAGCGAAGCGTCTCTGCTTCAGCTTGGGCAAAAATTCTTTCGTATGTCCGGCTGTCTGTTTCAGCCTACAGGTCGCATTTCTCAACCGATTCTTATGAAATTTTGTGAGCAGGTTTGAAAATTATATAGAATTTTTTTGTCGAGCCAGTTTTTTGAAATTTTTCAAAATGGCGGAGATATATTAAAAAAACAGATTTCAGTCAGTTTTCCAGCTCTGCCTGTTTTCCTCTACAGGTCGCATTTTTCAACCGATTCCAGTAAAATTTTGTAAGCAGGTTTAAAAATAATATAAATTTTTTTGTCACGCCAGTTTTTTGAAATTTTTCAAAATGACGGAGTCATGTTAAATATACATATTTTAGTCCGGCTTTCCAGTACTGTCTGTTTTCCTCGGTCGCATTTCTCAACCGATCCCAGAGAAATTTTGTGAGCAAATTTGATAAATACTAATATAGATTTTTTGTCAAGGCAATTTTTCGAAATTTATTAATATGACGGAGATATGTAAAAAAACATATTTCAGTCTAGCTTTCCGGCTATTTGATCTCCCTCTACAGGTCGCATATCTCAACCAATTCTGGTGAAATTTTGTGAGTAGGTTCGATAATTATATATTACTGTTTAGTCAAGCTAATTTTTCCAAATTTATAAAAAAAAATCGCCCATTTTGAAAAATTATCAAAATTAGAAGCACCATCTAGCTGCAAATACTCACGTTCCTACTGTGTGTTTTGAATACTTCATGGCGACATTTTATTTTATTTTATCGCGAGGTCTACAGCTCACGGAGCCACTAGTTGTAGAGAGGGACCATCAAACTGAACAACTTTTACTATGGGACCAACTCTGAAATCACGATAAAAAAAAATCTGTTATATCATACAAAAAATAATAACGAAAATATCAAAATGTATGAAACAGCACATTATTTTTTTCGCGATTTCAGAGTTGGTCACATAGTAAAAGTTGTTCAATTTGATGTACTACCATATTCGGCATTAAGGGGTATTTTTGTGACACGTTGTATATTCTGTGGCAATGGGGAAGGCAACTGTCAAAATGGCGCTGCGTACGCTTGTTCCATGAGAACTATGAAAACAAAGGACTTTTACTAAAAAAATCGGCTTTAAAAATGTTGGCACTTACAAATTTCCGAAAAATCTGGATATAGAAAAAAAAATTAAATTCTGTAAGAATAAAAACGTCTTAATTTGGCTTTCGCATTGTAGAATAGTCTTTTATATCCATTTTGGGTTAATGGGTCTTTTTCGGTAAAAAAAAACCACAAAATAAATACTTACTTTCCCATACATTTTGTTCTGAACGTCTACTGTCTTAGGAACAAGCGTACGCAGCGACATCTACAATTAGCTTTGCGTTGCCATTTCCATACATTCTGTCGAACAATTTACCCACATTACCATGACAAAGTACCTACTTGCGTTGTTGAGTATGTTGTAGACCTCAATCGTTATGGTACCTACTCATCTCAACCATGATAAGTTCATGGTGTCGTACCTACTCATTTTTTTATTACGATTTGGGTAAATACACTTCTTACAAAACGGAGAACAAAGGCCCATTGTTTTGTGTTTTGTTGTCGTATTAAACTGACCTATAGGTTAGTATGGGCGAGTTTCAGTTTGTTTACTGAATACAATACAATCACATCATACCTACATTATAATTATTATTATAATATCATGACTGTTATTCAATCAAGCTCCCCGCGTAGGGTTGCCAGATCGGAAATCCAAAATATCTGGAGAAAATTTGAAAATGTCGCGATTTTGCGGTTGTTGTCCGGAGAAAGAAATATTTAAAATAAAAATGTAATTAAAAATGCCTGTATATAGTAAGAAAACGGCCGCGCAGCGCGGTTCATATAACGAGTTTCATCTACTAATCTTGTAATCTTGCCTGCCTATTGTAAAATAAAACCGGTCAAGAGCGAGTCGGACTCGCGCACCGAGGGTTCCGTACAATCATAAATATATTTGGATATGTTACTTTAGTACAGTTTTTAAAAAAGTAGGATAAACGGCAGACAGGTGGAAGGGCGAACAAGAGGACAGTTAATTTACAAATCTTAACCACAGCTGCTTATGGTGACTGAAAAACGTTTCAGCCACTCCACATTGCAAACTGTTTATATTACTAAGTAGGAACTTATTCTTCGTTTATTCGTACGGCAAATAGTAGGTAATTATATTAGAACCAGCCACCAAATCCACCAATTTATTATTGTAGTATTAGGTTGCGCCATCTCTTGACCGATAGTGGAACTATTTTTCTTTTCTTAGGTTAGCATTCTTAGGACAGCGCCATCTGTTGACTAGTAGTGAAACTAAGGAATTTTTGTTTGTTTTTTGATTTTCTAAAAAAGTGTGTTATATTGAGACATCGTTTTATTTTTCCTGTAATCTTTACATAAGCTACTATCACATAGAATTATTTCAGATTTTTCTCTTTGCAAACTTCGGAGATAAGGGGGGGGGGGGGGACGGTATTTTTTTTTACATTTTTCATCATAAATCGAAAACTATGCGGCCTAAGAAAAAAGGAAAAAATGTTTTAAAATGTGCAAACAGCGCTCTTTCATATGATACCCCACATGCCCTAGTCACCTCACTTCAAATTTTTAAGACCCCTGTTTTAAAAGAAATATTTTTTTTTTATTTCTTTCTTATTTGTTAAATAGTTGGGCAAATGTCATCATAAACTATTCCAAATTTCAAGTTAATACCATTAGTAGTTCTCGAGATATCCAGCTGTGACAGAAAGACAGACAGACAGACTGAGTCACACCATAAGGTTTCCTTTTTTACCATTTTAGTACGGAACCCTAAAAAAGGCCGCCGATTTTTAATCAGTTTTATCCACTAATCTTGTAATCTGTGGTTTCATCCGCGAAAATTATTGTTTTCTAAAGAACTTTCAAAACAGCTGTTTTTTCGGGAAATGTTTGGATTTGTCGGGAGTTGGGAGATCACTTAAAATTCCAGGAGAATCCAGGCGAAACCCGACCATCTGGCAAATCTATCGCCGCGCCGGCCGTCAAGATTTTTTTCAGGGAGGTGCATCTTCATTCTACGTCTACACTTACCTTACCTACTTACCTAATATAGAGGTATTACTTAACATAACTTACTTACCTAATAGAGGACAATTTTTAAGACCACTTTTCAGTCCCTGTTTTAAAAAAAAAATTTTTTTATTTCTTTCTTATTTGTAAAGTAGTTGGGCAAATGTCATCATAAACTATTCCAAATTTCAAGTTAATACCATTAGTAGTTCTCGAGATATCCAGCTGTGACAGACAGACAGACAGACAGACAGACTGAGTCACACCATAAGGGTTCCTTTTTTACCATTTTGGTACGGAACCCTAAAAAAGACCGCCGATTTTTAATCAGTTTTATCCACTAATCTTGTAATCTGTGGTTTCATCCGCCAAAATTATTGTTTTTTAAAGAACTTTCAAAACAGCTGTTTTTTCGGGAAATGTTTGGATTTGTCGGGAGTCGGGAGATCACTTAAAATTCCAGGAGAATCCAGGCGAAACCCGACCATCTGGCAAATCTATCGCCGCGCCGGCCGTCAAGATTTTTTTCAGGGAGGTGCATCTTCATTATAATTTAAAATTCATTCTAATTTAAAAATACCTAATATAGAGGTATTACTTAACATAACTTACTTACCTAATAGAGGACAATATTACATTTGTTGACCGGTTGATGAACAGGACAGCAAGCTCAGACGCCTTCAGTTATTTTTCAAACAATAACTTAATAAAAAAAAAAATCTATGTATTTCTTTCCTGACAGGGGGTGCAAGTGCACCCCTTTGCACCCTGCTGCCAGCGCCCATGGCCCACTTATATCTATTCTGTGCTCATGTTAGAATTCATCAGGTGTGTGTTTATAAAATTAAGTACCAGGTAACTAAAGTAGGGCCACTTTAGAAGGCCACATTTGACACTTCATCAAAATTGACAAAAGTCAAATTTGGCCTATTAAATTGGCCCTACTTTAGGTTTAAAACTTTTTATAGGGCCATTTTTACAGGTAGACAAAGGCAAGCGCCTTTCATAGATCGTCAAGTGATTGCGTAAAGTCAATTATATTCATTTGACAATTCATATTGTATCATATCATAATATAAGTTATCCCATACAAATTGCAGCCGATGGAATACGATATGAACTGTCAAGCCATTGCCTAATATCTATCACAAAAGCTTTTAGCTAGTTAGGTACTATTTTGGAATCGGACCTATCTATGTAATGTAATGGCATTTATTACTATGGGAATGGAGTCTAATATTAAAAAAAAAAACCGGCTAAGTGTGAGTCGGACTCGCACACGACGGGTTCCGTACCAAAAAACGGCAAAAAAATTACGTTTGTTGTATGGGAGCCCCCCTTAAATATTAATTTTATTCTGTTTTTAGTATTTGTTGTTATAGCGGCAACAAAAATACATTATCTGTGAAAATTTCAACTGTCTTCCTGTTGTTGTTATCAATATCGAGCAAAAAACAGCAAAAAAAATTACGTTTGTTGTATGGGAGCCCCCCTTAAATATTAATTTTATTTTGATTTTTGTATTTGTTGTTATAGCGGCAACAGAAATACATCATCTGTGAAAATTTCAACTTTCTAGCTATCATGGTTCATGAGATACAGCCTGGTGACAGACAGACAGACAGACGGACAGCGGAGTCTTAGTAACAGGGTCCCGTTTTTACCCTTTAAATACGGAACCCTAAAAATCTCAGTAATGTTCCATGATCAATCATCAATACATTTTATGATGAATTGGAGCCATTGAGGATAATATTGAGGTTATGTAAAAATGGCTGGAATAAAACCTGTTCATAATAGCAGCCAATGTTGAGTTAAGCAAAAGCGTTGTTATTGCCAAAGAGTGCTTACCTAGTAGGTATAAGTAGCAGATAGGTTACCTCATAGATAATACACCCTTCTGTAACCTATTTTTTGCAATCTTAACTTTTGAAGTAGCATAGGTAAATGGGAATTTACCTAATCAACAAACTATTTATGATTTTTAGTGTGCATGCAGGGTTGTTAATTGGCCCCATTCTTTTTAAATTATATGTAAGTATTCTGTATTTTATTCAACATTGAACGTTTTAACCTTTTCCTTTCAATTATACCGGGTGTAACAAGACCTTCGACGAAGCCGAGGTCTACGTATTATGCGCATCATCAGGACCATTTCTGTTCAAAATTGTTGCTGGGAAACGATTTTAATTTTTGGTGTTAAAAAAGCGTTGCATACATTACCACGCAATGTAACGCGTACAAAAGACCGCCCCTGCGAGTGAATGCTACTCAGCTGCGTGCAGTTGAAAGGCAACGTTTATGTGCGTGCTCATGAAATACATTGAGTGATGACGTTTTGAAGCCGTTGTTTGTTAATAAATACATACAATTTTGATAATGTTTCTGTAGACAAAAATTAGGCAATAACGAATAAAATAAGATTTCATAACAATTTCGAAAAAGAAATGACTTTGACCTTCAATAACTTCGTAGGTATTGGTTTCCCAGGTATAGTCTAAAAGACTAAAATGATCCTGATGATGGGCGGAATGCGTGGACTTCGGCTTCGTTGAGTGTCTTGTTACACCCGATATATCTCTCTCTATCTTTATTTATCTAACTGCAAATTCGGTGTACTTATAAAACCAACACTAGTCATTACGTTATCAAAAATTATTAATAAAAATATTACTCACCTTATCAAAATAACAAAAAAATCAAGTTATGATATGACAAAAAAATCTTACGAAATAAGTTATGGTTTTTGTCAATTGTTAATAACGCCAGGAAACTGCGGGTCTACCGGCTAAAAATAATGAAGTTAATGTTAACTGTAAGTTGACAGATGTATGTGATGTGATGTCAAAGTCAAAGTCAAAAATAGCTTTATTCAAATAAACTTAAATATTTTGAATCGTCTATATTTTCCTACCACCCGTTCAAGACTTTTTTAACTGACAAGAAGAACGGGCGCAAGAAACTTATCAGCTTTAATAGCAATAAGTTACGATATTTACAAACTTAAATGTGATACATTGAATTACATTGTTACTTTTTTTTGGTACAAATAAAAACCAAAGAAAAGTAGCAATGTATCACATCCATCTGTCAAATTACAGTTATCATTAACCTCAATTATTTTTAGCTGGTAGACCCGCTGATACATTGACCTGCATATATTTACACTGGACAGACTTATGTCAAACTGTTTTTGTGCCTATTTGATTACCGCCATGTTGGCGCTGTAGGACGTAGCGTGAGCATAGCGTGCGTACATGGTACTAAAGTTTGAAGTCTGGAGAGACCATCACGTCAACCATTTTCATATTGTACGTCAAAATTAGTTCTTTAGACGCACGCTAGTGGCGTTTCAAATAGGCACAAGAACTTTGCTGTCAAATCATACAGACAGCCTGTCTAGTTAAATAAAAAAAAAATTGATGTCAGTGCGCTGATAGGTACCTATGTTTAGTTTTTCCGTGTCGCTTCTGCATCTTGGTGGATCATTGCCAGTATGACCATGGGTCTTGTAATAAGATTGTTGTAAGCTCAACATTCAACCGGTTCCACCGTAGAGATGGACGCGCGTTCGGTCTGGCTAATCTTATCGTTTGTGGCGGTAAGTTATTTTATGTTTTCTTAGAGCAAACTTATTTTTAGACGGAAAGTTTCAATCAGACATGTTTATAAAATGAATACTTAACTTACCTACTTAGGTATATTCGAGTTTAATACGTAAAAGTTTGTTTATTTTGCTTTTATATGAGCTGAGTTTGTTATCAAAATTATAGTTAAGTAAGTAACTAACTAGGTACCTACCTACTATATTTTTAGGGTTCCGTACCTCAAAAGGAAAAAACGGAACCCTTATAGGATCACTTTGTTGTCCGTCTGTCTGTCCGTCCGTCCGTCTGTCTGTCAAGACCCTTTATCTCGGGAACGCGTGGAGGTATCGAGTTGAAATTTAAACCATATACTAAGGTCTACGGTCCCTTGAAGCTGTAAAAAAATCAAACTTCTAAGTTAGCGTAAAAAAAGATACTGCCGTTTAGAGCGCAAAAAACACATTTTCGATACTCTCAAAGGAATCAAAATTCATAGGGTACTTCCCGTTGACCTAGGACTATGAAATTTGGCAGGTAATAGCGTCTTAAACTACACTTACAGGAATAAATCTGAAAACTGTATATTTGTAATTAAATCATAAAAAATATGGTCATTAAAATACGTAATTATTAATCATCTTGGTGAAACAACGGTATGCGCGGTCATAGTTTAACTTCTTATTACTTTTGTGATAATCGCGCCACTAATTCTTTTTAAAATATCATTTTTTATTTTTTTTATTTTTTTTAAAGGTAAAGTACACAGTCTTGCAACTTGTCTCGCAAAACCTAATATTATTAATTATTCAGATCCTTTCAAATATTGTTATAGTTAATTACTTTTAAAAATAAAATTAAAAAGTAGGTAATAAATTTGGCTAATATTTTCGCAACATGGCGGTATGTCACGCTGCATGACAGGGGTTTAAAGAGTAAAACAATCAACGGAGTGCATTCCAGCAGACCAATAGCTATCACCACAGAGTAGGTATATAACAATCAGCGCGTTTTTCACACCGATATGACGTGACTCGAACGGGATGGAAACAGACTTTCGGAGCAAGGGTCTTGTTGGAATACACCCATTTTCTCTAATAACATTGCGATAGATAACACTATTTCACAGAACATTATACAGTGTACTATTGATATACAGCGCCATCTGTTGACAATTAGCAATACTTGTATTTTATACAGGTGCGGTGGGTTTGTAATTACATATTTAATTTTTTCTCAAACATGCTTGGAAATTCGAACATTATTTTGAAAAACTTCTTCGTGCTAAATCGGAGTTTACGGACAGACCTAAACCGCGCCGTCAATATTTGTATGAGAATCCATTACTAACGTGTATTAATGGATTTTCATACAAAAATTGCCGTCGTCTGTTCGGCAATGTTTCTATTAAAACTCATTACACACGTGTAATTCAGATATGGAGCGAACTTTTCAATGAAACACAAATAGGTATAGGTATAGGTATCAAATGTCGCCTTGATGAGCGAGCTCATTCCAAAAAATTTTTTTTTTTATATTCGGTATCACATGAAAGGCGTGAAAGGCCTTGATGAGCACATTCCAAAAAACTGAAAAAAAAAACGATAAAAAAAAAATGTTTTGGTGCAATATGGGTATCAAATGAAAGGCCTTGATGAGCGCATTCCAAAAAACTGAAAAAAATATTAAAAACGAAAGAAAATTTTTTTTTTTGCAGTATGGGTATCAAATGAAAGGCCTTGATGAGCGCTTTCCAAAAAACTGAAAAAAAATTGAAAAACTGGAAATAAATGAAAAAAAACCAGATTTTTTTTTTTTCAATGTGGGTATCAAATGAAAGGCCTTTATGTGCACATTCCAAAAAGATTAAAAAAATCTTTCCATTTTCTTTTTTCAATTACTGTAATTTAAAATAAAAATAAAAAGCTTAAAACTTTTAAAACTAAAAAGTTAAAAGTTTATAAGCTATTTGGTTTGATTTTCCGCGCATTATTTGAGAAAAGTATACTATACAAGCCTTGGCCGCAACTAGGCATTGATAGACTCACGTATGTTCTTCAATGCCTGTCTTGAGTGCCGCTGCAGTAATGTACTATTCCATTTCAAACATTCGCCCGTGGTCAATTCTTTGTCGTAATCCCTGGAAGGGTTATTTTCTACGTGGCGACAAAGGATTTCAAATGGTTATCTATATATAGCAGTCAATTCTAAATGTTTTTGCGCGAATCACTTAAAAACTGCTGAACGGATTTTGATGGTATTTTTTTACAGTTTGGTAGCTTGGAGTCCAACTTATAATCTAAGCAATTTTTCACATAATTCCGGTAGGTAGAACCTGGGATGAAGCTTGAACTCTCCGTAGTACAGTTTTCATATAAAAAAAACTAATAACTACCAACCACTTTTTTTCAAAATATTTCCTTTGTACCGACACAACTTTTCTATAGCTTTATTTTATGTATAGATGTAGGTCTGTACGGAACCCTGGGTGGGCGAGCCCGACTCGCACTTGTCCGGTTTTTTTTATGTGGCATCGATCTCTAAAATTTTTTTAAAAAAGTCCGGACACCGGTTGCGTTATTTTGTATTCATAAAGGCTCATATTGTCCATAAACTACACTTGTGTGGTTGGTTAGTTAAGTACCTACAAGAACGTACATATGAAGTCTGTTCATCCTTACTTGTCTTATTTAGTAAAGAGTTTTTGACAGTTGTCATACGTCTTTTAAACTTAAATCGTAATTTAAAAATATGTTAGTAAGTTTATGAAATTGTTGTTAATTTATTAACAATTTATTTCGTAATCTATGTGTGGAAAAACCATTTGTTGTATTTTATAAATGATTATTTCAGTAAAGAGTTGGGTGAAGATTGTTTACCACAAGTTTACCATATAAGACAAGTAAGGATGGACAGACTTTACTTGGTTAAGCACACAGTATAGAAAACCGGCTAGTTTTTTTCGAGAAGGAACCTTAATTCATTGTCATAGAATGAATTAAAACTTTTTGTCTGTTTCTTTACTAATTTATAATGACAATCAATGTCATGGAGATTAATCAAATCAACGGAATATCCTTTTTTCACTTTCCTAAAATGCATTCAAAACCTGTAGGTATCGATTATGATTCAGTAAATTCAGTTTAGTTATTCAGTAAAATCAGATCCTGATGATCTAGTAATGTATGGGAAATAGTTTCTTAGGCATTTGAAATATTATGGATGGAAAGAGTCGAATTATTCGCCCCAACCCTGACTGGGAGGACGATTTGGAAAAGGCGGTGGTGGTGGGCCCAAATGACCTGGCCCGCGTGGAGTCGTACCCCCGATCAGTATTGAAGCCGAAGAAGGAAAGAGATTGCCATTGTAAGGTACTTAGAAGTACCTACGCTAGATATAATAGGCCCTTCACACGCACAGGCCCGGCCTGCAGAATTGTACGGAGATGCGACTCCCACGGACTTCCGGCCAAAGCTCAGCATGTATAGAGGGAGGCACGGCCTCTTCAGTCCTGCCCCCTACTCAAATGGCCAACATTATATACGATTGAACGCTACGCTTTTAAAGCTTAAATATGAGCAATAGACGATTAAATCACAGTCATATTGCAACTTATGTAAATCACAGACTTTGATATATTGTATGGAATTGACAAGCTTATGCCACGTAATTTTTATTATTACTATTATTATTTATTTATTGCAAACATATAGCGTACATACAAGATGAAATCTTAAATATAACAATACATGCACCTTGCAAGGATATGGCAATTTAATTATTTAAGTACTTATAGTTACTGCTTATTTTAATGATTTCGTAATAAGCGTAGCGTTTGTTTGAACGTTGCATTTGCATAGAATGTTGGCCATTTGAGTAGGAGGGCTGAGGAGGCCGTACCTCCCCCTACACATATAGAGATTTGGCCGGAAGGCCGCACGCCTCTCCGAACGATACTACGATACTACAGGCCGGGCCTCTGCATGTGGACGGACGGCCCATAATAGCTGCTTGCTGGTGAATCCGGCGGCAATGTGTGCGTCCGTCCACCATTTAACTAGCGTCTTTACATTGACCCCATATCTACAAGACAATTTGATCCCTAAGCGTATGATAGCTAAGTTCATGACACAGTTTTAATTTGGTTGAGTTGTAGTTAGGAAAAGACTTAGGCGATTCTTAAGTGCAAACAGCTGTACATTAATCCAATTGATTTTATTTAGATACTTACGAAGCTTCCATCCTATCTAAGTACATATATTTTAAGGTTGTAATTACATTTCCAGGCGTCCCAGAGCTCGGGCGCCGCACCAAGACTCAAGTTGAATGATGGCAAGGAAATACCGGCGCTGGGGCTCGGCACTTGGCTGGGATTCACCAAAGAGGTATGCCGTAATATGAATTACATAGAAAGCAGAACTAGAGGTATCTAATGAGACAGTTAGGTAGGGTGTGTGTGTAGTAAGTAGTACATACAGTGTGCAACCGACGGTATCATCAGCGCTGACCCATGGGCGCAGGCAGCCGGGTACAAGGGGTGCACTTGCACCCCCTTGTCAGAAAAAATATTTTTTTTTTTTAAATTAAGTTACTGTTTGAATAAAAACTGGAAGGGTCTAGTTTGCTATCCTTGTTCATCAGCTTGACAATGAATCAAGTATACTCCTCTATTAATTGCACTTCCCTGAAAACATCCTGGTAGCACCCATGCTGACTATGGCCACAGAATGCATATGCCGCGGCGACTCTCGGTAGTGCAGTCAGCGCGAGACGTCACGTACGCGCGTAGCAATTCATTAGCGCTGATGCTGAACTGTAATTTGTCATATGATTTTTCCCTCCTTTCAGCCTTTTGGCTTGAGAAACAATAATTATTAAACAAACTCATGCGATTTTGAACTCACCTCGATGACATCTCAAGGGAAAATAAATAAACAACTTATTATTACTTATTACAGTCGATACCAAACTACAATTTTATTTAAATAGGTTCGATTCTATACAATACTAACAATCAACGTGACAATCGAAGATCCTGAAATTTACACAGAGATATGATACGAGGAACGAAGCTAAAAAATCTAATATTTTTCCCACAGAGGTTATTTTAAATGGTTAGGCTTAAAATGTACTACCTAGCAGGAAAGGTAAGAATTGCCTGCTCGTTGGATATCAGTGAGTGTTTTCTATTTATGTAACTTAAATGAAACTCGTAGGTTGCCCTCGAAGGACTACGAACGGAGCGCTGGATACTTATACTTCGGTTAGTTAAGGGTTAAATAGATTTGAAAGTTAACTGGTACCTATTTGGATAACGTGCAGCGAGTCAGGTTGATAAAACGATACGATGCCTGCTGGCTTTATAGATTCCTAGGAGTCGGCCGTGAAGATTCGAGTGTGGTTAATGTCGGCTTTTTCTCCGCTCACTTCGAAGTTCAATGGGCGTCAGAGTAGTTTGGCGGTTAATCGTGGCGTCTTCACCTTGGCTCCCAGGTTTACATTGACTAAGTGTTGAGATCCAGGAAATTGGTAATCGTATATCACAAGACGACTTCGTCGACGTTCCTCTTAGCGGTGTTTATTAGCCCAAAAATCCTCTGTAACTGGAGAATTCTTTGATACTGTCGAAAAGGATTATATTCGTAGTATGGTGCAAATTTAGATATGGTCTTTCAGGCACCAGCTGCAATTAATTTCAGCGAAAAATATAACAAAACAAATGACACAGCTGAATTTGCCTTTCAAAAGATCAACCACCTATCTATTTCACAGACTACTCGACCTCCTGACTTCAGACGCATTCCGTCAAGCTAAGCGCTGGCTCAGCGATGCATGTGTTATATCTTTTTAATTATTTTATAATTTTTAGCACTAGTTTTTTTGGTTGTTTAAGTTAAATTGATATTTTTTAATACCGGAAGTTGATTCGGTAATCATTCAAATCATAAAATCATTATTAAAACCACTTTTACACTATTTATTAATTACAATACTTATATTGTACCATAATTTTGGTTTTTCCATACATTTTATCCCTGTAGTTACTTAAATAGAGGTAAGAGTAGTACAGTTGATCAATTTTGTACACGTGTTTCCGTACTGACAGCTCGATGACGTTTCTTGTTTGTCACTGCCTATAAAAGCGAGAGCTCAGCCCTTTGTGGCACTTTTTTTGGTCGAGCCGTCGGACTGAGCAGATCAGCAGTTAAGTGATTTTCCTGTATTTTTTTAAATATGGAGTTGTATGAATATAATATCGTTAGGTTCTGCCTAAGTGTTGTGTGAGGTGAATAAGTAGTGATATCAGTGAGTAATTATAATTAGAAATAATATGAATTAATAATATTATGATAATGATCAATAATGAATAATCTAAATAGATATGAAACGTACTTTCTGATATCATTATTTGTTTTAGTTAATTATTAAGTAAACACATATAATTTACATAACTATACTTACTTTTTCATTTTATAGCTATCCCGTTACTTGATAATAAAGGTTTAAAGTTTACTTTCATATTTTATTGAATAAAGGTTTAGAGTTTACTTTCATATTTTATTGAAGTGGTTTATTTAAAATAAATAATTGTCATATACTCGTTTTGGATTTAATTTCTTCAAATGCTATTAAACAATCTGTCCTTCTTTAACACATGTATCGCATCGTGCCCGTCCGTCCACTTGACATAGGTACAGAGATTGACAAACTGCAGCCAATCGATCCCGCTGTATGGCCCGCCGAAGCCGTGTCTGCGAACACGACGAAATCACGGTCCAAGAACGTACTCCCACGTCTCAAACAGGACTGCCAAAAGGACGATGACGAAGTCGATGACGCGAAATTTAAAATTGGACTTTTTACGGAAACAAGGAAAAAGACATCAGGCATACTGCCGAGAAATAAAATTTTATCATTAATGGGAACAAGTATCTTTATACAACAAAAAAGCTTTCCCTTTAAGGAAATCGACCAAAACACGAAAAAAACAGCGCTACAAATTGGCCCTCCACATGCACGCTCCTGGCCTGCAGGATCAAAGTCAAAGTCAAATAAGCTTTATTCAAATAAACTTAATAATTAATTACTTTTGAATCGTCTATATTTTCCTACCACCTATTCCAGACTTTTATAGCTGACAAGAAGAACGGGCGCAAGAAACTTATCAGCTGTAACAGCCATAAGTAACGATATTTACAAACTTGAATATATCGTTACCAGATAATTACAACAGGGTCGTTCGGAGAGGCGCGGCCTCCCGCGGCCTTCTAGCCAAATCTCTACGTGTGTAGGGGAAGCTTCAGTCCTGGACTGTGCATCATCATCATCAGCCTATCATCGTCCACTGCTGGACATAGGCCTCTCCAAGTACACACCACCGAGCAGGATCCGCGGTTACTGTCATCCAGCTTTTGCCAGCCACCTTGCGAAGATCGTCGCTCCACCTTGTCTGGTCTGTGCATGTGGAGGGCCTATAGATGTGAAGCTGGTTACTAACATTTCTAGCCTAGCGGTTAGAAACGGCTTATATGGCTCGTTATCATTTCTAGCAATAATTAGCGGCTCGAAAAGGCTTACATTTCATTGATATATTTACATGAGTTAGTTTGTTGTTTTTGTTGTTTCTCTTCTGATTTATTTACTATAGGATAAATTTAACATAAATAGACATAACCCATGACATTTTCATCTGAATAAAGTGTTAAAAACTCAAAATTATTATACAAAATGTGACACAGCAGTGGAAGGACTATTTTAATAATTTATTTCTGAGGGATGTTTTGAAACAAGGTATTTATCAAATAAATAAGTAGGGCAGATTCCTAGTATAATAGTAAACATTCAGTTGTATTTCTTTAATGCAACTAAAACGAAAATAGCACAACATAATATGTGCTACTGTTATTATAAAATAAGAGTTTAACAATAAAAAAAATGTAATAAAGGTTTTTTTTTAACTCAGATCGGGTATCTCCCCGGTATCAAGCGGCTCGTTATTCGTTTCTAGCCGCTCATTCCAGTTACTACCGGCTCACGAGCCGCTCGTTTACAACTATAGGAGGGCCTATAAGTATGCAATCGGTTTTATTGATAATTATATCTACGCTCGACCGACGGTGAAGCCGACATCAGCGCTGACCGTGGCATCGGTTGAGCACTGAAGCACTCTACTACTTTACTTTACAGTCAACCAGAGAACAACACTCAATCTAGAGACTCCATATTCAAGATTTAACTCTCTCTCTTGACACTGTTTAATTTCTCAGTCTGGACAGTGGCAATCAAAGTCTAAATAATCTTTAGGTATTCAAAGCTTGAAAATAAAGTTTCTTATAGAAGATCGGCAATCCGTTATTGATCCTTTGGTGACTTTAGCAAGGCTATGACGCATTTAACTATATGTTACAGTACGAGGCATATATCTTGAAATTTTTGCGGTGAAGTGGGGATAAGTTCGCGCATGTGCTCTTGTGAGCGACCAATAGCGCACGTCCCTCTCCCGCCGCCCGCGCCCCTCACCGCTACGCATGCCCAAAATACGCGTTCCGCGCAATCCCCACCCGATTTCAAGATATATGCCTCGTACTGTACCACCAGTTATATTATGGACTCTCCCGTACTTCTTCTACAATGCACTGCTGGAATGGACTGCACCACTATTATGTTTTCTGTGACTGCACAACTACACACTGATTGTAGTACTTATTATGACATAGATTAGATCTTGTCTTTAACATTGCAATGGCACTCATTCTCTAAACTCTAACCTACTTTTACGAAAGTTACTTGACAGCTTATCTTGCTGTAGGGAGGCCGAGTTCCAGTGAAGGGCAACGATGTGGAGCAAGCTGTGGAATGGGCCATAGATGCAGGCTACAGGCACATCGACACTGCTGCCATCTACGACACGGAGCCGCAGGTTAGAAAAAAACATACAAGTAGTGGTTAGCCACTAGTAGACATACAAATTGTAGTCGTCGTCCATTCCAAACGAGATAACGCAATCACATTACGAGAAGTAAAGGCCTGCTCAAACTTGCCCAGGGGCCGTACCGGCTAACGAATCGAACTTCGAAAAGTCTGCCGGGTTTCAAATTAAAACGGATAAATCGAGCCCCAATTGGGTCAAAATGGTGAACCCTAATTCATGAGGTCACACAAACATCCATATCTTCCAAATAACTTCAACAAATAGTACAATACGAAATTCCTTACTTCAATTTATCTTTTTTAATTTGAAACTCGGCAAATTATCCGAAGCTCGATTCGTTAGCCGGTACGGCCCCAGGGGCCGTACCGGCTAACGAATCGATTATCGTAAAGTCTGCTGGGTTTCAACTTAAAACAGAAAAATCAAAGTAAGGAATTTCGTCTTGTACTTTCTATTGACGTAATTTGGAAGATGACGATGTTCGTGTGACATCATGAATTGGGGTTCGCCATTTTCGTCCAATAAGGGCTCGATTTATCTGTTTTAAATTGAAACCCAGCAGACTTTTCGATAATCGATTCGTTAGCCGGTACCGCCCCTGTATCTTGTACCGGTGGCGGTAACGGTATAGTCGGTATACCCGACCGATATCCCGACCGGTATAGGGTAGGCAGGGTGCTTCCCTGCATGCGCTTAACAACAGCTGCGTGCCTCAAATGGATCCTCCACACGCACCGGCCCGACCTTCCGGCCCAATCTCAACGTGTATAGGGGGCTTCTCTAGCCCTGAAGAGGCCCCGCCTCCCCTTACGCACGTTGAGATTTGTACTTGAGTACGTTTGGAGAATCCAGTAGGTGGGTACTACGAAACTAAGAGCACGAAGAAGGAACAATGCTATCATACTGAGTTACTTATATTAAAAAAATATTTTCAGGTTGGCAGGGCTGTGAATCAAAAGATAGCCGAAGGAGTCATAAAGAGGGAAGATATTTTTATCACCACAAAGGTAAATATTGATAACTGAAATTAAATGGAAAAACTCAGGTGTTTAAAGAAAGAAAGAAAATATGTTTATTCGGAGCATACACACAGTCATACACATTTATATAAAAGTACATTGCTATGCAACCGAAAAGGCCTCCACTCAGCAAAATGCCACAGCATGTCAATGCCACGGCGCTGGTGTTATGTGGTTGGAACCAGTTTGAGAGGGGCGTATAATAAACAAAATGCCAGCTGTTAATTATTGCTGAATTGAAGCAATGAGAAATTCAAAGTAGGTACCTATTATAACTAGTGGCTCCGTGAGCTGTAGACCTCGCGATAAAAAGTGGCTCAAGTTGTACAAAAATTAAGTGTCGCCATGAAGTTTTCAAAGCACCACAGTACGTGAGTATTCGCAGCTAAGTAGATGGTGCTTCTAATTTTTATCATTTTTCGAAATGGGTAAATATATTTTTTTTAGATAAATTTGAAAAAACTGGCTTGACTATATTCGAACCAGGGGGTCTATTACGAAAAGTTTAATGCGATACACGCAGCTGCGTCCGTGCTTCGTTTTGATTGTTTCCTATTACAAATCACTTTCGTATGCGATATTGCGAAGTGATTGCGTGAGTTTGACAGTTTCTCTCTTACGTATCCGACATCGTTCGTTTAGTAGTCTATGGACTACGATAGAAAAATTCAAAATGTTTGATAAAACTACAACCAACGAACTGCGGACGACTATCGTGGCCAAGTGACTGCGTTACGCAATTGCGTACGTTATTTTCGTAATAGGCCCCCTGCTCACAAAATTCTACCAAAATCGTTTGAGAAATGCGACCTGTAGAGTACGTGTAAGATCACTTCAAAGTGATCTTAAAAGTAAAATAAAAGCTTTTTAATACATAAATTTTCAACACAGAACAACTGCCTAGGTGTTGGATATTTGCTGTTCAAAAATATGTTTTTTGAGGTTTTGCTTAAAGGCGATAACAGATTGTTTCAATCTCAAATGAAGTTTTTTATATAAATTTAATAATGACACAATACATGTTACAGCTATGGAACACCCATCACGCTGAGGACGCGGTGGTGCCAGCATTGCAGGAGTCCCTGAACAAGATGAACCTTACATACGTGGATCTCTACTTGATTCACTGGCCCATCTCCTTGGCTGTGAGTAGTACAATATAGTTATATTATAGCTTAATAACAGTGTATAAATGTATATTATACAGGGTTATTTTTTAGTCATTAAGGATGTGTTTAGTCCATGAAACTGAACAACTTTTTCTAAGGAACATAGGGCCAAATATGTAAAAAGAAATTGACTATCCATATAAATCAAAATTTTGTGGCAGATTCCGACTGTTATGTTTCGCGGAGAAAGTTGTTTGGTTTCATGAATTGAACACACCCTTAAAATTTGGATGGTGAGTAAAAAATAACCCTGTATATACAGCCGTTATACAACTGTTGTTCTCCTGCCTGTCATGTTATGACACATAATTCGACTGTGCTTCGACTTTCAAGACAAGCTAGATTCAGCCAGCTTATTGAGAGTTTTGTCGTCCTAGTAATGTCCCCAGTCTGTTACGCTAGGTGTAAACGGTACAACCGCGCGCTGGCTAGCCGCCCGATCGCTGGCAGCCTTGTCGGGTCTGAATTTGGCCGTCCTTGAACGTTTTCTTTTCGTGATGGTTCTAATATTAAACAGGCAAACGGCAGCCTAGACAACACGGACTACGTGGAGACGTGGCGCGGCATGCAGCAGGCGCGCGCGCGCGGCCTGGCGCGCTCCATCGGCGTGTCCAACTTCAACCAGCGACAGCTGGACCGGCTCGCAGCGCTCACTAACGTCAAGCCCGCCGCGCTGCAAGTCGAGGTTAGTTACGTCACTAAATAAAATTATGTCACTAATGGGCCCTTCACATGCACAGGCCCAGCCTGCAGTCCGATCCTGCAGGATGACACGGCCTTCCGGCCAAATCTCAGCGTGTGTAGAGAACTGAAGAGGCCGCTGCTACATGTGGAGGGCCCATAACTATACCAAAACAGGTGTACATAATAGATATTAGTTGTACACTACACAGGTGTTGCTAAAATTGGACCAATTTCACGAAGAAGAAAGTTGATAATCAAAAAATAATGTCAAACTCTTATGTATACAAAATGTATCGGTTGGTCAACTGCCAGACTTACTATGGAAAAGGGAAAAATTTAATGTTAAACAACATATCGCCTGTGGCCGGAATACTCAACTTGGCCTGAGCCCAACCGATAGTAAATCGAACTTTAAATTTTTTTTTTACCAAGCGAGCTAAGCGTCTCCGCTTCAATTTGGGAGAAATGCTTTCGTATGTCCAGCTGTCCGTTTGTTCTCTTACAGGTCGCATTTCTTAACCGATTCTGGTGAAATTTTAGATAGTGTCTACGCAACTGAACAATATGTGGGATAACCTCGGCAGATCTTACCGAGTAAACTGTCTTGATACACTTGGGGCATGCTCCCGCATTCCAATGTAAACTGAAACAATACATCTACTACCACTGATCTATTCAACACTTGACTTCACATTGGTAAAAATTACTCCCTAAAGAATGAAATTAGATTACCTAACTAAAAAATAAGAAGAGTCACTAGCAGTAATTTTGATCTAAACTTATGTAAATTTATTTGCAGATAAACCTAAACCTCCAACAACCTGACCTTCTAGCGTACTGCAAACAGCAAGGGATACTGGTCACTGGGTACACGCCATTCGGCTCAATATTGCCGAGCAAGGCGGCCGACGACGCCCCCCCTCCGCGCGTCGACCACCCCTCCCTCGTCGCCATAGCGGACAAGTACAACAAGACTGTGCCGCAAGTTGTGCTTCGATACGAGGTGAGATATGGTCTAAAAGTCCATTCGTTTAGATAGTGTCGGTACACCCGCAAGCACTTGTGTTCAGAGACAGGAATACCGGTAAGTTTTTGGTAACGTTATACAAATAACGTTACTGATAACGGTAAAAAATAGCGATGATTCAAGCTATAGTTTTAGCTTAAGTGTTTTATACTTAAATCCAAGTTTTAGAAATGTATTGACATTCCGCATAGTCGTACGTTTATACGGAAAGTCCGTATTATTAGCTTTTGTAAATTTTTCAGTCCAAAGTCGTTTTTACGTTTTTTGGTGTTAATGGGCCTAATTTTAGGGTTCCGTACCAAAATGGTAAAAAAGGAACCCTTATGGTGTGACTCAGTCTGTCTGTCTGTCACAGCTGGATATCTCGAGAACTACTAATGGTATCAACTTGAAATTTGGAATAGTTTAAGATGACATTTGCCCAACTATTTTGCAAATAAGAAAGAAATAAAAAAAATAATATTTTTTTTACTACAGGGACTGAAAAGGGGTCTTAAAAATTTTAAGTGAGGTGACTAGGGCGTGTGGGGTATCATATGAAAGAGCGCTGTTTGCACATTTTAAAACATTTTTTTTTCTTAGGCCGCATAGTTTTCGACTTATGATGAAAAATGTAAAAAAAAAAACCGTTCCCCCCCCCCTTATCTCCGAAGTTTGCAAAGAGAAAAATCTGAAATAATTCTATGTGATAGTAGTTTACGTAAAGATTACAGGAAAAATAAAACGAGGTCTCAATATAACACACTTTTTTAGAAATTCAAGAAACAAACAAGAATTCTTTAGTTTCACTACCCGTCAACAGATGGCGGTGACCTAAGATTGCTGACTTGCGAATTAAAATATTTCCACTATCGGTCAAGAGATGGCGCAACCTAATACTACAATAATAATTGGTGACTGGTTCTTATATAAATTACCTACTATTTGCCGTACGAATAAACGAAGAATAAGTTCCTACTTAGTAATATTAGGTCTTTACCTATGAAATTGCCGATATATTGTCACATACAGAGAAAATAATAACTTCTATAATTTAAAATTTTAACAAAATCGTGAATATTACATCGAATTATGATCATGATAGTTAACTATCAGTAAAAATAAAGTCCATATTTTAGCTTTCGTGACATTAAAAAAAAGATCTTGAAAGTGACTCTTTTTTGTGAGCAAAAAAAAGGGTGACCGAAGGGGTTGTAACTTAACCAAAACTTATTTTTTCGCTTATCTTAAATGGAAATAAGTTAGCATAGTGTTCAAACATTAGTACATAAAAGTTTTGTTACATGAGTGTTCATGGTTGTTAAATGAACAAAGAAAATGCTATTATGAAAAATGCAACTTCTTGAAAAATCTCCATACAAATCGGCAATTTCATAGGTAAAGACCTATTATAAACAGTTTGCAATGTGGAGCGGCTGAAACGTTTTTCAGTCACCATAAGCAACTGTGGTTAAGATTTGTAAATTATCTGTCCGCCTGTTCGCCCTTCCACCTGTCTGCCGTTTATCCTACTTTTTTAAAGACTGTACTAAAGTAACATATCCAAATATATTTATGATTGTACGGAACCCTCGGTGCGCGAGTCCGACTCGCTCTTGACCGGTTTTTTTTTTATATTATTTCGACTCTAGTTCTTGGTATCCCCACTATTTTTGAAGTATCTCTGATAGGTGTAGACAAACTGATTTCAACACAATGCCGGTGGACATTGATCATAAGTTGTTTACATGTTTTACAAAACACCCGTATTTTTTTGTTGGTTCACTTAAAAGTTTCATCTTGAGGCACTTAACTGTCCTTCCAAGGATGAAAAATTATTTTCAGTATACGTAGCAGAGTCAACAAACACAAGCTTTCACTACGGCGGCGCTTCGATGCAAACTGCCAAAATACAAATTGACTTGCGGGTGTACGCCGCACGCGGTATCCTTTGTTTATGCGGCGGCATCCTTTGACAAGAAGCGGCACGTGCAAAGGCGGCGCGATAAAAGGGCGACACTATCTAAGTGAATGCGCTTTACTTGTAATGGGCCCTTCAAATGCACAGGTGGCCGGAGTCCGAGAAAGACGGAGCATTGTCAGTGTGTCCCTTTTCTTCGTATTGCTCCGTCCCTCTCGGCCTTTCCGTCGCCTGTGCATATAGAGGGCCCATAAGACTTGTACTTTATTTTGAGTGCCATCATACGCCCAGGTAGCACATATTCGTCATATTGACGACATTTATGTCATTTCATGACGTCTCTTACGTTTTTTAACTTCCAAAATGACTGCTTTATGATGTAAATATGACCGGAAATGAGTCGTATAGAATTAAAACCGGCTAGGTACCTAGGTATCTGTCATTTTTGACAAAAATACTTAATTGATATCGCAGCATTGCAAATTAATCTAAAACAACCGTTGAACCGATCGAATCAAATGCGGCAGTTAGAGGTAAGAGAGCCAGTGGTGAGGATTCCGGGTGTAGTGCGCTTCCACTGGCCTTATCGTCACTTAACATCAGGTGAGGTGAAGGCCAAACAATTCCTTTGTGCATAATAATCATTTTCCTTCCAGATTGAATTGGGAGTGATCCCGATACCCAAGTCCACAACAAAATCGCGCATCAAGCAGAACATTGACGTGTTCAACTTCGAGCTGACCCAGGAAGAACGGGACGTGATGAAGGCTTTCGACAAAAACTATAGGACTATCCCAGTTAAAGCTTGGAAGGAGTCCGTCTATTATCCCTTTGAGAAGAACTGAAGGAAATGATTTTAAATAAAACCTTAAAATGTGTTATGTGTATAACCTTTTCTTATTTTGTGTGTCCGTCCTCCTTCTACAGTATTTGGCAGTGGCGAAGGGTCCATACAAGCCGATTCCCATTGGCATTACTTTTGAAAAATTCCACCCCACAAATCGACTATAACCCTTATTTTCCGTCCGACCAACTAAACTGATCAACGAGTTGTGCCGTTGAGACCCTGTATGCATACGATTTTTGTTGAATGGCTTACCTTTGCCATAATTTCACCCCTCCCCCACTGGTGTTTTGGGTTATACCATTAAAAAGTAGAATAGGGTAGATAGGGCACCATGCTGACCATGCATACAACCCCGGAAATGTACTATTGGTAAACCCTAAAAACACCACATGGCTAAGATTTTTTTGATTTGCGTGGAAAACTGCAAAGTGACATTGTTTTCGATATTCGAGAGTATTCAAGACAGTTCGTGCTAAATTCAAATTATTTTTATTTCCTGATAGTATGATGTTCATCCTTTCTCTCGTTTATGGAGCGAGTCCTTACCGAGCATACAAGGTAATTTCTGGACCCCTTTTCAAATTTTGTCAGGTCATTCTTAAACAGCACAGCACAGTACAATCAATTTATGAAGTACCTACCCAAGTATTTTTTTTTACATTTTTACCCCAAACTTTCACAAGGGGTCGCATAATTACCCTGTATTCTGTTTAAACTTAATCTAAATGTTAATGTGGTTACCTAGATAAGGGTCCCCCCAGACCTACCGGTTTCCGTTCTTTGCTTTGCTGTTCGGCAATGGACCGCCGGCCAAGAGGCTCATTTTCAATCTATCGCATATTTTCAATCTAAGTACATTTCACATATAAGAATGTTCTTGTGAGCTTTGTTCCTTAAACGATCGTTATGAAAACACAAAAAATTGTTCATATAGGTAATGATGACACCCACAACCCTGTTCACAATTTATATAAATATGCGATCGATTTATTTTTAGCAATCGGAGACCATGTTCAGGGTGGCATATCTCCCAGAAGCTTCCTACTTCGCAACCCAGACGATGATATTTGATAACACCAAGCTAATGGCTATCTTGCCAATTTGGTCTGGTTCAAATATGCGATAGATTGAAAATGACCCTGGTTGGCCGGCGGTCTAAACAGCAAGTAGAAAGCAAAGCAAAGAAACGAAACCGGTAGGTCTGGGGGGACCCTGAGTCTTAATAGTGGAAGGAATACAAAACGCTGCGTATTGCGTTTGTAAAGCCGTCCAGCAGTAAAGAACCAAATACTGTTTCCATATACGCGTTTAGAACGACCAAGAACACACATTCTTTGAACAGGGATGGGTTCCGTTTAATGCAGGTATTATGTATTCTGTGATTCAGCGAGGCTATCGGCTAAAAACAATAAGTTAATGTTAACTGTAATTTGACAGGATGTAAGTGATACGTTTTGGCACAAATGAAAACTTACCAAAGAAATAGCAAAGAAATAGCAATGTATCACATCCATCAGTGAGTTAGCCGATAGAGCCACATCGAATTACACTACATCGATCCTAATGAGATCGAAAGTTCAAGAGATCTATAATTTATGAGTTCGGTCGTTCAGACATCGAAAGCTTATGAAACCAAACGTTTATAAGATCGAAACTTTAAGAAATCGAAAGCTCGTAACATCGAAAGTTTGGTAAAGATAGGAACGGAAATATAAACAAACATTCGTGATATAAATATCGATTATCACATACTATTATGTATTCTGTGTTATCACCACATAATTCAAAATTCAATTCAAAATTTAAAATAATTTACTTATTCAGTCTAGGCTGTTTCAAGTGAATGTCATAGAAGCTACGCCATCGGTTCGTAAACCCTAAGCGGGAGACCCAAGTCGCTTCCCATACTACCTATACCTACGCAAAGGAGATTGATGCGGTGTCAAATTCCACACTACATCAAAGCGAAGCGAGGGCGGGTCGCTAGTTATGGCTAATGCACTTATTTTTATCTACTTTGCGTTGCCAACCCCATTGATATGTTTTACTGTCATCAACCAATCATAATTATAATCGATATATGGATAGTTTACCTGACATCGATCGTTCTTCATATCGCATCGAAAGTTCATGAGATCGAAAGCTTATGAAATCGAACGTTTATGGCACCCATTACACACACAATCCAGACCGTGCCAGACTGACAAAGATTGACAGAGATTGATTGTGTAACGTTGTTCGCGATCTGTTTCAATCTGGCGCGGTCTGGCGTGATCAGATTGTGCTGGATTGTCAATCTACGTCAATCTGGCTTGGTTTGGCTTAGGGTTGGCACCTTTTTTTCGAGGTAATAGTATTATTTTCAAAACAATTAAACATTTTATAGGGATATTTATAAAAATGTAGTCCACATTTATTTTTAACTAGCTTCCGCCCGCGACTACATCCGCGTGGGTGGACATTCGAACAATCATTAAAAAACAAACATACAAACGAAGTACGAACAGAGAACTTGCAGTCTGCTCATCGCAATCTACTGCTGCTATCGTACACATGTTTTTTGAAGGCTGAACTGATTTAGATGAAATTTAGCGCACAAACTGTGCGCTAAATTAGCCTAGATAAAAACATAGGATACTTTTTATCTCGGTCAAAGGTATCAAAGATATTTTTATTTTTTAAAACATTGAAATTAATATGTAGTACTTTTGGGGTAATTTATAAAAACATATTACAGCCCATATTTATTTTTAACTAGCTTCCGCCCGCGACTATATCCTGTTGGACATTCGAAAAATCCCCTTTAAAAAATAAACATACAAACGAACAGAGAACCTTCTCCTTTTTTGAAGTCGGTTAAGAATATCGGATCGCAGTAGATTGTGATTGTGTGTAGAGTGGAAGATTGTCAATCTACCACGGTAGACTGATAATCTAGCAGAATCTACTGCGATCCGATGTCTTTAACCGATACAAAAAAGGAAGAGGTTCTCTGGTCGTTGTATTTTTTTTTATGGAGGTTGAACTGATTTAGATGAAATTTGGCAAAGAGTTTATAGTCTGGATAAAACTTATGATATTTTGTATCTCGGTCAAAGGTACCCTAGAGATTTTTTAAATCACTGAAATTAATTTGTAGTTCTTTTGGGAAATTTATAAAAAATATAGCCCATATTTATAGCTTTCGCTAGCTTTCGCCCGCGACTACATCCGGGTAGATATTTGAAAAATACCCTAAAAAAAACATACAGACGAAAAGAAAAATAACCTCCTGCTTTTTTTAAGTCGGTTAAAAATATCGAATCGCATAAGATTGTGGTAGATTGTCAGTCTACCACGGTAGATTGTCAACCTACCACAATCTGCTTGCATCGGATCGCGGTAGATTGTGGTAGATTGTCAATCTACCACGGTAGACTGACAATCTAGCGCAATATACTGCGATCCAATATTTTTAAGCGACTTCAAAAAAGCAGGAGCTTGTGTCTCTGTTAGTCTGTATGTTAGTTTTAAGGCTGAACTGATTTAAATTAAGTCTGACACACCGTTTATAGCCTGGATTAAATTATAAGATGCTTTTATCCTGGTCAAAGGTACCCTAGGGTAAAATACTTTAGTAAGTACTTTTGAGAAATTTGTAAAATATAGCCCATATTTATTTTTAACTAGCTTCCGCCCGCGATCACATCCGGGTGGACATTTGAAAAATACCCTAAAAAAACATACAGACGAACAAAAAAACAACCTCCTGCTATTTTGAAGTCGGTTAAAAATATCGAATCGCATTAGATTGTGGTAGATTGTCAGTCTACCATGGTATATTGTCAATCTACCACAATCTGCTTGCATCGGATCGCGGTAGATTGTGGTAGATTGTCAATCTACCATGGTGGACTGACAATCTAGCACAATATACTGCGATCAAATATTTTTAACCAACTACAAAAAAGCAGGAGCTTGTTTCTCTGTTCGTCTGTATGTTAGTTTTTAAGGCTGAATGATTTGAATGAAGTTTGACACACAGTTTATAGCCTGGATTAAATTATAAGATACTTTTTATCCTGGTCAAAGGTACCCTAGGGTAAAATACTTTAGTAAGTACTTTTGAGAAATTTATAAAAAATATAGCTAACATTTATTTTTAACTAGCTCCCGCCCATGAGTACATGCAAAAAAATATACAGATGAAGAGAACAGAACCCTCCTTCATTTTTTTAGTCGGTTAAAAAAATTGGATTGCAGTGAAAGATGATGAAATTTGGCATACAGTTAGTTTGGTGCCCTAGGAAGTACCTACCCTATGTACCCTATTTTTATTTTTTAAAGGAAGCTAGTTAAAAATAAATGAGGACTTTATTTTTTCATAAATTTCCCAAAAGTCTACTTACTATATTTTTTGCAATGTTTTGAAAAATACTTTTTTACCTCGATATTATTATTACTATACCAGGCTATAACTGTATATGTATGTGTGCCAAATTTCATCAAAATCAGTTCAGCCTTCTGAAGCTGAACTGATTTGGATGAAATTTGGCACTCAGATAGTTCATAGCTTGGTAAAATAGTATTATAAATATCGATATTTGATTATACACACACAGCGCCATCTAACCCTAAACTAACCAAGGCATAAAATGGGTGCTTTTGGGTTTTTAATAGGTACTAACTTTTCGAAATAGATATGTACTTATTATACGCAGACCCGTCACTCAGAAATTAAAATTTATCATTTCGATTTCGTCCGGGGATCGAACCCGGGACCTCTTGCGTGGTAGACTGGCATGTTGAATACTGCACCACTGAGGTCATCGATCGATATCACGCGAAAATTAATGCAAAAAGTTGGCAACCCTACCAAAGACCACCGTGGATCGTGGTAGATTGTCAATCTACCAAGATCTACTGCGATCCAGATCTTGCTGGATTGACCGTGTAACGTCGCAAACCAACCGCATCAAATTCCATCAATCTGCGGTTTTGATCAGATTGAAACCAGATTGACGTGTGTAATGGCTGCCTATGAGATTGAAGCTTTAACAAATCGAAAGGTTGTAACATCGAAAGTTTTGAATATAATTTTTTAATTTTTAATTGAATGTCATCGATTGACTGTCATTCTGGATTCAATCCAAAACTTTCGATGTTACGACCTTTCGATTTGTTAAAGCTTCAATCTCATAAACGTTCGGTTTCATAAGCTTTCGATCTCATGAACTTTCGATGCGATGTGAAGAACGATCGATGTCAGGTAAACTATCGATGTGTGTTCGATTTCGATTTCATGAGGTTCGATGTAGTGTGAGATTCGCCTCCGTAGCAAGTAGACAGATTCGCAACTGGACAGATTCTCAACTGGACAGATTATCAGGTGGACGGATTAGCAATTAGACAGGACATGTACAGTCCATAGCATACGACTACTTTGTATACGTATGCTTCTATGCATGGGCGGCGGATGGTTTGTAATATAGTATAAATGCAATCTCTTTTTGCATAATGCAAACTCTTGATAACAACAAAAAAATATGATTGATAGCATTCTCCCGGTCGGCTGTGCAATTTCAAAACCTAGTAAGGGACACCTCCAAGAAAAAACGAGTTTTTGCATTATTGGGCTTCTAAAGTCATAAGGCATCGATTCGCATTGCCAAAACATCAAAAAAAGTCTTACGACTGAACTTAAGACGGAAGAGCCTAAAAAACCATTTCAAAAACCTAGCAAGTAACATGACAACTTTGAAAACCTAGCAAGGGACGTCCCTTGCTAGGTTTTTGAAGTTGTCATGCGAGCTATTGAGGATCAAGTAAAATTTTTTTTAATGATTATACGTTTGAATTTACTAAACCGCAATGAATATCAAATCTACTCAATGATCCGGGGTCTCGGCCACCTACTTACGAGTAGGGTACGCCCTATGTACACACTTCATAAATTTAATTGCCTTTAAAGATAACACCCGGTTTTCTTTGAAAATCAAAAATTAAAATCGTTTCCCCGCAATTATTTTTACTTAAACACATTTAGTTTGATGTAAACAACACATATTACGGCTTCGATAATGGTCTTTTATATACATAGATAACACTCTAGTAATGACACTTACTAGGTTTTAACGTTGTCAAACCAGCTGAGTCCAAGTTAAAAAAACAATTTAATCATTAGTAAGTGCTGTAAAACTTGCTCTATCATTTATTTAGATATATGGTTATACTCTGTAGAGAGCCAAGGATATACCACATCTTTTGATCTAAGACTCATCAGCATCACTGTAGCTCTTATAGTTACGGCGCAGCAAGCTCTCAAAGTGGCCAACTCGTTTTCTGGCTCTCCTGTAAAATTTATCTTCTGTCCCTTACTAGGTTTTGAAATTGTACAGCCGCAGTATTCAGAAGTCATTTTTTTTTACTTAAATTCGTTTAGTTTTATTTTCCTCAAATTAAAGTCTTTCAATGTTTATAACTATATTTCATTGTTCACGCGACTGTACTCTGTCCAGGGGGGCTACTCAAATGGCCACTTTTCTATTCGTTCGCTAACTTAAAAATTAAAAATAAGCCGTAAACTCCAAGATAACGTATCGTAGGCTTGTCAATTCCATACAATACAATAATGTCTGTGATTTACATTAACTTGCAACGTGTGACTTGATCGTTTAATTGTTTATTTTTAAGCTTTAAGTTAGCGAACGAATAGAAAAGTGGCCATTTGAGTAGGGGGGTACTGTTGCTAATCCGTCCACCTGAGAATCTGTCCAGTTGCGAATCTGTTCACTTGCTACGGAGGGTGTGATTCGATGTGGTGCTTCGTACAACGAAATCAAGACATTCGGGAATATTAAGGTTTTATTATTACCCTCTTTATATAGGTACGCACGGGAGAGAAAACAATGAAAATATACAAAACCTTATCTCACTTTTGATTCCGTCCCTTTTAGGGGGATTGCCCTTGCTGAAAATTTGGGAATAACATCCGTAACACACATATTTAGGGTTGAAAATGCAAAGGCAACACTGCCTGACAGGCTTGGCGCCAACCAGACAACGCTTCGCCAACGAAAAATGTATCAATATAAAGCATTTTGACTATAAAACAATGTAAATTACACGCAAGTTTCATACAAATAAAGTCTACATTTCTGCGACAGCTCCGCTAATATTATAAGAAAACGTATAGAGGTTATATTGAAAAGTCAATACTGAAACTACGTGATTTGCCAAGGAAAAATGATTCCTATACACATAAAGCAAAAAGGTTAACTTCAATTGCATGTTTTGATGAATTTACACCATTTTATTGTCGCGTGCGCGGGAGGACTTTTGGCGCCAGACTGGTCGGCGCCATGTTGCCATTTGGGAGGCAGGCAGAGGCATTTTGTTCAGCTGACTTCCGCGTTCTTACTATGCCAGCTAATTTACGGTTATAGTGGTCTAACTTTTGTAATGCGGGGGGGTCGTAAGTCGTTATAATTTACGCAAAAGCTTTACGTCTAATTAAGTACTTAGATATGAGGTTAGCGCAGAATTTAAGCGTCCGTAATTTTTCTATAGAGAACGTCAAGTTGTAGGCACAAAAAAACATACGTCAAACTAAAGAGATTATCTAGTTGCTACAAGTATGCGTATAAACCTCACAGATGATTGTAAAAAAGTCTGAATATCATCAAAAGCGCTTGTCGGGGGCCATATTTTTGGCGTTAAATAATATCGGAAACGGATTAAATTCTACATCAAAATAAACTTTAACGAACTGTGCAGATGCTCCAATAATTTTTTTTTCAAGAAAGATAATTGTGCTAAAGATAATGATGAAAAAACAACGAAAAACATCGAAAAAGTGCAGAAGTGAGGTTATTTTCCTATAGTATATTATATTATTCCTTATACTCTTTACACGTAAAGAAAAAGACAGAGACAAATGATTTTGCATAACCGAGCCTTAATAAAACTCAAGACAACTTATTTCTTTGATTAAGATAAAAATAATTAAGTTTACGATAAAATACGATTAAGTTTGAACCGCAAGCGCTGTACCCTTAGCACGAATAGCTATCGAGAAAAAAAACGCGCGTAAAAGTATACTTGATAGAGAATTCTCTATGCAAAATCTCATTTTGCTTATCAGCGGTAGATAGCGCTGTACTCCCATACAATATTACTCTATCGAAAGTTTTTACACGCGTTATTTTTTTCGATAGCTGTTCGTGCTTACAGAGTTAGACACTTAAATTCTGTTGTACTTTGTTAAATTAATCGCACTGTACACATGAGATGCTATTAAATTAGCCTAAACAAGTGATCACTCTGTTTAAACTCCAATCATAATAATTATCTTCATTTAAAATCAAAATATTTACTTAATAACAACAGTTACTGTGGTGGTAACTAAAATGTCTACAATTTGTCATTGTTATATAACACAATTACTACGACGCTACGAGACGGTCGCTGGCTGCCTACGGGCGTTACGAGTGCTACGAGCAGCGGCCATCCGTAGCACGTAGCAATGTAAGTGGTTTATACAACATGTTACAAAATAACCCATAACGCCGAATATGGTAAGTAGATAGCAACTTTTACTACGGGAAAAAAAATCTGCTGTTTCATACAAAAATTAATAATGAAAATAAAGTGAAAATATCAGATACATTCTGATTGAAACAACTGATTTTTCTTTCGCGATTTCTGAGTTGGTCCCACAGTAAAAGTTGTTCAGTTTGATGGTCCTTATCATATTCGGCATTAGGGGTTATTTTGTAACACGTTGTTAATATCACAGAAAATTAAAAACTAAATATATTTTTATTAGGTTTGTGGTGAAAAAACATGTATACGTACCTATGTATTTCTTGACTTAGTAATATACTATTTCTTTTTGTGTTGTTTTGTTCTGGGAACCCGCTTGTTTACATTTTTGCTTCGAGATTAATAATCGGACTTTAATAGTACCTACTTTATTTAGTACTATAATTATATCGTAGGATATAAAAAAAACCCCTAAAAATGGTCCTGTCAAATAAATTGCTCGGACGATTGCGAAAGTCTTTTAGATTCCACTTATCGTCGACCCAGGATTTTTACAAAAATCCGGATTTTTTTTATTATCTACCGGGTGTAACAAGACCCTCAACGAACTCGAGGACTACGTATTCTGCCCATCATCAGGACCATTTCTGTTCAAAATCATTGCTGGGAAACGATTTTAATTTATGGTGTTAAAAATTATTGCATACATTACCACGCAATGTAACGCGTACAACAGACCGCGCCTGCGAGTGAATGCTACACAGCTGCGTGCGGCCGAGTTGAAAGGCAGCGTTTATGTGAAATACATTGAGTGATGACGTTTTGAAGCTCTTGTTTGTTACAAAACACGTAAAATTTATATAATGTTTCTGTAGACAAAAATTAGTACATAATGAATAAAATAAGATTTCATAAAAAAAATTTGACTTTCACCTTCAATAACTTCGTAGCTATTGGTTTCCCAGGTATAGTCTAAAAGACAAAAATGATCCTGATGATGGGCGGAACGCGTGGACTTCGGCTTCGTTGAGTGTCATGTTTCATGTTACACCAGTTATATGCAATGGCATGATGGCTACAAAATAAAACATCAACCATAAGAATAAATCATCAATAATAATTTTAACAATAATTATTCTGTTAACATAAATTTTATCATTAATGTGAGAAAGATGTGGGTAGCCCCCGACAAGGTGGACCAACGATCTAGTGGGCGGTCGCGAGACGCCGCTGGATGCGGGCAGCGCAGGACCGATCGTCGTGGAGATCCTTGGGGGAGGCCTATACCCAGCAGTGGGTGTCGTGCGGCTGATATGAAGATATGTGAGAAAGATCTAAAATCTACGTGTACATATGTTTATTTGTAAGCATTGCATTTGTTATAACAAGTTAACGATCCTCACAAATTAATTCTATCGCGGAACAAGACACTCGCTAACACACTCTTGGTAAGTCTCGAAGTTATTGTCGTTGCCTCCACATCCACCGTATGTGAACTGTTAACAGCCACCTTCTCGCGAATACGCAAATCTACAAGGAAAAAAGATTGGACTGAGCAGCGAACTAAAATCTATGGAATAAGCATTCTGCTTGAAAAATGGCACCACACGAAAAGTAAAACTAAGTGGTTAGTGCTAAAAATGCTGGCACTTAATTATGCAGCACAAAGCGCCTGAACACTGGTAGCTTATTAGCGACCATAATTTGTACACTCATAGATATTTTCTATACTTAAACGAAAAAAGAAGATACGTTTTTTCTGCATCTTTTTACTGCCTACTTTGCATCTTTTACACCATTTGACTATAAAGGACGTCATTTGTAATAAACTCTTTCTATCTTTTTTCTACAACACAAACTGAAATTTATTGAAAAGAACACTGTAACGTCAGTCACCGGGTGCGTGGCTGGCCCGACTAAAGCAGAGCGGGTTGTACTTTTTCGGCCCCGTGGTGCCATTTTTTAAGCAATATTTGTTTGCAATTACACTTCCATAGATATAAGTTCGCTGGGACTGAGTGACTTACTCTCGTGAGCAGAAAAATGGAATCACAGGCCTATTTTCATACAAACGAGGTAACTTTGAAGCTTTTGTTCTCCGTCAAGGATTGAACGGGGTGTGATCTGATGATGGCTATTCAAAGAGTGAATGGAGGAGGCCCAGATCGCTAAAGAAACCCTAGAGTCATTTACACCAGAGACCACAATGGAGATTTTAGTGTTATATTTTCCGTACTTTTGATTTATTTTCTTTTGATGTAATTTCGCTTATTTTTTTTTAATTCAACCCTAAGCTGAGCTGCTTCTGTGGCATTACGAGCCTCCGCCATTCATTCTTCAAGTTGCCATCATCAGATAACACCCCGTGTTGACGGCAGAACGATTGTAAAATATGTAAATATAGTTAAGATAGTTTAAATTTTGATATTTTGTAGAATTACTTTGTTTTATCACATTATTTTCTCTTATTTGAACACTAAATTATGTTTATCTAGTATATTTTACATGTAGAAATTAAGATAGGAATTAAGACCTTTGATTTGTTATTTATCTTTCTTGTATAGATACTATTAGCGATTTTGTTTGCACCGTTAGAAAGAGATAGCACTAAAATGTTGGAAAGAGACAGGAAAGATTGGTGCCGTGTGCAAAAATTAGTGCCGTGTGCAAACTGTATGCGTTGTAATTGGCTAATAGCTATATTGTAGAAAACTAACTAGCCACTAAGTGCGAGTAAACATTTTGTACTTAAATAAGGCTGTTTTGTATGAAAATTGTTCAGTTCAGTTCAGTTCAATATATACCTACTATGGTTTGAAAATACAAATAGTAAAAAAAAAGATGGAGTTTTAATTCTTCTGCCCGACGTCGCTGAACCCCTGCACCTGCTAAGTTTACAAGTGGTCCTTCGAGCCGGATACGCCGGGGACTTAGAAGATTTCGCTGCCAGCACCCAGGACTTAGAAAATTTGAAGAAAAATTCCCAAGACTTAGAATATTTTTGGATCATTCAGTCTGGGACTTGAAAAATTCCTGGGATACTTGAAGAAGCAACCATGTCGTACCCGACGAGGAGCAAGGCAAAGGAGAGAGGCGGAACGTCAACGGCCCAGAGCGATCCTGCACATACGGAACCCGCAGACTCCGGGGTAGCTACGTTCGTCCGCCCACTCCGATCGCCGTCGACGGTTAACCAAGGGATACCTGGTGAAATATACATCCCAGAGATTCCGTCTTCCGGCATTGGTGGAAGAGTGGTGGATTTCACGACCAGAGATCCAGATCATGAAGCAACGCCGACCGTGAGCACCGTACGAGCGCCCCGAAAAGCTCCAAGTGTCACGTCGTCCCGTTCCAGTCGCGCACACAGAGAAGCGACACGAAAGAGAATCGAATACGAAGCAGAACTTGAAATGTGCGCAGCACAACAGCGTCTCGCCGAGAAAAAGAAGGCAATGCAACTGGCGGAACTAGACGCAGAGGAGGAAGAAGAGGAAGAGGCCTTAGCGAGAATAGAACCACCTAAAGAAGATCGCATCCAGGAGTGGATCCAGAAGTCACCTTTTGAGCCCGCTCGTGAGAAGACCCCGCATTCTGGCCGAGATGGACGTGATTCATCAAGGGGACGTCGACAACCCGGGAAGGCGATTGAAGAGTTGGCCGAAACCCTACGAGACATGGCCAAACCACGCCCTATGCCACGAGCTTTCTACGAGTTGCCTAACTTCAGTGGGGATCCAGCTGACTGGCTTGCCTTTAAGAAGAAATATGAAGATTCCACTGCCCAGTACGAGTTCCGGCCATCAGAAAACCTTGCGAGACTACAATCAGCAATACATGGCAAGGCGAAGCAACTGGTTGAAGACCTTCTCCGCACCAGCTCCGATCCTGGCGAGATCCTGAGATGCTTAGAGCGCACCTACGGGGATCCAAACCTCCTATTGAAGAGCGCTATCGGGAAGATTCGAGCACTACCCAAGACCGCCGACAATGACAGCGATGGCCTTCGTGTCTTCAGTGCCACCGTCCGCTCCTGCATCTCCACACTCAGAAACATCAAGGCGGACGGCTTCATCAACAACCCACAACTTGTGAGTGAGCTGCTGGAGAAACTAACACCGACCCAGCGCCACGAGTACTCCAAGTTTGCACGGAGTCAAGCCATCGCCGGTGGAGTCGATCTGCGTGTGTCACCAACCCTCATCATATTCGTGGACTTCTTGGAGGAGCTCGCCGACACCGCAGCTTTCGTGCTTCCTGCCGACATCATCGGGAGCAGACCTGCGGCTGCGCAAAGGCAGGTGACACCACGGAATCAAACTGTGAGTAACCGTGCCAGTGTGAAAAATGTGCATAAAGTAAACGTGCATAACAACAGTGAAATAAAGTGCGTGCTATGTGAAAGTGATCATCGGTTAGCTTCGTGTGACAGTTTTCGTGACAAAAGTGTAAATGAACGTTGGGACTTTGTTAAAGACAATAAGTTATGTTTTAAGTGTCTAAGTGGCAATCATAGTCGATTAAGGTGTAAATATAGGAAATGTGCTAAGTGTAATTATGGCCATCACACGCTCCTGCACGTGGATAAACCAGGTAACCAACCTTTTGATATTTCTACTCAGACTGAGCGTGTCACTAACCTCGGGGACAGACGTTGTGTGAAGTCACTCCTGAAGGTAGTGCCTGTACAAGTGAAAAACGGGGGTCGTCTGATTGACACTTACGCTCTGCTTGACGACGGTGCCACTATTTCGTTGATAGACGAGACTCTTGCCACGGAATTGCGAGGTCCGAGATCACCGATCCAGATCCTCAGTGCCGGCGGACACTCGATTGAAGATGACTCATCAAGGTTAGTAAGTGTGACTTTATGGGGACCAAATGAAGAACCCCGCATTCTGAAGATGAGGACCATCAGGGAGATGAACCTGCCGCCGCAGACTGTGCCAAAGAGTGTGATCGAAAATAGTGATCATTTGAAAGGATTGGGAATTGAAGAAATGAGAGACGCTGTCCCACTAGTCCTCATAGGACAAGACAATTGGGAAACAATAGTGGGCGGCGACATAAGGCGAGGGAAATCGGGAAGACCGGTGGCCTCCCTGACCAAGCTAGGTTGGGTAATTCATGGCCCGGTAAGTACAAAGAGCGACGAGCCCGACACCGTAAACTGCATGGCGGAGCTGAACGATCTCGTCAAACAGCAGTTTGACATTGAAAATATGGGGATCGTCGCCAAAAAGAGAGTGAACTTTGAAGAACAGAGAGCTGAGACCATACTCAATGAGACTGCGCGCCTTACCAATGAAGGTTGGGAGGTGGGACTACTCTGGAGAAAAGATAACGTCCAGCTGCCAGATAATTTTAACGACGCTGAGAAACGCCTAAGAGGAATCGAGCGCAAAATGGACAGAAACCCGGACTTCGCGATTGCCTACTGCGCCCAGATAAGCAGGTTAATTGAAAAAGGATACGCGAAACGTGTGGAAGAACCGATACCTTCCGAACACACTTGGTTTCTCCCGCATTTTGGCGTGACAAACGTCAATAAACCAGGAAAGTTGCGCTTGGTGTTCGATGCAGCTGCGACATATAAAGGGACGTCATTGAATGACCAGCTATTGAGCGGCCCAGATTTACTGAACTCCCTTTTAGGAATACTATTTAAGTTTCGCCAGAAGCCGATCGCAATCACCGCGGACATCGAGGATATGTTCCTTAGAGTAAAGATAAGGAAAGAAGACCAAGGAGCACAGCTGTTTCTGTGGAGAGGTGCGAACAAACATGAAGACCCTGAGATATATGTAATGGAATCGATGATATTTGGAGCAACATCTTCTCCAACATCGGCAATCTTCGTGCTAAACAGAAACGCTGAGAGGTTTAGAGAAGAGTTCCCAGAAGCGGTCGAGGCTATTAAGAAACGACACTATATGGACGATTACATAGATAGTGTAGAAAATGTGGAAGATGCCATCAAGATGATTAAAGAAATAAGTGACATTCACGCTCAAGGGAACTTCAACATCAGGGGGTGGACGACCAACCATCCTGAGTTGCGTGAAAAGCTCCCGTACGTGGCACCGCAAAGCGTGAATTTGTCAAAGCTTGGTGGAGAAACAGAACGAACGTTGGGTCTGGTATGGCAAACGAGTGATGACACCCTGAGTTTCGACGTGTCATTCAAGAAAATCAAGAAAGAAGTTGCGAGTGGCGAGGAAGTGCCCACAAAGAGAGAGTTCCTCAAACTCATAATGAGTCTGTTTGATCCACTAGGCTTGATATGCCCAGTGACAATCAGCTCAAGGATCTTAATGCAACGGATATGGAAGACCGGCGTCAAATGGGACGAGAAAATAAACGAAGAATGTCATGAAGAATGGAAAGAATGGATAAGAAGTCTTCATGTGCTTAGAGAACTGAAAATACCGAGACATTATGGGATCGAGGAAGAAGAAGTTGAACTTCATATCTTCGGCGATGCGAGCGAGCAAGCTTATGCCACCGTCGCGTACTTCGTTGACCAGAAAAGGGAAGTGGCGCTCGTCTCAGGAAAAGCCAAAGTGACACCCATGAAGATGGTCTCGATGCCACGGCTTGAACTGCAAGCAGCCGTGCTAGCCTGCCGCCTGGCAAACATGGTGGAGAAAGAACATAGCTTCAAGATAAAAAGAAGAGTATTTTGGACAGACTCCAAAACAGTTTTGCACTGGATTAGATCGGACCCGAGGGATTTCAAGCCGTTCGTGGCACATCGCTTAGCTGAAATAGATGAGAGATCCAGAAGCGATGAATGGAGATGGGTTCCGACAGCACAAAACCCAGCTGACGAAGCAACAAGAAAGGGTTGGACGCCAGAAAAGTCGATATGGTTCTCAGGCCCAGACTTTCTTAAGGAAAATGAGGATGAGTGGCCGAAAGAAGGCTTATCGAATGCCACCGATGAAGAGACCAGTGAACTACGCCCGAATCGAGTTCACACCATCACGGAAGCCCCGCCCACTATATTGGAAGTCCAGCGTTTTTCGTCCTGGATTCGGGCGGTGAGAACAATGGCTCGTGTGCTGGCCTACATCAAGCGCCTAAGGCTGAAAGAACGGCCCGAGGTCACTGGAGACTTGATCCGAGAAGCTGAGAAGATATTGATCCTTCAGTCTCAGAAAACTGCGTTTGAAGTAGACATAGAAAATATGAAAGCAGGCAAGGATTTACCGAAACAAAGTCGTCTGAAAGCTCTCGATCCAATGATAATGGAGGATGGACTTTTGAGAGTGAGAGGAAGGATCCAGACAGCCGATGTACCCTTTGAGGAACGACATCCTATTATCCTGGATGCAAAGGAACGACTGACTGAGTTGATAATTCTGCATTACCACCGATTAGCTCATCACGCTAATAATGAAGCAGTTGTGAACATGCTCCGCGAAAAGTACTGGATACTGAAGATAAGACCAGCTGTCAAGAAAGTCGCGAGAAGCTGTCCCATGTGTGTGATAAGAAAAACACTTCCGAAACCACCGAAGATGGGGGACTTGCCCTCCGCCAGATTAGCCCATCATCGTCGTGCATTCACTCACTGTGGAATTGATTATTTTGGACCCATGGAAGTGACCATTGGACGTCGTCATGAGAAACGCTGGGGAATCGTCTTGACCTGTTTGACGTCAAGAGCAATCCACCTGGAAGTCGCTTCCTCTCTTAGCGCTGATTCGGCCATCATGGCCCTCCGACGTTTCATTGCGCGCCGCGGTCAGCCTGAAACACTTTACAGCGACCAGGGCACGAATTTCATAGGAGCTGATAAAGAACTAAGGAACGCGTGGAAGAACCTGGAAATCCATCAGCTGGAAGATGCAGCTACCACACTTGGAATCAAATGGAAATTCATCTCGCCCGCCTCGCCACACATGGGAGGATGTTGGGAGCGTTTAGTACGCTCCACGAAGACCGCATTGAGAGTAACCCTGAATGCGAGAGCGCCGAAAGAAGAAGTGTTACTAACGCTGCTGGCTGAGGTGGAAGCTACGATCAATAGTAGACCACTGACCCACGTCTCTGTGGATTCGAACGACCCAGTAACGTTAACTCCGAACCATCTACTCTTGGGTACCGCGTCAACGACCACCAGACTTGGACATTTTTCGGAAGAAGACCTGACAACGAAGAAACAATGGAAAGCTGCGCAAGCATTGGCCGACATATTTTGGCGCCGCTGGGTGTCAGAGTATCTGCCGACACTTCAAAAGCGATCGAAGTGGACGAAGGATGTGGCACCGTTGAAAGTTGGGGACTTAGTGTTAATCGTCGACCCCACTCTGCCCAGAAACGTCTGGCCCCGAGGTGTGATAGTAAAGGTTTACCCTGGAGCGGATGGCCAAGTTAGGATAGTAGACATAAGGACTTGCCGTGGGACATTACGCCGCCCTGCAGTTAAAGTGGTAGTTCTGCCTACAGAGGCATGATGGTTGGGAGTAAATCCGCAACCAGGGGGTGGAATGTTGACGGCAGAACGATTGTAAAATATGTAAATATAGTTAAGATAGTTTAAATTTTGATATTTTGTAGAATTACTTTGTTTTATCACATTATTTTCTCTTATTTGAACACTAAATTATGTTTATCTAGTATATTTTACATGTAGAAATTAAGATAGGAATTAAGACCTTTGATTTGTTATTTATCTTTCTTGTATAGATACTATTAGCGATTTTGTTTGCACCGTTAGAAAGAGATAGCACTAAAATGTTGGAAAGAGACAGGAAAGATTGGTGCCGTGTGCAAAAATTAGTGCCGTGTGCAAACTGTATGCGTTGTAATTGGCTAATAGCTATATTGTAGAAAACTAACTAGCCACTAAGTGCGAGTAAACATTTTGTACTTAAATAAGGCTGTTTTGTATGAAAATTGTTGGACTGTTCTCGGATGCTCAGTATATTTTATGGTTTTCAGCGTACGGTACCCGCTCCCTCGAAACTCGGCGTCTTTCCACTAATCTTGTGATTAGCCGGGAAAGCACGCCACCTGGACCAGCCGGTCCAGCGTCGCGTACCATCACCTCACGGCAGCAGGGCAGGCTCAAAACCTGCCCTGGGGTAGCGCTTACACCCGAGCCCCGCGCGCCCGCCGCGAACTATGGCAGACGACCCGCCACCGCCGCGAAGCGCGCCGCGAACTACCGCGCAACCTGCGCCCCCGACCGCAGCCGCGAACGTCGCCGCGACGACCCCAGTGACGCCGACTCCCAGCCCTATTGCGGATCCAGCCAGCCGGTTACGTCTGATTGCCCAAACAACATCGCCACGCGTCCGATATGAATCGGACGTAGCGATAGTGTCGCGGATAATCAGCTCCGGGTACTTATCTGCCCGGATGACCCGCTGGCTGGCAACGTACATTCGGCTGTCCGAATACGAGCTGGGGGACGTACCAGCCCTCACACCATCCGATGAGCTGGCTCTTCAGGCCCTCTCGGCCATGAACGACCTCCCGCTACCGCTACCACCCGTTAGCAGCAAGCGCAAGCGCCAATCGCAGGCCGAAGGGGAAAAACGTGTGTGCGCTACGCCGCACCCCCGCGACCCGCGCCGTCTCAACCGGTCCCGCAGCAGCGGCGACCTCCCAGCCACCCCGGACGCGACTACCAGTCCAGAGGTGATACCCCACCCCTCCCCGCAGTCGCAGCCCTTGCAAACTCCGGCCGCGCTGCCGCAGCGAGAGCAGCGGCCGCCACGCCGGGTGATTCAGGACGCGGGTAAGACAACCCAGACACCACCAACTTTCGCAAGTGCTGCGGCTGCGAAATCGTCGACCGCCACCCCCTCCACGGCAGATTTTTCTGCGACTACCCACACGGGAATTTCGCAACCTGCCCACACCAACTTGCAGCCTGCCCCCTCCACAACCGAGGCGCCAAAGGAGAAGCATTACCCTCCACTCATTGTGGAAAGTTTACAAAATTGGCCCACTCATATCAAAGCGATCCACGACCAACTCGGTCGCCCTCCCAACGTTCGGCCCTACGGGCAGGGCGTACGTTTTACGCCAATAGATGGCAACGAGTACCGGCTCATCCAAGCCTACCTCTCGAACTTAGAGAGCAGGGAGGGGCTGAGTTGGTATTCATACGCACTCCCAGAAGAGCGATGTTTAAAGGTCGGTATTCGCAGCCTCCCCTTCAACACTAGCACCGACGACATCAAGGCGGCGCTGGGCGAGCTTGGCTTCACGGTGGAGCACGTGAAGCAAATTCGGGCGCGCGCCGGCCGCCCCGGCTGCATATTCTACGCGGCCATAAGCAAAGCCTCGGAAGCAGCACTAAACACAATTTTCGAGGTAACCGAGCTCCTTTACCTACCGGGCGTATTAATCGAAGCATGGCGCGGCAGAAAGGGCCCCGCGCAATGCCACCGCTGCCAGGGGTTCCGCCACTCCTCAAAGGGCTGCCACCGCGCGCTCGCCTGCGTCCGCTGCGGAGGCCCACATGCCGCCGCCGATTGCCCTCGGCCACGCACAGAAGCCGCCACCTGCGTAAACTGCGGTGGCCCGCACCCGGCAAATTACGCAAGCTGCCCCACTTTAAAACGTGAGCACCGTAACAAGGGAGCCGGGCCGCTAGCACAGACCGGCCCTCCAGCCAAAGCCGGCCCCACCACCCGGGCATCCATACCGACTACCCAGGTGAGCGAAACCGCGCCCGCAACATTGATGGCCCCGGCAAACCCGCCGACCGCCCGCGGCGCCGCGCCGGCGCCCCACCGCCGCAAGAAAAAGCGAGGCACCCGCCCCGCTCCCCCGCCGCCCGACGGCAAAACAGGCGCAACTATGGCGCCACCTATCGCTGCAGCCGCGGCGCAACCGCCCACGACGCTGGCCCAACAATTACCGCCTGATATGCAACAGTTACTCGCTAGAATGACTCAATCTCTGGTAGAGCAACTCACCACCTGCTGCGCGCAATTAATGGCTTCACATTCCGGCCGTTAAAAATAATACATTGGAATGCCCAAACACTCACGGGCAAGCGACGCATGCTCGTCCATTTTCTTAAAGAGCAAGATATTGACATAGCGCTCGTGAGTGAAACGCGCCTACAGCCCGGCGCTACATTTAAAGTGCCCAACTGTACCGGACCACCACCGTAATGACGAATGACGAATGACGATTGGTGGTTGTAACGTTGTGTTCTGACAATCCACAAGTTTAAATCTTGGCGCGCAAGCGAAATGGTAGTTTTCAGTATTTTGCAGGAATTGGCACCTCCCCTTTAACGTCATTGGTTGTTTTTTGTAGCAGTCGCAACTTTAATAAATGTCTTTTCAAATTTTTTATTATTTGCATAAGGCTTTGAAAATAATAAACATTGAGAATCAGAGCAAAGTCTCTCAAATTTCGCTTCAGTTTAGCAAGGAATTAGACGATAGAAGATGGCGCGTGCCGCGCGTGATGATTCTGACCAATAGCAACAACGCCCAATAGGAAGGCAGATTTCGGAGCTACGGTGTTGCCATCTCGTGTCACGCTCTTCCATCTGACACTTTTGTTGAAGTTATGCGCGAACACCTTTTTGCTAGCTGAAGCGTCGATTGACAGTTCTTTGCGTTTTGTCCAAAAGTTTTATAGTCAGGAGACGCACAGATATTTATTTCTGTAGGTTAAATTTTGTTTGCAAAATATTTGGTAATTTTATTTAATTTCCAAGTGTGTTCGAATTTCGGAAAACGGAACGTTTTGGAAGGAGTATCGAAGCGGGTTAGGGCAACACCAAGCGAGCCTTCAGTTTTCAGGAAAAAGGATGACAAATGTGTTGAGAAAAGATTTGGATTATTTTATTTAACGCGGCCGAAGTCGGTCGATTAATTTATAGAGAGAAAAACGCTACTGAGGTAAGTGGAGTGATATCTGTTTCAAGGCAGACTTCGTAAGACGCCATGAACATTTTCTGAGGTGGTGTTTATTACAGGTAAAACCTCAAGTTGCAGACCATCATTTGTTTCTGGTCGCTGGCCTGAAGGTTTGCCAGGATCTTCGAAGGTTACTTGCCGTGGCTTGAGGAGTCAGCCAGGCAAAATTTCAAACGGGTGGAGGGAGCAGGCGGTTTGAAATCCTGCTAATCAGGATTGCTGCTTTAGCAAGACCTGGTAAGAAGTTGAAAACATTTTCCCCACGCCACGCCGCCATGTTGCATAGCCACAACGTGTTCAAAGTCTAATTTTCAGTTTGGTTAATCCTACACGTTTGTTTCAGCTATGGGAAATTAATTTCATTGATAGTCTTTGGGTCTACCACGTGCCACGTCATGTGCTGATGAGTTGCTGTCCACAACTACATGATAATCCTCCAGGGAGTTCAGAGGTCTAAATAATCCCTCATTAGTAAATACAGGACACACGAGGTCGGTGCTTTTTTACCCTTTAAATATTGTGAACCGTGGTATTTTCCAATTAGGGATGATAATTTAATATAAACTGTAACTTTTACTCTTTTTGCGACCCGACACACACCAACCAATAGAATCCATGTAGCGACCCCTGTCGCTGAGCTAGATTTGTGAATTTTTTCTCATGTAAGGTGTAAACCAATATTAGTAATATAGACTGTTTCAACCCATACCATTTTTTATTTTTTTTACCTTAACTTTATTCTTTTTGTCTCGTGGGTCCCAGCGGGCAATATTCAAAGGGAACCACGTGGCAAATGGCGCCCACATTTATTTAAAGTTATTGTTTGGTGTGTTTTGGTCAGCAACATCCCCAACTTTCTCATATCTGGGCCCGGACCGCAGGGTATATTGAGTGTGTAACAACTGTCCTGGCCCACCCCTTTGGCTTACTTATGGAATGATTTTAGTACTGATTGAGAGAGGGTAGGAGAGAGTAGGGGAGTGTTTTGTGTTTTGGTAAAAGTTTACAGTCGAGTCATTATATATTTTTGCTTAACTTAGAATCATATTTTGAAAGTATTTACTAGAGTCATATATGTATTTTGTGTAACTTAGAGTCATATATTTTTCAAATAAGAATATTTAGCTTCATTTTTATTGTGTGAACAACATTTAAAAGTCATTTTTTGTGCTTGAACAACATAACCACAGTAAAGATTTTTTTTTTCAATTTAATACTTTTCTTTGGAACATTTTGCTTAGAATTTGTCTTTTTGGTAAGCAACAGTAGCGGCATAGATGGAAATTGTTTTTAGGTTGGAATACCACAGGTTCTAGTTTGTAATTTTATGTTGTGGTGTGCTGCTATTGTGAATGTTATAAAGTGAAAAAAAAAACACAAGTGTGGTTGTTTTATTTCCTTTAAATTTTTAAGTGTTAAGCTTTGTTCTATGTTTTATGTTATGTGTTATATGTTTTTATAAAACTAGGGTTATCATAAGATTTATATGTTCAGGTACCTACATGTTTCATGTTTTAAAGTTAACTTCAAGTTATATTGTTTTCATGATAAACTGTAACTAAACAGACATAAATATCAGATTTTACATTTGGTAACAATCTAGTGTTGTGTACACATTCATACTTTCAAAGAAAGATTTCAGTTTTCAACTTAAAAATTTATTTTGTTTTTACAAAGAATACATTTTGTTAAATTTAAAGTCCATACAGTGATTTATAAATTTGATACATTTTGTTAAAATTACATTTTATACAATTGGGTGAATATTACAATATTGTTACAAGCGGTGTGTCGTTGTGGTCAATACAATTACAAATAATTTTCTTGAATACTGTGTTTTCTCTGATTTAGTGTTGGATAATTTAACATTACCCTTTATTTAAATTGATTGTGAAGGAAATACCACCAGTTCTTAACGATGGATTTAGAAATTTTAGTACATTCACTCTTAAAAGATGAACTTACTTATGAAGTGACAATTAGGTCTGAAACACCGACATCTACAGTGCCTTTGTTGAGAAAGCAACTAAAACAACTTCTTATTGAGTGTCCCTCTGAGGTAATCATGGAAACAGAATTTGAAAGTAGTTCAGAACTTAAAATTATTTCAGATAAAATTAAAGAATTAAAAGCAAAACTTAGTGAAAAATCTGTTACAGCACATTGTTTGAGCAGATGCCGTGGTTTGGTACGACACTTACATCATAGGCTATTGCGAGTTGTGTCGGATGACCCTGCTGTTTTGTCACAAAAGGCAGAGTTGTCTAGCGCAATCGAGTTTTTATTGTCAGTTTCTGAAAAGTTTTTCTTGTCAACAAGAGCACGGCATCCTGAACAGTGCGACACACAGGTGGAACCGGTGCCAGTAGTAGCAGTTGCGGAATGTTCTGGTGATAGGAATGTGGCAAAGTGGAACTTGAGATTCAACGGGACCACAGACCCTCGTTCATTTTTGGAACGTGTCGACGAGCTCCAAGTTTCATATGGTGTTTCTGACGGCAAGTTGTTCAACTCAGCTGCTCAATTATTTTCAGAACAGGGTTTGCTGTGGTATCGTGGCATTAAAGGTCAGGTTGACAGTTGGGCAGAATTAAAATCTTTGTTGCTCGAAGAATTCGACCCGGTTGATTATGATTACAGGTTACTGGGTGAGATCCGTTCACGAACACAAGGAATGGAGGAGCCAACACACATTTATTTTTCAGTAATGGCATGCCTATTCAACAGACTGAAATCACCACTGCCGGAGGAGAAGCAGCTTGAAATCCTTTTGCACAACATCAGACCATATTTTTCCCAACAGTTAGCTTTGTTAGATATTACTACAATTTCCGATTTGAAGACAAAATGTCGTAAGCTTGAATCTGCTCGCCAACGTTCAGATTTTTTTGTGGAACCGACCAAGTCGAATTTTCTGAGTCAGGAGTTTTGCTACAAGGGTAAAGCAAAACAAGTTAATTATGTAGCAACACACAACACTAGTAGACCGCCAACAACGTCACAACAGTTTAATTCTAATTCCATGCCTTCTGCAAACCAACGAGTGTGTTATAAATGTGGCAAGGGTAACCACAATTTTAGGTTATGTAAAGTGACACCCCAAAATATAAAATGTTTCAAATGTGGCAAAGTAGGTTTTACTGTCACTTCGTGTCCGAATTGCAGTAAGGGCACAAGTTTTAAAGGTTTACCACAGACAAAAAACTAGTTGGTGAGAACCGAGGTACAAATTTATTGGATAGTGAGGGTAAATTTAAATCTTTTCGTAGCATCGCTTCGGTTCTCTTCGCACCTAGTGAAAATGATGTTAGGCCTTACTTAAAATTTAAAGTAAATGATTTTGAAATTATTGGTTTATTAGATTCAGGTGCTTGTATCTCAATTTTAGGGAACAATGCACACAAACAATTTATAAAGTTTGGGTTTGAACTACAGGAGCGTGTAGACAGGTCGTGTAGTGTTGCAAATGGGGTTCAACTAGAATCTTTAGGGTTTATTTTTGTACCGGTTACTTTTGGTAAAATTAGCCGGGTAGTGAAATTTTTTGTGATTCCTAGTATAGTCACGGAGGTGATACTAGGTTGTGATTTTTGGAGATGTTTCGATTTAGGGAAGAACATTTTTGATCAGATAGATTATAGGAACGCTCCTAAACCATTTTTTAATAATTGTAGTTCAATTCACTCGGAACAAATAAATAGTATTCAGTCGTATAATAGTTTGTCTTTTAGTCAAAGAGAATTGGCTGATTCAATGGTGAAAGACTTTGAATCAATTTCTTCGGAAAGGATTGGGTTAGGAAGGACCTCTTTAACTGAGCATGTAATTGATACGGGAGAGGCCACACCTATTAGGATAGGACAGTATCCGTTGTCTCCGGAAAAGAAAAAAGCCTTAAACGACGAATTGGATAGAATGCTGGAATTAGACGTTGTAACACCTAGTGAAAGTCCGTGGAATAATCCCGTTCTATTAGTCAAGAAAGCGAATGGCGATTGGAGATTCTGTCTTGATTGTAGGAAGCTTAACGCCGTTACCAAGGGCGATGCATATGCTATTCCGTACATGCCTCAGATACTTGACAGCCTTAAGGAGGCTAGGTACTTATCCTCGATAGATTTAAGCTCCAGTTTTTGGCAAATTCCACTCCAAGCTGAGTCGCAGGATAAGACTAGTTTTACCGTTCCCGGAAGAGGTATCTTTAAATTTAAGGTGATGCCGTTTGGACTGTGCGGAGCTCCGGCTAGACAGCAACGTTTGATGGATAGGTTGTTGGGTCACGGGTTCTGCAGTGATATTGACAACGGAACAGTTTACTGTTACGTTGATGACATTATTATCTGTAGTTCTGATTTCCAAACGCATTTACTACTTTTAAAACGGGTGTTTGACAAGCTTAAAGAAGCCAATTTATCTATCAATTTTACAAAATCTAAATTTTTCCGAAGTTCTATTAAATATTTAGGTTACGTTGTAGACGAATTCGGTCTGAGAACTGATCCGGAGAAGGTTTCCGCAATTTTGAACTTTCCTACGCCAACTTCAAGTCGTGAGGTCAAAATGTTCCTTGGAACATGTTCCTGGTATAGACGGTTTATCCGTAACTTTTCGACTATTGCTGCACCACTTAATAAGTTGACGTGTAGTGGGAAGAATGCGCCACCTTTTTCTTGGTCGGAGGAAGCCGAAGAGTCCTTTAATACTTTAAAAAATGCCCTGGTTACAGCACCAGTTTTAGCTGTACCAGATTTTGAGAAACCTTTTACTGTGCATTGTGATGCATCTTCATATGGGTTAGGAGGAATGTTATCTCAGGAAATTGACGGACATGATCACCCTATTGCATTTGTTAGTCGTTCTTTAAATAAAGCAGAGAGAAATTACAGTGCTACAGAAAGGGAAGCCTTAGCTGTTTTGTTTTCGGTCGAGAAATTTGAACCTTATTTGGGATCTCGTCCTTTTAAAGTTGTCACGGATCATTCATCTCTAAAATGGTTTACTAAGCTGGAGAACCCTTCAGGTAGACTGGCACGTTGGTTTTGTCGACTGTCTCAATTCGATTTTCAGGTTGAGCACAGAAAAGGCACGGACAATGTGGTTCCAGACGCGTTATCCAGACTTATGGACGCTAACACCTTAAACGTGATCAACTCTGTGGAGGACGAGTGGTTTGATAAAATTTTCAATGGTTGTAAGTCGCATCCACTTAATTTTCCTAATTTTTGTGTAAAGGATGGTAATTTGTATCGTTTTTCAAAGTGTAAATTTAATTTATTGAGTGAATTTGATTGGAAGCTGGTAGTACGAAGGGACCAGAGAGTGGCCATTATTAAGGAGAACCACTGTGAACCAACAGCGGCTCATTTGGGGGTTTTCAAAACCCATAGACGCCTTTGTCTACGGTATTATTGGCCAGGAATGTACAAAGACATTGTTGATTTCATTAAACACTGTGACACTTGCGCCGCATACAAACCATCACAAAAGGCAACTCCAGGCTTAATGGGTAAACCGAAAGTCTGCCATAGACCATTCCAGGTTTTATCCGTAGACATCGTTGGGCCAATGCCAAGGTCTCGTTCTGGGTTTGTTTATCTTTTGGTAGTTACCTGTTGCTTTTCTAAATATTGTTTAATTTTTCCTATGAGACGTGCTACTTGTGCGGAAGTGGTGAAAAACTTGGAACAACGCGTAATATTAGTACACGGCGTCCCAGAAACTGTAATTGCTGATAACGGAGTGCAATTCACAGGATCTGAGTTCCGCCAAATGCTCGAACGTTATAAAGTTCCGAAACTCCATTTTACCCCGCGTTACACACCTCAAGTAAATTTGGTTGAAAGATACAACAAAACCATAATGACAGCTGTTTCTTCTTATGTTAAAGATAATCATCGTACATGGGATGAACAATTGCCGAAAATTCAGTTAGCAATAAATAGTGCCGTGAACGAGTCCACTGGATTTTCACCATTTTTTCTCGTACATGCTAGGGAACCCGTCATCAGTGGTACCTTTTATAAAGACACAGATAAGGAATACGAACCTGGGGTACCTAGGGACGAATACGCCGGTGAATTTCACGTCTTAAAGACGATTTTCGAAAAGGTACGCGAGCACTTATTAAAAGCCCATGCTGAGAACACCACTCACTATAACTTAAGAAGAAGAGCGGAAACATTTTCTGTAGGTGATGTTGTGTGGAAGAGAACATTTACTCAGAGTGATGCGCAGAAATTTAAAATGGCCAAATTGGCACCTAAATTTGAGAAATGTAGGGTAAAGAAAGTTTTATCGCCTTTGGTGTATGATTTGGAAAGAGTTTCTGATGGTCAATCTATAGGTTCTTGGCATATTAAGGATTTAAAAGCTTAGGGCACTTATTACATCTTCTCTAGTAGTGTGTCAAATACACAAAATTTGGCACACGAAGCGTGCGTCTCTGTGTGGTGTTTACAGTTATTTTCAGTGTGACACTATTAGTTTGCACGGTGAAGTATGAATGGACAAATGGTGATGAATGAATGTATGACGATTGCATGAGGAGGAATTTGGGTGTGAAAGAGCAGGGAATTGCCGGTAGCCAAGCTATAGGTAGATGGAGGCCTGGTTTAGTTTTTTGTGTGGTTCGAATCTCTAATGAGTTAGAATTCACCTTTTGTTACAAGTGTCGAATCTATTTTTTTTACCATGGTGTAGATTCGGGTAAATCTTGATATTTTTTTTGTTTGCTCTTGTCAGGGAGGTAGTGAAACTTATTTTCTTTTCAATTCATATTCCAATGTTGCGACGAGTTGTTACTAAAAGATAATTTTCTATTTGGTTGACTGAAGATTTTTTTCTATTTGGGTGACTGAAATTTATGTCACGAACTTGTTTTTTTTATTTTTTTGAATATTTAGTCGTTGTACAGTCACAACAACTGTTGTTGCATTCGCATATTTTAGTGAATGTAAAATTTTTTTTGGAGCGTAGTTTTCGACTCCTTTTTCGGTTTACAACCGGTTTTGCGTTGTAAATGTTTTGTTTGTGCGGTGTTGTTTTGTTTCGTTTTGTCTCGTTAGGTGGATGTCCTGTGTCGTCAAATGTGATGTCACGGTGATGGGTAGTACGTCCAGGGTATTTCATGTTTTTTTGGGTTGACGGTCGACATGGTTTGTTGCATCGTTGCGTTCAATAGATTTTTTTGTGTTGATAGTAGGTTTTGTAGTTTGAGGACGCTGAGGGCAGCGCCTTTTTTTCAGGAGAGGGGGTATTGTAACGTTGTGTTCTGACAATCCACAAGTTTAAATCTTGGCGCGCAAGCGAAATGGTAGTTTTCAGTATTTTGCAGGAATTGGCACCTCCCCTTTAACGTCATTGGTTGTTTTTTGTAGCAGTCGCAACTTTAATAAATGTCTTTTCAAATTTTTTATTATTTGCATAAGGCTTTGAAAATAATAAACATTGAGAATCAGAGCAAAGTCTCTCAAATTTCGCTTCAGTTTAGCAAGGAATTAGACGATAGAAGATGGCGCGTGCCGCGCGTGATGATTCTGACCAATAGCAACAACGCCCAATAGGAAGGCAGATTTCGGAGCTACGGTGTTGCCATCTCGTGTCACGCTCTTCCATCTGACACTTTTGTTGAAGTTATGCGCGAACACCTTTTTGCTAGCTGAAGCGTCGATTGACAGTTCTTTGCGTTTTGTCCAAAAGTTTTATAGTCAGGAGACGCACAGATATTTATTTCTGTAGGTTAAATTTTGTTTGCAAAATATTTGGTAATTTTATTTAATTTCCAAGTGTGTTCGAATTTCGGAAAACGGAACGTTTTGGAAGGAGTATCGAAGCGGGTTAGGGCAACACCAAGCGAGCCTTCAGTTTTCAGGAAAAAGGATGACAAATGTGTTGAGAAAAGATTTGGATTATTTTATTTAACGCGGCCGAAGTCGGTCGATTAATTTATAGAGAGAAAAACGCTACTGAGGTAAGTGGAGTGATATCTGTTTCAAGGCAGACTTCGTAAGACGCCATGAACATTTTCTGAGGTGGTGTTTATTACAGGTAAAACCTCAAGTTGCAGACCATCATTTGTTTCTGGTCGCTGGCCTGAAGGTTTGCCAGGATCTTCGAAGGTTACTTGCCGTGGCTTGAGGAGTCAGCCAGGCAAAATTTCAAACGGGTGGAGGGAGCAGGCGGTTTGAAATCCTGCTAATCAGGATTGCTGCTTTAGCAAGACCTGGTAAGAAGTTGAAAACATTTTCCCCACGCCACGCCGCCATGTTGCATAGCCACAACGTGTTCAAAGTCTAATTTTCAGTTTGGTTAATCCTACACGTTTGTTTCAGCTATGGGAAATTAATTTCATTGATAGTCTTTGGGTCTACCACGTGCCACGTCATGTGCTGATGAGTTGCTGTCCACAACTACATGATAATCCTCCAGGGAGTTCAGAGGTCTAAATAATCCCTCATTAGTAAATACAGGACACACGAGGTCGGTGCTTTTTTACCCTTTAAATATTGTGAACCGTGGTATTTTCCAATTAGGGATGATAATTTAATATAAACTGTAACTTTTACTCTTTTTGCGACCCGACACACACCAACCAATAGAATCCATGTAGCGACCCCTGTCGCTGAGCTAGATTTGTGAATTTTTTCTCATGTAAGGTGTAAACCAATATTAGTAATATAGACTGTTTCAACCCATACCATTTTTTATTTTTTTTACCTTAACTTTATTCTTTTTGTCTCGTGGGTCCCAGCGGGCAATATTCAAAGGGAACCACGTGGCATGGTATGGCCCGTTTGTGTACGTAGCAACGAAACGATGAGGGTTCCAGATAAGCGAATGGTCCAAGAAATAAAACTCTTCTTAGTTGTTAAGTCGGAGACGGCTGCGTATCGAATGCGTGCCGCAGCGAGTTGGCGCCGCTTTATATATACTTTTGCCCCGCCCACTACTAGCGCTATCGCGCGTAGGACAATTGCGCGCGTTCTCTAATCGAATTCTGTTTGGGCGAGGCAATTTTCTACATGAAACGAACCAAACTGCTAAACTTTATTTATCAAACTTATTTACAAACAATATACAAACAATAATAAAACGATACACAAACGAGAACTTAAAACTATAACGAAGTACAAAACGAAATGCGAAATAATACGAACGAAATACGAAGCGAATACAAACAAATAAATACCTAAGCCTACCTAATTATCAAAGGTAATAAAAGAACAAAAAATAAAGCATTTATTTACAACAACATTATCTTATCTATAACTATCTATTTACAATCTGTCGTTTTGTCCCGCACATATCTCCCGCCGTACGGACGCCGCGGTGTCCGTAGTAGTCTCCGGTGCGGGCACGTCAGTCGGAGGTAGCACGACGATCTTCTTGGTCGGTCGCCGGAGCACGCCGTTGCGCGTTCGCACGTCCACCACGCGCGTTGTGCCGTCGGGGCCCGGGTGTAAGGCGGTTACGATGCCCCGGGGCCATATGTTGCGGGGTAGGTTGCCGTCGGCGATGAGCACGATGTCGCCGATAGCGAGCGGCTTCCCGCGTCCATGGGGCTCCCGCCGGTGTTGCAGCTCAGGCAGGTATTCGCGCACCCAGCGCGCCCAGAAGTGGTCAGCGAGGCGCTGCGCGCGGCGCCAGTCGGCTTTGCTGCTCAGGTCGGTGTCGGTGAACGTGCCAGATGGTGGCGTGCGCGCTGAGCCCCCGATGAGGAAGTGGTTCGGTGTCAGCGCCTCCTCGTCAGCCGGGTTCACGGAGACGTGAGTGAGCGGACGGCTGTTCACGATGTATTCAGCTTCAGCCAGGAGGGTGTGGAGACATTCTTCATGAGGGTGCCGCTCGTGCAGCACGCGTTGCAGGACGGTTTTGACGGATTTGACGAGACGTTCCCAGCATCCGCCCATGAACGGGCTAGACGGGCAGATGAAGCGCCATCGTATTGCGCGCTTCGCTGATTCTTCTTGTAGCGCCTCCCGGAGCTCCTTGTCGGCACCGTGCATGTTGGTGCCGTTGTCCGAGTAGATTTCGGCGGGGCAGCCGCGCCGCGCGATGAAGCGGCGCAGCGCCATCACCGCGGAGTCGCTGCTCAGGCTGGCTGCGATTTCTAGGTGTAGCGCCCTCGTCGTCAGGCACGTGAAGAGGGCCACGTAGCGCTTCTCGTGGCGGCGCCCGACGGTGACAGTTAGAGGCCCGAAATAGTCGAGGCCGACGAAGGTGAATGCCCTTTGGTGGTGTCCCAATCGATTGTACGGATGATCGCCGGTAGGGGGCGCGGCGGGTCGCGCTCTTCGGATCCGGCAGGGCAGGCAGCTGTTGACGATTTGCTTGACGGTCGGTCGGAGGCGCAGCACCCAATGTTGTTGACGAACTTCGTTTACCACCGCCTCGGTGCTGCTGTGGGCTAGTTGACGATGAACCCACGCGATGTACAGCTTGGTGAACGGGTGATCGCCGTCGATGACGCTCGGCTCCTTTTGTGATGTCGGGACGTCGGCGGCGGCGGTGATTCTTGATTTCAGGCGGAGTGTTTGCGCGTCGTCGATGTACACGGCCAGCGGTTTCAGTCGGCTGTCGGCCGGCAGCGGTCGGTTGGCGCGCAGTGCTGCGATTTCGGCCGGGAACGATTGTTGTTGTGAATTGCGTATCCACAGCTGTTCGGCTCGTCGCGTGTAATCTGCGTCCAGTTCGATGAAGGTGGGCGTGGCACCGGGCGTGCGACACGGAGCGGTGGGCGTGGCTTTCTTCTTACTGCTTGTAGTCGCTAGATGGCGCCATTGCGGATCTTTTTCAGGCCGATGTTTCGTTCGCTTGTAGTTGACTTGGTGTTTCGCTGTCTTGACGAGGTCGATGAACTGTAGAACGCGCGCCGTTGTTCGTATGAGGCGCAGCCACGATGAAAAACGTTCTATCTTCGGTAATGCTTCGAATAACGAGTTGTTTGCGATCGATGTGACGATAGCGTGCACCTTTTCTTCGCCGGTGTTTGTTTCGATTTTGCTCGCTTTTTCTTGTGGCCACGCGTCCTCTTCTTGATATAGGAAGGCGGGGCCGATGAACCATCGATGCGTAGCGGCGAAGTTGGGTGGGACGTTGCGGGTGTCGTCGTCGGCGACTGACTTCATACGATATTCTTGCGGGGGTCCCTCCCGCCGGTGATTGCGCCACAGGAAGCGAAGCGCGTCGCGGTCTTCAGTTTTGATGTCGCTTAGCAGGTGGTCATTGAGCGATGTGCCGGCGTAGCGGGCTGCGGCGTCGAAAACCACACGAACTTTTTCTGGCTTCGCTGGATGTAGCACGGCGAAATGAGGCAGGTACCATGTTCGGCCAGGCGTCGATTGCTTCGGTGCTTCCTCGGCGTAACCTTTTTCTATAAGCGCTTCGATATTTTTCTCGTATTTTTCTTGAAGTTGCGGTTCGCGATCGATTTTCTTCTCTGTGGCGATCATTCGTTTCAGTGCGCATTCGTAGTTGTTCGGCAGCGCTACGTCATTCTTCCACAGGAGCGATGTTTCGTAGCCCCCCTCCCCCCTCTCGACGGTGTTTTTCTCCAGCTGATGTAGCGCGAGCTCATCGGGGTCGGCTCGTGTCTTCCTTGGCTGGATGCAGAGTGATTCGAGAGAGAAGAAGTGCTTCATCTGGTCATCTATGCTGTCGACTGCTGGCTGGTCGGTCACGTGGGCGACGTAGTGTACTTGTCGACCGAGGCTTCGTGTCGTAGCTCCATGCAGCACCCAGCCCAGCGGCGTGAGAGAGGCCGCCGGCTGATTTTCATTGCCGCGTCGAACTTCCTCGGCGATTAGTAGTTGCCAGTTGTCTTGACCGATGAGAAGAGAGGGCTTCGCTTCTTCATAAGAAATGCATCTGTCGAGGTCCCGGAGGTGCGCGGCATTGATGACGTCAGTCTTCGAAATAGTTTGCGATGAAAGGTGCAAACGATCTATCGTTCTCGCTCGCACGTCGAAAGTCTTGCTGTTGTGGCCACGTAGCTGTAGTGTGACACGACGCGACGATATATCTTTCTCTTTCCCGGATACTGTTTCTATGGAGAGCGGGTCGGCGGGTCCGTCGGCGCCTATCTTCGATGCGATGTGAGCGTCGACCAATGTCACGGTGGACCCGTCGTCTAGGAGAGCGTGCGTGTCTATGTGGCCCGTAGCGCCGGAGATTCGAACTGGAACGATCTTCAGGTACGTGCTTGAGATGTGTTTCGTTGTGTGCGCGACTGTTTCTGTCTCGCTCTTTTCTTCGGTGTTCGGAGCTTGCTTCGGTTCGTAGTGCAGCATGCGATGATGTGTCTTGATGCATCCGTTTTCATTGCAGCTCTTCGTTTTGCAGCGATGTGAAAATGATTTGTGTCCCAGGCAGCGAAAGCAGAGCCTCTTCTCTTTAGCTAGCTCCCATCTTCCGTTGCTGTCGGCATTCTTGAACACGTTGCACTCGTAGGCGGGATGCGACGATTGTTCGCACATAATGCATGCGGCTGGCTTCTTATTTTCAAACGATTTCTTCTCGATGGTGGCATTAGCTCGGTGGATCGGACGCTGGCGCGGTGGCGGTGGTGTATCTTCAGACAGGATGTTCTCAGGTGGTGCGAATTCTCGGCAGCTTTCGGCTTCTTCGATGATGAAATTCTTGAACATGTCGAGATTTGCTTTCTTGTCCGTCTTCTTGCGGTAATCGTACCACCGGTACCGCAGCGCAGGCGTTAGCTTTTCCACGAGGCCCTTGAGTATCTTCGGATGATGGCAGTAATTCTCTTCCCCCAGAGCGTAGAGTACCGCAACGGTGTTCTGAATTTTGTTCGCAAACGCGCATACGTCTTTTGCTGCGTCGGTGGGCCGCTGAATGTTTTCTAACTTCTCGTACTCCAGCTGCGCGATGGTGTGCGGTCGTCCGAAGCGGTTCTCCAGCGCGCGCATGATTTCTTCTGGTTTGGCGGCCACGATGAGGAGGCTGTTGACTTCTTCCTTGGCGCGTCCCTTCAGCGCCCGTCGCAGTCTGGCTGTGTTCTCCCTTGCGCTGCCATGCGGTGAGAGGTCTTCGTATGCCATTTTGAAATTGAGCCATTCCGTGTGCGCCCCGTTGAATGTCGGCAGGTCTGCGCTCGGTAGCTGTCGTATCACCGGGGCAGGTGCGGTTCTTGGGGTTAGGGCTTGAGCGGCGGCCAGCAGTGCAGCGGTTAGCTCCGATACTTCGATTTTTTCGGATTTTGTCTTCTTTACTGGAGGCGTAGGTATTGGAGCTGATGTCGGAATCTTCTGAACTTCATCTTCTATACGCGGAGAATTCTTCACAGCGAGTGGTTCGACGGCGTCCATCCACTTTTCGACGCGGGCCCGTGAAGTCTCGACGGCGACGGTGTCTTGTTCGATATCTGACATTTCGGAATCTTCGGTCTCCTCGGCTTGGATTTTTTCTAACCGCGCCTCCGCCAATTCCAGCTTCTTTTTCGCTATATCTTCCTTTGCTTCCGCGATACGCTGCGCACGTAGAGTTTTCGATGTGGAGGCGCGCGACGTTTTCTTCGATTTTTCTTGCTCGATGGGCGGCATAGCCGGTGACTCGGGGGGGTCTTCATGAACGATTGGCCTGGCCGGCCCTTGCTCCCCCGAGGTGCTTGCTGCTTTCTGCTTCTCCGCTTCCTTTCTTGTTAGAACCATTTTCTTCTTTTATCCGGCACTCGGAGGACCAGCATGTACCGGACCACCACCGTAATGACGAATGACGAATGACGATTGGTGGTATGGCCCGTTTGTGTACGTAGCAACGAAACGATGAGGGTTCCAGATAAGCGAATGGTCCAAGAAATAAAACTCTTCTTAGTTGTTAAGTCGGAGACGGCTGCGTATCGAATGCGTGCCGCAGCGAGTTGGCGCCGCTTTATATATACTTTTGCCCCGCCCACTACTAGCGCTATCGCGCGTAGGACAATTGCGCGCGTTCTCTAATCGAATTCTGTTTGGGCGAGGCAATTTTCTACATGAAACGAACCAAACTGCTAAACTTTATTTATCAAACTTATTTACAAACAATATACAAACAATAATAAAACGATACACAAACGAGAACTTAAAACTATAACGAAGTACAAAACGAAATGCGAAATAATACGAACGAAATACGAAGCGAATACAAACAAATAAATACCTAAGCCTACCTAATTATCAAAGGTAATAAAAGAACAAAAAATAAAGCATTTATTTACAACAACATTATCTTATCTATAACTATCTATTTACAATCTGTCGTTTTGTCCCGCACACCAACTATTTAGATTACCGGAAGGACGAGGTATCTCCAGTCGATGGCCGACCCTATCGGGGCCTGCTGATACTCGTCCACCGACGCGTCCTCCATCAGCCGGCACCACCGAGCACCGCCGCCTCATTCTACGCACTGGGCGTTGACATCCGACTTGGCGGGACGGACATCCGCCTATACGCCGCATATAAACCACCGGGCTCTACCATCGATGTCGCGGAGGTAAGAGGACTGCTCCGCCCGCTTCCCACTATTATAGCGGGCGACCTAAATTCCAAAAATGTAATTTGGAATTCGACGACCAACAACCAAGCAGGTCTCACACTACACAGAGACTCGGCTAACCACAATTACTGCATTGAAGCCCCGGACGAGCCCACTAGATACGACGCAGATGGTAACGGAGAGGTACTTGATATCATCATTCACAGAGACATCCCCACCACTATTACTCAGAAAGTGTCGCACGACTTACCCTCCGACCATCGGCCAGTGGTATGTACTTTCGGCGACCTGCCCTCGCGAGTCGCCCCCCCCACCCCGCGAATGCGCGTGAATTGGGAGGCATTCGCGAGCGAGCTAGAGAGGATTACCACCACCCGCCCCATCAACAACGCTAACGACGTTGAAGCGGCAGCAGCGGATATCACCACAGCGATACGGACGGCGCTATCATCATCCTCGCGCGCGCCCCCTGGCGGCGCAGAGCGCTCACCCGCCCTCCCCCGCCAGGTAATTGAACTCATTGCCGAAAAGCGCCGTACTCAACGTCTGTGGCAACAAACCCGCTGCCCTACCACAAAAACCCGGCTTAATAATCTGATCACCCAGGTTAAAGCCGCCCTGGACGCAAACGCCGCGAGTACTTGGGAGCGGCTTATCGACGACGCAGGCGACGATATCCAGTCCGTCCACCGCTTGTGCAAAAGACTGTCACAAACCCCAGCGACGCCGCGCCCACTACTTGACCAAAACGGGCAACCCAGATACAAAGCTGAGGACAGGGCCGAGCTCCTCGCTGAGCATCTGGAATGGCAATTTACCCCAAACCCGGTGGCCGACGATGAACACAACGCGACAGTTCAATCGCAAGTGAGTAACTTTTTGGCCGCCGTGCCCGCCGCTACTGATGACCCCATTGTTTTTACGCCCCACCAAGTGCGCAAGGTACTGGCCCGGGTAAAGCCAAGGAAGGCCCCGGGACTAGACGGCATCCCGAATGCCGCCCTACGCCGCCTCCCCCGCAACACCATCGCAGCCATCACCCGCCTATGTAATGGCATCACTCGGACTGGCCACTACCCCACCGAGTGGAGGAAGGGTAAGGTGGTCATGATACCCAAGCCGGGCAAGAATCTCGCCCGCCCAGACGGCTACCGCCCTATCACCTTGCTTTCCTGCCTATCCAAACTGTTTGAGAGACTCCTCCTGCCGTACCTAACTAAGTACATCATACCGCGCGCCGAACAGTTTGGATTCCGGCCCGAACATTCTACAACGCTGCAATTGACCCGGGTGTTACACTACCTCGCCACCTGCATCAACAAGAGAGAGTTCAGCGCAATGGTACTACTCGACATGGAAAAGGCGTTTGACAGGGTATGGCACGAGGGCCTACTATTTAAGCTTACCCAGTTGGACGCCCCCCCCCGACTCGTCCGAATCATCGCCACCTTTCTCCAAAATCGCAGCGTCCAGGTGGTGGTAGAAGACCACCTATCGTCACCACGCCCCGTCAGAGCCGGTGTCCCGCAGGGCAGCTGCCTCTCGCCCGTCCTCTACCAGGCCTACACGGACGACATCCCCGTTGTGGGCCAGGCGAGACTGGCGCTATATGCAGACGACACGGCCTACATTGCATCATCCATGAACGCCACCCACGCAGCCAACAAACTCCAGCCCACACTCGACGCCCTCCCGGACTGGCTGGGAAAGTGGCGCATGGCCCTCAATGTGGGCAAAACACAGGCAGTATTAATCGGCCGCCAATCGCCGCACCCGCCGCCGCTCACCATCTTAGGCGAGCGCATCCCGTGGTCAACATCGGCCAAATACCTTGGTGTAACAATCGACCGTCGACTTAGAATGAACGTGCACACCAACCAAGTTATCGCGCAAACGACGGTCGCGCGAGCAAAATTAAAATCTATTCTTCATAGCCGCCTCCCACTTAGAACGCGCATTAACATCTATAAAACATATATCCGTCCCATTCTCACATACGCGGCGCCGGCATGGTACGCACTCACCGCGGAAAGTAACAAACGTCGGCTCCGCGCGCAACAAAACCGCACCCTGCGCATTATCGCGAACGCCGGCCGCTATGTGAGAAACGCTACAATCGCGAGAGATTTCAAAATTGAACCGCTTGACACATTCATTTCTCGACTGTCAACAGGAATGTTCGCACGCAGTGACGCATCCAACTTCGCTCACCTACAAGATATCGCTCCTACATACGAGCGCCCACAGCGCGGCCGGCCCCTTCCCAGGGAGCTACTGCCGCCCCCCCAACCCGCCGCCGCCGCTACAACACCGAATACGACGCTCGGCTCTCGCTCGCAACAACTGCGGGCGATCGCAGCCGCCCCACCACCGGACTGACATCGGCCCCCTCCGCCGCCGCGGAGGGGCCCCCCACTATGATTCTTCATATACCCGCCTCATATTTTTATCCATCCTTCCCACTGAAATCACATATCCCCACTCCAAAAAAAAAAAAAATTTTTCGCACCCACCCACACAACAATAATTCTCCCCTCCCACGCTAAAGTCCACCGTCGCTCGCTGGTCGCCTCTGCTGGGCCTCCCTACGGGGTCTCACCCGGTAGGGCAGACCGCGCGACGGTGCGTGAAGAAGCGTGGAGGGGCGACACCATTGACCGGGCCGTTCGTTAACGGCCTGCGAACCCGCCACAATGGCAAAAGGCCTCGGCCTCAGGCCATCTCCCCGCGCGCCTGCGGCGCGCGTGAAGACAGCACAAACGATGAAAATTGTTCAGTTCAGTTCAGTTCAATATATACCTACTATGGTTTGAAAATACAAATAGTAAAAAAAAAGCTGGAGTTTTAATTCTTCTGCCCGACGTCGCTGAACCCCTGCACCTGCTAAGTTTACACCCCGTTTAATCTTGAACGGAGAACTAAAGCTTCAAATCCTCGTTTGTATGAAAACAGGCACGTGATTCAATTTTTCTGTCATATTCCTTTACAGTTAATTATTTCTGTGGAGCTACTGTCGGTTTGAAAACCGCCTCGCAAGGGTTGGTCCAAGATATTTCGTATCCTAAGTATACAGGGTGTCTTTTTATTCACTCTCCTGGATGTGTTCAGTCCATGAAACTGAACAACTTTCTCTCAGAAACATTAAGGGTCAAAAATGTAAAAAAATTACTTTCCATATAATTCAGAGTATCCATACAAATTAGTTTAGTAAGGAAGGGATGACCAAAATTTTGTGGCGTATTTCAAAGATTTTTATGTGTATACTACACTAGATATGCTGGTCAGCACCGAAAAATTGCTCATAGAGTTACGGTGCATGATCAACAACTCATTTAGTCTATTGCGAGCCACAGTGAGGAACAGTTGATGGCCGCGAAGGTTGTAGTCGGCAAATTAACACTTAAATCGATTAGTGTGAACAATAAAACATTGATATTATTTACCTGCGATTTTTTTCTACGTCTTTTCATGTTATTTTAGGTAATCAACTCTATTATTTCTTGATTTCCAACAAAACAATATTTATAAATGACACATTATGGCGCAACTGACAACTGCCATTATAGTATTGCTTTCTCTGTGACTACCATCTTAATATTGACATTTCTTTTACTCTTAACTAGAAATAATATAGAGCAAGCAGTACTACCGAATTGCTGTCATAGATTAAGAAAATTATTCAAACAGATGTGCACTTAAAATGTGGAAAGAGGTTTCTACTGTTTAATGTTATACCTGTATCTCAGAAGAGCACATTCACCTTGATGTAAGTAACGAATGAGTAATCTCTACGTGTTTTGTGTTTGTATTTTGCTTTATTCTGTCATAAAATTAAAATTCAGAAAATTTCACCTAATTTTTAAATTATTTTCAAAAGGTATTATGCAGGATGACAAGACACTAAACATTTATTTCCACTGTGAAAGTGAACTATCATAAATGAAGTGAACTTATCATAAGTTTGTTCATTGAGTGATTATGCCATGTCGCCTTGCAACAACCATGTAGTTGTACTATCATAGAACACATTTAATACGTGTAACGGTGTTCATGCGAGTAGGGCAGAAATATAAAACGCAAAATTCATGCTTCAAAAAGGCCGCGATCTTTTCCGATTACTTACCTATTATTTTAGCGATATTATCTTTATTTGTAAGCAATATCAAAATATTGATCAAAATCTTATCAGCTTTCCTGTCCCCAAACATATAGGTCTATTTTCTTAAAACTAAATATCAACTAGGTTATTTAAAAAATATGGTTTGTTTATTTCTGTTACCAAAATGATACTTTAAGACTTAAGTTTAAGTATTTATAAGCTAAAAATTTGCTTTATTTTTTATTTCAAGATATGTACTTTTGTGTTTGATCAAAATTATAGGACAATTAAAGGTAGATTGACCCATTTAACAGTTAGCAACCCTGGCAACCCGCCTGGATGACAGCGAGCCGTAACGACGTGAATGGGGCAGTAGGTAGGTGTATAAATGGCGACGTTTGGGACTCGGAAAAGTAGATTCCGTTCTACCAAGTTTTTTATTTTCTTACGACTTTAACTCTACTTAAGGCTTTTTTTATGAATAACACCATAAGATTATACTTAGAGGTATAAAAATATTTGTTTTATTTCTGTTTCAAAACTCATAATTTATAAAAATGATTATTTGTTAAGATAATTAACAAATAATTAATGCTACCGAGTCGCTATTGAGAGCGGCTAATATAATTGGAAGCGCATAGAGCGTAGAGCATAATTGGTCAAGCATAAAACGCAAGGGTGCGGGTTCGAATCCCGTCTGAGCTTTTACGGATGAGTCGGTTTTTTCTAGTATTTTTTCTAATATATTAATTATCTTAATATAGAGCGGCGTTAATCTTACAAAAAGACGCTTAGAAAACACTTTTCGCACAATGGTATATATAAAAAGTTTTTCGTTGTACTGAAAACTTTATGACATCACAGTTTCTAACCCCACCATTTGAAAGCATCGATACCACATTTTCGTATTTTCGCGATGACTTGTGCGAAAACTAACCTCAAAATATTACCGCTCTGCTAATATAAAAATAGCATTGTGAATGCCTAAAATTTAAAAATTCAATAACTATTACTATTAGTCTTTTTTTGGTATTATTTTCTCATACTTTTATAAATAAATAACAGTAGAAGATAATCTGTTATTCATTTAATTTTTGTTTCTTGAGAATTTAGGTAGACACAATATTACAATACAATAAATAAGTAAATTAAATTTTAAATTAAAAACTGTTTATTTCTGTTAAGTACAAAAGAAAATGGTTTATCCTAAATTTGAAGAATCTTTAATATTTAAGATTATGACACTATAGGAGGGTCACTCAGAGCAACGGATATGACAAGTTGTTTACATTTTTTTTTTATTTACTAGCATAAATTTAAGCATAAAAAGTACCTGCATAATTATAAAAATTTTTTGTTAAAAGTTTTATACCTAAGTACTCTCAGAGTCCAACAAGAAAAAGGCAAAGAATACGTTAGTGTCGCATCTGCGTCAACACTGAACTATTCTTTGCACATTTCCCCTCTCCCGCCTCCCAATACCTCAGCCCGCGCACGTCTGTGTTGTGAGACAATTTGTATTTTGACCAGCATGTCTAGTGTAGTATACACATAGAAGTCTTTGGCGTATTTCGACACATGTTTCATGGAGAAAGTTTTTCAGTTTCATGGACTAAACATATCCTTAAAATTTGGAGAGTGAATAAAAGTGCACCCTGTCTATTTGCTCCAGTCTACATTGTCTATCCCAAAGAATAAGAAAAAAGTTTTTCTAATAAACCTTTTCATCTTGTTCTGTGGTCTATCCCTTGTTTGGTTATTCTATAAAGTTTTAGTAAGTATACGAACCTTGGTTTTGCGGCGTAACATATACCAGAATCAACTGGCTGCATACATTTTGAGCCTGTAAATATAAGGACATTTATTTAGGAATTATTTGATACTTAATAATAGTGTAGGAATAAACAGGGGGTCTATTACGAAAAATTTAATACGATACACGCAGCTGCGTTCGTGCTTCGTTTTGATTGTTTCCTATTACAAATCACTTTCGTCTGCGATATTGCGAAGTGATTGCGTGAGTTTGACAGTTTCTCTCTAGCGTATCCGACTTCGTTCGTTCGGTAGTCTATCTCTATCTATCTAGTCGTGTTTTTTTTTTATTTTTTTTTCTGAAAGGAAACATTACTTTATTTTTTAAATTAAGTAAAACTGCACTTAAATATTTTTTCCACCCTGTATATTCTGTGCTTTCGTCACTGTGAGAGTGAGTCATAACGTTTATTCACATGAGTCACAGCGTGAATATGAGTCATTGGACAGCAATGTTGTTAAAATGACTGTAAAATATATTGCTACCTATAAGTACTCGTATTTATATTCGAAAAGAATAACCATGGATGAACAATAATCGGAGTAAATAATTGAACCTCCCGCTCTGTGAGGGATTTGTACGTCGGTCTAAGGTCCCTGGTTCGATCCCCGGCTGGGTCAACATAGAAAATTAACTTTCTATTGTTTACCTACTTACAAGTCTTGTACGAGGGTGGTTTGATAAGTCCATGACTTTGTAAAGAAAAACTATCTTTTTTCGGCATATTTCTCTACATAGGTAATCTTTTTGTGGCTCAGCGTATTCAGTCCAACGAAGTTCCTATTTTTAGGGTTCCGTACCAAAATGATAAAAAAGGAACCCTTATGGTGTGACTCAGTCAGTCTGTCTGTCTGTCTGTCACAGCTGGATATCTCGAGGACTACCACTGACCTGCATATATTTACACTGGACAGGCTTATGTCAAACTGTTTTTGTGCTTATTTGATTTCCGCCATTTTGGCGCTGTAAGACGTAGCGTGAGCATAGCGTGCGTACGTGGTACTAAAGTTTGAAGTCTGAAGAGACCATCACGGCAACTATTTTCATATTGTACGTCAAAATTAGTTCTTTAGACGCACGCTAGTGGCGTTTCAAATAGGCACAAAAACTTAGCTGTCAAATCATACAGACAATCAGTCCAGTTAAATAAAAAAAAAAAAATCATCTCAGTGAGGACTACTAATGGTATCAACTTGAAATTTGGAATAGTTTAAGATGACATTTGTCCAACTATTTTGCAAATAAGAAAGAAATAAAAAAAATTTTTTTACAACAGAGACTGAAAAGGGGGTCTTTAAAATTTGAAGTGAGGTGACTAGGGCATGTGGGGTATCATATGAAAGAGCGCTTTTGCACATTTTAAAACATTTTTTATTTTTTCTTAGGCCGCATAGTTTTCGACTTATGATGAAAAATGTAAAAAAAAAATCCGTTACCCTCCCCCCCCCTTATCTCCGAAGTTTTCAAAGAGAAAAATCTGAAATAATTCTATGTGACAGTAGTTTATGTAAAGATTACAGGAAAAATAAAACTATGTCTTAATATAACACACTTTTTTATAAATTAAAAAAAAACCGGCCAAGTGCGTGTCGGGCCACGCGCAGTAGGGTTCCGTAGGTACATTATATACCATACCATATTTTAATACCGCTATCATTTTTCGTCTGAAAAAATAACTTTGTTTTTCACTGTGTTTGTATGAATGACAAAGTTATATTTGCGGTTTTGGAAAATGTACTATATCTCAAAAACTAATTACTGTATCTCGTTCAAACCAATTTTCGTTGAAAGTGTTTATTAAGATCTATAGCATATATTTTTTTTAGATTTTTCACCCTCTTACTTTAAAAGTTAAAGGGGGGGGGACACACATTTTACCACTTTGGCGGCAGATATCTTTCAAACGGTTGACTTTGAAAAAATATAGTCTTAGAAACCTCAATGTCATTTTTAAAGACCTATCTATAGACACCCCACAAGTATTGGTTTGATGAAAAAAAATATTTTCAGTTTCAGTTCCATGTATGGGGAGCCCCCCCTTAATCTTTTATTTTATTTATTTTTGTGTAAAAATCGTAAAGCGGTTCACAGAATACACCTACTTACCAAGTTTCAACTATGTAGTCTTAATACTTTTGGAATAAAGTGGCTGTGACATACGGACGGACAGACAGACAGACAGACAGACAGACAGACAGACAGACAGACAGACAGACAGACAGACAGACAGACAGACAGACAGACAGACATGACGAATCTATAAGGGTTCCGTTTTTTGCCGTTTTGGCTACGGAACCCTAAAAACAAACAGTAAATGCTTTAGTTTCACTACCAGTCAACAGATGGCGCTGTCCTAAGAATGCTGACCTAAAAAAAAATTGTTCAACTATCGGTCAAGAGATGGCGCAACCTAATACTACAATAATAATTGGTGGCTGGTTCTAATATAATTACCTACTCTTTGCCGTACGAATAAACGAAGAATAAGTTCCTACTTAGTAATATAAACAGTTTGCAATGTGTTTTTCAGTCACCATAAGCAGCTGTGGTTAAGATTTGTAAATTAATTACTGTCCGCCTGTTCGCCCTTCCACCTGTCTACCGTTTATCCTACTTTTTTAAAGATTGTACTAAAGTAACATATCTAAATATAATATTTATGATTGTATGGAACCCTCGGTGCGCGAGTCCGACTCGCTTTTGAACGGTTTTTTTTTCTTGCATCGCCTGAAAACTGTGGAAACTGAACTGATTTCAGAGACCACCTTTTGGCTTGATGAAAATCTTTGCCTGCCAAGACATTTATTCATGTTTGGTAGGAGGAAAAATCTCAATGGGACTGAATCTAGAGAATAGGAAGGATTCGCATCTTCATTCGATGAGTTTTGATGTCATGAGTGCCGCCGAGAGGGCCGAAAGGGTAATTAATAAAAGTTAGAAGTCGCTTGAGCTTTTCGTTTCCAAAAGTTATCATCTTTTGCCGAATTTGAAAAAAAATTGAGATAAGATTCCTAAGGGGTTTCTTTTTAATATACAAAAAAATCTTCTTTTCGAAGTCATGGACTTATCAAACCGCCTTCGTAGTAACCGTTCTTCATTCTGGTTTTTAGGGTTCCGCACCCAAAGGGTAAAAACGGGACCCTATTACTAAGATTCCGCTGTCCGTCTGTCTGTCTGTCACCAGGCTGTATCTCATGAACCGTGATAGCTAGAAAGTTGAAATTTTCACAGATGATGTATTTCTGTTGCCGCTATAACAACAAATACTAAAAACAGAATAAAATTAATATTTAAGGGGGGCTCCCATACAACAAACGTATTTTTTTTGCCGTTTTTTGGTACGAAACCCTTCGTGCGCGAGTCCGACTTGCACTTGGCCGGTTTTTTATAACACAAGTACTTGCTACTTTGAAATCGGTGAATACCTCTACAAGCACTTAAATTGATACAAACTTATTGACTTACTTTCAGCAAAAATTAATCCAAATAAGCCAAAAACAGTACACAGTAACATGAAGACCTTCATGTTGCCTACTTTGCTTTCTCTTCTTATATTCAATTCACAATTTCACGAGGACTATTATAAGTAGGTACTAAGTACTTCTACGATTTTACACTAATGGGATACCTATTAGTAAGAATTTTGTATATAAATTACGTGAAAACTAGATAAATAGCACACAAAACACTCGCAGACTGTTAACTGCTATTATTTTACTCGTATGACAGATATATACCACTGATAAGCTGATAACCTCTTCATAACATAATTATAAATATGTTTATCATTATAGCTCGACAAATTATAAAATTAAATGGAATTCGCTACGTATTGATAATGCTATAGGCAGCCCGTGACATCGTCTATCTATTCCTATAAGTTATTATTATTTCACGGAAATTATAGTAGGGGTTATCAAGCAAACTGCATTTTTTAACCAACTTCAAAAAAGGAGGAGGGTCTCAGTTCGGTTGTTTTTTTATGTTTGTTTCCTCATAACTTTGTCAACTATAAACTGATTTTAGAAATTCTTTTTTCTTTGAAAGCATATACAACATGTTACAGAAAGGGGGTATCAACCCGAAAGGAGGTCAATGTACTCGTGAAATTGAACACATTCCAGCAGAAAAAAAATTAAATAAAATAAAAATTTTTGAACTCTCCATACAAAATGTTGGCGGCAAATTAAAATTTTCTATGGAGAGACCAAAATTTTTTTTTCGATTTTAATTTTTTTTTCTCGTGTAAGGTGTTCAGATTGACGAGTACATTGACCTCCTTTCGGGTTGATACCCCCTTTTTGTTACACGTTGTATAAGGTCCTTCTGAAATAGTGCACAAAATTTTAAGGGGTCAATGTACTCATGCATACAAACAACTTTTACTATGGGACCAACATTGAAATCGCGAAAAAAAAATCAGCTGTTCCATAGAAAATTTAAAATCGAATAGATCAAAATGTATGGATTTTTTTGCTATTTCAATGTTGGTCCCATAGTAAAAGTTGTTTGTATGCATGAGTACATTGACCCCTTAAAATTTTGTGCACTATTTCAGAAGGACCTTCCGTAATAAATAAAGTTTTCCGTAATCAATATAGTTTTGAATTAGTTATTTGTACCTCTAAAAATGTAAACAAGTACCTATTTATTCTTTAAAATCAATTGCATTGTATGATGTGGAAGGGCGAGGTCTTTTGGCACAGTATAATCTCAGTATATTACTTTTAGTAAAAATTTGATGTTACTGAATAAATACTTTTTCATTTGATTTGATTTTTGACTATGCTTTTGTATTACAGTTCAACGTTTCCTCTAAGTAGGTATCAAGCACTATCAATTGTAAACTTATAAACTACATAATTATGTTTCAAGGAAAATTGAAAGACTATCTTGTTTTGTTCACAACTGTGTAATGTAGACAACAGTATACAGTATAGGGTACAGCATTGGTATGAAATGAAGAAACTTTCAAATAATGCAAAGATGTAACAAAAATAAATAGCTATAGGTACTTAGTACAAAATAAAACGAATGTTTAAATATCTTTTTAATATTTCAGATACGCACCGCCATATATCGCCACTTTGCGGGGAAAAGCGCCCGCCATTTTGGTGAAAACTCCCGCGTTTTAAGTTAACACCGCCGCGGCAAGATGGCCGCCGCCCACCTGTTAACGTGGACGCCCATTGGCGGTTCCTGTCCCGCCCTCCAGGTGCCTAACTGGTTTAGGTAGACATACCTAGGTACCTTCTATTTATTCCGTGGTTAGGTTAGAAGGTAGGTACATAGTAGTAAAGATTTTAGGCCATTCGTGCGTTTGTCGTGCAATAGTCAATTAGTACAGTAGCCCGTAGAACATTTAAATCACCAAAAAGGTCAACGTTTGCCGTTGTGATATAGTTATTTATTACGAAATTATAGATACTTTAACCCAAGTTCTACAGATCCCAACCCGCCGTAACCTATATTTGTATATCTCCAAAAATGATATATTTTTTATTTTTCAAGTTTTACCACATGGTTTAGCTATTGTCGTGTTCTACAGCTTTGTTTGATTGCCACTGATAATAGTAAGACTATGGAAAGTGAACATAATACACAGATTTAAGACCGGTAGGCTGATTGTCTAACTTTGTTGCAATCAACTTTGACAGAAATCGCAGTGACATTGCTGCTTTAGTAAGAACCAATGTGACACCTATCTTACTTAAAGCAGCAATGCAACTGCGATTTCAATCGAGAATTGTTAGCAACAGCTTTACGTAATTCGGGGTCAGATAAAGTCCAACCATTTTCATCAGGTATTAAATCTGTGTATGGCTACTTTTTATAGTCTTACTTATATCTGTAGCAATCAAACCAAGCTGTAGAACATGACAATAGCTAAACTATGTGGTAAACCTCGAAAAATAAAAAAATATAAATTTTGGAGATATACAAATATAAGTTACGGCGGGTTGCGATCTGTAAAATTTGGGTTAAAGTATCAATAATTTCATAATAAATAACTATATCACAACGGCAAACGGTAACCTTTTGTGTGATTTAATGTTCTACGGGCTACTGTACTATAGGTATCTTCTACTTATTCCGTGGTTAGGTTAGAAGGTATAGTAGTAAAGATTTTAGGCCATTCGTGCGTTTTTCGCGCAATAGTCTAGAAGCCTTCGATTTATGAAAATTCTTTCTCAGATTTCAAAGGTATACTTATCTATCTTTATTTATGTTTATAAAAGATGGCCTTATTTTGAAAGTAGGACCACTTTAATAGATCACATATGACACTTTTTAAAAACTTAACGTAGAGGAAATTTATCAATGGGTGAAAATACCTTTTGGTATCAAAAACGACTAGAAACTCAAGATTATGTGGAAAAATCTTTTTGGAAGTGTTCTATTGGTAAAAAAGAAGTTTGGGGAATAAAACGAATGGAAATCAAAATAATAGGGATAAATTAATTTCGGGGAATCCGCCTCTACAGTCAACCTTCGACTTTACAGCGGACACACGATATTTATATTTAATCAAAGGCACGATTGCTTAATTTTTAGGGTTCCGTACCCAAAGGGTAAAAACGGGACCCTATTACTAAGACTCCGCTGTCCGTCTGTCTGTCTGTCTGTCTGTCACCAGGCTGTATCTCATGAACCGTGATAGCTAGAAAGTTGAAATTTTCACAGATGATGTATTTCTGTTGCCGCAATAACAACAAATACTAAAAACAGAATAAAATTAATATTTAAGGGGGGCTCCCATACAACAAACGTGAATTTTTTGCCGTTTTTTGCTCGATATTAATAACGACAACAGGCAGATATTTAAAATTTTCACAGATGATGTATTTTTATTGCCACTACAACAAAAAATACTAAAAACAGAATAAAATAATTATATTTAAGGGGGGCTCCCATACAACAAACGTATTTTTTTTGCCGTTTTTTGGTACGAAACCCTTCGTGCGCGAGTCCGACTCGCACTTGGCCGGTTTTTTTCAATTAATAATACATATTTATAGTAAGATACACGACTTAATTTGACAAATTACTCTATGGATTGTAGTACAACGTAGATAGGTAGTAAAGTTAATTCGATCCGTTTCTTATGTTCACCCTGGTTTTAAACTAATTATCTCTGACTTCCTTTCAACAAACGTAGATAAACTTTTTAGTTGAAAAGACTTTTGTAGTTCACGTTTTGGTTTATGGGAGTTAGCACAGAACAAAGAAATAAAACCAGTCAAGAGCGAGTCAAACTCGCGCACCGAGGGTTCCGTACCATCATAATTGCACCATTAAACCACACTGCAGAGTAGAATAATAAAATTAGTATTGCAGTTTTAGGTCAGCGCCATCTCTTGACCAATAGTAGAACTAATGTTAACTTTTTAGAAATTTGATAATTTCAAAAAAAGCGTGCTATATTGAGACATCGTTTTATTTTTCCTGTAATCTTTATATAAACTGCTATCACACAGAATTATTTCAGATTTTTCTCTTTGCAAACTTCGGAGATAAGGGGGGGGGGGGGGGGGGGGGAACGGTATCTTTTTTTACATTTTTCATTATGTGGCCTAAAACAAAAACAAAAAATATTGAAAACGTGCAAACGGAGTTCTTTCATATGATACCCCATATGCCCTAGTAGCTCCACTTCAAAGGACATCAGGCAGAGTCCCATAGAAAAAAACCAAACAATGTATAACGTTTCTGTTTTTTTCAAAATGTAGGCATGTAATTAGTAAGTCTTAGAAAATATTCAGATTTTTACGAAGATTTATGTTTTAAGAGTTATTTACGTTTGAAAGTTTTATTTTTTGGTAACCCCGACACTAAATAGCAACACCAGTGGCCCTACCATGAGTTGTTGCAAACTGTTTACGTTACAGTAAACTATCGTTTTCTCTCTTTCATTCGTATTGACTGTGAGCAGTATATCCGACAGTTTACTGTAACGTAAACAGTTTGCATCAACTCATGGTAGGGCCACAGTTTCACGACAACACGTTTCGTTAGCTGCGTTAGTGATACAGATTAGCACCACAATGTACGAGTTGGAACCGATCAAACGGAAAATCTGTGCATATGTCACACGTAACAAAACGCTTTTGACAGTTGAGTTGACTGACATCCGGCAGACTTTTTTTAATGCGCAATCACTTGTGCCACAGAACAAATATACTCAGGGGAGACTTGTGAAATTGCTAACAAAGATGTCCGTTTCATTGATATGCTTTTGTTTTTTTCAATAATTAATTAACGCTAAATGAAGGAGTTAAAAAATAATGTTGCTACTTTTTTATGATTCTAGTAACATAAAGTGTTTATAGATAACAGAATTATGTTTAAGTATACACTTTTGGGTCTCATGTGCCTGATGACCTTTTTAGGGTTCCGTAGCCAAAATGGCAAAAAACGGAACCCTTATAGATTCGTCATGTCTGTCTGTCTGTCTGTCCGTCCGTATGTCACAGCCACTTTATTCCAAAAGTATTATGACTACATAGTTGAAACTTGGTAGGTAAGTGTATTCTGTAAACCGCTTTACGATTTTAATACAAAAATAAAAAAAATAAAAGATTAAGGGGGGGCTCCCCATACATGGAACTGAAACTGAAAATATTTTTTTTCATCAAACCAATACTTGTAGGGTGTCTTTAGATAGGTCTTTAAAAATGATACTGAGGTTTCTAAGACTATTTTTTTTCAAAGTCAACCGTTTGTAAGATATATGCCGCCAAAGTGGTAAAATGTGTGTCCCCCCCCCTTTAACTTTTAAAGTGAGAAGGTGAAAAATCTAAAAAAAATATAAGTTATAGATCTTAATAAACACTTTCAACGAAAATTGGTTTGAACGAGATACAGTAATTAGTTTTCGAGATATAGTACATTTTCCAAAACCGCAAATATAACTTTGTCATTCATACAAACACTGTGAAAAACAAAGTTATTTTTTCAGACGAAAAATGATAGCGGTATTAAAATATGGTATGGTATGCATAAAGTACCTACGGAACCCTACTGCGCGTGGCCCGACACGCACTTGGCCGGTTTTTAAGACCCCTTTTCAGTCCCTGTGGTAAAAAAAGATATTTATTTATTTCTTATTTGCAAAATAGTTGGGCAAATGTCATCTCAAATTATTCTAAATTTCAAGTGATACCATTAGTAGTTCTCGAGATATCCAGCTGTGACAGACGGACAGACAGACAGACTGTCACACCACAAGGGTTCCCTTTTTACCATTTTGGTACGGAACCCTAAAAATATTTTCTGTGGGAGTTAGGCACTGTTTCAGTTTATTTGCCCAATCTCTTATATAGGAGTGAAGGGGTGACTGACAGACTATTGCCCAGCCCAAACCAATGAACCTAGAGACTTGAAATTTTGTACAAAGATATTTTAATTACTGTTAACACCCACTAAGAAGGGATTTTTGGAAATTCTACCCCTAAAGGGTTGAAAAGGGGGTACAAAGTTTGTATGGAAAAAAAATATTAAATAGACATTTCGACTTGAAACTTCGTAGGAGTACTTCTAAAAACAAATAAGCAAACAAATCGATATGGATGTCGATATTAAAGTTTAACGGAATATTTATTGCGAAAATGGCATTTATTTTAGGGTCCAACACGACACGGTGTCTTGGACGACACGGTGTACATTATTCAACACCTAAAGGATTGAAACGGGGGTTAATTTTTTTTTATGGAAAAATAATACGGCAACGGGTACAGGAATGAGAACGAGAACGGGAACGGGAACTAATAATATTATAAATGAAATGTGAAGTTTAATGTATGGATGTTTGTAACTCAATCACGTAAAACCGGCTGAACGGATTTGGAATAGCACACAGATAGTTATAGCCTGTGCTAAAACATGGATACTTTTTATCTCGGTCAAAAGTTCCATAGCGGTTTTCCGAATGTCCACGCGGACGAAGTCGCGGGCAAAAGCTAGTATTGTATATAGGTACTTTATCCATTCACTTAACTTAGTTTGCCATATTTAACCGATTCCTTATCCCCTATACGTCAGCTTAGGATTTCACCATTGAGTTACGTTGCATAAGTAAACGCTGTCATAACTAAGCACCACTCTACTTGATAAAGTTATCCCTTCGATGTCTATGGTGGTTTGGGGTTCAAAAGTTATGTTTATATATTTGGCAAAAGATTATTTTTTGTACTGGTTACACAAGGAGAGGTGATCAAAATAATTAACCACCTTAATTAATTAATATCTATCTATCATAGAGCCGACTTGGATCAATAGAGGAAAAAAAATATTGATTTATCAGATTTTTACTATACAGGGTCATTTTATATTCACCATCCAAATATTGAACATGTGTTCAGTCTATGAGACTAACATCTTTCTCTAAGGAACACATAGCCAAATACGAAAAAAAAAACCACTTACCATACAAATCAAAGAGATCACGTGATCAATTTAGTATGGGATAACCAACATTTTGTGGCGAAATTCGACACATGTTTCCTAGAGAAAGTTGTTTGGTTTCATGGACTGGACACATCCTTGAAATTTGGATAGTAAGTTCAATAGGACACAGTTTTAGAATTTCCTGCAACTTTATTACCTACTTTCATTCATGTCCTTTAGATATGTACAAAGTATTAAAAAATGGGAATCATTTTTAATTTAATATTCACGAAAAGCTAAAGCGTCCTTACAAACTAAACAATTCTCTTTTTTAGGGTTCCGTACCAAAATGGTAGTGACTCAGTCTGTCTGTCTGTCACAGCTGGATATCTCGAGAACTACTAATGGTATCAACTTGAAATTTGGAATAGTTTAAGATGACATTTGCCCAACTATTTTACAAATAAGAAAGAAATAAAAAATAAATATCTTTTTGACAACAGGAATTGAAAAGGGGTCTTAAAAATTTGAAGTGGGGCTACTAGGGCATGTTGGGTATCATGAAAGAGCGCCGTTTGGACGTTTTTAATCATTTTTTTCGACTTATGATGAAAAATGTAAAACGTTCCCCCCCCTCTCTCCTATCTCCGGAATTTGCAAAGAGAAAAATCTGAAATAATCTATGTGATAGCAGTTTATATAAAGATTACAGGAAAAATAAAACGATGTCTCAATACAGCACACTTTTATAGAAATTATCAAATTTCTAAAAAAGTTAACGTTTCTTCCACTATCGGTCAAGAGATGGCGCTGACCTAAAACTGCAATACTAATTTTATTATTCTACTCTGCAATGTGTTTTAATGGTGCAATTATGATGGTGCGGAACCCTCGGTGCGCGAGTCTGACTCGCTCTTGACCGGTTTTATTAATTTAATGTTCACGAAAAGCTAAAGCGTCCTTACAAACTAAACTATTCTCTTTTTTGTAAGTTGGAAATCTTAGTTCCCATAACGGAGCTATTTTGTTTTACCTGCTTGATAGATTTGTGTTAAGGGTCCAGAAATAGCGATGAATTTTTAGACAAAAGTCTACCATTAGTCGGGCTGTATTCTTAGGCCCCCTTGCAAAGAAAAAGTTTCATAACTAAAGTATCATCGTACTTCCCAGCCCCTCTCCCATTCTGCAATAAATCATGTGATACGCAGACAGGCGCAGCTACAAATATCGGCCCTGGTTTTAGTACCAGCTATCTAATTCCAAGAAACGTTAAAGTTCTGAGTGAGTATTTCGATTACGGACATTGAGTGTTTTAAAAAGGAAATAGCTAATCAGTTTGTTACGTCTTGGGGCAGTAATGAAAAAAAACCGGCCAAGTGCGAGTCGGACTCTTTTGGACCGGATCCTGATCCTGATCCGGACTCGGATGACCGAAATTCCGTAAAAACACGTGTGATGGCAAGCTAACTAATTGATATTTTTGAAATGAGGATTATGACAAAAGTACCAACCAAATCTCTGTAAATTTTTTATGGGACCACACACGAACTATGTTCTTTAGAATAAAAAAAGAGTTGTATAAATCGGTTTAGAACTGACGAAGTTATGGTAAAACATACATAAAAAATAAAAAATAAACATACAGTCGACTTGATAACCTCCTCCTTTTTTGAAATCGGTTAAAAAAGAGAACATAATTATCTTCTGATTATCTTTTGGAAAAAAACTATGTTACCTAATTGATTTAATCGCAATATTCTCAACGAAATCGTATGAAAATTTAAGATTATTTCGAATCTATGAAAACACCTCTTAAAAATATTTCAACACACGGTAGCTCAGAGTTATATACTTTGGCTTAGGTTATGTAGTTTTGTCGAGACAGTTTTTCGAAATTTATTAAAATGACAGAGATATGTAAAAAACATTATGTCAGTCCGGCTTTCCGGCTGTTTGTTCTCCCCTACAGCGGGTTTATTGGCTAAAAACATTGAAGTTCATGTTCTGTAATTTGACAGATGGATACTTTTCTTAAGTATTTTTTTATTTTTGCCAAAATGAAATAGCAAGCAATGTATCACATCCATCTATCTGTCAAAATACAGTTAAAATGAACTTCAATGTTTTTAGCCGCTATCGGCTAAAAACATTGAAGAATTGTCTATACCCGCAGGACCCATTTCTTAACTGATTCTGGTGAAATTTTGTCAGCAGGTTCGATAATAATAATTATATATAATATTGTTTAGTCAATATAATACTGTTTAGTCAAGCCAGTTTTTCCATATTTCCAAAAAAAAAATATTCACCCATTTCAAAAAGGATCAAAATTAGAAGCACCATCTAGCTGCGAAAAACTTCACGACGACATTTTATTTTTGTATAATTTGAGCCACTTTTTTATCGCGAGGTCTACAGCTCACGGAGCCACTACTACATTAGTCTAAAAGTAATCTTGTATTGTGTCACGTACACAGACAGACAGAGACCAATAAATCTTCTAGAGATCTTCTTAAAGATAATTTCCCCCTCCCTGAATAAAGTCGATACAATATCAATAAATTACTTATCTAATCAAGATTAAAATAAAAACTGTAATCCGAAATGGCAGGCTAAATAATATAGGCAGTGGGGTGGTTCCATGAGGTCCACTCTGATATTGCGAAAAAAATCAGCTGTTCCATACAAAAGCGCAATACCTACTCGACTTTAATGTAAGGAACAACTGATTTTTTTCGCCATGTCAGAGTTGGCCATTGTTGTTTGTTATCATCAGTGGAACCACCCCACTGCGGGAACCGAATTATTAAAATTTCAACGTGTATGTAAAATAAACCCTGAAACGCCATATGGCTGAGATTTTGTTTTTTATTTGTATGGAAAAAATTAAATCTAAACAGACTCTCGGCTAATAGGAGAAATTATACAGTTAATTTGACAGTAAATTCCGCAAGTGTCTAAATATTACAGTTTTCGAACAATATTAAAATAATATTGAATTTATCATCAAAATACTTTTCAGAAATTAGCTCTTTTGTATGAATAACGATTAATAAGGCAGTGCTTGTTGTGCAGGATTCGAAAGGCCTAACCAATGAACCCAACCATGGGTGATCTTCCACGACAACTTCTAGCTCACCATCAGAGACCCTTCACATACACCGGCGTAGACTATTTTGGACCTGTCACCGTGACCATCGGACGCCGGCACGAGAAACGCTACGTCGCACTTTTCACATGCCTTACAACAAGAGCCTTGCATCTGGTAGTGTCCCCTATTTTCTTTTGAGCAGTCCGAATATGGTAGAAGTTAGGGACCATCAAACTGAACAACTTTTCCTATGGGACCAACTCTGAAATCGCAAAAAAACAGCTGTTTCATACAAAAACTAATAACGAAAATATCAAAATGCATGTTAAGTATGTTTTGTAACACGTTGTATAAGGGGTTATTTTGTATTCACCCTCCAAATTTTGAGGATGTGTTCACGGGGGCTATTACAAAAATAACGTACGCAATTGCGAAACGCAGTCACTTGGCCACGATAGTCATCCGCAGTTTGTTGATTGTAGTTATAACAAACATTTTAAATTTGCCTATCGTATAGCCCATAGACTACTGAACGAACGATGTCGGATACGCTAAAGAGAAACTGTCAAACTCACGCAATCAATTCGCAATATCGCATACGAAAGTGATTTGTAATAGGAAACAATCGAAACGAAGCACGGACGCAGCTGCGTGTATCGCATTAAAGTTTTCGTAATAGACCCCCAGTCCATAAAACTGAACAACTTTCTCTAAGGAACACAGGGCCAAAAATGTAAAAAACCGGCCAAGTGCGTGTCGGGCCACGCGCAGTAGGGTTCCGTAGGTACATTATACCATACCATATTTTAATACCGCTATCATTTTTCGTCTGAAAAAATAACTTTGTTTTTCACAGTGTTTGTATGAATGACAAAGTTATATTTGCGGTTTTGGAAAATGTACTATATCTCAAAAACTAATTACTGTATCTCATTCAAACCAATTTTCGTTGAAAGTGTTTATTAAGATCTATAGCTTATATTTTTTTTAGATTTTTCACCCTCTTACTTTAAAAGTTAAAGGGGGGGGGGGACACACATTTTACCACTTTGGCGACATATATCTTTCAAACGGTTGACTTTGAAAAAAATTGGTCTTAGAAACCTCAATGTTATTTTTAAAGACCTATCTATAGACACCCCACAAGTATTGGTTTGATGAAAAAAAATATTTTCAGTTTCAGTTCCATGTATGGGGAGCCCCCCCTTAATCTTTCATTTTTTATATTTTTATGTTTAAATCGTAAAGCGGTTCACAGAATACACCTACCTACTAAGTTTTAACTATGTAGTCTTAATACTTTTGGAATAAAGTGGCTGTGACATACGGACGGACAGACAGACAGACAGACAGACAGACAGACAGACAGACAGACAGAAATGACGAATCTATAAGGGTTCCGTTTTTTGCCATTTTGGCTACGGAACCCTAAAAAGAACGACTTTCCATACAAATCAAAGAGATCCCATGATCAGTTTTAAGTATGACCAAAATTTTGAGGCGAAATTCGACAGATGTTTCATATAAACTGCTATCACATAGAATTATTTCAGATTTTTCTCTTTGCAAACTTCGGAGATAAGGGGGGGGGACGGTATTTTTTTTACATTTTTCATCATAAGTCGAAAACTGTGACCTAAAGAATAAAAAAGATTAAATCGTGCAAACGGAGCTCTTTCATATGATACCCCACATGCCCTAGTAGCCCCACTTCAAAATTTTAAGAACTCTTTTCAGTCCCTGTTGTAAAAAATATATTGTTTTTTTTTTATTTCTTTCTTATTTGCAAAATAGTTGGGCAAATGTCATCTTAAACCATTCCAAATTTCAAGTTGATACCATTAGTAGTTCTCGAGATATCCAGCTGTGACAGACAGACAGACTGAGTCACAACATAAGGGTTCCTTATTTACCATTTTGGTACGGAACCCTAAAAATGAAACATGATTCGAATTTAAAGTATGTAAGTTTTTAAAATTTTAAATGTGTTGAAAAGATAATAATTCTAATAACAATAATTTCAAACTAGACTTTATTATTTTACGACATCTCAGCTTAGAAACCCCAAGTTCATAAAACTAACAACCATTTGCATCCACCGAACCAAGTAACAATTAGCAGTTATTGTCATTATGGTACAAGGGAGTTTGGAAGTATCGCCATAACTGCTGGGGTTTTAACGATCCTATATTAATAAGTTTAAAAAAGTCATAGGATAATAGTGCGGTCGCGTTACTGACGCCGATTTCGATTCATTGATTTGAATATGAAAAGAATCTAATAATTCATACTTTTTAGGGTTCCGTACCAAAATGGTAAAAAAGGAACCGACAGACTGAGTCATACCTTATGGTCTGTCTGTCTATCTGTCTGTCACAGCTGGATATCTCGAGAACTACTAATGGTATCAACTTGAAATTTGGAATAGTTTAAGATGACATTAGCCCAACTATTTTGCAAATAAGAAAGAAATAAAAGGCAAAGAGATGGTGCTGACCTGAAAAAAAAATAGTTTCACTATCGGTCGAGAGATGGCGCTGAGCTAATACTACAATAATAACAGGGTTATTTGTAAAACACCAACAACATCGTAGGAGTAGATTACTAACATCACAAACAACAATTACTAACATCTACGTCAGTTTTTCCGAAAACAGAAACAAATATCAGCTTTCCATACAAAAGTCCGAACAGCTGATCGAGATTTGTATTAAAACTTAATCTTTTTGTCTTTTTTCAGAAAAGTCGTAGAACAATTAATGTTGTTGTTTTTGATGTTAGTAACCTACTCCTGCGAGGTTGTCGGTGTTTTACAAATAACCCTGTATATACAAGGTGTTTGGTAAAAGCCTTATAAAGCCGAATATGGTAGATAGGAACCATCAAACTGAACAACTTTTACTATGGGACCAACTCTGAAATCGCGAAATAAAAATCTGTTGTTTCATAATTTTTGATATTTCCGTTATCAATTTTTGTATAAAACAGCTGATTTTTTTTTCGCGATTTCAGTTAGTCCCATAGTAAAACTTGTTCAGTTTGATGGTCCCCATCTACCATATTCGGCTTTATAAGGCTTTTACCAAACTCCTTGTACTATGCTGTACCTCGCTGCCTGCCCTGTTAACCCTCACAAAAATCAGCATCCAATCTACCGTCCTTAACCAAAGTGAACCACCATCGAACCCTAAGTTAACCGCACCCCAAATGAACCCAAGGGACCTTCAAGGGACTCATAACATTTGTTATTTTAGCCATCAACACATTTATAATTGTTGGCGCGCGATCGCCTTATTGTTTCAACCGAGTGCCTGACGTGACTGGCTGAATGGGAGTATTCCTTCGCCTTTTGAAAAAGAAAAATTGTCTATGCTTTCTTATGAATAGGATGATTGATTGCATGGAGTTTTACATATCAGATGTTATTGTTTTTATTATGTTTGGACTGAGTACCTAAGTTTATTTCGCAGTGATGGCTTGGTTTAAGCCCGAAAATTATGAACTACCGGTCTACGACCATAATAGTACCTATATTATGAGACAAGTGAGCTTAAGTGGCTCATTGCACACGAGTTCACGAGTTTCTTACGACAATTTTCAACACATTTACCACAAAATTAAATAATTTACCACACAGCGACAAAAATAAATAAAAACAATATGTGAAAATTATGGGAATAGGTATAAAAATAAAATAAAATAAAATAAAAGGAACATTGTATTATAAAATAAACATAATTTAGGGTTTTTAAATATCAATGAGAGTGGCACAAGGTGCTATATTATAACAAAAATGATTATTTAGTTTTCAAAGATAATGTCCAGAAAAAAGCACTACCTATATCTACAATCTATTGAAATAAACAAAATTACGTTGAAAGTGTTGTTTCCTTTTTATTTGGAAAACTGCACAACAGTGCAGTGCAACTGCAATAAAAAAATTCAGGCAGCAGACAGATCGCGTAACTTCCGGCACAGTGCTTCCGGCGTGACGTCACGTCCGGTGCGGCCCCTACATTGGGCGGGAAGATTTTAGTATGTGGTGACCATGAAATGGGGAAAACTAAATACACTTTGTTCTTAGTTCATTTTTTTTCATCCCGATTAGGGATTTTTCAATTTAACTAATATAAAGTTTTATTTTTAAACCATGCAGGTTCTGTAGGCACTGACGTCCATTATACAAGTACGCTGGACAGGCTATTGTCATGAAATGACAACTATTTTTTGTTCCGATTTGAAAATCGTCATATTGGCGCTGAGATCAGTAGATACTACTTTGGCAGTAGTGAGTGTACTTGGATTGGAACCATTATTTTACGTGATAACGTCATAAGAAAACATTGGTATTTACATTAAATATTTACTTCGCTTTATATACAACGCAAGCGCTCTCACTTGCGGAACGTGACAATTTTTACCGACTTCAAAAGGAGGGAGGTACTCAATTCGACCCGTTTTTTTTTGTTTTTTTTTTGTTTTTTGTATGTACACCGATTACTCGAAGACGGATGAACCGATTGAAATGATTCAAACGTTATTACATTAGGTAAACTACCAAATTGGTCCCATTTTTTAAAATTTTGAAATCGGTTCAGCTCTTTTCAAGTAATCATGAAAAAAGCACGAAAATAGTATGATTTTGTGTGAACTAGGTACCTCGATGATCAATCATATAACTTTTTTGTTTATGAGCTGAATAAGATAATTATTTTTTTGATGAAAAAAGGATATCTTAAGTGTAGTTCTTTAACCGACTTAAAAAAAGGTGGTTCTCAGTTTGACCCGTATGTTTCTCCGCGATTAACTCACGTTTGACTGAGCCGATTTTTATACGTAAATAATATACCTACACTACCTAATACAAAAGGTACCTACACTAAAAATTAAGAAAATTAAAAATTGTTTAATAAAACAAAAAACCGACTTCAAAAAACCTATCTCTAAAAAGCAAGAAATAATATTCGTAATAATAAAAACACGTCTATTGAAGTCGGGTGTGGCTTTTAGAATAAAAAAAAAGGAATTTGTACTCCAGCCTCACCCGACTTCCATAGACGTGTTTTTATTATTACGAATATTATTTCTTGCTTTTTAGAGGCAGGTTGTTTGAAGTCGGTTTTTTGTTTTTTTAATTCGTGCATGCAGCCGGCATTCATCGATTTATTTATACGTTATTACGTCAAAAATAATTTGGGTAAAGTATTCTATCCGCTGTCTTACTCACTGAGATAAATATAAAGTATACCTTAGTGGTCTTACTAAAAAATATGATTGTATAATACCCTGAATGAACTTAATCATGGTGTCCCCAGCTATGCACCCTGTGTCTGCCTCAGCACCAATTTGTCGGAGAGACGTTGCCCATAAATGTTTATAGACCTCGAATTATTGTCACCACAACGTTGCAAGAGGCATTGCAATTATAATTATAATTTTATTTGGCACTTCAATGATGTGTACAATTATTACAATTACAAATTAACAGTATCAAACAAAAATTTAAGTGAAACATTACCTACTTATTAAAAAGCACCACATGCATTAGAAATTGCGTAATAGTACATTATGAGACAAGTTAGCTTAAGTTGCTCATTGCACACAAGGCTGTGGGTTGCAGTTGCAGCCCGAGCCGTAGGCGAAGGCGTAACTCAGCCGAGTGTGCAATAAGTAAGAGCTCACGAGTTTCATACGATGTTTTTTAACACATTTGCGAGGAAAAAACAAAGTAATTTACCACACAGCAACAAATACGACAAAAACAAAATATAAAAATATGGGAAGAGGCACGCAGGTTCTTTTTTCACATGCCCAATGCAAGAATATTTTGCGAACAAAGCTGCATGAGCATACAGCCTACTTCAAAATCATAATTTTAAGTGATAAATTGCAAATATTTTAATATTTTATAACATAATATTGTAAATTATGAATGAATAGATAATAATTTTGTTTGACTTAATAATAGCTTACACATTTAATTTTATTTATTCCTAAAACGTATGAATTTTCAGCGGCATAAAACCTCTTCGTTGTTACTAAAAGAAATACTATATTGTATTTACCCGGTTAAATTGGGAATGCTCTGTTTATTTTACTAGTTAACCACTTAACTATATGATAAGATAATATTATTATTTAATTACTTATTACAAATTACAATCGTACATCATTTAAATATAGGTAATTTGTTGCTAAGTAATTAGTATTAATAAAAAATATCATTATTTTTATTTCTCGGAAAACTTTCAGCTACTTCTTACAATGTATAGAACTATTGTAACTCATTAGCCAGTTATCAAGTTTTCACATGTAGGATAACTAATTATTAAAATTTTACGAGTAATTACATGCGTAGACAATACAATATTACTTACATTTATTTTAACAATCAAGGACAAAGCTTAGAATAATAACACCTAGAACGATAATTCCCTACAAACCGCACTGTCATAAGTGAGGCAACTAAACCAGCCATAATGGCGCCGTTTTCAGATTTTTATTGTTCATTATTACATTTTATCATACCTAATAAGTACAAAACAGTTTCAATTTCCCTACCTTTAGGAGATTAGTTACTATAGTTACTATATTATTGGATTTTAGTTATGATTAGGTACCTAACACTTGAAGGATATACATCTGAAAACTAAGCCATTTTTGCTTAGTATTAGTTGCCTCACTTTGCATACGAGGACACGGCTTCTAGATGTTATCATTCTAAGGTTTTACCTTATTCTAAGGTTTTTACCAGTTGAAATGGAAAAAAATCTTGTAACTTGTACTTAATTTGTTTAATAAGTTTATTAAACCTTGCCTTGTTAACTGTGAGTCATGAAATCTGAAAAAAACTTACTTTCGCATTCACATTTTATACTTTCTTCAGATTTATTCGCCAAAAATAAAACTACGCACTTACATAGACAAGAGGGTAGTATTAAGTTGTAGCTTCGGTCGTAAATCAACCCCCTGCCCCCCCAGACCCCCTTAGACCCCCTAGACCCCTTCAGGCCCTCTCGAGGCGCGTCATTGAACACGCATTACCATACTAGGCATAACAACCGATACATTATTTTATATTTTATTGTCGAGTAAATGCCTACAAGTACACCTAACTATTATTTATTCTGTGCTAATATTAAAAATGCCTAGAAATGATTTAAAGATTACCTGTTCACTATTATTTAACTCAAACTACAAATGCAATATGATCTTTTAGGTGTAGGTATAAACTCAACCTAGATATTGTTAGTAGATTTTTTTAAGATTTACTACTTAAGTAAAAAAAAATTATAACGTGTTTCGAATATAGTAGTTGGAGATTGGAGACCACCAAACTGAACAACTTTTACTATGCGATGCGATCAACTCTGAAGGCTCTAAAAAAAACTGCTGTTTCATACAAAAATTATTAATGAAAATATCAAAATGTATGAAACAGCAGATTTTTTGCGATTTCACACTTAGTCCCATTATAAAAGTTGTTCAGTTTGATAGTCCTTGTCTATTCTACTATTTCGGCATTAGGGGTTAGATCGAACCCGCAGATAATTTATATAAACATTATAACACTGCTACAAGTATTTTCTTATGTAACTACATTAGTTCGTATTTATATGAAAACGCCGGAGTCATAAAGTCCACGCGTACGAAGTCGCGGGCATCAGCTAGTAATAAATAAATGTAAGTAGGTAGGTACTTTAATACAACATACCGATGTGGGTCGGACGGATGGATGCTGGATGTAAAAATCCTTGATGGACGCCTGTCTATGTATACCCAGCAGTTCGTGTCGTGTTAAAATAAATAAATAAACAAAAAATTCACGATAAAAAATGTACTTACACTAACAAATTGATAATAGAAAAAATAATTTAAAAGGTATGATTAGCTGAGCCAATGTAAAAGTGAAAGTGAACTTTTTTACAACAGGGCCTGAAAAGGGGTCTTAAAAATTTGAAGTGGGGCTACTAGGGCATGTGGGGTATCATATGAGAGAGCGCCGTTTGCACGTTTTCAATCATTTTTTGTTTTTTTCTAGACAGCATAGTTTTCGACTTATGATGAAAAATGTAAAAAAAATCCGTTCCCCCCTTATCTCCGAAGTTTGCAAAGAGAAAAATCTGAAATAATTCTATGTGATAGCAGTTTAAGTATATACAGATTACAGGAAAAATAAAACGATGTCTCAATATAGCACACTTCTTTAGAAATTATCAAATTTCTAAAAAAGTTAACATTAATTCCACTATCGGTCAAGAGATGGCGCCGACCTAAAACTGCAATACTAATTTTATTATTCTACTCTGCAGTGTGGTTTAATGGTGCAAATATGATGGTACGGAACCCTCGGTGCGCTAATCCGACTCGCTCTTGACCGGTTTTTTCCTATCTTCTAAATAAATAGAACTTAAGCAGGCCATACACGCTAGGTTATGCATGACGGTTTTTACCGAGCTGCAAAACCTTCATGCAAAGCCGAGTTCAATAGAGGACACACACACTAGGTTATTTATGATGGTTTTGACCACAGAGGAAATAATCACTACGTTTTATTTGACCACAGGCATAACCGAGCGGCAAGGTTGCATGAACAGGCATGGATGACTGCACAGTTTTGTCACATACACGCTAGGTTATGCATGACGGTTTTGACCTTACAGGCATAGCCATCATGTATGACTGGCTTAAGTACTTAGGTATACAAAAAATACAAAGGTCCTTAAAGTAATTCCGAAGAGACCCCAAAAACAATGCTATCCACTACCGATAGGGGGTCCAAGTTAATTCATATTTATGTTAACCCTCATCCGATTACACTCGTTAACGACCCGGGCGTTGTTCGCTAAGTGAGTACGATTCACAACTGTCCCGTGGAGGGTTAAGATGGAGAGAAATGATTTTACTAATGTGATGAAACGGTTAAATGGGTGATGATTCGATTTGGTTAAAAACTTTTTAGTTTAAAGAATTAATTGTTGTAGCCATCTGTCTGTTTGTCGAGGCTCTATACTTTTTTTTCTGACTTCAAAAAGGAGCTGTTTTAGTTTTTAGTTTTTAGCTTCCCGTAATCTTGTTTACTTGTAATTGGCTTTGATAACTTTTTGAACATGACTGGAAATCTCAAAACCATTTCGAGGAATAAGCTTTCGGTACAGTGTCTACTAATTAAATTTAAAAATAAGTCTAAATTTTTAAAGATATTTATAATATTCAATAAAAAGCTTTAACCTTCAAATGACCTTCATATGACGTCATCACATACAGATCTCCAAGCCATAATAAAAAAAAGAAAAAAGTGCAAAGACAATTTTGACAATGAACTTGGCATTAGGGATGGTGGAAGGTGGAAGTGAAAAAATATCGATATAGGTAATATTTCTCAGAAAAAATGGGATGAAATGGGACGATGACTAGTAATGGATTCTAATTTTAAGGTATTGTAAAACATTAAAAATAGCAAAATAAACCCCTACGCGAAATTTTGGCTCGATTTGACGAATTTTACGATGATTTTTAAGACTCAAAGTTGGAAAAAATCAAAATGCTCCAGTGACAAAATAGTGTCGACTATTAGAATCCATACGTAATTACCAAAAAAATGTTTTGGAAAAATTATTGTAAAAACATCTATCGATATATCAGAGTATTTAATATCGCCCGAAAAATATCGATGAACTTATCTCGTAATTTTTTCCACATCCCTACTATTAAATGTTTGTAAATAGAAATAAAGTATGCACATATTTTCACAATGTTTATTATGTTATCCTGCAAATTTATCAGTCCACAAGCAATCGTTACAATTTCATCCATGTAGCCTACATCCAAAATAGACACAATACATACAATACATTTCGCAATTTGGGTAGATTGGGCGTGTCAGTTTTTACAAAGTTTTTCAGCAGAGTTTCCACTGGTAAGCATTTTTATTATAATTTTACCACCTCAAAAATTATTGCGGCAAATTAAGAAGGTAGGCTAGAACCGTCACAACTGGATTAAATGAATAAAATAGAAGAAATATTAACTATAACTTATTTGTTTACAAACAACCATAAAGTCATTATGACAGTTAATGACACTTGGCCTTTCTTTTTCTATAAGTAGATGGCAAAGGTTTTCTTCTTAAACTTTCATGCCACTAATGACGTCATTCCGGTTGACCATATCCGCTTGACAAATATATTTATAAAAAAATAAATACGGGACCAAATGTTAAAATATTCAAATTAGTTTCTTAAATTGGCCTAATCTGTAGTAAAAAAATATAAAAAAAATACCTTTTATTTTTTAACCAAAGCCAATTGTGAGTTCTTGTGATTTTTTTATGTTTAAAAGGTGAAAACTTTTGTCCATCAGCCATTTTAATGTCCCCACTGCTGGGGCACAGGCCTTCCTTATGGGTGGATAAGGAGGACGGACATAACACACCACGCGGGCCCAATGCGGATTGGTGGGTGTTAACGACTGCAAATGCAGCCGGGACCAACGGCTTAACGTGCCTTCCGAAGCACGGAGGAGCCCGAGATAATAAATTTTTGGTCACCCATCCCATGACCGACCCTTGCGAACGTTGCTTAACCTCCGTAATCGCTGGGCCAGGCGCTAAACCACTGCGCCACCGAGCTCCTTTTAATTAATGAAAAATTTTTTTATTAATGAAATTTTTGTCATTAAGTTATCAATAACTTAGATTCTTCGGTCAAATGATTGCCAATGACCTAGCTCGATTTCACTCAGCATAAGTTTTGGCGAAAGGAATAGGTAGGTACAGTACGAGGCATATATCTTGAAATCGGGTGGGGATTGCGCGGAATGCGTATTTTGGGCATGCGTAGCGGTGAGGGGCGCGGGCGGCGGGAGAGAGGCGCGCTCTATTGGTCGCTCACAAGAGCACATGCGCGAGTTTATCCCCACTCCGTCGACAAAATTTCAAGATACGTGCCTCGTACTGTAACTGAACTCAAAATACGCACTCAATATCTACAGTGGCTCCCAAACTGTACGCTCCGGGGCGTCCGTCGCGGCCCTGTCCCATCCCAGGGCCCAATCTTATGTAATTCAAAAGCTACACGTGGGTATCTTCTTTTACAAGATTCTTTTAAAAAATTAAGTAAGTACATAATGTTAAAGGGTGTTGCAGTATAAAAAAGATTGGGAACCCCTGCATTAGAAAGGCACTTCATTGTACAAATGCATCAATATGCTATACGAGTAACATGAGAAACGGCTAATTCCTTCACAAACAGACAAATATTTGCTTTATCTGGTTGGATACGTTATGGAATAACAACAGTGGAGAACAGTAGTTTATGATACAAACCGATGGCATATAGCTGACATGAAACATAGGCGCGATAACAAGTCTGCAGTGAGTGAACACGCCTTTGAGGGGCCCAACCATTATATTAGATTTGACAAACCCCAAATCCTTGCTAGGGAACGTAGATTTATTCCTAGAATGCTCCGCGAGGCTATCGAAATAAATAAATACCCTAATTTCAATAGAGATGATGGTTGGAAAATTCCACCAGCTTGGGACCCCATCATTCACAAGCTTAAGCCCCTCACACACACTGTAAGATCTAATGATACAGTTACATCCTTTTGTAAATAAATAAATTAATATAAAAGACGGAGGTCGGTTTTCCTCTCCAAGTTTTCTTTCTCCATTTCTTTCTTGGAGGGGCCTCCCAATTTTATGAAATGGTGGTAGCTTCAGTAGATTCACTCTCTTTTTAGCACTAAATAATTCATAAAATTAAATTATAAATCAACATAAAACATTAAAAATTTTGTTAAAATTTTAATTTCTGAACGTCTAAAAAAAATTCATCGCTTAAGGGTAGACTCACGGGTACCTTCAGTCCCCCGTGACCACGGCAGCTGCAAAGTTGCCGAAACGTCGGGAAAACCAAAAATCAAACCAAATACCAACTAATTACCAAAGTGCTTTCAATAAAACCGCGCTAGTATTTCACAAACCGATGGTTTATTATAATCGTAACGAGTTTTAATACCATACGATGTTAAACATTGGTTGGTAAGTTAGGGAATGCAGAAGTGTGGATCTGAACTGAGAGCCCAAATTTTAAATGTAATATGCAGGTGTAACCGGCCGAATTTAAGACCCGGTTTTCTTTCAGATCTCACGCTAACCGCAAACGTAAACCGCAATTATTGAATGAAAAAAATTATTTCTTTCTTCCGATATGATTATTTCTAAGCGGACATTTCGCAAGTGCTAATGTGTAAGGAATAATTAAATAGAAGGACAGAAAATTGTAATAAAAGCCAAATAATAACGGCAAGTATGCCCAAATAAGGGTTGACAGTCTTGATAAACTAATTATGTTGATCATTATTAATCATCAAGATGATCATAAATTAATTCATTTGTAACAGTATATTTTTAGAATGTAAACAAGTGTTTGTTATTTTAAGTAAGGATAATTTGTATTATGTAGGCAATTAACTGAGTAGAATAGTTATGATATGTTTAGCAAAAAATTACAGATTCTTAAATTTGTCAAAAAAAACCCGGCCAAGTGCGTGTCGGGCCACGCGCCATAGGGTTCCGTAGTTACCTTATACCATACCATATTTAATACCACCTATCATTTTTCGTATGCAAAAATAACTTTGTTTTTCACAGTGTTGGTATGAATGACAAAGTTATATTTGCGGTTTTGGAAAATGTGCTATATCTCAAAAACTAATTACTATATCTCGTTCAAACCAATTTTGATTGAAAGTGTTTATTAAGATCTACAGCATATATTTTTTTTAGATTTTTCACTCTCTTATTTCAAAAGTTAAAGGGGGGGGGGGGGACACACATTTTACCACTTTGGCGATGTATATCTTTGAAACGGTTAACTTTGAGAAAAAGTTGTCTTAGGAACCTCAATGTCATTTTTAAAGACCTATCTATAGACACCCAACACGTATTGGTTTGGTCTATAGAACACGTGTTGGTTTGAAGAAAAAAAAATTTTTCAGTTTTAGTTCCATGTATGGGGAGCCCCCCCTTAATCTTTTATTTTTCTTATTTTTGTATTAAATTCGTTCAGCGGTTAACAGAATACACCTACCTACCAAGTTTCAACTGTGTAGTCTTAATACTTTCGGAATAAAGTGGCTGTGACATACGGACAGACAGACAGACAGACAGACAGACAGACATGACGAATCTATAAGGGTTCCGTTTTTTGCCATTTAGGCTACGGAACCCTATTAAGGGTTCCGTTTTTTGCCATTTAGGCTACGGAACCCTAAAAAGGGGGAAGGTGTCGTGTGAGACACGACATCGATGACGTGTAATGCCAATATTGTTTTCATTATAAAGTAAACATGTAACATGTAATCGGATACTTTTCTAAACAAGCTAAATGTGATTGTAAAACATTACGTGTTGACCTATTTGGAATTAGGTACTACAAAAATTGTTTTAAATAACAATCGGTTTTTAGTTTCTTAAAACATTTTTTTTTCTTTTTAGTGTAAGTACCTTCTGTATTAAATATATTATTTAGGTAGATAGAAAAATCCGTTTGGCCAAACGTGAGATAATCGTGGACAACCATGTATACGGGTCAAACTGAGAAGAGAACCTCCTTTTTTGAAGTCGGTTTAAATACCAAAACCTTGTCCTAAGTGTAACAAATAGTTTTCTGAAAACCGCCTCATTATTGGTTCGGCTAAACGCGAGATAATCGCGGACAAACATACATACATACAAGTCAAACTCAGAACCTTCTTTTTTGAGGTTTGTTAAAACACTAAAACCTTCTCCTAAGTATAACAAATACTTTTCTGAAAACCGTATCAAAATCGGTTCAGCCAAAAGCGAGATAATCGCGGACAAACATACCTAGGTACATAATACGAGTCAAACTCAAAACCTTCTTTTTTTAAGTCGGTTAAAATACTAAAACCTTCTCCTAAGTGTATCAAATACTTTTCTGAAAACCGCATCAAAATCGGTTCAGCCAAACGCGAGATAATCGTGGACAGACATACATACATACAGGTCAAACTGAGAACCTCCTTTTTTTTTGTTTTTTAAGTAGGTTAAAAACCATGTTTTTTTTTTAATAAATAAACAGTTAAGAATCAACTTTCCTTGTGTTATTATTATTACGTCCAAAGAGAATGTAAAAAAACTAGCGTTTTAATTACGTCTCCCGACGCCGCACATTGCAGGTCATGGGGCATATTTGAAGTGCTCGATGAAAGTTCGCGTACAGAAACCAAACTAGTTTTATAAATTGAAGAATTCAATCCCACTTTTCAAAAATGTATTATTTTTTAGGTACCATGGGCAACAGCGTCGCTAACCACTGCTAAGGTTAAAATCGCTTGCACGCCGCACCGTCACAACCATACGTTTAGTTCGTGCAGGGGAGATACGCGCGCACACGAATTTTGTTGCTAACTGGTTAAGCGACGCTGTTGCCCATAGTATCGACCGGCAAAAAAAGGTATTTTACAGTATGTCTGTGAGTATATGTTTAATGTTATTAAACTTTTGTTATAAAACAGAAATTTTTACTTTCCGCATTGTGAAAATGTGTTGTAGAAGCATAATAAACGTTTGTATTGTCTTCATTTATTTATTTTTCAACACACTTGCTCGTAAAGTGAGCCCTAATACATCGCTTTTAGGGCCATAAACCGAACTATAACAAACGCGTGCAATAATATATAAAACACTAGTTGGTTATAGAATTATCCCTACAAAGTTAAATAGGTACCTTACTGCAAGTTCTATGCGAGTAAACAGAGCATTTTCAATTTAACCGGGTAATACAGTTATTTTTTTAGTAACAACAAAGAGGTTTTATGCCGCTGAAAATTCATTTGCATTTTTGGAATAAATAAATGTGTAGGTCCTTAGTTAAGTCAAACAAATATTTATTATTATCAAATTATTCCTAATTTACAATATTTTGTTAAAAAATATTAAAATATTAGCATTTTATCACCTAAATTTATAATTTTGAAGTAGGCTGTATGCTCACTAACCCCTTTGTTCGCAACTTAGAGCATGCTCTAAGGTTCGCAAAATATTCTTGCATTGGGCGTGTGAAAAAAACAAAAAAAAACCTGCGCGCCTTTTCTCAGCATGATTATGATTTTGTTTTTGTCGTATTTGTTGCTTAAATTACTTTGTTTTTTCCTCGCAAATGTGTTGAAAAACGTCGTATGAAACTCGTGAGCTCTTACTTATTGCACACTCGGCTGAGTTACGCCCTCGCCTGCGGCTCGGGCTGCAACCCACAGCCTTGTGTGCAATAAGCAACCTAAGCTAACTTGTATCATAATGTACTATTATAATATTGATTATGGAAATGCTATGATATAATGATAAAAAATGTAATATGGCCGGCAAGAATGCGACCCATACCATTGAGTAGCAGATAGGTTTGCCAACATATTTAGCCCTATTTAGCTTCTGTACGCCGTAGGTCAAATGCCTGAACAAAATGCCCAATGACACCTTTCCAGCGCCGTTTGTTCTTTCTACAGGTCGCATACCTCAACCGATTCCCGTGAAATTTTGTGAGCAGGTACAAAAATTATATACATAACATAAAATAGAATTGTTTTTTTGAGCCAGTTTTTAAAAATTAAACAAAAAAAAAAACACCCAAACATTTCGAAAAATGTTCAAAATTAGAAGTGCCATCTAGCTGCGAATACCTACACCAAATAATATACCAAAGGGTGTGTTGTGGTTGTGTGGGCTTTTAAATCGTCTTGACTACATCTATTAGATTATTTTTTAAACAACACAATTTGAGCTACTTTTTAACGCGAGGTCTACAGCTTACGGAGCCACTAATTTTAGTGTTTTTAGGGTTCCGTACCAAAATGGTAAAAAAGGAACCCTTATGGTGTGACTCAGTCTGTCTGTCTGTCACAGCTGGATATCTCGAGAACTACTAAAGGTATCAGCTTGAAATTTGAAATAGTTTAAGATGACATCTGCCCAACTATTTTGCAAATAAGAAATAAATAATTAAATAAATATCTTTTTTACAACAGGAACTCAAAAGGGATCTTAAAAATTTGAAGTGAAGCTACTAGCGCATGTGGGGTATCATATGAAAGAGCGCCGTTTGCACGTTTTTAATCATTCACTTTTTGTTTTAGGCCGCATAGTTTTCGACTTATGATGAAAACTGTAAAAAAAATACCGTTCCCCCCCCCCCCTTATCTCCGAAGTTTGCAAAAAGAAAAATATGAAATAATTCTATGTGATAGCAGTTTATATAAAGATTACAGGAAAGTTAACATTAGTTCCACTATCGGTCAAGAGATGGCGCTGACCTAAAACTGCAATACTAATTTTATTATTCTACTCTGCAGTGTGGTTTGATGGTGCAATTATGATGGTACGGAACCCTCGGTGCGCGAGTCCAACTCGCTCTTGACCGGTTTTTTTTTTTATAATTTTGTGTGTCTAGACCATTTAGTGATTTATTTTATTTTATTTATAGGTAGGTAAGTATGTTTATTTATCACCCTCAAGGTCTAACTAGCCTAGACATGGACAAGGCGAATAACAAAAGGGTCTTGTGATAATTATGAAGAGATACGATGCCAGTAATCGAACCCGGGACTAATTAATGTGCAATAAAACTCGAGATCTCGACCGTTGGTCACTGAGGCCATAAAGATTGGTAAGTCATTGGCCAGATGTTACTGGCGACGCGAGGCAAATAAAAACCGGCCAAGTGCGAGTCGGACTCGCGCACGAAGGGGTCCGTACCAAAAAAGGACAAAAAATCACGTTTATTGTATGGGAACCCCCCTTAAATAGTTATTTTATTCTGTTTTTAGTATTTTATGTTAAAGCGGTATTAGAAACACATCATCTGTGAAAATTTCAACTGTCTACCTGTTGTCGTTATTAATATCGAGCAAAAAACGGCAAAAAAATAACGTTTATTGTATGGGAGCCCCCCTTAAATAGTTATTTTATTCTGTTTTTTAGGGTTCCGTAGCCTAAAAAACGGAACCCTTATAGATTCGTCATGTCTGTCTGTCTGTCTGTCTGTCCGTATGTCACAGCCACTTTATTCCGAAAGTTTTAAGACTGCGCAGTTGAAACTTGGTAGGTAGATGTATTCTGTTAACCGCTTAACGAATTTAATACAAAAATAAGAAAAATAAAAGATTAAGGGGGGGCTCCCCATACATGGAACTGAAACTGAAAAAAATTTTTTTCTTCAAACCAACACGTGTTGGGTGTCTATAGATAGGTCTTTAAAAATGACATTAAGGTTTCTAAGACAACTTTTTCTCAAAGTCAACCGTTTGAAAGTTGTGCCCCCCCCCCCCCCCTTTAACTTTTGAAATAATAGAGTCAAAATAAAATAAAAATATATACTGTAGATCATAATAAACACTTTCAATCAAAATTGGTTCCAAAACCGCAAATATAACTTTGTCATTCATACTAACACTATGAAAAACAAAGTTATTTTTACAGACAAAAAATTATAGGTGGTATTAAATATGGTATGGTATAAGGTAACTACGGAACCCTATGGCGCGTGACCCGACACGCACTTGGCCTGTACTCAAATTTCAGTTGGCCTTAAAGAGCATTTTCATCACAGTACGAAATAGGATCATTTGGCAATAAAAAAAAATTTGAGTTGGTTTACCGTTTTTCAGTACAAAATGTATGGGAAAAGTTTTTGGCGATTTCTGTCGTTTCTAGTACTCATACCATAAATGATCCCATAGAGTCTTTTGATCCCCACACGAAATAGGATCGATTGGCATAAAAAAATTTTTTTTGGTATTTTAGCATTTTTTTGCTAACGGTAATTATTTTCCAAAATCTGTGAATGCCTTTCAGAATATCTTAAAAAGTTATGGATGGTCTCCTAGGAACGTTTTCCTGTAACTATAATGGTTAAGGTACCTGCCCTTAATGTACCGTTTTAAAAATCCACCCTGTATTGTCAATCTATATTCTATAGCATGCACCCCACGTTTTTAGGTTTAAAATTTTAGGTTTAAAAGTTTTAGGTTTAACCGCTCGTATCCACTTGTCGGGTGTAGGATCCGGATTTTAATCGGATGTTCCAGTGGCAGAACATTTTATATGTAGCTATTCACACTTGTCGGACGACAATTTCGTGTCGGAGCCGACAAGAAATATCGGGTGTTTTGCCAGCCCCCGTCGCCCGGAAAAAAATCGTGTAGGATCTCGCTCGCCTATGAGACGTATGACGCTGTTCACATTTGTCGGATGTCGGATCCGACAATCCTCTCCCCGCTGGCCTCGGCGCGAATCTTGAGCGTTGAAATATGCGCAGAAGTCATTCTTTAACACATAGGTTGCTTTCTCGTTTGTGTGTTTGTTTGATTGTTTGTTTGTTTGTTTCTCCACAAAGTTTGCGAACGATATTATACTAGCTTCCCGGTGAGCTAGAGACTTGAAACTTTGAACATAGGTCAGAACTGAAAGGCAATGCAATATTGTGGTGTCATTGAGTTGATCTGACGATGAAGCCGGAAGAAGGCCATAGGAACTCTAAGATGAAACCATACAACCCCATCGTGTTTGGGCTTGTTAGAATAGTCTTGATGAGTACTCTAATGGGAGACGAGGTCCAGGGTCTGATGATGAAGCTGAAAGGCCATACCATAGGAACTTAATATTGAAACCGTGCATCCCCGTCAAATTTGGGCTTGTTTGAATCGTCTTGACGAGTACTTTAATGGGAAATAGTGTCCGAGGATCTGATGATGGAGCCGGAGGAAGGCCATAGGAAGTCTTTAAGTCTTAATAAAACCATGCAACCCCATCGAGTTTGGGCTCCTTTGAATCGTCTTGACGAGTTTTTTGTTGGAAAATAGTTTCCAGGGTGTGATGATGGAGCCAGAAGAAGTCCACTGGGACTCTGTAATAAAAACATGCAACCTCATCGAGTTTGGGCTCATTTGAATCGTCTTGAGGAGTGCTCCGATAGGAGATGGTATATTTTTAGTCTTAGATCATTAACTAAAAAGCAGAAAATTATAATTTACTGAAAACAAACTTTTTTTTAAATGTTTTTAAAACGGACTAAATTATTACGAGGAGCTCGGTGGCGCAGTGGTTTAGCGCCTGGCCCAGCGATTGCGTAAGTTAAGCAACGTTCGCAAGGGTCGGTCATGGGATGGGTGACCAAAAATTTATTATCGCGAACTCCTCCGTGCTTCGGAAGGCACGTTAAGCCGTTGGTCCCGGCTGCATTTGTAGTCGTTAATACCCACCAATCCGCATTGGGCCCGCGTGGTGGGTTATGGCCCGTCCTCCTTATCCACCCATAAGGAAGGCCTGTGCCCCAGCAGTGGGGACATCAAAAATGGCTGATGGACAAATAATTACAAAAAAAATTGGACTAAAAACATTAAAACGGACTAGTAAAACAGACTAAAAAGTAAAAAAAAAAATTCTTCTGTAAATATTTATAACCTACAGAAATTATAAACCTTAAAACGTGGGGCGCATTTTGTAAAATTTTCATCCATATTGTCTTTAGCATGCGACCCACGATTTTAGGTTTAAAATTTCTGTGGATATAGGGTTATAAATATTTACAGAAGAATTTTTTTTTTTACTTTTTAGTCTGTTTTTTTAGGTCTCGTTTGCAGGGTGGAGACGTACGCGTCTAGCGCTGATTCGCCCCGCATGCCCGCTTCATAAGTACAGTCGCACTCGACAAAATTAACATTGTTTATGTGATTATTAAGTATTTGTGATTTTGTAACTAATAATTGCCGAGAAAAAATAATGTGTTGAGGAGACATGAGACATACAGTCGCTCACCATAGTCACATTATACAGGGATGTCCCAAAACTCGACTAGCACAGAGTGAAAATGGCACCACAACCCGTTTCGATCGGGCCGACAACCGACAAGTGTGAACAGAGGCTCCGGCACCCGATTAAAATCCGGATCCGACACCCGACAAGTGGGAACGAGCTGTAAAATTTCTGTAGGTATAGAGTATTAGGGTTATAAATATTTACAGAAGAATTTATTTTTTACTTTTTAGTTTGTTTTTACTACTCCGTTTTAATGTTTTTAGTCCGATTTTTTTGGATTAAATTAGTCCGTTTTAAAAACAGGTTTTTATTTTTTTTTTGTTTTCAGTAAATTTAATTTCTACATGCACGCATTCTACGATTTAAACTTATAGTCACAGAGTAAAAATAAGTATATGATTTCACCGAAGAGATCGCTGCTATTAGTTCCATTTTCAAAATTAGCGCGTTGCTGGTGACACAAGTGTTTACATGCGCCGCCATTTTCAACGCGCCCCGTAGAAAGAGAGGGGGATACTTCCGCCGCCAGCTGTCTACTCTCCATCCGTCACATCCGTCTTACGCATTTTCGATCAGCCACGTGATACAAAAACCGTACAACGCCGCTAAAGAGTTTTCACTTCAAAAATTATCTTGTTTTATTTCAGGTTATAAACTAACTGTGTACCTTTCATCTAAATTCGTTCAGCCGTTTTTGCCTGATTGAGGAACAAACAGCCAAACCCACAAACTTTCACATTTATAATACTAGCGGCCACCCGCGGTTTTACCCGCGTGGTTCCCCTTCCCGTGGGAATATCGGGTTAAAAATTATCCTATGCTAAAAATTTAGACTATTTACTATATGTGTGCAAAAAAAATGAATCCGTTCAGTAGTTTTTACGTGATTGAGGACCAATTATCCAAACACCCAAACCCACAAACTTTCACATTTATAATATTAGTAGGATTAAGTAGGTTAGGTATCATAATTGGTTCAAAATTACTAGGAAAAACGGAACAAATGAACGGAAAAATAAATAGTCAAGCAAATACTTTTTAAAAATAATATGTTAATTGCCTGAAAAATTAAAAATATTTCGCCTCATAAGATTAAAAATCTCACTAACATGAACCCTGACACAATACACTCCTTTTTTGGCAGTCTTGTAAAAAATATAAGTAACAAAATAAGTAATAAACAAAATTGTATCATCCCCTTGTATCTTCTACTGCATAGAATCTAATGTTCCACACTTTTATAACCCTCATCCCTCTTCTTATAATAACAACTTAAAATCACCTCTAAACACTACACATTAAGATCTATAATAACTCCACTTTTCTTAACTAAAATATTTTGTCGTCTAGTTTCGCAACTTTTACTTTTCGTCTCGGTGGTGGTAAATGATGCGTATAGACATTCGATTTGTAACAACTACGGTGTTATGGTAATTTTGATGTTAAATCTGCTATGGATATTGATTTTGATCTTTATCAAGAGGGTTTTTTCAATGACACTGCTTAATTCTGCAGTGACTTTGAAAAAAAAACGCATTCTTTGATGATGGAAAATCCTCGGAATTAACGGCCTTTTTACACTATTTTAATGTTTTACTAGTACCTACTTATTCTGTGGTTATACTAATACGAGGGCGGTTTGATAGGAATAACAAATAAGAAGGTTTTTTTTCATAATTTATTTTTGTATCTTAAAAATTAACTTCTAATAAATATTTACGCAAAATTTTTTTCTTTGCCTACAGACTTGCTTGAGAGGTATCTATCTTTTCGACCATATCGACCCTCTCGGCGGCACTCATGCTGCTCATGCATGACATCAAAAAATAATTATTTGTTCTGTGCTTCCTATTCTCTAGATTTAATCCACTCAGATTTTTTCTCCTACAAAACATGAATAAATAACTTGGCGGGCAAAGATTTTAATCAACCCAAAGTGGTGCCTGAAATGGCCCTCATTTCAGGCACCACAGTTTTCATTCAGGCGATGAAAGAAAAAATAATGGGTTAAAAAGGTAGTTACACAAAGATTATGTAGAGAAATAAAACAAAATACCTACCTATGCAGGAAAAAAGTGTTTCTTCTTTACAAGTCATGGACTTATCAAACCACCCTCGAAAGATTCGTTACAAACGAGAAATAATGGTTTTTCAAAATGACAAAAAACTATAGGCTCGATAGATGGCGTTGATAAAAATGTATGTGTCAATGAATTTTTTTTACTAAGCTTGGAAGAATACTCAGGTAGGCAGGCAGATGTAATCCTAAATATTTTTCTTTGGGCAGATGTCAGCCAGCGACTGCTTACTTTCCTCTTTGGTACATGCCGTTTATTTTTAAAGGCCAATTTTGACACTTCTCTTTCCATCAACACCATCTAGTGAGGCAAATAGTTACTATATCTATTTTTTAAATATCACTTTGAAAACCCCTCATTACCAACTGAGGAGTCGTTATCTATCAGAGTACCTACGAAGATCGAGAAGAGATATTATCTCTCTGTGGTTAAAGAGCAAAAAATTACACTCGTTAGAAACAAACTCTTTTATTCTATGAATCTTTAACCTTAGAAGACTATTGACAGATAGAGTCTTCTTCTTCTTATTTTTGTTTTGGCAATCTACTTTCCTCATGGAAGTAATTTTTGCCAGTGTCAAGTGTTGAATATTTTTAACGAATAAAGAACTGATTGAGAAAGTTATTACGAGTTTAATTTGTAAGTAAATATTCGAGACAAATCAATGACAGCTTGACAGAGAGAGTATAAAACACAAGGACATAGCATAGCATTACTTGTAATGTCACAGTACACAATCATAGACTTGACATTACAAAGAAGGTGCGTAGCCTTACTTCTTTACATCCCGTCTCGTTTTTTTAACTCTATGCTAGGCCTATAAGAGCGCTAAGTTCTTTTATCCGTGGCTTGAATAGCGGCTTGGTTAGGAAGTCGGCTAGTTGCTTCGCTGCTTCCACTTTCAAGACCTTGAGGTTTCCTGAAGTCACACATTCACGCACAAAGAAATGTCGTATCTGAATATGTTTCGTCCTCTGATGTCTTTCGTACGGTGGGTCATGGGCCAAACGTATCGCAGACTCACTGTCAAGATGAAGTTCTGTATGGACGTCTCCAGTTACCATAAACTTCAGAATTTTCTTTAGCCATATGACTTCTCTGGCTGTTTCGCTGGCAGCCACAATCTCGGCCTCTGTGGAGGAAATCGCAACTGTCCTCTGCCTTTTGCATTGCCAGTCGATTGCTCCTCTTGAATATAGGCAGACCATTCCGGAAGTAGATTGACCTGTCGTAGGATCTCCCCCATGATCTGCATTCCATTGCTCTGCTACCATTTCAACGAATAAAGAACTGATTGAGAAAGTTATTACGAGTTTAATTTGTAAGTAAATATTCGAGACAAATCAATGACAGCTTGACAGAGTATAAAACACAAGGACATAGCATAGCATTACTTGTAATGTCACAGTACACAATCATAGACTTGACATTACAAAGAAGGTGCGTAGCCTTACTTCTTTACAAATATTTCAGTGATAGATTGTTTCATTTTACATTAAAATGCTGGTGCATCGCATTCCAATGCTGCTTGGAGCATTTGGCACCAAGTATATCAAGACAGTTTACTTGGTAAGTTCTGCCGAGATAGCCACCACTACAGTAAAAGCAAAAGTCTCGGCTTCACACAACAAAGATCGCGCCTATTTCAATTATCCTACATATTGTTCAGTCGCGTAGACACTTGTACCACAAAACTGCACCAATTTTAAGACACAATATCCACTATGAATCAATTTGCAAATAATTAAAATAGACACCGAAACGAACTTGACAAATGGCGCCAAAAAACTCACAGATAGAGTCAAAGATATTTTTTTAAGTAAGTTAGTACTCTTCTATGTAAAAAACCAATGTCAAATGTCACAGAAGTGACAGAAGCCTTTTGGAGGATATTTTTTTATAGCATAGGTAGGGCATACTGATTTTACCGATAATGAAAGTAGCATGTTTGATTTTAACTGTGTTCATTCTAGTAGCCGTGATGGCCGTCAGCGTTATGGTGAAATTTGCCACAGAAATCACCTTATCCGAGAAGAGAAGGGACTCCACACCTGGCGGGGGGGTTTACAGCTTTGATAAATCCATGGGGGTGATAACATTGAGCGACAATGCTTCCAAGACTATGTCTGAAAGATTCCCTTTTGTAGCTGCTATAATGAAGAACTCTTCTCAAACTTGGTCTTTTTCGTGCTTCGCTGCAGTTGTCCTTTCCAAATGGGTAGTCACATCGGCTCATTGCAGAAACCATGGGTTCATGCATAGGGTCCTAGTTTACAACGACTTTATAAGAAACTACACTCATACTTACCCAGTCCTTTTTTGGAGATTGCATGAGCAATATAACCGTAGTTACACTCAGCCGAAGTACGATATCGCCGTAGCGAAGCTGAATGTAGAAATGAATCCGTTTCCGATGAAGTCAGCCATGTTTGATGATGGTCCAGTGGATACTTTTGTGGATGCTAGTCTGTGGAAGACTGTGTCTACTATGGACAAAAAGCTGTTCCTTACAAATGATTTCGAAAAGATTGAAGTGACAATAGTCCCCCATGCGAGGTGTTACGAGAGCTATGGTTTTCCTACAGACGATAGTTTAATTTGCGTGGATCTATCTAACTATGAAGATTGCTTTGTACACGAGTATGGACCTTTGTTCAGAGGAGATAAGCTGGTCGGCGTATTGTCTGTTATGCCGAGGGACTGCGACGTAAGATTGGCTATTTTCACCAATGTTTCTTATTATTCCAGTTGGATTTTGAGGTCTACACACACAACATATTATGGATAGTACCCTGCCTGGGTATTTAGTTTGCTACTTAATAAATGTTTTATTTTAGACCTGAGTTTTATCATTACCTACACAGATCTTTGTCTCATACGAGCGCATATCTTCAAAGTGCATCTACTTAGGACTTGGGACATGCTAAGAATTACCTTTCCATAATATTACCGACTTCGATTGAGGGTAACACAGAGAAATCAATGCAGGGCACTACCCTCCACTCACTGCAGAAGCCATGGCTCCACGCACAGGGTTCTAGTTTACGACGATTTCATAAGAAACTACACGCAGACTTAGCCTGTCCTTTTTTGGAGACTACACGAGTAAAATAGCCGAAGTTACGCTCAGCCGAAGTAATATGGGCAATTGGGCATGCATAGTAAAAGCAGAATCGTCATTTTATGCTGTTGTATACGTACTTACTTTTTTATTTTTTTTAATTAGTGATTCAGAATCTTCTTGTATATGCATGTTCACTTATTTAGACAAACTGAGTCGCACGCACCTTAAGGGTTCCTTAATTTTGGTACGGAACCCTAAAATTGTGTGTCAATGTCAACTTTTCAACCACAGTTTCAACATTCCACCGTCGTAGCTATCTCCTTTGATTCATACCTCATCTCTTCCGAGGGTTCCGTACCATCATATTTGCACCATTAAACAACACTGCAGAGTAGAATAATAAAATTAGTATTGCAGTTTTAGGTCAGCACCATCTCTTGACCGATAGTGGAACTAATGTTAACTTTTTTAGAAATTTAATGATTTCTAAAAAAGTTTGCTATATTGAGACATCGTTTTATTTTTCCTGTAATCTTTATATAAACTGCTATCATTTAGAATTATTTCAGATTTTTCTCTTTGCAAACTTCGGAGATAAGGGGGGGAACGTTATTTTTTTCACTTTTTTCATCATAAGTTGAAAACTATGCAGCCTAAAAAAAAAAAAAAAAAATTATTGAAAACGTGCAAATGGCGCTCTTTCATATATGATACCCCACATGCCCTAGTAGCCCCACTTCAAATTTTTAAGACCCCTTTTCAGTCCCTGTTGTATAAAATATAATGATTTTTTTATTCATTTCTAATTTGCAAAATAGTTGGGCAAATGTCATCTTAAACCATTCCAAATTTGAAGTTGATACCATTAGTAGTTCTCGAGATATCCAGCTGTGACAGACAGAGTGAGTCACACCATAAGGGTTCCTTTTTACCATTTTGGTACGGAACCCTAAAAATGAAGGTGTGACTGACAGACTATTACCCAGCCCAAACCACTAAACCTAGAGACTTGAAATTTAAAACATAGATACTTTATACAATGTAAACACTCACTAAGAATGGATTTTTGGAAATTCCACCCCTAAAGGGTTGAAATGGGGGTACAAAGTTTGTATGGGAAAAAAATATTAAATTTTCATTTTAACTTGAAACTTCGTAGGAGTACTTCTAAAAACAAATGATCAAACACGTGTTTCGTGGTTTTCCGAAACTCAACCCTTTAGGGGGTAAATGGGGTAAAAAAGCCCATTATTGATATGGGTGTCGTTATCGAGGTTTTATGGGATGTTGATTACGAAAATGGCATTTATTATTCAACTCCTAAAGGGGTCAAATGGGGTGAACCCCATTTGACCCATTTGACCCCTTTAGGAGTTGAACTTTGTATGGAAAAAATATAAAATAGACATTACGACTTAAAACTTCGTTGGAGTAGGTACTTCTATAAACAAATGATCAAACGTGTATTTCGCAAATTTTTGAAAATCAACCCCTTAAGGGGTAAATGGGTTAAAAAGCCCAAACTCGATATGGATGTCGTTATTGAGGTTTTATGAGATGTTGATTGCGAAAATGGCTTTTAAGTCCAACATAGTGGCTATGTTTCAACCCCTAAAGGCACAGAGGAAATAATCACTACGTTTTCCTAAAGGGGTAAAATGAATTTCATGTTTTGTATGAAAAAATATTATTAAATAGACCTTCACAGGAGTACTTTTAAAAATAAACAACTTTTAAAAGCAAACATGTATTTTGTGATTTTCCAATAATTAACCCCTTAGGGGTAAATGGGTAAATAAACCCATAGAATAGAATATCATTTATTTGCATTTGATTAGGGTTCACTGGAGGTCTTTAAAGATCTGCCTATTCAACCATTAACAAATAGCATGCAAACATTATTTTAAATTAAAATTAACAAGGAATACCTTTACTTTTTAGGGTTCCGTACCAAAATGGTAAAAAAGGAACCCTTATGGTGTGACTCAGTCTGTCTGTCTGTCTGTCTGTCACAGCTGGACATCTCGAGAACTACTTATGGTATCAACTTGAAATTTGGAATAGTTTAAGATGACATTTGCCCAACTATTTAGCAAATAAGAAATAAATAAAACAATAAATATCTTTTTTACAGCAGGGCCTGAAAAGGGGTCATAAAAATGTTAAGTGGGGCTACTAGGGCATGTGGGGTATCATATGAAAGAGCGCCGTTTGCACGTTTTCAATCATTTTTTATTTTTTTTCTAGACCACATAGTTTTCGACTTATGATGAAAAATGTAAAAAAAAATACCGTTCCCCCCCCTATTCTCCGAAGTTTGCAAAGAGAAAAATCTGAAATAATTCTATGTGATAGCAGTTTATGTAAAGATTACAGGAAAAATAAAACGATGTCTCAATATAGCACACTTTAAAGAAATTATCAAATTTCTAAAAAAGTTAACATTAGTTCCACTATCGGTCAAGATATGGCGCTGACCTAAAACTGCAATACTAATTTTATTATTCCACTCTGTAGTGTGGTTTAATGGTGCAATTGGCTTTGATAACTTTTTGAACATGACTGGAAATCTCAAAACCATTTCGAGGAATAAGCTTTCGGTACAGTGTCTACTAATTAAATTTAAAAATAATTTTATATTTTTAAAGATATTTATAATATTCAATAAAAAGCTTTAACCTTCAAATGACCTTCAAATGACGTCATCACATACGGATCCCCCAGCCATAATAAAAAAAAAGAAAAAAGGGCAAAGACAATTTTGGCAATGAACTTGGCATTAGGGATGGTGGAAGGTGGAAGTGAAAAAATATCGATATAGGTAATATTTTTCAGAAAAAAATGAGATAAAATGGGATGATGACTAAGTAATGGATTCTAATTTTAAGGTATTGTAAAACATAAAAAATAGCAAAATAAACCCCTACGCGAAATTTTGGCTCGATTTGACGAATTTTACGATGATTTTAAAGACTCAAAAGTAGGAAAAAATCAAAATGCTCCAGTGACAAAATAGTGTCGACTATTAGAATCCATACGTAATTACAAAAAAAAAAGTTTTGGAAAAATTATTGTAAAAACATCTATCGATATATCATAGTATATCGATGAACTTATCTCGTAATTTTTTCCACATCCCTACTATTAAATGTTTGTAAATAGAAATAAAGTATTATGCACATATTTTCACAATGTTTATTATGTTATCCTGCAAATTTATCAGTCCACAAGCAATCGTTACAATTCCATCCATGTAGCCTACATCCAAAATAGACACAATACATACAATACATTTCGCAATTTGGGTAGATTGGGCGTGTCAATTTTTACAAAGTTTTTCAGCTGAGTTTCCACTGGTAAGCATTTTTATTATAATTTTACCACCTCAAAAATTATTGCGGCAAATTAAGAAGGTAGGTTAGAACCGTCACAACTAGATTAAATGAATAAAATAGAAGAAATATTAACTATAACTTATTTGTTTACAAACAACCATAAAGTCATTATGACAGGTAATGACACTTGGCCGTTCTTTTTCTATAAGTAGATGGCAAAGGTTTTCCTTCTTAAACTTTCATGCCACTAATGACGTCATTCCGGTTGACCATATGCACTCGACAAATAAATTTATAAAAAAATAAATACGGGACCAAATCTTAAAATATTCAAATTAGTTTCATAAATTGGCCTAATCTGTAGTAAAAAAAAATAAAAAAAATACCTTTTATTTTTTAACCAAAGCCAATTATGATGGTACGGAACCCTCGGTGCGCGAGTCCGACTCGCTCTTGACCGGTTTTTTTTCATAAATCAATATGGATGTCGATAATGAGGTTTCATAGGATGTTGATTACGAAAACGGTATTTATTTTGAAGTCCAACACGGTGGCCATGATTCAACCTCTAAAGGAATTTTTTGTACAGATTTTTTTTTATTAAAAGACATTTTGACTTGAAACTTCGTAAGAGTACTTTTAAAAACTAAGCAAAAACACGTATTTCGTGATTTTCCGAAAATGTTTAGGTTTATTTAGGTACCCACTAACTCCCAACCAAATCGATATGGATGTCGATATTGAGGTTTTATGGGATATTTATTGCGAAAATGACTTTTATTTTAGGGTCCAAGACGGAATGGTGGACATTATTTAATACCTAAAGGACTGAAACGGGGGTTCAAATTTTGAATGGAAAAAAATAATACGGAAACAGGAACAGAAATAAGAACGAGAACGGAAACGGGAACTAATAATATTATAAATGTGAATGTTTAAATGTTTGGATGTTTCATACTCAATCACGTAAAACCGGTTGAACGGATTTGGAATAGCACACAGATAGTTATAGCCTATGGTAAAATATGGATACTTTTTATCTCGGTCAAAGGTTCCATATCGATTTTCCGAATGTCCTCGCGAACGAAGTCGCGGGCAAAAGCTAGTACTAAATATTTTCAGAGTTCAGAAAGTAAGTATGATTAAGCTTTCTGAATTTGCCTCGCCCAGACACGCCACAAACAAACCCCAATACCAAATATTGATGTTGCATGCCCAGATAATCCTGGCTCCATTAACTTATTGGTTTGCCTCTGTGGATCATCAGCAGTAAAGTACTTATACGCCATGACAAAAGAAAATTTTCGAAGTATCCTTACTAAGTATTATTTATTCTTTGAAGCGCTCATGGCGGAACTTGACAGACTGATCGTACTCGATCACGTTTGTTAAGCAACGCTCGGTCCGGTCAGGTGTCGGATGGGTGACCGTTAAAGTGGCATTACAACTGGGTGCTTCCGTGCTTAGGATTGCACGTTAAACCGTCGATCCCAGCTGTTGTCATCTGATAACAGTCGTTAAGCCAAGTCAGAGGCCTTACATTACAGGCTGCTTGATAAACTCTAACACCAGAGGTGGCCACTAATCCTCATTCGATAAGAAGATTATTTATTCCGTGGTATTAATTTATTCAGTTAATGACGACCATTTTGTCAATGTAAGTATGTTTTATGACCGAGTAAGCGCGAAACGTCTATCTATTCCGGCTTGGGCAAAAATCTTTCTTATCCGCCTGTCCGTCTGTTCTCATCTACATAGTATAGTCAAATTAGCAAAAAGGTTGGAAGTAATTCGTGTAGTTGTAATTTTTTATGGAATCATTAGAAGACATGAATATAAGTTTCCTCTGAGTTTGCACCATTCCTGCTATGTACGGAACATCGTTTAATGTTAGGTATTAAAATTAAAGTCCCAATATTTTTTTAAATATAATACCTACAATAACAAATTCTTTCCATGTTTTGTTACAATTTTAATTATCTATCATTGCATACCTAGCTTGCTTAAATCAGATAAAAAGTAACCGAGATAATTGACAAAATCTAAACCTAGGAGGCGCCACCTTTGTGACGTCGTAGGTACTTGTTCCACTATTTTCGCGTTGCGCATGCCTTACTGATCATCAAATCACTTTTTGTCACTCGCTAAAGTAGTGGAACAAGTGTGAGCAGATTCTATAATATATAGAATTTTATTGTCTATTCATTTTTTCAAAATTAGGGGAAACGTATCAAATTCTACATCAAAATACACTTTAAGGTACTGTTAAGTAGCTCCAATAACTTTTTTCCAAGAAAGATAATTGCGCTAAGGATAATGATAAAAAACATCGAAAAAGTGCAGAAGTGAGGTTATTTTCCATACTCTTTACACATAAAGAAATAGACAAAAACAAATGTTCCGCATAACCGAGCCTTAAGTGTAAGTAATAAAAACAATTAAAAAGATTTCTAATAACAAAAAGCACTTAAGGCAATCGAATTACAACGCAGAATCTTTTTGCATAGTTTAATTACCGTAATTGTATCATATCATAACATAACATAGGTACTATTTTTAAAGTTCATAGTTTGTACGAAAACGTTACAAAAGTAGCACCTATCACATTGAGATACGGTTCAATTTATCTGCCGTTTTTTCCCCACCCTAACATTCAGATTTTGACTCATATTTTAGTTTTACGTCCTACCGAGATGGGTGAGAGTTGTATGTAGTAATTTATCACATTTTTCGGAGGGTCTCTGAAACGATAGATGTTATCGAGACAAGTTGTAAAAGTTGCCAACAATTTAGACAAGAACGAGTGTGGATAAATGTATTGCTTTTGTTGGGGATTCTGTGTCCATAGTTTTGTTTAGGGTGGATTAGGAGAACAGGAAATTTTGGCACTGGAGACCACAAAATAGTAAAAAAAACCAGCCAAGTGCGAGTCAGACTCGCGCACGTAGGGTTCCGTACCAAAATCCGGAAAAAATATGTTTGTTGTATGGGAGCCCCCCTTAAATATTAATTTTATTCTGTTTATACCATATTTAATACCACCTATCATTTTTCGTTTGCAAAAATAACTTTGTTTTTCAGTGTTGGTATGAATGACAAAGTTATATTTGCGGTTTTGGAAAATGTGCTATATCTCAAAAACTAATAACTATATCTTGTTCAAACCAATTTTGGTTGAAAGTATTTATTAAGATCTACAGCATATATCTTTTTTTAGATTTTTCACTCTCTTATTTCAAAAGTTAAAGGGGGGGGGGGGACACACATTTTACCACTTTGGCGGTGAATATCTTTCAAACGGTTGACTTTGAGAAAAAGTTGTCTTAGAAACCTCAATGTCATTTTTAAAGACCTATCTATAAACACCCAACACGTGTTGGTTTGTAGAAAAATTTTTTTTTCAGTTTCAGTTCCGTGTATAGGGAGCTACCCCCCCTTAATCTTTTATTTTTCTTATTTTTGTATTAAATTCGTTAAGCGGTTAACAGAATACATCTACCTACCAAGTTTCAACTGTGTAGTCTTAATACTTTCGGAATAAAGTGGCTGTGACATACGGACAGACAGACAGACAGACAGACATGACGAATCTATAAGGGTTCCGTTTTTTGCCATTTAGGCTACGGAACCCTAAAAATTGAGTAGGGGGGCTGATACAGACAACTATTATTAACAACGTACTTTATATTCTTTACTTACTTACGTACTTTATATTTATATTTATATTCTATTCTGTGACAGCGGTGTGTATAGTTTAAGGGCAGCGCCATCTTTTGACCGATTGTAGAACTAATGGTAATTTTTGTCGATGCTATTTTCTGGAAAAGTAGAGACATCATTTTATTTTTCTTAAATCACATAGAATAATTTCAGATTTATATCTATGCAAATTTCGAAAATAAGGGAGAGGCTTGGACGAATCAGTTGATTCCATAAAGTTAATATATATTAAGGCGCTAAGACGGGTCAAATCCCAATATTCAATTCAAATTATTGAAAGATTAGGCGCGTGAAGCTATCATGGAAAAAATATATAATGTACTTGGAATAATACACAATAGATTTAATTGAAAGCATTTGTAAAAATGTTACCACCTTTGATGTAAAAAAATATTCCGTGGACCCTGTTTCTGGTCCTATTTGCAACATTTCTCGGAAACAGATCATTCGTTTATGTTAAAACCAACACATAAAAATCGGCGATGTTAATACCTTCAATCTTAATTGAACAGATTTTTTTTAACTAACTTGAAAGCGAAGAAATTTAATAAAAACATGTAAAAATTGAGAATTCGGTTGCTAGTTCTCAACGCGACCGCCACGTTGGAACGCGCACTGATTTGAACCCAAAGTGAATAGAGTTACGTTCGATTTCACACCATCACGGATTGACCCGCTCGGATTGAGGCATGTTAAAGCCTTAACTTTATGGTTGATTCGTCAAAGGGGGGAGGTGAACTGTATTATATTTTAAATTTTTCATCAAAAGTCGGAAAGTATGCCGTCTAAAAAAATAAAAAAATGTTTTAAAATGTGCAAACAGCGTTCCTTTACAAATGATATTTTACATGCCCTAGTTAGCTCCACTATGAATTTTTAGGGTTCCGTACCCAAAGGGTAAAAACGGGACCCTATTACTAAGACTCCACTGTCCGTCTGTCTGTCCGTCTGACTGTCCGTCTGTCTGTCCGTCTGTCTGTCACCACCAGGCTGTATCTCATGAACCGTAATAGCTAGACAGTTAAAATTTTCACAGTAGATGTATTTCTGTTACCGCTATAACAACAAATACTAAAAACAAAATAAAATAAATATTTAGGGGGAGCTCCCATACAACAAACGTGTATTTTTTGCCGTTTTTTGCTCGATATTAATAACAGCAACGGGTAGACGGAGTAGACAGTTGTTTTCACAGATGATGTATTTTTCGTTGCCGCTATAACTACAAATACTAAAAACAGAATAAAATAAATATTTAAGGAGGCTCCCAACAGCAAACATTTTTTTTGTCATTTTTTGCTCGATATATAATTACGGCAACAAGTAGACGCTTGAAATATTCACAGAATATTTAGCTGTATTCACTTTAAAAATATATGCTTAAATAAATTAAAATAAATTAAATTAAGGGGGCTCCCATATAACAATATCGTAAAAGATAATGATACGGAACCCTTCCTGCGCGAGTCCGACTTGCACTTAGCCGGTTTTTAAGATCTCCTTTCAGTCCATGTTGCAAAAAAAAATAGATGGGTAAAACAAAACATCTTAAACTATTCCAAATTTCAAGTTGATAGCATTTAGTAGTACCTACTTGAAATATCCAGCTGTGACAGGCAGGACAGACAGACAGAGAGACAACCAACAGACTTTTGTAGCACCTTTATTCTTATGCTCAAAGGTTCCTTTTTATTAGGGTTCCGTACCCAAAGGGTAAAAACGGGACCCTATTACTAAGACTCCGCTGTCCGTCTGTCTGTCTGTCTGTCTGTCACCAGGCTGTATCTCATGAACTGTGATAGCTAGACAGTTGAAATTTTCACAGATGATGTATTTCTGTTGCCGCTATAACAACAAATACTAAAAACAGAATAAAATAAATATTTAAGGGGGGCTCCCATACATGTTTTTTTCCTTTTTGGTACGGAACCCAAGTAACACAAACGTGCTGAATAAAAGTTGAGTAAGAGCTATCGTTAAGAATATAAGTTGAATACTAAGCTGAATAACGTCTGAGTACCATCTATTCAGATTTTATTCAAACAAAATAGGCCCCAAATTAAAATGCTTAAAGCTTAATAATGTCTGAGAAACATCTGACTAGGAACTTAGTAATGGTACTATTGTGCGCTTTTATAATTCTCAACGGCCCGGCACGGCACCGCCCGGCAGCCGTCCAACGGCACAACAGGGAAGTGAAATGTATGGAATCATATGGAGACGCTTTTATATTTCCTCAACGGCACCGGCAAACCGTGCCGTGCCGGCCAAATCCTACGCTGCCGTCGAACTTTTACGATGTAGTGCGTAGCTACAAGGATTCATATGTGTGAGTGTGAGTCCAGAGCAAAGAATATACAGCGTGTATAAAGGCACAACCAGTATATTAGCGTAATATCGTTAATGTGTTGTTGTTGGTATGCCATGTACCTATGTATGATTGTGGAAACAAACAACCTTAAAAATCAACAAATAGGTAATATTCCGACAAACAGTTATTTCGATACTGATCGGAAAGATATCTAGGTACTTACAGCGGTGGAAACACCGTTAATAGGGGACTTGCCAAAGTTAAATATTGTTACCTATCTCAACAAATAATTACCTAGATATTACTTAAGTAGGTAGTTACCTACTTAATTAAATAATGTGTTGTGTAGATGCCTACCTATCTTGGTAAGTAGGTACGTGATGAAAACCAGCTACATATAATATATTCTTTGATTTTTAAAAGATTTATTTATCATTTAAGTAAGTACCTACTACCTACCTACATTGTAATATAATCATTAAACAACGTGTAACAAAAAGGGGGTATCAACCCGAGAGGAGGTCAATGTACTCGTGAAACTTCCAACAGAAAAAAAATTTTTTAGAACCTCCCTCCCTATATAAAATGTTGGCGGCAAATTCAAATTTTCTATGGAGAGTCCAAAATTGTATGTTCGATTTGAAATCTTTTTCTGTTGGAAGTGTTCAGATTCACGAGTACATTGACTTCCTTTCGAGTTGATACCTCCTTTCTGTTACACGTTGTATAATTGGTAAACTATTATTTTATGAAATAATTATAAAGATAACAAATATCTAGAGAGAGAAGGTCAACTTTTATTCTTTATATTATTCTAAAGTAAAAAGTAGGTACCACGACACTACTGTACAATGTACAAATAGTAACTTCTTCGCTATTAGTGTTCTGTGTTGAACATCCAACGGCCGGCAACGGCAGAAATTATAAAAGCGTCTTTCGGCGTCGCCGCTGCCGTGCCGAGCCGTGCCGTGCCGGGCCGTGCCGTGCCGGGCCGTCGAGAATTATAAAAGCGCACTGAATGAATGAATGAAAGATGAAAAAATCTTAATAACTTCTGAAAAACAGCTGGTATTGCTTTTATTAAGCTCTTACACCTCAAATATTCAGCTATGTCGAATTGGTTATTGTATTCAGAATTTACTTAGCATTAATTTCATGTTAACAATAATACAGATATTTTTCATACAAATTGTGGAATAAGATGACAATCAGTTAGACATAATATATAATGTCAGTGAATTATTATTGACATGCATGGTGAATTTATTAAAACGGTACTTTCAATAATTAGGTTTGCTATAGTCATGTTAATTTTTAGTGCGCAAATTATTTTGTCGTAAATAGTATATGATTCTTTCGATTATTTTTGACGCGCTGCGTGAATAATCAAGATAAGTGATTGTAAATATTATTTTCGTACATGTATACTCGGTCTGACTAAAATACTTATGGCGAAATTTCTAATTTTAGCAATTCCAATGCAACATACGATAAATCTAATTGAAAATGTCGTAGTTGTAAGTTTAAGCATTCAGGTAATCTTGGTGAATAACTTGTACTATAATTATTTACAAAGATTTTTAATGGCGATCACTTGTTTTGCTTTCATTGCTGAATAAAAGTGCACAAGAGTCTAGTTACTAACATTTCACTTGAATAAAGTCATTTCACTAAGCCTGTGGTCTTTAATTTGAATATATTAGTTTAAAACATACTGTTATGCCGGTGAAAACTTAATAAAAGCCCAAATAATCTTCTTTATTCAGCAGCTGCATAACTGGTAAAACATGGCATCTTATCCAGTTTAAGCATGAAATAATTAGCTCACTTTAGATTTATTCAGTATCAAGCTGTATAACAGCATTATGTAATAGCTAATTCAGATTTGTTATACTTTATTCAGCAATCAGCTGATTCAAACGCTTCTAGCTTAGTAATTATTGAATAATAGCAATACAGATCATGATTATTCATACAAATGCTTCCACAGGGGCCTTTTTTCAGCTTTAAGGTACCTAGAATGTGTAATGCTTAATAAAGCTTGTATAATAGTCTAACAAATATTGTTTATTAAGTTTAAAGAAATCAAATACAAGAATACAGAACTTATTAAGCATTAAGAATTTTAAAAGCCCGGTCTCAAATGAATTCAGCATTTAGCTATTTCTAAGGCTCTTATACAAAAGATATTCATCTTTAAACTGTAAAGCTTTCTATAAGTGTATTGTTATCTTGCTTGTGTGTTACTTGGGAACCCTTCGTGCGCGAGTCCGACTCGCACTTGGCCGGTTTTTACCATTTTGGTACTGAATCACACGGAAGTCGGAACCCTACCCTAATAATACTCTTGTGTAGGTAAGTGTGTAGTTGGTGTAGTACCTACCTTATGTAATTTCCGAGCTTGATTTCTATTAATTATCACAATAATAGAAATTAAAAAACAAAACCTCCTTCAAAAATCTTGAAAATAATCTAACAAAAAACAGCTTCAAAAATAAATTAATGGCTCTAAAAAGCAAGAAATAAAATATTGAAATCTGCATAATAACTAACTCGAAAGTTTGTATGCATATCTTATATTAAACAACGCCTTTTGAAGTCGGGTGGGAGGGGGGGGGGGGGGGGAACGAAGGATATTTTTTTATCTAATATATCTAAATTTAAATCATGGGTTTAAACCCCACCCGACTTCATAAGACGTTGTTTAATATAAGATATGCATACAAACTTTCGAGTTAGTTATTATGCAGATTTCAATATTTTATTTCTTGCTTTTTAGAGCCATTAATTTATTTTTGAAGCTGTTTTTTGTTAGATTATTTTCAAGATTTTTGAAGGAGGTTTTGTTTTTATTAAAAACTTTTTTATTTTAAACTTTTTTGTGGTAAGTATATTTGGTGATGATATTATCTAAGTTACAATAGCCTTATGTCAACGGCTCATCACTTTTTACATAGTACTGCTTTTCCTGACGCAGGGGCGTTTACTGTTGAGGAGTTCTCCTGGTACTTCACTATCAGCTCCACTTCACCATATGAATTATGAAGAGCATAAATATCCTAGCAACCATATTAAAGTAATCGTATCATACCAGTGAACTACTTACCCAAGTAGCAAAACAGCTTTATAATATAAGAATTATGAGGGTAGAATTCTTATACATGTTTTATTAACGCATTACTTTTACCATTCTCCTTATAAATGCAAGCTATAAGTGTCTTTTGCTAATATGGTATATTACTCTTGTTGGCAACCGTATTATCGTTTATAAATCAGATTTATATAGTCATTAAAAAACTCCTAGCCATATAGAAGCAAAATGTAGTACTTTTGCCATATAATAAATTAGCCTTATAGTCGCTTTTGCCACGTACTTTTATAAAATTTTATAAAGTTTTTATATGGCCAATACCCTTATAGTTATACATCTTACAGCTACTATAAAGCAATTGCTAAATGGAATTTTATATAACTGCTACAAAGACTAAAGTTTACATCATACTTTATTATAACCTTTACAAGGGTATTATTCTTATAAATATACTTGATTTCACCGTTACAAGTACTTATTTAGTAAGAACCTTCAACAGACGTGTGCTTTTATAAAATCTTTCTTCTTTCTTATCTATAGAAAGTAGGTATAAGTTAAAACGTAATACTACTACTACTATAAATAAAAGTGTTTTTTTATTCAAATTATTGAACCCTAAATCTTTCAATATGGTGGAGCGCCCAAAATATATATATGCTTTTATAAGGGCGTTCGCCGTATATCTGTTTTATAAACACAGTACACTTGCTAATCTTTCTTATAGTGGATTAGAATTAGAATTATAGAAAATAAACCTTATTTATTTATCATAAAAATAAACAATTTAAAGAGCGCATTAAAAAAATTACATAAAACTTGCTTAAATTGGCAATGAAAATAATTTGGCACATAGATTTTAACGTATTAAACTTGATAAGCCTTTTAAACTTTTACATCTATATTTTTACTTTGTAACAATCCTTCATTACGGTCACTTCATAAGTTTCGTTGTTTCCTTTTTTTTTAACATTGAGTTATAATGTATGGATTTGAATCAAGTCGTCAGAACCCTTATACTTATTTAACACATGCTGCTATAAGTGTAAATAGCTTCAAGCAGCATTTAATTATCGATTATAAGGATGATTGGCAGTATAAAAGCAAAATTCTTGCTTTTTCAAGACAAATTAGCAAAACCATTGCTTGTATAAGGTAATTATGAGAAAGATTAGTTAGTTATATGGTAATTATAAAACTTTTACAAGAGTAATAGCCCTTATAATTTGTGCCCAAATACAGTCTTATTATCGATAATATGGCTTTTATAAGGATAATATTTTTAGCATTGGTAACCTTTATAAAACATTTTTTTGCTACTTGGGTAGTATTGAATATTTCCGATGATCATCTATGCTGGTCTTCATCATCAGTTCCACTTCACCGAAATAGTACTTTTCGAAAGCAAATGCACAAGTTACTTAAGAAAATACCAAAATCGCTATAGATGTGCCTATAATATTTGAAGAGTTCCCTCGATTTCTCCAGGATCCCATCATCAGATCCTGATTTCATGACAATGGGACCAACTTGGAAGTATATACTTTCAAACTAAAAAAGAATTTTTCAAATCGGTCCAGCCGTCTTCGAGTAATCGAGTAACATACATAAAAAAAAAAATATTCCGACGAACTGAGAACCTCCTCCTTTTTTTGAAGTCGGTTAAAAATAGAAGTAAATTGGTTGTGAAGTAGGAGTAGGTAGTATCATAAAGTTCCATTCCGCCAAACCATGAAATGAGCGGCAAAATGCCGTAGCATTGTGATATTGCTGTGAAATTTTGTAAAGGCGCTTCAGTACCTAGATGATACTTGGCTTGGCTCGCTGTTTCATTTGTACATAAATAATTTAAGGCACTATTTTAAAGATTTAGAGTTACAGACAAAAGTGAATTTAACGTTTTTTATATAGGTAATCAAATACTTTATTGGAAATATAATATACAGTAGGTAAGTAAGTCAGGTTTATATTTATGGTAGTTAATTACTCCCTTTAAAGCTAGTTTTGTAGAATATTTTTGATCAACGACAAATCGCGTAGGTATTATGCTGAATATACTTTCATGAAATGGTGCTTTATACTTAGCGGTATGGTATGTACACACCTTAATATCTTAATGGCCCCAAAATTAATAGCTTTATGCGGTATAATACAGATAAACAGCCCTGCATTGCAGTATCATGCTACTGCCACTAAGTTAAAGCACAGTACAGATGACTTAGTAGCTTAATAACATCTAATAAGTACTACATTTACTGCAAATTACAATCGTACCATAGGTACCTATAAAATTAAATAAGTTGACTATTATACTTTACCTTTAAAAGGTATACCTAGCATTAATCAATATTATACCTACCAATATAATAGGACGGAGCCAGAAACTCCCAACAATAGACAAGAGAGATTCAATTGATTAGTTTTCCAAGTCAAATCAAACCTACACGATTATAAGACCTTGTGGGACGTATTCTTAGCTAAGATGAAATCTCTATACAGTCACTTCACCATAAAAGGAATTGTCACCGTACAAACCGCCTACTTAACTGGAATCTGGATGTAGGAATTCCTATGAAAATGTGGTTGAAATAAAATGTCTGTGGTAAAGTTGAAAAACAAAGTTATTTTTATTCAATTCATGGTATGAGTCAAACTTTGCTCCAGTTGTTGCGTGAAATGAATCATCAGATGCAAGGAAAAATCAATACTGTGCGCGTAACATTATTTTATGCGGGATGCGGGAACATGATGTTACCTACAACGGACCTCAAATAATTAGTTTTACACGTAACAGAACATAAACTCTATACGTTAAGAGGAGTGACTAAAATTTTGATGAATTTAAACAGTAATTAGCCTAAAATTACAACGAAATTTAAAATTAACACCGCAATGAACTTAGCCGCAGGTGAAACGTTGCAGTTGATTGTGAGCGCGCACCAGATGGCGCAGTTGTACTCGTGATGTTGTTACATATCGTATGGGCGTGTGTAGAAAAAATTGTGTTTTGTGATGTCCCAAGCGCTAATGGAAAGTAAAAACGGTAAGTACAGTGAGTTAACAACGTATCCTTTTATAACCCATATTCACAAGCTTGTGAACTGTACAGAAATCTCATAGGAAATGAGAAATCTTACATCTGTGCGGTCAGATGTATAACCCGGCCGAATTTAGGTCGACCCATTAGTGGTGCCCTTCCTCCTGTTCCTGTACACTTCAATTTGGTCGGGTTGTATTCCCGCCATCTTGTAGCTAGAGCTTTCAGGATTTCATTAGAAATATATCGATCGACAGCTTTTCGTAACCTCATTCCTTCGTTATTCTGGTTCTACGGAAGTTAATACGTTTGTCTGCTATGAATGGTTTTGTTTTACACTGGCTCCCAACTTGTGAGAAATAATATCTGTCTATTGTTGACATTAGTTACTTTACTATTAGAAGCTGAAAATTCGATTATTTTGTAGATTTGTGGGGCTTCGTTAGTACAGGGGCGCATTAGGGAGTCCCTTCCCCTATGTGGATACTTAAAAGTCGATAATTTAATTGATATTGATGGGAGTGTGTTAACTTTTTTGGCCTTGTCTAGCAGCGCCTACATTCGATGAGTGACATCACAAACTGTAAATAGAATTTAGTAAAGAATAGTGTTTTCCTACAGAACAAAGCTTGTGTAAATATTTAGGCCTTGTAGATGAATATCGTAGATGTAGACTTAGAGAACTATGTGAGGTTTCCACTACCTGTCTAGCCTACCTTTTATCATACACCTTACTCTTCAAATTACTAGTAGTGGTGTAGCCTGTATGGGCTTAATTTTTTTACAGATTAATCCTTCAAGCCTCAGAAAATGAGACACATTAAATTGTCCATTGTTTAACGGTCCGCTTGGGTATTAAAATTAAATTTATTAGGTACTTTTCAATTTTTTTCTATCCAAATATTTTTAATCAACTGAAAGAAAGAAATATGTTGATTATTTCTTTGCTTACTGCCTTTAAACCAATAAATTAAAAACAGTACATACAACATAGAAGTCATTGAATTAAAATGGTTATAGCTATCTAAATCTAAGTAAAATAGAACACCGAACCAGACGTTTTGCTAGCATTCTTGGCTATAAAGTAACATTGGCATTTTAAGTTAACGTCATCCCAACTTAATTGACTTTCTTCTAACTAATCATTCTGATAAAGAGGGCAGGAACAGAAAAAAATATTTTAAACTTTTTTGAAGTAGTCATAACTAATTAATTACTTATTTAAAGACCTAATTATCTTTTAAGCAAACCATTCCTACATAATTATAAAGAAATGAATTTACTTATGGGAGAAATGGTAACTGTGTAAAGTTACCAAACATAACTGACTTTTCTCATGTTCCATCCAAGTGAAAGATATTGATGGAAAAATACATACATAATTTAGCTGCCGCAGATACTATGTAATTACTAATTCATTTATATTAAATAGCCTATTAGTAAATGACTCATTCCATTTTTATCTAGTTTTATGCATTTTATATGACTTTTTTTATAGATCAAAGGGCTGAGCCAAGCTATATTCCATTTTTAATTCATTGTGGCATGCGGCATGTCACAATTGACAAATAAATGTCACTAAGAGTGTATATTTTGAGAAATATACATTTTGGGAACTGTATTTGTCTGTGTGAACATTAATTTCTCCATCCATCGGAAACATGTACATTATGGGAAGTGGACATTTTGAACCTGATGGAAAAATAGGGCTCCACTGTGCCCCAGTCCTACTTTCTCACGAACTCTGTGTAAGCTCACGATGTTCAAGGGAATCCTATATCTTGCCTAGATAAGAAAAGATAAGATATCAAAAAAATAAATTTAATTCACTTCATGTGAGGGTTCGTACTTTGAAAATGACTGACCAACCTACCTTGCTCCTTTGCCTTTTTAGGGTTCCGTACCCAAAGGGTAAAAACGGAACCCTATTACTAAGACTCCGCTGTCTGTCTGTCTGTCACCAGGTTGTATCTCATGAACCGTGATAGCTAGACAGTTGAAATTTTCACAGATGATGTATTTCTGTATAACAACAAATACTAAAAGTATAATAAAATAAATATTTAAAGGGGGCTCCCATACAACAAACGAGATTTATTTGCCGTTTTTTGCTTTATATTAATAACAACAACAGGTAGACAGTTGAAATTTTCAATGATGATGTATTTCTGTTGCCGCTATAACAACAAATTCTAAAAAAAGAAAAAAATAAATATTTAAGGGGGGCTCCCATACAACAAACGTGTTTTTTTTTTGCCGTTTTTGGTACGGAACCCTTCGTGCGCGAGTCCGACTCGCACTTGGCCGGTTTTTTTTATTTGGACACGTGCTCTGATTACAGTCGAAATTTCGCATAAAGAAGCGTGCATAAAAAAGTGCATAAAAAAATCAGGTTGCACTCCGGGAGTGCCGGCAGAAGTGAAAACTTGAATATTAACACTGTGCATTTTTGATATTTTGGAATGGTTAGGGAATAATTTTGCACGAATTGCCGTCTTACGAATTTACTCTGCCTGCATTTGAATTTACGAATACAGAACAGTATTTGTACGAAAGTCTTATCCATAGCTTGACAGAAAATCTAGAGTTTTGACATTGAATTAAAATATTAGCGCATTGCTATGGTGACACAAGTGTTTACGTCTTGAAATGACGTGCCGCTATTTTACCGCGCCCCGTAGAAAGAGAGGGGGATACTTCCGCCGCCGGCTGTCTACTCTCCATCCGTCACATCCGTCTTACGAATTTTCGATCAGGGTCACGTGATTCTTACTGACGCGAGTTTAGCATTTTTTCCCCATTACAAAAAAGCGTACAACGCCGCTGAAGAAGTTTCACTTCAAAAATCCAATCATTCTCACTAGTTCCAGTAGCTATCACGGTTCATGAGATACAGCCTGGTGACAGACAAACAGACAGACGGACAGTGGAGTCTTAGTAATAGGGTCCCGTTTTTACCCTTTGGGTACGGAACCCTAAAAACAATGTTTCAGTTATTTTACTTCTTATTTGAGCTAAAGTTTCGCCCAAAAACGGTGATCCAAAAAGGGTTCCGTAGCCAAAAGAATTCGGGAACCGCTGTTCTATGTAAGCACTATTCATCAGGACAGAAGACTGTAGTAGGTACGATATTTATGTATTTGTCGTAGGATAATTGTACAAACAAAATTTTTACAAAAATCCTAGTATGATTGTAAAATACCGGATGATTATAATCTAAGACAGATTTTTGCAATCATCCGAGTAATGTTTAGGATTTTTACAAAAGTCCGGCGTATCTTAGGTAAATCGTGAATCACCGTCTTTTTGCGCGCGCTGATTGGCTGACGTCATCGTTATTGACTGACGGATGCTCTGATTGGCTATTTGTTATTGTTCTGATTATTGTCAAATATTTCTCTAGTGTTTTGTATGAATTTTACGTTTTTTATTTTAAAAATTCTGAGTGCTCACATTAATCAAGAGACATTGAAGTGAGTGAATTGGACGTTATACAAGTGATAAGAATTTTAAACCTTTCTCCAGCAATGATTTGGTTGCACCTTCAAAATGTCACAACTCGAGTTTCACCTCTTTTGCCGGCTATTAGCGAGGCGTACACAATTTGCGACTAATTTTAAACATTCGCGTGGTACCGGTTTCGTAATCTACTTCCGGCGACGATTAGGCCGTCCCGTTTTGTGGCCGGTTGTATTCGGGTTACTGGTTTGTCGTGGTACTTTGGTTCTGGACTGTTTACTTACTCGAAAACAAAGAATTTTGGCATGTGTACACACACAGCCTAGATACTTTGGAGAATAGAAAAATATCTAGGACTACTTAGGTACTTAACTTACCCATGAATGATGAATGATACTTATGAAAGGGAATTAATTAATTGGGTGACTGGAAATAATTAAATACTAAACCTGGCAGCGGTTTATTTTTTGGGCTACAAAATAACTAAACGGGCGACAAACTGTGGATTACAAAAAAAATGTAAAACAGGCGACTACATGCGGGAGATAATTTTAGTTTTAACTAGCAGTAAAAATTCCAAATGAGTGACAAAAATACTGAGTGGGCAACTATTATACCCAGTAGGTAACTGATTTAAGCTGCCCAACATGGTATTTTTGTCATCTCGATTAGGATAATAGTCACCTTTTTTAAATAAAATAAATGCCGAATTTTAAATGTTTTGTGAGTCCTTAGGTTGTCGCCCAAATAGTAATGAATAACTAGTTACTCAATTTGTATTTTAAAGTCACCCATTTCCAACATTTGTAGTCGCCCTCAGTTCGTCGCCCACTTAGTATTTCAGAACGCTATATTCAGTATTTTTGATACCCAAAATGGGAATTTATTGTTACCCGTTTGAATATTACCTCTTATAAAATTGTACGTAACGGATTTCATTGATGAGTAGCTACTACTCACACTCAGTTAATTTACTTGATTGAAAGATTCTCATAGAAATTCTGTCGGATTTTAACCCAACCAGAAAATACAAAGAACCTGTGAAACTGAGCCATAGTATAGTACAGACTAACCCATAGCCTCTTTGTGGTGAAGAATTCACAAGCTGAAGTTCTCGGAAGAGCTATCTCAATAGTTCTCGTATGCAATATTTGAATGCCTAGTGTTGGCAATCTTCGTTGATCCATTATGAACGTCGCTAAATCGCTTGCTAATGTCATGTCAGCCGATTCGATGAAGACTGTAGCGGTCAAACGATACATTTTATCTCTCGAGATGTATTTTACATGCATAAATTGTATTTATGCTCTTGAGTAGAGCTTCTACGAACACGTTAAACAGAATGGTTAACACACCCCTTCGAAAATATGATTTATTCAAAGAAACATAAAAATCAAGTGCTTTGGAATTGTCTATATTTTCCTACGGCGTTTTCGAGACTTTTTTAGCTGACAATGGGCGCAAGAAACTTATTTATCATCCTGTTTCACGCAGTTTGTCCACAATTGGCCCTATTCGTATTTTGTCCCATTCTTCTTTGTACATGGAGACGCCAATGAAATCGCTGCTTTAATCGCATCAGCTGCTTCAACTTTACAAAGCGCAAATCAGACTGGTCATGGAGTACTGCAGTCAACTTTGGGACGGATCAGCCAAAATCAGCTTGCCGCTCTGGACTCGGTCGAAAAACGGCCTAGGCGACTTATTGGAGATCCCGAACTCACGAATGCCAAACTAAGTAGCTTCGACCACCGCCGTAGAATAGCTTGTTTGTCGGTATTTTACAAGATGCACTTCGGAGAGTGTGCAAAGGAATTACACGAATTAATTCCTCCAACCCCATTCCACACCACCATCGAAGCACTAGACGCTGATTAGCGTACCACCCTTATGTTGTTAATATTCCAACCATCCGCACAAAGCATCTTGCTAACACTTTTATAATGCGTACAGCTAAAGAGTGGAACAGGCTGCCTGCCGATGTGTTTCCTAATACACTCGCGAGCAAAAGTATGGAATCACAGGCCTATTTTCATACAAACGAGGTAACTTTGAAGCCTTGGTTCTCCGCTACGGATTGACTTAGCTGTGATCTGATGATGGCTATCTAGGGAGTGAATGGAGGAGATTCAGATCGCTATACACACCCAACTCATGTGATCAGCGTGCTGTCAGATATTAGGATATATTTTAAAAAACCGTGAAATTAGCATAAAATGTATGAAAATCCTGCAACTGAGAACTCTGATCCTTATATCTCTTAGAATGCTGATCAGATCAGTTGGGTGTGTATAGTGATCTGAATCTCCTCCATTCACTCCCTAGATAGCTATCATCAGATCATAGCTAGGTCAATCCCTGTCGGAGAACCAAGGCTTCAAAGTTACCTTGTTTGTATGAAAACAGGCCTGTGATTCCATACTTTTGCTCGCGAGTGTAGTTATAACTTGGGGCTTTTCAAGGATAGAGTGAATATAATGTGATAATGCTTTATCTAAGTGAGCATGCTCCATCGTAGTCCGCATCATCACTAAACGCCAGGTATAATTGTGGACAAATGGTCACTTATTTTCAATAAAAATCTAAACTATCTAACTAGACTAGTTAGTATTACTATAGCCAGAAATGATTAGAAAGGTGCTGGAGTGGAGACAGAGGACCGGTACCAAAAGCGAAATGGTCGGACGACATCACTAAAGTAGCAGAGAAAAACTGGATGCAAAAAGGATAAGACCGAAGGGGATAGCGTACAAATGAGGAGGCTTACACTCAGCAACGGGTGACTAAAGGTATGATTCCGATGTCGGCAGCACTGCTGCGCAGCAGTGCTGTGTGCTCTAAATTGAACCGTAATGTTACGTTTGAAAGGCTCAATTTGATGTGAGCGGAGAAGCTTCGCGACACTGCTGCGGGACACTGCTGCGCAGCAGTGCTGCGCGGCACTGCTGCCGCAACACCACTGGTCCCCATACATTCTCTATAGGTTTATATGAGACTACATTCCGAGTTCGGCAGCAGTGCTGCGCAGCACTGCTGCGCAGCAGTGTCGCGCAGCAGTGCTGCAGACATCGGAATCATATCTTAAGGCTCGGTTGTGCGGAAAAAATTGTCTCTGTCTTTTTCTTTACGTATGGAAAATAACCTGACTTCTGCACTTTTTCTATGTTTTCCGTTGTTTTTTCATCATTATCTTTAGCACAATTATCTTTCTTGAAAAAAGTCATTGTGGCTACTGCACAGTACGTTTAAGTGTATTTTGATGTAGAATCCAATACGTTTCCGCTATTATTTACGCCAAAAATAGGACCCGCGACAAGCGCTTCTGATGATATTCTGTTTTCTTTTTACAATTATCGGTGAGGTTTATACACAATTTAATACTTGTAGCTACCTAGAGACTATCTTTAGCTTATCTTTGAGGGTACAAGAATATAACCCCCGCAAACCATGTTTTCCCATTATGGACCCTTAAAGATGAAGAATAAGATTACTATAGCCATCATTGCATCAAGTTGCAGGAACATTATATTTTTTGTATCTCACCCAGATGCAAAAACAGGGGGGTTACAAGTTTTAATTTTTTTCAGTTTTCTTGTATGGCTATCATGCGTCTCTTTCTCGCTGTACAGCAAATAAAAGAGATGCAATGATAGCCATTCAGAACTGTCAAGTTTTAAGAGCTTTTAATACGAGGGCAGTTACCTAATTAAATTATAATGATTGGACTTTAAACATTATGCATTATTAGTATGCCTCAAGCTCAAATAACTTGAATGGAAAGATGTAGTTTATGAATGAAAGAAACGTAGGCATAGAACCCACGGGTCTTGCGTGGGTGCAGTCTCCGTGCAATACTAATGGCATAGACATAGAAAAATTTTCGCTGCGCTCAAGAAGACCAACAAAGCGTGGAAAAGAGAAGTTAACATCATACGGACACGGTCTATGTACAAAAGAGACAAAGGATCAAGTGACATGTGCCAACATTTTTTACAGTAAGAGCCCCTAGCGTCCCGCTTAGCAAATGAGCAATCACAGTTTGTTTAAAATATTTGTTTATCTTAATTAGAATTTAAAATACAGGTATCGTAGAGCCATGGTGTCTTATGCTCTAAATAATTGTGATGTGACAAAAAGAAACAATCCTAGTAATCACACTTTTCACAGGTAAATAAGATATTGCCACACATTTCTCTAAAACCAAATTTCGCTACATTTATTCGTTTATCGGCGAAGAAAACAGTATGGAACATAGTTTATTAATTTCCTTTGTCATAACATAGCCATATTTTATGAATCTAAGTCATATTTTATGTATCTCATATAAAATGTATGCATTCGTTTTCGGATCATCTGTTTATTGACATTGTTGTTCTTTGACATTCTATTTCTATGACTAATGGACTAATAACTTGACACAATATCGAAACTTGTAGTTCAAACATATTGCAATAAATAGTCGCAGTCTTTGCAGATCTGTGCCTGTTTGCAACTGATATTTGCAATATTAGGCAATTTTCGGAAGTGTGAACGTAAGAACATAATGGTTGCTGTGTGATGTGTGTGTTTCATACCATCCTCAGAACAATAACTAACGGTGCCATCTATATATTAAAAGTAATCATCAAAAAGTAAAATTGTGTTTAATCTTTTGCACAGATTCAAAGTAAACGTAAAACATCAAGACGAGAAACATTGATCGAAACTAGCTCAGCTTTTGAAATATTAGTGTTAGCTCTGAAGCTATTTTCTCCTTTCTATTGAGCTATGCCTATCAATATTTATGTTGGGAAGGAAATCTCTAATGTAAATATTGAAACAGTTGCCAACATGCGGTTCGTTTCTTAGAATTTTATTGTTAAAAGTGACGTAGAAGTATTCGTAATTAGAAATGTTATTAAAACTGTTATACATGTTTTCTGAGACATTAGTAATTTTTGAACTCATAAATATATCTATACTTATATAACTGTTAGCCGTGTGACGTCTAGCAGAGACCTTACCACTTAATAGCGCCAATGACTTAAAGTACTACTCATGGAACACCTCAGTGTACCAGACAATGTGCGCTTTTATAATTCTCGACGGCCCGGCACGGCACGGCCCGGCACGGCACGGCTCGGCACGGCAGCGGCGACGCCGAAAGACGCTTTTATAATTTCTGCCGTTGCCGGCCGTTGGATGTTCAACACAGAACACTCATAGCGAAGAAGTTACTATTTGTACATTGTACAGTAGTGTCGTGGTACCTACTTTTTACTTTAGAATAATATAAAGAATAAAAGTTGAACTTCTCTCTCTAGATATTTGTTATCTTTATAATTATTTCATAAAATAATAGTTTACCAATTATACAACGTGTAACAGAAAGGAGGTATCAACTCGAAAGGAAGTCAATGTACTCGTGAATCTGAACACTTCCAACAGAAAAAGATTTCAAATCGAAAATACAATTTTGGACTCTCCATGGAAAATTTGAATTTACCGCCAACATTTTATATAGGGAGGGACATTCAAAAATTTTTTTTTTCTGTTGGAATTTCACTAGTACATTGACCTCCTCTCGGGTTGATACCCCCTTTTTGTTACACGTTGTTTAATGATTATATTACAATGTAGGTAGGTAGTAGGTACTTACTTAAATGATAAATAAATCTTTTAAAAATCAAAGAATATATTATATGTAGCTGGTTTTCATTACGTACCTACTTACCAAGATAGGTAGGCATCTACACAACACATTATTTAATTAAGTAGGTAACTACCTACTTAAGTAATATCTAGGTAATTATTTGTTGAGATAGGTAACAATATTTAACTTTGGTAAGTCCCCTATTAACGGTGTTTCCACCGCTGTAAGTACCTAGATATCTTTCCGATCAGTATCGAAATAACTGTTTGTCGGAATATTACCTATTTGTTGATTTTTAAGGTTGTTTGTTTCCACAATCATACATAGGTACATGGCATACCAACAACAACACATTAACGATATTACGCTAATATACTGGTTGTGCCTTTATACACGCTGTATATTCTTTGCTCTGGACTCACACTCACACATATGAATCCTTGTAGCTACGCACTACATCGTAAAAGTTCGACGGCAGCGTAGGATTTGGCCGGCACGGCACGGTTTGCCGGTGCCGTTGAGGAAATATAAAAGCGTCTCCATATGATTCCATACATTTCACTTCCCTGTTGTGCCGTTGGACGGCTGCCGGGCGGTGCCGTGCCGGGCCGTTGAGAATTATAAAAGCGCACAATGGGAAGCAGTGTTGTCTGATGATACTGCTATTACCTAATCGTCTGCATGGAGATGATGGCATGCAACATCCTGCCACGGGAGAGGCCTACGTCCTGCAGTAGTCTATAATATGCTGATATGATAATGATAACTATGTTTCCAAGAACTATACCGTGAAGTCTTTCTCATCCGTATGTCCGGATTACACGAAGATAGTTTTCGAAGTAGCCAGCAACTCTATTATAAACAGAACTAGCTTCATCTCTGGCCTAGTAATAAGAGAGATAAGCATGTTCCAAACTAAGACAGAAAGAGAGCAAGTATGTTCCAAGCCAGGACAGAAAGAGCAAGCATGTTCCAAACCAGGACAGAAAGAGAAAGCATGTTCCAAACCAGGACAGAAAGAGAGCAAGCATGTTCCAAGCCAGGACAGAAATAGAGCAAACATGTTCCAAGCCAGGACAGAAAGACAGCCTGGTTCCAAATCAGGACAGAATGCCAGGGCAATACTGGCTTACTGATAATGTCTTAGTATTTTGGCTGCAACTTGGACATTAGCCCTTCTCTCAATATATTTGGGGGTTGGCGCACCATGTCTTTTTATTTCTGCGACACCTCTTTTCTAGCTATCAAAATCAATGTATTTTATTCAACATATCCATCTTTCTATTGACTACCTACCCATATGTTCACCTACATGAGTACAAAGCGCGAATTTTTGTAAGCTGACTTAAATGGCCAATGCCAAGAGCTCTAAATGCGTATACCTAGTTAAAAATCGTCTAAAACCTGCCTTACTTGAAATTAAACCAAATCTTCAATCGATTAGATCAAGGGTGGCCAACCCGCGGCCCGCGGGCCACATGCGGCCCGCCGTCTGTTACCTTGTGGCCCGCGGAGCTGAGCACATTTTTAGGGTTCCGTACCAAAATGGTAAAAAAGGAACCCTTATGGTGTGACTCAGTCTGTCTGTCTGTCTGTCTGTCTGTCTGTCTGTCTGTCTGTCTGTCTGTCTGTCTGTCTGTCACAGCTGGATATCTCGAGAACTACTAATGGTATCAACTTGAAATTTGGAATAGTTTTAGATGACATTTGCCCAACTATTTCGCAAATAAGAAAGAAATAATAAAATTAATATTTTTTTTACAACAGGGACTGAAAAGGGGTCTTAAAAATTTTAAGTGAGGTGATTAGGGCATGTGGGATATCATATGAAAGAGCGCTGTTTGCACATTTTAAAACAATTTTTTCTTTTTTCTTAGGCCGCATAGTTTTCGACTTATGATGAAAAATGTAAAAAAAAATACCGTTCCCCCCCCCTTATCTCCGAAGTTTGCAAAGAGAAAAATCTGAAATAATTCTATGTGATAGTGGTTTATGTAAAGATTACAGGAAAAATAAAACGATGTCTCAATATAACACACTTTTTTAGAAATTCAAAAAACAAACAATTTTTTTTTTAGTTTCACTACCAGTCAACAGATGGCGCTGTCCTAAGCATGCTAACCTAAGGGCAAAAAGTAGTTCCACTATGGGTCAAGAGATGTCGCAACCTAACACTACAATAATAAATTGGTGGCTGGTTCAAATATAATTACCTACTATTTGCCGTACGAATAAACGAAGAATAAGTTCATACTTTACTAAGTAATTATATATATTACTATATAGTAATATAATAATAACGAGGAGCTCGGTGGCGCAGTGGTTTAGCGCCTGGACCAGCTATTGCGGATGTTAAGCAACGTTCGCAAGGTTCGGTCATGGGATGGGTGACCAAAAATTTATTATCTCGAGCTCCTCCGTGCTTCGGAAGGCACGTTAAGCCGTTGGTCCCGGCTGCATTTGCAGTCGTTAACACCCACCAATCCGCATTGGGCCCGCGTGGTGGGTTATGGCCCGTCCTCCTTATCCACCCATAAGGAAGGCCTGTGCCCCAGCAGTGGGGACATTAAAATGGCTGATGGACTAGTAATATAAACATTTTGCAATGTGGAGTGGCTGAAACGTTTTTCAGTCACCATAAGCAGCATTTGTAAATTAACTGTCCGCCTGTTCGCCCTTCCACCTGTCTGCCGTTTATCCTACTTTTTTAAAGACTGTCCTAAAATAACATATCCAAATATATTTATGATTGTACGGAACCCTCGGTGCGCGAGTCCGACTCGCTCTTGACCGGTTTTTTTAAAGTCTGGCGCGCATTATACATAAAATTTGGTAGTGCGGCCCGGGGTAAAATTCTACTTCCGAATTTTGGCCCAAGTGTCGAAAAGGTTGGCCACCCTTGGATTAGTTCTACGGTTTATAACGTAATACGTCACATGAAGGTCACTATTCATTTCGCTCTCAGTCCAAGGTTCGTCGCCGTTCGGTAGCCAAGTTCGGTTAGCGACCTTAACGATTGCTAGCACTTGACGATTGGATTTTAGAAATTAAATGTCAGTAGGTATTCGCTTCATAAATGGAAGCTTAAACATAACATTGGCCGACAGGTTTTATCTCCGCCGAACGATATCATAATGATATTTACCGAATATCAGCTCCAGACGCTTGAATCCATTGATTGGACAGTCAGAAACAGGAAGCTCATCGGCTTCGATAATCTTTTTTGTATTCTAATAGTGTTTCCTAATAGTTATAACTTGGGCCTTTTCAAGGCTAGAGTAAATAGGCTTTATCTAAGTGAGCATGCTCCATCGTAGTCCGCATCATCACTTAACACCAGGTATGATTGTGGACAAATGCTCACTTATTTTCAAATAAAAAAAAAACTACTTTATCACCATTATACCTACTTCAACGCTTAATCGAAATTAATTTTATGAAGTTACTTTTATGTTAAATCGTAACTTACCGGAAAGAAACTACTTAAAGACGTCTGTGATGGTAATGTTTGATCAGTTTAGTCATGCATCGAAAGTTCACACGAACAGAGCCAACAAGCTCAAACATTTCTCGCTTAATTAGCACTAATTTGTTGGTCAAACGTTGGCCGTACGTGCGATTGGCCCCCAGCCAAACCGATGGACTCATTTCATCGAACATAGACTCTGTTGTGATCCTCGAATCCCGATTCACCTGTCTACACAGATTTAAAACCCACAGCCAATGGTTTATTGGGCCGACATCAAAGTCTTGTAAATTATTAGTTCCGTCTTCCGTGTAAATGTTCTTTTAAATGTTTATACGGATGTAATTGATAAATATGAGAGGGCGACACATAATTTAGACCACGGACTTTGCTGTACAGAAATTATATAGGCAAAGAACAAAGTCATAGAAGACATTTTTGACATTTTCTTTAAGATCCTATTAATATTATGTGAAAGTTCGGATGTTTAGACGTTTAGATATTTGTTACTCAATCACGCAAAAACGGCTAAGCTGATATAGATGAAATTTGGCACTTTATAGCCTGGATTATAACATAGGATACTTTTTATCCCGCTTAGATATGGGCAAAAGACCCGTTTTAAACCCGACCACCGGGTTTAAACCCACACTGTATGTTATAGAAACTTTTTACAGCTTTTTAGGGTTCCGTAGCCTAAATGGCAAAAAACGGAACCCTTATAGATTCGTCATGTCTGTCTGTCTGTCTGTCTGTCCGCATGTCACAGCCACTTTATTCCGAAAGTTTAAGACTACACAGTTGAAACTTGGTAGGTAGATGTATTCTGTTAACCGTTTAACGAATTTAATACAAAAATAAGAAAAATAAAAGATGAAGGATGAAGGGCTTTCCATACATGGAACTGAAACTGAAAAAATTTTTTTTCTTCAAACCAACACGTATTGGGTGTCTATAGATAGGTCTTTAAAAATGACATTGAGGTTTCTAAGACAACTTTTTCTCAAAGTCAACATTCTCTTTAACTTTTGAAATAAGAGAGTGAAAAATCTTAAAAAAAAATGCTGTAGATCTTAATAAACACTTTCAACCAAAATTGGTTTGAACGAGATATAGTAATTAGTTTTTGAGATATAGCACATTTTCCAAAACCGCAAATATAACTTTGTCATTCATACCAACACTGTGAAAAACAAAGTTATTTTTGCAAACGAAAAATGATAGGTGGTATTAAATATGGTATGGTATAAGGTTACTACGGAACCCTATAGCGCGTGGCCCGACACGCACTTGGCCGGTTTTTTATTTCTATTGATATGTCAAATGTGACATTGCTCTGGAAACAATTTCTTATTAAACCAAGCAATATAGAAAAATATTCGAAGGACGAAACATGTCTTATTTCTAAAAAAAATATTTAGTTCAACAAAATTGTTTAAAAAAACATAAAACCGACTTCAAAAACCTACCTCTAAAAAGCAAGAAATAAAATTCGTAATAATAAAACACGTCTATTGAAGTCGGGTGGGGCTGGAGTACAAATCCCTTTTTTTATTCTAAAAGCCCCACCCGACTTCAATAGACCTGTTTTATTATTACGAATTTTATTTCTTGCTTTTTAGAGGTAGGTTTTTGAAGTCGGTTTTTTGTTTTTTTAAACAATTTTTTATTTTTTTATTTTTAGTGTAGGTACCTTTTGTATTAAGTAGTGTAGGTATATTATTTAGGTAGAAATTAAAATCAGCTCAGCCAAACGTGAGTTAATCGCGGAGAAACATACATACATGCGGGTCAAACTGAGAACCTCCTTTTTTAAGTCGGTTAAAGAACTACACTTAAGATATCCCTTTTCCAACAAAAAAATAATTATCTTATTCAGTTCATAAACAAAGAAGTTATACGACTGATCATCGAGGTAGTTCACGCAAAATCATACTATTTTCGTGCTTTTTTCAAGATTACTTGAAAAATACTGAACCGATTTCAAAATTTTAAAAAATGGGACCAACTTGGAAGTTTACCTAATGTAATAACGTTTGAATCATTTAAATCGGTCTAGCCGTCTTCGAGTAATCGGTGTACATACAAAAAACAAAAAAAAAAAAAAAAAAAAAAAACGGGTCGAATTGAGTACCTCCCTCCTTTTGAAGTCGGTAAAAATGGTCTATGGGCTCTGACTGGGTTTAAACCCAGTAGTCGGGTCAAAATCGGGTCCTTTGCCCATCTCATTCCCGCTCAAAGGTTCCCTAGAAATTTATTGGCTGTCCACGCGGATGAAGTCGCGGGCGGAAGCTAGTAAATATGTTGATCGCATTTGAATAGATTTATTACGATGTATATTCAAAGCGGATAATTGATTCCACTTGAAATTATTAATTTAGTCTTGTAGCAAACTTACTTTAATAACTTTTGAAAAGAAAGGATCATAATCGTCATGTATAAAAAACTGTTAAAGTATTTCCCACTTTAAGATTTTTTATTTTGTTAGAGTTAAGCATAATTCTGTTCCTCCTTATCCACCCAATGGAAGGACTGTGCCGCCAGCAGTGGGGACATTAAAAAACATGGTCGATGCGCAAAGCAAAATGCTGCAGCTATTCCCTTTAAAACAAAAGGAAAGCTTTAAACTAGGTATTGTCACAGAATAGATAAAAGTACTACCGTACAGAAAGGAAACTCTCCGCCCCGCCCCACAATCAATTACCTCACCCCACCGGCGCCCACCGCGCGAGTTCCGTGTGCCGATCCGTGTGCTCATTCAATGTGCGCTTTTATAATTCTCGACGGCCCGGCACGGCACGGCCCGGCACGGCACGGCTCGGCACGGCAGCGGCGACGCCGAAAGATGCTTTTATAATTTCTGCCGTTGCCGGCCGTTGGATGTTCAACACAACACTCATAGCGAAGAAGTTACCATTTGTACATTGTACAGTTGTGTCGTGGTACCTACTTTTTACTTTAGAATAATATAAAAAATAAAAGTTGACCTTCTCTATCTAGATATTTGTTATCTTTCTAATTATTTCATAAAATAATAGTTTACCAATTACACAACGTGTAACAGAAAGGTGGTATCAACTCGAAAGGAGGTCAATGTACTCGTGAATCTGAACACCTTCCAACAGAAAAAAATTTCAAAACGAAAATAAAATTTTGGACTCTCCATAGAAAATTTGAATTTGCCGCCAACATTTTGTATAGGGACATTCAAAAACTTTTTTTTATTTGATTTTTTTTCTGTTGGAAGTTTCACATTGACCTCCTTTCGGGTTGATATGATACCCCCTTTCTGTTACACGTTGTATATTGACAATTGGTAGTTTTTCTATAGTAATGTGTGTTTATGTACAAATTGATTGTAAATTCTGTAATGATTATGTTACAATGTAGGTAGGTAGTAGGTACTTACTTAAATGATAAATAAATATTTTAAAAAAAGAAGAATATTATATATGTAGCTAGTTTTCATTACGTACCTAAGATAGGTAGGTATCTACACTACACAACACATTATTTTATTAAGTTGGTAACTACCTACTTAAGTAATATCTAGGTAATTATTTGTTGAGATAGGTAACAATATTTAACTTTGGTAAGTTTCTTATTAACCGTGTTCCTACCGCTATAAGTACCTTTCCGATCAGTATCGAAATAACTGTTTGTCGAAATATTACCTATTTGTTGAATTTTGATGTTGTTTATTTCCACAAGTACACAGCATACCAACAACAACACATTAACGATATTATGCCAATATTCTGGTTGTGCCCTTTATACACGCTGTATATTCTTTGCTCTGGACTCACACTCACACATATGAATCTTTGTAGCTACGCACTACATCGTAAGAGTTCGACGGCAGCGTAGGATGTGGCCGGCACGGTTTGCCGGTGCCGTTGAGGAAATATAAAAGCGTCTCCATATGATTCCATACATTTCACTTCCCTGTTGTGCCGTTGGACGGCTGCCGTGCCGGGCCGTTGGGAATTATAAAAGCGCACATTAGCTCGCACACAGTTGCGCGTGTGCAAAAACGTCACTGTGTAGCGTCTGTGTAATAGGTAGTTGAAACGCGGCGTTTGTATGGAGTGCCCGGGGTGTGGTATTGTATAGCATTAGGTATGCAAGAGATTCCCAGGCATCATAATTACGACCAGAGAACAAATCATTATGACCCACATCAAAATAATGGTCGTTTTCTAAAGTATGTAGCACAAACAGATAATTTTACAGTTATTTCATATGATATCATTAGAAAAAATGTTTGGACAGCTGACATAATAAAGACCATTCTTTTGTATTGCAAAACGCTTTTGATCGTATAATATCGAAATACATTTGTTGCTTAGTATTGTATTATCGTTAAAACTGATAGATTGACTACCAGTTTAGAAGACTGGAGGTACATCCATTTACAGTCTTATTTTTATGCACAATGGGGTAGTGCTCGGCCTTTGCCTCACCTGATGTTAAGTGACGTCCTCATCACTGAGGAACTGGCTATCTTCCCTCTAACTGTCGGAACAACAATTTCAGATTTAAGTAAGATGGTGGTAGGTAGCCAGGCGGACTTGAAATAAGCCCTACCACCAACCAAACTGAGTACAAATTGTACGCCCTGGGAATCGATCCCGGGACCCCTGCGTCTTACACGGGTGGGCGAACCACTAGACCACAGAGGCGGTTGTGAAAGTTGGTGTGCATTGAAGATGCAGTTTGTGTAAAATTCTGCGAAAGACTTCATACATTGACTGTTGCAGTCCATTATTCCATCGCACCTGCATATAACAATGTGGTTGCGTTTGCTATGCGAACGAAGGTTCGCACAAGAAAAGCTCGTTCGTGAAATGAATGCTCCCGGTCAGTGTCTCTCTTGCCGGGGAGGAGGGGTGGCCAGATGCTCTTAGCCATCTCCCAACGCGAGGTAGACCCGGATAATCTGGGTGTGCAGGGGGGGTATTACAACCTCTTAAAATTTGCCAGGTTTATGAATTGCTATAGTTACATCTCTTTCTTGCTGTAAAGTAAATAAAAGAGACACATTGACCATTCAAAAAACTGGCAAGTTTTAAGAGGTTATGATACGGGGGCAGGAGTCAGGACCCTGTACAGAGCGAGTGCGTCTGTTTCGGATCCCGCATGTTCAGGGGGTAGCCTCTGAGACCGCAAAGTAGGGAGTTTATGGCCTCACCAAGACGAATCCCTCATAACCCCGTTGCTAACCAGGCACGGGGCATGGCATGCGTAAATGCATTCTCCCTACTATAAAAAAAGTGCCGGCCGTCAGTACATTTTCTTGATCGAAGAATTCAGCTTTCGTCTGCAAGAGGAAAACATTTATGGAAACACTCATTTGTTTTGCTACATGTTTCCACTCAACCATCGAGTGATCTCGTTGTAAATGCTTTGAAGCCAGCCTTGACACAATAAGCTTTAAATCAGAGAAATTCGTGACATCATTGCTGTTCGTTATATTGTTCGAGTCATTGGTGTCAATGTTAAGAAATCTGTTTCTGCTTTTTGTGTCTATTCATCCTCATTTCGGAGTATTTGTAATGTAATTACTTATTTTGAAATAAATTCCTTCAGTTTCAATAAACGTCCTTATGACTGTTTCGTAGATTTACCTGCTTGATATTTAATTCAAAATGCTGTATTCAGTGCCCATTCCCCCTTAGCCAAAGTAACACACGTAAATCTTCGTTGTCGTTTCGCTTTCGAAATATGATGGAATTGACAATTTTGACATATGGTTTCGTTAACACAAAAATCGAAATCCATCTACATGTTTCGAAGGAGCATAACGATGATTTTCAAATGTTATATTGGCTAGAAGAGGCATGTCTGTTCAAGAACATCTTGCCATCTTGCAGCCATAAAAAAATTGTTGTTATCTCCTGACAGATAGAGGCAAAATAGCAAGTTTCTCTCCTCAGTAAAAGGATTCTTTATAAGTTGCTCTTTCATCTTCGATCCTATTCACCTACTATCAGGTCAGATATTAGCCAGGCCCCATTGTGTTTTGACCCGAAATAAGCCTAGACAAGTCGACCCAATTGTGTGGAACCAGCTGTTTTATTTTCAAATTATAGTAAAACAGTCCATGTTTATAAGTACTGACGGTGGCTTTCAGCTTGAACTAAACTTTCATGTACTATTAATCTCATAGTAACAAGGGTATCGATTTTCTGCTCCAATTTTCTATGGTGTGTTTGCGAATTACACAGTAATAGACTCACAGGGCTATATTAATTACCTAAACGCTAGTCCTTGGTAATATTTATGATGTATGTTTTCTGATGGAATTTTATGTTTGGTGAAGATTGCCTTGACTGGATTATATGAATTAAAGATGATGAATTCGCCATTTAGTGGGAACTCTGTCAATATTTTGTAAAATTAAAGTATTTTTTTTAACCTTGTGATGTTAGCATCCACGAAAGCACGTAAAGTTATAAAACAGAACCTTTTCTCTCTTAAGAGATTAATCTTAAGATTTGTGAAGAAGTCTTCTAGAATTTTTTTTCTTCTGTCAAGAGTCATGGAAATGAAAAGGTAGTAAATAATGAGATGACTGATTGAAAATAATGTAAGAAGGGGCATATATACTGCACTCGACTGAAATATATTAAGACAAAGAATATGTCAAGCAATCAATCAAGTTCGAAACCTCCAAACTTACAGATTACAAAAAGTTGTAAACCCAAATAGGATGATTTAATATTACAATCTGGCAATATGGTGTTCTTGTTGTAAACCTAGAAAAACAGTGCTGGCAACGATACCCCTAGATTAGAATCAGTGCTTCACTTTTAATGTTAAAATCTGTTCATCGGCTAAAAATACTTCTATACCATCCACAAATCGCGAATGAGGTAATATTATGGATCTCATTAAAGTCGATGACGCGTTTTGTAACTCGCTCGATTATGTCACAGTCCACCTTGACAGTGAGGTCGCCGAGACCCGAACGTTTTGGGATCGGAAAACAAACATTCACACACTTGGTAAACGTAGGCAACTTAAACATACACAGTAAATCCACAAAACTGTGTTTTAGTTAGACAGAAGGTCCGCTCGCCTTATTCAAAAATGCTATTTTCATTTAATTTTGTTGCTGGAAACCAAACTTGCCTTGGAACTGGAATGCCTGTACGAGGTTTTCCCTGAGGATCCCATTCCCGAGGATCCTGTCCCGGAGGATCCCGATTTGTTTTTACCCAACTACGGCGAAGACAAAACGGAGGGTATATGATCTTTTATCTTCATGAACTTAATCAATACTATGTTTAGCTTAATTCAGAATCCTCCGGGACAGGATCGTCGGGGAATGTGATTCACAGGGAATAACCCGCTGTACGAAATGTCTGTGACTTATTTGATTGAATCAGGCGTCACTTGGCGGAAGTCCCAAACCATTTTGAAAAAAGAAATATATGTAGCTTAACGTACGATCTAACACCTGAGGATGTTCCGGGTTGGGGCGAAACACGTGTAGAGTAGTCTAATTGGTGAAGGTGCAAGGTGTGTTGCTGTCTGGCTAAATGCAGGTATTGTGCACTGATATTTTGTGGTGTGCATGTGCATTTTTTTGCGGGCGGGCGGGCGGTGCATCTTGCACACTGACATGAAATTTTTTTTTTTTATTTAACTAGACTGGCTGTCTGTATGATTTGACAGCTAAGTTTTTGTGCCTATTTGAAACGCCACTAGCGTGCGTCTATAGAACTAATTTTGACGTACAATATGAAAATAGTTGCCGTGATGGTCTCTCCAGACTTCAAACTTTAGTACCACGTACGCACGCTATGCTCACGCTACGTCCTACAGCGCCAAAATGGCGGAAATTAAATAGGCACAAAAACAGTTTGACATAAGCCTGTCCAGTGTAAATATATGCAGGTCAGTGATCTTGCATATTGTTTGCGGAAGTAAGCTACATATATTTCTCTTTTCAAAATGTCTGGGACTTGTCAAGAGGTAACTCTTGTCTACTTTATATTTTGTTATGTTAGCCTTCGTGGCCTCAACGCGTATTTAAATGAGACGTTGTATTTGGTTCCAACTTTTTCAACAAAATATTGCAAAGTACAGTGCGTCAAGTAGGATACGAAGAAGTTCCATCGCCCGCGCCCGCATGTCGTGTTTTTTTTTTGGTTTCCAATAGTAATTTTGCAGGACTTTTCGAACCAAATATAAATGAATTTTATTGGCAATCTAACGGTATGCGTCAATTAATTAACAGTGACTCATTTATATAATGTTTCGCATAATAATGTTACAATATTTTATTGCAGTCTTCCTCTTCCGGTGGTGTTATTATTGTGGCGCTAAACATACTTTGATTAATTGACAAAGTCGTTAATATCAAGTTATTTAACTTAACGCTGTACGTTATATATGGTTAGAGGCGTTGCCCACTAATAAAATCAATTAAAATGTTTGTACTTGTACACATACAAAATAATTTACAGTAAGTATATTGTTTACTTGACTATCAGAAATCCTCAAAATCTTTGTTCTTTTGGCTTTCTTGGAGTTCGGACAACGTAATAGGGTATAGACTATTAAATATTTGGATTATAAACAGAATAATTACCCTCTGTCGCGTTTATTTTTAAACCTTTTGTAGTCTTTCTGTTCGATGACGATTTTCATGGACTTTATCTGTGTAAATATTATTATCTAACTTGCAAGTTCTGCTTTATCTCTCGAATAGGTCATGGTTTTCATGTCCAATGCAAATTGTATTCGTAAACAAACTATATTAGCGCCAGAACACTAACGTGAGAAAATACTTATTTATAAACTTAGAACAATCACATGGTGGAGAAAAATTGGTTCTCAACATTAGTTATCATTTTCACGCCTTGATTAGTTAACACAATTTCTAAAATTAGCTAGTTTTGTTGAAATCTCTGACATAATTCTGCATATTTTTATAGTAACAACGAGGTCGTACCAGTTTCCTCTTCAATGGATGACACAAAATGACGTCATGCATTGCAAAGATCGCCTACGAACTAAGTATTTAAAAAAAATCGGCTGGCACTCCGGGAGTGCCGGCAGAAGTGAAAACTTGAATATTAACGTTGTGCATTTTTGATATTTTGGAATGGTTAGGGATTAATTTTGCACGAATTGCCGTCTTACGAATTTACTCAGCATTTGAATTTACGAATACAGAACAGTATTGTACGAAACTACGAAAGTCTTATCCATAGATTGACAGAAAATCTCGAGTTTTGACATTGAATTAAAAAATTTGCGCGTTGCTATGGTGACACAAGCGTTTACGTCTTGAAATGTCTACTCTCCATCGTCACATCCGTCTTACGAATTTTCGATCAGGGTCACGTGATAGCTACAGACAGATCTTATTTAGCTTCAAATCAATCAATCAAAAATTACGGTCAGCGCTAACTTATTTTAAAGTTTCATAATTATTCCAACCACTTGAATCGAACAGATAAATTCTTGAACAAGTTTTGTTATCTTATGCACTTGTTTCCGAATTGTATTCCTGGTCTCAAGAGAAGCTCCGGCAATGATTCATAACAATAATTAGCTAGCTAGCTAGAAGTCTTGTATTGCGTAATCAAATTGGACAGTTACCAATTTTGGGGGAATGGCCCAACGCGTATTGAAAGTGAATGGACGATACTCAAGATTGGTATTGAGTATATCTTTGTCAATAATTTATTGTTCCTTAAGAATATTAAGTAATGAAAATTCAGCGATTTTTAAATAATGATACATCTTTGCCTTCAGTGTCTTTGCCGCAGTGTTTTCTGCCTGTGCTATTGTCTAATAAGGTATAGCCATCTCAACGGCACAGCACATCCAGTTATACAAAACTGTAAGAATGTGGACATAAAAATTCTTGCTATCTGCGGAATCTCTGAGACAAAATACACTGGCCTGTAAAACTAAGTACTACCGAGGCCTATATTAATACAAACGAGGTAATTAGCTTTGGTTCCCTGCCCAGGATTAAACGGAGTGTGATTTGATGATCGCCATCCAAACAGTATTCGTAAATGGAGGAGGTTTAGGTCCGGATTGATCTTAGAAAAATAACAAGCTAAAATTACATCAAAAGTATGGAAAATGTAACACTAAAAAGTCCGTACGATCTCTGGTGTAAACGACTTTTCTAATGTATTTGATCTGAGCCTCCTCCATTTACTCTTTGAATCAAATCACAACCCGTTTAATCCTGGGCGGAGAACCAAAGCTTCAAAGCTACCTCGTTTGTATCAAAATAGGCATCTGTAGTACTTAGTTTTGCAGGCCAGTGTATTACCAATGTGCTTTGTTTTAAAACGTACCAGCACCGATGGTTGACAGATTCGATGTACAAAAATCCATACTTTCCGACGCCTCCTCATCATTTCGGCATAACGTAGGAAGCCAACCCACGCACGATGTAGGACTGTGGGCAGAGCCCTTAACGGTGAAAGTTGCACCTATAAATTGGTTTTAATTCCGAAACATTGCGTCATTGTGTTCGGTACAAAGTAAAGCGGTTACTGAATATTTGTAAGTACACTTACCAGCAAAAAAAGCGATACTTACACCACATCATTTTTATTTTTTTTTACATTTTTCATCATAAGTCAAAAACTATGCGGTCTAGAAAAAAAAAGAAAAAATGATTAAAAACGTGCAAACGGCGCTCTTTCATATGATACCCCACATGCCCTAGTAGCCCCACTTCAAATGTTTAAGACCCCTTTTCAGGCCCTGTTGTAAAAAAGGTATTTATTTATTTCTTATTTGCAAAATAGTTGGGCAAATGTCGTCTTAAACTATTCCAAATTTCAAGTTGATACCATTAGTAGTTCTCATTATACTTCAGATTCGTCCTCGATATTAGTATATTAACACATGTAGTACCGCTTGCATGTATCACCACTTAGCACGTTATTTTAAAGCAATAACCTAAAAAACCTAAAAAAAGAAGGTTTTTGACTTAAAATTGACAGATATTTTGACATTTCCGGTCCAAGTTCGCCCTGTCACTGCTACACGCCAACCACTTCATTCGCTTTTCGTGCTTCGCCACGGACGCACGTATACAGTCTCAAAGTGAGACTTCTTTAGAATTATATTTTTACAGTGAAAATTAAATTATAGTTAAGCATTTACTTCGTGAAGAAAGAAAAAAGTTTTCAAGACGGAAAAGGACAAGAAGAAGAAGTCAAGACGGAGGAACACTTTTAAATGCCGTTTACTTGGTTAAACAGCATAATTGTCTGCTATTTATCTGATGCGAACTTACCATACTGGGTATTTTCTGTCAGTTTTTTATTTATCTGATGCGAACTTACCATACTGGGTACTTTCTGTCAGTTCATTTATATCTGATGCGAATTTACCATACTGGGTACTTTCTGTCAAAGCATTGTGTTTAAGACACAATTAAATATCTATTGCACTCGAGATAGTCATACTGGACTATTTCACCGCATAGATACGTCAAATAACGCTACTGCAGCAACTCAAAGTGCCGTTGACGACGCGACATTGCAAAAAAGCAGACTACCCTCAAAGGTTGCCACGTTGTTGGAACCGCTGCCGAGCACCAATCGGGTGACTCCGTCATCCGCTGAATCGCCGCCATCCACCTTCCAGGCAGGCGGCCGCTGTGCTGGAGCTGCAAGAGCAGCCCTGACAACAGCGTTGCTCATCAGGTATGAGTTTTGACATCATGATATCCTTGGTGTTGAGTTAATCTCAACGGTATTATAGTGTACCATCGGTACTAAGATAAATTTATAGTTTACAAAACTGACAGAGTTAGCTATAAATGCTAAAACTTAATAACTTAATGGAACCAGATATTGAGTTATACAGCAAATAGCTCATACCTGATACTTCACACACCAATTATGTGAAATAGCTTAGCTGCTGAAATAGCTAGCTGCTGGCATGCTGATAGAAATTTCAACTAAAAATGGAATAACAGAATCCTTACATTTTATTATCTATAAATGAATCATAATTGCAATGCAATTATCCTACTAATATTATAAATGTGAAAGTTTGTGGGTTTGGATGTTTTTTCCTCAATCACGCCAAAAACTACTGAACGGATTTGGTTGAAATTTGGCACACATATGGTAAGTAGCCTAGATTAAAACATATAATGCTTTTAATCTTGATATTCCCACGGAAACGGGAACCACACGGGTGAAAACCCGGGTGGCCGCTAGTAAATCATAAATGCAATTTATGTTTGTTGGAATACAGTAAAAAATTTAATCATTTGCCTTAACTAGGAAACCTTGTATTTCAGGCGGGTAGACCTAACATGTTGAACTTGTTCATTACTAACTATTTAGTATGTTTCTTTCTAATCTATGGCCTTGTACAAATTATCTCTATTACTTTTCAAATTTAATTTGTGTGAGTGTGTACAAAATAATATTTCTGATGTGGGAAAATTATTAGCTACAAGTGTCAGTGAAGTTTTAGGCAGCTTTCCAATACAAAACTATATACACCTTTTTATTACATAATTTAGATTTTTTTTACATAATGTGGGGCATTACGACGTTCAATTATACCGTACATGATCAACTCTAGTGTAGCTGAGGCTGCTCACTTAAAAGGCCACCGACAGTTCAGTCGAATATGAATGATGCATTGGCCACAGGCCTGATGTGAACGATATCCATCAACAAAAAAAAAAAAAAAAAACTAAGTAAATCGGGCGCAGTACTCAATAAAACAATTTTAAAACTGATTTATATATTTATTTGCCTTAAAAAGGACAACAAAAGACGTAGGCAGGTATGTCACATGCTTCATCTCCGACGGCAAGCGAACAGCGAGACGCGGCGAGGAAGCCCCATCAGCTGTTTGTTTCGTCAGTCACAGCAGACTCGCAGATGGGCATTACGGCCCATCCAAATAGTTGCCGATGATGCATCATCAATTTTTGCCTTCAATCATCATACGTGAGGTAGGTAAGGACACCCGTTAAGATAATGTATTCGTGAGGGTGCGTGCTGGTGTGACATCTGTCTGTATTCAGCGAATACAGGCAATGGTCACCGACTACAGGCGCAAAGGTCCACTTAATCGTTTGCGCCGGTAATCGTCTGTGTGAATATACCATTTAGCCGCGCTACACAGGTCACCCAGATTATTATTATATTTTTCTATTATATATATATACTATAGTATATCATCTCCAGTCGAGCAGAATGCATAACAGTTATAATACATACAAATAATAGTTGAACTGTTTAAAATTTAATTTAGCTTTTATAAAAAATTACGTACTCTACTTAAAAATAATTTTATCACGATTAAAAATGTAACTTATTGTTTTTAAAAACACAGTCTAGACATCCCATCACCTTTAAGGTTTTAATATTGATAAGGAAAGTGATAGTAATATACGAATTTAAAATCATAAATTTTGGGCATTTTAGTGTCCATATTTTTATTACAAAACTACCGCCGCCGGCTATAAAGCTTTTTAAATAGCATGATTTCCCTGTTATTGGACAATATTTACTATTTATAAGGGTCTCAGAACATTTTTTAAAGAAATGAAGTTCATCTTTTTATATACAATATATTTTTTTTTTTTTTTATTTTTTTTTTTATATGCAGCTACCGTCGCAACTTTCCATTATATTACAGATGTATTAGCAATTATGATCTTTACAAGACAAACGTTCACAAAACTGCAGAAATCACTTAGTTGAATGTCATCGATACTTACACAGAATTCCGCGTAAGTCTAATTAGAGACGACATATTTTCTTTTGGGCCTTTCAACAACGGGGTAGACTAGGAGACACTAGTGGTCACATCAGGAATCACAAATTGCAAAATATTTACATATCGATTATCTAGAACATGCAGTTCAATATGCTTTCATTGCAATTTTTCTTATTGTATTCAGTGCGGGGTGTTAAGTATTCTAGATATTATTATTCTGATGCTAAATAGAAATTATTCAATTAATAAATTCAAAAACTAATCACCAGTTTTGGTTTTTTTTTCCAGATTGAGATTGAGTAAATTCAAATGCAATGCAAGTCGAATTAAGCAGTGGAGATAAAATGCAGTAGATTTTCTTTTTCTCTATTTCTAGCATTTGATTACAAAAATATTTATTTTCTAATTTGAGATTATAGCATTCACAATGCTATTTTGGTTTAGTATTGTACAAAGACTATTCTGACACTAAGATACCTATTATTTTAATTCTTATCCACCAGTTTTTTAAACGAAGGTGTAACGATTGTGCCATCATAATCGTCACAATCTTGAGCCTCGGTTTGGCACCTCTTATTCACATGTAAGGTACTTCTTCGTATATCTTATTCTAATATAAAGTATTAACATTCTATAACTTTTAATTTCAGGGACGGAAATTAATCGCACAAATAAATTGGTTTTCATAACATTATCAAGGTGGTATTATTTTTCAGGTATATTATTTATGTTATTATTGAAGCTGCTGTCTGTTAATACTATCAGGAAGTACAGAGTTTGGTAACAGAAACGGTTCGGTTATTTTACAAATACTAATATAGACATAATAAACATTTTTTTTTAAAGATGTGTATAACACAATTATCAGTATTACATAATATTGCGTTCATTATTGAATGGACAAAATTGAGCTAATCTCAAGGATTGGTAAAGAATTTAACTAAGTACGCCTTTGCGTAGACTTCATTGTACAAATACAATGGATATCTTAGATTACTTAAGACATTTTATTACATATTTTCCAATTTTATTCTTTTTTCATCATTTTTATCTTAAAAGTTTAACTTTGATTACCTTGCCTATTGCACAAATAATGCAAACAATACAAAAAAAAAAAATCAAGAATAGATCATACATATTTATATTAAATAAACAGTTCATAATCACTTCTTATTTAGAAAGAAATTAAATTCTATATGTAATGTAAGTAATAGATTGCTGAAATGAAACATTTAATGAAATGAAGTAGACTTGTGTTGTGTCCAACCAGTTTTAGTACTCGACGTATGCCGATACCTTTATAGCCCTAACAAAAAATGTTACTATAGATGTTCCAGGTAACACGGCGAAATGGCAATGACTCCGCTATATTTGCAAAATATTAAAACATATTATCACCGATAATCAAACTGAGTTTTCCAAACCAACCTTGTATATTTATATGTATATATGTGCGTGTATATATATATATATATATTGTACCAGCCATCTATAGGTACCGTTTTTAGTATATGTAATCATGTAAAACGTTCAGAATGATGTTAAATGGCATTCTTTTCTTTTTAAAAAAAGACTAATATGCAAGAAATGATATTTCCATTTTCTTATTATAATGCTTTTAACATCTACATGTGTTAATATACTAATATCGAGGACGAATCTGAAGTATAATTAATGATTAAACGAACTTACCTGTAAGTGAAGTTCTATCATAATTATACGAAGGATTCGTCCGAAGATATTAGTATAGAATCCCACCCTCCCTACTCATTATTGTAAATTACAATAACTGTTTACCCACTGAAGAAAATGAGGAAATATCATAGGATTTGGACTTTAAACTAAATGAAGTGGTTGGCGTGTAGCAGTGACAGGGCGAACTTGGACCGGAAATGTCAAAATATCTGTAAATTTTAAGTCAAAAACCTTCTTTTTTTTAGGTTTTTTAGGTTATTGCTTTAAAATAACGTGCTAAGTGGTGATACATGCAAGCGGTACTACATGTGTTAATATACTAATATCTTCGGACGAATCCTTCGTATAATTATGATAGAACTTCACTTACAGGTAAGTTCGTTTAATCATTAAAAATATCCAGCTGTGACAGACAGACAGACAGACACACAGACAGACTGAGTCACACCATAAGGGTTCCTTTTTTGCCATTTTGGTACGGAACCCTAATAACAGATTCTTGACGTTATTCGATCCTGATGTGAACTCGATCCCGTCGAGTTTGCTCGTCTTTACCGACTTCAAAAGGAGGGAGGTACTCAATTCGACCCGTTTTTTTTTTTTTTGTTTTTTGTATGTACACCGATTACTCGAAGACGGCTGGACCGATTGAAATGATTCAAACGTTATTACATTAGATAAACTTCCAAGTTGGTCCCATTTTTTTTAAATTTTGAAATCGGCTCAGTACTTTTCAAGTAATCTTGAAAAAAGCACGAAAATAGTATGATTTTGTGTGAACTACCTCAATGATCAGTCGTATAACTTCTTTGTTTATGAACTGAATAAGATAATTATTTTTTTGTTGGAAAAGGGATATCTTAAGTGTAGTTCTTTAACCGACTTAAAAAAAGGAGTTTCTCAGTTTGACCCGCATGTATGTATGTTTCTCCGCGATTAACTCACGTTTGGCTGAGCTGAATTTTCTACCTAAATAATATACCTACACTACCTAATACAAAAGGTACCTACACTAAAAATAAAAAAATAAAAAATTGTTTAAAAAAATAAAAAACCGACTTCAAAAAACCTACCTCTAAAAAGCAAGAAATAATATTCGTAATAATAAAACACGTCTATTGAAGTCGGGTGGGGCTTTTAGAATAAAAAAAAGGGATTTGTACTCCAGCCAGCCCCACCCGACTTCAATAGACGTGTTTTATTATTACGAATATTATTTCTTGCTTTTTAGTGGTAGGTTTTTTGAAGTCGGTTTTTTGTTTTTTTAAACAATTTTTTAACTCAGTTATTTACTAAACTCTATCGTTCTGTTCAACAAAGCATTTGATCAACTTGTAGCCAAACATGCAGGCTTCTAATTTTATTATGTCCCTTATTTTATACCAAGAAGAGTATTAGCTTAATGCTGTGAAGTTGCAATCGGGACACTTTCCAGCGACCCGGCCAGCTTGCAAAACCTGTATTTATAAAATGAGGTTTAAAATTTCCCTTTCATTTAACGGTGTTCTCTTTTAAGCATTACCGGGTTGAAATTCTTATCTTTGAAAAAACTGTTGTATTTAAGTTGAGGTAACGCAGCGAAAATTTTTCTATGTCTATGGGTAAAACACTTTATGAATTACAACGCGTAAATCAGGTGTTGTTTTAGAATCAGTTTGGATTTATTGGAGTTGCCGACGTCATTGGGGAAATTTTGAATCCTCTCTTCAAACAAATTTTATCATTTTGGGGAAAAATAAAATAAGGTCCGGGGGAATTTTGAAATTCGTATCTCTAGCAACCCTGTCGCTAGTAGTTATTCAAACTGACATTAAAGTTTTGCAGTCTTGGACCTTAACAAGTCCTAATTTGCTTTAAGTGCGTCAAATGGAGAGTAATCAGCTTGGGCTGTTCTGCGCGTATCGTGCAAAGACAATTTTCGATATTTCAGCCTGTGCCAATGACACTTCAATGTTCTAGGACTTTTTTTATCCACTACGGGTTAGTGCTTGGCCTTCACTTCACCTGATGTTAAGTAAGGCCGAAAGTGTTAGCGAACTACACCCGGAATCCTCACCAGATCACTACTGAGGAACTGGCTATCTTACCTTTAACTGTCCATCAGCCATTTTAATGTCCCCACTGCTGGGGCACGGGCCTTCCTTATGGGTGGATAAGGAGGACGGGCCGTAACCCACCACGCGGCCCCAATGCGGATTGGTGGGTGTTAACGACTGCAAATGCAACCGAGACCAACGGCTTAACGTGCCTTCCAAAGCATGGAGGAGCTCAAGATAATACATTTTTGGTCACCCATCCCATGACCGACCCTTGCGAAAGATGCTTAACCTCCGCATTCGCTGGGCCAGGCGCTAAACCACTGCGCCACCGAAATCCTACCTTTAATTGCCGGAACACAGTTTTTTTTAATTGTTGTGGCGTCAAACTTAGGTAATATGGTGGTAGCTAGCTAGTAGACGGTCTTGAAATAATTAGAATAAACGGCATTGCAAGTTTGGTTTAATATTTGATTAGATTAGTTAAGGTAAACAAATAAAATAGCGGGTTATTCCGTATTCATCCCATGACGTCGTATCCCACTCGTTATCTTTTCTTTATTCATCCAATTTCTATTCCTAACCCTTAACCTAACTCATCCCACGTCAAAAATTGATTTAACTTCAGTCACATTGTAATACACACATCAACTTTGTCTAAGAATACAGGTGTTTTTATAGAAACGAGATAACTTTGAAGTCTTGGTTTCCTGCCAGGGATGTACTGTGCTGTGATCTGATGATGGCTATCCAGGGAGTAGATGGAGGAGATTCAGATCGCTATACACACCCAATTGGTCTGATAAGCATTCTAAGAGCTGCAAGAATCAGAGTTCTCAGTTTCAGGATTTCCATACATTTTAATGCTATTTTCACGGTTTTTTAAATATCCAAATAGCTCTTAGAATGCTGATAAGATCAGTTGGGTGTGTATAGTGATCTGGATCTCCTCCATTCACTACACTACCTGGAGGGCCATCATCTGATCACAGCTAGATCAATCCTTGGTGGAGAACCAAAAGTTACCTCGTTTGTATGAAAATCGACTGGTGTTTCTAATTATCCGGCCACCACTATAAACACAGAAGCAAAAAAAGAAGTATAAGAATTCGCAGCACAGTCTAGATTTCTATAGAAACGAAAGACTAAAATACGTTTTATCTCTACAGTCAACTAACAGCTGTTACACTATGTAAATTTGTCATTAGCTGGTAGTTGAAATGTGTTCCGTACATACCAAGTAGTAGCATCGTCCTCATTATCAACGAGCGCACGTCGGTTATCGTGCGCGCGCGCAGGGCCTCGATCCTGCTTATATTAACATAACAATCGTGTCTCAATCTCAATGGTTTTTCAATATCATTTGTATGAACTGTGTCAATAAGTAATACTATTGAAACACCATTGAGATACGATTGTTACGTTACCACTAGCAGATTCGAGGCCCAGATATGGCACGCGCCTACCACGCTGCCACTGTTCCTGTAGTAGGTGCACTGTCAGTTGTGTGGCTTGCAGGATAGGGGTTTTAAACGCGCTACACAAAGCGCTGATTGCAGGTCCACTGCATGCTGGGCTTTGTGAAGGCATGCAGGGCCGATATTTTAATCTATAATATCGGCCCTGCATGCCTACACAGCTCTGTATGCATGGCACTGCAAGCACGGCCCAATATTGGCCCTGCACGCAGAGCAGGGGCTTTGTGTAGCCCACTTTACGAATACACCGGTTACTGATCTGCATTAGAGTAGTGACAGTTGTTAGGTACTGATCTGCAGTTCTTGCAGTACATTCAGCTTCGCACACGATAGTAGTTGGTTAATTGATAAAAACCTTTTTTTTTGATATCACATGCACATGGATATCGTCTCACTTGATAGTGACTATGAGCCTCATAGAGGTATGAGGTGGTGAGGTAGCGCCAATTCCTCTGAAGACCTTGTACTTTATTTTTTAATTTCAAAATCTAGCGCAATCGCTTTCAGGATTGTAATACATTGATACTTATTTTGGCACAAATAAAAAAAATAACAAATAAATGCAGCAATGTGTCACATCCAACAGTCAAATGAAAGCGATTGCGATAGATTTTGGAAATTAGACAATAAGTACCCTGGTTACGGGTCTGAAACTCTGAACCAAACTGAGCTTAAATGTGTACTTTACTCACAGATTTTTTTCCAAAACTGACATTGGTATTGGTAGACCATCATCGCATCGGATTACTTGATGGATTTTATTAAATTATAAAGAAATTAACACTGTTCTAAGGATTTTAATTATTTTACTTCCTGTATGTAGTATTTTACACTAATTTGACTTATTTAAAAAAAATACATATTATAATCGTGGTCACCCTACTCTTTAAATTAACATGCAAACAAACATGTCCTTAATTCAGTCTTTATCAGTGTAGTATAAGGTCTACATTAGTATGTTTAACCTACTGTATGTTATCTATTAGTTAATAGTATGCAAACCATGTATGTATGACAACGTAGTGGCAGCGCCTTTGCAATAATATATAGCTACCGTGTACAGTTGGCCTTATGTAGCTGAACATGTTAGTACCATGTCACCCCAATTGTGAACTCACAACGTAGGTACATAAATGCAAACGTACTGAACTGAACAAGCTTTAGAATTGGTGTGATAAAGTTCTTGAGTGTTTATTTACTTTTGAAGCCAACCATATCGATTGATCTATTTAATTCAATTAAATCGGCTGCCGATGCGTAAGTCTGGTGTTTAGTAATCATGACAAAACTATTGATTGGAATCTTGTTTATATATTGTAACAAATTGTTGAGATGATCTAATTTGAGATGCGTATTTTGATCAGATTGTTATGTTGTTTAAATACTTATTTTTATTTTAACTATCTTTATGGTTCGTTTAAAAAACAAATGTTACAAAAGGCGGACTTAATACTAAAAGCATTCTCTCCCAGTCTCAGTTATCATGTTCATTCAACCTTAAATTTTAGTAGTTATTCCACATTCGCTCGTGCTTCTTTAAAAGCAAGCTGTATTATATCTATTCTTCATTTAGATTTTGGGGAATATCGGTTGTTTTTGATTTCTATACCAAATAGAAACTATTGCCATTTAGTAAGTACCAGTTTTAAGACAATTTACCTATATGATGATGTTCATTCAATACCTATTTTATTTAAAACAATTATATTCTTATTGCGTATAAAAGCTGAAAACGTTCAGTGCCAAAATGTACAATTCTCAAAATGTACACCGGTTTCAATAGGTAATTTTTGTATATTTTATTAATTTTAAAATATAAAAAGTTTTTTTTTAAATAATAGAAGTTAACCTTCTCCATATTTATGTTATACTGGTACTTTAAAATCAGTTGTTCCTATCTGTTCTAAGGGTGCCTGCATAAAGAAAGCAGGTACTGGTCGGTACAAGTCTGTACCGATCGGTGCAGGTAAGTAGCCCCATACTTTTCTATGGGAGTCCGCATAAAGATAACAGGTTGCCAGTACCGGTTTGCGCATACATCCGCGGCGCAACAGACCTGTACCGACCGGTACCGACCTGTAACCGGCTTTCTTTGTGCGGGCACCCTAGTGTAGGTACATACATTTTGGGAAGTGTACATTTTGCCACTGAACGGATGAATCGGGACATTGACTTCGAGCAATGGCAAATTAAGCTAATTAAATCTGTTATCCTTTACAATACTAAGTTTTATACACACATTAACTTTGTCTAGGGATACCAGGTGCTATTTTCATACAAACGAGGTGACTTTGAAGCCCTGGTTTCCTGCCAGGGATGTACTGTGCTGTGATCTGATGACGGCTATCCAGGGAGTGAATGGAGGAGATTCAGATCGCTATACACACCCAACTAATCTGACCAGCATTCTAAAAACGTTTGTTTAAAAAAACCGCGAAAGTAGCATGAAAATGTATGGAAATCCTCCAACCGAGAACTCTGACCCATTAATCTTTTAGAATGCTGATCAGATCAGTTGGGTGTGTATAGAGATCTGAATCTACTCCATTCAGTACCTGGATGGCCATCATCAGATTACAGCACGGTACATCCCTGGCAGAAAACCAAGGCTTCAAAGTTACCTTATTTGTATGAAAATAACACCTGTATCCCTAGACAAAATTGATGTGTGTGTGTGTGTATACTATGCTAATTGCTAATCAAGTTATCAAATGAACGGGAATCGTCATTCAGTGGTGTTATTGCTTAAGTTACATAAACGGCGTACAATTATTTCAGGCATAATAAAGTCATAACAAAAGCAAAACCAAAAAAGACCGTGAGAATTCTTATACTAATACACTGCAGATAAATTTTCGCCACGTCAGCTTATCAGCAACTCATTGACCCGATTTTGGGACCAAATCGCGTCCCGGGCCGCGGGCCGCTTCCTTGGTTATGTAACGGGCTCCACAACGTCGGCAGACGCCTCGCAGACGGCGCCGGACCGGCTGGCGCCTGGAAAGAGGCGGCGATAGCTTGCGAAAAGACCCTCTCGCTCTAACCAAGAATATTGGCGCCCAACGTGGAACGTGGTCCTTCGACAGATCGACTTCTGAGGGGCGGTAAAAAAATGTATCAGTATTCTAACTTAGTTCAAACGGTCGAAATTCGAGCCATACCTATGCACCTCGAGTTCGGTCTGCACTCGGTATACAACAGTCGCTAATGCGCCGCAGTGACGAACGAAAGGTTTTACATACTATTGATTGAAACACAAGTATAATCATAATAATTTATTTAATTCTCAGATATTACATCCATTTTTGTTAGTAACAATTAACATAATAGATAAAATTAAGATACTTAATTTTTTTATTATAGGTAGGTATTACCAACTATGGCCAGAAGGATTTGAAACTAATTTGTTTCTCCCTTTAATAAGTAGGTATTTAGCTTTTTTCAGTTTTCTGTTTTCACCATTAGTTCTGTTAACCTAGGTATTTTATTGCTTAGAAATTGATTTCTCGGCGAAAGTAAACCCTATAATATGAATTCTAAAATATTACGTACAATCACAAAACCAGAAAGATACTAAAATACTATAGCCCGGGTAGTCGGGCAGCCCGAGTTAGAATACTAATACATTTCTTTACCGTGTCTGAGGGGCGTTCTTTATGGACCTTTGATTCGACTAAATTTATCGCGTGATAAAAAATATTAATACTTATGTCATGTAAACTTGGTTATCTCTAAGATTTATGCGAGTGATTGGTAATAAAAATTTAATACTACGACGAATCGTATCGATGATTTCTGTCTTGCTGTGCCAATTTCTTTCCCCCATTCGTAACCAGATTTCAATCTAGATTGTCTTATCTAAATGTATCTTATTATTGGAATCCAACATGTTGCTGCAATACAACTAAACTTTTTTTTTATTAAAGTCACACAATACTTACCTTAGAAAGAAAATTTTATGCTTAAACCTTTAAACCAACCAAATATTAAGTGGGTGAATCAACTTTTTTATGTAAGGAAAAAAACCGGACCCATGCGTAAATTTTCATAAATTAAAACAAAAATAGATAAGTACTTAACCCTTTTTAAATATTCTCTATTTTACGATATTTAGATTCATGCCATACTTACACACATAAACATACTTAGTTTTGTACAAAAATGATCAATAGTTTATAAAAAACAGGGTGACCCCTGGATTATAATTAATTATCCCCTGGGATAATTTGTCCCCAATTTTTGAATGAAAAATAGGGGTTGTCCCCTGGATCACATAGATGTTTTTTCTTGAAATCACATTAAAAATTTCATGGCTTTTAACATTTCTTATAAGATAATCAGCTGAGAGTATTTGCAACTACAGACAGCCTTTGTATAAAAACCGGCCAAGTGCGAGTCCGACTCGCGCACGAAGGGTTCCGTACCAAAAAACGGCAAAAAAAATCACGTTTGTTGTATGGGAGCCCCTTTGAGTATTTATTTTATACTGTTTTTAGTATTTGTTGTTATAGCGGCAATAGAAATACATCGTCTGTGAAAATTTCAACTTTCTAGCTATCACGGTTCATGAGATACAACCTGGTGACAGACAGACAGACGGACAGCGGAGTCTTAGTAATAGGGTCCTGTTTTTACCCTTTGGGTACGGAACCCTAAAAATGGCTCCCGTAGATATTTAAGAAATGCCACAAAACAACAAAAAGTTGATTCACCCAAATAAGTATTTAATCTTAAAGTTATGAATACTGCAAATTGATAGTGTTCTATTTTGTTCGCAGGTATAAGGATTGCAATGTGAAAGAGACAGAAATAGAAACCCGCCAAAACGAGTGCCTTAATTAGTAACTAAGCAAGTGTCTCTGCCTACACATAGATATTAGAGGAACTAACAGACGAACGAAGATTTTCGCTACGAAAAACGAAGAACGAAAATATAAGTAAGTAAATCACTTGTATAAGCAAATCGTCGTGAAGTCCCTCGGGGGCTCGAGGCTAACGATGATGATGATGCCTTAAGCATCAGTATACTTACTAATAAATTATTCTTATAAACTAGATGATAATAATAGAATTGTTAGACGACGCCGACGTAAGCGACTAACTTGATGACAGGAACAAAAGTGACCCAAATATTTAAAAAAAACCGGTCAAGAGCGAGTCGGACTCGCGCACCGAGGGTTCCGTACCATCATAATTGCGCCATTAAACCACACTGAAAAGTAGAATAATAAAATTAGTATTGCAGTTTTAGGTCAGCGCCATCTCTTGAACGATAGTGGAACTAATGTTAACTTTTTAGAAATTTGATAATTTCTAAAAAAGTGTGCTTTATTGAGATATCGTTTTATTTTTCCTGTAATCTTTATATAAACTGCTATCACATAGAATTATTTCAGATTTTTCTCTTTGCAAACTTCGGAGATAAGGGGGGGGGAACGGTCATTTTTTTTACATTTTTCATCATAAGTCGAAAACTATGCGGTCTAGAAAAAAAAGAAAAAATGATTGAAAACGTGCAAACGGCGCTCTTTCATATGATACCCCACATGCCCTAGTAGCCTCACTTCAAATTTTTTTGACCCCTTTTCAGGCCCTGCTGTTAAAAAGATATTTATTTTTTTATTTATTTCTTATTTTCAAAATAGTTGGGCAAATGTCATCTTAAACTATTCCAAATTTCAAGTTGATACCATTAGTAGTTCTCGAGATATCCAGCTGTGACAGACAGACAGACAGACAGACTGAGTCACACCATAAGGGTTCCTTTTTACCATTTTGGTACGGAACCCTAAAAATTACAATTAAAATTAATTATTTTTATATTGAAGTACCTTCTTAATTGAATTGAAACAAAATCCAAGATGTTTAGCAAATTGAATTAACCTTTAATATGATCTATCAGACCATAATTCTAGTATCGTTTTTAAAGTACTTATCATATTTTTATTTTATGGCAATAAGTTTAAAATGGCGACAAATTTTCCCTAGGGATTCCCTAAAATCCCTAGGGATTAATAATGGAGCTACTTTTCTAATCCACTTTTAAAAACAATTCTAAAAATCTAGCAATATCCTTCTCCACTTTTAAATATAATTCTACAAATCTAGCAATAACCTTCTCCACTTTTAAAAAACAGTTCTATAAATCTAAAAATATCTTCTCCACTTTTAAATATAATTCTAGCAGTTTCCTTCTAAGGCACTGTCTACCTATGCCATATTTTATGTGCCTTTGACTTCCTAATGTTTGTTTTCATTTTTATTCTATGCAGTATGGGGTGAGATTTTCCGCTCAAATATATTTTCTGTGCATCCCAGTGGGGGGTCTGTTGTTCGCGTAAGTGTTAGTGATTCGTTGGATAAAAAAATAAAGCTAGATTTGCAGAAGTAGATAGGTGTATATTGCCTGCTTTTTGTACGATTTCGTTTCTAGTTAGAATGGTCGTTTCCTGGCTTTTTTAGTAGCAAAAGTGTTGTGTATCATCGGTTATTTTGCAGTCATTCCAGTAAATTTTGCCTTTTCAATATCTCTAAGGAGAGCCTTAAGCCAAAGAGAGCTTTGCGATAAGTAATTCTTTGTAGGCTTCGATAGTTTGTAGGTACTGGTATACTCTTGGACTGTGTTGAAAACCATCTTCATCAAGAGTGACTTCCTAACAAAGTGATAGAGGAACTATTAGCTATTCGTATAGCTATGTCCTTAAGTTCCGCATTCCTAACATTGTTTGTTATCATCAAAACATCATCCACATAAATGTAAACACTTGTTTGAACAGCGACGACATCCATATCTTACATAAACTTTAAACTTGCAATTTGGTAACTTGAAATATCAATTATTATCAAGCACCCTAGAATAATATTGATCGAAGCTTTTTAGATACCATTAGTTGACAAAACAAATCAAAATGTATCACGAATTTGCGTATTGTGATTTTAAATATTGGTTGTTTAATTTTGAAGAAGTTTAAAATGATGGCTTTAGCCTTCCCCCGAAACTATCATTTTGCATTCCCTCTTTTTTTTTCTTTTACAAGTATGTTTTTTCTTGTAATTGATTCCAAAAAGCTTGTTATTCAAAATATAACCATCAGAAGAAAAAAAAAGTACGCAAAACTTTTTACATTTTGAAATCCTTAATTTGTAATCTGTATTCGAAACACAATCTACGACTATCTAGCTCTCCCATCAACTCAATTTGTATCAATTGAACTGTCAACAGAGTCGCGTTGTAGCGTTGGCAAAACAAACCAACCCTTCACGTCCGCACGCATTACTTCTGTGCCGTCGCCCGGGCGCACTCCGCTGCGCAAATATTCATATTAATTGCCCGCCACTTTGGGGTTAACTCTTGTCCTTTAAAAATAAAACCCCTTCACCCTTAAACTTTCAGCATTAAGACTCAAAATCCCCTGATATTTGTTTAGTGTGTCAATCAATGCTCTTTTGTGGAGTAAAGTGGCCTCAGGTGTATTGTTAACACACCCTAAAAGGGTCCTGTTTTCACTATTTGTTTTATTTCATCAGAATCAACCGATTTTGGTTGGCCAATTCTCGGATTGCTAGTTTAATGACGAAAATTAACGACCAGATTTTTATTGGACTTCATAAAAGTACTTAAGCAATAAATCTTCTCATAGCATAATAGTGTAGGGATTAATAACTCCGGAGGCCCAAGCGGAGACTTCGCCCCGATACGAATCAATAAACAAAATCACGAGCGCCGGAAATCCGAGCGGAGTCCGAGATGCATTTCCATCTTTCACCGTCTTTTCACCCTCCGAAAATCATCCCTATAACTTGGTTCCCTGTCTCTTGATTTCGCAAGGGTGCGAAGGGGATGGATGAGGAGTAGAGCGCGTGCGCGGAACAACCCCTCATCAGTTTTGGCGAACGCTGATAGTGGTAGGCGCGGGATCCTGGCGAGTTGCCGGGGTCGCCCAACATTCCTCCGTGGATCGTCCGCGGCGGCGGAGGTCCCGCTCTCTCACCCCCGGTCCAAAACCCTTGCAGCGTTGCACCAGCAGGTTCCCTTCTATTGCACCCACGCGCCACGCAAGGCCCCACACCTACTTACCTAAAACAGGCCTTTTAAAAAACGACCTTCAGTATAGAGTTCCCTTTTGTTGCAAACCTATTCAAAGCCGACATCAGTATATTAACAATTGAAATTAACCAGGGTGTGAGAGAGCGAGAGAGGATAGTAAACTCTTTAAAGTGGGAACGAGACGTCGTGATGGCTCGCCGCTCCCGGTCGAGGTAAGTGCCACTTTAGCCACGTGCTCGGGAAACTTTCAGTTTTCAGTTTCAGGTGGTTCATGAAACTCGTTGTTCAGTTCTGTTTGCTCCATTGTTTCGGCAAAGCCATTGCTATCTGGGGTCCATTGCCTGCTGGTTCGTGAGTGTTATTGTTCAGTAGTCAGTACATTACACCGATATTAATTTTACTTTGTTTTACAGCTTCAGTATTTCGGTTATTAGTTAAACTTACTACGGCTTTAACCACTACATTTGTGTGATCAGCTTCTAGTGTACTGTTATATTAAACAACTATAATTATGTCAAAATGATTTTTGAAAGCATTTTCGTAAAATCTTGATGTATTTTCTACTTATGAAAATCCTATACTACACTTTACTGATGATTTCTACAAAATTAGAAATATGGCTTTAATGAAAGTTGAACATATTGTATAGGTTGATTAGGTATTAATTTGTCTATTGAAAACGTTGCTTATTCGCGAAATAATTCTTATGATTCCAACGTCATCCCACTCTCTCTCTTGCTTTCTTTGATATTATCCAAAGTTTTAATTACGGTATTCAAACCTTTAATTATTACGTTCACACGATCGTTACCTCCCATCGCGTCTCTTTCCTTATCCCGAACGACAAATTAGTATAATACGTATTCTGTGATAATACTGTAATTCGCAAGCTGTGAGCTGATACAGAGACGGTGTACTCTGTGATTACCACTCGTTAAGTTTCTTTTAAGCCCATCAAAGGGCGTCCCGTGGCGATGGTTTGATTTGCATTCAATAGACTGATTGAATTGGGGTAAGATTGATCGTTCTGTGACAATTTGTTGTCTTTTATTAGCAATCTCTTAAATCTGCTGTTTAAATTAGCTTGAGTTGATACCTTGATTTACCCATTCATAAATAAGAAGAATTCGATTCGATCGATTCAGAAAGGATATCTAATTGGGATGTTGACAACTTTTTTTATTTTACATTACATAAATTACCTCTCAAAAAAAGAAACATTGGTAAAATAATTATTTCGCTAGCTTGAAAACTGCCCGAGATATCAGTGTGAAATGCACACAAATGGACTCGCCCAAAAAGCTCCATACTAACGGCTACTGAATTATGACGTCACGCCTCAGTAGTTTGTATGCAACGCGTAGGAAATTTGTTCGGCAGCTATATTAAATATTGTGTTTATCAAAATGGTTTCTTAGACAAATTTGATATACATTTTACGAACTAATTAAAGGTATCATTTATTTTAATACATTTTATACTTTTTAAATGGACTTGTCCACCCAACTTTGAAGGGTCATAAAACAAATAATATGCAATATATAAAACCAAGAGGTATACAAGCTACTCTAAAAGTTTAATATGTTTACGATTTTTATTAGTATTTCGTTATTTTATTCATTAGTCAACATCCCAATTCATTTCGCTTGCAATGTGTTTAAAAACGTTCACACTTAATGCATACCGTATATTGTTTTTATTTCGTGATTTCATTTATGTGAAATTTAATATATTCGACTTTAGTATTAAAATTTAATATGTAATTTAACTTCAGCTCCCACCTACAGTTGTCAATATAATGAAAGTTTAAAGTTTCTTAGAAACTGGGTCTGCTCCCAAAAAGATCATTTCAATTATAAATTCTGTTAGTCATTGTAAGTTTATATCCGTCGCTAAAAATCCCCAGTCATTCATTACTATGTCTTTCATTAGCTTGCCATTGCCATTTGCGTCTCCAGCAGGGGTTTCCTGGACTCCAGCTGAGATGATTGGCCCGACTCGTCGACTGATCCGTCGGATAGGAAGTTGATTAAGTCCTGTCATGTTGGTGCGATTTGTATTAATTCTTTACAGAATCAATCACAGTATTTGTTCATAAAATTAACAATTCGCGCAATATTTTACTATCTTTAGTGCATGCAGGTGCGGCGCACTAAAGCTATGTTGTGCTATGCACCAAAGTATATATTTGTGGAGCATCATTTCGTAACAAGTAACACAAATTAACATTTGCTGCAACATAGCAATATATATATGACTTTTTCTTCCCCATTGTTGCCCCGTTTTTAACATTCATAAACGTTGCGCTACTTAATGAAACTTCGGTGAGGGAGGATGCACCATCAGGAACAAATATAACGTTTTATTCATAAGACAAGAAATTGAGTAATATTTTTGATTAGCTCATCCAAGAATATAAATCTCTAATGGTCCGAAATAACGTCCGCCCATTGTCATAAACATTATGCACGTCACAAATCCAGATTCGCCCCAAAAAAGTTAATCTGTCCCCTAAGATTATAATCCCTTGTTAGAATCACTAACGTTCTCCCTGTCCACTCCAGGCCCCTAATTCGCTAATAGAAAACAGAGTATCCGATGTCTCGTGTCCGACGCCGTGACGGCATCCGGCACACGCCGGAACTACAATATTGCTGGAGTCTTGCTAATATATTTTTATTTTTGCCCCATCATTCGATCGCCTTTGGTGACAAGATGGATTTTGTTGATCTTGTTTGTATGTTTGCTTTTGTAAGTCTTTGGTGCTTTTTTACTGTTTAATGTATGTTCTTTATTGGTGAGTGATGTTGGAGTTCTTGAAGAATTAAGATCTATTAAATCAGCTTCAGCCTAAAATTTCGCGTTTAGGTGCATGTATTTGACATTTTAAAAACCTATGGTTTGTGAAAACTTCTTCATTTTCGTACTGAAGTTTATCATCGTTTTTGCAAATGTGACTGTGGTCTAGGCTGTTCTTTTATATTTTTAAATCTGTAAGGTCTTCCATATCTAAAATATCAATAAGTAATGTGTTTCTAGAAACGACACACAGGGTTGTTGTTAAATCTTAAAAGCTTTACATTAGATATAGGTACAATACAACGTTAGGTTCATATGTTTATATCAGATACATACTATGACCACGCCCATCTCTTCGTCCTTCTCTGACCTCTACTCAAGAACGTTCATCCCTATCGGCGTCCTTGTCTGTCGTCATCCTTCCCGGCGCCAGACTCGTCGGCGCCGGAGTCCATCGATCCCCCCACCCCCGGGATGACGCATGCGTTCTACTTGTTTGCGCAGTTTCCTGCGGATTATAGATTTTCTCAAGATATCCATTATGTAGCTACATAATTATATAAGATCTTCTTGACAAATAAGTTGTACTTACTTAAATTCGACTCTTTTTCCTTTATTCTAAGCTGCAGAGCGTGTTTTGGCCATCTTTTTTTATCGAATATAGCACACAAATTATATTTTCTTTTATAGCATTAATGATTACTATCGTATATTTTTAATTCTGAATATTGGTTTCACCTAAAGACTGGGACTTTAATTAAACTATCTCATCTGATTACATAATTATACACTTTAACGTAATTTTATCATTTTCATTATAAAATTATATTTCCAAAAAACAAAATTGAAAGAATATAATTTTTCACTTTTTGGAATGATTCCGTTTTTCGTCAAATGTTATTCTCAGCACAACATTCAACAAACAGTTTCTAATTCCTTGTTAAAGCTATCGTGTTATCTAATCGAAATCCTGTCTCATCCATCACAGTAATTCCTTACACGGACAAATGGCTGAACAGTAACTTAATACTTTAATAGCTTGCTTGACCTGCTGTATCGAGAGTTAAGACACTGATGGCTTTTGTGTCATCCTTTACCGCTTCTTGTCTAACTGTCAAAAGGGTGCATTCTTAGTCATGTCGCGTATTGTTCGCAGTGATGGCTTCCAGTAGTATGATCTTGGTTGTGTTATCGTATGAAGCATTGGTTTTGTTATTTGATTTATGTCATGCGGCTTTCCCTGTGTTATGTTCAGCCACACCCCTGCTAGTGTATTGACAATTGGCATGTACTGGTTTGTCTATAATTATATAACTTGACGTAACATCAACAGTAGTAGTTCATTTCATTCGTGTATGGCTGATTGCTAAATATTGGTTCCATTCCATGGTGCGTTCAAGTAATACAGCATGTCTTTTTTATTTTAGTTCGTGTTGAAGTGTTTTAATTGATTGTTTATCTCTCCCGGATGTATTTCTATAGACTAATTTAACAAAAATTGCATAGTTAATTATGTATATATTTCCAACTATACTAACTCTGAATAAAAATATAAATTTCTTATTCTTTTCCTCAATTCTTTTATCAGTCGCCATTTCATATTCCGCTAACATATCGTACGGCGTCACCGACCCCAGAGCAACGTCGTCAGAACGGTTTAGCGTAACATTTTAACCCTACATTTAACAAGTTGGCGGCGCAGAAACGCGTACGGTGCGCGCTGACCCGCGAAAGATGCGTCGCGACGCGCCCGCTTACCCGCCAATGAATAATATTACATGTAGGGGACGCCTGAAAATTGTAATTGGAATTACTTTATTTTAGAAGCCGCTTCTTTCGCATCATTGTTTTTGGTTACCATGATTAAAGTAAGGTTTAAAAGTATTTTTTCTGAATCTAGTTTTTACGGTTTCTTGATTTTATATGTATTACAAGGATCAGGGTTTCTTCACGGAGAAAAATAAATAGCTTTCTGTACGAGAAATCATTTACAATTACACAAGTTTTTTTAGGGTTTCGTATCTAAAGGGTAAAAACGGGACCCTATTACTAAGACTCCACTGTCCGTCTGTCACCAGGCTGTATCTCATGAACCATGATAGCTAGATAGTATGTATTTCTGTTGCAGCTATAACAACAAATACTAAAAACAGAATAAACAAATATTTAAGTGGGACTCCCATACAACAAAAAATGTTTTTTTTTTGCCATACGGAACCCTTCGTGCGCGAGCCCGACTCGCGCTTGGCTGGTTTTTTAATGTGTACTGAGAAGAATATCTGAGAAGAATATACGTATTTCAATTATACATTATTGATTCTCTTTCACCACTCTATCGCTTTAATTCAATCGAAAAGTTTCTCAACTCTGGTTGTATGTTTTTAAATGTATAGTTGTGTCAACGTCTTCATAGATATCTCCATTTATAATCTAAACCAGTATAGCAATAACAATAAAGTCGTCCAAATAACCAGCCCACTCGTTCATATTGAACTATTAAAATTCCTTTAGGCCTGCTTCTCGGGGCGTCTGTAGAACCATTCCTCATCCTTTTTATGCAAAATTCAGTGCAATAACTGGCAGTCTCGCACCCGTTATGGCTATGGGGTTTTTAATGAGTGCATACGAATTTGCAAGTAACCACTCTCCTTATCCAATAAACTTTATTACGGTGGTTTAGAACTCTGTTTTGCAATGGTATTCGTCGTTTCGTAGGTTTTTATTGCATTTCGGACGAGCGTTAGACTTAGTAGGGTTTAATTTAATAAGTGTAGTCTTTATAGACTGTAGACGATATAATTTCCTTAACGCATCGAATACATTACTGTTATTATCTTTAAATTCGTACACACACATCATAAATATAAGATCTAGTTGTACGAACAAATAATTTAGATAATGCGTCGAATTAAATATGGAGTTCAAAATTTATATCTTGTACTTGCTTTTGCCCGCGACTTCGTTCGCGTGGACATTATTAGAATCCTTAAAATGATGCAAGGCGTTTCCGTCCCCATCCTAGTTCAGAATTAGGTCCAGAGATATTAGTATCCCGTTCCCGTTCGTCTTCCCCTTCTCCATCGTCATCGTCACAGTCACTGTCATCGTCATCCTTACTCTTACCCTCCCCATACCCCTTAAAATTTTTAATCGTCGGCCTAAACACAAATTTAGAACATCCTAGCTTTGAAACTGAATGACTTCCATACAAACTTTCATCCTCTATCTCATCCTCTTAGGGGGTGAATTTTTCTAAAATTATTTCTTAGTGCTCAGCTACATCATGAAAGGTATTTACCCTCAGAAATGGTGTCTCTAATTTCAGTCGTTAGGCCTCTATGCGTATCCCAATCCCAACAATGAATCAATCAGTGAATCAATTTAGAGTTTTACATGCATAGATTATACAAGAAGTTCAAGACTAACTTTAATAAGTAAGAAGTCTTGAATGTCTTGAAAATTAAAGTTAGAAGTTCTTCAGTACCTAGTTAATGGTTTCTTTCGATTCTGAGAAACGTTTTCTTTTTCTTTTCTTAGCTCTGAAATCTGAATAACTAGCACTGTTATCAAACGTTAACCTTTATTTATATAAATAAAGTATATCGTTTAATGAAATATAATTCTAATATTATTTAAAACATCAGCTGCATCTCTAATATAATTATATATCATCGCCTATTCGCCGTAACCATTTAAATTCCTTCTTTATTTAGTTTTATCTGGAGGATTATCCCAACAACTCTCCGTAGTCGTTACTGTTGAAATATCTTCACAGCTAAAATAGATTTGTAGTAAACATTTCGTGAAGTGGTCAATAACCGAAGTGGGTTTAGAGCTTCGCAGTTGGAGCTCTGTAATTTATACCTTTGGTTTTAAAATAGTTAAAGAAATTATTCCAAGTAAGTGTCATTAAAAAGACTTTTTATTTGATTGAGAGTTGCGAAGGCTATAAATTCGTTTCTGTTGCATCTTTGCCAGAAGCACACAATACAATAGTATTGCCCAGAATTTGTTGTTTTCACCTCAATTTTAATTACAAAGAGACAAAACATTGAATCTATTGTAATGTAAATAAATTTTCGGTTGGTGGTAAGCCTTTTTAGGGTTCCGTAGCCAAAATGGCAAAAAACGGAACCCTTATAGATTCGTCATGTCTGTCTGTCTGTCTGTCTGTCTGTCTGTCTGTCTGTCCGTCCGTATGTCACAGCCACTTTATTCCAAAAGTATTAAGACTACATAGTTGAAACTTGGTAAGTAGGTGTATTCTGTGAACCGCTTTACGATTTTTACACAAAAATAAATAAAATAAAAGATTAAGGGGGGGCTCCCCATACATGGAACTGAAACTGAAAATATTTTTTTTCATCAAACCAATACTTGTGGGGTGTCTATAGATAGGTCTTTAAAAATGACATTGAGGTTCCTAAGACTATTTTTTTTCAAAGTCAACCGTTTGAAAGATATCTGCCGCCAAAGTGGTAAAATGTGTGTCCCCCCCCCTTTAACTTTTAAAGTAAGAGGGTGAAAAATCTAAAAAAAATATATGCTATAGATCTTAATAAACACTTTCAACGAAAATTGGTTTGAACGAGATACAATAATTAGTTTTTGAGATATAGTACATTTTCCAAAACCGCAAATATAACTTTGTCATTCATACAAACACTGTGAAAAACAAAGTTATTTTTTCAGACGAAAAATGATAGTGGTATTAAAATATGGTATGGTATATAATGTACCTACGGAACCCTACTGCGCGTGGCCCGACACGCACTTGGCCGGTTTTTTCAACTTCGCCATAACAACAATTTAAAAATTGTTGTGTTACAGTTAGAGGTAAGATAGCCAGTTTCTCAGTGCTGTGGATTCCGGGTGTAGTGCGCTTCCACCTTCGGCCTTATCGTCACTTAACATCAGGTGAAGTGAAGGTTAAGCTCTACCAGTTGTGCATAAAAAAAGCTCGCTTTTACACTCAAAGTTCATCTTTTAACAAATCACCGTCGGCCGAGTCATTATAAAACCACATCACCCGTCAAAGCCAGAGACAGTTCACATGATTCTAAGAATAGATCTCCAGAAATACAAACACAGGTGATGGTGTAACGCCATGCCATGTGGTCGGCGCACGGGGTATGTAGGTCTGGCACTATTTTTTGTAGCGGTACGATAATAATGTTCTATTTTTAATAAAAAGTAAAGAGGTATGGAACTTTGTTGAGGAAGTCAAGTACGGCGGACTGTCCAAAATGAAGTGTTTACCTTTAAAATAAGATTCAAAACTTAGCTTTAAAGTGTAAGTTCAAAAATATTACAGAAAAAGTATCGCGATAATCGGACGCAATTCGTTCAATTTACTTGAACATTGTTTGCTTATTGCGATTGTCTTTAGGGTTCCGTACCCAAAGGGTAAAAACGGGACCCTATTACTAAGACTCCGCTGTCCGTCTGTCTGTCTGTCACCAGGCTGTATCTCATGAACCGTTATAGCTAGACAGTTGCCATTTTCATAGATGATGTGTTTCTGTTACCGATATAACAACAAATACTAAAAACAGAATAAAATAAATATTTGAATGGGGCTCCCATACAACAAACTTTTTTTTTTTTGCCGTTTTTTGGTACGGAACCCTTCGTGCGCGAGTCCGACTCGCACTTGGCCGGTTTTTATGTAATAGGCCTGCAGGAATTGTCTTTATTTAGTTTTTGTAGTAGTTTAAAATAAGCCAGACCTTAGGCGTCTTTGGTGATGTAAAAATATTCTTCTTGGCTCTTACTATTTCTATTAAACACGTTACACTAACATTTTTTAAAGCGAAGCCGACACTAGTCTCTAAACACACACGTGGCAGTGACAGCTGTCAAAATATCCAAACATTTTGTTACCTACAATATTCTTATTTACTTCTACTTCTTATGGCTGGTTTACATTATTTTAGTAGTAGAGAGTAGATGTACAACAGCGTCGCTTAACCAGTTTTCAACAAAATTCGCGTGCGCGCGTATCGCCCCTGCACGAATTAAACGTATGGTTATGACGGCGCGGCGTGCAAGCGATTTTAACTTTAGCAGTGGTTAAGCGACGCTGTTGCCCATGGTACATTGCCTGGCATGTTCGTCGATAAGAACGTCAAACACCAGGCAATGTACCATGGACAACGGCGTCGCTTAACCGGCACGGCGCGTGCAAGCGATTTTAACCTTAGGAGTCTAAGGTTAAAATCGCTTGCACGCGCCGCGCCCGTCACAACATTGACAACATACGTTTAGTTTGTGCAGGAGCGATACGCGCGCACACGAATTTTGTTTCCAACTGGTTGAGCGACGCTGTTGCCCATAGTACGTCTACTCTTTACTAACAGCTAAGATAATGTTAACCAGTCTTTAGATTTCCGCGCGTTATCATAACATCATGATGAACACTTAGCTAACTAAAACGCTAACGGTTAGACCCGTAAAAGTGTTTAATTTTTAACCGCCTGTGTGGTCTAGTGGTTCGCCCACTCGTGTAAGAGGGGTACCGGGTTTGGGAATCAAACTCGGGGGGGTACAATGGGCAATGTCCGAAAAAAAACTAGGTAGGAATAAGCTCCCTTAGTAATAGAATAAAGTTTCAGAATATTCTGTTGCGTAAAAAATAAAAATAAAAAATTAAAGTCTATTCGAATTTACAAATGTGTAAAAGTAACAGCAGAATGGAGATTATACCTTTGCCACCATCTACCACTACGACAACACAAATAAAAAATAAAAAGTTTTGACATTTTGACATTTGTCATTTTTGAAACTTTTTTTTAATACCCTGTTGTGGTTGTGGCAGGTGGTGGCAAAGGGATAATTTCCATTCTGCTGTTACTTTTGAATATTTGTAAAGTCGAAGAGACTTTTTTTTTTAAACTTTTTCACGCAACCAAAAATTCTGAAACTTGTTTCTATTACTAAGGGAGCTTATTCCTACCTATAAAAAAATATTCAGCCAATCTGAGTTTTTTCGGACATTCCCCATTTGTACTCGGTTTGGTTGGTGGTAGGGCTTATTTCAAGTCCGCCTGGCTAGCTACCGCCACCTCACCTAAGTTTGACGCCATAACAACAATTTGAAAATTGTTGTATTCCGGCAGTTACAGAGATAAGATAGCCAGTTCATCAGTGGTGAGAATTCCGGGTATAGTGCGCTTCCACTTTCGGCCTTATCGTCACTTAACATTAGGTGAGGTGAAGACCAAGCTTTACCCCGTTGTGCATAAAAAAAATCGTTATTTTTATTTACAAGCTAGATGAAGATATGTTTCACAGTCCGTTTGGCCACAAAAGCGGGTGTTTCTCGCATCACATACGAAGTGTCGTGTTTTATATGAAGCCAGTAGTCGGCATCCGCCGCACAGAAATAAAGTCTGACTCAATGATTCGCGCCGCCGCGTTCGGTTGAGGCACGGCATTCGTAGGGTTGACACTGTTAGCTGGGAAGGAACTTTTGTGACACCTTATTAAAATAAAAGTTATCTTAAAATAAAGGCTCCCCTCGGCTCAGGTTGACAAATTGATAAGCCTTAATAAATATCGGTTATTTACCCCCCAAGATGTAAAAATTGATGAGCTGGTTGTTTCACAATATTTAAAAGCACCACCGTTCGGCTGCGTTGAGACGATAACACACACGACGGGGCCCAAGTCTGCTATTGTTAACGTCATAATCGTGTTTTAATTGTGTTTGAGTCTTTTGACACAGTTCTTGTTACTTAAACCCAAAACCGAAACACAATGGAAACACTCCCGAGGCTCCCGGGCCGCCCTCACTGGGGCTCAAGTTAGGCCCCAGTGAGCTCGGAACTCGGGTCGTGTGCTATCGTCTGAACGCAGCCTTAGGTATTGGATATCTTTGGGGGGGACAGGGGACCTAAGTGCATCACAAAAAGTTGTGCGGCTGACCATGATGATCTCAAGTAAAGTAACTTTTACCAAAATTAGTAGGTATGATTACTCTACAAAACGGAAAATCGACAATCTCCTGAAAAAGTCTTCTATTAGCTTAATTAAAAGCATTTAAAAAATCTTCAATATATATTTTCCAAATACGTTAAAGCAAAAACACAGTTGTCATCAACCTGGCAAGTTGGCAACCCTACCGTACTTCGGAGTCCACGCCCGCTTCTTGTATTTTGTTTCTGACCTAGTGTTTACGTTGCAGAGCTAAAATGTCACGTGAATGAGATTTCGGCGATGACCTACGCAATACGTAGGTGTTCCTCTCGGAACCGGGAGTACTTGACATTGAACAACATAATGGATGATTCACTATTGAATCACTAGGTTGCTTTGTAATTATTTGTCGCTAGATAATTTATTATAATGAAATAAATTCTAATGATTTTCCCGCAGTATTGTTTTTACGAAAGACTGAATAAATATAGTAGGCTACACGCTTAGAATAATAACGCCTAGAAGCCGCGTCTGAACCAAAACATAAGAATAAACGCGTGCCATTTTCATTATGCTTGTGTGCGTAAGGTGTATGTCTAACGCTATGTATTAGAAGAGCAAATATAACTTAGCCATATGTGATTAAGTTTTATTTGCCCGTTTTTCGTGCTTGCAATAGGTTTCTAGGCATTATTATGCTAAACCTACACGTATATAGGCCGCTGACCAAGAAACGAATGAGCATCATGTGCCCTCCACATGCACAGGTGGCCGGAGAGGCCGAGAGGGACGGAGCAATACGAAGAAAAGGGACATACTGACAACATTCCTTTTCTTCGTATTGCTCCGTCCCTCTCGGCCTCTCCGGCCGCCTGTGTTGTGTATGTGGAAGGCCCAAGGAAACAAAATGGGTGATGTTATAGTACATTACTGCCGCGGTCAATAATGACTGCGTTGCTGGCAGCGATGATGATGGCCGAGAGCGGAGCTTAGCGCAGGTCCAGGCCGTCACAGCGCGGTCAGCATTGCAGCCCTTGATGGACAAGCTAGAATAAAGGCCGAGACCGGAGGTCGAGGCCTTTATAGCGCGGACAGCAAGGGCTGCAATGATGACCAAGCTTGAAGGCCGAGAGCGTAGTTAAGCTTAGCTCGAGGCCATCATAACGTGGCCAGCAGTGCAGTCATTGTGGACCAAGGCTTGTATAGTACTTTACTCAAAAAATGCGAATACTGCCTACTATACTACTATAGTAGGTACTAATAACCTAATGTCGAAAAAATACAAAAATGCAAATATCTCAGAAACGGTGCGTCGGAGCCAAAAAATAAGGTTTTTTTTATCCCCTTTGTATCCCCGGAAGTAGATATAAGGTATTGAATGAAAGGTCAAAAAACGGTCAAGTGCGAGTTTTTTATATTTTTCCATACTAATCTTAATATATAAAATCGTAAACTGAATGACTGACTGATCTATCAACGCACAGCCCAAACCGTTGGACCTAGAGACTTGAAATTTTGCACACAGATACCTTATACAGTGTAGGCATCCACTAAGGAAGGATTTTTGAAAATTCTATCCCTAAAGGGATGAAATAAGGGATAAAAGTTTGTATGAAAGTCCCTCAGTTTTGAAGCTAGGATCGTCAAATTTTGTGTTTAGGCTGACGATTGAAAATTAATAAATACGGGTCTCAGTTTTTTTCAAAATTCTACCCCCGAAGGGGTCAAAAGGGGGATGAAGTTGTGAGTTGTGTAATGAAAAAAATCCTTTATTTTCGAAGTCAAAATTGCTAAATATATAATTTAGGCTTATGGATGGAAATCTAACACAACGTATATTGTTATTGTTAGTATTTCAACCCCTACGGGGATGAAATGGGGTGAAAAAGGGTAAATAAACCTAATAATAGATATGGATGTCGTTATTGGGGTTTTCTGGGATGACGATTGCAAAAATGACATTTATTTTGAAGTCCAACACGGTGGACATGATTTGACCCCTCAAGGGGTGAAAATGGGGTTCGAATTTTGTATGGAAAAATAATATTAAATGAACATTACAACTTTAAACTTCGTAGGAGCACTTCTAAAAATAAATAAGCAAACATATATTTTGTGATTTTAAAAATAAACCCCTTAGGGGGTAAATGGGGTGAGTAAACCTAAAAATAGATATGGATGTCGTTATTGGGGTTTTCTGGGATGACGATTGCAAAGATGACATTTATTTTGAAGTCCAACACGGTGGACATGATTTAATCTTCAAGGGGTGAAAATGGGGTTCAAATTTTGTATGGAAAAAAATATTAAATGGCCATTACAACTTTAAACTTCGTAGGAGCACGTCTAAAAATAAATAAGCAAACATATATTTTGTGATTTTGAAAATCAACCCCTTAGGGGGTAAATGGGGTGAGTAAACATAAAAATCGATGTGGAGGTCATTCTTGAGGTTTTATGGGATGGTGATTACGAAAATGAGATTTATTTTGAAGTCCAACACGGTGGACATGATTTAACCCCTAAAGGGGTGAAAATGAGGTTCAAATGTATTGAAAAAGAATATAAGATAGACATTACAACTTTAAAATTCGTAGGAGCATGTCTAAAAATAAATAGGCAAACACATATTTTGTTATTTTGAAAATCATCCCTTAGGGTGTAAATGGGGTAAGTAAACATGAAAATCGATGTGGATGTCGTTCTTGAGGTTTCATGGAATGGTGATTGCGAAAATGACATTTGTTTTGAAGTCCAACACGGTGGACATGACACATCATGGACCTGTACCTGGACATGCACATCCAGGTAACGGGAATGAGAACAGGCACGGGAACAGGAACGGGAACGAGAACGGAACGGGAACGGAACGGGCTGGAACGGAAACGGAACGGGAAAGGAACGGGAATGAAACCGAAACGGGAACGATACAGCAACGAAAACGGGACGAGAACGGTAAAGGAACGGAGAAGAAAAGATCGGGTATGGAACGGGAACGATACGGGAACGGAACGGGAACGGGGACGGTGCGGGTACGGGAACCGGACGGGAACGGGAACGGAAAAGGGATCGGGACGGGAACGGAACGGGACGGGAACGGGAACGGGAACGGGAACTGGAACGGGAACGGGTACGGGACGGGTACGGAACGGGAACAAGAACGGAATGGGACGGAATGGGAACGGAACGGGAATGGGATGGGAACGGAACGGGGATGAAACGGGAACGGAACAGGACGAGAACGGTACGGGAACGGGAACGAGAACGAGAACGGGACGGTAACGGGACGGGAACAGGAATGGCAACGGAAGGCGTACGAGAACGGGACAGAAAAGGGACGGGAACGGACGGGAACCGGAACCGGAAACGTAAAAATGACTGGTCAGATCCTGGTTGAAGGTTCTCTCAGGATTTTCCCTAACATCTACGTGGACGAAGTCGCGGGCAGAAGCTAGTTTTATATAAAAGTACAAAAACATCATCTAGGTACACAATACAACACCCGCGCAGATATAGAATGGGATTCAAAATAGCGGCTCACCGCGCTTACCACGAGTGTGACTGAGAGAGCGATAGGTGTGGCGTTGAGTGTGCGAGCGAGAAGTCAATATGAACGACGCCATTTCTAATCCCATTCTTTATCTGCGCGGGTTGTACAGTGTACTTTTCAAGTAAAACAGTTTTACTCAAAAAAGCTTGTAATATGGTCATTATTTTGACAACCTTCTATGAACAAAGTCGAGCTTGCCGGTGTTCTCCGATGGTGACGCAACAAAGTTGTATGGGATTTCATTAATGTCGAGTTTTAGCCACCAGCAATTTCCTTTGAGAATCCATTATTGTCGAGTTTTCTTTCAAACATAGTTAGGTGAGATTAGAAATGGCTCTCAGTCACACTCGTTGTGGCAAGCGCGGTGAGCCGCCATTTTGAATCCCATTCTATATCTGCGCGGGTGTTGTATTGTTGTACCTAGATGATGTTTTTGTACTTTTATATAAAATTCGTATGGAAATAGTAGTTTATGATACAAGGTTGGTAAGGAGGTTTTTAAAACGAGTTGACGTTTTATAAGCCCGAGCCGCAGGCGAGGGTTTATAATCGTCACGAGTTTTAAAAAACCTTAACAACCGTGTGCCATACTACGTTTTTCAATACATTTGCGAGAAAACAATATAGGTACTACTGAAATTGTAATCTATACATATAATAAAACTGTAAATTCTGAATATTTGTGCGCGTATTACGCAAAAACAGCTAAAAGAATTTTGATGGGCTTTTCACAGTTTAGTAAATTAAGGTCCAACTTAAAATATAAGCTATGTTTCATTAAATTCAGGCGGGTGGAATCAGGGAAACAGCTTGAACTCTCCTTAGTACTAGCTGTCATACACTAAAGAGGTCATTTTAAACTGGTCGCTATATTTTTCTACTGTCCACGCGGACGAAGTCGCGGGTGGAAGCTAGTAGAAATAAAAAAAACGTACGTAAACGAAAACGCACGGCGTGGGCGTGCGGTAAAATCAACTTACCGCACGCTGTACTAAACCGTAAACAAAAACGCACGGCGTGCGGTAAAATCAACTTACCGCACGCTGGCCTGTCATCGTAAGCTTACATTTTCGAGCAACTGTATTGAAAAATATAAAAAACTCGCACTTGACCGTTTTTTGACCTTTCATTCAATACCTCTTATCTACTTACGGGGTTACAAAGGGGATCAAAAAAAACCTTATTTTTTGACTCCGACGCACCGCTTCTGAGATATTTGCATTTTTTCGAAATTAGGTTATAAGTACCTATTATAGTAGGTATAGTAGGCAGTATTCGCATTTTTTGAGTAAAGTACTATACAAGCCTTGGTCCACAATGACTGCACTGCTGGCCACGTTATGATGGCCTCGAGCTAAGCTTACCTATGCTCTCGGCCTTCAAGCTTGGTCATCATTGCAGCCCTTGCTGTCCGCGCTATAAAGGCCTCGACCGCCGGTCTCGACCTTTATTCTAGCTTGTCCATCAAGGGCTGCAATGCTGACCGCGCTGTGACGGCCTGGACCTGCGCTAAGCTCCGCTCTCGGCCATCATCATCGCTGCCAGCAACGCAGTCATTAGTGACCGCGGCAGTAATGTACTATTAAAAGCTCCTGGAGTCGGGGGAGTGACAATGACAGACCAGCCGGCCTAGTAACTACGCCAAACTTTGACTGTTGGATTTTCTCTTTTATCGCATTAGGCTACGTTCAGACGATAACATAACACACGACCCGAGCTCAACCCGACACAGTACAGTAAATAACCAGTCCAGTGCTGACTTGCTACTGGGCTCGTGTAGACACTAGTTTCTTTCAACCCAGTCCAGTGCTGACTTCTCGCTTCCAAGTCAGCCCAACTGACTGACTGACTGACTGTGACTGACTAGCCACCCGTTCTATTTTCGGGTACAGTACGACTTACTGCCGATCCTGTCTACATGTACCCAGTTACTGGGTTCGAAATTCTGAGTCACTGCGTCCAGTCAGTGACCCCTTATAAACCAGCCCCTAGAACATGTTAACAGATGCTGTGTATTGTTCCCAGGTGCCAAGTGACCCGGTCTCACCGCAAGCACAGGCGGGCGCGTGACGCTCCCTCCGCGAGCGCGTTGAGCGAGCCCTACACGACAACTGGCGCCGGCTGACCGCCGCTCCAGTGAGTATCGCCACGCCATAAGCCCGAAGTACACTTGGGCCAACGCGTTGCCGTGTTGCCGTACAACGCGCTGGCCGCGCGCGTTGGGCCAACGCGCGCGGCCAGGGCATGTCACTGTTTACACGTTGGCGCCAACTCCCAACATACCGCCAAGTAGGTCTTTACACGTTGGCCCAACGCGCTTGGCCAACGCGTTGGGCCAACGTGTAAAGACCTACGCAACAATGTGTACAGCGCACTATAGATACAGTACGAGCACCTCCCTGCCCCTGCATCACACTCCGCGCGCGAGCATGAAGCGCTCAGCGTCCTCTGAGAGGACAAATTTCATACGTCAGAAAAGATAAGACCGACGCGATAGAAAGGGAGGCAACTACTTGGTGAATATTTTGTAGCGAAGGGAGCGCTGTGCGACCTGAATTGCAGTTTATTGTGTCGGAGCAAGAGTCGCAATTTGTTTAAACGATTTTGCGGAGTGCAACTTCTGTACGCTAGTACTATTATCTATTCTGTGGTATGTACGAGGGAAACAGAAGAAAAGAGTTTATAAATGCATATAATGTATTAAAAATATTAGGATCTGCCCAAAAATACATATTTTTTATTTTTATTGGTTTAAGTGCCTATTTGTAAATGTTAATTAATAGTACCATAATAGTACTGTCAAAAATTTGCTATACCTAAATGGTCACTAAGTCATGCACTTCATTATTGTAACACCACTGTACACTTAGTTGCAAATAAACATTTGATTTGACTTGATTTGATTTGAACATCTTTACACTTTTTCGACGGAGTGGGGTAAGTTCGCGCATGTGCACTTGCGAGCGACCAATAGCGCGCGCCCCTCTCTCGCCGTCCGCGTACCTCACCGCTACGCATACATAAAATACGCGTTCTGCGCAATCCCCACCCGATTTCAAGATGATTGCCTCGTACTGTACATCTTCACATCATAACTCATGAAGAAAAGACTTAAGTAAGAAGGTAGTCTTTTCTTCATGAGTTATCGAAGATGGGCGCCATTTGTCGTCATCTTTCGTGATACTAACCAGTACGAATACAAGGCAAACATCTTGACACTTTTTCGACGGAGTGGGGATAAGTTCGTGCATGTGCACTTGTGAGCGACCAATAGCACACCGCGACCTAGCCTTCTCCCGCCGCCCGCGCCCCTCACCGCTACGCAAACATAAAATACGCGTTCTGCGCAATCCCCACCCGATTTCAAGATGTTTGCCTCGTACTGTACGATATGGACGGACACGCTCAACAAAACTAAAAAAAATGGCTCCAAGAACTGGACATTGATGCATTTGCCATTTTAACAAAAGATAGTATCTAATCTGTGCTGTGACCATAGACAAATAGACAATGTCTGATGGCATTTGGCAAAATAAAAATTAACATAACAGAAGACAAACAAAATAAGAACAAACATTGTTTTACAATAAAAAATACGACTATTTGACTTTTTTTTTCAAACATTAGTGTAGTACTAGTGCTAAGCAATAAGAGTTGAGTGAGTGCGTGCATTAACCTGAGCCCTAATTAATAAACGTGACAATTTGTCACCTGTCATGACAATTTTATATCCATTGCGTCAACCAATATGAAAGTAGAAAAAAATACTCATAGCTACACCGCAATCATGACCATTAACAAATTGTCACGTTATTAAATAAGGCCCCTCGTTCCCAGCTTTACGTATGTAGTAGTAGCCTATTATACATCTAAAAGAGCTCACTGTTTTTGTCCAGGGCTCCCCACAACCCCGGCACAGACACCGCTCGTTCAGCCAAGAGAGGCGCGGGCGAGACAGGCGGCCTAGTGCTCTATCATTAGACTTAGAGGCAGAGCCGCAGCGCACTGCCACTATAAGCAGGTAAGAGCCTTTAGCTTTACACATTTTTCGGCGCAGCATCGGTACGACGACATTAGCACGCTCGGTATAGAACATAAAATCGTATGTCGGAACAGCCTTTGCCGGTACGCAGTACCGAAAGCATACCTACCGAAAGCTTACTGGATGCCTATATTTCAATCAAGCTTTACTCATTTGTCGGCGCTGTACGTCGAGCTGTGTCGCACCTAGGGTTGCCACCTCTCCCGGATTTCCGAGAGTCTCCCGGAATCGTGCCTTGAAAATAAAAATCTCCCGTCTCCCGGAATCATTTCAAGATAATCCAAATTATCTCGGTATTTCAAATTCGTCACAGGCTACATAGCCTAGGGGCCCGCACCATATGATTTTATTTGCATTTTTGAACTAACTGAACTGAAACTGACTGAAAATCGCGCTGCGCGGCCATTTCTTTTTCACTTTAGACAGGCAAGATTACAAGATAATTGGATATATATAGCCTATAGTCAGGCATTTCTCCATACAACCCCCCCCTAATAGTAAAATGTGGTAAAAAAATTTACTCGTTTTATTTTTAAGTTTTATATCTCCCGGATTCAAACGGCCAAGAGGTGGTAACCCTAGTCGCACCCCTTATATCAGAATGACCTTTTCGCTGAAAGACCATCACGTAAGATGACATGAAAGCAAGATACCTAGATAGCTGAAAGACAATTCACCTACACGCTGCTGCCCTGACAAATGATTAATGCTTTATTGAAATATAGGCGACCAGTAAGCTTTCGGTACCGCGTATAGCGAGCGGGCTGATGTCGTACCGATGCTGCACCGACAAATGAGTAAAGGGCCTGAAAGTCTTTATCATAGTATTCGCACAGTTTTATTCATATTGTCGGCACGTCATGTAAATTATAAGTGGTAAATATCAATATTGGCTACTCTGATATAATTGTGTTTGTGTACGTTGTTGTGTGTGTAATTATGTGTGTATTCAATAGCCCCCGTCTGAAAAAAAGCGTTATGGCTTCAACATCAGAGCCGTGACATATGCTGGGCCGGGGATTTTTTCACCACTGTAGAGCACTGCTCACAACTTAAAATTAGTAACTATGTGTTTAATTACTGTTCTTTGGTGTATGCATTGTTATAGTGTGTGGAATTAATTATTCTCATTTAGATCTCAATTAGATAGATAGATAGATAATCATTTTATTTCTTGCTTCAGACACACACATATTCATTTAATACAATAGGTACATGATTTTATACGTTATAAATAATTGCTAGCAACTTAACAAGAAAGAGAAATTAATACAAACATAAACAGTAATCTATTTTCCCTAATAAAGATGTGTGTGTGCCGTAGCAGTACGCAAGGGTCGCAGCTCAGCGTCATATTCACTCGCGTCGCGAGCAAATCGCTGATTTTCAGCTTTAACCTGAGCGAGCACCCCGGTACCTCAACCTGTTCTTTTAGATATAAATTAACAGCAAAAAATAAGAAAATATTCTAATGATACCAAATTACGCATCATTTAAAGCAATTAAATAAAGGAATTGGTGTATTATTAATTAAAAAAAATAACTTTATTTATTAATTATTATATTGTTATAATTATTAATAATATTATGATAATATGGTTATTTATATTTAATATTTTGACATTCACATTTATATTTACAGCATGCAATTAAATAGTAACATTTCATTGATTAAAATGAATAATAATAAAAAAGAAATATTAATAAAAAAGAAATAGCTACCCACAATATCACAAAAAATTCTTTTGTTTATGAAGTAAATACGATTTCATTTGTATCTTAAAACTGTACTTAGATTTCAGTTGCCTTATAGGGGGAGGGATGTTGTTCCAACATTTGGTAGCGTGGTAGCGGAAACTACCAGTGAAAGCCACAGTGCGATGTTGCTGGGTCTTAAAAGGCGCTCGTGTCGATCTAGGATGGTCACTGTATTTGTGAGAGTGATTAATCCAAAATTTCGAAAAAAGATAATCTGGGCTTTTAAAATTTATAATATCAAATAATAGAGATGCCAGATGTAAATGTCTTCGGGAATCCATATTAAGTATATTTCATCATCATATCACAGTATCATTCATCATCATATCAGCCGCTCGACACCCACTGCTGGGTATAGGCCTCCCCTAAGGATCTCCACGACGCTCGGTCCTGCTTGGCCCGCATCCAGCGACGCACCGCGACCTTCACCAGATCGTCGATCCACCTTGTCACCCATGGAGATTATTATCATTTTACGTTCATCCATCCTCGATTTAGCTGTAGCCGGAACTACTTCTTTAATTTATGTATTTAAAATTTCTCTTAATTGTAATTTTTTCTCTAGAGCCCGGTCCCTAAGCAAGATGGCGACGCTGTCACTGAAGATATCCCTAGAGGGAGGGAAGGTAGTGAAGACCATACAGTTCGACCCTTCCACCACGATATACGATGCTTGTCGTATCATCAGGGAGAAGATTTTGGAGGCTACTACTAGTGATCGTGAGTATTTTGATCACAAAATAGATACCTTTATACAAGAAGAATAAGAGAGAGAAAAATAGACGATAGGTACCTTCAAATTCACTAACATGAACAATTTTTTTTCTTATTAACTGGACTGGCTGTCTGTATGATTTGACAGCAAAGTTCTTGTGCCTATTTGAAACGCCACTAGCGTGAGTCTAAAGATCTAGTTTTGACGTGTACAGTGAAAATGGTTGCCGTGATTGTCTCTCCAGAGTTCAGACTTTAGTACCATGAACATAGTGACGCTTTGCTCACGCTACGTCCTACAGCGCCAAAATGGCGGAAATCAAATAGGCACAAGAGCATTTTGACAGCAGCCAGTCCAGTGTAATAATATAGAGGTCAATGCTTCAAATTAGAGATATGAAGAAGCACTACAGTGCAACCGTTCCACTTTTGCTCTTCAAAAAATATCTTGCAACTAGTGTCATTGACTGTTCTTCTGGATAAATTGTAGTGCACAACCTAGACAAAGTAAAAATCATCATTGCTTCGCTTTCTAAAATGTAGGTAAGCGATTGACATAAGTTTTCGTTAACAATCGATTTTTAAAACGTAGGTATAACGGGTGTAACAAGACCTTCAACAAAGCCGAAGTCCACGTATTCCGCCCATTATCAGTATCATTTTTGTCTTATAGACTATACCTGGGAAACCAATAGCTACAAAGTTATTGAAAAAACATTCATAATGCATGCCTTATTTGGCACTTATTCAACTTTAATCCGTCTATCTTACCTACTCCTTGTTTTTAATTACAAACACATAAGTTACAACATAAACATCCATGACAGTTAAGAAATAAACTCCATTTTCCTACAGCAAAAGAGTTCGGCCTCTTCCTAGCGTCAGAAGAAGACACCAAGAAAGGCATATGGCTGGAAGCGTCCCGTAGCCTGGACTACTACATGCTCCGGAATGGAGACCTGCTCGAGTATAATAAGAAGACGAGGAATCTCAGGGTCAGGATGTTGGACGGTGAGTGATGTTAGTGAGTTCGGTCTCTTCCTAGCGTCTGAGGACAACAAGAAGGGCACTACTACATGCTGCGGAATGGAGACCTGCTCGAGTATAATAAGAAGATGAGGAATCTCAGGGTCAGAATGTTGGACGGTGAGTGATGTTAGTGAGTTCGGTCTTTTCCTAGCGTCTGAGGACAACAAGAAGGGCATTACTACATGCTGCGGAATAGAGACCTGCTCGAGTATAATAAGAAGACGAGGAATCTCAGGGTCAGGACGTTGGACGGTGAGTGATGTTAGTGAGTTCGGTCTTTTCCTAGCATCTGAAGACAACAAGAAGGGCATTACTACATGCTGCGGAATGGAGACCTGCTCGAGTATAATAAGAAGACAGGAATCTCAGGGTCAGGATGTTGGACAGTAAGTGATGTTAGTGAGTTCGGTCTTTTCCTAGTGTCTGAGGACAACAAGAAGGGCACTACTACATGCTGCAGAATGGAGACCTGCTCGAGTATAATAAGAAGAAGAGGAATCTCAGAGTCAGGATGTTGGACGGTGAGTGATGTTGGTTAGTGAGTTCGGCCTCTTTCTGGCCTCCGAGGAAGACAACAAGTAAGGCATATGGCTGGAACCTTCTCGCAACCTCGACTACTACATGTTGCGGAATGGAGACCTGCTCGAGTATAATAAGAGACGAGGAATCTCCGGGTCAGGATGTTGGACGGTGAGTGATCTCATAACGTCAAGAACTCATGACGTTAAACGAAACGAAATCTAAGGGTGTTCGCTGCGTTAATGCCTGTAGCACAATTCCGCCCCGAAACACTGCAGTAGGTTCCGCCATTAGTTCGACAAGTGAAACAAATGCAAACAGCCTGTTCTAATGCATAGATTTTTCACGCGCGATTCCGCCCGATCGGCTCCGACTGTTGACACACGCGAAAGTAATGACGTGAAACTGTTACGCTCAATAGATGTGATCCTCATAATTATATCGTCGTGGATAGAAGAAGTTCATAGCAGAACTACCGCGGTTTCACTGTTACTGTTTCGCGGCGGAAGTGTGCTACAACCGTAAGTCAGCTTTGAGGTCTGAAACTTTTTTAGTGGTGGTATTTGACCACTTAACATTGCTCTAATGCCAAAGTAGCTAAAACGCTTATGTTATGGAGATCGGAGACAATGGATGGTGGTAACTGGTCACTCACACCTAGATCTGAGACAATATAGAAAAGGTTGTTTCCTAAATTTCCACAACCAGGTATCAAACCTGAGTCCTCGGAGATGGCGGCACCATCAAACCCGGCGGTACAATACGAGGCAAACATCTTGACACTTTTTCGACGGAGTGGGGATAAGTTCGCGCATGTGCACTCGCGAGCGACCAATAGCGCGCGCCCCTCTCCCGCCGCCCGCGCCCCTCACCGCTACACATACACAAAATCGCATTCTGTGCAATCTCCACCCGATTTCAAGATGCTTGCCGACTACTGTAACGTTACTGGACATTTTCAGGGAGTCCTAGCTTGGACACAGGCCATACCTTACTCAAATGTTTTTTTAAGGCTCCGTTATGCGAAATCATTTGTCTTTGTCTTTTTCTTTACGTGTAAAGAGTATGGAAAATAACCTCACTTCTGCACTTTTTCGGTGATTTTCGTTGTTTTTTCATTATTATCTTTAGCACAATTATCTTTCTTGAAAAAAAAGATATTGGAGCAACTGCACAGTACGTTAAAGTGTATTTTGATGTAGAATTCAATACGTTTCCGCTATTATTTACGCCAAAACTATGGCCCGCGACAAGAGCTTTTGATGATATTCTGTTTTTTTTTACAATCCAAATTAATACTTGTAGCAACTAGATAATCTCTTTAGCTTGTCGTATGTTTTTTTTTGTGCCTACAATTTTACGTTTTCTATATGAAAATATGGCCCGCGCAAACCATGTTATCCTATTATGGACCCTTAATGAAACGTTTGTTATTCCTAGGTACTGTCAAGACGTTGTTAGTGGACGACAGCCAGATAGTGGCCAACCTGATGGTGGTAATATGTACCAAAATTGGCATCACCAACTACGACGAATATGGTCTGGTGAGTAAGATTTGTCTATTCATTTATTCTACCTTATAAGGAAAGCTCTGTGTGTTCATTTATTTATTCATTTATTGCACCTAATAAAGAAGTTTCTTTAAGTCAAATTTTGAGAAATAAATTCATAAATATTTTAAGCCTAAAATAGTTTTTCAATATCTGAATCAAAAATAAAAAACATTTTATATTAAAGTAGACTTGTGCCTCACAAATTCCGTAAAATTTTGTATGAAAAATGAAAGTCATTAGAACTTTGAAATGCTAAATGTTCGTCGTTTTTTGTAATATCAAAATATTGTTTACTGTTATTTGAATATAATTACAAAAAAAAAAAGCTATTACAAAGGCAGCCTGCACCATTTATACTAAATAGTTTTCAACATTTTAAACACCCAACTCACAACCGCTGGAATTTCGAACCCCGCCCCACCAGTTGCGAGTATTGGCAAAATTGCCAGTACAAAATTATTTATACTACTGCCAGACTGTAAAACCGAACAAAATCACAACATCTAAAAACAAATAAGCAAACAAATCGATATGGACGATATTGAGGTTTTATGGGATGTTTATTGCAAAAATTGCATTTACTTTAGGGTCCAACACGAAACGGTGAACATATTCAACATCTAAAGGACTAAAACGGGGGTTCAAATTTTTTATGGAAAAATAATAGGGGAACGGGAACAGGAATGAGAACCAGAATGGGAACAGGAACTAATAATATTATAAAAGTTACTCAATCACGTGAAACCGTTATAGCCTGTGGTAAAACATGAATACTTTGTATCTCAGTCAAAGGTTCCTTTCCTTAGCGATTTTCCGTATGTCCACACTCCACGCGGACTAAGTCGCGGGCTAAAGCTAGTTAGATGTTACACTTTTTACGGCGACGGCTAGACGCGTGGTAAATATCTAATTAAAATTTACTCTATGGCGATGGATCACGGTAAATACCACGCGTGTAGCCGGCGCCTACGGATTACAACGCGTGCCTATATTAGTATTAATTCAGATGTTATTTTAGAATTATTTGGTTTTGATTTATTGGTTTTTTGAAAAGGTGTCGAAATGCCGGGAAAGCCAAAAAACCAATAGATCAAAACCAAATAATTCTAAAATAACATCTGAATTAATTCCAATATACGCGCTGTAATCCGTAAAAAGTGTTTTATTTTGAATGAACTGTACACGCGGAAGTCTTAGAAGTATATAAAATCACATCACTTTTAATATTGATTTTAGGTACGAGAAGAACAACGTGAAGAGCCAGATCCTTGTGAAAAACCGAACTATGGTACCCTCACGCTTAAACGCAAGCACCATGAGAAAGAGCGAGACGCCAAGATGGAACAGCTGAGGAAGAAGCTGAGGACGGACGATGAAGGTAACTATACAATTTAAACATTATAGACCCCAGGTTATCTCCCTGTGAGACTCCCAACTCACGCCTAAACGTAAGCACGAAAAAGAGGTAGACGCCAAGATGAAACAGCTGAGGAAGAAACTAAGGACGGACGATGAAGGTAACTATACAACTTAAACATTATAGGCCCCATGTTATCTCCCTGTGACATACACAACTCACACTTTTCCCAAGAGGAGGGGTACATTTGTACTCAGTTTGATTAGTGGTAGGGCTTATTTCAAGTCTGCCTGGCTAGCTACCATCATCTTACCTAAGTCTGATGTCATAACAACAATTTAAAAATTGTTGTGTTCCGGCAGTTAGAGGTAAGATAGCAAGTTCCTCAGTGATGAGGATTCCGGGTGTAGAGCGCTTACACTTTCGACCTTATTGTAGCGAGGTGAAGGCCAAACACTACCCCGTTGTACATAAAAATATTTTGCATTTCTAAATTCATGATTTGCATTAAAAGACATGTCAAGATTATAATAGTTTCAAATTTGTCTCTTGACCATCATGACGGTAAATAAGACCACATACATTATTAAGCCCAGAAAATATAGTCAATCTGAATTGGTGTACATACATCATTCGATTTTCAAACAAACGAGGTATCTTTGAAGCCTGGTTTCTCCGCCAGGGATTGACCTAGCTGTGATCTGATGATGGCCATCCAGGGAGTGAATGGAGGAGATTCAGATCGTTATACACACCCAACTGATTTGATCAGCATTCTAAGAGATATAAGGATCAGAGTTTTCAGTTTCAGGATTTTCATACTTTTCTATGCTAATTTCGCGTTTTTTTTTTAAACATATCCTTGTGTCTTTAAAATGTATCTTTCAATTTTTAAATCGCTCGAAGCCAGTCGAGCGCTCGTTTCTACTGATTTTCGCTCGACATCTCATTGTTTTGAGTCATATGTCGAACGAAAATCAGTCGAAAAGAGCGCTCGACGCCAGTCGAACGATTCAAAAATAGGGCCCCAGATCAGTTGGTTGCGTATAGCGACCTCGATCTCCTCCATTCACTCCCTGGATGGCCGTCATCAGATCACAGCTAGGTCAATCCCTGGTGGAGAACCAAGGCTTCAAAGAAACCTCGTTTTTATGAAAATCCACCGGTGTCTTTAATTATGTGACCGCCACTATATGTTCGCTGATTTTGGTAGATTTGGTGCCTTCTCCTATAATTAACCTCCTATTTCTCCCACCAGTGAACTGGGTAGAACCAGCCAAAACCCTTCGCGAGCAAGGCATCGACGTAACGGAGACGCTTCTACTTCGCCGCAAGCTGTTCTTTTCGGACCGCAACGTGGATTCCCGAGACCCCGTACAATTGAACTTGTTGTACGTGCAAGCGAGAGACGCTATATTGGATGGGACACATCCTGTCACTCAGGATAAAGGTAGAAAATAAAATCTTGACAATATTACTACGGTAATGTTATCTATACAGTCGGGCCCGCCCTGAAAGAATTACCTACAGCTGCGCGGTACATCAACACGCGATAGGGCTACCTACAGTATTTTCATTTCATCTAGGTACTTTTTCGTATCTTTTTAGTTTTGTGATTGTACTTTATATTTTAGAATCCATTTTATAAGATCTACCTTCGCCGAGAAATCTATTTCTAAATTATAAAATATCTAGGTTCACAAAAGTAACGGTGAAAACAAAAAACTAAAAAAATGCGAAATACCTACATAAAGGAAGAAACTAATTAGTTCAAATCCCTCTGGTCGTAGAAGTAGGTAAGTAGTACGTACGTATTTAATAAGAAATATTTTATGTAAGTATATTTAATCATTTTTTTCAGGATTTCCAGCTGATTTGAAAAATGTTTTTTCTGGATCGATTTATAGTTAGTTTTATATAATAAAAACAGCACAATCTGCACTTTGCCATAGAAAGTACTTGTATTTCAATTAATCGTACGTTAATCTTCCATTCGTCACTGCGGCGCATTCGCGACTTTTTGTGTACCGAGAGCAGACCTAACCTGAAGCGCGTAGACATGGCTCGCGTTTCGACTATTTGTATGAAGATGGAATACTGGATAGATGCCATAACTGTGGTCTAATGTGTGTTTTTAATGTTAGTAAAAGGAAAAAGCAGGGCTTCTAAACTCATCACTAATTTCGGCCTGTTAATTAATTAGGAAACACATTAGGCAGACGTGAGCCACGTAAGCCGATCTGGAAGCGTCCAATAATATACTCTATGTACGCGTCAGAAGACATACTTTTCGTTGCGTCACGTAACGTGGTATTACGTTGATGTTGAGTTGAGGTATTGAACAATTTTATCTACTTATTATACAACGTGTTACAAAAAAAAACTCCAAATCCGAATATGGTAGATAGGGACCATCAAACTAAACAACTTTTACTATGAGACTAACTCTAAAATCGCGAAGAAAGCTGTTTCATACTTTTTGATATTTTCAATATTATTTTTTGTACAAAACGTTCCAGAGTTGGTCCCGTAGTAAAAGTTGTTCAGTTTGATGGTCTCTATCTACTATATTCTGCTTTAGGGGATTTTTACACGACTGCACAAAGCAAAGAGAGTGTATATGTGTTCAGGGTTTATGTATGTGGGTATGTGAGTTTCTTTATTCCACCATAACTTCTAAATGCCTGAACTGATTTGGATTAATGGGGTATCGTTAGAATCCTTACAGCACTGTGTGTGACACTGGCTATATTTTTTTTAGAAAAATTCAATATGGCGACTGTACGACGCCATTTTCAAATGTGAGATTTTTTTTCTTCTATTATTACAATATGGACATCAAATGAAAGGCCTTGATGAGCACATTCCAAAACTATATAATATGTCACTAAAATGTGTGAAATAAAAATAAATAAATTTAAAAAATATTAAAAACACGACTGCCCTGTCAAAAACGAACTAAAAAGTTAAACAACAAGTGTCATTGCAATCGGGGGACCTTATTATGGAACAATTTTTGATAGAAGAGGTCCCGCGACTGCAATGACACTTGTTGTTTAACTTTTTAGTTCGTTTTTGGCAGGGCAGTCGTGTTTTTAATATTTTTTAAATTTATTTATTTTTTTGTAATACGTTGTGTATAGGGAAGTTTACTATAACCACTGTCATTATAATAGTAGTATAGTTCGTTTATCCCCAGCTCCGAGTTATTTCTTTTTTTGTCCACAGCTTGCGAATTCGCCGGCATTCAGTGTCAAATACAGTTTGGGGACCACAAAGAAGATAAACACACCACTGGCTTCTTAGAGTAAGTATTTTGCATTTGTAATATATTTTTTGCTTTAGATATCTTTTTTTGAACAAGAAATTCAACTCATTTATTTCACGTTTTCTATGTTTCCAAAAATCATTCTTGAATACCTTTCGTTTAGTTAGACATAAGATAAGAATAACGTATAAAATCGAAACAGCTCTTTTATTTTTAGGCAGTGCTTTAATTACTATTACAAAAGTCATATCACGATGTAATCAAATATTAAGCTATTCTCGCTGCACGGCAATAAAAAACCATTTCAAATTGCACAGCGCTGGGTCCCTATCAATAAGCGCCTCCAAAGCGCTTCTCTTTCTGTCGCGTAGCTCTGTCTCAACCGACACACGACACCCCTCGTGCGCTGGCTCCACTGAGTCAGCCGCGAGCAATAAGCTAATATAAAAGTTTAAGCGCGGAGTGAAACTCCCTTGTTACATGCTCAACTTGGTTTACCAAGCGAGTAATCTAAGTTTTTAGTGAGTAATCTAAAATTATACGATTTTATTCTTCTTCCACAGCTTGAAAGAATTCCTCCCCGCCTCGTACGTGAAAGTAAAAGGCATAGAGAAGAAGGTATTCAAGGAGCACCGCAAGCACGCCGGACTGAGCGAGCTGGACGCTAAAGTGTTGTATACGAAGAGCGCGCGCGATCTGAAGACGTACGGGGTCGCTTTCTTCCTCGTCAAGGTTAGTGTTTTTAGGGTTCCGTAGCCTAAATGGCAAAAAACGGAACCCTTATAGATTCGTCATGTCTGTCTGTCTGTCTGTCTGTCTGTCTGTCTGTCTGTCCGTATGTCACAGCCACTTTATTCCGAAAGTATTAAGACTACACAGTTGAAACTTGGTAGGTAGATGTATTCTGTTAACCGCTTAACGGATTTAATACAAAAATAAGAAAAATAAAAGATTAAGGGGGGGCTCCCCATACATGGAACTGAAACTGAAAAATTTTTTTTTCTTCAAACAAACACGTGTTGGGTGTCTATAGATAGATCTTTAAAAATGACATTGAGGTTTCTAAGACAACTTTTTCTCAAAGTCAACCGTTTGAAAGATATTCACCGCCAAAGTGGTAAAATGTGTGTCCCCCCCCCTTTAACTTTTGAAATAAGAGAGTGAAAAATCTAAAAAAAATATATGCTGTAGATCTTAATAAACACTATCAACCAAAATTGGTTTGAACGAGATATAGTAATTAGTTTTTGAGATATAGCACATTTTCCAAAACCGCAAATATAACTTTGTCATTCATACCAACACTGTGAAAAACAAAGTTATTTTTGCAAACTAAAAATGATAGGTGGTATTAAATATGGTATGGTATAAGGTAACTACGGAACCCTATGGCGCGTGGCCCGACACGCACTTGGCCGGTTTTTTTATGTATGGACTGTCTGCGCGTTTGACCTCCATTTCACAAGGAGGACGAAGATGGAGCACGCACAGTCAGTAAATGCCTATTTACTCTGGCTTTAAAGACGCCCAAGTTATGTTGTTCGGGGAATACAGACGCAGGGAGGTCATTCCACATCTTAAGCTTTGTCCAGACTTGTATCATTTTGGCGTATCAGATCACCGTATCTTTACCATACATCGCTAGTTTGGTTGGGCGTTGGTTGATATTACATGGACTGAACACTGGAGAGTGGTTACAAATGCACCTTGTATATACAGTGGCGGTCACATAAACACACTAGTCGATTTTTATACAAACGAAGTAACCTAGAAGTCTTGGTTCTCCGCCAAGGATTGACCATTGTCCTTCTGATACGGATGGATCTGATGACGGCCATTCAGAGAGTGAATGGAGGAGATCCAGATCGCCATACACACCCAACTGATCTGATCAGCATTCTAAGAGATACGGATGAGAGTTTTCAGTTTCATGATTTCCATACATTTAAATGCTAATTTCTCGGTTTTTTTAAACACATCCTTATATCTCTTAGAATGCTGGTTAGATCAGTTGGGTGTGTACAGCGATCTGGATTTCCTCCATTCACTCCCTGGATGGCCATCATCAAATCACAGCTAGGTCAATCCTTGGTGGATCCTCCTTTAGCACTACTAGTGTTTAGATAATAGTGTCGCGGGAAAGAAAATTCACCCAAGGCACTACTAGTAGTGCCAAACTACTGTTTGGCCTAGTGCCTAGGAGAAAAAGGGCCACAACCCGCACAGATAAAGAATGGGATTAGAAATGGCGTCGTTCATATTCACTTCTCTTTCGCACACTAAACACCACACCTGTCGCTCTCTCAGTCACACTCTTTGTGGTAAACGCATTGAGCCGTCACATTCAATCCCATTTAACTTCGCGGGTTGTACATGGACTTGAATGAATGACTTAAATAAAATGACAGGAATTAAACGCGGGTAATGAATGAGACTCGATTCTGAATCCTATGACTAAAACACATTTCCCTTAAAAATACAACGTGTTACAAAAATACCCTTAATGCCGAATATGGTAGATAGGGACCATCAAACTGAACAACTTTTACTATGGGACCAACTCTGAAATCATGAAAAAAAATCAGCTGTTTCATACATTTTGATATTTTCGTTATTATTTTTTGTATGAAACAGCTGATTTTTATTTCGCGAGTTCAGAGTTGGTCCCATAGTAAAAGTTGTTCAGTTTGATGGTCCCTATTTACCATATTCGGCATTAGGGATATTTTTGTAACACGTTGTATATTTACTTCTGGTTATAACATAATAATCATTCAACAGGAAAAGATGAAAGGCAAGAACAAACTCGTACCCCGCCTGCTAGGGGTGACAAAAGACTCGGTACTGCGTCTAGACGAACGCACCAAGGAGATCCTACAGACGTGGCCCTTGACTACTGTACGGAGGTGGTGTGCCAGCCCTAACACATTCACTCTGGACTTTGGAGATTACAGGTAAGAAAATGTGTGTTTTGGATGATGCGTAGATTTCTTTAATAAAAGCTCAGAGGCCCTACCGGCTAACTTTCAGAAATCCGAAATGTTCCTTTATTCCCATCTGCCCCCTTCGAGCTTTGCCACCGGGGTTGTGATTGACACTAATAGGTGTCGTTTACCCACCGGGGTGGTAAACGCCACCTATTAGTGCCGCCCGATGGCAAGCTCGGAAGTGGAAGATGGGAATAAATAGGTACCATTGACCACTGGGGAGGTAAACGCCACCTATTACTGCCAACCACCACCCCGGTGGCAAAGCTCGAAGGGGGCAAATGGTAAATAAAGGAACATGTTCAGCTGTGTTTAAATGTAGAACAATGACGTAGGTATTCACTGTTATTTCAGTTGTTTGTGAATGATATTTTGCAAAGGGATAAGCAGTAACAAAAATTATCTTTGTTCCCCACAGTGACCAGTATTACTCCGTCCAGACGACGGAAGCGGAACAGATACTCCAAGTGATAGCCGGGTACATCGACATAATAGTCCGCAAGCGGCGCGCGCGGGACCATCTGGGAATCGACGGTGATGAGGGGTCCGCCATGTTGGAGGACTCCGTGGCGCCGTCTAGGTGAGAAACAATTATACACGGTTATTTATAAAACACCAACAACCTCGCAGGAGTAATGAGGGCTTTTCAAAGTGACATATAAAAATAGTTACTATTTGCCTCACTAGATGGCGTTGATAGAAAGAGAAGTGTCAAAATTGGCTTTTAAAATAAACAGCCTGTACCAAAAAGGCAAGTACGCGATCGCTAGCTGACATCTACCCAAAGATTAAGAAACATTTCAGGGTTACATCTGCCTGTCTACCTGAGTACTCTTCGAAGCTTTGTAAAAATAAAACACATTGACACATACATTTTTATCAACGTCATCTATCGAGCCTACAGGTTTTTGTCATTCTGAAAAGCTCTCATTACTAACATAAACAACGTTTGATCTACGACTTTTCCGAAAACAGTCAAATATGGAGAAAATAGGTGTATTCCAGCAGGCTAATCGCTGGGTCATCAATCGCCAAAGAGTGAATTTTAACCATGGAAAGAAAAATAATTTAATTGTAAATAAAACTACAAGCCATAGTTAAAATACACTTTGAGTCGATCGATTACTCAGCGATGAGTCTGTTGGAATGCACCCATTGTCAAAACAGGGAACTTATTCACAAACGTCGAAAACTTTCTGTATCCGATGCGCTTTCTATAGATTTACTTTATGGTTTCAGTGTTCGAAATGTCAATTATCTTTCCGGCGGATACTAACTCATAGCGGTCGGAAATGAATCCATGAATTTAGTCTTCGTTACAAATCGGCCTATTAAAACGATAGAGTAAATGTAAGGTAAGAATAGCATCGGATACGGAAAGTTTCCGACGTTTGTGTATCAAGACCCAGTTTTTAGGGTTCCGTACCAAAATGGTAAAAAAGGAACCCTTATGGTGTGACTCAGTCTGTCTGTCTGTCTGTCACAGCTGGATATCTCGAGAACTACTAATGGTATCAACTTGAAATTTGGAATAGTTTAAGATGACATTGGCCCAACTATTTTGTAAATAAAAAATAAATTTCTTTTTTACAACAGGGCCAGAAAAGGGGTCTTAAAAATTTGAAGTGGGGCTAGTAGGGCATGTGGGGTATCATATGAAAGAGCGCCGTTTGCACGTTTTCAATCATAAATTCTTTTTTTCTAGACTGCATAGTTTTCGACTTATATATAAATACCGTTCCCCCCCCCCCCCTTATCTCCGAAGTTTGCAAAGAGAAAAATCTGAAATAATTCTATGTGATAGCAGTTTATATAAAGATTACAGGAAAAATAAAACGATGTCTCAATATAGCACACTTTTTTAGAAATTTTCAAATTTCTAAAAAAGTTAACATTAGTTCCACTATCGGTCAACAGATGGCGCTGACCTATGCTATTATTGCTTCAACACGTTTTAAAACCCCATCATAAAGCCTTCATAGGGTTTCGGATTCGGTAAGTGCTTACCTGGGTTACCCTTTCGATAGGGTTACCGTATTGATTTGATAGGGTTACCGTATTGATAGGGTTTTTAAAAACAAGTCTATGAAATACCCAATCAAAAACCCTTTTAACGGTAAGCGGTTCCGGTCCTTAGTCTTAATATGTGTCTGTCTGTTTGTCATCCAGGGCCAACATAATCCAACACGACACTTTCAAATCTGGTAAAGTGAACACGGAATCCGTCGCAAAGCCTGCAGTGCACCGTCCCGGCGCAGAAGGTAAATATCACTATACTTTTTGATAAAGTACAGTCTACCTCGCATCTATTTTGCACAATATGAATTTACCGGCACACTAAGTGTATTTATAATATAATATTTAATAGCCTACTTTTCCTCGTATTTATTTGAAAATGTTTCTCTTACTAATAAATGAAGTGAACCTCATTTATGTTGCGGTGTTATAATTTATCAATTTTTGTACCAGAAATAAGCCAGAAATTGAAAACACCACATGACTGTTCAATGTTTATATCAACTCTGTTTGTTATTAAGTCTGTATATATTATTATTTACTGCAATTGTACAATTTTACACAGTGTATAGTGAAAAAAACTCTGGCTGACCTCTATTAGAGCCTATTTTTGGTTGCAGTGTTAAAAAAAACCTGCTACTGAGTGTATAAATAATACAAAAACAGGAACAAAAGATAATAAGAGTTTGAAAAATGATGTTTTTATAGTCACTGTGATATAACAGGCCCGTTTTGACATCTAGTTATAACAATAGAATGCAACTCTTTCAGGTAATTTGCAAAATAAAATGAAGTTTCGTATTGTTACGAAATATATCAAAAACAGTTCGTTTAAATATCTCAAAAACGTTCTTATTCCTTTAGTTTTTAAACCATAGTGCCGCAACTAAACTGCTAGGTGATTGCGTAAATTCATAATGTATCATAATATATGTCATCCCATACAAATTGAAGCCGATGGAATACGATCTGAACTGTCAAATGAACGATTAACTGACGCAATCGCACTTATCATTGATTTTCTCCGATTTTTTCGATTTCATGTAAAACGCACAGAATAATTTATTAAAACATCGTGATAATCGCATATTCTTGCTATCGATTTCTTTGGCTAGCATCCCTAAATACGTTCGGGCCTATAATATCTTAGCATCTATAGGTTTGTTTTGTTTACAATACAAATGTTGAGGAGCGTAGAACGTAGCGATTTTTCCGTCTTGCGATTGAGCAAACGAGAAGCAAGCATGCAGAAGTGACTGGTGAAACACGAGACATAGATTTCCGATCCTATTATATTATAAATTAGTAAAACTTTAGTTTTTTATTGAAAGCACATAAGGGAACGTACTCATACTACGTGACCTGTTAAGGGGGTGGGGAGGGGTCTTTAAAATGCCACTCCTGGTCACAGGGGCGGGAAAGGGGGGCTTAGGTTTTGTCGCTTAGTCAATATATTCTATAGGGAAATCTCGCGCTTTTTGAGCTGTATTCAAATGTGACGCGTAGCGCTTAGCGCTTGTAGGCCCTTGTTAGGACTTGTTATTGTAAAATTAAGGTCCTGTTACAATAAGTTTTTAATAAAGTTTTTTCTTCTTATAAATTCACTTGTTATTGTAGGTAAAATTATGCAGCGTATTAATAAAAAGACAAATATGAGCGTTTTTTCTACTATCTGTAGAAAATCCTTTAAAACCATATCTATAAATTACTACGTGAAAACTAGAGGGGGGGGGGGGGGTCCTTGGCATATACTACGGGTGGTCGCCAAGGAAGGTAAAGTATTGTAAAAAAATGGTTCACGCAGAATGAGTACCTTCCCTAAACCTACCGACACCGCTTCGCTTGACATATCGTTTGCCGTAGGCGCGAAGCCGTTCGCCGTGGGCCACATGACGGGCGCGCAGCAGACCACCGTCTCGGGGCAAGTCATTACGGGACACACGCCGCCCGCGGTACGTAGCGCTTGTTACATTATGTTGCTGACACACGCTTATATGTATATTATGTAAAAAGTAACGCAATTAAAGTACGAACAGTACGAGGGAAACATCTTGACCACTGACATGAAAACTTTTTTTTTTATTTAACTGGACTGGCTGTCTGTATGATTTGACAGCTAAGTTTTTGTGCCTATTTGAAACGCCACTAGCGTGCGTCTAAAGAACTAATTTTGACGTACAATATGAAAATAGTTGCCGTGATGGTCTCTCCAGACTTCAAACTTTAGTACCATGTCCCGCACGCTATGCTCACGCTACGTCCTACAGCGCCAAAATGGCGGAAATCAAATAGGCACAAAAACAGTTTGACATAAGCCTGTCCAGTGTAAATATATGCAGGTCAGTGATCTTGACACTTTCAGTCCAACTTCCAGTCCTCCGTGACCACGGCAGCTGCAAAGGTGCCGAAACGTCGGGAAAATCAAAGATCAAACCATATAATGACCAAAGTACTTTCAATAAAACCGTGCTAGTATCCTTTAAAAATAGTTTTATTTCATATCTTGATACTTTTTTGCCGGAGTAGGGATAAGTTCGCGCATGTGCACTTGCGAGCGACCGCGCGCGCCGCCCGCGCCCCTCACCGCTACGCATACACAAAATACGCGTTCTGCGCAATCCCCACCCAATTTCAAGATGTTTACCTCGTCCTGTTGGAAAATATTAGGTGTTTACCTACCGGGTGTAACAAGACACTCAACGAAGCCGAGATCTACGTATTCTGCCCATCATCAGGACCTATTATCTGTTCAAAATTATTGCTGGGAAACGATTTTAATTTTTGGTGTTAAAAAAGCATTGCATACATTACCACGCAATGTAACGCGTACTACAGACCGCGCCTGCGAGTGTATGCTACACAGCTGCGTGCGGCCGAGATGAAAGGCAGCGTTTATGTGCGTGCTCATGAGATACATTGAGTAATGACGTTTTGAAGCCATTGTTTGTTACAAAATACTTATAATCTTAATATTGTTTCTCCGGGCAAAAATTAGGAAAAAACTAATAAAATAAGATTTCCTAAAAAAAATAGAAAAAAGTGTTTTGACTTTGACCTTCAATAACTTCGTAGCTATTGGTTTCCCAGGTATAGTCTAAAAGACAAAAATGATCCTGATGATGGCCGGAATGCGTGGACTTCTGCTTCGTTGTGGGTCTTGTTACACCCGTTATGTAATAATAGGTCTTTACCTATGAAATTGCCGATTTGTATGGAGATTTTTCAAGAAGTTGCATTTTTCATAATAGCATTTTCTTTGTTCATTTAACAACCATGAACACTCATGTAACAAAACTTTTATGTACTAATGTTTGAACACTATGCTAACTTATTTCCATTTAAGATAAGCGAAAAAATAAGTTTTGGTTAAGTTACAACCCCTTCGGTCACCCTTTTTTTTGCTCACAAAAAAAGAGTCACTTTCAAGATCTTTTTTTTAATGTCACGAAAGCTAAAATATGGACTTTATTTTTATTGATAGTTAACTATCATGATCATAATTCGATGTAATATTCACGATTTTGTTAAAATTTTAAATTATAGAAGTTATTATTTTCTCTGTATGTGACAAAATATCGGCAATTTCATAGGTAAAGACCTAATATTATGTAAAAACTAACGCAATTAACATAACACACGCTTTAAGTGTATATTTTAAAACTAACGCTATTAAACTACGAGGCAAACACCTTGTCACTTTTTCGACGGACGATAAGTTCGCGCATGTGGACTTGCGAGCGACCAATAGCGCGCGCCCCTCTCCCTCACCGCTACCTCATCGCTACGCATACTCAAAATACGCGTACTACGCAATCCTCACCCGATTTCAAGATGTTTGCCTCGTCCTGTTGGACAATATTAGGTCTTTACCTATGATATTGCATTTACGATACTAACATTTTCTTGATTTGTGTAACAACCATGAACGCTAATGTTTTAAAACTTTTATGAACTAATGTTTAAAAACTTAGAATAACGTATGTTCTTATCTAAGTTAAAACAAATAAAGTGGTCATTTCTGCTAACAAAAAGAGGAGTCATTTTTTATGCTTAGATAACTATAATAAGGATATGTTTTACCATTGATAGTTGTTTATGATGGTCATTATTCGATATAATATCAAGTAAATGATAAATCATAGAAGTGACGAGATTCTCTGTTCGTGAGAAAAAATCACCAAAATCATATGTAAAGACCCAACATATTTATTTATAAGAATTTATATGAAACAAAACAAACTTCTAACGCAAGACTTTCATTACAAAATTTTACTTAATTAGATCAAGAAAATATCTAAAGTTAAATATTGCATGGTTGTTTATACTAATTTTATATTTCGACAGTTATTTTACAATCCAGTGTGTTCATTCAATTTCAAGTGTGTTTAACTCATTTCAATGAGCACTCGTACGTCAAAATATGTCTGTAACACTTGTGTTTTTGGAACAATTTTTTTGTCGTTAAAGTCATACCTTTAATATCAGTCAATATGTTTGTTTCATGCTATCTGCTTGGATACTAACAGTCGTCGAGATGGGCTGTGTAGGTATATAATTAATTGTTTACTGACATCTTCTAGTATTGTAGAGTTTGTTTTAGTTTGTATTTCACCTTATGGAGTTATCGTTAGTGTTGAATTGAACTAACACTTATTAATTTTCGCTTACTAAAACCTTGATAACATTAGTTTAGTTATGCATTAGGCATGGGAAACTAATTTTATTGTATTACCTAGGATGAAAAAGATTTTTTTTTCCAACCTTTCTTTCAATGTTCCTTGGGGAAAGTTGTTCAGTTTTAGCAACACTATCGTCTAAATACACTGGCCTGCAAAAGTAAGTACTACAGAGGCCTATTTTCATACAAACGAGGTGAGGTAACTTTGATGCTTTGGTTCTCCGTCCAGGATTAAACGGGGTGTGATTTGATAATGGCCATTCAAAGAGTAAATGGAGGAAGCCCAGATCGCTAAAGAAACCCAACGGATTAGAAGAGTCGTTTAGGTCAGGGTTGAACTTTAAAAAAATAACAAGTTAAAATTACATCAAAAGTATGGAAAATGTAACACTAAAAAGTCTGTTCGGTCTCTGGTGTAAACGACTCTTCTAATCCGTTGGATTTCTTTAGCGATCTGGGGCCCTATTTTTGAATCGTTCGGCTGGCGTCGAGCGCTCTTTTCTACTGATTTTCGTTCGACATCTCATTGTTTTGAGTCATATGTCGAACGAAAATCAGTCGAAAAGAGCGCTCGACGCCTGCCGAGCGATTCAAAAATAGGGCTCCTGGGCCTCCTCCATTTACTCTTTATATGGCTACTAGCGGCCGCCCGCGGTTTCACCCGCGTGGTTCCCGTTCCCGTGGGAATATCGGGATAAAAAGTATTTTATGTTTTAATCTAGGGTATCTACTATCTGTGTGCCAAATTTCATTAATATATATTTATTCAATAAATATCTTTAAGAATGCTGATCAAATCAGTTGGGTGTGTATAGCGATCTGGATCTCCTCCATTCACTCCCTGGGTGGCCATCATCAGATCACAGCTAGGTCAATCCTTGGCGGAGAACCAAGGATTAAAAATTACCTAGTTTGTATGAAAATCGACTGGTATCTTTAATTATCTGGCCACCACTGTATATCAAGTCAAGTGTACACTGTCAGTCAAGTCAAGAGTCAAGTCAAGAGTCGCTTACGTTAATATCTGTCAACTCAAGCGTTTTTGTCAAGTCAAGAACATTCAAGTCTTGCGTTATCTCAACTACTGTTATACCTACAGGCAGCGCAAGTACAGCAGACCAAAGTTACATCGCTGTTGTCGGAACCACAGAGGGCGCTGCTGTCCGCTATCTCTACAGGGAGGGAGGTTATTCGACATACCGAGGAGGGGCTTGAGAGGGTCAGTATATTCATACGAATTTGTGCTTGATTACTGTATTAATTGTCATGTTGACGACACTGTTACGTCTACGAAGAACTACGAAGTGCGATTATCTTGATTAATTGATTATAGATATTAAGATAATATTACAGTCGCACTATAATGATGTAACAGTGCCGTCAACATGACAAAAATGGTAATCAACGGAGTCTGTGTGGAAAGAGAACTGTCATAGGATTTGTGCTTGATTCCCGTTTTTGTCATGTTGACGGCACTGTTACGTCATTAAACTGCGACTGTAATACCTTGATATAATAAATAAATACACAAATTCTTGGACAATTGCGTAAACAGTGTCGTCAACATGACAGTTAATACGGTCATATAATCTCTTTGTGTTGACAACACAATCTTGAGCCAGAATTTACATAAATGTATAGGTATGTACCTATACATTTATGTAAATTCTGTAGAAAGTATGTACTTTCAAACTATGAATTAACTATCGAGTTATTATAAATTTGAGCTTTTACATCTGTTCTACAATTTATCTATTTACCACAGACGGTGATGCCCGAGCTGGGAGTCGACTCTGCGTCTGTCAAATGGAAGCAAGTGACACTCGACACGAACAAACAAGCGGTCACCAGCCACATCGCTGCTATGAATGCGGCTACTGCGCAAGTTGTCACTCTTACTTCAGGTCAGTATTATTGTCAGTTATGTTGTGGACTTTCTACTGACAACTTCGATCAAGAATACCATTGATGTCCGGTCAAAGTCTAAAAAACTTTTAAACTGGGTTGTTATTTTGTACAAAGTATTGTTTTCTTTGTTTCTTACTATTTAAAATTGAATTTGGAAAGAATAGTAATTTGTACACAGATAAAATATTCATGTGAAGATTCCAATTTCAAAATTTTGATTCGCTTTTTATTTTGTCTGTATTTGCTACATTTGCTTGGATATTGTTGATGTCCAGTAGACTAATCGTTGAGTCATCGATCGCCATAGAGTAATAAAATGTAACTTTAACACAAATTACTTTCCATTGTTAAAAATTATATAGTGTAGTGATCGATGATTTAGCGATTGGTCTGCTGGAATGCACTCAAGAAAAGTAACCGATTGACGTGACAGACACGAATAAAAGTGACGACAGAAAGACACATTGGACATTTTATGTTAGTTTTAGCCTAAATAAGTTAAAGTGCTTTTTAGCTTTAGCTAGCTAACTTTTAAGTTCTGTTTGTTGATACTTAAACACCTTGAGGCTAAAATGATTGATACTTTGATTAGTTTTATCACAATATTTTTTTCTAACTTGGTAAAGCTTAACAAAATTGAACACTTCTAGTACTAAGTTGTTACTGTTGAATTTCCTACTTTTAATCTTCTAATTTTACATACAAAACGACCTGCACTTAATTCTTTTTCAATAATTTCCACCCAGGCCCCACCGAAGAAGTAGATCACACCGCAGTAGGCGCGGCCATCACCACGATCACCACGAACCTGCCCGAAATGACGAAGGGGGTGAAGATGATCGCAGCCTTGATGGATGACGGAGATACCCTACTGGACGCGACCAGGAAACTTTGTAGCGCCTTCTCCGATCTGCTGCGAGCGGCCGAGCCTGAGGCGAGAGAGGTATGTTAATGGAACATCATCATAAAAGCTTCTAGATGATTCCACCGTCGTCATAACAGCCCGAACACACTATAGATGTAAGTATAAAGGTAGGTAAGATGATCGCAGAGTTGATGGAAGACGGAGATACGCTACTGGACGCTACCAGGAAACTTTGTAGCGCCTTCTCCGATCTGCTGCGAGCGGCCGAGCCTGAGGCGAGAGAGGTATGTTAATGGAACATCATCATAAAAGCTTCTAGATGATTCCACCGTCGTCATAACAGCCCGAACACACTATAGATGTAAGTATAAAGGTAGGTAAGATGATCGCAGAGTTGATGGAAGACGGAGATACGCTACTGGACGCTACCAGGAAACTTTGTAGCGCCTTCTCCGATCTGCTGCGAGCGGCCGAGCCTGAGGCGAGAGAGGTATGTTAATGGAACATCATCATAAAAGCTTCTAGATGATTCCACCGTCGTCATAACAGCCCGAACACACTATAGATGTAAGTATAAAGGTAGGTAAGATGATCGCAGAGTTGATGGAAGACGGAGATACGCTACTGGACGCTACCAGGAAACTTTGTAGCGCCTTCTCCGATCTGCTGCGAGCGGCCGAGCCTGAGGCGAGAGAGGTATGTTAATGGAACATCATCATAAAAGCTTCTAGATGATTCCACCTTCATCATAACAGCCTGAACAGACTATAGATGTAAGTATGAAGGGAGTGCAGATAATCGCTGCGATAATGGACGGTAGAGATACCCTACTGAACGCGACCAGGAAACTGTGTAGCGCCTTCTCCAATCTGTTGCGAGCGACCGAGCCTGAGACGAGAGAAGTATGTTAAAAGCCGCGTACTGACTGGGCGAGCAGCCTCGCGAGGCAGCATCGCTTTGTAGATTTATCACATGAAGGCCGAGCCACGAGGCTGAGCCAACATCGAGCGCTCAGTTTATCGTGAAATCACACAAACCGTGCGTGTCATGAGACCGTACATTCGAAAAGCTATCGCCACCACTTCCTTTATACTAATTCTTCGACTTATAAAAAAGAAACGAAACCTCTTCAACAAAACTCTCCATGCATCTTGTCTTAGTTCTCTATTAAAATAATCAGATCATTGTGCGTCCCAAAGTAGTCTATATTCGCCGTATAATTGTATTAATTTAAGACACAGTTCTTTATCCATGACACGTGAACGATCAAGCTAGGCGAGGCAAAACCACCGTTTTGAGTGCTCGCGGCATACCTACTGAGGTGCTTTTGAGCATCGTCAAAAACCGCCACCACTTGGCTCGGGTCGAGGCATGCTCGGGCGAGGTAGCGGACTGACCGAGGATTTGCCTCGCGAGGCTGCTGACCCAGTCAGTATGCGGCCTATCACCATAAAAGCTTATAGATAATCCATCGTCATCATAACAGCCCATTACAGGACTTGGTCTTTGCCGTGTGCAGGGCTTGGAACCGGTATCGAAAATACAGGTATTGTAAAGGTAATACCGGTATTTGCCATTTCGATTCCAGGTTCCGACTATACAGGTATTATGCCTGAAAAATACCGATAAAGTAAAAATAATACCTTTATTTTTAGTACCGGTTGAACACTGTATACCGGTTTGTTGTCCGAGCCACTGATATCGTTGTTACAGTTTTTCTTTTATTGTGGTATTCTGAAAATACAAGCCGTATGGGTTTCTATTTTCTTCTTAGATTGGGTTGCGATATTTGTTTGCAAAGGAATGAGAGCGTGTATTATATACTAGAATTATTCTTTCCAGCCACGCCAGAACCTACTGAACGCCGCGTCCCGCGTAGGCGAAGCATCCACCTCCGTTCTCCACACGATCGGCGAAGAGAGCGAAGAAGACAAAGAGACACAGGTAACCCGCCCAGGGAAAAAGTCCCTACTCTACAGGCGACTCAACTATTGCTACGACAGTTTCTATCGAGCCTTCTTCCATCGACACGACGCTGATTATGATGCAACCGACGCCGAAGAAGAAAACGTGTACGAGGATATAGATCCTACGAGCAATTGGCGCGCTTTAGACGCCATACAAGAAGAGTCTGACAGCGATTACTATAGGAGCCTCGATTACTGCAATATGGTTTTCAAAAATAATGATGCCAAATTAAATACAGAAATATTGAATAATGCTAAAACAAACAGCGGTGATTTTGAAACCCTTATGTCTAATTGTGAGAGCTATTTGAAAGAGGATAAGAATGATTGTGATAATAATGTCAGTAACGTTGATAATAAACCAAAATTATACCCTAAAACTATAAGCGATAAGATCTACAATTTCAAAAAGGACTTTTCAAATCACGATTACGCGAATATAAACTTCGATAACAAACACGATTACGAAAACGTTAATTTCGATAGGAAAACTAAAAACGATTTGTTGCGCGAACGTTTCTTTTCATCGGTCTCGAGTAACGATAAGAATGACATTAACGATCTTTACAATCGTTCAAACGATTCTAAAAAGATCGAATGCCACAGTATCCGTAATGATGTGACTAAAACTGGCCCCGATGTCAAAGTGTCCGGTTCTTTAAATCTTAAATTACTAAATCTCGATAAATATAATCGTGTTTTGACTACAACTGAAACATTTATGGAAAAATCGGAAGCTAGTTTTACTAAAAACCAATTGAGCAAAGACAATAAAGATCTGGAAACGTTTATTAAACGTAGTGAGAAATATTACACAGAAGAGGCAAGAGATAGGAAGACTACTGTAGAATTGAATAATACAAAAGATGCACCTAAAGGGAAAACTGAAGTTAGAATTTTCTATAACCCCACTTTTAGATCTACGGGGGAAAGATATTTAAGAGGTTTTTGTCAATTCTGCCGCCGTAGGTGTCCTAGGACTGAAATGAAGTGTTGTCCTGAATGCGTTTGCCTCGAGTTGGAGTTAAAAATGATATGGAAAGAGAATTGGTTGAATATATTGTTGATTTTTGGTTTGTTTTTTGTTTTGTTGGCTTTGTTGGTGCAGTGTGTTATGCCGAAGGATGTGTGTGACGGTCAGAATGGAAACGCTACGGATGATAAGTGTTTTGAAATGATTTGATTGTTGGTAGATTTGTGAGCAAAGTTTTATAAATATTAAGCCGTAGAACAGCTGTTAGAATATGTTGAAAGACATCTAATAAAACATTTTTTAATAGATACTAGTGCTGTTTTATCGAAAGTACTTTGGTAATCAGTTGGTATTTGGTTTGACGTCGGGAAAATCAAAAATCAAACCAAATACCAACTTATTACCAAAGTACTTTTAATAAATCCGCGCTAGTATCCGTTCAAAAGTTTTTTATTTCATGTTGGAAGACATTCACACCACCAGTTCACATACATATCAAAAGCGTATTGCCAACTCTTGCCAATTAGAATAGAATGTGTGAAGATGTCATTTTAAAACGTATTAATCGATTACGTACACAAGATGACGCTTCAATTCTATTCGAATTGTAGAAATCCACTTTTGTAAAGGTATTATACTCTAACAATAGTAACTCTACACTTTCTAAGGCTAGTTTCAGTGTAAAATTAACTTTTTCAATTATAGGTGCAGGCTTGAACTTAAAGGTATATGGTACTAGGGTTGCGGTATATTTAAAGTATTCCTGATAATCATTTTGCCATAATTATTCATATCTCTATCACTCTTTTATTATGTAACTTTTCTCATTTTACATGTTTTGTTTTATTTAAACCTTCAATTTTTTTGACACTATTTTCTGTTTTATTTTCAACTAAGTTTATTATCATGGCTCCTTGAATATCATAAATTCTCAGAAATGTCATTAATTCCATTATATTTGTTGAAATGAAAGGAATCGGTTATCGGCAGGAATTGCTGATCTGTCTGCAAAGACATTACTGTAAAAAAGACTGCGAAATGACAAAATATATGTGTGCCTGTTTCACAATTAAAAAGTAAATTTTGAGCAGCTTTACTTGAGCTAGGGTTACCAGATCTAATAATGATATTTCCTGACTTTTTCTCTGACTTTTCAGTAAATTTCCTGACACTTTGTACACCTACATCTAAATTCTTAATTTAGTTGACGTATGATAATTTTTTCTCACTAAAATTATTAACAAATTACTTATGTGTTTTCATTTTTTACATTTTTGCCTTTTTTTAATTTTTTCAAGTACTTTCACTTTTTATGATTTCAAAAATCTCTTGACAACTACGGTTTTTTCCTGTTTTCCTCTCAATTGCCTAAAATTCCTGACATGTCAGGAAAATTCCTGTCCTCTGGCAACTCTCTATACTTGATAGATAATTTGACATATTTTTCATATTAAAACTGTCAAATCATCTGGCAAATAAGCTACCCAGAACTTACTTTTTGATTGTGGAACAGACCCTAGAGTTTTAAGGTCGGTAGACAGGTGACAAGTTAAAATTTACTTTATTTTATAAATAGTGAAGTTGAGTTTATTACGTTTAAGAGTTTTTCTCAATTATAGCTGTTAAAGTATTGATATAAGAGAGAGATAGTCACATACACTCGCTTTTTTAAGTCTCGAAAAAAAAAGTGCTTACTTTTTTGTACCCTCGGTGTTATTAAAATAGTTTTTAAACATCTGTTTAACTTAGACACTGTTTAAATGCCATGCTATCACTTTTTTGACAATATTGTTTGAAAGAGACAGCAACACATTTAAACAGTGTCTAAGTTAAGCAGATGTTTAAAAAACTTTTGTTTAACACCGCCTATGTTTAAATTTAATTTAATAAAAAACTATCAATTATATTCCCTGACAAACTTTAAAAAAAAAGATAAATATAAACACCTGTCTACTGATAATTGTTTTAATTTTGTTGTTGTATATTTACATATTTGTTAACAAATAACAACAACGCGTTTAAAGGCTTACTAATCTAGTCGTACAAATTATTTTTATATTTCTAAGGCAGCTAATATCAAGGGCGTGTACGTTGCCATTGGAAATTATACTCTATTTATAATGTGAAGCGAGTCAAAATATCGAATTCGAGTCAATGAGGAATCTCTAGTTATTTCGAGTCAATCCTAGAATTAACGTAATTTATATGAATTTCCGGATTGTGAAATATCAAAAGACACTGTTTCCCCTATTTATTCGATTCGGCGTTCGATCAAGATTATATTAAGCTTTGTCCAGACTTGTATCATTTTGGCGTATCAGATCACCGTATCTTTACCATACATCGCTAGTTTGGTTGGGCGTGCGATGATATAACTTCAACGCACGCCCAACCAAACTAGCGATGTATGTTAAAGATACGGTGATCTGATACGCCAAAATGGACTAGTCTGGACAAAGCTTTAGATTCCTAGATAATGGGTGCATTCCAACAGACAAGCCGCTTAGTCATCGGTCGCTATAGAAGTACATTTTAACCATGTAAAGTAAAATACTGAACATTATAAACAAATTACTTTCCATGGTTAAAATGTACTCTACGGCGATCGATGACTCAGCGGCTTGTCTGTCGGAATGCACCCAGTGCTTTACGAAATCGCGATTCGAAATTTTAAAATTTGAATGGGCACATGAATATTTTTTTATCTGGGTACAAATTACTATTCTTTCCAAATTCAACGTTAAGTAGTAAGAAACAAAGAAGGCAATACACATTTGTACAAATAAGCTCCCAGTTTGAAGTGGGGCGTTATTTAGAGGTGCCGTTTTCGTGACTTTGACCGGACATAATATAGGGTATTATTGATCAGAGTATTCGCCCTAAAGATCCTTTTAAATACAGGTTTTAAACATTAGCGATGCTCGTCCGGTACTATCAATTTTGATAAGGTATATTAAGGTTTATAATCGCTTACGAATAATATAATGATTTGAATAATCGTTAAGATAGTTTTTGCGTCCGTTTTTAATAAAATAAAATGATGCTGCCATAAGATATTAACCATGTGTACTCGTCTTTACGAGGCCTGTATTTAAATAGCTCTCAATAATTGGCATCAAAAAGATTATCAGTATTATTTGGAAACCAAAATTAAAAACGATAAAATTAATGCTTTCTCGGGTTTTGGTTTGAGCTTTAACAAATGTATATATTTTTTGACAGCTAACTTACAATAATACATTGACATTATTTTCTTATCTGTGACAAATCAGTACAAAATGTCTGCCATTTTTAATTAATCTGTGGTATAAGGTCTGATGTACAAATATTTTTTTTCTTGATTTACACAATAACAACGACTAGAGTAGGGTCAATTTAATAGAATCACACTTTGACACTTCATCAAAATTCAACAACGCTACCTATACAATATTTATTTTTTCAAAGGCACAATCACTTAAGTTTTTTCAGTTAATAATACACATTTATTGGAATAATCTCAAAAGAAAGCAAAGTAACGATTTACTTTGACAAATAACATTATAGACTGACAAATGTCAAATGTGATTTATTAAATTGGCCTTACTTAAATATTTTTTTTTAATTTATGTTTATATTTCACAAAAAAAAAATGTTTATGAAAGATTTTTTATATCATACACTTATTTTGGTTTTTAATAAGTTTTTTTTTGTCTTGAGTATCGTATGGTCTTTCAGAACATTTTTTTTAAAGTCGTATAAGAAAGACTAATATTTTTTGTTATTAAAAATGGTGCGCTCACTATCTTAATTTTTTGATGATTTTACTTAATTATTAATAACATTAAATTAATAATACTACCTACCTACCTCAACAAATACTTTACATTGCATATTTGAGACTTATTGCAAGTTGATAAAGATCATTTGCGTATACCCAATATCCCCATACATTCAACACCGAGGTTTCCGTTGATTAGCAATATTATGTGTATTATTTTTTCTCACTCTTGTCATACTATGGCCCATGGGGTGTTATATCTTAGTTATCATGGCAAAATTTAACTTATTTATGAGATGAAGGATAAAGTCAGACAATAATTCGCGCCAAACTTCTTTCTTTCTTCTTTCTATACAAATGGGTTTGAACCTCTTACTATGAGAGGCTGGCATTGTGGTAACCATATTGTTTTATGATATAAAGTCCTATAGCGCAACATTTTCGAGATAATCCGGGGAATAAGTTTGGATTTTCATCTAAACAGGATTTTTAAGGTGGATTAGCTCGGAAACGCTGCGCTTTAGGACTTATTATCATAAAAAATTTTTTGTTTGTCTATAGATTCCCTATCGATACACAGGTTTCATCGTGCGTTCCGCTGTTTCCGAAATTCCCGTCGAATATAAAATGTTATGGTTAACATTATGCCAAAATGTTCAAAGCCCTTTACGAGATGGATCGCCTCGTGTTCAGACAGAGCTTGAAGTTTGGCGCGAGCTATACTACAATGTTTTTTGTAGTCATGTTTTTTTTTATTAAATGTCCGATCTCTCCACCTACTTAATTTTTGTGTTAATACTTTTTTTAGTCTCAAGTGTCGAATGTTGGGTGTCGTAAGAAATTGAGCGCACGAATTTACTTATTATTATTATTTTCATAATTTACTGATCATATATTTTGTTACTCTTCATTTGACATTGTACTTACCCAATAAGTTAAGAAACCGAGCTAGGTTCAAATGTATCTTCTAATACCATGAGTAGAATGTTGAAATAGTTTTATTTTATTATACAGTAAGAAACTGCTATACTTCATCCAACTTACGGAAAAAATGTTTACAAACTAACCGCTCCGTACTTAAGAGCCCGTAGCGATTTTGCCGCTGACTGCCGCTCTCTCGCTCTCACATTTCATGTTTTCTCAAGATTTCTTAAATGTGAGTGCGTAACTGAAAAATGTGTATCGGCCACTTTTCGCAATATAAGATTACGGACATTTTAACATATATTTCATTTTCAGTTTCGAGTTGTTGAAGTACAAAAAGTTATCGTATTTGCCAGTTCAAATAACTGTCAGAAATGTCAACTTTTTGTACTTTGGCAACAAAAAACTGAAATATATTTTAAAATGGTAATCTTATATTAAGAAGTATCCGAGACATATTTTTCAATTACGCACTGAGATTTAAGAAATCTTGAGAAAATATGAATTGTGCGAGCGAGAGAGCGGCAGACAGTGGCAAAATGTGTACAATATTGTATAGAAAAAGCTTTAATACAAGGTTATTTCTAAAAACACCAACAATCTCGCAAGAGTAGATTACTAACATCATTCACAACAACGTTAGTTCTAAGACTTTTCCGAAAAATGACAAATAGTTTTTCCATACAATGTCCGAACAGCTGATTGAGTTTAGTTTTTTGTCTTCTTCGGAAAGTCTTACCCCTCGTTATCACCAAGAAACATGTTAAATACTAGTCTCATACAAAACTTGTAGAATACTTGTTGTAAACAAGTTTTTTTTTTTACGTGTATTGCAACAATCTCAAACATTCTTCTCGTTCACACTGTATACGAACGTGTGTGTGAATGAAAGTAGGCAATTACAAGTACATAACATGTTTTATACATGTATATGAATGAGAACAAAAATCAACAAAACATGTATTATACCTTAGTAAAAACAAGGGGTTAGAACACACGATGTTAGGAATCCACTCCTGCAAGGTAGTTGGTTTTTTACAAATAACCCTGTATTAAAAAAAAACATATTATAAACATATTAATAAAAAATTCACTGCTTTCTAAATAAATTCTCATAATCCTTTTGAGGATGAAACTGAGCGAGTCGTCAATTTTTAAAGTAAGTATTCCTAAAGTTATATCGCCCCTAAAACATGAATATACCCATTATTTTATTTTAGAATACTTTGAACCTAGCTCTAATTATCGTTAAACAAGTTAAACTGCCATGTTGGTGTTATTTTTGTTAATACATTTGCTTTTATTTACAAATGGGAGTTTTTATTTATGACTAACTGTCCACAAAAAGTAAATGTAGTGACAAAAATAGCAACACTATTTACTAATATACCCTGTATTTATGGTTCACTTGAAGTTGAACTCATCTTTATGTGTCTACCTTTTTTTGACTCATAGAACTATCGTTCACTAAAACGAGAACGCAAGATAAAGTCTAGTAATTTATTTTATTGTACTTTCTTTCTATTTTGCACCAACAAAATAGTTCTATAGAAACAATCTGGAGCCTATTTAATAAACTTGACAATTTGTCACCTGTCATGACAATTTTATATCCATTGTGTTAACCAATTTGTAAAAAACTACACCGCAATGTAAACCAAATTGTCATGACAATTGATTAATTGTCACGTTGTAAAATAGGATACAGAAAGTTGTGAGAAAAACTGGAATTCAGTAAAATCTAATTGTTCAGTCACCAATGTTAAAAAGATTATTAAAATTTGATAGTTATATTGATAAATTATGGAACTTATCATTATTTAGCTTTTATGAAAGTCACTTACCATGCATAATCTGGGATTAGTAGACGAATCACATACCGCGAAGCATTATGCAGATATTAGCCAAAAAAATGTGTTGTCAGTGTGTTGCACACATGCTTGGTTTCTATACAAACTTTAAATACTGTCACGCGTGATACAGATTATTGTGTCAGTGTGAGATTCGTCTGATGTTAACTGATTTTATGAAAGCGTGATATACAATATGCATAGATAGCAATAAATGCAGTGTAGGTTAGAATGTGAGGCTACGCGTTGCAATCTTGAAAACTGGTTATAAATAACCAGTGACCAGGTAGCGCAATTTTGCGGGATTTAGTGATGTTTTCTTAATGTAAATATGCCTTTAAATCCCGCTTTGTAGGGTTTATACAACATTATTTTTTGTATATACGAAACACGGGTCACATATTTTCATTTTCAGAATCAGTATAAGAAAATACAATAATACCTTAAAAACTCACGAAGTTACAAGCTTTTTGTATTGTGCGCGCGAGACATTTTAGTAGGGTGTGCGTTAATTATGGTTTTGTAAATATTATTTAGTCAATGATATAAAAAATATTGCAATCCATTCTATTACTGATTCTGAACAAACAGTTTTCAGGTTTCGTAAATACTAAAAATAACCTTATATGTTGCTTAAAAGGATTCGAATATTATTGAGATGAAATATTACTAATATTCAAATATATTATAATATAATATTCAGATCCCGAATCCCGCAAGTCTTATTCATATTAAGAGAACTTCACTTAATCCCGCAAAATTTTACTACCTATGCCGATCACTGGTTAAAACATACTGGAGTGGACACCACGACTCGAGTTCTGTAGATGAAACGCTAGGTATAGTATAAGTCATTGCAAAATAAGCTTTATATCAATCTTTCGTGGCTTGAACTCTATAGTCATGTACATAAAGGTTATTTCGTCGACAGTTATAAATTACTTTTAAGACAGTCGGCATTAAAAATAAATAAACATTGGACGAGTGCCAAAAGTCATTGTTGATTTATTACTCTGCAAGCAAGTGGATCATTTTTATGCTCGATTGGTATGCGAAGTATTTATGTCATAGTCTTGGAATGTTAGCGTGTTTCATAAACATGGGTTGATTGTGAAAGTTGGAAAGTTATAAATATCGCGAAATAATGAAGATTTTTTAACTGCAAATACAATATTAGAAGATGTATACAGAATTATTTACAGTAGAAATAAAGAATGGGCATCGAAAACAATCGTCTACAATTCTACATAACAAAGACAATGGGGAATGTCCGAAAAAAAATCAAACTGGCTTAATATTTTTTTATAGGTAGGAATAAGCTCTCTTAGTAATAGAAAAAAAAAAACTGAATTTTCGGTTGCGTGAAAAAAATAAAAAAATTAAAGTCGTCTTCACAAATATAGGAAAGTAAAAGCAGAATGGAGATTAGTAGTAGTTATAAATAAAAGAGGGAAAAATATTAACACCAGTTTTCACAAATTTTACTATGAGGTCTCACAGTACCCGCGAACGCAGTGTCCTACACACCAATCACACGTAATACGTAAAACGAACGAACCAATCACAGAGCTCTATTTCAACGCAGTGCGTTCGCATAGGCAAGGGTCGTTTGAGTATTGTTATTGAATACGAGTGTAAGAAAGTCACGTGCTCATGCATCCATCAATACAGTTTGTACTCAGTTTCGTTGGTGGTAGGGCTCATTTCAAGTCCGCCTGGCTAGCTACCACCATCTTACCTAAGTCTGACGCTATAACAACAATTTAAACATTGTTCTGTTCGGGCAGTAAGAGGTAAGATAGCCAGTTCCTCAGTGGTGAGAATTCCGGGTGCAGTGCGCTTCCACCAGCACTATCGCGTTGTGCATAAAAAAGACAGCGAGTGGCAAACCAGGAAAACCATATTGCGCTATTCGTGGAATACATGCGTTAGTACATACTATGAGTGTATCAAGGTATTTTTGTTATGTATATTAAATGATATAGTGGCGGTCACATAATTAAAGACACCAGTCGATTTTCATACAAACGAGGTAACTTTGAAGCCTTGGTTCTCCGCCAGGGATTGACCTAGCTGTGGTCTGATGATGGCCATCCAGGGAGTGAATGGAGGAGATTCAGATCGCTATAAACACCCAACTGATTTGATCAGCATTCTAAGAGATAAGGATCAGAGTTTTCATTTTCAGGATTTCTATACATTTTTATGCTATTTCGCGGTTTTTTGAAACATATCTTTATATCTTTTAGAATGCTTATCGGCTAATTGTCGGCTAATCTATCGCAATCGCTTTAATTTGACAGATGGATGTGACACATTGCTGCATCAATGTCAAATCAGAAGTATCAGTGTTCTGTCAAATGAAAGCGATTGCGATAGATTTTGAAAATTGACAATAAGTACCCACATCAGTTGGGTGTGTATGGCGATATGAATCTCCTCCATTCACTCCCTGGATGGCCATCATCAGACCACAGCTAGGTCAATCCCTGGCGGAGAACCAAGGCTTCAAAGTTACCTCGTTTGTATGAAAATCGACTGGTGTCTTTAATTATGTGACCCTTCCCCCCTCCAACACCCGAAACTGGCAGAAGTATTCCTCGTTGGGGAACATCACCCTGACGTAAAAAGGAGTTGATTGCCACATCAAAAAAAAGGAAGAAGAAGAATTATGTGACCGCTACTGTATATAATAAAAGACAGATAGAATAATATAAAGTCAACTCAACACAATATTTTTGTTCTCAAGATAAGTAGCCAAGCATTTGTGTAAAGAAATCCTCTTTTTTAGGGTTCCGTAGCCAAAATGGCAAAAAACGGAACCCTTATAGATTCGTCATGTCTGTCTGTCTGTCTGTCTGTCTGTCTGTCTGTCTGTCTGTCTGTCTGTCTGTCTGTCTGTCTGTCTGTCTGTCCGTATGTCACAGCCACTTTATTCCGAAAGTATTAAGACTACACAGTTGAAACTTGGTAGGTAGATGTATTCTGTTAACCGCTTAACGAATTTAATACAAAAATAAGAAAAATAAAAGATTAAGGGGGGGCTCCCCATACATGGAACTGAAACTGAAAAAATTTTTTTTCTTCAAACTAACACGTGTTGGGTGTCTATAGATAGGTCTTTAAAAATGACATCGAGGTTCCTAAGACAACTTTTTCTCAAAGTCGACCGTTTGAAAGATATTCACCGCCAAAGTGGTAAAATGTGTGTCCCCCCCCTTTAACTTTTGAAATAAGAGAGTGAAAAATCTAAAAAAAATATATGCTGTAGATCTTAATAAACACTTTCAACCAAAACGGTTTGAACGAGATATAGTAATTAGTTTTCGAGATATAGCACATTTTCCAAAACCGCAAATATAACTTTGTCATTCATACCAACACTGTGAAAAACAAAGTTATTTTTGCAGACGAAAAATGATAGGTGGTATTAAATATGGTATGGTATAAGGTAACTACGGAACCCTATGGCGCGTGGCCCGACACGCACTTGGCCGGTTTTTGTTATTCAGAATCAATCGGCGTAAATATTGCTACCTAATGTGTTATATATTTAATTAGATTTACTAACAACATTTTTTTCTCCTAGGATATCCTACTATCTTTGGCCAAAGCCGTCGCTAACACAACAGCGGCTCTCGTCCTAAAGGCTAAGAACGTAGCGGCAGCGTGCAAGGACGAACAGCCCCTGCAGAACAATATCATAGCAGCGGCCACTAATTGTGCGCTAGCTACTAGTCAACTCGTCGCGTGTGCTAAGGTAATTTGGTCTTTATAGTAGTGTGATAAGGCTCAATGTTGAATGTGGTACTCAATTACATGTAAGGTTTAATATTAAATGCGTGCGAGGATGAATAATCATTACAGTACAATATAGCAGCGGCCACTAATTGTGCGCTAACTACTAGTCAACTCGTCACGTGTGCTTAGGTAGTTTTGGTCTTAGGCTAAGTTCATATGATTATACTGAACTACATAATTATGTTATAACGTCTTCATTACCGCGCCGTGACCCGCGCGCAAAATCTTGCAAGATCTACAAACCTGTATCGACCCGTTTAGTAAAGCCGCGCGGTTGGCGGAACAAATTGCCTCCTCCACGTCAATGTTGATGCCAGACTGCCGCGCAAATAGCTTAATAGGCAAAAAAATTTAGTAGTAGTTATGTAATGTTTTTCTTTCCCAGGTTGTCGCCCCAACTTTCCACAGTGCCGCGTGCCGCGAGCAAGTAGTGAGCGCAGCGCGAGCCGTCTCTAACGCAGTGGAGAAGCTTCTAGAAGCCGCCCCGCCTGCCGCCGCCGCCGCGCATAAACTGCCAGATGCGGCTAAAAGGGTCACCGACGAATTAGACCGATTACTGGCACATTGCAGCCCTGGTGAGTAACTCGAGCGAGTAGTAAGCGCAGCGCGAGCCGTCTCCAACGCAGTGCAGAAGCTTCTAGAAGCCGCCCCGCCTGCCGCCGGTGCCGCCGCCGCGCATAAACTCCCAGACGCGGCCAAAAGGGTCACCGACGAATTGGACCGGTTACTGGCACATTGCAGCCAATTATATACGGCTTGAAGGACCATGAATTTTTTCTGCACGGACTTTTTTTCGTTTTTCTGCATCGACCTATCCTATAGACCAGATTTCATCTCCTTTCACTATTTCTTTTCCGAAATTTAAAGAAAAATTGAGAGGTCGCGGATTTTCATCACATGAACGCTGTGACGCCCATGACAAAACATATTCGGTGTTATTACAAAAGATTTTTAAGCACCTGTTTAACTAAGACACTATTTAAATGTGATGCTGTCACCTTTTTGACAGTACTTTTTGAAAGAGCATCACATTTAAACAGTGTCTCAGTTAAACAGGTGTCTAAAAGTCTTTTGTAATAACACCGATTGTTTTGAATAGCTCCACGCCCTATCCACTGGTTGGGAACCCATGCTCTACCTACACTATAATCTCTTCAGTATATTGTTTAGTATTTATAACCGCCAAGAACTAACCCATCTTATTCTTTACAGAACGTCAAGCGACCCAAGTGACAGTGACAGAACGCAGCGTAGAAACAGTAATGTCTGCCTCAGAGCGAGTGTCTACCGCGGGAGATGCCGTTGAGATGGTCCGACACGCGAGGTTGTTGGGACAGGCGACCGCACATCTCATTACTGACATCAAGGTATTTATTATTGCAAATTGTACAACATGAAGTATGTATTTGTATTACAAGTAGCAGATATTAAGGCATTTAATGAACAGGTTATGAGCAGACCCCAGATTTTCGGTAGCACGAATAAAATGACGTTTAATAGTGCGTGGACAACTTGATTATCTATTTGTGTAATTTATCGATAAAAAAATTATAATTATGTAACGTGATATATAGACTTACTATCGGAAATAGTAGAAATTACCTACCTACATTAAGAAAAGTGAAAATCGTGAAATGTATAAAAAATAAAATTCACTGCAGTTTTTCTTGATGCAAAGATAGCAAAGTCAAAGTCACTCACTTTGACTTTGCTATCTACTTTGAGTCAAACTTTTAAGAAATACATCCTCCTTGGTAAAATACAAAAGTTTTGCCACACCCCGGACGCTCCATACAACCGCGCCATTATAAACTGACGTACTGACTACATCAGATGATGTTTTTGTACGCGCGCAACTGTGTGTGTAAGTCCAAGGTCGTATACAGAGAGAAATCAGGTTGACGCAGTTTGAGGCAGGTTGCTATACTAAAATGGACCTTATCCCCGCGCATTATATTATATTTTCGCTATACTAAAATGGACCGGCGCATATAACCTGCTTTCTCTCTGTATACGGCCTAAGACTACCGTGCAGTATGTACTGTATAAGGGGCGTTCAATTCATAATTCGAACTTTTTGGTAAATTAAGTTTTGATATCAAACTTTGCTTTTTAATTGTTTAATATCAAAATTAGTTGACAGTTTTATATTATACTTATATAAGTTGACAGTTGACAAACACGACTAAATGAGCACACAATTCGGCACACGAACTCGCGGGGTGGGGTGAGGTAATTGATTGTGGGGCGGGACGGAGAGTGTCCTTTCTGTACGGTAGTACTTATATCTATTCTGTGGTTTTATGACATAGCTCCTGAAAAGAAGTCGTCTATAAAACTAAAAAGCAAACCCAATAAAATCCTAAGTGCTACGCTAACTTAATTCAAAACTTCTTTTGATTAAACTCCTAATATTTATCATGTACTCTCAAAAATATTAAGCAAGGCGTCGTGAAATATAAAATTCATTATTTAGTGCCTACTTAAAGCTTCGAATACATTAAGGGACATGTTACGGAACACGTACATACCTTAAAAATCCACAATTACTTATAATGTCCCGGAACATTGTCTTCCCTTACAAATGTAACGTTTGAAAAATGGCAGATCGCTTTTTAAAAGATAAACGCCCGAATACTCAAAGGCTTTAGCTAAAATCTTAACTTGGACGAATTAACGGTTGATTCGTCCAAGAATGTTAAGGTTTCATTTTTTAATTTAAATCATTTATTATATCATTTACTTATTATCTATTACGTATTTTTCCGAGGTCTCCTTAACTTTAAGGAAGCTGTCATAGAGTCATAGAGTTTCTGTCAAATCTGACAACATTTATGAGTTTAAGTTGGCCTTAACTTTAAGATTTGTTTGAGTATTTGGCCGAAATTAGCACAATTCACTGATACTTTTACTGACTTTAATTTATGATTTTTTTGGGAGCGCACTCTCGCCACACGAAGTGATATAGAATGGCAATGGCCGGCCGCGTTGAAGTAGTTATAATAAACCATTACCGAACCATTTCACATTAGATTTGTGGGGTAGGTAAATATACGTTCATGCTAACTAGCATTTTGTTCATTTTATACTGCACACTAATTACAATTAAACACGTATTGAGTGAGGCATTTGTGTAGTACATTAAAATTTACAAATAAGGTTGTTCAGTTTTATTCATATTGCTGTGTTTCAGACAGTCTGTGTATTCTTTTATCTATCAAATAGTGCGTTTGTGTTACTTATTTATTGGAACGCTGTCCCTGTTATTACCGGAGACGGGCGTTAGTGCTGCGACACAGTTTTATAACTTTTGTAGTCATTAACGTTTAATACTAAGTGAAACAATTGTTTAATGGTTCCAAATAAACTATTATTATTATTAATAAACGTACATGGCCACACGGCCAACGTACTTTGGCAGAGGGAGTCGCCCGCCTTTGCCGTCTCCATTGGTTAAATGATTTAAGCTATATTTATAAAAGTATAATTTGACAGACGGAAGCAGAAAGGCAGCCATCCGAAGCCCAACGCAAGCTGCTGGCCGCCGCTAAGTTGCTGGCGGACGCTACCGCGAGGATGGTGGAGGCTGCGCGCCAGTGCGCCTCGGAACCACAGGTTAGTGTTGCCAGGTTTTGTGTCGAAAAACTACTAGGAAAGTGTCGCTAGGTGGAATATTTGCTGACGACCAGAATGTTTAATAGTTGTGATATGTGATGAATTCTGACTCATGCTCTGAAATGTTATCATTCCATTAGAAAAAGGAATGCAGGGCCCTTTCGGAACGCTCTATCCAATCCCGTCACCACCTTTTCCCAAATAATCCGTTTCCCGATATAAGAGTTTCTCAAAATGTGCTTCTCCCAGACATCCGTTTCCCAATAAGACCTAATCCCAAAATGACCGTTCCCGTCACTACCGTTTCCTAAATTCTATTGCAATTTATTAATAATTGAATATTTTTAAACAATACTAAATAATATACTAGAAAAAATACGACTCGCACCAGATCAATACTCAGACGGGAATCGAACCCGCGACCTTTGGATATCCGGTCCAATGCTCTGACCGCTGAGTTACCGAGTCACTAGTGACATCGTCGAATTTTTCCTAGTATATCCTAAACTCTTACGCTGTAAGCCAGCGTTATTTCACCAATGTGAGGAATTACCTCGACATTCAATTGAAATATCTTTCCAGATATTTTAACAATTGATTAAGATGAAATAACTATATAATTTTTTTTTTTTTTAGCGTAAGAGTTTAGGATATACTAGGAAAAATTCGACGATGTCACTAGTGACTCGGTAGCTCAGCGGTCAGAGCATTGGACCGGATATCCAAAGGTCGCGGGTTCGATTCCCGTCTGAGTATTGATCTGGTGCGAGTCGTATTTTTTCTAGTATATTATTTAGTATTGTTTAAAAATAGCATTGTAAATGCAAAAATCTCAAATTTAAAAATTATATAGCTATTTCATCTTAATCAATTGTTAAAATATCTGGAAAGATATTTCAATTGAATGTCGAGGTAATTCCTCACATTGGTGAAATAACGCTGGCTTACAGCGTAAGAGTTTAGGATATACTAGGAAAAATTCGACGATGTCACTAGTGACTCGGTAGCTCAGCGGTCAGAGCATTGGACCGGATATCCAAAGGTCGCGGGTTCGATTCCCGTCTGAGTATTGATCTGGTGCGAGTCGTATTTTTTCTAGTATATTATTTAGTATTGTTTAAAAATAGCATTGTAAATGCAAAAATCTCAAATTTAAAAATTGAATATTTATAAATCATTAGGTTACAATTTGTAATTGGTGTGAAGCGATGAGAAACGGGTCTTTTGGGAATACAGGTATCATGATTGACGAATCTTTTGGCATATGGATGCTATGAAATCCGGGTGTTTTGACATATTTATGCGATGAGAAACGAGTCTTTTGGCCTACGTTTATTTTGGGACAGATTTTATTTGGGATTTTTGGGATGTTTTGGGAATGGGTGTTTTGGGAAAAGGACAGAACGTTCCGAAAGCCATTTTCATTTGGCAAGTTTGGGACCGGCCTTTCTATTGTCTAATTTAAAAATCTATCGCAATCGCTTTCAGGATGTAACACATTGAAGCTTCTTTTTGGGACAAATAAAAACTTACCAAAGAAATGCAGCAATGTGTCACATCCATCTGTCAAACGAAAGCGATTGCGATAGATTTTTTGAATTAGACAATTAGCCCCCTGGTTTCTTGTCACTCAAGATTTAATTGACAAACGTTATTTGTCTACGTTTGAATAAACCATTGGCCATACATTTTCAAGTTCTTATCAAACTGCTAAAGTAATATTTCCTTGTTTAGGACCGTGAAAAACAAGAAGCTCTCCGTCGCGCGGCCGAAGAAGTCCGTTATATTACGGCTGATTACGCGCAAGGACAAGATATCATCACTTCGCAAGTCGCCAGGCTACACGTAAGTACAGGGAAACCAATGATGGTTTCAAGGTAAAAAAACTAAATCTTTATTAATCTTTAAAAAAAATGTCATTATTTATATCTCGTTAAGGGTGAGGGTTACAATTTTTTTCTTTTAACATGTGCGAAGTTTGTGTCTTTATATCTGAAGAATGAAGCATCGAAATATAATTTATGTCTCAATCTGATGTTGTTAATTTTGATTAGTAAGCATAATTATCATGTAATGGGCATAAATCCGTTTACTTAAGATAAATAATAAAAAATAGGTGTCCGTTTTTGGCATCATCCAAAGAGTATTGTAATAAAAACTATGGCCGCGTCACACTGTTTACATTGTGTGTGCTTTTATCACTCAACGGTTGAGTGATATTTTCGACGTGTTCGTAGCTTCGACTGTCAATCTGGCTAGATTTATAAATAATCAAATCTAAAACAATAAACAGCCTTTCTTCCCTTCCGACGCATAATGACCAATGTCGCGAAATGACCAATACGCAGAATGACCAATCTGTAAGTTGGTGTACCATTTGCAGGCTTCAGGGTGAAATATACTGAAAACTGAACTAAGAATCAACATCAGCATTTGAATATTCCAACTTGTTATCTTACTACCAACTTCAACACTAAATGGACTTTCTGCTAGTTGGTTTTTAGGGTTTCGTACCCAAAGGGTAAAAACGGGACCCTATTACTGAGACTCCGCTGTCCGTCTGTCTGTCTGTCACCAGGCTGTATCTCATGAACCGTGATAGCTAGACAGTTGAAATTTTCACAGATGATGTATTTCTGTTGCCGCTATAACGACAAATACTAAAAACAGAATAAAATTAGTATTTAAGGGGGGCTCCCATACAACAAACGTAATTTTTTTGCTGTTTTCTAGTACGGAACCCTTCGTGCGCGAGTCCGACTCGCAATTGGCCGGTTTTTAGGGTTCCGTACCAAAATGGTAAAAAAGGAACCCTTATGGTGTGACTCAGTCTGTCTGTCTGTCTGTCACAGCTGGATATCTCGAGAACTACTAATGGTATCAACTTGAAATTTGGAATAGTTTAAGATAACATTTGCCCAACTATTTTGCAAATAAGAAAGAAATAATAAAATTAATATTTTTGTACAACAGGGACTGAAAAGGGGTCTTAAAAATTTTAAGTGAGGTGACTAGGGCATGTGGGGTATCATATGAAAGAGCGCTGTTTGCACATTTTAAAACAATTTTTCCTTTTTTTTAGGCCGCATAGTTTTCGACTTATGATGAAAAATGTAAAAAAAATACCGTTCCCCCCGCCTTATCTCCGAAGTTTGCAAAGAGAAAAATCTGAAATAATTCTATGTGATAGTAGTTTATGTAAAGATTACAGGAAAAAACCGACTTCAAAAAACCTACCTCTAAAAAGCAAGAAATAATATTCGTAATAATAAAAACACGTCTATTGAAGTCGGGTGGGGCTGGAGTACAAATTCCTTTTTTTTATTCTAAAAGCCCCAGCCGACTTCAATAGACGTGTTTTTATTATTACGAATATTATTTCTTGCTTTTTAGAGGTAGGTTTTTTGAAGTCGGTTTTTTGTTTTTTTAAACAATTTTTTATTTTTTTATTTTTAGTGTAGGTACCTTTTGTATTAGGTAGTGTAGGTATATTATTTAGGTAGAAAAATCGGCTCAGCCAAACGTGAGTTAATCGCGGAGAAACATACATACATGCGGGTCAAACTGAGAACCTCCTTTTTTAATTCGGTTAAAGAACTACACTTAAGATGTGTGGATATCCCTATTCCAACAAAAAAATAATTATCTTATTCAGTTCATAAACAAAGAAGTTATACGAGTGATCATCGAGGTAGTTCACACAAAATCATACTATTTTCGTACTTTTTTCAAGATTACTTGAAAAGTACTGAACCGATTTCAAAATTTTAAAAAATGGGACCAACTTGGAAGTTTACCTAATGTAATAACGTTTGAATCATTTCAATCGGTTCAGCCGTCTTCGAGTAATCGGTGTACATACAAAAAACAAAAAAAAAAAAAAAAAACGGGTCGAATTGAGTACCTCCCTCCTTTTGAAGTCGGTAAAAATAAAACGATGTCTCAATATAACACACTTTTTTAGAAATTCAAAAAACAAATTTTTTTTAGTGTCACTACCAGTCAACAGATGGCGCTGTCCTAAGCATGCTAACCTAAGGGACAAAAATAGTTCCACTATCGGTCAAGAGATGGCGCGCCCTAACACTACAATAATAAATTGGTGGCTGGTTCTAATATGATACCGACTATTTGCCGTACGAAAAAACGAAGAATAAGTTCCTACTTAGTAATATAGTAATATAATAATAACGTGGAGCACGGTGGCGCAGTGGTTTAGCGCCTGGACCAGCGATTGCGGAGGTTAAGCAACGTTCGCAAGGTTCGGTCATGGGATGGGTGACCAAAAATGTAGTATCTCGAGCTCCTCCGTGCTTCGGAAGGCACGTTAAGCCGTTGGTCCCGGCTGCATTTGCAGTCGTTAACACCCACCAATCCGCATTAGGCCCGCGTGGTGGGTTATGGCCCGTCCTCCTTATCCACCCATAAGGAAGGCCTGTGCCCCAGCAGTGGGGACATTAAAATGGCTGATGGACTAGTAATATAAACATTTTGCAATGTGGAGTGGCTGAAACGTTTTTCAGTCACCATAAGCAGCATTTGTAAATTAACTGTCCGCCTGTTCGCCCTTCCACCTGTCTGCCGTTTATCCTACTTTTTTAAAGACTGTCCTAAAATAACATATCCAAATATATTTATGATTGTACGGAACCCTCGGTGCGCGAGTCCGACTCGCTCTTGACCGGTTTTTTTTATTTGTTTTGGAGTTTACTGCAAAATCAATTATAAACAATAAATTTAATTAATTCTTCGACTTTAAAACGATTTTTTTTAATCCATGTTAACTTGAACCCAACTTATATACGGCGTAAAAACCACTATTACTTTCAAAATATCGAAATCGTTTTTCTTAAAAATATTAATTTTACTTTTGTAATAGGAGGCAGCTAAAGATGTGGCCTCGAGCGCCACGCAGCTGATAAGTTCCGCCCACAACGCTACGCAGTACAATACCAACAAGTATTCTCAGGTGAGTTGCGTGATCCGCGGTTAGTACACCGACGCATTCGCATGCGGCGACGAAACAACGACAAAATTGTAACTTGTAGGCGGCGTTTCGCATATGCTTATGTCTCACTCTACTATTAGCGATATGAGATAGTCGCGTTCTTGTCGTTCCTGTTCCGCAGATAACTGCGAAATGCTCGTTACACAGACGCAGACCTTTCGTAAGTGGTGTTTCGTTTCGCAATGCGAATGCAAGCGTTCTGTCCGGGAGGACAGATTTTCGCACCATGGATGCCGAAAATATAGATTTAATGTTAAATTTTATTCGAAATTATCCCGAAATATATGCAGTTGGACATCAGGATTACAAAAATGTCTTCAAAAAAGAAGTGGCATGGAAAAAAATTCAAGAAAACACGGGGGTAGATTTTATTGCTTACTGATTATTACTTATTTTTGTTTTAATTTCCATAAAATAGTTTACAATTTGTGTTCTAACATTAAACGCCGCTATGTCTGCCCTATGTCTATTCGGATGGACGAAATCTACAATGACACCTCTTTGCGAAAAAACTGCAGTGTACTAGCGTTTCGCAAAGGTTTCGCTACCGCATTGGTTTCGCAGAGATTCGTCGCCGCATGCGAATGCGTCGGTGTACTAACGGCGCAAACATCTTGACACTTTTTCGACGGAGTGGGGATAAGTTCGCGCATGTGCTCTTGTGAGCGACCAATAGCGCGCGCCCCTCACCCCTACGCATACACAAAATACGCGTTCTGCTTAATCCCCACACGATTTTAAAATGTTTGCCTCGTACTATACTCTCATTTTGCCTTTCCTGAGTCTTTTAAACAGCGAACTAAAATCTATGGAAGTGTAATTGCAAACAAATATTGCTTAAAAATGGCACCACGGGGCCGAAAAAGTACAACCCGCTCAGCAGTCGGGCCAGCCACGCGACCGGTGACTGACGTTAGCGTTCTATTCAATAAATTGCAGTTTGTATTGTAGAGAAAAGATAGAAAGGGAGAGTTTATTAGAAATGGCGTCCTTTATAGCCAAATGGTGTAAAAGATTCAAAGAAGTTAGTAAAAAGATACAGAAATAATGTATCTTATTTTTTCGTTTAAGTACAGAAAAGATCTATAAGTATACAAATTATGGTCGCTAACAAGCAACCAGTGTTCAGACGCTTTGTGCTGCATAATTAAATGCCAGCATTTTTAGCACTATCCACTTAGTTGTACTTTGCGTGTGGTGCCATTTTTTGAGCGAAATGCTTATTCCGTAGCTTTAGTTCGCTGCTTTTAAAGATAAATTCTAATTTCTTATACTAAAACGTTCGTGTGTATTTTTTATTAACTACCTGTATAGAATGTGCACTAAACTTCAAGATGTATTTTTGGGTATTTTGTGTTCATCAAAATGTAGTCATTTTCAGATTTTACTACCGTATATCTTCACTTAATAACTATTAAGAGTAGTAATGGAAATAATATCGGATATTTGACTATTATATGTTCAGGTATACATATTTAGATTCTTTCTTCTTAGAAAACTCTCCTTCAAGAATTTGCCTATTGTTTCCGCGCCCTTATGCAGTTATAGCTTGATATTCCCTATTCCACAACTATTTTAGATTATGGTTTTTTTTTATCAATTTTCAAGCAAAGTACGCTTACTTCCTAGGAACCCTCCTAGAATGTCATAGTACTCTTTACAACTCTTTAAGATTACTACAGGCTGATTTTTTTAACAGTCGACATATTTTGTAGTGTGGTTTAAACCGTCAAACTGAACAACTTTACTTCGTCTATGGGTCCAACTTAATCAGAGAAAACGTCAATATCTACCCGACCAAAATGTATGGAACAGCTGATAATTTTTTTTGCTCTAATTAAGTTGGTCCCATAGACAAAGTTGTTCAGTTTGATGGTCTAATAATCCACACTATAACATATGTCGACTATTCAAAAATCACCCTGTAGAGTAGTTTTTCGTCAGTTTTAACAAATGGATACGTTTTGTGTAGGAAACTTTGCTCCAAGAATGCCGCATTCTGTACGAGCAAGTGCCCCGCGTGCAGGATGCGGCCGCGAACTGGTCGTCGCGTCCCCACGCCGCCTCGCAGCAGCTGGCGCTGCTCACCGCCTGCGAGCCGCTGCTGCAGGTTACTGACACACACACACACAACACCAACACACAGATAACACATACAGAACACATACACAATACAGACAACACATACACAGCACACAGACATCACATACACCAATACACAGACATCACATACACCAACACACAGACAACGCATACACAACACATACATACAAACACAACACATACACAGCACACAGACAACACATACACCAACACAGAAATTTTGTGAGCAAGCAAATAGTATGATTTTTTCGTTGACGTAGTTTTTTCTTTTTCAAAATTGTAGAGATAAGTATCTCTTACTTACGTTTTCCACCCCCATAAGTATGGGGGTGGAAAACGTTAAAAAAAACATGATTCAGTCTTTTTGAAAAATGTGCAAAAATGTCATAAGGATGAGGTCTACAGTTCACTAAGCCACTAGATTTAATTTTGAATACTTTAACTTACCGAAAAGCACGAAGGCGACTGGTTTTTATGCCATATTGAAATTTGCTTCTCTGTGACAAACAAATGGCCGGATACTCAAATGCTTCCTATCTAAATCATTAGCTGAAGTCTCCTTAATATATAATAGACAAAGATTTGAATAATGTTTTACGTGTAGTTTTTATTTTTATTCGTAGAAGTAGATAGCAAATGTGTCAAAAACGGCCACTTTTAGCAGTTTTGCTGTCTATTTCTAGCAGTTGACTACGAGGGAATGTAACGATACCGTCTAAAAATACTAGACTGTGGGCCCTAAAAATTCCACGTAAAACATTATTAAAATTGTGTTTTAGAATTATAATATTGAATAAAATTCACCGCGGCACCACTTTCGCTCAGGGTGGCACCTTAATTATAAACATGCATAAATCTATATATAACCAACGTTCATTTTGTTACAGTCAAGCGCACAAGTGATAAGCGCGTCTCGAGCTGTGTTGCCGACCGTACAAGACGCGACCGCCGCTAAACATTTAGGTGACAACACACAGCGACTCAATGCTAACGCTACAACGCTTAGGTAAGTCTTTTCTTATTGAATGCGAGTGCGAAGCGTCTAACTGATGATGGTTGGAAGGTATATGCTGAGTCGCTGAGTGGACTTCGTTAGCGAGATGTAGGTTCTCCATTATATTCTCCATACTACGAGGTGCTATTTCTTACTAATAATTGTGTTTATCCGACACTAGCGCCATCTAGTTGATGAATCTTGATGCAACCGTGTGTTGCGATATGTGCTGCGTAGGTAGATACTTTTAGTCACAAAAATAATCCTTCCCCCAGGTCTGCAGTAAACCGCGCCCGTATATCCTGCAAAGGCCTCGAATTAGACGCGGCTTCCGAGATCCTACGCAGCTTGCAAGATGACCTCGATGAGCTGGAGCAAGCCGCGAGAGCCGCGCAACTACGACCGCTGCCGGGGCACACGGTATGTATGCAACATAATGAAGAATAATAGCAGTTTTTGTTTAGTGACTTATCCAATAGCTTATGGAGAACACATGAACAACTGTAAAGACATTTTCACAGATATACACTCGGCGTCAGAAAAATCACACCTTTTCAAAAATTTCTTCGAATTTATTCTATCTTATTCAAAGGTAAGTTTCGTTATATACTTCTTCCCCTTAGAACATAGCCAACAGTCTCTTGAAACCGTTGAAATACTCATCGAACGGAGTCAATTACTGAGTTTCAGTTTCCGAGCAACATTACATTGCCTCATTTTTTTGCAATATTTGAGCAACTTCAATAGTATCCATCTTGGGTATTCTTTTTTTTTTTTAATTGAACTGTTGAAGTGTATTTATTTTCTCCATCATCTCGATAGCGAATTTAACCGCATTTGCTGAATTGACCCCTTTTATTTCCTTTTTATGGCGGCGCAAGTAATAACGCTTTAAGCGTTTAATTATGGTAAGTGTTATGTTAATTAAATCAAAGAAATATTAATTGAAAGATCATTAAATGTACTTTCAATAGATATCATTATTTACACAATAAAACGTTAGCTAGCAATAGCAGGTGGCCAAATCTAAACTTATTTTCGAAAAGGTACGATTTTTCTGACGTCAAGTGTATCTAGGCACCTGTCGGTGCGTTGCCTTAAGCTCAACCTTAGCTTTTTCTTGTCAATAAAGAAAATTACCTTTCCCAGGAGGAATGGGCCCAATCTACAATCCGCACCGCCTCTCGTTCCGCCGCGTCATCGACCGCTCAACTAGTATCGTCTATCAAGAGTGGTGGCGAAGGCGCGGGCAGAGGCGCGTGCTCTCTAGCGTCCGCTATGCAAGATTTGACCGCCGGCGTGCACGCTAGCGTGGCGTCGAATCAGCAACCGCAACATGTAGACAGGTTAGTAATAAACTCTAGAGTGCGCGGTTTTATAATCTGTTTGCATCTCGACATTAATGGTGTATTTCTAAATTTTTGTTTTAAAGTCATAATCAATAGTAATTTGAAAATACGGATAGATTCTATGATACCTATTCAAAATGACCTAGCCACAACGAGTGAGGGATAGCAGCCATGACACTTTTGAACGAGAACAGTTTAGAGACTACGCACTTTCGGTTTAGTCGACAAATGCCAACTTCTACAAATGCCAACCTAGTTTAAAACGCCAAATTCTATAAATGTCCAATTCTACAAATGCCAACTTCTACAAATGCCCACTTCTACAAATGCCCACTTCTACAAATGCCAAATTCTACAAATGTCAACTTCTACAAATGCCAACATTTAGTTGTAATATTTTCAATCACTTTTTGATTTTTGATGTTATATTTTTTTTTGCGTTTTTATAGTGTATTTTCAATCATTTTTGGATTTTGGATATGTTTTGGTTTGTTTATAGTGTATTTTTTCATCACATTTGTAATTTGTTTTTTTAGTTTTTTTTTTCATTTGGCATTTGTAGAAGTGGGCATTTGTAGAATTGGACGTTTGTAGAATCTGGCGTTTTAAACAACAACGTTGGCATTTGTCGCCTAAACCGCACTTTCTTAATCCATTTGCAGCATCACTAGCATATTTTGAAGCTTTTGTTTTGAAATCATATTAAATACTTATTTAAGAATACGGACGTGCTTTTATTTTTGGTGTTATATGATATTTCAAGATGTCAGACGACGGTGAAATATAAAAGAAGTTCGCGTTTTCCTGCTATTGCTAGTATTTCTAAATGGTTTTTTTCCTAATCGCATAAAATGGTAGTAAAATAATTCAATCGAGATTTTATTTAGACGCTATAGCTGATTGCAGTAAAAGTTCTTACCAGACTTATTTGACTTTGACATAGTCAAAGTCAAATAAGCTTTATTCAAATAAACTTAATTATTAAGTACTTTTGAATCGTCTATATTTTCCTACCACCCATTCTAGACTTTTTTAGCTGACAAGAAGAACGGGCGCAAGAAACTTATCAGCTGTAACAGCCATAAGTAACGATATTTACAAACTTGAATATATCGTTACCAGATAATTACAACAGGGTGACAGGATTATTGGCAACAACATAGACTTATTTGTTTCAACAAAGTACTTATAGTAGCAAGTTATGTGTTACATCATTTCCACGCATTTTGATCTTTAACGCGGTTAGTACACCGACGCATTCGCATGCGGCGACGAAACAACGACAAAATTTAAGTTGTAGGCAGCGTTTCGCATATGCTTGTGTCTCACTCTACTATTAGCGATATGAGATAGTCGCGTCCTTGTCCTGTTCCGTAGATAACTGCGAAATGCTCGTTACACAGACGCAGACCTTTCGCAAGTGGTGTTTCGTTTCTCAATGCGAATGCAAGCGTTCTGTCCGGGAGGACAGATTTTCGCACCATGGATGCCGAAAATATAGATTTGATGTTAAATTTTATTCGAAATTATCCCGAAATATATGCAGTTGGACATCAGGATTACAAAAATGTCTTCAAAAAAGAAGTGGCATGGAAAAAATTTCAAGAAAACACGAGGGTAGATTTTATTGCTTACTGATTATTACTTATTTTTGTTTTAATTTTCCATAAAATAGTTTACAATTTGTGTTCTAACATTAAACGCCGCTATGTCTGCCCTATGTCTATTCGGATGGACGAAATCTACAATGACATCTCTTTGCGAAAAAACTGGAGTGTACTAGCGTTTCGCAAAGGTTTCGCTACCGCATTGGTTTTGCAAAGATTCGTCGCCGCACGCGAATGCGTCGGTGTACTAACGCCGTCATCTAATCGTCTACTTTATAGTAACCTTTACCCATGAGCGAATTTTTAACATGGTTTTTAAATTCATGCATAGGATTCATACGGAATGAATACCATTCTTGATAAAAAAGTGCCAAGAGAAAAAGTCCGACGAAAAAGTGTCAAGATGTTTGCCTGAATCTTTGTTTAGAATTTCGTTAAATTTTTCTAATTCCACTTTTTTTAAAAAGCAAGCTATATTGACCTGTATTTTTAGTGTCATAAAGGTGTGTTTTCTTTGCGTACACAGGGTGATAACATCAACCCGCCAAGTGGTGACGTCATCGCTGACGCTCGTCGAGACGGTGAAGCATTACATCAGCACCTCGGAACCGGTAGATGTCGCTAACATCGTGTCTATTGCAAAGGAAATCAATAAGGTATTGTGCAATGGAAAACTTAATTATTTTTTCAACACACTTGCTCGTAAAGTGAGCTCTAATACATCGCTTTTAGGGCCATAAACCGAGCTATAACAAACGCGTGCAATAATATATAAAACACTAGTTGGTTATAGAATTATCCCTACAAAGTTAAATAAGTACCTTACTGCAAGTTCTATGCGAGTAAACATAGTATTCCTAATTTAACCGGGTTATACAATTATTTTTTTAGTAACAACAAGTTTTATGCCGCTGAAAATTCATTTACACTTTTGGAATAAATAAACCTGTAGTCCTTAATTAAGTCAAACAAATTAATATTTATTATTATCAAATTATTCATAATTCATAATATTTTGTTAAAAAATATTAAAATATTTGCATTTTATCACTTAAAATTATAATTTTGAAGTAGGCTGTATGTTCACTCACCCTTTTGTTCGCAAAATATTCGTTCATTGGGAGTGTGAAAAAAAAACCTGCGCGGTGCGCGCCTTTTCCCATCTTAATTATCTTATTTTGTTTTTGTCGTAATTGTTGCTGTGTGGTGAATTCCTTTGTTTTTTCCTCGCAAATATGTTGAAAAACGTCGTATGAAACTCGTGAGCTCTTGCTTACTGCACACTCGGCTGAGTTACGCCCTCGCCTGCGGCTCGGGCTGCAACCCACAGCCTTGTGTGGAATGAGCAACCTAAGCTAACTTGTTTCATAATGTACTATTAAGTAATTAGCAATTGCGGCGTGAATTTTCGATAGAAAAAAATGTAAAAATTCAAATTAACTCTAATCTTTTTTATAATAATTTCGAACGGATAAATAATGCATGTGTTTGGTAGGTCCATAGATTTGTATGGATTTGCTGCGTCCAGAATCATTCCGATTTGGAATTCCGTATATAGTGTGTGGAACATCCGGCATTCTTTTTACAAATGTAATCATAATATTTCAGAGCATAAATGAGAAAAAGTCAATTCGAAATAAAAGTAGTTGCTTCATTGTAAACATAATATCTGTATATGTAATTTTGGGGAAAAGAATACAAGAGCTTTAGCCTTATTTAAAGTAATCTCCATTCGTAAGTGCTTAGTTATAAGCAGAGGTCGGAAGCTGCCGGTCATTCCAGGACTGCATTGAAATAACATGATTGGAGACCTCTTAATAAATTGAATGGGGGAGGGCTACTATGTATTGACTTTGTTATTATCTTATAATAACAAGGAATTCATTATTAGAAATATATATAAATAAATAAATAAAATAAATAAATTAGAACCTCCTCCTTTTTTAAAGCAAAAAAGGACCCAAATCCACTTAAAGGCGGACATGGGGCCGTACCGGCTAACGCATCGAACTTCGGCAAGTCTGCCCGGCTTCAAATCAAAACAGATAAATCGAGCCCCAATCAGGGCCAAAATGACGAACCTATGAATTCATGATGTCACACGAACATCGATATCTTTCAAATAACTTTGGAAAATAGTACAATACGAAATTCCTTCATCGGTTTATCTGTTTTAAGTTGTAGCTCGGCAGACCCGCCGAAGTTCGAAAAGTTAAGCGGTAGGGTCCCTGGAATGATTGGCAGATTCTGATGTCTGGTTATAAGCTTGTATTCTAATCTAGCCTTTATGTCGTAGGGCTTAGAGACCACTCTAGAAGCGGCCCCCTCGCACACCGAGCTCGACGTAGCTCTAGAGGACATCAATGAGACGTTGCACATTCTAGATATGAACGAGTTCCCGCCGTCCGACAAACCTTATAGGTGAGTGGTTAATTTTGAACTTTATGTTATAAGTATAAGGTATTAAATGTTTTAACATAAAATTGTGTTTTCTAAATTCGCTCCTGAGTTTTTGAGTTAGAGATAGATAGATAAAACTCTTTATTGTTTACACATTACAGGAAAAATTGCAAATAAAACATTAAATTTAACAATTAAATTACAATTAAAATTTAGATATTGGGCACTGTAGGTCTATTCGATATAATTGTTTTTTTAATAAAATTATTGTTATACATGACTGTTTGATGCCATCCTTACTATCCTTACTAATATTATAAATGCGAAAGTCTGTTTGTTTGTTTATTTGTTTGTTTGTTTGTTACGCCTTCACGTCTTAACTACTGAACCGATCATCATGAAATTTTGCATACACGTTTTCAGGGGTACAGATAAGGACATAGGGTACCTTTCATCCAGAAAAAACGTATAGTTCCCGAGGGATAGCAAAAAAACTTTCCACGCGGACGAAGTCGCGGGCGGCCGCTAGTAATAAATAAAAAAAAAAACTACAGTGGTCTTATCTCTGGGAGCGATTTTTTCCAAACAAACCTTTGTTACAAATGATAACTTATTTACTAAAAGCTAGCAAAATATACTTTTAAGACATAAAATATTTCATTTTACACTAAGAAAACAATATAGTCAGAGTTGGGTTTCTTTATTTGATAATGACGTAACTAACTTATAAATCCTGTGCATAACGCACCTGTTTTCTAGTTTTTCATTGTCTATTCAAAATCTGTGACATTTTGAAGTCGGCTTTTGCTTTGTAATTTTACTTGTTAAGAGTGAACAATTAGCTCTGAAAGTTTGCCTTGATATAATAAATTTCCTTTCATTACGTAGCCTTTTAATCGCTAACCAGTTTTACAGTCCCTTAGTCACAAATCCTATGTTTATTTTTTTTATTACAGTAAAAATAATTTTCATTTACACATTACAAATTACACTTATGCCTAGGCCGCACTCATCGCGATAACGCGAATATTCGGGTTATCGCGATGTATGTAGCCAAATATTCGTAAATACTTCGACACTTCGGACGAAGCTTCAAGCACATCGCTCCGCTGTCGGTAAACTTTCGCACATCAAAGGGTTTTATCGCGATGAACTTCGCTTGTGCGGCGGCGGCCACACTTCAGTCGGCCCGTACCCATCGTGCCTAGCGGTCGTGTTGTTGTGAAATGCTGATCAAAATCTGATTGATTTTAATATTTCAGATTCTAAATAACACTTTTAGCACTTATCGCAATTGTTAATGTTATTTTTCTTTTGGGTTTTTTTGAAGTTTGTAGTAGTTAATAGGTTGATACTGTATTTGATTTGTATAATTTAAGTTGCAGCATATATGTAATTTGTTTTTTAGATGGCATAGATAAAAAAAAAATTATTTGCTCTTATAAAATACAGAGCAACTGCGGCGTCCATTTTGTTTTTTTGCGTTTGTACATCGCTCGTACATCGCGATAAACTTTATAACGCGCATTATGTGGCCGCGAAAATTCGCCGTAGACCGAAGACGAAGTTTATCGCTCGAATGTTATCGCGAGGTGTGTGGCCCAGGCATTAAAATAACAATACGTAAATAAAATACAATACTGAGTAAATGTATTTAGTTTCTATCGTATTTTTGAATCGTAGCGAGCTCCAATCGGAGCTGAACTCTGCCGCAGTGGAACTGAACACCGCTTCAGCCGAAGTAGCCGGTGGGGTGGAGCGGCCGCAAGCGCTGGCGCACGCCGGCGGCGCCTACGGACACGCGTTCAATAGGACGCTAGCCGCCGCTATGGAAATGGCGGGCCAGACGGAGGTATGTTTGAGATGTGACTGTATATTTTTCTAAAAAAAAATACCGGGTGTAACAAGACCCTCAACGAAGCCGAGGTCTATGTATTCTGCCCATCATCAGGAACATTTCTGTTCAAGATTATTGCTGGGAAACGATTATAATGGGGAATGTCCGAAAAAATTCAATTTGACTGAATATTTTTTTATAGGTAGGAATAAGCTCCCTTAGTAATAGAAAAAAGTTTCAGAATTTTCGGTTGCGTATAAATAAAAATAAAAAATAAAGTCACTTCGAATTCACAAATATACGAAAGTAACAGCAGAATGGAGATTATACCTTTGCCACCACAACATGCTATTAAAAAAAAGTTTCAACACAAAATGTCAAAACTTTTTTTTAATACTTGCTGTTGCTGTGGCAGGTGGTGGCAAAGGTACAATCGCCATTCTGCTGTTACTTTCGTACATTTGTGACGTCGAAGAGACTTTAAAATTTTGACGCAACCGAAAATTCTGAAACTTTTTTCTAAAACTAAGGGAGCTTATTCCTACCTATAAAAAAATATTCAGCCATTTTAATTTTTTTCGGACATTCCCCATTATTGGTGTTAAAAAAGCGTTGCATACATTACCACGCAATGTAACGCGTACAACAGACCGCGCCTGCGAGTGTATGCTACACAGCTGCGTGCGGCCGAGTTGAAAGGCAGCGTTTATGTGCGTGCTTATGAGATACATTGAGTGATGACGTTTTGAAGCCATTGTTTGTTACGAAATACTTAAAATTTTCATAATGTTTCTTTGGACAAAAATTAGGAAATAACGAATAAAATAAGATTTCATAAAAATAATTGACTTTGACCTTTAATAACATCGTAGCTATTGATTTCCCAAGTATAGTCTAGAACACAAAAATGATCCTGATAATGGGCGGAATGCGTGAACTTCGGCTTTGTTGAGGATCTTGTTACACCCGTTATAAGGTGGAACCAAATTATGTAACAATACTGAGACAAGTGATAGTGTTACTTGAACTAAACAACTTTCTCCAAGGAACATAAGTCGAACGAAACGGATTTTCTTTTTTCATATTAAATCGGTCAGCTGACCGATACATTCTTCACCTCTCCAGCACGAAAAGATCGCATTTGGTGCGTAAAAACTTGCGGCAAAATCGATCTTTGCTGCGAGCGTGAGCCTAAGTGCTTTTTAGGGTTCCGTACCCAAAGGGTAAAAACGGGACCCTATTACTAAGATTCCGCTGTCTGTCTGTCTGTTACCAGGCTGTTTCTCATGAACCGTTATAGCTAGACAGTTAAAATTTTCACATATGATGTATTTCTGTTGCCGCTGTAATAAAAAAATAGTAAAAACAGAATAAAATAAATATTAAAGGGGGGCTCCCATACAACAAACGTAATTTTTTTGCCGCTTTTTGGTACGGAACCTTTCGTGCGCGAGTCCGACTCGCACTTGGCCGGTTTCTTTTTTTATAACTAACACCACTTTTCGAAATAATAAAGAAAAAATAAATAGAGTGATAAGGATGAGACTTGTAAAATTGATATGTACATAGTTAACAGTGAAATTAGGCTTCATACTTTTAGTGAATATTAGACTGGTGATTTGTCTTGATATTTACTATTATATTACATTTATAATACATTTGTTTTTTTTTTTATTCGTATAGGATCGTGAAGCTCGTACGTTGATGGTGAATTCCATGAAATCCGTGACTGTCAACTCCTCAAAATTGCTCAGCACTGCCAAGTCTGTCAGCCAAGTAAGTACAGTAAAAAGTATTCTATTTCGTTTGCAATAAGATGGAATTTGTATTAACTTATGCTCCTAAAAATCTACATTTTATTTTCACGTTTATTCAATTAACGATTGAAATAACGATTCAATACATTTCTCGTGCTAACACTATTCCCTTCAATAACATTCCTCAGTAAAAGATAGACTTACTAAAGATTTGTTGCCTAAAGTCTGTCCATCCCTACTTGTCTTATATAGTAAACAATCTTTACCCAACTCTTTATTGAAATAATCATTTATAAAATACAAAAAATGGTTTTCCACACATAGATTACGAAATAAATTGTTAATAAATTAACAACAATTTCATAAAGTTACTAACATATTTTTAAATAACGATTTAAGTTTAAAAGACGTATGACAACTGTCAAAAACTGTTTACTTAATAAGACAAGTAAGGATGAACAGACTTTATATATTTCTGTTAATGGACGGTAAAGAACAACTGTTGCCTAGTAACAGATCCATAGTAGGCCTATCTCGGTTCCCTGTGTATTTGCATAAAATTTTAAGGCATAATATGTCATAGCATAATATGATTTCGCCGAATGATGTTTATGCATAATATTATTTAGTCATAACAGCTTATGCATATTTTTTAAGCATAACTACTTTAAGCATAATCATGTTTAAGCATAAATTTAAACACGCATAATTTTATTAACGCATATTTTTATAAAAAAAATCACGACGTTTAAAATCACGAAAGAACATTTTACTTAAAATACAAAATCCCAACGCTTAAAAAACCGAAAGTTAATTGAGGGTTACATGCCAGCAGGTCGGTTCTGGCACTTCGCCGGCCGCTGCCGCGGCACGCTCGCTTCGCTCGCTCGGCTCGTGCGTTGTTGGTCGCAATGGAACCTTACCTCCTCGCTCGCTACGCTCGCTCGTCGTTGCGCCTAATAGACCTAAACAGACTTTCGGGATTTTTAACTATCGGCATTTTAACTTTCAGGATTTCGAACTATCATTAGTCATTTAATAATCGATATTTCAAGTTTCGGTCTACTGGATATCGACATTAAGGATTTTCGGTATTTTAAAAATAGGTGTTTTATGAGTTGATAGTGAGGTCGTATGTGTTACGAGTTTTTGGCATTTTAACACAATATGTACCCCTTTTGCATGAAAATAAATAAGTGCGTAAAAATATTTATTCTTATTGTTTTTAATTTTTATGTCTAAATGATATTAGGCGAATAGACAATATGGCTAATAAAATTATGCCAAAACAAATAAGTCTAAATGATAATTATGCTAATATAAATAGTATGCCAAAAAACAATTATGCCAAAGTATTATTATGACAAAAAAGATTATGCCAAATCAGTTATGTCAAATCAAAGTAGGTATAAAACTATTATGCGAAAACAAGGGATCCCGCCCATCTAGAGATGGGTTAGTTATCTTCAGTTAGAACTGAAGATAGATTATTGAAATCGGCCGTAAGTCTATAACACAATTAAACATCATGGCCCAAACGTCCATACATGCCCCTGTTTCTTTTTTTACCTTCCATCTATTCAGGACTCTTTTTAACTGACGGAGCACTACATTATAAGCAATTCAGAAGTAACGATATTTACAAATATTTATTTTGTTATTAGGATCTAACTCGTCCGAACGCCAAGAACCAACTGATGGCCGCGGCTCGCGCTGTCACTGAGAGCATCAATCGTTTGGTAAGTGAATATAATGAAGAGAAATAATAATAATAATAATTTATTTAATTCTCAGATATTACATCCATTTTTAGGGTTCCGTAGCCTAAATGGCAAAAAACGGAACCCTCATAGATTCGTCATGTCTGTCTGTCTGTCTGTCTGTCCGTATGTCACAGCCTCTTTATTCCGAAAGTATTAAGACTACACAGTTGAAACTTGGTAGGTAGATGTATTCTGTTAACCGCTTAACGAATTTAATACAAAAATAAGAAAAATAAAAGATTAAGGGGGGGGCTCTCCATACATGGAACTGAAACTGAAAAAAAATTTTTCTTCAAACCAACACGTGTTGGGTGTCTATAGATAGGTCCTTAAAAATGACATTAAGGTTTCTAAGACAACTTTTTCTCAAAGTCAACAAAGATATTCACCGCCAAAGTGGTAAAATGTGTGTCCCCCCCCTTTAACTTTTGAAATAAGAGAATGAAAAATCTAAAAAAAATATATGCTGTAGATCTTAATAAACACTTTTAACCAAAATTAGTTTGAACGAGATGTAGTAATTTACGAGATGTATTAATTAGTTTTTGAGATATAGCACATTTTCCAAAACCGCAAATATTACATTTGTCATTCATACCAACACTGTGAAAAACAAAGTTATTTTTGCAGACGAAAAATGATAGGTGGTATTAAATATGGTATGGTATAAGGTAACTACGGAACCCTATGGCGCGTGGCCCGACACGCACTTGGCCGGTTTTTTTGTTAGTAGAAATAACACAAGTTTCGTTTTTGAAAACCTGTTTTTTTGGTTTCCCACTAAGGTTTTGCTTCAAATTTTATCATCCGTACCGCTAGAGTGGAACTCCTTGCCTGAGTCTGTATTCCCAGATAAGTGCAATCTGGGGCCTTCAAATCGCGAGAGAATAGGTTACTTCCAGGCAAGCACCTTTCATAGTAGATCGCATCATCGCTTACCATCAAGCGAGATAGTGGACAATAGTTTGCCCGAGGATATACGACGGGAACCAAATAAACAAAAATTTAAGGAAATGTTACAACAACATCTCTTTGATCTCTTGGAAGTGAATGTTTCACAATATATTATTTAGCACTAAATTCTGATTTAATTTTGTAATGGGGTTGGTAACGCAAAGCTAATTGTAGATGCGTACGCTTGTTCCTAAGACAGTAGACGTTCAGAACAAAATGTATGGGAAAGTAGGTATTTATTTTGTGGTATTTTTTACCGAAAAAGACCCATTGACCCAAAATGGATATAAAAGACTATTCTACAATGCAAATGCTGGAATTGAAAGCCAAATTAAGACGTTTTTATTCTTACAGAATTTATCAATTTTTTATTTATCTAGATTTTTCGGAAATTTGTAAGTGCCAACATTTTTAAAGCCTATTACACAGAATTTAATAATTTTAAAGCTAAAAAAACTATTTTTTAAAAGTAAAAGTCCTTTGTTTTCATAGCTCTCGTGGATGGAACAAGCGTACGCAGCGCCATTTTGACAGTTGCCTTCCCCATTAAGCGGGATTTATATGATACTAGCGGCTGCCCGCGATTTCTTCAGCGTGGAAAGTTTTTTTGCTATCCCTCAGGAATAATAGTTTTTTCGGGATGAATGGAACCCTATGTCCTTCTCTGTATCCCTGGCAAAGTGTATATAAAATTTCATGATGATCGGTTCAGTAGTTAAGACATGAAGGCGTACCAAACAAATAAATGGATTCACGCATTTATAATATGGGAATTAATTAATTGGGTGACTGGCAATAATTAAAGGCGACCGTTAATGGGATACTTAAATACTAAACACGGCAGCGGTTTATTTTTTGGGTGACAATATAACTAAACGGGCGATAAACTGGATTACAAAAATACGTAAAACGGGCGATTAAATGTGGGAAATAAATAATTTAAGTTAGCAGTGAAAATTCTAAATGAGTGACAAAATTACTGAGTGGGCAATTATTATACCAAGTAGGTAAGGGTGCATTTGAAATCACTCTCCAAATTTTAAGGATGTGTTCAGTCCATGAAACTGAACAACTTTCTCTAAGAAACATAGGGTCAAATATGTAAAAAAAAAAATTGACTTTTCATACAAAACAAAGAGATCACGTGATCAGTTTAGTATGGGATGTCCAAAATTTTTTGGCGTATTTCGACACATGTTTCATTGAGAAAGTTGTTCAGTTTCATGGACTGAACACATTCTTAAAATTTGGAGAGTGATTACAAATGCACCCTGTATAACTGATTTAAGCTGCCCAACATGGTATTTTAGTCATCTCGATTAGGATAATAGTCACCTTTTTAAAATGTGCCATAAGGTTGTCGCCCAAATAGTAAATGGTCGCCCGTTCTGAATAACTAGTGTAGGGACACAGTATGTTCCTACAGGTTCATATTACCGAACCAATTTTGTATTGTGTAACTAGGTGCCGCGCAGTCGTCGTCGCGCACCCAACTTGTAAACGCGCCTCTCAATATTATAAAAGTTTAATTTAAAATACTCTCTTTTACTACCACTCGCATGGTCCGCCTTGTTAGGATACATACATCCAACATTGGTGACCCCGACGTGATGACACACTTCGCGTGCTCTGGCAAGGACATTTGCCAAGCACAGTCAAGGCAGTATTAGCCGTCACAGAAACAAAGGACTTAGACAACCTAGCCGCGGTCGCAGACAACGTAGCTGAGGCGACTCGCTCAAGTCAAGTGTCTGCAATAACGACAACCTCTAACACAACAACTGAAATTGCGCTGTTGCGAGCAGAAATAGCGAAACTAAATATTCGCGTGTTGAACGCGGAACGCTCTCGTCCAAGATACAGAAATTTCAATCAGTATCGCCGGTACTCATCCAGATCATCTAGCCGGCACAGAAATTACTCATCGCAACATCCACAACATTCAAGTCCTGGAAACCTTTGTTTTTACCATCACAAGTATAAAGAAAAGGCTCATAAATGCGTGCAACCTTGCGCATGGAACAATAAGGCCAACATGACAACGCCGCCGGAAAACTAGGAAGCAAGGCACAGTTGTCAGCGGAAATCTGTGCCGTATCACCTTGCGCCCGCTTACGTATTTTAGACATTAATAGTGGACTCCGATTTTTAGTAGATACTGGAGCAAACGTTTCCGTATTACCCCTCGTTCGTAATAAGTGTCGTTCACAATCGCAGTGTTCTGATTATAGACTATACGCAGCAAACGGAACTGAAATTAAAACCTACGGTGTAAAAACTATGGTGCTAAACTTTAAACTTCGCAGACCATATAGGTGGGACTTTATCGTTGCTGACGTAAAACAACCAATATTAGGTGCAGACTTTCTCACTCATCATAAACTATTAGTGGACCTTAGTGCACGTAAGTTAAGAGACCAAGTGACCGACCTAAATGTAATCGCTTCAGTGGTAAGTGTTGCTGAACCTTCCATAAATACGATTAGTCATGGACATCCATATAGTGATTTACTATGTAAATATAAGGAGATTACGAAACCAATGTCATTCCAGGAAACTCAATCGCACGATATTTTTCATTATATTGAAACTTCCGGTCCTCCTGTGCATGCTCGTGTACGTCCGTTACCACCGGACAGATATAAAAAAGCTAAAGAAGAATTTCGTATAATGCAAGAAGCCGGAATATGTAGACCTTCTAAAAGCCCGTGGGCAAGTCCACTACACATAGTTCCAAAGAAAAACGGAGATATTAGACCTTGTGGAGATTATCGCCAATTAAATTCTATTACTAAACCCGATCGATATCCTATTCCCCATTTACGTGATTTCACTTATATATTGGCAGGAAAGAAAATATTTTCTAAATTAGATGTCAACAGAGCTTATCATTGCATAAAAGTAAATCCTGATGATATTGAAAAAACAGCTATTATTACCCCATTCGGTTTATTTGAATTCCCTAGAATGACCTTCGGTTTACGTAATGCAGCGCAAACTTTTCAACGCTTTATGAACCATGTATTGCAAGGCTTAGATTTTCATTATAATTATTTGGATGACGTCATCATTGCAAGCGATAACGAAGAACAACATAAAACTCATTTAGAGATTATATTTCAGCGTTTCAAAAAATTCGGTATTACGATTAACCTATCTAAATGTTCTTTCGGTCAAAGTAAAGTTCAATTTCTAGGTCACGATGTAAGCGCAGACGGTATTAAACCTTTACAAGATAAGGTTAATGCTATTGTCAATTACCCAAAACCTAAAACCATTCAAGAGTTACGCCGATTTTTAGGCATGGTCAACTTTTATCGCTCTCACTTACCGAATACAATGTCATATCAATCAGAGCTCAATAAATATTTAACAAATACAAAAAGAAACGATAAAACAGTTATTACGTGGTCGGAAAAAGCTGAAAATGCATTTGAGCAGTGTAAAACGGCATTACAAAACGCCGCCACTCTGTCTCATCCTTACGCCGATTCCACGCTAGCATTGATGACAGATGCATCTGATAACTGCATTGGAGCTGTTTTACAACAAAAATGTAACGAACAATGGCAACCACTGGGTTATTATTCAAAAAAATTGTCTTCGAGTCAACAAAAATATAGTACTTATGATCGCGAATTACTCGCTATACATTCAGCGATAATTCATTTCCGAAAATTATTCGAAGGTCGCCATTTGACAATTTATACAGACCACAAGCCCTTATGCCATGCTTTCACTAAGTCCTGTAAAGATAATAAAGAAACTCCAAGACGAGCGAGACAACTTCTTTTTATCAGTGAGTTTACGACCGACATACGATATATTAACGGTCCCGCTAATACAGTAGCCGATGCGTTATCACGCGTCGAAACTATTTTTTGTCCAACCGTACTTGACTACAGTCAACTTGCAGACGCGCAAGCTAAAGATGAATATCTATTACAACAAATTAACGATGGCAACCAAACATGTTTCAAACAAATTTCTTTGCCCACTTGTGATAAATCAATATATTGTCATGTTACAGAAAATATTATCAGACCTTATCTAACAGAAGAATTTAGAAAAATAGCTTTTGATACAATTCACAATTTAAGTCATCCAGGTATACGAACTACGCGTAAATTAATATCCCAAAAATTTTTCTGGCCTGGGATGAATAAAGATTTAAGCGTATGGGCTAAGACATGTATAAAGTGCCAAAAGGCGAAGATAAGCCGTCATACAATTTCGCCATTAGGTAGCTTCCCAACTGTCAATCGTTTTGATCAAATCCATGTTGATATCGTTGGACCATTAAAAATATCCCCAGAAGGATATAGATTTTGTTTAACTATCATTGATAGGTGTACACATTGGCCTGAAGCTTTCCCCTTAAAAGAAATTACAGCTGAAGTAGTCGCAAAAACAATTTATGACGAATGGATCGCACGATACGGTTGTCCTGTAAAGCTCACTACCGATCAAGGTCGACAATTTGAGAGCAATCTATTTTTAAATCTCATGAAATTATTAGGGATAAATAAAATACGCACAACACCATATCATCCCCAAAGTAACGGTGCAATCGAACGCTGGCACCGATCTTTAAAAGCAGCGTTAATGACTCGCCTAAATAATAATTCTTGGGTTGATGAATTACCTACAGCATTGCTAGGATTGCGCGCCGCGTGCCGCAGTGATAGTGGCATAAGCGCCGCAGAATTAACCTTTGGACGAACACTTCGTTTACCCGGAGAGTTCTATGAAACATCTAAGAAAAACGATCCAAGTGACCCATCTAGTTTATTATACAAAATTCAAGAAAATTTACGTAACTTTACTCCATCTAACGAGTTATCACGAAATTCAAGGAAATTTTTCGTAAGTAAAGATTTAAAATCATGTCAATATGTTTTTGTTAGAGATGATGCGGTTCACAAATCGTTGAAACCACCATATGATGGGCCATTCAAAGTATTAGAACGTAATTCTAAAGTATTTTTAATTCAATTACCTAACCGTGAGGCTCGCATTTCAATAGACAGATTGAAGCCAGCCTACATGTTAATAGAGCAAGATAATGATGATTTTAAGAAAAATGACATTTTAAATAGTAATTGTCAACCTAATGAGGTACAAGACAAACGAATCATGCCCATGAATAATAATAACTCATGTGAGAACCATGTTACACGCTACGGTCGTACAACCCGACCACCAGTACGTTTTAGTTAAATCTCTATATAGTTAATAATACATTTTTTTACGAAATTAAACTTAACATAGATAAATACATTTATTATATTAAAGAAAGTAGTAGGATAACACTAATTTACTTAGCTGATAGATAAAAATAAGTTACCTAATAATTCTTATAATTATCTATTAAAAATCATTACCTAATTTTTTGAAAATAACTTTAACAACTTGCAACTTAGTTATCTACTTTATAATATGTAAGACGATTTTGTTTTGCTTTTGAAATTTTTGCGCTATAGAAACTGTAATTAGTAAGTAAGTTAACTTTAAATTGTAATTTCATTTAGTTTAAACACCATTCCATTATTGTACTTATATCATTTGAATTTAACTTTTGTTTGTAATTGCTTTACAACTAAATTTTGTTTTTGTTCTGATGTAATGTCGGAAAAACAATTATTTTTATAAAAATGTAAAGTTGAAACACGTACGTATTAAGTCATATGTTGACTGGTAGAAATCGACCAATATGATTGCGATAAGTAAAATATTGCAGTCATCTAAACTTATAGTTATACTTTTTTCATAACTTTTTCATTTTATACATTTTATAATTTTATATCTAGATATTAGAGAATTTGTTATTTTCCTTTGTAGTTCTTATTATATTTGATTGTTATACTTTGATTATATTTAAAATGTTATCAATTTATTTTTACAAAAGTAATAAAGCTAACATCTACGAGTAGTTTGCTTTGCTGTTATTTTTATTAACGATAGCACACACTACTTACTTCTTTTCTTTGTTTGCCAGCACATTGTGCATTGTTAAAATAATCTAAAGTAACTCTGTTGTACTTTTTCTTTCTAATTGGTCACTTCCCCAATTCAGAGTCAACAAATGCACTCAGAATAATATTGTTAGATTTACAACTTCGAACATAAGTGAACTTCAAATATCGTCTAGACCCTTTCAAGTGTGTCATAACTCGTAACAAAACAACATTTTTATTGCATCCGAAGTGAACTATTGTTTTTTGTGACTGAATCCATTCAGGATGTTTACAGTAAGTTCGAGTTGGGTCTGGTACAAAATTTATTAGCTTCCGACAACATTTTAACAAGGAGCATGTTCATTCACTTAAGTTTGAATGCATTATACTTAACCAACATTTCTAATGATGACTGACGTGCTACACTATTACAATCGATAATGTTATTGTATTACCTTGCCGTAAATTTTAATGTGTTTCTTAAAGACTTGTGTTATATTTTGTAATGACGCGACTTTATGTTGTGAATCTTTTCGCGTCGATCTAAAAGATATTTTATGGATTTTTATATTTTGTATGTTTTACCTTTTTTTTCCTCTTAGGAGGGGAATGGTGTAGGGACACAGTATGTTCCTACAGGTTCATATTACCGAACCAATTTTGTATTGTGTAACTAGGTGCCGCGCAGTCGTCGTCGCGCACCCAACTTGTAAACGCGCCTCTCAATATTATAAAAGTTTAATTTAAAATACTCTCTTTTACTACCACTCGCATGGTCCGCCTTGTTAGGATACATACATCCAACAACTAGTTACTCAATTTGTATTTTAAAGTCGCCCATTTTCAATATCTGTAGTCGCCCTCAGTCCGTCGCCCACTTAGTATTTCAGTACGCTATATTCAGTATTTTTGATACCCAAAATGGGAATTGATTGTTACCTGTTTAAATACTACCATTATAATATTAGTAAGAATAAGGATTCATATCATGAGTGTGGGTAGATAAAGTCTTGTATGCGACTGTACTATTAGAGCGGCGGTAATCTTAAAAAAGACGCTTAGAAAACACTTTTCGTACAAGTCATCTCGGAAATATGAAAATTTGGTATCGTTGCATTCAGTACGATGCCCTAATCACAAATATATAAGATGACAAGTGCGAAAGTGGTGGGGGTAGAAACTGTGACGTCATAAAGTTTTCAGTACAAAGAAATTTTTTTTTCGTACCATGTGGTATATCAAATGAAAGGGTTTTGTGAGTAGATTGCGAATATATAACACACTATAACATTTTCACTACTTAGTCTAACAAATTATTAGCAAACGTCGAAAAATTTCGCAATTCAGAGGCGCCATTGAACAGGTCTAGATTGAAAATGTCTGAATTGATTTTTACAAAATACATAACAAATAACTCTGCACATACTCTTTTCGAATATCTAAAGGTAATTGACCAAAGATATTTAAAAATAAGAAAAGTAAATCAGTTTAAATAACAGCATAATTAAATACCTGACCGTTATTTGAAGCTTAAACATATAATGAGATAGGCCCTATCTGTTTTCCGCACGTCTTACCTCTCTGTCTACCCTAGTAGCTCCCTCTCGCTCGCACACCTCCCCTCTCTCCACCAGGGCGGCCGCGCGGGTCGCGGCTCGCTCTCGTCATTGGCGTCCTGTTTTCCGCTGCGCACGGTCGTGCTCAGGACTCGGTAAAATAATTTTGCATATCTTTTGCAAATTAATTTTTTTATACTATTCCTGTTTCACGTAAGTGTTTTAAAAAGCTTTTCTTACCTTTTTCTTTTAAAAGAAATAAAATCTTTAACATTTTAAATCAAACGGTGTTACCGTTCGGTACTTTTAAGTATGCAGGTTTTTAGTACCTACCTACATATTTTTTAGTTTTGCTTTAATTTGAATGTTTTGTGAATAAAATGTGTGGTTTTCTACCCTAGGTTTTTCAGCTCGTGCTAACATGGAAAGTGACGAAAGTTTTTCAAATCCGGGCTCGAAAGCCCCATGTGCTAGTGCTAGTGCTCCCGCTAATAGTGACGATAAAAAACGATCGCGTGATCGTCGTCAGTCGCGAACTAGGTCTCGTTCTTCGAGTAGCAGCTCATCCAGCTCCTCTAGCAGCTCGAGTTCGTCGTCTTCGGACTCGAGTCCTCGAAAATCCAAACCGCGTCACCGCAACAAAAAAAGGGAGGGCAAACGCCGGCATCGAAGGCACGATTCCCGTAAATTCCGTAAATTAACACGTCAGGTAGATGACCTCCGAAATCAATTAATTTTTCGCAACAATAATTCTGTGCCTTGTTCCGCGGTACACGTTAATGAGAATCTAGTTGACGGTTACGTTAGTGGCGAACTTTACGATGATTCTATTGTAAATTCGGTCGAGGTGCCGGCACCCGCTGCTCATTCAGATTTTACTTTTGAAATTGAGACGAAATTGAAAGAGCCTAGTATTCCAAAAACTCCTCAGGAGTTTCTTCAGACGTTAAAGGATTTGCAACATTTAGATAGTAGTGATTGGTGCGAGGTTCGTTATGCGGAAACCCAGAAACTTTATAATTCTACCCCCGGTTTTGTCGATTTGGAGATGAACGAAGAAATTAAAGCTTATGATTCGTTACGCCATCTTGCTCACGCTGACAAAGCTTTCGCTGCCTTATCGTTCTGTGTCCTTAAGCAGCGCGAAGCTTTACAAATTTCCGTCAGAAGTTTTTTACAGTGGGCACGAGATTCAGATTTATCATACGATGGTATAAAGGAAAAAGTTAACGAGCTATTTTTGAAGGGCGATTTTTTCAAAGTTTCTTCGGATCTCTTGCAATTAACTTGCGGTCATCGTGCGGAGGTTATTCAAATGAGACGGGATGGAATTACGAACCACGTGCGCGATCCCCTTGTCAAGGCCGCGTTACGTAAAATCCCTCCGTCGTGTCAGCACGTGTTTAATGCGGAGTCACTAGCCACAGCACTAGAGAAGGCAGGGGGTGTTCGAAAAGCCTTCTTGCCTTTACAAAAGCCGGGCAGTTCTGCTTCCGTTTCGCAAACGGGTCAAAGCAAGCCCGCACGCCACCCCTCGCAGGGGCAGGCTTTACGTAACGTACCCTCGCAGGGTACTGCCTCGCATGGATGTTGTGCACCTTCGCATATTTCCCATGCTTACAATCAACCCTCGCAGGGTTGCTGTAATGCCCGACCCTCGCAGGGTCATGGCTCTAATCACGGCGATAATCGCCCGTCATTCTCTGGCGGCTCAAGAGGTTCCTTTCGAGGCAGAGGAGGTCGGCAAGGCTACAGGCAGCAAGACGGCAAGAATAGCCGCAAGCGAGCCGCATCGCCCTCTGAGAATTACAACCGAAACAAAAAACGTAAGTATTGACTATCAATTCCAAACGTTCAGAGCAGGTCGTCTGGTTCGTTTCCACCATCGGTGGAAGGAACTAGGTGCCCCAAGTTATTTGTTAAAGATAATAAAAGGGTATCGCATACCCTTTTCACATCGACCGCCACTTGTAGTTCCACCATTAAGCGAAAGTCGGTTCAGCACGGTCCCATCGGATGCAATGACGTCCATAATCACTCAAATGCAACACCAGGGTGTATTAGATGTTGTCAAGGCCTCGCCAAGTTTTGTGTCCACAATGTTTCTTGTGCCAAAGGGCGACGAGTCGCACCGACCCATCTTCAACCTAGCAGCCTTGAACAATTACGTGATCACCGACAGGTTCAGATTAATAAATATCTATCGAATCCCAGACTTCCTTCAACCAAACGATTGGATGTGCAAAATAGACCTGTCACAGGCCTATTTTCACCTTCCCATAGCTCCGTCTCACAGACGGTTCCTACGTCTAATCTACAAAGGAAAGTTAATGGAAATGACGTGCCTCCCGTTCGGTCTGAGCACGGCCCTCAAGGTTTTTGCCTCCCTATCCAATTGGGTAGCTCAATCACTAAGGGATCAAGGGATCCGAATAATCGTCTATCTGGACGACTTTCTGGTTGTGCATCAAAACCCACGGATGTTACAGACCCATGTTCAAATCACGGTAGAGAGGTTGCAGTATCTCGGTTGGTTGGTGAATTTCGACAAGTCCATACTCACACCTTGTCAATGCCTAGTTTACCTGGGCGTTCAGTGGGACACTCTGTTAAACGAAAAGTCTCTTCCAGAGAAAAAGTGCCTGAATCTAACGTCCAAGATATCGACAGCCCTAGAAGAGAAAGCTCTAGATTTGAAGGCTTTGCAGAGCCTAGTGGGTCTATTAAACTTCGCAAGTTTTGTTGTTCCAAGGGGCAGGCTTCACTTTCGAGCACTCCTCTCTTTCCTGAACACAGTCGCCAAGATGCCAGTTGCCAAACAGTTCATGATTCCGGTGCATGCCCTGAAAGAATTAACTTGGTGGTTGCGGAATCACCCTTGCCCCTCTCCGATTCACTTCGCGCCTCCGACGCATTTTCTAGCGACCGATGCCTCAGACCTAGCTTGGGGAGCGCAACTAGACGACCGTTCTTTCACGGGACCGTGGAACGAACAAGAACAACTGGTACACTGCAACCAGAAGGAACTTCTAGCTTTACTCAAGATATTACAGGACCAGGGTCAGTCTCTGAGTCGTTCCACGGTTCTTTGGCAGTGCGACAACAGAACAGCCGTAGCTTTCATTCGCAAGGAAGGTGGCACGAAATCGATAGCTCTCTTGGACTTGACAATCGATATTTTCGAAATTTTAGATCATTATCAAATTCACCTAGCCGCTCATCACATTCCAGGCAAATTCAACTCCCACGCAGATCATCTGTCTCGCTACCGATCTCCCCCCGAATGGCACCTTTTGCCAGCGTGCACAGATGTGATTTTCAGCAGATTCGGGGTCCCAGTAATAGATTTGTTTGCGTCGGTAAATGCGCATGTGGTTGCCAATTATGTGTCTCTGGACCAGAACGACGACCAAGCCCTATTCCACGACGCCTTTTCCCAGACTTGGAATTACCACTTAGCGTGGATATTTCCTCCTCCATATTTGATCCCCAAGGTCCTTGCCCATCTCAACCGGGCCAAGGGCCGCTTTCTGTTAGTGGTGCCACGGTGGGAACGAGTCTTTTGGAGAGCCGATCTCAAATCCCGAGCGCTAGCTGCTCCTTTCACAATCAGGCATCTGAACCGCCACCTAGTAGACGTCTCAACGGGCCTTCCACCTCCAAAAGTACAGGAAATGACGCTAGAAGTGTGGAAATGTGGGGGTGGTCTCATAACCTAAGTAACTGGAACAGTTCCCAACTGGACCTACTTTCATCGTCCTGGCGTCCCGCTACACGTAGTACATACAAAGCCGCATGGCATAGATGGCTAGGATGGTGCAAAAAAGAGAAAGCTGATCCATGTCGCCCAACCGGTTCACTTTTAGCAAAATTTTTAGCCGATTTATATTTGAAAGAAAAACTATCATACAATACTATACTGTTACACAAATCAGTGGTGTCTACGCTCTGTAATACCGAAATGTCCGGAGTATTAAGTGCTCATGTACTAGTTAAGCATGTTTTGAAATCTATTGCATTAAAAAAGCCTGTGCCCCATAAGAAAATTATTTGGGATGTCAATGTTCTCATTTCCTTTTTGTCTTCATATGAATTTAACGAAAATAACTGTTTTGCTACCGCCAGACATACTGCTATGTTGCTGCTTTTGTGTTCTGGTAGACGTATCCATGACCTGACCCTTCTGGCAGTCAATCAAGAACATTATAGTGACAATACTGATCATATAATTCTATGGCCCAGATTTGGTTCTAAAACTGACCGTTCTGTTTTCAGGCAATCGGGCTGGAAATTACTGAAAAATGAGAATTCAAGAAACCTCGATCCAGTATTTTGGGTGAAGCAGTGTATCAAATTGTTTAATGAAAAACGGAATTCATCAAATAATTATTCTTTATTTGTTAATTTAAAAGGCGATCATAAGCCAGCATCGCGTACTGTAATTGCGGGCTGGGTAAAATCTCTCCTATCAGAGGCTGGTATTGTCGCAGCTCCCGGTAGCGTCCGCTCAGCGGTCGCCTCTAGAAGTTGGGCCGATAACGTCTCGGTTGACGAAATTTTGTCACGGGGTAACTGGAGGTCTGGTGATACTTTCCGTCGTTTCTATAGGCGTGAGGTCGTCCAGGCCCCTATTAGCTCTGGGATGTCAGATTGTTTTCACCCAATTTAATCGAAACTGTGAAGAAGTTTATTGTTTTGTTTTGTGTACAATTTCATGTATTTATGATTATAATTACTATTTACATAATATTCTGTGATTAAATAAATTTACTTGGTCTCGCACACTTACATTTTTATTTATATTTGCCTAAATACCTACATAATACTTAAGTATGAATTACTGTAACCTTCCTTGTTACCTTTTACGCCTTCGGCGTGAAGATGTGCATACCTTCACATTGGCGTCCTCCTCCACCAGGCGATAACAAACAGGTCTCATTATATGTTTAAGCTTCAAATAACGGTCAGGTATTTAATAACAGCGTTTTACCCTACAATAAAACGCTTATTAAATACTTACCTTATTTGAAGCTTAACTTTTATCCTCTGCCTGGTTTAATTCGACACAATGACGAGAGCGAGCCGCGACCCGCGCGGCCGCCCTGGTGGAGAGAGGGGAGGTGTGCGAGCGAGAGGGAGCTACTAGGGTAGACAGAGAGGTAAGACGTGCGGAAAACAGATAGGGCCTATCTCATTATATGTTTAAGCTTCAAATAAGGTAAGTATTTAATAAGCGTTTTATTGTAGGGTAAAACGCTGTTATTTTCTGCTTTTTCTAAATTCTCAGATTCCTTTAATAATTAATAAAAAAATAAATAAATAAACTTTCGTATGTTTATTCTCACTTGTCCTGTTTACTAAACAGTATTTGACAGTTTCCATGCTTATTTTAAATTTAAATCACTATTAAAAATTGTGTTAACAATTTCTTTGGTATTGAATGCGTGGAAAACCATTTGTTGAATTTTATACATGATTATTTCATAAAATAATTGAGTAAAGTTTGTTTACTAAATAGGACAAGTAAGAATAACTAAAAGTAATGACAAATACACATGGAAAACACACATAGTTGCTCGGAGACCTAAATAACCTGACGAAACTCAATAGGCAAAATGTATTAAAAAAAAATCAAAACAATACACAAAAATCACATTCTTTCTAATGGGTGTAAAAGGGGCTTAACGGGTGTAAATAATCATTCATAAAAGACAACAAATGTTTTACCACGCATAGAATACCAAAAATATTGTAAATTGTTAATAATATTTGATTTAATAAGACAACATATTTTAAAATAGTGATTAAGTTTGAAAGAAGTATCTAAAGTGTCAAAATTTGGTTATTTAAACCTTCGTCTGTTTATCCTAACTTGTTCTAGTAAGGATAAACATACGAAAGTTTATTTATTTATTTTTTTTATTAATTATTAAAGGAATCTGAGAATTTAGAAAAAGCAGAAAATTATGCTGTTATTAAAACTGATGTACTTTTCTTATTTTTAAATATCTTTGGTCAATTACCTTTAGATATTCGAAAAGAGTATGTGCAGAGTTATTTGTTATGTATTTTGTAAAAATCAATTCAGTCGTTTTCAATCTAGACCTGTTCAATGGCGCCTCCGAATTGCGAAATTTTTCGACATTTGCTAATAATTTGTTAGACCAAGTAGTGAGAATGTTATAGTGTGTTATATATTCGCAATCTACTCACAAAGCCCTTTCATTTGATTTACCACATGGTATGAAAAAAAATTTCTTTGTACTGAAAACTTTATGACGTCACAGTTTCTACCCCCACCATTTTCGCGCTTGTCATCTTATATATTTGTGATCAGGGCATCGTACTGAATGCATCGATACCACATTTTCGTATTTCCGTGATGGCTTGTGCGAAAACTAACCTCAAACCTTGTTTTACCGCCCTACTATATGCAGGTATTAAAACACTCATGTGCTACTATTATCACACGAGGCGAATCATTAAACTACAGTTGCATTAATAACTTATTATTAAACAGGTGGATGTTTGCACCGAAGCGGCCCCCGGGCAAAAAGAGTGCGAAGCCGCCATCCGAAGCATCGAAAGTTCTCGAACTTTACTCGTGGCGCCGAGCCAGCCAATCAGCGAGCTGGGTTACTTCGGCTGTCTCGACTGTGTGGTGGAACAAAGCAAGGGGCTCAGTAAGTGTATCACTTGTTTATCATCATCGTATCAGCCTATTATAAGCCGCCATACAAAGCTTCGAAAGTTTACGAACTTTACTCGTGGCGCCGAGCCAGCCAATCAGCGAGCTGGGTTACTTCGGCTGTCTCGACTGTGTGGTGGAACAAAGCAAGGGGCTCAGTAAGTGTATCACTTGTTTATCATCATCCTATCAGCCTATATAAGCCGCCATCCGAAGCATCGAAAGTTCTCGAACTTTACTCGTGGCGCCGAGCCAGCCAATCAGCGAGCTGGGTTAATTCGGCTGTCTCGACTGTGTGGTGGAACAAAGCAAGGGGCTCAGTAAGTGTATCACTTGTTTATCATCATCCTATCAGCCTATTGTAAGCCGCCATACAAAGCATCGAAAGTTCTCGAACTTTACTCGTGGCGCTGAGCCAGCCACTCAGCGAGTTGGGCTATTTCGGATGCCTCGATTGTATGGTGGAGCAAAGCAAGGGGCTTAGTGACTATATCACTTGTTTCATCATCATCGTCAGCCTATCATCGTCCACTGCTGAAAATAGGCACTTGTTTATCATCATCGTATTAGCACAAAATAGATACAAGTACTACTGTATAGAAAGGACACTCTCCGCCCCGCCCCACAATCAATTACCTCACCCCACCCCGCGAGTTCGTGTGCTGAATCGTATGCTCATTTAGGCGTGTTTGTCAATGTCAACTTATTTTGATATTCAAATCATTGCATCGTAACTTTATTTTACCAAAAAGTTCTAATTATGAATTGAAAATCGCTCACACAGTACAAACTGCACGGTAGCCCTAGACACACACAGTTGCGCGTGTACAAAAATGTCATATGAGGTCATGTGTTATTGGACCGTCGGCCCAGAAGCTCATTTTCAATCTATCGCATATTCGTACCAGACCACTTTGGCAAGATCATAGACATAGAAAAATTTCGCTACGCTCAAGTAGACGGACAATGGTGCAAGTGAGAAACCGATTCTTACGGCTTATGCGATGTGCGAGAAAGAGTTAAAAGAAAATGACAGCAGAACCTAGTTTGACTTCATTTATCGTCTGTTATCATCTTGGTGAAAAGCGTCCACACGATTATTTTGTAATTTTGACTGCGATCTGATCGGTTAGGCTCATAAAGCTATATAAATCAATAATGGTGTCGTGTTCTGTACTGAATTGTAATGTTATTTACGACAACAACCCAAATAAACACTAATTTCACAGGTAAATAAGATTGTACAAGTACCATTTTCATATTTCATATTTTAGTTGAATATATTCCTAAATACACTAAGTAATACATTAATATCATGCTATTAACCACCTATTTTCTAAATAAAGGCTGATTTCTAAACATTATGTGTTAGATAAAAAGATATTATGTCCGTGAACTTGAGAAAATAAGGCGTAGAAATTGATCAAAAATTATTATATTATCGATACTCATGTCGATGATTTCCAATATAAACTTATTTGTCTTTGTGAACACTGATAGCTTTATCTAAAGCTGCTTTTAACCGACAGTTTTCAAATGGTAAATTATACCTACTTAAGTACTAATTTATCAATATTTCCAGGTTTCCTGTAAATCCAGTGATTAAGTTACTGAATAAATGTCATAAATAGAATAGGCTGGGAGCCTCAAGGAGACTTGTAAGAAATTATTTAAATAAAATTGTTCATAATCTTGTTTGTGTTTTATTTATTAGAGCAATAATACATTATGGTTATCGACAATCTAAAATGGACTTCAGGGCATCTCTAAAGTTCACGCACACGTTTTCAAATTTTCACACACTGGCTCATGTCACTTTTGGTGTCGCAGCCAAGCGAACTCTGTTCCTCTATTCCAGTGGAATATTAACTTTATGGGCAAGATTGCCATTAATTTGGTGTTATCAAATATTGTCGTCTGGGTTGTGAAGTAGGAAGCTTCTGGGAGATAAGCCACCCTGAACATATGGCCTCCCATACAATGATCTCCGATCACAAAAAATAATCGATCGCATATTGATATAAATGGTGAACAGGATGGTAGATGGCATCATTACAAACATGTTAGGCATCGGCTTGGTTAGTTTTTAGGAAGCATGCGCGCGGCCAGGGTAGAAACATAGAGACTTTTTTCCAAAAAAAATCGACTACATATTGGCATGTAATTTTATTCATGGGGTGGGGCAGGTCCCAAGCGAATATAAAACCATAGTCTTGCGTCGCTTTCAGGAAGCGTCTAGGAGATCAGGGCAGGTAAGTACATTTCACATATATGCTCTTGTGATCCTTGTTCCTTATTCGATCGATATGAAAACACAAAAAAATAGTTCAGGTAATGATGCCACCCAGGACCCTGTTCACCATTTACGTAAATATGCAATCGATATTTTTTTAGCGATGGGTGACCATGTTCAGGGTGGCATATCTCCCAGAAGCTTCCTACTTCGCAACCCAGACAATGATTTTTGTTAACACCAAGCTAATGGCTATCTTGCCAATTTGGTCTCGTCCCAATATGCGATAGATCGAAACGAAAATGACCCTGGTTGGCCGACGGTCCATATTGATGGCGCGGTTGTATGGAGTGTCCGGGGTGTGGTACGAGGCAGGGGCGTGCATTGATTTTCCTGCTAGGTAAGCAGTCAGACACTATAGACTTTTTTTTATAGCGAAAATGTTTTTCTAACTAGTCGCATTTACGACCCATATAATAATTTACATGTCAAATAATAACAGTAAAATAATACATTTTCAATTTTTTTTAGTTATGCTAAAAGTAGTTTGTAATGCTGTTATCTGCGCACTGTTTTTATTTTATTTAAAAAAAAATTTGGGAAAGGACGAGTAGGTAGTAGGTAAGAATATTTTTTCTAAACAAACAGAATTATCTACACTCTTTCTAATATTAAATTCAGAATATATCATTCAAATTTCAAAACTTTCTCCATTATTTGATAAAATAATTAGGTAAGTAGTAAATATTTTAAACACAACACAATAAACACAGTACTAATATTATTTTTCTTACATTTCATATTACTAAACAATAAACAAACATGTAGTTAATAGCGAAAGTGAATCGGGAGTCGGGACTTAAATAGAAACAAAAAAAACATGGCCAGCCAGCACTTGCATCCTTGCACCGTAAGCGAGCGAAACAGACTATGTGGCATGGGACCGTATGGGACGTATTTTACGTATTGCACTATCGGCCTGCCGATGCCGGCTGGTCGGCTATTCTCGGCAAAAACCGTCCAGCCGAGTAATGTTGATTACCTAGCGCTGTTTTTTGCGAAGGTCATGTTTTAGAACGTAATGCGCACAAATAGCGCATTTCTTTCTGTGGTCGTATAACATTGACGGATTATTTTCTAAAACTCGTTGTATGAAACGCTCCTAGCTTCAAATATGCATTCCGAAGACTGCCTACCCGGGCTTACTGTAGTACGTAGTACGTATTAGCGTAAGGAAAAAGGTTACACAGTGTTCAATAGAAGTTTGGCAATAGAATAACGTACTTGTTTAACCAAATTAGACTAAATTATTTTAATGTAGTGGTATATTTAGAGTGCCAATTTAATAGGTTCGTAGGTATAATGATTGAGGTAGGCACTGCCTTAATGCCTATATGGTATGCACGCCCCTGGTACGAGGCAAACATGTACAAAAACAGTGTATTGTGTATGCGTAGCGGTTAGGTACGCGGTAGGCGCGAGGGGCGCGCGCTATTGGTTGCCCCGCAAGTGCACATGCGCGAACTTATCCCCACTCCTTCGAAACATTGTTAAGATGTTTGCCTCGTACTCTGCCCATTTAAGTCCATTGCCAAGTCAAAAATCTTTATTCAAATTAAATTTTTAGTTAAGTGTTTTTGAATTGTCTGTATTTTCCATCAAAAGATTGGTGCTATTCTACCACTGTTTCTGTAATTTCCTTTACACAAGTGCTTTGGCTCCTTTATTTTTCAATCGAAGCAATGTCAGGGAGTCTCACTGTGCGCTTAAACTTTTACTGGTCGCGGCTGAGTCAGTCGAGCCAGCGCACGAGGGATGTCATGTGTCTGTCTCAACAGAGCTACGCGACAGAAAGAGAAGCGCTTTGAAGGCGCTTATAAGCACGCAGCGCTGTAGAATTTAAAATTGTACTTTATTGCTGTGCAGCGAGAGAAGCTAATAATTTGATTGGCCTCGCGCGGATGAACTTTTATATGTTTTTTACTATTACGTATTCTGTGGCAATGTATGTAATTTTGTCCAATATTTATTATGTGTTCCGTTTTACGTCCAAAGTCCCTTATGGGATTGTTTCCGCTTCCCGCCATTTTGCCGCCACCTCTGGTGTACAAGCCTGTCAACAAACTGGAGCACAAGCTGCCGTTTTCTGATCATTGTGAGACTCATATGATAAGGGAGAATGTTCCACCAGGAAGCCGATATTGGGACTTTAGACTTCTTGGGAAACATTATTTTTTTATTTTTATTGAAAGGTAATTTTTAGGGTTCCGTACCAAAATGGTAAAAAAAGGAACCCTTATGGTGTGACTCAGTCTGTCTGTCTGTCTGTCACAGCTGGATATCTCGAGAACTACTAATGGTATCAACTTGAAATTTGGAATAGTTTAAGATGACATTTGCCCAACTATTTTGCAAATAATAAATAAATAAATAATAAATATCTTTTTTACAGCAGGGCCTGAAAAGGGGTCTTAAAAATTTGAAGTGGGGCTACTAGGGCATGTGGGGTATCATATAAAAGAGCGCCGTTTGCACGTTTTCAATCACTTTTTCTTTTTTTTCTACACCGCATAACTATGCGTTTTCGACTTATGATAAAAATGTAAAAAAATACCGTTCCCCCCCCCTTATCTCCGAAGTTTGCAAAGAGAAAAATCTGAAATAATTCTATGTGATAGCAATTTATATAAAGATTACAGGAAAAATAAAACGATGTCTCAATATAGCACACTTTTTTAGAAATTATCAAATTTCTAAAAATGTTTACATTAGTTCCACTATCGGTCAAGAGATGGCGCTGATCTAAAACAGCAATACTAATTTTATTATTCCACTCTGCAGTGTAGTTTAATGGTGCAATTATGATGATACGGAACCCTCGGTGCGCGAGTCCGACTCGCTCTTGACCGGTTTTTTTTTTATAATAATTTACTTGTGTACAGGCACTGGCATGTCCGGAATGGCGGGCGCGGTAAAGCGAGCGGAGCAAGAACAGTTCGCTAGTTCGGTAACTGGGGTAGCCACCGCGGTTACCGGCCTAGTCGAGGGCGCCGCGCAAGCTGCTTATTTGGTGAGCAATCATTATTTATACATTATTTTTCTCCCACACAGTTAAGGAAAGAAACAGATATGAAGCCAGTTTTACGAATTAACTTTTCAAGCTTACGCGCTCACTAGACATGATATAAATCAAATTTTAACGGACACTAAAGCAGTTTTTTTTAAAGTACTTTGGTAATTAGTTAGTATTTGGTTTGATTTGACTGAACGCTTTATAAATGCCTAGTACATTTCATTGTCCGTTGTGGACATCCGCGTCGCACTAAAAAACTTCTAAATATTTCTATACTCATATTGACAAAACCTTATATTGTTACATAGGTTGCCATATCAGACGAAACCAGTGCTGCGGGTAGGCCGGGTCTAGTGGACCAGGCGCAGTTCGCCAGGGCCGCCGCCGCCATAGAGCACGCGTGCAGGGCTCTATCAGACCCGGCCAGCGACCAGCAACAGGTTAATATTACAATCTTTTTAAAAAAATCCAGAAAATAATAGTAGCCACTTGACCGTCCCAAAAATAAATGTCAGATGTCGCTGATTGAACTTTTTGACTTTGGCCAAACGTCTATTCGCTGATTTTGATAATGAAATGACCTCACAAAAAATCGAGTGCCGCCAAATTGATATTTCCGAAATATGGGATCATCAAAATAACAGGAAAATACAGGAAAATAAACATTTTCTAATAAGAAAATTACTTACCTAAGCTCAAATGCAATTAATTCAAGCTAAAACATCAAATTCAATCGTCAAAATAGACGATCACACCAAAGGTCATTGGACCCGCCACACACTTTTTCTCAAAAATATGAACACCACTGTTATAAAACACTATGATCTATACACCCACTTAAAGTAGAAATAACAACGATTCTTTTTATCTATAACAACTCGCAGAAATCAGCATTAAAACAATAAAAAACCCATTACGTCCGAAACAATAACAATCGCCATTAGATCTTCGAAGAAACTATTATTTTCTCATTGAAATTTCTATTGCCATAGTCGGTTTTTAGATTAGCATAAATCTCTTACAGTGTATTATTGCCATATGACAAATATTTAGTCACAGAACAGGATAATTTTGCTAAAAAACAAGGGTTTATACCGCTGGTGACAAAACTTGCCAGGACGTTTTGCGCACTTTTTTTTTTTGAATTTTTTTGGTGACAAAACTTCCCAGGACGTTTGGCGACTAAACTTGCCAGAATGTTTGAGCGGGTAGTGCGACTTTATTTGTCATTAACAGCGGACTAAAATCTATGAAAGTGTAATTGCAAGCTTAAAAATTACAACCCGCACAGCATTTAAGGCCTGGGCACACCGGCGTAGACAGCCATGTTTGCGACACTAGTGCGCGATGTCAGACGAAATTGAGTAAATGAACTAATTTTTTCAATTAGTTTTTCTTTAATATCGTTATTCATTAATTAAAAATAAAACACCACTTACTACCATTAGTACCGGTACTATTTTGTAAACAAATACAACTGAATGCGTAGTATACGTGCGTGTTCGAATTTGTTCGGTGTGACTTCCAATAGGTAATGCCATTGAGTACAATGTCATTACTGCACGCATCTATGCTTTCCGCTCTGCGTAGGTAGGCAGCCTGTTTGTCTCATGGGAACTGCAATGCATAGAGTTACGATTCAGTCTACGTGCACGAGTACCTTACGCAAGCGGTGTGTCATGTCTCATAAAGTTTCAGACATTACAACGTCATGGTACGTGCACGTGTACGCTTACGCATCCGGTGTGTTTCGCACAGTAGTCACGCGCCCGGTGACAGATGTTAGCGTTCTTTACAGTAATTGCAGTTTGTACAGTAATTGGAGGTTGGTTTTTGTAAAGAAAAGAGATAGTTTATTAAAAATGACGTCCAGTGTAGTAATGTCCAAATGGTGTAAAAAACGAAAAGAAAGCAAAAAGATGCAGAGATAACGTATCTTAAGTATGAAATATTTTTTCTTTTAAGAATAGAAAATATCTATGAGTATAACAGTTATGGTCGCTATTATGTTACCAGTGTTCAGTATACACTTTTAAACTTCGCGTTGCATTTTATTACATTTAGAACACAGGTATTAAACGCATTTGAACGTAACATAGGTGTTATAACACCTACCTTTTTCCGACGTTTCCAAGTGTTTAGTAATAGAATGGGTGGCAGACAAATATTGAGGATTCTAAAACGCTTAATTTTATAGTTAACTAGCGGCCGCCCGCGACTTCGTCTGCGTATAAAGTTTGCTATCCCTCGGGAACAGTGCTTTTTTTCGGGATGAAAGTTACCCTATGTCCTTCTTTGTACCAACGTGAATGCAAAATTTCATGACGATCGGTTGAGTAGTTAAGACGTGAAGGCGTAACAAACGAACAAACAAACAAACGGACTTTCGCATTTAAAATATTAGTAAGGATTTCAATAAAGATAAACTTTTCTTTTAAGGCTCCGTTATGCGAAAACATTTGTCTTTGTCTTTTTCTTTACGTCTAAAGAGTATGGAAAATAACCTCACTTCTACACTGATGTTTTTCGTTGTTTTTTCATCATTATCTTTAGCACAATTATCTTTCTTGAAAAAAAGTTATTGGAGCAACTGCACAGTACGTTAAAGTGTATTTTGATTTACAATTCAATATGTTTCCGCTATTATTCACGCCAAATATATGGCCTGCGACAAGCGCTTTTGATGATATTCTGTTTTTAGGGTTCCGTAGCCAAAATGGCAAAAAACGGAACCCTTATAGATTCGTCATGTCTGTCTGTCTGTCTGTCTGTCCGTCCGTATGTCACAGCCACTTTATTCCAAAAGTATTAGGACTACATAGTTGAAACTTGGTAGGTAGGTGTATTCTGTAAACCGCTTTACGATTTTTATACAAAAATAAAAAAAATAAAAGATTAAGGGGGGGCTCCCCATACATGGACCTGAAACTGAAAATATTTTTTTTCATCAAACCAATACTTGTGGGGTGTCTATAGATAGGTCTTTAAAAATGACATTGAGGTTCCTAAAACTATTTTTTTTCAAAGTCAACCATTTGAAAGATATTTGCCGCCAAAGTGGTAAAATGTGTGTCCCCCCCCTTTAACTTTTAAAGTAAGAGGGTGAAAAATCTAAAAAAAATATAAGCTATAGATCTTGATAAACACTTTCAACGAAAATTGGTTTGAACGAAATATAGTAATTAGTTTTCAAGATATAGTACATTTTCCAAAACCGCAAATATAACTTTGCCATTCATACAAACACTGTGAAAAACAAAGTTATTTTTTCAGACGAAAAATGATAGCGGTATTAAAATATGGTATGGTATAATGAACCTACGGAACCCTACTGCGCGTGGTCCGACACGCACTTGGCCGGTTTTTTTTACAATCATCTGTGAGGTTTATACGCAATTGAATACTTGTAGCTACTAGATAATCTCTAGCTTGTCGTAAGTTTTTTTTTTGTGGCTACAACTTTACGTTTTCTATATAAAAATATGGCCCACGCAAATTATGTTTTCTTATTATGGTCCCTTAACTAGGGATGCAGATGTGCTGTTGAATATACCTATTTTTCTCAATAGACTATTCTAAACGTATAGGTAACGGAAACCTATAAACAGCTTTGTTTCCTATATTACTTTTACACTATTTGTACAACTGCTTCTAGGAAAGTTGACTATTTTCCAGAAAAAATAATAAGTATTATCTTTTCACAGGTGTTATCAGCAGCTACAGTGATAGCCAAACACACGTCATCTCTATGCAACGCTTGTCGCGTCGCTTCCTCTAAGACGAGCGAGCCTCAAGCTAAGAGACACTTCGTACAAGCGGCGAAGGACGTTGCCAACTCTACCGCCGCGCTTGTGAAGGAGATCAAGGCCTTAGACGCAGACTATAGTGAGGTTAGTTAAGTTTTACTGATAAAATGCGGCAAAAAGGTGCTAAATGGGGACTAGAACAAGATAAGTAAAAAATTGTGGTAATTTTAGTGGCAGCCCTGGCATCATAACATGTCTAGCAACGTGACAACCCTGACTATTTTGTGACACGTCTCACTTTATAGTATTAATACTAGTTGCAATCTTAACTAGGGTCACTCCTTATGACCGTTTAGCAATAAAATACTAGTATTAGTCTATGCAACGCTTGTCGCGTCGCTTCCTCTAAGACGAGCGAGCCTCAAGCTAAGAGACACTTCGTACAAGCGGCGAAGGACGTTGCCAACTCTACCGCCGCGCTTGTGAAGGAGATCAAGGCCTTAGACGCAGACTATAGTGAGGTTAGTTAAGTTTTACTGATAAAATGCGGCAAAAAGGTGCTAAATGGGGACTAGAACAAGATAAGTAAAAAATTGTGGTAATTTTAGTGGCAGCCCTGGCATCATAACATGTCTAGCAACGTGACAACCCTGACTATTTTGTGACACGTCTCACTTTATAGTATTAATACTAGTTGCAATCTTAACTAGGGTCACTCCTTATGACCGTTTAGCAATAAAATACTAGTATTAGTCTATGCAACGCTTGTCGCGTCGCTTCCTCTAAGACGAGCGAGCCTCAAGCTAAGAGACACTTCGTACAAGCGGCAAAGGACGTTGCCAACTCTACCGCCGCGCTTGTGAAGGAAATCAAAGCTTTAGATGCTGACTATAGTGAGGTTAGTTACAGTATTATAGGTTTTAGTGACAAAATGCGACAAAAAGGTGCTAAATGGGGACTAGAACAAGATAAGTAAAAAATTGTGGTAATTTTAGTGGCAGCCCTGGCATCATAACATGTCTAGCAACGTGACAACCCTGACTATTTTGTGACACGTCTCACTTTATAGTATTAACACTAGTTGCAATCTTAACTAGGGTCACTCCTTATGACCGTTTAGCAATAAAATACTAGTATTAGTTTCTATGTAACGCTTGTCGCGTCGCTTTCTCTAAGACGAGCGAGCCTCAAGCTAAGAGATACTTCGTACAAGCAGCGAAGGACGTTGCCAACTCTACCGCCGCGCTTGTGAAGGAGATCAAGGCCTTAGACGCAGACTATAGTGAGGTTAGTTAAGTTTTACTGATAAAATGCGGCAAAAAGGTGCTAAATGGGGACTAGAACAAGATAAGTAAAAAATTGTGGTAATTTTAGTGGCAGCCCTGGCATCATAACATGTCTAGCAACGTGACAACCCTGACTATTTTGTGACACGTCTCACTTTATAGTATTAACACTAGTTGCAATCTTAACTAGGGTCACTCCTTATGACCGTTTAGCAATAAAATACTAGTATTAGTCTATGCAACGCTTGTCGCGTCGCTTCCTCTAAGACGAGCGAGCTTCAAGCTAAGAAATACTTCGTACAAGCGGCGAAGGACGTTGCCAACTCTACCGCCGCGCTTGAGAAAGAGATTAAGACCTTAGTTGCTGACTATAGTGAGGTTAGTTATAGTATTATATGTTTTAGTGATAAAATGCGACAAAAAAGGTGCTAAATGCGGACTGTAACAAGATAGTAGTAAAAATGGTGGTAGTTTTAGTGGCAGCCCTGTCACCTTAACATTTTATGTCTAGCAACGTGACAACCCTATTTTGTGACACGTGTCTGCCTTTATAGTATTAACACTAGTTACAATCTTAACTAGGGTCACTCCTTATGACCGTTTAGCAATTAAATGTCAGAATAAAACGAGCAAAATATTAAAAATAGGGTAAAGTTATATATATTTACTATTTTGAGCTCCTCCGTGCTTCGGAAGGCCCGTTAAGCCGTTGGTCCCGTGCATTTGCAGTCGTTAACACCCACCAATCCGCATTGGGCCTGCTTAATGGGTTATAGGCATAGCCCATCCTCCTTCTCCACCCACAAACAAGGTCTGTGCCCCAGCAATAATGGGGACATTAAAAATTACTGATAAAATTTTAAAATACCTTGATAACAAAAGTCGTTATTGTTCGCAGGCGAACAGAGCGCGTTGCGCGGAAGCCACCGGTCCTTTACAAGAGGCCGTTCGCGGTCTGTGCGCGTTCGCCGATCGGCCCGAGTTCGCGAGCGTGCCGGCCAGGATATCGCCGCAGGCTCGGCTCGCGCAGGAGGATATACTGCAAGCGGGAAGGTATGTACAGTTGACACATCAGACTATACATATTGATCTTGATACCACCCTTATGCCTTACGCAATAAAATGTGTTTTTGTAGTTCAACTGTTTAACCTTTATTGTTTTTATCATAACAGCCCGTTCATAGGACCATACACCTACAAGAAAAAAATAAGCCGGCTTTCTGGTTCTATACAATGTTATATGGAATTAAAACCATTCTATACCGGGTGTAACAAGACCCTCAACGAAGCCGAGGTCTACGTATTCTGCCCATCATCAGGACCATTTCTGTTCAAAATCATTGCTGGGAAACGATTCTAATTTTTGGTGTTAAAAGAGCGTTGCATACATTACCACGCAATGTAACGCGTACAACAGACCGCGCCTGCGAGTGTATGCTACACAGCTGCGTGCGGCCGAGTTGAAAGGCAATGTTTATGTGCATGCTCATGAAATACATGGAGTGATGACGTTTTGAAGCCATTGTTTGATACGAAATACATAAAATTTTGATAGTGTTTCTGTAAACAAAAATTAGGAAATAACGAATAAAATAAGATTTCATAAAAATTTTGAAATACAATTTTAACTTTGATCTTCAATAACTTCTTAGCTATTGGTTTCCCAGGTATAGTCTAAAAGACAAAAATGATCCTGATGATGGGCGGAATGCGTGGACTTCGGCTTCGTCGAATGTCTTGTTACACCCGTTATCATATATTCTTGTCCCCAGGAACATAATATCTGCGTCCTGCTCTATGCTAGAGGCGGCTAAAGCCCTCGCCCTCTCCCCACAAGACCGGCCGCAGTGGCAGCGTCTCGCCGCGCACTCTAAAACCGTGTCTGATAGCATCAAATCACTGGTCACTAGCATCAGGTATGTATACAGTTTTTTTCTTATGTATACAGTCAATGATATTAAAAGCAAGGACCGGAACCGCTTACCGTCAAAGGCGTTTTTGATTGGGTATTTCATAGACTTGTTTTCAAAACAAAAACCCTATCAATACTGTAACCCTATTGAAAGGGTAACCCAAGTAAGCGCTTACCGAATCCGAAAACCCTATCGGGGAAACCCTATGAAGGCTTAATGAAGGGGTTTTAAAACGTGTTGAAGCAATTTATACCTAGTTCCACTTGGGCCGAAGGACCGGAACCGCTTACCGTTAAAGAGGTTTTGATTGGGTATTTCATGAACCGATTACCGTTAAAAGGGTTTTTGATTGGGTATTTCATAGACTTGTTTTTAAAAACCCTATCAACACGGTAAGCATGACGTCGACTAACCCTATCGAAAGGAAAACCCTATCATTTGGTAAGCTTTTTAATAGGGTTTCCCTATCAATTGGGTTAACTAAAAAAAGGTGTTTTCCGGTCCCTGATTAAAAGTAAAGATAGGTTATACGCCAACATCATTGCTATGTAAAACAGCGTAAAGGTACTATAGGTACACACATTGACCGCTGCATGCGCATTGGCTGCCAATTGACAACGCGTCAGCTGTCTCCTTCACTCACACACGCAAAGCAGACAGCTCTCTTTGTACAATATGGCCGAATAAAGTAATAGAAAATACATATTTTATTAAATACAGTACTTACGTGTGAAATTAAGCATTTTTCCGAGCATCGTCTAAAGACGCAAGTAGACATTTTTTTTAATGGAATTTCACAATTTTCTCGCGTCTGACTGACGAGAGCCGCGTGTGTTTCCGTGTCGCGAGCCTGTGCCTGACTAATTGAAAGTCGGGCAATTACCTGCCTTTCGTCTTGCCATTTTGGAGTGCGGGTAACGTATCTTTACTTTTAATATCTTTGTATACAGTAGACTATAGTATCAATATACATGTATGTATCTATGTCCACAAGACCGGCCGTGAAAGTTTGTGTAGCGTCACCTCGAACTTTGTATCTATAGGTAGAGCAAACTGACTAACACTGTCACAGAATAAATAATAGTACAAGTACAGAAGCAGCACTCCGCAAAGTCATTTTAATAATAAGGGTTCCTTTTTTACCATTTTGGTACGGAACCCTAAAAAGCGACTTTTGCTCCGACACAATAAAGTGCAATTCAGATCGCGCAGCGCTAATGGCATACAGTTATATTCACCTAGTAGTTGCTTCTCTGTCTATTGCGTGCTCTTACCTTTTCTGATGACGCAACATTAGGGTTGTCTTCGTGTAAATGAACTGTGTAGCATATATCATAATGTGAAAAACGATAATTGTTTATTGGTTTCTTGATTTTGACATCCGAACACGGCACAGTAATGTCGATTCGACATTGTTACTATTATAAAGAGACAATGCCTACTTGTGCAGTAAGGTGCCGCGCTCGTACGGCGGCGGGCGTGTGACGGCCCGCTGCTCACTTGTTCGTTCGAACGAACGGCTAGCGGTAGGTGCTTATCGGTGTGATGCTCCGGGGCGGGACCACCTTAAGCTAGGTGAATTTTATATGCAAGAAAAAAATGTATATAAAATGTATATAATTATATACTCAATTAAAAAAAATGTATATCTATAGTTTCGTTGTAAACATTATATCAATGTGGTCCCGCTGGAGAGCATACTCCCCAGCGGGACCACCACGATAATTCCGTTACTGAAGGCTTTTCAAATTCGTTTATGACACCAAAAAAATGTATATTAAATGTATACAAATCTACTATAGTCAATTTGATATTTAGTTAAGTCTATACCAATTTACGACTACTTTTAAATTTCCTTTCGGAACATTAGAGAAGCGCCTACTAAAAAAATAGGAGTAAGTTAGCGTTGTTTTCAATCAGGGCGTTGGCGTGATATGTTACAATTAAATAAGCTAATGAGATTATTTAACTCATTAACCGTTCTGTTTATTTTCATTATTTTTTAACACACTTGCCTGCTTAGAGCATCGCGGCTTCTTTCGATTTCGTGGTTGGCCCCATAGTAAAAGTTGTTCATTAAGCGCTATCGCACACGGGAAACTTTTGTCTCCGCAACTTTTTTGTCTCTCACGTGATTTGTATGAAAAGTTGCAGACGACCGTGTCGCTTCGTGTGCGCGCTTCCATATAAACCCGTGGACTTGATGTGAGAGACAAAACAGTTGCTGGGAGACTAAGTTGCCCGTGTGCGATAGCGCTAAGCGCTATCGCACACGGGAAACTTTTGTCTCCGCAACTTTTTTGTCTCTCACGTGATTTGTATGAAAAGTTGCAGACGACCGTGTTGCTTCGTGTGCGCGCTTCCATATAAACCCGTGGACTTGATGTGAGAGACAAAACAGGTACTGGGAGACTAAGTTGCCCGTGTGCGATAGCGCTATCGTGGTCTGAACACCTCTTTTCATTTTTAGATATACCTTGAAAATAACGGTGTATAATAAAAATATTTTATTTTATTTCAAAGTTGTTTTAATCGGAATAGTTATTTGATTTTTTTTGTATTTATTTTAAACATTGCTAGGTTTTAAATAAATACGAAAGCAATAGAATTATAACTGTTTGGGATTATTGGAAGGTTTATGCTGCCAAGTTTAACATGTTTTATAGTAATACGTATTTATACTCTTTGAATATTTATTATGGATATTGGAAAGTTTTGCCTTTTGCCTGGGTTATTCCAGAAATCCCCCTTGGGAAACCCCTCTCAAGGGGGAAAACTGGACTTTAGTGTGAAAAAAATTCAAAAAATCCCCTCATCTATATTGGATTATTCCACTTTTCCTATATATTTAATTTAAAATTCTAAGACTTTTAGGAACTAGAAACGCATTTTAAAAAGAAACACACTTCAAAATGTTTATTTTTAAAATTAATTGAATGTCTATAAAAAATATGGTTTGCACTATAAAATATGCTTAGCTTTAAAATTAATACTTTGCACTATACAATTTAATTTTACAACTTTAGTATTTGTAGACCTTTGGTATACAGACGATTAGGAGCGATGACGAGCGAGCGTCGAAGAGCGAGGAGGAGGTTAGGTTCCATCGCGAGAAGAGCGAGCGATGCGAGCGTGTCGTGGCAGCAGCCACGATCCACATTACGATCGCGATCGACCGTATGGCCACCTCTGCTCAAGATTCAATCCACTGAGATTTTTTCTCCTACCAAACATGAATAAATGTCTTGGCGGGCAAAGATTTTCATCAATCCAAAAGGTAGTGTCTGAAATAGGCCCTCATTTCAGTTACCAGTTTTCTGGCCATAAAAAAAAGATGGGTTAAAGAGGTAGGAACTTCGTTGGACTGAATACGCAGAGCTACAATAAGATTATGTAGAGAATATGTACTAATAAATAAACAACATCGCTGTCCACATAAGCTGTCGATGTAAATATAATAAAAACACAACTATAACTAAAATACTAAGTTGGTGATTGTGAGTGACTAGACTAGACTACTTAAGTCATCACAATTAAAGATTAAAGCCCACCGGTAACGATCAATTGCGATTGTCAATTTTTCCGCAATTGACGCCCATTGACGGAAAAATTGATCGTTTACGCGTGCAATTGAAGCGATTGTCAATTGCTCCAACAATGGAATTGACGGAAAAATTGACAATCGCAATTGATCGTTACCGGCGGGCTTAAAAATCGGCTGTCCTGTCATCCAGCTCAGCATGGGTTGAGTAAATCTCAAAAATAAAATCTTACTCAATTTACTTTAAGGTGGATTTCTGGATATTTATTTTTTTGATTCCATTTTCCCCCCTCATTTTCAAGGGGGAATTTTAGACTCTTTTTTAGATTCAACTTTTCCCCCTCAAGAAGGAAATTTCAGGGGGGATTTGTGGAGGGGGGTGATAGTGTTACCACTAAAATGACTCTTTTCATACATTTTGTGGTTAGCTTTAATGAAATTTCAAATACTTATATTTCTATAACTATGTACTTCCGCAAAGTGCGAGTGCCACAAGAATGTAGCTTCCCCCCCCCCTTACTCCCACATATCCTTAAATTCGAGCAAAGCTATTCTACATTTTTACTGGTCAAAAGAAAACGGGGTGGTTTGGGGGAAGAAAGGAGGAACGAAGGAGACCCCCCACTAGGGTTACCAGGACCAAAATTCGGAAATCCGGTCACAAAAGGTGAAAAATCCTGATTTTTGGACAAAAGTCCGGTCTTAGATTCAAATTTAAAAATAAAATAGGTTATTTACATTAGGCACGCACAACACGTTTCTTTTTGTAAAATTTTACATAAGTGGATGGTTTCTTATAAGAAAATTATGGGCAACTTTCAGGAAACTACCCATCTATAGAGCCTAGTCGCGACGTGCGCAGCGCGCCGCGCGCTCCAAGCTGTCCGGCGATGATGGTTTAGACAAAATCATTACAATCCATTATGGTGTAGTGATTTTGATTTTGAAAAATCCGGTCTCGAATGAAATCCGGGCGGAGTCCGGTCTGAGCCCTTAAAATCCGGTCTAGACTGGATTTATCCGGTCAGATGGTAACCCTACCCCTACGGAAATTCATAGTTTCCGAGATATTCACGATTGAAGTTTTCAAGATTTTGTTACATTTGAACTAGTAGACCATTAATTTCAAAATAAAAGGTGAGGAGTTGGACAGAGGCGTTCCCTCCGTCCCTTCCTCCTCCCTAACGGAGGGCTAGGGGGCTAGACACAACCCTATTCCACGACCCAAATTCTAAAGTTTACCCTGCCTTTTTAGGGTTCCGTACCAAAATGGTAAAAAAGGAACCCTTATGGTGTGACTCAGTCTGTCTGTCTGTCTGTCACAGCTGGATATCTCGAGAACTACTAATGGTTGTAACTTGAAATTTAGAATAGTTTGAGATGACATTTGCCCAACTAATTTGCAAATAAGAAATGAATAAAAAAATAAATATCTTTTTTACAATAGGGACTGAAAAGGGGTCTTAAAAATTTGAAGTGGAGCTACTAGGGCATGTGGGGTATCATATGAAAGAGCGCCATTTGCACGTTTTTAATCATTTTTTTTTTTGTTTTAGGCCGCATAGTTTTCTAATTATAATGAAAAATTTAAAAAAAAAACCGTCCCCTCTTTATCTCCGAAGTTTGCAAAGAGAAAAATCTGAAATAATTCTATGTGATAGCAGTTTATTTAAAGATTACAGGAAAAATAAAACGATGTCTCAATATAGCACACTTTTTTAGAAATTATCAAATTTCTAAAAAAGTTAACATTAGTTCCACTATCGGTCAAGAGATGGCGCTGACCTAAAACTGCAATACTAAGTTTATTATTTTACCCTGCAGTGTAGTTTAATGGTGCAATTATGATGGTACGGAACCCTCGGTGCGCGAGTCCGACTCGCTCTTGACCGGTTTTATTTATATTTATCAGAGGTGTATTGCTTAACATCAGTGTGATACTGATCAGTCAGATAAGGTAACGGATTACTTATATTAACCCAACCTTAGCAACAACAAAGAGGTTTTATGACTCTGAATATCCATATAGGTACATTTTTGGAATAAATTAATGTGTAAGTCCTTAATTTAAGTCAAACAGTTAGGTATTTATTATTATCAAGTTATTAATTAATTATTCACAATAATATGTTAAAATATTAAAATATTAGCATTTTATTACTTAAAATTATAATTTTGAAGTAGGCTGTATGGTCACTCACCCCTTTGTTTTTGGGCGCGTGAAAAAGAACCTGCGCGCCTTTTTTCGTAATTTTCATATTTTGTTTTGTTCGCTGTGTGGTAAATTATTCCTTAATCGTACGGAAGAGTATTTTACATTGATTTATGTGTTTATTTCAAGCAGAATAATATTAATAGTATATAAAAAATACTAACAAAACAACTGAAAGCGGTAGTTGACTTAACTACGTACATTTTCTATCAGTATCCATATTGTATCTTAACTATCTAATAACTTCGTCTTTTATTTGTCGACATGAAGCGTGGCAAAAGACTTTCTGTGTGTTTGGAAGAACAAAAAAGTGTTTTCCTCCAATATCAGGACCAGTTTTTTAAAGAAATACCAAATTCATGCAGTTCCGTGTACAAAGAAATAAGTAGAAAATTATCTGCTCGTATGTCGCCTTACGCATTGTACTTTTCGGCTAAACGGAACTTTTCTTATTTTTTTGAAAGTGCCAAATAAAATAGTGAAAAAGATTATAGTGACAAAAATAGTAGTGACAATGTAAGTAGTAGCAGTGACTGTACTGGCGACGACATAAAGTACATCGATGAGTCAGGCAGTGACAGTGGCGAAAATTTGATTTCTTTTTTTTTATCTTCTGAAGAATGGGCAGAAATCCAACCGGAGATTTACCCTGGAGTTCGAAATGATATGAAAAAGCCAACGGTTCGTACTCGTAATAAACGAAGAATGCCAAAAGACAAATGGACCGACATTATGAGAGAACACATTTGGAAAAAAACATCAAATCGGTGCTCATGGGTCTTTAAAACTAATTCAGCGAGCGACATTCAATCTGTAAGAATAAAGGGACATTGTAAAAAATGCGATGGTAAAATTTCGGTTCAAACTGAGAAAAAGGGGGATCGTGTGACAGTGCATTGCACATTGATCAATGTGGATTCCCAACTGATACATAATCCGGTAAAAAAAATTAGAATTACAAAATTTAAGAAAAAAAATTTGGCCGCTGAACTAAAAAATCAATATCCTATTGTTATAAGAAATAAATTGATACATTCTAGTATCACTGACAACGACACGCAAGAACCACCTTTTTTGCCTGATCTGAAAACTTTACAAAATATAAAAAGTAGAACAAAGAAGTATTATCACAAAAATGTTGTACTGGCATTGTGGATAATGTCTTGTACAACGCCATTTAACAATGTCGAAAGAAATATTTCACTGCATCCATTCTTTGTCTATTACTGGACCGAAGCTCAACAAAAGTTTTATCATACGTTTTCACGAGCGCACTACACATCAATAAGCCTTGATGCTACAGGTTCACTGTTTAAAAAAATACAGCCACCTATAGACTCTCCTCAACCACAATCCGCAAAACATTTATTTTTGTACGTAGCAGTACTTAAATTACAAAAAACATCCGTCCCATTAACACAAATAATTTCAGCAATTCAGACAATGGACAATATATACATGTGGCTAAAAACCTGGCTCAATACTATGATTAAACCGAATGAAGTAATTACTGATGACTGTAGTGCATTAATTGGAGCGTGTGTGAAGGCTTTCACAACATTTGAATCTACTAAAGAATATATCAGGCACTGTTTTAAGCTACTTGAGGGACAAACAAAAATTATTCCTGTGTGCTTCATGCGCTTGGATACATCCCATTTTGTAAAGTGTATATATAGACTCCAATGTTTTAAATTGATAGACGAACGAGTAAAAAAATTTTATGTCAGAATCTTGTTTCAGTTAAAAAATTGTAGAAATTACTCAGTTGCCAAAGAAATAATACGAAATACTATAATTGTATCTGTGAACAGATATGATCGATGCACAGTGGGCAATAAAAAAACTAAATGTGAAGTGGCAAAAGAAAATTTATTAGACGCTCTAAAAAACTTAAAAGAAATAAATGACAATGAAATGGAAACACCAAATGCTGAACAATCTATAATTGAAGCAGATGAGCTCCCTGACAACGAGGATGTATTAGGCTGGGTTCACTCACTAGTAGAAACAGAAAAGTTATATGCCGATCTTTGTGAAGAAACAAGATATGAAAATGTGTATTATTTTCCGAATTTCATTGATACTTTCATAAAACTTCTATACAGGCTTCCCCTTTGGACAAATGTAATGGTGCAATTCTATAAAGATACAAATGATTCACCAAGTAGCACTAACGTTGAAAGTTATTTCAAAAATATAAAACATCTGTTATTAAATACAAAAACTGGATTGAGACGTGTAGATGAGTTTATCATAAAGCATACTGATTATATTACAGGTAAAATAAAATCAGCACAGTGTTCTTCTTCCAGTAATACAGAAAATTCTAATAATAAACAAAACCCGTGTCTGGAGAAAGAAAGAAATTCAAATACACCAAATAACATCAAAATTCATGACGCTAGTTTTACTCAAGAATCAGAATTTCAGACCAGTCCAGTTTATGAAGAAAACTGGCGCAATAAAGGCAAGAATGACAAAAAAAAGCCTTTAATAGAATCTGTTAAACCAAAACATAGCAAAAAATATGTATCGTTATTGCCAAATGGAAATATAAGTCGGTCAAATATTGATAACTTGATATTACGCAATACATGTGCTTTCGATTCTGTGGTGCATGCATTCGCAGTCGCTTACAAAGAGTACAGCAGCGTTAGAATATCACTGGAAAGTAAAAAATCACCATTTTCGTTACTAGTTAAGGCCATTTCAAATCAAGATGATACTGTGGATGTTTTACGATTAAGAGCGGAAATTTTGTCTAAATACTTTGAAACTGTAAAGCAAAACATTATACAGGTTGTTGACTGTAGTTGTAATGTAACTAGAATTTTTGAAGGTTTGTTGTTAAATGATTATTACAGTGCAAAAAACGTGAAGAAATGTTCCATATGTGATTTTAAATCGGAAAGAAACTGTCCCATACTTCCACTTGATATTCGGATCTTGGCAGAAGAAAATCTTAAAACTGGTTTAGAAAAATCTGCAAATTTTATCTTATCTGACAAAACTCGCTCATCACTGCACCCGTGCAATGTAAATAATGAGGCAATAGTTATTGATAAGTACGAATTATGTGATATAATAGTTTTCGAAATTGCTAGCAACGTAAATATTAACGAGATACCCCACAGTATAATATTGAAACAAAATGAAACATACTCTGTAGTTTCTGCAATAGAATTCGTACCAGGATTATTAGGTGCTTTAGGGCACTATAAGGCACATTGCAAATCTGGCTCCAAATGGCACTGTTACGATGATAGTTTAAGCAGAATTACGAGCACTGATGTAGAAAAATATATGCAGGTAGACATTTTAATATATGCCAAAGCTCATCAATAATTAATTGTTTTGTATTATAGGCTGGGCCGATTTTAATCATTTTTCAAATTCTGCATCAGAAGACCCCTCAAAAGTTGCGTAAAGTGACGTAGATTATACGAAAAATAATAAAAAAAAAAATAAGATTATCACTATGAGCCCTCTAATATAGCGATCGAATTTTTATAAAATACCTGTATTTCGTGTATTTCAGTCTTTAGAATTTTGCATTACATGACCCCTCAAAATTTGCACAATTAGATGTTGGTTGTAGGAAATATAATTAAAAAATAGCAGATAGCAATTGAATTTAAAAAATAAAAAAAAGCAAAATTCGATTTTTCGGATCGGTTTTGATAAAATTCCTGTTTCGTAAGCTTATTTTTTTAATTATTTTTCCTAGAACCTACGTCACATTACGCAACTTTTGAGGGGTCTCTTGGTCTTGATGCAAAATTTATAAGTCTGTTATAAGTACACGTTTATAAGTATTTTATAAAAAAATCGAACGCTATTAGGGGGCTAAAAGTGATAATCTTATTTTTCTATATTATTTTTCCTATAACTTACGTCGCATTACGCAACTTTTGAGAGGTCTTGTGAAGCAAAATTCGAAGAATTATTAAAATCGGCCCACCCTATTTTGTAATCAGTAAACGTAGGTACTACTGAAATTTGGGAATCGTGATCCATCTTGAATTATATTTATGGATTTACTAGCCATTAAAGTTAATAAGGAAGGAGCTATGTTTTTAGACATGTTTCCCAATCTTTGTGCTATTTACTACTTTTTTATAGCCTTGGTTATTGTTTGGAGCACAAACATTTTAATTTTCTAAAGCTGACCAGACTGGTCAAGTAATGGGAAAACATGTTTTGTAAAAAGTTCAATTTTCTCATTGGTTTTGAATAGATATTGTCATTTCTATTAACTTTTTTCAATATAAGTATGCATATCCAAAGGATGACAACCTCTTAAAACTTGACAGTTTTCTGAATGTTCATCACTGACGTCCATTATACAAAGTACGCTGGACAGGCTAATGTCTTGAAATGACAGCAATTTTTTGTGCCGATTTGAAAATCGTCATATTGGCGCTGAGAGCAGTCGATTCTATACTATGGCAGTAGTGATAGTGAGTGTGCTTGGAACTAATTAGTTCCAAGGACACTCACTACTGCCATAGTAGAATCTACTGCTCTCAGCGCTAATATGGCGATTTTCAAATCGGAACAAACGACTGGTGACGTTCACATGTCCAGCGTACTTGTATAATGGACGTCAGTGATGTTCATCAATGCGTCTCTTTCGTAGTTATACATCGAGAAAAAGACACATTGATAGCCATTCTTAAGAGTCTGGGGGTCTATTATGAAAAGTGACTGCGTCACGTAATTGCGTACGTTATTTTTGTAATAGGCCCCCAGGCTTTAGGGTCAGATATTTGTATAGGTGTTAGTTGTATCCAAAAGATGACCACAGTAGAGGTTTTGTTTAGCTTGAATCGTCAAACTTTAGAGACGCCTTTAAGGAAACTAACTCTTCATTTTCAATTTCTTATCGTTTGGCACAGCTGTGATGGCTTTTTTGTTGTTATTTATGGTAAGAAAAAAACTTAAGATTAGCATAGTTATTTATAGTTTCATACTAATTATATCAAAGTGTTTCATTTAACATCCTATAATATGTAACTATCTTGAACTATGAAGGGTAGTTTAGCAAATTAATCGACTATTTGAGGTGGTCAGGTATTGGGTAAAATAGTAGGTGGTCATCTATTGGTGAATGTTGGTCAGGTTATCGGGACTTCTGATTTTTTTAATTTTAGACAGGCCTTAGAAAAAATCTATTTTAATAATATTACAAATGAGGCAAACATTTATTAAGATATTATCTTAATAAATTTTGTATTTGAGGTATCTGTACTAGTAGTATAGTACTAGTAGTATAGTATTAAATTTTTATCTGTGGTATTACGTTTGTATGGGAAGCTCACGGTTCGCCGGACTCTCAAGAAATGTAATGATTAAACGTAGGTACTAGGTACTACTTTAAGAATTTATCCAGATTCTAGGTTTTAATGGTTTTAGCGAGATTTACGTACGCCTATTCCATGTTTGTACTATAGGTAAGCACTCTGGAACAGTACATTTAAAATAATCTCTTTTAACCTTTTTTTAATAACACAAATTTTTTTTTGTTCTCTTTCTATGTTTTTTATTTGTTTATTATAATAACTTGTTTCTTGTATTAGTTTTAAGCTAATTCTTTTAAAACTTTAATGAAAACAGATTCATTCTTACCAGTAATGTCCAACATTATTAATCTTTGGCATTTTAACATTTGTATTATTGTATATTTGTAAAAAATACTTAGTGACACTTTATTTTGTGTTTTATTTTAGCCCAATTTTATGAACATGTCTATTTATTTATTTTATTTAATACATGGAAAACCAGCAGCTGTACAAATGAGTGTAGAAAAATCGTTGACCTGATTATAGGTTTCCACTTATAGTGACAACAGGGTGGATTTTTGAGGCAGGTACCTTAGCCATTATAATTACAGGACAACGTTCCTAGGAGACCATCCATAACTTTTTAAGATATTTTAGTTTATTTGTTAGCAAATAAAATGATAAAATACCAAAAAAATAATTTTTATTCCAATCGATCCTATTTCGTGTGGGGATTAAAAGACCCTATGGGACCGTTTAAGGTATGAGAACTAGAAACGACAGGAATCGCCAAAAACGTTCATACATTTTGTACTGAAAAACGATAAATCAAGTCGAAATATTTTTTGTTGTCAAACGATCCTATTTCTTACTGTGATTCTTACTATGAATACTCTTTAAGGCTAACTGAAATTTGAGAACAGAAACTGTTTTTTTTTATTTAGATCTAATGTTGTAGAAGATTGTGCCTGCGTGTGAAGCCGGTGTTGTGACTTAGGTACTGTAGTTTCTGTTCTCAAATTTCAGTTAGCCTCAAAGAGTATTTTGATCACAGTAAGAAACAGGATCGTTTGACAATAAAAAATATTTCGACTTGATTTATCGTTTTTCAGTACAAAATGTATGGGAAACGTTTTTGGCGATTTCTGTCGTTTCTAGTACTCATACCTTAAATGGTCCCATAGTCTTCTGATCCCCACACGAAATAGGATCGATTGGAATAAACATTTTTTTTTGGTATTTTATCATTTTTTTTGCTAACGGTATTTTTTTTCCAAAATCTATGAATGCAGTTCAGAATATCATAAAAAGTTATGGATGGTCTCTTAGGAACGTTTTCCTGTAACTATAACGGTTAAGGTACCTGCCCTTAATGTACCGTCTCAAAAATCCACAATAATTAAATATTATATACACATTTTTTTTTATTTAAACAAATAAAAGTACTTAATTCTATGTGTGTGCGATGCATACCATGCCAGCATGAGCTTATATTAAATAAATAGATTTTCAATAAGTCTTCGTTTAATATAAAAAAATAAGACTTTGCTATAACCTTTTAGTAGGCGCTTCTCTAATGTTCCGAAAGGAAATTTAAAAGTAGTCGTAAATTGGTATAGACTTAACTAAATATCAAATTGACTATAGTAGATTTGTATACATTTAATATACATTTTTTTGGTGTCATAAACGAATTTGAAAAGCCTTCAGTAACGGAATTATCGTGGTGGTCCCGCTGGGGAGTATGCTCTCCAGCGGGACCACATTGATATAATGTTTACAACGAAACTATAGATATACATTTTTTTTAATTGAGTATACAATTATATACATTTTATATACATTTTTTTCTTGCATATAAAATTCACCTAGCTTAAGGTGGTCCCGCCCCGGAGCATCACACGCTTATCGCGCGACCTTGAGTGAGTGAAGGAGGCCTGACACTGTGTTGACGCACATACAATAGTATAGTCATAATTAGTATATAAGAAGTACAAATAAATAAACATTGCTTCTTAGCTACAAGCTACACTGGCAAATTCATTTCGCATTGTAGGAGCCAAAGTTCGTATGTTTGTTACTTAATCACGCAAAAACGGGTTTAGATCTACACCCTTTAATATCTAAACCCGTTAGATGTTAAATGTGTGTAAATCTAAACCCGTACAACCGTACACCAGTTATATCTTATTATAATATAACCAGGATAAAAAGTTTGCAAAAATTTAAAAAAAACCGGCCAAGTGCGAGTCGGACTCGCGTACGAAGGGTTCCGTACGAAAAAACGGCAAAAAAATACATTTGTTGTATGGGGTAGTATTAATTTTATTCTGTTTTTAGTATTTGTTGTTAGAGCGGCAACAAAAATACATCATCTGTGAGAATTTCAACTGTCTACCTGTTGTCGTTATTAATATCGAGCAAAAAACGGCAAACAATCACGTTTGTTGTATGGGAGCCCCCCTTAAATATTAATTTTATTCTGTTTTTAGTATTTGTTGTTTAGTGTGCGGCAACAGAAATACATCATCTGTAAAAATATCAACTTTATAGCTATCTTGGTTCATGAGATACAGCCTGGTGACAGACAGGCAGACAGACGGACAGCGAAGTCTTATTAATAGGGTCCCGTTTTTACCCTTTGTGTACGGAACCCTAAAAAGTTGTAATGTTATCTTTTATCAAAATTGTTTTATTTAAATTGACGTTACATATTGAGAGGGTCACCCTTATTCACAAACATTACTATGAGGGCTCACAGTGCCCGAGGACGCGCAGCGTCCCAACTACCAATCACAAAACGAACCAATCACAGAGATCTATTTCAACGCAGTGCGTTCGCATAAGCAAGGGTCGTTTGAGTATTATTCTTAAATACAGGTGTTAAGAGTTTAAGGTCTGTATTTATAAACCGCTCTCAACGTTGAGAACTTTTTATAAATATGGTCCTTAGACTAAAAATTATTTTTCTTTGTTTTGTTTAGAGAGAAAGCACCCGGACAGAAGGAGTGTGCAACCGCCCTAGATTCCCTGAGCCGATTGCTTCGAGAGCTTGACCAAGCCGCGATACAAGCTGTGGCGCAAGAATTACAGCCTAGACGAGCCAATACACTGCAAGGTCAGTATACAGGGTGTCCAAGTGGTCTCACTCTGCGCTTAAACTTTTATATTAGCCTGCTCGCGACTGACTCAGTCGAGCCAGCGCATGAGGGATGTCATGTGTCGGTTGAGACAGAACTACGCGACAGAAAGAGAAGCGCTTCGAAGGCGCTTATAATAATAGGCACGCAGCGCTGTGCAATTTGAAATTGTACTTTATTGCCGTGCAGCGAGAGTAGCTTATTATTTGATTGTCCTCGTACGTATAGTACTATTATATATTCTGTGCTAAATCCTTAAATATTGAAGTTAAGTTACTGATACAAGACTTCATTTTGTTTTTTAAAACCATTTGGACGTAAAAAAACATATATTTTTGTATCTTTACCTTTTCTGTAAATACATACTCTCGATTTGAAATTAACCCTGTGAAAACTTCCTGTATATAATTTGTCTGTTCTTAACTCTTTCTTGACACTTGACCCATCAAGGTATAACATCAGACAGTTTATTCATTCTCTTCGAAAAACTGAATCGACAAAAAAACTATATTAATTATCGAATCTGCTCACAACATTTTACGAGAATCTCTAGAGAGAAATGTGACCTGTAGAGAAAAACAAACGGACAGCCGGACAGCGGGACAGACTACAAAAGCATTTTTGCCCGAGCTGAATCGAAGACGCTTCGCTGTCGCTGCGCTTCGTGATCACTCGCTTAATTGTTCGCTCAATGAACTTGTACTAGGTCTACCTATTTAAATTCATATCGTTATTAAAATGATTGATGTTTAAACAGGATACTCGGAACAAGTTGAGAACAGTGCGAGCGAGATGTTAGAACGGTTGGAACCACTTCGAGTAGCTGCCACTTCACAGGCTGAACTACTGGGACATGCTGTCATGCAAATGGTAAGTTATTTTATGGTTACATACATACATAAACTCACTCCACGCCTGTTTCCCATGGGGGTAGGCAGAGACTAAAGTCGCATTACTCATATCCCAGCAAAAAAGTAAACAAAGGTGTCGCCAGAACAAAACAACACAAAAGTAAATAGTATTTTGCTAAGTCAAGAAATAAACACATTTACATGTTTTTTCATCACAAACCTAATAAAAATAGAATAGATAAATATTCTGAATAATGAGTTTTGCGGAAAAAGCAGTAATATAATTTAATATTTCATAGTAACAGTTTTATAGTAGAAAACATTGTATGATGCTGTGCACACATCAACTTCAAACCATACACATCAACCTTTGGTTCATTTCATTTTATAAAATTAAAAATTTCATAAAAATTAGTATTACGAGTAGTAGCTGTAGTAGTAACATTTGTCTTTTGGTATTGCGGGGAACTGGCGGAGTTGCAACGTATTTTTGATAGTTTACATACAGTTAATATCTAAGTAAAGTTTTCTTATCAGTTCGTTTCAAGAACTTTTAACATCAAAAATTATGATAGGTTAAAATAAAAGTTCTTATTATCATCCTACTTTAAAATTACCCTGGATGGCATTACATTTATTATGACTCAAAATATAATAAACAAATTAAAAAAGTTATAATAATGACCAAAGGTTTTGAATATCTGAAAATGTCACTAACAGGGTCAGTTTGTCAATTTGACAGTGACGTTTCTTTGTTTACATTTTTGCTGGGAAATGAGTAATGCGACTTTATGGATCGCCACCTGCTACGATCCTTGCACACCTCTTTCGTTTCATTCACATCCATTAATCTTTTCATACATGCTCTGCGGTTTTTATCACTGCGTACACCAGCCCTTTTTATTAAAACCTCTATTTGGCCCGCCTAGGTTTTTCTGGGACGCCCTTGCGCAATCGTTCCTTCCACATTCGCACAATATATCTCTTTCGTGATTCGCCTTTCATTCATCCTCTCTAAGTGACCAAACCACCGGAGCATTCCTTTCTCAATTCTTGTCACTATATCATCTTTCAGACCACATCTTTCACGAATCACATCATTGCTCACTCTATCACACAATTTATTTTATAGTTAAGATCATTAAAATTCATATTTAAAGGTCATCTGACGAATTATTCTATAATAAATAGTCGAAACAGTATGAAGAACAATAATTTCATACTATTTTTTGTTTAGTTAATAAATTCACCTATGTTCTTAGAATAGTAACAACCTCGAACGATACAAAGCGCACTATCAACAGTTAGGCAAATACAACAGACAAAATGGCTCAGTTTTCATAATTAACCAAATCGTACATATAAGAAAGAAAAAGTTTCAATTTTCCTACCTTTCGGGGATTCATTACTATTTTATTGGATTTTAGTTACGATTAGGTAACGTATGAAGGATATAAATCTGAAAACTGAGCCATTTTGGCTCAGTAACTCATTTTACATACAAAGTCGGCTTTTAGGTGTTATTATTCTAAGCCTATGTTACAATAGTTATTTGTTATACAAGAGAGCAAAGTCATTTTTTGCTGCGAGTGCTGACTTTTAAATCACGAACTAGCGAAGTAGTCTAGAATTGAATCACGAACGTAGCGAGTGATTCTAATATAGACTACTGAGCACAGTGAGTGATTTAAAGGCACGAGACATCAAAAAATTTGCTCTCGTGTTAAACATACAACTTTTCACCTCTACCAGCGAGAAAAGGTGTTAGAAATTAAAAAAGCACTTTGCCTCACGCTCGCAGCAAAAGTCGATTTTGCTGCGAGTTTTTACGCGCCAAAAGCACCCTTTTCGTGCTGGAGAGGTGAAAATGTCATTTGGTAAGGGTCCGAAAAACATACTATCTGTTTATTTATAGTTTTGAGATGACTCCGATCACCTGATAAAAAGTAACTTAACTCGATAGAACTTATACGCTATTGAAAAAACTGATTCCTTGTTAGCGTACATCCGGATCACACCAATTAGTGTTTAAACTAATATTTTTTTCCACCCAGGTTTCGTACTCCGAAGCAGTAGTATCGGGTAGCATTGGCTGCGCGTCTTTAGTGTCACAATCCACTGAGCAGTCTCAAGTGTTAGTGCACGCACGGACTGTGTTGGAAGCCGCCTGCGCTCTGGTGTCTGCCGCCAGAGCCGCCGCTGGGAACCCAAGGGTGAGTGTGGAATAACACCCAATTGTGGTCCATTTTATGCCCCTGACTTAAAAAGTTCACTTAGAAATTTCAGCACAAAAGAGATGGTGGTTTGGTATGGGTCAATATGAAAACGGAATACAAAAATTCCACCATAATTTAAGAGTGCTGTTATACTGTTCATAATAGTATATGAAAATTGCTGACACTAGTGTACATATCCTAATATATTGTTTTCTTGACCAGGCTGTCAGCGCCCACGGGGAGGTGGAAGCCCAAACTTCCCTAACTCGCGCCGCGTTGACGGAGCTGACCAGCTATATCAGAGAACTGAGTGCCGTCCGAGGCGCCGTGGGGCCACTACTGGAATCCCTAGCGAGAGCCGGCGCGCGGCTCACTGACAACAGGTTGGTAACAAACAAAATAAGGGCGTATCAAAGTGACATTTAAAAAATAAAAATAGTAACTCACAAAACTCGTAAAATGATTCACTAGATGGTATTGATACTCTTCGAAGCTTAGTAAAAAATTGACACACATCAAACAACAAAAAACAAAAGCCCTCATTGACTTTTCACACGAGTTTTTTTATCGCCATTTTGTCGAGTTCGGTTCGGTGCATATTTTAATTATTTGCAAATTGACTCAGTGGATATTGTGTCTTAAAATTGGTGCAGTTTTGTGGTACAAGTGTCTACGCGACTGAAAAATATGTGGGATAATTTAAATAGGCGCGATCTCGGTTGTGTGAAGCTGAGACTTTTATTATAGCGGAGGCTACCTCGGCAGAACTTACCGAGTAAACTGTCTTGATACACTTGGTGCCAAATGCTCCAAGCAGCATTGGAATACACCCGCATTCTAATGTAAACTGAAACAATCTACTACTGATTTATTCAACACTTGACACTGCTAAAAATTACTCCCTAAAGAGGAGAGTAGATTGCGAAAATAATAAAAAGAAGAAGATTTTTCACACAAATCAGAGTAATAAGGTGGTTGGTTTTCGGCCAAAACTTTTAACGTATTTCGACCTCCGTTTCTTCTAGAAAGTAGTTTATGGCCGAATACTCAAACGCTACTTAACTTTGAGCGGCTCTCAAACAGCATGCTGTCTTTGTCATATCTTTGACATTTAATGCGACAGGACGACGTTTGAGAGCCCCTCAAAGTTAATTAGCGTTTGAGTATTCGGCCATCAGTGTCACAGACTAAGCACATCCTAAAAGTTTGTCACGTGACCACAGAATATATATAGTACTAAACGTACAGAAGCCGCGCGAGGACAATCACATAATAAGCTACCCTCGCTGCACAGCAATAAAGTACAATTTCACATTTATTCACTAAAACTCAACTTATTTGTGGAATAATTTCGAAAAATGCGCAAAGTTTTGTTTACAAACATTTTCTCCGTAAGATGGCTGTAGTTTAAGCAGAAACACATTTGCTAACAAAAAAGAACGCAAATTAGAAAAATGAGAAAACCCTGTAAAACATCCTGTGATTAAACTGCGAAGATCGAATCCTATTAATCAATGATTCACAGAGTTATTTTGAACCGAAGTCCTTGACCGATCGGTTATTCAGTTATACGGCGTATATTTAGAGCTATGACCGACAAACACACAGATCTATTTGCGATTCGTTCGGTTAAGTCTAGACTAAGCGTGCCCGCAGACTACAGACCAAACTGTCAGCCGATAGTTGGTTTTGTATGAAGAATCGGCCGATACCAATTCGTTGTAGTGTGCGCACTTGCATACTTCTTCATACTGATTCCAACTATCGGCCGACAGTTTGGTCTGTAGTCTGCGGGCACGCTAAACTAAAGGGTATCTTTGACATTTTTATTAATATTATTTTAAGCGTTGTTATTTTTAGACGTTTGGGATTTACTTATTGTAACTAACATTTGTTTCTATGTGGTCATTTTTAGGGTTCCGTACCCAAAGGGTAAAAACGGGACCCTATTACTAAGACTCCGCTGTCCGTCTGTCACCAGGCTGTATCTCATGGACCGTGATAGCTAGACAGTTGAAATTTTCACAGATGATGTATTTCTGTTGCCGCTATAACAACAAATACTAAAAACAGAATTAATTAAATATTTAAGGGAGGCTCCCATACAACAAACGTAATTTTTTTTGCCGTTTTTTGGTACGAAACCCTTCGTGCGCGAGTCCGACTCGCACTTAACCGGTTTTTTTTTATTTCACCACTTCGACGAAAAGTTTTTAGTATATCTTATAGGAGTGCATAGGCTGTGCAATGGATGAGCAATGAGCATAAGTATTTATTTTTATTAATTACTCGTATATTGTTTAGTATCCATTTTATTTGTAAAATACATTTTTAATGGAATCTGGATCGTATTGCTATTAACGTAATGATTATATTTCTTCATAAATCTGGTGTTTACATCGATACCTTAGCTCATTGCCTGAAATTGAAAGTACCTGGCGTTCGGCCAATGCACTGACTGATGTTGCATTAGATCATCTGCTATAAACAAGACTCTTATTTTGACTGTGTCCACTAATAAGTGTCAAAGGTTGCGCAGTAACGATGTTTACTATCAAAACATTAGAATTTTGGCAATAATCTTACTCTTGTAGCAGTTATTCCACTATTCAATTTTTAGGAATTTAAATTGCATCCTAACTGTCCTATATTTTTACCGCCTTTGTGGTCTAGCCGTTCGTGTAGACCTAGGGCTCCGAGGTTCGATTCCCAGGGGGGGTACAATTTTTACACGGTTTGGTTGGTGGTAGGGCTTATTTCAACCACCATCTTACCTAAGTTTGACGCCGTAACAACAATTTAAAATTGTTGTGTTCCGGCAGTTAGAGGTAAGGTAGCCAGTTCCTCAGTGGTGAGGATTCCGGGTATAGTGCGCCTACATTTTCTGTCTTATCGTCACTTAAAATCAGGTGAGGTGAGGGCCAATCACTATCCCGTACTGAATAAAAAAATTGGAAGCAGAGCAGTTTGCATCTTTAAGCCGTCCTTAATCCTTACATTAGTAAGGATTAAACAAACGGACTTTCGCATTTATAATATTAATTATAAATGCGAAAGTCCGTTTGTTTGTTTGTTACGCCTTCACGTCTTAACTACTGAACCGATCATCATGAAATTTTGCATACACGTTGTCAGGGGTACAGAGAAGGACATAGGGTACCTTTCATCCCGAAAAAAAGTATTGTTCCCGAGGGATATCAAAAAAACTTTCCACGCAGACGAAGTCGCGGGCGGAAGCTAGTTGGATACTAACTTCGATTACACCTTCCGATTTCCTAAATCGGATCACTTCAGTGTAAATAATATAGGTAGTACTTCAGTCGATCATTCGGTCTTCTCATTTTACGACTAAATTACTTATTTCTGTAAGTGGTTTAAAATTTTTCGCTACTGTATAGTGACAAAATCAAAGAGAGGTTATGTTTATATAAGTGATACCAAATGAATTGATGATACTAAAACATAGAACACGAACATAGGTCGAAAAACGAAAAAAAAAATCATACTCTCATACAAAATGTATTGGTCAGCTTACTATGGAAAGGCGAAAAAAAATTGTTTTTCGACCTATGTTACCTTATTACCTGTTTCGGTATCATCGCATCATTTGGTGATGATACCAAAACAGTGAACCTTATATGTTAACCTTATATTGAGTCATTTTGAACTTACCATCCAAATTTTAAGGATGTGTCCAGTCCATGAAACTAAACAACTTTCTCTAAGAAACATGTGTCAAATTTCGCCAAAAAATTGTGGTCATCCCATACTAAATTGATCACGTGATCTCTTTGAATTGTATGGAAAGTCGATTTTTATTTTACATATTTGACCATGTGTTCCTTAGAGAAAGTTGTTCAGTTTCATGGACTGAACACATCCTCAAAATTTGAATGGTGATTACGAAATTACCCTGTATATACCTACTCCATCACCAAATTAAAGTTCCTAAAATCACTTGGTGAGCATCTAGCTTTTCAATGGACAATATTGTAAAATTTTGGTACTCAAAAATATTATTTCCAAATCAAAGAAGCGATGAGTGACTTCATAGTGTTGGTATTGGCAAACCACACTACGTAATTGATTGATTTCAACGTCAGTCTGTATAGAGTGCGGTGAGCTCGGTGCACGTCCTTTAAGCTCGGTGTACCTAATGCGTAGACAGACTAAGTCGCGTTTTGCCTAAATGTCATATTTATTAGCTTTAGGCCTAGGACGGCGTTAGTCTATTTAGCAGATTGCCTGAATATTCGTCAGTCTAAGGCGCGTTTTGCCTAAATGTCATAATGTATTAACTTTATGCCTAGAACGGTGTCAGTCTATTTAGACTTAAAATCTTAAATTAATAGGCCTTTTTTATGTTTAAAGTTTAGTTTAGTAAAGTTTAATTTTCAATATATTTCACAAAAAATATTTTTTCAAGTCAGTGAAAGGACTTGTTGCCTTTCTCTCTTCTAACCTATATGGCAGTAGGGTCTAACTTTCATGACGTCATACGATCACGTACTTGGTAGCTGTTGAACTATGATTCAGTATGTCTATGAATCTCTTTGCCTTCTTCTCTTTTAACCTATATCGCATTACGTCTAACTAACTTTATGTCTACTTCGCACTATGACTAGTCATAACGCGATTTAGTCTTTCTACGCATTAGGTACACCGATTCAACTGACAGTTTATAATGAAGATTATTAAATTGTACGTGTTTATTTATTTATATATTTTTTAATGTTATTATCTATGTGTGGTGGAAAACTAATGAACAATTTTAGTTGTAAAGCCGCGATTTGAATTTTGTCTACTAATAGTACCTTAGCCCGTAGAATATTTAAATCACAAAAAAGGTTACCGTTTGCCGTTGTGATATAGTTATTATTTCGTAATAAATAACTATATCACAACGGCAAACGGTAACCTTTTTGGTGATTTAAATTTTCTACGGGCTACTGTACTATAATAATGTAGTGATTTACATTACATGTCAAAGTGCTATTCGCTATAGTTTGTGAAAACTTAGGTGACATTGAAAACAGAGCCTGTTCTTCATCACAAATTATGATTTAACTAGCGAACCGCCCTCGCTTCGCTTCGGTGTAGTGTGGAATTTGACACCATGTATTATACATGTAAACCTTCCTCTTGAATCACTATATCTATAAAAAAAAACCGCATCAAAATCCGTTGCGTAGTTTTAAAGATTTAAGCATACATAGGGATATAGCGACAGATAGCTACTTTGTTTTATACTAATACTATGTAGTGGTCAATTCCTTCAAGCTTCAAAGAACCAAACTAAACTCTTTCAGCTATGTTAATTATTTTTCAATCCAAGAACCAATGTAATTTTGCACAGAATACATATTTTGTCTTACTGTAAGATTCTTGTTCGAATTACAGAATACTGTAGTTGAAAGACACTATTCGATAGTGTGTGACGTTTGGATTGATTGTGCTACCTCACTAGTAAGCAAAGAGTAATATGCTCGTTTTGTTACAGAATGTCCCTGATCGGGTCGTACGACGAGACCGACTCGTTTGTGGACTACCAGGCGCGCATGATCGCCGCGGCCAAGGAGATTGCCAAACTGGCCACCGATATGGTAAGTAGATTCTATACTGAATAAAAAAACCTTTGTCTTTTCTTCTCAAAAAAAGTGAATCTTATTTATTTTTTGCCAATACATTTCATAAGCGAACTGCTAAAGAATGGAATGCGCTGCCTGCTCATGTGTTCCCCGATAGTTACAACTTTGGTCTCTTCAAGGCAAGAGTGAATAGGGATTGTTCATTCTGGACAAGCGTGCTACACCTTAGATCACATCCTGTTTACCAAGCAAGATGGCGGTCAAATGCCTGCCCAGTTTCCAATAAAAAAATATAGGATTTTTAAATGAAGCGGATTGATTAGTCAATTCAAAAACCAGCTGTAACTAAAAGTTTTATGATGCAACAGTAAAGTTAAGCAGTTCTATTGAACACAAATTGTTTTTTCACCCCTCTTGCTCAAAAAGTCCGTCATTGTAACGTACAAAAGTCGAGATAAAATAGCATAATTACCCCTAGGGGATAAAGTTTTTTCTTTTTTAATGTTTGTCTATTACCAATGAGCCTACTAAAACGAAAAAGTTTTTATTCATAGATAGAATAATTACGAATAAAGACTCGCTCGATTTTTTGAAAATGGAACTTAATCTCTTCGGTGAAATCATAGACTTATTTATACTCTGTGACTTTAAGTTTAAATCGTAGAATGCGTGCATTGTGTTTCTTAGCTGCTACAGTAGACAATAATCTAACAGTAGACATTAAAAAAGTATGGCGCGAAATCTTAAGAATTTTTCACTAATTGCAAACTGATTGAATTGTGTGACTGTGATAGGAAAGAAATAGTTTTAATCTTTTGCCGTCAAGCACAAATCATATTGTATGAAAAGTTTATGAAGTGGAGGATAGAAAAACGAGTGGATTCGTTTACGGAAGTATAAACTAGGTATTTATAATTGTATTTTATTTTCTCGCAATCGTAGTGAAAAGTAAAGTGTAACACACGACGCTAAAACCCATTGTAACTCGGTTTCTATTTATACCCTCGCTAAAGCTCGGGAATAAAACTACCTCGTATGCAATGGGTCATTTTAGCGTCTTGTATAACAATCTACTATTTGAAACAATGACATGCGACTCGATTCCGTGGTTGAACCCGACTACTGGGGTTGTCAAAGTTAACAGAAATTCTTCTATTTAAAAGTAATAAAGATTCAACTGTGAAATAGTTGACTAAATTGTCCGCTACCCCTAAAATATACCTAGTGTTTCTCATCACTTATAACGGGTGTAACAAGACTCTCAAAGAAGCCGAAGTCCACGCATTCCGCCCATCATCAGGACCATTTTTTGTCTTTTAGACTATACCTGGGAAACCAATAGCTACGAAGTTATTGAAGGTCTAAGTCAAAAAATATTTCGTAATTGGTTCAAAACGTCATCACTCAATGTATCTCTTCAACACGCACATCGCTGCCTTCAACTCGGCCGCACGCAGCTATGTAGCATACACTCGTACAACAGGCGCGGTCTGTTGTACGCGTTACATTGCGCGGTAATGGTGACACCTAAAACACCAAAAATTAAAATCATATCCCAGCAATAATTTTGAACAGAAATGGTCCTGATGATGGGCAGAATACGCAGACCTCGGCTTCGTTGAAGGTCTTGTTACACCCGGTATTATTATGGACTTATGGGAAGGAAATAGGAGTTGTTTCTCTCAATTCAACTCAAGTTTCTTACGTGAAATTGTTTTGTTTTACGTTTTCTATAATTTATATACCTTTATTTTTGTCTGTAGACTGCGAAAGCCGCCACGGACACTAGCCGGGTACTCCCCCTAGCGGGCGAAATGTGCCAAGCGTACGAGCGCCTCGCGCGCGATGCTGTAGGCGCCGCCGCTTCTACGCCCAACGCAGATGTCGCTAACAGGTAAAAAGACAAATACAAAGTTATTTTTAGTTTATACAAAACCTCTCGAAGGGTTGATCAGACCATCAAACTGAACAACTTTCATTAAGGTAACTTTGAAGCCTTGGTTCTCCACCAAGGATTGACCTAGCTGTGATTTGATGATGGCTATCCAGGGAGTGAATGGAAGAGATCCAGATCGTTATACACATCCAACTGATCTGATCAAAGTTCTAAGAGATATAATGATATGTTAAAAAACGTGAAATTAGCGATCCTTATATCTCTTAGAATGCTGATCAGATCAGTTGGGAGTGTATAGCGATCTGAATCTCCTACATTCAGCCCCTGGATGGCCATCATCAGATCACAGCTAGGTTAATCCCTGGCGGAGAACCAAGGCTTCAAACTTACCTCGTTTGTATGTAAATCCACTGGTGTCTTTAATAATATTAACGCCACTGTATGGTAATCGTAGGTTATAAAGAATGTATGTGCCAAATTTTATCCGAATCCGTGCAACCGTTTGCATGAAGCGGTAACAGACACACACACTGCACACATAAACTTTCGTATTTATAATATTAGTAGGATTATACTCACAAACAAGACAGCGTAGCCCTACAGACATAGTACAGGAACATTATAAATGTGCCAAATTAAACAGGACAACTTCTGTCGGGTCATCTAATTTTATTATAAGTTAAATTTAAATATTTTTTTATAGTAATAAGATCTAAAAGTTCGTGTTTCTTTGTAGCATCCGCAGTGGAGTTGCAGAGTTGGGCGACAGTATGTGCGGTCTCGTAAATGCAGCGGCCACTTGTAACGTGCCTACTGCACCGCATCAAAGAACTGTCGCCTCGCACGCTAAGGAAGTCAGCGAGAAGGTAAGAACATGTGTTGACCACTGAAGTGTGAGAGAGATGGACGAATGGCAGAGTTGGATGACAGTATGAGCGATCTAGTAAACGCAGCGGCCACTTGTAACGTGCCTACTGCACCACATCAGTGAACTGTCGCCTCGCACGCTAAGGAAGTCAGCGAGAGGGTAAGAACATGTGCCGACCACTCAAGTGTGAGAGAGATGGGCGAATGGCAGAGTTGGGCGACAGTATGTGCGGTCTCGTAAATGCAGCGGCCACTTGTAACGTGCCTACTGCACCGCATCAGAGAACTGTTGCCTCGCACGCTAAGGAAGTCAGCGAGAAGGTAAGAACATGTGCCGACCACTGAAGTGTAAGAGAGATGGACGAATGGCAGAGTTGGGCGACAGTATGTGCGGTCTAGTAAATGCAGCGGCCACTTGTAACGTGCCTACTGCACCGCATCAAAGAACTGTCGCCTCGCACGCTAAGGAAGTCAGCGAGAAGGTAAGAACATGTGTTGACCACTGAAGTGTGAGAGAGATGGACGAATGGCAGAGTTGGATGACAGTATGAGCGATCTAGTAAACGCAGCGGCCACTTGTAACGTGCCTACTGCACCACATCAGTGAACTGTCGCCTCGCACGCTAAGGAAGTCAGCGAGAGGGTAAGAACATGTGCCGACCACTCAAGTGTAAGAGAGATGGACGAATGGCAGAGTTGGATGACAGTATGTGCGGTCTAGTAAACGCAGCGGCCACTTATAACGTGCCTACTGCACCACATTAGAAAACTGTCGCCTCGCATGCTAAGGAAGTCAGTGAGAAGGTAAGAACATGTGCCGACCACTCAAGTGTAAGAGATGGACGAATGGCTGAGTTAGGTGACTTTATATGCAGTCTGAAATCTAAATTATTAATACACTGGAGTAAAATGACAGATCCTAATGTCATATTGTAAAATAATGTTGCCTTATTTATTGTACTAGTGCTGCGTTTCGTTCATTGTGATTCAATTCACTCACACAAAGTCATGGTTACAACTGGGACATTTTTTAAACAAGCCTCAAACATTCATGGTTACAACCTTAAATGTCAGATTACTCCAGTGAATTAATAATTAGACTTTAATAAACGCGGTGGCCTCTTGTAATAAGCGTAAAAGTGACTGAGGTTTTAGAGAGATGAAAAGATATAGAAATATGTGACCCGATTGTCTATCGGCGTTATATTTTTCTATAGTTTTATCTTTTTTTCGTCTCTCTAAAACTTCAGCCATTTTTACGCTCTTTGGCATAAGCTAGCGGTATTATAGCGAATTTTAATTTCGAGCGTCGGAAACAAAAAAAGCTACTAAAAAAACGAAGCCGGATAGTCCAATGTAAACTACATTGGACTACAGTTGCTTGTTATTTTATTTTATTTTATGTAGTCAGTAACAATCAGTTGGTAATTATCGTAATGAGCAAAATTCTCGATATTACAATATTTATTAAAGTTATTAAGGTGCTGCTATTAAAAGTGAAGCTGACATTACAGTTTTAATACTTACTTACAAATAAAATTAACAAAACAAAATAAGACTACAAGGATAATAATGAATTTTTGAATTGCTGATAATTTTGATTAAAAAAATCAAAACAAAGTGATAGGCATGGACACATTCTATATTTATGGGATTATAGTGAGAGACATTGTTATTCGCTGATGGTATACTAGAGAGGCGTGCATTACGTGTGGAGCGACTTTTTACTTACTTAAGACAACCCAAGAGATCCCCGCCTAAGCATCCATTTAAGCGGGGATTATTAAGTACTAGTATTTGTATAGTTTAGTTACTAAGTACTATATTTGCTTACAGGTAATCGCCGTACTGAGCGCGCTCCAAGCGGGCTCGCGCGGCACGCAGGCCTGCATCGACGCGGCGGCTACCATCGCCGCTATTATAGGGGATATTGACACCACTATACTATTTGCAAGTGCAGGTGAGGAACATAATAATAAATAGATCTTTTTTAGGCGGAGAACTTTAAATTTAAATAAAACAGAAAAATGTTTTCAATATCCACGAAGTTGGCTTTATTTGAAAGATATTTTATTGGCATTTATGTTTGAATATGATTTCGGACATATGGCCGCCGCGGCTGGCTCGTACATTGCGTAATCTGGGAGGTCCAAAGGAGATGTCCCAGCGTTGACCCAGTTTCATTTTATTTAATTACTTTCATAATTAAAAAATGCTAATTACATTTTATTTAGGTATAGTATCAGTCAAGAATTGTTTTATATTTAGAAAAACAATTACAAAAACATTAAGTTGTTTTCTGAAGTATTTTGTGAAAAAAATAGTACTATCATGATAAAAAATTGTGATTTAAAAGCGTTTCAACTTAAAAATTCCCACTTTTTAATGCTGAAAATAATTATTAATCTGATTCTAGAGTAAAATACCTACTCTGACATACTACTTTGATTAAGACGCGATAGACTTTCATTTTTTGAGAATGGTGAGGCAAATGACATAGGCGCGATGGGACATGTCCTTTCACACACTCTCGCTGTACATCAGGATTTTGGGAATAACGTGTCGGAAGTTGGCTTCAATGTTCAATTATTTGTGGTTTATCGTCGTAGACATGCTTAATTTTGCTAAAATATTTAGTGTCATTTGCTATTAAAAACATTTTTTTATACGATACGGCTGTATGCTAACTTTAAATAAATACATAAATATTAAAAAAACTTACATCGCTGTAACACACAAAATAAGTGAATCGGAATCAATAATGCAGTTTAATAAGTGTCTACGCCGCGACGCGATGGTCAAGCGATGAGTCTGCTGAACTGTCAATTTCACTCCATTCAATAATCTGTGGACGTCGTGCGCCCCTCTCGCAATCCCTTCTTTAAAACGTCAATTTTTGTCTAGAACTTTCGCGTTCCAACGAAAACTTTTCGAAATGGTAAAAAAAAACTTTCTCTTGCTTACATTCTCATATTCTGCCTTGTGACCCAACCATTATTGTAGAGATTTAATATAATTTTATTCAAAATCCAACCAAATTTTTCTTTTTCTCTTGTCTGCAATGGACAACAAGTTTTTGTATGTTGACCTACATAGGAATTAGATCAAGAGCGGTGTGCAAGTTCAATTGAATTATAAATGCAATTGGACGTTTGTTAGCATAAATGACTAGTTTTAATATTATTAGGTTGCTTTCTAGTTTGTTTGTTTTTTTGAATACTTTCTTTTTCAACAGGCACTCTCCATTCTGAGAAGGAGACGGATACGTTCTCTGACCACCGCGAGAGCATCCTGAAGACGGCCAAGACTTTGGTGGAAGATACAAAGACCTTAGTAGGGGGCGCTGCCGGCTCGCAGGAACAACTGGCTACAGCTGCCAACTCTTCGGTCACTACTATTGGTAAGTGAAAGTGAAAAATTCTTAATTCAAATAAGCTCACATAATAAGCATATTCAATTGTGAAAAAAAAAATGTAGATTACTTCCGTTAAAAAAATATATGCAAGATGCACCAAAAAATGCACATGCACACCACAAAATATCAGTGCACAATGCCTGCATTTAGCCAGACAGCAACACACCTTGCACCTTCACCAATTAGACTACTCTTCACGTGTTTCGCCCCAACCCGGAGCGTCCTCAGGAGTTAGATCGTGCCACAGAATAGATATAAGTACTACCGTACAGAAAGGACACTCCCCGCCCCGCCCTAAAATCAATCCCCTCACCCCACCCCGCGAGTTCGTGTGCCTGTTTAGTCGTGTTTCAAATGTCAACTTTTATTGATATTTAAAGAAATGCGCCGTAACTTTATTTACCATAAAGTTCGAATTATGAATTGATCGCCGCACATACGGTACAAACTGCACGGTAGCTCTAGACTTACACACACAGAAGTGCGTGTACAAAGACTTCATCTGTTTATAATAGCGCGGTTGTATGGAGTGTCCGGGGTGTGATCGTGCGTAAACCCCTACTTTAAGCCTACCCTTACAATATTTTCCCCTCCACAGTCCAACTGTGCGAAGTGGTAAAGCAAGGCGCTATGTCCTTGGGCGTCGGTAGCTCGGAGTCCCAGGTTCTGCTCCTGCACGCGGCGAGGGACGTGGCCCTAGAACTTGTTACGAAAAGAATCACAATGATCTGACAATGTTCGTCGTTCGATTTACTTGATTTTAAACTTTATTCTTGAGTTCATAGTGTCATAGAATAGGACGAACTTCGATTATCGTCATTTTTTTCAAAGGCCGCCTTGTTTTTAATATGTAAGGGCGGGATACGATTGCGTCGCTACAGTATTTTATTCTCCCCATTCCATCCACAGCCCAACTGTGTCCAACTATTTACGAACTGCTCGTTGTGTTATGGTTGCACCAACTAGTGCTCAGAACGCGTCATGGCTTTTCTTCATTTCCACAACGCGTTGTGGTCGGTATGTTGACCACTACGCGAATTTTGCTTTGTGGTATTTCTATGATTACCACAACGCGTTCTGGCCGTTTTTATAAGAGCCATGATACGAATTTCGCGTTGTGGCATTTTGGCAGTGACCAGGAGCCGTACCGGCTAACGAATCGATTATCGAAAAATCTGAATCGGTTTCAACTTAGAACTGAAAAATCAAAGTAAGGAATTTCGTCTTGTACTTTCTGTTGACGTAATTTGGAAGATAACGATGTTCGTGTGACATCATGAAATGGAGTTCGCCATTTTCGCCCAATTGGGGCTCGATTTATCTGTTTTAATTTGAAACCCGGCAGACTTTTCGAAGCTCGATTCGTTAGCCGGTACGGCCCCAGAACGCGTCATGAGCGTTTTTTTTTCGCTCAAGATCGAAATCGGTCTTTGAGCCTAACATGTATACGATTTAGAACTTTTTCACTCTAAAGTTATTACTTTTTTGTAGGGAAATCAATGACAAATGACAATTACAACAAAGTGACAAAGTTCTAAACTGTACATGTAAACGATGTGATGAGCGTTTGTGCGCAACTAACGACCCAGCTTGCTATATCCTTACTAATATTATAAATGCCAAAGTCCGTTTGTTTGTTTGTTTGTTACGCCTTCACGTCTTAACTACTGAACCGATCATCATGAAAGTTTGCATACACGTTGTCAGGGGTACAGAGAAGGACATAGGGTACCTTTCATCCCGAAAAAAAGTATTGTTCCCGAGGGAGAGCAAAAACCTTTCCACGCAGACGAAGTCGCGGGCGGCCGCTAGTTTCGATATAAATCAACTTCGCATGTACCATAGGCAACAGCGTCGCTTAACCACTGCTAAGGTTAAAATCCCTTGCACGCCGCGCCCGCTGTCACATACGTTTAGTTCGTGCAGGGGCAATACGCGCGCACACGAATTTTGTTGCAAACTGGTTAAGCGACGCTGTTGCCCATAGTACCCGTTCATACGCGTCAAACAACCCCTACTTTAAGCCTACCCTTACAATATTTTCCCCCTCCACAGTCCAACTGTGTGAAGTGGTGAAGCAAGGCGCGATGTCCCTGGGCGCCGGTAGCTCAGAGTCCCAGGTTCTACTCCTGCACGCGGCGAGGGACGTGGCTGCAGCACTTAGGGACTTAGCCGCTGCCACTACGGCCGCTAGTGGGAAACCACATCATCATCCTGATATGCAAAGACTGAAACATGCTGCTAAGGTATTTTATTAGTTTTATATGTGTTTGTGTGCTTGTGTATTACACTTGGTAAAAAAGTTGTCTGTCAAAAATGTCTGGAAAATAATATACCACTTTCTTTGTCATTAGTATTTGAATGGCACAAGACTAGAATGATGAGGGTCTAGAAATCTTTTTTGTTGTCTATGGTTGTTATCCACGAGCTTTATCTTTTAGTCAAAAAACCAAATGCTTAAGAGATGAGAGTCACAAGTTTTTTTTAAGCAAACACACGTATTGCACTGCTAAATGCTGAGATTTTCAATTTTCAACATTTTCAATTCAGCTAATCTTAAGAATGGACGCTTAACATTCTAGCTTTGTGCCCTTCATTTGTATGGCAACACTTGACTACTTTTGTATGCAACAACCACGTGTTGCTAGTAAAAATAATTTTAGTTCCGTTTCAAGGCTTTTTTGACAGACTGTAAGTCACCTTTATTGACGAATCATAAAAAATACGGTTTTACTAAGTTTTTGAAACTAGTTTATTTGGTAGAACTTTAATATGAAAGTAATACAGTTTTAAATATATTATATATACTGTAAATCATGAACTCAACTTCTTTTGTTGTTTGATATTTAATAAAAAAAATATAACAATTTTTTTACATATTGTCTGTGTGACGAATGTATGTTTATGCCAAAGAGCAATTTTTTTATTTTTATATTTTACTTTATTTATTGCTTTATGTTGCAGATAGATGTATTAATTTAATTCCCACAATTATATTAAAACCCTTTTAATTGCAATAAATAATGTGGGTATGGAGGTGTCGTAAATATTGCTACAGAATAATATAATTTAATTTATATTCCCTATTAAATAATCCCAAAAGTAAAATTGAAACCCTTTAACGGGCTAAACAAGTAAAAGTAACTTATCTATAAATAACTTAAATTAACACAAATAATAAAAAAACAACATTTCACCACACATGCACAAAATATAATTTAGACAGAAGCGTTTCTCGGAACAAATTGTGGTTTTCCGTGCACGCACACATAGACATATCGTACAGTCAATCTCAGGCCATTTCAATCTTTATTTAGAACTGTAGCAGTTACCAACAGCGAACTAAAATCGATGGAACAAGCATTCCGCTCAAAAAATAGCATCGCACAAAATTACAACCAAGTGGGCGGGGCTAAAAAATGCTGGAATTTAATAAATGCAGCACAAAGCGACTGAACACTGGTTGCATAATAGCGACCATAATCTCTATACTCATAGATATTTTTTATACTTAAACGGAAAAACATTGAATACTTATGATATTTTATCTCTGCTTATTTTTGCCTTATTTGCGTCTTTTACACCATTTGACTACACAGGACGTCATTCTAATAAACTCTCTCTTTTCTTTAAAATACAAAGCTGCAATTACTGTAAATAACGCTAACGTCTGTCACAGCGTTAAATGCTGCGCGGGTTGTCATGTTTTAGCTCCGTGGTGCTATATTTTAAGCAATATTTGTTTGCAATTACACTTCCATAGATTTTAGTTCGCTGGTTACCAAGCATTTCCTAGCTCAAACAAAACAACTGACGGTAGTGTTACGAGTACAGCCAGAACGGCGCTTCTGTCTAAAACACACAGACTCAATATTTTGTGACACATGTGTTTGTATATAGCCATCCTATGTGTGTGTTTTACGATCAATATTGGACTTTAATTGACCAATTATTGTAGCGGCTGAACGAGACGGCAAAGCGTTGGAGTCTCCCCTTGGGCCCAGTACAGAACAAACCTAAACGAAGATCTCTAAGAATTGACTATAATTCTGCTGATTCTGAAACCGACCTTTTCCAATCAGACCAAGAAGAAGAACTGATTAAACTCCTAGACTATTCCAGTCAAGACGATGATGTTTCACCTTCTATATTCCACGATAATTGCGAAGAAATCATAGCTTACATAGAAAAACATATGAAAAAGCCTGGCAATAGAGTTTGTGATGATGACATCAATGAGAGATATAATATGGCGGCTAGAAACAGCCTTTTAGATATGGATTGGAGAGTACTTAAGTATGGTGAAAATATATTCCTAGGAGAATTGAAAAAGTTAGTGGATTTGGTTGTAGAAACCGCCGATAGGATGGACAATAAAAGGAAGAGAGCAATGCTCTACAGATTGAAAGCTAATAATGATTTGGATAAAGAAATGAAAAGGCTATCTCAAGTCATTGAAAATTTAGACACTGAAGTAGTAGAAACTGTCACTACTATTGTAACTACCACTAATACCGTAGTGCCGGCGAAAAAGCCAAAACTTGAAGAAATAAAACTCAAAAGTCCCGTTTTCAAAGTTAAAAAAGTTAAACCAGTTAATTTGACCATTGATTTAGACGTTGATTCTGAGAAAAATCTATCTCCTTTAAGTCCTGAGCAAAAACAGAAAGATGAGTCTACAGAAATAGTTGTCAAACCGGAAACTAAGGCGAATGTTAAATTAGAGTTCTGGAAAATGTTTACCGATGACTCTGAGATTTGGAAAGCTTTGGCTAAAAGGAATTTAGAGAAAATGGAGGAGACGAGGCGTGAATTGGAAAGATTCAGTGGTCAACTTGTACTTGGTGACTATGAAAACAAACTTGAGACAGAGAAGGCAACATTACAGTCATTTATCGAAGAAGTCGATAAATCTAAGGCTGTAAAAAGGGATTTGGAATACGACCAGAAATACGAAGATATGGTACTGAAACTGATAGAGTTTGCTAAGAAAGATTTCATTTATAAAGGTTTCGATCCTCTCATTGAACAGTTAAAACTGTTATCCAATACCCCAATAGAGAAACGTAAAAAGAAAGTTCATATACAGGACATTATCAATATTTATACTCAAATTGATATTTCCAAATACACATACGAAGAACTTTGTCTTTTGGAAAAGTATTACAAAGAAATTATAAGGAAATACCAACATGACGTTGTTGATAAAGAAAACCACGTACCAAGAGATGACAGATCTCCAAGCTTAACAAGAGAAGAAAAAACCAAATCCGCCCCTCCTTCTTACCACAGAAACGTCATACTTAACGTACAATCAAGTCACAATTTAACTAAAAACATAAACTCTTACTCCAACACAACTATAAACAACACACACTCTTTAGAAAGACGTAGAATTAAAGATGAGAAATCCAAAAACAACGTAGAAATTTTCGATTTGACAAGAACATATCCGATGGAGTACTACGCTAATAACTGGTGGTCTATTTACGAGAATATTTTGAAAAGTCGTGAGCAGCAATTCGGTACTTTAGATAATTGGTGGAGATTTTACGAAAATGTTTTGAATAAGGAAGAGTCTAACGATGAGGAGTTGAAAAGGTTGCGAGCGGTTGTGGAATATCGGGTGAAACGTCCGAATAGTCGAAAGGAAGAGCAGTTAAGGATGTTGGAAGACATCAAGAGGCAGAGCTTCGTAGAGACTGAAGAAGTGGCGAGGAGCGCCGGTGATTCGGTCAGATTTAGCACCGGCATGGTGTGGACGGCTTGTCATGGTTGTAGGTCACCGGATTTCATTCTCTAATGATGCGCTGATGTTTTAAACTTATGCCCTTGCAATTTTGAATTTACTTATTCAATCTAGGCACTTGTGAATATCAAAAAAAATTGATCATATTATAATGTTACAGTCCTTTTGCGAGTAGTATTTTGATATTTGTCTTGAATTAAAATCTTTTTTCCATTACAAAACTCTTGTTTGTTTATGAATAGAAATCATTTGAATAACGGTAATAAAATTCTCAGCTTTTAAATTGGAATTTGTTTCGGTAATCATATTTGTTGTTATTTTTGACAACTCGTCTTATATAACCCTGATGTTACAGGCGTCTGTAAACTAGGATAGTTGTGAGTTGTTACTTAAATGGTATACAAATTATAAAGTCAGTCTTAGACACATCGTTATGTCTTAAAAGAGCGTTTTCTGTAGCATTCACAGGCATTTAAAGTGTTAAAACATCAGTAGCAACCATCTGTCATCGCTCCTCGCTAGACCTGTGTTTAGTATCAATGTTCGATGTCCGTGTGGCATGCTAACACACTAAACACTGATGGATCCGACAAGCCCATGGTTTCGGTTATGCAAGCTTCCTTCGTCACGTAACAAAGCCACAAGCTTTCTTTCTATACCGCTTTTAAGGTCCAATATTGACGTACATATTGATGATTTATTGACGCTTCTTATTATATCTATTTTCCATTGACATTAGATTGAAATGTTAATAGGATTAAAGAAGTTGTTACCTAGTCAAGTTAGTGTAAACAAATGTGTAGTTATTAAAGTTTTAAATCCTATTAACGTTTTATTCATATTGTTTTTATCATAAAAAAAACTTGAAAGCTTATGGGTTTCCTGCTATAGCATGATGCTTTTGTCGACCGCACTTGGGAGTTTTTTCTCTGTCATATAATTATAATTTTAAAGACTAAGGGATAAGCTATAAGGGATCACCTGTATCCGCTAATTTCTGTAGCTCTCTTTCCTTCCGTCGCTCAGAAACATGGTTCGCTAAAGCGAGGATACGACGAGCGGCTCACCGATGCCGCAGAGCGTGCTAGCTGTCGGGTGGTTTTCTCGCTCTAGTTAATGACGTTTCTGTGTGAGGAAATGAGATAGAGCTATGGAAAATTGCGGTGGAGCTTAACCCTAATTTAGTTGGCGACCCTGAGCTTTTTTTTAACTATATCATCAAAGGAATTTTCACTAGCTGATGTTTTTAAGACACCATTGATGGGGTTAATTAAGAAATAAGGCGGATAGATGTATTATGATTGGCTTTTAAAGAATTTTCAGCTAAATAGTCGCCGTATAAAAATTATACCTTTTTATTCATAATTACATGAAATGAATATATTTTGGTGTGTTCTGAAATCTTGTAAAATAGAGAGCATCCTTAACATTGTAAATCAAGATGAGTTTCTAATTTAACTTTTCCATAACTGTCCTGTCCTGTTATGTCATGTCTATTACTGTTGTGTTTCTTATATTCTTTCTGTACCTTAGATTTTTATTGTAAGTATATATATTTTTCCAGTTAGGGCTGGTTTTACGGGGTCAGTGACTGGACCCAGTGTCTCGGAATTTCGGACCCAGTAACTGGGTACATGTAGACAGGATCGGCAGTAGGTCGTACTGAGGCCGTATTACGAGCTCTTAAATCCTGCCAGGTTTATAAATTGCTGTAGTGATGTCTCTTTCTCGCTGTATAGCAAATAAAAGAGATAGATTGATAGCCAGTCAGAAAACTGACTGGAAATAAGAGGTCATAATACAGCCCCTGGACTGACTTGCGAGCGAGAAGTCAGCACTGGGCCGTATTATGACCTCTTATTTCTTGGCAGTTTTCTGACTGGCTATCAATCTATCTCTTTTAATTGCTATACAGCGAGAAAGAGATGTAACTATAGCAATTCATAAACCTGGCAAGTTTTTAGAGTTTTAGAGGTTTTAGAGGAGGACTGAATTGAAACAAGGTTCCCTATGTATTTGCATAAAATTTTAAGGCATAATATGTCACAGCATAATATGATTTCGCCGAATAATGTTTACGCATAATATTATTTAGTCATAACAGCTTATGCATAATTGTTTTAAGCATAACCACTTTAAGCATAATCATGTTTAAGCATTATATTCTTTAGTATAAATTTAAACACGCATAATGTTATTTACGCATATTTTTATAAACAAAGAAATCACGACGTTTAAAATCACGAAATTTTACCTAAAATACAAAATCCCGAAGCTTAAAAAACCGAAGGTTAATTGCCAGGGTTACATGCCAGCAGGTCGGTTCTGGCACTTCGCCGGCCGCTGCCGCGGCACGCTCGCTTCGCTCACTCGGCTCGTGCGTTGTTGGTCGCAATGGAACCTTACCTCCTCCTCGCTCGCTACGCTCGCTCGTCGTCGCACCTAATAGACCTAAACAGACTTTCGGGATTTTTAACTATCGGCATTTTAACTTTCAGGCTTTCGAACTATCATCAGTCATTTAATAATCGATCTTTTAAGTTTCGGTCTATTGGATATCGACATTAAGAATTTTCGGTATTTTAAAAATAGTTGTTTTATGAGTCGATATTTAGGTCGTATGTGTTATGAGTTTTTGGCATTTTAATACAATACCTACCCCTTTTGCATGAAAATAAATAAGTGCATAAAAATATTTTTATTGTTTTTGATTTTTATGTCTAAATAATATTAGGCGAATAGACAGTATGCCTAATAACATTATGCGAAAACAAATTAGTCTAAATGATAATTATGCTAATATAAATAGTATGCCAAAAAACAATTATGCGAAAGTATTATTATGACAAAAAAGATTATGCCAAATCCGTTATGCCAAATCAATTTAGGTATAAAACAATTATGCGAAAACAAGGGATCCCTTGAAACAAGTGTCTACATGAGCCCTGTAGCAAGCCAGCGCTGGACTGGGTTTCTGTACTTCCATATTACTGATCCCGTATAAACCAGGCATTAAGTGTCTAATGTAAATACTGATAATGTGTATTGGAAAATATTAAGTGCATTGCCTCAATCCCAAGATAAGTAATTAAAGTACTTATGTTATAAAAATATCGACGTACCACAAGCTTCCCTATTTAAGCGGAAGTTTTTTGCTCTATTTGGAAAACCAAATTATTATCCTGTAGGCGACACAATCAAAATACCTCTATTCGCCTTTGGCTCGAGCCGTGACTATGAGCCATTTCGGAAGCATATCATCGCTCTTTCTCTTTATATTTTAATGAAAGTGGGTGAATCTCCGGACGTCATTCTCCTCAACATAAATTTTCCCATGATAGGTTGAGAAAATAATAAAACTTTTGCTGCTAAACATTACTCGTTTGAAACTTATTCTCGTTACTGCACGAGGACAATTTTTTTTACCTTAAATTATGAAAATACGACGTGTTAATGAATAAACGCAAAACCTCTCAGGTGGTGATTGTGCTCATGAATATAAACAACTTTTACTATGAGGCTAACTCTGCAACTCAATAAAAAAATCAGCGGTTTCATACATTCTGGTCGAGTAGGAATTGACAACTTTTATGAAACAGCAGATTTTTTTGTTGAGTTGCAGAGTTGGCCCCATTGTAAAAGGTGTTCATATTCATGAGCACAATCACCACCTAAGAGGTTTTGCATTTATTCATTAACACGTTGTATACACATCAACTTTGTCTAGGGATACAGGTGTTATTTTCATACAAACGAGGTAACTTTGAAGCTTTGGTTTCCTGCCAGAGATGTACTGGGGAGGTATTACAACCTCTTAAAACTTGCCAGGTTTATGAATTGCTATAGTTACATCTCTTTCTCGCTGTATAGCAATTAAAAGAGATAGATTGATAGCCAGTCAGAAAACTGCCAGGAAATAAGAGGTCATAATACGGCCCCTGTGCTGTGATCTTATGATGGCCATCCAGGGAGTGAATGGAGGAGATTCAGATCGTAATACACACCCAACTGATCTGATCAGCATTCTAAAAGATTAATGGGTCAGAGTTCTCAGTTTGAGGATTTCCATACATTTTCATGCTATTTTCGCGGTTTTCTAAACATGTCCTTTACGTTTTGAGAATGCTGGTCAGATCAGTTGGGTGTGTATAGCAATCTGAATCTCCTCCATTCACTCCGTGGATAGCCGTCATCAGATCACAGCACAGTACATCCCTGGCAGGAAACCAAGGCTTCAAAGTTACCTCGTTTGTATGGAAATAACACCTATATCCCTAGACAAAGTTGATGTGTGTATATGCTGAGGAGAATGATGGCTTTCAAAATGCCTGGAGATTCTCCCAAGTACATCATAATATTCACAATAATATTTTCACACTAGAATTTAAAAAGAGCGATAACTTAACATGTTTAAAAAGATCTATAGAAAGCTACAGAGCGATGGAATGCCTCCTTCCTTGCAATAGACTTGACAAGAGATATGTGACGAATTTTTATCTTTGGACAGGTAATGGTGACCAACGTGACATCACTGCTGAAGACGGTCAAAGCGGTGGAGGATGAGCACACGCGCGGTTCCAGAGCTCTGGAGTCTACTATCGAAGCGATCTCACAGGAGATCGAGGTATGTAAATAATTGAATATTTTTGACCGCTTTCATGTATCCGTCTGTTCTCCTCTACACGTCGCATTTCCCTACCGATTCTTGTGTTTGTGAGCAGGTTCGATAAAGCTATGGATTTTTTGTCTATGTTTTGTATTAATTGTTATGGATTTTCGAAATTTTTCAAAAATAAAATTGTCAGCTATTTCGAAAAATGTTACAAACGCGAGTTCTACAGTTCTACAGAGCCACTAGTTATAGTTTTAGCATTTATTCCCACTGAACTAGATGGCTGTGTATGTGTAGTCTTCTATTTTTTTCTAATTTAAAAAAAAATAAAAGTCAAATTAGTTTATTCTTTATTTATTGATTAATTTATTGATTTTAAACACTTTAAAAAAGTTTATCCAAAAACTAACGTGCGTGTAATAAATTGTCTGCAGTTATATGCTTCATTTAATTTTCGTGATTTTTAATTTGATTAATTTTAAAATTAATGTACTTTTATTATAATTTCATTTTATTTCTAATGAATTTGTAAATAATTAGTAATTTTAATACGTGTTTTTGTAAATGAGTGTAATTTGCCTGGATAAATTCTATTCTATATTTTAACTTAGGTATTTAAATTATGATTTTGGAATAAGACTTTGGTAGTATTTCTCTATCTCTACGCTACGTAATTTCTGATCCGTCATAGGTTAGTTGCTGTTGACAGCACATTGCGTCTGTGAACTAGCAAAGGGTCTTTTATTACGCAGCTTTACAAGACTGTGAAAAAACTGATTATTTTTGAACTAGTAAAGTTATTTAGTGAATAAAAACACAAAAGAGTCTTATATTTGCGCCAATATTCAAATAACGCGTCGTTGCGGTTCCTTCACATATTCCTGTCACCTAATAGGACATTTAGATACAGAAAAAGCAAAAAGCATTTTTTTTCAGATAGGACTTATTGCCAGTTCACAGACGATTGGTTGTATTAATTCAAACGTTAGGCGCTCTGTAGGAATCGGCAATCGTTGCGTACAGTCGATTTCAATAATATGTACGCTCCTTCGACAGTTCAAACCTTTATGACTTGGTAATAAAAGTAAACATACTGTAAAAAGTGCTAACATATTAATTAACACAGAGAGGGTCTGTCTGTCCCACAGTTTATACATCTGTCTTCTGGTTTAATTTAAAGAAATACAACACTGTTCATGTGCTATTATCTGACAAAGTCAAAGTCAAAAATAGCTTTATTCAAATAAACATAATTATTAAGTACTTTTGACAGGTCGCTAATACATATTTATATTAATATTATAAATGCGAAAGTAACTCTATATGTTACGTTTTCATGCCTAGACCGCTGGACCAATTTTGAAGAAATTTGGCATACCAAATTTCGTAGATATTGATGGGACCGTGGGGAAGGACATAGGCTACTTTTTATCCCACTGATGGGCATGGGTCCGCACGATATAACCTGTAGTCCACTTGGGCAAAGCTGCCGGCGCAAAGCTAGTATGAAATATATCTGAAACCTCTTAAGTTAAAGCACAGAATAGATATAAGTACTACCGTACAGAAAGGGAACTCTCCGCCCCTCCCCGCAATCAATTACCTCACCGCGCCCCGCGAATTTGTAGGCCAGTTCGTAGGCTCATTCAATAGCACGCACACAGTTGCGCGTGTGCAAAAACGTCACTGTGTAAAGTGCATTCACTTAGATAGTGTCGCCCTTTTATCGCACCGCCTTTGCACGTGCCGCTTCTTGTCAAAGGATGCCGCCGCATAAACAAAGGATACCGCGTGCGGCGTACACCCGCAAGTCAATTTGTATTTTGGCAGTTTGCATCGAAGCGCCGCCGTAGTGAAAGCTGTTTGTTGACTCTGCTACGTATACTAAAAATATTTTTTCATTAACACAGTTAAGTGCCTCAAGATGAAACTTTAAGTGAACCAACAAAAAAATACGGGTATTTTTTAAAACATGTAAACAACTTATGATCAATGTCCATCGGCATTGCGTTGAAATCAGTTTGTCTGCACCTATCAGAGATACTTCAACAATAGTGGGGATACCAAGAACTAGCGTCGGAATAATATTAAAAATAAGCCCATTAACACCAAAAAACGTAAAAACGGAAGAATCCCACTATCGAAAACGGACGACTTTGAATGTAATGTAGTACGTCCGAACAGTATACAGATTTTATGCTAATAAAAAACTTCCGACACTAGACACGATTCTAGAAAATTTACAAGCTAATAATACGGACTTTCCGTATAAACGTACGACTCTGCGAAATGTCAATACATTTCTAAGAATAGAATAGAATAGAAAATATTTATTTGTTCTAAAATTTGGATTCAAGTATAAAACACTTAATAAGCTAAAACTATTCCTTGAATCATCGCTATTTTTTACCGTTATCAATAACGTTACCAAAAACTTACTGGTATTCCTGTCTCTGAACACAAGTGCTTGCGGGTGTACCCACACTATCTAAATGAATGGACTTTAGCGTCTGTGTACAGTACGAGGCATATAACTTGAAATCGGATGGGGATTGCGCGGAACGCGTATTTTGGGTATGAGTAGCGGTGAGGGGCGCGGGCGGCGGGAGAGGGGCGCGCGCTATTGGTCGCTCACAAGAGCACATGCGCGAACTTATCCCCACTCCGTCGAAAAAATTTCAAGATACGTGCCTAGTACTGTAATAGGTAGTTGAAACGCGGCGTTTGTATGGAGTGCCCGGGGTGTGGTTAAAGTTTATATTATTGTTGCTTAACTTCCGTATGTTTTCCCAGGTGTTGCTATCCGACACGCCGCCTAAAGGCACAGCAACCGCAGAGGAACTAGTCCGCTGCACGCGCCAGATGACGTCAGCAACTGCTAAGGCTGTGGCCGCCGGAAATGCCAACAAACAGGACCAACTCACTGCTGCTGCCAACCTTGGAAGAAGGACTGTACTCGATTTACTTCGAGCTTGCAAGGTAACTAAAGTCTGTCCATCCTTACTTGTCTTATATGGTAAACAATCTTCACCCAACTCTTTATTGAAATACTCATATATAAAATACAACAAATGGTTTTCCACACAGATTACGAAATAAATTGTTAATAAATTAACATCAATTTCATAAAGTTACTAACATATTTCTAAATAACGATTTAAGTTTAAAAGACGTATGACAACTGTCAAAAACTGTTTACTAAATAAGACAAGTAAGGATGGACAGACTTTAGAAATTTCTTGCTAGGGCTGCTATTTAATATCGAAAAAGTTCGGCGCAATATAAAGTAAATGATAAGACACTGTTATCTTGTTAAGATATGATTTCTTTAAATAATCAGAGTTAAGTGTATTAGTACACTCATTACACGACTTATGTTTTACAATAAAATCATCATTTTTAGGGTTCCGTACCCAAAGGGTAAAAACGGGACCCTATTACTAAGACTCTGCTGTCCGTCTTTCACCAGGCTGTATCTCATGAACCGTGATAGCTAGACAGTTGAAATTTTCTCAGGTGATGTATTTCTGTTGCCGCTATAACAACAAATACTAAGAACAGAATAAAATAAATATTTAAGGGGGGGCTCCCACACAACAAACGTGATTTTTCTGCCGTTTTTTTGGTTCGGAACCCTTCGTGCGCGAGTCCGACTCGCACTTGGCCAGTTTTTTGTTAAAAATGTACGACGCGTGTGACGGCCAGCGCGCGGCAGCCCTCCGCATTGACCCGACCGGTCCAGCCCCTCGCGTACTTAAAGGGCGGAGTGTCACTGGGCTTTCTCAATACAGGGTCATTCTAAACTAACCCTCCTTTCAAGGATGTGTCTAGTCCACGAAACTGAACAACTTTGTCCAAGAAACGTGTCGAATTTCGTCACAAAATTTTTTGATCACGTGATCTGTATGATTTTTTTTTACATATTGACTCTGTGTTTCTTAGAGAAAGTTGTTCAGTTTCATGGACTGAACACATACTTGAAATTTGAATAGTAAGTTTAGAATAACCATGTATAGTGATTGCCGAATCTCTTCCAGGCCGCTGCTTACACAGCAGAAAGCATCGAAACCCGGCACCGCACGATAGAAGCGGGCGCTGCCGCTGCCACAGCTTACAGGGAACTACTGACAGCCGTGCTGTCAGCTGTCAGTACGGGCGACAGGCAGCACTTCCCGGAGCTGTCGCGCCGTGTCGCCCACGCCGTCGCCGACATCATCGCCGCCGCCGAGACACTCAAAGGTGACAAATTCAAATCATTAATTCGGTTGTTACACGTAAATGTCGAAGAAGCTACGCTATCGGCTCGCAAACCTAAGAGCCAACGATGGCCAGACCTTCGTCATTTTATAACAACTTGGTTGACTGTACAACTGAAGTAACTAACTTGGGAGCGCTTCCGGTACAAAACAATGTATTTTAATCTCTAAAATTTTCTCTTTGCCATACATCGATTGAAGTTGATCGATTTTTTGGTGCCATAGTATAAGTCAACCCTAACAGCGAACTAAAATCTATGGAACAAACATTGCGCTCAAAAAATGTAACCACACGAAAAGTACAATTAAGTGGATGGAGCTAAAAATGCTGGAATTTAACTATGCAGCACAAAGCGTCTGAGTACTGGTTGCTTATTAGCGACCATAATTTGTATACTCATTTTTTATACTTAAACTAAATAATATGATACGTTATTTCTGCATATTTTTACTGCCTTCTTTGGGTCTTTTACACCATTTGACTACACAGGACGTCATTTCTAATAAACTTTCGCTTTCTCTCTTTTATCTACAATACAAACTGCAATTATGGTAAAGGACGATGTTAACATTAGTCACCTGGCCCCTATTTCACAGACGACGTGACAATTGTCTATGACAATGACAATTTGGTGTACGTTGCGGTGTCTGTGAGTAGTTTGATCAGTATATTTTCTACACTGACATGAAAAAATATTTTTTTATTTAACTGGACTGGCTGTCTGTATGATTTGACAGCTAAGTTTTTATGCCTATTTGAAACGCCACTAGCGTGCGTCTAGAGAACTAATTTTGACGTACAATATGAAAATGGTTGCCGTGATGGTCTCTCCAGACTTCAGACTTTAGTACCATGTCCCGCACGCTATGCTCACGCTACGTCCTACAGCGCCAAAATGGCGGAAATCAAATAGGCACAAAAACAGTTTGACATAAAGCCTGTCCAGTGTAAATATATGCAGGTCAGTGATTTTCTAGTTTAAAATTGGCTGACGCCATGGGCACCGAATTGTCATTGTCATTTACAAATGTCACCTCTGTGAAATAGGGGCCTGGTGGTTGGTTGGCCAGACTAAACTGAGAGGGTTGTACTTTTTCGGCTCCGTGGAGCCATTATTTAAGCAATATTTGTTTGCAATTACACTTCCATAGATTTTAGTTCGCTGCTTGGAAACAAGTTTCATTCCTGTACCATACTATAAAGGAAATTGGGCCAATAAGTATCATTGTCTTTTGGTCGCAGGCTCCGACTGGGTAGACCCGGACGATCCAACCGTGATAGCGGAGAGCGAGCTACTGGGCGCTGCGGCGTCCATCGACGCGGCTGCTAGGAAACTGGACGCGCTGCGCCCGAGGAAAGCCGTTAAGGTACGTTGAATCAGATCCCTTCATTCATACAAACATATAAACTTTTCTTTTCATTTTAATGTAGATGAGCACTAACAATGTATTTGTTGAATTAGCTAAACTATTTGTAGGGTCCCTTTCAATCGAAATTCTGCTATAAAAATTATATCGACCTCCTAACTTAATTATTTAGTTTTATTTGAGGAATTGATTTGAGGTAATGGGGAATGTCCGAAAAAAATAAAAATGGCTGAATATTTTTTTATAGGTAGGAATAAGCTCCCTTAGTTTTTGAAAAAAGTTTCAGAATTTTCGGTTGCGTCAAATTTTTTTAATAAATTAAAGTCTCTTCGATGTCACAAATGTACGAATGTTATGACAGGTGGTGGCAAAGGTATAATCTCCATTCTGCTCTTACTTTCGTATATTTGTGAAGTCGAAGTGACTTTATTTTTTATTTTTATTAATACGCAACCGAAAATTTTGAACCTTTTATTACTAAGGGAGCTTATTATTAAAAAATATTCAGCCAAATTGATTTTTTTCGGACATTCCCCATTAGTAATTTCAATTCGTAAATAGTGCTTTTAAAAATTTGTATTAAGAACTATCAGGATTGTTTACCTTTTTAATTGTTTCTTATTTTTAGTTTTGTGACGAATATAATTAATTTATTTACGTTTTAATTTAATTGACATAATTATTGTAAGTTCGTTTATTTCAACATCCGAGTCCAAGCTACGTTAGTCGTTCTCTAATATTATTTATAAAAACCAATGCATTTTGAGCCCCGTAGCTTCAGAGACCGAACGGCAACCGAAGCTCAACGAACACTGGTGTCTAATACAGAATGTTTACGCGACCAACGTAGCTTAAACTCGGTTTGGACTCGGTTCGGAACCGGTACGATGTACTGTGAGTCGTCGTTTATTTGTATGAAATATAAATGAATTCAAAACATAAAAAGAAGAACGAAACAAGAAGCGATAAGAAGAGCACAGAAGAAGCCACGCCTCGCGTCGCTGAGATATGTTTGATATTCTTGGTTGTTTGCGTATCACCCAGGAATCAAACATATTACACAGCGGCCGAGGCACTATCGACCTTATCACTACAGCAAGAGAGACTATGAAACCCAAGGCCAGTCCAATCTCGTGACGAAGACTGTATATCCGCATTTCAAAGAAATTAGCGTTTTTCCAAAGAAGTTATCTAAATAATGAAAGCTATTGAGGTAAACTTTAGTTTTAGGAAGCAAAATTCTTACATTAGTGCCGTATAGAGAGAAAAACATAATAAATGATCAGGTATTTTAAAACGAAGACAATCTGTTCAAGTAGAATTTCAAATTTGCTTGTCAGAGGTATCTTTCTCAAAAGTTTCAGCTGTAACAAATAAGAATACGACTCATATTTATTTTTTCACTTATTGTTTGTATTGTCAAAGAGTGCACTAAGTATAGAAAGAAAAAAAAATGATTTAATCACAGAGAATAAATATTTAAAAATGCTCAAACGGTACACTTTGACATGTTTTGTTACTGGTATTTAAAGATTCTAAAGTTATTTTTTTTAGATATATTGAGGTATATATCATTTGTCTCATGTATTGCGTGCTTTGTATATCCAATTTATCTATTTAATAATTTAATAGGAGTTTTCAAAGTCCGTCCTCATTGCGGCTCGCGCAGAGTTGTTTTGATCATTTGTATTGAAAATTTAAAAATGGAACGTGATGCGTATCTACACCCTTAAGACCACACATTATGACTTACTTCCGTCACAGATTGATGATGAACAGATAATGATAAGTTTTTAACTTAACAGACTAATTATTTCAACGTAACTAGAAGCCAATCAAATCCCGTTTTAAATGCATTTGGCTAACAAAATTTATAATGTGGTGTCTATTCATCATCATCATCATTATATCAGCCGCACGACACCGACTGCTGGGTATAGGCCTCCCCCAAGGATTTCCACGACGATCGGTCCTGCGCTTCCCACATCCAGTGGCTTCCGGCAACCTTCACCAGATCGTCGGTCCACCTTGTCGGGGGCCTACCCACGGAGCGTCGTCCGGTGCGCGGTCGCCATTCAAGAACCTTTCCGCCCCAATGGCCATCGGTTCTTCTCGCTATGTGTTCTGCCCACTACCACTTTAGCTGAGCAATCCTTCGAGCGATGTCGGTTACTTTATTAATTAGGTTATATTTTCTCTGATTGTTGATTACATGTATGTAGCACAAAATATAAGGTGGAATAAAATTATGTAATAATACTGAAACAGGTGACAGTGTTTCTTAAACTGAACAATTTTCTCAAGGAACATTGGTCAAAAAACGTTTTTTTTTCGCTTTTCAATAGTAGAAAATAAGCTGATTTTTTGTATGGGAGTACGAATTGACTGTATTGTGTGACGTAACTATGCAAGGAAAACCGTGTTTTATTCTTAGAAACTCTTCTGTCAACAAAATATTTTGTGCATTGTTTAATGTGACGTATTTATATAACAATTTTCTCATGTTCTAACTATGTGCAAGGAAAACCGTGTTTTATTCTGAGAAGCTCTTCTATCAACAAAATATTTTGTGCATTGTTTTATGTGACGTATTTTTGTAACAATTTTCTCACGTTGTAACTTGCAAAGAAAACCGTGTTTTATTCTGAGAAGCTCTTCTGTCTACATAATATTTTGTGCATTGTTTAATGTGACGTATTTTTATAACAATTTTCTCACGTTGTAACTATGTGCAAAGAAAACCGTGTTTTATTCTGAGAAGCTCTTCTGTCAACATAATATTTTCTGCATTGTTTAATGTGACGTATTTTTATATCAATTTTCTCACGTTCTTTAATTTCGCCAGGAAGCGGACGAGACCCTGAACTTCGACGAGATGATCCTAGAAGCGGCCAAGTCTATAATAGCCGCCACTTCGGCGCTGGTGCGCGCCGCCTCCGCCGCGCAGAGGGAGCTAATCGACCAGGTATTTACTAGTGGCTCTTGCTCTTAATAATAAGTATAACAAAACAAATAGTTTCAAAATTTATAAAAAATAATAAAAGACAACTTCTAGCGAAAAGTTAGTAATAGATTTTGTTGTTATTCTGATTTAGTTACAAGTGCGTGCTGACAAGATTTTTTGTCAGCAAAATGATGTTTCAAATAGGTGAGCAAAACCGAACAATTCAAAAGTACTACAAGTGAATAAAAGGAGACCCGCTTTGTTGAAGTAGTGTACTTTATTAATTTTTGAATCTGTAATTCAGAATCTGCTTGTACCTTATATCTGTCAACTTAAATGTCTGCTGTCGATGCCAAAATGAAGTCAAGTTGATATTTCGCTTTCTTAATTTCGAAAAAGGCAAAAAAATATGAGTTGTACAGCCTTGTTTTTACATTTCATTGTGAATTTTCTTAGAAATTTTAATGGAGATAATGGAACGTTTTTCAATGACTCGTTGTTTTCGTAGTGTTTCCATATTAAAAATATTCATCGGCGATGCGCTAAAAATAAGACAGAACTTGATCAACTTATATTATTAGTGAATGCCAGAATCGCGGGATCAAGTCATAATTTTACATACAATTAAGAATATATTGTTTTAAATTTCCATGGTTAATAACGTTATTAAAATAAACTATATCGGGATTTTCACCATGTACCTTTTTATTTTTGCGTATCGTTGTTTTTGACCGCTTTTATGTGTTCCTTTATACGGCATGCTATTGTGCGTTTAGTTTGGCCGATATATGAACTACCACAACTGCAGTCGATCTTATAAACACCAGGTTTCTCCAAAGGAAAACTGTTTTTTGGGGACCGTAGACATTGCGATACCTTTTTTAAAGGAGTGAAGATACAACACGTGCGGCATGTCCTGCAAAGCAATGGATATTCAGGAAGGCTTCCACCCAGACACACGAAAAAGCACCAGTTACAGAGGCAGGAAGTAGATAGACAGCCAGTATTTTTGCCATATGTAAAGGGAGTGACGGATAAGGTCTCAAATATATTACAAAAGTACGCCATAAAAACTATATTCACTCCTTTAAAAAAGGTATCGCAATGTCTACGGTCCCCAAAAGACAGTTTTCCTTTGGAGAAACCTGGTGTTTATAAGATCGACTGCAGTTGTGGTAGTTCATATATCGGCCAAACTAAACGCACAATAGCATGCCGTATAAAGGAACACAAAAAAGCGGTCAAAAACAACGATACGCAAAAATAAAAAGCTAAGTACATGGTGAAAATCCCGATATATGTAGTTTATTTTAATACAATGAAGAATTATGTAAAATTATGACTTGATCCTGTGGTACTGACATTCACCATCATTGGCTTTATTTTAAGACCAAATTCAATCGTTTACAATTTAAGCATTTTTCTATGGCGATTGTAGGTTTTTCTCCTTTTCATTGTACTTATTTCTGTTAGGGCAAAGTGGCCCGTCGGCCCGCGGCCTCATCCGACGACGGACAATGGTCCGAAGGCCTCGTGTCCGCCGCGCGCCTCGTCGCGGGCGCCGCGCACGCCCTAGTCGAGGCAGCCAATGCCCTTGTGCAAGGCGCTGCTACGGAAGAGAGGCTCATATCCAGCGCGAGGCAGGTCGCTGCCTCCACCGCGCATCTCTTAGTCGCCTGCAAGGTAAGAATTACAGCACATACTGAAAACACACCTTAGATAACAAATTAAACCCGAAAATCACCTCAGAATAGACTGCAGTCGAAAACAGATCAAAGTCCTCACACCTGCTGGTTACTATAGTAATATAGTGCTCTAATTAACTTTAGTAGGTAGCTATAGTAATGTAGTTCTCTAATTAATCCTAGTTGGTACCTGTAGTAATGTAGTGCTCTAGTAATTAACTATAGTAGTGCCCTAGTCGAGGCGGCCAATGTCTTTATGCAAGGCGCTGCTACGGAAGAGAGGCTCATATCCAGCGCGAGGCAGGTCGCTGCTTCCACTGCACATCTCTTAGTCGCTTGCAAGGTAAGTGTTACAGGACCGAAAACAGATCAAACTTCACACCTGCTAGTCACTTGCGAGTTAGCTATAGTAATGTAGTGCTCTACTAGTACGCCCTAATCGAGGCAGCCAATGCCCTCGTGCAAGGCGCTGCTACGGAAGAGAGGCTCATATCCAGCGCGATGCGCATCTCTTAGTCGCCTGCAAGGTAAGAGTTACAGCACATACTGAAAACACACCTTACATATCAAATAAAACCCGAAAATCACCTCAGAATAGACTGCAGTCGAAAACAGGTCAAAGTCCTCACACCTGCTGGTTACTATAGTAATATAGTGCTCTAATTACCTCTAGTAGATAGCTATAGTAATGTAGTCCTCTAATTTGGTACCTATAGTAATGTAGTACTCTAGTAATTAACTATAGTAGTGCCCTAGTCGAGACGGCCAATGTCCTTATGCAAGGCGCTGCTACGGAAGAGAGGCTCGTATCCAGCGCGAGGCAGGTCGCTGCTTCCACTGCGCATCTCTTAGTCGCTTGCAAAGTGTTACAGCATTGAAAACAGATCAAACTTCCACACACCTGCTGGTCACTTGCGAGTTAGCTATAGTAATGTAGTGCTCTACTATAGTAATATAGTATAATACTCTAGTAGGTAATTACGAGGGTGGATTGATAAGTCCATGACTTTTTAATGAAGAAAGACTTTTTTTCAGAATATTTTGTTTTATTTCTCTACATAATCTTATTGTAGCTCTGCGTATTCAATCCAACGAAGTTCCTACCTCTTTAACCCATTATTTTTTTCTTTCATCGCCTGAAAACTGGTAAATGAAATGAGGGCTCATTTCAGACACCACCTTTTGGCTTGATGAAAATCTTTGCCCGCCAAGACATCTATCCATGTTTGGTAGGAGAAAAAATCTCACTGGGGTTGAATCTAGAGAATAGGAAGGATTTATCTTCATTCGATGACTTTTGATGTCATGAGTGTCGCCGAGAGGGTCGACAGGGTCATTAAGAAAAGTTAGAAGTCGCTTGAGCTCTTTGTTTCCAAAAGTAATAATCTTTTGCCGAATTTGAAAAAAATGTAGTGTAAAGATGCCTTAAGGAGTTTCTTTTTAATACACAAAAATAAATTATGAAAAAAAAAAGATTTTTTTATTTTCAAAGTCATGGACTTATCAAACCACCCTCGTAAGTAGTGTAGGGCGCTGCTGCGCACGCCCTAATCGAGGCAGCCAATGCCCTTGTGCAAGGCACTGCTACTGAAGTGAGGCTCATATCCAGCGCGAGGCAGGTCGCCGCCTCCACCGCGCATCTTCTGGTCGCCTGCAAGGTAACTATAGCGATATAGTGCTCTTGTTAACTCTAATAGGTGACTATAGTGATGTAATGCTAGAGCAATTCATCACTATAGTCTATTATCATCATTAAGGCTGCCTGTCCATCGACACGGAGCGAAGAAACGAGGAAATATTAACCAATAAAGTTTCTTAAAATCTCCGCCCCGCAATCCATTGGTTAATAATTCCTTGTCAATGGACAGGACAGGCTGCCTAACTCTAGTAACTTTAGTAATGTAGTACTCTAGTAGGTAACTATAGTAATTGTATTCTAGTAAGTAACTAAAGTCGTGTAGTGCCTTAGTCAAGGCAGCCAACGCGATTCAGTTCGATATACCAGTTACTTTATTCTGTGACTAACTATCAAGTTTTTTCTTATTATTTGTTCCGTCATCGATATCCGGAATCCATATTGAGTTAAGCCTTCCGTTTTTAGTGCGTTTCCGTCTAGTCTTACCCTCTTTCCGCTAGGAGCGCCACCTGTTTCCGTATCCTGTTGTCCGTATTTCCGGCAAATGGACGCCATGTTTGCGGCCGGTTATTTCATCATTATAGCGTCGTTTTTCGTAGCGTTCACACGTCTAAGAAATTTTACGGGACATTTCCCTATTTTAAATTAAGTTATTTTTCCCCTCTTTTTCGCGATTAAAAGTAAAAAAGTGCAATCGTCGAGTAAAACCAAATTAAGTAAAAGCAGTGCGTCGTGTTGAGACAGAATCCTGCATTTCTTCGTCATTCGTCGATTGCTTATGTAGCGGTATGATCGCGCCGCTATACGTCGCAGTCATCAAGTTCAAACATCGGAGACGGTGTCGGGTAAGCTGGCAGCAGCTGGGGCCGGCCCGCGGCCTACAATGCGGGCCACGTCATGTAAGTGATTTGAAATATCTGTTTTATCGTAATAAGTGAGTTTTTAAAATTACTACTTTGATTACACACCGACAGTTAATCATTGTAATATCTGGCATGAAAATGAGCCCCACTCGATATTACGCAGAGGTTAGAAAATAGCGATTCTGTTAATGTATTCATTTTGTGACCACTATCTGCCACGAGTACGGAGTATTCTGGAATGCGCAGTGGAAGCAAGGATCTTAATCCGAAGTTGATCCGACGTTAGTGGCACGTCGTTTTAATACCGGCGAGTAACATTCTATCCAATTTGTTGCCGATGTGAAAAATAAATATTTATAAACCCTGGCTTTATCTACCTTAAAATTAATAACAAAATTTTATAGAGATTTACGTAGTCTCTTAATAACAAGGATTTATGTTTATAACTCTTCTTTACTGTGCAGTAACTTGCCATTGCTAGTTACGTATGTAACGCATATTTAAATATGATCATTCTTAATCATATTCTTGATTACGTTAAGAGATACTGAGTGGACACCAATACCAACTGGTATAACTATTTTAAACAGCTTTTATGAAAGTGACCGACAATTATTTACAAATAGCATGCGGCACGTAAAGCAGATTAGTTAACGCTGCGATCTCCATTCAGGCTGCCAAGCATGGAGATTATAGCGATATCCTCGCGTGGAAGAGGTTTTTGTCCTGCAGTGGAATATAGGAGGGTTGTAATGATAAACAAAAAAAAACCACATTTATTTGCAAAAACACTTTTACATTGCAATATTGATCTGCTTTCATATGAGGTCAACCTGTATATGAGACTTAAACAAGATAATGTAATGATGATGATAACTTAGTTATATCTTGAATTTTTAATGAATATTTAAGCGCTGGGTTGCCTTTTCTGCTCCGTGCAGAGGTATTATTTCATGCTTTTCGCTTTCTATGGTCAAGTCTTATTCTGATTCTTGCTCGAGGCATTCTCAGCAGTCTCGGCACTAGTAGTGGTCCCAGAAGGAAGGTTCCTGCCTACAACCAACTGAAAGAAAAAACTCTTTCATGCCAAGGCTACCAAAGCAAAGGTAAGACAATCAATTCAAAAGAAACAGGACTTCTCAACAGAAACTAAAGCAGTCAAGGACATGACGATCTGCTACCGCTTCTCAGCAAGATGCAGAAATTATCGTGCTTGATTTGACGACCGTTCGAGGTTAATCGTGAGGTCTTTCGCAAATTGACTTTTGGTACCTTTTACATCTGACTGCATGGTGCTGCATTAAACATATCCACAAACTCTGAAGGTAAATATACAAAATCTTTAATTTTAAAACCACATGTCTGGTAATGTCAAGTTTTGCAACAAAACGATCATCTCAAATGTCTATTCAGATAAATGATATGATCAACACTGTGTGATCAAGGGAGCGGTTCCGTCATCCAACTTCCTGTCAACTCGTTTCCTGATTTCGAGGTTGGAGGGATCATTTCGATCAATTTATCAGTTGGATAAAAACGAACGGGTTTGTATGTCAGGAAGTTACTTCACTTTCATTTAACTCTATTGCCTTAGTTCCGCAATTGGACGGCATACAATACAGTTACATTTGAGCGATGCTTATGTTCTATTGCTAATAGCTCAGCAGCGCCGCCGCTTTCTCAGGCCGAGCTACTGATACACTTACCAGACAAACTTGCCTTTTGGGCTGTCTGCAACGCCAGGTATTTTCAAATCAGTCACCAACTTGGTCACATAACCCCTGACGAACCTCGACATTCGCTGCTACCTGGCTCATTTTCTACTGGCTAATCGGTCGTACAAGTGGCTGCAACAACAGGTAAGAAATACTGTCACTTTACTACGACTACGATGGGACGGTCTCAATTTTGAGAAATCTGTTCTGGTTCTGACGTAACATCTGGAGTTTCTAGGCGTTACCTGGGACACACGAGGCAACTCTTGTCCCTGTCAGAACCGTAGTGCCACACGCGCCGCAGTGCACTTACAGAACAGAGAAGCAGTTGGTCCCTCAGACAGGCCAAGCTCCTAATGGGGAGACTCAACTTTGCTTCGTCCGTCATCCTGAGAGAAAGGCACAGCAGTCGGACACTGCAATACTTCAGCTGACAGCTGCCTAAATCCCAACCATACTTACATATTCATTTCCGGAACCAGTCTTGCCGAAATGAATTCGTAGGTGATGATGGCATCGAGTTCAATACCACTGCACAAGTGAACACGAAGTCCATCGTGCTCAATACGGACGCATCTGACGTGGAGCACAACTAGGACAGAAGTCCGTATCAGGTCAGTCGCCCACGAAACAATGGAACTGGCACCTCTACTGCAAGGAGCTGGTTGCGATACATCTGTCCAACAGCATCCGAGATAACCTGACATACTCCTACAAACGGGTAACTGTACTATCATTGCCTAAAGTTAGAATGTAGAACGAGGACCACAAAAGTTGTAGAACTGACCAGACAACCGCAGACCCTGTTCGATTATCTAAATGTAACTTTGATAACTCAGTTCTTCCCCGGTTGATACTATGAAGAAGTAGATTGCACTGTCACATAAGATCGATCCAGAGTAAGTCCTCTTACCTGTTACCGCTGGCAACCACGGTCGTGCTTTTAACGCCAAGGGAAGGCAGCGGTGGCCCTGTTTGCTTCGATAGCATCGCACGTCGTGTCGCAACTCGTATCGATATATCCACGAGACCACAATGCTACATTTCACAATGCATTTCTCCGTCGCTAGGACGACCTATCTACAGCTTGCATAGAAGTTCCTTGCGCCCAATCTTGTACCCTAAGTCTAAATCCTTATCGCCTCAACTCAGCTCGTAGTCACATCACCTCCACTCTGCTCGCGCCCTTTTGTAACGCCTAGATGGGACAAAGTATTTTGGTCGATGGACCTAAAACAGAAGCTGTTCAGATTTCACGTTTCACGTCAGATTCAGCACCTGCCACAAGTTTTTCGAGACAAAATCAAAATACACTGAATGTTAGCAACGTGTTCTTGAGACAATTCTATTTTTGCATGTAAAGTCACTGTTTGTTCCTGGCAAACTAGAGATAGTCGACCATTCAAACATACATATGCATCTACATGGAGTAAGTGGAAAAAGTTTAGTTTACATAATTCAATTATTTAACCTGAACCTGGCTTGTTTCTGTAGCTGAACAGCACCGCTCAACAATACCGCTGCTTTTCAAGGTGAGCCACACTTTACCAGATGTCATGCCTGCCTTGCAGCCTGTCTACAGCGCTAGGTATTCCCGCTTCAGTCACCAAGTGATTCACGGAACACCTCAGACCTCACACCATCACTAACGTCCGCTTGCGTGGTGTGCCTGGACGATTTCTACTATTGGCTTGAACTATAGGTCAGGAATAGTCATTTTACTACTACGACTGGGATGGACAGTCTCAATTTTGAGAAATCTGTTCAGGTTCCGACGTAACGTCTATAGTTTCTAGACGTTACCAGGGATACACGAGGCAACTCAAGTCCCTGTCGGAACCGTAGTGCCACGCGCTCCGCAGTGCACTTACAGAACAGAGAGGCAGTTGGTCCTTCAGACAGGCCCAGCGCATAATGAGGAGACTCGATTTTGCCTCGTCCGTTATCCCGAGGGATATGCACCGCTGTCGGACACTGCAATGCTTCAGCCGACTAATTGGTGAGTAAAGATGGCTTCGAGTTCAACACCGCTACACAAGCACTCGACGTGCCCGCCACGAATATGGTCTAATGAGCACAACTGGGACAGACAGGCGTCCTTATCAGGTATTATCCCTCCCTATCGTAGGCTGTACTTCGAGGAGACTAGAATTGAGGCGTCACCTGGATCTGTTCGATCAGCGGTTTCTTCATTGAATCGGTTAGAAAACTTTTTATAGATCAGATTCTTGCCAATGGAAACTGGTAACAAGAACATACATTTTAGTATTATTACCACAATGCAATTTTATTTCCAATTATTTAACGAAATCTGTCGAATGAGCTACATAACGCAGTTCTGAATTTACTTAACATGTTAAAAAATTGTTAAGCTGGATTAGATTTTATTTCAAAGCGAATATGTAACTTGTTGTCTGTTTTTATCATGCTCTTTTACAACTCAAGGTCACACTTCGTTTACCTTTATACTACACATTATAGCATCACATTGTATACCAGGAGAAACCAAACACATCACTCAATATGGATTCCGGATATCGATGACGGAACAAATAATAGAGAGTTTTACCTACCAATAAAACTTACCTATTATTTTTCCTGAGATATCCGGAATCCAAGTAATTCCTACCTGGTATTAAGACGTATAATGATGAAATAACCGGCCGCAAACATGGCGTCCATTTGCCGGAAATACGGACAACAGGATACGGAAACAGGTGGCGCTCCTAGCGGAAAGAGGGTAAGACTAGACGGAAACGCACTAAAAACGGAAGGCTTAACTCAATATGGATTCCGGATATCTCAGGAAAAATAATAGGTAAGTTTTATTGGTAGGTAAAACTCTCTATTATTCCATTTAAATAAAATACATTTTACGGTAACACGGTTTTATTAAATGATTATTCCTTTTGTTACTTATTTTACCGACGTTTTGTTTCTCTCTCTCTCTCTCTCATATTTCCTCCAACCAGGTGAAAGCCGATAAACGGATAATAGCACGGTTTTATTATATGACTGTTAGTTTTGTTTTTAATTTGTTTAATTTTCTCGTAATTTTGTTTATCTCCTATATGACTACTCTTTTAGAGCCATAATAGGGTATTCGACAACATTGAAAATATACTGCAAATTGTGGTCATCCTAACAGATAATGGCGTCAAAAACATATTATATAGACTAAATTAAGTCTATTGATTGATTAAATTCACCTAGAAATAATTTTTGTTTATTTTTCTGTGGCGAAAACGCTCTAAGATGACGTCACTTGCCTGTAAATAAATATGGCTTCAGGCTTTTGATTTTGACACGACCGTAGACTTATGATCCGCGATTGATGGCTGTCAAATGGCTAAGGATATTACAATGTTTACAGGCTTGTTACGTCAACAAGTGACGTTTCCAGCGCCATAGCGTTTTTGGCGCGGTTATAAAATTTTAAACTTTAACATTCATTTTTTTAATGAAATATCAATGTGGTGCGCTTATTACGTAATTAGGAATAATTTAAAATGGTTTTCCAAAATTAGTCAAATATCCTATTGATATAAACATTCCATGTACCCAGGTGAAAGCAGACCCCACGTCAGAATCGACCGTCCGCTTGCAAGCAGCGGGCGCGGCCGTTATACGATCTACCGACGGACTAGTTAGGGCCGCGAGAGACGCCATATACTGTGAAGAGGAGAGGAGTTTGGTGCTCAACCGGCGCATGGTGGGGGGGATCGCGCAGGAGATCGATGCTAGGTAAGGAAAAAACACGTAAAAAGTTTACCTTATATCAAGACTTTAAGGTGCATTTTCATTTGTTGTCTTAAAACAAACGAAAATGCACCTTAATGTCTTGATATAAAGTTAATTATTGTCAAATTATTAAATATATTGGTAGGTTTAAAAGCTCAGATTATTTTGGCGCTGAATGTACAAACACGTAAAGAAAGACATAATTATATTATAGTTTGTCTATCCTTACTGTCCCTATTTAGTATACAACTTTTGACAGCTGTCATACGTCTTTCAGATCGTTATTTAAAAATGTGTTGTCTAAAATCAAACTACTAGGTATTTTTTTCGTAATCTATGTGTGGAAAACCATTTGTTGCATATTATAAAGTCGCATTACTAATTTCACAGCAAAAATGTAAACAAAGGTGTTGCCAGAATAAAACAACACAAAAGGAAATAGTATATTGCTAAGTCAAGAAATAAACACATATACATATTTTTTCATCACAAACCTAATAAAATAGATTAGATAAATATTCTGCAGCATAAGTTTTGCGGCATAAACAGTAATATAATTTAATATTTTATGATAACAGTTTTATAGTAGAAAACATTTTATGATGCTGTGCACACATCAAATGCAATCCGTACACATCAACCTTTGGTTCATTTCAAAAAAATTAATAAAAAGAAAACCGGTCAAGTGCGTGTCGGGCCACGCGCCGTAGGGTTCCGTAGTTACTTTATACCATACCATATTTAATACCACCTATCATTTTTCGTCTGCAAAAATTACTTTGTTTTTCACAGTGTTGGTATGAATGACAAAGTTATATTTGCGGTTTTGGAAAATGTGCTATATCTAGAAAACTAATTACTATATCTCGTTTAAACTAATTTTGGTTAAAAGTGTTTATTAAGATCTACAGCTTTAATTTTTTTTAGATTTTTCACTCTCTTATTTCAAAAGTAAAGGGGAGGGGGGCCTCACATTTTACCACTTTGGCGGTGTATATCTTTCAAACGGTTGACTTTGAGTAAATGTTGTCTTTGGAACCTTAATGTCATTTTTAAAGACCTATCTATAGACACCCAACACGTGTTGGTTTGAAGAAAAAAATTTTTTTCAGTTTCAGTTCCATGTATGGGGAGCCCCCCCTTAATCTTTTATTTTTCTTATTTTTGCATTAAATTCGTTAAGCGGTTAACAGAATACATCTACGTACCAAGTTTCAACTGTGTAGTTTTAATACTTTCGGAATAAAGTGGCTGTGACATACGGACAGACAGACAGACAGACAGACATGACGAATCTGTAAGGGTTCCGTTTTTTGCCATTTAGGCTACGGAACATAAAGTAAAAATAGAGTATTAGTAGTAGGTAGCTGTAGTAGTAACATTTGTCTTTTGGTATTGCGGGGAACTGGCGAAGATGCTACGTATCTTTGATAGTTTACATACTGTTAATATCTAAGTAAAGTTTTTTAATCAGTTCGTTTCAAGAACTTTTAACATCAACAATTATGATAGGTTTAAAATAAAAGTTCTTATTACTTATACCTACCTATCCTACTTTAAAATTACCCTGAATGACATTATATTTATTATGACTCAAAATGTAATAAACAAATTAAAAAGTTCTAAAAGTGACCAAAGGTTTTCAATATCTGAAAATGTCACTATCACGGTCAGTTTGTCAATTTGACAGTGACGTTTCTTTGATTACATTTTTGCTGGGAAATTAGTAATACGACTTTAATTTATTTTTTCAATAAAAAATGGGTAGATTGTTTACCAAATTATAAGTAAGCCCTCGTTCGTAAGCATTGGCAGTTGACCGCGGGGGCAGCTAGTCGCTCTTTCTATTTTAATATGCAACCGTTGTAATCGCACGCATTTGCGGTTGAGTAATCGCTACAAAATTTAATATTAAAATGGAACTGCACGGTTGGCCACCGCGGTTGACCGCTAGTGCGTAAGGCCACATTTCCACCTGCAAGAAAACATCTACAAGAAGTGTCCCACAGCCTGTCACACAGTAGCGTACTTGGCCATTGTATTTGCTATTAGTTAACACGTAAACTTTAATATAACACTTCTAAGGCTGTGGGGTGGGACTTGCAGAAGTTTTCTTGCAGGTGAAAATGCGAAAACTGCTAAGAATAAACAAACATACAGTGACGGTCACATAATTAAAGACACCAGTAAATTTCCATACAAACGAGGTAACTTTTTAATTGACTTAAGTAGCTGTGCTGTATCTCTTAGAATGCTGATCAGATCAGTTGGATGTGTATAGCGATCTGAATCTCCTCCATTCACTCCCTGGATGGCCATCATCAGATCACAGCTAGGTCAATCCTTGGCAGAGAACACAAGGCTTCAAGGTTACCTCGTTTGTATGAAAATCGACCGGTGTCTTTAATGATGTAACCGCCACTGTATAATTTATTTATTTAATCATTTATTTCAGGCTACTATGCCCATACAATACATACTTTACAGACTAACATACATAAATATTAAAAAATACATTTAATCTATTTGTATATAAATTCTTTCAGCCTTACTCACTAGTAACTAGTATTAGCCGTAGTTAGTAGTACTAGTATTAGCCGCGAGTAAATCGTCTACACCTAGTTTTAGCCAACAGCTATCGGTTACACCTAGTTTTAGCCAACAGCTATCGGCTACACCTAGGTTTAGCCGCACTTCGGGTATTAGCCGTAACATATACACGTATCGATATGGAGATCAATGCCGTGTCCAGTATCCGGCCGCGAAACCGTCGAAATAGGACACCCTTCGGCCAAAAATCTTCTTTCATGAAGGTCTTTGGAGGTGTTTTGATTGAAGGTCTTTAAACATAATACTATTGTTCTCAGATCGGAAGTGCTCCGTATCGAGAAGGAGCTGGAAGAAGCGCGCGGCCGCCTCACCGCAATCCGCCAGGCCAAGTACAAGCTACGTACTGACACTTCTGGCGATGAAACAGACGTCGAGATCGCGCCTGGGACACACCACAGGTACACCTACCCAATAAATATTACCCGTCTTTTTTTACACACACAAACGTGTGAGTTATAATTTTAAGTTACACACTCCGGAAAAAAAAATCACATTTCCCGAACGAGTAGCCCAAAAACGGTTAGAAATTCGAACAAAGTGTACAGAACTAAAGTTATTGATAATTTTATAGGCTTTCATTTCATTATTGAACAGTTTTCGCCACACAATGTATACCCAAAATATTGCAGTATTCGCAAAAAAAAATATTTCTATTTATTTCAGATTCAAAAGCCCTACCAGCAGCTTCGCAAACACGACTTATTCACCAAACAGTACCTACTCCCACGCAAATAACCTCACACAAAACATTTCCAACCTCTCCCAAAACGTATCCAATCTCTCAAACACCATACACGGCTCGCCGGGTTACACACAACCTAGCTACAACCAACCACAGACATACAACCAAGCCCACAACCAATACAACCAATCCGAGACTAAATACAACCAGTCCCAGACTAGTTACAACCAATCCCAGACCGGTTACAACCAATCCCAGCCCGGTTACAGCCCATCACAGCCCGGTTACAACCAATCCCAGCCCGGTTATAGCCCATCCCAGGCCGGTTACAGCCCATCTCAGCCCGGTTACAGCCCATCCCAGACCGGTTACAACCAATCCCAGACGCCTACCGGTCAAAGCAACGGCTATCAATACCAGAGAGAAGAGAAATATACCCAAAGTCCGACGTTCTCTAGCTTCAGACCTCAAGAAGAAACGCCTAAACAAAACTATGAGGGATTCACTACTCGGTAAGTTTTTTATTTGTGATTATATTTAGGAACATTTTCTTTTAAAATACACTCGACGTCAGAAAAATCGCATCTCTTCGAAAATAAGTTTAGACTTGGCCAGTCCTTGTTGATATCTGTTTAAAAGTACATTTAATGAGCTTTCAATTAATAATTGTTTGATTTAATTAACATAACAGTTACCATAATTAAACGCTTAAAGCGTTATTGCTTGCGCCGCCATATAAGGGAAATAAAAGGGGTCAATTCAGGAAATGCGGGTAAATTCGCTATCGAGATGATGGAGAAAACGCATTTCAACAGTTCAATTAAAAAAAGGAATAGAATACCCTAGATGGGCAATAGTATATTGCCCATCTATATTGCCCATGAAGTTGCTCAAATATTGCAAAAAAAATGAGGCAATGTAATGTTGCTGGGAAACTGAATCTCAGTAATTGATTCCGTTCGACGAGTATTCCAATGGTTTCTAGAGACTGTTTGGACCGTCGGCCAACCAGGGTCATTTTCGATCTATCGCATATTAGCACTAGACCAAATTCGCAAGATAGCCATTCGCTTGGTGTTATCAAATATCATCATCTGGGTTGCGAAGTAGGAAGCTTCTGGGAGATATGCCACCCTGAACATGGTCACCCATCACTAAAAATATCGATCGCATATTTATATAAATGGTGAACAGAGTCGTGGGTGGCATCATTACCTGAACTATTTTTGTGTTTTCATATCGATCGAATAAGGAATAAGGATCACAAGAGCATATATGCGAAATTTTTACCTGGCGTGACCTCCTAGACGCTTCCTGAAAGCGACGCAAGACTGTGGGTTTATATACGCCTGGGACCTGCCTCATAACCACAATGTAATTACATGCCAATATGTAGTCGATTATTTTTTGGAAAAAAGTCTCTATGTTCTACTGTGGCCGCGCGCATGCTTCCTGAAAACTAACCAAGCCGATGTCTAACATATTTGTAATGATGCCACCTACGACCCTGTTCAACATTTATATCAATATTCTATTTATTATTTTTTGCGATTGGAGATCATTGTATGGGAGGCCATATGTTCAGGGTTGCATATCTTCCAGAAGCTTCCTACTTCGCAACCCAGACGACAATATTTGATAACACCAAACTAATGGCTATCTTATCAATGTGGTCTGGTGCCAATATGCGATAGATTGAAAATGTGCTCCTTGGCCGACGGTCCAGTTGGCCATGTCCGAAGGGGAAGAAGTATATAACAACACTTACCATTAAATTAGATAGGATTAAATTAACTTTGAAGAAATTTTTGGAAATGTGCGATTTTTTTGAAGCCGAGTGTATAAGAAAGGTTATTGATTAAATATTACCATACAAATACTTAACAAGATGTAACAATATCAAGATGTTAACCACACTTTTCACTTTAAAAAATCACAGAACAGAGTAGTTGTTAAATTATCTTATTCCGTAATTGTGTCGTGGAATTTGTACAGAAGAGTTTTTAATATGGTGGTATTTAACATAATTTCTAGGTGTTAAACATTCATAACTTCACTAAAAAAATTCGTGTAAATATTCACTTTTTGAAACACTTATGGCCGAATACTCAAACGCTACTTAACTTTGAGCGGCTCTCAAACAGCATGCTGTCTTTGTCATATCTTTGACATTTAATGCGACAGGACGACGTTTGAGAGCCTCTCAAAGTTAATTAGCGTTTGAGTATTCGGCCATTAATCATTCAAGATTATATTTTACTAAACAATTTTCATAAACCTTTTTAACTATAATGTGATTAAGACGCAAAGCAAAGCATACTAAAAAATACAGCTTTTTCAAGCAATTATTGAATAACAAAAAAGCCAAGCTTATCTTTGAAATAGACTTGCTCTCACTATGATTTGTCTCTTTCTAATCTATCTCTCTTTGTCTTTGCACGCTGCTGGATCCAGATGATTTAGTATTAATTTTAGTCTTATATGTGCCTTCTAAAATCACTTATGATCTGTGCCTACAATTCTTTATATTTAAATTTTAAAAAAAACATGAGATATTATTAAAAATGTTTATTGTATGATTTATACTGAAAAAAATCATACATGATGGTTTCCAAAGACTGTGTGTCAATTTCTACCCCACTGGCATGACCACTTAAACACGATATACAGGATGTTACAAAACAACCTGCAATGCCGAATATGGTAGATAGGAACCATCAAACTGAACAACTTTTACTATGGGACCAACTCTGTAATCGCGAAAAATTCGGCCTTTTCATACATTTTGATATTTTCGTTATTAATTTTTGTATGAAACAGCTGTTATTTTAGAGTTGGTCCCATAGTTAAAGTTGTTTTGTTTAATGGTCTCTATTTCTCTATGGTCTTTTTGTAACACGTTGTATATTGCGTGACAGCATTTTATCGACACTCGACTGTCAAAATCCATTGTCTTTTGACAGTTAAAAGTGATAAATCGCTATATCATATTATCTCGTTTCGGAGGTCATGCTAGGAGGCAGGTTATTTAACAACTTTTTAAACTTTTGTAGTTGTGTAATTTTAGAAATAGTACTTATTAACAACGAAAATAGTTAAGGCGAGGTGGTAGTGAAAGTGGCGCCGCCACTACATTTCTTTTTATTACTCGTAAACCAAGTCAATATTTAAAAAAAGCTCAAGTAATAATCTCTTAAATTGTCTCTAATATTTTCTGAATAACTCTTCAACAGTTTTCATTCTTTCTGTAAGTTTTAAAATCCATTTAAGCTCAAAGTTGCCACTTTTGGCAATTATGGATTTTAAAACTTACAGAATGAATGATAACTGTTGAAGATTATTCAAAAAATATTAGAGACAATTTAAGAGATGACTACTTGAGCTTTTTTTAAATATTGACTTGGTTTACGAGTAATAAAAATAAATGTAGTGGCGGCGCCACTTTCACTACCACCTCGCCTTAAATCACTTTTGGTATTGACACTACAATATTGGGCCTTATTTCACGCAAATGCCTTAATGTTAATAATGAGAATTTAATGAAAATTGATGCCAAAACACTTTTTATGATACAGAGATGCTGTATTTTACATTTTAGCTTTTAAGATAATATGGACAACGGCATGGCTTTGATTCTATGTTTTGACCAGTCAATAGACAAACTTCTATAACACGGCGCGATTAAAAGTACCAAAATAATTATAAAGGGTGTGTTTATAAATAGCCTTATAAAGCGTAATATGGTAGATAGTGTCACTATGTAAACAACCCCGAAAAAATATTATAAACTCTGAAAACCACCACTATTTTATGATAAACTGCATAGTGGCAGTCCTAGACCGAAATTGTGTTTTTCTTTTGCCCATTAATGGGATTGATTGTCATATAGCCATAGAGTCTATTTGCGTTTAGGGTTGTCATTTTGCATTTTTTCATACAAATGAACAATACAAATTTCTCAGCCATATGGCGGTTTTTAGAGTTTGTAATAATTATTCAGGGCTGTATATGTATGGTACCATATCTACCATATTTAGGGTTACCAGATGGTATATCTAAAAATCTTGACAAAAAACAAGAGATCTACTAAAAAGTCCTGACATTTTGCTATGTTGATAATTGTTATTGCAAAGTTAATTGATATTTTGTTGATTTCTAAAATGTACTAATTCATTGATACAAAAAAAAAGTATAAATTATAGCTTATTTTTTAAGGTTTAATTCTATCATATGAATAATCCAAAAGCCTGACATTTTCCAAGTCCGGTCGGACCCAAAAAGCCTGAAATGTCAGAACTAACCTTGATGTCTGGTAACCCTAACCATATTCGGTTATAAGGTTATTACCACATAATAGATAATAGTACTAGCGTACAGAAGTTGCACTCCGCAAAATCGTTTAAATAAATTGCGAGTCTTGCTCCGACACAATAAAGTGCAATTCAGGTCGCACAGCGCTCCCTTCGCTCCAAAACATTCACTTAGTAGTTGCCTCTTTTTCTGTCGCGTAGGTCTTATCTTTTGTGACGTATGAAATTTTTCATACTCCCGACAGAGCCCTGCCAAAAATCGTGCCCTGATATAAAAGTTGTGTAGTATTGGTAATCTAATGTTAATTATTGCCTGGGAAGTAATGTGTAATACAAGTTTTCAACATTAAAATTGACATGTTTGACGTTTATTAATAAGATAAGTGTTGAAATCCTGTAACTTATATTTAATATGGTACACCTCGCACCGCAGACCGGTACCAAAAATGACGCTTCTGTGTCTAGATATTAATATAGTTATTCATTCACCAATTTCGATTGCAGACAAAATACTACGATGAATGACAGAACGATGATAAATAAGTAAGTCGTCAATGTAAAGACGCTTGAGCTTACATCCTATGAAAACCATGTAAAAAGCGTGGCTTTGCCCTATCCGCGCGTTTTTCGGCCCGAAAATTATGCCTTCAGGTTCAAAACATAATGTACACCACCGGTCTCAAAAGGTACATTTCCCGAAATTTCCACTTCCCAAAAAGTATATTTCCCAAAATATACATTTCCCAAAATGCACCTTTCCCGTAATATACATTTTCCAAAATGCACCTTTCCCATAATATACATTTCCTAAAATGTACATATTTATGTGATCCGGGTACTTTAAAGTGTATCTGTTCTAAGAGTCTACATTTTGGGTAATTTACAGTAACGGAAAGATTTATTTGGTAAATGTACATTTTGGAAAAGGTATTATTTTGGAAAGTGGTCATTTCGGGAAGTGTACATTTTGAGACCAGTGTACATTATGGCAAGTGTAAATTTTGAACCTGAAGAAAATTATCGTTCTGTACATATTTGATTAATGCTAATTATGTAATTATTACTGTATGTTCAAATGTAGCTTGTGTGGACTAAAACTGTTTGAATGTATCCCCAAGCTATACTAATGTAGCGAGAGCTGATGAAAAGTAACAATTTTAATGCAAATTTTAAAGCTTAGTTCGACATGGATTACGCTTATTGAATAGGTAGTTTATTCTTAATCTTTATCGGATTGTGGAATTGATAATATCTCGAACGGCAGAGCTGCGTAAGGCCTAGCACGCACTGCGATTAAACGCGAGCGGTTTACGAATATAGTCCAATAAAACTAACTTTATCGGGACATAATAAGATAACTGAAATTTTCTTTTTCTATGTCATAAATTAGTGTTAGTTATAGTTAAAATAAAAGGAATTTAACATTTAGAAACTTTGCATAAAACTAAAAAAAATTAACTACTGAGAAATACATTATTATTAAAACGTAAAAAATAAATGTTTAATTTTTGTCTAAAATGTCTAAAAAGACGCATCATAGCTTAAATACAAGCATCATAGTTACCATTTTCGCTTATCTAGATATAGAGATCAGATGAATACCGTGAAAAAAAACGAACATGCGAATTTGGATTCAGTTTAATTTTGCTATTAGGTGATAGCATTTTAATGCACCATAAAATTTTACTAACAAGGTATTTGGTTAACTATTTTGCTTTTAGGAAAAAGCTAGGTAATGTACGAAATCTTATGATTTTTATATGAAACGGTTACCACCCCGGATTTCTTACATCACATATCTAATTAATATTTGACACTTAATATCAATATCCGGTAAACTAATAAAAACAACGAGTTTATTAATTATGTCCAGATAAAGCTATTTTTATTGGACTAATAGCTGAAAACGCAAAACCGCATGCGAACACGCACTGCGGTTGGCGTTTTGCTTAATTTTATATCAATACCATCATGGATTTCTGGTGAACATAGTGTGTTGTGTCGCTCAGTCGCGGTTGAATAAAAACCGAATGCGGTTAAACGCTGTGCGTGCGCCACAATACTATTACTATGGGACACAAAAAATCACGCGTTTACGAACCGCGCTCAAAACCTAGCATTTACGATTTTTAAATCAGTCACTGAAAAAGTCGCAAATGCGTGCGCTTATATAAACTTATGTGCTACATTTTTTGTCGGTTTCAGACCTGCGATTAAACATGTGCGTTTAATCGCAGTGCGTGCTAAGCCTAATACGTCGTTTTTTTACTTTGCCAAAATGTAAACGATTGAACTGACCTATCTCTACGTCGGTCGTTTCGAGTTATTGACACAAAATTGGTAACGTTATAAATGTTACGCTTAAATTAATGCCTAAAAGATAAGCATAAAATTATTAATAAATTAAGATTAACAAATGCACCCTTAGAATTTGAGTAACCTTAAAAATATTACTTAAAGCCTAGATTTTGCTTTCCACTCAATATTTTCACATCTTTTTTGTTTATTTCTACACATCTATACCAATGTAAACTTATACCTTTTTTAATAATGTCACATAAGTTCTAAGAGTGTAAGTACATAGTTTTGTCTAAAATTGTGTCGGTTATTTAATAACTAATTAATTTAACGCGTCAGCTCTTGCTTTAGCGTTTATAATAAAAATTAACTAATCTTTTAACCTTTTCTCTACGGCTAACCTGCATGGGTTTAGAACAAGCATGGAAGAAAGCGTAGTGGTGAGGTCCTTGCAACTACCGGAAGTGCGCACCGCAGTGTTAGTGGACGACGGGGTTCAACCTGGGGACGCCAGGGTTCAACTCGGGGACGCCAGGGTTCAACCCGGGGACGCCAGGGTCCAACCCGGGGACGCCAGGGTCCTAGAAGAGAGGATAGTCTACAAGCGAGCGCCGCCGCCGCCGCCGCGACGCGTTTCGCTGCTAAAGTATGAGGAGGCTAATTCGTGATGGGTTCGTGGCTTTAATATTCACGGGGGTAGGCCATTGCACTTGTCAGTTGCGGAGCTGTTCTGAAACATCAACTTAAGGGTCCATAATAGGAAAACATGGTTTGGGAAGGTATTTTTTATACACCGTTAATTTTTAAGTATATCTAAAAATGAAATGGGGATATCAGACCACGTTTCTGAATATAAAGGTGCAGTCAAAAGTTAAAAATTAATCGTTTCTAAATATCGGATAAAAATCTTAGTCGGCAAACTCACAAAAATAGCAAGACGCGTGCGTAGATTCATTCTTTTAATCATTTACGTAGGTAAACAAGATAGTCTCTTCTGATTACGCGCGTGTAATTCTATGAATGAGCTCTAAATCTAGAAATCAGTAAAATTTTGAGACATATACAAACCTCAATATCTTGACTATTAAATACTAGCGGCCGCCCGCGGTTTCACCCGCGTGGTTCCCGTTCCCGTGGGAATATCGGGATAAAAAGTATTCTATGTTCTAATCTGGGCTATCTACTATCTGTGTGCCAAATTTCAACAAAATCCGTTCAGTAGTTTTTGCGTGATTGAGGAACAAACATCCAAACGCACAAACTTTCACATTTATAATATTAGTAGGATTGAAACTTAACTGTACATACTCGATTAGAATAGGGAAGAGGTACACTCATTTCATTTTTAGATATACTTAAAAAATAGCCGTGTATAGAAAACGTAAAGTTTTCCACAAAAATAAAATCATACGACATTTATTTTCCTTACTCTTTACATGTAAAGAAAAAGACAGAGACAAATGTTCCAACGTAACCGAACCTTAACAAAAAAATTACTTTAAATTTTTTATCAAAAAAAAAATGTTTCTTGACAGCAAAAATCAATAAAAGTATCCTTTAGGCACTAATGTGCCTAAAGGATACTTTTATATTAGGACCTAATGGTCCTATTACCGGAATGTCCAGTCAGGTCATTAATATTTTAGCAAATGATTATTATTTACCCATTGAACAACAGATATCGAATGCACAAAATCAAATCAAATAAAAAGAACGCAACTACTTCACACAAACAGACCGACATAAGCATCAGAGAACCTCCTCTCCATACTGTGAACCCAGAGTCAGCCACTTACGCAATCGTTACCAAATTTTGTCGTGACCTCCTGGGGCCGTACCGGCTAACGAATCGATTATCGAAAAGTCTGCTGGGTTTCAACTTAAAACAGAAAAATCAAAGTAAGGAATTTCGTCTTGTACTTTCTGTTGACGTAATTTGGAAGCTAACGATGTTCGTGTGACATCATGAATTGGGGTTCGCCATTTTGGCCCAGTTGGGGCTCGATTTATCTGTTTTAATTTGAAACCCAGCAGACTTTTCGATAATCGATTCGTTAGCCGGTACGGCCCCTGATCTATAAAAAAACTGTAACAGATGTTTAGAACTAGCTACCAGCACTGACAATCACCGAAACCATTAGCAATCAGAGCACATCAAATCAAATCAAACCTCAAAAGCAACGATCACTAGTTTATTCCACTTATTTCTCTAAAGCCTTCATTAAAAAACTTTCCTTTCCTCTAAAATTAACTTTCTAATGCATGGCATGGGTGTTTGGTGTCTAACTAAAAGGAGGTTTATATAAAAAGTTAACAGTTTAATAAAATAATTGACTAATCAACAAGTAACCTTTTCAGTTACGAGACGCGACTATACGACACTCCAAGGCCAGTACATGAGTACAAGAAGGAAGAACGACAATACGAGTCAAGTCACTATACCAAAGATCAGAAATTCGGTTACGATGCCCCTAAAACATCTCCCATGAGCCCTAAATTCAATGCCAGAGAGTTGAAATTCGATGATAAACAAGAACCAATTTATTCCTCTCTTAAAAAGCCTACAACTCCAAAATCACCGTTCGACGGTGTTGGACAATCATTTGCTGAACACCAAGTGTCAACGGAAGCTATACCAGGCGGTACTAAACACTCGGAATTCACAGTCAAAAGTGAATCTTATCAAAGCTACCCTAAGACCGAGTTTTCAAAAATGGAAACGAGATCCGAAGTGAAATCTCCTTTCTCAACTTCGACGCCAGCTAAATTAGAACCGTTCCCAGATTTCCCTAAAACTTCAACGGAATTAGTGAAAGCTGCTACTCCTGAGTTCGACAGGATTTCTTCGCCGTACGGCAAAGATGTACACAGCTACGGAGGTCCTAACTACATGGAGGAAACTACTACAGAAGTCAAGGAAGTACCTAACGGTACACAGAAAATAACAACCACTAAAATATACAGTTCATCACCAGTTAATATCACGAGCACAAACACTAAATACGAGCCTATAAAACTAGAAGGCATCGACGAACTATCGAAATCATTCGACAATGATTCGAGGTACAGCACTCTGGACTCACGGTTCAACACTTTAGAGTCCAAAATGAGTTCGGATACTAGCCGCTCGTTCATGCGACCTTCGGAGTTCCAGTCTTCTGATTACCAATCCTCTACTAATGTTACTAGAGTAAAAAGTCCGACGGATCTTAATAAACAGATCGACAGCATTGACAAGAAGTTAGGTAAACAAACTATTACTTCGGAGACCATAGAGAGGAAATCAGTGATGACCAGCTCCCATAAGTCGGAGTCCAGTTCCACCGTCACCAAGAAGTTTGGCAACTTCTAAAAGGTTTGGACTTGTGTTTTCTTGGTGTATCAATTTAAGCGTTAATACTGCACACTGGGCTATAAAAAGTATTGAAAGTTAAAAAACTTGCCATTTTAAAAATATATTTTAGTACCTACTTATAAGAAAAAAAAACAACATAGTAACGATTTTTATTTAGTTTTTAATTAAATCACATATTTAGTTAGTGTTAGGGCTTATTTCAAGTCCGCCTGGCTAGCTACCACCGTCTTACCTAAGTCTGACGTCATAACAACAATTTAAACATTGTTGGGTTCTGGCAGTTAGAGGTAAGATAGCCAGTTCCTCAGTGGTGAGGATTCCGGGTTTAGTGCGCTTCCACCTGGCCTTATCGTCACTTAACATCAGGTGAAGTGAAGGCCAAGTACTATTTCGTTGTGTATAAAAAAAACTAACCATTGAAAATTTAAAGATGTTATTTCTAAAACATACGTTCTGGCGTTTGAATAAAGATGAAAATAAGTTAGTGACGCCATTCAATAAGAAATTATTTAGTGTAAAAACCAAGTCAGTGTCAGTATTGACGCTTCCGTGTGTCGCTTTGTAAATGTCAATTATGACAGCTGTCAAGTTGACGTACGCTGCATTTTCGTGCGTTTGTACAATGTGTCTTATAAATATTAGATAGAGTATACTATTGAATGAGCATAGAGATTTTAAAGTATTTATTATATTATTGTAGTTATATTCTTGTGACTGTACCTCTTCTCTCGATTTATTGTCTCGAAACATAAGATATCTTAAAACAAATATTTATTTATTAATATAGATTAAATAATCTTTAAACTATATGTTTTAAATTGTACTTCGCACAAGAATAATTTTACGATAAATAATTATTAAAATGACTTGATCTGCGGTGCTAAATGAGTAATTAATTTATATATTATATTTATATAATAAAGAAACGCAGTGCCTACAAAAGGCCTTATGGAGATTTTATACAAGAACTGTTTGATTTTAAAACGATTCTATGGAAGTTATCCTTGTTCGGGTATTAAAGAACTTGTAGGCATGATTTATTATAAATTTCTGACACACACTGTAAAACAAATTCTTTTATAAAGTATTTTAACACAATTATGAGAATTTATAGCAAGTTTATTGTTTAAAAATGCTACAAAATATAATCATGGCTTCACAGTTCTTTATATGAATGCCAAATTATGCTGAATATAATGCTAAGTGTAAGACGAAATAAGTTCGCATATTGTTTAAAAAACTTAAGCGACCAGCTTGCGCTGCTTAAAGAACAAACGGCGCCATTTTGCCTTCAGTACCATAGAGGAAGTAATCAGTAGCGTGTTCAGTATCATGAAATTATGTGAATCACGCTCTTATTAGCTACGCCATACATACTTACCGCCTTTGCTCAATCAGGGTTCAATGGTATAGACAGTGCAAGCTATGACGTACATTTGGGTAAAAACAAAGAGAACGAGAACGTTGGCACCATAGTCATAGAAAAAATTTCGCTGCGCTCAAGAAGACCAACAGAGCGTGGAAAAGAGAAGTTAACATCATACGGACACGGTCTATGTAAAAAAGAGACAAATAGGATCAAGTGACATGTGCCAATATTTTTTACAGTAAGAGGCCCTAGCAAGGCGGGCGCCTTGCAAAGGAGCAATCACGATTTGCTTAAAATATTTGATAATCTCAATTAGAATTTAAAATAAAGGTATCGTGGAGCCATGGTGTCTTGTGCTTTAAGTAATTGCGATGTGACAAAAAGAAACAATCCAAGTAATCACACTTTTCGGTAAATAAGATATTGCCACACATTTCTCTAAAACCAAATTTCGCTAGGTACATTTATTCGTTTATCGACGAAGTAAACAGTATGGAACATAGTTTATTAATTTCCTTTGCCATATATAGTCATATTTTATGTATCTAAGTCATATTTTAGGTATTTCATATAAAATGTATGCATTCGTTTTTCGAATCACCTGTTTATTGACATTGTTGTTCTTTGACATTCTATTTCTATGGTTGGCACTTTTGCTTTGTTATCAAATTATTGAGTTATTTTGGTGTTAGGAATAAGTATTGTGCCGTATTGTTTTGCTCCTGGATGTAATCCATGTTTCAAGAAGAGAAGGTTGCTTGCTTTAGATGTTTGTTTAATTACCCAAAATGTCAAACTCCGCCATTAATTGGCAAGATTTAAGACTAATTTGGCATTCGTATACCCGTCGAATCACAAAGTGCTAACCCCAAGCGGGGACCTTATTACAAGGGGCCTTTTTTTACATAAATATTTAAACATATATTTCTTAAATTGTTGACAGTTTTCAAGGTTTTTAGACACAAACAAGTTTCTACCAACTTGTTCAAATTCAATGTGAGCATTATTTCTCATTTTTTTGAAGACAAAAAATTACTATAAAAAATATTGTCATATTTGTTTTCGAATAGAGAAAGTGTTTGTAAAAACCTATACTTGCCGAGTGTGCCATTAAATCTATTTTATTTAACATTGTGCCTTCGATGTGAAATTATTAACGTGACTTTGAAAAATGGTGTTAATGCAAGAAGAAAATATATAAATATTCTTATTTACTATTATGATAAGAATCATGTCAATCATCGCGGTGAGAGATTGACATTATAAATTACTACCTACTTAAAATGGTAGTGTAATGCCAAGAACGGCGGTTTACTTTTTATTTTTTTCTGAAAATATTTACTTATTTAAATGTTATTCATATACAAAATGTAAGCTTGCATTTACTTCAGAATAACATAAAAATATGTGCCATGAACAGCTATTCGTATACCACTTTGTAAATAAATATATTGTAACTTTGAATTACTTTCCACTAAAACTATTAACAATTAATGTATTCTTAAATTGTATTTCTCTAATTGTACTAAATATTAAAATTACTGAAAAAAAAAAACACGGAAAGTCACCTTAAATTAGGTGATTTTTCGTCAGTTTTCGTCGTCTTAGATATAATTATATTTTTGTTTCATTTTAATTTATTGTGTCTAATATCTGAGACCACGAAAACGCAAATTGCTGTTATATTTAATCGATTAATAATAAATATAACATATTCGTAACTTTTGGTCGGAGGTTTGGTGAAAAAAAAGTAAGTTTATCTTTTTTTTTGTAGCTCTATTGTAACGGTGTCTTCGACGCAGGTAGCATGAGAAAGGAGCGATTTAATTATCTTTAATTCATGAAATCAAAACTACCCATTGTTTAAATAACTTAATTTAAATTACAGAATACATAATAGTACAAGTGTTGTAAAGTGCCTAATGTTTTTTGCAGCTTTTCAATTATATTGTAATCAATTAGGTATATATATTTTTTGTTCATTTATTATTGTATAGTGATGCCCGCGAAAGCGACACGTCCACTGAAGGTAATAAAACACCAATTCTAATAGATTTAGTTATTATAATAATTGTAGATGCTAATATAGTCATATAAAAGTATATAAATCTATACATGTACCCATAAATGTAAGGAGTATTGGCAAAACAGCTATACAATGCCGTTGACACAAATATAAAAGATATAACGATTGAAATTATTTATTTACTGACAAAAATAGACTAACTAGATCTCAAAGAAATTCTGCTTTATATACTGGCAACTTTTTGTAACCGTACTTAAGTGTTGCTATTCGAAAAATAGCTCTGTAGTGAAAAAGTGTCTTTGACGTGCTGTAACCTTAATGTTCTAGAATTAAAACAATGTATTCTCATAATACTAATGTTGTAGTAAATATATAATATAGTATGTGTAGTTTTTGATACTTCTTACTCTTGTAATAAAGTAGAATATAAGAATTACTATTTTTTATGATGATGTCAATACATGAAAACCAAATAAAATTACTAATCATTTACGTTTTTAGTTACACGAGAATCGATTTGATTTATTTCTGTTTATTAAATATTGTGTTGTTAAAGTGTTTTAAGATTTTATTCGCTCGATGCAACTAAATTTTTTTTGTAGTATTTTTGGGGCATCTTACGGTTCGTATGACTCTATTTGTATGTAATAAATAAACATGAACTAATTATTCACAGTTGTTTTCTTTCAAACTCCTTTATGGTCAGAGTTTTCTTCGCTCACGCTTTTTTAAAACTCTCCTTATTTATGAACAATAGAAATAATTAATATTTTGTCATATTTTTCCACTACTAAATTACATAGGGCCTTAGATTATTTATAATCTAAGCATAGAGCCTGTCGCATCTCCGCCGCGAAACAATACCAGCGAAACCGCATTAGTTTCAATTTGATTTGTTTTTATCAAGCCATCTATCGGGCCTACAGTTTTTTGTCATTTTGAAAAGCCCTCAAAGTACCAGGACCTAATAAATATGAAGAAGGTTGACTAACTTCTATCGGTGTTATTACAAAAAAAAAAAACGGTTGGCATTCCAGGAGTGCCGGCAGAAGTGAAAACTTGAATATTAACTTTGTGCATTTTTGATCTCCAACTCTTGAAACTCCAACTTTTCAGGAGAGCAAAAATAAAATTGACCGACCTTTTTCTACATATTTCTTATACCCTTAGCATTTAAGGTGGTTGTACTAGCAAAACGTGGTTTTTAGTAGGTTTTCATTCTCTATCTCCTCTTTATTTAATGAATATTAAAACAAAGTAAATATACCATTAGAATCTTCAACATTTTGCCTATCGATTCCACGATTAACATTTGTTATAAATATTTTACATAATCCCAAAAATATCATAAATAAAATCGACTAACACTTTTGTTTCTGTGCATCTCCTCCGTAACTACGAGCCCTATGGAAATCTCGTTACCACCAATCGATAGAGGAGAAAAAATGCTACAAATTCCACGAAAGACATTTTCAAAAAGACCATTTATGGGTGTGACTCGGTAGCTCAGCGGTCAGAGCATTGGACCGGATATCCAAAGGTCGCGGGTTCGATTCCCGTCTGATCTGGTGCGAGTCGTATTTTTTCTAGTATATTATTTAGTACCATTTATGGGATTTTCGCGACAATTTTTCAAATATTCAGATACATTTTTGACAGAGGGTGCCCTCGAGGGGAGCGGGCGGCAGACCGCCACCGGCGCTCGGACGGGGAGCATATAAGCAAAATCTAACTCTCGAGTTTTGATGGTGATCTCTGATTGGTCAAGAAACTCAGTAGTTAGGTTTTGCGCGCAAACTCTAACTCCCCAGTTTCGCGCTAGTTCGATAGTGATCTCTGATTGATCAAAAAACTCAGTAGTTAGGTTTTGCCCGCAAACTCTACCTACTGAGTTCCCATCCACCAATGAGCGGGCTTCAAAATTCAGTTGTCAACTGTCTGAACACGACTGTGGTAGCGTATTTTTTCTTCTACTCTTCCAAGTGTTTACGAATATAATCCAGTTAACCCAGATCTGTACGCAAAAGTTCATTTTTCTGCTAAACTAAATAGTTCGGAGGACTGTGGTGTGTAGATACAAACTTATAGATATTCATCTCTAATTGGACAGACAAAAAAAATTATTTTATACAAAACTTGATCAGGTGCTTGCAGTGTTCGCACATTTGTATGACAAAACTTTTTTTTCTGTTTTCGGAAAAGTTGTAAAACAAAATGTTGTTATTTATGATGTTAGTTATCTAATCTTTCGAGGTTGTCGTCAACAATTTTTTATTTAACAGGTCGGCGAACAATAAACTTCCTTTACAAACATAATACCAAAATTATTTGCAATTTTAACATAATTAACTCTTGTGATGTTATTCGAATTATGACAGTAGGTCTTTGTAGAGGGTTCTATTTAATAAAAAATCCAATACCTTTACAAACCAAATAAAAATTAACGCGATTTACAGTTTTGTCTGAAGAAAATGTAGTTGGCATTTATTTTGAATTGAGTAGGTAAGTATTTTGGATTTAAAGTTCATAAATTACGGAGTTCTACGGTAACAGATATAATAAAAATACGTTTTTACCTACCCACAAGCCACAATTAAGAATCGTTATTTGATATTACTCCACTTTTATGGCTTTCTGCTTTCCAACGGACAAATATTGTTAACCGTTTTCAAAAAGGGAGAGGTTTTCATTTTGGTTGTATGTTTGTTACTCATAGTAGTGTAGAACTGGGTCATTTTTATGAACCTATTTGGAAAACTTTTTTGCATTGGATTCGGAATAGTTGTCGTGTCGTGTGGTCCTATAGATATTAATTTCATATTTTTTGACGTTTATTTGTAATAATAAAATAAATAAATAAATATAAAACTGGATTATATTCGCAAAATCTTGTAAGATTAGAAGTCATTTTAAAAAATAAAACATTCTACAATAAAACACCACAGCCGTGTTCAAAGACGATTGACAACTGAATTTTGAAGCGCTTCAAAATTCAGTTGGCAATCGTCATTCAGTTGTCATCTACCAATGGTAGATGCGTTGCGATGCGACTCAGTAGTTAGAGTTAGCGCGCAAAACCTAACTACTGAGTTTCTTGACCAATCAGAGATCACCATCAAAACTTGAGAGTTTTGCTTATATGCCGGCCGGGACGAGACGAGGCCGACACGGGGCCGGGACGGGGACGAGACGAGGCCGAGACGAGGCCGACACGGGGCCGTAACGGGGACGAGACGAGGCCGACACGGGGCCGGGACGAGGACGAGACGAGGCCGACACGGGGCCGGGACGGGGAGACACGGGGCTGGGACGGGGACGAGACGAGGCCGACACGGGGCCGGGATGAGGACGAGACGAGGCCGACACGGGGCCGGGACGAGGACGAGACGAGGCCGACACGGGGCCGGGACGAGGACGAGACGAGGCCGACACGGGGCCGGGACTAGGACGAGACGAGGCCGACACGGGGTCGTGACGAGGACGAGACGAGGCCGACACGGGGCCGGGACGGGGACGAGACGAGGCCGTGACGGGGCCGTGACGGGGACGAGACGAGGCCGACACGGGGCCGTGACGGGGACGAGACGAGGACGAGACGGGGCCGGGACGGGGACGAGACGAGGCCGACACGGGGCCGGGACGGGGACGAGACGGGGCCGGGACGGGGACGAGACGAGGCCGACACGGGGCCGAGACGAGGCCGACACGAGGCCGACACGGGGCCGAGACGAGGCCGACACGGGGCCGCGACGGGGACGAGACGAGGACGAGACGGGGCCGGGACGGGGACGAGACGAGGCCGACACGGGGCCGTGACGGGGACGAGACGGGGCCGGGACGGGGACGAGACGAGGCCGACACGGGGACGAGACGAGGACGAGACGGGGCCGGGACGGGGACGAGACGAGGCCGACACGGGGGCGGGACGGGGACGAGACGAGGCCGACACGGGGCCGGGACGGGGCCGAGACGAGGCCGACACGGGGCCGGGACGGGGACGAGACGAGGCCGACACGGGGTCGGCCCCCTCTCGTCCCCTGACGAGACGGGGACGAGACGATGCCGACACGGGGCAAAGTCATCTAAAAATAGTGAAAGTGACTTCTTTTTTTTTTGGCAAAAATAACCACTTAATCTGTTGTAATTGTAACTTAGCCTAAACTTATTTTTTTCGAGTAAGTTATGTTGTAGGCAACATAACTAAATTATCTTAATGTTCAAACATTTGTACTCACAGAAAAGTTTTGTTGCAATAGCGTTCACAGATGTTAAATAAATTGTGAAAAATGTTAAAATAGAAAATGCAACTTGTTAAAAATTCTCCATACAAAACGTAAATTTCATAGGCAAGGAATATTTAGTTTAGCAGAAAAAAAAGCTTTTGCGTTCAGATCTGGGTATACTGGATTATATTCGCAAAAACTTGGAAGATTAGAAATCATTTTTAAAAAATAAAATATTTTACCACAAGTTGTGTTCAAAGACAATTGACAACTGAATTTTGAAGCTCGCTCATTGGTGGATGCGCACTCAGTAGTTAGAGTTTGCGGGCAAAACCTAACTACTGAGTTTGTTGACCAATCAGAGATCACTATCGAACTAGCGCGAAACTGGGGAGTTAGAGTTTGCGCGCAAAACCTAACTACTGAGTTTCTTGACCAATCAGATCACCATCAAAACCCGAGAGTTAGATTTTGCTTATATGCGGACGGGGAACACGTATCGCTCATGCTCCCACTGACAGCTACACAGTTCTCTATGTCTCGCTCATTTGTTTTAGCCTTGCTTTAGCACTGTCAGAATGTTACAATTATGTTTTGAAAATTCATTTCGAACTGAAGGACTATTACAAAAAAGCATCGTGATAAGCGTACGATATTCGTCCAACACCGTGGCACTATGGCCTCACTAATAAGGTTCAAAATCAAGTAAATTAAACGACGAATTGCGTCCGAATATCGGTTTCTTTTTTGTTTTGTAATAGGCCCTCTGATGCATTATTTTGCCATAGATATAAAAATAACGCGTAAGGACGGTTAGTATAAAATACCTACCTATAAATTTTGAATACTATATATGAGTCTTCAAATCAAACATTTTAAATGCCTGAACTGAACAGATTTGGATGCATGCAGGTAGGGTATAGGTAAGAATATTTAAACCATCCTGCCCCCCTAGCATGACCAGAACCACTGAAACGCCATAATAATATCGATTTATTACTTTTAAGGACAAGGGTTTTGACAGTCAAGTGTCGATAAAACGCATCACGCGATCTATAGGCTGTCCCAATACTTTACCTCAACCAGGAATCGAACCCACCAAATATATTTTTACGATACCAATCGATAGGGTTTCTCATCAGACCCCCTAGTCAAAGTAATATTTGCAAATCGTTATCGCTTCGCTTTTGAAACTGTATGGGATTGACATAGGGTACGTTCAGATGACAAGCGCTGAACGCGCGTTAATTTTTTTCAGATTCGATAATTCGGTATTAACAGCTTCCGTTTCCATTTCGTTAACAATCGAATTTTAAAATCATATGTTAATGTAAGTAAGTAATCGAATTTAAGAATCAAACGAAAAATGTATGGATAATTAGTCTTAATTGATACATTTTTCGGAGCGAAGTGATAGCGAAAATTTTAATGTGACATTTGGCTACAGGTTCTGGATTATTAGAACGTTTTTAGGGTTCCGTAGCCTAAAGGCAAAAAACGGATTCGTCATGTCATGTCTGTCTGTCCGTCCGTCCGTATGTCACAGCCACTTTATTCCGAAACTATTAGGATTACACAGTTAAAACTTGGTAGGTACATGTATTCTGTGAACCGCATTACGATGTTTACACAAAAATAAAAGATAATGGGATTTATATTATTAAATTATTATCTTAAATATATAAATCCCTTTATTTAATTAAGATGATTATCCCCATACATGGAACTGAAACTGAAAAATTTTTTTTCATTATATCTATGCGTGCGGGGTGTGTCTACTGTCTATAGATAGGTCTTTAAAAATGACATTGAGGTTTCTAAGACTATTTTTCTCAAAGTCAACCGTTTGAAAGATATACACTGCCAAAGTGGTAAAATGTGTGTTTACCCCTCTAACTTTTAAAATAAGAATGTATGCTGTAGATCTTAATAAACACTTTCAACTAAAACTGGTTTGAATGAGATATAACATATTTTCCAAAACCGCAAATATAACTTTGTCATTTATACAAACTCTATGAAAAACAAAGTTATTTTTGCAGATGAAAAATGACGGTATTAAATGAGGCATGGAATATGGTAACTACGGAACCCTACTGCGTGTGGCCCGACATGCACTTGGCCGGTTTTGTATGAGGCCTAATCAATCTGAAATAATGGTAAATTGTAAATTGGCAGCCAAAAAGCCGGGGGGGGGGGGCACTCTCTAATTTTTATTTTATTACTATTTAGGCGCAGTGAACGCATACCAACCTAAAAAAGTTGGCCTGTTTTGTTTAGTACCTACTTACGTCAAAAGCGTTTTTATATTACTGTTGTTTATCCAACTTCATAATTTATAAAAAAATATTTTATATTATTGAAATCTTTAAACGGTTGTGATTTCAGGCCTCAAACTTCGTCAATCGATATAGGTTTTAGATTCTATGATATTTTTTTCGTAGTGGTTAGATTATAAAATACCTATACTTACCAGAAATATTAATCTCCTCTGGTGATAATGTTTATTATTGCGTATACCTATTTTACCATCAAATACCTTGGATGAATTAACCACTCAAATACCAATATATTACACCATCAATAAACAAAATGTAGTTGTCAACAAAATTAGTAAATCATTTCAGTAAAATCTCTGTTATCTGAATAAATGCATTTGAATTGAATTGAAAAAACACGAAAAATGTAGTAAGTAGATAATCAAAATGCTTCCTTTCCGAAAAAAAACGATCTTGTAAAATTATTTGGAAAAGGAACTAACATCATCATTTCAATGATGCCATACAATAGGCTGCGCGCGACGCGATCACTATAAAAAAAACCATTGAAATAAATAAAAAAAAATTCAATACCTATTCAAAAATCATTTATTCAGTCTAGGCTGTTACAAGCACTTGTGAATGTCATAGAAGCTACGCCATCGGTTCGCAAACCCTAAGCGGGAGACCTTGTAACGAGAAGAACCGGCAAGAAACTCGTCAAGGGCTGCTTTTTTCTCCCTGTATATTTCATACAGAGTCGTCAACATTGAAAAATGACCTCCACATTTAAAGTGAGGTCATTTACACAATAATTAACAAAAGTTTAACGCAATAGGTAGGTTAAAGTTAATTACCTACTATATAATGGATAGGTAATTGTGAGAGTAAATAACTTTCAACTAGTTGAGAAATCACTTTGTCTGCTACTCCTAAGTAGGCAATATTTACCAAAAAACACTTGATACAAGATATAAAAAATAATAAAGAAGAAACGCAATTCTTACAATTCAATATGCGTTAAGATAGGTACTCAGAAGCAGACCCATTCCCACTGGCAGCACCCGTTCACGAGCATGACGCATGAACCAGCCATCGTTTCGCTCAACCATATTTGACGGAACGTAACGACCCGCCTCACACGACACCACCGCAGAAATGTTTAAAGTGAGCAAGACATAAGACGTACCTAGTTACGAGTATAAGTACTATGCAAAATGTAAAAAATCGGTTGGCACTCCGGGAGTGCCAGCAGAAGTGAAAACTTGAATATTAACGTTGTGCATTTTTGATATTTTGAAATTAGCGGCAAAGGATTAAAATTATTTCTTTCCTGTTACTATACAGTCACACAATTCAATCAGTTTGTAATTAGAGAAAAAATCTAAGATTTCGCGCCAGTGACCTTATAGTCACATAGTCACGATTTAAACTTATAGTCACAGAGTATAAATAAGTCTATGATTTCACCGAAGAGATCGCTGCTATTAGTTCCATAGGACATCGCTCGTTTCCCCATACATTGATGCCCCAGAAGCGCACAGCAATGAAAAAATGCTAGTTGTGTTCGGAATCATTCATAAATTCTCATCAGGCATTTGTTGAATCACGGACAACTTGAGGAACTGTGGCATACTACAGAATGTATTCGATTTTGAGGTTATACTTAATCGCAAAAGATGTAGGTACGCTTTATATGTTCTGAACAGATTTATTATTTACCCCTATGTAAGCACTTGTTGTATACAGCGAAGAATCTGCTCATCTTCCAATACCATGGAACCACCAGCAGAGTCAGAATTAACACAAACACTTTCCATTTTGTATTGGGTTGGGGTCTTGGACGAATCAACCACTGGACGCGAAATGACAGCCATATTCGCCTTTACCCCTCCCTCTGCCACTTACTGTGACCGATAGCCTCAGTAAACGATATCGCGTTGTCAGTGTGATGCTAGTAGACCGGGCGGCCACCGCATGGTTACCTACCCCATCGAGTTACTGAATATTACCACCTTCCACGAAAAGTAGACCTTAAATAGGTAGGAAAAATGTTGGTCTGCCGGGGCTCAACCTGGAGGAACCTTGGCGGTGCAAAGCTGTGCTACTTTTGACCATCATTTTACCTCATGTGGTTACTGAACAAAACCTTTTCGTTGCTTTTAGTCTCTATTAGTAGAGTCAAAATAATTATGTCTGCCGAGCGAATTCTTGGAGGGTTCCGCAGTCCAACCATTTTTAGGGGCCGCATGGGGGTGCTATTTTACCTCATCGAGTTACTGGATGAAACCAAGTTCTCCTGTTAGCTAAAATGGTCCCCTTTAAATATTAATTGGTCTGCCAGTTCGCAACCTGGCAGTTTTTGCAGTCCAACCAAATAACTACATAGCATAAAACAAAATAGCTTCCCGCTGTTTGTCCCTATGTATGCTTAGATCTTTAAAACTACGCAACGGATTTTAATGCGGTTTTTTTTAATAGATAGAGTGATTCAAGAGAAAGATTTATATGTATAATACTTGCATAATATAGCAGAGAAACACTGATAATTTTAAAGGTTTCTAATGTGTGTCGTAAATAAACACTTTTTTTTCGCTTACATTGCAAACGCTGGCTGAATCCTACAAGATAGATCAAAAAATGTACTACAGTATTATTTACCTTAAAAAGGTCCACATAAAACTTCTTGGTGGTATATGTCTATCTCTTAGGGATAACCCACAATATCCAGTTTTATACTTTCTTTTTATGAGAAACTAGCTGACCCGACAGACGTTGTCCTGTCTTAGTTATGAATATTGAATTCGAGTTGGTATAATTAATGAAAAGTTGGGTTCAGAGATATTATAGGTCCCGTTTCCGTTACCGTTCCCCTTTCCCTTTCCCGTCCCGTTCCCGTTTACTTTATAACCCAACAGCTTTATAACCAAGTATATATCACTTGTTATGTTAGTAACGTGTATGTTAGTCTATCCAAACTTACCAATTTAAGATTAGGTGTGGTGGCTCTGAACTAACCGTGATGAGCACTAAGAAATTCAGTTTTCTTAGATCTGGGGTGAAGCAATCGAAAATCATGGCGAAGCACTTGCAGTGTCGCTTGATATTTCGAAAGCCTTTGATCGGGTCTGGCACGCTAGTTTGCTGAGCAAGCTTCCATCGTATGGTTTACCTGCTGACTTTTGCAGTTGGATTTCGGATTTCTTGAGCGAACGGTCGATAAGAGTGGCTATTGACGGCTGCTCCTCTGACCTCATGGCTATAGAAGCTGGAGTTCCTCAAGGATCCGTTCTTTCCGCAACGCTTTTTTTGCTGCACATCAACGATCTGCTCATGCCCGGAATTGTTGGGTATGCAGACGACAGCACGGTTGCGGAGAGGTATTTGTCCAATGCAAAGGCCAGCAAGGAAGAAATTGGTTCCTTGAGAGAGGCCATGGTGGAGCGGACGAATACGACTTTGAGTCTTGTCTCCCAATGGGGCGACAACAATTTAGTCACTTTTAACGCCACCAAAACGCAGGCATGTCTATTCACTGCAAAGAAGAGTCCTCTGAACTTGACTCCTACTTTCCGAGGTGTAACTATACCTGTCACCGACAATCTCGATCTCCTTGGCATAAAGATGACTTCCGATCTCAACTTTGGTGACACAATCGAGTCGAAGGCTCAAACTGCGGCCAAAAAACTAGGCATCTTGAACAAGGTTAAGCGATATTTCACGCCGGGACAGCTTCTAACTCTTTACAAAGCGCAAGTCCGGTCGTGCATGGAATATTGCTGCCACCTGTGGGATGGGTCCGCAAAGTACCAGCTAGCCGCACTCGACTCGGTTGAACGCAGAGCCAGAAAACTCATAGGGGATAGTGCGCTATTAAAAACCAAGCTTCACAGTCTTTCCCACCGCCGTGAAGTGGCTTGTCTGGCGGTGTTCTACAGACTATATTTCGGAGAGTGTGCTCTTGAGCTGCATGAGCTCACTCCGCCATCCCCGTTCTACCATCGGACATCCAGACGCACGGCGGGGTTTCACCCCTATTTGGTTGACATTCCATGCATGCGCACGAAGCGTTTTTCATCTTCCTTCTTAATGCGCACAGCCAAGGAGTGGAATTCCCTGCCTACGTCTGTATTCCCGAAAGAATATAACCCAGCGATATTTAAGGCACGAGTGAATAGGCTTCTTCTGGGCAAGCAAGCTCGCTTCATCTTCGGCCTCTTCTTAGCCTTATGGTTCTCGAATGTGGCCAAGAGTAAGCCCATTTAATGTAAAAAAAAACCGGTCAAGAGCGAGTCGGACTCGCGCACCGAGGGTTCCGTACAATCATAAATATATTTGGATATGTTACTTTAGTAATAGTCTTTATATAGGATATATAGGATAGTCTTTAAAAAAGTAGGATAAACGGCAGACAGGTGGAAGGGCGAACAGGCGGACAGTTAATTTACAAATCTTAACCACAGTTGCTTATGGTGACTGAAAAACGTTTCAGCCGCTCCACATTGCAAACTGTTTATATTACTAAGTAGGAACTTATTCTTCGTTTATATTCGTACGGCAAATAGTAGGTAATTTATATAAGAACCAGTCACCAATTATTACTGTAGTATTAGGTTGCGCCATCTCTTGACCGATAGTGGAACTATTTTAATTCGCAAGTTAGCATTCTTAGGTCACCGCCATCTGTTGACGGGTAGTGAAACTGAAAAAAATATTGTTTGTTTTTTGAATTTCTAAAAAAGTGTGTTATATTGAGACCTCGTTTTATTTTTCCTGTAATCTTTACGTAAACTACTATCACATAGAATTATTTCAGATTTTTCTCTTTGCAAACTTCGGAGATAAGGGGGGGGGAACGGTATTTTTTTTTACATTTTTCATCATAAGTCAAAAACTATGCGGCCTAAGAAAAAAGAAAAAAATGTTTTAAAATGTGCAAACAGCGCTCTTTCATATGATACCCCACACGCCCTAGTCACCTCACTTCAAATTTTTAAGACCCCTTTTCAGTCCCTGTTGTAAAAAAAATATTATGTTTTTTATTTCTTTCTTATTTGCAAAATAGTTGGGCAAATGTCATCTTAAACTATTCCAAATTTCAAGTTGATACCATTAGTAGTTCTCGAGATATCCAGCTGTGACAGACAGACAGACAGACTGAGTCTCACCATAAGGGTTCCTTTTTTACCATTTTGGTACGGAACCCTAAAAAAGATCCTTTTTGTAAGAAATAATAAATTATTTTTTCAACACACTTGCACGTAAAGTGAGCCCTAATACATCGCTTTTAGGGCCATAAACCGAACTATAACAAACGCGTGCAATAATATATAAAACACTAGTTGGTTATAGAATTAGCCCTACAAAGTTAAATAGGTACCTTACTGCAAGTTCTATGCGAGTAAACAGAGCATTTTCAATTCAACCGGGTAATACAGTTATTTTTTTTAGTAACAACAAAGAGGTTTTATGCCGCTGAAAATTCATTTGCATTTTTGGAATAAATAAATGTGTAGGTCCTTAATTAAGTCAAACAAATATTTATTATTATCAAATTATTCTTATTTTACAATATTTTGTTAAAAAATATTAAAATATTAATTACCATTTTACCACTTAAATTTATATTTTTGTAGTAGGCTGTATGCTCACTAACCCCTTTGTTCGCAAAATATTCTTGCATTGGGCGTGTGAAAAAAACAAAAAAAAACCTGCTCGCCTTTTCTCATCATGATTATCATTTTGTTTTTGTCGTATTTGTTGCTGTGTGGTAAATTACTTTGTTTTTTCCTCGCAAATGTGTTGAAAAACGTCGTATGAAACTCGTGAGCTCTTACTTTTTGCACACTCGGCTGAGTTACGCCCTCGCCTGCGGCTCGGGCTGCAACTGACAGCCTTGTGTGCAATAAGCAACCAAAGCTAACTTGTATCATAATGTACTAATATTACATTTATTTCCTCAATAAAATAACTCCGACCGAAGCATTTGTTTGTTTTATTACACCCTCTTTGACGATATTTGCAGCACGCATTCTTTTAATTCTATGTCAAACGTCATATTTAAAAAGTTTATTTTGTCCAAAATAATTATTCTTATTCTTAAAATTTTTAAAGTTTTTATGTCCAAAATAATTTTATATGGTGGTTAAGTATTCTTAAATTTTCTAATTTTCCGTGCAATTTTCTTAATTTTATTCATTCATAACAACCATTTCCTGATAATATTAAACACAACAAAAAAAAGAATTAGTGAAATCGGTCCAGCCAGGCGAAACAGGATATATATATATATAGTATATAATGGCTTATTTACGAAGCGATTTTAAGCAATACAGCATTAATCCTTACCTTATCCAATTAAGTACCTTAAATATATTTTGCATGCATGTGATGTAGATTATTATGGCCTTAGTATCAGCACTGCACCCTTGCGAAGCCGGAGCGAGTCGCTAGTTTAATATAGTTTGTAAGTTCTCCTAGTAGCTAAAATTATGCCCTTTAAATATTAATTGATTTTCCAGTTCGCAACCTGGCAGTTTTTGCAGTCCAACTAAATTTATTATAATTTTAATGTTACATTTTCAGTCTACAGACGATATTTTACTTGCTTGCTTGTTTCTTTGTATTGATTCATGAAGTATATTTATTTTCTCAAACATGCTTGGAAATTCGAACATTATTTTGACAACTTTCTTGGTGCTAAATCGGACTGGACAGACCTAAACCGCTCCGGCAATTTTTGTATGAGAATCCATTACTAACGTATAATAATGGTTTTTCATAAAAATATTACAAGCCAGCCTTTCTGTTGTCTAACTTCAAAATCTATCGCAATCGCTTTCAGGATGTAATCCATTGAAGTTTCTTTTTGGCACAAAAAAAAAACCGGTCAAGAGCGAGTCGGACTCGCGCACCGAGGGTTCCGTACCATCATAAATATAAATATTTAGACATGTTACTGTAGAACAGTCTTTCAAAAGTAGGATAGACGGGGGACAGGCAAAAAGGTGGATGGGCGACCAGGCGGAAAGGTGAAAGGGCGAATATGCGGACAGTTAATTTACAAATCTTAACCACAGCTGCTTGTGGTGACAGAAAAACGAGTGGCTGACACTCCACATTGCAAACTGTTTATATTCATTGATGTACTATGGGCAACAGCGTCGCTCAACCAGTTTGCAACAAAATTCGTGTGGGCGCGTATCACCCCAGCCCCTAACTAAACGTATGTGACAGCGGGCGGCGCGGCGTGCAAGCGATTTTAACCTTAGCAGTGGTTAAGCGACGCTGTTGCCTATGGTACATTTGACTTTCGCTTCCAGTTCAGCTTCCGCTTCCACTTCAACTTCCGCTTCCTCGTCCACTTACAGTTACCGTCACCGTAACCGTCAATCTTTTTATTTATCTATACATCGCCATCCTCCGTCCCAGTCCCTCCTCCCCTCCCCTTTCCCCTTATAATTTTTAATCGTCATCGTCAGCCTAAACACAAAATTTGAACATCCTACTTTTGAAACTAAGAGACTTCCATACAAACTTTCATCCCCTTAGGAGGTGAAACTTCCAAAATCCTATCTTAGTGCTCACTTACACCATGAAAGGTATCTACCCTCCGGTGTCTTTAATTTCAGCCGTTAAAGCTCTAGACATATCCCAACAATCAATCACCAATCAATCTCCATTCAATCACGTGAGAAACGCGCTGATGGTTAAACTCTTAGGTGATCGATTAACGATTGGTCTGCTGGAATGCACTCTGGGTCAAAGAGTAAAACACGCGGCGTGACCAAGGAGGTTTATAATAGGGAGTGAGTACTCTCCAAAAATTTTCACCTATCGTTTAAAAGAAATTCAACTTTATTGCATTGCTCATAGAGTTGAAATTCTATCGACGACATTGACTGAAGGCACTACTGTGTGAATGAGACAACACCAGGTGGAGGTCGGTGTCTCGTTCGCACAATTGCCATTACTAAACAATAATACCACGATAGTAGGACTAAAAATATGTACGTTACCAATAAGGTAGTGTATCAAAATTAAGGATTCGGAGTGGGAAGTCGAATATATACTATTTAAATATTAATTTTAGAATGACACATAATAATTGTAATATAAAACAAAACTTTTTTGATTTAATTAGATATCTACAATAATGCTAATCAGCAATCATCGGTGAGGTGGTAATAAATAGAAGTGTCAATCCTGGCAACTCCTATTTTGACCTTGAATTTCAATTTAAGAATTTCAATCTATAGGAAATGTTACTTTACAAAACTAGTGTGACCATAAATACTTCACCATTTCAGATTTCCAGAAAAACTAAATTGTTCTATTGAAATGGCTAGAGGTCGCAGGCGAGACGGTAAAATTAATAATAATAATCAAATTCATGTTTGTGCGCCTATTTCGATGAAACTCGGTTTCTGGTACTATTTCAACATGAAAATAACAACGCAATGTTGAAAATTTTAAGAATCCAAGATGGCGGCCTACTTTTTTGTTTTTGGGCCGATTTCGATGAAACTCGGTTTTTGGAACTATTTTGACAAGAAAATAACAACGCAATTTTTAAAAAACTAAAAATCCAAGATGGCGGCCAACTTTTTTGTTTTTGGGCCGATTTCGATGAAACTCGGTTTTCGGTACTATTTTGACAAGAAAATAACAACGCAATGTTGAAAATAAAAAATCCAAGATGGCGGCCAACTTTTTTGTTTTTGGGCCGATTTCGATGAAACTCGGTTTTTGGGACTATTTTGACAAGAAAATAACAACGCAATTTAAAAAAAACTAAAAATCCAAGATGGCGGCCAACTTTTTTATTTATGGGCCGATTTCGATGAAACTTGGTTTTTGGAACTATTTTGAAAAAAAAATAACAACGCAATTTTTAAAAAACTGCAAATCCAAGATGGCGGCCAACTTTTTTGTTTTTGGGCTGATTTCGATGAAACTCGGTTTTCGGTACTATTTTGACAAGAAAATAACAACGCAATGTTGAAAATAAAAAATCCAAGATGGCGGCCAACTTTTTTGTTTTAGGGCCGATTTTGATGAAACTCGGTTTTTGGTACGATTTTGACAAGAAAATAACAACTCAATGTTGAAAACTTACAAAATTCAAGATGGTGGCCAACTTTTTTGTTTTTGGGCCGATTTCGATGAAACTCGGTTTTCGGTACTATTTTGACAAGAAAATAACAACGCAATGTTGAAAATAAAAAATCCAAGATGGCGGCCAACTTTTTTGTTTTTGGGCCGATTTCGATGAAACTCGGTTTTTGGGACTATTTTGACAAGAAAATAACAACGCAATTTAAAAAAAACTAAAAATCCAAGATGGCGGCCAACTTTTTTATTTATGGGCCGATTTCGATGAAACTTGGTTTTTGGAACTATTTTGAAAAAAAAAATAACAACGCAATTTTTAAAAAACTGCAAATCCAAGATGGCGGCCAACTTTTTTGTTTTTGGGCTGATTTCGATGAAACTCGGTTTTCGGTACTATTTTGACAAGAAAATAACAACGCAATGTTGAAAATAAAAAATCCAAGATGGCGGCCAACTTTTTTGTTTTTGGGCCGATTTCGATGAAACTCGGTTTTCGGTACTATTTTGACAAGAAAATAACAACTCAATGTTGAAAACTTACAAAATTCAAGATGGTGGCCAACTTTTTTGTTTTTGGGCCGATTTCGATGAAACTCGGTTTTCGGTACTATTTTGACAAGAAAATAACAACGCAATGTTGAAAATAAAAAATCCAAGATGGCGGCCAACTTTTTTGTTTTTGGGCCGATTTCGATGAAACTCGGTTTTTGGGACTATTTTGACAAGAAAATAACAACGCAATTTAAAAAAAACTAAAAATCCAAGATGGCGGCCAACTTTTTTATTTATGGGCCGATTTCGATGAAACTTGGTTTTTGGAACTATTTTGAAAAAAAAATAACAACGCAATTTAAAAAAAACTAAAAATCCAAGATGGCGGCCAACTTTTTTATTTATGGGCCGATTTCGATGAAACTTGGTTTTTGGAACTATTTTGAAAAAAAATAACAACGCAATTTTTAAAAAACTGCAAATCCAAGATGGCGGCCAACTTTTTTGTTTTTGGGCTGATTTCGATGAAACTCGGTTTTCGGTACTATTTTGACAAGAAAATAACAACGCAATTTTTAAAAAACTGAAAATCCAAGATGGCGGCCAACTTTTTTGTTTTAGGGCCGATTTTGATGAAACTCGGTTTTTGGTACGATTTTGACAAGAAAATAACAACTCAATGTTGAAAACTTACAAAATTCAAGATGGTGGCCAACTTTTTTGGGCCGATTTCAAAAACAAATTAGCAGCCATTTTGATCTTTTTTATTTTTCCATCAGTTTACATTGAGTTGTTTTTTCTTGTCAAAATAGTACCAAAAACCGAGTTTCATCGAAATTGACCCAAAAAACAAAAAAGTTGGCCGCCGCCTAAGATTTTAAGTATTTTAAAAAATTGCGTTGTTATTATTTTGTCAAAATATTACCAAAAACCGAGTTTCATCGAAATCGGCCCAAAAACAAAAAAGTTGGCTGCCATCTTGGATTTTTAATTTTTTCAATATTGTGTTATTGTTTTCTTGTCAAATTAGTCCTAAAACCGAGTTTCATTAAAATCAGCCCCAATCACAAATAAAAGAGTTGGCTGCCATATTTGTTTATATTTTTAACATTTCATTGTTATTTTTTATCAAAATAGTAACAAAATCGAGTTTCATCAAAATCGGCCCACGAACAATATAGTTGGCCGCCATCTTGGTTTCTTTTTATATTTTTAACATTGTGTCGTCGTAAATCTCATGCACCCATTTTATTAACTTCACAAGTAAAGAAATTGGTTCAAGAATTTTAGACCTTATTGACATATTTACCAAAATAACAGTTTTTAATGAAACAGCAAAGTAAATGAACAAGTATAATTATGGGAAAAAGCAACCGAATTTCAAAGGTCAATAAAGTGGAAAATCGTTTGCATCTTTTTTTTACTACAGATCACTAGACAATGTTTTCCTACTTTTACTTGTTTTTTCAAGTTCACGCACATTGTATTTTTATAAAAAAAATGGAATAAACTTTAAAGTTGCGTAATTATTTACACTTGAACTTAAATTGAATTGAATAAACTAGATTTTGTATTGGTTGAACTACCATATTTAAAAAATAAAAACAAAAAAGCAATTTAATAAAAACGTGATAAATAAATTGTTCCAAATTTTTTTTTAATAATTAATTATTTTCTGTTTTTTAGTTAACGAGCTAAATTAAAAATATACCACCGCCTATCAGAGTACTCTTCAAGACCATTCAAACGAGTCCAAACTCGATAGGGTTGAAAGGTTTTATTACAAAGTTCCTGTGGCCTTCTTCCGGCTTCCTTCATCAGACTCTTGGATACTATTACCCAACAAAGCACTCGTCAAGACGATTCAAACGAGCCCAAACTCGATGGGGTTGCATGATTTCAATATTGAGTTCCTATGGCATGGCCTCCAGACTTCATCATCCAACCCTGAACCTCGTCTCTCGTCAGAGTACTTGTCAAGACAATTCTAACAAGCCCAAACACGATGGGGTTGTATAGTTTCATTCATCATAGAGTTCCTGTGGCGTTCTTCCGGCTCCATCATCAGATCAGCTTAATGACATTGTAATATTGCATTTCCTTCCATTTCTGACCTGTGTTCAAAGTTTCAAGTCTCTAGCTCATCGGGAATTCAGTATAAAATCGTTTGCAAAATTTGTGCTCAAACAAACAAAAGAGCAAGCAACCTAATAAAAACGCGGTAAAAATTTTATTAATTATAAATAAAGAACTACCTAGGTATTTAACTTTATATTAAACAGTTTAAAGTATTATGTATGTCTCCGGCCAACCATACGGTTTGGTCACCCTAATGAAGAAAAGGACACATACATCTACTTGACCTCTCTGTCGGCTCGTTTTGGGGCGAAGCGCTCATTCCGGGGCGTGACATACCGCCATGTTGCGGAAATATTTAGAGCCAATTTTATTCCTTTTTAATTATTTTTAAAAGTAATTAACTGTAACAATATTTGAAAGGGTCTAATTAATTAAATATAATAAATATTGATATTTTAAAAATAATTAGTGGCGCTATTATCACAAACGTCAATAAGAAGTTAAACTATGACCGCGCATACCGTTGTTTCACCAAGATGATTAATAATTACGTATTTTAATGACCATATTTTATTATATTTTAATTACAAATATACAGTTTTCAGATTTATTTCTGTAAGTGTAGTATAAGACGCTATTACCTGCCAAATTTCATAGTTCTAGGTCAATGGGAAGTACCCTATGAATTTTGATTCCTTTGAGAGTATCGAAAATGCGTTTTTTGCGCCCTAAACGGCAGTATCTTTTTTTTACGTTAACTTAGAAGTTTGATTTTTTTACAGCTTCAAGGGCCCGTAGACCTAAGTATATGGTTTAAATTTCAATTCGATACCTCCACGCGTTCCCGAGATAAAGGGTCTTGACAGACAGACGGACGGACAGACAGACAGACGGACAACAAAGTGATCCTATAAGGGTTCCGTTTTTTCCTTATGAGGTACGGAACCCTAAAAACTTAGCAAAGAAATGCAGCAATGTGTCACATCCATCTGTCAAACGAAAGCGATTGCGATAGATTTTTAAAATTAGACAATTAAATTAGCCCCCGGGTTCCGAACAAGCCGGGTTCCGAAAAGGCTTGAGCACCATAGACCACATCCATACGCTGCGGCACGTTATACAGAGGACCGAGGAGTATAATCTGCCACTTTGCTTGGCGTTCGTGGATTATGATTTGATTCGATTGAAACCTGGGCGGTGCTGCAGTCTCTCAAAGGTGCCAAGTGGACTACAGATATATTGAGGTGTTGAGGTATTTATACAAAAATGCCACCATGTCGGTCCGAGTACAGAACCAGAGCACAAATCCAATCCAACTGCAGCGTGGTGTGAGACAGGGAGATGTTATTTCTCCGAAACTGTTTACAGCCGCGTTGGAGGACATCTTTAAACTTTTAGACTGGAAAGGACTCGGCATCAACATAAATGGCCAGTACCTAACACACCTTCGTTTTGCCGATGATATAAGTCTTATGGCTGAGACCTTGGAAGACCTGAACACAATGCTCGAAGATCTCCGAAGTGCTTCCCAAAGAGTGGGTCTTAGGGATGAACATGGATAAGACGAAAATCATGTCTAATGCCCATGTCGTGCCAGAACACTACACTTGAAGTTGTTGACCATTATGTATACCTAGGACAGGCAGTCTAGTTGGGTAAGTCCAACTTCAAGAAAGAGATCTCTCGTCGAATCCAACTCGGATGGGCAGCATTCGGGAAGCTCCGAAAAAGCTTCGTGTCCGATTTACCTCAGTGTCTCAAGACAAAAGTTTAGGAACAGTGCGTGTTGCTAGTGATGACTTACAGCAGCGAAACGTGGTCGCTAACTATTGGTCCCATAAGGAGGCTCAAGGTCACCCAGCGTGCAATGGAAAGAGCCATGCTCGGCGTTTCCCTGCGTGATTGAATCAGAAATGAGGAGATCCGCAGGCAAACTAAAGTAACCGACATCGCTCGGAGGATTGCTCAGTTAAAGTGGCAGTGGGCTGGACACATAGCAAGAAGAACCGATGGTCGTTGGGGCGGAAAGGTTCTTGAATGGCGACCGCGCACCGGACGACGCTCCGTGGGTAGGCCCCCCATTAAGGTGGACGGACGATCTGGTAAAGGTCGCGGGAAGCCACTGGATGCGGGCAGCGCAGGACCGATCGTCGTGGAGATCCTTGGGCTCCCCCAAGATCCTAGGCCTCCGCCTATACCCAGCAGTGGGTGTCATGCGGCTGATATGATGATGATGATATAAATATTGCCGGCGTTTGACCGTAAATGTTTTTATTTAAACTCATTACACACGTGTAATTCAAAATTGGAGGAAACTTTTCAATGAAACACAAATATGGGTGTCCAATAAAAAGCCTTGATGAGCGAGCACATTACAAAAAAACTTAGATATTATACTAGCTATCACGGTTCATGAGATACAGCCTGGTGACAGACAGACAGACAGCGGAGTCTTAGTAATAGGGTCCCGTTTTTACCCTTTGGGCACGGAACACTAAAAACTAAAAAAATAATAATATGGGTATCAAATGAAAGGCCTTGATGAGCACATTCCAAAAAATTTAACAAAAAATTAATTTGCCAACTAAACCACAGCTTTCCACAGAAAAAAATGTTTGTCGCAGAGTCGAGCCGTTGCATTAACGACTTGTCGCAGTAGCGTTATATCGGAGTAGGGTGCGCCGCAGTGGATATCAGTCGCTATGAGAATATGCGCAGAAGTCTTCTATCGCAATCACGTTAGCGGCAGTAATAAACTGTCGCGATCGTGTTATGCGCAGTTTTGTCTGTCGCAGTCATGTCGCAGTCATGAAATACACTCCTGACGGAGCAATATTCAAAGTATGTAGAGCTACGCATACTTGATATCACATGGGTACCGCCAACATGCAACTTCTACTGGGGGTAAAAAAACTGTACTGGGCGATGCTCTGTAAGAGTTTTTCTTGCATTGAAAATAGCTTTTCACCTGTGCACTGCTAAAAAAATGTTTTAACAAAAACACATTTAATGGTATGGGCGCCATTTGCTTTTCGCAGTATCAGTGCTGCAAACGCCATAAAAACTGTTCGGATATGTTCAGAAACCAAGAAATAAGAGTTTTTTTTAATTCATAGTTATGAATGTAACCACGTAATGTCAAAGTACCCCCATTTTACGGTAAGTACTAAGTACATAATGAATAGTTTTTCGCATATAATAAACTAATTGTATTTAATATTTCAGTTTGAAAATAATAGGTAAACAGAAAGCAACCAAATAAATCAAAAATAAAATTTCGTCTATAGACAGAACATTTAATTTTCAAACTATATTAAACTAGCGACTCGCCCCGGCTTTGCAGGGGTACAATGCTGATACTAAGGCCATATTAATCTATATCACATTCATGCACAATGTATTTAAGGTAGGGGAGAGTAGGGTATTACCGCGCGGTTGATAATTTCGTGCCCCTTGGTTTCTCGAAAACTATCAACTCTAATTACCTGCAATAACAGTCAAATCTTAGCTCTAAGCACCTCTAACCTCACCCGCACACCGTCAATTTCCGCCAAACAACCAGAGCGGAAGGCCGCGCGCTTTTAGTTTTTCCACGCACACGATCCAATTTTTTTCTAATAATTTAATAAGAGCTGAGTCAATCAATATTACTTAATGAGTAATAAACTACATACATTTATAACATAAAAATGATGTAGAATTTGTGTTCAGAATTATTTTAAATTAATTCTTTATGTTTGTTTTGGTTTGTGAGGTTACAAATTAAAATTACCTTGTTTGATAATTTCGCGCGCGGGGCGCGAAAATAAACAGTATGAAAATATCTATGGCCAATATTTTTGTTTACACAAGGCGACGAAAATGAAGGATCTGGCTGATCTTCCTACGAAGTAATTACATACTAAAGTAAAAACATTCCGAAAATTGACAGTTATTTAAGATTACTTAATTAGTTTTCGAAGCAGAAAGACATGTTTTGTGTAGCAAAGAAAAGATGTCTTTCTAAATCGTTTAATATGGAAACTTATAAGTTTATAATTTTGAGACTGAGTTGATTAGTGAATATAAAAAGAAATAAAGAAACATGATTTTCATTTTTCCCATACGCTGTAGTGATAGTTATCAGTTTATTGACAATTTTAATAAGAGGCGCGGTTTTATCAGACCCAGCACGAAGTTACCGACCTAGGGGCACGATATTATCAGACCAGTTTGATAATATCGCGTTTTCCCATTTTTTTGTTATTAACTCCTATTTTTGTTTTGTGTTTTATTTTGATAATTTTGAAGGTTTGTTACCGTAGCTAGGTAAATTCATCACCTATAGTCATATTTAGTTTTTATTTTAACCCAACCTGAGGTTAGTTATATTTAAATTTCCTTAGGGGCTCGGTAATACCCAACTCTCCCCTACTTAATTGGATAAGGATTAATGCTGTATTGCTTAAAATCGCTTCGTAAATAAGCCATTATTTCTCATAAAAAGAAAGGATAAAACTGGTTATTGTGGGTTATCCCTAAGAGATAGACATATACCACCAAGAAGTTTTATGTGAACCTTTTTAAGGTAAATAATACTGTAGTACATTTTTTGATCTATCTCGTAGGATTCAGCCAGCGTTTGCAATGTAAGCGAAAAAAAAGTGTTTATTTACGACACACATTAGAAACCTTTAAAATTATCAGTGTTTCTCTGCTATATTATGCAAGTATTATACATATAAATCTTTCTCTTGAATCACTCTATCTATTAAAAAAAACCACATTAAAATCCGTTGCGTAGTTTTAAAGATCTAAGCATACATAGGGACAAACAGCGGGAAGCTATTTTGTTTTATGCCATGTAGTTATTTGGTTGGACTGCAAAAACTGCCAGGTTGCGAACTGGCAGACCAATTAATATTTAAAGGGGACCATTTTAGCTACCAGGAGAACTTGGTTTCATCCAGTAACTCGATGAGGTAAAATAGCACCCCCATGCGGCCCCTAAAAATGGTTGGACTGCGGAACCCTCCAAGAATTCGCTCGGCAGACATAATTATTTTGACTCTACTAATAGAGACTAAAAGCAACGAAAAGGTTTTGTTCAGTAACCACATGAGGTAAAATGATGGTCAAAAGTAGGTAGCACAGCTTTGCACCGCCAAGGTTCCTCCAGGTTGAGCCCCGGCAGACCAACATTTTTCTTACCTATTTAAGGTCTACTTTTCGTGGAAGGTGGTAATTTTCAGTAACTCGATGGGGTAGGTAACCATGCGGTGGCCGCCCGGTCTATAGAGCTCGTGGCGAAACATTGGTACAAAAATGGGCAAAATGCTTCGTATTGTTCAGCAAAAAAAAATAGCGGGCAATCAAGAAATGTTTATTTTCACGCGTAAGCACAATTTCAACTTATTATAGTAGCTATTTTTCGCAAAATAAATAAAATTTGGTATGTAAACAAAGTAGGGTGACTTAGTCGGTTTGCCGGCCCCCTTTGGTTTTCGGCCATTACGGAAAATGTAAAAATGTAAGAAAGAAATTTTTCGTGAAATTTCTTTTTCCAGGTGTTATTATATTAAAAGTTGCCAATACACTTATTTATTACGTATACAAAATATAATTAGAAACAAATTACGAGACGTACTGCCCCCAGGAGCTGACGTTTTCGAAAAACTTTCTAAAAATATTTTCATAATGTAATTTTAAACAAAATTTATCACATTTTCTTTAATAGTTAATATTATTAAGAGATACTTAAATACACAAAAGCCAATAATAATCAACAAAAAGCAACATTTTTCTTACAAAACGTTTTCAAAATCATGTTTGACTTCCGTAAATTTTCGTCTTGAAAGTCATTTCGCGCGAGGAACTGCTGTTAACACTGGTAATAGAGCCGGAATTATCAAACTGCTTGAAAACAAGCTGCAACGTCCTCTTCAATGGCTAATATGTCAACTGCACGCAAATGAGTGAAGTTTAAGACATCTTTTTGAATACTTAGACGGTAGTACTACAGGGCCGAAAAGCTTTAGTGGTCCGATAGGGAAGGCACTTAATAATTTTGAATGTCTTCCAGTCAAATCATTTACTTCCGTAAGCTATTGTTTGCACAGATATAACGAAGAGCCGTGATGATTTAAGTACAGACCAACTGTATATTTTAGAAATGTGTCCAGCAGTCAGCAAGGGCGAGTGTGATGAAAGATTGGCGACACGTGTGCGGAGCAAAACATATTATACCTACATTTTGTAAAATCATGAAGCACAGGGTCGCAGTGCCATAAATGAATATTATTGCTCGTGCATTCATGGCCGCCGAACGCTTGGATGTTGCGCTCATGTTATGAGCATTTTGTACTTTCTTGGTTGAGCTCGACATAACCTAGAAGAATTTGCGCATCCAGGTTCATTTTTGGATAATCTTTTAATAGATTTGTAGGACTTGTGACTTGTATGTGGATAATATAAAACCATAAATAAAAAAATATGTTATGACGTTTTTCTAATTTTATTTTTATTATATTATTATCAGACGTGATTGCACATCAGCTATTTTTATAATTTTATAATGTCCCCGCTGCTGGGGCACAGGTTTTTCTTATGGATGGATAAACAGGACTGACCATAACTAAGATAAAAAATTAGAAACGAGTTCATGTGTGCGGAATCCACACGAAGCGAAATATAAGGTAATGGTCACTTTTTGACCATTACCAAAAGGTCTTGAGTTACCTGTACAAGAGGGTGTTCGGCTATTACCCATTTCTGTTTATCTTAAAATAAGTTAACTATGTTAGTTATGTGATTAGGCGCCTCCCGTTAACTAATAAATAAATAATAAGGGGCCCCAATGCGGATTGGTGGGGTGTTTACGACTGAAAATGCAGCCAAAAACAATGATATATCATAGGCCATAAATAACGGCTTAGCGTACCTCTCAAAGTTACGGAGGAGCTTGAGGTCATTTTTGGTCACCCATCCCATGACCAAACCTTTGGAAAAGTTGCTTAACTGTCGCAATCACTGGGTGATGCGCTTACTTACTGCGCTATCTAGCTGGTCCGTCGTGATTATTACCTAATATTTTTTGAAAATATACCTTTAGCTACGTAAAATATTAACTCCTGAAAAAAAAATTGCAGTTTTTTTATGTTAGTCACCGATCACAGAGGTCCCATATTTTTTTTGTTATACACATAAAAGGTACTTAAACCTGAGATAGATTTAATTTGCGCCGGGGCTCGGGTAATTTTGTATGTAGCCTGCGCATTCACCTTTGATGGCCTGGTAACTAAATGCGTTTTTGGGAGGTCATTTGCTTTTCGGCCGCCTGGCCGAAAACTAATGTATGAGTTTCACAATCCATAATATTTGGCCGGCAATTATGGCCGAAAACCGGCTAAATCACCCTATAACATTGACATTATTTGACAAGTGTAATCCCCCCTCACCCCGCAAAAATTGGTTGATCGTGATTTCATACATTTTTCTTACGTTACGTATCCAGTGGTTAATTCATCCAAGGTTGGGGTGTATCAAAAATCCGATGTCAAAGCCGGGGTCTAATGTTATTGCAGGAATTCAGTCCGTTAGAATAGCCAAGTTATTAAAAGTAATCCAAAAATAATAAAAATAAGAACACACTACACAACACAAACAAGAAATCAAGTGAGCGAGCGAGTAAAAAAAAAAACAATTGGAGATGTCACTCACTTTCACCACCGTAGAATCGATACCGCTAATTGAATTAACGAATCTAAAATCGATTTTCCTCAATATCGATCGAAACGCTATTTTACATAATTGTGATATTATTATGATGTAAAAAGTATTTTGATTATTTTAAATCATCGATTTCGTTAAGCATCAATTAGACCACACAATTTCGTGAGCATGCGAATCTCCGTGCCACTGAATAATTCCATTCTAAAACTACCTAGAAGTAATGTACCGATGATATACGTTCTTATTTCAGATATCAAATCGATTGTACCGGCTTCCCGGCAGAATGATTGACAAAAGCATGTGGCACGGAGATTCGCATGCTTTGAGGTTATGTTTTTTGTTAAATCGTCGAATTCCAGATCAATCGGAGCCTGTACCGCTGGGTTGATGTATTTGTAGCCGTTACATATTCATTGTAACAGCTACAAACACATTTGTTGCTCATGTAACGCAACAGGGACAAAGATATGGCGGTCTAAAGTTTTAAAATTGTTTAAAAAAACAAAAAACCGACTTCAAAAAACCTACCTCTAAAAAGCAAGAAATAATATTCGTAATAATAAAAACACGTCTATTGAAGTCGGGTGGAGCTGGAGTACAAATTCCTTTTTTTTATTCTAAAAGCCCCACCCGACTTCAATAGACGTGTTTTTATTATTACGAATATTATTTCTTGCTTTTTAGAGGTAGGTTTTTTGAAGTCGGTTTTTGTTTTTTTAAACAATTTTTTATTTTTTTATTTTTAGTGTAGGTACCTTTTGTACTAGGTAGTGTAGGTATATTATTTAGGTAGAAATTAAAATCGGCTCAGCCAAACGTGAGTTAATCGCGGAGAAACATACATACATGCGGGTCAAACTGAGAACCTCCTTTTTTAAGTCGGTTAAAGAACTACACTTAAGATATCCCTTTTCTAACAAAAAAATAATTATCTTATTCAGTTCATAAACAAAGAAATTATACGACTGATCATCGAGGTAGTTCACACAAAATCATACTATTTTCGTGCTTTTTTCAAGATTACTTGAAAAGTACTGAACCGATTTCAAAATTTTAAAAAATGGGACCAACTTGAAAGTTTACCTAATGTAATAACGTTTGAATCATTTCAATCGGTCCAGCCGTCTTCGAGTAATCGGTGTACATACAAAAAACAAAAAAAAAAAAAAAAAAAAAAAAAAAACGGGTCGAATTGAGTACCTCCCTCCTTTTGAAGTCGGTAAAAAGCATGCGACTCTCCGGCCCACACGCTTAAGTCTAAAATACTGGTGAAAATTGTATTAAGATTAAAAATAAGCAAGTTTACGTAACCGTTTGATCACGATAAACGGCCCGAAAACATATTTTCACTATATCTTCATTCGTTTTAGAGAAATAAGTAAATTTATTTACTATGATTTATTATGAATAATCAGTGTGTAGGGTGACCATATCGTCGGTCCGTAGGAATCATTAGGCTGTTTCTAATAAAATTCAAGTTGAACTACATAATGTTGAGGGTTGATTTGCCTACATACTCGTACGTATCGTACCTACTATCATACTGTTACTGACTATGCAATATTGCAATATTTTTTAGGGGACGTAAAAAGGTGACTTTTATCCTAATCGAGATGACAAAATACAAACAAACAAATGAGAAAGTAGGTAACCTTATAAAAACGTGTTAAAAATGTGAACGTCATAATTGGTATAATAATTGCCCACTCAGTACCAGTCACCCATCATCATCAGTATCAGTCACCCATTAATTTAGGTCTCGGTTGAATGCAACCGAACTGAGAACTTCCTTCGTTTTTTGAAGTATTAGTCTTTCAAAATAGGTATCTAAAAACACTTCAACTTGCATTTTAGACCGATCGGGATAAGTTTTTAGCTTTTAAAAATATTAAAGTTTGTTTTTTTCGTATATAAAGTTTCTGCACCATTCACTTAGCCTAATACATGAAATTGTGTCATTTTGGTTTGATGCATAAGTAACAATTTAGGTTTTTGTCTTTTTTAACGCTATCGGACGAAAAGAAAATTAAAGTTGAAAATTTTACTTTCATGATGATTATGAATACTTGAGCTTTTTGTGTCATCTTTGTCCACGGGAATACTGTTATTTGACTATTACCTAAAGCGTTACCTTAGTAACTCCAAAAGAATATTACAATTGGTTAAATAAGTGTTAAATGTTTTAGATCAATAGTATCTGTTGTACATAATGTTTTGTGCTAAATTCATCAATGGAATTTTCAGCTTTTTATTTTTTTCTTTTCAACACCCTGTAAAAGTCACAAAAGAAAATGGGGGGGGGGTGGGGGGGGTGGGAGCCGGGGCATCGCTGTTTGCTGCGTACTTCGAGCACCGCTGCTACGTACTTTGCCGTTCGAGCGACTTTGGGTAAAAGAATTTGTAAAAAGTAGCCTCTATTTCGTATTCAGCCAGCACAATATCCCACTTCAAATTAATTCGCCTAATTTAAAGTAAGTAAGTGACTTAAGTGACGCCTAAGCATAGGTACTGAAGTTCGGTGACACATTTGAAGTAACGAGTAGGTAGGTAGGTAAGAAGTATACGAACGAATATAAATACATTTGATGATACTGTGGCCGCGTTCCGAATCACGCTCACAGCGCTGTTAGCGCGTATCCGACCAAATTAAATAGTCACAAAATATTACACAGATAGGGTATTTGTGTACCTACTTCATTTAATGGATTATAGGCTAACAGTGCTGTTGGCGTGATTTGGAAGTAGGCATGTGTTATTATTGTCAATTACAGTCTCATTGATGAGATGACATCATTAACATTCTTGTACTCTACCTCTTGCAAAGTTTAAAAAGAAAGGATTACCTACCTACTGTAACAAAATATTTTTTGAGGGTAAGGAAATAAAAACCGGTCAAGTGCGAGTCGGACTCGCACACAAAGGGTTCCGTACCAAAAAACGGCTAAAAAATCACGTTTGTTGTATGGGAGCCCCCTCAAATATTTATTTTACTAGCTGACCCGACAGACGTTGTCCTGTCTTAGTTATAAATATTAAATTCGAATTGGTATAAATTATTGAAAAGTTTAGTTCAGAGATTAGTAGGTAAGTACCGTTCCCGTTTCCGTTTTCGTTCTCGTTCCCGTTCCCATTTACTTTAAAACCCAACAGCTTTATAAATAACCAAGTACCTATACATCACTTGTTATGTTAGTAACGTGTATGTTAGTCTATTCAAACTTACTAATAAGGCGTGATGGCTCTGAACTAACCGTGATGAGCACTAAGAAATTCAGTTTTCTTATAACCTCTTTGTAAGAAAAAAAAAATTATTTTACATGTATTTTATTAATAAAATAACTCCAAACGAAGCATCTGTTTTATTACATCCTTAATTGTATGTTTTTTTTTATCGTTGTTCGCGCGTATCTTCGACATTTATGGACCGATTTTGATGATTCTTTTTTTGTTCGATTCAATTTTTTTGCGAAATGGTCCCATTTATTTTTTTTCAAATCGGTTCAGTAGTTTTCAAGGTATCCTGAAAACACTATGATTTTGCATCAACTAACTTGACTATTTTGTTATTTATGAACCGAATAAGATGATTCTTTTTGTTGGGTAAGAGGTACTTTTAGTCTTTTTAACCGACTTCAAAAAAAAGAAGGTTCTCTTTCAGTTTGACCTGTATGAATGTATGTTTCTCCGCGAATATCTCACGTTTGACTGAGCCGATTTTTCTACCAAATAATATACTTACACTACACTACCTAATAGAGAAGGTACTTACACTAAAAACAAAAAAATAAAAATTGTTTTAAAAATAAAAAAAAATGTTTTAAAAAACAAAAAACCAACTTCAAATAACCTGCCTCAAAAAAGCAAGAAATAATATTCAAATCATTAGATATGCATTATCATTGTTATATAATAACAACACGTATATTGAAGTCGGGTAGGGCTTTTAGAATAAAAAAACGAAGTTGTACTCCAGCCCCACCCGACTTCAATAGACGTGTTGTTATTATATAACAATGATAATGCATATCTAATGATTTGAATATTATTTCTTGCTTTTTAGAGGCAGGTTTTTTGAAGTCGGTTTTTAGTTTTTTTTAAAAGGTAAGTAAATACTAAAGTTTAATTTTTCAAGTTTTGACTTATGTAGTAAGCATAAATTACTTTACAACCATTGAAACTTGTCCCAAGTAACAATACAAAAATTCACATACATACAAACGTAGAGCAGTGTGGAACAATGCAACACCAAAAGCTCTGAGTCTCAGATTTCTCTCATTTTTAAAGATATGAATTCCGTTTTTAGAGGAACGGAATCTACTTAATTAGGTATAAAATGGCAGTTATAGTTTCATTAATAAATAGATACATAAACCAATAAGAAGACTTTTAAAAGAAAATGGGAATTGTTTCATTGTGTCCACCTAGGTGTACACAATGAAACATCCTCTGTCCAACAATGAAACACTGTTATTAATTTTGACATTTTCATATTTAGTGGAACAAGTAAATGACAAAATCTGTTGAATTCCAACCGATAAAGGTTTTCTCAAGGTATTGCATAATTATTCAGACTTTAAAAGTACCTATAGGTTTATCTCAGGTACAATGATTTGTGTGTGACTTAAAGATAAATGAGTCTAATTTTTTTTAAATCGTAGTTATGTACCTTTTATAGGCAATAACGATTTAAAATCAACAATTACTTATAATAGGCATTAATCTCTCAGGTAAAATTCTACATACTAAAAGATTAATGAGTCTGAAAATCACAAATATTAGGTAGTAGTAGTGGAAACACTGTTACATTGTGTCCACCCTTGAGCTGTGACATTCTTGGACACCTGGGGTATTTTAGAATAACATCAAAAAATAATCTACCAAAATCGAACAATTTATTAGGTAGTATCAAAGTTATTCTGTGGTAATGTAGTCCACGTGAATCTATGATACATGTACAAATATATTGATTAAAAAACACATTCGATGAGAAAGGCAACTGTCAAAAAAGCATTTTTTTTAAAAGCCCACGACTTAGGACAATTATTCTTAATGAAGGCTTTACAAAGTGACATTTTAAAAAAATAGTAACTATTTGCCTCTAGATGGCGTTGATGGAAAGAGAAGTGTAAAAATTGGCTTTTAAAAATAAACGGCCTGTACCAAAGAGGCAAATAAGCGTTCGCTGGCTGACATCTGGCCAAAGAGAAACATTTTAGGGTAACATCAGATTTGCCTGCCTACCTGAGTACTCTTCGAAGCTGAGTAAAAAAATCACATTGACACATACATTTTTATCAACGCCATCTTATCTATCGAGCATACAGTTTTTTGTCATTTTGAAAAACCCTAATTGAAAAACAGTTTGGTTAATATTTTTACAAAAATCCTCCGACTAAAAGTAATGAACATACTCTGTCTGTCAGCTTCATCATCAGACCCTGGACTTCGTCTCCCATTAGAGTACTCGTCAAAACAATAGGGATGACGACTACTGAATAAAATAACAAAATACTAATAAAAACCGTAAACATATTGAACTTTTAGAGTAGCTTGTATACCTCTTGGTTTTATATATTGCGTATTATTTGTTTTATTACCCTTCAAAGTTGGGCGGACAAGTCCATTTAAAAAGTTTAAAATATATTAAAATAAATAATACATTTAATTAATCCATAAAATTTATAGCAAATTTGTATAAGAAACAATTTTGATAAACACAATATTTAATATAGCTGCCAAACTTTCCTACGCGTTGCATACAAACACCTAGGCGTGACGTCATAACTAGGGTAGCCGTTAGTATGGAGCGTTTTCGGGTGAGTCCAATTTTGTGTGCATTTTAAACTGTGATATCTCGGGCAGTTTTCACGCTAGCGAAATAATTATTTTACCAATGTTTCTTTTTTTGAGAGGTAATTTATGTAACATAAAATAAAAAAAAATTTCGTCATGCCTATTCTAACGAGCCCAAACACGATGGGGTTGTAGGTTTTATCATAGAATTCCTGTGGGCTTCTTCCGGCTTCATCATCAGATCAGCTCAATGACACCATAATATTGCATTGCCTTCCAGTTCTGACCTATTTTCAAAGTTTCAAGTCTCTAGGTCATCGGAAAGCTAGGATAAAATCGTTCGCAATATATATCTATAAATATTAGGTCTTTACTTATGAACTTGCCGATATTTTGTCACATACAGAGAAAATAATAACTTCTATGTTTTAAAACATTTAACAATATCTTGATTTACGTATGTCGAATTATGACCATGATAGTCAACTATCAGTAAAAATAAAGTCCTTTTTTTAAGCTTTCATAGCATTAAAAAAGATCTTGAAAGTTACTCTTTTTTTTGTGAGCCAAAAAAGGGTGACCGGAGGGGTTGTAACTTAGCCAAAACTTATTTTTTTCGCTTATCGTAAATGGAATAGGTTAGCATAGTGTTCAAACATTAGTACATAAAAGTTTTGTTACAAGAGTGTTAACGGTTGTTAAATGAACAAAGAAAATGCTAGTATAAAAAATGCAACTTCTTGAAAATTCTCCATACAAATCGGCAATTTCATAGGTAAAGACCTATTATATACGGTTACGAAAACCTGCTTATTTTTAATCATAATACAATTTTCACCAATATTTTAGACTTAAGCGTGTGGGCCGGAGAGTCGCATGCTTTTAAAACTTTAGGTCGCTATTGCGTTACATGAGCAACGAATGTGTTTGTAGCTGTTACAATAAAGCACGTTCCAGACGGATTTAATCACGCCTCCCAACCAAGGTCACCTTGGTGGAAGCTTGATGGGGGCGTGGTTTCCATCCGTGGATTGTGTTGCGGCTACACGAGTTTACATCCAAGCGCCGCCAACTAGGGCTGCCAACCATACTATAATAATATGTCGTATTATACTATGTTTCGGGTCTGCGTGCTATATACTATTGAAGAAATATATAGTACGCAAAAATACTATATTTTCAACATCGATCGCTAAGAAACAAATGTTTCTTTTTTTTTAATTTGTGATCGTGAATTTTGACTGATTCTATAGCGTGTAGTGTATAGTCACACCATATAACAAATACTATGTGTATAGTGTATTGTATCTGAATTCTGAACGTATCTATCTGTCTTATTGCGTTCCAAACTTGTCAATATAAAATTGACAACTTAATTAAATCTTAATCCATGGACGAAATATATCTTAATCTTAACCATGGACGAATTTCTTTCATGTCTTAACTTAATCAGTAATACTGATACAATCGTAAGTAAGTTAAAAACGAGTTTTTAATTTACTTATATTTAATTAATATTGATGGTAGAAAATAATATGAGACTTTTATTTTGATTCATGATTGTTTTATTTATGGTTTATGATTTTGACCAAAACATTGTTCAAAAATGCAAAAAGTTCAAAAAATATAGTTTTTATAAAAAGTAAAATATAATAATATATTTGCCTAATTTTTGCCTTTTCCATAAACTACTATATTATTTTAAAGTGTACTAATTTTTTTAGCCTTATTTGAAAAATACTGTATTTCGCCTTAGACATGTTGGCAACCCTAGCGCCGACACTCTTTCCCATTCCACGGCAAAGATATCTATCAGTACTGTAACTCGGCCCTGTCCTTGAAATAATTACCTAAATAAACCCGCGCTGGTTCAATCAATTAATTTTAAGGCAATAATATAACTAGATTAACAAAACTAATGGTAAAATAAAAATAAAAAAAAATACATTATTGATGGGAGAAACAAATTATTTAATAATCCTTAGTACAATACCTACGTATTATATAATATTTTAAGTATACTTAATCTTAGCTTTCGGACTTTCCAGGTATTTAAAAATGTAAGGTATCTCTGGATTATTGGTTAATTATATTTATAATAAAAACAGCACAATCTGCACTTTGCAATAGTAAGAACTTATATTTCAATCAATAGTACCTATTGAATTTTTAGACTTTTGGCATTCAGAATGTTATTTCTATATTAAGGTAATAAATATAATAGAAAAAAACCCGGCCAAGTGCGTTTTGGGCAACACGCCGTACGGTTCCGTAGATACCTTATACCACACCATATTTAATACCATTAAAATTTTTCGTCTGCAAAAATAACTTTGTTTTTCAGTGTTGTTATGAATGACAAAGTTATATTTGCGGTTATGGAAAATGTGCTATATCTGAAAAACTAATTACTATATCTCATTTAAACCAATTTTTATTGAAAGTAATTATTAAGACCTACATGCAGCATATATGTTTTTTAGATTTTTCACTTTTTTATTTCAAAAGTTAAAGGGGGGGGGGGGGGAGGATAAACATTTTACCACTTTGGAGGAGTATATCTTTCAAACCTTAGACTTTGAGAAAAAAATGTCTTAAAAACCTCAATGTCAATTTTAAAGACCTATCTATTGACACCTCACACGTTCGCAGTTTCAGTTCCATGTATGGAGAGCCCCCCCTTAATCTTTATTTTTGTTATTTTTGTGTTAAAATCGTTAAGCGGTTAACAGAATACATCTACCAACCAAGGTTCAATTGTGTAATATTAATACTTTTGGAATAAAATGGCTGTGACAGAAAGACAGATAGACAGACAGACATGACGAATCTATAAGGGTTCCGTTTTTTGCCATTTAGGCTACGGAACCCTAAAAATACTAGAAAAAATTGACTCACCCGTAACCCGTAGCAGCCGAGCCATTTGAGCCCGTCTGAACTGCGAGGGCTGAGTCGATATTTTATAGTATTTTTTCTATTATATTTATTACCTCAATAGTACCTGACCTACGTACATCTTTCGTTCATCACTGCGGCGCATTCGCGACTGTTTGTGTACCGAGTGCAGACTGCAGACTGAACTCGAGGGCCGAGGCGCGTAGGTACGACTCGCTTTTCGACTATTTGTACAGATGACACTTGCATATAAATTGGCAAGAGAAAGATGAGACAAAAGATGCGCAATAGCCACAAACACTAAAATTTGTGGCGCTGCACATCTTTTGTCTCGTTTTTATCTTGCCAATAAAATGCCGGGCAGTATATGAAGTTGGAGTACTGATAAATATCATTACCGTGCCTGTGTTGGAACTCGCGCCCTTCCACCAAGGACGTTGAAGGTCATTTGGATTGGTTGGAGAAATTTGGATTAAATCTGCCGTCTAGATGGATTAAATCAAGCAAGGTCACCTCTGTTGGGAGGCGTGATTTAATCCGTCTGGAACATGCTTAAATATGTAACGGCTACAAATACATCAACCCACCGCTACAGGCTCCGATTGATCTGGAATTCGACGATTTAACAAAAAACATAACCTCAAAGCATGCGACTCTCCGGCCCACATGTTTTTGTCAATCATTCTGCCGGGAAGCCGGTACAATCGATTTGATATCTGAAATAAGAATGTATATCGTCGGTACATTACTTCTAGGTTGTTTTAGAATGGAAACAGAACAGATATGTATGTACTATGGGCAACAGCTTCGCTTAAAAAGTTAGCAAAAAAATTGTGTGCGCATGTATCCCCCTGCACGAACTAAATATATTATGTTATGACGGCGGCGGCGCGGCGTGCAACCGATTTTAACCTTAAGAGTTGTGGTTAAGTGACGTTGTTGTCCATAGTACATCTGTATGAATTTCTAAAACAGGAGATGTAATTCTATAGAGTACCTACTTAACCAAACGAAAGGTGCGTGTTCGTTCGTATCGTGACGTGAGACTTATAGGTATGTACGTACTTAGTATCCAACCGAAACGGACGAGCTTCGTCGTCCCTCGCCACGCGCCCGCGCCTACTCGCTTCGACCGCAAACTTTTTGAATACCTACCTACCTAGGTATTATCCATGCATGAAAATGACACAAATTCATTCTGTCCATCACTCATGTATTTAAGATATTAAATATGTAAACTCTAATAATACTAATATTTTTTATAAGCATCAATGGCTCGGACAAACAAAAAAATTGAAAATATTAAAAGTCCATGCCTTAATTTGGCACAAATTTATTTCATAGGGATTTTTAAGTGATCTGAGGTGTATGGTACTTGTTTTTCAAATTGTAATATTTTTTTGACGGTGTTATTAATGTACGGGTCCCACGTCTGTTTCCATGGACGAAAATGACACAAATTAGGTTTGTACACTACGCAGGCTATCTTAAATACAATACTATTGTTTCTTTTTACTTTAAAACAATTTTGACAGTTTAGACGGTTCTCACACTGGCGACGCGCGCGGTCGCGGCGCACCCACGCGCGTCTTTTACGTTGTATGCAAGTACATTAATTTGTACAGAAAACCGCCTCGTCCAACACACCAAGGCGCGCCACGGCGCGTGAGCGCGCACCGCCGCGTGCCGCCGGCGATCCGCGAGCAGTTTGCGCCAGCAGGCGCGTTACCGCGGGGTACAACACACTGCGACGCGCCCCGCGGCTGGTTTTCGATGATCGTTTCGTTACGATGGCGGGATTTCCTCTGGTTTTCAAATGTTTCGTGGCTTGGATATACGCCCATTTTAGTGCCATTTGGTAGGTACATTATGCAGCACATGAGGTTATACAAAACTGTAAAAAATCTGTTATTTATTTGATTGAATATTTCATTGAATTGATCATTTTCATACCGCAGACGTGAGCAGACGTATCGAAAATTTATTAAAATAATTAATTAATCACTGGCAAAATCGTGACCTCGTTTTTGACCGATCATCAGTAATCACAAACTGTGTCATTGTGTTAGGTATTATATACATTATAAATTATTTAGTGAATTAGTGAAAATGTTTAGTGCATAGGAGATTAGATAAAAGATGGATAGTAGCCCATTTAACCGGGGTGGCAGGACCGCTCGCACCCCGCCTCCAACACCCTCGCCCCGTGGCCTGGAACATCCGAGATCTCAAGACCAAGAAGAAGAGCCCCTGGAACTTATACCAACTCCAGAAATCCAGAACTGGATGACGAATATAGAGCAGTGCCTTAATGAAGTTTGCCATATTGCCTCAGAGGGTAAATTAAACTCGGATCAAAAACTACGCATAAATAATCTATGTCGTAAAGTGAGCCACGGAAGTTCGCAGATGGCTGTACAGTATCAGTCGCTGAAACTGAAAACCGTTCAAGCCCATACGAAGATTCAAACCCTTAACGCCCAACTTGATCTGTCACAGCAGTTACAGGACCTCAAACTAAGCCTTAAGGAGACACCAAAAACTGATCCAGGAGTGTCCTTCTCTGACATGGTCAAAAAGGGCTCTAATAATTTTATTAAGACCTCAAATGTAAGTGCTGTCGCTATTTACCCAAACGACAAAGGAAAATCAAGTGAGGAGACAAAGTCCCTTGTGCAAAAAATTATCTGCCCCGAAGAGATGAAGCTGCAAGTTAGAGGTTTGCGCAAAACCAAAAACGGGGGTGTTATAATAAGCACCGAGACCAAAGACGACATTGAAAAGTTGAAAAAATCCTCTCAACTTGCAAACTCGGGCCTTTCAGTCGATGAACCCCATAAGCGAAAGCCCAGAATCGTAGTTATCGGGGTACCCGTGACCATGCAAGAAAAAGAGGTATTTACTTGTATATACCAACAAAATTTAGCTGACCAATTGGAAAACTCGAGCCTCGAATCGTTCCTGACCTCGATTAAACTTAGCCACAAGTCGGGCAAGAAGGAAGCCGAGACATGCAATTATGTCATAGAAGTGTCCGCCGAAATACGAAAAGCCCTTATATCGAAAGATAGGATTTTTGTTAATTGGTCATCTTGCCCTGTAAGAGACTTTACTTTGGTCACGCGATGTTATAAGTGTCAGCAGTACGGACACGCAGCCAAATCTTGTCGGGAGCTGATCTACACCTGCGGTCATTGTGGTGAACAGGGACACTCAATAAAGGAGTGCACAAAGAAAACTGAAGAACCAAAATGCGCTACATGCTCAAGGTTCAAAAAACCTAATGGTCATAACACAGGTATCGCAGACTGCCCTGCAAAATGTTTAGCCGAAAAAAGGTACATTAATTCTATCGATTATGGAGGCGCCTAGGAGCGCCGCTTACAAGGGTATTATCAGCCCTTCTTAATTTAATTTAATTTTCATTTTCTTTAATCTATTTTTGTAATTAATTATCTTTTACTTTTAATAATATATGATTAATAATTTAATTGATGAGTTAGACAATCTCTCTGTATCTGAGTCTAAGTTGTGTGAAGTAGAAAATTGCAAACAATATCTTTCCATCTACAATAATTCACTTACCATACTAACACAAAACATTCGCAGCATAATTAAAAATTTCGATAGTTTTAGTATTTTACAACAGAGATTAGACATTAATTCCGACGTCATCGTTTTAACCGAATGTTGGTTAGACAAACATTATAACCTTCCCTTATTACCAGGTTATAACATATATAAGACTAATAGAACTCATAATCAAAATGATGGGGTTGTAGTCTATGCAGAAAATCAATTAAATGTGTCTACTGAGGAACTCAACATTGATGAATGCAGCAATTTACTTATTAAAATGGGATCTGAATTTGCAATATTAGCTTTATATAGACCATCCGCTTTTAAAAATACAACTAACTTTGTTGATTCTCTAAACAATATACTGCGAACTTTATCCTCATTTAAAAATATAATTTTAATTGGAGACATTAACATTAATATAGATCCCGAAAAATTTGACTCAGCTGCCCAAGATTACCTCAATGTATGCTCATTTCATGGCTTGCTTCCCGCGCATACATTTCCTACTCATCAAAGTGGTTCTTGCTTGGACCATATCATGCTTAAATCAAATTTTTCTTCACTTGCACTTGTTACTAACTCAACAATAACCGATCATAGAGCTGCCCTACTAACCTTAAATTGTAAACTACCTAGGTTAAACAATAGTCGCACAGTCACTAAATTAAATGTAAATAATCTAGAAGTTGACTTACGTAACATCGATTTTTCACCAGTATATAATTCCGCTGATCCGCATTTTTGCATGTTATATTTAGTACAAAATGTACAGCAAGCGATTCAGATAAATACATCGAGTGTTAAATTAAATAACAGAAGTTTTAATATAAAACCATGGATCACTCCGGGTCTCATTAGATGCATGAAACATAGAGATAAACTGCACACAAATGCAAAACGTAATCCTAATAACCCGATATTACAATTGTCATATAAAAGATACCGGAATTTTTGTAACAATATATTAAAAAAGGTTAAATCTGAGTACGAAAAATCAGAGCTAGAATCAGCGGGAAAAAATAATAAAAAGATATGGAAACACATCAAAAATATTACCTATACTTCAAAACAACATGACTCATCATTATGTTTACTTCAAGAGCACTCGTCGTCACATTTAATTTCCGCAAACAACGCCAATAATTATTTTGTCAATGTTGGTAAATGTCTCGCAGAAAAAATCCATAAAAATGTACAGAGTCCAGCACTTGCCTCTCCTGCCTGTAGCGCTTCCTTAAAATCCTTTGCATTGCTTGATACTGACGAATCTGAGGTTGAAAAAATTATCATGTGTTTGAAAGATGACTGTGCAGTTGGGTGGGACAATATATCTAATAAAATAATCAAGCAATTCAGTCATATTTTGGTGCCTCCTTTGACTTATATTTTTCAAAAAACTTTGTCTACAGGTATTTTTCCCAAGTGTTTAAAAAAAGCCATAGTTGTTCCTGTATATAAATCTGGATCAAAAAGTCTAATTTCAAACTACAGACCCATATCATTATTACCATCTTTTTCTAAAATATTGGAAAAAATTATTAATAATAGGTTAGTTCAATTCTTAGAAGAAAAAGCGATTTTGTCTGAGTATCAATTTGGGTTTCGACCAAAAGTGTCAACTGCTGATGCTGTACATCACTTAACAGATTATATTGTAAATAATTTGGACAAAGGTAATCACACAGTTGGCATTTTTCTGGATCTAGCGAAAGCTTTTGATACGGTGTCCATCCCTATCCTTTTGCGCAAGCTTGAGACTTTAGGCATAAGAGGTACACAGCTGAAACTTTTCGAAAGTTATCTGGAAGAACGTACCCAATGTGTGAGGATTGGAAGTGTCCTCAGTGATGAGCAGGATAATACATCCTTCGGAGTTCCTCAAGGAAGTATTTTAGGACCTACCCTGTTTCTGATTTACATCAACGATCTTTGTAATATGAAACTAGACCATGGGATGATAATATCTTACGCTGATGATACTGCACTCCTTTTCGCGGCCGACTCGGAAGAACAAGTTTACAAGCATGCGCAACGAGGATTCAATGTTGTAAATAATTGGCTTAAAAATAACCTTTTAACACTAAATGCCGAAAAAACTAACTATATTAAGTTTTCTGTGCGTAAACAATGTTTTCCTAACACTAGGCCAGCACTTCACGCTCATTATTGTAGAGTCCATTCGGCTAACCAATGCATGTGCCCCAAAATTAATCAAACAGATAAAACTAAATACCTGGGTATAATATTAGATGAAAATCTTTCATTTAAGCCACATATTGCGGCTTTAAATAGCAGATTACGTAAGTTAATATTTGTATTCAAAAAGTTACGACATATTGCTGAACCGACAATAATAAGGCAGGTGTACTTTGCGCTATGTGAATCAATATTAACTTACTGTATCACGACATGGGGAGGTGCATGTAAAACATTGTTATTAACCACAGAGAGAGCACAGAGAGCGATTCTCAAAGTGTCAACTTGCCGCCCTTTTCTATTTCCTACTAACCTTTTGTATAAGTCCTGTAATTTGTTAACAGTTCGACAATTATTTATAATGAACGTTGTATTAAAACAACACTCAGCACTTACATTTAGCTCTGACGTAATTAATAAAAGACGCAAAGATATAGTTTGCACTCAAAGAGTTTCTACTAATTACGCTTTTACAAGAAAATTCTATTTATTCCTGGGCCCGCTGCTGTACAATAGATTAAATCGTACAGCAAACATCTACCCACTTAATTATAGAAATTGTAAGATCAATTTAAAAAACGTCCTACAAAGCATGTCCTATGAAGATACAGAGAGACTATTGGTTGTATTAAAATAGTATTGTAATTTTATTTAAGTTTTAATCTAAAAATAATTGGTAATGTATGTATACTTTAAACCTTTATTCTGTAAAAATATTTTTTGCTTTTCTAAATAAGTTAGTGATTTATTAATTTTGTGAATATTATTTGCCTAAATCGCCTGAAACACAGGATTTCCTAGTTCAGGCACACGTTATATACTGTTCCTATGTAAACCTTGTACAAAAACATTGTATGTGCACTTATTGAAAATAAATAATTATTCTATTCTATTCTATTACGCTGTCGTGGAAGCCCAGCGTGCCGTTGACCGTACCTACCTACTCGTATGTTATTAAAATTCCGTCATTAATATCGAGATGGCAAATCTAAATTATTTGTCTGGACGTTTTAATCTCATGAGTGATTTTATATGTGTTCAGTTTTTTTTCCTTTTGAGGTACGGAACCCTAAAAACCTGGAAATTAAAACAAAACAACTTCAAAATTTAATGCCTCTAAAAAACAAGCGGCGGGGACGCGTCAGACGCCGAATGGCGTGGGGGCGCGGAGAAAACCGCCCGAACAGGCGTTGCGCTGCGCCGTCACCGCGCGCGTGAAACGCCAAACCGCGCCCCGCGACGACGGCGCGCGTTGGCAGTGGGAGAATCGCCTTAGAGTCCAATTATTTATAACCACCACAAATAATCGAATTTCTCAAGATGCATCGGCTAGATGTGACACAAAACGCAAAAATAAACTAATTATATGCCAATGTATCGACAGGCAAGAATTCATAAACTTTAGAATTCTTGAAGGTTATACCCTCAAAATAACGTATTCCGATCGGTCTATTTTCTAGAAACAGCCTAATGATTCTGACCGACCGACGATATGGTAACCCTACACTGTGATTGTTCATAGTAAATAAATTTGCAAATTTCTCTAAAACGAGTAAAGATATTCTGAAAATATGTTTTCGGGTCGTTTATCGTGATCAAACGATTACAAAAACCTGCTTATTTTTAATCTTAATGCAATTTTCATCAATATTTTAGACTTAAGTGTGTGGGCCGGAGAGTCGCATGCTTTTAAAACTTTAGATCGCGATATCTTTGTCCCTGTTGCGTTACATGAGCAACGAAAGTGTTTGTAGCTGTTACAATGAATATGTAACGGCTACAAATACATCAACCCAGCGGTACAGGCTCCGATTGATCTGGAATTCGACGATTTAACAAAAAACATAACCTCAAAGCATGCGAATCTCCGTGCCACATGCTTTTGTCAATCATTCTGCCGGGAAGCCGGTACAATCGATTTGATATCTGAAATAAGAACGTATATCATCGGTACATTACTTCTAGGTAGTTTTAGAATGGAATTATTCAGTGGCACGGAGATTCGCATGCTCACCACAATTTCAAGCGTGCGATATCTTGGCTCAATTGAATAAAACAAAGCATTGCCTTTTGCTTTTATTATTTGAAGTTTTACTTCAAATAATAAAAGCTTCGGATTTCATGAAAAATTAATTAATTATTCATCAATTCCAAAGAAATTACTTCAAATAATAGAGTTAAAAGGCAATGCTTCAGTTTTGTTCAAACGGGTCCTTGTCTTAGTGTAGTGTAAATAAATTGTCTGTTCTAATCTTGAAATCGAGCAGACGAGTCTGTTCAATAAATCGAGTCGAAAAATTGTGTAGTGCACACTGTAGACTTACACTAGTAAGTCGCACCACACAATCTATCAAGTCTTTGAGGGATCGTTCATACGAGCGATTCTTTCACCGCGCGATATTTTTACCGCCAACGACGTTCCACGGGAAAAGATACAGTGAGCAGCACATGATGTTATACAAAACTGACAAAAATATGTAATTTATTTTGAACAATAATAGCTTAGCATTTGAGTATAAAATTTATTGAATATCATTCTCCTGTCGTGGAAGCCCAGCGGGCCCTTGACCGTACCTTATGTCCAGGCCTAGACATAAGGTACCTTTTCCCGTGGAACTTAGTCAGCGGTAAAAATATCGCGCGTTGAAAAAATCGCTCGTGTGAACGAGCCCAACTGTACATACGATGGTTTCAACTTTTATTACCTAAGGCCGTATACAGTGAGAACGCTGGTTGCCGACCGGCGCTTGTCAGCGCTGGTCCGCGCAGGTAACCAGCAAAGGCATTTATATGAACAAGCGCTGACAAGCGCCGACACGCGCCGGTCAGTGCTGGCGACGTTTAGTACGAACTCCTGCTTCAACCTGGGGCCCTATTTGTGAATCGCTCGGCTGGCGTCGAGCGCTCATTTCTTTCTACTGATTTTCGTTCGACAAATCAACTCAAATGTATGAGATTGAGCCAAATGTCGAACGAAAATCCGTAGAAAAGAGCGCTCGACTGGAGTCGAGCGATTTAATAATAGGGCCCCTGTTTGCTTTATGTTAACGGTTACCGGCGCGGGCCAGCGCCGACAAGCGCCGGTCGGCAACCAGCGTGCTCTCTGTATACGGCCTAAGGCAGGGGTTTCCGACTCTATGCGCCCCACCCAGCGGTTTGCTAAAATACTGGCAGAAATGGCAGTTACATTAACATTGTGACAACTATCCTACTTAAAGCAGCAATGTAATTACAGTTTCAATCGAGAATTGTTAGCAACAGAGTAATTTAGTCTACTCTCGATTTCAAGACAGACTAGATATCGCACGCTTGAAATTGTGTGGTCTAATTGTGCCTTTACACATAAGCGGAACATCTCTAATAAGAAGCTTTTGAATTTAGATGACAGCAAATTGTGTAGTAGTTACAGAATTTTTAATTTTTCGTTTTTTATCGCAGAATGTCCGTTTACTATCAATAATTGATAATAAAATAAAAAAATAATAGAAAAATTATAATGAAGGACATTCGTTTGTGCATGCTAGGGCACATTTCGACGATGTCCTTGATGGTGACACAAGTGTTTGCGTCTTAAAATGACGCGCCGCCATTTTCAACGCGCCTCGTAGAAAGAGATTACACTTGAAAGTAGGGGATACTTCCGCCGCCAGCTGTCTACTCTCCATCCGTCACATCCGTCTTACGCATTTTCTATCAGCCACGTGATTCTTACTGACGCGAGTTTAGCATTTTTCCCCATTACAAAAAGCGTACAACGCCGCTAAAGAAGTTTTCACTTCAAAAAAAAACCGGTCAAGAGCGAGTCGGACTCGCGCACCGAGGGTTCCGTACCATCATAATTGCACCATTAAACCACACTGCAGAGTAGAATAATAAAATTAGTATTGCAGTTTTAGGTCAGCGCCATCTCTTGACCGATAGTGGAACTAATGTAAACTTTTTTAGAAATCTGATAATTTCTAAAAAAGTGTGCCATATTGAGACATCATTTTATTTTTCCTGTAATCTTTATATAAACTGCTATCACATAGAATTATTTCAGATTTTTCTCTTTGCAAACTTCGGAGATAAGGGGGGGGGAACGGTCATTTTTTTTACATTTTTCATCATAAGTCAAAACGGTCTAGAAAAAAAAGAAAAAATGATTAAAAACGTGCAAACGGCGCTCTTTCATATGATACCCCACATGCCCTAGTAACCCCACTTCAAATTTTTAATACCCCTTTTCAGGCCCTGCTGTAAAAAAAACATTTATTTTTTTATTTATTTCTTATTTGCAAAATAGTTGGGCAAATGTCATCTTAAACTATTCCAAATTTCAAGTTGATACCATTAGTAGTTCTCGAGATATCCAGCTGTGACAGACAGACAGACAGACTGAGTCTCACCATAAGGGTTCCTTTTTTACCATTTTGGTACGGAACCCTAAAAACAGTAAAATAACTAAAACATGAAACAAACTTGACTTCATACATAATTTAATTTTAATATAAATTGCGGCTGATTGATTGAACATTGCTGATTTCTTGTTTTTTTATAAAACACTTTTTAGGGTTCCGTAGCCAAAATGGCAAAAAACGGAACCCTTATAGATTCGTCATGTCTGTCTGTCTGTCTGTCTGTCTGTCTGTCTGTCTGTCCGTCCGTATGTCACAGCCACTTTATTCCAAAAGTATTAGGACTACATAGTTGAAACTTGGTAGGCAGGTGTATTCTGTGAACCGCTTTACGATTTTTACACAAAAATAAAAAAATAAAAATATTAAGGGGGGCTCCCCATACATGGAACTGAAACTGAAAATATTTTTTTTCATCAAACCAATACTTGTGGGGTGTCTATAGATAGGTCTTTAAAAATGACATTGAAGTTTCTTAGACTATTTTTTTTCAAAGTCAACCGTTTGAAAGATATATGCCGCCAAAGTGGTAAAATGTGTGTCCCCCCCCCCCTTTAACTTTTAAAGTAAGAGGGTGAAAAATCAAAAAAAAATATAAGTTATAGATCTTAACAAACACTTTCAACGAAAATTGGTTTGAACGAGATACATTAATTAGTTTTTGAGATATAGCACATTTTCCAAAACCGCAAATATAACTTTGTCATTCATACAAACACTGTGAAAAACAAAGTTATTTTTTCAGACGAAAAATGATAGCGGTATTAAAATATTGTATGGTATAATGTACCTACGGAACCCTACTGCGCGTGGCCCGACACGCACTTGGCCGGTTTTTTCAATTTACCTACATAAAATTAAAATTTAATATTTTAACAATGCCATGCTGCCGTGTCTCCAACTTTCTATGGTCCGTGAATTTTGGCCAAGCATTGTGTAGGTTACACATTGGTTTTCAAAAATTTTAATAGATGTCGGTAATAAATTACATCTTAGTTTTTCAAATTTTTTAATAGATTTCGCTAATAAATGACTCGCGAAGTAATGTAGAGGGTGGCGGGGTGAGGGGAGTCAAATCCTTAGCTGTCACTTCACCAAGAGCCGCCTTAAATCGGTTTCCTTTCTAGGGTTCCGTAGCCTAAATGGCAAAAAACGGAACCGTTATAGATTCGTCATGTCTGTCTGTCTGTCTGTCCGTATGTCACAGCCACTTTATTCCGAAAGTATTAAGACTACACAGTTGAAACTTGGTACGTGAAATGAATATGAACTTTCAGCGGCATAAAACCCCTTTGTTGTTACTAAAAAAAAATAACTGTATAACCCAGTTAAATTGGGAATGCTCTGTTTACTCGCATAGAACTTGCAGTAAGATACTAATTTAACTTTGTAGGGATAATTCTTTAACAACCTAGTGTTTTATATATTATTGCACGCGTTTGTTATAGCTCGGTTTATGGCCCTAAAAACGATGTATTAGGGCTCACTTTACGAGCAAGTGTGTTGAAAAATAAATTAATAAACATTTATTTTTTAAATTTAATCGGACACATCCAACCTTATGCCTGAAATATTATAGATTTACAATTGAAACTGCAAGCATATGTGTACATCCGACTTTATGCTTGCAATTTCAAGTGTTAACTTTGAGCCTTATACTGACATACAGTAATATTGTTGTGCATAAATAAAAATTCAACGAAGTCTGATCTGTGGATATTACTTTATACTTCTAAAATATTTTCAAGCAAATGGTCGGAAGCCTATATAAATCTTACATTTACAACAAAGCATAGGTTTTAAGTTGACATAAAATATCTACTCAGTATTGAAAATCAAATATTAGAAAAAAAAATTACCCATTCTCCAAGTAGTTACGCCGGGATTCGAACCTGGGACCATTCACAGTCCAGGCGAATGTTCTGACCGCTGAACAACTATACTCCGTAGCTCAGCGGTCAGAGCATTCGCCCGGACTATGAAAGGGGTCCCGGGTTCAATTCCCGGTGGAGCTACTTGTAGGATGTTTCGTTTTTTTTTCTAATATTTTCAAAAATAAAAATGCAAAAAAGTAACATTTATTTGAAATATCTAGTCAGTCTCATTGGCATTATGTTCGAGATTCCTGTAGAAGTTATGCATACGCAATGGGAACCGGACGGGACGGGGCACGAACGTGGCGGCGACGTGCCGCCGACGGGGTTTCTCTCGTCCCGTGCGTGCCCCGTTGTGTCTCCGCTACGTATGCATGCTCCTATACGTTTTGTATAAAACCAGGCGTCCGTCCACGATACAACTGGCAAAGGGCCGCACGCCCGCCTGAGCGCTCGCACCGCACGTTTTCCGCGCTTACCTTACTCCTCGAAATGCCGAAACCAGTGGATGGGTGTCAAAGTAATAAAAACAAATGAAAAATTTTGTTGTTATTGAGATTATAATTTATAGACTAGGTAGGTAGGTGTGTACCTACCTAATCTATAATTGTAGTGTGTGCTACAGCACGTCAGGTTATAATGTTAAACTGCAAAAACAGCATTTATAACGTAGGGTATAAAGGCGGTCTCAAGGTCAATGTATAGTCTGAGCCCTGAGGTGCCGTCGTGTGTACAAAGGTGTGTACCTACATACCTACTTACGAAATAAATTATTAATGACAATTTGATTTCGTAAGAAAGCATAATTTGTAAAAGGTGTTGTAGGTATGACACAAGAAACAGGAACTGTTTACTAAATAACTAAATAGGACAAGTAACGATAAACAACTACAATCCCCGTCAGTTGGTAATGCGCCTGACGGCCATGATTTTAAGCTCAAAAACGAAACCCTATCTTATTGAAAATTATTATATTAGATTACTTACCTAGGTATTAGAATTTTCTTATTTCATGACATTTTTAGTTGCGGATCACGTCAACGTGGTTGTTAATGTGACAAGGTTCCAACGCATTACCAATTGACGACGGAGATAATAAGTACCTACCTATCTAACTAGGTACCAATAGTTGACTTTTATTATTTTTATGTCCCCCATATTTACGTCTACCTAGGTAAGTAAGTACCTAGTTAGATTATTACTTAAGTATTATAGTAATGTTCAAATATTATTGCAAGATTTTCTTTAACCATAGCACCTACGTAAAATTGCTTTCCTTTTATGATATAATGCTACGCAGTTTATTTAAAAGCCGACAACCCTAACGGCGTCAGAAGAGATGATAGCTACGCGATAGAAAGAGAGACAACTTCTAGGTGAATATAACTGTAGCAGCTGTAGCGGTCTGCGATCTGAATTGTGCCTTATTGCGTCGGAGCAAGAGTCGCTATTTAATTAAATGATATTGCGGATTGCGGCTTCTGTACTTGTACTATTATGTATTCTGTGATAAAACAATGTTTTTCCCGCCCCGTGTCCGTCCCGTTCCCGTCCCGTCCGGAGTTTTTCCCGTTACGTATACAGCAACCTTAAAATATTGAACATTATATAAATTACTTTCCATGGTTGAAATTTACTCTATGGCGATCGATGACTCAAAGATTTGTCTGGCAGAATGCACCCACCCAATGACATTTGATTTGAGTGACTTTGACATTAAAAAAAACTTCAACACGTAAACAAAAATTACATGTTTTGAAATTTTGCAAAAGACACAATAAATTGTAACTATTCACACTATTATAACTATTAATTTTATCTATTGAAATGGTTCACAGGAATACCATGGAAGGCTCTTTATTCGTAAGTAATTCTTGATATGCATTTATTTTCTTTATAGCTGAATTGTTTGGTTAGTCGGCAGCCAGAAAATGCATTAATTTCTTTGAGTAAATATAATTGTTATCAGCAACAACAATCCTTAAATTACGAGAGGCCGCCCGCGACTTCGTCTGCGTGGAAAGATTTTTTCTATCCCTTGGAAACAATACTTTTTTCTGGATGAAAATTACCCTATGATGTCCTTCTCTGTACCTCTGACAACGTGTACACCTATGTAAAATTTCTAACAAACATACAAACAAGCTGACTTTCGCATTTATAATATTAGTAAGAATAAAGAGACTATCTACACAAAATCATTGCATAAAAATTGTACCAAAACGTTTTATTGATTTTCAATCATTCTATCGCTATTAACTTAGAGAATTCTAGCATTTAGCCTTTATTAGGCATGCAACTGGACTATATACAAAAATATTAGGTTATCGTAGGACTGCCATATGTCCCGGTATACCGGGATACATATGTCCGGGTTTGAAGCGTTGTTTCCCAGTGTCCTGGGGCCGTACCGGCTAACGAATCGATTATCGAAAAGTCTGTCGGGTTTCAAATTAAAACAGATGAATCGAGCCCCAATTAGGCCAAAATGGTGAACCCCAATTCATGATGTCACACGAACATCGATATCTTCCAAATTACGTCAACAGAAAGTACAAGTCGATTCGTTAGCCGGTACGGCCCCTGGTCAGCAAGTAGTACCTACTTAATTTTGTCTGCATGTTTGAAAAATCCAATTTTGTTTTAAATGTCCCTGCATAAGAATAAATAAAACTTACTAGAATGATCACTCCCGCCCAACGGGCTCAAAGTCACGATATTAAGGTGCCTTCACACCGGTGCGTCTTAAGACGCACCGGACCGAACCGACACACCGTGGGAAACGACCGTGCGCCGCGGTGCGTCGTCGTGCGTACGATCCATCGAGCGTCGGTAACTTCAAAGGATCGGTGCGTGGCGGTGCGTAGCGCTGTGCCACAGAATAAATAATAGTACAAGTACAGAAGCAGCATTCCGCAACATCATTTAATTAAATAGCGACTCTTGCCATGACTCAATAAGGCGCAATTCAGATCGCACACCGCTACAGCGCCTACAGTTATATTCACCTAGAAGTTTTCTCTCTTTCTATCGCGTAGCTCTCAACTCTTCTGACGCCGTTAGGGTTGTATCATAAAAGGAAAGCGATTTTACGTACTATAGTTAAAGAAATCTTACAATAATATTCGAACATTACTATGATATTTAATAATCTAAGTAGGTACCTAGTACGTAAATATGGGAGACATAAAGATAACAAAAGTCAACTTATGGTAGGTAGTTAGGTAGGAAGGTACCTATCCTAAAGTACAGACAACAGATACTATAGTAGGTAAGTACCTACTATAGTATCTGTAGTCTGTACTTTAGGATGTTGTAGTTAAGAAAAGACTTAGGCGATTCTTAAGTTTAGTGCAATTGGGTGTTAGTTGTTTATCCTTACTTGTCCTATTTAGTTAGTTAGAAAACAGTTTTTGTTTGTTGTCATACAACACCTATTAAAAATTATGCTTTCTTACGAAATCATATTAACATGATAATTAACTTTATTTCGTAAGTAGGTAAGTAAGTACCTACCTAATCTATAAATTATTATTTCATTAAATTTAGTTGGGTGAAGGTTGTTTAGCAAATAAGACAAGTACCTACCTAAGAATAATCGGACTATAAGTATATAAACTAGGTACAGCTCGCGCAACATAACTTGACCCAAGATGGCGCCGATCTGCGCAGGTACAGACGCTCACAAAATTTTAAAAAGCAAATATATTTTTTGTTTTTGTTACATACATAAATGTTTTATCAATCACATAGGTAATAAGAAGTTGTTATTGAAATGAAAGTTAGTGGAATAAAGAAAATATTTTTTTTGACGGTCGAAATAGAGGTTTTTGTAACTTTAGCTGTTTTAATTTGAATCTGGCCTTCACTTAATCCACTATAATTCTTTTTGATAAAACAATAAACGTTATAAGCCATTTGTGTCGTTTGTCGCTTTAGAACTGTATTGCTCAAACGACTTTGCGGCGGCATTTTAACGTTTGAAAAACCACACATTAAACTTAGCACTCGACTGTCCTTGAAGACGCTCGCGGGTGGTGTGCGGGCGCGCAGCGCGCGACACCTCCGTCACCATGGTTACGCGGGGAGCAGCCGCCCGCGCTTCATACCCCCTACCCAGTTGCGCCTAAAATTCTTACGACGCGCAGGTTCAAGTTATGTTGCGCGAGCTGTACCTACCTACCTATAAGTAAAGTAGACAAGCGTTATTCTTACCACTTTACTATATTATGAAAAAATTACGAGTAAGCGCGGGAAACGTGCGTTGCGAGAGCGCTCAGGCGGGCGTGCGGCCCTCTGCCAATTGTATCGTGGACGATACGCCGAGCGGTAGGTGAATAACGCGTGGCCTTGAGCGAGTGACGGACGCCTGGCTGTGCGTCCGCGTTCGTGGCGGCTCGTCGCCTTTGTCAATATGCCGCGCGTCATAGTATGATATCTATCAGTAGTCAATTGGCCCTGGCCTTTAAATAATTACCTACAGTATTTTAATTTCATCTAAGTACTTTCGTATCTTTCTAGTTTTGTGATTGTACGTATTACGTAGGTAAATTGCTTTTTAGCAATAAGGCCGCTTTTTTGTGTGCTTTGCTGTTTTTCTTTGTATATGTCCTGTCTTAGTGTGCAATTAAGTGTTTTTATTATTATTATTATTAATAATATTTTAGAATCAATATTATATAGGGTCTACCTTCAATGCGAAATACTTTCTAAGCAATAAAATACCTAGGTTAGCAAATTACAAAACTAATAGTAAAAACAAAAAACAAAAAATTGCGTAAAACCTATATAGGGTTTTTAGTTAGCCTAATAAAGCCGAATATGGTAGATAGGGACCATCAAACTGAACAACTTTTACTATGGGACCAACTCTGAAATGCGAAAAAAATCAGCTGTTTCATACAAAAATTAATAACGAAAATATCAAAATGTATAGAATAGCAGATTTTTTTCGCGATTTCAGAGTTGGTCCCATAGTAAAACTTATTCAGTTTGATGGTCCTTACCTACCATAATTATTCGGCTTTATAAAGCTATTACCAAACAGCCTGTATAAAAAATTAGTTACAAATCCTTTTGGCCATAGTTAGTAGGTAAGTAATACCTATATACTAAACAGTATTTAAAGTACTTAATTATATTTAATCTTATATTTCGGAGCTTTCGGATTTTTTATCTCTGAATTAATTGGTTACCTACATAAATATAATAAAAACAGCACTATCTGCACTTTACCATAGTAAGTACAGGTATTTCAATCAATAAATAAATAGTACCTACGTAAATTTTTCGTTCGTTACTGCGGCACATTCGCGACTGTTTGTGGCGAACTCGAGGCGCGTATTAGCGATGTGCCGAGTACGGCTTGACTCGAGTCAGACTCGATTCCTGCTTTGGACTCGCCTACTCGAGTACCAATTTATTTTGATTCGAGTACGCCGGACTCGATTCCGGTACTCGAGTCAGGAAAAATCGGTTTTGTACTAGCTGACTTGATTCTTTATGCGAGTCTAACTGACTCGAGTCTAGTATTCGAATTAGGTTGACTCGCTCGTACTCGATTACTGTTTACTTAAGCAAAGAAGTGACGCTTAATAATACAAGTTTCAACATGCAACTTTTTGTTTAAATGTATTTGTTTTGTGTCAGTAACCTACTGTAAGTGAATTTAATTGTTTAAGTGAAGTGATTTTATTGTAATTAACTAGGTATATTACAAAATGGCGCCGTATTTTTTTTTGTAATGTTTAGTTTAGTTTTAGTTTACACCTTTTTTTTTTTTTTTTTTTTTTAATTATAATGGGTTTGCTCTTGACCCTAGTCTAGCCCGAAAGTATAGACGGGGTCTACGATGGAGCGAGCTTGCCCAGAAGGTGCCTATTCACTCTGGCCTTGAAAAGAGTCAGGTTGTATGTGCTCGGAAACATAGACGCCGGCAGGGAATTCCATTCCTTGGCTGTGCGCATTATAAACGATGATGAGTAGCGTTTAGTACGCACAGGAGGTATATCAACCAAGAACGGATGGTAGCCTGCAGTGCGTCTGGATGTCCGATGGAAGAAAGGAGAAGGTGGAATGAGCTCATGCAGCTCTTGAGCACACTCGCCGAAGTACAATCTATAGAAGACCGATAGGCAAGCAACGTTACGGCGGTGAGCCAAGCTGTGAAGCTTAGCTGATACCAGTTTTCCGTCGCCTATTAATCTCTTGGCTCTGCGTTCCACCGAGTCTAGTGCAGCAAGTTGATATTTCGCCGAGCCGTCCCAAAGGTGGCTGCAGTACTCCATGCAAGATCGGACTTGAGCTTTATAAAGGGTTAAACCTTTTCGAATTTTCCTTTTCGTTCTAAAATGAGTAAGGGTCTCGAGTTCTAGACTCGAATTTCTAGACTCGAGTTCTGGACTCGAATTCCCAGACTCGAGTTCTGGACTCGAATCGCGGAATCGAGTCATGATTCGAATACTAAATATAGAACTCGAGTACTGGGCTTGAAACGCGGAATCGAGTGATGATTCGAATACCGTATAAACGGACTCGAGTCGACTCGATCCACCAAAATAGCGACTCGGCACATCACTAGCGCGTACTGTGTGCTAGGGATGCGCGATCCGGGGTTGTCGATCCGATATTTCGGATCGTAATGGATCGTAATTCCACGATCCGATCCGCGGATCGGATCGAATGCCTTCGATCCGATTTTCAGGAAATCGATCCGGATCGGATGCAAATAAGTAAGACACAATTAATTTTATATCTTTATTAAGTAAACCCATGCAAAACAATGTATAAAATAATGTGGAATAGTAATATTGTACTCAGAGAACTTAAAGACGAATTTCTCTCAAAAGTTTATACTTGAAGACGCGCCTAACTACTAATAGTTAAGTACAATTTTTTTAGGCGCCAGTTTTCGGCCAAATTCTAAATGTAGACAAAGGATAAATTTCGTAACAAATAAACCAAAGTGCCCATTTTTTCGTAAACAAACCGCATTTTCGTTCATACGATCCAAGCGATCCGATCTTTCAAGTTTTGTATCGATCCGGCAAAAAATCGTATGGCCTCGATCCGATCCGAAAATCGCCGGATCGTATGCCCGCCGATCCGATATTTCAAAAGATCGGATCAGATCGGCGCATCCCTACTGTGTGCTCGTCGCTCGCTACTCATTTCATTCTTTTCGTTTTGGCGGCCGCACGCGCACACGGGGCTCATGAACGATGGAGTGGACTAACGAACTAACAAATGAATATTTAAACTTGTTTCAAAATGAGCCAGCTCTTTGGGACAGTTCGTCCCCACTTCATAAAAATAAAAATAATGTTCATGTTTATTTTGACTCTCACCAAGTCGTCGCGTCGTCATCCGGCGCGCGTGGTCGACTTACGAACTTACTTACTTACTTGCCGAAGTGAATTCATCGTTTGGACGCAACTTGCCATTTTCTGATTAAGTAAGTAAGTAGAGGGCAATTTAACTTACTTACTTATGGATGTGTAAATCAGCCTTTAATTCACCATTTGGACGCAACTTGCCATTTTCCGATTAAGTAAGTAGGTAAGTAGACCTTAAAGGGACAGTTGAGCTTACTTACTTACGTATGGATGTGTAAATCCTTACTTACCCAGAAAAAATGATTATTTTATTTTCGTATCTACTAACTAGAATAGAATAATGATTTAAAACTAAATAAAAACTCATATTTTAGCGATATTATCTTTAAACATAAGCAATATTTAACAATAAGCAACCCTGGCAACACGCTTGGACGACAGCGGGGTGTAGCGACGTGAAGGGGAAGTAGTTATATAAATGGCGGCATTTGGGACTCGGATAAACAAAGGTGACGTGGCTGACTGCGGAAACTATCGCGCCATTAAACTTACATCTCACGCCCTCAAAATCTGGGAAATCGTTATCGCTAACAGGATGGTAGAAATCACTGAAACAACACCTAATCAGTGTGGATTTAAAAGAGGAGTCGGTACCACAGACGCCATTCACACAATCAGAATTCTCATGGAAAAATATAAAGCCCTAAAAAAGGACCTACACTTAGTGTTTATTGACCTCGAAAAGGCTTTCGACAGAGTACCAAGAAAACTGATTTGGCAAGCATTGCGTGCACAGTCCGTCCCAGAACACTACATTCTCATTCTTCAGGACATGTACAACGACATTAAGACCAAAGTCGTCAGCCCTGCGGGCATTAGTAAAGAATTTGAAGTTAATGTGGGAGTGCACCAAGGATCGACATTGAGTCCACTACTATTTAATATCGTAATGAACTACGTCACTAAGGATCTCCAGAAACCTGCACCGTGGACACTTTTATATGCAGACGACATTGTTCTCATTGCGGAAACGATGCAAGAGGTACAATCCGACCTTACCTTGTGGTGCAAAGCCCTAGAACGAAGAGGACTCAGAGTAAGCAAATCCAAAACGGAATATATGCATTGCAACTTATCTAAATCAACGACCGGCGTAACACAGCCACCGTGTATAGGAATAACTCCTCTGAAAGTAGTTAGCCACTTCAAGTATCTAGGGTCAGTACTAACGTCCGACGCGTGCGTTGTTAAAGACATTGAAACCCGGATTAACACCGGATGGCTAAAATGGAGATCTTTAACTGGAGTAATTTGCGACCCGAGGATGCCTGTGGAAATCAAAGGCAATGTATACAAACGGGCAATTAGACCTGCCCTACTTTACGGGTCTGAATGCTGGCCTATGCGCAAAAGTGAAGAACAGAAACTCCACGTGACAGAAATGAAGATGTTGAGGTGGTCTGGGGGGGTAACACTTAAAGATAGAGTCAGAAATGAGCATATTCGGGGTACTTTAAAAGTTGCAAATATAGCTGACAAACTGACTGAGACTCGTCTGCGGTGGTATGGTCATGTTATGCGGCGCAAAAAAGAGCATATGACAAGATACGTCATGGACATCGAAGAACCTAAGCGAGGCCGAGGAAGACCGCCGACTACCTGGATGGGGACTATAAGAAATGACCTAAAAAAGGCAGAACTGCAACCGGAAATGACACAAATGCGCCCAGAGTGGCGAAGAAAGACTAGGAGGGCCGACCCCAAAAGACATGGGAAATAACGGCACGGACAAAGAAGAATTTGGGACTCGGATAAAGAAGAGTCCGTTCTAGTCAGTTTTACTTATTCTTATGGTCCCGGTTCGGCATCTCAGCATTTATGATATCCCTATATTATCGTATTAAGAACCAATTAATAATTATTAAATATGAACTATTAAACGCCAAAAAGAAGCGAGGAAGACCACACAAAAGATGGGTTGACGAGATAAGGATTCTAATTTAAAAATCTATCACAATCGCTTTCGTTTGACAGATGGATGTATCACATTGCTGCATTTCTTTGGTAAGTTTTTATTTGTGCCAAGAAGAAGCTTCAATGTGTTACATCCTGAAAGCGATTGCGATAGATTTTGAAATTAGACAATAGAAAGGCAGATTAGGACCAGAAAGGCCGTAGAAATGAAATCGTGGCATCAAATGGAGGAGGATTTTGCCAATGGGCAAACAGACTAACAACAACTACAAATAACTTTTTTAATATGAATAGAAAAGTCTAAAGAAGGGTTCATTATTTATGCAGTGTATTTTTTTGAACAGTGATCAGATTTTGTGGTATGGCACAAAATCTGATCACTGTTCATAGAAAACATCAATACCTACTCGACCAAAATGTATGGAACAGCTGATTATTTTTTTGCTCTGATTAAGTTGGTCCCATAGACAAAGTTGTTCAGTTTGATGGTCTAAGGGTCCCCCCAGACCTACCGGTTTCTTTTCTTTGCTTTGCTGTTCGGCAATGGAGCGCCGGCCAAGAGGCTCATTTTCAATCTATCGCATATTTTCAATCTATGTACATTTTGTTGAGGGAGGTTCCTAACCTATATGCTCTGCTCTATGGCACATTCGGAATTCAAGTGAGTTTGATTATGTCAATCTGCCTGCACATGTAGTTTGACGTAGTCATTGCAAAGCCGTGATATCGAAAGGTTGTCTTAGAGTTATATTAGAAAAGCTATCTGCTGAAGTGTAACAATGTTGTTATAAAGTGTAAGAGTGTGAGCTACTGCTCAATAAACGTGTATACAAAAGTCTCCTGGTCTCATTGCCACAACCCTTCAGGTTATGGGCCCAGGGTAAAGGTTGTAGCCCTATAGAGACCGGGAGTGAAAATAATAAGAGAAATAGTGAGTTTTGCATTTGAGATGATTAGTTTGAGATAACAGATAACTGACAGAATTGCATAGAGACCTTAGCTTGTTGACAAGATAGTGTTGCTAAGGGCGATGAAATGAAAGTTTAAAATACAGATAAATAGTGATGATTAGAAATAAAATAAAATGAGGTATGAAGATAGACTTAAATTATGATAAGATAAAGCTGGTGAAAATCTTTGGCTGGTGAATTTTATCTGAATTTTAAAATTGAGTTTGAAATTACACTTTTGGCCGTGGAAAGTATGATGAAGAGATAAACAAACAGAAGGAGGAAACAAGTCAAAAATTCAACAGATAGCAATGAAGAATTTAGAGGAGATGGAGAAAGGAGAAATAGAAGTTTTAGAGAAACAAGAGATGGTAGAACAAATGAGAATCAAACAAACGAAGGCAGAACAAGTGACGGTGAAACAAATGAAGGTGAAGAAAGTTATGGAAAATTTTATTATTTTGTTTTTTTGGGAATAAGTTTATTTTTGAAGGTGATTGTATGAGGAGATCGAGCAGGAGTTATTATGATGATCGATGATGAAGTTGAGAAGAAGAAGTTTTTATAATCAAATATAATGATGATGAAGAAGGAAGAAGTTTTTTTTAAGGATGATGAATCGAGTGGGAGAAAAATAGAAGAAGTTTTTTATGATGATGAGTCGAGTGGGAGAAATGTAGAAGAAGTTTTATAATGATGATGAGTCGAGTGGGAGAAATATAGAAGAAGTTTTGTAATAATGATGAGTAGAGTGGGAGAAAAGTAGAATAATGAAGATGATGTTGAGTTGTTGGGAGTAAAGGTTTATAAAGAAGATGCCGAGTAGGAGAGGTTTTATAAAGAAGATGTCGAGTAGGAGAATTTAATGAAGATGTCGAGAAGGAGAGGTTTTTAAATAGAAGATGTCGAGAAGGAGTTTTAATATAGAAGAGGTAGAGGAGAAGCAATTTTATAATATTGAAGAAGTTGAGTAGGAGCGAGATAGTTTTGAGAAGAATAATTTTATGAGAAGAAGATCGAGATATTTATGAAGAAGTTTAGTAGAAGTTAGAATATAGAATTAAGGGGGTGCTTGTGTTCGTTAAGGGGGTGCGTTAAATAATGATTCATTTAAGGGGGTGTGGGATTAGAAAGTAAATGAATCATCATTTAAAATGAAATGTTTTTGATATCCAAGTGTATTTTGATAATTCTTTGGTTGTGTTTGAGGTTTAGTTAGTTAAGTCTTTGGTTTGGATTATTGTATGTTTAGAAATTTTGTCGTCTGGGTTAGGTAAAGTTAGGTTCCTGGGTTGGGTTAAAGGTTAATGTACTTTGGTTGCACTGGTAGGTAGAAATCTGGAATTCAAGTGAGTTTGATTATGTCAATCTGCCTGCACATGTAGTTTGACGTAGTCATTGCAAAGCCGTGATATCGAAAGGTTGTCTTAGTTATATTAGGAAAGCTATCTGTTGAAGTGTAACAATGTTGTTATAAAGTGTAAGAGTGTGAGCTACTGCTCAATAAACGTGTATACAAAAGTCTCCTGGTCTCATTGCCACAACCCTTCACATTTCACATATATGAGCTTTGTTCCTTAAACGATCGTTATGAAAACACAACCAACACTTCCTACTTCGCAACCCAGACGATTATATTTGATAACACCAAGCTAATGGCTATTTTGCCAATTTGGTCTGGTCCCAATATGCGATAGATTGAAAATGACTGTTGGCCGGCGGTCTAAACAGCAAGGTAGAACAGCAAAGCAAAAAAAAGAAACCGGTAGGTCTGCGGGGACCCTAAGCCACACACTGTTAAAAAATCGGAGTGCCAGCAGAAGTGAAAACTTTTTGCACGAATTGTCGTCTTACGAATTTACTCTGAATTTGAATTTACGAATACAGAACAGTATTGTACGAAAGTCTTATCCATAGCTTGAATTAAAAAATTAGCGCGTTGCTATGGTGACACAAGTGTTTGAATTATATAGTGTATTATCTATGGTCACGTGATCCTGACTGACTGACGCGAGTTCAAAATTTTTTCCCCATACAAAAAAGCGTACAATGCTGCTAAAGAAGTTTTCAATTCAAAAAAACACACTGTATATGAACCATTATAGCCACATCAATATGAGTCCCAGTATTGATTTCGATCTAGCCACAGAACTAACCCACAGTCTTAGATTATTTATATGTCAAGATAGGCAGTCAAAGCTACGACAGCGTCGAAAAAAATATCACCCAACAGTTTGGTGACCAAAACACGCACACTAGTCCAATTAATGAGCATATTTGTTGTATGGAGACTTCCGAGTAATTCTCCCGTCAATGAAATTTGGCATGTGATGACGTTAGGTAATACGGATTACAGATGCACAATAAGCCAATAAATTTTGTTACGACAAGTTAGGTATTTTTACCTAAACATGAAAATCGCTTATATATCTCTGTGAATATTTCCTCGGGCTGAAACACTTTCTGTATACGTACTTATGCACTTGTTAGAATAAGTATGTAAAGGAATCCAATCTTTTTTCGACTTCAGAAATACCCCAAATTTAACTTTTAACATTTTTCAATATATCTTCTATTGAAAAAATTATCTGTTGATTTTTATTTTTTAATATGTTTTAATATCTTTAAATACATAGCTTTGTTTAGTAAGCCAATAAATTTTCTTCTTTAATCATATTTTTTTTATTTTTTTAACTTTAGTGGCTATTTACGTAATGTGAAAAAATACTCGGTCAATTTTTATACTTTTATTAGATAAATTATTTTATATTTAAACAGATTTATCAATAATCTAATAAATTTTTGAACGTGCATATATTTTTTTAGGATAGTCGCCGGTTTAGGAAAGAGCGTAAGGGTTGACCTTCACTTGACTACTCGGCGCTGCTTCGCCACGCACTTTTGGAGTAGTGTAGGCGTGTTTGGTGGCCACCGTTCTCATTACAACAAAGTCGCTTCCCGCTGTCTGTCACTATGTGTCCTAAGATCTTTAATACTACGCAACGGCTTTTGATGCGGTTTTTAAAATAGATAGAGTGATTCAAGAGGGAGGTTAATGTCAAATTCCACACTACACCAAAGCGAGGGCGGATCGCTAGTTAAAAATAATTAAGAGTTTTAAAAGTTTAAAAACAGTGGTCGGTATTTCTAAATAAAAAAAAGATAAGTTAGGTTAGATAACTTACACTTTAATGAATATTAGATACTAGCGGCCCGCGACTTCGTCTGCGTGGGAAGTTTTTGCTATCCCTCGGGAACAATACTTTTTTTCAGAATGAAAGGTTCCCTATGTCCTTCTCTGACAAACGTGTACCTATGTAAAATTTCATAATGATCGGTTGAATAGTTAAGACGTGAAGGCGTAACAAACAAACAAAGAAATGGATTTTCGCATTTATAGTATTAGTAAGGAAGTAAGGATTAGACAATATTTGGTCAAACATTACTAACACAGATAGGATGTAGGACCTAACGTAGATAATCGACTAGGTATAATCACATTATAAATGAATGAATAGTAACGATTTACCTGAAAATAAAACGGTAATTAAATATACTTACCGAATTCGAAGCCTAATAATACACATGATAGAATTATACTTGACTTCCGGCCTAAATTCGTGTACAACAATGCCGTCCATTGGCTAAAATCATCCAATCAGCGATCATTTCGGTTCGCACCAAAACTTCCACTACCGGGCATGGCATTTTTGTCTGTTCGCGATAAACTCGAAAACTACTTAACGGATTTTCATGCGGTTTTCACCAAATAATAGAGTGATTCTTAAGAAAGGTTTAAGTGTATAATAACTTGAGGTTTTAAGTAAATTAGTGGAAATATGATGATAATTGTTGAAGATGTCGGCAAAATTAAGCCGACTGGGAGCTTGCATCGAAAACGCTGCATAAACCTTTTGAGCTATAACAAAATAATGTATATATTGTGGATTGTTACTCTTTTATAGGTCTACAAAAAAGTCCGCGATGGCATCTATCTATCTTTTAAGAATAGCTATATACCCATTATATCTTTTGCAAAATTGGTCACGTGCAATGGGGTAATTTGGAAAGCTATTTAGGAGGATACAATATTAATCCCTATCAACTTAAATACGTTAGTTACCTTAAGCATTTTATGCACATTATTTTTACTGTTTACACCATACTACTTAAATAAATGTCTTAGAAGTTATCGCAAAAAAATAACGCGTGCGAAAATAAATTTAAGCTCGTTTCTTACACCAATGATGGGACGGGACTCGAACGGGACAGAAACAGATTTATGATGCAAACTAGCAGCCACCCGCGACCTCGTCTGCGTTGACAGTTTTTTTACTATCCCTCGGGAACTGAATTTTTTTTTCTGGATGAAAGGTATATGTTCTTTTCTGTACCCTTGACAAAGTGTATGCAAAATTTCATGATATTTGAAATTTCATGAGTTCAGTAGTTAAGACGTGAAAGCGTAACAAACAAACAAACGGACTTTCGCATTTATAATATTAGTAAGGATGGGTGTTGCCTGTAAGGTACTTATTTGTTTTCTTTTTGGGAGTTGTTGGAAGGTCGCATTTGGCAAAAAAAAAGAAGGAACCGAAGCAAAGCGAGGGCGGGTTGCTAATTAAAAATAATTAAGAATTTCAAGAGGTTTAAGACAGTGGTAGGTATTTCTAAATAAAACAAAAATAAGTTAGGTTAGATAAGTTACACTTTAATTAATATTATATATATTAGAAAATATTTAGTCAAATTATTAAAACACAGACAGAATGTAAAACCTAATATAGATAATCGACTAGGCATAATCACATTATAAATAAATAAATATAAATTGACGACGTCCGTGGTCATGTTGTAAGCAGATAAAGCACTTGTGTTATGGAAACCAGAGATAACCGTGGAACTACTAACAGCCAGACCTTCGCCAATATATACAGGGTGCATTTGTAACCACTCTCCAAATTTTAAGGATGTGTTCAGTCCATAAAACTGAACAACTTTCTCTTAGAAACATAGGGTCAAATATGTAAAAAAAAAATACTTTTCATACAAATCAAAAAGCTCACGTGATCAGTTTAGTATGGGATGACCAGAATTTTTTGGCGTATTTCGACACATATTTCATGGAGAAAGTTGTTCAGTTTCATGGACTGAACATATCTTAAAATTTGGAGAGTGGTTACAAATGCACCCTGTAGAAAAGTTCGTTTTCGAAATTGACCCAGCTGGGATCGAACACGGGAGCTCAGAGAAGGCAACATTTTGAAAACTAGTGTACAAACCACGCAACTTCGGAAGTCGTCGATTATAATTTATATGTATTTTTTTAATTTTCAAATATAACAACACGTGTCTTTTAACAATAATAATTTTTAAATTACCTAATCAGTTAGACAGGCTGCGGTAGATAACTAACATGAATAATTGTCTGGGTATAATCACATATTTATTTTTATTAATTTCAGTTTTTTTTCGTAATAAAAGACGTAACTTCATCTTAAAATTACTCTCACAGTTAGACAAGCTGTAATACATCACAAAGATAATCAATTAGCTATATAATACCTACATTTTTCAATAACATAACGTACCTATTGTTTTTAAAATGTTTAAATATATATATATATATATATTATATATATATTAATAAATTACAAATCTTAATTCTGCACAAAAAATAGATTAAATATTTTTTTTAGTATTTTTTATTACTCATATACAGTCTAGTTTCGCCCCCTTTTCGGGATTGTTTTCTCCGGGTACTATATCCGGGGATATATATATATATATATATATATATATATATATATATATATATATATATATATATATATATATGTATATATATATATATATATATATATAAATGAATATAAATAATAGGTCTTTACCTATGAAATTGCCGATTTGTATGGAGATTTTTCAAGAAGTTGCATTTTTCATAATAGCATTTTCTTTGTTCATTTAACAACCATGAACACTCATGTAACAAAACTTTTATGTACTAATGTTTGAACACTATGCTAACTTATTTCCATTTAAGATAAGCGAAAAAATAAGTTTTGGTTAAGTTACAACCCCTTCGGTCACCCTTTTTTTTGCTCACAAAAAAGAGTCACTTTCAAGATCTTTTTTTTAATGTCACGAAAGCTAAAATATGGACTTTATTTTTACTGATAGTTAACTATCATGATCATAATTCGATGTAATATTCACGATTTTGTTAAAATTTTAAATTATAGAAGTTATTATTTTCTCTGTATGTGACAAAATATCGGCAATTTCATAGGTAAAGACCTAATATATGAATATATATATATATATTTTTATTTGGTATTTTTCATACAACAAAACATACCTTACTCATCTTAAATTAGTTTCAGAGTTAGACTAGCTGTATTATTCGAGCCAAATAAGAATAGTACTGTCAAACGGCAATCTTGGTCTTTGTTCTTTTTCTTGCACATCCTACACCCTAAAGTGAAAGCGAAACGCAAATAAATATGGCCGTTTTTAAATTACTATTCTTATTTGGCTCGCATAGTAGAACTTAACATAACACAGATAATTAACTAGGTTTATAATATACAATGTCTTTGATCTAGTACTAGCAATAATTTAATGGCATGAAATACAGCTAATTTTATCTACAAAAACATCCACATGTTGGAGTCTATCCCCTTTCCTGTTGGAATGGCCGCCATTTTAAATTTCACTTTTTATCTTCGATGTCCTACTATTAAAAAAAAAAACAATTTGAAAGCTAATAATATCACATATCAAGTAAAAATAAAACGTATGTACAGCTTGGCCATAAAGAGTTCAAATTAAATAAAATGGAACTAAATTTTTTCAGTACAAAATATAGTCAGTATTGCCAAATTATTCATGATTTTGACGTGTTTAAATAGAGAGTGGCGCCCTCAATTTTTGTCAACTCTTTATGGTCAAGCTGTAAACTTTTAACATTAATACGTTGTAAAAAAATTAATTGAATTTTTAATCCGAAATTTGTATGATTTATTTTTGTTTTTCTCACATATATCTCAAAAATGTGCATTTTTTCACATTACTATGATACAATGTAATCATATATAAAATGGCTATGTAGTACTATGGAAAATGGCGGTCATTCCAACAAGATAAATAGACTCCAACATGTGTGTGTATTTGCCGATAAAATTAGGTGTATTTTATGACTAAAATTATTGCTAGTACAGACCACTCTGTATACATTTTTTGTTTTTTTTTCAATAAAACAACACGTGTCTACAATCACTTTAAATTACGCATACAGTTAGGCTACGGTAGGTAACTAACATAGATAATCTACTAGGTTTTATCACATTATTATTTTTATTCATATAACAAAACGTACTTAAAGTCATCTTAAAATTACTTTCAAAGTTAGACAAGTTGTAGTACCTTACACAAATAATCAACTAGGTACCTATATACAATATGTAACAGAATTAATGAATAAACTAAAATATGGTAGATAGAGACCATCAAACTAAATTACTTTTAAATTACTTACACAATTACCCCCTTACTAATAAAGATTGAATAGCAGATGTATAGTTACACAATGGTTACTCTCTGTCAAACTATTTGAATTTGACATCCAAAAGAAAGTGACAAAACACTGTGTAACTATGCAGCTGCTATACAATCTTTATTAGTAAGGGGGTTAGACAGGCTGTAGTACCTAACATATCGACTAGGTATAATCACAATATTATTTTTAATAGTATTTTTTCAATATTATAACAATACAATCTGCATCTTCAGTCATCTTACATTACTTTTAGAGTTAGAAAGGTTGAAGTGGGTAACTGACATAAATAATTGACTAGAGTACTTAACATATCGACTAGGTATAATCACAATATTATTTTTAATAGTTTTTTTTTTAATATTATAAAACTACAACCTGCTCTGCAGTCATCTTGCATTACTTATACAGTTAGAAAGGTTGAAGTGGGTAACTAAAATAATTAATTGACTAGGTATAATCACATTAATATTTTTATTTTGTTTAGTTTTTTTTTACCATTAACAAGACGTGCCTACCTAAAGTAATCTTTAATTACTTTCAGAGTTGACAAGCTGTAGTACCCAATACAGATAATCATCTAGGTACCTATATGTATGTTACACATTATTAAATTAAAAAATATATCAGAGCGAAATCTAATATCTTAATTTTTTGGAGCACGAAGCTTCTTCTAAATTTTCTTTGTCGTCGTCAGTGATAGCAACATGGATTGATAAATCGTCAGATGCTGAAATAATCGGTTCATCTTCATCCATATCAGAATCATATGGCTGGCCTGATTCTGAACAACATGAAAGCATTTGTTCAAACACGGTCTCATCCTCATCTGGTTCGTCGTTATTGTCAATATTTATTGAACCAGTGCACGGTTTGCCATGGCAATCATTACATATAGCGGAACAATTTAAAGCTGCCTTTTTACATGTGCAGTTACGCCCACAGCTAGTTTTGCATTTGCATGATATTACAGAAAGTATTTCGGGAGATGCTGGGTCATCTAATGTTTGTACTGGTTGGTAACCGTTTTCATATTTCCATCCCCAATCTTCAGGATCTTTCTTTTCGCCAAGCCAGAATTGAACTTGACAGTAAGTTCTTAATGAGTGTTGTGCAGCTGCACCAGAAGTTGGAGGCAACGAAGCTAAATTAAACTTGCTTTTAGTTATGGATCGTGCGAACATTTCATATCGAAGATCATTAAGACATTTTTTTGAAGAACTTGGAGAGTATAGCGCGGTCATAATTTTTTCGCCAGCCTCAATCAAAGACTCTTTATCAGCATTTGGATCCTTAAAAAGTGAACAGTATCCATGCAGAGATGTATTTTTTTTTATCACATCCACTAACTTCTTTTTACCTATACGAAACAAGGCTGAGGTGGTGTCACAACCAGAGAATGCATGCAAAAACAACACATAATCAATTACCCCCTGTTCTGTAAAACTACGGCTCGTGTACAGTTTTCTTGGAACTTTATTTTTTCCTGGCTTGAGAAAAAACACTTTATTTTTTTTGCTGTCTGGACTTCCAGAAAGAATAACCAGCAAGTCTATGTCTTCCCCTACAATAAATACAGAATCTGTGCTTTCAGCGTTCTCTAAAGCTGTTCGAACTATCAAAGTATCGGCATCTTCTTCGGCTTGTTTTGTTTGGATGCCATTGTCTTCAAAAATTTTCCTCAATAGAGTTATAAACCTTTGTTTGTTTTTTGAGTTACTCAGAAAATTTTCCTGGGTCACTGAAATGACCGTTTCGCCAGTAAATAATATTTCTGCACAATTAGTTCGCCGTTGGTGATTTTCGCGTCTAAGGCGCTCTGTAGTTTTCGTTCCTTTATTTTTAGGATCTTCGGGGTATCCGTCGAATACAACAATAGGGCTCTGTCCATAATTGTTTTTGATATATTTCACGTATTGATGGCATGCAGCTGAAAATGTAGCTCCTCTGGGCCAGATTACTTTATGAAGTATATATCCTCCGTCTATTACAAATGATTTGTTTTCGAAATGCGGTTCCACTTCCAGAGGATTAAACAAATCATAAAAGGCAGACTTTTTACATTTTCTCATCCCATTAATATCAAATAAGGGTAGCGGAAACGGTGCCAACTCATACTTTAAACAGTTCTTGAGTTCATCTTGTGTTTTTTTGGCAAAAGCTATTCTGCGAAACATCATTTCTGGCTCAACTGGCACTGAAGTGTCTTCAACTTTTATAGATGTATTTACTACCGCAAGAGGTAGAACTCTATCTTTCCTTGAATATGAAATTTCCTCAAAATTTTTACCTTCACTTTTGGACATAATTCCCATTCCAATTTTCTGTGCCTCATAACAATTTATATTCATGTCTCCTGTTATTCCAGTACTTATAGACATTATTTTATCTAGTTTTATGAACGGGTTTTGTGATTTGAACCAGTCGTCAAATTTCTTTGTGTCTTGTAAATCTCGTTTTAACCTAGATGAACTGCTGTCAATATGTAGTTCAGCTGTTGAGGATTTTTCATCTGCAAAGTCTTCTACTGATGCTGTGACGCTAGTCAAAATCGGTGTAGCTAAAATCCATTTAGTTAGGACCCCATCAGACAAACCTCTTCCACGAGTCAATCCCCCACTGCTTTTCATTGAACGCATTAGCGTTTGTTCGATTGTCATATCTGACCATATACCAGACCAGAATTTATCAGTCCTACGAATTGTAAAATATCCATCTTTCGTAAATTTGTTGAACTCTTCTGAGGTTAAAACGTTTTCTAAATTTAACATATCTTTCAAATACAACGTTGCTGATTTGGCATATGAAAAGTGTCCAGCTGCGTGGAAGAACGGTAACATTTTTTTAATAGTGCTCAAATGAAGGTCCCAGTTTCCAGACCGCTCAGCTTCTATAAACAGCTTCAACAGTGTTACCATTTGCAAGTATGAAACCCATAACTTGGCAGTTGGACCGTTTGAATTAAGTACATCAAGCGCATTTTCAAACTTTTCCTCGATTGAAGCCAAATTTTCTATTCCAGTTTCAGTTGCGTTAAATATTACATTTTCAATAGCTGCAATGTCTTCATCATCGTATTGGGTGCTTTCGAGAACTATTTTTCCTAGAGAGAGCTGTGTCAAAATATGAGCCCTTACTGCTCGGGCGTACGAGTGTCCAGATAACATCTTGTCTACAGATGAAGGAGCATACACCGTGCACCACAATTCTTTAAGACCGCTTCCGTTCATGATGTAACCAACGGAACCCATGTAGCTCATCAATAAATGAAACCCTCCCAATCGGACAACCACAGACTCCAGTCTAGGGTCTTTGCTGGAAGTTGTTATGTCTTTGGCTTTATGATAAAGAGGTTGATCAAATGTGACAATTGTTGATTTATGGCCATTCAATTTTGAATTTTCCACAGCCAGCAAAATTGACGTGTAAATTGTTTCGTATTGAGAAGGTGGGTTATTGATAAATGGTAAAGGCACAATTTCAGACACGCTGTAATCTTTAGAAGGGTTTAATCTCTCCATATGCCCGTTCCAACCAGGCACGTTGAGTTCTTCTTTTTTTGCATAAAACCATATGATATTTGTCCAGGGTGTTAAAATCTTTCTTACATCCTCGTCTGCAGCATAATTAGGAATCAAGACTTGTTTTAGACCTTTCTCGCATATTTCAAATTTCTGTACTGGAACGTGACCAAAATTTCCAACAACAAATGATGGAGGAATTTTCTTTTGACGTAAAATTCCTTCATTGTTAGTATTTATTTTTGGTGTGTGACATTTAATACCTCCCATTGAATGGAATGTGTGGTGTCCATCAATTGTTTTGATATTATGGTCGGCATTATCAAATACATATTGACAAAATTCGAAGTTTGATTCAGGTGCGTTATTATTGTGAGCAATAGCTGATATCTGAAATAAAGAGACCTCGTGGTAGGATGAACAGAAACCAATAGATGCTAATAAATCGATTAATGATTTTGCTGCATATTTTTGGTTGATTAATGTTGCAAGACCAAGTAATACTGGAGAAAGGAAAGATCGTGGTCTAACAGCCGATATGATAGCGTGGGCAATAGCTACACATTTACGAGAAGCTTTTTCTTTTTCTTTTTTATTTTTGAGGATCATTTCCTCTAAAAAAGCCATTAAGGTTTTCGGTATAATATCCTTACTTTCTTTAAGAAAATTGTCTGGGGGTGGATACTCAGATAAGTCAAACGCAGTCGATCTTATATCATCTAAAAGTATGGAAGCAGCGGTTCGAATAATTTTAAGTTTTTCGTCTATGTCGTCCCTACTTTTTGCTGTTTGCCAGGCTTCTTGCAAGATTTTGGAACTAGTCTCCCGAAAACAAAAAAGAGTTGATTTTCCCTTTTCTTTAGATGTAACTAACTTGTCGCCATATTTTTCTTCTAGTTTTTTTATAATCACTCGATCGTCAGGACACTCATTAGTTACACAGTTTTTTAATTCAGTTAGTGAAAATTGGCACTCATCACCATTTTCTTCAATATGACGGAAGATTTCTTCCATAGCAGAAATCGTGAAGTCAGCTTCTGGTCGGCCGCGTTTGCGTTGTTCCGAAGTGGGACGTAGTACTGACAATCGATAGGTGTCATAACATGAAATGTGATACCTTGCACCAACAGCAACCAAATCAACGTCTTGAATACGACGTAAAACCTGAAAATAATATAACAGACATAAAAACTTAATTATACCAGACAGAGTGACCCAATGGCAATGAAAAGAGATGCCTGGCAAGTGTGGTAGCTGGCTCTATGCTACTTGGACAAAACTCACTCAAAATAAACAAGTCTGGCAGGCAATGGAGGAGGCTTTTACCCAGAAATGGGTCTACAAAATAAAAAATTAATGTAATGGGGAATGTAAAAAAAAAATTAGCTGATTATTTTTTATAGGTAGGAATAAGCTCCCTTAGGGCTGATTTTTCAATGCCCAGATAAAGCTTTACTCGTTTGATAACGTATTATGTCGCCAAATTAAAAATGATTGTCATATGTTTGTTTGTCAAATTTTTTGAATGACTTTTATGTTATTCGGATTATAATTTAACTGACTGATATCTGTTATCTGAGGATGGAAAAATCAGCCCTTAGTAATATAAAAAGATTGAGAATGATCGATTCTGTGAAAAAAAACTAAAGTCAAGGGTTAAAGACGACTTCACAAATGTACGAAAGTAACAGAAGAATGGAGATTATTTATACCTTTGCCACCACCTGCCATAACCACAACAAGTACTTAAAAAAGTACCACAAAAAAAATAAAAAAACAAAAATTATTAATTTTTTACTTTTTAATTTTTATACCTTCGCCACCACCTGCAACAACCACAACATGGTATTAAAAAAAAGTTTCAATACAAAATGTTTGACATTTTAAAAAGTAAAAAATTAATAATATTTTTTTTTAATTTTTTTAATAATAAAATATTTTTTTTTTCATAAAAAATTACTAAATTAAATTTTAATCCGAAATTATTGTGCAATTTTAGTTTTTCTCACAGATCTTAAAAAATAGAAAATTGATGTGCAAGTTTTTTACATTTTTATAATACCCAGGAATATTGTCTACAAAACGTAACAAAATTATTGCCCTGAATTGCATATTTCGAGAGTTATTGTTGTTTGAATATGAAAAAACAAATTATTGGTTAGGTACCGAAGGTTGTTTTATTTTTCGAAAATGGACAAATTTAAAATCATTTTTATCAGTTTTTTTATTAAATTGTTAATTTTACTTGAAAATAAATGTCATTGAACCTTAAAAGCAAGTATTTACGAGTTTTGAATTTTGACCATTTCGAAAATTAACATTTAGTGCTTGTAAGGGTCATATTCAAACAACAATAACTCTCGAAATATGCAACTCAGGGCAATAATTTTGACGTTGTTTTGAAGGTAATAGTCCTGTGTATTATAAAAAACCGGCCAAGTGCGAGTCGGACTCGCGCACGAAGGGTTCCGTACCAAAAAATGGCAAAAAATACGTTTGTTGTATTGGAGCCCCCCTTCAATATTAATTTTATTCTGTTTTTAGTATTTGTTATTAGAGCGGCAACAAAATACATCATCTGTGAAAATTTCAACTGTCTACCTGTTGTAGTTATTAATATCGAGCAAAAAACGGTAAAAAAAACAGGTTTGTTGTATGGGAGGCACCCCTTAAATATTAATTTTATTCTGTTTTTAGTATTTGTTGTTATAGCGGCAACAGAAATACATCATTTGTGAAAATTTCTACTTTCTAGCTATCATGGTTTATGAGATACAGCCTGGTGACAGACAGACAGATGTCCGTCTGGATAGCGGAATCTTAGTAATAGGGTCCCGTTTTTACCCTTTGGGTACGGAACCCTAAAAATGTAAATTAATGTCCTAATTTTTGTGATCTGTGAAAAATCTAAAAAAGCATACTAATTTTGGATTAAAATTTAATACAGATTTTTTTTATGATGTGTTAAAGTTAAAAGTATGCATATTTTTTTTTTACCTAATAGATGATATTATTAGCTTTCTCTATTTTTTTTATAACTTTAGGACTATTAAATCCGGAGAAAAAATATCATATTATCTGCCTTTATAAGCTCTGACATCGCTAACCAAACATATTTTATATATCACCTTTTCAGATTACAACGAAATGAATAGGCGGGCTATACAAATCATTTAAACCAGATTGTTAGTAAGATAAAACAAAAAATGTATTCAAAACATTGATTTGTATTTTAGACAATAAGGTAAAAACTTTTTATTGTTTACACGCAATAAACGACACTATAATATTATTAATAAAATAACACAACATACCGCCGCGTCCATCCAACGAACCATTTTGTTTGAAACTGTTTTCAACAATGGGGAATGTCCGAAAAAAATCAATTTGGCTGAATATTTTTTATAGGTAGGAATAAGCTCCCTTAGTAATAGAAAAAAGTTTCAGAATTATCGGTTGCGTATAAATAAAAATAAAAAATAAAGTCACTTCGACTTCACAAATATACGAAAGTAACAGCAGAATGAAGATTATACCTTTGCCACCACCTGTCATAACCACAAAATACTATTAAAAAAAAAGTTTTATGACAAAATGTCAATTTTTTTTTAATACTTGCTGTTGTTGTGACAGGTGGTGGCAAAGGTATAATCGCCATTCTGCTGTTACTTTCGTACATTTGTGACGTCGAAGAGACTTTAATTCATTAAAAAAATTTGACGCAGCCGAAAATTCTGAAACTTTTTTCTAAAACTAAGGGAACTTATTCCTACCTATAAAAAATATTCATCCATTTATATTTTTTTCGGACATTCCCCATTGACAGATGTCAATGTCCACAGGCTAAGTATATATGTTTGACGACTAAAGGTATTGTCAGAGCCCTTAATTTAAGTTTATTTATGAAGTTTATTAGCTGAATTATGTGATAAGCCACTTTGTATTTGCGCGACTCCGTCCCTTTGACTCGAGCCCAAAATGACAATGATCGAACGTCGCCCGAGGCGAGGCGAGGATGACTGAAGGCTGATTGTCTAACTTTGTTGCAATCAACTTTGACAGAAATCGCAGTGACATTGCTGCTTTAGTAAGAACCAATGTGACAACTATCTTACTTAAAGCAGCAATGTAACTGCGATTTCAATCGAGAATTGTTAGCAACAGCTTTAGACAATCGCCCACCTGATGTTATTCGAAGTGTACACTCTCGTCTTCGCCCAACTTCGGTCAACTTCCCGAGTAGTGTAGAGACCGCATCAAAATTGTAACATCAAAGACGAGCTGCCGCTGCGCGAGAGTATCAACACAGAATAAGTAATAGTACTTGGACCCGTAAACCCAAAAAACCAAACAAATCAAAACTAAATAATTTTTAAATAACATCTGAATTAACCAATATACTCGTTGTAATCCGTAAAAAGTGTTTTATTTTATTTCTATTGTACTTGGTAGCGAGATAAAATGAGTCTCTCAGCCGCCCGCCGCGTCCCCTTTCCCGCGCTCCGTAAGTAGGTACATAGCCGCACGCACGATAATGAGTTGTATTGAATTAGTAACAAGTTAAAACATAGGTACAGCTGGTATTGTGAAGTGAATAGTCTCGTATGGACTATTAAATATTTAAGTCTGTTTTTTTTATTTAAGAGATAATGATCATTTTATTACGTTTAATGATGTTTTCATGATTCTGGCTCAAATTAAATCAATTTAAAATGCCTAAAGAATAAGATAATTACATACTTAAGATTAATTTACAAACGAACGACATGTGCAATATTACTTGACTACCACAAAATTCTACTTACGAAAAATGTGAAACGCCATTTTTGATTCTTAAATAATAAAAACAGACTTAAGTATTGTGAATAGTGAGAAATATAACTGAAGTGTGTCAAGAACTAGTGCTTATGTGTGTGTTTAGTTGCCAATTTGCCATTTGTAAAGAGTCGCCGTATTTTCATTGGCGCAGGCATTGTAGTTGAGTTATCACTATAAGCCACCTGCCACTTACCTGCCCGCTAATTTTTAGATTGTTTAATTTATCCGCAACAGGAATCTTGGTACTGCAAGTAAAAAAAGTATTTTAAGGATAATATTTTCTTACCGTTTCTCCACATAAGTCATTGCGACTTAAAGCCATTGTTTTCAGTGATTCTTTTGTTTGCGCCATTTTGATTTGTCGAAATTTTGAATTGTGTGGTATGTAGTTGCCACAAATTAGACATTTGGACTGGAAATCAAATTCGTTTGCTGCCAGTGGTTCTGACGCTGCTGCGGTGTTCATGAATAGTGCCTTTTTCCTTTTAAACGCCTTGATCATGGCATCATTAATATATGATTTTCGACATTTCACGTGTACTGTAAGGTTTGACACTTCCATGAGTTGCGGTAACAGTCCATCATCTCTTCTTCTGCTTGATTGTCTAATCTTTTCAAGTCCCTTTTGTGTCACTTTCACAAACCCCACTGATAAAGGTTCGTTACATAGCACACACAACCCGCCGTTGCCTTCCTCCGTCATTTTTAAATACAAACGTTTCATGCACAAATACACGACTGCTCCGTTTCGTAATTCGAGCGAGACTAACTGAGTGAGCGAGACACACAAAGATACTACCACCGCCCGCGGCCCCGCGCTGACGCACCACCGCCGCACCACACCGCTCTGTGCGAACGTCACGTACGTTTCTTCTCACCTGCGACCGTCATCCGCTCGTTGCATTTTTAAGTGACAGCAATACCACAGCTTGCACCTACTTATTTATTGAAATTGTAATGAATTATTTTAAAAAAATACTGTCCCGCCAAAAACGAACTAAAAAGTTAAGTAAATAACAAGTGTCATTCATGGCAGTTAGTGGAGCGTTCTTTGAAAAAAAAATAATCAAAGAGGTCCCTGACTGCAATGTCACTTGTTGTTTACCTTTTTAGTGTTCGTTTTTGTAAGGGTAGTCGTGTTTTTAATGTTTTTCTTATCATTTATTTTTACATACATTTTAGTGACAAATTACCTATACATTTTTGGCTTAATTACCTAATTGCTTAATTGCCTTTTAGTTTCGCTCTGCTTATCAAGGCCTTTCATTCGATAGGTACATACACATAATTGTATTATTGAAAAAAAATTTTTTTTTCATTCACATTACAAAACAAAAAAAAAAATACGTTATGCAGCCGACATATTGTGTTTTTTATAAAACTTATAGCCAGGGTTTATTCTAACGATACACGGCACATCCAAATCTGTCAAGGCAAATTTAGAAGTTATGGTGGAATTAAAAACTTTCATATGTACAAACATATATGAACCCTGATTACTTTGTGACAGTACACTCTTCTTTTTGGGCAGTCATGTAAAAACCAATTTCCATTGGCTTATTAGAAAGATTATTAAAAAATCCGGCCAAGTGCGAGTCGGACTCGCGCACGAAGGGTTCCGTACCAAAAAACGGAATAAAATCACGTTTGTTGTATGGGAGCCCCCCTTAAATACTAATTTTATTCTGTTTTTAGTATTTGTTGTTATAGCGGCAACAGAAATACATCATTTGTAAAAATTTCAACTTTCTAGCTATCACGGTTCATGAGATACAGCCTGGTGACAGACAGACAGACAGACAAAAAATATTGGATTATTAATAAATCTGTTTTAATATAAAATAATTTATCTAATAAACGTATAAAAATGGACCGACAATTTTTTCACATTACGTAGATAACCTCTTAAGATGAATAAAATAAAAATATATGTTTAAAAAAGAAAATTTGTTGGATTAATAAACAAAGCTATGTATTTCAAAATATAAAAACATGTTAAAAAATAATAATTAGCAGATAATTTTTTCCATAGAAGATATATTGAAAAATATTAAAAGTTAAATTTGGGGTATCTCTGAAATCGAAAAACAATTGGATTCCTTTACGTACTTATTCTAACTAGTACATAAGTACGTATATTGAAAGTATTTCAGTCCGAGAAAATATTCACAGAAAGATATTAGCGATTTCCATGTTTAGGTAAAAATACCTAACTTGTCGTAACAAAATTTATTGGCTTATTGTGCATCTGTAATCTGTATTACCTAACGTCATCACATGCCAAATTTCATTGACGGGAGAATTATTCGGGTCGCATAAGCCCCGTTGATCGGACTACACATTGTCAGTAGTGTGACCCAGCCATAGTTTTTATTACAATACTCTTTGGACGCGATGATGCTAAAAATGCACACCACCTTAAAAATTTCGTTAAATACGTCAAAAGCCTAAAGGTATGATTCCGATGTCAGCAGGACTGCTGCGCGACACTGCTGCGCGACACTGCTGCGCGACAGTGCTGCGCAGCACTGCTGCCGAGCTCGGAATGTAGTCTCATATAAACCTATAGAGAATGTATGGGGACCAGTGGTGTTGCGGCAGCAGTGCCGCGCAGCACTGCTGCGCAGCAGTGTCGCGCAGCAGTGTTGCGCAGCAGTGTCGCGTCGCTTCTCCGCTCACATCAAATTCAGCCTTTCAAACGTAATATTAAGGTTCAATTTGGAGTGCACTGCTGCGGCAACACTGCTGCTGCTGCCGAGATCGGAATCATACCTTAAGACTCTATCTAGACATATAAATAATCTAAGCCCACAGTCATAATTTTTTGTTACTCCCTGATAAATTTTTTGTCCTTTCTCTAGTTAGTAGGATTTGTCTCAACACATCTACTGATATATTTCAGGAGCCGACCCTATACATAATCAAAGGCATGTGCATCCTAGACAGTGAGGGGAACAGGATCCTGGCCAAATACTACGACAAGGATGTGCTGCCGACGGCCAAGGAGCAAAAGGCGTTTGAAAAGAACTTGTTTAACAAAACACACAGGTATGACAATATAGTTCAGCCACAATAATGAAGCGCTCATGGCGAAACTTGACAGACTGATCGTACTTGATCACTTTGTTTTTGAAGTGAAAACTTCTTTAGCGGCGTTGTACGCTTTTTGTATAGGGAAAAAATGCTAAACTCGCGTCAGGAATGACGTGGCTGATCGAAAATGCGTAAGACGGATGGAGAGAAGACAGCTGACGGCGGAAGTATCCCCCTCTCTTTCTACGGGGCGCGTTGAAAATGGCGGCGCGTCATTTTAAGACGTCATGTAAACACTTGTGTCACCAGCAACGCGCTAATTTTGAAAATGGAGCTAATAGCAGCGATCTCTTCGGTGAAATCATAGACTTATTTATACTCTGTGACTATAAGTTTAAACCGTAGAATGCGTTCATGTAGAAATTAAAAAGGCCACTGGCGCGAAATCTTTAGAACTTTTCTTAATTACTAACTGATTGAATTGTGTGTCTGAATAGTAATAGGAAAGAAATAATTTAAATCCTCTGTCGCCAATTTCAAAATATCAAAAATGCAAGAAGTTAATATTCAAGTTTTCACTTCTGCCGGCACTCCCGGAGTACCAACCATTTTTTTTTACATTTAACGGGCTTTACTCTTAGCCACATTCGAGAACCATTAGGCTAAGAAGAGGCCGAAGATGAAGCGAGCTTGCCCAGAAGAAGCCTATTCACTCGGGCTTTAAATATCACTGGGTTATATGCTTTCGGGAATACAGACGCAGGCAGGGAATTCCACTCCCTGGCTGTGCGCATTAAGAAGGAAGATGTAAAACACTTCGTGCGCATGGAATGTCAACCAAATAGGGGTGAAACCCCGCCGTGCGTCTGGACGACCGATGGTGGAACGGGAACTTTGTTAAGCAACGCTTGGTCCGGTCAGGTGTCAGATGGGTGACCGTTAAAGTGGTATTACAACTGAGCGCTTCCATGCTTCGGAGGGCACGTTAAATAGTCGGTCCCGGCTGTTGTCATCTGATAACAGTCGTTAAGCCAAGTTAGAGGCCTTACAGGCGGCTTGATGAACTAACACTAGAGGTGGCCACTAATCCTTCTTCGATAAGAAAGAAAGAATGAATCTTTGTATAGTTTCCTAATACGATTTGTCGATCCCAAGTCATCTTTTTGCCAATCTAGTCTAGCTAGTTAAGAAATTTATGTTAATTTTGGTTTATCAAGGGCTTAGAATAAAATTTTTGCCCACTAAAACGAATTGACAGCGTTTTGTGTCCGTATACATCCCAAATGATGCCCGTATGCAACCGTATGTGCTCGAATGCAACATCCATTTCATTTTGCTTTTATAAGGGTCCCCCCAGACCTACCGGTTTCTTTTCTTTGCTTTGCTGTTCTACCTTGCTGTTTAGACTGCCGGCCAACAGGGTCATTTTCAATCTATCGCATGTATTCTGTGCTATCGCATATTGGGACCAGACCAAATTGGCAAAATAGCCATTAGCTTGGTGTTATCAAATATAATCGTCTGGGTTGCGAAGTAGGAAGCTTCTGGGAGATATGCCACCCTGAACATGGTCTCCGATTGCTAAAAATAAATCGATTGCATATTTATATAAATTGTGAACAGGGGCCGTACCGGCTAACGAATCGAGCTTCGGAAAATTTGCCGAGTTTCAAATTAAAAAAGATAAATTGAAGTAAAGAATTTCGTATTGTACTATTTGTTGAAGTTATTTGGAAGATATGGATGTTTGTGTGACCTCATGAATTAGGGTTCGCCATTTTGGCCCGCCGCCGGCGGACATTTTTTTGTGTTTTCATAACGATCGTTTAAGGAACAAAGCTCACATATGTGAAATGTACTTAGATTGAAAATGAGCCTCTTGGCCGGCACTCCATTGCCGAACAGCAAAGCAAAGAAAAGAAAGCGGTAGGTCTGGGGGGACCCTTATGGTCAACATACACGGTTACAATCGGTATACTCACCGGTCCGGCAACGTCGCGTGTCATGCACAAAGAGTGTCAGCACCGGCAAATATTCTCGCCAACAATTGTTGACGCTCCGTGACGCTATGTATATATATGATGCAAAGTCATTTAAATAAATAGTCCAATCAATGAGCATATTTGTTGTATGGAGACTTCCGAATAATTCTCCCGTCTATGAAATTTGGCATGTGATGAAGTTAGGTAATACAGATTGCAGATGAACAATAATCCAATAAATTTTGTTACGAGAAGTTAGGTATTTTTACCTAAACATATAAATCGCTTATATCTCTCTGTGAATATTTCCTCGGGCTAAAATACTTTCTGTATACGTATTATAGTACTAGTTAGAATAAGTATGTAAAGGAATCCAATATTTTTTCGGTTTCAGAGATACCCCAATTTTAAATTTTAACATTTTTCAATAAATCTTCTATTGAAAAAATTATCTGCTGATTATTATTTTTAACATGTTTTTATATCCTTAAATATATAGCTTTTTTCAGTAAGCCAATAAATTTTCTTCTTTAATCATATTTTTTATTTTTTGGTCTTAATAGGTAATGTGAAAAATAGTCGGTCCATTTTTATACATTTATGTATAAATATGATTAAAGAATAAAATTTATTGGCTTACTGAACAAAGCTTTATATTAAGGGTATAAAAACATATTAAAAAAAATAATCAGCAGATAATTTTTTCAACAGAAGATTTATTAAAAAATATTAACATTTAAATTTGGGGTATCTCTTAAATCGAAAAAATATTGGATTCCTTTACATACTTATTCTAACTAATACATAAGTACGTATACAGAAATTATTTTAGCCCGAGGAAATATTCACAGAGAGTTATAAGCGATTTTCATGTTTAGGTAAAAATAACTAACTTCTCGTAACAAAATTTATTGGATTATTGTTCATCTGTAATCTGTATTACCTAACTTTATCACATGCCAAATTTCATAGACGGGAGAATTATTCGGGTTGCATAAGCCCTGTTGATTGGACTAAAATAGCGACTATTGCTCCGATACAATAAAGTGCAATTCAGGTCGTGCAGCGCTAATGGCCTACAGTTATATTCACCTAGTAGTTGCCTCTCTTTCTATCGCGTGCTCTTACCCTTTCTGACGACGCAATGTTTGGGTTGACTTCTTTACGTGCCGGACTACAGCTGCGCCACAAAAAAAAAGTTGGAAATCTGACATTTTGACTATGCCATGATGAAGTCTATAGTTTGTCGGAGTTTGTCGCCAAAAACCAGAGTTTGTCGGTCTTCCGTTTAGGAGATACATGTGGCTCAGCTGTAGAGACGTCTCTACAGCTGCGCCACACAGATCTCGAAATCGGAAGGTCGTAGCGAAAATCTGATTACTTGTATGTATAGCCGTTAGTTTGTCGGAGTTTGTCGCACAAAAACCAGAGTTTGTCGGTCTAACATTTAGGAGATACGTGTGGCGCAGCTGTAGAGACGTCTCTACAGCTGAGCCACACAGATCTCGAAAACGGAAGGTCGTAACAGAAATCTGATTACTCGTGTGTGTAGCCGGTAGTTTGTCGGAGTTTGTCACCAAGAACCAGAGTTTGTCGGTCTTGAGTTTAGGAGATATGTGAGGATGTGCTGTGGAGACCTTTCTACCTGGATCTTGAGAACGGAAGGTCGTAGCGATAATCTGATTTAATAATCTGATTAAATAATAGTACATTATGATATAAGTGCGGTACGTTGAAAATTACAGCCGAGGCGATATTGCTAGCCCGAGCCGTAGGCGAGGGCTACAAGAAAGCAGAGGCTGTAATTATCAAAGCGCACGTATGTCATACGACGTTTTATAACATATTTGCGAGGAAATAAATAAAACTCGGACTTTGCACCTTTGCTTGTTTTCCATATGATTAAATTTTGATACGCTTGTAAGTTAGGGTGGGCCGATTTTAATCATTTTTCGAATTTTGCTTCACAAGACCCCTCAAAAGTTGCGTAATGCGACGTAGGTTATAGGAAAAATAATATAAAAAATTAAGATTATCACTTTTAGCCCTCTACTAGCGTTCGAATTTTTGTATAATACCTGTATTTCGTGTACATCAGACTTAAGAATTTTGCATTAAAAGACCCCTCAAAAGTTGCGTAATGCGATGTAGGTTATAGGAAAAATAATTAAAAAAATAAGTATATCACTTTAAACAGGAATTTTATCAAAACCGATTCGAAAAATCTAATTTTGTTTAATTATTTTTTACAAAATTCGATTGCTATCTACTATTTTTTTATTATTTTTCCTAGAATCTACGTTGCATTACGCAACTTTTGAGGGGTCATTTAAAGCAAAATTCTTAACTCTGATATACACGAAATACAGGTATTTTATAAAAATTCGATCGCTAGTAGAGGGCTAAAAGTGATAATCTCTATTTTTAGGGTTCCGTACCAAAATGGTAAAAAAGGAACCCTTATGGTGTGACTCAGTCTGTCTGTCTGTCACAGCTGGATATCTCGAGAACTACTAATGGTATCAACTTGAAATTTGGAATAGTTTAAGATGACATTTGCCCAACTATTTTGCAAATAAGAAAGAAATAATAAAATTAATATTTTTTTCACAACAGGGACTGAAAAGGGGTCTTAAAAATTTTAAGTGAAGTGACTAGGGCGTGTGGGGTATCATATGAAAGAGCGCTGTTTGCACATTTTAAAACATTTTTTTCTTTTTTCTTAGGCCGCATAGCTTTCGACTTATGATGAAAAATGTAAAAAAAAATACCGTTCCCCCCCCCTTATCTCCGAAGTTTGCAAAGAGAAAAATCTGAAATAATTCTATGTAATAGTAGTTTACGTAAAGATTACAGGAAAAATAAAACGAGGTCTCAATATAACACACTTTTTTAGAAATTCAAAAAACAAACAAGAATTCTTTAGTTTCACTACCCGTCAACAGATGGCGGTGACCTAAGAATGCTGACTTGCGAATTAAAATAGTTCCACTATCGGTCAAGAGATGGCGCAACCTAATACTACAATAATAATTGGTGACTGGTTCTTATATAAATTACCTACTATTTGCCGTACGAATAAACGAAGAATAAGTTCCTACTTAGTAATATAAACAGTTTGCAATGTGGAGCGGCTGAAACGTTTTTCAGTCACCATAAGCAACTGTGGTTAAGATTTGTAAATTAACTGTCCGCCTGTTCGCCCTTCCACCTGTCTGCCGTTTATCCTACTTTTTTAAAGACTGTACTAAAGTAACATATCCAAATATATTTATGATTGTACGGAACCCTCGGTGCGCGAGTCTGACTCGCTCTTGACCGGTTTTTATATTATTTTTTCTATAACCTACGTCGCATTACGCAACTTTTGAGGGGTCTTGTGATGCAAAATTCAAAAAAAACCGGCCAAGTGCGTGTCGGGCCACGCGCCATAGGGTTCCGTAGTTACCTTATACCATATTTAATACCACCTATCATTTTTCGTATGCAAAAATAACTTTGTTTTTCACAGTGTTGGTATGAATGACAAAGTTATATTTGCGGTTTTGGAAAATGTGCTTTATCTCAAAAACTAATTACTATATCTCATTCAAACCAATTTTGGTTGAAAGTGTTTATTAAGATCTACAGCATATATTTTTTTTAGATTTTTCACTCTCTTATTTCAAAAGTTAAAGGGGGGGGGACACACATTTTACCACTTTGGCGATGTATATCTTTGAAACGGTTAACTTTGAGAAAAAGTTGTCTTAGAAACCTCAATGTCATTTTTAAAGACCTATCTATAAACACCCAACACGTGTTGGTTTGAAGAAAAAAATTTTTTTCAGTTTCAGTTCCATGTATGGGGAGCCCCCCCTTAACCTTTTATTTTTCTTATTTTTGTATTAAATTCGGTAAGCGGTTAACAGAATACATCTACCTACCAAGTTTCAATTGTGTAGTCTTAATACTTTCGGAATAAAGTAGCTGTGACATACGGACAGACAGACAGACAGACAGACAGACATGACGAATCTATAAGGGTTCCGTTTTTTGCCATTTAGGCTACGGAACCCTAAAAAATGAATAAAAAAATGAAAAAATGAGTTAAAACGAAACTATTTCCTGAATTTCTCGTCTTTTTGTCTTTTCCTGAATTTTAGTAGACAGTGATGCCAAAAAATCTCATATGCAATGCATTTGATTTTTTTCTTGCATCTGTACCACGAACATGGAATAAATCATCTTTCTCCATACAATTATTTTCCTCTCCTGATGATTGATCATGATCCAATTTATAATTAAAGCTAAATCAAAATCGTCCATTTTCTTCTCAGATAGGTATGTTTCTGGAAAAACCGGCCAAGTGCGTGTCGGGCCACGCGCAGTAGGGTTCCGTAGGTACATTATACCATACCATATTTTAATACCGCTAACATTTTTCGTCTGAAAAAATAACTTTGTTTTTCACAGTGTTTGTATGAATGACAAAGTTATATTTGCGGTTTTGGAAAATGTACTATATCTCGAAAACTAATTACTGTATCTCATTCAAACCAATTTTCGTTGAAAGTGTTTATTAAGATCTATAGCTTATATTTTTTTTAGATTTTTCACCCTCTTTAAAAGTTAAAGGGGGGGGGGGACACACATTTTACCACTTTGGCGGCATATATCTTTCAAACGGTTGACTTTGAAAAAAATTGGTCTTAGGAACCTCAATGTTATTTTTAAAGACCTATCTATAGACACCCCACAAGTATTGGTTTGATGAAAAAAAATATTTTCAGTTTCAGTTCCATGTATGGGGAGCCCCCCCTTAATCTTTCATTTTTTATATTTTTATGTTTAAATCGTAAAGCGGTTCACAGAATACACCTACCTACTAAGTTTCAACTATGTAGTCTTAATACTTTTGGAATAAAGTGGCTGTGACATACGGACGGACAGACAGACAGACAGACAGACAGACAGACAGACAGACAGACAGACAGACAGACAGACAGACAGACAGACAGACAGACAGACATGACGAATCTATAAGGGTTCCGTTTTTTGCCATTTTGGCTACGGAACCCTAAAAATGATTAAAATCGGCCCACCCTATTGTAAGTATCTTATCGGTCAATTTTTCGGGCAAGAGGCTTAGAGTAGCCTTTTTCGCTGCCTCTGAGACTTCTGGCGGTGTTGAATTAATAAATTCATCACTACTTGACGACATTTTCAAATAAAAACAATACAGCAAAAAAAAATTAAATTAGCAATGCGCGCGCATCAGCGCTTTTTTTAAGGCAAAGGCATAAAAACAGCCAGTATTACTAATAAAGTAAATTAATATTTTTGTGTTTTTGTTACAGATAAATGGTTGTAATTTATTGTCAAAATTAATTAAATTGAATAATTTTTTAATTATATGTTTATTAAATGTTTATTATTAAATGTTTATTATATTTTATCTCCCAAAGTTAATTTTATCCATAAAATGTTGACCTCTTTTTTTGACATAAAAACTCTTTGCTAAGATTTAAAAAAGTACCGTTCGTTTTAGACGAAGTATCTTGATAAACCGTGCGGTAATGTAAAGTAAAACGCACGGTTTATCAAGGAAACCGTGCGTTTTACTTTACATTACCGCACAAGTTCGTAATGAGATACAATACGATATTGAAATTGGTGTAATAAGAGACCCTTTACGAGCAAATATGTTATAAAATATTTAATTTTTTTTTTGTACAACAGGGACTGAAAAGGGGTCTTAAAAATTTGAAGTGAGGTGACTAGGGCATGTGGGGTATCATATGAAAGAGCGCTGTTTGCACATTTTAAAATTTTTTTTTTCCTTTTTCTTAGGCCGCATAGTTTTCGACTTATTATGAAAAATGTCGAAAAAAATATCGTTTCCCCCCCCTTATCTCCGAAGTTTGCAAAGAGAAAAATCAGAAATAATTCTATGTGATAGTAGTTTATGTAAAGATTACAGTAAAAATAAAACGATGTCTCAATATAAAACATTTTTTTAGAAATTCAAAAAACAAACAAAAATTCTTTAGTTTCACTACCAGTCAACAGCGCTGACATAAGAATGCTGACCTAAGAAATTAAATAGTTCCACTATCGGTCAAGAGATGGCGCAACCTAATACTACAATAATAAGTGGTGGCTGGTTCTAACATAATTACCTACTATTTGCCGTACGAATAAACGAAGAATAAGTTCCTACTTAGTAACATAAACAGTTTGCAATGTGGAGTGTAAATTAACTGTCAGCCTGTTCGCCCCTCCACCTGTCTGCCGTTTATCCTACTTTTTTAAAGACTGTACTAAAGTAACATATTGAAATTGAAAATTGAAATTGAAAATTGAAATTGAAATTTTTTTTATTCACAGAAAATAGAGTAATTCACAGAAAATAGAGTACATGTCCAAATATATTTATGATTGTACGGAACTCTTGGTGCGCGAGTCCGACTCGCTCTTGACCGGTTTTATTTGATTTAGACATCGGTACACGGCACAGTAATGTCAATTCGACATTGTTACTATTGTAAAAAGACAATACCCACGCAGGCAGTAAGATGCCGCGCTCGTACGGCGGCGGGCGTTTGGCAGCCCTCTGCTCACTTGTGCCTCCGTAGGCACGGCTAGCGGTAGGTGCTTATCACGCGACCTTGAGCGAGTGAAGGAGGCCTGACTCGCGTCAGTCAATCAGGATCACGTGACCCTGATCGAAAATTCGTAAGAATATGTATCACCATAGCAACGCGCAAATTTTTTAATTCAATGTCAAAACTCTAGATTTTCTGTCAAGCTATGGATTAAGACTTTCGTACAATACTGTTCTGTATTCGTAAATTCAAATGCAGAGTAAATTCGTGCAAAAAGTTTTCACTTCTGCCGGCACTCCCGGAGTGCGACCCGATTTTTTTTTTGTCTGACACGTTCCTAGCACGGTCATGGTATGGTATGCTATGGTATGGTATAGTTGGTAGAGACCTTAATGTTTTCGCGGAGTGTCCCTTCTGTACTTGTACTATTCTGAATTCTGTGATCAATAAAGCAAAATTGTTTTAGAGCGAATGCAGAGATAATAATGCTGGAAGGCCTGACCTGCGTCTACAAGAGCAATGTCGATTTGTTCTTCTACGTAATGGGCAGCTCACACGAAAATGAGGTAAGCCAAATGGCTTAAGTTTTATTTTGGTTACAAGTAAAAACAATTTACAATTGGAGTCACAATTTAACACAAGCTCTACAGCTCACAGAGCCACTAGTAAAGTTGTGTAGTAACGTAGTATTGTGTGCACGCAGCTGATCTTGATGTCGGTGCTGTCGGCGCTGTATGAGTCGGTGTCGGCAATCTTACGGCGCAACGTGGAGAAGCGTGTGTTACTGGAGAATATGGACGCCATTATGTTGGCGCTCGACGAGATCTGCGACGGCGGGTAAGTAACTAGTGTTATATTGTAGCTGATCTTACAGTCGGCGCAACGTGGAGAAGCGCGTGTTACTGGAGAATATGGACGCCGTGATGTTGGCGCCCGACGAGATCTGCGACGATGGGTGAGTAACTAGTGTTATAATGTAGCTGATCTTACAGTCGGCGCAACGTGGAGAAGCGCGTGTTACTGGAGAATATGGACGCCATTATGTTGGCGCTCGACGAGATCTGCGACGGCGGGTGAGTAACTAGTGTTATATTGTAGCTGATCCTACAGTCGGCGCAACGTGGAGAAGCGCGTGTTACTGGAGAATATGGACGCCATTATGTTGGCGCTCGACGAGATCTGCGACGGCGGGTGAGTAACTAGTGTTATATTGTAGCTGATCCTACAGTCGGCGCAACGTGGAGAAGCGCGTGTTACTGGAGAATATGGACGCCGTGATGTTGGTGCTCGACGAGATCTGCGACGGCGGGTGAGTAACTAGTGTTATATTGTAGCTGATCCTACAGTCGGCGCAACGTGGAGAAGCGCGTGTTACTGGAGAATATGGACGCCGTGATGTTGGCGCTCGACGAGATCTGCAACGGCAGGTGAGTAACTAGTGTTATATTGTAGCTGATCCTACAGTCGGCGCAACGTGGAGAAGCGCGTGTTACTGGAGAATATGGACGCCATTATGTTGGCGCTCGACGAGATCTGCGACGGCGGGTGAGTAACTAGTGTTATATTGTAGCTGATCCTACAGTCGGCGCAACGTGGAGAAGCGCGTGTTACTGGAGAATATGGACGCCATTATGTTGGCGCTCGACGAGATCTGCGACGGCGGGTGAGTAACTAGTGTTATATTGTAGCTGATCCTACAGTCGGCGCAACGTGGAGAAGCGCGTGTTACTGGAGAATATGGACGCCATTATGTTGGCGCTCGACGAGATCTGCGACGGCGGGTGAGTAACTAGTGTTATATTGTAGCTGATCCTACAGTCGGCGCAACGTGGAGAAGCGCGTGTTACTGGAGAATATGGACGCCGTGATGTTGGTGCTCGACGAGATCTGCGACGGCGGGTGAGTAACTAGTGTTATATTGTAGCTGATCCTACAGTCGGCGCAACGTGGAGAAGCGCGTGTTACTGGAGAATATGGACGCCGTGATGTTGGCGCTCGACGAGATCTGCGACGGCGGGTGAGTAACTAGTGTTATATTGTAGTCAGCTACGTTGCGCCGACTGTAGGATCAGTCCTACAGTCGGCGCAACGTGGAAAAGCGCGTGTTACTGGGGAATATGGACGCCGTGATGTTGGCGCTCGACGAGATTGCGACGGCGGGTGAGTAACTAGTGTTATATTGTAGCTGATCCTACAGTCGGCGCAACGTGGAGAAGCGCGTGTTACTGGAGAATATGGACGCCGTGATGTTGGCGCTCGACGAGATCTGCGACGGCGGGTGAGTAACTAGTGTTATATTGTAGCTGATCCTACAGTCGGCGCAACGTGGAGAAGCGCGTGTTACTGGAGAATATGGACGCCGTGATGTTGGCGCTCGACGAGAACTGCGACGGCGGGTGAGTAACTAGTGTTATATTGTAGCTGATCCTACAGTCGGCGCAACGTGGAGAAGCGCGTGTTACTGGAGAATATGGACGCCGTGATGTTGGCGCCCGACGAGATCTGCGACGGCGGGTGAGTAACTAGTGTTATATTGTAGCTGATCCTACAGTCGGTGCAACGTGGAGAAGCGCGTGTTACTGGAGAATATGGACTACTAGCTTTTGCCCGCGACTTCGTTCACGTGGACATTTTAGAAAATCATTGTTATTGAGCCTGTCGTTTAGTTTAATGGACTTTTATTGCTAAAAGTGGCCACATTTAGCAATAAAAGTCCATTTAACTAAACGACAGGCCCAAATACAAAGTGCATTTGGAACTACTCTCCAAATTTTAAGGATGTGTTCAGTCCATAAAACTGAACAACTTTCTCTTACAAACGTAGGGTCAAATATGTAAAATTTTGACTTTTCATACAAATCAAAGAGATCACGTTGTCAGTTTAGTACGGGATGGCCAAAATTTTTTTACTTTCGACTCTTACATACCCTACCACTAAAAAGTTAAAAATAAAAAAGGTTTTTTTTTTAAAGAAAAACCGCCTTCAATAAAACCTGAAAACGAAAACAGCTTCAAAATTAAATACCTCTAAAAAGCAAGAAATAATAATCAAATCATTAGTTACGCATATCATCCTTACTAAATTATAAATGCGAAAGTCCGTTTGTTTGTTTGTTTCGCCTTCACGTCCTAACTACTGAACCGATCATCATGAAATTTTGCATACACGTTGTCAGGGGTACAGAGAAGGACATAGGCTACCTTTCATCCAGAAAAAAGTATAGTTCCCGAGATGAGAGTCAAGATGGCTGGTGTATCATGGCGAATTGAACTGTATCATATACCAAAAAAATTTACCTAAAATGTACTATTTAGTACCTTGATCTAAAAAATAAGTACCTAAACTAGAACGAAGTTATAGCGAAATTAAATGTACACCCGCCATCTTGATGTCAATATGGCGGGTGTATCATAATAAGTCAATATTGAACCATTATACATAAAATATAACTTCATCAAAAAATGTACCTAAAAAGTACCTTAAGGCAAAAAATTCACATGCTCGATTAATCAAGTAGTTTCTGAATGAGAGTCAAAATGACGTGTATCATGGCGAATTGAAATGTCTCATATACCAAAAAAATGTACCTAAAATGTACTATTTAGTACCTGGATCTAAAAAATAAGTACCTAAACTAGAACGAAGTTATAGCGAAATTAAAGGTACACCCGCCATCTTTATGTCAATATGGCGGGTGTATCTTAATAAATCAATATTGAACCATTATACATAAAATATAACTTCATCAAAAAAATGTACCTAAAAAGTACCTCAAGGCAAAAAATACACATGCTCGATTAGTTGAGCAGTTTCTGAGAAATCTAACAACAGTTTTTTTTGTGAACGACAAGATGGCGGGACCCCTTATGGTTTTTGAAGTATTCCAGGCTAGAATTTAGTGCCATTCATATTTTGGTAACTACTATTTAGTACTATTCGTTTGGAACTATTTGGTACCATTCATTAAGTACTATGTATTTATAATAATTTATTTGGTACCATATAATGGGATTCGTTTGTTACTATTTAGTACCATTCGTTTGATACTATTTATTTAGTACAATTTATTTGGTACCATATGGTGACAGTGATGTCACTTTTGACATTATTGATATCGATAGTATTAATTGAGGGGGGTGAAAGCAAAGTCAACTCTGTCCATGAAGGAAGTGTCAAACTGAGATATAAGCGAAAAGGCATATAACGTTAGTATAGAGCCTGGGGACTTATTTTTGAATGATTTTCGTTCGCCATTTGACTCAAATGTATGAAAATTGAGTCAAATGTCGAACGAAAATCAGTAGAAACGAGCGCTCGATGTCAGTCGAGCGATTCAAAAATAGGGTCCCTGGTATTACCTTGCTAGGAGACAATTCCGCCGCCAATCGGCTAACTTATATAATGCATTAAATAAAAAAACTAGTAATCTATCCTATGAATAAAAGGGAATGCAAATCTTCAATTAAAGAGCTGTTACGAACAATGACTTATGACGAAACTGAGGCTTTGTTTGATTTTTAAGTTTCCTAAGGTACCTGAAACTTGTGAGATTGAATAATTAGTTTTGCTAATTGTATAAATAGTAATTTAAGCAAAATTAACCGATAAAGACATTATTTATATTATTGAATATTACTTACGCAGAATGAAACATAGAACATAGGCATACACAAACAAGCAAACACACACACACACACGCATACACACACACACACACACTCACATTCTCACACACTCACATTCACACACTCACACACACTCACATTCACACACACTCACACACACACACCTTTTTAGTTTGTAATCATTCATTTAATTTTTATTATTCTTTCCGCTTTTGTCATGTATTTCATTTAGTACTTACCCTGGAGATCTAATTGTGTACCATATTCGTTATGGAGGAGCGGGATTCCTAACACAAGTGCTTGGCACTTAACTGGTGATCCCTTTACTAATTTTAAGTTTGTAATCTCCTGTTACTGAATAAATATTTTTGTTTCTTTTTGTATTTTTGTTTTGTACCTATTCAAAAAGAATTCGGAAATTCATCGCAATTGATGAAACTAGTTTTAATCGATAGAAAACGTCAAAATAAACATGTACTATAGATTGTCAAATTCTCCTTTAATGAATACTTTCGGAGATTGGGGACTTAAAAAAAATCATCGTGATAGGAAGAAACACTTCAATTTGCAACTCCAGACTATTTTGCGATTAAACTTCATATAGGTATCTCCGAAAGTATACATTTTACGACAATCAATAATTTGTGTTTATTTTTACATTTTCTATCGATTGACACTAGTTTTATCGGTTGCGAAGAATTTCCGATTTTTTTCAAAATGGCATAATAAAAGGTCTTTAGTTCTGAAGTCGACAGTGATGAATATCAGTTTTTTTAAGTTTCTAGAATGAAAAGAATCTAAGATTAGCGTGATTAAGCTACAACATGTAGATTACTCGATTAGTATGCTATACTTTAGATTGAAATTTGGATAGAGGCTATTTTGCTTTTAAACTTCTGGATAGAGGCTCTTTTGCTTCTAAACTGAGACGACAGAGGCAGTTTTGCTTCTCACAAAATGGGATAGAGGTGCTTTTGCATTCATTTTTTTTGCAATCAGCTATCAAAATGTACTAACTCTTCTAACTTTGTCAATCGTACTTTTCCACTGTTTAGGCTCGTATTAATGGAATTAAACTCAAAGGGAGACTACAGTTAGAAAGGGATGGTGCTACACATCGCATATAGCGCCATCCCTTTCAAACTGTAGTCAAGCATAGATTTGGGTTTGAGTTTGATTCTATTAATACGAGCCTTATAAGGATTGCGACTTCTCTTTCTTGCTGTATTCGGCAGGCTGATTATCTAATTAAAAACCACCTAGCAACTGGTTTCAGTTAACAGATGAACGTGATACATTGCTACTTTTCTTTGGTATGTTTCTATTTACCCCAAAAAGAAGAAGCAATGTATCACATTCATCTGTCAAATGAGACCGGCCTCTAGGTGGTTTTTAATTAGAAAATCAGCCTGCCGTTTTTTAGGGTTCCGTAGCCAAAATGGCAAAAAACGGAACCCTTATAGATTCGTCATGTCTGTCTGTCTGTCTGTCTGTCCGTCCGTATGTCACAGCCACTTTATTCCAAAAGTATTAAGACTACTTAGATGAAACTTAGTAGGTAGGTGTATTCTGTGAACCGCTTTACGATTTTAACACAAAAATAAAAAAATAAAAGATTAAGGGGGGGCTTCCCATACATGGAACTGAAACTGAAAATATTTTTTTTCATCAAACCAATACTTGTGGGGTGTCTATAGATAGGTCTCTAAGAATGACATTGAGGTTCCTAAGACTATTTTTTTTCAAAGTCAACCGTTTGAAAGATATATGCCGCCAAAGTGGTAAAATGTGTGTCCCCCCCCCCCCTTTAACTTTTAAAGTAAGAGGGTGAAAAATCTAAAAAAAATATAAGCTATAGATCTTAATAAACACTTTCAACGAAAATTGGTTTGAACGAGATATAGTTATTAGTTTTCAAGATATAGGACATTTTCCAAAACCGCAAATATAACTTTGTCATTCATACAAACACTGTTTATTTTATTTTATTTTATTTATTTAGAAACAAACGGTCGTACACATATATTGAACGAAAATTATAAATGAAAAGTTACACAAGACCTATAGTTTCCTTAATGAAACAATGGAGTGCGAATCATTAACACAACATTGATGTATAATTAGAAAACATGCGATGGTATATAATATAAGTAAGTAGTAAATTATTACATAACATAGAAAGAACAAATTACCCATAGAAGCATTGACCTGGCAAAAAACTTTTTCAAAGTTGATGTTGATGTGAAAAACAAAGTTATTTTTTCAGACGAAAAATGATAGCGGTATTAAAATATAGTATGGTATAATGTACCTACGGAACCCTACTGCGCGTGGCTCGACACGCACTTGGCCGGTTTTTATTCTTCTGTCACGTCGCATCACGCATCTGTTTTTAACACACAGTGTTGCCAATTTGTGACATCTCGCTTGCTCAGCCCTTTGTTCCTCTATTCCGTTAGGTATATTAACTTTATGGGTAGGCCCAGATCCAGGGGGGCGTGGGGGCACTTGCCCCGGGCGACGAAGACTAGGAGCTGGGCTGATCCACTCCACCAGCCAGTCTCGCTGTCTATACACGGTGCTACACCGTTTTCATCGAACTTACGTCGCATCGCGTGCACAGAATAGTACCTACCTTTTTTTTGATGAAGTTATATTTTATGTATAATGGTTCAATATTGATTTATTAAGATACACCCGCCATATTGACATCAAGATGGCGGGTGTACCTTTAATTTCGCTATAACTTCGTTCTAGTTTAGGTACTTATTTTTTAGATCCAGGTACTAAATAGTACATTTTAAGTACATTTTTTTGGTATATGAGACATTTCAATTCGCCATGATACACGTCATTTTGACTCTCATTCAGAAACTACTTGATTAATCGAGCATGTGAATTTTTTGCCTTGAGGTACTTTTTAGGTACATTTTTTTGATGAAGTTATATTTTATGTATAATGGTTCAATATTGACTTATTAAGATACACCCGCCATATTGACATCAAGATGGCGGGTGTACCTTTAATTTCGCTATAACTTCGTTCTAGTTTAGGTACTTATTTTTTAGATCAAGGTACTAATTAGTACATTTTAGGTACATTTTTTTGGTATATGAGACAGTTCAATTCGCCATGATACACCAGCCATCTTGACTCTCATGTTCCCGAGGGATAGCAAAAAACCTTTTCACGCAGACGAAGTCGCGGGCGGCCGCTAGTTATTAATAAAACACGTCTAATGAAGTCTGGTGGGGCTTTTATAAATATTAAAAAAATAAGTTGTCTTCCAGCTCCACCCGACTTCAATAGACCTGTTTTATTCATAATGATATGCGTAACTAATGATTTGATTATTATTTCTTGCTTTTTAGAGGTATTTAATTTTGAAGCTGTTTTTGTTTTCAGGTTTTTTTGGGTATCAAAAATATTGAATATAGCGTACTGAAATACTAAGTGGGCGACAGACTAAGGTCGACTACTAATGTTGAAAATGGGTGACTTTAAAATATAAATTAAGTAACTAGTTATTCAGAACGGGCGACCAAATTACTATTAGGGCGACAACCTTAGAGCACACAAAACATTTAAAAGGCATATATTTTATTTAAAAAAAGGTGACTATTATCCTAATCGAGATGACAAAAATATACCATGTTGGGTAGCTTAAATCAGTTGCCCACTCAGTATTTTTGTCACTCATTTAAAATTTTCACCGCTTACTTAAATTATTTATCTCCCACATGTAGTTTCCCGTTTTACGTATTTTTTGTAATCCACAGTTTGTTGCCTGTTTGAGTCCGTTACGCCAGCAAGAAAGTAGCTTCTAGAGGGAAGCGAGTTTGATGAATAATTAGTGCGCAATTCGGTGTAAATGTGCGCCAAATAAAAAATTTGTGGGCCTTATAGTTTTGGAATAAAACGGGAAAAACTAATTCTGCTGGGGTAACGGTACTCCAGCGGGAAGATTCTAAACTAATGATCGGAGAGAAATAAAAGATATATGGGCGGGTAGCTTGATACTAGCAAGGAATGTGCGCCAAATAAATAATTTGTGGGCCTTATAGTTTTGGAGATATTTGATTTCCTGCTGGCGTAACGTTTTGCCGGATCCCAGATCTCGGAAACTACTAAATGTGCGATCTTACAGTAAACATATATAAGTAGCCCCTAATTTGTGCGGTAGAAAACATTTCAAAAATATTCACAAATTTTGAAGTAATCGGGCATTTTCTGAAAACAGAAAAAAAATTCTAGCGCCTAAACTACCACATAAATAAAGAAACTAAAAACGGTGTTCTATTCTTCTTATTATTTCTCATTACCATAAAAAAATTTAAAACCGCACATATACACGTTTTTGAATTATACCCACATGAAGGTGAGACCGACCATGTCATGACTTTGACGGTCAGCAGGATAAAAATATCAGAGATTATTTAGATCCTGGCCCAATGAATAATCTGTGCCGTTACTGAAGTACATGCTCTGAAAATTTCAGCTTCAAATTCTTCGTATTAAAGGAAATATCAATTAAAATCCAAAACAACTGTCAGTATTCCGATTAACCGACCAAATTCGATAGACCACAAAAAAACCGGTCAAGAGCGAGTCGGACTCGCGCACCGAGGGTTCCGTACAATCATAAATATATTTGGATATGTTATTTTAGGACAGTCTTTAAAAAAGTAGGATAAACGGCAGACAGGTGGAAGGGCGAACAGGCGGACAGTTAATTTACAAATGCTGCTTATGGTGACTGAAAAACGTTTCAGCCACTCCACATTGCAAAATGTTTATATTACTAGTCCATCAGCCATTTTAATGTCCCCACTGCTGGGGCACAGGCCTTCCTTATGGGTGGATAAGGAGGACGGGCCATAACCCACCACGCGGGCCCAATGCGGATTGGTGGGTGTTAACGACTGCAAATGCAGCTGGGACCAACGGCTTAACGTGCCTTCCGAAGCACGGAGGAGCTCGAGATAATAAATTTTTGGTCACCCATCCCATGACCGAACCTTGCGAAAGTTGCTTAACATCCGCAATCGCTGGTCCAGGCGCTAAACCACTGCGCCACCGAGCTCCTTGTTATTATTATATTACTATATAGTAATATATATAATTACTTAGTAAAGTATGAACTTATTCTTCGTTTATTCGTACGGCAAATAGTAGGTAATTATATTTGAACCAGCCACCAATTTATTATTGTAGTGTTAGGTTGCGCCATCTCTTGACCCATAGTGGAACTACTTTTTGCCCTTAGGTTAGCATGCTTAGGACAGCGCCATCTGTTGACTGGTAGTGAAACTAAAAAAATTATGTTTGTTTTTTGAATTTCTAAAAAAGTGTGTTATATTGAGACATCGTTTTATTTTTCCTGTAATCTTTACATAAACTACTATCACATAGAATTATTTCAGATTTTTCTCTTTGCAAACTTCGGAGATAAGGGGGGGGGAACGGTATTTTTTTTTACATTTTTCATCATAAGTCGAAAACTATGCGGCCTAAGAAAAAAGAAAAAAATGTTTTAAAATGTGCAAACAGCGCTCTTTCATATGATACCCCACATGCCCTAATCACCTCACTTAAAATTTTTAAGACCCCTTTTCAGTCCCTGTTGTAAAAAAAATATTAATTTTATTATTTCTTTCTTATTTGCAAAATAGTTGGGCAAATGTCATCTAAAACTATTCCAAATTTCAAGTTGATACCATTAGCAGTTCTCGAGATATCCAGCTGTGACAGACAGACAGACAGACTGAGTCACACCATAAGGGTTCCTTTTTTACCATTTTGGTACGGAACCCTAAAAAGCGACGCGTTCATACATATTAATGACCTCCTTAACTTTGTTGTCGAACAGGTTTGTACACGTCACGTCTACGTACATTTAAGTGAAAAAGTGATTTGAATGATGCTTTTATTTAAATATAGAATGAAGTTATTTCTGTTTCATTTCATTTTTACTTGAATTGAAAGAATTTTAACATTATTTTAGCAAAAAAATAAAGGATGTTTTGTAATTTTATTTCGTTTCTTTTTGTCATACCTTACTAGGTACTTAATGTATCTACAATGCGATTAATTAAATTGACAATAGACAGTGATCCCTTGCATGCAACTTCTACATGGATGTAGGTCTCTTCACAGAGGGCCTAGCACGAGTTGGTTTTTGTTCTCACTTCACTTTGCGAATAGTTAACTATCGTTTTCATTCTTTCACTCGTTCACTCACTCGCATGATTTCCTCTCTTTCACTCGATACTATTCATAAAGTGAGGTGAGAAAAACAACTCGTACTAGGCCCTCTGACGTCCATTATACAAGTTGTATAATGGACGTCAGTGGTCTCTATGGAAAATAGAAAATGTTACAGATTAAAAAACGTCGTTTTATAGCACAAGCGCTATGAAGTTGGTCACTCACTTCTGTTGTAAAATTTATTGCATTTTAAGTAAGTACTTAGGTATTACACTTCAATAAAATATTATTACAAATACCTACTTGTTACACCAAAACTAAATACCTACCTTAATAATAATACGCGAGTGAAGTGCCCGTTTAACTGATTTTAGTGCTTCTTTCCGGTTCGAATGAAGTTATAAACACATACCTACCTAAGACAAATAGGTAGTTGTTTTCAGTTATTGAAAATAAAAACATCTATGTTATTGATGTTTAGACAACAATGATTCTGGTATATTTCACTAAGAAGTAAACAGATCTTCTAGTAACTTAAGAAATTTAGCTGGTTTCACAGTCACGTGTTCGAAGAGTGCCGTCCGCAAAATATATAATCTGGGTGTAATGTTGTTACATTTATTACGTTGATCTGTTGATCAACGCCACATTGTATTGGTATAAATACAGGCTCAAACTAACTATTTAAATGTTAAAACACTATTTACCCACATTTGCCAATAAGAACATTCTTCTTCACTTCTTCAATTTGCTGAAGACTGTTCGCCAAGACCAGAAGAATGTCCTCTCGCTGGCGTCGTGCTTCCTCGCGGTGAGCTTCTTCCTCCCGGCGGTGAGCTTCTTCCTCCTGGCGGTGAGCTTCTTCCTCCCGGCGGTGTTCCTCTTGCTGTCATTTGATCTCCTTGAGGAAAATGAGGATGTCCGTAAGCGATGGCTGCACTGCGCCACCTTCACTCTGACCGCCTTCCTGCGTGGAAGATTCAGTACTTGTGATCTCCTCTTGCGGGTTAGGTACATTGGTTCCCTGTGCGGCTGCCATAGCGCGCGTCATGGCCCCCTCCTCCCTCGGCATCACTGGCATCTTACCTTCCAATCCCACTTCTGACACCAAATGTTACGGAAGTGGGTTTCGGGATTGGAAGGAAACAACGATCTTCTATAACGACGATTTATTTACCACACACACACACACACACACAATCACGAGAATCTCTGAATGTCGCAGTTCGCCCTTCCGAGTAACGTAGTCTTCCTCCGAGTGACGTAGTCTCACGGCGCTGAACCTTGACACCTTTCTCTGCTGCTCTGCTCTGACTGACACTTACTTTTTCACACTACTTCACCTTACTGACCCGCTTTTCCACTTTCGCTTTCTCCTTCTTCTTTCTTCCTCTTCGCTTTACTTACTACTAACTTACTACTCGAATGGTGTGTTCGCCACTGCTTATATAACGCGACTGTACAAACAATTTTTCTGCATAATACGACACATTAAAGAAGGTCATCAATATGTATGAACGCGTCGCTTTTTTGTGGTCTATCGAATTTGGTCGGTTAATCGGAATACTGACAGTTGTTTTGGATTTTAATTGATATTTCCTTTAATACGAAGAATTTGAAGCTGAAATTTTCAGAGCATGTACTTCAGTAACCGCACAGATTATTCATTGGGCCAGGATCTAAATAATCTCTGATATTTTTATCCTGCTGACCGTCAAAGTTATGACATGGTCGGTCTCACCTTCATGTGGGTATTATTCAAAAACGTGTAAATGTGCGGTTTTCAAAATTTTTATGGTAATGAGAAATAATAAGAAGAATAGAACACCGTTTTTGGTTTCTTTATTTATGTGGTAGTTTAGGCGCTAGATTTTTTTTTCTGTTTTCAGAAAATGCCCGATTACTTCAAAATTTGTGAACATTTTTGAAATGTTTTCTACCGCACAAATAGCACAAATTAGGGGCTACTTATATATGTTTACTGTAAGATCGCACATTTAGTAGTTTCCGAGATCTGGGATCCGGCAAAACGTTACGCCAGCAGGAAATCAAATATCTCTAAAACTATAAGGCCCACAAATTATATATTTGGCGCACACTTCTTGCTAGTATCAAGCTACCCGCCCATATATCTTTTATTTCTCTGCGATCATTAGTTTAGAATCTTCTTGCTGGAGTACCGTTACCCCAGCAGAATTCGTTTTTCCCGTTTTACTCCAAAACTATAAGGCCCACAAATTTTTTATTTGGCGCACATTTACACCGAATTGCGCACTAATTATTCATCAAACTCGCTTCCCTCTAGAAGCTACTTTCTTGCTGGCGTAACGGACTCCATACATATTGATGACCTCCTTAACTTTGTTGTCGAACAGGTTTGTACACGTCACGTCTACGTACATTTAAGTGAAAAAGTGATTTGAGTGAGTCCTTTTTAGGGTTCCGTAGCCAAAATGGCAAAAAACGGAACCCTTATAGATTCGTCATGTCTGTCTGTCTGTCTGTCTGTCTGTCCGTCCGTATGTCACAGCCACTTTATTCCAAAAGTATTAGGACTACATAGTTGAAACTTAGTAGGCAGGTGTATTCTGTGAACCGCTTTACGATTTTTATACAAAAATAATAAAAATAAAAGATTAAGGGGGGGCTCACCATACATGAACTGAAACTGAAAATATTTTTTTTCATCAAACCAATACTTGTGGGGTCTCTATAGATAGGTCTTTAAAAATGACATTGAGGTTTCTAAGACTATTTTTTTTTAAAGTCAACCGTTTGAAAAATATATGCCGCCAAAGTGGTAAAATGTGTGTCCCCCCCCCCCTTTAACTTTTAAAGTAAGAGGGTGAAAAATCTAAAAAAAAATATAAACTATAGATCTTAATAAACACTTTCAACGAAAATTATTTTGAACGAGATACAGTAATTAGTTTTCGAGATATAGTACATTTTCCAAAACCGCAAATATAACTTTGTCATTCATACAAACACTGTGAAAAACAAAGTTATTTTTTCAGACAAAAAATGATAGCGGTATTAAAAAAATATGGTATGGTATAATGTACCTACGGAACCCTACTGCGCGTGGCCCGACACGCACTTGGCCGGTTTTTTTAAATAACGAATGAAGTTATTTCTGTTTCATTTTATTTTTACTAGTATTGAAAGAATTTTAACCATTTTAACATTATTTTAGTAAAAAAATAAAGGATGTTTTGTAATTTTATTTCGTTTTTTTTTTGTCATACCTACCTAGGTACTTAATGTACCTACAATGCGATAAAATTGACAATAGACAGTGATCCCTTGCATGCAACTTCTACATGGATGTAGGTCTCTTCACAGAGGGCCTAGTACGAGTTGGTTTTTTGTTCTCACTTCACTTTGCGAATAGTTAACTATCGTATTCATTCTTTCGTTTTTTTCTCGTTCACTCACTCGCATGATTTCCTCTCTTTCACTCGATACTATTCGTAAAGTGAGGTGAGAAACACAACTCGTACTAGGCCCTCTGACGTCCATTATACAACTTGTCAGTATCCTGCTGACCATCAAAGTCATGACATGGTCGGTCTCACCTTCATGTGGGTATTATTCAAAAACGTGTATATGTGCGGTTTTCAAAATTTTTATGGTAATGAGAAATAATAAGAAGAATAGAACACCGTTTTTAGTTTCTTTATTTATGTGGTAGTTTAGGCGCTAGAATTTTTTTTCTGTTTTCAGAAAATGCCCGATTACTTCAAAATTTGTGAATATTTTTGAAATGTTTTCTACCGCACAAATAGCACAAATTAGGGGCTACTTATATATGTTTACTGTAAGATCGCACATTTAGTAGTTTCCGAGATCTGGGATCCGGCAAAACGTTACGCCAGCAGGAAATCAAATATCTCCAAAACTATAAGGCCCACAAATTATATATTTGGCGCACATTTCTTGCTAGTATCAAGCTACCCGCCCATATATCTTTTATTTCTCTCCGATCATTAGTTTAGAATCTTCCCGCTGGAGTACCGTTACCCCAGCAGAATTCGTTTTTCCTAGTCTAAGCGGTCATGGGATTTTTGGTAACGATCAAGGAAAAGGTTAGATTCATTTTCATGGGTTGTAGAATGGTCCCCTAATGTGAATGATCTCGGTCTGCCTGCTCTCAGTGGTTGCAACTTCGAGTTATAGCGCTTACAAGAGGCTTCATTGTGACGAAAAAAAAAACGATCAGAGAAATGGGTAGTTTTAGTATATATTCAAAGTTTGTCGTCTCTACAGATGAAGCAAGTGGGTCTGCCAGCTCATAGTGGTTGCATTTCTGAGCTATGACGTGCACAAGTCACGTCATTGTTACGAAAAAAAAACGATACGGGAAATGGTCAGTTTTAGTACCTATTCAAAGTATAGTATCTCCACGTGTGAAACAAGTTGGTCTGCCGGCTCTCAGTGGTTGTATTTAAGAACTATCATGGTGTACGAAAGACGCTTATTTGTAGAGAAAGCCTAAAAAAACTTTGAAAAACGGGACAATAGGCGAATTTTTAAGTGCACGCCGGCCGCTTGCGTATCTGTGACTGTATGAGTCCTCTCCCCACCTTAAGGCATCTCTACACTCGCGCGCGAAAAGCCCCAAACCTCCCGCGACGCAGTGTGCGTAGTGTGGAATCGATTTGAATCGAATCCACACACCCGCGCGTGAGTATGGAGAGGTCTTTATGCCTGTGCCACCGCGCACCCCCCATCCCCCCACTTCCGGCTTTAGCGTCAATAGATATGTTCGACCCGGTTGCCTTATATCGATATTCTGGATCGCCATGGATCGTAATTCACTGTATTGATCCAGATTAAAGAATCTGGATTGATAGGCATCGGCTACACGCTCGGTAAATAGTAAATACTGTGGCCCAGCGCCATAGAGTAAATTTTAACCATGGAAAGTAAAATATTGAACATTCCATACAAATTACTTTCCATGGTTAAAATTTACTCTATGGCGATGGATCACAGTTAGTCTAAGCGGTCACGGAATTTTTGGTAACGATCAAGAAAAAGGTTAGATGCATTTTCATGGGTTAAAGAGTGGTCCCCTAATGTGAATGATGTCGGTCTGCCTGCTCTCAGTAGTTGCAACTTCGAGTTACAGTGATTATAAGAGGCTTCATTGTTACGAAAAAAAACGATCAGAGAAATGGTCAGTTTTAGTACCTATTCAAAGTATGGCGTCTCCGTAGCTAAAATGATGTGATCTGCCGGCTCTCAGTGGTTGCATTTCAGAGCTATGACGCGCGCAAGTTACAACAAAATTTTTTTTTCGTCAAATTGTATTTTTAAAAATACTAATCGATAGATTTCTTTATTATGATGAAAAAAATGTCTTAAGCCATTTTTGAATAAAATGAATAGATTGGTCGGAAAAAAATCGTTTCTACTGATTTTCGTTCGACATTTAACTCAACCTCAATACATTTGAGTCAAATGTTGAACGAAAATCAGTAGAAAAGAGCGCTCGACGCCAGCCGAGCGATTCAAAAATAGAGCCCTAGAACCACTTACTGTTAAAGGGGTTTTGATTGGGTTTTTCATGGACCTCTTAACGTTAAAAGGGTTTTTGAATGGGTATTTCATGGACTTGTTTTCAAAATTCGCCAGCGATTAAAAAATAGGCCCCCTGGTCCTTCGGCCCAGGTGGAACTAGGTATAAATTGCTTGAACTCGTTTTAAAACCCCTTCATAAAGCCTTCATAGGGTTTCCCCGATAGGGTTTTCGTATTCGGTAAGTGCTTACTTGGGTTACCCTTTCGAAAGGGTTACCGTATTGATAGGGTTTTTGAAAACAAGTTCATGAAATACCCAATCAAAAACCCCTTTAACGGAAAGCGATTCCGGTCCTTGCTCGTAAGTTCGACGACTTCCAACCTCCCAAACAAGCCGGGTTCCGAAAAGGCATTAGTACCATAAACCACATCCATTAAATCTGCTATTATGCTTGGCGTTCGTGGACTATGAGAAAGCCTTTGATTTGATTGAAACCTGGGCGGTGCTGCAGTCTCTCCAAAGTTTCCAAGTGGACTACAGGTATATCGAGGTGATGTGGTACGAAAATGCCACCATGTTGATCCGAGTACAGAACCAGAGCACAAATCGTATCCAACTGCAGCGAGATGTGGGACAGAGAGATACTATTTCCCCGAAACTATTCACAGCTGCGTTGGATGATATCTTTTAACTCTTAGCCTGGAAAGACTCAGAATCAAGATAAGATAAGATAGTACCTAACACACCTTCGTTTTGCCGATGATATAGTTCTTATGGCGAAAACCTTGGAAGACCTGAACACAGTGCTCGAAGATTTCCGTTAGTGCTTCCCAAAGAGTGGGTCTCAAGATGAACATTTATAAGACGAAAATCATATCGAATGCCCATGTTGTGCCCACTCCAGTTCATATTGGGAACACTAGGAGTTGTTGTCCATTACGTAGAAGTACCTAGGACAGGCAGTCCAGTTAGGTAAGTCCAACTGCGGAAAAAAGAGATCTCTCGTCGAATCAAACTCAGATTGGTAGCATTCGGGCATCTTCGAAAACATCTTTCCGTCCGATTTACCTCAGTGTCTCAAGACGAAAGTCTATGACCAGTGTGTGTTGTCAGTGATGACTTCGGCAGTGAAACGTGGCCGCAAACTATGGGTCTCATAAGGAGGCTCAAGGTCACCCAGCGGGCAAAGGAGAGTCATAATCGGCGTTTTTCTGCGTGATCCAATCAGAAATGAGGAGATCCGCAGGAAAACTAAAGTAATCAACATCGCTCGAAGGATTGCTCAGTTGAAGTGGCAGTAGGCTGGACACATAGCGAGAAGAACCGATGGCCGTTGGGGGGGAAAGGTTCTGGAATGGCGACCGCGGACCGGACGACGCTCCGTGGGTAGACCCCCGACAAGGTGGACCGACGATCTGGTGAAGGTCGCGAGAAACCGCTGGATGCGAGCAGTGCAGGACCGTTCGTCGTGGAGATCCTTGGAGGTGGCCTATACCCAGCAGTGTGTGTCGTGCGGCTGATATGATGATACATCCAAGTGATCTGAACGGCATTTTAAGAGCTGTATGTACCAAAGTTCTCAAGTTTCAGGATTTCCATACCTTTTAATGCTATTTACGTGATTTTTTTAAACTTATCGAAACAGATCTTACAATCCTGATAGATCAGTTGTGTGTATATTGCGATCTGGATCTCCTTCATTTACTTTCTTGATAGCCGTCTTCAAATCACAGCTTGATCAAACTCTGGCGGAGGATGTATGAAAATGAATTAACTGGTGCTTCTTATTATCTGTCGCATAATAAAAAAATATTGATGATTTTAGTTTCTGCTTGTTTCTATCAATGTTCATAAATACAATTTTGATCTTAATAATATATATCTTCAAAATCTTTACTTTTGTTATAAATTACTAATAAACGACCCTAATTTTTTTTAGTAAAACCCATATAAAGGTTTTTAAAAATTATAATAAAATTTAGTTTCTATCGTTAATATTTTAAAAACTTCATTTGTTTGAATATGATATTAATCATTGATCTGAATTAACCTTTTCTCTTTTTTTTCTTTTTCCTTGTAAAATAATAATACTTTTTAGTTTGTAATAACCCGCCTGGGCCTTACTTAACATCCCGCTGCATTATGTTATTTTGGTTTTATTTGATTTATTATGGTAAAAAAGTCATCCATAGTAATAATAGTGACCGAAAGTTTTGTTGGGTTTTATTGTATTTTAATTGATGAGAAAGTAATAAATAACGACAAAACAATCAGTTTTTACTTAAAAATTACGATTCGATACTGTTTTGAAATCCAATATGTATTAAACGGACAATTTTGGGCGCGCGTTGGTTGATAGTGTAGGATTATTTAAATGTTTAAAATAACAATAAAATATTGACGCAGAAGTAGTTTTGAGGCAGAAACAATTAGGAATTGGCCAAAAGAGCACATTGAATACCTCATTCCATACAAAAAAACATAAAGTATTTTTTTCCGACCAATCTATTCATTTTAGACAAAAATGGCTTAAGACATTTTTTTCATTATAATAAAGAGTTCTATCGATTAGTATTTAAAAAAATACAATTTGACGAAAAAAAATTTTGTTGTAACTTGCGCGCGTCATAGCTCTGAAATGCAACCACTGAGAGCCGGCAGATCACATCATTTTAGCTACGGAGACGCCATACTTTGAATAGGTACTAAAACTGACCATTTCTCTGATCGTTTTTTTTTCTTAACAATGAAGCCTCTTATAATCACTGTAACTCGAAGTTGCAACTACTGAGAGCAGGCAGACCGACATCATTCACATTAGGGGACCACTCTTTAACCCATGAAAATGCATCTAACCTTTTCCTTGATCGTTACCAAAAATTCCGTGACCGCTTAGACTAACTGTGATCCATCGCCATAGAGTAAATTTTAACCATGAAAGTAATTTGTATGGAATGTTCATTATTTTACTTTCCATGGTTAAAATTTACTCTATGGCGCTGGGCCACAGTATTTACTATTTACCGAGCGTGTAGCCGATGCCTATCAATCCAGATTCTTTAATCTGGATTAATACAGTGAATTACGATCCATGGCGATCCAGAATATCGATATAAGGCAACCGGATCGAACATATCTATTGACGCTAAAGCCGGAAGTGGGGGGGATGGGGGGTGCGCGGTGGCACAGGCATAAAGACCTCTCCATACTCACGCGCGGGTGTGTGGATTCGATTCAAATCGGTTCCACACTACGCACACTGCGTCGCGGGAGGTTTGGGGCTTTTCGCGCGCGAGTGTAGAGATGCCTTAAGGTGGGGGAGGGGACTCATATAGTCACAGATACGCAAGCGGCCGGCGTGCACTTAAAAATTTGCCTATTGTCCCGTTTTTTCAAAGTTTTTTTAGGCTTTCTCTACAAATAAGCGTCTTGCGTACACAATGATAGTTCTTAAATACAACCACTGAGAGCCGGCAGACCAACTTGTTTCACACGTGGAGATACTATACTTTGAATAGGTACTAAAACTGACCATTTCCCTTATCGTTTTTTTTTCGTAACAATGACGTGACTTGCGCACGTCATAGCTCAGAAAGTCAGAAATGCAACCATTATGAGCAGGCAGACCAACTTGTTTCATCTGCAGAGACGACATACTTTGAATAGGTACTAAAACTACCCATTTCTCTGATCGTTTTTTTTTGGTCACAATGAAGCCTCTTGTAAGCGCTATAATTCGAAGTTGCAACCACTGAGAGCAGGCAGACCGAGATCATTCACATTAGGGGACCACTCTACAACCCATGAAAATGAATCTAACCTTTTCCTTGATCGTTACCAAAAATCCCGCGACCGCTCAGTCTATCCCGTTTTATTCCAAAACCATAAGGCCCACAAATTTTTTATTTGGCGCACATTTACACCGAATTGCGCACTAATTATTCATCAAACTCGCTTCCCTCTAGAAGCTACTTTCTTGCTGGCGTAACGGACTCTGCCTGTTTAGCTATTTTGTCACCCAAAAAATAAACCGCTGCCTGGTTTAGTATTTAAGTATCCCATTAAGTCGTCGTTAATTATTTCCATTCACCCAATTAATTAATAACCAACTAAAAAGAAGAAGAATCCCTGTTGAATTAACATTGTGTATTGTTGTGTAGCGTAATCCTGGACTCGGATCCCGGCTCCGTGGTATCTCGCGCCGCGCTCCGAGCTGATGACGTGCCTCTCGCTGAGCAGACTGTGGCGCAGGTGAATATACCAACACAATACACACACATACATACACACTTATCACACGAAACGATACACACAATACATACATACAAGTGAACACGCGCGAACATACTGGCAAACATACAGACACACACCATTATAGCTGACGATGTATGGTCAGCAACGAAAATTGCTTTGTAATCACTTAAGTACTTTGTCATAACAATTTTTTTGACGGAATGCCTCACAGTTTTGAAGCATAAGTCAAAAAAGTTATCATGATAAAGTGCTAAAGTGACAAGCAACTTTTGTTGCAGACTGTGGCGCAGGTACATATACAGTACTAGGCAAATATCTTGAATTTATTTTGCCGGAGTGGGGATAAGTTCGCCCATGTACTCTTGCGAGCGACCAATAGCGCGCGCCCCTCACCGCTACGCATACACAAAATACGCGTTCCGCGCAATCCCCACCCGATTTCAAGATATTTGCCTCGTACTGTACCTACACACCATAATGGGCAATGGGCAACAAACAGCGTCGCTTTACCAGTTAGTAACAAAAATCGTGTGCGCGCGTATCGCCACTGCACGAACTAAACGTATGTAGTGACGGCGCGACGTGCGAGAGATTTTAACCTTAGAAGTGGTTAAGTGACGATGTTGCCCATGGTACATCACAACTATAGATGTGAAGGCGGTTGTTATCTTAGTCAGTCAGCCGGTTACCAGCCGCTTTTTTAGCTGACTACGGTGATCACCCATAAACAGCGACTGTCTAGGATTGAAAACAAGTTATTATGTTTTATTCAATCCGTTTAATGTCCTAAGTGATAATTTTTGTTTATCTACATACTACCTACTTACTTTATTCGTTACTTCAGCTTTAATTATTCAGGTAAGCGCTCTTTCCTATTTCTTAGTTGCGTCGATGTTATTTTGAAATACTTAACTTTAAAATTAAATGTTTCATCTTACTCGGGCTGATCACATAATTCCAAAAACACGAAACACAAAACGGACGTTGTAGGTACATTGCAAAACGCCAAGCTTTGCGAGCTTACCTTCTTATTACGATTGTACACTAATAATAATAATCAAAGTGACGAAGCGGAGTTTCATACCTACAGATTAAATAGGTACTAATTATGTACCGTATAAATAAGTAGGTAGGTAGGTACATTAGCTTATTATGTCTTGTTGAGGGACATTGCAAAATACCTAATTCATAATATTTAACATTTTATGTTTTAAACCATGACAAAGTAGATAATTAATTTAGTAAAAATACCTATTTGTATATAACGGCTCGTTTAGTTTATCAATTTCGATTTAGGAACTGTAAAAATTGCAAGACCTTTTAATATTGAGTTGGATAAGCAGCCGGTTGCCAGCCGCTGTCTATACGTCATTACCAGCGGGTTTGGATAACTACCCGATAACAACCGCTGTTTTACAACTATAATCACAACTCATCACGTGCCGGACTACAGCTGCGCCACAAAAAAAAAGTTGGAAATCTGACTTTTTGACTATGCCATGATGAAGTCGATAATTTGTCGGAATTTGTCGCACAAAAACCAGAATTTGTCGGTCTTGCGTTTAGGAGATACGTGTGGCCCAGCTGTAGAGACGTCTCTACAGCTGAGCCACACAGATCTCGAAAACGGAAGGTCGTAGCGAAAATCTGATTACTCGTGTGTGCAGCCGTTAATTTGTCGGATTTTGTCACCAAGAACCAGATTTTGTCGGTCTTGCGTTTAGGAGATATGTGAGGATACGCTGTGGAGACTTTTCCACCTGGATCTTGAGAAAGGAAGGTCGTAGCGAAAATCTGATAACTCGTATGTGTAGCCGGTAGTTTGTCGGATTTTGTCACCAAGAACCAGATTTTGTCGATCTTGCGTTTAGGAGATATGTGAGGATACGCTTACGACCTTTCGTTCTCGAGATCCAGGTAAAAAGGTCTCCACAGCGCATCCTCACATATCTCCTAAACGCAAGATTGACAAACTCTGATTCTTGGTGACAAATTCCGACAAACTAACGGCTACACATTCGAGTTATCAGATTTTCGCTACGACCTTCCTTTCTCAAGATCCAGGTAGAAATGTCTCCACAGCGTATCCTCACATATCTCCTAAACGCAAGACCGACAAAATCTGGTTCTTGGTGACAAAATCCGACAAATTAACGGCTGCACACACGAGTAATCAGATTTTCGCTACGACCTTCCGTTTTCGAGATCTGTGTGGCTCAGCTGTAGAGACGTCTCTACAGCTGCGCCACACGTATCTCCTAAACGCAAGCCCGACAAATTCTGGTTTTTGTGCGACAAATTTCGACAAATTAACGGCTGCACATACGGGTAATCAGATTTTCGGTACGACCTTCCGTTTTCGAGATCTGTGTGGCTCAGCTGTAGAGACGTCTCTACAGCTGCGCCACACGTATCTCCTCAACGCAAGCCCGACAAATTCTGGTTTTTGTGCGACAAATTCCGACAAACTATCATCTTCATCATGGCATAGTCAAAAAGTCAGATTTCCAACTTTTTTTTTTGTGGCGCAGCTGTAGTCCGGCACGTCAACTCATCACACGCAACGATATACACACACACGTGAACACGCACGAATATATACTGACACAGACACACAAAAAACAGACACTTAGCGTGCCCGCAGACTTCAGACTTTCTATCGGCCGATAGTTAGATACAAGAATCGGCATACTTCTTCATACTGATTCCAACTATCTGCCGACAGTTTGGTCTGTAGTTAGCGGGGACTCTTAAGGGGCCATAATAGGAATACCTACATGGTTTGCACGGGCCATATTTTTATATGGAAAACGTAAAGTTGCAGCCACAAAAAAAAATACACGACAAGATAAAGAGATTATCTAGTTGCTACAAGTATTAATTTGCGTATAAACCTCACAGATGATTGTAAAAAAAAATCAGAATATCATCAAAAGCGCTTGTCGCGGGCCATATTTTTGGCGTAAATAATAGCGGAAACGTATTGAATTCTATATCAAAATATACTTTAACGTACTGTGCAGTTGCTCCAATAACTTTATTTCAAGAAAAATAATTGTGCTAAAGATAATGATGAAAAAACAACGAAAAACATCGAAAAAGTGCAGATGTGAAGTTATTTTCCATACTCTTTACACGTAAAGAAAAAGACAGAGACAAATGATTTCGCATAACTGAGCCTTAAAGCCTTAAAGTCGGTTAACACTTTAGTACTTTGTCATACCAACTTTTTTTGATTAAAGCTTCAAAATGTGATACTTTTGTCAAAAAAAGCTGCTACCTATGACCTGGGACCCTATTTTTGAATCGCTCGACTCCAGTCGAGCGCTCATTTCTACTGATTTTCGTTCGACATCCCATTGTTTTGAGTCATATGTCGAACGAAAATCAGTAGAAAAGAGCGCTCGACGCCAGTCGAACGATTCAAAAATAGAGCCCATGGTACTAAAATGTTAAACAACTTTCTTTGCTGACTGTACTACCTCTCGTTGAGTATACTGTGGAGTGACACAAGTGAATACCTATACCTATATAATACCAGTACATACAGTGGCGGTCACATAATTAAAGACACCAGTCGATTTTCATACACACGAGGTAACTTTGAAGCCTTGGTTTTCCGCCAGGGATTGACCTAGCTGTAATCTGATGATGGCCATCCAGGGAGTGAATGGAGGAGATTCAGATCGCTATACACACCCAACTGATCTGATCAGCATTCTAAGAGATATACATTTTCAGTTTCAGGATTTCCATTATGCTAATGCTTATCAGATCAGTTGAATATATAGCGATCTGAATCTCCTCCATTCACTCCCTGGATGGCAATCATCAGATCACAGCTAGGTCAATCCTTGACAGAAAACCAAAGCTTCAAAATCTCGTTTGTATGAAAATTGACTGGTGTCTTTAATTATGTGACCGCTACTGTAATTACTTACATAATATTTTATAGTCAAACGCCGAAGCTCCGGAGCTCCTACGTTTGACAAAAAGGCTTAGTCAAAGTCCAAAACCCATTGGTTTGGCCGAAACACACCATTGTGTGTTTCGGCCTTTGACTAAAGAATTTATGTCCAACTCCGAACCTAGAAGAGACAACAGTCAAGCGCCGAAACTCGACGATGCTTTTGTATGGACATGATTACTATGCGCTCCGATAGATGGGGGGTTGTGATGCTTTTGTATGAACATGGTTAAGGAGCGTTCCTACGACCTGTGGTGTCACAGATCAGGCCGTGCCAGGCCGAGCCAGCACGTCGTGGGAATCGACGCGTCCGTTGACGTCTGCCGTGGCGCGCCGTCGTCTGCCCGATCCATCGGGTGTCGGTAACTTCAAAGGATCGGCGCGGCGCGGCGCGGAGCGTGGCCTGCCGGCGCCTGCCGCCTGCCGGCATCTGCCGTGCGTCACAGTAATGATATCTATCAGTATTGTAACTCGGCCGTCCTTGAAATACCTAATTACACCATTAAGTCGGTTCATATTTCGAGAGTTATTGTTGTTTGAATATGACCCTTACCATCTTACGTACCTAACCAAAAATTATTATTTTTGAAAATGGACAAATATGAATGAATACAAATCTCATCAAACGATTAAATCCAATTTTTATGAGTTTTGTTTTTTATTCATTTTCGAAAATTAACATTTAGTGCTTAGGGTCATATTCAAACAACAATAACTCTCGAAATATACAACACAGCAATGAAATTTTAGATTCGTTTTGTAGATAACATCCTTGTGCATTCGAATTATAGAAAAAATAACTAAGAATATTAAAATGAGGTGTATTTCACGCCTTTAAATTATCGCTAATTTAAGACCAAAGGAACTGTATAAAAAATATTTAAGGTACCTACTAATACTTAATCTTTTTTTCGGACTTTCCAGGCAGGTATTTTTTTTATCTGTGGATTAGTTAATTTGTTAATTAAATGTAATAAAAACAGCACAATCTGCGCTTTTCCATAATAGTAATAAAGGTATATAAGTAAGTATCTTGAAATTTTTTCGATGGAGTGGGGATAAGTTCGATCGTGTGAGCAACCAATAGCGCGCGCCCCTCTCGCCGCCAACGTAGGTACCTCACCGCTACGCATGCCGAAAATACGCGTTCTGCGCAATTCCCACCCGATTTTTAAGATATTTGCCTCGTACTGTATATTTCATTCAATAGTAGGTACGTCACCTGCCACATTGTAAAACTGAGACTGACTGTACGACTGTTTGTGTACCGACCGACTCGCTTCGCTATTAAAAACATTTCGTTTCGTTTGCGACCGCAGCACGCCTTTATGCCCTGAGTAATAAATGTTGTTTTCGCAGTTTAATTGTATAACTTGATTGAAGTGCTGTCGTGTATCGTAATATTTTAGAATCCATATTATTATACGGTCTATCTTCACCGCGAAATCAATTTCTAAGCAATCAAATACTTTGGTAACCAAAACTAACGATGAAAACAAAAAACCAAAAAAATGCGAAAAACCTACCTACACATATTAAAAGAAGAAACAAATTAGCTTCGATTCCTTCTGAATGTACAGTGCCTTTGGTCTTGAAGTAGCGATAATTCAAAGGCGTGAAATACATCTAATTTTATCGACAAAAACACCCACATGTTGGGGTGTCTATGTCTATGTTGGAATGGCCGCCATTTAAAACTTGACTTTTATCATACCTAAACCTACTGTATTTCACTATTTTATTAAACTGTGACGCCGCGCAGGGCGCGCGCCGCGGCAGGCGCCGGCGCGCCGTGGGAATGCTCTGAACAGGCCCCGGCGAGCCCTGGCGCGCCGGCGCGCCAGACGTTGTCGGTTCCCACGACCTGCGGGTAGACAGACGGGCTCGGCTCGGCGCGGCCTGTCTACAGGCAGGCCGTGGGAACGCTCCTTTACTATGCGCTCTGCTAGATGACGTTGTAATGCTTTTGTATGAACATGATTACTATGCGCTCCGATAGATAGCGTTGTAATGTTTTAGTATGTAACGTGATTACTCTTTGTTCCGCAAGATGGCGTTGTAATGCTATTATCAAAGGAAAATCTAAATTCGTTTTTCAGCAATAGATGACGCTGTACAAATTTCCCATTAAAAATCACTGTGAATTTCTTTACATGTGTTTTTTCTCGATGTTCATGCTACGTTTCGTTTCATCTTTATAAGCCAACTAGAACAAAGAGCTAGACCGAATTCGCGGGCAGCAGCTAGTACATAATGTCCTATGTGTCAAAAGTTGTCTGGAAAATATTACTTTACAGACCTTTGTCCGCCATAGTTTTAAGTTTTTGTTTGTTAATGTATATCTTAATAGATAGATGTCAATATTATCTCTTATTGATATCAACATCTATTATGGATCAAAATTGATTAAGTATCGAATACACTGATAAAATTAATATCATGCAAAGATAATATGTTTTTGTTTTTTTTTTTCAGGTGCTGCAATCGGCGAAGGAACAACTGAAGTGGTCTCTTTTGAAATGATTTCCAACTGCATATAATGGGTGCATTCTGCCTGAAAAATCTCTGAGTCATCGATGGCCATAAAGTAAATTTTAATCATGAAAAGTAATTTGTATAGAATGTTCAATATTTTACTTTCCATGGTTAAAATGTACTATTTTAGTGTAGAATTTTTCAAAGACAAAACTCACAATCGTTTAAACTCGGGTGTAAAGGGCTATGGCAATGGATGACTCAGAGATTTGTCAGGTAGAATGCACTCAATACATCAAAAGAAAATAGGCGCCACTATTTCATATGATCGAAATAATTTTTGAAAAATTTATTTTCCTTTTAGAGAACATGCCATTTCCAGAATCTGCCATTTAACCAAAAAATGAAAATTCAGTATTATTTTTTTTGAATTTGATATTTTTCGAAAATTGTAATAGTCAGCTTGCGGTCTTTAATGTTGAATTTACTGCACAATTTCTTCTATTCGCCATGTGTCAGATAGAATTGAAAAAAGTTGAATTTCGTGTATTTTGGTATGAAACTCCAATCGTTTAACCGCCTATGTGGTCTAGTGGTTCTCCCACCTGTGTAAGACGCAGGGGTCCCGGGTTCGATTCCCAGGGGAGCTGGAGGTACAATTTGTACTCTGTTTGGTTGGTGGTAGGGCTTATTTCAAGTCCGCCTGGCTAGCTACCACCATCTTACCTAAGTCTGATGCAGTAACAACAATTTAAAAATTGTTGTGTTCCGGCAGTTAGAGGTAAGATAGCCAGTTCCTCAGTGATGAGGATTCCGGGTGTAGTTCGCTTCCACTTGCCTTATCGTCACTTAACATCAGGTGTGAAGGCCAAGCACTATCCCGTTGTGAATAATAATAAAAAATTCGGATTGCACTCCGGGAGTGCCGGCAGAAGTGAAAACTTGAATGTTAACGTTGTGCATTTTTGATATTTTGGAATGGTTAGGGAATAATTCTGTACATCAGAGCCAACTGGTCGGATGTCCAATTTTTACGAAAATCACTTTTATTCTAGAACACATTAATTATTTTGTCCTCTTTCGGGCTCTCTTATCATTATTTCGCTATCTCTTTTATTCACAAAGTTAAGCTTACAAAAAAAAGTCGGATGTCCACATGACTTTAGAGCAAAAACAACTAATGTTTAGTTGAGACTTTTTACCTTTAGTAAATTTGAAATAACGGTTAAAAGTAGGTCGTATGTTCATATAAGACATATCGTTTCTAAAATTTTCTTTAGAGCGTAGCGTCTGAAATTAACATCAGACCTTTTGGTTCGGGAAATCCACACAACTTCCAGAGTGAAAGAGATAGCATCATTTTATAATGGGCGTTAGAAAGAGACAAAACGATAACATACGCTCGACGAGCGCCGACAACTCGCGGCCGCACACGGCCAGTAGCGTCGGGTAGTGAGTGTCATGTAAAAACCAGTTTGTTCGTGTTGCGATCGCGGGTGGAATAGTTTGGTGCAAATAAATAATTATTCATGTTTATTATCAAATGCAGTGTTTTAAACTTTACAGCATGAATCCTCGTGTCAATAGGATATTCCAGGAGTTAAGGAAAGCTGAAAATATAAGTATGAAGGTGTCATATCGATTTTTATGTTTACTTACCCCATTTACCATCTAAGGGGTTGATTTTCAAAATCTCCAAATATATGTTTGGATATTTATTTTTAGACGTGCTCCTACGAAGTTTAAAGTTATAATGTCTATTTTATATTCTTTTTCCATACAAAATTTGAACCCTATTTTCACCCCTTTAGGGGGTTAAATCATGCCCACCGTGTTGGACTTCAAAATAAACGTAATTTTCGCAATCGTCATACAAGAAAACCCCAATAACTACATCCATATCTATTTTTAGGTTTATTTACCCATTTCACCCCTATTTCATCGCCATAGGGGTTGAAGTACTAACAATAACAATATACGTTTCGTTAGATTTTCTTCCATAAGCCTATATTATAAATAAGGTGATTTTTACTTCGAAAATGAAGGATTTTCTTCTATACACAACTTCATACCCCTTTTCACCCCTGCGGGGGTAGAATTTTGAAAAACGCTGAGTGTATTTATTAATTTTCAATCGTCAGCCTTAACACAAAATTTGAAGATCCTAGCTTCAAAACTGAGGGACTTTCATACAAACTTTCATCCCTTATTTCACCCCTTTAAGGATGGAATTTTCAAAAATCCTTCCTTAGTAGATGCCTACACTGTATGAGGTATCTATGAGCAAAATTTCAAGTCTCTAGGTCCAGCGGTTTGGGCTGTGCGTTGATAGATCAGTCAGTCAGTCAGTCATTCAGTTTACGATTTTATATATTAAGAAGATACGGAAAAACCGATATCCTCTGTCAAATACAAACATATTATGACGCTTTTACAATAGATACCGGCAGAATTCCATGGTTTTTACAAAAATCTGCATCACGACAGCACTGCAAGCGATGTTCACTGCGAGACCGATCAGACAGGCGCAGGCGGCGACGAAGAATCAGCTGCATTCTAATGATAATTATTGTTCTACTTATTACATTTATTTTAATAAACCTACCTACTTGATACATTTTATTTTTCTTTGGTTTAATACAATTTTTGTTTCTGCGTTTCTTTTAAAATGTTATTATCTCAAAAACTTAAATGTTCAAGGAAAAGTCGGATGTGTATTTGTAAGAGCAGGTCAAATATCCCTGGACCAAAATATCTTATTTTCACATACTATTTATTGGATTTATGTTTGTTTTCGAACCATTTGGTCAGATCTTAATATGAGCCCTAAAATTGTTAATCAAAGTTAATGTTTTTTAGAACCAAAACAGCGGATGTTATTATCCGACCATGTCATAAGAAAATACCCTCATTTTTAAGGTCGGATGTTGCTCCTTTTTTATAATTCAGATTTAAGTGCGTTGCTGTTCTTGGAGAAGGGATGAAATAGTATAGCGAAAAACAATCACTATTAAATAGTAATTTTACTCACCTAAAGATTTTTCGTAAACTTAGTAGTCTAAGTTAGTAATTAACGTTTGAAAGTTAAAATTCCTTCTCCTGTAAAGTATCAAAAATGGACATCCGACCAGTTGGCTCTGATGTACAGAATTTTGCACGAGTTGCCGCATAGACATAGAAAAATTTTCGCTGCGCTCAAGAAGACCAACAAAGCGAGGAAAAGAGAAGTTAACATCATACGGACACGGTCTATGTAAAAAAGAGACAAGGGATCAAGTGACATGTGCCAACATTTTTTACAGTAAGAGCCCCTAGCGTCCCGCCTAGCAAATGTGCAATCACAGTTTGTTTAAAATATTTGTTAATCTTAATTAGAATTTAAAATAAAGGTATCATGGAGCCATGGTGTCTTGTGCTCTAAGTAATTGTGATGTAACAAAAAGAAACAATCCAAGTAATCACACTTTTCACAGGTAAATAAGATATTGCCACAAATTTCTCTAAAACCAAATTTCGCTACATTTATTCGCTTAGCGACAAAGAAAACAGTATGGAACATAGTTTATTAATTTCCATTGCCATATATAGTCATATTTTACGAATCTAAGTATTTTTTTACGTATCTCATATAAAATGTATGCATTCGTTTTCGGATCACCTGTTTATTGACATTGTTGTTCTTTGACATTCTATTTCTATGAGTTGCCGTCTTACGAATTTACTCTGCATTTTAATTTACGAATTTAGAACAGTATTGTACGAAGGTCTTATCCATAGCTTAACAGAAAGTCTCGAGTTTTGACATTGAATTAAAAAAATTAGCGCGTTGCTATGGTGACACTAGTGTTTACGTCTTGAAATGACGCGCCGCCATTTTCACCGCGCCCCGTAGAAAGAGAGTGGGATACTTCCGCCACCGGCTGTCTACTCTCCATTCGTCACATCCGCCTTACGAATTTTCGATCAGGGTCACGTGACCCTGATTGACGCGTTTTAACATTTTTTCCCCATTACAAAAAAGCGAACAACGCCGCTAAAGAAGTTTTCACTTCAAAAAATATTTTTATTTTAACAGCTCACACGGCGAATAGGGAAAATTATAAATAAATTCCGCAAGTTGACTATTACAGCTTTCGACCAATATCTAATTTAAATAAATAAGATTAAATTTATATAAAAAAAAGAACCTATCAGAAATTAGCTCGTTTGTATATAAAACCATTTTATCGCCCTTATTTTCTTTTGAGCTGTATAGATAACATATTAAGCCCTATGTATATAATTAATAAATGTTATAATATAAGCCCAATCATTGTTTTTAGTTTTGTATTTAAGACAACAAAATTGTCTATGGTTGTAGAATAATTAACCTTTCTACTTGGGCATGACTTCTGTAGGCGTATTAAGCAGCGAACTAAAATCTATGGAAGTGTAATTGCAAACAAATATTGCTTAAAAAAAGGCACCACGGGGCCGAAAAAGTACAACCCGCTCAACTTTAGTCGGGCCAGCCACGCGCCCGGTGACTGACGCTAGCGTTCTTTACAATAATTGCAGTTTGTATTGTAGAGAAAAGGGATAAAGAGAAAGTTTATTAGAAATGACGTCCTGTGTAGTCAAATGGTGTAAAAGGGGCAAAGAAGGCAATAATGCAGAAATAACGTATCATATTTTTTCGTTTAAGTATAGAAAATATCTAATAAATACAAATTACGGTCGCTAATAAGCAACCAGTGCTCAGACGCTATGTGCTGCATAATTAAATGCCACGTTTTTAGCCCCATCCACTTAGTTGTACTTTTCGTGTGGTGCCATTTTTGAGCGCAATGCTTGTTCCATAGATTTTAGTTCGCTGGAATTAAGGCGATTAGTGCCCTCATCTTAATTAAGTTTATTGCTCGCTGAGTACATAATGTATCGAAAATTTAAATGTACTGATCAATCTGTACATAGTTTCAAAGCTAATGTTCTATAGTTTATTTACAAACAAGGCAACTTTTTAACACGTTTTTATTAGGTTGCTTTCTCGTTTGTGTGTTTGTTTGTTAGTGTGTTCGTTCGTTTGTTTCTCCGCAAAATTTGTAAACGATTTTGTACTAGCTTCCCAATGTGCTAGAAACTTGAAACTTTGAACATAGGTCAGAACTGGAAGGCAATGCAATATTAATGTGCGTGTGGTGTGAGTGTTCCTTTCTTAGAAATTGATTTAACCATACGAGGAATTTAAGAAATAATTGTGCAAACTTGATGGTAAAATCGAAAAATTTGTGAAACCTATGAAGACTAAGTTATGGTCAATTATATAAAACACTCATACCGCCCGCTTCGCGAAAACGCCGTACTTGATATCATACAATATACTGGTGTATGGTGTCATTGAGCTGATCTGATGATGGATCCGGAAGAAGGCCATAGGATCTCTATGATGAAACCATACAAACAACCCCATCGTGTTTGGGCTCGTTACAATCGTCTTGATGAGTACTCTAATGGGCGACGAGATCCAGGGTCTGATGATGATGCTGAAAGGCCATGGCATAGGAACTCAATATTGAAACCGTGCAACCCCATCGAATTTGGGCTCGTTTGAATCGAATTGACGTGTTCTTTGTTGGGAAATAGTTTCGAGGGTCTGATGATGGAGCCGGAACTCCATGGCCACTGGGACTCTGTAATAGAACCATGCAACCCCATCGAGTTTGGGCTCGTTTGAATCGTCTTGACGAGTGCTCCGATAGGAGATGGTATATTTTTAGTCTTAGCTCGTTAACTAAAAAACAGACAATAAAAAATTACTGAAAAAAAAAATTTTAAAACACGATTTTAAAACGGACTAAATTATTACAAAAAAAAAATGGACTAAAACATTAAAACGGACTGGTAAAAACAGACTAAAAAGTATCAAATAAATTTTTTTGTAAATATTTATAACCCTAACAGAAATTTTAAACCTAAAAACGTGGGGCGCATGCAATATGGATGAAAAATTTTACAAAATGCGCCCCACGTTTTTAGGTTTAAAATTTCTGTAGGTATAGGGTTATAAATAATTGTCAGAAAATTTTATTTGATACTTTTTAGTCTGTTTTTACCAGTCCGTTTTTTTTTAAAATGCCAGGTGTGTGCCTGAAAAAAAACATAAAGTAATTTCAATAACAAAGTTTAACACAAGAAGTACCTACCTACCTACTTAACTAACTAATTAAGTAGTTAGGTAGGTAGGGTAGAAGTGTACAATACAGACTACATACTATTTTTATCGTACATAATATTTTATATTATATATTCATTAATAATACACACGGGAAGCTCGGTGGCGCAGTGGTTTAGCGCCTGGCCCAGCGATTGCGGAGGTTAAGCAACTTTCGCAAGGGTCGGTCATGGGATGGGTGACCAAAAATTTATCATCTCGAGCTCCTCCGTGCTTCGGAAGGCACGTTAAGCCGTTGGTCCCGGCTGCATTTGCAGTCGTTAACACCCACGGGCCCAATCAGCATTGGGCCCGCGTCGTGGGTTAATGGCCCGTCCTCCTTACCCACCCATAAGGAAGGCCTGCGCCCCAGCAGTGGGGACATTAAAATGGCTGTGATGATGAATAATACACACATAAAGTAGAAATCACACCATCATCGATCCGGTCAAATGGCTTATTTATCAAATTTGTGATTATATCGGACTGCAGATTATTACCTAGGTAGGTACTTAATATTTGAGTTATGATAATTATGTGTAAGTGCCCGTATAAATTTTATTATTATGGTAAATAAATAAATATTTAAGTATTTTTTTACTGTTGTTTTTTTTCTTCTAACTTAAGTATATTCAGTCAGGTGTAGTTGTAATAAATAAATTAGCACTTGGGTACTTATAGGTATCAATAATGTTTAACATCACTGTACTACATACATAACCTACCTATAATAATAATAATAATAATAATAATAATAATAATAATAATAATAATAATAATAATAATAATAATAATAATAATAATAATAATACTTTATCATTATTATTATTTTATTATTTCTTCATCAGATATTTCAGACCTTCGATTTTTGATATCAAATGAAGCGGCCCACCGAGTTGAATATTTTTTTTTAAGGGCGGTATGTCGATCTCGTATAGTTTGGTTATGGGCTCTTGTGTTTTCCAATCAGAGTACAGCACTATTAATAGAGAGATAATTCACAATTTCGTCTTTATTTGAGGGTGCATCGCGCGTCCACTAGCGCCGCCAATCAAGAAAATATCATTACAATGAAATAACTGTGTTTAATAAAAATCTGAACAATATAAATAAAGAAAAAACATAATTCAAAATTGGCGATGTGTTTATTGAAAAAATAAAAATTGCACCGCGGTAAGGCTATCGAGCTAGTACTTAATTTATTTACTCAGAGCGCCCACAGTTTTTCTGATGGCCCGAGGGCCGCAGGTTGAGTATGGCTGATATAAATCATGGTTTTAGTATGACTAAAGCCATTTTTGTATGCGTTAAATCTTAATTTAAATGTGTCATCATTACAACGAAATAACGATGTAAAATAAAATTTGCATTAACCAGGTTTTAACTACATAAACACATTTAAACCAGGAAAATAACGCATACAAAAATAGTGTTAATATATTTTTCAGAATTTTATTAAACATTTTTATTTCGTTATAATGTTTTCTCTTAATTTGAGGCGCTAGTGTGCAGACTACGCACACCCGTTCAGTACAATTAGAAAAAAAATCCAAACAAAACTACCACGGTAAAAATCTTGACTTTAGTCGCATTGTATAATGTGATGTGATATTATTAATAGGATTCAACGTTTTTAGGATTCCGTAGCCTAGGTATTGGCATAAAACGGAAACCTTGTAGATTCGTCATGTCTGTCTATCTATCTATCCGCCCGTCCGTCCGTCCGTATGTCACAGGCACTTTATTCTGAAACTATTAGAAACACACAGTTGAAACTTAGTAGGTAGAATTGACATGTTTTCATTTTTTACATGGTACCTAAAATCGAAAACCATTTCGAGGTTTTTCAATTTCAGACACCGTACAAATTTTTTCGGGGTTTTTGATCAATTATTTAATGAATTATGTGGAAAAAACCCTGTAGCACCGAGATGTAGGAATAATAAAAAATACACTCCTTTGCGTAAAAAAAGTTGTGTGATTGTCGTTGAAGTGACAACTGTCGCTGTCAAGGTTACAATGTATGTCAAAGTCTGTGTCAAGAATCAAAATATTTTTCACTTTTGCTCGCTTTGTTTTCAACGTTTTAATTTATATAATTTACTTAAATTAGTATTTTAGTTATATTTTACATCTCTCGAAATATAATATCAAGTTTTCTGAAGAATTTTTAATGGCAGACAGTCGCAACACTCGCAACCTCACTAAAGTGGACATCATCATGCTGCTGAAGCTAAGGTCTTCTGCGAAACGTTTATTTTTAGGAAAAAAAAAGATATTATTTACGTTTCAATTTGTTTAATAAATACAGTTTGATTTCAAGTGCATTAATTTCAATTTCCATAAAATTTTAAAGCAACACACCACTGCTGTTAACGAGTAGACTTTGGTTTGGCACGTAAAACAGTGTTTGTTTGGGCATTTCATCACAGTATTTTTGCAGGCAGGAACTACACATGGGATTATGGAATCTAATTTACGAAAATCTTTATCTATTATTGTTGAAAATAAGGTAAAAATAGTGACAATAAAAGAAAACAACCTCGATCAAAACATAAACAAACAAACGTCATTAGCGTCCATAGATTAGGTTGACAGGTTGACGTCAAAGTGTATTTTTTATCCATATGGGCAAAGGAAAAACCGTCAGAAGTCCTATAAACTGCACTTACGCTCTTTTAGAATGAATAAGTTTTCAAATTAATATTATGACGAAATAAATTAAAATTTTGGAAAAGAAAAAAAATACGTGTCTCTTGTTTTCATCAGCAATTTGTAAATAACAAATAAAAAACCACGACATAAATTTTGAAATGTTGTCAATTGGCATGTTGACTATTTTTTTATTTTATGTTACATAAATTACCCCTAATAAAAAAGAAACATTTGTATAAGAATTATTATGCTAGCATGAAAACTGCCCGAGATATCACAGTTTGAAATGCACAAAATTGGACTCACCCGAAAACGCTCCATACTAACGGCTAACAAGTTATGACGTCACGCCTTCCTACGTTGTTTGCAACGCGTAGGAAATTTGTTCGGCAGCTATATTAAATATTGTGTTTATCAAAATGGTTTCTTTGACAAATTTGCTATAAATTTTACGGACTAATTAATTGTGTTATTTATTTTAACAAATTTTATACTTTTTAAATGGACTTGTCCACCCAACTTTGAAGGGTCATAAAACAAATAATACGCGATATATAAAACCAAGAGGTATACAAGCTACTCCAAAAGTTTGATATTTTTACGATTTTTATTAGTATTTCGTTATTTTATTCATAAGTCAACATCCCTATTATTCTGTAAACCGCCTTACTTGCCTTGCCATGTTTAATATCAGATACCTAATGCATTAAATACTTATTATGCAGATTAAGAACCCATTAAATCTTCCTTATTATATAGCTGTTTATTAGTATTCTAACCCCTCGTTTTCACCAAGAAACATGTTAAATACTAGTCTCATACAAAACTTGTAGAATACTTGTTGTAAACAAGTATTTGTTTTATACATGTATTGCAACAATCTCAAACATTCTTCTCGTTCACACTGTATACGAACGTGTGTGTGTTTGAACGAAATGAAAGTAGGCAATTACAAGTACATGACAAGTTTTGTATACAACATGTTTTATACATGTATATGAATGAGAACAAAAATCAACAAAACATGTATTATACCTTGGTGAAAACGAGGGGTTACACGCATAAGTCAAAAAGAATATTTAACCTGCTCGAATAATTATGTTTTCGAAGTAGAATTACGTTTATTGCTATGACATTACTGCCAGGCGTCATAACCGTTACGTACCTACAACAATTAAATGGGACTAAAGAGGTCCGCTTAAGTACCTACTTTTTGTTTTGTTAATGTGAAGAGATAATTTTACACAATAAAAGACAGTAAAAGCATTTATTTTAGGTACTAGTGGCCTTGTAAAGCTGTAGACCTCGCGTTTGTAACATTTTTCGAAATGGCTGGAATATCTTATTATGATCTTCCCCCATATCTCTGCCATTTTGAAAGTTACCGATAAACTGAATCAACACAATAAAATCTATATATCTTTATAGAATCTGCTCACAAAATTTCACAAGAATCGGTTGAGAATTATGTGACCTAGAGGAGAACAGACGGACAGTTAGTCGGCGGACTGAAATATTATTGCTCAAACTGATACCACTGATACGGAGACGCTTCGCTCGCGCTATGTTTGCGCTCGCTCATCATTGTTAGAATGTTTTTTTTATATAATTTCTATTCATTGTTATGGTAATCAATAACAAATAAACCTAATCAATACATACGACTTTGTCATACAAAATGTTTCCAAGTCTTGCTCTTATTTTATGTGTTGACAATTTACAATGTTTTGAAAAAAAAATAATGGGTCCCTGTGCCTGAAATCAAATTATTTTAATTTAATTTATTTAGCACGCAGGTGCAGGAGATGAAGATAATAGTTGTCGCTAGATGGCGCTAGTTGAGTGGCCGGCTTGCAGCTATAAGGCTGGCAGCAGCAAGGTATAAACGTATTATAATAACTAGCATCATCAAGTTACGTCAACGCAACGTACTTCAATTAAAAACTTTAATTAAAATCTATTTCGGTTTAGTCAAAACCTCTGTGTAAGCGTTGTATGGACATTATAGTAGGGCGGTAAAACAAGGTTTGAGGTTAGTTTTCGCACAAGTCATCACGGAAATACAAAAATGTATGTATCGATGCATTCAGTACGATGCCCTGATCACAAATATATAAGACTAGCGGCCCGCCCCGGCTTCGCACGGGTGCAATGTAGTTACTAAATGTAAAACTGTGTTAATGTGGTGTCAGTGTAAAGTTATTAGATTATACTACAGGATACATCGACATATACCTATAAGACGTACGCAAGGGGTGTAGGGGTGTCTGTCTGTCTGAGGCAACCAACCTAGCTCCCAAACTTATAGATCGATTTTAATTTTTTAATAGACGGCGGGAAGCGACTTTGTTTTATACTATGTATAGCTTTGTCCGTGGCTCCGCCCGCGTGGGAGTCGGTAATCGTTGTAAGTCTTCCCTTGGAAACCAATGATCGGGATGAAAAAAAGCCTGTGTTAAGTATTCCAGACTTAATCTATATCTGTGCCAAATTTCTCCTAAATCCGTTCACCCGTTCAGACGTGATTGAGTATGATATGATTGAGTAGGTACCTAACAAAACAACATCCAAACATCAAAACTTTCACATTTATACAATTTTGTGATTATATAGGTAATAGCTGCACCCCGCGGTTTTACCCGCGCAGTCTGTCGATTCTGTAACCAAACTCACATCTCACTTCACTTCGCGTGAATTTGTTATTAGACATTTGTTTACTAAATGAGCTATTTTACTGATTGCAAAAAAATTAGGTAGCCTGCGTAGCTATCTAAAATCTTTTGTGATAAAAAAATTTTCTTATCATTATCTTATTTATGATTCAAAATTCCCGTGCAGTGAAGTGAGATTCGAAGTGGGGTTCGAGTTTGGTTACAGAATCGACGCCCTGTTAACGATTCTGTATTAGTTAGGTAGGTACTTAATAAAATTTATTAGCGGTAATTTAACAAAATAAGTATAATAATATTGTTACATTTAATACTTACCTTATAGTTAAAAAATCTAATATCTTTGCTTAATAGTTATCTTCTTTATAAATAAAAATTGATGTATGTGTATTTGTTTCCTTTGCCATCCTAAACCATTCATCCACAACTGATTATGATGAAACTTTGGTGAATGTTTGGTGAATTGTTCTGCTTACTACTGAAAAGGTTTCTGGCTAAAAAAAACGTGACATTGCAACGCATGCCGGGCAAAGATTTATGCCGGGTGCAACTAATGTTGTGCATTATTATCAGGCTCTCCATCGAAACACTTCTCTAAATACCACATTCCTTGTCACGTTATCTGATATTTGCCAGATGTTGCCGTTTTATTTGACTAATATTTCGTAAAGTAGTGAAAATAGTGATAAAATCTTCTAAGAAAATCTTATACAACATTATAAGAATCAAAGCTTGTCTAAATAATCTAAGAGCTTGTCTTGAAAATCGGGAAAATTAGAGATTAAACGTCAGCCCGTGCAGTGACAACTGACATTTATTTTTCTTAATCATTCAAATGCACTAAGAAGTTTTGATTCCGATATCGAAGTCAACCACCCTAAAAATAGCTTTCTACCCCTTTTCAACCCTGTTAAGGGATACATTTCAAAAAAATACGAAACACGTGTTCAATTAATTTTGTAAAAGAATGTCTATGCCAAATTTCAAGTCAATCGGGCCAAGGAATCGCGTTCTCCCATACAAACTTTGCCACCCTGTTTCACCCTCTTAGGGATTGAATTTCGCAAAATCCCGTCTTAGTGAGCACCTACACCCTAAAAGGGACCCCCATGCAAAATTTGAGACTCCTAGCACTTGTAGTTTCTGAGATTTCGTGATGAGTCAGTGAGTGATTTACGCTTTTATATATATAGATGACAAGCGCGAAAATGGTGGGGGTAGAAACTGTGACGTCATAAAGTTATCAGTACAAAGAAATGTTTTTTTCATACCATGTGGTATATCAAATGAAAGGGCTTTGTGAGTAGATTGCGAATATATAACACACTATAACATCGTTAACACCCACCAATCCGCATTGGGCCCGCGTCGTGGGTTAATGGCCCGTCCTCCTTACCCACCCATAAGGAAGGCCTGTGCCCCAGCAGTGGGGACATTAAAATGGCTGTGATGATGAATAATACACACATAAAGTAGAAATCACACCATCATCGATCCGGTCAAATGGCTTATTTATCAAATTTGTGATTATATCGGACTGCAGATTATTACCTAGGTAGGTACTTAATATTTGAGTTATGATAATTATGTGTAAGTGCCCGTATAAATTTTATTATTATGGTAAATAAATAAATATTTAAGCATTTTTTTACTGTTGTTTTTCTTCTTCTAACTTAAGTATATTCAGTCAGGTGTAGTTGTAATAAATAAATTAGCACTTGGGTACTTATAGGTATCAATAATGTTTAACATCACTGTACTACATACATAACCTACCTATAATAATAATAATAATTCTTTATCATTATTATTAGTTTATTATTTCTTCATTTATTCAGACCTTCGATTTTTGATATCAAATGAAGCGGCCCACCGAGTTGAATATTTTTTTTAGGGTTTCGGTATGTCGATCTCGTATAGTTTGGTTATGGGCTCTTGTGTTTTCTAATCAGAGTACAGCACTATTAATAGAGAGATGCAATGTTGGCGGTTCGGGACGTTAAATGAAAAGATCTGACTGCGATTATTGACTGATTTATTGTGCTCCGTAAGAGCTTTATATATATGAGGAGAGATGCGTGTGTGTATAGGTTACATACATGTTAGTACACACACTACACCTCCCCCCTAAAAAAGAAAAAAAAAACTTTTTCATTATACTATTAAAAGATTATAATAACCCTAACTAATACAGGTAAGTACTAAAAAGATATACCTATAAAGATTAAATTTTTTAAGATTTTTTTTATTTTACCATTAACTTAGTAACATTGTTTCTGTCACAATAATATGTATTTATAATTTCACAACAACAACAAAAATTTAACAAAGAAATCACAATTCTAATATCCAAAATATATTGCTCTATGTAAGTAGGTAAGTACATAGTTATATTAGATTTTTTATATCTATCTATTATGATAATTCAATCATAACAATATCATTCTCTTAATCGCAAGCGATTGTTTAAGGAAATATTTTTTTTTGTAATTATAATAGGTACAGTATCTCATTATTCAAGAGAGGAACACTCACAAAATAAAATTTATCAATAATGTAAAGAAATAAGGTATTTATAATAACAAAATCGTAAATTTTGCATACAAACAAAATAATCTGAACTGAAAGTCTGAAATTTAAATTGCTAATATAGATATTTAAAAAACTGTTGATACATATTTATTATTTGAATAACGTTTAATATCTCGTATAACGTTATTAGATATGTTACATGATAAAACTAACATCCAATCCTGTAATATTTTAAAAATAAGTAAGTAAGAAATATGCTTTATTTTTAAAATAAAACATGAAAATATAGGTAACCAAATCAGTATTCCGAATTTTGAACACTATAAATATCGGTATCAAAACAGGTTACAAATAATAACGTAAACACTACGTCACGATAAGTACATACTCGTACAAGGTTTTTATTAAAATGTAGGTTATTTAGTTTACATTAGGTTTTAGGTTATGCAGAAAAAATCATTAAAATTGCAGATTTCCAATGGATACTTAAATATTAGTCTGTGTTTGCAACATTCTTACATTCTTTTTAACTCTCGTTAATATAAAGTTCACATTTCAAAGCAAACATATATTAGTTACTTCTTAATCATATTCATTGAAATCTTCACTACAACATGTATTAGGTATCCTTCTGATTTATACAGAAATAGATTGCACATTCTACTTACTCATATTCCAAACTTTATATGTTTGTTAAAAAACTCTTATAATCAACAGTTGAAAAAGGTAACTAAATAAAATGAGTCCGTTACGCCAGCAAGAAAGTAGCTTCTAGAGGGAAGCGAGTTTGATGAATAATTTGTGCGCAATTCGGTGTAAATGTGCGCCAAATAAAAAATTTGTGGGCCTTATAGTTTTGGAATAAAACGGGAAAAACGAATTCTGCTGGGGTAACGGTACTCCAGCAAGAAGATTCTAAACTAATGATCGCAGAGAAATAAAAGATATATGGGCGGGTAGCTTGATACTAGCAAGAAATGTGCGCCAAATATATAATTTGTGGGCCTTATAGTTTTGGAGATATTTGATTTCCTGCTGGCGTAACGTTTTGCCGGATCCCAGATCTCGGAAACTACTAAATGTGCGATTTTACAGTAAACATATATAAGTAGCCCCTGATTTGTGCGATTTGTGCGGTAGAAAACATTTCAAAAATATTCACAAATTTTGAAGTAATCGGGCATTTTCTGAAAACAGAAAAAAAAATCTAGCGCCTTAACTACCACATAAATAAAGAAACCAAAAACGGTGTTCTATTCTTCTTATTATTTCTCATTACCATAAAAATTTTGAAAACCGCACATTTACACGTTTTTGAATAATACCCACATGAAGGTGAGACCGACCATGTCATAACTTTGACGGTCAGCAGGATAAAAATATCAGAGATTATTTAGATCCTGGCCCAATGAATAATCTGTGAGGTAGAGGAGGGGCCAGGCTTTCAAAATTGAAATCCCGTCGGACAAGCGAGTGCTCTACCGACAACTGGTATCATTGTCTTTAGCATGATCTCCTGAACAATAATATAGCGGTTGTCGCATTATAAAGTGGTGGAGGGGGGAGGGGGGGAGGAAAAAGGTGCAAAACTCGGTTATCAGAGTTTGGCTAATTTCTCAATAACCACTTGTTCGATTTAAACAAATAAACTGTCATATGATAGGTAATATTCTTTTCAACACACTTGCTCGTAAAGTGAGCCCTAATACATCGCTTTTAGGGCCATAAACCGAACTATAACAAACGCGTGCAATAATATATAAAACACTAGTTGGTTATAGAATGATCCCTACAAAGTTAAATAGGTACCTTACTGAAAGTTCTATGCGAGTAAACAGAGCATTTTCAATTTAACCGGGTAATACAGTTATTTTTTTAGTAACAACAAAGAGGTTTTATGCCGCTGAAAATTCATTTGCATTTTTGGAATAAATAAATGTGTAGGTCCTTAATTAAGTCAAACAAATATTTATTATTATCAAATTATTTCTTATTTACAATATTTTGTTAAAACATATTAAAATATTAGCATTTTATCACCTATATTTATAATTTTGAAGTAGGCTGTATGCTCGCTAACCCCTTTGTTCGCAAAATATTCTTGCATTGGGCGTGTTAAAAAAACAAAAAAAAACCTGCGCGCCTTTTCTCATCATGATTATCATTTTGTTTTTGTCGCATTTGTTGCTGTGTGGTAAATTACTTTGTTTTTTCCTCGCAAATGTGTTGAAAAACGTCGTATGAAACTCGTGAGCTCTTACTTATTGCACACTCGGCTGAGTTACGCCCTCGCCTGCGGCTCGGGCTGCAACCCACAGCCTTGTGTGCAATAAGTAACCTAAGCTAACTTGTATCATAATGTACTATAACAACAGATTTTATCAATCAATGGTTTTTGTAGATACTATAGTTTATGAAATAATTACATAAAATATGAATTTCAAATAAATATTTTTTTTGTTTTGTAGAATTGAAGCAGTAAATTGAAATAAACTACTATGTAATTAAAAATATGAAGATTTGCTCCAGAAAAAAAATATCGGTGAACAGCCCAGTCATTCCCTTATATAGAATAACTAGTATTTCGCCCTGGTGCGCGGGCTGCTGAAGCAGCCCGCGGGCATCGCCCTTTTGGCCTGTAAGTGGCGGATTTTGGGTAGTTGGACTGCAAATTGTGGAATTAGCCATATTGCCATCCGATCAAATCACATTGCATTTTGTCTGCAAGTTGCAGGGCGGTGTGTGGTGATGCGTAGTGAAAATGAATGCTCTTTATTTTTTTCTAAAAGCTGCTGGCTGATATTAAAATCATAGAGAAACTAATATACACGGTTTATTTTTAAGTATATCTAAAAATTTCATGAGTGTATCTCATTCCTATTCTAATCGAGTATGTACAGTTAAAAGTTTCAATATTTAATAATTGGTCAATAATATATTGAGGTTTGTTTGTCTCAAAATTTTACTGATTTATGGATTTAGAGCTCATTCATAGAATTACACGCGTGTAATCAAATGAGACTATCTTTTTTACCTACGTAAATCATGAAAAGAATGAATGTGTGCTATTTTTGTGAGTTTGCCGATTAATCAAGATTTTTTTTCGATATTTTCGATTTTTTTTTTATTTTTTTTTACTTTTAACTGCACGTTTATATTCAGACACGTGGTCTGATATCTCTATTTCATTTAAGATATACTTTAAAATTAACGGTTTAGTTACTATGTTAAAAATCAAATCAAATCAGTGGGTGTTAAGAATCCCTGGGTGCGGCTCGGCTACCATCAACCACGAAAACTGCACCTGGCAACCTACAAAACGCGCACACTGAGAACCGATACGAAGTTAACCGAGTTGGAAGAAGTTATTATCAAGTTACACTGGGACATCATTGGTTTATTAAAGAGGCTATCGAGCGGAATAAAGGCTACAAAGGTAGCTGAATTCGGTAGAAACCTGGGCGGTGCTGCAATCTCTCTAAAGTTTCCAATTGGACCACTACAGGCATATCAAGGTGTTGAAGTTCTTATATATCACCTCATTTCGGACCCGATCTCTTAGAGAAACTCCGAGCAATAACCCATTCCATAGTTCGCTGCGCGACTTTAAATTTATGAACCAGCCCTACAGTGAGTGTCCACGTTTCGGCTCCGTATGTCATGACAGGCAGGACGCACTGGTTGAAGACTTTCGTCTTTAGACTCTGTGGAATAGGCGACTCAAAGACACGACGAAGTTTCTCATATGCTGCCCAGCCCAGCTGTATCCTTCTGTTGGCCTCTGTCTCGAAGTTGTTTCTACCCAATTGCAATGTTTGCCCGAGGTAGACATATTTCGTAACAACCTCGAGAAGACTTCCTTGTACTGCAATCGGTCCTGGAATTACATGTTCGTTGAACATAACCTTGGTTTTGTCCAAGTTCATCCGAAGACCGATGCGTAGAGAGGAATCAGCTAGGCTGTTCAGCATGTATATTGTAGATCCTGCTTTCGGCCACAATGACGATGTCATCCGCAAATCGCAAGTGTGATATGTATTTGCCGTTAATGTTAATACCGCGTCCTTTCCAGTCCAGCGTTCTAAACATATCCTCCAATGCATTTGTGAACAATTTGGAGGAGATAGTGGGGATATGATAAAATCCTCTTATCTCACACCTCCATACAAGGGGATATGCTTAGACTGCTGGTTCTGCAGTTGGACCGCCATGGTTGCGGCATTGTAGAGACATCTCAACTCTTGGATATATCGCCAATTGACTTGGCATCGTTGCAGGGCTTCTAAAACAGCCCAGGTTTCGACAGAATCAAATGCCTCCTCATAGTCCACAAATGCAAAGCACAAAGGCTGGTTATACTCTTCGGACTTCTGTATAAGTTGCCGCACTGTGAAGATGTGATCTATGGTGCTGGTGCCGTATCCTGCTCGAAACCTGGCCTGTTCCGGGGGTTGAAGATCGAGATGCGAAGCGTACAACTCGCTATAGAAGTTTTCAATTTCCAAAAGAACCTCCGGCTTCGAAGCTACGACGACTCCACTGGCCGTAGTCAACTTCGTCAAGTGACTTCTCCCAAGAGACTGGACAAATACTTTCGATCCCCGATTTCGCTCAATTGCTCGTTCAATCGAGCGTGAATTGGAGCATCGGAGATCGTACCGCACCAGTTTACCAATCTTCTTGCTGAGAGCCTGTTGTTTGGACGAAGTGACAGGTGAGTCTTCACGTCGCTTCCTCATGAGCCTAAGGGTTTCTTCAAAATTTCGAGCCCTCTTCCCTGAGTATTCTGACCACATTTTCGAGGGCCCGGTTGACGTCAACAGTATTTGTGGTTTCCACGTCAACGAATCGGTTTTCCAGGTTCGAATGAAACGTTTTAGACCCTATGATGGTTTGGAGCAAGTTAAGATGGAGCCTGTACTTCATCAAGCGAGCGCGTTCAAGCTTAACCTCGATATTCAGAGAGCCTCGGATGAGTCGGTGATCGCTGCCAGTATTAAACTTGTTGATCACTGAGACGTCTCATATATGCTTTTTATCCGCCATGATGAAGTCGATCTCATTTTTTGACCTACCATCGAGGCTTCGCCATGTCCACTTTCTTTGGAGCTGTTTCTTGAAGAAAGAATTCTTCACGAAAAGCCCCTCTTTCTCAAGAAAGTTGACAATCATTTGCCCCCTGTGGTTTCTGCACCCAAAACCATGGGATTGTACTACAGATTTGTCGTGATTCTGTACTCCCACTTTAGCGTTGAAGTCCCCCACAACAACGTTGACCCTTCCGTAACCCGGGGATTCTTCGCACCCCCTGTCCTGCCGTTACCGTGACCACCGCCGTTATCAGGAATAGCAGGGCGGCTGGGAACTGGGGGCCGTGGTCTGTTTTGTGTCGCCATTTCCTAATGGCAAACTCTCCTGGGTTTGCCCATAATTTCCACGCTGGGCATGCGGATTGGCAATCATAGTGCGTAGCTAATCGCACCAGTGTCACTGCTGCCTGACACCGGTCTGTGTATTTTATTAGCTCGCAATGTTTGTGATGGTTATCCCGCCACCGGTCGACCGCCAGAGCCTCGTTCGTACTCGTGCTAGCAGGGTGCACCGCGAGCAGGAGAAGTTGGCTTTGGCTCTGAATGATGTTATTTGGAACCCCTTGCACCCATCCCCTTGCATCCACTTTTAATTTTTTTAAATAGTTTTCTAAATTTTTAATACTTTTTGGGGTATATTTAAAAAAACAACCCTGAAAATGGTAATTTTTTTACTGAGCACAACTCCTTGATATGTTGCCTAATTCGCCAATTTTTTTTAAGTGTTGTAAACTGCCTCAAAATAGCCTTAAAATATTTTAAAAATGTATAAAGTTTTCAAAATGGCCGCCACCGCGTCCGCCATAAAGATTTTTCTATTGTTTATATTTTTTCTATATTAAGCAGTATTATACTGCTAATTTTCTTTCTCACTTGCACCCAGCCGCCGCAATAGGACTTGAAAAAAAGGGTATCTCGAAAATGTCTTTTACCTTAGCAGTTTCCAGGGTTGCCAGACGTTGTCAACCAAAATACCAAAAAGTCATTTGTATATAGACAGTACATGAACCCTCATACCCGAAATTCCAAAAAAGACGTTATTTCACTTTTTTGCATTTTTGAATTGGGGTTAAAATATTCTACCAATCATAGATATTATATCAATACCTATTAACTGAGGCCCAAGTGTCGTCGACTTCGCCGTCGGCTTCATTTGACAGATGGTTGTAATTATAGATGTGAAGGCGGTTGTTATCCTAGTCAGCCAGCCGCTGACCAGCCGCTTTTTTCGCTGACTACGGTGATCAACCATAAACCGCGGCTGGTTACAGTTGAAACATGTATTTGTTTTATTAAAGCCGTTTTATGTCCTAAGTGATTATTTTTGTCTATCTACATACTACCTACTTACTATAAACGTTACAGTAACCAGTAAACAGTTTTGTGGTGAAGAGAAATTGACGAGAACACCAGAATTTTCAGTTTGATGTTCTACAAATTCATCGCCCACGAATTCATCATGACAGAGTAGGTATTTAATTTACTAAAAATACCTATTTGCATTTAACGACTCGTATATTATAACAATTTCGACTCAGGAATTGTAAAAGTTGTAAGACCTTTTGGTATTGAGTCGGATAAGCAGCCGGTTGTCAGCCGCTGTCTATACGATATTATCGGATGCTTTAGATAACTATCCGATAACAACCGCTGTTTTACAACTATAGTTGTAATACATTGCTACTTATCTTTGGTAAGTTTTTATTTGTACCAAAAAGAAGTAGCAATGTATCTCATCCATCTGCCAAATGAAGCCGACGGCGAAGTCGACGACACTTGGGCGGTAGGGCCACTGGCCTATGAATTTCAATACGCTCCAGTGTTGCCATCTGGAAGAATATCGACTTTAAAAACCGGCCAAGTGCGAGTTGGACTCGCGCACGATGGGTTCCAAAAAACGGCAAAAAAAATACGTTTGTTGTATGGGAGCCCCTCTTAAATATTTATTTTATTCTGTTTTTAAGTATTTACTGTTATAGCGGCAACAAAAATACATCATATGTGAAAATTTCAACTTTCTACCTGTTGTCGTTATTAATATCGAGCAAAAAACGGCAAAAAAATCACGTTTGTTGTCTGGGAGCCCCCCTTAAATATTTATTTTATTATGTTTTTAGTATTTATTGTTATAGCCGCAACAGAAATACATCATCTGTGAAAATTTCAACTTTCTAGCTATCACGGTTCATGAGATACAGCCTGGTGACAGACAGACAGACAGACAGACCGACAGACAGACAGACAGACGGACAGCGGAGTCTTAGTAATAGGGTCCCGTTTTTACCCTTTGGGTACGGAACCCTAAAAATGGTATATTTTCGTACCTCAAACAAAATGGCCACTACAACAGGCGCCATCTTGAATTTTTTAAATTTACAGTTTGGTAAAAATTGAGAGTTATTGTATCAAAACGGTAAAAATTATCACAAACCAAACAACACTTTAGGCCTCGTTTACGGAGACGCGGGGCGTCGCGCGACGCGGGCGGCGGCGCGGCCCGCACTGAATTCAAACATATGGCGTTGTATGAGTGTGTTTACGGAGAGGCGATTTTACACGCATTTGCTTGAAATAGGGCGGGGCCCACGGCGACCTCCGCGGCGGCGATCGCGGCGGCGCCCACGGCGACTATTCTCGATGAAGTGTTAGTGTTTGTTTGTGGGCCGATTTTGATGAAACTCGGTTTTCGGTAATATTTTAAAAAAGAAATAACAACGCAATTTTGAAAATATAAAAAAATCCAATATGGCGGCCAACTTTTTTGTTTTTCGGCTGATTTCGATGAAAATCGATTTTTTGTACTATTTTGAAAAGAAAACGACAACGCAGTTTTAAAAAAATATAAATTAATCTAAGATGGCGGGCAACTTTTTTGTTTTTGGGCTGATTTCGAAGTAACTCGGCTTTTTGTACTATTTTGACCAGGAAATAACCACGCAATGTTAAAAATATAAAAAATCTAAAATGGCGGCCAAAATTTTAGTTTTTGGCCGATTTCGACTAAACTCGGTATTTGGTACTTACTATTTTGACGAGGAAATAACGCAATGTTAAGAATATTAAAAATCCAATATGGTGGCCAAATTTTTTGTTTTACGGCCGATTTCTATGAAACTCGGTTTTTTGTACTATTTTGACAAGAAAATAACAAAGCAAAGTTGAAACCGAACCGAAAAATAGTAACAAAAACCGAGTTTCACCGAAATCGGCCCACAAACAAAAAAGTTGGCCGTCATCTTGGATTTTTAAATATTTTAAACATTGCAAACCCATTTAAAAACCGGTTCAGAGAAACAGAACCTTTTTTAAAAAGATCCACATATAATTTCGTCGAACCTGTTCAAAAATTTACCGGTTTCCTAGCCCTGCGACGATTTGATTGACTTTGTCGCCGCGGGCGCCGCGTCTCTATAAACAGCATCGTATAGTGCCATATGTTTGTGTTTACGCGTGCGATGCTAAGTGTCGCTTCACGCGCCACCTCAAAACGTTCCGGTGTTGCCATCTGGAAGAAAATCGACTTTAAAAATGGCGTGTTTTCGTACCCCAAACAAAATGGCCTCCACAACAGGCGCCATCTTGAATATTGAAAAAGTTTCCCCGATTAGTAAAATTTAAGGGTAATTGTGGTGAAACAGTAAAGTTTTTTTTTCTTAAATCAAACAACACTTCAGTGTTGTGGCCCCGCGGTTTGGGGTCCAAAAATCAAATTTTTCAAAACTGCCCAGCGTGGCCGCCATTTTGTTTTTTATTTTTTTTCTCATTTTTCTCAATTTTAAATGTTAAAATCTACCACTCTTGTAAGTTTGAACAAAATCGGTTGAAAAACAAAAAAGTTTAACTATAACAATATTTGAAAGGATCTGAATAATTAATAATAATAAATATTGATATTTTAAAAAGAATTAGTGGCGCGATTAACCCAAAAGTAATTAGAAGTTAAACTATGACCGCGCAATGCCGCGCATACCGTTGTTTCACCAAGATGATTAATAATTACGTAATTTAATGACCATATTTTATTATGATTTAATTACAAATATACAGTTTTCAGATTTATTCCTGTAAGTGTAGTATAAGACGCTATTACCTGCCAATTTTCATAGTTGTAGGTCAACGGGAAGTACCCTATGAATTTTGATTCCTTTGAGAGTCTCGAAAATGCGTTTTTTGCGCCCTAAACGGCAATATCTTTTTTTACGTTAACTTAGAAGTTTGATTTTTTTACGGCTTCAAGGGCCCGTAGACCTTAGTATATGGTTTAAATTTCAATTCGATACCTCCACGCGTTTCCGAGATAAAGGGTCTTGACAGACAGACGGACGGACGGACAGACAGACAGACGGACAACAAAGTGATCCTATAAGGGTTCCGTTTTTTCCTTTTGAGGTACGGAACCCTAAAATGGGAACTTTTATAACTTAAAGACTTTACATTTATAAATAATAATATGATATGAAATATTAATCTTTAAAAACAATATAAGTGAATAAAATAAATTCTTCAAGTCAGTGTAAATGTTACCGGCAATGTGTATAATCCGGCATTGTATACAATGCCTAGGCATTGTATACAATGCCTAAAACGATCAGGCAATGTATGAAATATAATTCATTTTATACTTTGCCTAGGCATTGTATACAATGCCTGCTGGTCCACCGGCAATGTGTAAAATAAGTATATTTCTGTTGTCTGTTATAAAAAAATAACCTCGAAATTTAAGGCTCACGCTCCGCTGCGCTTCGCGCTCGCCTTAAATTTCTAACCTATACGCGGGACCTACAGGAGTGAAGCAGGTTCGATTCCAAACTCAAATTTCTGTTGTCTGTTATAAAAAAATAACCTCGAAATTTAAGGCTCACGCTCCGCTGCGCTCCGCGCTCGCCTTAAATTTCTAACCTATACGCGGGACCTACAGGAGTGAAGCAGGTTCGATTCCAAACTCAAATTTCTGTTGTCTGTTATAAAAAAATAACCTCGAAATTTAAGGCTCACGCTCCGCTGCGCTCCGCGCTCGCCTTAAATTTCTAACCTATACGCGGGACCTACAGGAGTAAAACAGGTTCGATTCCAAAGAGCCCCCCTCATGCCCCCTTCGAGCCCCCTCGAGCCCCCCTCAAGCCCCCCTCGAGCCCCCCATCGAACCCTCCTCGAGCTTTCCCCGAGCCCCCCCCTCGAGCTTTCCTCAAGCCCCCCCCCCCCTCGAGCTTTCCCCAAGCCCCCCTCGATCCCCCCTCGAATCTATTCTCGAAAATCTTTTTATTATACACATTGCCGGTGGACCAGCAGGCATTCTATACAATGCCTAGTCATTGTATACACTGCCTAGGTAATGTGTGAAATAGATATCAATATTCATTATATTTCATACATTGCCTAAAAGGGCCAGGCATTGTATACAATGCCTAGGCATTGTATACAATGCCTGCATTTCATACATTGCCGGTAACATAAATAAACTCAACAAAGTTATAATCATAATTATGAACAATCTATGACAAAGTGTTCGTTGTCGAGTACTCTGTTGCCGCTGTGATGATGCTACTGCTGGAAAGATGATGAGGGTGAAAAGCAGGGTGCCGGGAGATGATGGAGTCGGATGTGGACGCTGCCGGCCGATGATGGTGTCGTGAGAATGGAGCAGGGGCAAACGCTGAATTTACCAACAGACAGTTTACAACGTGGAGCGACATGAAACATTATTATTCCAAAGACATTACTATAACATCCTATGTGGTTTGATTTTTTCTTTCTTTTTTTTTATGGAAACTTCAATAACACTTTATTAAAGATACCTAAGTAGTACTTATATGATTGTGTCAGAGTTTTTTTTTAGGTTTGGTAAAGTTTGGTAAACGTTAAGTAATGAGTAAATATATAAATTTTAAATGTAATTTGTTGGAAGTAAAAATAAGAAATTTAGAATGCACATTATGAAGAATTTATTTTAATTTGATTGTAATATTTTAGATAGTACTCCTCTTTTGTCGTGTTTAATCGATTAGGATTTTATTGCTGACGATTAACTAGATTAATAAGTAATATCCGGAGTACAAGAAGAAAATGAAATTTAATTTTCGTAGATAATGTTTTAAGTTAGTTTCTTAAAAAACTAAGTTTCTGATTTATACAAGTGATTGCACAGAAAAAGTAGGTAACTGTTATTTTTAGTGGTGTTGGTATTAATGTTTGTTTTTTATTTTACAGTAACTTTGTACGGAGATTGATCGTTGATAAAGGTAACTCTAATTTTACGCTTTTGAAGATTTGATTTCACATGAAATATAATTGGTATTATAATTTTATGGACATTTTGGACTTTTTTTTTTCTCGTAGTTTTAAAGTGAGTAAAGGTGAGGTAAATAAATGTTATAGCTATTTTTGTTTAAAATTATTTTGTGGTTTTCGTTACTTAAATCATTTTAAAGAATATTTATCAATGTCAATTGTTATTTTAATTATCACTGCTGTGCATTTCGTAAGTAAAAGTTTGGACTTTGTAATACGTTTAAATAAGTGACCGACATCGTAACTGCTGGCATAGCAACACGTGTGATTATTGTAAGTAGGAATCATTTTTGTTGAATCAAAGAATTTAAATTTCGTTCGAGTTTTTTTTTATCGTAAAGTAAGTTGTTTAAATAAAGTATTTCATTGAAATTACAAAAAGGTTAAAAATGCCATATATTTTCCATTCTTTCGCAGGACACTAATGTTAATAACAATTTTATTTAAGTAAGATTTATTTTTATTCAATGTGAATTTTTTTCTCTTATGTCTATATTGTATACCTTTTATATCTACATCGATATTTAAATCACCCTAAGGTTGACTGGTAGAAAATGCCTAAGGCATTAAGTCCGCCTACTTATATACAATAGATATTAAAAAATATCCTTCGTTCCCCCCCCCCCCACCCGACTTCAAAAGGCGTTGTTTAATATAAGATTTGCATACAAACTTTCGAGTTAATTATTATGCAGATTTCAATATTTTATTTCTTGCTTTTTAGAGCCATTAATTTATTTTTGAAACTGTTTTTTGTTAGATTATTTTCAAGTTTTTTGAAGGAGGTTTTTTCTAGACCGTATAGTTTTCGACTTATGATGAAAAATGTAAAAAAAATGACCGTTCCCCCCCCCTTATCTCCGAAGTTTACAAAGAGAAAAATCTGAAATAATTCTATGCGATAGCAGTTTATATAAAGATTATGATGAAAGATAAAATGATGTCTCAATACGGCACCTTTTTTTAGAAATTATCAAATTTCTAAAAAAGTTAACATTAGTTCCATTATCGGTCAAGAGATGGCGCTGACCTAAAACTGCAATACTAATTTTATTATTCTACTCTGCAGTGTGGTTTAATGGTGCAATTATGATGGTACGGAACCCTCGGTGCGCGAGTCCGACTCGCTCTTGACCGGTTTTTACTAATCATTTTTCCGTCAAACTAAGTCTAACAAGGCTTTGAGCCTGGTTAGACTTGTCAGTCTCTTTATTTTGAAGTTTTTTCTTTTTCAAGAATTAATAAGATTTATTTAAATTTCAATAAATTGAAAAAAACAAAAACAGTTTCAAAAATAAATTAATGGCTCTAAAAAGCAAGAAATAAAATATTGAAATCTGCATAATAATTAACTCGAAAGTTTGTATGCATATCTTATATTAAACAACAAAGATATATTAGTTAAGATAAAAAATATCCTTCGTTCGTTTTTGTTCTAAATCTACAAAGTAATGAAACTCAAATTGACATAACTGAAATAAAACTTGACAATAATAAATATATAAATGATCCTCATACAATATGTAACGAATTCAATAAATATTTTGTAAATAACATGAATGACAATTATGACAACAACAAAAGGCTCAATAACGACTTAAGTAATATACCTATTCACCCAAATAGCATTTATTTATCACCAGTAAATGAGGATGATATTCTTAAAATAATAAAAAAATTGAAAAACACAAATTCTGCAGGTTACGACAAAATTAATACTAACATTATAAAGAAGTGTGCTATTTTTATAGTCGGACCATTAGTGCACATAATAAATCTCTCACTTGAACAAGGTTTCTTTCCTGCTGAACTTAAATACTCTGTAGTGAAACCACTGCACAAGAAGGGTTCTCGTAACGATCTTAAAAATTACAGACCAATTACACTTATTTCAATTATGTCAAAGATATGGGAAAAAGTTATGCATGATAAATTATATGCATTTATTAAGTCTCAAAACATATTACAACAAGAACAGTTTGGTTTTCGTAAGGGTAGCTCTACAACTCTGGCATGTTTTCATCTTATAAAAGAAATAACTCAAAACTTCGATGATGGAATGAATACATTAGCTATATTTCTTGATATGAGTAAAGCATTCGACAGTGTTTGCCACAAACTACTGATTAATAAACTAGAAAAATCAGGAATAAGAGGAAATGCACTATCATGGATAGAAAGTTATCTAACAGACCATCAACAATGTGTTGAAATTTCACGACTCTCTGGAAACATTAGGAAATCTTATAATTCTACGTATTGTTTCAACCGATGCGGCGTTCCTCAAGGCAGTGTTTTGGGTCCGTTGTTGTTTCTATTATACATAAATGATCTGATCACTGTATTGGATCAAAAATGTATATTATTTGCTGATGATGCTACTATTATCATTAAATCTAAGGACAAAAGAGAACTAGAAAACACAGCCAATGCAAACTTAAGTAAAGTAGTAAACTGGTTAGAATTTAATAACCTAAACATTAACTTTGACAAGACGAAATATATATTATTTAGAACAAAAAATAGTGTAGATATAAATATGAATATAAATTATAAAAGGAGTGAAATAGCAAATGTAAAGATGACTAAGTTCTTAGGTATAATAATAGACAAATTCTGTGACTGGAAAGCTCACATTGACATATTAGTAACAAAACTAGATAGATATATCTACGCTATCAACAGGATTAGACGGATAGCATCAAAAGAAGCGGCAATCATGGCCTATCATGGCTATGTGTCCTCCTTGTTACGTTATGGTCTCATACTATGGGGAAACTCAGTGGATATGCTTAGGGCTTTTAGAATTAAAAAAAAATGTATTAGGTCAATCTGTGGTGCTCATTATTTAGACAGCTGTAAACCACTATTCAAAAACTTAAATATACTACCACTGCCATGTCTATATATTTATGAAATCTCGATATTTGTGAAAAACTACGATGACTTGTTTAAAAAGAGAGACATAATACGCAGTCAGAGATTAGGTGATAGATTGCAAATACCTAAGCAAAGATTAGTTTTATATTCAAAGAACGCATATTGTATGGCAATACGAGTATTTAATAAATTGCCAAATGACATAAAAGCCTTGACTATGAATAAATTCCGACATAAATTATTTAATTTCCTTCTTGATAAAATGTATTATACAGTTGATGAGTTCTTGAATGATAAAATCTGACATCTGCTTTATTATTATTATTATTATTTGACATTTATGTATATTTCTTTTATTTGAATACTAATTCTAGATTGTATTTCTTAGAATCTTGGATATTGTACAGTATTTGACTATTAAATTTATATTTTGTATACATCACCAATAGGTTGTAATGAAGACTTTTGCACGTCGTCAAATGTACGATAGAATATGTCAGAACAAATCTTATGTAACAACCACCACCACCATATTCTTGCAAATAAATGTTTAATTATTTATTATTATTATTATTATCAAGCAGCATTCCAAGCAAGCAAACCTAGTGGGCTTGCGATGGTTCCTTGAAATAAAACTTCTTATAATTTGAACTAAAATGATAGACAATTAGTTAGTTTTCTTCATACTTAAGAGAAATAAGATATTATGTGACTAATGCATATTATTATTTTCAAGCAGTTTAAGCTAAGAAACTCAATTTACTACCTAAAACCTAGGTAGTATACCTAGGTTTTTACATGAAAGCCGTCTATTTGGTCGATGTTAAAGAGAGGTTATTGACCAATTTTTTTATTGGAATAGTTTGTAAGATAAATGTTTTTTTCAATTTATTGAAATTTAAATAAATCTTATTCATTCTTGAAAAAGAAAAAACGAACGAAGGATATTTTTTATCTTAACTAATATATCTTTGTTGTTTAATATAAGATATGCATACAAACTTTCGAGTTAATTATTATGCAGATTTCAATATTTTATTTCTTGCTTTTTAGAGCCATTAATTTATTTTTGAAACTGTTTTTGTTTTTTTCAATTTATTGAAATTTAAATAAATCTTATTAATTCTTGAAAAAGAAAAAACTTCAAAATAAAGAGACTGACAAGTCTAACCAGGCTCAAAGCCTTGTTAGACTTAGTTTGACGGAAAAATGATTAGTAAAAACCGGTCAAGAGCGAGTCGGACTCGCGCACCGAGGGTTCCGTACCATCATAATTGCACCATTAAACCACACTGCAGAGTAGAATAATAAAATTAGTATTGCAGTTTTAGGTCAGCGCCATCTCTTGACCGATAATGGAACTAATGTTAACTTTTTTAGAAATTTGATAATTTCTAAAAAAAGGTGCCGTATTGAGACATCATTTTATCTTTCATCATAATCTTTATATAAACTGCTATCGCATAGAATTATTTCAGATTTTTCTCTTTGTAAACTTCGGAGATAAGGGGGGGGGAACGGTCATTTTTTTTACATTTTTCATCATAAGTCGAAAACTATACGGTCTAGAAAAAACCTCCTTCAAAAAACTTGAAAATAATCTAACAAAAAACAGTTTCAAAAATAAATTAATGGCTCTAAAAAGCAAGAAATAAAATATTGAAATCTGCATAATAATTAACTCGAAAGTTTGTATGCAAATCTTATATTAAACAACGCCTTTTGAAGTCGGGTGGGGGGGGGAACGAAGGATATTTTTTATCTTAACTAATATATCTTTGTTGTTTAATATAAGATATGCATGCAAACTTTCGAGTTAATTATTATGCAGATTTCAATATTTTATTTCTTGCTTTTTAGAGCCATTAATTTATTTTTGAAACTGTTTTTTGTTAGATTATTTTCAAGTTTTTTGAAGGAGGTTTTGTTTTTATTAAAAACTTTTTTATTTTAAACTTTTTTGTGGTAAGTATATTTGGTGATGATATTATCTAAGTTACAATAGCCTTATTTCAACGGCTCATCACCTTTTACATAGTACTGCTTTTTATTGTTGAGGGGCGTTTATTATTGAGGAGTTCTCCTGGTACTTCACTATCAGCTCCACTTCACCATATGAATTATGATGAGCATAAATAGCCTAGCAACCATATTAAAGTAATCGTATCGTACCAGTGAACTACTTAGTATTGAATAGTTCCGATGATCATCTATGCTGGTCTTCATCATCAGTTCTACTTCACCGAAATGGTACTTTTCGAAAGCAAATGCACAAGTTACTTAAGAAAATACTAAAATCACTATAGATGTGCCTTTAATATTCGAAGAGTTCCCACGATTTCTCCAGGATCCAATCATCAGATCCTGATTTCATGACAATGGGACCAATTTGGAAGTATATACTTTCAAACAAAAAAAGAATTTTTCAAATCGGTCCAGCCGTCTTCGAGTAATCGAGTAACATACATAAAAAAAAAAAGATTCCGACGAATTGAGAACCTCCTCCTTTTTTTGAAGTCGGTTAAAAAAAGAAAAAATGATTAAAAACGTGCAAACGGCGCTGTTTCATATGATTCCCCACATGCCGTAGTAGCTCCACTTCAAATTTTTAAGACCCCTTTTCAGGCCCTGCTGTAAAAAAAATATTTATTTTTTTATTTATTTCTTATTTGCAAAATAGTTGGGCAAATGTCATCTTAAACTATTCCAAATTTCAAGTTGATACCATTAGTAGTTCTCGAGATATCCAGCTGTGACAGACAGACAGACAGACTGAGTCACACCATAAGGGTTCCTTTTTTACCATTTTGGTACGGAACCCTAAAAATGATTTAATTAGCTATTTTATTTTATTTTATTTTAAATATCTTTATTGTACAATACAGTATGGTACAAGAGGCGGACTTAATGCTAGTAGCATTCTCTACCAGTCAACCTTTGGGAAATACGATATTCGCGAATGCGGTACAGAATATATATATATATATATATTTAGAAATATCTACACAATAATATAATACTTATATATCCTTTACAAATACATACAAAATAATTACAAAAATATGGATTATATACATATAATAATGCATACAATATTATACTATATAATATTATAAGGAGAAGGAGTAAAACACGATGACGTTACTTTTCGCACTATGAGCATCATAATTCGTTCAAGAGAAACTCGTGCACTTTTTTTTAAAAAGAAAATTTGTTGGTAGATCTTCTGATTGGTTCAGGGAGATCATTCCATAGGCGCGATGCTTGCAGAGTGAAAGAATTGGACATATAGCCAGAGCGGAAGAGGGGGATAGAAAGTAAAAGAGAATTGGCAGAACGGAGTTGACGATCATGAGAGTCGCGGAGATATTGAAATTTACATTTCAGGTACTCTGGAGAATGGGGATTATTGAGGATGGAGTAAAGCGTGCAGAGCATCCTTTGCTGCCTGCGCTGACGTATTGGAAGCCATTTAAGCTGTGACCGGTAGGAAGAAATGTGATCGTATTTACGGAGGCAGAATACAAAACGGATAGCGTTATTAATGAGGCGGTCAAGCTTATTAAGAAGGTCCTCATTCAAATCAGGAAAACAGACATCAGCATAATCTATGAGAGGAAAGATGAGTGAAGTAACAAGCATGACCTTCGTACGGATAGGGAGAAAATTTCTAAAACGATTCAGGAAACGTAATGAGAAGGTAACAGTACGACTAATTTCAGCAACCTGTGTAGTCCAGCTGAGCGACGAATCGATGTGTAGACCAAGGTTTTTAACGCTGGCGCAGAGAGGGATGGTAGTATTATTCAGTACAATAGGCTGAACCAAACTGTTGACCACTTTAGCTATTTGTTTAGAGCCCCCAACTATTAAAGCCTGGCATTTAGATGGGTTCACTGCTATCCCGAAATCATTCGACCAGATGCAAATGGTGCGTAAGACATTGTTTAACAGCGTGATAGCAGAGTCGATTTCATCGACTGGCGTCTGTGCGTATATTTGGAGGTCGTCAGCGTAAAAGTGGTAAGAACAGCCAAGAGAGGAAGAAAGGGAGTTAATAAATAAGGAGAAGAGGAGAGGTGAGAGAATGCCACCCTGTGGCACACCGGCAGAGAGATGGTTCCAGTGAGATACATCACGTCCCACCCGCACCGCCTGCTGGCGACCGCGGAGGTAATAAGAAAACCACTCCAGTGACATTGAAGAGAAGTTCAGAGACTTAGAATGGCAAGCAAGATATCGTGGTCGACCATATTGAAGGCATTAGAGAAATCGATAAGGACAATGATGGTGACCAGCTGATTCTCCATGCCATGTCTAACATCCTCGGTTACTTTGAGGAGTGCTGTCGTTGTGCTGTGTCCAGGGCGGAAACCTGACTGAAGGGGAGTGATAAGGGAGTTGGAGTAGATGAAGGAGGAGACTTGCTTGTGAGCAGCGGCTTCTAAAATTTTGGAAAGAAAAGGGAGGATAGATATAGGCCTGAAGTTATTCAAAAGACGAGGAGAGGAGGTTTTAGGCAGAGGAGTGACGAACGCTTTACGCCAGAGAAGAGGAAATTGGCCAGTCTCGAGGGAGTAATTTATGATGTGAACTATGGTGGGTAGAATTTGTTCTAGAACATAGATAATCATTTTCCGGCTAATGTCGTCACACCCGACTGCATTGGACTTGAGAGAGGAAATTATCTTACTAATCTCATCAATTGTCACTGGAGAAAAAGAAAAGGAATCGGAATGCAGAGGGCCTTTGGAAGCAATCCTGGTTATGGTTTGGGACTTGATAACAGGGTCTAATGAGGGAGTTGAGGAAAAGTGATTATTAAAGTCATTTAGAGAAAAAGGGTAGGAGTTAGAGTTAGGAGAAGCTTTACCAAGGCCAAGGGAACGAAGAAATTTCCATGTATTGGCCGGAGAGCTGTTGGAAACGTTATCAAGGAAATACTGACGCTTAGCTGCTCTCACCATTCTGTTGCACCTGTTACGTGCTATCTTGTAGAGAGCCCAGTTCTCCTCAGTTCTGTCATTCTTGAATTTCCTGAAAGCGCGATCCCGTCTAGTCATTGCCATGCGAACACCTCGCCCGATCCAAGGAGCAGGCGGCCGTTTAACTCGGACAGCTTTTAGTGGTGCGTGGGTATCGAAAAGTTGAAGTAGAAATGTATTAAGGTAAGAGATTTTGTCGTCAACTGATGATAACCCAAGAATTGCATCAAAGTCAAATTTGCTGGCATCTTCCTTTAAGCTGTCGAGGTTGAGCCGAGCGAAATTACGCATCCAAACAAGGGAAGGTTTGGGCTTAGGAGGTCTTAAGCGATATTGAGCGAAAATAAGGTCATGTTTGGAGAAGCCCGGTGCAGGTATTTGACCGAAGCTCGAGACGTTATCTGAAGAAGTTATAATTAAGTCTAGCCAAGTATCACGAGCGGAGGAGTTATGATGAGTAGGTTCTAAAGGGAGAACAGAGAGATTGACAGACTTAACAATATTCAGTAGTTTAAGGGACTGGGGTGAGCTGCAGGAAAGATCAGTATTGAAATCACCCATGATAATGTGATGTCTATAATCCGAGGATAGAGGTTCAAGAACAGACTCGAGATGAGATAAGAAATCTACAGTAGGGGGATAATAAACAACTGCAAGGACCGCTTTGGCGCCTTTAACACATATCTCCAAGAAGATATATTCAGCCGATCCGGAATAGAGAGACGGAGATGAAGCTAGGATTTTATATGGGATATCACTACGTAAGTAGATGGCAACACCACCACCACCTTTACCAGTGCGGTCATTACGTATTAAAACATACCCAGGAACTGAATAAGACATTGAAGGAAGACAAGGTTTTAGCCAGCTTTCGGAGATTAAAATAGCGTGCATGGAGGATGAAGAGAAGGTATCGAGGAGATCAGAATAACTGGAAGGAATGCTCTGGGCATTGATGTGGCAAACATTAAAAGAGTAAGGTGAAGTGAGGATGGCTTTATGGAGAAGGGTCCCTAGTGTTTCCGGATCAGACTGAGACAAATCGCTGCAAGTGGATGAAAAGCTCATATCGTGTGCTGTGTGGAAGGAGTCGTCATCGGACATTATATAAAAATAATATATTTATATATAAAAATAATATATAATAATAATAAAAATACCAAATAAAAAACAACTAGAAGAAATTAAAACTATAAAAAAAACAGCTGTCCTGCCGGTTGACAGGGGTCAGAGATGACAAATTAAGAGCCTACAAAATATTAAGAGCTAAAAGGCGAGATGCCAAGGCAAACAGTGGATATTGGTGAATCAGGTAGCGTGTCGTAAAGGCAGAATGCCAGGACTTTAAGGGCGCATGAATTCACACGCTATGTGTGTATTGTAACGAAAAATATGTAGATTTTTGTTAAAATTTTGATTAAGTATAAGATTTTTGACCAAATCTTAATCACTATTATTTTTGTGTATTTTAAAGAGCCGATTTTTGTAAGATTTACATATTTTTATTTTTAATCTTCAATCCCGAAATAATCCCGGGATCCCGGGATTGGCTAAGTGTAATCCTGAAATCCCGGGATTAGAAATAAGGGCCGGGATCGAATTCCCTAGTTGTGTGGAACGTTTATTAATTGCGATATGCCGCAGTTGTTCACAGCATACGCTTAAATGCGTCGTTCGCGAGTAGCGAGCTGCCCTCGCTAGCTACCTACGTGCTGGCTGCTCGTGGTGCTGGTGTGTCGTCTCTCGCTGCTATCTTGGCGACGGCGGGCGGCATCCGAGCACTCTGTTCGTGCTTCGTTTCGGCCTGAGCGACCGCCTAACCGGTATGATCTTGATATAACCGTCAAATATTGCCAATGCTATTAGGAACTCACATTTTACTTTTAGATATGTAGTAAAACTCCAGCTGGAACTATAATCGTTTATTTTGTGTTTCTTAAATGGCATAACATCAATAACCACTCGACATGACTTTAACTCGCAATACAATGATAATCTTTAAATTCCGAATACATCAATTCACAATAGTTTACAAGACATCAGCATACGTCTGTTCTGTCCGAGTGCCCGACCGAGAATGCCACGATTAACGTCAAGAATGCCCCCACTCGCCGCGCGTCACCCGCCATCTTGTTTTCAACCGTCAAACTACGCTAGTCAATTGACGTACTTTTATTTTCTAAATCACAAATATGACTATTTTAAATCATAAACCTTACACTCGTCCATCCTGACCTCGTGCATGTTACGGTGCCAGAATAAGCCCTTACTCAACCCTTACACTCGGCGAGTAAGGGCATCAACAAACAAATAACTAAATTAACAAGGCATCCTGTCAACCCATATAATACTTACAGGAGTAAACAAAGATATTAAAGTACAATATAACAATTAAAAAATTTTTCACGATTTTTAAAAGAAATATAAAAGTTAGAACATATCTGTATTGTAGTTTAGGTTTTTCTCTTAGTTTCACCAATTTTTTTTAATAGGTAATGTTAAAGATTTGCATCCCCTTTGTGGGTTCATATTACAAGCTATTTTGTTACACTTAGGACCATTTTGTAACAATATGAAACAATAAACATAGATTTAAGACTTATTCATTACTACTTACGACTAATTGACTAACCACCAAGGGGTCCCATAAAAGGGTTTCTCGTTACACTTACACAAACAAAACCATCAAAGGGTCCCATTCAAGGGTGCCCTGTTAATTAAGGCATTAACATGCGTCAAATCGTAATATACAATTCAAAATATTGAAAGACTACGCGCGTGAAGCTATCATAGAAAAATATATAATGCAATTGAAATAATACACGACAGATTTAATTGAAAATATTTATAAAAATATTTACCATCTTTGATGTAAAAAATATCCCGTGGACCTCGTTTTTGGTTTTATTTGCAAAACTTCTTGGAAACAGAACATTCGTTTATGTTAAAACCAAAGCATTAAAATCTGCGATGCAAATTTCTTCAATCTTAATTGAACAGTTTTTTTTTAACTAATTTAAAAGCGAAGAAATTAATTAAAACATGTAAAAATCTAGGATTCGGCGCTCAACCTCTACGTAATCGCCGCGTTGGAACGCGCACTGATTTGGACCCAAAGCGTATAGAGTTACGTTCGATTTCACTCTTTCACAGATCGACCCGCTCGGATTGATGCATGTTAAGGCCTTAAATAACCAATCATCAAGGGGCTCCTGTAATCCCATACAGGGGTTACCCATTACACATAAATAACTAATCCTCGCGGGGCCCTGTAATCCGTTAGGTATTCTCATAACTCATAACTAACCAAACATCAAAGAAATCCTGTAATCTAATACAAGGGTTGCCCGTTATTCATAACTAACCAAACCTGTAATCCCATACAGGGGTTCCAACCATTAAGGGGCCCTGTAATCCCATAACAGGGTTACACTTTATTCATAACTAACCAAACCTGTAATCCCATACAGGGGTTCCAACCATTAAGGGGGTATTCTCTGTCCCATACGGGCAAAACAGGGGTCCCCGTTACTAATTTTTGTAATACCCAGTCAAAACAGTCAGTTATTTAAGTAGATACTTAAGGCATAAATAATATAAAAATTAAATTATCTCTAATATCACAAAACTACAACATACCCATTGAATTGCCGCTATTTGTTGTCATTGTCGCATCATCAATCATTCCATGATATCAAAACTCAACATGAATCGTCTGTCATTACTTGAATAATAACTAAACATCCTTTTAGTTCTAATTTAACCATCAATTCAATAATTTTATTGGTTGAACCTTAAGTGCTTATTACAAAATATATCATACAAAATGTGATTGATCATGATAAAGATAAAGATGCTAGGTTTTATTGTCATTGTCGCATCATAAATCATTCCATTATATCAAAAGTATCGAAACACAACATTAATCATCTGTCATTACATAAATAATAAATTAACTAAACTTCGTTTGAGTCCTCCTAATTCAACCATCAATTCAATAATTTTATTGGTTGAACCTTATGTGCTTATTACAAAATATATCATACAAAATGTGATTGATCATAATAAAGATAAAGCTGCTAGGTATTATTGTATTGTATGCAGTCTTAGAGTAAGACGGGCTTCTAAAGAAAGAGAAGCCATACGAAGCGTTCCCCTCTGCCGAAGTACAAGCCCAAATGGGCATACGCATTAGTAAAACCAGTTGCGCCCGGATTTCTTTCTAGACCGAGTCCAGTCGCGCATGTGAACGCTGCTGTGTTTAAAATGTCGAATTTATGAGTTTTTTGCTGTTAAAAGAGGTCTTGAACATCAAGTATACAAAAAGACGGTGTTACATTTCACATAAAAGTAAATTTTTATCGTATTATTGCTATTTGTTTACATTTAAACATTAAATTCGTATATTTTATTCTTGATTAGTTGTCAAATTTGTTCAGTGACATCGGGTCTGCTAGTTCATGGCTCGTCCGTACAAATTTCAGATCCGTCGCTAGATAAATCCGAGTTCTCGCCGATGGGCAACTTAGTGATGTTACCGTTAAATAATGTTTGTCGATAAAGTGTTGGTCAATCTGGCCCTGATTATGCGTCAAATACATTTGCGAGATGTTTGCATGATTTGCTTTGCACTGATGTGAGCGCGACGCGACAGATATCGCGAAATAAATTTCGAAATAGTAGATTATACAACAAGTGAATAAAAAGGGAATTTAGTTCGAGGTATACAAAGAACCGAGATGAAATTTTTTTTCACGAGTTGTGTTGTGTACTCTACTTTTTACCATTGACTGCGAGAAAGCAAATAGGTACCTAACAGTACTTTATACTTAGTATTTATAGTTGACCATCAGCCATTTTTAATGTCCCCACTACTGGGGCACAGGCCTTCCTTATAGGTGGGAAGATGGGCGATAACCTACCACGCGGGCCCAATGCGAATTGATGGGTGTTAACGACTGCAAATGCAGCCGGGACCAACGGCTTAACGTGCCTTCCGAGGCACGGAGGAGCTCGAGATAATACATTTTTGGTCACCCATCCCATGACCGACCCATGCGTAAAATTAGAAGTTTTCCAATGACATAAAACAACCACGCTAAGAGAGATGGATGGTAGGTACCCCCCCTTGGTAGGTAAGGAGGGGTGGCATTCAAAGTTTCGCGCCGCCGCACTTCAGAAAAAAATCATATCTCCTTCAATATACCTACCACCTCGAATGAGGTATCATATTATGATAAATCAGGGATGATGAAGCCATTTTTGAGACATTGAATGTACAGTTTCTTAAAAAAATAATGATATATTTTACTATATTGACGACATTATCAAAATCAGTTTGCTATTTTTTTATTCAACAGTCGGTCGGTATCTTTCAAAATTCAAATTGTTGGGTGTGCAGATAGCAGTACTGTCATGGAGCGATGTTCAGTGTCAGCAGCCTGAGCCCAACTTCCCTGGGTATACATTAATCCCAACCTAATCACCTACACTCTCAAGATTTTTGTATAAAGCTCGAGCGTATAAAAATGACCTCTTTGTTGTTATTCACCCCATCGTAAAATGATTGAGTTTGTAACCTTTATCCTTTTTCCGTATCGATATTGCTGCATCGACAGTTGAGCCCAGCCCTTTATGTCAATAACGTGTCATATTTTGATGTGTGACTCATCCGTACACAAATTTTTGCTGTTTTGTTTTATTTTTTATGTGTGAGCGTCGTCATTACAGTGTTGTTTTTGTATGTGGGTATGCGGAACTGCACTTGTGTGCATTTCCCTCCCCCCGCAAAAAATGCCAGAATAATTTGAATAGAGTAATAATCGCTAAGGCTTCCAGGGGGGTGTAACTTAGTGTCAGCGTAGACAAAATTTCCAATGTATGAAAGGTGGTGCTATCTTGACTTTACAACATGCAACCTACTGGTGATTAGTTCTCAATATCATGGTAGATGACGCTAGTGCGATAGTGTTCTACTTTTCCAAAATTTCCCCTTTTTTGGGGTGATTACTTAGTGACGTGATGGTTAACGACCTCCACGGTAGAGTCATCGAGTAGATTTTTTGTACAGTCTACGGCACGCTGGGCTATTACGCCATATTACATTACTGTCAAAAAATTCTGCAACGTAGGTAGATCATAAAAATAATTACTAATACCAGCCCCCCCCCCCCCCCCCCAAAGGATTTTTAAACTTTTGAATCTCTGTTGGTGCCGCGATTGCTGTCTTAAAAATATTGTTGATACAGGTTTAGGTAGGTTGATTATTCTTTATTACGCAAAAAATACCTTGTTTTACGTAGTCACGAAACACATTTTTCAATTACGCACTCAGATTTAAGAAATCTTGAGAAAACATGAAATGTGCGAGCGAGAGAGGTGCAGTCAGCGGCAAAATCGCTACGGGTTCTTAACGTACAAAGCGGCCACTTTTGCCTAGAATAGATTATAAACCTTATAGAAAGAATGAAAACTGTTGAAGAGTTATTCAAAAAATTTAATAAAAGTTAAATATTGACTTGGTCTACGAATAATAAAATTGGTCAATCCAAGAAAAGTCAAGTCATATTTCGCAAGATTTGACAAAAAAAAGGTCGGTCGCCACTTTATAGAAAGTTTGCATAGGCAAACACGTCAAAATCGCACTGACTAAATTTTGTACTGAAAAATGTTCTACAACGTTTGAAATAATTATCGAAACTATTTAGGGTAAAACTAAAGCTTGGTTGTGGAAACACTGACTGAGTTATAATCTCTATGATTTTTGACATTTCTTTATGGAGTTTGTTTTTGTCAGTTTATCAATTTTAAAACACTATGTTTATCTGATATTGTTGATATTTTTGAGTTTTATGCAGTTTTTATTTTCTGCAGTGATATTTTGCTCAATTATTTATTTTCGAACGGATAGGGTATATAATATACTGAGGCACTAAATACATATTGTTATTTAAGTAAGTGTTGTGAATTGTGACTATTTGACATATGGTAGGTAATAAATCAGTGAAATAAATCATTGTCTGTTTTTTTCTTTATGATGTTATTTATTATTACTTGTATGTAGAAGATTTTTGCCAAACTAGCATAATAATAAAAGTGAGGTAGTATGTAGAAGATTTTTGCCAAACTAGCATAATAATAAAAGTGAGGTAGGTCAAAAAGATAGGTAAGTAGGTAGGTATTTTACAACCTATTCTATTATGTTTTGATTTACGAGCGGTGCCTATAAAACATTATTAGGCATCGATTCATAATAAAAAGTGTTTTGAACGCTTATTTATAATCGGTGCTTAATTACTGTTTTTAAAGGCGCCGCTCGTAATTCAAAACATAATAGTTTTATTTTCAATTTTACGTATTAAAACGCGATGCAGAAAAACGAGCCAAAGGTCAGCGCCATCTAGATTTCCGAGCAAGAAACTAATTCTCTTTATATATTTTTTTAATTTTAAAGTTGCCTATCTATTTGAATTATATAGTGTATTATCTATGAAGGCTTCTCCCTTTGTGACGAAACAAAGCCTTTGTTGCTCGAAGTATGCAGTCAATATACCAACTTTTCACACTTTTATTTTACTTTGTCTATGATTCATTTTTTTTTTCTATTTCATTAAGTAAACCAAAGCTTTACTTCTCAAACCAAGTGTTAAAGTAGGTAATCCCCTTCTGTCAATCATACCGTTCTGCAAATAAAAGACTTTATTGTCTATTTGGTTTAGCAGTTTTATTAGGGTTCCGTAGCCTAAATGGCAAAAAACGGAACCCTTATAGATTCGTCATGTCTGTCTGTCTGTCTGTCTGTCTGTCTGTCTGTCTGTCTGTCCGTATGTCACAGCCACTTTATTCCGAAAGTATTAAGACTACACAGTTGAAACTTAGTAAGTAGATGTATTCTGTTAACCGCTTAACGAATTTAATACAAAAATAAGAAAAATACAAGATTAAGGGGGGGCTCTCCATACATGGAACTGTAACAGAAAAAAATTTTTTTCTTCAAACCAACACGTGTTGGGTGTTTATAGAGTCTTTAAAAATGACATTGAGGTTCTTAAGACAACTTTTTCTCAAAGTCAACCGTTTGAAAGATATTCACCGCCAAAGTGGTAAAATGTGTGTCCCCCCCCTTTAACTTTTGAAATAAGAAAGTGAAAAATCTAAAAAAAATATATGCTGTAGATCTTAACAAACACTTTCAAACAAAATTGGTTTGAACGAGATATAGTAATTAGTTTTTGAGATATAGCATATTTTCCAAAACCGCAAATATAACTTTGTCATTCATACCAACACTGTGAAAAACAAAGTTATTTTTGCAAACGAAAAATGATAGGTGGTATTAAATATGGTATGGTATAAGGTAACTACGGAACCCTATGGCGCGTGGCCCGACTCGCACTTGGCCGGTTTTTTTTGTACCTTGTGAACCCTTCCTTTGTCACATCAGTACCTACAGCAGATTTTTACCCTTTTTACCACGTCTTTTTAAAATAAATTCCATTCTCATATTTACCAAAATAACTTATTTATTCCCTATATACTGACAACTATTTTAATTTTGACATTAGTTAATGTCAAAATGAAAATAATAAATAAAGATAGACAGATTACGTAGTTACGTAATCTTGTAAGGACACAGGAATCATATTTGTAGACTGGAACTCAGCTTCAAGCTTAATATAGGTGGGTCAGACAAAAATAAAATCAATTAGAGATGAGAGTAACGTAACCATTTAACAGAGTTGTATCGTGTTTTGTAAATAAGTATTAGATCCGTAAACTCGATCAGTCTCACCGACCTTTCTTTAGATATTTTATAATACCTACCTACTATGTTACATTTAGTAAAGCATTGTACCTTTAACAAGATTTGTTGTCTAAGACAAGAACCACAATAATTTAAGTCAAAGTCTATCAATTCAACAAAAATAATATTTGTATGGAATTACCAGACCACAAAATTAAATATTACTTACGGATGTTTATTAAAATCAATAAACAATCAAAACGACGACTCATTGTGTCGTTATTACCTATGGAAAGTGTCTATAGTGTAGTTATAATCTCATGGTATCACTATAGTTAGAATTTCGTAGCAATTTTCAACTAAGTATCTAACAATGAGGACGAGTTAACGATAGACCATTTACAATTATGCAATAATTGATACAATAAGTAGGTACGGTCAACGGCACGCTGGGCCCCCACGACAGGCCAACTATATTCAATCAATTTCATTGTTAAACGCAAAGCTATTAAGGTTCAAAACAAATTACAGACTTTCGACAGTTATGTACAACCTCATGTGCTGCTGACTGTATAATTCAACTCAATGTGATTCCAATGTATGAGAGGCAAAATTTTTTTGAAGTAATGTTCAGTTGTCTGACAAGACGAAACTAACGTAAAATTCACTAATTTTACTAGTATCAACCATTATTATTATTCATTAAACAACAACAAAGATGTCGCAAAACCTATCGATCAAATCACAATCAGATATATTATAGGACATTATTTAAAATAGGTACCTAATTCATCTAAGTAAGTAATCAATACATCAGTTTCCAGTGTATAATAAGGTATTATTATTTTTCCATCTTCTAGTTTATATTAAAAGATATTACATTAAAAACATGGAGAGCACTTTTACTTACAAGACAATTTAATAGATACTTACAAAATTATGAAAGTTGCGAAATGTAGGTATGTTTTTTTATGCACAACGGGTTAGAATGGCAGAAGGGAATGTATTAAGCAGATATGGTATTCAATTGAATAAAGTGTATGTACTTATTTACCTCCTTTTTTTCAGACAAAGTACTATCAATAATAATAATAATAATAATAATAATAATAGCTTTATTGCACATGAAACACAAAAACAGAAAGAAACAGAAAAAAGTCAAAAGAAAACATACAAAAGGCGGCCTTATTGCTAAATAGCAATCTCTTCCAGGCAACCTTGGGTGAGAGAAAATAAATAAGTAGAAGTAGGGGAATGGGTGCAAATTTGAGGAGAGGTAATGGATATAGATAGAAAGAGAATAAAATATAGGTATTATAAGTTACGATCACAAGAAAGGAAATGATTTCTAACTTGATCAATATCAATGTCATATCAATGTCGTTATATTTGCATTATTATTTGTTATTGCTATTATTATAATTATCATCATCATAATTACAATCGTTAAAATCATCAACATCTCCATCATCTTATCTTAAACATTGTCATAGTAACTATCGTCATCGATCAAATACCATCCGTCAGTGACACCCAGGAGCCATCCGTGGTACCATACAGAAGCTATACCATGTGTCGACAACCACCGGTCACTGCCATCCGTCGGCACCATCAAGAAGCCACCCGGCGTCGTCGGTGCCATCCAGACGCCACCCATCGGCACCATCCGGAAACCATCTGACAGCACCATCCAGAAGCCATCGGACAGCATCATCCAGAAATCATCTGAAACTAAACACAAAAGCGACAGCAACTCCTTCCAAGTATTTATCACAAGACTATGAAATCAAAATGACTAGGAACATTTTCAATCAGAATATCGGAGTCAGAACCTTGTCGAAACTAATAATTAGCACGAATCTTTTTAGTTTTAAAGTTAAAATTAAAACTCTTCATTTAAACAGCTGCTGTTCCCTTGAGCCCTCTAGAATGTTCTCTGGAGTAGATGCAACCATTCTCTTCCTAATACAAATAATGTATATTATATAGGTACATATATACCTATATACATTATAAACTAAAAACTTGTATGTGCAAACCCTTACTATTATATTATAATAATCCTATAATGATTCAATCTTTTCCCCATTAAAATCGGCAATGCTAAAATGTGAGCATATATGTATTGATTAGTAATTAATTAATTTTGCTTTTATCAATGATAAAATAATTAAACATAGTCTATTCAGTGTCAAGATCAAGGTAACACTTAGTTAATTCAAGTAGCAAACCCAGTAATGGCCCTAGTAATGCCTAGTTGCTGTCAACAATTGATACCATCCTATCGCAGGCCTAATTATGTTAACAACAGATAGAGTCTTACGCTTTTGACGTACTATACAAAACAGGTCAACTTTTTGAGGTTGGTGTGCATTTTTAGCATCATTGCGCCCAAAGAGTATTGTAATAAAAGCTATGGCCGGGTCACACTACTGACAATGTGTGCGTGTTTTGGTCACCCAACTGTTGGGTGATATTTTTTTAGACGCTTTCGTTGCTTCGACTGTCTATCTTAGGTTAACAATAAGAGGTAAATTACCTCGCGACTCTTGTAATCCATATTCAAGGAACTTGGTTTGTTACCACTTACTAACCATCTTTATGTGTATGTGTAATGTTGTACAATGAGCTACTAAAATAAAGGGGATATTAAAGTACTAGATCTAAAATTATTTAAGACAAAATCATTTAACTAATCGTTTCAATAGTATGAAACATTTCTTGTACATGATTACATGAAATATGTACAAATAGTAATTTTGCAGACTTTATGCATTTGTATGTATATCAATGGACAATACTATATTGCACCTACCTACAAATTCATGTTGTGACCTTAGAATATTATGACATATCTTATATCAAATTAAGAAATATTATATTCTATTATGTTTGTACAACACACAGCTTTTGCATTAGCAGTAGATACTGCGCCAAAATCTGGCGACCAGTGACTAGGAAATCGCGTCCTTCCGCAATAAACTTGTGATTACGCTACCTTACTTACTCAATCAGTGAGCAACTAGTATTTTTAGGGTTCCGTACCTCAAAAGGAAAAAACGGAACCCTTATAGGATCACTTTGTTGTCCGTCTGTCTGTCTGTCCGTCCGTCTGTCTGTCAAGACCCTTTATCTCGGAAACGCGTGGAGGTATCGAATTGAAATTTAAACCATACACTAAGGTCTACGGGCCCTTGAAGCTGTAAAAAAATCAAACTTCTAAGTTAACGTAAAAAAAAGATACTGCCGTTTAGGGCGCAAAAAACGCATTTTCGATACTCTCAAAGGAATCAAAATTCATAGGGTACTTCCCGTTGACCTAGAACTATGAAATTTGGCAGGTAATAGCGTCTTATACTACACTTACAGGAATAAATCTGAAAACTGTATATTTGTAATTAAATCATAATAAAATATGGTCATTAAAATACGTAATTATTAATCATCTTGGTGAAACAACGGTATGCGCGGTCATAGTTTAACTTCTAATTACTTTTGGATTAATCGCGCCACTAATTCTTTTTAAAATATCAATATTTATTATTATTAATTATTCAGATACTTTCAAATATTGTTATAGTTAATTACTTTTCAAAATAAAATTAAAAAGTAATAAATTTGGCACTAAATATTTTCGCAACATGGCGGTATGTCACGCTGTATGACAGGGGGTCTTCTTCATCTTATTTTTGTTTTGGCAATCTACTTTCTTCTTGGAAGTAATTTTTGCCAGTGTCAAGTGTTGAATAGTTCAGTGGTAGATTGTTTCAGTTTACATTAAAATGCGGATGCATCGCATTTCAATGTTGCTTGGAGCATTTGGCACGAAGTATAATCAAGACAGTTTACTGGGTAAGGTCAGCCGAGGTAGCCACCACTACAATAAAGTCACGGCTTCACACAACCAAAATCGCGCCTATTTCCATTATCCCACATATTGTTCAGTTGCGTAGACACTTGTACCACAAAACTGCACCAATTTTAAGACACAATATCCACTATGAATCAATTTGCTAATAATTAAAACAGTCACTGAACCGAACGAACTCGACGAAATGGCGCCAAAAACTCCCAACAGGGGGTCAAAGAGTAAAACAATCAACGGAGTGCATTCCAGCAGACCAATAGCTATCACCACAGAGTATTAGGTATATAATAATCAGCGCGTTTTTAACAATATGACGTGACTCGAACCAGACTTTCGGAGCAAGGGTCCTGTTGGAATACACCCATTTTCTCTAATAACATTGCGATAGATAAAACCATTTCACAGAACATTATACAGTGTACTATTGATATACAGCGCCATCTGATGACAATCAACAGAACTTGTATTTTATACAGGTGCGGTGGGTTTGTAATTATTTTATTTTTTCTCAAAAATGCTTGGAAATTCGAACATTATTTTGACAACCTTCTTTGTGCTAAATCGGAGTTTACAGACGTGACATTACTTACGTGTAATAATGGATTTTCATACAAAAATTGCCGGCGTCTGTCCAGCAATGTTTCTATTAAAACTCATTACACACGTGTAATTCAGAAATGGAGCGAACTTTTCAATGAAACACAAATATAGGTATCAAATGTCGCCTTGATGAGCGAGCAAATTCCAAATTTTTTTTTTAATATTCTGTATACTGGTATCACGTGGAAGGCCTTGGTGAGCACATTCCAAAAAATTGAAAATAAAATAAAAACGAAAAAAAACTGTTTTGGTGCAATATGGGTATCAAATGAAAGGCCTTGATGAGCGCATTCCAAAAAGATAAAAAAGAATTAAAAACGAAAAAAAAATTTTTTTCAATATGGGTATCAAATGAAAGGCTTTGATGAGCACTTTCCAAAAAACTGGAAAAAAAATGTAAAACTGGAAATAAATGAAAAAAAATCCGGATTTATTTTTTAAATATGTGTATCAAATGAAAGGCCTTTATGTGCACATTCCACTTTCCATTTTCTTTTTTCAATTACTGTAAGTAATTTAAAATTAAAATAAAAAGCTTAAAACTTTTAAAACTAAAAAGTTAAAAGTTTAAAAGTACTACACAAGCCTTGGCCGCAACCAGGCATTTATGGACTCACGTATGTTCTTCAATGCCTGTCTTGAGTGCCGCTGCAGTAATGTACTATTCCATTTCAAACCTTCGCCCGTGGTCACTTCTTTGTCGTAATCCCTGGAAGGGTTATTTTCCACGTGGCGACAAAGGATTTCAAATGGTTATCTATATATAGCAGTCTGCTGAACGGATTTTGATGTTATTTTTTTACAGTTTGGTAGCTTGGAGTCCAACTTATAATCTAAGCAATTTTTCACATAATTCCGGTAGGTAGAACCTGGGATAAAGCTTGAACTATCCGTAGTACAGTCTTCATATAAAAAACTAATAACTACCAACCACTTTTTTTCAAAATATTTCCTTTGTACCGACACAACTTTTCTATAGCTTTATTTTATGTATAGATGTAGGTCTGTACGGAACCCTCGGTGGGCGAGCCCGACTCGCACTTGTCCGGTTTTTTTAATAATATCCTTACTAATTTGTAGTCACATAATGTGAAGCAAACGTGGTGGGTTACCTATAGTTGATTACTTCAGATATCTAGCTACCATGTAACTATGCGTTAATTTGAAATCAAATTATTGTACATTGGTACAACATAATGCATAAATTAGGTAAGAGCAAATAGCGTTTGCGCACCTTACTTTTGGACTGATTACAGTGACAGAGAAACCCCTAATGTGATTTTGGTATAATACTTAATACTCTATGAAAAACATTATAATTCATCAGGGGGACAGTGACTTATCGTTATCATCATCATCATTCAGTTCAACTGGATCAACGTGAATGTGGCTACCAAGGCAAGGAGTAAGCCTTGGCCACGTGGCTGTGCCCAAGACTTATCCGGCAATCCGCGCACTGCGCTACTAGAAATTTGACCTGATCAAACGCTACGCGCAATCCACCATCAGCCTTACCATATCTATGTTAACTTATTAAAATCTCGGTATATTAATTGTATGTATTCAACTTTCCTACCTTTATCATATCCAGGACAAGCGTGCGTATAGAGGTGAGTGTCATTATACCATCAAGGAATAGCTCTAGCCAAGCATACGCACACACCTCCATACGGGTTAACATCCACCCATTTTATCACCCGAGATTTGCCCTGGCTTAACATAATGCGTAAATCAAACTGCCACCCTACATGATAATTACACTCTCAGTTTAAAGAGAAACTTAAATTCAGAAACAGTGAGGCACTTACGGGGAGATAATGGTTCGATTAGAGTATTATTTTGGTGAACAAGTTTTTCTGCCACATAGTATGCAATGAAAACCTCAGAAGAATAGTTATACTCTGAGATGAGTACTTATTCAAAACATGGCACATTACCAGTAAGTATCCACTGTCAGCCAAATAGTATGTAATAAAACCCACGTTTTTACCCATCTAATATGATATCCATTACCATAAAACAACAATATTACCACAAAAGTGTAAACAGCAAGTAATTAGGTAAGTGTAAGAGTGTAATTGATTTTGGAAAAACTTTCACTCATAAGACCAAAATATAACACGTGCCTGTTATGACACATTTTTAGAACTTGCGGCAACTTCACCACCATTATTAAAATGTATGTCCTTTCATATACAAAGTGCAGAAAATCAGAATCATTTACTCAAAATGAGAATCATATTAAGTGTTCACGCAAAGCGCCCTTACAAACTGAACCATTTCCTTTAAATGTATTATCCAAATTACACTCCTTTTTGGCAGTCGTGTAATAATACGAAACATTTGTGAATACCTTACTTTTCGATCGTATAACATAACTCATGATTCTCATGAAATAGTAAAATGAATTGAAAATCCAGACCTTTGAACTGCTTTGAAGAGGACACCTCAGCATTCCACCCTCGGTCCCGCTTCACCGCCATTCACATCCCCATCCTCGCATCTCGAAGCAGGACCCCTCGACACGTTGCCACTGCTTGCGTGCAGCCAGTCTCGCTCCGATGAGTATTAAACAGAAAAGAATGCAAATTTTAGAATATAGGATACTAGCGGCCCGCCCCGGCTTCGCACGGGTGCAGTGCAATGTAGTTACTAATGTAAAACTGTGCTAATGTGGTGTCAGTGTGAAGTTATTTGATTATACTACAGGATATCTACATATATACGACGTACGCAAGGGGTGTTAAAATATAATTGAAGTGTGTGTGTGTCTGTCTGAGGACTCTGAGGCAACCTAGCTCCCAAACTTAAAGATCGATTTTATTGCGATTTTTATGTATAGTTTAAGAGAAGCGTACAGACGGCGGGAAGCGACTTTGTTTTATACTATGTTTAGCTTTTGCCCGTGGCTCCGCCCGCGTGGGAGTCGGTAATCGTTGTATGTCTTCCCTTGGAAACCAATGATCGGCATGAAAAGAAGCCTGTGTTAAGTATTCCAGACTAAAATCTATCCCTGTGCCAAATTTCGTCTAAATCCGTTCACCCGTTCAGACGTGATTGAGTAACAAAATGAACAACATCCAAACATCAAAACTTTCACATTCTTACAATTTTGTGATATATAGGTAATAGCTGCACCCCGCGGTTTTACCTGCGCAATCTGTTGATTCTGTAACCAAACGCGCATCTCACTACACTTCACTTCACTTCGCGTGAATTAGTTATTATAAATAAGCTAACTTATGAGCAATTTTACCGATTACAAAAATTTTAGGTAGCTATCTAAAATATTTTGTGATGAAAAAAAATCTTATCATTATCTTAATTATGATTTAAAGTTCCCGTCCCGTGCAGTGAAGTGAGATTCGAAGTGGGGTTCGAGTTTGGTTACAGAACCGAGACGCCGTACTGTTCACGATTTTGTATTAGGTAGGTAGGTAGGTACTTAATAAAATTTCTTAGCAGTAATATAACAAAATAAGTATAATAATATTATGTAACATTTAATACTCATACTTAATAGTTTGGTAGGTATCTTCTTTTTAAATAAAAATCTATGTATGTTTATTATTTTGTTTCCTATGCACTCCTAAACCATTCACATCCGATTATGATGAAACTTTGGTGCGCTTATAATCTTTTTATAATAAAATATTTGTTGAATTTCTGCTTATGACTGAAAAGGTTCCCGGCTAAAATAACGTGACATTGCAAATTATGTCGGGTGCAACTAATGTTGTGCATTATTATCCGGCTCTCAATTTCAACACTTTACACCACATTCCTTGTCACGTTAGATATCTGATATTTGCCAGATTTTTCCACATTTTATAAGTAGACTAATATTTCGTAAAATAGTGAAATCATGATAAAATCTTATACAACATGAAATGTCAGCTCGTGCGTGACGTAATTACAGTCTCAGGGGAGGTGACAACCTGACAACTGACATTTATTTTTCTTAATCATTCAAATGCACTAAGAAGTTTTGATTCCGTAATCGAAATCAATCACCCTAAAAATAGCTTTCTACCCTTTTTCAACCCTGTTAGGGGATACATTTCAAAAAAATGCGAAACACGTGTTCAATTAATTTTGTGATAAAATGTCTATGCCAAATTTCAAGTCAATCGGGCCAAGGAATCGCATTCTCCCATACAAACTTTGCCACCCTGTTTCACCCCCTTAGGGATTGAATTTCGCAAAATCCCGTCTTAGTGAGCACCTTCACCCTAAAAGGAACCCCCATGCTAAATTTGAGACTTCTAGCACTTGTAGTTTCTGAGATTTCGTGATGAGTCAGTGAGTGATTTTCCCTTTTATATATATAGATGAGTACGTGTATACCAAGTTAGCTTTATCTCGAACACTAAATATACTGGAATAGTTGACAATCTTTTGGCCAGAGGCCTGGCTGAATGTAACGATCAAAATTATTGAAAATTTCAAGCTCCACTAGAAATTATAGTTTTATTAACACTTGTAATATACTATTTCTCGTGAAAAGTCTCTAAAGTAAAAAGAGCGTGTACTTACCACTTCTGATTTGTAGTAAAACTCCAGCTTGAACTATAATCGTTTATTTTGTGTTTCTTAAATGGCATAACATCAATAACCACTCGACATGACTTTAACTCGCAATACAATGATAATCTTTAAATTCCGAATACATCAATTCACAATAGTTTACAAGACATCAGCATACGTCTGTTCTGTCCGAGTGCCCGACCGAGAATGCCACGATTAACGTCAAGAATGCCCCCACTCGCCGCGCGTCACCCGCCATCTTGTTTTCAACCGTCAAACTACGCTAGTCAATTGACGTACTTTTATTTTCTAAATCACAAATATGACTATTTTAAATCATAAACCATACAGATACATGCATTACAGCGTACTTATAAGGCACCCGTTACACGGTAGGTTTTGTTGTCAGTTTAACCACAGTCACAGCTGTGACTGACGATTAACCTACCGTGTAATGGGGTGACTGATGGTTGCATGAAGTTGACTGACAAAAATTTGGATATTCGTCATGCAACCATCAGTCATGACTTTTGAATGAACGTGTAATGGGATTTCGTCAGTCAGCGCGCGGGCAGCGATGGAGTCGGACACTTTTCTGCCATAATAATGCAATTAATAATATGTATAAGACTTTTACAGTACACACCTACCTACCTACTTGTAATAATTTTATTGATTTTTAAATAGGTACTTATGACAAATTTACTGTATGTATATAGGCCAGCGGTTCCCGAATTCTTTTGGCTACGGAACCCTTTTTGTTTCACTGTTTTTGGGCGGAATTTTTTTTTGTTTCATTTTTGTGTTATAATAACCTACCTGTTGCATTTCATTTTGCTCGGGTGTGTTGTGTGGAACGTTTATTAATTGCGACATGCCGCAGTTGTTCACAGCATACGCTTAATAAATGCGTCGTTCGCGAGTAGCGAGCTGCCCTCGCTAGCTACCTACGTGCTGGCTGCTCGTGGTGCTGGTGTGTCGTCTCTTGCTGCTATCTAGGCGACGGCGGGCGGCATCCGAGCACTCTGTTCGTGCTTCGCTTCTTCACATCTTGTAAGTTAGCTTTTTTGTTGTTATTCTTAAAATTATTATTAAATTGTTACTCTTAATTTAAAAAGAACAAAATAAGTTTTACGAAAATTCCCCTACTAAAAGTGATGTAGGTAGTGCCCCCGCCAAAGTCGAGCGTGAAGCAAACACTGCAGTACCATCCTTAACTGGAACCATTACGCCGCATTTTCAGGCCCCCTGTTTGAGAACCTCTAGATAAGACCAGAACGCAGAAATTTTCGTCATCCAGTAAGCTTTAATCACATACTTAAAATCCAAAATTTCAAGTCTGTAGGTCATTTAGTTCCGAAGTTAAGCGAAAGCAAAGTTTCGCATTTATCACATAGAATTATTTAAAATTTTTCTCTTTGCAAACTTCGGAGATAAGGGGGGGGGGGGGGTTCATATGATACCCCACATGCCCTAGTAGCCCCACTTCAAAATTTTAAGACCCCTTTTCAGTCCCTGTTGTAAAAAGATATCATTTTTTTTATTTATTTCTTATTTACAAAATAGTTAAACAAATGTCATCTTAAACTATTCCAAATTTCAAATTGATATCAGAAGTAGTTCTCGTTACAGACAGACAGACAGACTGACTGAGTCACACCATAAAGGTCACAGCACACTATAACGGCACCGCATCTGCACAGCAACAGCACGGCGTCACCTCGAATTTAGGCTACGGCTAGCCGCCAGCGCGCCGTAAGCACGGCGCGCCGTACGCGAGGTGTAAGCTATTTTGCATATGATGTTGTTTAGGTGGCGACTCGGAGTCACAGCGCGCTGTTAGCACGCGGTCGGCGCGCGGTAAGCGCGCGGTCGGCGCGCGGTCCGCTCGCTTGCGGCGAGCCGGTGGCGAGTCGAGTCGTATGGTAGCGGTAAACGCGCCGACCGCCCGCCGTTGGCTCGCCGTTGGCTTTTTCTTATTGACATTATAAAATATATTTTACGAAACATGATTTAAAGCTCTAATTTGAATGACAAATTAATTGCTGGGTTGAAGCGGTGCTGTTGCGGTGCCGTTATATGTGCCATGACCTTTAGGGTTCCTTTTTAGGGTTCTGTACCCAAAGGGTAAAAACGGGACCCTATTACTAAGACTCCGCTGTCCGTCTGTCTGTCACCAGGCTGTATCTCATGAACCGTGATAGCTAGAAAGTTGAAATTTTCACAAATGATGTATTTCTGTTGCCGCTAAAACAACAAATACTAAAAACAGAATAAAATGATTATTTAAGGGGGGGCTCCCATACAACAAACGTGATTTTTTGTCGTTTTTTGCTCGAAGTTAATAACGACAACAGGTAGACAGTTGAAATTTGCACAGATGATGTATTTCTATTGCCACTATAACAGCAAATAGTAAAACAGAATAAAATAAATATTTAAGGGGGGCTCCCATACAACAAACGTGATTTTTTATTTGCCGTTTTTTGGTACGGAACCCTTCGTGCGCGAGTCCGACTCGTACTTGGCCCGTTTTTTACCATTTTGGTACGGAACCCTAAAAATCATACCTACTAATAATTATATTAGTAGGTATGAATTTATACAAAGATTACAGGAAAAATAAAACGATGTCTCAATATAGCATACTTTTTTAGAAATTCATAAAACAAACAAAAAATCTATAGTTCCACTACCAGTCAACAGATGGCGCTGTTTAAATTAGTTCCACTATCATCCAAGAGATGGTAATGACCTAAGAAAAAAAAAATAGTTCCACTATCGGTCAAGAGATGGCGGTATTATTGACCTAATACTACAATAATAATTGTTGGCTGGTTCTAATATAATTACCTAAAGTCTGTTCATCCTTACTTGTCTTATTTAGTTAACAGTTTTTGACAGTTGTCATACGTCTTTTATACTTAAATCGTTATTTAAAAATATGTTAGTAACTTTATGAAATTATTGTTAGTTTATCAACAATTTATTTCGTAATCTATGTGTGGAAAACCATTTGTTGTATTTTATAAATGATTATTTCAATAAAGAGTTGGGTGAAGATTGTTTACCATATAAGACAAGTAAGGATGGACAGACTTTATACGGGTCATTTTCATTTACGAAAATTAAGGTGTGCATGGTGAAAATGAGGGTATTTTTAACAAAAACAATTAGAATATTTTTTCTAACCATTCACTTCATATCTACATCGACAAGCATAAAAAGAAACATAAAATTATATATTAAAAAAAATAAAAATAAAAATAGTGACCAAAAGTCACGTCCATGTTGTGTCGCAAACCCATTTTTCTCGTTTTGAGGTGTTGTTCTGATTATGGCGTGTTATTATTTGTGTCTTTTATTTAACACCCAAGTTTTATAGTCCTAAACGGTACTTAAAAGTTAAATTTCAAATAAATATTCCACTTCAGTAATGATTCGTCGGTGGGAATATTTTGTCGTAATGATTTTGGGTCACAACCATGGGACCTTCACATTATCGTAAATTCTAGTGGTATTTTTTAATATTTCATTCTGGCAACACTGCACCGACGATGACATGCGGTCGCCATTTGCAATCGTCCATTTCCCGTTTGTCAATTGTTTATGGTTTCGGTGAGAATTTTTTTTGATTTTATTTATTGGCATTTTGTCGAGCATAACGCGTCACAAACGTGATAACTATTCCAAACGGTAAGCCACTGATTTTTTGTGGCATTTGTGTTTATATATTAGAGAAAGAAGCTATAATACCGTGTCTAATTTATTATTTGAAAATCTGTTATTTAAGGTTATGTTAAAGCGAACACGTTACGAAAATGTCACGTCTGTGGGTGTCACGACCGTGGGATATTGTACCATGGTCGTGACGCTTGTGAATTATTATTATGCCTCAATGCAAAAAAATACGTTTTTGGTTCTTTTTCACTGACAAAAATTATTTTTAAATGACAATTGTAGTCTAAAAAACCACTTGGAAGTGTTAATTGTCACAGCCATGGATCAATGTCACATCCATGGTCGGACAATTTAATCTCTGAATCTGTCAAGGGCCACCAAGCGGGATAAATATTCTGTCACTCCGCCAGGCAAGATGATTGATGTTTGACTAGTATTCATACAGCAGAACCACCACAAAACGTACTTCCAGCCCGCCATTGTCACCACCGTGGACCAATGTCACATCCATGTTCTTTTATTTTTGTTTTAAACTCCTTTTTCTCAATATTTACAAGTTGTTAAGCTTTACACACACTTGGAAGAACATGTCATTAGGGGTCTCTTCGAAAAACATGCAAAGAATTTGTAATAAAAAAATATGTGTCGTATTTCACCAAAAATGAAAATGATCCATACCTACTATTTGCCGTACGAATAAACACGTGCCGGACTACAGCTGCGCCACAAAAAAAAAGTTGGAAATCTGACTTTTTGACTATGCCATGATGAAGTCGATAATTTGTCGGAATTTGTCGCACAAAAACCAGAATTTGTCGGTCTTGCGTTTAGGAGATACGTGTGGCCCAGCTGTAGAGACGTCTCTACAGCTGCGCCACACAGATCTCAAAAACGGAAGGTCGTAGCGAAAATCTGATTACTCGTGTGTGCAGCCGTTAATTTGTCGGAATTTGTCGCACAAAAACCAGAGTTTGTCGGTCTTGCGTTTAGGAGATCTGTGTGGCGCAGCTGTAGAGACGTCTCTACAGCTGAGCCACACAGATCTCGAAAACGGAAGGTCGTAGTGGAAATCTGATTACTTGTGTGTGCAGCCGTTAATTTGTCGGAATTTGTCGCACAAAAACCAGATTTTGTCGGATCAGGATACGCTGTGGAGACCTTTTTACCTGGATCTCAAGAACGAAAGGTCGGAAGCGTATCCTCACATATCTCCTAAACGCAAGATCGACAAACTCTGATTCTTGGTGACAAATTCCACCAAACTAACGGCTACACACTCGAGTTATCAGATTTTCGCTACGACCTCCCTTTCTCAAGATCCAGGTAGAAAAGTCTCCACAGCGTATCCTCACATATCTCCTAAACGCAAGACCGACAAATTCTGGTTTTTGTGCGACAAATTTCGACAAATTAACGGCTGCACACACGAGTAATCAGATTTTCGCTACGACATTCCGTTTTTAGGGTTCCGTACCTCAAAAGGAAAAAACGGAACCCTTATAGGATCACTTTGTTGTCCGTCTGTCTGTCTGTCCGTCCGTCCGTCTGTCTGTCAAGACCCTTTATCTCGCGAACGCGTGGAGGTATCGAGTTGAAATTTAAACTATATACAAAAGTCTACGGTCCCTTGAAGCTGTAAAATAATCAAACTTCTAAATTAACGTGAACAAAAGATACTGCCGTTTATGCCGCAAAAAACGCATTTTCGATACTCTCAAAGGAATCAAAATTCATAGGGTACTTCCCGTTGACCTAGAACTATGAAATTTGGCAAGTAATAGCGTCATAAACTACACTTACAGGAAAAAATCTGAAAACTGTACATTTGTAATTAAATCACAAAAAAATATAGTCATTAAAATACGTAATTTTATCATCGAGTGAAACAACGGTATGCGCGGTCATAGTTTAACTTCTTATTGACTTTTGTGATAATAGCGCCACTAATTATTTTTATAATATCAATATTGATTATTTTTCATTAATTAGACCCTTTCAAATATTGATACAGTTAATTACTTTTAAAAATAATTAAAACGGAATAAAATTGGCTCTAAATATTTCCGCAACATGGCGGTATGTTAGCCGCCACAGATAAATATACTAGTTAAAAGTTAAATTAGCCGCGTGACAGGGGGTCAAAGAGTAAAACAAGCACAGAGTGCATTCCAGCCACCCTATTACCGTGTTCCAGCAGACCAATCGTTAATCGATCACCTAAGAGTAAATTTTAACCATCAGCGCGTTTCTCACACCGATGACGGGACTCGAACGGGATGGAAACAAGCATTCGGACCAAGGGAGGTGATGTCTGGAAGGCATTTGTTTTCTTTTCGGGTGTTGTTGAAAGGTCGAAATTGGCAAAAAAAAGGAAGGAACCGAAGCGAAGCGAAAGCGGTTCGCTAGTAATAAATAAAATCTATACATATAAAACTCTAAATTGATTGATTGATTGGTGATTGATTGGAGATTGATTGGTGATTGATTGTTGGGATATGCCTAGAGCTCTAACGGTTGAAATTAAAGACACCGGAGGGTAGATACCTTTCATGGTGTAGGTGAGCACTAAGAAAGGATTTTGGAAATTTCACCTCCTAAGGGGATGGATGGAATGATATAAGGAATGAAAGTTTGTATGGAAGTGTCTTAGTTTCAAAGGTAGGATGTTCAAATTTTATGTTTAGGCTGACGATGACGATTAAAAATAATAAGGGGAAAGGGGAGGGGAGGAGGGACTGGGACGGAGGATGGCGATGTATAGATAAATAAAAAGATTGACGGTTACGGTGACGGTAAGTGTAAGTGGACGATGAAGCGGAAGCTGAAGTGGAAGCGAAAGTCAAATGTACCATGGGCAACAGCGTCGCTTAACCACTGCTAAGGTTAAAATCGCTTGCACGCCACGTTTAGTTCGTGCAGGGGTGATACGCGCGCACACGAATTTTGGTGCAAACTGGTTACGCGACGCTGTTGCCCATAGTACATCAATGAATATAAACAGTTTGTAATGTGGAGTGTCAGCCACTCGTTTTTCAGTCACCACAAGCAGCTGTGGTTAAGATTTGTAAATTAACTGTCCGCCTATTCGCCTTTCCACCTGTAAGCCTGGTCGCCCATCCACCTTTTTGCCTGTCCCCCGTCTATCCTACTTTTGAAAGACTGTTCTACAGTAACATATCCAAATATTTATATTTATGATGGTACGGAACCCTCGGTGCGCGAGTCCGACTCGCTCTTGACCGGTTTTTTTGAGATCTGTGTAGCTCAGCTGTAGAGACGTCTCTACAGCTGCGCCAAACAGATCTCCTAAACGCAAGACCGACAAACTCTGGTTTTTGTGCGACAAATTCCGACGAATTAACGGCTGCACATACGAGTAATCAGATTTTCGCTACGACCTTCCGTTTTCGAGATCTGTGTGGCGCAGCTGTAGAGACGTCTCTACAGCTGGGCCACACGTATCTCCTAAACGCAAGGCCGACAAATTCCGACAAATTATCGACTTCATCATGGCATAGTCAAAAAGTCAGACTTCCAACTTTTTTTTTTGTGGCGCAAAATAGTACCCAAAACCGAGTACCTGACTAAACGAATTACGGCAGGGATTTCACGTCGTCGGATTAAGGCCGACCGTCAAACAGGTTGCTACGAGGTGCCAAGCGTGTCGAGTACGGAAAGCGAAGCCTGTTACACCGCCTACCGGAGATCTACCTGATGTGCGGATGGCCCACAATGAGCGTCCATTCACCTACGTGGGGCTCGATTATTTTGGCCCGATTAATGTCACTATTGGTAGAAGGACAGCCAAGAGGTGGATCGCATTGTTTACCTGCCTTACAGTTAGGGCAGTTCATCTTGAAATCGTCGAAAGCCTATCCTCCGACTCCGCCATTATGGCCTTGCGCCGTTTCATCGCTCGACGTGGTTGCCCTAAATGTATCTACTCAGACAATGGGACTGCGTTTGTTGGCGCCGCTAAAATCCTGCCCGAAATCTACGAGTTTGCTAATACCAGAGAAATTCGATGGAAGTTTATTCCTCCCTCGGCTCCATTCATGGGCGGATGCTGGGAGAGGCTGGTGAGGAATATAAAGAGCGCTCTTGTCGTCACTCTCGCAGAGAAAGCACCTAGGGAGGAAGTATTAGCGACCTTACTATACGAGGCTGAGGCTATTGTTAACTCCAGGCCGCTGACTCATGTGTCGGTAGACCCAGACTCTGAGACGGCGTTAACGCCTTTCACGTTTTGGCTCATCCTCGAACGACATACAGAGCCGGACGTTTGACGACACCGACCTGTCTAGCCGAGCCCAATGGAAGAAGTCCCAACGGTTGGCGGATCATTTTTTGCAACGATTTGTCGCAGAGTACCTGCCAACTTTAGTGCCACGCCGTGCCTCTCCCGAATCCCGGGCACTTAAAACTGGAGATGTGGTGTGCATAGCGGACGGGACTCTACCCAGACGTTGCTGGCCTAGAGGACGAATTGTTGCAACCTATCCCGGTAAAGATGGCATAGTCAGGGTTGTCGACGTGGCAACGAAAGGGGGTGTCCTGCGTCGACCGGTTAGGAAGCTCGCACTATTGATCGCCTCCTAATTCAGTGTCCACACCGTCGGGGGCCATGTTGGCGATCAAGCCAACCTTTTTTCTAAACCTTTATACCTTTTTATATTTCATTGTAAAGTACCATAAATAAACAGTTGCCGACAAATACGTCTATCATTCACAAAATATAAAAACATCCAAGATGGCGGCCAACTTTTTTGTTTGTGGGCCGATTTAGATGAAACTCGGTTTTGGGTACTATTTCGACAACAAAACAGCAATGCAATGTTAAAAATATAAAAAAATCCAAGATGGCGGCCAACTTTTTAGGGTTCCGTAGCCAAAATGGCAAAAAACGGAACCCTTATAGATTCGTCATGTCTGTCTGTCTGTCTGTATGTCACAGCCACTTTATTCCGAAAGTATTAAGACTACATAGTTGAAACTTGGTAGGTAGATGTATTCTGTTAACCGCTTAACGAATTTAATACAAAAATAAGAAAAATAAAAGATTAAGGGGGGGCTCCCCATACATGGAACTGAAACTGAAAAAAAATTTTTTCTTCAAACCAACACGTGTTGGATGTCTATAGATAGGTCTTTAAAAATGACATTGAAGTTCCTAAGACAACTTTTTCTCAAAGTCGACCTTTTGAAAGTTAAAAGAAAGCTGAAAGAAACTATTGAAATAAGAGAGTGAAAAATCAAAAAAAAATATATGCTGTAGATCTTAATAAACACTTTCAACCAAAATTGGTTTGAACGAGATATAGTAATTAGTTTTCGAGATATAGCACATTTTCCAAAACCGCAAATATAACTTTGTCATTCATACCAACACTGAAAAACAAAGTTATTTTTGCAGACGAAAAATGATAGGTGGTATTAAATATAGTATGGTATAAGGTAACTACGGAACCCTATGGCGCGTGGCCCGACACGCACTTGGCCGGTTTTTTTGTTTGTGGGCCAATTTAGATGAAACTCGGTTTTGGATACTATTTCGACAACAAAACAGCAATGCAATGTTAAAAATATAAAAAATCCAAGATGACGGCCAACTTTTTTGTTTGTGGGCCGATTTAGATGAAACTCGGTTTTGGGTACTATTTCGACAACAAAACAGCAATGCAATGTTAAAAATATAAAAAAATCCAAGATGGCGGCAAACTTTTTTGTTTGTTGGCTGATTTTGATGAATCTCGGTTTTGGGTACTATTTCGACAGCAAAACAGCAATGCCATGTTAAAAATATAAGAAAATCCAAGATGGCGGCAAACTTTTTTGTTTGTGGGCCGATTTAGATGAATCTCGGTTTTGGGTACTATTTCGACAGCAAAACAGCAATGCAATGTTAAAAATATAAAAAAATACAAGATGGCGGCCAACTTTTTTGTTTGTGGGCCGATTCAGATGAAACTCGGTTTTGGATACTATTTCGACAGCAAAACAGCAATGCAATATTAAAAATATAAAAAAATCCAAGATGGCGGCAAACTTTTTTGTTTGTGGGCCGATTTAGATGAAACTCGGTTTTGGGTACTATTTCGACAACAAAACAGAAATGCAATGTTAAAATTATAAAAAATCTAAGATGGCAGCCAACTTTTTTGTTTGTGGGCCGATTTAGATGAAACTCGGTTTTGGGTACTATTTCGACAACAAAACAGCAATGCGATGTTAAAAATATAAAAAAATCCAAGATGGCGGCAAACTTTTTTGTTTGTGGGCCGATTTAGATGAAACTCGGTTTTGGGTACTATTTCGACAACAAAACAGCAATGCAATGTTGAAAATATAAAAAAATCCAAGATGGCGGCAAACTTTTTTGTTTGTGGGCCGATTTAGATGAATCTCGGTTTTGGGTACTATTTCGACAGCAAAACAGCAATGCAATGTTAAAAATATAAAAAAATCCAAGATGGCGGCAAACTTTTTTGATTGTGGGCCGATTTAGATGAAACTCGGTTTTGGGTACTATTTCGACAACAAAACAGAAATGCAATGTTAAAATTATAAAAAATCTAAGATGGCAGCCAACTTTTTTGTTTGTGGGCCGATTTAGATGAAACTCGGTTTTGGGTACTATTTCGACAACAAAACAGCAATGCGATGTTAAAAATATAAAAAAATCCAAGATGGCGGCAAACTTTTTTGTTTGTGGGCCGATTTAGATGAATCACGGTTTTGGGTACTATTTCGACAGCAAAACAGCAATGCAATGTTAAAAATATAAAAAAATCCAAGATGGCGGCCAACTTTTTTGTTTGTGGGCCGATTTAGATGAAACTCGGTTTTGGATACTATTTCGACAACAAAACAGCAATGCAATGTTAAAAATATAAAAAAATCCAAGATGGCGGCAAATTTTTTTGTTTGTGGGCCGATTTAGATGAAACTCTGTTTTGGGTACTATTTCGACAACAAAACAGCAATGCAATGTTAAAAATATAAAAAAATCCAAGATGGCGGCAAACTTTTTTGTTTGTGGGCCGATTTAGATGAAACTCGGTTTTGGGTACTATTTCGACAACAAAACAGCAATGCAATGTTAAAAATACAATCATTGATAAATAAAAATTTGTAAAATTTTGATTGACTAGATGAAATCACAGTTGAGTCGGCAATTAAGACTCGTTTCTCGGTAAGCGGTTTGTTATTACGGAGATTATTATTCTTATTTTTGTAACAATCCTCAGTCTTGTGACCAGTACGTTCGCATGTGCTACATTTAGTTACAGGCTGGGGACATTGGGATATCCTATGACCAGGTTGCTTGCAGTTAAAACAAATGGTAGCCCGGCATTGTTTAGAATGATGACCACTTTTACTACATATCGAGCAAACCATGCTACTATGATTATTTACTTTAGGTTTCAGGTGCCTCAAGTCTTTTTGTTCTCGACAAACGTCTTTTAAATAACCTAACAAATCTTCAGGCATAGAGAATCGGGCGGAGGAAGCACTAGCTCTAATTGTTTTGTCATCAATGCCATGGATTAAGCAGTCGACAGCCTTTTTACCAGATATATCGCAAGAATTCAAAAGAACTATTTTATCGTAATAATATTCATCTAATGATTCTCCCGCCCTAAATCGCCTGTCTAACATATCAGATAAAAGTGTACCATAATTAGTTTCCGAAGGAAAAGCTCTTATTAAGCACTGTTGCCATTCTGACCAAGTACGATTAATGGATTGCAAACCTTGATACCACTTTTTAGCGTTGCCAACTAATCGAGGCAAGGCAAAGTGCGATGTTTGTTGATCAGTCCAATTATATATCAATGCACACTCATTTACTTTAGAAAGCCATGATTCTATCCTATGATTTTTGATAGATGGATCAAATTCAGGGATTATGTTTTTATCAAAATGCAATTTCTGGGCGTTATCGCTTTTTACGAATGTACTTATAAAGTTCAAAAGATCTTTCACATTAATATTTGTACTAAGATTGTTAAGCAACTCTGGCGTACCTGTAGACACTCCTTGCGTAGCAGCTGGTAGTTGATCCGGGACACATGGCTCGGTCACTGCCGGCGGGGCAGAACTCGTCGCAGCACAGGATGTACTCGGCAAGCTGCGGTGGCACGATGCGTTGCGATTTTCTTCATTGCCGCGTGGACGTGGAGGTGTCATTGACAGCGTACCTTGTAGCTGCGTCGAAGGTAGTCGTTCCTCACAACGATCTACTATTGAAGTCTTCCGCGAAGTGCTTCTGTGTTTTCTTTTCTTGCTCGATTTTTTATTTTTCTTAACATGAGATTTTCGTTTCCTCGAGTGTTTTCTGGACTCCCGTGATTCTTCATGGCTTTTTTCAGAGCGGCGTCGTCGTGGCCGTGGTGAAGGTGATGAAGAATTTGAACGAAGCCTGTGACGCTGACGGTGCCGTTTGCGTCCACGTTCACTTGAAAAACTTTCATCACTCATGTTCTCACTTCTGATAATAACGCCGAAGAGGAAATAGGAGCGTGTAATAATTAAACAACGTTCTTAGTACACGTCATTACTCGTTCGAAAATCACCACAGAATGAATGCGCTCTCCTTTTATAGTGTCAAGTCATAGCGAACGCAGCGGAAACGGAACTTAGTGCGCCTTGACATTAAAAGTTGTCTATTTGACTATTCTGCATTGATAATGGCGCCACCTTTAGTTAACCGGAAGCGTTCGCTATGACTCTAATCAGTGTATTGTCAATTTTACTCTATGGTTGACATTAAACTCCAAATATGACAACTGCCAGAGTTGACAGTATCTAACACTATGCAAACTGTCTTAAATCCGTAGGTCTTAATTTGCGTTCTGTTGGCGGCATAAATTGCGTAATCGGCATTTGTGGGCTTTTCTTTAGTGCGGGCGAGTACAGATATGTCTGCTCCGGTGTCTATTAAAAATTGTGTCCCACTTTTTCGGTCGGTGACACATAGACGGTAACTTGTTCCGTCAACACCAACTCCCGCCGCAGTTAGTGTCGAAGTTAGTTTTCCGACGGCGTATTTCGCTGCGCTTTGTAGGTACAACGAGCTTTATCTGTACACCTCGTCGATTGATCTCCAAACTTTCGGTGGTACCAGCATATCCAATCGTTGTCTCGCCGGGATCGTTGCCTAGAATGTGAGCGGGATGTTGATCTGCGCCTCTGTCTGTCTCTGTCATGCCCCCTTGACACGTGACGATAAGAAGAGCGCATTTCGCATATTTCCCGCGTCAGCAGATCCCTTCTTTTAACAAGACAATCAATCGTCGATTGGTCTGTATTTCTTGATGAGACTTGTGCTATTTCCAAGGGCCTCATGTTGTCAAGGACTTTATCAGCGATATTCGCCAGCGTTTCCAAGTCCTTGCAGTCGCTTACGGTTAATACTGCTCGTACTGCGGCTGGTAAATGGCGTTGCCACATGATTGAAAGGGTTTCTTCCGGGATCTTATTCCTGGACAGCTCTCGCATTCGCCTTAATAGTTGTGTCGGTCGCTGATCTCCCAGGTCCATTTCTCCCAAGAGCTTTTGAAGTTGCCTGTTTTCTGACTCTTCAAATACTTGTAGCAACCGCGAACGCAACGCATCATATTTTCCGGTGCTCGGTGGATTCAAAATGATGTCGCTGACTTGCTGAACCTCGTCCTTTCCCAACTTGCTGACGACTTGGTTGTACTTAGCATCGTCACCTTGTTTCTGGGGAGTCATTACTGATTCAAATACGGAGAACCATAGGCGTGGTTGGTCCCGCCAAAAGTCTGGTATCCGAGATGAAACGGATAAAGCAGATAATTCTGCCGTAGCTGCAGATGTTGCCGTTGGCGCCGGAGCCGGTAATATGGGGTTCAGCGTAGGGACGTGCTGATAGGCCATAGCGCTTGTCTTCAATAATTTGTTCTGTCTAGTTATTCGAAAATCTATGTGCGACTTCTCAATTCGACTGGTGTGACCCGCTTGTGGGAGGCCAGTCAAACCGATCCGCTAGAAAATCGAACGACGCGACGTAGTCGTTACTTCAGATTGCGTAAATAGCGCTTTCTTTCCTCAGATGTTCTTGCTTGATGGTTATTGATGGTCACTGGGTGGCTGCAATCTGTTTGTCTCCCTGGGCGACGAAGGACTTCAGTGATTATACGCCTCTTGAAATTTCAATCGGTGAGATCCGCTTGTGGAAGGCCGATTGAAATGTGCGATCACGGAGAAATCCAGCAGAATCACGTCGGGGTCACCAATTTGGCTCCTTGCTTGGGAGATGAATTAAACAGCCAGTGTAGCTTGTCGCTAAGAAGCTAAGAACGATGTTTATTATTTTATTCGTCTTAAATACTAAATTATTACATATAATTGTATGTGCGTCAGCTGGATATTCTTAACACAGTGTGTGTGAGTTTGCTCTAGATACAAAGTCCGAGCTGACGCTACATACCTAACCTAGTAGGTAAATGTCTGAAGAACAGCAGCAGCAGCAGTACTAAACTAACCCCTATCTGTCTGCTAGAAGAATGGTATCGGCATGTTAATAGGTACCTACTACAGAAAACCTAACGAATGGCAAACAATAATTGCAGTAGGTACGTGACTACTGTTGTGATTGCGAGGATCATTTAAATGAAATTATACCGAAGTTCAAGAAGCAGTACCTCATTGTCGAAGGAAAAGTCATCATTGTTAAAAAGAGTCATTTAGTCCTTCCATAAGAAACATTTCTTCAGAAACAGATAGTGGAGTGTTTCTTAACATTAATCTATAAAAAGATATTTGGGTTTACCCCTGCAATTAATAAATTGTTAATAAAACATACCTAGTACATACAAAAAAGTGAAATAAAAACAAGTGATTTGTATTTGATTTTTATTATTTTTACATTTTTGTATACATGCCAAAACCAGGCCAGGTATCACAACATAGGAGAGTACCTAGTTAAGGTTAGCACTTGTGCGCTTGAGCAACACACAAATGGACAACTCTCACCGACACCATAAGCGGAATCTCAAACCAGTTCCGAGTACGGGACGCAGCGGTGAGAGCTGTCTGTGTGTGTGTTTGTGTGTGTGTGTGTGTGTGTGTGTGTGTGTGTGTGTGTGTGTGTGTGTGTGTGTGTGTGTGTGCGCGCGTGTGTGTGTGTGTGTGTGTGTGTGTGTGTGTGTGTGTGTGTGTGTGTGTGTGTGTGTGTGTGTGCAATGCTCGAGCGCTCGTAGTACTAAGCTTAACTTCTGTTAGTCACTTTATTTTGTGCAGGCGCACTCTGCGTTTTAGAGGTATAAAGCTACAAGTAGTTCATAATGTCAGAAAAGATAAAATAAAGATAAGATAGAAAGAGGCGACTACTAGTAATGAATATAATGTTCACTTTGTTTTTAATGTTTCGGAGCAAAAGTCTCTATTTATTTAAATGTTTTTGTGGAGCGCATCTTCTGTACTTATTATTAATAATAATAGTAGGCTATGCTGGGTAAGGTAGGCTTTATCCAGAAGCATTGTGGATGTGCTTGAAGGCTCACAGCTCTGCAGAGTGAATGCTTGCAGCCACCTTAAAATAAAAAGTTGGTATAATAAGTACAAAACAGTTTCAATTTTCCTACATTGAGGGGATTAGTTACTATATTATTGGATTTTAGTTACAATTAAGTAACGTATGAAGGATATAAATCTGAAAACTAAGCCATTTTGGCTTAGTATTAGTTGCCTCACTTTGCATACGAGGACACGGCTTCTAGGTGTTATTATTCTAAGGTAGTCAGTTAATTTTTTTGCAAGGAGAGTACACAATAGTTTTAAAAGTTCTTGCCTGCAGATGCTGCACAATCTGAACAATTTTTGAGGATCTCAACATCAGTTTCCTTTATTTTAGTTATTGTGTCCTATGCTCGGGCACGTCTCAGTCTATGCCCGGAGCCACCTCTTCTGCCATCAGCTGAGTGAATGAAGTGTTGCCTCATTATGCTATATGTCTAATGCAGCATATGGCATGCGTTGGTTATCTTCGTTGCTGCCACTGGTGAATAATGCAGCTTTATAAGGACCGGCACCTAAAGCAAAACGTTAAAGTTAAAGGAGATGTTATTAATAAATATTTTAGCTGTATGGACAACGGTTAGTTAAGTTTTTGTAATTAAGTATACCTTGGTAGGTAGGTAAGGTACTTAATTAGAAGTTTAGAATCTAATATGGCTAATGACACCAAAATCTAGGTATACCTAGTAGGTAATACATAAACAAAGAAAGAATGAAAATTATTCACAATTTTAAGGTTATGTACCTATTATATTATTATGGTTTTCTTACCTTTCTGTTGCTAGCGAACACCTCCAACGAGCTTTCAGTATTGTACACCGATTCAACGCTCCAGTGCATTCCTTGTCAGGCGGTGAACATTGGTGTAGGGTCACCGGGTGAAGGGTGGGTCACTTTTTTTTGATAGTTCATATCTTAAAACCTATCAGTAAACGTGGCTTATAATTTGGTTTGAAGTATTGTACATTTCATTAGCTTTCAGAATATTACTATATCATTGACCTACGTTAATGGAGAGCAGAGTAAACAAGTTTTTTTAAAAGAGCAGTATTGACCCACTGTGTACACCGGGTGGTGAACAATGAATCACCCCTTGGTTAACAATGGGTCTAGGCGGCTTTTGTACGTAAGTGTAGGTAATTAAAGACAATTAACTATGAAATTAATTTTAATTATTCATTTATTTAAAGAATGAAAAACAAAATCGGCACTATGTCGTAAGTATGTATAATCACACAAGGCCTCCTCATGTTCAACACCAAAATTTTTTCTGACCGAATAGTTAGGTGTCAGGTGGTCAGGATTTGGTTTACCGTTATATCTCTGCAGAGTGGAAAAAGCAATGTTGCTGTCTGCTGCTGCCTGCCTTATATTCATCTGTTCCTCAGTATGAGTAGGGTCATCGGGTAAACGGTGGGTCAGTTGGATACAGTGGGTCACGCAAAATTCGGGAAATTAGTATAGGTAGCGCTGCCGCTTCTCCGCTCACAGACACAGCCACCCCGCAGGAAATCCCCCCTCGGCTGGTTCCCGCGCGGCCACGCTCGTCTGACAACGTGTGACGCTCGATTTGTGTGAAATCGTGATTCACCGTGTACACAGTAAGTCAGACCAACCGTTGACCACAGGTCGATTTTAAATAAAAACAAGAATAAACATGTAAAGAATAAATAGCTAGTCAATTGTTTATGTGATACATTACAGTTTACTAACAAGGGCAAAGTGTGGAAATGCAATTTTATCGATATCTATTGTAAGATAAGAATTATAAACAAGATATTAACTCATATTTCAAAATTATTTAGCAGCCTCACAACAAAATCGTGCGTCACACGTTGTCAAGCGAGCGTGGCCGCGCGGGAACCAGCCGAGGGGGGATTGCCTGCGGGGTAGCGTCTGTGAGCGGGGAAGCGGCAGCGCTACCTATACTAATTTCGTGAATGTTTGCGTGACCCACTGTATCCAACTAACCCACCGTTTACCCGGTGACCCTAATTAATTATCTTCTGCACTAACAGGTTCAACATTTGATAATCGCAGTTAAAAGCCGTGGCCGAATCACCTGCAAAATTAATGTGAATAATTTTATTGCATTTTGATTTATAACAAATAACAATGGTAATTTGCTCAATAATAAAATAGTAGTAAGTTAGTACTGTTGTCTGTTACACTATATAGGTATAATTTCTGATATTCTCCAAATATGGGCATCATGACGTGTAGCTCCACCAAATGAAGCGTCTACATTAATTATGTTTAAATCACTATTATCACATTGTACTGACTCTTCAAAATCAGCCTATTACAAATTGCGAATAAAAAAAACACGATATCCATGTACTTCTATACAAAACAAATCACTTCCCGTGATCCGTGAGACAACCTGCCCTTTAGAAAAACCCACCTAGATACCTGGTACAAATTTATCCGACCATTACGATTCGAACCTCTCTCACTTTTGAAACTGCAATCATTTAAAAATCGTCCGCCAATTACAGAGAGAACATAGCAATGTGCAGATTGCCTATATAATTTTATTGCTCCTATAGTTTGTCAAGGAGTCAGGTCGTACGGGTTTGTTCCCGTACGTAAGTACTTACATAATTGGAAAGGTTTAATATTTTTATGGTAAGTCTAGTAATGTATTGATTCTTGTAGTTCTAGTAATGTATTTGATTGAAACGCACGGGAACAAACCAGTACGACCAGACTCCTTGACAAACTATAGGAGCAATAAAATTATATAGGCAATCTGCACATTGGTATGTTCTCACATGCAGGAGTTTCCGTAGCTGTATTATAAACTCATGTTATTTCATACATAGAAACTAGAATGTGTTTGTTAAAACTTCCCGACAACTGATTATGGATTTCCGGTGGTTATCCCGCCATTTTGATATCTTGATGCCGGGATAACCAGCTATACTGAATATCTTTGAAACTCCTTGACGAATTATAAGAGCAATAATATTATATAATCAGCACTTTGCTGTTTTATTATGCAGGAGATTCCGAAGCTGTATTATAAACTCATGTTATTTCATAATTAGAAATTATAAATTAATAATAATGGTTTAATCATAAAGGCACTAAAACGCACTAAAATTGTATGTGTTTATTAAAACGTTCCGACAACTAATTATGGATTGCCGGTGGTTATCCCGCCATTTTGATATCAAGATGGCGGGACAACCAACAATGCTGAATATCTATGAAACTATTAATGGCACTATATCCTAGCCATGAAATATTGCAAAAACCAGGCGGTCATGATATCAAAATGGCGGGACAACCTACAATGCTTAATATCTTTGAAACTATTAATGGCACTATTTTTTGAACATAGGCCAACCAAACGGCACCAAAATGGCACTATATCCTAGCCATGAAATATTGCAAAAACTAGGCGGTATCCCGCCATTTTGACGTTCACCGCAATTTGGCAGATATTATGCTTCGGATGGGTTCTTAAGATAACAAAACAACATTTAAAACGTTATATTTCCTCTGTAGTTTATTGTCCATAAACTACGAACAAAACTTTTTTTGAGACGTGGCCCGTGGGGCGTAGACGGGCACTTCGATTTTGATAGCTGAAAAGACCACGTAAATGTTTATTTTTTCCAAAAATTTTACCACCCGCCCGCAGTATGTTTATTTATTAAATTGAGGAGTACAAAAGGTATTTGTTAACACAGTAAATATCATCAAATAAGCAAAAAAACTGTTGAGCAAAAGTGTACGTTCCTAGTTGTCAGTAAGTTACACTTTCAACTGTCAGTAGCTCGTATGTGAACGGCTGCACAAAGGAGTGATAATATGTGAATAAAATGACCGTCGGATAGTAAGAAAGAGGCAGGAACATCGTTTTGGATGAATTATATCCGTGAATCACGTCTCGATAGTCTCGTTTTGGCAAAAATTGACCGCCGATCATGTGAGTGGATATTTCTGGAATGAAAATGTTTCCAAAAATCTCTTCTTAGGCTCCGTTGGCTTCAATCAGAGCGACCTAAGTCTGACACCATAATAACAATTTAAAAATTGTTGTGGTCCGGCAATTAGAGGTAAGATAGCCAGTATTCGTACTCAAAATCGGTACATTATGATTAAAATCATAAATACCAAGGACCACCATAGGGTTTTCTTTACAAACGAGCTAAGTTCTGAATGGTTTTTTATCGGTAGAAATACTGAAAAACGATTTTTAACATTACGATATCAGTAGAAATACCGAAAAATCTGTAGGTTCGACACCACTGACTATCAAATACGTAGTTAGCGTAGCGATAGTGAAGCAATTGAAAAAACCGAACAAGTGCGAGTCGGACTCGCGCACGAAGGGTTCCGTACCAAAAAACGGCAAAAGAATTACGTTAGTTGGTATGGGAGCCCCTCTTAAATAATAATTTTATTCTGTTTTTTAGTATTTGTTGTTATAGCGGCAACAGAAATACATCATCTGTGAAAATTTCAGCTGTCTAGCTATCACGGTTCACGAGATACATCCTGGTGACAGACAGATAGACGGACGGATGGACGGACGGAAGGACGGACTGACGGACGGACGGACGGACAGACAGACAGACAGACGGACAGCGAAGTCTTAGTAATAGGGTCCCGTTTTTGGTAAAAATGGTAAAATAAAATAATGGTAAAATAAAATAATGGTAAAAACCGGCCAAGTGCGTGTCGGGCCACGCGCACAAGGGTTCCGTAGGTACATTATACCATACCATATTTTAATACCGCTATCATTTTTCGTCTGAAAAAATAACTTTGTTTTTCACAGTGTTTGTATGAATGACAAAGTTATATTTGCGGTTTTGGAAAATGTACTATATCTTGAAAACTAATTACTATATCTCGTTCAATTTTCGTTGAAAGTGTTTATTAAGATCTATAGCTTATATTTTTTTTAGATTTTTCACCCTCTTACTTTAAAAGTTAAAGGGGGGGGGACACACATTTTACCACTTTGGCGGCAAATATCTTTCAAATGGTTGACTTTGAAAAAAAATAGTTTTAGGAACCTCAATGTCATTTTTAAAGACCTATCTATAGACACCCCACAAGTATTGGTTTGATGAAAAAAAATATTTTCAGTTTCAGTTCCATGTATGGGGAGCCCCCCCTTAATCTTTTATTTTTTTTATTTTTGTATAAAAATCGTAAAGCGGTTCACAGAATACACCTGCCTATTAAGTTTCAACTATGTAGTCCTAATACTTTTGGAATAAAGTGGCTGTGACATACGGACGGACAGACAGACAGACAGACAGACAGACAGACAGACAGACAGACATGACGAATCTATAAGGGTTCCGTTTTTTGCCATTTTGGCTACGGAACCCTAAAAAGGAACCCTTATGGTGTGACTCAGTCTGTCTGTCTGTCTGTCTGTCTGTCTGTCACAGCTGGATATCTCGAGAACTACTAATGGTATCAACTTGAAATTTAGAATAGTTTCAGATGACATTTGCCCAACTATTTTGCAAATAAGAAATAAATAAAAAAATAAATATCTTTTTTACAGCAGGGCCTGAAAAGGGGTCTTAAAAATTTAAAGTGGGGCTACTAGGGCATGTGGGGTATCATATGAAAGAGCGTCGTTTGCACGTTTTCAATCATTTTTTCTTTTTTTCTAGACCGCATAGTTTTCGACTTATGATGGTATTAACACATCTGATTAATATGTCCTTTACTACAGGAACATTTCCTAGGGCACTAAAATTGTCTATTGTCAAACCTCTTTTTAAGAAGGGTGATAAAGATGATCCTAATAATTATCGCCCAATTAGTAGTATCATTACAATTTTTGCAAAGGTGTTTGAGAAATGTATGCTCAAGAGATTATTGGCCTTCTGTCAGAAATATAATATTATACAAAGTGAACAATACGGTTTCCAAAAGAATAAATCGACTGGTTTAGCTATTTACGATCTTGTTAAACATATACTGACCAATTTAAATAATAACCGTTTGACGACAGGCTTGTTTGTTGATCTGTCCAAAGCCTTTGACTGTGTTTCTCATGACATTTTATTAAAAAAATTAGAATTACTTGGACTAAGGGGTATCTCACTACAATGGTTCAGTTCATATTTAAAAAACCGCAAGCAGTGTGTTTCTGTGAGTAATGTAATAAACCAAGAATTTGTGACGTTTACATCTGACTATTGTGAAAATAAATTTGGTGTTCCACAAGGAAGCATTTTAGGTCCCGTTTTGTTTCTTCTCTACATAAATGACATGAGTGAATGTATTGACCATAGATGTATTCTTTATGCAGATGACATTTCAATTATAGTGACCACTGATAAATATAAATATAATAATCCAATTACTCAACATGAAACTGACATTAATAATACAATTGACTCTTTATGCATTTGGCTTGATGACAATAACTTGAAAATTAATCTTAACAAATTTGTTCTTATGCAATTTAATAAATCGAAGCATACTAAGTACAACTTTAAACTAAATATAAGTAAAGTACAGGAAGTTTCTAATACCAAATTTCTGGGTGTCACTATTGATGATAATGTAAATTGGTCTTCACAAGTGAATGATCTCTGTAAACGAATTAATAGATTTTCGTATGCGATTAATCAGGTTAAAAAGGTAACCAATAAAAATACTGCCATTCTCACATACTATGCGTATGTAGACTCTATCCTGCGTTATGGACTTGTCATTTGGGGAAACTGTACAGAATGGGAAAGAGTCTTTATTTCACAAAAGAAATGCATCAGAGCCATAGGTGGTATTAGACGGGATGAATCCTGCAGACCACTTTTCAAGAGTTTTGGTCTGTTACCGCTTCCCTGTCTTTATGTTTTGGAGGTATGTGTTTTTGTATATAAACATAAGCATCTATTTAAAAGGCCTTCTGATCGCAGACAACGTAGAGACCCACACGGAATTGTATTTGATACTGTACCTAGTTCACGCAAATATGGTAGGAGCTGTCTCGCAATGTGCGTCAAGGTTTATAACAAAATCCCAAATGAACTAAAGACCATTAATAATATTGGATTATTTAAGAAAAAACTTAATAAATGGCTTACCTCTCACAACTTCTATAGTGTAAAGGAATTTTTTGAGTGTAAGAAATCATGAATTTTTATTCTTTGCTTGACATTTCAATATTGTGATGGACATGAATATTATTAGTTTGATAAGAGATTTGTGTATTTAAGGCTATTATCATTATTACGAGTATTCTTATTATTGACATAATTTATTGACATTAATTATTGACATTATTTATTGACATTTTTTTTATTTGATTATTGATGTATTAATTTTTGACAACATGAATTCGATAATTTTTTTTTTACTTGGATAATTTATATTTTAACTTGCCTTTTTTTTGCCTATCGCCTGCAAAGGTGGAAGCCAGTGGAACTGTATTTAGTTATAAGATCTGACTTAAATGTACTTACCTGTGTTTCGTGTGCAATAAATGATTATGATTATGATTATGATGAAAAATGTAAAAAAAATACCGTTCCCCCCCCTTATCTCCGAAGTTTTCAAAGAGAAAAATCTGAAATAATTCTATGTGATAGCAGTTTATATAAAGATTACAGGAAAAATAAAACAATGTCTCAATGTAGCACACTTTTTTCGAAATTATCAAATTTCTAAAAAAGTTAACATTAGTTCCACTATCGGTCAAGAGATGGCGCTGACCTAAAACTGCAATACTTATTTTATTATTCTACTCTGCAGTGTGGTTTAATGGTGCAATTATGATGGTACGGAACCCTCGGTGTGCGAGTCCGACTCGCTCTTGACCGGTTTTTTTTAATATTCTTTAATAATATTAATAAAAAGGATAAATCAAAGTAAAAAAACACCTAAAACAAAAATGTGACCCTTGGTTGATTTGAACATGGTGTTCACTGATCGTTAGTATGTGAGAGAAAATAAAAGAAAAGGATGGCAATGTGAGATATTTATTCATTTATTTAAATATCGTGGTTATGACTAAGTGACCGAATAAGTTATTGATTCTAAATTATCACATGTCTTAAATTTATTAGCTTTAACATTACATTAAATATTGTAATTTTATTACACTATTATTACTGTCATAAAAGGAGTAATACTTAACTACATTACCAGATAGTTCAGAGCACCGATCCGACAGAGTGCCGTGTCCGACAGTTGAACAACGTCTGAGCTATCGACACCTGCGCAAGCCGCTTTTATACACGTGCGCAAACAAGCTCGGTGGCGTGATGTGGCGTGATGGCGCAGTGGGGAGGCGCACGTGCACACAGTTGTTTTACGAGTCGTTTAGTGACTTTTATTTATAAATTACATTGAATAAACTAATTATTTGTAACAATTATATTAATTGTAATAAAAATCTACTATTTGCATTGTTTTTTATTTATTTACTAAGAAAAGACGTGCATTCTCCCACACGGCCATTCTGACGAGCAGCCACTTGGCTCGCGAACAAAACAATTTACACTTTATTTTTCACAAATCACGAATCATTAAAATCTTTATTCGAAACTACATTATGTTTAGTAACTATATTTCCAATTTGTGGAATAGCAATAAAGTACCAAATTGAATTTAAGTACTTCCAGTATAGGAAATGTAACGTTTCGTCAACGGATGAATAATTAAATTCACTGCCTTAATTTATCAGTCTACTCGCTTCAAGTAATATCAATCTGCATTTATATAAATATTCTAATATTGCATTATTTTTATTGTATTTATTGGATTAAAATTGTTTTAACTACTGAATCTACCAGCAGTTCGTAAAGGAGGCCTCTCGAGAAAGAACTGCCGAAAGAAAACTCTGAGAGGTTATGCCGACCTCCAATGACAATGTTAAATAGATCAAATCAAACAATATTATGTAAGATTTTTTTTCAAACATAAATAAAAACATAGTTGATTAACTCTCAAATTAATAAACATGGATATTTGTTATCTTAAAAATAAATCATTATTATCGAATCACACAACATCATCATCATCAAATCGCCAAATTACATGACTCTAACGCTAAATAATATTGCAACTAATCATGGTCAAATTACATGACCGTAAAGCTAAATAACATAGCAACTAACTATGGTCAAATCACATGACCGTAAAGCTAAATCACCTAGCAACTAACTATGGTCAAATCACATGACCGTCAAGCTAAATAACATAGCAACTGATTATGGTCAAATCACATGACCGTCAAGCTAAATCACATAGCTTCTAATTATGGTCAAATCACATGACCACCAAGCTAAATCACATAGCTTCTAATTATGGTCAAATCACATGACCCAATTCACTTTTATCACAGTGAAACCTTCAATGGGAGATAACCCTTTTTTTTATAAAAAAAAAACTACATAACAATAATCTCCATTGGTAAACAAAACAACAAATTTTAAAAACCTTAACTGTATAGTAAGGACTTATTACAAATCACTCGTATTTATAATAAGAATCTTTGTAATCGTAGATGTTACATTGTACTGGTGCAGACCAGTGTCCGAGACACGCAAACGCCTACAATTCAGGATCATCAGAGCCCCAGGTGTACGTCATCTGGATAATCATGGACATCAATCAGCAGACACTGTAACAATTGAACATTTTAAGTCTTCTAAAAACATAAACTTTTTATTTTTCAAATAGTGTGTGTAGGGGTGTGTAGTTGTATGTGAGTAAGTGCATGTGTCGTGTGGGTATTATAATATAAAATAGTAACAGAGCTTTGGTCAGACTACTACCACGAGAGCATGGAGAACTTTCGATCCAATATTTTATATTGCTCAGATGGTAGTAATTGCCTTGGTAAAAATAAGCCACGAGGGCACGGCAAACTTGCAATATTATTCATTGCACATAAATTATATAGTGCTACCTCGGTAATAAGCCACATGGGCACGGCGAACTTGAAAATATTATTTATTTCTTACTTAGTAGTACCTAGGTAAAAAGCCGTTATAAAATTTATATGGCACGGCATTTACCAGAATCTTGCGGCCTCGGTAAAAATCGCCTCAATGGCACGGCCAACTGGTAATATTCTTTATTGCTCAGTATACAGCGAACATCTGGCCAGGAGTCAGTGTATACAGAGAAATAAGATAACCAGGTTAAGGAGATCAGTCTGTCTCCAACGATCTTGTCACCTCGCCTTCTATTACAGGGGAGTGACCTAAAAATTATCACGAACCACAGTTCGCAACACATCCGACACATCCGATTATTATTATACGTTTATAGTTTATTCATAAAAATAATTATCATAGTGGTCTTTGAAGAGTGACGAAACATCAATTATAGTCAAAAACAATACTGCCACTAATGGGCATCAATCTCAAAACATTACAACATCGAAAACTCATAGAAGTAAGTGAAGACTAAGTTTGAGTAATTCGCAGACTAAAACATTCAACAGACCTCATCTGATGTAACCTGCATCTTTGTGTCAAATAATGACAAAACGGGTTGAGAAAAGATATTCAAGAATAACATTACCAATTTCATTTTATATTGATGTAATTATCACCTTTTTTTGTACAACATAAAAACAACTAGTATTAACTTTAAGTTTATCTTGTTTACGAAAAACTAAAACATCAACGTGAAACTTAAATTAATCACGAAATCTTTAAGTATCATCACATCACTTAGAAAATCATACTCACTTTTCTTTTTGGAATCAATCACCAGCTATTTGGTGAGATCTGCTGCCACAATAGTACAGTAAAGTACAATTGCACAGTAAAATTACAGTAAAGCACAATAACATATTAAAATCTTAATAATTTACTACTATGTATAATGAGAAGTGATTATGAATGTTGAGTTTTTTTTTTTCACTTTAGTCTACCCACACTCTGTATTAACACCAGAAACAAAATTTAGGAAATGCATGTAATAAATTGAGGGAATGAATCGAATTTCTATTCAAAACTCATGTCTGTATCATAATAATAATTCATAATTTAAATTAACTTTCTTTTGAATATTGAAAATAAACATAGAAAGACTGTTGTTACAAGTTCTTGTAATTTTCAACTGTATATTGTATATACACAGTTTTCTGCAATAATTCTTTATTCTTTCTATTGAAAAATATCCATATTAAAATAGTTTGTATCCACGAGGGATTAAAATAAAATGTAGTGCAGTAAATAAGGTATTAAACAACAATGAACTAAAATAAATTATTTAAAAGATCTAGTAAAATCTAGGGTTTGTAAGTGATCCTACCCTTGTTTGGATCTATTTAAGCACAGGATAATGCACCACAGCAGTCCCGATAAGAATAATTGCTGCACAAGAAGAGAACCTTTGTTTCCAAAGACCAAAAGAGTTCCTGTTTTGCCGAGGAAAACTATTTCAATAAAAGTGCCTATAAAAAGATTTTTCTTACTTAATCAACATAATGTTTAAGGCACAATTGACATCTGCAATAACTGCATGCACAAAAATTGTTTGAATGTTCAATCTATAGGTAACAATAACGTCAAGTTATCTCTGTTGTAAATGAATAATAAATATCAGTTGGTTATTTGTCAGATGTTTCATTTATTTTATTATAGGTTCTGTACACACTACTTTAACCAGAAAAGAAAGATTTATTCCCACTAGTTCTACTGAGCATGAGCATTTCTACCAAAGAAGTAAGAAGACTTTTTCTCATTAGTGCTATGATTTGATACGAAGAATAAAATTGTAAACTGTAATTGTAAAGGGCACAGCTCATTTTACATTAAAATTTCTTCCAGCAGGCCGGTCTTTCTTTCTTTTCACTAAAATAATATTTGTAACTTAAAACTGACTGACTTTTCCATATTGTTTTATTATTAAACCCTTCAAGTTTTGAAGCACAATGCTACTAAGTTGTGATGTAACAATATGCACATAATATCTTAAAATTGTCTAGTCACAGTTGCAAACTCACGGCCACTTGGTGGTACACTCGCACACTCGTGAAAGGCACATGGAAAATTATATATTCTAGTCTAGACAATTCACACCAATCATTTAGTTCCAGTTCCAGGCGAAGCAAAGCTTGTACTGTGGTTACTAAATAACGGGTAAAAATATAGAAGAATTTAAAAATCTGTGACTAACTACGCATAACAAAATTATGTATACCAGGATTCGAACCCAGGATCTAATATCATTTAACCTCCACGAAAGAATACTTATTTTACGAAACATATAGCACTCTTTGCGCAGCATTTGCGTCATTATTTTCTACGCCAAATTCTACTTGATTTTTTATAATATCACAAGGAAACGTCATTATTTTTGACTTTGAAAATTATAGTTGTGGATTGACCATACATACATAAACTCACGCCTGTTTCCCATGAGGGTAGGCAGAGACTATGGATCGCCACCTGCTACGATCCTTGCACACTTGGATTGACCAAATGATAATAATTTAGTAAAATCTACGGGTACCTTACAAAAATGTAAAATCTATGGGTACTTATCAGCAATTCGTCGATCAAACGGGAACTGTCGCACTTTTTCATGCTTCATTCCACTGTTCAGATATTTGCAACCACCCAGGATTGATGACTCAGATCCACAATTGGTCACTCGACTTGATCTTCAACACAAAGTCGCCAACGTGGCGGATTCTACAGCAAGCATTTTGATATTCCTGAAACATAAAAATTCGAAGGCAGAGTATATGTAATCCAACTAGGTTAGATCTCACTTCTGATGTGAGAGAAAATAAAAGAAAAGGATGGCAATGTGAGATATTTATTCATTTATTTAAATATCGTGGTTATGACTAAGTGACCGAATAAGTTATTGATTCTAAATTATCACATGTCTTAAATTTATTAGCTTTAACATTACATTAAATATTGTAATTTTATTACACTATTATTACTGTCATAAAAGGTACGTAATACTTAACTACATTACCAGATAGTTCAGAGCACCGATCCGACAGAGTGCCGTGTCCGACAGTTGAACAACGTCTGAGCTATCGACACCTGCGCAAGCCGCTTTTATACACGTGCGCAAACAAGCTCGGCGGCGTGATGTGGCGTGATGGCGCAGTGGGGAGGCGCACGTGCACACAGTTGTTTTACGAGTCGTTTAGTGACTTTTAACGGGTGGCGCAAAAGTAAAGACCCTATTTGGTTCAGCTATAACATTTTTTCTAAATTTTTTTTTTTTTATTCATCACAGCAATATTTAAAATATTACTAGGTCATAGACCTAAGAATAGTCTTAGTCTAATAGACCGCCCCGAGTAGTTCCCGGTGCAAATGTGCCCATAACGCTGGCCGCGTTGCCGCGCTGGATGGCAATGGACAATCTTTGCACCAGAAACGACCCAGAGCGGGGGTCACAGTTCTTTTGTCTGAGCCGACGCCCCAAGTCTTTGGCAAATTGTATTGCCTCTGCCCCCCAGCAACCCGCCGTTTCTACCGCAAACGGGATGAAAATGTAGCCCTGTTCGAGCGGGGCATATTTTAAGTGCTTTGCGACCGCCTGGTGTTCCGCCGCCGCCCCGGCCGCGCGTGAGGTACGACAGATGTGGGTAGCAGCGAAGGTGCTGACACAAGTCGCGTCCCACACCAAGCACCGCCCTTTTTCCCATGGCACAAGCGTTAAACCATCAGGCCGCTTACCGTCGGTACGGCTGAGACCCGGCGGCTCAAGGACGGAGGGGATGCCGGCCGACGTGAGAGCCCTCTGTAGGATGTCGTTGAGGGCATGATGGCGAGGATGCCTTCCTGTGCAACGACGGCAGCTCAACGCGTGATGGCCATCGGCCCCCACCATGGTACCGCAGATGCATATATGTGGTTCGCATACATCGCAGCCCAAGCGGAGGGCGACCGCCACCCGCAGGGAGTCGGCGTCGAGTAAAGTACCTATATGAGGTGAAGGTAGTGCTTGCAGCCACGCACCGGACTCCGACCGTGACACCGCCAAGAGTCTTGCGAGATCCACCGCCTCAGCCTCGTCAGTGAGTCGGTCGAGGACAGCTTTGCAGGCTACGTCGTCCCATGAGCGCTGGAATTCAGGGTTCTCAGGGATGGCCGCGCCCGGGACGCGCGCCAGCCAGGCCGTGATGGCATCAGCCGTATGGGGAATGGTTGCCTTGTCGCCATTTAAGGATAATATATCAGCGACTAGGGCCGCAACCCCATGGGCCGATGCCAAGAAAGCCGGCAGGCTCACATCCCGAACGCACCGCACACCAAGTCCCCCGTATCGGACTGGTAAGGTAGCTTGCATTCAGTGCTCCCCGCTCAGGGAGACGTTTAATATTGTCTCCATAGTACTTCTGATTACGGCGTCAATGGATTCAACGGCGCCGGGAAACAACCAGATAGGGGCCGTCCGCAGGAGATATGTCATCTTTGGGACAGCAAAACACTTCTGCATCAGTACCAGAGCAACATGCGGAGTAATATCCTTAAGACGCTCGCTGGCGAGTGCGAGAATCTCCCTGCGAGTTTCTAGGGCCTCAGGAATTGCGGCTGGGAAAATTGGAGCACCAAGCAGACAAAACGTCTGTCTGTTAAGTTCCTTGAGGCCAGGAAGCAAAGAGGTGAAAGAAAGAAAAGAAGAAGAAGACTCTGCGCTACAGGAGAAAAACTCACATTTGGTCGAGTTTACCTCCAGTCCCAACTCCTTCAGGCGAGGCAATAAGACTAAAAGGTCTCGTTCCACTTCTTCTGGTTTACCCCCAATAGTACCATCATCAAGGTACCAGATGTTGAGGGGAGACCTGAGCTCGCTTATGGCCCTATGGATAGCAAGACTGAAAGTAAGAGGGCCAAGAGGATCCCCCTGCTGCGCTCCTACCTGGGATTGAATCAGTTCAGACCCAAAGAACAAGTTAGAAGGTCTATGGTAAACCTGGTGGAGAAAGGGGTAAAGCACAGGGATCTTCTCCAACACCTCACTCAGCATAGCGTCTCTTTCTAAAGAATTAAAAGCATTCTTCAAATCAAGCTTAATGACAACCCCACCAGCATTTTTCGGATCCAACGCGAAAGTGCGCACGGCATGTATTGCTGCTTCACAACCCAAACGCGTCCCAAAACCTAACTGATGAGGCTGAAGATATGAGGCCATGTTCTCTTTTACGGCTCGGCACCCAAGCTTGGCCACCAGACGACGAAAAACGCTCCCCACTGCGATGGGTCTCAAACCACCCTCTTTCTTTTTCAGAGCACATAGTGTAGCCCCGTACAAGTATGGACATATCGCAGGGTTCAATTGCCCACCAAGCAAGAAATTGCTGAGCTTAGTCAACGCCTTAATCAGGCGTTGTCCGTTATCTCCCGCCGTACTGGATGTCAACTCCTTTAAATGAGTCGGACGAATGCCATCCAGGCCGGCAGCAGATCCATTATAGAAGGAATTGACAGCCAGCATCACGTCCTCTTCGGCCACTAATAGTCGGGTCGCGCCTAGGCCCGGCTCCGGTGGATAGCAGAGTGGCTGGGATGGGCTGGGATGTTTTGACCGCAGAGCAGTCACTGTTTCCGGTCCCGGTGGCGCAACCGAGTCCTCACTCATGAGTAAGCGAACTGCTCCCCTTAAATCACCCTCATGGACTTTGGACTCGACTGCCTTTGTAAGTGATCGAGACCCTGAAGCAATCGACCCGCAGTCAAGAGAAGCATGGCATGAGTTTGCTTCTATGTTTGCCTTGATTTTAGAAGTAAGAGAACCCGCACTAGTCTGGTCTGGAGTCCTCAAGGCCGTGTATGCAAAAGAAAGGAGTGAGCACCACTCGTCCATTCCATTGGAGGCAATACAGCTGTCTATTAGGGCGCACAATCTGCCTGCCGCTACACTCCGCGCACCCCTCGGGATGTGACGCAGGACCCGCACTTTGGCTTTCATTGAACCAAGATGCTCTAGTGTGCAGTGGCCACCCGATTGCGGACCTGTTGCCGCAGGCAGCGCCGCAGCGACGGAGACGGGCTGAGAGGGCGGGGGCCGTGGCACGTCCTTATGGACGCGCGTAATGTGTATCTTGAGGCCCCGTGTTGTAAATTTTCGGCTGGAGGGAGGTTGGCAATGGGGACATGTCAACTCAGACAGGCAATTCATATTTAACAAACTTAAATTCTATAACTCCACAACTGTGTTTAATGTTAACTTCAATATAGGTAGGTACTGACTGACTAAATAAAAGTTTCTCAGCGCAAAAAACAGAGACAAACTAACTTCAAAACAAAAAAAGCATACCTAAAAATATACCTAACTCATTATTTGATACAATATTTAACATTCAAAATTAATAAAATTCGCAAAATAAATAAAGTAAATTGTCAATAATAAATAAAAAAAATATTTAAAACATTTAAAAGCTAATTATTGGATATAAATAATACTTAATAACACAAAAGTATCACAGTATTTGCAAACAAAATTAGGTTCACAGTGAAAAACAAATTAACTTTATAAAGATTTGTAAACAACCAAATTAATAGCGTTGCTAATACAAGTTATATTGTCTTATATAATAATTGCCTTTTAGCATAGGCATAAGCATAATACACTACGTCCCGTTCTACTAAATCCAGTTTAGTATCATGGGATTACTGATAACTTAGACTAAAAGTATTAACATTAAACAGTCCTATCCCATTGATTGAAATAACAACAAAAAACACAAAACAATGTCAAACGATAAATACCTAATTAAAAATAAAGTAAACAACTAATCAAAAAAATAACTTCATTAAATAATGTTATCAGTCTGGTTAAAAACAATTTCATTAATAATAATATTTAATTGAATATAAGAAAAACAATAATTATGCACTAATGTTTTGTCAGTCTATCAATTCAATTCCAGTTCAATCCTTTCTCGTCGAAACTAATAAACGAAACTGGTAGCTCCATCTGTTTGAGGTCCTGTGTAGTATCTCAAAACAAAATGACGGCAGCCACTGCAGCGCCGGCGCACGCATCAGCGCAGCATCGATCGTTTGTCGCTCTGCTCCCCTGCTACTGGATAAGTAATTGATGTGCTAGATGGCGCTGTCACCCCAATGCGAATATTAAAATTTATACTTATAATAATTATCTCTCTTTCGTATCTACGTATTTATTATACGGGACTCGGGACTCTCGGTGTTAACACTTCACACTTCACTTAGGATAAGCGCACATTATTGCTTGAAGATAAAAGCAAACTTCTTTCTGCTGACTTGAATTCCCGTTCCCTCTCGATTGTAGGTCTTCCAATAAAATTGTCTCCTTCGATTTATAGGCCGTAAAGGAGCGTTCCCACGGCCTGCCTGTGGACGGGCCGCGCCGAGCCGAGCCCGTCTGTCTACCCGCAGGTCGTGGGAACCGACAACGTCTGGCGCGCCGGGGCTCGCCGGGGCCTGTGCGGAGCGTTCCCACGGCGCGCCGGCGCCTGCCGCGGCGCGCGCCCTGCGCGGCGTCACAGTTTAATAAAATAGTGAAATACAGTAGGTTTAGGTATGATAAAAGTCAAGTTTTAAATGGCGGCCATTCCAACATAGACATAGACACCCCAACATGTGGGTGTTTTTGTCGATAAAATTAGATGTATTTCACGCCTTTGAATTGTCGCTACTTCGAGACCAAAGGCACTGTACATTCAGAAGGAATCGAAGCTAATTTGTTTCTTCTTTTAATATGTGTAGGTAGGTTTTTCGCATTTTTTTGGTTTTTTGTTTTCATCGTTAGTTTTGGTTACCAAGGTATTTGATTGCTTAGAAATTGATTTCGCGGTGAAGATAGACCGTATAATAATATGGATTCTAAAATATTACGATACACGACAGCACTTCAATCAAGTTATACAATTAAACTGCGAAAACAACATTTATTACTCAGGGCATAAAGGCGGTCTCAAGGTCAACATAGACCAAAAAAGAACGGCCTGAGGTGCCTCATGTGTATAGTGAACTGCACGTCAGACTATACATGTTGACCTTTACATGACATTTAATTAACAAATTAACTAATCCACAGATAAAAAAAATACCTGCCTGGAAAGTCCGAAAAAAAGATTAAGTATTAGTAGGTACCTTAAATATTTTTTATACAGTTCCTTTGGTCTTGAATTGGCGATGGTTTGAAGGCGTGAAATACACCTCATTTTAATATTCTTAGTTATTTTTCTATAATTCGAATGCACAAGGATGTTATCTACAAAACGAATCTAAAATTTCATTGCTGTGTTGTATATTTCGAGAGTTGTTGTTGTTTGAATATGACCCTAAGCACTAAATGTTAATTTTCGAAAATGAATAAAAAACAAAACTCATAAAAATTGGATTTAATCGTTTGATGAGATTTGTATTCATTCATATTTGTCCATTTTCAAAAATAATAATTTTTGGTTAGGTACGTAAGATGGTAAGGGTCATATTCAAACAACAATAACTCTCGAAATATGAACCGACTTATGGTGTAATTAGGTATTTCAAGGACGGCCGAGTTACAGTACTGATAGATATCATTACTGTGACGCACGGCAGATGCCGACGGGCGGCAGGCGCCGGCGGGCCACGCTCCGCGCCGCGCCGCGCCGATCCTTTGAAGTTACCGACACCCGATGGATCGGGCAGACGACGGCGCGCCGCGGCAGACGTCAACGGACGCGTCGGTTCCCACGACGTGCTGGCTCGGCCTGATCTGTGACACCACGGGTCGTAGGAACGCTCCATATAATAACGCGCACGTTGAGTGATGCCACCTTGATTTACATGTAGCAGCGAAAACTTTGTAAAATAAACACAATTATTGGTAAAAAATAAAAAAAATACGTAAGAGCAATAGTTGTTGGGCAGACTTGCTTCTACCCCCCTCCTAAATCTAGTTTTCTAAATTAGAAAACTAGATTTAGGTTTTTTTAAATGTATATTTGTGCCATTAAATTTCGTACCATTAGGATTTAAAGATGATGTCTTTTAAATGGTGACCTCCAGAGTTGATACACATTTGAGCCCTATTTATGACATTTTGCATAACTTGCCGTAACACTTCCTGCGATATGTTCGTTATTTCTTGACGAATGTTTTCTTTTAGAGCTGCGAGAGTCTGTGGCTTGTTCACATACACCCGAGATTTCAAAAAACCCCAAAGAAAGAAGTCTGGACTGGTCAGTCCTGCCGGACGGTGGGGAAATCGTCGACGAAATTCACGTTGTGTTCTTATCACTGATGAATTATTCCGTAAGAACATTGACACAATTATTCCACGTTCTTGGGGAGTAAAACGGTCCATGTTTATTTTCAGTGTATTTTATATTTGTTCACTACACAATTTTCAACAACAGAATGACAGAAAATGTCATATAAAAAAAATAAAAGTATTTTCTTTAGTGCCAGTACTTTTGCGCCACCCGTTATTTATAAATTACATTGAATAAACTAATTATTTGTAACAATTATATTAAGTGTAATAAAAATCTACTATTTGCATTGTTTTTTATTTATTTACTAAGAAAAGACGTGCATTCTCCCACAAGTAGGTAGTGTGATCCGCTACGCTACTGGGTCTTTAATTCAAATGACGAATTTTATCATTATACATATTGTATTCGTACCATGACCATTCTCAAAACATTTTCATTTTTAGGGTTCCGTACGCAAAGGGTAAAAACGGGACCCTATTACTAAGACTCCACTGTCCGTCTGTCTGTCTGTCTGTCTGTCTGTCTGTCTGTCTGTCTGTCTGTCTGTCACCAGGCTGTATCTCATGAACCGTGATAGCTAGTAAGTTGAAATTTTCACAGATGATGTATTTCTATTGCCGCTATAACAACAAATACTAAAAACAGAATAAAATTAGTATTTAAGGGGGGCTCTCATACAACAAACGTAATTTTTTTTGCCGTTTTTTGGTACGGAACCCTTCGTGCGCGAGTCCGACTCGCACTTGGCCGGTTTTTTTTTAAACTATTTTCTTTTAAATTTTTTTATACTGGGTATAAAGTAATTTAAAACAAAATAGTGTTTAAAAAGACTACCTTCATTGTTCTGTCTTCTTTATTTACATTTTAATTTATTTTGAATATTCTATAAGTACGACTGCAGAGACATCTTTTGGCAAATTTGAAGACTTGGTTGTGAAAGTTTATGGTTAAATACAGAGATGACGCTACTTTTTAAGACCGCGTGAATGACTTTTCATTAAATTTTAACTTAAAATTAAGTTGACCATTTAGTTTATAATTTGTGCTTTATAATTCGTGATACGAACTATACATTAAGGTAGGTAGGTACCTACTTACTCACTCACTGTTTATACACGTATTTACGACTTTACTTAATTACATATACCTATCTCGATATTATGTCTGTGGTACAGATTTTATGAGAAATATACTTACCGGGCATGGTCTTGAAGTTTTCTCAGTTTGATATACCTAAATGTAATAGGATCAGGGGCCCTATTTTTGAATCGCTCGTCTCCAGTCGAGCGCTCGTTTCTACTGATTTTCGTTCGACATATGACTCAAAACAATGAGATGTCGAATGAAAATCAGTAGAAACGAGCGCTCGACTGGAGACGAGCGATTCAAAAATAGGGCCCCAGATGTAAATATTTAATTCACCCATGTGGATTAGGTATACGACGGGGATTGAATTACTTCAAAATTACCTATATAGCAAATGCTCAGGGATGCTATTCTGTGAAATGATTTATTTATTTATTTATTTATTTGTATGAGTGACACATAATTTTTAGTAGGTAGTACAAAGCTACGCCATCTAGCATATTTTGTGTCGAACTAATTTAAAAATATTTTTTATTAAGCAAGGGTTGTGCTTTTTTGCGAGTAATGAATGTATTATTTAGATTAGTCTAGATGGCGTTGCGCGGTGTCGTATCAAATATTTTGGTAAACGTTGTGTAAAAAAACTTAACTGAATGTGTGATATTTTCACTTCTCAAGCTTACGCGCTCACTAGACATGAAATAAAACACTTTTTAACGGATACTAGCGCGGTTTTATTGAATGTACTTTGGTATTTAGTTGGTATTTGGTTTGATTTTTGGTTTTTCCCGACGTTTCGACACCTTTGCAGCTGCCGTGGTCACGGGGGACTGAAGCTACCCGTGAGCCTACCCTCAAGCGATGAATTTTTTTATACGTTCAGAAATTAAAATTTAACAAAATTTTTAATTATTTTATGTTGATTTATAATTTAATTTTATGAATTATTTAATGCTAAAAAGAGAGAGAAATCTACTGAAACTACCACCATTTCATAAAATTGGGAGGCCCCTCCAAGAAAGAAATGGCGAAAGAAAACTTGGAGAGGGAGCCGACCTCCGTCTTTTGTATTAATTTATTTATTTGCAAAAGGAACTAACCGTATCATTAGATCTTACAGTGTGTGTGAGGGGCTTTAGCTTGTGAATGATGGGGTCCCAAGCTGGTGGAATTTTCCAACCATCATCTCTATTGAAATTAGGATATTTATTTATTTCGATAGCCTCGCGGAGCATTCTAGGGATAAATCTACGTTCCCTAGCAAGGATTTGGGGTTTGTCAAATCTAATATAATGGTTGGGCCCCTCAAAGGCGTGTTCACTCACTGCAGACTTGTTATCGCGCCTATGTTTCATGTCAGCTTTGGACAAAATTCCACCAGCTTGGGACCCCATCATTCACAAGCTAAAGCCCCTCACACACACTGTAAGATCTAATGATACGGTTAGTTCCTTTTGCAAATAAATAAATTAATACAAAAGACGGAGGTCGGCTCCCTCTCCAAGTTTTCTTTCGCCATTTCTTTCTTGGAGGGGCCTCCCAATTTTATGAAATGGTGGTAGTTTCAGTAGATTTCTCTCTCTTTTTAGCATTAAATAATTCATAAAATTAAATTATAAATCAACATAAAATAATTAAAAATTTTGTTAAATTTTAATTTCTGAACGTATAAAAAAATTCATCGCTTGAGGGTAGGCTCACGGGTAGCTTCAGTCCCCCGTGACCACGGCAGCTGCAAAGGTGTCGAAACGTCGGGAAAAACCAAAAATCAAACCAAATACCAACTAAATACCAAAGTACATTCAATAAAACCGCGCTAGTATCCGTTAAAAAGTGTTTTATTTCATGTGTGATATTTGTTTTTTGGGGTTTTTTTAGTTTGTTGAAACTGAGTGCTCACAACAAATCAATCGAGAGACATTGAAGTACGATGAGTGCCGGCGCCGGGCTCGATCAGTGCAGACAATTTAGATTTTTAAATCCTTTTCTACACAGAGCTAACAAAGTTCTGTACTAACGGCAGTCTTGTCAATGTGGTTGTGCAAAAAGCTAAAATTTATGTTCACAAGAATTTTCTCTCTCTTAGATTATCCAATCAGCGTTCAAGTTTACGATACTAGATTTTTTTTATTTTTACAAAGATTTAGATTTCGATTATATCAATATTTTTTCTGAACATATCGAAGGAAACCTACCCCGCCATCTAGCATCCGCTATCCGCATCACCGGCTGATCATGACGATGTGTGTTTTCACTTTACCTACTCATTTCAATCGCACAATCGAACACACCAAAAATACCTACGGCAAAAACGCTTAACCGACTACCGTAAAACAATTACAACGACCCGAAAGCGACGCTTAAAATCCCTAAAAAAAATGTTTTAAAATAACTCGAATCACTTATCCCCCCGCCCACCCGGGACCTGTGTTTCGTTTATAGAAAATCGGCGATGTTTCGACACCGCGTTGTACCGCGTTGCGATGTCGACAATGCAGCGCCCTCTACCGGTGAGAAGAATTCACAACTTTCACTTACTGTGGGACTAACTCTTTCATATTTAATAATTTTATTTTACGCAATTTACATACATATAAAAATAGTCGGTGACAAAATTTCGTGACAAACATTACTTGGAACTGTTTTGAAAAAAAAAAACTGTATGCCAGTTCTATGGAAATTTGGGTTCAAATAATTAAAATATATTATGTACCGAATGTACAGAAAAAAGATAATTTCACATTATCTGTGTGATTGTAAAAAATGTGAGGTAGGTACCTACATAGAAGCATAATAATATAATACGTTTGTATTCTTTATTTTTATTTTATTTAGGCCAAAGGCCTGTGTGTGCCCCAGCAGTGGGAACATGTTAAGATAAAAAGTATACTAGAATTCATTCCAAGTTGTTATTTGGCAAAAAGTAGAGGTACGGTGTAAGTTGATCAAATTCAGACATTTTTTATTTTAGTCATACTCATACTCATTTCAATCGCACAATCGAACACACCAAAAATACCTACGGCAAAAACGCGTAACCGACTACCGTAAAACAATTACAACGACCCGAAAGCGACGCTTAAAACCCCTAAAAAAAATTTTTTTAAAATAACTCGAATCACTTATCCTCCCCGCCCACCCGGCACCTGTGTCTCTATTATAGAAAATCGGCCACGTTTCGACACCGCGTTGTACCCCTCGCGATGTCGACGATGCAGCGCCCTCTAGCGGTGAAAAGCATTATTTCAATTAAATTTTATACATTACACATTCACAACTATCGCGAATAAAACAGCCGTTTCATACATTTTAATATTTAGTCTCACAAGTAGTCAAAACTGATTTATTTAATTATTTCCTGGCAATTTTACCTGAATACAATAATTGTACCTACCAGTGGCGAAGGGTCCATACAAGCCGATTCCCATCGGCTTACCTTTTGGAAATCCCACCCCACTGACCCACTATGCAGATCACTACATTTTTCATTATTTTTGTAGAGCGGCTTACCTTCGCCATAATTTCACCCCTCGCCACTGGTACCTACTAATAATTCAATTTAAACTTTTAATAATTTACTGGCGACATAACGGCCATCTATGTGAGTATAGCGGAACTCTTATCGATAGCTTTTTTTTTTTCGCAATTCTTTCAAATTATACTTTTTACCCGACTGCAAGAGGGTTATGTTTTTCGCGCGTATCTGGTATGTATGTTTGTTTGTTTTTATGTAATATTCTTTATTACCTCATATCCTTCAAACGGCTGAACGGATTTCCATGATTAACATATCGTTAGATTTGTCTCGTCAGCCCAAGTGTTCTTAAGGCGGTTGTGTGACCGAAAGTGGCGCCCTCGGAGGTTTTTATTTAATAAGTTATTAATAGAAAAAGATTTTAATAATGTTCATCGTGGAGATTTTAGGGCCCATGGTCTAGTATTTTTAGAAGGTATCACGACATGCCCTCGTAGTCATTCGTAAAAGTAGATAGCAAATGTGTCAAAAAGGGCCACATTTAGCAGTTTTTCTATCTACTTCTAGCAGCGACTACTAGGGAATGTAACGATACCGTCTAAAAAATACTAGATTGTGGGTCCTAAAATCTCCACTATAAACATTATTAAAATTGTGTATTAGAATTATAATATTAAATAAAATTCACCGCGGCGCCACCTTCGCTCAGGGTACCACCTTAAGAAGGTGGCGTTATAAAAAAACCAACATGGCGGCTGTACGGTGCTATTATGGGTAGCGGAATTTTTTTTTTTTTTTTAGAATGCTAAAAGGTATATCATATAAATAACAACTAAAAAGAAATAAATAAAAAATAAATTTTAAAAAATTAAAAACCCGCCTGCATAAAAATACAAGTCCCTTCCGTCGCTGAACATGATATTCGCTGAACATGATATTATAATGTTGCCTTTAATATTTAATCTTGTTTCCATCTTTTCAGTTGACTTGTCTTTTTATGCAGGCGGGTTTTTAATTTTTTTTTTATTTATTTTATGTTCTTTTATTGTGTTATCTTGGTTATTATTTATTTATAACTAGCTTTTGCCCGCGACTTCGTCCGCGTGGACATTCGGAGAATCGCTATGGAACCTTTGACCGAGATAAAAAGCATCCATGTTTTATTTTACCACAGGCTTTAACAACGTGATTTTACGTGATTGAGTAACAAACATCCAAACATTAAACTTCACAATTATAATATTATATTAGTTCCCGGTTACCGTTCTCGTTCTCATTCCTGTACCCGTTCCCGTAGTATTTTTCCATAAAAAATTGAGTTGATCCTTTAGATGTTGTATAATGTCCACCGTATCGTGTTAGACCCTAAAAAAATTATTACAACAAAAATCGGATCGGACCGTATCGGACTAAAAACACTACAACGGACTATTAAAAAATGACTAAAAAGTAAAAAATAAATTCTTCTGTAAATATATTATAACCCTATTAAATTTATACCTACAGAAAATTTAAACATAAAAAATTTAAACCTAAAAACGTGGGGCGCATGCTTAAGACAATATGGATGATAAATTTTAGAAAATGCGCCCCACGTTTTTAGGTAAAAAAAATTTTTGTTTAAATTTTCTGTAGATATAAATTTTAATAGGGTTGTAAATATTTACTGAAGAATTTATTTTTTACTTTTTAGCCTGTTTTTACTAGCCCGATGTAGTGTTTTAGTCCGATTTTTTGTTGTAATAATTTAGTCTGTTTCAAAACGTGTTTTTGAAAAAGATTTTTTACTTTTTAGTTTGTTTTTACTAGTCAGTTTTAATATTTTTAGTCCGATATTTTTTGTAATAATATATTTTTTCAGTGTATTATTATTTTCTGCTTTTTAGTTAACAAGCTTAGACTAAAAATTTACCATCTCCTATCGGAGCCCAGGAGAGTCCCAGTGCCCTTTGAAGCTGGGCGGAACGCTACTTCAACCCGCCGCCGTTTGGATTCATACGCAAGGATAGTTTGGCCCAGCTCAATATTAGTTAAGAACAGCCTACAGACCAGTTTCCATCATGCGGCGAAACTTTATCACGCCTTGTAACTCCCATTTTTTTTTTGTATAATTGTTCATACCTACTATCCGCTCAATGACACTATAATATTGCATTGCCTTCCAGTTCTGACCTATGTTCAAAGTTTCAAGTCTCTAGCTAGCTCATCGAGAAGCTAGTTTGAAATCGTTCCCAAACTTTACGGCCAAACAAACAAACAAACGAGAAAGCAACCTGATAATAATCATAATTTATTGTAACACTACTTCCATAACTCCGCCCCCTGATACTAGATGGCGCTAGCTGTTTACTGTATCACGGTATGGTTTTACTCTCACATTTCCATCTACACCCTGAGATATTTATTTTATTCAGGAATTATTCTGCGATTTTTTCTGTACCCTTAGCTTAGCACGAACAGAAAAATTTATAGAGTAATCGTACAGCGCCATCTACCGCTGACAGGCGAAATGAAATTTTCCATAGATAATATTTATTGATATTTATTATATAGTACCTAACCCTTTACACCTCAAACAGTATGTTTTTCAATAACAAAAAACACAGAATAGATAGGTTTTCGTTTTTTCGACTAATAAAGATATACTGTGCAAATAATATAAGCTGTCCTAAGTTCTATCAGAAAGTTACAACCTTATAATACGAGTATTTTCAAATTTCGAATATTGGCTAGAAATTTGAGTCTTCAGAATAAAAAAACCGGTCAAGAGCGAGTCGGACTCGCGCACCGAGGGTTCCGTACAGTCATAAATATATTTGGATATGTTAACTTAGTACAGTTTTTCAAAAAGTAGGACAGGTGGAAGGGCGAACAGGCGGTCAGTACCCTTAGCACGAACTGAGTGCTTAGTGCGAGTTTCTTAGATTCATGCGAATTACTTTACTATCGCGTTAATCGAGTTAACGCCAAACGCGGCGTAAATCGAAAACGAGCGAGTGTGAGATGAAGTTACATGTTACCGCTCGATCCACGTTTACTCACCGTGAATAGCGTTTAATTATCTTCTTATGTTGGTAGTACGTTTACGTCGTGATATAATCCAACCGATTCTAAAAGTGATATATTTCTATGTAACCAAAGGAAAACTGCTACTTTTGAATTTGGTAGGTTTATAGAGGAATGTGTTTGTTTACTTTTTTCAGTCAAACTTCATCCAAATAAGCTGGCGCCAGGCTGGTCCTAAATCATTCTAAACTATTGTAAATAAAATTATGCTTATCGCCTAAAATGTTGAGATGGGCGAAATAGGACACTTGAAGAGTAAAATTAACTAATCGACGACGGTGATTTGGTTTTGTATTGTACACTTCACCGAACAACCGAAGAACGTACCTCAAAAGTATTGTGAAAAAACCGCCCAAGTGCGTGTCGGGCCACGCGCAGTAGGGTTCCGTAGGTACATTATACCGTACCATATTTTAATACCGCTATCATTTTTCGTCTGAAAATATCATACTTTGTTTTGGAAAATGTACTATATCTCAAAAACTAATTACTGTATCTCGTTCAAACTAATTTTCGTTGAAAGTGTTTATTATGACCACCCTCTTACTTTACCACTTTGGCGGCATATATCTTTCAAACGGTTGACTTTGAAAAAAAAAAACAGTCCTAAAAACCTCAATGTCATTTTTAAAGACCTATCTATAGACACCCCACAAGTATTGGTTTGATGAAAAAAAAAGTTGTAAATAGAGCTGCAATCAGGCTCAAATTATAGGCAATTTAATACAGTTTATAAGTGTATTTTAAAACATTGTTAACAAAAAATGCATAGTTTTGGGCCCTGGAGAGCAGATGGTGAAAATGGTCTAAGTTTTTCTAACGTTTTTTCTCAGTTTCCACAGGTTTTTCGAATTTGCAAATTTGAATTCACACTACCCTAACAGACCCCCATACAACATACCAAAAATGCAGAACTACATCACGCTTTGCGAATTTAATGTCTATTTCCAACGGTCTAATAGTGATCTGTGATTGGTCAAAAAACTCAGTAGTTAAGTTTTGCCCGCAAACTCTAACTACTGAGTGCGCATCCACCAATGAGCGCGCTTCAAAATTCAAACATTACTGTGGTAGCGTATTTTATTTTTGAAAAATGACTTTTAATGTTCCAAGTTTTTGCGAATATAATCCAGTAAACCCAGATCTGAACGCAAAAGTAGCGCAACCAAATAGGACAAGTAAGAATAAATGCACTTTAAATAGATACTAACTTGCAATTATGATTCGTTGCGACGCAGGTTTGGTTATCTGGATAATGTTATTCAAAATTCTTGTATCCATATGTCACAGTTCTCCAAACTTTAATATTGGGTCCTTACCTTTTTGCTCAAACACAGAGAACCACATAACTTCAGTGATTTAAATTATTTATTAGTTGCTGGATATTACGGCTATATATAACTATCAATTCGACGGCTATGATAATCTAAAAATACATTGAAAGTGACTCCTTTTTTGTTAGCAAAAAAAAAATGACCACTTTATCCGTTGTAACGTAGAAATTTGTGTGTGTGTGTGTGTGTGTGTGTGTGTGTGTTTTTTAGTTTTTATTACATTTCTCAAAAATGTCCATCTTTTTTGCATTATTCAAATACACAGGGATATTATCTACAAAACAACTCCAAAATTTATCGCTCTGTGTTGCATATTTCGTGAGTTATTTTTGTTTGAATTATGACCCTTACGTAACAAAAAAAAAATATGATTGTTTTCGAAAATTTAAACAAGCATTTTGAACATATTATTTTAAATTAGTTTGATAATTTTTTTCTCGATAGCTGAGTGCTTAGTGCGAGTTTTCTTACTTATTCGATCGCGTTAAAGTAAACGCGATTTAGTATGGAATCGGAACAACGCCATCTCGTGACGAAAGGCTGTACTAGAAATCGTGAGTGCCAGTTTTTTACGTCGTCGATACCGAGCAGTGGCAATCGAAAAGTGAGAAGACCACGTGACCACGTGATGGAGCGTTCCTACGACCCGTGGTGTCACAGATCAGGCCGAGCCAGCACGTCGTGGGAACCGACGCGTCCGTTGACGTCTGCCGCGGCGCGCCGTCGTCTGCCCGATCCATCGGGTGTCGGTAACTTCAAAGGATCGGCGCGGCGCGGCGCGGAGCGTGGCCCGCCGGCGCCTGCCGCCCGTCGGCATCTGCCGTGCGTCACAGTAATGATATCTATCAGTACTGTAACTCGGCCGTCCTTGAAATACCTAATTACACCATAAGTCGGTTCATATTTCGAGAGTTATTGTTGTTTGAATATGACCCTTACCATCTTACGTACCTAACCAAAAATTATTATTTTTGAAAATGGACAAATATGAATGAATACAAATCTCATCAAACGATTAAATCCAATTTTTATGAGTTTTGTTTTTTATTAATTTTCGAAAATTAACATTTAGTGCTTAGGGTCATATTCAAACAACAACAACTCTCGAAATATACAACACAGCAATGAAATTTTAGATTCGTTTTGTAGATAACATCCTTGTGCATTCGAATTATAGAAAAATAACTAAGAATATTAAAATGAGGTGTATTTCACGCCTTCAAACCATCGCCAATTCAAGACCAAAGGAACTGTATAAAAAATATTTAAGGTACCTACTAATACTTAATCTTTTTTTCGGACTTTCCAGGCAGGTATTTTTTTTATATGTGGATTAGTTAATTTGCTAATTAAATGTCATGTCAAGGTCAACATGTATAGTCTGACGTGCAGGGGGCCGATCGCGCTAATTTACAACGTGAAAGGTTCACATTAGGCTGCTCTTGTTCCAGTTCTGTCAATGATCCAACTGTGGTGAAAAACCGTATCGCCATAAAGTTCCACCGCCAACCAAACTACCATCATTGTTGAACGGCTGTCAGAGTTGAAATGTTAGGGATGTCATACGCTATTTATAGCAATCGACGGTCGACTTAACAATTTTACCACATCACTAGGTGTAATTTGACGCTTCTTTTTTTTAAGTGTTTGTTTTGAGTGTTATGATATTATTACAAATAGAATTAATATTTACTTGATGAACTATTATAAAGCAATTTTAAAGTAATAATTTAATAACAGAGAGTGAATTTTATTGAGATCATTTAATATTGTGAAAATATTGTAGTGCTGCTAAACGAACAAATATCTTTGTAAACGAAGCGATTGTTTAAGTTGTTAGTATTTTGTGATTTATTTGTGATCACATAAAGTCATAAAACAAATGAACATCCCACCACTCTTTGAAGTGTAACGATAAAATACGACCGAGCCCCAGTCAACAAGGTACCTCAATAATCAAAGGTATGTAATTATGTATTAGCAGTGCACTTTTTATAGCTATGCCAAGATGTAGGAGTAATAATGAAAGTGAATTTTTTTTCAGAAGTGCAAAGCAAGATCTAAATTGAGCATAATGCTGACCAAAGAGATAGAAAATACAAAACCATCAAGATGCAGCTTTAATATATAACAGCATTAGAGGAATTTTGCTTCTTTATTACCGAATGAAGAGGAAATTTATGTATAATGTTGAACGGTAAGATCAAAACCTATTACTTCTCTGTTTTAGAAAGGTAATGAGTACTAGTGAAACAATAAATAGAATTTAGAATTTCTTCCGTTCAACTTCCTACTAATATTTTGTGCCCTTTGATTATTAGTGTGCCCTTTTTCATTCAATATTTAAAAACATCAGTTCCCACTCCAATAAGTATTTTAGTATTTATTTATGTAATTTACCTAATATTTTTTATTTATTTCAGGTTATAGAATATAATAAGCATTACAAAAATTAAGATAAATAAAAATTGGTTCTACAATAGATAAAATGAAGCAACATTGCAGTTTGCAGAGATTTAAAATGTTTGCAGAAGGCGGAAGTCAGATACCTTATGTATAAAAAAGGTAATATTATTTAATCTAATCTAGATATTAACTCGTCAACGCCCGTAAAACGAGACACAATCGATTTTCTATTGTTTTCCGGTCGCCTGCGACCGCTAATGAATTAAAATAATATGCCCCAATATTATTAAATCTATCTTTAAAAGATACAAAACATCTAGTTATCATTAGTGTTGAGGTTTTGCATCTAGTGTGATTAATATTTATTTTAAATCATATACTAGAACAAAATGACTCGTCACCAGCTCGTCAGATGGGACTCGAACCCACAGCCTTTGTTATGTTTTTATTACTAAACTGCTGATTTGGAATCATATTATTAAAATAATTATGTTATAAAAGTGACTAACAATTTTTTTATGTTTTGTTTTAGTATTGCCAACAAGGATATGCAATTGGAGGAGAAGATAGCAGTTTAGTTAGTAATTAATAAGAAATAACATTAATAAAGTTTTCTAAAATAATTTATTATTATTATTCAGTTGTCCTATTACCCCGAAACAATTAGGTAAACGAGACCACATTCGGCAAACATAGTGTGGGACTCCCTCAGACAAGGTGGAGCGACGATCTTCGCAAGGTGGCTGGCATAAACTGGATGAGTGTAGCCGCAGATCGTGCTCAGTGGAGTGCACTCGGAGAGGCCTATGTTCAGCAGTGTACGATGATAGGCTGATGATGATGATGAATTAGGTAAACAACTCTAATTTTGTCAAGAGCATCAGCGAGCACCACACCTAGTTAGTATGTTACACTTCCACTAGTCCTCAGTCTGCTCAGACCCACGGATTCTGCCACCAACAGAGTGAATAATGCATTGCCTCTTTGTGCTTTTATGTCTAATGCAGCACACAGCATACATTGGTTATCTTCGTAGGCACCTAAAACAAAACATGTTAAAAGTTAAAGGACTATAGATGATTCAACAATAATGTTAAAATAAATAACATTGTTCTTAGCCTATTACTGATGCCGGCATATAAATTGGCAAGAGAAAGATGAGACAAAACATGCGCCGAGTTTAGTGTTTGTGGCTATTGCGCATCTTTTGTCTCGTTTTTATGTTGCCAAGTTACGTGCCGGGCAGTATACCTAGGTACTCATAAATGTTTTAGTTGTATGTATGGACAAGGATGAGTAAATTAAAATTGTAATACCTAAATAGGTAGGTACTTTTATCTACCTTACTTAATGAGAAGTTTAGTTTCCAGTGGCATTTTATGGCTAATACCACCAAAATCTAGGTACCTATACTAGTAAGTAATTAATACAAAAACAAAGAAAGAATGAAATTTATTCACAGTGAAAATTTTTAGGTTAGGTATGGTTATCTTACCTTTATCTTGTTTCCACACCGAAGGCATCCGAATAGGCATAATTATGGTGTTCATATCTCATAAGTAAACAAACTAAATAATTTTATAGTCTGTAGCTTTTTACAAATTGCAGATTGGACATTTGAATCCCCTTTTTACGACTTTTTCACAGTTCATCCATTAAATTTAGATTATTTAGCACTCTTACAGAAGATCTTCTTACAATAACCATAAAAGCATTGTATATTTTTGCATTTAGACTGAAAAAATATCACAAAATTGTGAGAGTAAACACCAAATAGTTGAGAAATAGTCCAAAAAAAGTAGCATCCTTTTAACTTTGTCTTGACGCACCGTTACGGTCCAGTTCCGCATGACATCTGTCTCAACTAGCTGTCAAAACGTTAGCGCGATACGGAATATGTCAAAAGTTATGATTGATCGCAGTTCAGTCGAGGTCCAGTTGATCTAAATATTAGCGCGATTGGCCCCCAGTTCACTGTACACATGAGGCACCTCAGGCCGTTCTTTTTTGGTCTATGTTGACCTTGAGACCGCCTTTATGCCCTGAGTAATAAATGTTGTTTTCGCAGTTTAATTGTATAACTTGATTGAAGTGCTGTCGTGTATCGTAATATTTTAGAATCCATATTATTATACGGTCTATCTTCACCGCGAAATCAATTTCTAAGCAATCAAATACCTTGGTAACCAAAACTAACGATGAAAACAAAAAACCAAAAAAAACCGGCCAAGTGCGTGTCGGGCCACGCGCAGTAGGGTTCCGTAGGTACATTATACCATACTATATTTTAATACCACTATCATTTTTCGTCTGAAAAAATAACTTTGTTTTTCACAGTGTTTGTATGAATGACAAAGTTATATTTGCGGTTTTGGAAAATGTACTATATCTCAAAAACTAATTACTGTATCTCATTCAAACCAATTTTCGTTGAAAGTATTTATTAAGATCTATAGCTTATATTTTTTTTAGATTTTTCACCCTCTTACTTTAAAAGTTAAAGGGGGGGGGACACACATTTTACCACTTTGGCGGCATATATCTTTCAAACGGTTGACTTTGAAAAAAATTGGTCTTAGGAACCTCAATGTTATTTTAAAGACCTATCTATAGACACCCCACAAGTATTGGTTTGATGAAAAAAAATATTTTCATTTTCAGTTCCATGTATGGGGAGCCACCCCTTAATCTTTCATTTTTTATATTTTTATGTTTAAATCGTAAAGTGGTTCACAGAATACACCTACCTACTAAGTTTCAACTATGTAGTCCTAATACTTTTGGAATAAAGTGGCTGTGACATACGGACGGACAGACAGACAGACAGACAGACAGACAGACAGACAGACAGACAGACAGACAGACATGACGAATCTATAAGGGTTCCGTTTTTTGCCATTTTGGCTACGGAACCCTAAAAATGCGAAAAACCTACCTACACATATTAAAAGAAGAAACAAATTAGCTTCGATTCCTTCTGAATGTACAGTGCCTTTGGTCTCGAAGTAGCGACAATTCAAAGGCGTGAAATACATAATAAATAATAATAATAATAAATAATACTAATTTTATCGACAAAAACACCCACATGTTGGGGTGTCTATGTCTATGTTGGAATGGCCGCCATTTAAAACTTGACTTTTATGATACCTAAACCTACTGTATTTCACTATTTTATTAAACTGTGACGCCGCGCAGGGCGCGCGCCGCGGCAGGCGCCGGCGCGCCGTGGGAACGCTCCGCACAGGCCCCGGCGAGCCCCGGCGCGCCCCGGCGCGCCAGACGTTGTCGGTTCCCACGACCTGCGGGTAGACAGACGGGCTCGGCTCGGCGCGGCCCGTCCACAGGCAGGCCGTGGGAACGCTCCTTGAGAACGTTCTTGCTTGTGATTGGTCGTTTGTTTTAAGATGCGAGTGCGAGCTGCAATTTTGACATTTCGTGTAGTTAACTTTGGTGAGAAATACGTGAAATCGAGTGAGAAGATACCGTAACTCTGTCACCTACTTTTATTCAGTGAAAAGCATTATATTTTGTAGTGAGAACATGGAAGTGTGCATTATTTAATGGTTGGAAGATGCTGGTTGCCGCAGAGGCTCAGATAAATCGAAATTTCAACTATGCCAGTGAAGCAAGAGTTCAAGTTTCATCAAACAAACATTAATACCGGAGGACGAATTTGGAGGTTATCAGCTTATCAAAAGATGGTTTAAATTATTTGCAAAGAATTGGAAGACAAAAACTATTTCAACGGCATCCTAAAGAGCATAAATGTTGAATTAAAGGTATGCACATCTAATAACCTAACCTAATAACTAGATACTTAAATTAAGCTTGTTTGACTTAACTCTTTCTTTAAAATTTCAGGTGATGAATCGGACCCTACCATAGTGTTGAAAAGTGTTGCAAAAATGAGCAGTGTGTACCTACATAAATGAAGTTAATGAAGTACTATGGAAGTCTTGACACCTAAAGATATTATAAACCTATAAACAACTACCTCTCCTGCTGCCAGCCTGGCTGTTAGTCAACGGTTAGTATCAGATATTCTAATAGCAAAAAATAAAAGCCTATATTCTGTCTTGGTAATAACATCAAATCGTTTAACTTGTAATTTAATTGTCATTGTTTATTTGTTACAGAAAGTATGGGATACCGAGCAAGGTCATTGTCAAAATAGTTGTTCCATTATTAAAGAAGAACATCTATTCTTTTCAGCAAGAAACATTATTATTAGATGAAGGTGCAAATGGACTGGTTAATTTTAATATATTTATAAATAGTTTTGAATTGAATTGAAGTCTTTTATTTTAATAATTTCAGGTTTAAAGAACTTACCTACCGAGGTACTATAATGTCTATAACAATCACTAATATATAAAAGGTTAATAGGTACCTACCTATATTCTAGAATCTAATGCATAAATTTGTGGCATCAGACAAAGGTAGTATAATGAACGATTTTGCTAATAGACCGGGCGGCCACCGCATGGTTACCTACCCCATCGAGTTACTGAATATTACCACCTTCCACGAAAAGTAGACCTTAAATAGGTAGGAAAAATGTTGGTCTGCCGGGGCTCAACCTGGAGGAACCTTGGCGGTGCAAAGCTGTGCTACCTACTTTTGACCATCATTTTACCTCATGTGGTTACTGAACAAAACCTTTTCGTTGCTTTTAGTCTCTATTAGTAGAGTCAAAATAATTATGTCTGCCGAGCGAATTCTTGGAGGGTTCCGCAGTCCAACCATTTTTAGGGGCCGCATGGGGGTGCTATTTTACCTCATCGAGTTACTGGATGAAACCAAGTTCTCCTGGTAGCTAAAATGGTCCCCTTTAAATATTAATTGGTCTGCCAGTTCGCAACCTGGCAGTTTTTGCAGTCCAACCAAATAACTACATAGCATAAAACAAAATAGCTCCCCGCTGTTTGTCCCTATGTATGCTTAGATCTTTAAAACTACGCAACGGATTTTAATGCGGTTTTTTTTTAATAGATAGAGTGATTCAAGAGAAAGATTTATATGTATAATACTTGCATAATATAGCAGAGAAACACTGATAATTTTAAAGGTTTCTAATGTGTGTCGTAAATAAACACTTTTTTTCGCTTACATTGCAAACGCTGGCTGAATCCTACGAGATAGATCATAAAATGTACTACAGTATTATTTACCTTAAAAAGGTCCACATAAAACTTCTTGGTGGTATATGTCTATCTCTTAGGGATAACCCACAATATCCAGTTTTATCCTTTCTTTTTATGAGAAATAATGGCTTATTTACGAAGCGATTTTAAGAAATACAGCATTAATCCTTATCCAATTAAGTACCTTAAATACATTGTGCATGAATGTGATATAGATTAATATGGCCTTAGTATCAGCATTGTACCCCTGCAAAGCCGGGGCGAGTCGCTAGTTTAATATAGTTTGAAAATTAAATGTTCTGTCTATAGACGAAATTTTATTTTTGATTTATTTGGTTGCTTTCTGTTTACTTACCTATTATTTTCAAACGGAAATATTAAATACAATTAGTTTATTATATGCGAAAAACTATTCATTATGTACTTACTACTTACCGTAAAATGGGGGTACTTTGACATTACGTGGTTTCATTCATAACTATGAATTAAAAAAACTCTTATTTCTTGGTTTCTGAACATATCCGAACAGTTTTTTATGGCGTTTGCAGCACTGATACTGCGAAAAACAAATGGCGCCCATACCATTAAATGTGTTTTTGTTAAATCATTTTTTTAGCAGTGCACAGGTGAAAAGCTATTTTCAAGGCAAGAAAAACTCTTACAGAGCAACGCCCAGTACAGTTTTTTTACCCCCAGTAGAAGTTGCATGTTGGCGGTACCCATGTGATATCAAGTATGCGTAGCTCCGCATACTTTGAATATTGCTCCGTCAAGAGTGTATTTCATGACTGCGACAGACAAAACTGCGCATAACACGATCGCGACAGTTTATTACTGCCGCTAACGTGATTGCGATAGAAGACTTCTGCGCATATTCTCATAGCGACTGATATCCACTGCGGCGCACCCTACTCCGATATAACGCTACTGCGACAAGTCGTTAATGCAACGGCTCGACTCTGCGACAAACATTTTATCCTGTGGAAAGCTGTGGTTTAGTTGGCAAATTAATTTTTTGTTAAATTTTTTGGAATGTGCTCATCAAGGCCTTTCATTTGATACCCATATTATTATTTTTTTAGTTTTTAGTGTTCCGTGCCCAAAGGGTAAAAACGGGACCCTATTACTAAGACTCCGCTGTCTGTCTGTCTGTCACCAGGCTGTATCTCATGAACCGTGATAGCTAGTATAATATCTTATACTTTTTTTTAAGTTTTTTTGTAATGTGCTCGCTCATCAAGGCTTTTTATTGGACACCCATATTTGTGTTTCATTGAAAAGTTTGCTCCAATTTTGAATTACACGTGTGTAATGAGTTTAAATAAAAACATTTACGGTCAAACGCCGGCAATATTTATATCATCATCATCATATCAGCCGCATGACACCCACTGCTGGGTATAGGCCTCCCCCAAGGATCTCCACGACGATCGGTCCTGCGCTGCCCGCATCCAGTGGCTTCCCGCGACCTTTACCAGATCGTCCGTCCACCTTAATGGGGGGCCTACCCACGGAGCGTCGTCCGGTGCGCGGTCGCCATTCAAGAACCTTTCCGCCCCAACGACCATCGGTTCTTCTCGCTATGTGTCCAGCCCACTGCCACTTTAACTGAGCAATCCTCCGAGCGATGTCGGTTACTTTAGTTTGCCTGCGGATCTCCTCATTTCTGATTCAATCACGCAGGGAAACGCCGAGCATGGCTCTTTCCATTGCACGCTGGGTGACCTTGAGCCTCCTTATGGGACCAATAGTTAGCGACCACGTTTCGCTGCTGTAAGTCATCACTAGCAACACGCACTGTTCATAGACTTTTGTCTTGAGACACTGAGGTAAATCGGACACGAAGATTTTTCGGAGCTTCCCGAATGCTGCCCATCCGAGTTGGATTCGACGAGAGATCTCTTTCTTGAAGTTGGACTTACCCAACTAGACTGCCTGTCCTAGGTATACATAATGGTCAACAACTTCAAGTGTAGTGTTCCTAACATGAACTGGAGCGGGCACGACATGGGCATTAGACATGATTTTCGTCTTATCCATGTTCATCCTAAGACCCACTCTTTGGGAAGCACTTCGGAGATCTTCGAGCATTGTGTTCAGGTCTTCCAAGGTCTCAGCCATAAGACTTATATCATCGGCAAAACGAAGGTGTGTTAGGTACTGGCCATTAATGTTGATGCCGAGTCCTTTCCAGTCTAAGAGTTTAAAGATGTCCTCCAACGCGGCTGTAAACAGTTTCGGAGAAATAACATCTCCCTGTCTCACACCACGCTGCAGTTGGATTGGATTTGTGCTCTGGTTCTGTACTCGGATCGACATGGTGGCATTTTTGTATAAATACCTCAACACCTCAATATATCTGTAGTCCACTTGGCACCTTTGAGAGACTGCAGCACCGCCCAGGTTTCAATCGAATCAAATCATAATCCACGAACGCCAAGCAAAGTGGCAGATTATACTCCTCGGTCTTCTGTATAACGTGCCGCAGCGTATGGATGTGGTCTATGGTGCTCAAGCCTTTTCGGAACCCGGTTTGTTCGGAACCCGGGGGCTAATTTAATTGTCTAATTTTAAAAATCTATCGCAATCGCTTTCGTTTGACAGATGGATGTGACACATTGCTGCATTTCTTTGCTAAGTTTTTTTTGTGCCAAAAAGAAACTTCAATGGATCACATCCTGAAAGCGATTGCGATAGATTTTGAAGTTCGACAACAGAAAGGCTGGCTTGTAATATTTTTATGAAAAACCATTATTATACGTTAGTAATGGATTCTCATACAAAAATTGCCGGAGCGGTTTAGGTCTGTCCAGTCCGATTTAGCACCAAGAAAGTTGTCAAAATAATGTTCGAATTTCCAAGCATGTTTGAGAAAATAAATATACTTCATGAATCAATACAAAGAAACAAGCAAGCAAGTAAAATATCGTCTGTAGACTGAAAATGTAACATTAAAATTATAATAAATTTAGTTGGACTGCAAAAACTGCCAGGTTGCGAACTGGAAAATCAATTAATATTTAAAGGGCATAATTTTAGCTACTAGGAGAACTTACAAACTATATTAAACTAGCGACTCGCTCCGGCTTCGCATGGGTGCAGTGCTGATACTAAGGCCATAATAATCTACATCACATGCATGCAAAATATATTTAAGGTACTTAATTGGATAAGGTAAAGATTAATGCTGTATTGTATAGGTAAAGATTAATGTTATTTTTCTATGGCGGCTGATGACGTGTCCACCACGTGTCCACCCACAACGTGTCCATTTGTCCACGTTTTAAAATAATAACTAGTGCGTGGAGGTAAAATTGTTTTTTGCCGAAAAAACGAAAAAACCAATCACTGAACTGTTTAGTAGGTCTGTCACCTGTCAGTTTCGTTCGCGTTTGTCTGCGTTTGACCACAGACTAGCTAGACTAAGCACTGCACAGATTACTGTGTGTATTCTCCCGTAAATGGAAAGGCAAGATCTCTGTGCTATTTTATTTTTTCTTGTGTATTTTGTAAAACTGTTTAATGTGTAAATATATTTGTGTTTTTCGGTCCTGATGTCATTGCTGTGCTCGGCAGAATACCAGTGCAGCAGGCCTAGCCTGCTGCTTATACTGAGTCGAGTACAGTTTTGGCATCACGCGACGATGCGCAATGTTTCGTTTATTGGCCTTGTATGTGTTTAGTTCTTTGTACTGTCTTTGTAATGTTGTGTATCGTTGTGTGTTTTCAAAATAAATGTTTTTTCTTTCTTCTTTCTTTCTATTGCTTAAAATCGCTTTGTAAATAAGCCATTATATACTATATATATATATATATATAGTATATAATGGCTGGCTGCTAAATCCTGTTTCGCCTGGCTGGACCGATTTCACTAATTCTTTTTTTTGTTGTGTTTAATATTATCAGGAAATGGTTGTTATGAATGAATAAAATTAAGAAAATTGCACGGAAAATTAGAAAATTTAAGAATACTTAACCACCATATAAAATTATTTTGGACATAAAATCTTTAAAAATTTTAAGATTAAGAATAATTATTTTGGACAAAATAAACTTTTTAAATATGACGTTTGACATAGAATTAAAAGAATGCGTGCTGCAAATATCGTCAAAGAGGGTGTAATAAAACAAACAGATGCTTCGGTCGGAGTTATTTTATTGAGGAAATAAATGTAATATTAGTACATTATGATACAAGTTAGCTTTGATTGCACACAAGGCTGTCAGTTGCAGCCCGAGCCGCAGGCGAGGGCGTAACTCAGCCGAGTGTGCAATAAGTAAGAGCTCACGAGTTTCATACGACGTTTTTCAACACATTTGCGAGGAAAAAACAAAGTAATTTACCACACAGCAACAAATACGACAAAAACAAAATGATAATCATGATGAGAAAAGGCGAGCAGGTTTTTTTTTTGTTTTTTTCACACGCCCAATGCAAGAATATTTTGCGAACAAAGGGGTTAGTGAGCATACAGACTACTACATAAATATAAATTTAAGTGGTAAAATGGTAATATTTTAATATTTTTTAACAAAATATTGTAAATTAGGAATAATTTGATAATAATAAATATTTGTTTGACTTAATTAAGGACCTACACATTTATTTATTCCAAAAATGCAAATGAATTTTCAGTGGCAAAAAAACCTCTTTGTTGTTACTAAAAAAATAACTGTATTACCCGGTTGAATTGAAAATGCTCTGTTTACTCGCATAGAACTTGCAGTAAGGTACCTATTTAACTTTGTAGGGCTAATTCTATAACCAACTAGTGTTTTATATATTATTGTACGCGTTTGTTATAGTTCGGTTTATGGCCCTAAAAGCGATGTATTAGGGCTCACTTTACGAGCAAGTGTGTTGAAAAATTAATTTATTATTTCTTACAAAAAGGATCTTTTTTTTTACATTAAATGGGCTTACTCTTGGCCACATTCGAGAACCATAAGGCTAAGAAGAGGCCGAAGATGAAGCGAGCTTGCCCAGAAGAAGCCTATTCACTCGTGCCTTAAATATCGCTGGGTTATATTCTTTCGGGAATACAGACGCAGGCAGGGAATTCCACTCCTTGGCTGTGCGCATTAAGAAGGAAGATGAAAAACGCTTCGTGCGCATGCATGGAACGTCAACCAAATAGGGGTGAAACCCCGCCGTGCGTCTGGATGTCCGATGGTAGAACGGGGATGGCGGAATGAGCTCATGCAGCTCAAGAGCACACTCTCCGAAATATAGTCTGTAGAACACCGCCAGACAAGCCACTTCACGGCGGTGGGAAAGACTATGAAGCTTGGTTTTTAATAGCGCACTATCCCCTATAAGTTTTCTGGCTCTGCGTTCAACCGAGTCAAGTGCGGCTAGCTGGTACTTTGCGGACCCATCCCACAGGTGGCAGCAATATTCCATGCACGACCGGACTTGCGCTTTGTAAAGAGTTAGAAGCTGTCCCGGCGTGAAATATCGCTTAACCTTGTTCAAGATGCCTAGTTTTTTGGCCGCAGTTTGAGCCTTCGACTCGATTGTGTCACCAAAGTTGAGATCGGAAGTCATCTTTATGCCAAGGAGATCGAAATTGTCGGTGACAGGTATAGTTACACCTCGGAAAGTAGGAGTCAAGTTCAGAGGACTCTTCTTTGCAGTGAATAAACATGCCTGCGTTTTGGTGGCGTTAAAAGTGACTAAATTGTTGTCGCCCCATTGGGAGACAAGACTCAAAGTAGTATTCGTCCGCTCCACCATGGCCTCTCTCAAGGAACCAATTTCTTCCTTGCTGGCCTTTGCATTGGACAAATACCTCTCCGCAACCGTGCTGTCGTCTGCATACCCAACAATTCCGGGCATGAGCAGATCGTTGATGTGTAGCAAAAAAAGCGTTGCGGAAAGAACGGATCCTTGAGGAACTCCAGCTTCTATAGCCATGAGGTCAGAGGAGCAGCCGTCAATAGCCACTCTTATCGACCGTTCGCTCAAGAAATCCGAAATCCAACTGCAAAAGTCAGCAGGTAAACCATACGCTGGAAGCTTGCTCAGCAAACTAGCGTGCCAGACCCGGTCAAAGGCTTTCGAAATATCAAGCGACACTGCAAGTGCTTCGCCATGATTTTCGATTGCTTCACCCCAGATCTAAGAAAACTGAATTTCTTAGTGCTCATCACGGTTAGTTCAGAGCCACCACACCTAATATTAAATTGGTAAGTTTGGATAGACTAACATACACGTTACTAACATAACAAGTGATCTAAACTTGGTTATAAAGCTGTTGGGTTATAAAGTAAACGGGAACGGGACGGGAAAGGGAAAGGGGAACGGTAACGGAAACGGGACCTATAATATCTCTGAACCCAACTTTTCATTAATTATACCAACTCGAATTCAATATTTATAACTAAGACAGGACAACGTCTGTCGGGTCAGCTAGTTTCTCATAAAAAGAAAGGATAAAACTGGATATTGTGGGTTATCCCTAAGAGATAGACATATACCACCAAGAAGTTTTATGTGGACCTTTTTAAGGTAAATAATACTGTAGTACATTTTTTGATCTATCTCGTAGGATTCAGCCAGCGTTTGCAATGTAAGCGAAAAAAAAGTGTTTATTTACGACACACATTAGAAACCTTTAAAATTATCAGTGTTTCTCTGCTATATTATGCAAGTATTATACATATAAATCTTTCTCTTGAATCACTCTATCTATTAAAAAAAACCGCATTAAAATCCGTTGCGTAGTTTTAAAGATCTAAGCATACATAGGGACAATCAGCGGGAAGCTATTTTGTTTTATGCTATGTAGTTATTTGGTTGGACTGCAAAAACTGCCAGGTTGCGAACTGGCAGACCAATTAATATTTAAAGGGGACCATTTTAGCTACCAGGAGAACTTGGTTTCATCCAGTAACTCGATGAGGTAAAATAGCACCCCCATGCGGCCCCTAAAAATGGTTGGACTGCGGAACCCTCCAAGAATTCGCTCGGCAGACATAATTATTTTGACTCTACTAATAGAGACTAAAAACAACGAAAAGGTTTTGTTCAGTAACCACATGAGGTAAAATGATGGTCAAAAGTAGGTAGCACAGCTTTGCACCGCCAAGGTTCCTCCAGGTTGAGCCCCGGCAGACCAACATTTTTCTTACCTATTTAAGGTCTACTTTTCGTGGAAGGTGGTAATTTTCAGTAACTCGATGGGGTAGGTAACCATGCGGTGGCCGCCCGGTCTATAACGTTAAGCTAGGTATGTATCTATATAGGTAGTTTTGAGATCATAGTTTTAGTAAAATAAAACAAGTGCTCAAGAAATTAAGAAGTTTTAATAAAGGTAAAAAATACAAAGGAACTTGATCTTATTTTAACCTCCTTAAATTAATTAGATATATGCTATAATCAGTCTTCAATTTTATTATGTCACTAGTTACCGCTTACTTATATTAAAATTTATAGTAGTAATCATTGGTATAATAACTATTTGATAATAGTACATTATGATACAAGTTAGCTTAGGTTGCTTATTGCACACAAGGCTGTGGGTTGCAGCCCGAGCCGCAGGCGAGGGCGTAACTCAGCCGAGTGTGCAATAAGTAAGAGCTCACGAGTTTCATACGACGTTTTTCAACACATTTGCGAGGAAAAAACAAAGTAATTTACCACACAGCAACAAATACGACAAAACAAAATGATAATCATGGTGAGAAAAGGCGCGCAGGTTTTTTTTTTGTTTTTTTCACACGCCCAATGCAAGAATATTTTGCGAACAAGGGTTAGTGAGCATACAGCCTACTTCAAAATTATAAATTTAAGTGATAAAATGCAAATATTTTAATATTTTATGACAAAATATTGTAAATTAGCAATAATTTGATAATAATAAATATTTGTTTGACTAATTTAAGGACCTACACATTTATTTATTCCAAAAATGCAAATGAATTTTCAGCGGCATAAAACCTCTTTGTTGTTACTAAAAAAATAACTGTATTACCTGGTTAAATTGAAATGCTCTGTTTACTCGCATAGAACTTGCAGTAAGGTACCTATTTAACTTTGTAGTGATAATTCTATAACCAACTAGTGTTTTATATATTATTGCACGCGTTTGTTATAGTTCGGTTTATGGCCCTAAAAGCGATGTATTAAGGCTCACTTTACGAGCAAGTGTGTTGAAATAGTACATTATGATATAAGTGCGGTAATTATCAAAGCGCACGTATGTCATACGACGTTTTATAACATATTTGCGAGGAAATAAATAAAACTCGGACTTTGCACCTTTGCTTGTTTTCCATATAATTAAATTTTGATATGCTTGTAAGTATCTTATCGGTCAATTTTTCGGGCAAGAGGCCTAGAATAGCCTTTTTCGCTGCCTCTGAGACTTCTGGCGGTGTTGAATTCATAAATTCATCACTACTTGACGACATTTTCAAAAAAAAACAATACAGCAAAAAAAAATATAGCAATGCGCGGCGCTTTTTTAACCGACTTCAAAAAAGGAGGAGGTTCTCAATTCGTCGAAATCTTTTTTTTTTTTTTTTTTATGTATGTTACTCGATTACTCGAAGACGGCTGGACCGATTTGAAAAATTCTTTTTTTGTTTGAAAGTATATACTTTCAAGTTGGTCCCATTGTCATGAAATCAGGATCTGATGATGGGATCCTGGAGAAATCGAGGGAACTCTTCAAATATTATAGGCACATCTATAGCGATTTTAGTATTTTCTTAAGTAACTTGTGCATTTGCTTTCCAAAAGTACCATTTTGGTGAAGTAGAACTGATGATGAAGACCAGCATAGATGATCATCGGAACTATTCAATACTAAGTAGTTCACTGGTACGATACTATTAGTATATGGTTGCTAGGCTATTTATGCTCATCATAATTCGTATGGTGAAGAAGAGCTGATAGTGAAGTACCAGGAGAACTCCTCAACAATAAACGCCCCTGCGTCGGGAAAAGCAGTACTATGTAAAAGGTGATGAGCCGTTGACATAAGGCTATTGTAACTTAGATAATATCATCACCAAATATACTTACCACAAAAAAGTTTAAAATAAAAAAGTTTTTAATAAAAACAAAACCTCCTTCAAAAACCTTGAAAATTTCAAAAATAAATTAATGGCTCTAAAAAGCAAGAAATAAAATATTGAAATCTGTATAATAACTAACTCGAAAGTTTGTATGCATATCTTATATTAAACAACGTCTTATGAAATCGATATACTACATATCGATGAATAAAGCAAAGAATTGCAGCTACTATTAAGCTAGGTATTTTTAAAATACGTAATGTTTGTTACTCACTGTTCCATAAATAAAACCATAATTTCGAATTGAGACGTGCTCGTTCTCATTTTTCCGTTGTTTTGTACGTACACAAATGACGAAATGAATAACTCAATAGTAGGTACCTAAATATGAGCATTTTGTTCCCATTCAGAACCACTTCACACTTCTTGATTTTGATCTTGAAACACTTCAAAACACCTTTTTTTCACAATACTTTTTAGGTACGTTCTTCGGTTCTTCAGTGTAGTGTACAATATAAAATGAAATCACCGTCATCGTTTAGTTTTACTCTTCAAGTGTCCTATTTCGTCCATCTCAACATTTTAGGCGATAAGCTTAATTTTATTTACAAAAGATAAGACAGATTTAGGACCAGCCTGGCGACAACTTAAACTTATTTGATTGAAGTTCGACTGAAAAAGTAAACAAACACATTCCTATAACCCTACCAAATTCAAAAGTAGCACTTTTCCTTTGGCTAGATAGAAAAAGACATCCCTTTTAGAATCGGTTGGATTATATCACGACGTAAACGTACTACCAACATAAGAAGATAATTAAACGCTATTCACGGTGAGTAAACGTGGATCGAGCGGTAACATGTAACTTCATCTCACACTCGCTCGTTGTCGATTTACGCCGCGTTTGACGTTTACTCGATTAACGCGATAGTAAAGTAATTCGCATGAATCTAAGAAAGTCGCACTAAGCACTCTGTTCGTGCTAAGGGTACAGTTAATTTACAAATTATAACTGCAGCTGCTTACGGTGACTAAAAAACGTTTCAGCCACTCCACATTGCAAACTGTTTATATTACTAAGTTGGAACTTATTCTTCGTTTATTGGAACAGCAAATAGTAGGTAATTATATTAGAACCAGCCACCAATTATTATTATTTATTATACTATTAGGTCAGCGCCATCTCTTTGCCGATAGTGGAACTAATTTAATCAGCGCCATCTGTTGACTGGTAGTGGAACTATTGATTTATTGTTTGTTTTTTGAATTTCTAAAAAAGTGTGTTATATTGAGACATCGTTTTATTTTTCCTGTAATCTTTATATAAACTGCTATCACATAGAATTATTTCAGATTTTTCACTTGGCAAACTTCGGAGATAAGGGGGAACAGTATTTTTTTTACATTTTTCATCATAAGTCGAAAACTATGCGGCCTAAAAAAAAGTAAAAAAACCGGACAAGTGCGAGTCGGGCTCGCCCACCGAGGGTTCCGTACAGACCTTACATCTATACATAAAATAAAGCCATAGAAAAGTTGTGTCGGTACAAAGGAAATATTTTGAAAAAAAGTGGTTGGTAGTTATTAGTTTTTTTTATATGAAAACTGTACTACGGAGAGTTCAAGCTTCATCCCAGGTTCTACCTACAGAAATTATGTGAAAAATTGCTTAGATTATAAGTTAGACTCCAAGCTACCAAACTGTAAAAAAATACCATCAAAATCCGTTCAGCAGACTGCTATATATAGATAACCATTTGAAATCCTTTGTCGCCACGTAGAAAATAACCCTTCCAGGGATTACGACAAAGAATTGACCACGGGCGAAGTTTGAAATGGAATAGTACATTACTGCAGCGGCACTCAAGACAGGCATTGAAGAACATACGTGAGTCCATCAATGCCTAGTTGCGGCCAAGGCTTGTGTAGTACTTTTAAACTTTTAACTTTTTAGTTTTAAAAGTTTTAAGCTTTTTATTTTAATTTTAATTTACTTACAGTAATTGATAAAAGAAAATGGAAAGTGGAATGTGCACATAAAGGCCTTTCGTTTGATACACATATTGAAAAAAAAATCCGTTTTTTTTTTCCTTTATTTCCAGTTTTTCATTTTTTTTTTCCAGTTTTTTGGAAAGTGCTCATCAAGGCCTTTCATTTGATACCCATATTGCAAAAAAAAATACCTTTCGTTTTTATTTTTTTTTTCAGTTTTTTGGAATATGCTCCTTGATGAGCATATTCCAAAAAACTTTTCAAAAAACTTACATTTGATACCCATAGGTATTGAAAAAAAATTTTTTTTTCGTTTTTAATTTTTTTTTATCTTTTTGGAATGCGCTCATCAAGGCCTTTCATTTGATACCCATATTGCACCAAAACAGTTTTTTTTCGTTTTTTTTTTTTTTAAATTTTTTGGAATGTGATGATACCAGTACCCTTAGCACGAACAGCTATCGAGTAAAAAAACGCGCGTAAAATTACTCGATAGAGAATTATCTATGGAAATTTTAATTTAGCTATTCGGCGGTAGATGGCGTTGTACAAATTTCCCATACAAAATTGCACTATCGCATGATTTTACGCGCGTTATTTTTTTCGATAGCTGTTCGTGCTAAGGGTACTGTATACCGAATATTAAAAAAAAAATTTTTGGAATGTGCTCGCTCATCAAGGCGAAATTTGATACCTATATTTGTGTTTCATTGAAAAGTTCGCTCCATTTCTGAATTACACGTGTGTAATGAGTTTTTAACCGACTTCAAAAAAAGGAGGAGGTTCTCAGTTCGTCGGAATCTTTTTTTTTTTTTTTATGTATGTTACTCGATTACTCAAAGACTACTGGACTGATTTAAAAATTCTTTTTTAGTTTGAAAGTATATACTTTCAAGTTGGTCCCATTGTCATGAAATCAGGATCTGATGATGGGATCCTGGAGAAATCGAGGGAACTCTTCAAATATTATAGGCACATCTATAGCGATTTTAGTATTTTCTTAAGTAACTTATGCATTTGCTTTCGAAAAGTACTATTTTGGTGAAGTGGAACTGATGATGAAGACCAGCATAGATGATCATCGGAAATATTCAATACTAAGTAGTTCACTGGTACGATACGATTACTTTAATATGGTTGCTAGGATATTTATGCTCATCATAATTCATATGGTGAAGTGGAGCTGATAGTGAAGTACCAGGAGAACTCCTCAACAATAAACGCCCCTGCGTCGGGAAAAGCAGTACTATGTAAAAAGTGATGAGCCGTTGACATAAGGCTAATTGTAACTTAGATAATATCATCACCAAATATACTTACCACAAAAAAGTTTAAAATAAAAAAGTTTTTAATAAAAACAAAACCTCCTTCAAAAATCTTGAAAATAATCTAACAAAAAACAGCTTCAAAAATAAATTAATGGCTCTAAAAGGCAAGAAATAAAATATTGAAATCTGCATAATAACTAACACAAAAAACAGCTTCAAAAATAAATTAATGGCTCTAAAAGGCAAGAAATAAAATATTGAAATCTGCATAATAACTAACTCGAAAGTTTGTATGCATATCTTATATTAAACAATGTCTTATGAAGTCGGGTGGGGTTTAAACCCATGCTTAAAGTTTAAATATATTAGTTTAGATAAAAAATATCCTTCGTCCCCCCCCCCCCCCACCCGACTTCAAAAGGCGTTGTTTAATATAAGATATGCATACAAACTTTCGAGTTAGTTATTATGCAGATTTCAATATTTTATTTCTTGCCTTTTAGAGCCATTAATTTATTTTTGAAGCTGTTTTTTGTTAGATTATTTTCAAGATTTTAGAAGGAGGTTTTGTTTTTATTAAATACTTTTTAATTTAATAGAAACATTGCTGGACAGACGCCGGCAATTTTGTATGAAAATCCATTATTACACGTTAGTAATGGATTCTCATACAAATATTGACGGCGCGGTTTAGGTCTGTCCGTAAACTCCGATTTAGCACGAAGAAGGTTGTCAAAATAATGTTCGAATTTCCAAGCATTTTTGAGAAAAAATAAAATAATTACAAACCCACCGCACCTGTATAAAATACAAGTACTGTTGATTGTCAACAGATGGCGCTGTATATCAATAGTACACTGTATAATGTTCTGTGATATGGTTTTATCTATCGCAATGTTATTAGAGAAAAAGTTTTTAATAAAAACAAAACCTCCTTCAAAAACCTGAAAATAATCTAACAAAAAACAGCTTCAAAAATAAATTAATGGCTTTAAAAAGCAAGAAATAAAATATTGAAATCTGCATAATAACTAACTCGAAAGATTGTATGCATATCTTATATTAAACAACGCCTTTTGAAGTCGGGTGGGGGGGAACAAAGGATATTTTTTATCTAAACTAATATATCTAAACTTTAATCATGGGTTTAAACCCCACCCGACTTCATAAGACGTTGTTTAATATAAGATATGCATACAAACTTTCGAGTTAGTTATTATGCAGATTTCAATATTTTATTTCTTGCTTTTTAAAGCCATTAATTTATTTTTGAAGCTGTTTTTGTTAGATTATTTTCAGGTTTTTGAAGGAGGTTTTGTTTTTATTAAAAACTTTTTTATTTTAAACTTTTTTGTAGTAAGTATATTTGGTGATGATATTATCTAAGTTACAATAGCCTTATGTCAAAGGTTCATCACCTTTTACATAGTACTGTTTTTCCCGACGCAGGGGCGTTTATTGTTGAGGAGTTCTCCTGGTACTTCAATATCAGCTTGAAGTATGATGATTTTAAATGATTTTATAGTTGTACCGCAACATAATTATTTATGTAAGTGACTGCTACATATAACATGCGAAATGTCTATTAAGCATAAAATATTATTAGAATAAAGTTTATTGTAATTGCTCGCCTTAAAATGAATACAGATCCAACCACGGAACGATAAACATGTGTTTTCTTTAACCACCAAAACCAATATTATCTGATGGCGACCTTGCCGAAAAACGAAGTTTTAAATATATTCTGATTTAATTAAGAAGACATGAAGAAAGAAAAATAATTTAGAAGATTTATGAAAATAAGAAGCCTAATACCTTACGCCTACGATTTCAACATGGGAAAACAACAGAGTAAAGAAGAAGTGGTCATCGCCCAGACTGCCAGCGGAACTTCCAACGCCGAAGCAACTCAAAAATCCATGAATTTGAGTGAAATTCTTATCATTGTGGTGGTCATACTGCTCTTGGTGTCAATCGCCTACTACTTATTCAAGAAGGCCAGACATCAAACAATCAAAGCGTTGCGTCGTGAACTGACAAGACATAATCTGGCGAACAACAACACTTCAACATTTGAACTGCCTACAACTTCAGTATAAAGAACGAGCGGAGTCCAGGGAAATCCCGGCCCAGGAGTCCAGGGTATAGCCCGGCCCACGAACGAGCGGAGTCCAGGGAAATCCCGGCCCAAGGTGTCCAGGGTATAGCCCGGCCCAATCATCGATGCAGCTATCGTTCAAGCATCAAGCTCAAGCTGCACGCATCAACTGTTCTATGCTGTTTTCTTCTGCCGTAGCTTCCTACGAGCGTCAATTTGGCAACGACATGGACCGCAGCCAGCGCCTGCCTGCCTGTCCTTGCTCCCAGTTATAAGTTTGTAACCAGATAAGAGGTACATTTATTTTTTTTATAATTTTATAAATTGTGTTTTGTATTTTTTTTTAACTAATTAATTTGAAAGATAGATATTTAATTTAAGAAGTGGAGAAATAATGTTAAAGTTTATAGTTTATTATGTCAGATGAATTGATTAAATTGCAAAGTTCGTTAAAATACATTAAAGAATACTTGGTAAAGTTAGGTCCAGAAAGGCGAAAGTCTGATTTAGCTTATAAAAAACTTGAAGAAGCGAAATTAGAATATGGTAAGTTGGCGTATATTTTGTCTCAAGTGAGTTTGCAAATAGATAGTTCTGAAATAAGTTCTAAAGGCACAGTTTTCGTAAATAAGTTAGTAGAAGATATTAATATATTATATAGTAAGATTGTCGATTTAGTTAATGAACCTATAAGTACCGAAAAAGAGTCCAAAATGGCTACGGGAAATTTACCTTATTTTGACCTTAAAACTGCTATTGCACTTTTACCTACAATGACCGGACAAGAGGAGGTCACCAAGCAGTTGATTGAAAGTATTGAACTTTATAGCACAATGATTAATGATGCCTCTCAACAACAATTAATAAATTTTGTTTTGAAAACACGATTGTCTCAAAGTGCGAAACTACGTTTAGACTCCACTTATGCCAATACAACCCTTTTGATAAAAGATATGCGATCGAAATTATTGCAAAAGTTATCTTCAGTTGCTATTCAAGCGCAATTACAGCGTTCAAAACAAGGTCATAGAACCATCGAATCATTCGGTAGAGAACTAGAGAGCTTATTTGTTAATTTGACCATAGCTCAAGCCGACGGTAATGACAGCGCATTTCAAATATTACGTCCACTTAATGAAAAAATTGCAATTAAAAGATTTTCGGATGGACTGTCAGACCCTCGACTTAGCACGATAATAGCATCCCGCCCATTTTCATCGCTGCCTGAGGCTATCAGAACAGCCATTGATGAAAAGTCAATGTCAACGAGCACTGAGCACGAGGTCATGAAGGTAAGACATTCCAATTTTCATTCCCAGGCTCAGTACGGCAAAACCCGACAAACAAGTCACCGACAAAGGGATTTTAGGTCGAATTACCGACGTAACAAAAATCCACAGAATTATTATAATTCCAACTTCCACAGAAATATGCCTAACTATTCTAATGTAAACCGATCTGGATTGGTTTCAAAGGTTTCAAATGTTTCAAACGTTTCAAATAATAATTATAGACGGAATAATCCATGTAATTATAATCAAAGCGGTTCCGCCGCCCCGCATCGTATTATTTACCGCAACACGTTGGGAACTCGAGCGCCGCGTGTTCAGCACACTCAGCATTTGGCTGACATGAGCGACAATAATGCGCACTATTCTGGTAATTCTGAGTTTTTTAGGGTTCCGTAGCCAAAATGGCAAAAAACGGAACCCTTATAGATTCATCATGTCTGTCTGTCTGTCTGTCTGTCTGTCTGTCTGTCTGTCCGTCCGTATGTCACAGCCACTTTATTCCAAAAGTATTAGGACTACATAGTTGAAACTAAGTAGGCAGGTGTATTCTGTGAACCGCTTTACGATTTTTATACAAAAATAAAAAAAATAAAAGATTACGGGGGGGCTCCCCATACATGGAACTGAAACTGAAAATATTTTTTTTCATCAAACCAATACATGTGGGGTGTCTTTAGATAGGTCTTTAAAAATGACATTGAGGTTCCTAAGACTATTTTTTTTTAAAGTCAACCGTTTGAAAAATATATGCCGCCAAAGTGGTAAAATGTGTGTCCCCCCCCCTTTAACTTTTAAAGTAAGAGGGTGAAAAATCTAAAAAAAATATAAACTATAGATCTTAATAAACACTTTCAACGAAAATTGTTTTGAACGAAATACAGTTATTAGTTTTCGAGATATAGTACATTTTCCAAAACCGCAAATATAACTTTGTCATTCATACAAACACTGTGAAAAACAAAGTTATTTTTTCAGACGAAAAATGATAGCGGTATTAAAATATGGTATGGTATAATGTACCTACGGAACCCTACTGCGCGTGGCCCGACACGCACTTGGCCGGTTTTTCGTCCCTAATGAACACTTTGATAATAACTTGATTTTAAATTTTAATAATAATAGTAGTTTAGTTTCGTGTCTTATAGAAAATAATTTAGATATTAGTTTCTTAGTAGATTCTGGCGCCAGTCTGTGTGTTATTAAGTACGATTGGTTAAGAAAATATCCGGATTTAGTTAATAAAATGATTAGTAATAAAATAACGATTAAAGGAATTAGTGGTAATCTTGATTCCCTAGGATATATTTACTTAGACTTATATTTTAATGGTGTACTATTTACACAAAAGTTTTACATATTTGAAAGTATTTCTTGTTCAGCTAACGGAATTTTAGGACAAGATTTCTTGTCAAAGTATAAAGCAGTAATTAATTATGAAGACTGCACTCTTACATTGACGGATAAAAATCAGTCAATCATAACAAGTTGTCTTTCTAATGGGTATTTACATACAATACCACCGCGCTGTGAAGTGATTAAACACATCCCTATACACTTAATTAGCGATTGTGTTATTTTAGGAGGTGAAATTCCTTCGCATAATGGAATTTTCATTGCAGGTATGATGCAAGACACGAAAACGGAAAAATTGCAATTAAAATTTTAAATACGACTGACGAAGAAAAAAACATAGATTTTTCGTTTTTAGACGTACACAATTTACACGATTTTGAGATATGTACGAGTAATTTTGACTCTAGCTCTATTACAGTAGACCGAGTTAAAAAAAAAAACCGGTCAAGAGCGAGTCGGACTCGCACACCGAGGGTTCCGTACCATCATAATTGCACCATTAAACCACACTGCAGAGTAGAATAATAAAATTAGTATTGCAGTTTTAGGTCAGCGCCATCTCTTGACCGATAGTGGAACTAATGTTAACTTTTTTAGAAATTTGATAATTTCTAAAAAAGTGTGCTACATTGAGACATCGTTTTATTTTTCCTGTAATCTTTATATAAACTGCTATCACATAGAATTATTTCAGATTTTTCTCTTTGAAAACTTCGGAGATAAGGGGGGGGGGGAATGGTATTTTTTTTTACATTTTTCATCATAAGTCGAAAACTATGCGGTCTAGAAAAAAAAGAAAAAATGATTAAAAACGTGCAAACGACGCTCTTTCATATGATACCCCACATGCCCTAGTAGCCCCACTTCAAATTTTTAAGACCCCTTTTCAGGCCCTGCTGTAAAAAAGATATTTATTTTTTTATTTATTTCTTGTTTGCAAAATAGTTGGGCAAATGTCATCTGAAACTATTCTAAATTTCAAATTGATACCATTAGTAGTTCTCGAGATATCCAGCTGTGACAGACAGACAGACAGACAGACAGACTGAGTCACACCATAAGGCCATAAGGGTTCCTTTTTTACCATTTTGGTACGGAACCCTAATTATTTGAATTACTTGACTTGAACTCATATTTAAATAAAGAAGAACAAATAAGTATAGAAAACATATGTGCAAAATATGCCGATGTTTTTCATCTTCCTGGAGATAAATTATCTGTAACTAATTTAATGGAACACTTGATTAAACTGCATGACAACGTCACGCCAGTATATAAAAACCGGTCAAGAGCGAGTCGGACTCGCGCACCGAGGGTTCCGTACAATCATAAATATATTTGGATATGTTATTTTAGGACAGTCTTTAAAAAAGTAGGATAAACGGCAGACAGGTGGAAGGGCGAACAGGCGGACAGTTAATTTACAAATGCTGCTTATGGTGACTGAAAAACGTTTCAGCCACTCCACATTGCAAAATGTTTATATTACTAGTCCATCAGCCATTTTAATGTCCCCACTGCTGGGGCACAGGCCTTCCTTATGGGTGGATAAGGAGGACGGGCCATAACCCACCACGCAAGCCCAATGCGGATTGGTGGGTGTTAACGACTGCAAATGCAGCTGGGACCAATGGCTTAACGTGCCTTCCGAAGCACGGAGGAGCTCGAGATAATAAATTTTTGGTCACCCATCCCATGACCGAACCTTGCGAAAGTTGCTTAACATCCGCAATCGCTGGTCCAGGCGCTAAACCACTGCGCCACCGAGCTCCTCGTTATTATTATATTACTATATAGTAATATATATAATTACTTAGTAAAGTATGAACTTATTCTTCGTTTATTCGTACGGCAAATAGTAGGTAATTATATTTGAACCAGCCACCAATTTATTATTGTAGTGTTAGGTTGCGCCATCTCTTGACCCATAGTGGAACTACTTTTTGCCCTTAGGTTAGCATGCTTAGGACAGCGCCATCTGTTGACTGGTAGTGAAACTAAAAAAATTATGTTTGTTTTTTGAATTTCTAAAAAAGTGTGTTATATTGAGACATCGTTTTATTTTTCCTGTAATCTTTACATAAACTACTATCACATAGAATTATTTCAGATTTTTCTCTTTGCAAACTTCGGAGATAAGGGGGGGGGAACGGTATTTTTATTTACATTTTTCATCATAAGTTGAAAACTATGCGGCCTAAGAAAAAAGAAAAAACTGTTTTAAAATGTGCAAACAGCGCTCTTTCATATGATATCCCACATGCCCTAATCACCTCACTTAAAATTTTTAAGACCCCTTTTCAGTCCCTGTTGTAAAAAAAATATTAATTTTATTATTTTTTCTTATTTGCAAAATAGTTGGGCAAGTGTCATCTAAAACTATTCCAAATTTCAAGTTGATACCATTAGTAGTTCTCGAGATATCCAGCTGTGACAGACAGACAGACAGACAGACTGAGTCACACCATAAGGGTTCCTTTTTTACCATTTTGGTACGGAACCCTAAAAACCGTATAGACTGCCTCATGCACTTAAATCAGAAGTACAGAGACAAATTCCAGAAATGTTAGAAAATGACATTATTGAGGAAGCGACTTCAGAATGGTCGAGTCCAGTGTTATTAGTGCCGAAAAAGTCGGATAAATTAGGAAACAAAAACCGGCTAAGTGCGTGTCGGGCCACGCACCATAGGGTTCCGTAGTTACCTTATACCAGACCATATTTAATACCACCTATCATTTTTCGTCTGCAAAAATAACTTTGTTTTTCACAGTGTTGGTATGAATGACAAAGTTATATTTGCGGTTTTTGAAAATGTGCTATATCTCGAAAACTAATTACTATATCTCGTTCAAACCAATTTTGGTTGAAAGTGTTTATTAAGATCTACAGCATATATTTTTTTTAGATTTTTCACTCTCTTATTTCAAAAGTTAAAGGGACACACATTTTACCACTTTGGCGGTGAATATCTTTCAAACGGTCGACTTTGAGAAAAAGTTGTCTTAGGAACCTCAATGTCATTTTTAAAGACCTATCTATAAACACCCAACACGTGTTGATTTGAAGAAAAAATTTTTTTTCAGTTTCAGTTCCATGTATGGGGAGCCCCCCCTTAATCTTTAATTTTTCTTATTTTTGTATTAAATTCGTTAAGCGGTTAACAGAATACATCTACCTACCAAGTTTTAACTGTGTAGTATTAATACTTTCGGAATAAAGTGGCTGTGACATACGGACAGACAGACAGACAGACAGACAGACAGACAGACATGACGAATCTATAAGGGTTCCGTTTTTTGCCATTTTGGCAAAGAGTAGAATAATAAAATTAGTATTGCAGTTTTAGGTCAGCGCCATCTCTTGACCGATAGTGGAACTAATGTTACCTTTTTTAGAAATTTGATAATTTCTAAAAAAGTGTGCTATATTGTGACTTCGTTTTATTTTTTCTATAATCTTTATATAAACTGCTATCACATAGAATTATTTTAGATTTTTCTCTTTGCAAACTTCGGAGATAAGGGGGGGGGGGAACGGTCATTTTTTTTACATTTTTCATTATAAGTCGAAAACTATGCGGTCTAGAAAAAAAAGAAAAAATGATTAAAAATGTGCAAACGGCGCTCTTTCATATGATACCCCACATGCCCTAGTAGCCCGACTTCAAATTTTTAAGACCCCTTTTCAGGCCCTGCTGTAAAATAGTAGTTTGTTACACAAGGGATGTAAGTGAGCTATTACAGAACAAGATCCAATTTGGCGCCCGTGCGAGCGCAGCTCGCAAAGGGCGCTAATGGATCGAGTGCACCCGAGATATTTAGACGCCCGAGCGAGCGTAGCGAGCGAGGGCGAATATAGTTCGAGGGTGTAATAGCTACTTACAACCGAGGTAAGCATACTATTTTACATCATTCATGCGAGGTAAATTTAATAAAAATAAAAATAAAACGTTAAAGGGTTTTTCATTGAAAACTCATGGGGTTGATCAGACCATTAAACTGAACAACTTTCATTATGGGACCAACCTCAAAATCACGAAAAAAAATCAGCTGTTTTTGCATTGCAGAATTTTGCATACCTAGCTTGAACTGAAATTAAATGCCGCCATTTTCATTGTTTTTTTTTCAGCCAAAAGTTTCGTCAGTTTATAATAAAAGAAAAGGGATTGGTTCACTAAGGAGTTTTAAATGCTTGAATTGTAAAGTAACTTTACAGTTAAAGCATTCAACATCCTTGAATTGTAAAGTGATTTGAAAATGGAACGTTCTATCTAAACAATGCACTGTGTTGCACATGCCAACTTACACAGCCTCATACTATATAAGTAAATCCTAGTTACCGAGCAAGAATGATTTAAAAGATATTTATTTTTTTATTTATTTATTATTTGCAAAATAGTTGGGCAAATGTCATCTTAAACTATTCCAAATTTCAAGTTGATACCATTAGTAGTTCTCGAGATATCCAGCTGTGACAGACAGACAGACAGACAGAGAGACAGACAGACAGACAGACAGACAGACAGACTGAGTCACACCATAAGGGTTCCTTTTTTACCATTTTGGTACGGAACCCTAAAAAGCATTTATTTACTTAGATGATTGCATAATTATTGGAAATTCTATTGAAAATCACAATAAAAATTTAATTTCTGTTTTAGAAAGATTTAGAAAAGTTAATCTTAAACTAAATCCAACTAAATGCGAATTTTTGCAGAGAGAAATAATGTATTTAGGTCACAAAATTACATCCGAGGGAATAATTCCCGACCCTTCTAAAATCCAAGTTTTACAAAATTATCCGAAGCCCGTAAATACAGATGATATCAAAAGATTTGTCGCGTTTGCAAATTACTACAGAAGGTTCATACCGCAATTCGCTAGTATAGCATATCCATTAAACCAACTTTGTAAGAAAAATGTAACTTTTCAATGGTCATCACAATGCGAATCAGCATTTCAAACGTTAAAAAACCGGCCAAGTGCGTGTCGGGCCACGCGCAGTAGGGTTCCGTAGGTACATTATACCATACCATATTTTAATACCGCTATCATTTTTCGTCTGAAAAAATAACTTTGTTTTTCACAGTGTTTGTATGAATGACAAAGTTATATTTGCGGTTTTGGAAAATGTACTATATCTCGAAAACTAATTACTGTATCTCGTTGAAAACAATTTTCATTGAAAGTGTTTATTAAGAACTATAGTTTATATTTTTTTTAGATTTTTCACCCTCTTTGTTTGATTTCACCCTGTTAGATGAAAAAAAAATATTTTCAGTTTCAGTTCCATGTATGGGGAGCCCCCCCTTAATCTTTTATTTTTTTTATTTTTGTATAAAAATCGTAAAGCGGTTCACAGAATACACCTGCCTACTAAGTTTCAACTATGTAGTCCTAATACTTTTGGAATAAAGTGGCTGTGACATACGGACGGACAGACAGACAGACAGACAGACAGACAGACAGACATGACGAATCTATAAGGGTTCCGTTTTTTGCCATTTTGGCTACGGAACCCTAAAAACCGGCCAAGTGCGTGTCGGACCACGCGCAGTAGGGTTCCGTAGGTTCATTATACCATACCATATTTTAATACCGATATCATTTTTCGTCTGAAAAAATAACTTTGTTTTTCACAGTGTGTGTATGAATGACAAAGTTATATTTGCGGTTTTGGAAAATGTACTATATCTTGAAAACTAATTACTATATCTCGTTCAAACTAATTTTCGTTGAAAGTGTTTATCAAGATCTATAGCTTATATTTTTGTTAGATTTTTCACCCTCTTACTTTAAAAGTTAAAGGGGGGGGACACACATTTTACCACTTTGGCGGCAAATATCTTTCAAATGGTTGACTTTGAAAAAAAATAGTTTTAGGAACCTCAATGTCATTTTTAAAGACCTATCTATAAACACCCCACAAGTATTGGTTTGATGAAAAAAAATATTTTCAGTTTCAGTTTCATGTATGGGGAGCCCCCCCTTAATCTTTTATTTTTTTTATTTTTGTATAAAAATCGTAAAGCGGTTTACAGAATACACCTGCCTACTAAGTTTCAACTATGTAGTCCTAATACTTTTGGAATAAAGTGGCTGTGACATACGGACGGACAGACAGACAGACAGACAGACAGACAGACAGACAGACAGACATGACGAATCTATAAGGGTTCCGTTTTTTGCCATTTTGGCTACGGAACCCTAAAAACCGGCCAAGTGCGTGTCGGACCACGCGCAGTAGGGTTCCGTAGGTTCATTATACCATACCATATTTTAATACCGATATCATTTTTCGTCTGAAAAAATAACTTTGTTTTTCACAGTGTGTGTATGAATGACAAAGTTATATTTGCGGTTTTGGAAAATGTACTATATCTTGAAAACTAATTACTATATCTCGTTCAAACTAATTTTCGTTGAAAGTGTTTATCAAGATCTATAGCTTATATTTTTTTTAGATTTTTCACCCTCTTACTTTAAAAGTTAAAGGGGGGGGGGGACACACATTTTACCACTTTGGCGGCAAATATCTTTCAAATGGTTGACTTTGAAAAAAAATAGTTTTAGGAACCTCAATGTCATTTTTAAAGACCTATCTATAGACACCCCACAAGTATTGGTTTGATGAAAAAAAATATTTTCAGTTTCAGTTTCATGTATGGGGAGCCCCCCCTTAATCTTTTATTTTTTTATTTTTGTATAAAAATCGTAAAGCGGTTCACAGAATACACCTACCTACCAAGGACTATGTAGTCCTAATACCTTTGGAATAAAGTGGCTGTGACATACGGACGGACAGACAGACAGACAGACAGACAGACAGACAGACAGACAGACATGACGAATCTATAAGGGTTCCGTTTTTTGCCATTTTGGCTACGGAACCCTAAAAATGCATTAATTACTCCACCTATATTACAATATCCCGATTTTTAGGGTTCCGTAGCCAAAATGGCAAAAAACGGAACCCTTATAGATTCGTCATGTCTGTCTGTCTGTCTGTCTGTCTGTCCGTATGTCACAGCCACTTTATTCCGAAAGTATTAAGACTACACAGTTGAAACTTGGTAGGTAGATGTATTCTGTTAACCGCTTAACGAATTTAATACAAAAATAAGAAAAATAAAAGATTAAGGGGGGGCTCCCCATACATGGAACTGAAAATGAAAAAAAATTTTTTCTTCAAACCAACACGTGTTGGATGTCTATAGATAGGTCTTTAAAAATGACATTGAGGTTCCTAAGACAACTTTTTCTCAAAGTCGACCGTTTGAAAGATATTCACCGCCAAAGTGGTAAAATGTGTGTCCCCCCCCCCCCCTTTAACTTTTGAAATAAGAGAGTGAAAAATCTAAAAAAAATATATGCTGTAGATCTTAATAAACACTTTCAACCAAAATTGGTTTGAACGAGATATAGTAATCAGTTTTTGAGAAATAGCACATTTTCCAAAACCGCAAATATAACTTTGTCATTCATACCAGCACTGTGAAAAACAAAGTTATTTTTGCAGACGAAAAATGATAGGTGGTATTAAATATAGTATGGTATAAGGTAACTACGGAACCCTATGGCGCGTGGCCCGACACGCACTTTGCCGGTTTTTTTATTCTGAAAATAATACCTTTGTCCTTCAGACAGATGCCTCAAAAACTGGATTAGGTGCTGTACTATCCAATAGCACAGGAGGTGTGGTAGCCTATGCTAGTCGTTCCTTGAACCCTGCGGAAACGAGATACCCAATAATTGAATTGGAATTATTGGCTATCGTATGGGCTGTACGACATTTTAGACCCTACTTGTATGGCAAAAGATTTAAAATTATGACCGATCACAAACCTCTTATATATATGTTTAGTAAGACGGATCCATCAAGTAGATTAACAAAATTTAGATTGCATTTAGAGGAGTATGATTTCATTATTGAGCATGTTCCAGGTAAAGATAACGCCGCCGCTGACGCGTTAAGTCGTTTACCTATTACTAGTACCGAATTAAAAGAATTAAATCGAAAGGTTGTATCCGTTTTAACAAGGGCACAACGTCAAAAATTAAATATGAATAAAAATATTACTAACACGGATTTATCTACCCAGACTTCTCCGATCGATAGGCCTGATCAACCTAAAGTCGTTGAGATTCTGAAGAAACCAATTAACGGAATAGAATTGATAATATGTTCAAAGTATAGTAGTTATGATTATAACTATAATGACATAATTAAAAGTAAGTCAGGCAATTGTATTTACGTGCCGACGGAAAGTTGTATGTACCCTTAGAGTAAGACGCGCTTCAGACGCGCTTCTGTCCCAGAAAGAGAAGCCATACGTAGCGTTCCCCTCTGCCGAAGTACAAGCCCAAATGGGCATACGCGGTTAATAAAACCAGTTGCGCCCGGATTTCTTTCTAGACCGAGTCCAGTCGCGCATGTGAACGCTGCAGTGTTTAAAATGCCGAATTGATGAGTTTTTTGCTGTTAAAAGAGGTCTGGAACATCAAGTTTACAAAAAGACGGTGTTACATTTAACATGAAAGTAATTTTTTGTCGTATTATTGCTATTTGTTTACATTTAAACATTAAATTCGTATATTTTATTCTTGATTAGTTGTCAAATTTGTTCAGTGACATCGGGTCTGCTCGTCCATGGCTCGTCCGTACAAATTTCAGATCTGTCGCTAGATAAATCCGAGATCTCGCCGATGAGCAACTTAGTGATGTTACCGTATCACAATGTTTGTCGATAAAGGACATGGCCTGCTCCAGGCAGTCTCATAAATGTGATATACCTGAAATATTCCTTAAATATTTATAAATTCTTTTTAACTTCTGACAGACTCACACTCAATTGCAAGAATGATTTTTATCTTTTTAATGCCACATTAAACCCTAATGTTTCATTAAAGTATTGTAGGAAGGAAAATTAGATGCATTTTAAAGCTCCTTTAAAATTTAAATATGGAAATGTCAAATTTATCTAATGAACTCTGAGGAGTAAGGCCATTTGTGGTCTTATCTAGCTTCTGATCTGTTTGCGAAGTTCTTCGCGACAGGCTCCTTCCAGATGGTACTAGCTGATCTGGCGAACATAGACAGCTCTACCTACTGTCCCCTTACATTACATCACATCAAAATGAAACATCTGTTCGATCAGCCCTTGTAAACACAAGAGCACGCAAGAGTGTATGTGACTAGACAATAAGACTGAGTGTTCTTGAGTCCGTATTAACTTGTTTAAGACTAATTTAAGAACGATGACAAGGTACAAAATAATTATAAGAGCCCTGGGGCCCTATTTTTGAATCGCTCGGCTGGCGTCAAGCGCTCGTTTCTGCTAATTTTCGTTCGACATCTCATTGTTTTGAGTCATATGTCGAACGAAAATCAGTCGAAAAGAGCGCTAAACGCCAGCCGAGCGATTCAAAAATAGGGCCCCTGTAAGCCTACCACTCTAATAACGTGCGCATCCTGAGACTTTTTTGCTTGTTGGGTCTTTGTTGTTATTCACCCCATGTAAAATATTTGAGTTTGTTACCTTTATTCCTTTTTCCGTATCGATATTGCTGCAACGACAGTTGGGCCCAGCCCTTTATGTCAAAAACGTGTCATATTTTGATGTGTGACTCATCCGTACACAAATTTTTGCTGTTTTGTTTTATTTTTTATGTGTTGGTGTCGTCTTTACAGTGTTCTTTTTGTATGTGAGTATGCGGAACTGCACTTGTGTGCACTTCCCCCCCCGCAAAAAATGCCAGAATAATTTGAATAGAGTAATAATCGCTAAGGCTGCTCCCTTCCGCGATGCTCTAAGTATGTACCTATTTACTCGATCGTCATCTACTTACGAAGTGCTGATGAGAGAAATAGAGTCGTTATGCAGAAAGATAGGACTCATTATTATAAAAAATAAATATAATATGAAAGATGTCAATATGTTATTGAGAGAAATACGACCGTTAGAGTCACCACGAATTCTTGTAATTAAAGACATAATACGTATTACTAATCAAGACGATAAAACTTTAATTTTGAATGACTTTCATCTTTTACCCACGAGTGGCCACGCGGGTATAAACAGAATGACAAATAATATTAAAAAATATTATTTTTGGAAAGGATTAGACGATGACGTCAAAAACTATGTTAAGAAATGTAAGCATTGTCAGTTATACAAGTTTACAAATAAGTATGTTAAGGAGCCGATGGTCATTACGACAACGGCAAATTCTTCTTTTGAAATATTAAGTTTAGATCTAATAGGACATTAGAGAAAGATAATTTTAACTATAAGTATGCGTTAACCCTACAATGTAATTTGACAAAATTTGTCGAAGCTTAGCCTTTGCGGAATAAAAATTCAGAAACAGTAGCTCAAACTTTGGTAGAAAATTTTATCTTAAGATACGGTGTGCCTCACACGATTCTCACTGATCAAGGTACTGAATTCCTATCCTCAATTTTTGCAGAAATTTGCAAATTATTAAACATCAAAAAGTTACAATCTACAGCTTACCACCATGAAACCATAGGTGCTTTGGAAAATACACATAAAAATTTAGGAGCTTTTCTTAGAATTCAATGTGAATCAAATAGACAAGATTGGAGTTCATGGTTACCCTACTGGTGTTTTGCCTTTAACACGAGTGTACACACTGAAACCAAATACACGCCATATGAACTTGTTTTCGGAAAACTTGGTAATTTACCAAGTAATCTACAGAATGTACCTATTGAACCCCTGTATAATTACGATAGTTACCCTTTACAACTGAAATTTAGATTACAGCAAGCACAATCAGATGCAAGAAAAAATATTTTATCTAGTAAGGAAAATAGGAAACAGTCTTATGATAAGAATATTAACCCTGTGATGTATAAACCAGGTGATCTTGTATTGCTAAAAAATCAAGCACGTGATAAACTTGATAAAATTTATTTAGGTCCATATACTGTAATTGAAGACTTATCACCAAATGTTAAGATTTTAAGGAATAACAAAGAATATGTAACACATAAGAACAACACAAAACTATTCAACCATTAAAACTATTGTACTCAAGTTTAATATTCCAATTTACATTTAATTGTAGTTTAATTGTATGTAAAAAAAAATGTATTTGTTTTTATATTTTTTTTCTCTGTTACCGTTGGGGGCGTACAGTGAACTTTCAGGGGAGGTGAAGTATGATGATTTTAAATGATTTTATAGTTGTACCGCAACATAATTATTTATGTAAGTGACTGCTACATATAACATGCGAAATGTCTATTAAGCATAAAATATTATTAGAATAAGGTTTATTGTAATTGCTCGCCTTAAAATGAATACAGATCCAACCACGGAACGATAAACATGTGTTTTCTTTAACCACCAAAACCAATAGTATCTGAAGCTCCACTTCACCATATGAATTATGATGAGCATAAATAGCCTAGCAACCATATTAAAGTAATCGTATCGTACCAGTGAACTACTTAGTATTGAATAGTTCCGATGATCATCTATGCTGGTCTTCATCATCAGTTCCACTTCACCAAAATGGTACTTTTCGAAAGCAAATGCACAAGTTACTTAAGAAAATACTAAAATCGCTATAGATGTGCCTATAATATTTGAAGAGTTCCCTCGATTTCTCCAGGATCCCATCATCAGATCCTGATTTCATGACAATGGGACCAATTTGGAAGTATATACTTTCAAACAAAAAAAGAATTTTTCAAATCGGTCCAGCCGTCTTCGAGTAATCGAGTAACATACAAAAAAAAAAAAAAAAAAGATTCCGACGAACTTTTTTTGAAGTCGGTTAAAAATGGGTGTATTCCAACAGGACCCTTTGGTTGTGTGAAGCCGAGACTTTTATTGTAGTGGTGGCTACCTCGGCTGACCTTACCGAGTAAACTGTCTTGATTATACTTGGTGCCAAATGCTCCAAGCAACATTGGAATTGACACTGGCAAAAATTACTTCCAAGAAGAAAGTAGATTGCCAAAACAAAAATAAGAAGAAGAAGACCCCCTGTCATACAGCGTGACATACCGCCATGTTACGAAAATATTTAGAGCCAAATTTATTACTTTTTAATTTTATTTTTAAAAGTAATTAACTATAACAATATTTGAAAGGATCTGAATAATTAATAATAATAAATATTGATATTTTTAAAAGAATTAGTGGCGCGATTAATCCAAAAGTAATTAGAAGTTAAACTATGACCGCGCATACCGTTGTTTCACCAAGATGATTTATAATTACGTATTTTAATGACCATATTTTATTATGATTTAATTACAAATATACAGTTTTCAGATTTATTCCTGTAAGTGTAGTATAAGACGCTATTACCTGCCAAATTTCATAGTTCTAGGTCAACGGGAAGTACCCTATGAATTTTGATTCCTTTGAGAGTATCGAAAATGCGTTTTTTGCGCCCTAAACGGCAGTATCTTTTTTTACGTTAACTTAGAAGTTTGATTTTTTTACAGCTTCAAGGGCCCGTAGACCTTAGTATATGGTTTAAATTTCAATTCGATACCTCCACGCGTTTTCGAGATAAAGGGTCTTGACAGACAGACGGACGGGCAGACAGACGGACAACAAAGTGATCCTATAAGGGTTCCGTTTTTTCCTTTTGAGGTACGGAACCCTAAAAATGATTAAAAACGTGCAAACGGCGTTCTTTCATATAATACCCCACATGCCCTAGTAGCCCTACTTCAGATTTTTAAGACCCTTTCCATACCCTGTTGTAAAAAGATATATTTTTTTAATTTATTTCTTATTTGCAAAATAGCTGGACAAATGTCATCTTAAACTATTCCAAAATTAAGTTGATACCATTAGTAGTTCTCGAGATATCCAGCTGTGACAGACAGACAGACAGACTGAGTCACACCATAGGGTTCTTTTTTTACCATTTTGGTACGGAACCCTAAAAACAAGCTTTAGCTTCACCGCTCACGAGTGACTTTTTGTAGCTGCGATAATCGCGGCGTTAATCGCCCGCGAATTGACACGACAAAGGTTTTACTTAGCAGCGACAAAAAAGCGCTGCGATTCGATAATCGCCGATTATCGCCGCGTTTATCGCAGCTACAAAAAGTAGCTCGTGGGCGTTTACGTGTAGAACTCCGTATGTTCTATTCTCAGCGACAAGCGATTAATCGCCCGTCAGCGGGGACGCTATAATAACACTGCTAAGAGCGTGCAGTCTGCTCACTAGCGCCGCCATTGGAAATAAAATCATAGTGCTTAAATAAAAAATAAATTATGAATTATCTCTCTGGAGTGCACTCCGAACAAGCTTTGCGGTACTTTTTATCACTTAAGCAATATTTTCTAGCCTGTTGTTTAGTTATATGGACTTTTATTGCGAAAAGTGGCCACTTTTTACCGACTTCAAAAGGACGGAGGTACTCAATTCGACCCGTTTTTTTTTTTTTTTTTTTTTTTTTTTTTGTTTTTTGTATGTACACCGATTACTCGAAGACGGCTGAACCGATTGAAATGATTCAAACGTTATTAGATTAGGTAAACTTTCAAGTTGGTCCCATTTTTTAAAATTTTGAAATCGGTTCAGTACTATTCAAGTAATCTTGAAAAAAGCACGAAAATGGAATGATTTCTGTGTAAACTACCTCGATGATCAGTCGTATAACTTCTTTGTTTATGAACTGAATAAGATAATTATTTTTTTGTTTGAAAAGGGATATCTTAAGTGTAGTTCTCTAACCGACTTAAAAAAGGAGGTTCGTAGTTTGACCCGCATGTATGTATGTTTCTCGGCGATTAACTCACGTTTGGCTGAGCCGATTTTTCTACCTAAATAATATACCTACACTACCTAATAGAAAAGGTACTTACACTAAAAATAAAAAAATAAAAAATTGTTTAAAAAAACAAAAAACCGACTTCAAAAAACCTACCTCTAAAAAGCAAGAAATAATATTCGTAATAATAAAAACACGTCTATTGAAGTCGGGTGGGGCTTTTAGAATAAAAAAAAGGAATTTGTACTCCAGCCCCACCCGACTTCAATAGACGTGTTTTTATTATTACGAATATTATTTCTTGCTTTTTAGAGGTAGGTTTTTTGAAGTCGGTTTTTTGTTTTTTTAAACAATTTTTAACAATAAAAGTCAATTTATTTATTTAATTTTAATTTATTACAAATTTGTCTTTATTTAAGCACTATGATTTTTTTTAAGTGCGGCGCTAGTGTGCAGTCTGCGCAACCCTAACAAAAAGTTTTGTTACATTTTTGAACATTTTTCGAAACGGCTTAAATGAGTTTTTTTTACACATCTCCGTCATATCGAAAAAAATCGAAAAATTGATTCGATTGAAATTTTTTATATAATTATCAAACCTGCTCACAAAATTTCACGAGAATCGGTTGAGAAATGCGACGAGCCTTCATTATTTCTACTTTTTGCCACCATGAGCGCTGCGATCGATTATATACCTTCGCACCAATCATACAAAATGTTTCCAAGTATTGCTCTTGGCATGCAGAAGGTACAGGAGATGAAGATAATAGTTGTCGCTAGATGGCGCTAGTTGAGTGGCCGGCTTGCAGCTGGAATGTGCAAGGTATAAACGTATTATAATAACTAGCATCATCAAGTTACGTCAACGCAACGTACTTCAATTAAAAACTTTAATTATAATCTATTTCTGTTTAGTCAAAACCTCTGTGTAAGCGTAGTATGGACATTACTAAAAAATAAGCACGTCGCTAGATGGCGGCATTTACATTATGCCAAAAACTAAATTTCGAGCATCTTCAAGTCATATATATTTAACTGAGAACATTTTTGAATACAATATATTTAGGTCATAAAAATAGAATGCCAAAGAACAACAATGTCAATCATTGACCTGCATACACACATCAACTTTGTCTAGGGATACAGATGCTATTTTCATACAAACGAGGTAACTTTGTAGCCTTGGTTTCCTGCCAGGGATGTACTGTGCTGTGATCTGATGACGGTTATCCAGGGAGTGAATGGAGGAGATTCAGATCGCTATACACACCCAGCTGATCTGACCAGCATTCTAAAAACGTAATGGACACGTTTAAAAAAACCGCGAAAATAGCATGAAAATGTATGGAAATCCTCAAACTGAGAACTCCGACCCATTAATCTTTTAGAATGCTGATCAGATCAGTTGGGTGTGTATAGCGATCTGAATCTACTCCATTCAGTCCCTGGATGGCCATCATCAGATTACAGCACGGTACATCCCTGGCAGAAAACCAAGGCTGCAAAGTTACCTCGTTTGTATGAAAATAGCACCTGTATCCCTAGACAAAGTTGATGTGTATATTAACACAAAAAAAAACAAGTCAGTGATGTCAATAAACAGGTGATCCGAAAAATGAAGTGCAAACGTGTGAGTGAAATAGTGTTGTCTGCACTTCTTAACACGTTCGCTGCGGTATGGGGTCGAAAGCACCCGATGCAAAACTTTCCTACGGTGCGGCAGAAAAAATGCTTGACTTCTCGCTGGTGCGGGACAGATATCTTTAGTTCCCTTAGACGTAGGAAAGAGACAAATATTGTTTTATGATTATGATGTCAAATATTTCCATTTTATATAAAAAACATGCATCAGATCTGTTCGACCCGATAGCGACCACAAATAAATAATTTTCGTTAGGTGCGGTATCGGGTTGAATAGATCTGGTATCCGATGACCCGATAGCCGCACTGAATCACAGAATACATAATAGTACAAGCACTGAATTACCACCTAAATTTGCTAGTGCTGCGCGCGTATGCAGTCGTTATCGATAGCCTTTATCAGAAATGGGTAATCTTTATTCACTATACTGAAGTTATTCACTAGTCTGATTCAGCCAAATGAATTGATTCATCTTAACTATTCCCAATTTACCTAAATGATTCAGCAGCCCCATATAAGCACAACAAGCACCTGACCGGGTGCAAGCAGTGTTTTTAAAGGTGCCTTTAAAAACACGTCATGTATAATAACTCTTTGCTTGCAGTGTTATAATAATGATTACGTGTCAAACACCCAATAAATATGATAACTGATTATCGATAATGCTTGTCTCTAATTGCTCACATCCCTAAATTTCTATCGATATCTTGAACATCTAGTGCGGGTATCGGGTTTTAAGGATCCGATAGATTAAAACATGCCTAAAATATTATGTTATCAACCAATTCTGCTACGATCTTATTTGTACCCTAATTATTTTATTAAAAACACATTAAATTAAAGAAAAACATGAATATTTACATATTTGCGTAGATAATCTCATCAAAACAACAGCAGGTCGATCAGATCTTTTCGACCCGATAACGCACAGCCGCCAAGTCACCGTAACTGGTCTAAAGAACCTGTTACATCGATATAGGAAAGTTAACGTTTTATTGTTGCCGCAGCGAGCGTGTTGATATATCGTCGATGACTGTACCTGCTTACGTTTTTTCTGTGTGGCTAAGTGGAGATATTTTCAACCCAATTTTTCACCTGCGCTATCGACCTACAATACGACTACAACCCGTAGTTGCATTGTAGGTCGATGGCGCAGGTGGTTAGTGCACTCAGTACCCAAGTAACATTTCATTGGGGCCTAGTTTGTAAAAAATGCCTTTAGGTTCTATTAAGGACTTAAAAAGGTTAAAGCTGTGCTATCTTGTCATATTAAGTACTTTAAAATTATTTACAAGTCCTAAAACTAATTGTTTATAATTACAACCTTGGAGATGCTCACAGGAGTTTATATTAACGTTATTTTGACCTGTGTTTCGAGAGCATATGAGGGGTTTACTATCAAAACCCGCTAAAACGTTTTTTTTATAAAAATCATTGTTAATACCTATAAAGACACTGTTATGCATTTCTTTTCATATTCACTAATAGTACCTACAGTAGCGCGTAGAACATTTAAATCACCAAAAAGGTAACCATTTGCCGTTGTGATATAGTTAATTATTACGAAATTATAGATACTTTAACCCAAGTTTTACAGATCACAACCCGCCGTAACCTATTGTTTGCTGACGATGTCTCCATAATAGTTACTCATAATGAGAGAGTTTTGCCTGAAAAACATGAGCAATCATTGAACTCAGCAGCTGACACTATTATGCAATGGTTAAGAACTAATAAATTACGGGCAAACATTTCAAAGACCAGATATGTAACATTCAGTAACTACAATAACAAAAAAATAGTTTATAATGTCAAATGTGACAAACAACCTATAGAATTAGCTGATGATTATCGATTTCTGGGCATAATGATAGATGAACACTGTAACTGGAAGTGTCATATAGACTTTGTTAGCAAAAAACTAAATAAATTTGTCTTCGCTTTAAAGAGGTTGAGACGTCTAACAAGCGAAATAACAAAAAAGAAAAACCTCCTTCAAAAAACCTGAAACAAAAACAGCTTCAAAATTAAATACCTCTAAAAAAGCGAGAAATAATATTCAAATCATTAGTTACGCAAAACATTATTAATAAAACACGTCTATTGAAGTCGGGTGGGGCTGGAAGACAAGTTATTTTTTTATATATCTGATAGTGCATATCAACGCGCAAAGCATTCTCGCTCATCACACTGATCTCCTATCTTCGTTTGGCAACAGCGTAGTCGACTGTATCCTAATTTCCGAAACTTGGCTAAAACCATCACTTTCTTCTACTAGCTGCTCTCTTTCTGGATATAAGTTATTTCGTAACGACCGCACCGGTGCCGGTGGTGGTGGCGTAGGTATCTACTTGCGCAACCACATACCTTCCCGGGTGGTCTCATGCTCTTCTTCTCAATATACGGGATCTCTCGAGTATATATTTATAGAAATAGTTGTTCACCACAAAAAGATCCTTCTTGGTGCCTTATATAGCCCTAATGACAATGTCAATTACTTCAATGATCTGGAGAACACTCTTGAAAATCTCGTCCCTAATTTCGACAATGTCATTCTTGGGTGACCTAAACACCTGCCTTTTAAAAGATAACACTAGGTCTAAAAATCTTTTATCTCTTATCACTTCTCTCAATCTTCACGTTCTTACAAAATCATCTCCTACTCATTATTTTCCCAATTGTGAACCGTCTCTTCTAGACCTTATCATTGTATCTAACCCTGAACTAGTCGGATCTCATGGGCAAATGAATGCTCCCTTCTCTTACCACGACCTGATTTTTCTTACACACAAAGTGCGTCCTCCTAAAGTTAAACCTAAAGTACGCCTGCTGCGTAACTTTCGACAGATTGTTCTTGAGCGCTTGAGGACAGATGTGAGAGGAATAGATTGGTCTCCATTACTTTCGTCGGACAATATTGACTGCATGGTTGACTATCTCACCTCTATGTTAATAAAAGTATACGACATTCATGCGCCAGTACGTCCGGTGAGGGTCAAACATTTGCCTGCTCCCTGGTTAACACCAGTGATTAGGAAAGTTATGGCAAAACGCGATAAGGCTAAAAGTCGACAAAAAATTTCACCTTCAGCAGAAAACCTGTCCGCATACAAAAGGCTCCGAAACCTTTGTAACAGGATGTGTCGGGACGCCAAACGAAAATACATCCATTCACAAATTGAAAGTCTTGACCAAAAACATATTTGGGGTTTCCTAAAGTCTCTTGGTGTAGGCAAAGTCGCAGATTCTGTTCAGAGTTCCATCGCAGATCTCAATACTCTAAATAAGCATTTTTCAACACCTCCTCTCATTTTAAATTCAGCCTCTAAATCAAGTGCTCTCTCTTCTCTACCGCGACCGGTCCCCTCTAACTATCCCTCTTTCTCATTTAGTGAAGTTTCTGAAACAGATGTTGAGAAGAGCATCAAGTCTATCTCCACTAAGGCTATTGGTAGTGATGGACTCAGCTTGGAAATGATTCTCCCGGTGCTGGAGGACATTGTGCCAGTCATCACACACATTGTTAACTTCTCGCTGCAACACAATGTTTTTCCTTCATCGTGGAAGAAAGCCCAAGTCATACCCCTCCCTAAAACTCCAAATCCATCCTCTTTGTCACAATATCGACCTATTTCTATTCTTCCAATCCTCTCTAAGGTCCTTGAATCGATCGTTCACAACCAACTATACTCCTTTCTCTCCTCCTATGATCTTTTGTGTCCTTACCAATCTGGTTTTCGCCCTTCCCACAGCACGGTTAGTGCACTGCTGAACATTACCGAGGACATACGCAATGCAATGGATAACACTAAGCTCACGGCAATGGTTCTGCTGGACTTTAGCAGTGCATTTAACTGTGTTGACTTTGATCTCCTCCTTGGTACTCTGCGTTCTCTTAACGTCTCCGCCCCTGTCATTGAATGGTTCCAGTGCTATCTTTCTGACCGTTTCCAATGCGTAGTTTATGATGACACTTCATCTAATTGGTCGCGCTTATCAGCAGGTGTGCCGCAAGGCGGTGTTCTCTCCCCTTTATTATTTTCTATATTTATTAACAACATCCCCTGTGCTATATCCTCCCCTTTCCACCTTTATGCTGATGACCTGCAAATATACAGACATTTCTCCGTTGCCGAGGCTGCTGAAGCGATGGACTCTCTGAATAAGGATCTAGTTTCTATCCGGGACTGGGCCACTTCGTTTGGTCTTATTGTTAACCCTACCAAATGTCAGGCTATGGTTGTCGGCAGCAGCCGGTTAAGGAGCAAAGTTGACTGGAAAGCTGTTCCAGCAATTATCTATAATAACCTGACAATACCATTCACAGACAAAGTTAAAAACCTTGGACTAATAATGGACTGCACTATGTCTTGGTTTCCGCATATTGCTGAAATTAGCAAACGCATTCACTATTCTTCCCACTCCCTCAAGCGACTTCAATACTTCCTTCCCTTCAAAACTAAAATTATGCTGGCCCAATCGCTGCTCCTCCCACTTCTCGACTACGCTGACGTTTGCTTTCTGGATGTGACCGAGGAACAACTGAACAAGCTGGAACGTCTACAAAATTTGGCCATACGTTTCATATTCGGTTTACGTAAATATGATCATGTGTCTCAATTTCGCTGCCAGCTTAAATGGCTTCCTATACGCCTTCGTCGTGATATGCACATCCTTTCTGCCCTCCTCCAAATCACCTAAGTACCTCGTTTCCCGGTTCCAGCTGCTTCCTCCTCCCTCTCGCCCTAGGCGGACTTGCATCACTATGATGCTGGAGCTACCTAGAAGCAACACCAGTTTCCTCCGTAACTCCTTTTCTGTTAGAGCTGTACAGCTTTGGAATAAACTCCCGTTGAACATCCAGGATTGCCCCAACGTCAAGACCTTTAAATCAAAAGTTAAATCGCACTTTCTAGCACAATTATCGCACCCTGAGTCATAAATAACATTATCTCATAATCACTTACATATTTATTTATATGTATGTATTGAGTATGTATTTAGTGTATGTAGGTATATTATATATTATTTATATATGCATATGTATTTTATATATTATGAACAAGTATAGGTTTTGTATTATTATCTTATTATTTAGTTATTATTATTTAATGTCTTGCACTTTATTTACCCGCTTGCTGTAAATCTCTGACACCTCTTAGGTTGGCTGGAAGAGATCTCTTTAGAGATAAGTCCACCTTTGCTTACAATTATCTTAATGACTTATGTAACAATTATTATCAGTGCAATAAAGAATATTTAATTAAAGCCCCACCCGACTTCATTAGACGTGTTTTATTAATAATGTTTTGCGTAACTAATGATTTGAATATTATTTCTCGCTTTTTTAGAGGTATTTAATTTTGAAGCTGTTTTTGTTTCAGGTTTTTTGAAGGAGGTTTTTCTTTTTTGTTAAAAAAGTTTTTTATTTTCAACTTTTTAGTGGTAGGTTTGTAAGCATGTAAATATTTTTTAACTTTATAAAATATTTTCAATGGTAAAATGACCACAACTCAAATTCCAAATTTACGCTGTTTGTTTTTGAGGAGTTCCGTTGTGTCTTCGTAGTCTAAGTCTAGTCCAGAACCTTGCATCGCAGACCATGGTTTGGTTTGTTTTGGATTGTCATAAACCTACCAAAATCTAAATCACTTTACATATACTATTTGAATTTGAGGAGTTCCCTTGTGTATCTTCGAAGTTCAAAGTCCAATACCGATGAAATTAAAATGTGACCACTCTTGAAGTATACCCTTTCAAACAAAAAAATAATCATCTAAATCGGTACATAAACAAAGATGTTATGTTCGAAAATCCGTAAAAACACGTGTGATGGCAAGCTAAATAATTGACATTTTTCAGGATTATGAAAAAACTACCAGCCAGATCTCTGTAATTTTTTTATGGGACCACACACAAACTATGTTCTTTAAGATAAAAAAAGAATTGTATAAATCGGTTAACAACTGACGAAGTTATGGTAAAACATACATAAAAAAAAATACCGACGACTTGAGAACCTCCTCCTTTTTTTGAAGTCGGTTAAAAACGGCATTAATGGCTTATCACGGGGATGTGGTCTCCACTCTACGTTATGGTTTATTAATATGGGGTAACTCAACAGATATAAATAAAGTTTTTTTTAGTACAAAAGAAGTGCTTGAGAGCCATATGCGGGGTTGGTCCTATGGTGTCTTGTCGTCCACTTTTTAAGAATTCGGGTTGCTGACACTCGCTTGCCTGTATATTATGCAAATCGGTATGTTTGTTAAGGAGCATCCAGAAATGTTTGAGACATTAGCAAAATATAAACGTTTTCCCAGTAGAGACCCAACAATGTTGAAAATGTCTGCATGTAAAAGTTCCCTTTATCGAAAAAACTGTAGTATAATGGCAATAAAAATATTCAATAAAATTCCAAAGTTGATAAGAGAATCAGAAATTATAGAATTTAAAATTAAATTATTTCACTGGCTCAAAGAAAATTGTTCTTATAATCTGAACGAATTCTTTAATTATAAATGTACCCATTGACATTACAATAAAATTATTTCTAATGTACTTAAATTATAACAATTCAATTAGAAATGACATACCTATATAATTAATTATTAAATTTTTAAATACTTATTATTTTATTTCATTGTAACTTTATAATTATTTGTATACCAGTAATTGGTGGAACACGCTGAACTTGTACCTTAAATATTTTATAATGATTAATTTGTACCGTGTTTCGAATGAATAAATTTCTATTTCTATTTCTATTTCCTATATTTGTATATCTCCAAAATTCATATTTTTATTTTTTTTTTATTTTTCGAGGTTTACCACATAGTTTAGCTATTGTCGTGTTCTACAGCTTGGTTTGATTGCCACAGATAAAAGTAAGACTATAAAAAGTAGCCATACACAGATTTAAGACCTGATGAAAATGGTTGGATTTTATCTGTAGGCTGATTGTCTAACTTTGTTGCAATCAACTTTGACAGAAATCGCAGTGACATTGCTGCTTTAGTAAGAACCAATGTGACAACTATGTTACTTAAAGCAGCAATGCAACTGCGATTTCAATCGATTTCAATCGAGAATTGTCAGCAACAGCCTTACGCGTAATTCGGGGTCTGGTCTTAAGGACCTGCAAAACGTAGCGTCAATGAAAACATATAAAGTTTTGTCGCATAGTTATAAGAATCCACTCATTTTGAAAGGTAGAAAAAATATTGTTGTATTTGACATATTTCATATGCCCTTCCTTCCTTCCGTCCGGATGTCCTTCCAGCTATGCAATTCTCTAAGAGATTCATCGTAGAGTACGTCGGTGCGGCAAAGATGTTAAACGATTTGGTATTCCCTTAAAATTGTTTGACAACTCCTGGCGACACCAGCGCTCCGACTACGAGCACGACGCGAGTCGGAACTAACATTTTGACATTTTTCCTTGCAATTCGGTATTCAGCAAAAAAAACAAAGTCGAGCTCGCCTCACGGCCCGAGTGCTATTCTCCGTATACACTAGCGCTCTTAAGTGTGTAAAGCGCGTGGCGAGAAGTGGAACTATTCAAAGTTTGACATTTTTACAACTTTGACATTTCTTTATAGGTTTTGGTATTCATTAACCAAAAATATCGTCGCGCCCGTCCGCGCTCTCGCCCATATCCTCACTCTTTAGTGTCAAATCCAAAAGCTACTAATTTTAGGCTGAATTTTTATTGAATGGTTCAAAAAGTTAAAATTTTCTTTGTAAATGGTTTTGTGATAGAAAATAATGACTGCTAGATTAATTATAATGTCATTCCTTTTGGAAAAAGTCAATGAAAATTAATAAAAGTTTAAATTTAAGAGGCGTCAGCAGTCACAACGTTTATGATGAAATTTTCAGGCGATTGCGACTATAGTGTCTGAGAACCTAATGTTTATCATCTTAGTAAGTGATCGATCCGACATCTGTAACACCGTGTTTATCAATAAATGTGCTTTCCATCCGGGGCTGTATTAAGACTATGTTCTTTCTTATAAGATAGGTAGGTATTTTGAATAAAAATTCATGGCTTATATTCGTAATAAGTATTTTATTTAAATTCAACATAACCCTATGCATACTATTTGAAAGGGGATTGGGCGTCGCATTGCATCATTTGCATCTTATCAACGACGACGATGAGCGACGTGGAGCTGTAAAACAAAAAAATACCACAATAAATTATTAATCTCAGGTTCAGTAACTAAAAAATATAAATAACCTTCATTCATAGACTTATTATATTACTAGAGTATTCATTACACTTGGGCGTCCCAGTCAAGTGTGGTACAAACTATAAATACCTATACACGAATATGTACAAACCTTGGTGAGCATGGGATATAAAAGCATGTCCACTAAGCTTCTTGACATGCTACCTGCTTAGCATAATCATAAGATATATGCTAAAATAAAAATATTAGGTATATTATTATTATTATAATACTATAATAAGAGTATAGGACAGGAAATATCACTGTTGACAATGGTTGACTTGACACTCTTTAGTTTTCAGTCAGTCTTTTCAATTTGTACCAAGCCATGAAGTGGCAGAACGGCAACATTGCATGTAAATAAAAATAAAAATAATAAAATTATCGCCTCTGTGGTCTAGTGGTTCACCCACCCGTGTAAGACGCAGCGGTTCCGAGTTCGATTCCCAGGGGGCGGGGTACAATTTGTACTCGATTTGGTAGTTGATCGGGTTTGTTTCTAGTCCACCTGCCTAGCTACCACCATCTTACCTAAGTCTGACGCCAGTACGTACGCCGTGCAATACGTATTATTGTGCAATATAATTGATCGTCTAGAGGCTGCCTAAGTATGCCTTAATAACCTGTCCATCAGCCATTTTTACTATCCCTACTGCGGGCACGGCACAGGCTTTCCTTATGGGTGGATAAGGAGGACGGGCCATAACCCACCACGCGGGCTCAATGCGGATTGGTAGGTGTTAACGACTGCAAATGTAGCAGGGACAAATGGCTTAACGTGCCTTCCGAAGCACGGAGGAGCTCGAGAAAATTTTAATTATTAAATTTTAATTTGAGATAATAAAAAAACCGGCCAAGTGCGTGTCGGGCCACGCGCAGTAGGGTTCCGTAGGTACATTATACCATACCATATTTTAATACCGCTATCATTTTTCGTCTGAAAAAATAACTTTGTTTTTCACAGTGTTTGTATGAATGACAAAGTTATATTTGCGGTTTTGGAAAATGTACTATATCTCGAAAACTAATTACTGTATCTCGTTCAAAACAATTTTCGTTGAAAGTGTTAATTAAGATCTATACTTTATATTTTTTTTAGATTTTTCACCCTCTTACTTTAAAAGTTAAAGGGGGGGGGACACACATTTTACCACTTTGGCGGCATATGTTTTTCAAATGGTTGACTTTAAAAAAAAATAGTCTTAGAAACCTCAACGTCATTTTTAAAGACCTATCTATAGACACCCCACAAGTATTGGTTTGATGAAAAAAAATATTTTCAGTTTCAGTTCCATGTATGGGGAGCCCCCCCTTAATCTTTTATTTTTTTTATTTTTGTATAAAAATCGTAAAGCGGTTCACAGAATACACCTGCCTACTAAGTTTCAACTATGTAGTCTTAATACTTTTGGAATAAAGTGGCTGTGACATACGGACGGACAGACAGACAGACAGACAGACAGACAGACAGACAGACAGACAGACAGACAGACAGACAGACAGACAGACAGACAGACAGACAGACAGACATGACGAATCTATAAGGGTTCCGTTTTTTGCCATTTTGGCTACGGAACCCTAAAAACATTGCATTCAATTCTAAACCCTATTTCATAGACAATGAGGCGTGCAATCTCTGAGTCACCTCCGAGTCCCCAGGCAACGGCGGGGCTTTACAGATACGAAACGCGCGACCGTTGCCTCTGGACAAAACGGCGGCCCGATAGAGGTCAAACTAAAATACTACCATTATTCTTTCAATTTTGATTTGTGATCATAACAATAAATGGATCAATTACTATCAAACTACAAAACGTCACACAATATACAAGGTTATTTTTAGTTCAGTAAAAACCTCTCGTGGGGTTGATCAGACCATCAAACTGAACAACTTTCATTATGGGACCAACATTGACATCGCGTTAAAAAATCAGGTGTTTCATACATTTCGATGGAGTAGGCATTGTACTTTTATAAGGAACAGCTGATTTTTAGGGTTCCGTAGCCAAAATGGCAAAAAACGGAACCCTTATAGATTCGTCATGTCTGTCTGTCTGTCTGTCTGTCTGTCTGTCTGTCTGTCTGTCTGTCTGTCTGTCTGTCTGTCTGTCTGTCTGTCTGTCTGTCCGTCCGTATGTCACAGCCACTTTATTCCAAAAGTATTAGGACTACATAGTTGAAACTTAGTAGGCAGGTGTATTCTGTGAACCGCTTTACGATTTTTATACAAAAATAATAAAAATAAAAGATTAAGGGGGGGCTCACCATACATGGAACTGAAACTGAAAATATTTTTTTTCATCAAACCAATACTTGTGGGGTGTCTATAGATAGGTCTTTAAAAATGAAATTGAGGTTTCTAAGACTATTTTTTTTTAAAGTCAACCGTTTGAAAAATATATGCCGCCAAAGTGGTAAAATGTGTGTCCCCCCCCCTTTAACTTTTAAAGTAAGAGGGTGAAAAATCTAAAAAAAATATAAACTATAGATCTTAATAAACACTTTCAACGAAAATTGTTTTGAACGAGATACAGTAATTAGTTTTTGAGATATAGTACATTTTCCAAAACCGCAAATATAACTTTGTCATTCATACAAACACTGTGAAAAACAAAGTTATTTTTTCAGACGAAAAATGATAGCGGTATTAGAATATGGTATGGTATAATGTACCTACGGAACCCTACTGCGCGTGGCCCGACACGCACTTGGCCGGTTTTTTTTTTGTGATTTCGAGGTTGGTCCCATAAAGAAAGTTGTTTAGTTTGATGGTCTGATAAACCCCACGAGAGGTTTTTTAATGAACTAAAAATAACCTTGTTTATTACTGTTTAAATAAAATATAAAGCATTTCAATAAAATCACTAAATTATTTTCATATTTTCAACCCCACATGATTCATACGAAAAATAATACCAACCTATAAAATTTTAATGATTCCCATACATTTAGTATGGAGACTGACCGAGACGATATGACCACAAACTGACATGACAGTAACAGACGTTGCCAAATTTATGTTCATGCATGGCTTGGTACAATATAGAAGGCTATGGTTGACATCATAGAGGAAAGTCACAGAGGAAACAAACATTAAGCCACAGAGTAAGCAATAAATAACTGAAGGAAAGCAAAGGAAGTCATTTATAGCCTCAAGAAAAGGTTAAAATTACTTATTTATGCTTCAAAATTAAATTAATAGTGTTGTGTTTCACTCTCTAGCACGATTTAAAGCAAATATTATAACAATACATTTTTTAAACGCTTTAAATAATAAGTCGAGGTAATATCGATTATGATGATTTCAAATTGACGTCAAACCTTATCTCGCCCTTGCAGACGCTTAAGCAGACGCGTAAGAGACGCCTCCTACGTTTCGCCTGCGAGAATAATGCATTCGTGAATAGCATTTAGTAGAAGGCTAAGTTCGCGGACGTAATCAAGTATGTAGGTCGTCGACGAGTATACTGTCAACTTGTCAAGCATACTTTCATGATAGTTAAAAGTTTAATAATATTTTGCTTTTGCCTGTTTCGTTTTGAATGTTTTAAGTTTGATTATCTAGAATTCAGTTACTTTTAAGTACTCGTCATAAAATAATAGGCTTCATAGAAGATTTAAAAATGAACTTCATGATGCTGCTGAAGCTGAATACATCAGCAAGAACAGAACTAATTTTTAGAACAAAATCGGTAAAATACTCCACTGTGATATTCTGTTCAGCAGTTTATTTCCAAACGGATTGGGAGTGTTCACACAACCAACATGTCCAAATTATATCATGTGAAATTGTGAAAAATATACTTACCAGTTAAAACATGTATGTGTACCTGTGTTTTTATTTATTTTCTGTCTTTGTTAGTAGGCTTACAAGATTTCAGGTGGGATTTCAGCAATCCCAGAATAAAATAAATTTAATTCCTGACAAGATAGAGCAAGCCAATTTTTCACTAATAGTAGGTAGGTAGCTTAAACAAGTTATGCATGCAAAGTTCTTCGATATTCTAGTTTAGTACAAACGAGTGCGATACGATACGTTACAGTAACGTTACAAAGGAAAGGGAAAAGAAAGAGAGCCTACCTAAGATAGAGGATTGTATCTAGCTAGTGAGGAGTAGAGTGGAAAGATGGATATAGTATACAATTACCATTTATTTACAACAAACTTGAACAAGTATAGCTAGAACTTAAGTACTTTTCACAAAAATTTAGAGGAGTGCGAGAGGGCAGTAAGAGGGCTATCTTGAGGGCGAATTTTCTTGAGAGGGGTGTAAATGGGACGAACGCCGCGACGCACCGAACACGATAACGGGAGCACTTGCGACCGGTGGTTGGAGTGAATGGGACGAACGCTGTGCCACCCTCGAACCACGATCACTGGGGCGCTCGCTGGTCCGCACGTAGCCTATGAACGGCGGATCGCGTGGTCGTCTGCAGCGGTCCCGGTGCAGGAAGATCAGATGTAACACGAATAAGTCTCTCAAACCCCTGCGGTTTGAGAGACTTTCACGGGGAGTTTTTCTTCTTTTACTTACTGCCACTGACGTCTAATATACGGACGTCAGTGCTTACTGCTAACTGACCTAAAAGTGAGTGGTGACCTCTTTGCAGAGACGCCATAAAATACTTTATTTAGGTATTAAGTTGTATTCACCTTAGAATTTTACTAGGGACCGACCGAACCTACTTTTCCGCGGAGAACCGAGACCGAGACTAAAAAGCAGTCTCGGCCGAGATCGAGATTTAAAAAAAAATTAAATGTTACTATAAAGTGGCGCATATTGATGAAAAACATTTAATTTAATCTAAATTCTTTATTTAATCATAAAAGACAATTAAAATAACATTCACATTCATTTGTGAAACTAAATGAGGTAAACAAGACAAAAACAAAATATCAGACGACTGAAACCAACCTTTCTATTGTCTAATTTAAAAATCTATCGCAATCGCTTTCAGGATGTAACACATTGAAGCTTCTTTTTGGGACAAATAACTTACTTAAAAAAACTTACCAAAGAAATGCAGCAATAGATTTTTTTAATTAGACAATTAGCCCTTTGGATAACTATCTTAAATTCGAAATTTCTCTGTAAGAATTTTAGTTTACCGAAATAGTTTTTTTTTGTTTTCCATCATTATGATTTTACCGAAAACACATTAAAAGATAATTGAGATTCCGAATTCCACTTATATTTTTTTCAAATTCCACGTGATTTGACATCCCACTAAACGTTTGGCCGAAACTATTATTGTTAGATGTTTAGTATCCAGACAAATATTTTTATTGGAACACTATACGATCTTAAGTTCAAAATTAGAAACGAGAAAACGTCTCCAAAGTATTACTAAACGTCTAAGAAATTATTATTGCTATCTCACATAGTTACATTATTTGAATAAAAATAAAAATAATTTATTAACTATTAACATTATAACACTGCTACAAGTATTTTCTTATGTAACTACATTAGTTCATATTTATAATATGCATACGCCGGAGTCATAAAGTCCACGCGTACGAAGTAGCGGGGCATCAGCTAGTTATGTAATAAAACAGGAACTACTGATAGTGTCACGCAGTAGTGTCATGGGCTACGAAGGAATATTTAAAACATCGTCATACTGTTTTCGAAAAATTTAAATTCGAACAGAAAAGTTTCGAAAGTATGATAGGATCAGGGTTGCCACCCGTCGTAAATGATGATGAACAACCTTGGATAGGATTGATAGGTAGGAAAAGAAAAAAATATAAAAAGATACTTCGATTTTTAATAATTTCTAGAAGAGAAAATTATGAGTAGTAAAACATTCTGTCAAAAGAAAAAATGTGATTTGATATATTTTGATACGTAAAATAAGTTTATGTTATAACAAAATTATGTAAAACAACCAATCTGGTATTTATAACATCGTCGACGTACCGTTTTCGAACAGTTTTTGAACAGAAAAGTTTCGAAAGTATGATAGGTTTGTTAAAAGAAATCAACAATTTTGATTTGATTTGATTAAAATTACAGTGTGGAATGCATCAGCGTGTGCCCTGTGGCATGCGTTAGTTCCTAGTTCCAATAAGGCATGCCTCAGCGAAAGCGCACGAATGTAATCTCAGGCCTACGTAAGTAGTATTTTACCATTAGGCCGAGATTCTCGGTCATTTTGGCTGAGACCGAGCTCGGTCGGACCTTGATTTTTACGACTTCAAGTTGTCATAGTTACCTGCTCTATCTATGCTTATTATATTATAGGGTGCATGCCAGCAGGCTAATCGCTGGGCTAATCGATCGCCGTAGAGTACATTTTAATGGCATATTTTTAATCGGGTGACTGGAAAATATTCAGGCGCCTGCTAATCGGATACTTAAATAATAAACTCGACAGCAGCGGTTTATTTTGTTGCGACAAAATAACACGACGGGTGACAAACTGACCTGACGGGTGACAAACTAAATAACCAAAAAAATACGTAAAACGAGCAACTACGTGTGGAAAATAAATAATTTAAGTTAACAGTGAAAATTCTAAATGAGTGACAAAAATACTGAGTGGGGAACTATTATACCAAGTAGGTATTAATCATGCTAACACAATAAGAGCTTAAAAAAATACCTTTTTTGTGGGCGACAATAAAAATATTTAAAGAAGATCGTAATACTATTTGAGGTTTTGTTTTTCTAATTGAGCAAAGGTACGTATATTTTTTTTTAAACAGCAAAAAATGAAAAAGTCTTAAAGAGTTCACTAAATCAGGTTAGGAGTATTGCGACCAAAAACGCGCGAGTCGAGCGAGCGTGCCACGGTAGCAGCCGGCGAAGCGCCAGAAACTACGTTTTTGTACTGAAACTAGTAATAAGCTTCTTTTATTATAACTTAACGAGATATATATCGAAGAGAGAGATTTAATGAGATATATCGAAGGGTCTTAACTGTTCGTTCATCCGCTGGTCATAGGCTATGTGACGTCACATTAAATTAAATTTGGCACCCTGTCGAGACTTTGAGACATAGCGCACTTGCGGCCTGGCCGCGCGTCCAGGGGCCCTATTTTTGAATCGCTTGATTTTCGTTCGACATCTCATTGTTTTGAGTCACATGTCGAACGAAAATCAGTCGAAAAGAGCGCTCGACGCCTGCCGAGCGATTCAAAAATAGGGCCCCAGGTGCGCGCGCTCTTCGGCAATTTCATACTAATGTACCGATCTCGTTGGCCGCCGCGACCGCAAGTGCTCTATGTCTAGAGTCATGAACTAAAAAATATTATCTAACGATGACGTATTGGGTATCAAATGAAATGGCTTATATGTATATATTGTTGTTACCTTTTGCCCGTGTCTTTGCTTACATTCATCCGATTAACACCCCCAAAATATTTAAAATAAAAAAGGAGTTTAATAGCTAAAACCCAACTAAGGTAAATTGGCGCTCTAAAAATTACAAAACAAGAAAATATTCGAGTCCAAAATTCAATAAAAAGGATAACCGTAGTCGCATGCCACTATGTCTTAGACACGCACGTCACGAAAAAGTAACTATAGGCTGGAGGTGGCATGCAATTACGGCTATCCTTTTTATTGAATTTTGGACTCGAATATCTAGCGTAGTTGAATTTAAGTTTTTAAACTTCTTTTTTTCGAATGTTGACCCCTGAGAAACCGATTTTGACCCCAAGGGGTCGATATCGTCCACTTTGGGAATCCCTGCCCTAGATATCATCAATATTTACTCTTTGTGGTTGACATTCCGGTACGTATGACATTTTAAAAAACAAAGTAGGCAAAGGAAGTCTTTTGCAGCCACAAGTAAAGGTTAAAATTACTTAATTATGCTTTGAAAGTAAGTTTATAGTATTTTGTTGCAATCTTAACCACTACTTAAATCAATTATTATAATAAATCAATTTTTAAAATGCTTTAATTAATAAGTCGAGGTATTATCGATTTTGATTTCAAATGGCGTCAAACCATAGCTCATCCTTAGCTCGTCTGTGAAATAACGTCAAATTGATGAAATCTACAGTTCGATGGCGAGTTTCGTGAATACTGGTTTGTACAAGACCGACTGCACGGACGATCTTAACGATATATCGTCTACGAGTCCGCCGGTAAGCAGAACGATGTATTTGTAAATTAGTGAATAGCACCCCCTGTCCGTTTATTCTCGTCTACAGAGGCCGTATTACAAGCTCTTAGTTCCTGCCAGGTTTATAAATTGCTGTAGTTACATCTCTTTCTCGCTGTATAGTAAATAAAAGAGATAGATTGATAGCCAGTCAGAAAACTGACTGGAAATAAGAGGTCATAATACAGCCCCTGGTCGCATTTCTCAGCCGATTCTCGAATTTTGTGAGCAGGTTCGATAATTAATTATAAAGAATTTTTCAGTCAAATCAGTTATTCGAAATTTTTCGAAATGATGATCGAAAAATGATCAAAAATGTATCAAATCTTTTTTGTTAGAGGTGTAAAGCATGTTTTTAGGGTTCCGTACCCAAAGGGTAAAAACCGGCCAAGTACGAGTTGGCAAAAGTGGATCGATGTCACGAAAAAAACCAAAAAAACACTTGAAAAAACTTAATTTGACAACTTGTAATACTTTTGTTCATTTAATTTGGACGAGTTATACGTCATTGAAAAGAATATCCGTCAAGGTCCAATGTCACAGAACATAATTACATTCAAATCCAAGCCAAAGTTCATTTACAATAAGGCAAAATATTGTCTGCATCTCTGGGTTCCCGGGGGAACCCGCGGTGCTTGACGGTGTATATGACGCGCGGGTTCCCGGGAACCGCGTAACCCGCGGTGCTATCGAGGTTAAATATTTATTTTATTCTGTTTTTAGTATTCGTTGTTAAAGCGGCAATAGAAATGCATCATTTTTGAAAATTTCAACTGTCTACCTGTTGTCGTTATTAATATCGAGCAAAAAACGACAAAAAAATCACGTTTGTTGTGTGGGAACCTCACTCAAATATTATTTTACTACGTTTTTAGTATTTGTTGTTAAGCGGAAACAGAAATACATCATCTGTGAAAATTTCAACTGTCCTAGCTATCACGGTTCATAAGATACAGCCTGGTGACAGACAGACAGACGGACATCGGATTCTTAGTAATAGGGTCCCGTTTTTACCCTTTGGGTACGGAACCCTAAAAACGGGACCCTCTATTACTGAGATAAGATGAAGTGTTGGCGTTTGGGGATGCTTCAAGTAAAACCAGTGGATTGTGGTAACATGTTGTATTGACCGATGTCACAATACAAGAGAGCGTTTATAACTTATTACAATTTATTTAACTAAACTAATTAGTAGGTCATCAGCGACATACGTCATGTTGCAGAGCGTAACGGTAAGTTACGGTGCAACTGTGAATACGGCTACTACACCTCCCCCGAAAGTCAACCTTTACCCCCGGAGAAGAAGAAAAAAAAAATGTGACGTACATCGTTGAGGATCCTTCTATTACGCTAAATAAACAAAACATTATCTTAGTTAAGTGCACATTTTTTTTAAATATAAATAATTCAATTAAGTACAAAACAATTTTGTATTATTCTTATTCTTTATTATTTTTAAGAATTTTTACATTGGGTGACATATCCTCTAAAACTAAAAATGGACCATTCCAAATGGGATCTAACTTATTTCCAACTTGATTTTTAATAAGTAAAAAGTCACCGGGTTTGTATGATAAAGTATTAATTTTCTTATCGTATGTTAATTTCCTCTTAATCTTAGTTAATAACAAATTATTCTTAGCCTCTACCTGTGCTTTCTGCAGTCTATATTTAAATTCCTTAGGATAACTATTGTAATTATAAAGAGGGTCGACAGAAGTTATTAAATTGGTCGGTAAATTACACAATTTTCCGAAAACTAACTCATGAGGAGTGTATTGTGTCTCTGTATGAACTGTGGTGTTAAAAGAAAAACACCAATAACTTAGCCAACTACTCCAATCAGTTTTGTTATTACTACACATTATTCTAAGATAAGCGCCTAAATGTTTATGTGTGTTTTCTAGTGCTCCCAGTGTTTCATGATGGTAAGCAGTAGAGTTTAATTTTTTAACTTGCAATAAAGTACACACATCTGAAAACACATTACTCATAAACTCGGTTCCATGATCAGTTATGATCTCCTTTGGGACACCATAGCGCAATATGAAATTATTTACAAATAACCTACTAACCGATTCTGAATCTTTCCTTTCTAAGGGGTATGCTTCGACAAACTTAGTTAAGTTACATTGAATAGTTAATATATAAGTAAAATTAAAATTATCTTTATCTAGGGGGCCCACTAAATCTAAACTAATTCGCTCCATCGAAGTGTTCGGAGTCGTAGTAATCACCATCGGTTCACGGGTGTTCCTATTTGTGTGTTTCTGGATTTGACATTTCTTACACTTATTGACGTAATCATTGACGTCACGGCTCATATTTGGCCAAAAATAATATTGTTTAATATTGTTCATCATCCTATTAACACCAGCATGGCCACTGGTTGGCAATAAATGGAAATCATTCAGTACAACTCTAATTTCATCTGAGTCATTTAACTTTGTAACATTTTTTGTTACAAGAATACGAGGATAATCGCATTTGTGCTCTAAAAATTTATTTAAAAACATCGTATTTTCTTTATCCTTCACAATAACTACCTCGTCAATATTTAACTTCTTGCAAAATTCTTCTAATTCCCTCGCTAACACGCCTACGATAGATAACGATCGGGATATCAGATATATGCAAAACTTAGAAGGCACATATACAAAGTTACCTTTATTGCTTAATACTTCCTCTTTTTCTTTCTTATATGCATTTCTATTTAATAACAGTTCTATACAATGTCTTGGTTTTTTGAGAATTTCCACAGTTTTCGGTTGATCAGGCCTAAAACTAGTGGAAGGCTCAGTTGTCAAGTCAGTATGGTTGTTGTCGTTATTTAATCTTAATTGTTTACGACTTTGGGCTCTCGTAGTGACTGATACAACGTGTTCTCTCATATTTTTTAAATCTTTACTGTTAACCGGTAGCCGGCTCAATGCGTCTGCAGCTGCAATTTTCCGTCCCGGGATATATTCGATGTCAAAATCGTATTCTTCTAAATATAATCTAAATTTAGTTAATCGACTCGATGGATCAGTCATTCCGAAAAGATAAATTAATTGTCTATGGTCCGTTATAATTTTAAACTTTTTTCCATAAAGATACGGCCTAAAATGTTTTGTTGCCCATACAATCGCTAACAGCTCTAACTCTATCACTGGATATCGCGTTTCTGCTAGTTTCAAGTTACGACTGGCGTACACGACAACCTTACCGTTGCCATTAGACAGTACGGCGCCTAAACCTATCTTCGATGCGTCAGTATTTAAAATAAAGGTGTTATTATCTGAAAAATCCGGGTAATCTAAAACTTGAGGGCTCACAAGTGCCTCTTTTAATTTCAAAAATGCTGATTCACATTCAGATGTCCAATTAAATTCGACACCCTTTTTAGATAAGTAATTTAAAGGATAAGCTATATTGGCAAAGTTATTAATAAAACGTCTATAATAATTTTCAAATGCAACGAATCTTTTGACGTCTTCTGTACTTTTCGGTATGGGGTAATTCGTCAAAGCAATGACTTTCTCAGGATCGGGTTCGACTCCCTGTGAAGTTATCTTGTGACCTAAATACATAATTTCCTTTCGTAAAAATTCGCACTTTTATGGATTTAGTTTCAGATTACTACTCCTAACTCGTTCTAAGACACTAACTAAGTTTTAATTATGGTCAAAAATAGAATTTCCTATAACTATGCAGTCGTCCAAATAAATAAAACATTGCCTATAATTGAGACCTGACATGGCTATAGTCATAAGCCTTGAAAAAATACTAGGACTTGTCTTAAGTCCCATAGGACAACGCTTCATTTGGTACATTCTATCGGTAGTAAAAGCAGTGTATTTTCTGGATTTTTTATCTAAAGAAAGCTGGTAATAACTTTGGGATAGGTCAAGTTTCGAAAAATATACACTACCTGACAAAGAATCTAAAATTTCTACTATGTTAGGTAATGGAAACTTGTCGTCAACTATTCTGTTATTTAACTGTCTGTAATCTACTACTAATCTCCACTTTTTCTCTCCATTTTTGTCCGATTTTTTAGGAACAAGTAAAACAGGGCTATACCACTCTGAAGTAGTCTCCTCTATAATGTCGTTATCGAGCATTTCCTGAATCTGTTTTTGAACCTCCTTTTGCAAAGCGTTTGGGATTCTGTAAGGCTTAACGTACACTGAACTTGTATTATCTTTTAACTTTATAGAATGCTGTAACAAGTTTGTAGTACTAAGCTTGTCTCCTGGCAAGTGAAAAACGTCAGCGTACTTTGCACAAATCTTTTCAAAACTGTTCATCTTCATTTAAGTATGAACTCAGGTTAAGCAACCCAAACTAGGTGCTGCCAGTGGGAATGGGTCTGCTTCTGAGTACCTATCTTAACGCATATTGAATTGTAAGAATTGCGTTTTTACTTTTTATGTCTTGCATCAAGTGTTTTTTGGTTCGAGTAGCAGACAGAGTGATTTCTCAACTAGTTGAAAGTTATTTACTCTCATATTTACCTATCTGAATGTAGTAGATATATTTAATTTTAACCTACCTACCCATTGTGTGCAAAATTTTGCTAATTATTGTGATGGAAAATGACCTCACTTTAAACGTAGAGCTCATTTTTCAATGTTGACGACTCTGTATAAAATATACAGGGTGAAAAAAGCAGCCCTTGACGAGTTTCTTGCCGGTTCTTCTCGTTACAAGGTCTCCCGCTTAGGGTTTGCGAACCGATGGCGTAGCTTCTATGACATTCACAAGTGCTTGTAACAGCCTACACTGAATAAAATATTTTGAATTTTGAATTTTTTGAAACAAAGTTTTTACCCTATCGACACTTATTCTTTGCTTGTCAAAACTACATTCGTCGAAAAAATGTAAACTATGATATTGTAAACTTGATAAATCTATCTCTATCTCGCTATCATTAGTATTTAAAATACGTATGGGTATTCGACCATAGGTAGGTTTGGAAATCAAACCTGCAACAAATACACCTTTTTGTATTTCTTGCGCCAGAGTAACACAGTCATCGCGTTGACTGGTAAGTTATTTGATAATTTCACACCGTGGCGGAATAATATGAATAAAACTACTGTTATTATTATTTATAGATATCTCGACACTACAACTATTATGACATAATGATAAAACGTTATTTCTATAATTAATTACCGCTTTGTAACGCTGAAAAAAGTTTTGACCTAATATTCCGTCAGCATAACAAGTCAAATTCCTAAATGCATAAAACTTTTCATTACAAACTAAACCATTAAAATTTAAATCTAAATAAATATATCCTTCCGAGACAAAATTTCCACTAATGCCCTTAATAGTTATTTCTTCTTTATTAATACTTTGCAATAAATCTGGGTAACTTTGAAGCCATTCGTATTTTAATACACATAAACTAGCTCCACTATCTACTAATAAATCAATTAAATTATTACCTATCTTACAGTTAACTATGCTCGTATTGTTATAACTAAAAATACCGTAATTTAACTTAGGAACGAAAAAACTGAAACGGATTAGAATTATTATTGTACTGACCTACATTGTCATTATGTTGCACTTGGTGAATCCGCGGGGCGGGCGGGGCGGCGTTCCGCGAGCCTCGCGCTGACCGCGCAAAATACTGCGTAGTGCGTTTACCTCTGCCTGTATTATTCATAGCAGGTTGCATCATATTTCTATTATTGCAATTATGACTGCGAGAAAAATAAATGTTTCCCTGACCACGATTGAAAGATTGGCCCCTAACCGACGGATACTTACCTCTATTATTATTAAAATGGTGAGATTGGTGAGCACGATAGGGACGGTGCTCATGCGAACTCATAATGAGCGACCGGATCGTGTCCTGAAGCCAAGACCTGTTCATCGACAGCTGTTCTAATAGCCTCTGACAAAGATGAAAATTGTCTCGAAGCAATTATGGTGCTAAGTCTTGTGTCCGATAACCCATCAGCGAATCGCTTTATAGCCGTCTTCTCGTTCAGCGATCTTAAAAATTCGAACTTGCTATTGTAAGCGCTGCTTGCCTACCATTATGATAGCGTGCCTTTATTTGGGTCAACGGTTACAAGACGTTATCCGTTTATATCACTATGCAGAATGTATAAAGACTTCTTTGCTTATTATAACTTTTTAAATAGGTCTTGACATTGACAGACGTCAATGTCAGTTACTGTCTCCCGCGATGTGATGTTATGGATAATAATTTTATATGTAACTAGCGGCCCGCCCCGGCTTCGCACGGGTGCAGTGCAATGTAGTTACTAATGTAAAACTGTGCTAATGTGGTGTCACGTGTCAGTGTGAAGTTATTTGATTATACTACAGGCTATCTACATATATACGATGTACGCAAGTGGTGTTAAAATATAATTGAAGTGTGTGTGTGTGTGTGTGTGTGTCTGAGGCCACCTAGCTCCCAAACTTAAAGATCGATATTATTGCGATTTTTATGTATAGTTTAAGAGAAGCGTACAGACGGCGGGAAGCGACTTTGTTTTATACTATGTTTAGCTTTGGCCCGTGGCTCCGCCCGCGTGGGAGTTGATAATCGTTGTATGTCCTCCCTTGGAAACCAATGATCGGCATGAAAAGAAGCCTGTGTTAAGTATTCCAGACTATAATCTATCCCTGTGCCAAATTTCGTCTAAATCCGTTCACCCGTTCAGACGTGATTGAGTATCAAAATGAACAACATCCAAACATCAAAAATTTCACTTTTTTACAATTTTGTGATATGTAGGTAATAGCTGCACCCCGCGGTTTTACCTGCGCAATCTGTTGATTCTGTAACCAAACTCGCATCTCACTTCGAACCTCACTTCACTTCGCGTGAATTGTTATTAGAAATTAGCTAACTAAATGAGCAATTTTACCGATTACAATAAATTTAAGTAGCTATCTAAAATATTTTGTGATGAAAAAAAAATCTTATCATTATCTTATTTATGATTTAAAGTTCCCGTCCCGTGCAGTGAAGTAAGATTCGAAGTGGGGTTCGAGTTTGGTTACAGAACCGACGCCCTACTGTTCACGATTTTGTATTAGGTAGGTAGGTAGGTACTTAATAAAATTTCTTAGCAGTAATATAACAAAATAAGTATAATAATATTATGTAACATTTAATACTCATACTTAATAGTTTGGTAGGTATCTTCTTTTTAAATAAAAATCTATGTATGTTTATTTGTTCCTGGATCCTGGGTAAAATATCGTGACATTGCAAATTATGTCGGGTGCTACTTATGTTGTGCATTATTATCCGGCTCTCAATTTCAACACTTTACACCACATTTCTTGTCACGTTAGATATCTGATATTTGCTTGATTTTGCCACGTTTTATAAGTAGACTAATATTTCGTAAAATAGGTAGTGAAAATCAGGATAAAATCTTATACAACATGAAATGTCAGCTCGTGCGGTGACATAATTACAATATCAGGGGAGGTGACAACCTGACAACTGACATTTATTTTTCTTAATCGTACAAATGCACTAAGAAGTTTTGATTCCGATATCGAAGTCAACCACCTTAAAAATAGCTTTCTACCCCTTTTCAACCCTGTTAGGGGATACATTTCAAGAAAATACGAAACACATATTCAATTAATTTTGTTAAAGAATGTCTATGCCAAATTTCAAGTCAATCGGGCCAAGGAATCGCTTTCTCCCATACAAACTTTGCCACCCTGTTTTACCCCCTTAGGGGTTGAATTTCGCAAAATCCTTTCTCTCTTAGTGAGCATCTTCACTCTAAAAGGAACCCCCATGCAAAATTTGAGACTCCTAGCACTTGTAGTTTCTGAGATTTCGTGATGAGTCAGTGAGTGATTTACTCTTTTATATATATAGATTGAAATAAGTATTTGTAATATGAATAAATCACAATATTTCAGCAATCATAGTTTGATTTAGCTTTCACTATCATCGTTATCTGCTTGCGTGATAGTCAAATTCACGAAAAGATCCTCGATTTCGAATCCAAACGATTCTATGGACCTACGTCCCTGTCTTGTGCGAAACAGCTTGGCCTGAAGGGCTTCTGTCGACTTTTTAGGAAGTAAAAATTTTCGCATGTCTGTAACTAGATCTGCTACGCTAGCATATGCGGACTGTAACCTTAACTGAGCGCTAGATGATAGTCTAGTTTTTAAAACAAAATCCACGAGTAACCCCTGTGATTCCTCATTAATAATAGAGCTATACATATTAATACCATTTATTAACTTTTTCGTGGTATCCTCTTGTCCCGTCATGTTGGGTAACAAGGCGATGGCCGTTTTTAGGGTTCCGTACCTCAAAAGGAAAAAACGGAACCCTTATAGGATCACTTTGTTGTCCGTCTGTCTGTCCGTCCGTCCGTCTGTCTGTCAAGACCCTTTATCTCGGAAACGCGTGGAGGTATCGAATTGAAATTTAAACCATATACTAAGGTCTACGGGCCCTTGAAGCTGTAAAAAAATCAAACTTCTAAGTTAACGTAAAAAAAACCGGTCAAGAGCGAGTCGGACTCGCGCACCGAGGGTTCCGTACAATCATAAATATATTTGGATATGTTATTTTAGGACAGTCTTTAAAAAAGTAGGATAAACGGCAGACAGGTGGAAGGGCGAACAGGCGGACAGTTAATTTACAAATGCTGCTTATGGTGACTGAAAAACGTTTCAGCCACTCCACATTGCAAAATGTTTATATTACTAGTCCATCAGCCATTTTAATGTCCCCACTGCTGGGGCACAGGCCTTCCTTATGGGTGGATAAGGAGGACGGGCCATAACCCACCACGCGGGCCCAATGCGGATTGGTGGGTGTTAACGACTGCAAATGCAGCCGGGACCAACGGCTTAACGTGCCTTCCGAAGCACGGAGGAGCTCGAGATAATAAATTTTTGGTCACCCATCCCATGACCGAACCTTGCGAACGTTGCTTAACATCCGCAATCGCTGGTCCAGGTGCTAAACCACTGCGCCACCGAGCTCCTCGTTATTATTATATTACTATATAGTAATATATATAATTACTTAGTAAAGTATGAACTTATTCTTCGTTTATTCGTACGGCAAATAGTAGGTAATTATATTTGAACCAGCCACCAATTTATTGTTGTAGTGTTAGGTTGCGCCATCTCTTGACCCATAGTGGAACTACTTTTTGCCCTTAGGTTAGCATGCTTAGGACAGCGCCATCTGTTGACTGGTAGTGAAACTAAAAAAATTTTGTTTGTTTTTTGAATTTCTAAAAAAGTGTGTTATATTGAGACATCGTTTTATTTTTCCTGTAATCTTTACATAAACTACTATCACATAGAATAATTTCAGATTTTTCTCTTTGCAAACTTCGGAGATAAGGGGGGGGGAACGGTATTTTTTTTACATTTTTCATCATAAGTCGAAAACTATGCGGCCTAAGAAAAAAGAAAAAAATGTTTTAAAATGTGCAAACAGCGCTCTTTCATATGATACCCCACATGCCCTAATCACCTCACTTAAAATTTTTAAGACCCCTTTTCAGTCCCTGTTGTAAAAAAAATATTAATTTTATTATTTTTTCTTATTTGCAAAATAGTTGGGCAAGTGTCATCTAAAACTATTCCAAATTTCAAGTTGATACCATTAGTAGTTCTCGAGATATCCAGCTGTGACAGACAGACAGACAGACAGACAGACTGAGTCACACCATAAGGGTTCCTTTTTTACCATTTTGGTACGGAACCCTAAAAAAAGATACTGCCGTTTAGGGCGCAAAAAACGCATTTTCGATACTCTCAAAGGAATCAAAATTCATAGGGTACTTCCCGTTGACCTAGAACTATGAAATTTGGCAGGTAATAGCGTCTTATACTACACTTACAGGAATAAATCTGAAAACTGTATATTTGTAATTAAATCATAATAAAATATGGTCATTAAAATACGTAATTATTAATCATCTTGGTGAAACAACGGTATGAGTGGTCATAATTTAACTTCTAATTACTTTTGGATTAATCGCGCCACTAATTCTTTTTAAAATATCAATATTTATTATTATTAATTATTCAGATCCTTTCAAATATTGTTATAGTTAATTACTTTTAAAAATAAAATTAAAAAGTAATAAATTTGGCTCTAAATATTTTCGCAACATGGCGGTATGTCACGCTGTATGACAGTGGGTCTTCTTCTTCTTATTTTTGTTTTGGCAATCTACTTTCTTCTTGGAAGTAATTTTTGCCAGTGTCAAGTGTTGAATAGTTCAGTGGTAGATTGTTTCAGTTTACATTAAAATGCGGGTGCATCGCATTCCAATGTTGCTTGGAGCATTTGGCACCAAGCATAATCAAGACAGTTTACTCGGTAAGGTCAGCCGAGGTAGCCACCACTACAATAAAAGTCTCGGCTTCACACAACCAAAATCTCGCCTATTTCCATTATCTCACATATTGTTCAGTCAATATTTGTATGAGAATCCATTACTAACGTGTAATAATGGATTTTCATACCAAAATTGCCGGCGTCGTTTCTATTAAAACTCATTACACACGTGTAATTCAGAAATGGAGCGAACTTTTAAATGAAACACAATTAATATAGGTATCAAATGTCGCCTTGATGAGCGAGCACATTCCAAAAATTTTTTTTTATTATATTCGGTATACTGGTATCACGTGAAAGGCCTTGATGAGCACATTCCAAAAAATTGAAAAAAAAATTAAAAACGAAAAAAAACTGTTTTGGTGCAATATGGGTATCAAATGAAAGGCCTCGATGAGCGCATTCCAAAAAAATAAAAAAAATAAAAACGAAATAAAAATTTTTTTTCTAAACTTATGGGTATCAAATGAAAGTTTTTGGGAATATGCTCATCAAGGAGCATATTCCAAAAAACTGAAAAAATAAAATAAAAACGTAAGGTAATTTTTTTTTTGCAATATGGGTATCAAATGAAAGGCCTTGATGAGCACTTTCCAAAAAACTGAAAAAAAAATGAAAAACTGGAAATAAATGAAAAAATCAGAATTTTTTTTTACATATGTGTATCAAATGAAAGGCCTTTATGTGCACATTCCACTTTCCATTTTCTTTTTTCAATTACTGTAAGTAATTTAAAATTAAAATAAAAACCTTAAAACTTTTAAAACAAAAAAGTTAAAAGTTTAAAAGTACTACACAAGCCTTGGCCGCATCTAGGCATTGATGGACTCACGTATGTTCTTCAATGCCTGTCTTGTGTGCCGCTGCAGTAATGTACTATTCCATTTCAAACCTTCGCCCGTGGTCAATTCTTTGTCGTAATCCCTGGAAGGGTTATTTTCTACGTGGCGACAAAGGATTTCAAATGGTTATCTATACAGTGCCTTTGGTCTTGAACTAGCGATAATTTAAAGGCGTGTAATACACCTAATTTTATCGATAAAAACACCCACATGTTGGGGTCTATCCCCACTCCTGTTGGAATGGCCGCCATTTTAAATTTGACTTTTTATTTTAGATGACCCTGCAGAAAAATATTAATTTCTCTGGATTTAGATGTCTTACAGTTATAACAAAAATATTTTTTGAAAGCTAATAATATTACCTATCAATTTAAAAAATAAAATGTTTAAATTTTTGATTTAAATACGTCATAAAAAATTACTGAAATAAAATTTTATACGAAATTTGTGCGATTTTTTTGACTTTTTATTACATTTCTCAAAAACTAGGACATTAATGTTCACTTTTTTTGCATTATTCAAATACACAGGGAAATATCCCTGAGTAAGTTATATAAACTTTTGAGTGGTTCTGTGGGTAATAACCCACAGAACCACTCAAAAGTTTATTGCTCCATGTTGCATATTTCGAGAGCTATTGTTGTTTGAATATGCCCCTGACAAGTACTAAATAATAGTAAAAACGCAAAACGCATTAATCGCCTTGCACGTGAATATAAGATCAATGATCAAAAACTTTTCTCAACTTGAATATATAACTACGAGTAGTTCAAAAACTATCAGCTTGATTGCAATAACGGAAGCCAATATCTCGGCCGACTGTGTCAAGATGTTCGAACTAAACAACTACGAGATGTACCACGATCTACGTGAGAGAAGAAAAGGTGGAGGAATAATACTGTATGTACATAAAAACTTTCAATTTATTAGGAATGCTACCTCAACTCGTTATTTCGAATGTTTATCAGGCGTGCTTACTACTAACTACAATAATTACAAAACTAATATTTGTGTTGTCTACCGACCGCCTCGTTTAAATAAGTCGCTATTCATAAGTGAACTGTCTAAACATATATCATCAACACCGACTAATGATAACTATGTATTACTAGGCGACATGAACATCGACATTCTACAGTCGAATTCAATAACTTCACATTATCTTAACTCATTATGTGAAAAGGGTCTTCAGTCTGGCATCAATCAATATACGCGAATAGAATATAATTTAAAAAAAAACCGTATTTCCAAAACCTGCATTGACCACATTTTCGTACGTGAATCAATACCCAATAGTAAAAACATCTGTTCGATAAAAACAGCTGTGATAAACAATGCACTGGCCGACCACTTTATAACTGGTTTAGTTATAACTGATAACACCGTGTCGAGCCGCCAATATCGAACAGTACTTAAACTTGATAACGATAAGGTTCAATCTTTGTTGCGTGATGTCGACTGGAGCCCGGCACTTACTTACGACGACCCTAATAATGTATTAGAACTTATATTGAATAAATTTAGCAGCATATACGAGCAATGTAAAAATAAATATGATTTAAATATAAATAAGCGTAACTTATGTAATTGGGTAAATACTAGAATGTTAAATATGTGCAACAAGAGGGACGAATTGCTCAAAATCTGGATGAGTGACATGAGTAATAAAACTAATAGATTATTATACAATAAATATAGAAATAAAACCAATAAATACATTAATTACTTAAGGAATAAAGACATAAAAAAATCGGTTATTTCAAATTTTCATAACCCAAAAAAGGTATGGGGAATAATAAACCAATTGTGTGGTAAATTGACTAAATCTATCGACGAAATCATAATTAAAAATTTCCGTGGGTGTAATCAATTAGATATAGCTAATAACTTCTCAAAAGGATTTCGAGATAACGTTAAAAACATAATTTCTACCTGTAATAAGCCTTTGAGTAATGAAAACTTGTACACAAAAAAACCCGAATTAACAATGAAACTACATAAGGCAAGGGAGGAGGTGATTAAGACGATAATTAAGCATCTAAATAATAAAAAAAGTCCAGGTTTTGATGGGATTCGTGTCTCTGATATATTGTACGTCAGTAAACAGATTACTCCGATAATTACTCATTTAATTAATACTTGCATAAATAATTCAATTTATCCTGACAAACTTAAGATTGGCACTATACGACCAATACATAAAAAGGGTACATTTACAGATATAAATAATTACAGACCGATTACCATTCTTTCTTGTATAGATAAAATAATAGAAAAATACTTAGGTTCATATATAAATAGTTTTATAATAGAGAATAACATAATACACGAGAGACAGTATGGTTTCCAAAAAAATAAAAATACCTCCCAATTGTTATGTAAATTCACTAACGAAGTTAATACCTATTTAAATGATAAAAAACATGTAATTGCATTATTTGTTGACTTTAGCAAAGCTTTCGAAACTTTGAATTTCAACACCCTGTATGCGAAGCTCTCGCAGAATGGTATACAGGGCCCTCTCTTGGATCTTCTTAAAAACTATCACACTAACCGGAAAACTACTGTTAAAATAGGTAACGTACACAGTCAGTTTATGCCAACCGAAGAAGGCACAGCTCAAGGCTCAGGTATCGGTCCGACCGAATATCTTTTTTACTGTAATGATATGTGTAATATCTTTAGGGAGGCTTCTGTATACCAATTTGCTGACGATACATGTTTACTAGTAGCAGATAAGAACTTAGACACTGTACAAAACATAATGCAAATTAACTTTGATCTTCTCTGCAAATGGGCCCACGATGTTGGCTTAATTATAAATTATGATAAAACTAAATATATTCACATTCATTCTTCCCACAATAAATCTGTGATTCAGCCAACTATCAAGGCCCACTCCCACCTCTGCCTGCATCACAGCAGCAGTACAGTAGGGGAGACGAGTCGCTTTTGTTGTAATTGTAAAAATTTGGAATCCGTGACACAACATACGTACCTTGGTCTAATAATAGATGATAAATTTAATTGGAAGCCACACGTTGAATATGTTTGTAAAAAATTAAGAGCTGTTTTATCCAAACTTTCCTTATTGAAGTACAAATTACCATACAATATTATGAGAATGCTGTACAATGCACTAGCAGACTCGATAATAGGATATGGCCTTAGTAGTTATGGCAGGACATACAAAACGTACATTGAAGATATATATAAACTGCAACTTAGATTATTAAAAACTATTGTGCCTAACTCAATAAAAAATAAATATAAAAATGATTATAATAACTTATTTACACATTGTAGAATAATAGATATATACAATAAAATAAAAATGTATGTAATTTGCGATGAAATAGAAAACAGCTCTTTGTTAAAATTAAGAATAAGAAATAGTAAACTGCGTAATCTGACTTACCTACCTAAGTATGATCTGCCCTCATACAATAACACATATGGTAAACGTAGCTCGATATTTATGTTACCGTCATTATTAAATGAACTGCAAAATGATTTACTTGACAGAATCCTGGATGACCCGGAACAATGTAAAAGACAATTAAAAAAATATTTTATCTGCCAATGTGTCAGTGAGTGATGGCAGCAATACATAAACCTTTTACGGTTTCTCTTGCTGTATGTGAAAAATATTTGTTGTAACTTTTCTTTTGTATTTGAAAATAAACTAAAAAAAAAAAAAAAAAAATAGTTATTTTCGAAAATAAAAAAAATCAAAATTCCTAAAAACTAGATTTTATCATTTGATGAAATTGGTATTCAGATAATATTATCAACCCAATTTAAAATATGTTCAAAATGCTTGTAATTATGTCCATTTTCGAAAATAATCATTTTTTGGTTACGTAAGGGTCATAGTTCAAACAAAAATAACTCTCGAAGTATGCTACATAGAGCAATAAATTTTAAAATTGTTTTGTAGACAATATTCCTGTGTATTTGAATAGTGCAAAAAAAGTGGACATTAATGTCCTAGTTTTTGAGAAATGTAATAAAAAGTAAAAAAAATTGCACAAATCTTAATATATAAAATCGTAAACTGAATGACTGACTGACTGACTGATCTATCAACGCACAGCCCAAACCGCTGGACCTAGAGACTTGAAATTTTGCACACAGATACCTCATACAGTGTAGGCATCCACTAAGGAAGGATTTTTGAAAATTCCATCCCTAAGGGGGTGAAATAAGGGATGAAAGTTTGTATGAAAGTCCCTCAGTTTTGAAGCTAGGATTTTAAAATTTTGTGTTTAGGCTGAAGATTGAAAATTAATAAATACGGGTCTCAGCGTTTTTAAAAATTCTACCCCCGAAGGGGTGAAAATTGGTATGAAGTTGTGTATAGAAAAAAAATCCTACATTTTCGAAGTAAAAATCACTTAATTTATAGTAAAGGCTTATGGAAGAAAATCTAACGCAACGTATATTGATATTGTTAGTACTTCAACCCCTATGGCGATGAAATAGGGGTGAAATGTGTAAATAAACCTAAAAATAGAGATGGATGTCTTTATTGGGGTTTTCTGGTATGACGATTGCAAAAATGACATTTATTTTGAAGTCCAACACGGTGGTCATGATTTAACCCCCTAAAGGGGTGAAAATGGGTTTCAAATTTTGTATGGAAAAAGAATATAAAATAGACATTACAACTTTAAACTTCGTAGAAGCACGTCTAAAAATAAATTGGCAAACATATATTTGGTAATTTTGAAAATCAATCCCTTAAAGGGTAAATGGGGTATGTAAACATAAAAATCTATATGGATATCGTTCTTGAGGTTTTATGGGATTGTGATTGCGAAAATAACATTTATTTTAAAATCCAACACGATGTACGTACATGATTTAACGCCTAAAAGGGTGAAAATGGGGTTCAAATTTTGTATGGAAAAAGAATATAAAATAGACATTACAACTTTAAACTTCGTAGGAGTACGTCTAAAAATAAATAGTCAAACATATATTTTGTGGTTTTTAAAATCAACCCCTTAGGGGGTAAATGGGGTAAGTAAACATAAAAATCGATATGGATGTCGTTCTTGAGGTTTTATGGGATGGTGATTGCGAAAATTACATTTATTTTAAAGTCTAACACGATGTACATGATTTAACCCCTAAAAGGGTGAAAATGGGGTTCAAATTTTGTATGGAAAACTTATGGAAAAAGAATATAAAATAGACATTATAATTTTAAACTTCGTAGGAGCACGTCTTAAAATAAATAGGCAAACATATATTTTGTGATTTTGAAAATCAACCCCTTATGTGGTAAATAGGGTAAGTAATCATAAAATACTATTTATGGATGACGTTCTTGAGGTTTTATGGGATGGTGATTGCGAAAATGACATTCATTTTGAAGTCCAACTCGGTGGACATGCATGATTCAGCCCCAGGGGACGGGGAGAAAGGGAACGAGAACTGGACGGAGCGGAAGAGAACGGGAACGGGAATGGGACGGGGCGGGAACGGGAACAGGAGCGGGACGGGAACCGGACGGGAATGGGACGGAACGGGACGGGGATGGGAACGGGAACGGGAATGGAAACGGGATCGGGACGGGAACGGGACGGGATGGCAACGGGAGCGAGAACGAGAGCGGGAACGAGAACGGAACGGGATGGGATGGGACGGGAACGAAATGAGAGCGGGGACGAGAACGAAACGGAATGGGACGGGACGGGAACGGAACGGGACGGGAACGGGAATGGGACGGGTCGGGATGGGAACGGGACGGGACGGCAACGGGACGGGACGGCAACGGAACGGGACGGTTACGGGAACGAGAACGGGAGCGGGACGAAACGGGAACGGGAATGGGAACGACCAGTCGTTTTTACGCAATTAGGCGGGTCCCCATCGAGCGAGCAAGCCTCGTGCGACAAACGCCTTGCGTCTTGCGTCTTGGCAAACGTCTTGCCTCGTGAGGCAGCGCGCTTGGTGGTGACCCGCCTAATCGCGTAAAAACAGCTGGTCGGATCCTGGTTGAAGGTTCCCTAAAGATTTTCTCTAACATCCACGCGGACGAAGTCGCGGGCGGAAGCTAGTTTCGTATAAAATTTTATTTCAGTAATTTTTTATGACGTATTTAAACCAAAAATTTAAACATTTTATTTTTTAAATTACTAGGTAATATTATTAGCTTTCAAAAAATATTTTTGTTATAACTATGGGACTTCTAAATCCGGAGAAATAATTATTTTTCTGCAGGGTCATCTAAAATAAAAAACAAATTTAAAATGGCGGCCATTCCAACAGGAGTGGGGATAGACCCCAACATGTGGGTGTTTTTGTCGATAAAATTAGGTGTATTACACGCCTTTAAATTATCGCTAGTTTAAGACCAAAGGCACTGTATATAGCAGTCTGCTTAACGGATTTTGATGGTATTTTTTTACAGTTTGGTAGCTTGGAGTCCAACTTATAATCTTAGCAATTTTTCACATAATTCCGGTAGGTAGAACCTGGGATAAGGCTTGAACTCTCCGTAGTACAGTTTTCATATAAAAAACTAATAACTACCAACGACTTTTTTTCAAAATATTTCCTTTGTACCGACAAAACTTTTCTATTGCTTTATTTTATGTATAGATGTAGGTCTGTACGGAACCCTCGGTGGGCGAGCCCAACTCGCACTTGTCCGATTTTTAACCGACTTCAAAAAAAGGAGGAGGTTCTCAAGTCGTCGGTATTTTTTTTATATTTTTTTTATGTATGTTTTACCATAACTTCCTCAGTTGTTAACCGATTTATACAATTTATTTTTTATCTTAAAGAACATAGTTCGTGTGTGGTCCCATAAAAAAATTACAGAGATCTGGCTGGTAGTTTTTTCATAATCCTGAAAAATGTCAATTATTTAGCTTGCCATCACACGTGTTTTTACGGATTTTCGAACATAACATCTTTGTTTATGTACCGATTTAGATGATTCTTTTTTGTTTGAAAGGGTATACTTCAAGAGTAGTCACATTTTAATTTCATCGGTATTGGACTTTGAACTTCGAAGATACACAAGGGGACTCCTCAAATTCAAATAGTATATGTAAAGTGATTTGGATTTTGGTAGGTTTATGACAATCCAAAACAAACCAAACCATGGTCTGCAATGCAAGGTTCTGGACTAGACTTGGACTACGAAGACATAATGGAACTCCTCATAAACAAACAGCGTCAATTGGGAATTTGAGTTGTGGGCATTTTACCATTGAAAATATTTTATTAAGTTAAAAAATATTTACATGCTTACATACCTGCCACTAAAAAGTTGAAAATAAAAAACTTTTTTAACAAAAAAGAAAAACCTCTTTCAAAAAACCTGAAACAAAAACAGCTTCAAAATCAAATACCTCTAAAAAAGCGAGAAATAATATTCAAATCATTAGTTACGTATAACATTATTAATAAAACACGTCTAATGAAGTCGGGTGGGGCTTTCAGAAATAAAAAAAAATTACTTGTCTTCCAGCCCCACCCGACTTCAATAGACGTGTTTTATTAATAATGTTATGCGTAACATTAGTTACGACTTCATTAGAAATCATTAGATTTGAATATTATTTCTCGCTTTTTTAGAGGTATTTGATTTTGAAGCTGTTTTTGTTTCAGGTTTTTTGAAGGAGGTTTTTCTTTTTTGTTAAAAAAGTTTTTTTATATCAAAACTTGACTTTGCCATTTTGCTAGATAATAAACTCTTGTGGCCGCTTTCAAAAACTTTATCTTCGGAACTATTACTACTACACGGCTCACTTACTAAATGCTTAATTTTACTATAAACTAATTTGATATCCCCAAGTAATGAATTAATTAAATCTACTTCGGAAGAATCTAATAAAACTAACTTTAATTCCTTATTCAATTCAGACACAATATACTCAACGTTACTATAAAGATTTTTCGCTTCCTCTAATTTTTTAAAACCTATTTCCTTCTCTCGGCTCTCTGGACCTAATTTAACTAAACTTTCGCGAATATAATTAAACTTTTCCAGTAATTCTCTTAACTGTTGAGACATGCTATATTACTTTAAACATTTATGTATTTACTATATTGCAAAAATAATTTTTAAAATCAAATACTTTAACTCATATTTTAGTAATTAAATAACTTAACATAAAAATACCGTAAATAAAACGTAAAGTGACGCAATAATGCATCGCAGCGATGTGGCGAGTCGGGGCGACGTCATGTTGACAGCTCGATGCACGTAAGCAGCTGCATGTAGGGCGAAGGTGGCAGCACGTGGCACGTCGGCAGGAAGTTGGCTGCTCGATGGTTGGGCCGGGCTATACCCTGGACTCCGTGGGCCGGGATAATCCCTGGACTCCGCTCCAACTGGGCCGGGCTATACCCTGGACACCATCCCGTACGCTTCTTTCTTCACGTGTTAATTTCTTCTATAAGGTTTATGGTTCCTTCTATCTTATTTAAATTGTCTTCAAAATTGTGTAAGTATCTTCTTATTTTTGAATTTTCATATCTAAACTTCTTTCTTCAAGTACTATAATTCTTCTATTTTGGATCTTCATGATATAATATTTTATTTTCATTTTCCAAAAGTCCAAGTTCTTGAATGCAGGGTCGCCATGAGATAAGATGAAGTGTTGGCGTTTGGGGATGCTTCAAGTAAAACCAGTGGATTGTGGTAACATGTTGTATTGACCGATGTCACAATACAAGAGAGCGTTTATAACTTATTACAATTTTTAAATTTGAGATTTTTGCATTTACAATGCTATTTTTAAACAATACTAAATAATATACTAGAAAAAATACGACTCGCACCAGATCAATACTCAGACGGGAATCGAACCCGCGACCTTTGGATATCCGGTCCAATGCTCTGACCGCTGAGCTACCGAGTCACTAGTGACATCGTCGAATTTTTCCTAGTATATCCTAAACTCTTACGCTGTAAGCCAGCGTTATTTTACCAATGTGAGGAATTACCTCGACATTCAATTGAAATATCTTTCCAGATATTTTAACAATTGATTAAGATGAAATAGCTATATAATTTTTAAATTTGAGATTTTTGCATTTACAATGCTATTTTTAAACAATACTAAATAATATACTAGAAAAAATACGACTCGCACCAGATCAATACTCAGACGGGAATCGAACCCGCGACCTTTGGATATCCGGTCCAATGCTCTGACCGCTGAGCTACGAATGAGAATAACGCTGGCTTACAGCGTAAGAGTTTAGGATATACTAGGAAAAATTCGACGATGTCACTAGTGACTCGGTAGCTCAGCGGTCAGAGCATTGGACCGGATATCCAAAGGTCGCGGGTTCGATTCCCGTCTGAGTATTGATCTGGTGCGAGTCGTATTTTTTCTAGTATATTATTTAGTATTGTTTAAAAATAGCATCGTAAATGCAAAAATCTCAAATTTACGACTCGCACCAGATCAATACTCAGACGGGAATCGAACCCGCGACCTTTGGATATCCGGTCCAATGCTCTGACCGCTGAGCTACGAATGAGAATAACGCTGGCTTACAGCGTAAGAGTTTAGGATATACTAGGAAAAATTCGACGATGTCACTAGTGACTCGGTAGCTCAGCGGTCAGAGCATTGGACCGGATATCCAAAGGTCGCGGGTTCGATTCCCGTCTGAGTATTGATCTGGTGCGAGTCGTATTTTTTCTAGTATATTATTTAGTATTGTTTAAAAATAGCATCGTAAATGCAAAAATCTCAAATTTAAAATTATATAGCTATTTCATCTTAATCAATTGTTAAAATATCTGGAAAGATATTTCAATTAAATGTCGAGGTAATTCCTCACATTGGTAAAATAACGCTGGCTTACAGCGTAAGAGTTTAGGATATACTAGGAAAAATTCGACGATGTCACTAGTGACTCGGTAGCTCAGCGGTCAGAGCATTGGACCGGATATCCAAAGGTCGCGGGTTCGATTCCCGTCTGAGAATTGATCTGGTGCGAGTCGTATTTTTTCTAGTATATTATTTAGTATTGTTTAAAAATAGCATTGTAAATGCAAAAATCTCAAATTTAAAAATTATATAGCTATTTCATCTTAATCAATTGTTAAAATATCTGGAAAGATATTTCAATTGAATGTCGAGGTAATTCCTCACATTGGTAAAATAACGCTGGCTTACAGCGTAAGAGTTTAGGATATACTAGGAAAAATTCGACGATGTCACTAGTGACTCGGTAGCTCAGCGGTCAGAGCATTGGACCGGATATCCAAAGGTCGCGGGTTCGATTCCCGTCTGAGTATTGATCTGGTGCGAGTCGTATTTTTTCTAGTATATTATTTAGTATTATTACAATTTATTTAACTAAACTAATTAGCCCTTATGAGCGCAAGGTCTAAAACGCAAAATGTCCAAGTAGCAAAATGCCTAAAATCAATGTCTAAAAAGCAATTTGGCTTAAAAGCAAAATGCCTAAAACTGATTTTCCCTAAGATGCAGAAAGTTTAAAAAGCAATTGACCTAAATAGCTGAATGCCTAAAACTTACATTACCTAAACAACGCTTAAAAATCAATTTGTATGTTATTGTATTGATAAAGTATACTTTTAATTTTTATTATACAAACTCTAGTGGCCGCCCGCCACTTTGTCTACGTGAACATTTTTAAATCCTTCAGGTTCAAAATTTTCACTTCCTATAATGTACACTGGTCTCAAAAGGTACCTACATTTCCCGAAATGTCCACTTCCCAAAAATTACCTTACCCAGAATGTACATTTCCCAAAATGCAGCTTTCCCGTAATGTAACTTTTCCCAAAATTTACACTCTTAGAACATATAGGAATAACTGATTGGATACATTTTTAAGTACCAGGATCACATAAATATGAAACTGCTATTCTTAAAAAAAAACATAATTGTCAAAAGATTTTAGAATTAACGATTTTCATTCGTTTTGGATCCTAGTCCTTTAGCATTTAAGGCATTTTGTTCTTTAGGCATTCTGCGTTCTAGACATTATACGAATCAGGCATTATGAGCTTCAGGAATTGTGCTACTTAGGCATTTTGCGATTTAGGTATTCTACTTTCCAGGCATTATGTGCTTTAGGAATTTCGCTACTAAGACATTTTGCGTTTTAGACGTCGCGCTCATAAGGGCTAATTAGTAGGTCATCAGCGACATACGTCATGTTGCAGAGCGTAACGGTAAGTTACGGTGCAACTGTGAGTAAATACGGCTACTACATTACTAAGTCTGTCTGTCACCAGGCTGTATCTCATCTTAATACTATCACTATCCAATGGATCAAAGGTCACAGTGGATCACGGGGAAACGACGCAGCCGACGAACTGGCTAGACGCGCATCTGGCTCGACGCCTGTTGGCCCAGAGCCGATCGCACCTATCCCGACAAGCTGGTTTGCAAGTAAGATCCGCGAACGCACCATAGAATTACACCAACAGAACTGGAGCTCGCTGGACTCGTGCAGACAAGCGAAACTCGCACTGCCGCGCGTGGACGCTCGTCTATCCAGGGCCCTGATACAACTGTGCAGACCGCAACTTCGCCTGGTAACAGGTGCTATTACTGGTCATGGACAATTTAACAAGCATCTTTTTAACTTAGGTGTCACGGACAGTCCCCTATGCAGAGGATGCATGGAGGAAGAAGAAACAGCCGCCCACGTTCTGCTGGAATGCAGAGGGGTGGCCCCCTACCGGGCGAGGTACCTCGGCTCGCCGGGCAGCGTCCAGGAAGCGATCACGAATGTGAAAGCCCTTGGAGCGTTCCTGGCTGAGCTGGGCTGGCTGGAGTGATCCGGCCGAACATCCTCTGACGCAAAATAGGCGCAATAGACGTCGAGTTGCGGAAACCGCCTGCACTGATAAGAAGAAGAAGTCTACCACTTTACTATCATGGTCATACTTTTTATCCTGGTCAAAGGTCCCTAGGGTCCACGCGGATGAAACGCGGGCGGCCGCTAGTCAAGATTAAAGAAGTTTAATGTTTGTGTGTTGAGTTGTTAGAAAGTTTTATATTTTAAGATATTAAGTTAGCTATTAAAAGCGTGTTTAATTTATAGAAATAATGCTGTTAATTTAATGCACTGAGATCAAATGTTAGTACGATACGTACGTCTCCGTGATGTAATGTAAATAATATAACTTCTAAAAATAGCTGTTAGCCCATCTATAAAATGCCTGTACGGTCAGCAACAAAGTAGTTCAACACTTTAGTACCTTGTCGTCATAGAAATGAAAATGCATTTATGGCCATCACAAAAAAAAAAACCGGCCAAGTGCGTGTCGGGCCACGCGCCATAGGGTTCCGTAGTTACCTTATACCATACTATATTTAATACCACCTATCATTTTTCGTCTGTAAAAATAACTTTGTTTTTCACAGTGTTGGTATGAATGACAAAGTTATATTTGCGGTTTTGGAAAATGTCCTATATCTCAAAAATTAATTACTATATCTCGTTCAAACTAATTTTGGTTGAAAGTATTTATTAAGATCTACAGCATATATTTTTTTTAGATTTTTCACTCTCTTATTTCAAAAGTTAAAGGGGGGGGGGGACACACATTTTACCACTTTGGCGGTGAATATCTTTCAAACGGTCGACTTTGAGAAAAAGTTGTCTTAGGAACCTCAATGTCATTTTTAAAGACCTATCTATAAACACCCAACACGTGTTGGTTTGAAGAAAAAATTTTTTTTCAGTTTCAGTTCCATGTATGGGGAGCCCCCCCTTAATCTTTTATTTTTCTTATTTTTGTATTAAATTCGTTAAGCGGTTAACAGAATACATCGACCTACCAAGTTTCAACTGTGTAGTCTTAATACTTTCGGAATAAAGTGGCTGTGACATACGGACAGACAGACAGACAGACAGACAGACAGACATGACGAATCTATAAGGGTTCCGTTTTTTGCCATTTTGGCTACGGAACCCTAAAAATATTCACAAACAACAAAAAGGGGGATACTTAATTATCAACTAAGTAAATTAATGTGCAAAAAAATTAGTAGGGTGTGTGATAAGCCAACCAGGACCCTGCCTCAGCATAATGCCATTGCGATGAGAACGTTGCTCACACCGCAACAGTTGGTATTCTGGCAGGGCCTGTACGAGATAACGTCATAGCAACTTTTTAGGGTTCCGTAGCCTAAATGGCAAAAAACGGAACCCTTATAGTTTCGTCATGTCTGTCTGTCTGTCTGTCTGTCTGTCTGTCTGTCTGTCTGTCTGTCTGTCCGTATGTCACAGCCACTTTATTCCGAAAGTATTAAGACTACACAGTTGAAACTTAGTAGGTAGATGTATTCTGTTAACCGCTTAATGAATTTAATACAAAAATAAGAAAAATAAAAAATTAAGGGGGGGCTCCCCATACATGGAACTGAAACTGAAAATTTTTTTTTTCTTCAAACCAACATGTGTTGGGTGTCTATAGATAGGTCTTTAAAAATGACATTAAGGTTCCTAAGACAACTTTTTCTCAAAGTCAACCGTTTGAAAGATATTCACCGCCAAAGTGGTAAAATGTGTGTCCCCCCCCCCTTTAACTTTTGAAATAAGAGAGTGAAAAATCTAAAAAAAATATATGCTGTAGATCTTAATAAACACTTTCAACCAAAATTGGTTTGAATGAGATATAGTAATTAGTTTTTGAGATATAGCACATTTTCCAAAACCGCAAATATAACTTTGTCATTCATACCAACACTGTGAAAAACAAAGTTATTTTTACAGACGAAAAATTATAGGTGGTATTAATTATGGTATGGTATAAGGTAACTACGGAACCCTATGGCGCGTGGCCCGACACGCACTTGGCCGGTTTTTTGATTCAGTTTTCAAACTATCAGACATCTGTCAAAAAATTGCTGCGACGAAGTACTAAAGTGTTAAGCGACTTTCGTTGCTGACTGTACCTACAATTATTTTGTGATTGAACTATGTATCCATTTTGCCTAAAATTGAGCCTACATTTAGGAAGAATTGTTAATTGTTCCTAATAAAAGAACGAACTTTACACTTTTCGGGTTCTCGGCTCAATGAATTAAGTAAAAGCAGTGTTGCGCGGACCGTGTCGATTTGATTTGCACATAAACGGACAATATCGTTTGTAATTAATAAAAACAATAATTTACTCTTGGGCATACATAGCCGCGACACGTAGATTGTTTATATAACACATTTTGTACAGATCATTTATCCTTCACAACACCTGACATCTCTCTCCTTTTTAGGGTTCCGTAGCCTAAATGGCAAAAAACGGAACCCTTATAGATTCGTCATATCTGTCTGTCTGTCTGTCTGTCTGTCTGTCCGTATGTCACAGCCACTTTATTCCAGAAGTATTAAGACTACACAGTTGAAACTTGGTAAGTAGATGTATTCTGTTAACCGCTTAACGAATTTAACAAAAATAAGAAAAATAAAAGATTAAGGGGGGCTCCCCATACATGGAACAGAAACTGAAAAAAAAATTTTTCTTCAAACCAGCACGTGTTGGGTGTTTATAGATAGGTCTTTAAAAATGACATTGAGGTTTCTAAGACAACTTTTTCTCAAAGTCAACCGTTTGAAAGATATTCACCGCCAAAGTGGTAAAATGTGTGTCCCCCCCCCTTTAACTTTTGAAATAAGAGAGTGAAAAATCTAAAAAAAATATATGCTGTAGATCTTAATAAACACTTTCAACCAAAATTGGTTTGAACGAGATATAGTAATTAGTTTTTGAGATATAGCACATTTTCCAAAACCGCAAATATAACTTTGTCATTCATACCAACACTGTGAAAAACAAAGTTATTTTTGAAGACGAAAAATGATAGGTGGTATTAAATATGGTACGGTATAAGATAACTACGAAACCCTATGGCGTGTGGCCCGACACGCACTTGGCCAGTTTTTTTTTTTCCTGTTTTACATAAGTCTAAGCTTTAGGCATGCCCCGATCATTTAGACGCCTTCATCAAAAGATCGCAAGAAACGCTTCAGGTATTTATAAAAATATTTTTTTAATTAGCTTTTTGTTTTCAATTTATTGAAGGAGGTTTTTATTGAAGTGAAAACTTCTTTAGCGGCAATGTACACTTTTTTGTAATGGGGAAAAAATGTTAATCTCGCGTCAGTCAGGGTCACGTGACCCTAATCGAAAATTCGTAGACGGGTGTAGCGTAGACAGCCAGCGGCGGAAGTATCCCCTCTCTTTCTACGGGGCGCGGCGAAAATGGCGGCGCGACATTTTGGCGTTCGGCGGGTTGATTTTTCTGAGAGAAAAACTTTTTAATGTAATATAAAATGTCATGTTTGTGTACGATAGCGCAATAAATAAGTATTGTATTCTACCTCATAAATGATAGTACTCACTGATAATTAAAACAATTCGTGCAAAATTATTCCCTAACCATTCCAAAATATCAAAAAGGCACAACGTTAAATATTCAAGTTTTCACTTCTGCCGGCACTCCCCCGGAGTGCAACCCGAATTTTTTTTTATGATTTAAATTTAAAAGTCGTACGACATCTGTCAAAAGCTGTTTACCTACTAAATAGAAAAAAAAACCGGACAAGTGCGAGTCGGGCTCGCCCACCGAGGGTTCCGTACAGACCTAAAAGCTATAGAAAAGTTGGGTCGGTACAAAGGAAATATTTTGAAAAAAAGTGGTTGGTAGTTATTAGTTTTTAGGGTTCCGTACCAAAATGGTAAAAAAGGAACCCTTATGGTGTGACTCAGTCTGTCTGTCTGTCTGTCTGTCTGTCACAGCTGGATATCTCGAGAACTACTAATGGTATCAACTTGAAATTTGGAATAGTTTAAAATGACATTTGCCCAACTACTTTGCAAATAAGAAAGAAATAAAAAAAAGAATATTTTTTTTACAACAGGGACTGAAAAGGGGTCTTAAAAATTTGAAGTGAGGTGACTAGGGCGTGTGGGGTATCATATGAAAGAGCGCTGTTTGCACATTTTAAAACATTTTTTTCTTTTTTCTTAGGCCGCATAGTTTTCGACTTATGATGAAAAATGTAAAAAAAAATACCGTTCCCCCCCCCTTATCTCCGAAGTTTGCAAAGAGAAAAATCTGAAATAATTCTATGTGATAGTACGTTACGTAAAGATTACAGGAAAAATAAAACGATGTCTCAATATAACACACTTTTTTAGAAATTCAAAAAACAAACAAATATTCTTTAGTTTCACTACCAGTCAACAGATGGCGGTGACCTTAGAATGCTAACTTACGAGAACAAATAGTTCCACTATCGGTCAAGAGATGGCGCAACCTAATACTACAGTAATAATTGGTGGCTGGTTCTAATATAATTACCTACAATTTGCCGTACGAATAAACGAAGAATAAGTTCCTACTTAGTAATATAAACAGTTTGCAATGTGGAGTGGCTGAAACGTTTTTCAGTCACCATAAGCAGCTGTGGTTAAGATTTGTAAATTAACTGTCCGCCTGTTCGCCCTTCCAACTGTCTGCCGTTTATCCTACTTTTTTAAAGACTGTACTAAAGTAACATATCCAAATATATTTATGATTGTACGGAACCCTCGGTGCGCGAGTCCGACTCGCTCTTGACCGGTTTTTTTATATGAAAACTGAACTACGGAGAGTTCAAGCTTCATCCCAGGTTCTACCTACCGGAATTATGTGAAAAATTGTTAGATTATAAGTTGGACTCCAAGCTACCAAACTGTAAAAAACCGGCCAAGTGCGTGTCGGGCCACGCGCAGTAGGGTTCCGTAGGTACATTATACCATACCATATTTAATACCGCTTTTTTCGCCATTTTTCGTCTGAAAAAATAACTTTGTTTTTCACAGTGTTTGTATGAATGACAAAGTTATATTTGCGGTTTTGGAAAATGTACTATATCTCGAAAACTAATTACTGTATCTCGTTCAAAACAATTTTCGTTGAAAGTGTTTATTAAGATCTATAGTTCCTATTTTTTTTAGATTTTTTACCCTCTTACTTCAAAAGTTAAAGGGGGGGACACACATTTTACCAATTTGGCGGCATATATTTTTCAAACGGTTGACTTTAAAAAAAAAATAGTCTTAGGAACCTCAATGTCATTTTTAAAGACCTATCTATAGACACCCCACAAGTATTGGTTTGATGAAAAAAAATATTTTCAGTTTCAGTTCCATGTATGGGGAGCACCCCCTTAATCTTTTATTTTTTTTATTTTTGTATAAAAATCGTAAAGCGGTTCACAGAATACACTTGCCTACTAAGTTTCAACTATGTAGTCCTAATACTTTTGGAATAAAGTGGCTGTGACATACGGACGGACAGATAGACAGACAGACAGACAGACAGACAGACAGACAGACATGACGAATCTATAAGGGTTCCGTTTTTTGCCATTTTGGCTACGAAACCCTAAAAAGTACCATCAAAATCCGTTCAGTAGTTTTTAAGTGATTCGCGCAAAAACATTTAGAATTGACTGCTATATATGTATATATAATAGCGGCCCGCCCCGGCTCCGCACGGGTGCAATATGTAAAACTGTGCTAATGTGGTGTCAGTGTAAAGTTATTAGATTATACTACAGGATACATATTATACCCAAGAGGACGACATATACCTATACCACGTACGCAAGGGGTGTTATAATATAATTGACGTGTGTGTGTCTGTCTGTCTGAGGCAATCAACCTAGCTCCCAAACTTATGGATCGATTTTAATGAGGTTTTTATGCATAGTTTAAGAGAAGCGTATAGACGGCGGGAAGCGACTTTGTTTTATACTTTGTATAGCTTTTGCCCGTGGCTCCGCCCGCGTGGCAGTCGGTAATCGTTGTATGTCTTCCCTTGGAAACCAATGATCGGGATGAAAAGAAGCCTGTGTTAAGTATTCCAGACTTAATCTATATCTGTGCCAAATTTCTCCTAAATCCGTTCACCCGTTCAGTCGTGTCGTGATTGAGTATGATATGATTCAGTAGGTACCTAACAGAACAACATCCAAACATCAAAACTTTCACATTTATACAATTTTGTGATTATATAGGTGATAGCTGCACCCCGCGGTTTTACCCGCGCAGTCTGTCGATTCTGTAACCAAACTCGCATCTCACTTCACTTCGCGTGAATTTGTTTTTAGACATTTGTTTACTAAATGAGTTATTTTACTGATTGCAAAAAATTTAAGTAGCCTGCGTAGCTATCTAAAATTTTTTGTGATAAAAAAATGTTCTTATCATTATCTTATTTATGATTCAAAATTTCCGTGCAGTGAAGTGAGATTCGAAGTGGGGTTCGAGTTTGGTTACAGAATCGACGCCCTGTTAACGATTCTGTATTAGTTAGGTAGGTACTTAATAAAAATTATTAGCGATAATATAACAAAATAAGTATAATAATATTATGTTACATTTAATACTTACCTTATAGTTAAAAATTCTAATATCTTTGCATAATAGTTATCTTCTTTATAAATAAAAATCGATGTATGTGTATTTGTTTCCTTTGCACTCCTAAACCATTCATCCACATCCGATTATGATGAAACTTTGGTGAATGTTTGGTGAATTGTTCTGCTTACTACTGAAAAGGTTTCTGGCTAAAAAAACGTGACATTGCAACGCATGCCGGGCAAATATTTATGCCGGGTGAAACTAATGTTGTGCATTATTATCAGGCTCTCCATCGAAACACTTCTCTAAATACCACATTCCTTGTCACGTTATCTGATATTTGCCAGATGTTGCCGTTTTATTTGACTAATGTTTCGTAAAGTAGTGAAAATAGGGATAAAATCTTATACAACATTAAAATAATCAAAGCTTGTCTTGAAAATCGGGAAAATTAGAGATTAAACGTCAGCCCGTGCAGTGACAACTGACATTTATTTTTCTTAATCATTCAAATGCACTAAGAAGTTTTGATTCCGATATCGAAGTCAACCACCCTAAAAATAGCTGTCTACCCCTTTTCAACCCTGTTAAGGGATACATTTCAAAAAAATACGAAACACGTGTTCAATTAATTTTGTAAAAGAATGTCTATGCCAAATTTCAAGTTAATCGGGCTAAGGAATCGCGTTCTCCCATACAAACTTTACCACCCTGTTTCACCCTCTTAGGGATTGAATTTTGCAAAATCCCGTCTTAGTGAGCACCTACACCCTAAAAGGGACCCCCATGCAAAATTTGAGACTCCTAGCACTTGTAGTTTCTGAGATTTCGTGATGAGTCAGTGAGTGATTTACGCTTTTATATATATAGATAACCATTTGAAATCCTTTGTCGCCACGTAGAAAATAACCCTTCCAGGGATTATGACAAAGAATTGACCACGGGCGAAGGTTTGAAATGGAATAGTACATTACTGCAGCGGCACTCAAGACAGGCATTGAAGAACATACGTGAGTCCATCAATGCCTAGTTGCGGCCAAGGCTTGTATAGCATACTTTTCTCAAATAATGCGCGGAAATTCAAACCAAGTAGCTTATAAACTTTTAACTTTTTTACCGACTTCAAAAGGAGGGAGGTACTCAATTCGACCCGTTTTTTTTTTGTTTTTTTTTTGTTTTTTTTTTGTGTTTTGTATGTACACCGATTACTCGAAGACGGCTGGACCGATTGAAATGATTCAAACGTTATTACATTAGGTAAACTCCCAAGTTGGTCCCATTTTTTAAAATTTTGAAATCGATTTAGTACTTTTCAAGTAATCTTGAAAAAAGCACGAAAATAATATGATTTTGTGTGAACTACCTCGATGATCAGTCGTATAACTTCTTTGTTTATGAACTGAATAAGATAATTATTTTTTTGTTGGAAAAGGGATGTCTTAAGTGTAGTTCTTTAACAGACTTAAAAAAAGGAGGTTCTCAGTTTGACCCGCATGTATGTATGTTTCTCCGCGATTAACTAACGTTTGGCTGAGCTGATTTTAATTTCTACCTAAATAATATACCTACACTACCTAATACAAAAGGTACCTACACTAAAAATAAAAAAATAAAAAATTGTTTAAAAAAACAAAAAACCGACTTCAAAAAACCTACCTCTAAAAAGCAAGAAATAATATTCGTAATAATAAAACACGTCTATTGAAGTCGGGGGGGGCTTTTAGAATAAAAAAAAAACCGGCCAAGTGCGTGTCGGGCCACGCGCCGTAGGGTTCCGTAGTTACCTTATACTATACCATATTTAATACCACCTATCATTTTTCGTCTGCAAAAATAACTTTGTTTTTCACAGTGTTTATATGAATGACAAAGTTATATTTGCGGTTATGGAAAATGTGCTATATCTCAAAAACTAATTACTATATCTCGTTCAAACCAATTTTGGTTGAAAGTTTTTATTAAGATCTATAGCATATATTTTTTTTAGAATTTTCACTCTCTTATTTCAAAAGTTAAAGGGGGGGGGGACACACATTTTACCACTTTGGCGGTGTTTATCTTTCAAACGGTTGACTTTGAGAAAAAGTTGTCTTAAAAACCTCAATGTCATTTTTAAAGACCTATCTATAGATACCCAACACGTGTTGGTTTAAAGAAAAATTTCAGTTTCAGTTCCATGTATGGGGAGCCCCCCCTTAATCTTTTATTTTTCTAATTTTTGTATTAAATTCGTTAAGCGGTTAACAGAATACATCTACCTACCAAGTTTCAACTGTGTAGTCTTAATACTTTTGGAATAAAGTGGCTGTGACATACGGACGGACAGACAGACAGACAGACAGACAGACAGACAGACAGACAGACATGACGAATCTATAAGGGTTCCGTTTTTTGCCATTTTGGCTACGGAACCCTAAAAAGGGTTTTGTACTCTAGCCCCACCCGACTTCAATAGACGTGTTTTATTATTACGAATATTATTTCTTGCTTTTTAGAGGTAGGTTTTTTGAAGTCTGTTTTTAGTTTTAAAAGTTTTAAGCTCTTTATTTTTATTTTAAATTACAGTAATTAAAAAAAGGAAATGGAAAGATTTTTTTAATCTTTTTGGAATGTGCACATAAAGGCCTTTCATTTGATACCCATATTGAAAAAAAAATTCTGATTTTTTCATTTATTTCCAATTTTTCATTTTTTTTTCAGTTTTTTGGAAAGTGCTTATCAAGGCCTTTCATTTGATACCCATACTGCAAAAAAAAATTTCTTTCGTTTTTAAATTTTTTTTTTCATATTTTTGGAATATGCTCATCAAGGCCTTTCATTTGATACCCATATTGAAAAAAAAATTTTTTTTTTTCATTTTTAATTTTTTTTTCATCTTTTTGGAATGCGCTCATCAAGGCCTTTCATTTGATACCCATATTGCACCAAAACATTTTTTTTTTCGTTTTTTTTTCAGTTTTTTGGAATGTGCATATCTGAATTACACGTGTGTAATGAGTTTTAATAGAAACATTGCCGGACAGACGCCGCCGGCAATTTTTGTATGAAAATCCATTATTACACGTTAGTAATGGATTCTCATACGTCAAATATTGACGGCGCGGTTTAGGTCTGTCCGTAAACTCCGATTTAGCATGAAGAAGTTTGTCAAAATAATGTTCGAATTTCCAAGCATGTAAAGAAAGAAAGAAAGAAGAAAGAAAATACATTTATTTGACACAGACATGAGAAAAATAAGATACATGCTACAGGTACATTAGTAAAGGGAAAAAAAATTAAAAATAAATCTAAAACATAACATATTAAGTAAAAACGGATCTCACGGCTGCGCCAAACTCGGAAGCCAATTCAGCATGTGTCGGGCTGATGAGACCCGACGCTGATTTTCAATTGGCACCTTTTTGTTTTTGACAGCTGGATGTCTCAAACGAAAACAACACACTAAGTTAAAAAATATGTGCAATTCATAAAATTATTATTAAATTATAAGTATAGATAAGTTAAATTATGAATAGAAAATTGTGTAAGTATATAAGATCCGAAGATATGTATTTATTATATAAGTATATATGTATTATTATATATAAAAGATATTTAGGCCAACCAAGAAACAATATCACCTATATAAATGAAATGTTGACGTTGTATGATTCCATATCGCGCTGTGCATTAAGAAGATAATGTTTTATGCGCAGTTTAAAAGTATGGATCGAATTGATTTGTCTCAGTGGAGGTGGGATATTGTTCCATATTTTAGAGGCAGCGTACCGAAAGGCGCCCCTAAACGATGCAGAGTTATGCGCAGGTGTAGCCAACTGACGTGAGCACTGCCTTCACTCACACTTTCTCCCGATCCAGCCAAGCTTAAGATATAGGTATGGTGGCTCATGATACTTTATTACCCCAAAAAGCAGACATGCCAGGTGCAGCTTTCGCCTCGACTTCATTTTTAGTATGTTATTATTATTCAAGAATGGCGTGACGTGAGCTCTAGCAGGTACGGAGAAACAAAATCGAGCACATGCATTTTGTACCCGTTGAATGAGTCGCTCAGTTCTACCCAGCAAACGCGGGCCATATACAGCATCTGCGTAATTTAGCTTGGATAAGACCAACGACTCAGTCAACTGTACACGTAACTCCTCTGACAAGAATGGTCGTATCCTGTATAAAATCTTGAGACGATAAAAGCAATTTTTTACTGACTCTGCGATATGTTCCTCAAACCTCAAGTTTTCGTCAAGATTTAGACCTAAATTACGAGCTGACGTAACACGCTCTATTGTTTCTCCCTTCAAAGTTACATTTAAATCCGCTGGTAGCTGGCTCAGTTGTTTTTTTGTGCCAAACAGCATATACTTAGTTTTTAGAGGATTTAACAACAAACAATTTGTATTAGACCAGTCAGCGATTCTGTCTAGGTCTTCATTTAGGTCCTTAATAGCAGCTAGGTAATCACTTGGTTTAAAGGATATATAAACTTGGGTGTCGTCAGCATAAATGTGATATTTGCATTTCTGTATGCATTGAACAATGTCCGCACAGTAAAGATTAAATAGAATCGGCCCTAATATGGAGCCCTGAGGCACTCCTCGTGTAATTGGTATAGGCGTAGAAACACTCTTAGACCCATTCGCAAGGTGTATGCTTACTGATTGACGTCGATTGCTGAGGTAACTATGAAACCACAAAAGCGTACGGCGATCAAAACCATAAGCGGACATCTTAGAGAGAAGCAGATCCACATTTATTGCGTCAAAGGCGCGGGAGTAATCAAGCAGTACCAACAATGTGCACATACCTTCGTCCTGAGCAGACAAAATATTGTCGGTCACATCAATTAGAGCCGTAGTTGTGCTCCGCTTCTTCCTAAATCCAGATTGTAATGAGGGGAGAATGTCATTTTTTTCTAAAAAGGTCGTCAGCTGATCGCAAACAATTCTTTCCAGAACTTTGGAGAGACAAGGCAGTATACTTATAGGGCGGAGATCTTTCAAGCTAACAGGATTATTTATTTTCGGGAGCGGCCGCACCACTGCAGTCTTCCATAGATCAGGAAATTTCGATGTCAGTAATGAGCGATTAATAACACCACAAATACATTCCAGAGACTCTGGCAAAGTCATAAGCAACATTTTTAAAGATAACTCATCACATCCCACAGCATTTGATTTGAGTTTGAGTATAATGCGCAATACCTCATCCTCACCCACCGGAACAAGAGTAAACGTACTCGCACACAACCTATGAAACTCAAAAAAAGTCAAGGTAGAGATGGAGGTATTAGGATTACCCGGGACATTAATGAAATTATTGTTTATTTTATCTGCATCATTTAGATGAGGTGGAAGTTCGATATCTTGTTTTTTTGGCAAAATTGTTTTTTTTAAGTTTTTCCATAAAAGTTTGGGATTATTTATTTTATTATTTATATTGTGTTTAAAATAAGCTACTTTTTCATTAAATAAAGATGATATTACTTGCGATTTCAATTGTTTATAATACTCTTTTTTTGATTCCTTTTTTGACACTGACTTACTTTTTCTGCATTGTGCCAAGGCCTCGTCACGTAAGCCCATCATAAACCTGATATTGTCGGTTATCCAGGGTGGTGATGGCTCTCTTATTACGCAGTTCTTGACAGGTGCATGAGTGTCGAACACTAATAATAAATAGTCACTAAGAGCAGCTACCATTTCGTCCACAGTGGACAACTCAGACAGGGCCTTCCAGCTCAACCTTTTTAAATCAGAATTAAATGAATTTAGACTTATTTCCTTAAGCGGCCTGTACTGCAATATGTAGGGTTGATTTTTCTCTTTTTTTATATTAAATTCGCTTATTATTACCGAATGACCGTATAAGTTACTACCTAACGCCTCGACAGTAAGCCGCTTCGAATTAAGATCGGAGCATACAAGGTCGATCAAGGTCTTACAAGTTTTTGTAAAATGGGTGGGAGAAGTAACTAATTGCTTCAGTCCCAGAAAAGATAAAGCATCACTTGTTATTTTTGCTTTATTGTCCCTTAACAGAAGATTCACATTAAAGTCTCCCATCAAAATACAATGGTCGATATCACCTAGGGAAGTAACCGAACAAGTAACCGCGTCCAAGAATGTTTGTACATCCAACCACTGTGGTCGATATGCCGTGCCGATAGCAATTTTGTATGTTTGAGAAAAAATAAAATAATTACTTGTATAAAATACAAGTATTGCTAATTGTCAACAAATGGCGCTGTATATCAATAGTACACTGTATAATGTTCTGTGAAATGGTGTTATCTGTCGCAATGTTTTTTAGAGAAAATGGGTGTATTCCAACAAGACCCTTGCTCCGAAAGTCTGTTTCCATCCCGTTCGAGTCACGTCATATCGGTGTGAAAAACGCGCTGATTGTTATATACCTACTCTGTGGTGATAGCTATTGGTCTGCTGGAATGCACTCCGTTGATTGTTTTACTCTTTGACCCCCTGTCATGAAGCGTGACATACCGCCATGTTGCGAAAATATTTAGAGCCAAATTTAATACTTTTTAATTTTATTTTTAAAAGTAATTAACTATAACAATATTTGAAAGGATCTGAATAATTAATAATAATAAATTTTGATATTTTAAAAAGAATTAGTGGCGCGATTATCACAAAAGTAATTAGAAGTTAAACTATGACCGCGCATACCGTTGTTTCACCAAGATGATTAATAATTACGTATTTTAATGACCATATTTTTTATGATTTAATTACAAATATACAGTTTTCAGATTTATTCCTGTAAGTGTAGTATAAGACGCTATTACCTGCCAAATTTCATAGTCCTAGGTCAACGGGAAGTACCCTATGAATTTTGATTCCTTTGAGAGTATCGAAAATGCGTTTTTTGCGCCCTAAACGGCAGTATCTTGACAGACAGACGGACGGACGGACAGACAGACGGACAACAAAGTGATCCTATAAGGGTTCCGTTTTTTCCTTTTGAGGTACGGAACCCTAAAAATAAGGATAAACAGACCATAGACTTAGAATTTTTTTCACTAGTGGAATATTAAGTTTGTGAAACAGACTTAGGTAGGTATAAAAGTTTGTGAAGAACCTCAGAATAAACAGTTTTCTATTAATTAATACCTCAGTAATGTATGAAAATAAATGGAAAAGAAAAAATACGTGTTGCCTAAAAAACGATAAATTTTCATTATATTCATAAAAACATGTACCTCAAAATTTTGAAATGTTGTCAATTAAGTATCTATATATATAAAAGAGTAAATCACTCACTGACTCATCACGAAATCTCAGAAACTACAAGTGCTAGAAGTCTCAAATTTTGCATGGGGGTTCCTTTTAGGGTGAAAGTGCTCACTAAGACGGGATTTTGCGAAATTCAACCCCTAAGGGGGTAAAACAGGGTGGCAAAGTTTGTATGGGAGAAAGCGATTCCTTGGCCCGATTGGCTTGAAATTTGGCATAGACATTCTTTAACAAAATTAATTGAATATGTGTTTCGTATTTTCTTGAAATGTATCCCATAACAGGGTTGTAAAGGGGTAGAAAGCTATTTTTAGGGTGGTTGACTTCGATATCGGAATCAAAACTTCTTAGTGCATTTGTACGATTAAGAAAAATAAATGTCAGTTGTCAGGTTGTCACCTCGCCTGAGATTGTAATTATGTCACCGCACGAGCTGACATTTCATGTTGTATAAGGTTTTATCCTGATTTTCACTACCTATTTTACGAAATATTAGTCTACTTATAAAACGTGGCAAAATCTAGCAAATATCAGATATCTAACGTGACAAGGAATGTGGTGTAAAGTGTTGAAATTGAGAGCCGGATAATAATGCACAACATAAGTTGCACCCGACATAATTTGCGATGTCACGTTATTTTAGCCAGGAACCAGGAACAAATAAACATACATAGATTTTTATTTAAAAAGAAGATACCTACCAAACTATTAAGTATGAGTATTAAATGTTACATAATATTATTATACTTATTTTGTTATATTACTGCTAAGAAATTTTATTAAGTACCTACCTACCTACCTAATACAAAATCGTGAACAGTAGGGCGTCGGTTCTGTAACCAAACTCGAACCCCACTTCGAACCTCACTTCACTGCACGGGACGGGAACTTTAAATCATAAATAAGATGATGATAAGATTTTTTTTCATCACAAAATATTTTAGATAGCTACCTAAATTTATTGTAATCGGTAAAATTGCTCATTTAGTTAGCTAATTTCTAATAACAATTCACGCGAAGTGAAGTGAGGTTCGAAGTGAGATGCGAGTTTGGTTACAGAATCAACAGATTGCGCAGGTAAAACCGCGGGGTGCACACTACCAGTAGTGCGTCTTGGTAGTGTCGTGGGGAAGAAGGGCAACTATTACCTACATATCACAAAATTGTAAAAATTAAAAAATTTTTGATGTTTGGATATTGTTCATTTTGTTACTCAATCACGTCTGAACGGGTGAACGGATTTAGATGAAATTTGCCACAGGGATAGATTATAGTCTGGAATACTTAACACAGGCTTCTTTTCATGCCGATCATTGGTTTCCAAGGGAAAACTTACAACGATTACCGACTCCCACGCGGGCGGAGCCACGGGCAAAAGCTAAACATAGTATAAAACAAAGTCGCTTCCCGCCGTCTGTACGCTTCTCTTAAACCAGGGGTCGGCAACGGCTTTTTGATGCGCCCTCCTGAAGGGGTGTAGTGCAGTTAACATAAATCACATGGGCGCTCGCAAGCACGTGCACTGCACCCCGCGGCGAGCAGAGTCCAATGCGCGGGTGGCGACGATGATACTCAATACTGTCAGTCAGTACGCTGCGATACTCAGAGTCAAGAAGCTGCATTTTTGTGTCGTTAGTTTTACTACCTACCTACCTACTTACATATTTTTAGTTATATTGTGCTTTTAATATAAGTAAAAGACCGAGGACTTACTATTTTAATAATGAGTGGGAAGAACAGTTTTTTTTATTAACTTTGCAGAACAAAGTCAGTTACCATTAAATAAGTTAGCTGCCACAGTAACTGATGGTGCGCCTGCAATGATAGGCAATAAAAATGGCTTCGTTGCTCTGTGTATGGCAAATGATATGTTTCCTCAATTTGCTCATTACCACTGTATCATCCACCAAGAAGAATTGTGTGCCAAAATTCTTCGTTTTGAACACGTCATGAAGATTGTGGTAAAGTTAATTAACTCTATTAGGGCTGCGGCAATGCAACACCGTTTGTTTCGGCAGCTTTTGCAAGATGAAGATGCTGAGTACGCGGACCTAATATTACATACGGAAGTTCGATGGCTAAGCAGAGGCAAAGGTGCTTGTACGCTTTCTCAGTTTGATAAACGAAATCAAACAGTTCTTAGCAACAAGAAACGAAGATTATCCACAGTTGACTGATCACTCATGGCTTGCAGATTTCTCACTGATATAACAATAAAACTAAATGAAGTTAACCTGGAAATGCAGGGGAAAAATGTGAATCCATATTTTCAACTATAAAGCACTTGAAATCCAAATATAGAAGCAGAATGACAAATGTTAAATTGGACCACTGTATGAGGACAGGTCTTCAAATTATGAGCCAGATTTCATCAAGTTGTCAGAAGAAATGCAAGGCCAAGGATCACATTAATAAATTAGTGATTGATTAATTGTTATAATACTTAACTAGTGATTTTTAACCGACTTCAAAAAAGGAAGAGGTTATCAAGTCGACGGTGTTTTTTTTTATTTGACTGTATGTGTATGCCTCATGTAATAAATATCTTGTTTTGTTCTTGTGTAACATTTTATTTGCGTCAAGCATTCATGCGCCCTTCAGACGTAAACTATTTTACAATGAGCCCTTAGGCTCTATAAGGTTGCCGACCCCTGTCTTAAACTATACATAAAAATCGCAATAAAATCGATCTTTAAGTTTGGGAGCTGGTGGCCTCAGACAGACACACTACATCGTATATATGTAGATATCCTGTAGTATAATCAAATAACTTCACACTGACACCACATTAGCACAGTTTTACATTAGTAACTACATTGCACTGCACCCGTGCGAAGCCGGGGCGGGCCGCTAGTAGTAATATAAAATCAGTTTGCTTAACTTTTTTCTATAACTTGGGCGACGTAGTTCTTAAACAGCCTAGCTAGGGGAATCAAATTGACTGTCTGTACCTATTTATCTCATAGTTATAGAGCGGCGGTAATCGTAATAAAGACGCTTAGAAAACACTTTTTGTACAAGTCATCTCGGAAATATGAAAATGTGGTATCGATGTATTCAGTATTATGTCCTCATCACAAATATATAAGATGACAAGTGCGAAAGTGGTGGGGGTAGAAACTGTGACGTAATAAAGTTTTCAGTACAAATAATTTTTTTTTTCATACCATGTGGTATATCAAATGAAAGGGTTTTGTGAGTAGATTGCGAATATATAACACACTATAACATTTTCACTACTTGGTCTAACAAATTATTAGCAAACGTCGGAAAATTTCGCAATTCAGAGTCGCCATTGAACAGGTCTAGATTGAAAACGACTGAATTGATTTTTACAAAATATATAACAAATAAATCTGCACATACTCTTTTCGAATGACTAAAGGTATTTGACCAAAGATATTTAAAAATAAGAAAAGTACATCAGTTTTAATAACAGCATAATTTTCTGCTTTTTCTAAATTCTCAGATTCCGTTAATAATTAATAATAAAATAAATAAATAAACTTTCGTATGTTTATCCTTACTTGTCCTATTTAGTAAACAGTATTTGACAGTTTCCATGCTTCTTTTAAATTTAAATCACTATCAAAAAATGTGTTAACAATTTCTTTAGTATTCAATGCGTGGAAAACCATTTGTTGAATTTCATACATGATTATTTCAAAAAAGAATTGAGTAAAATTAGTTTACCAAATAGGACAAGTAAGGATAACTAAAAGTAATGACAAATACACCTGGAAAACACACACAGTTGCTCGGAGACCTAAATAACCTGACGAAACTCAATAGGCAAAAGTTATTTACAAAAAATCAAAACAATACACAAAAATCACAGTCTTTCTAATGGATGTAAAAGAGGCTTAACGGGTGTAAATAATCATTCATAAAACACAACAAATGTTTTACCACGCATAGAATACCAAAAATATTGTAAATTGTTAATGATATTTGATTTAATAAGACAACATATTTTAAAAAACCGGCCAAGTGCGTGTCGGGCCACGCGCAGTAGGGTTCCGTAGGTACATTATACCAAACCATATTTTAATACCGCTATCATTTTTCGTCTGAAAAAATAACTTTGTTTTTCACAGTGTTTGTATGAATGACAAAGTTATATTTGCGGTTTTGGAAAATGTACTATATCTTGAAAACTAATAACTATATCTCGTTCAAACCAATTTTCGTTGAAAGTGTTTATTAAGATCTATAGCTTATATTTTTTTTAGATTTTTCGCCCTCTTACTTAGGAGGGGGGACACACATTTTACCACTTTGGCGGCATATATGATAGCGCCTTCACTGAGTAATCTCAATTATTTCTAAATTTTAAAAAAATCAAATTGTTTCGTAAGAATAACTATTTACAAATTATAATTATTTTGCATGTGCCTTTACTGTGATTAAGTTAACTGAGATTAATTATTTACAAATCAAAATGATCTTGCATGAGAGATTAATTATTTACAAATTAAAATGAGTTTGATCTGTGATAAATTAAGAGTTATAGAATACTAGTCTTATTTGTTAAAGAATACCGGAAATTATAAATTTATTACAAAATGCTATTTTATACAAAGTTATATTTTCTATCAATAATTATTTCATTATTTTTAGCATTTTTTTAGCATGTCAAAATATTTGTTACTGTCTATCAGTTGTTTATAGTTGGTAAAGAACACCGGAAGTGATCAATTAATTATAAAATGTTATTTTATACAAAGTTATATTTTCTATCAAAAATTATTTCATTATTTTTAGCATTATTTAAGCATATCAAAAGATTTGTTACTGTCTAATGTATTCAGTTGTTTATAATTGATAAAGAACACCGGAAGTGTTCTTTATTAATTACAAAATGGTATTTTATAAAAAGTTATAATTTCTACTAATAATTAATGCATTATTTTTAGAATTATTTAAGTGTATTAAATGATTTTTAATTGTCTAATTTAAGTTAACAGTTGTTCATTTGAAATGTACACGTGCCACTTGTTTGTGTCAGCCTATAAAAGGCGCACAAGCATCGGCAGCGAGGCAATTCAAGTCGAACTTCGGTCGAGACAACATCTCCCAATAAATATTCTGCTCACAACTTCGAGTTTTACTTTCGTGAGGAATGGCTTCTCCAACATCAGAAGAGGAGACACCAGGGCAAAACGCCCGACCTATGCCGCAACTAGGATATTCGCCAGCCATCCAACGTAATGATCTAAACCCGTCAAGGTACTCGCCGGTTTTGCAACCGCAGCAACCTGGTACTGGTCATCAAAACAACACCGAGCTAACGCTGCTCAGACGACAAGTGGAACTCTTGCAAGAAATACTATTGCAACGGAACAACAACTCACCACAAAACCACCGCAACTTAAGTGAAGTGTACTTACCAGATTTTGATCCTGATTCCCATCAACCAACAATAGATGAGTGGTGCAAGCAAGTAGACTCATTGATTAGTCTTCGAGGATGTTCCAGACAATTAGCCATGATGAAAGCCCTCTCATGTTTAAAAGGCAGAGCCAAATCCTGGGCTGACGCCTTTGCACATAACTTACCGGACTGGGCTGATCTGAAATCAGAACTAATCTGTCAATTTGGTGCAGAAACGAGACACATTTATTTCGTTACTAAATTTCGTGAATATACTTCAAATGATGCAAAAAACTACGCCGAGTATGTTACAGAAGCGTGGAGGCTATTTTTTACCGACTTCAAAAGGAGGGAGGTACTCAATTCGACCCGTTTTTTTTTTTTTTTTTTTTTTTTTTTTTTTTTTTTTTGTTTTTTGTATGTACACCGATTACTCGAAGACGGCTGGACCGATTGAAATGATTCAAACGTTATTACATTAGGTAAACTTTCAAGTTGGTCCCATTTTTTAAAATTTTGAAATCGGTTCAGTACTTTTCAAGTAATCTTGAAAAAAGTACGAAAATAGTATGATTTTGTGTGAACTACCTCGATGATCAGTCGTATAACTTCTTTGTTTATGAACTGAATAAGATAATTATTTTTTTGTTGGAAAAGGGATATCTTAAGTGTAGTTCTTTAACCGACTTAAAAAAGGAGGTTCTCAGTTTGACCCGCATGTATGTACCCGCACGTTTGGCTGAGCCGATTTTAATTTCTACCTAAATAATATATGTACCTACACTACCTAGTACAAAAGGTACCTACACTAAAAATAAAAAAATAAAAAATTGTTTAAAAAAACAAAAAACCGACTTCAAAAAACCTACCTCTAAAAAGCAAGAAATAATATTCGTAATAATAAAAACACGTCTATTGAAGTCGGGTGGGGCTTTTAGAATAAAAAAAAGGAATTTGTACTCCAGCCCCACCCGACTTCAATAGACGTGTTTTTATTATTACGAATATTATTTCTTGCTTTTTAGAGGTAGGTTTTTTGAAGTCGGTTTTTTGTTTTTTTAAACAATTTTTTTCAAGAATATCTCCTAATGCACCAACCGACCTTATGGTCGAAGCAGTAATCTCAGGTATATGACCAAAATTCTACCAAGCTGAACTATTGAGAGCAATGCCAAAGTCTCAAGCTGAGCTGATAGCCACTCTAAATAACTACCGCAAAAGACCCGCCGCACCCTTGGAAACTAGTCCTTCGGAAGGATTTACGGATCGAAAACGGCCTAGATTGGAACAGTCGGAGTCGGCCACGACAACATGCAGAAGATGTGGCAAAGAAGGTCACAAGACTCAAGAATGTAAAATACCTTTCTGCAGCATCTGTAAGAAGATAGGACATGGCAACCACAACTGCTGGTCAAGGATAACCAACAAGACTGCGCAACCAACTCAAACCAGTACATCTTCTCAGCGGGACGTTCATCTAGTACAACGGGCATGTCCAAGCTGCACATCCATCAATATTGGTGACGTTACCTTATCTTGTCTTTTAGATACTGGCGCCGAGTGTTCACTCATTAAGAGAAAATCTTCTGGTTCTATACCAGGTAAACGTGGTGTTGAACTTGTTGCATTGCGTGGTTTTAATGGACAACCCATCATTTCTAATGAGTTTATTAACACAACAATTTCACTCGATGAGTTAACTTTCGAAGCCAGTTTACATATTGTTGATAACTTACCATATGACGTAATTCTCGGGACAGACTCCCTGCTCATTCCAGGTATCACAATCGAAGTTACTGACAAAGGTATTTCCCTGCAAAGAAATGCTCTTATTAGCACAATACGATTAGATGAGACATCACCAAAAATTAACACTGACTTGGATGACTCGACAGACTTAATACGACTTCTTAAAAAACATTCCTCAGCCTTCGGTTTTACAACTCCAATCAGAAAAGTAAGGACAGGTAGTTTGAAAATTCGCCTTAAAGACCCGTCTCGTACCGTACAACGACGACCATATCGTTTAGCCCCTATTGAAAGAGAAAAAGTAAAACAAATTATCGACGACTTAAAAGCAAAAGGCATAGTCAGAAATAGCTGCTCTCCATTTGCTAGTCCTATACTTATTTGATTGAATCAGGCGTCACTTGGCGGAAGTCCCAAACCATTTTGAAAAAAGAAATATATGTAGCTTACTTCCGCAAACAATGTATGCAAGATGCACCGCCCGCCCGCCCGCAAAAATATGCACATGCACACCACAAAATATCAGTGCACAAACCTGCATTTAGCAAGACAGCAACACACCTTGCACCTTCACCAATTAGGCTACTCTACACGTGTTTCGCCCCAACCCGGAGCATCCTCAGGAGTTAGATCGTGCGTAAACCAACACCGAATGAGCTCCTAACGCCTCCGACACCGTATTTGTTGTCCCTTCCTCCCCACTCCGCACCGAGTGACTGACGTTTGAAGAATGTTGCCAGTTTAAAATAAAAAGAAAAAAGAAAGAAAAAATATTTTTAATTTAAATTGTGTACAAATAAATTGATATACATTAAATAATGTGTTTTTAATAAGATACTTATTTTTAAGAATTATTATTATTTGAGAAAATGCGCAGCAATGGCGAGGAAGAGACATCAAGTTGATTGTTAAGTATGGCTCCATCAACATTGTGTTTGATAATTTCTAGGTTTTCCAACACGCTCAGTCGTAGACCTTTACTACAAGTATGTAAAACCTCATAGGAATGACCATCAGATAGCTGATGTCCGGTATTTAATAAATGTTCCGCGAAATGAGATCGCTCTGGATGGCCATTCCTATAGGCAGAAATGTGTTCTTTATAACGTATATTAAAACTACGGCCGGTTTGACCAACGTATACTGAATTACATTGGTTACATGTTAACTTATATATCCCCGACTTCCTGCCAACCTCCGTTTTTTCCTTGCCATTGCAAATGGCACGCCGGACGGTATTAGTAGTACGAAAAGCCACGTGAACGTCGTTATTTTTTAAGAGTTTTGATATTTTATCTGATATTTTACCTACGTAAGCCATACTTGACTGATAATTGTGAATAACGCGTTCACGTGGCACCGCATATAAAAGCCCAGTCACCTGTTTGTTAATTTTATTCCTAATCATGTTATCTATCATCCGCCGATCATAACCATTTGCAACGGCAATATTATAAATTGTATTTAACTCTCTACTATAGGCTTGCCCTGATAACGGTACCGTCATTAAACGATTTATATATGAGTGAAAAGCAGCTAATTTATGTTGCCAAGGATGACAAGAAGTTGCGGGGATAACTACATCAGTATGTGTGGGTTTTCTATATATTTATTTTATTTTATTTTATTTTATTTTATTGATCTTTGGGGGGTTTACAGCTCTTAATTCAGTTTAGTGTAATATGATAAAAACTAAAAGCCTATTACAAACCTCCACAGGTATGTTACAAGTTTAGAGCAAAATGATTAAGCCAAGCTAATGCTAACCAGAATATAAAAAAGGAATAACTAATAAAAACAGAAATTTACAATAACGAAAATACATAAAATATGTGCTCATTAGCGAGATTTGAGAACAAAATTTACTTATACCTATTTAATCAACAGTACTTTTACAATCAACTGCCAATATTATAAATATTATTTAATACGTAGCGGTTACTTAGAGTCTCCTTGGGCAGTATTTTGGCCAAAGAACTCAAGCCTATAGTTCGCCTAATAGTTGCTGTGCTTGTCACAAACAGATCAAAGTCGTGGTCAGCGCTATACTTATTATAAGTATTGAGACCACGTATCAAGAAGGTATTAGTCCTGTAATTAGTATGTGCAGATGGTTTGTGAAGCAGTGGGCGTCGTCGCAGAGCCACTGAGTTAGTACGAAAGCCAATTTTAGATAGCAGTTCCGAACAGTCAATGCCACCGTTAACGAGTTTCGAGACAAAACAGGCATCATTCACTTCCCGTCGGATGCGAAGGGGCAGAAAGTGGTATCTTCTGCATCGGTGTTCATAATCCAGGGAGCGTTGTCTAGATTTGTAATCGAGAAAGCGCAAAAACCGTTTCTGTATCTTTTCCAACCTAGTTACATATATGTTGTACTGTGGATTCCACACTTGCGAAGCATACTCCAGGTGGCTACGTACGTAGGCGCAATAAAGAATCTTGATTGCTTTAAGAGACTTTAGATCATTAGAGGTTCGCATGATGAATCCCAAAGCCTTGGAAGCCTTAGAGGCAATATGCTCGATATGATCCGCGAATGTTAATTTACTGTCATGAACTACCCCCAGATCCCTAATGCTATTAACTCTGGATAACTGATGGTTATGTAATGTATAGGAATAGTCTACTTTATTGATTTTTCGTGTGAATGTCATAGAAAAACACTTGGATACATTTAGTTCCAGTCTATTTTCCACGCAGTATTGTTGGAATCTAATCAGATCTTGTTGTAACTCACGAGAATCTAATGGGCTATTTATTACCTTGAGCACTTTCATATCGTCCGCGAAAAGCAAGGACTTTGAATGTAGGAAGCATTTATTAATATCTGTAATGAAAACGGTGAATAAAAGGGGTCCAAGAATCGATCCTTGAGGCACGCCAGACGGTATCTTAGTCCACTGGGACATGTAACCTCGCAAGACTACAGCCTGATTACGGTTTTCGATGTAAGATGAAAACCAGCGAAACAAGTTGCCGTGAATGCCAGCCGCACGAAGCTTGGTGAGTAGTATCGAGTGATCAATTCTATCAAAACATTTTTTGTAGTCTGTGTAGACCACATCGACCTGAGCCCCCCTATCCATCCCTTCGGAAATAAGTTCATTTGCAACAATCAGATTTGTACATGTCGAGCGTTGCCTGAGGAAACCATGCTGCTCGTCACTAAATGAATTGCTTAAACTAGAGTAAACATCACAGTAAACTAGTCTTTCAAGGATTTTTGCGAATAGACATAGCTTCGAAATGGGGCGATAGTTTTCAATATTACTCTTATCACCTTTTTTAAGTACCGGTGTAATAAAAGCAGACTTCCATATGACAGGAACAATTCCCTCCGACAATGAACGATTGAACAACATACACAATGGCACTAATAAACCCTCTGCACATCTAACGATAAAAAGTGGCGGAATCATATCAGGCCCGCCAGATTTAGTCAAATCAAGCGATTTCAGCAGGTTTAAAACTTTAGTTGGGTTAATCTCGACATCACTAATACCGCAAAGATCACTCTCCAAGCTCGCGTCAATAGTATGATTTGAAGGCTGGTTTGACTCTAAGAACGTGGAAAGAAAGTACTCAGCAAACAGATTAGTAATATCCTGACCAGTATCAGCGGTTTCAGACTTATAATACATTACACTTGGAAAGGCTGAGCAGCTTCTTTTCATTTTTATATATGTCCAAAATGCTTTGGGGTTTTCAATAATTAAGGACTCTAACCGGTGAATGTAGTTGTCAAAACATTTATTTTCTAGTTCAGAGGCTCGTTTGCGCAACAAAGAAAACGAATGATAGTCAGATAGGTTACCGTATATTTTATACTTGTTGTGGTACTTCATTTTCTCTTGTAAAACCTTTATTAGACTGGAATTATACCACGGTGGATGAGAATTATGCTTAACTCGTTTTTGTGGTATAAATCGGTCACGAAGCTCGTATAATTTATTATAAAAGGTAGATACCGCGTCGTCCAATGTACCTACACTTAAACAGGAACTCCAATCAATAATATTGAGCTCTGATGATATAGCTGAGTAGTCACCCTTACTGAAAATATACTTCGTTTGACTATTAACTGCTAATTCATGAATTTCGACAAATTCCGCATTTATATTGAGAGACTTGTGATGTAGATCTTCCGGCACCAACGGTTTGTCACAACTTTTTACACTTACTTCGTCATTGGAGAACACCAAATCCAATACCCGGTTATTATGGTTGTATTCACCATTATACTGACTTAAATTACAAGTATTGATAACATCTAAAAAATCTGTGAGAGTATCAGTACAATAGTTAACAGGCAACATTAGCGCACTATGTCCTGACTTCACCCATTGCACGTCGTTACCAAAATTAAAATCGCCTAGTATAATGAATTTGTCCATCGGGTGATTGTTAATTATTTGTTCAAGCTTATCACAAAAATTACCGAGTTGTTCATTATAAGAGTTACCACCTTTCTCACTACACAAATATAAAGTACAAATATGCATCCTGTATGTTACGGCTGGTCTTTTATGTTGCAATAAAATGGAAACCCAAATGTCCTCTGCCGAGCTATTCCATTCCGGCCTGCAAATAACGGCAAAATCGCACCTCACCGCCAGTAATACACCGCCACCTAAAGTTTGGCCTAATCTGGCATAGTCGCGATCTCGTCGGAAAACTAGGTATCGACTATCAAACAATTCACTGTCCATTATACTGTCCAACAGCCAAGTCTCAGTAATACATATAATATCATAATTATTTATACACACATTTCTATAGAATGCATTGACCTTCGTACGCAATCCCCTGGCATTCTGATAATATATGTTTAAAGAATAAACCTTGAAGTTACACTACGGCCGTATATCATCTGATTAATACAAAAACTGAACAAAAGTAAATATCTACATTGCACTATATTACGTAAAGCACTATAATGAAAATTAAATTTAAATACTAAAAAATCGACCAAAATAATAAAACAACTAAGGTAGTGCAACAAAAAGTCAGTACGCAAAAACCGACACACACTAAAACACAAAGCCACACACTGTTTGCAAAACGTTACACTCAAGCGAGCTAGTTGAATAGATACGTTTGAATAGGTTCCGAGCAATACAAAAGAATCATTAGCTAATAGCTTCGTTGTGACAAAGGACGTACGCGGCTCATAACTACACTCAAATTTGAGTACTAGCGTGGTATATTTTAAGCAGTAATTTGCAAAGCACTGACAGTCTGCGCAAGCACAGCAACTTGTAAGTTTATAACTTGTTGAAAGACAGACACAAAATAGCAATAGGAATACATTAGCGACACAGTATGAAGTAGTGGCTCTCAAACTGTTGTTGATTGATAATAATAATATATAAAAACGAGAAATTATACTAGAGAATGCTAATAAAATATAGGCATAGGTTAAGTAAATATAAAGTTGGTATTTGTACAGTAGCCACAAAACTAAGTTACGAATAGGACTAATATAAATAGTTCCAGTTATACCTATACTATTTTCATCAGGTCTCTTTCCGATTTTATAAGCATCACAGGGGAGGTGTCGTTTTTAGGGTTCCGTAGCCAAAATGGCAAAAAAACGGAACCCTTAAACATAATCATAATCATAATCATAATCATTTATTTTGCTCAAAACATGGTATAAAAGATGTTACATTTTTGAGGACTCACATGTTTTGCCAAGGTTGTGGCATGCAAATTATAAAAATCAAATCAAATAAAATTATATAAAATATTTAAATACTACTTAATTCATTTCTTACTTACTATATATAAACTTTTTTGTCAAAAATTCATTAATAGAATAAAAATTGTTGTCACAGAGCCAATTATATAACTTTTTTTTAAATAGGTTAGTATTAAGTTTTTTTATGTCAGCAGGGATTTTATTATAAATGGTAATGCACATAAATAAACAACTTTTCCTATATTTAGCTGATTTTGGGAAATCTCTTAAAACAAGCCTGTCGGGGTCCCTTTTTAGTCTGGTGTTTATGTCGCCAGCTTTAGTAAACAAGTCTTTATGTTTATTTACAAAATTACAAATTTCGTAGATGTATAGAGATGGCACCGTTAATAAACCAAGACCTCCAAATAATGGTCTACAGGGTTCGTCCGGTGCGACACCATAAATGGCTCTGATACACCTTTTTTGTGCTTTAAATGCTCGATCCCTATCTGTGCCGTTGCCCCATATTATGATCCCATAACGTAATATGGATTCTACGTATGCGCGGTAGGTGGCAATAACGGTACTCCTATTCGTGACATTTTTTAATTTTTTCAAAGCATATACGAATCTATTAATTCTGTTGCTTACGTTATCAGCATGTATTTTCCAATTCAAATTATTGTCTATATGGATTCCGAGAAATTTGGTATGTATCTCTTCTTTTATTTTATTGATGTTAATATTAAATTTGTACTTAGGGTTATAAGATTGATTGAATTGTATAAAACACGATTTGTTCAAGTTAATTTTTAGTTTATTCGATTGTAGCCATGCGATGATTTTGTCAATAGTATTATTAATTACTGATTCATGATAGTCAATTGAATTTGCTTTATTTGATGTCACAATAACTGAAATGTCATCTGCATATAATATGCATTTATGGTTAATTGCATTAAAAATGTCATTTATATAAATAATAAATAATATTGGCCCGAGAATGCTCCCTTGTGGAACACCGTTTTTGTTGTTTTTAAGACGCGAAGTGTAGGCTATCATTTCATTGTTGACGACTTTGTTTATGACAACATATTGACGGCGATCAGTTAAGTAAGACGTTAACCATTGCTGAGCTAGACCTCTTATACCGTTTGATTCTAGTTTTGCAAGTAACAATTTATGATTAATTAGATCAAAGGCTTTTGATAAATCTAAGAATAGGCCAGTAGTGTACTCGTTGCTATTCAGAGATGTTAATACAGTACGTAAAAGAGCAAAAGTTGCCAGTGTTGTTGATTTATTCTTTTGAAATCCGAATTGACTGGGCTCAATGATGTGAAATCTATCGCAAAAACTAACTATTCTTTTGTACATACATTTCTCAAATACCTTAGATAACACAGGAATAAGTGTTATGGGCCTATAATTATTTATATCTTCCTTGTTACCTTTCTTATAAAGCGGTTTGACGATCGATATTTTGAGAAGATCTGGAAATTTCCCCGAAGAAAAAGACAGGTTTATAAGATGAGTCAATATCGGAGCCAACTCAGCACAACATGCTTTGACAATTTTGGTGCATATGCCATCAAAGCCTTCAGAATTAGTATTTCTCAGATTCTTAATCTCCCTAATTACTTCGTCCTCTGTCACTGGACTGAGAAACATAGATTCCGAGACTACTTTCTTCTCAGTGTGGTTCACACGTAAGGTTTGTGTTGAATTTTCTGCGGATTCAATAAAAAAATCATTAAAAGCAGAGGCGATGTCAGGTGGATTTGTCAATTTATTATCATTTATTTTTATACTATCAATATTGTCATCAATTTTGTTGTTCATTATTTCATTTTTAACTATAGACCACGTTGCCTTACATTTATTAACACTTTTATTAATATATTTTATATTTGAATTTCTTTTTGAAAAGAAAATGCATTTTTTTAAAACATGAGAATAGGTTAAATATTTGTTTTTATTTGTTTCCGTTTTATTTTTATAGTAATAAGATCTAAGTGATCGCTTTGTTCTACAACTAAATTTCAGGCCTTTGCTAATCCATTTACGTTTATGCTTATTATCTTTGTTGACTTTTATTTTGATAATTGGAAAGCATAAATTATAGAATAAGCACAATTGTTCATGAAAAGTACCAAAAGCTTTATTAAGATCTTCTGTTTCTGAGTAAATTTCAGACCATGATAAACTATTAATGCATTGTTTAAATTTATAAATATTTTCTGGACAAAAGTCCCTTCTACTAATGTAATACGAATTGGGAGTAAGTTGTTTATTTCGTACAGGGAATTTCAAAAATTGGGCTGTGTCGTGATCTGATAAATACAAAGGCAAGACAGAAGCATTAGCTTCGTCGATATTGCTTAAAATATGGTCAATGCACGATGCCTTCCTTGTTGGTACCCCAATGTGAATTTTTAGATTGTAATTATTACATATGTCTTTTAGATGAGTTGGTATTTTTCCATCTTTTAACGTATCTATATTTAAGTCACCGGTAACAACGAGTTTTGTTTTTTTGTGACTTTTATGTACTTCATGCAAGAAAAGATCAAGTTTTTGCAGAAAAATATTTGGGTCAGATTTCGGTGTTCGGTATATACAAATTACTAATAAATTGTGTTGTGGGATTTCGATACCACAAGCCTCGAAAGTTTTAACAGTTGCATATTTTCTTATTTTTGTGTATTCATTATAGATTGTATTACGCTTGACTAAGATACAAGTTCCGCCTCTTTGCTTGTCCCTGCAAAATGAAGTGGCCAGTTCATAGTTGATTAGATTAAGGAATTTGTCATTACCAGATTGTATGAATGTCTCAGAAAGGCAGATCATGTCAGGCTGATTGTTCATCTCTAGCATCTCCTGTAATGTTAGTTCTAATAATTCCTGTTTTGCTAACAAACTAGCTATATTTTGATGCATTATTGTGAAATATTTCAGGGAACTAGTTGCATTATTCACGAAAAAAACTGCTTTTGTTTAACTTTGGAAAATATTTAGTAATTTTACTTTGGATTCGAGATTTACCAAAAGGTGTATCAGACCCTTTCGCGTCAGTCACGCAAGTCTGAGGTCGAGCAAAATAATAAGGGATCGTACCCTTAGGATGTTTGACAGTATTCGAAGTCAATGTTGAATTGGTAGTTGAACGATTCAAATCTATGGTAGGTGATGGTTTATTAATACGGGTTAAAATTCGTTTTATTTGCTTAACATTGAGGTAATTATCCTCGTAGTCCCAACAGTCAATAATGTAATTTATTTTTCCACAAAATTTAAATAAATTATCATTTTCGCATTCAAGAAATTTACACTTATTATACTTATTACATATAGTTTTTATGGTATTATTCAGTTCCAAAACATTTATATATAGATTATTTAATACATTTAGGACAATCACGTTATTATTAGAAAATTTATTTAACAACTTATTTAACTGAAACGATAATATTTTCAAGTCATAATCGTTTTCACCTAGGCATACTATGATTTTGTCATTTGCTTTAATTTCTGTGCTTTGACAGCTATTTATAATGTCTGCCGCCAAAGAATCCGGCTTTGTAAGCGCTGTGATTGTGTATTTTTCATAATTGGAGTTGTATCTGGAATCTGATAAGAAAGCAGACAGCCCGACGCATCTCTGCGTACCGAAGATAAATATTTTCTTGCATCGATTTTCTATCTCTTCACGTATTCGGCCCGAAACATTTGAGTGAGTTGAGTCAGTATTTGTTGTGGTAAGCTTATGTTCAATGTTATTTATATAATTTGTAAGCCTTGATATTTCAGCTTCAGTTCGCAATAATTGCATTTCTAGATTTGTTATTTGTTGTTGAAGATTTATTATAGTATTTTTATTTTGCGTGGTGAGTGAGTTTCTACTTGGTGTGCAAGCAGCAAATGATTCAGACAGCTGAACGTTGTAGTTTTTTTTCTTTTTAGAGCTGCAATTAAGTGGTGTTTGACATAATCGTTTTAATATCTCATTTTCTTTGCGAAGTTTAGTGTTTTGATTACGAAGGTCATTATTATCTAATACGACATTATCAAATTCGTTTTGCAAAATAATCAACTCGGAGCGAAGTCTATCGGTTGTTTCTTTAATCTCTTGCGTAGATAGTACATCAGTAATTGTAAAGTCCATGCTTTTTGACAAAAGTTTCTCTGGTGTAGTGAATGTGTTGTCAGTGCTGCTTAATGGAGTTATTATGTGAGAGTCATTTGTAGTAGAAGTTGTATTTGTAGGAGTCTGTGGTTGATTGATTGGACTTGTATTACGTAAATTGTCGCTAGATTTTTGAAAGAGATGTTTTTTTCTTGTCGTGACGTTGGATATTTCTGAGTTAGGTGTAGAATTTGCTTTTGTTTTATATGTACATAATTCACATTTCCAGTTATTTCTGGTACTAGATCCCTTTAGGCGGTGCAACTTTTCTGAGTATCCTACACAGTCGTATTCGAAATTGTGTTTGCAATGTAAACATTGAATAGTATTTTTGGCATCTACTTTGCGTTTACATTTGTTGCATATTACTAGTAGCGGCTCCTTGCGGTGATTGTTGGAGTTATTACCTGACATTTTTTACTATTAGCAGTGGTAGATATCCTTATTACGACTTATCGCTTACCTCAAGTTAGTTAGGCAATTATCGGCTAGATGGCGCTTGTCCAAGGAATAAATATTTATTAAAAAATATTTGTCGATTGCTGGGATCGAACTCGGTTTTCTTAAGTCTGCGTACCTGCCCGCTCCAACGGCGCTAGCCAGACAATAAGTGAACTGACGAAAGTAGTGAACAGTATCAGCGATCGGTGTACGTTGTTCGAAATGAGGTCAGTGACTATAGACACATGTATAGCTAGCCGTGTAGTCTGTCACAAACAACAGCTGACGCTTGAGTATTATTTGAACTTCACAACGGTTTGAGTTTTTGTTTTTGTGTTGATAATTGTTAACGAACTGAACTTTATCACGGTTTTTTCGTGATTTCTTGATGTTCACGAATAATCTCACGTTAATTTGTAAGGTATTTAGTGTTGATACACTTATTTATTCGAAAATCACTGTTATCACTTCACACACTTTTTTGTTGTTGTTCTTCAAGATTTTTTTATTCAAACATTATCACACTTAATGCAAGACGTACTTTATCGAAAACTTAGGTTTAGTTAGTGAAATCGCAACTAAAACAATTTTAAACAATAAATTAATACGGAGCTGATATTTGCGTGTGGACTGTGGCGCCCTCTCTTTATACTTATAGATATACTTATAGATTCGTCATGTCTGTCTGTCTGTCTGTCTGTCTGTCTGTCTGTCTGTCTGTCTGTCTGTCCGTCCGTATGTCACAGCCACTTTATTCCAAAAGTATTAGGACTACATAGTTGAAACTTAGTAAGTAGGTGTATTCTGTGAACCGCTTTACGATTTTTATACAAAAATAAAAAAAATAAAAGATTAAGGGGGGGCTCCCCATACATGGAACTGAAACTGAAAATATTTTTTTTCATCAAACCAATACTTGTGGGGTGTCTATAGATAGGTCTTTAAAAATGACATTGAGGTTTCTAAGACTATTTTTTTTGAAAGTCAACCGTTTGAAAGATATATGCCGCCAAAGTGGTAAAATGTGTGTCCCCCCCCCTTTAACTTTTAAAGTAAGAGGGTGAAAAATCTAAAAAAAATATAAACTATAGATCTTAATAAACACTTTCAACGAAAATTGTTTTGAACGAGATACAGTAATTAGTTTTTGAGATATAGTACATTTTCCAAAACCGCAAATATAACTTTGTCATTCATACAAACACTGTGAAAAACAAAGTTATTTTTTCAGACGAAAAATGATAGCGGTATTAAAATATGGTATGGTATAAAGTACCTACGGAACCCTACTGCGCGTGGCCCGACACGCACTTGGCCGGTTTTTTCTTACGTAGATCTTCGCATGCTTCACCCATGAGTAGAGAAACCCCTTTTCTTTTGCTATTTTCTTCGTTTTAGTGAGCAGATTTTTGTTGGATGGCGTAAGGTGATCGTTTACAAATACCATGTTGTTTGATTTGAAACCAAACATAATCGCATTGAGCTTCACTTCTTTGGACTTTGCTCTTGATGCTGCTACGAAATCCTCTTTAACATATCGATTAACAAATCCTACTATTATAGGCTTCGGTTGGGTGTTTTCCTTACTCGGAACTCTGGCAACGAAATTTATTTGGTTTTTGTCAATGGGATAATTGACGGTTGTTCCAATTACACTGATGATTTTCAGAAGGTTTTCGTTCTGCGTTTGTGGAATGCCTTTTATTTCGACGTTATTCATACGTGACCATTGGTCCTTCTCATTGGCCTCATGTTTCTTTTTACCCATTTCGGCTTCTAAAGCAGTCACTCGGTCTCCGATGCCTTCCACTTCTGTAAGTCGATCTTCTATCTTCACGAACCTCTCGTTTAATTCTTTGATTGAAGTATTAGATTGAGTAACTTGTACCTTTAACTCACAGATTTCAGCTCTTAGTGCCTTGACCTCAGTAGCGAGCGCGTCCAACGGAGCTAATTTGAGAGATAAAGCTTTCAGTTCAGCCATGATAGATCCATCGCTGGTGGGTTGAGGGGATCTTGGGCCTGGGGCCCCTGGTTGTTTGCACTTTTGGCACTTCCATGATTGTTTTCTATCTGAGCCTAGTCTCCTGTAGCCTGCCTCTGTTATTCCCGCACAATGGAAATGTAGTTCCTGATTGCACGATGCGCAATGCACACCGTCACCGACGACTTCATCACAAATACCGCAAGATGACATAGCGAAAATTTGAAAGTTATGGCGACAATGCTCTCGGGACTATCTCACGGGAGCATTGTCGCCATAACTTTCAAATATATAGAAAACCCACACATACTGATGTAGTTATCCCCGCAACTTCTTGTCATCCTTGGCAACATAAATTAGCTGCTTTTCACTCATATATAAATCGTTTAATGACGGTACCGTTATCAGGGCAAGCCTATAGTAGAGAGTTAAATACAATTTATAATATTGCCGTTGCAAATGGTTATGATCGGCGGATGATAGATAACATGATTAAAATATCAGATAAAATATCAAAACTCTTAAAAAATAACGACGTTCACGTGGCTTTTCGTACTACTAATACCGTCCGGCGTGCCATTTGCAATGGCAAGGGAAAAAACGGAGGTTGGCAGGAAGTCGGGGATATATAAGTTAACATGTAACCAATGTAATTCAGTATACGTTGGTCAAACCGGCCGTAGTTTTAATATACGTTATAAAGAACACATTTCTGCCTATAGGAATGGCCATCCAGAGCGATCTCATTTCGCGGAACATTTATTAAATACCGGACATCAGCTATCTGATGGTCATTCCTATGAGGTTTTACATACTTGTAGTAAAGGTCTACGACTGAGCGTGTTGGAAAACCTAGAAATTATCAAACACAATGTTGATGGAGCCATACTTAACAATCAACTTGATGTCTCTTCCTCGCCATTGCTGCGCATTTTCTCAAATAATAATAATTCTTAAAAATAAGTATCTTATTAAAAACACATTATTTAATGTATATCAATTTATTTGTACACAATTTAAATTAAAAATATTTTTTCTTTCTTTTTTCTTTTTATTTTAAACTGGCAACATTCTTCAAACGTCAGTCACTCGGTGCGGAGTGGGGAGGAAGGGACAACAAATACGGTGTCGGAGGCGTTAGGAGCTCATTCGGTGTTGGTTTACGCACGATCTAACTCCTGAGGATGCTCCGGGTTGGGGCGAAACACGTGTAGAGTAGCCTAATTGGTGAAGGTGCAAGGTGTGTTGCTGTCTTGCTAAATGCAGGTTTGTGCACTGATATTTTGTGGTGTGCATGTGCATATTTTTGCGGGCGGGCGGGCGGTGCATCTTGCATACATTGTTTGCGGAAGTAAGCTACATATATTTCTTTTTTCAAAATAGTCCTATACTGCTTGTCAAAAAGAAAAACGGAGATGACCGACTATGTGTTGACTTTCGGGAATTGAATTCTAATACAATCCGCGACCATTTTCCACTACCACTAATCCAAGACCAAATAGACAGACTTAGTTCAGCAAAATATTTCACAACACTTGACATGGAATCAGGTTTTAATCAAATTCCTATCGATGAAGATTCCATTGAAAAAACCTCATTTGTCACACCCGACGGACAATATGAGTATGTCACTATGCCCTTCGGTCTCTGCAATTCACCCTCAGTTTACCAACGTGCAATAAATGCAGCCCTTGGAGATTATAAAGACACCATAGCTCTGGTTTATATCGACGATATTCTCATACCTTCCGAGACTGTACAAGAAGGACTTGAACGACTAGATTTAGTACTAAAAAGATTAACTGACGCTGGCTTTTCATTAAATATGGCAAAATGCGCATTCCTCGAAAAATCAATTGAATACCTCGGAAATGTAGTCGAAAACGGTGAAGTTAAAGGCTTTTCATTAAATATGGCAAAATGCGCATTCCTCAAAAAATCAATTGAATACCTCGGAAATGTAGTCGAAAACGGTGAAGTTAAACCTAGCCCACGCAAAATCGAGGCACTTAAGAACTCCACCCCTCCAACCAATGCAAAACAAGTTCGACAATTTAACGGATTAGCCAGCTATTTTCGTAGGTTTATTCCCAACTTTTCCCGCATCATGTCACCTCTCTATGATCTAACAAAGAAAGATTCCAAATTTGAATGGACTACTACTCATGAAAACGTCCGCCAAAAAGTTATTTCTCTGTTAACATCAGAACCAATCCTGAGTATATTTAAACCTGACTTACCTGTTGAAGTCCACACTGATGCCAGTTCCCTTGGTTATGGAGCAATGTTGGTTCAATTAGATGGTGAACGACGTAAAGTTGTAAGCTATTTTAGTATGCGAACTACGCCAGCCGAATCAAAATATCACTCATATGAGCTTGAAACGCTAGCTGTCGTCAAAGCTCTAAAACATTTCCGCCACTTCCTTTATGGCCGCGAATTTACTGTTGTGACTGATTGTAATGCCCTCAAAGCCAGCCGAACGAAAAAAGAACTTACCCCACGTGTTCATAGATGGTGGGCTTATCTTCAAACTTTTGAATTTGACATCAAATACCGTAAAGGTGAACAAATGAATCATGTAGATTATTTAAGCAGAAACCCTACTGTTAACATAATTACCAAAGACCCCTCTTGGATTATTGTAGAACAGGAAAGAGACCCCGATTTAAAAAAAAATCGCTCTGCATTATCTAATAAAGAAGATTGTGACAAAAAATATGTTATGGACAATAATCTTTTGATGATCACAATCCAAAATCATAAAGGCAGAACTATTACCCGGATTGTAGTACCCAACTCTCTTGTTTGTAACTTAATTAATCGGTATCATGAAACCCTTATGCATGCGGGTTGGGAACGCACTCTTGAGAAAATCAGAGAACAATTTTGGTTTGAAAATATGTCAAAAAGAGTGCGTTCGTTCTGTAACCGATGTTTAAACTGTAAAGTAGGAAAAGGTATCTCAGGTAAACAGCAGATAGATTTACACCCTATTGATAAGATAGCTATCCCATTTCACACCCTACACGTAGATCTAATGGGCAATTTAACCGGATGTGACAAAAAAGCATACGCGTTTGTAGCCATAGACGCATACACAAAATTTGTTATTATTAATCCTCTCTCTGACAAAACCACCGGGCTAATCCTTAAAAATTTACAGGCTATTATCAACCTATTTGGGACACCAAATAGAATCATCTCTGATAGAGAACCTGCAATCATGTCTAAGGAAGTGCAAAATTTCTTCATATCTGGTAACATTGAACACCATGCCATAGCGCGCGGTGTACCACGGGCGAACGGCCAGATTGAGAGACTAATGCGAACCATACGTGATCATCTCGGCGTTGTAGCTCAAACTCAGAACAGAACCTGGAGTTCTAAACTAGGTGAACTACAGTTGTGTATTAATACAACCATTTCTAAGGCAACCGGACACTCCCCTCTTGAAATGTTAATAGGCAAAAAATCATCACCCCCCAGAATTCAGCAATTATCTTTAATTGAAGATGACAAATCTAATCGAGACATTATAAGACAAGAAGCGACTGACAGAATGACCGAACAGGCGTTAAAAAACAAAACCCGATTTAATGCTAAAACTGCATCCATTACCCCTTTTAAAGTCAACGATTTTGTGGTATGTAAAGATACTCAATGGTCCAGCAATAAACTTGGTCCAAAATTCCAGGGACCCTACAGAATTCATAAAATCCTAGATAATGACCGTTATGAAGTAACAAGTATCAGACCTGGTAGCAAAAAATACATTGTAGTTTCCCATGAACATGTAAGACAAATACCTACACCAAATTTAGACGATTATACTAAAGATTGTGACCGTGATAGCGACTCGGACAATAATAACGATGAATCTAATAAATAATATAGCAAAAATTCATATCCAAAGGAGATGAGGATTCAAGTGCCATTATAATAAAAGAGCACTTACAAGTGCCATCCTAGTCAAAAGAGCACATACGCAAGTGCCACTTAAAGAAAAAGAGTGCTAGTATGTGCCAATCTAATAAAAGAGCAAGACACAAAAAGAGCGCAAGCAAAGTGCCACCATAATAAACAATTTTTGTTTCAGATAATTCGACGCTCAGAGCACGAGCGCCTTTACAGAATGGCCGTGATAGCGCCTTCACTGAGTAATCTCAATTATTTCTAAATTTTAAAAAAATCAAATTGTTTCGTAAGAATAACTATTTACAAATTATAATTATTTTGCATGTGCCTTTACTGTGATTAAGTTAACTGAGATTAATTATTTACAAATCAAAATGATCTTGCATGAGAGATTAATTATTTACAAATTAAAATGAGTTTGATCTGTGATAAATTAAGAGTTATTCAATACTAGTCTTATTTGTTAAAGAATACCGGAAATTATAAATTTATTACAAAATGCTATTTTATACAAAGTTATATTTTCTATCAATAATTATTTCATTATTTTTAGCATTTTTTTAGCATGTCAAAATATTTGTTACTGTCTATCAGTTGTTTATAGTTGGTAAAGAACACCGGAAGTGATCAATTAATTATAAAATGTTATTTTATACAAAGTTATATTTTCTATCAAAAATTATTTCATTATTTTTAGCATTATTTAAGCATATCAAAAGATTTGTTACTGTCTAATGTATTCAGTTGTTTATAATTGATAAAGAACACCGGAAGTGTTCTTTATTAATTACAAAATGGTATTTTATAAAAAAGTTATAATTTCTACTAATAATTAATGCATTATTTTTAGAATTATTTAAGTGTATTAAATGATTTTTAATTGTCTAATTTAAGTTAACAGTTGTTCATTTGAAATGTACACGTGCCACTTGTTTGTGTCAGCCTATAAAAGGCGCACAAGCATCGGCAGCGAGCACTTCCATTTTTGCCTTCGTTGCGAGCGGTCACGTTCTGTGTCGCTCGTTCCGTTGCGCTCTCATCTCACGATTCGGATTCTTCGGTATCCTAGTTTCAACGCGGGTGGACCGCGGCTCATTCTGCCACAACCTAACGGTGCCAAACTGTGGTTAGTCTGAGTAACGCTGATCAAGGCGGTGCAGTCGAACGGACGCGGCTGCCAGCCGCCTTTTTCAAGGCAGCTGAATTTGTCCGACTACGCCGGTACGGGTTTTGTTGCAAAGAGGGCCGGACTGTAGGCACTGCTGACGCTGCCGGGCGTTCCTCCCGGTGGCCGAGCACCTCTGAGTGACACTTCCCCTCTGCTGGGTAGTTCCTTCCCTTCCTTTCCTGCTTCACCTTCCATCCTCACTTGGGCTCCCCTCGGTAGTGTGCCCAGGCGAGATTGATAGGAGTAGGGAAAACCCGCGCTCCCCCTTCCCCCCTCGCCTCCTGGCGAGGGGTGTGTCTTACTTTGCGTTGCACGGTTGCAACTAGTTTGTGTTGCGCGATCGCAACTAGTCTATTTTAACGTAGCTTCACTCTAGGTCATGGAGTCGATCGACTCACAGACCTTTTTCCCCTTGTCCCTCGACGACATACGTCCCTTGATCCCCGAAAGCAGCATGGAGTCCATACTCCAGCTGCTGTCGGAGAAAAAGGCGGCGTATCGTCCCTCCCAATCCCAAACCTCCCAAAAGGTCCCCGTACCTCCCAAACCCACGTCCCGCCCTCCAACCCCGACCCCTTCCTTCGCAATGGACTGCGATACTAATGGCCCCAATGTCCCTACTAAGAGAACCGCTTCTCAGCGTTCTCCCTCACCCTCCCAATCCTCTTCTTCCGAGTCCTCCTCGCAGGCTCGTAATACCCAAACCGAAACCGAATCCGATACGGATTCGACCTCCTCCTCCAAAACTCTCACCGATTTCCAAACGGTGACCTACAAACGCAAGCGCCTTTCTAAGCTGCGTTCTCCCAAGCCCTCAGTGGCCCCCGCGTCACCCATCCCACCTGTCCCACTTATGTCAATAGACATCGACCCGGCTACACTAGCCACTAACGTTTCCGCCGATACGGCCCCGGCCCGTAAGGCCACCCCTCCACCCTCCCGTCCGCACACTAGGTGCGACCCTAAGCCTGTAAAGGTCACTCTCCCTCCGCCTGTTTTCGTCCGTGACGTAAGCAAGTGGACGGAAATCTCGACCCTTTGCACCAACGAAAAGGTGCACTACACCCACGCCAAAAACGTAGGTGTAGCCGTTAAGGTCCAAACCCCCACGCGTGACGATTTTAGAAATCTCACGCGCCTTCTCACCACTCGCAAAGTGGCTTATCACACCTACGCCCTCCCTGAAGAGCGTAAGGTACGTGCGGTCCTCCGCAACATGCCCCACGACATTTCCAACGACGACATCCACAAGGATCTCGTTTCCCAAGGCTTTCCCGCGGAGTCTGTACACAAAATGTACAGCCGAAAGGGGAAAGCCTTCCCTCTCGCTTTAGTCATATTGACTAATCAACCCTCTGCGCGCGATCTCTTCCGGGCCAAGGACCTCAAGGTCTGCGGTCTCTCCGAGATTAAAGTAGAGCCTCCTCATAGGCGCGGCACTCCGGGACAGTGCCACCGCTGTCAACTTTATGGGCATGCGGCAGCCAACTGCTCAGCTCCCCCTAGGTGCGTAAAGTGCCTTATTCCTCATTCCACCAAAGAGTGCTCCCGCACTCGCGACTCCCCTGACCCTCCCGCTTGTGTGCTGTGTAGCCAGGTCGGTCATACTGCCAATTACAAGGGCTGCCCGCGCGCCCCGCGACCCCAATCTTCTAAAAAGAAGGCCCAGGGGTCTTCTTCTCATAAGAAGTCCTCTTCTCATAAGAAGAAGACACCGAAAGGCCCTCCGCCCCGTACAAACGATCACTTCCCTCTCGCTCCCAAGTCGAGAGAAGCTCCCGCTCCCCCGGCTCCCAAGCCGGCTTGGGGCCCTCCCACTCCGCCGCCCAAGGCGCAATCTTCCAAAAAGGCTCCTGCCTCAAACCCAGTCCCTTCACCCTTCCCGCAAAATGGGACCTCCCTGGCCGATGACATGAGCGTTGTAATAAACGCAATTCGTGGCATCAACCTAGGGGAGATTTCCATTTTAGCGGGTAAGCTCCGTAAAGCTCGCACTCCCCAGGAAAAACTGGTGGCTATCTGCGAGCACGAATCACTTCTTCGCTCATTATGAGTACGCCCTCTATTCCCACTACCCAAACGGGTCCCACTAATACGAACGTGGCTCTCACCACCGGTCGTATTAAACCAAAGGGTATCTCGCTTGTTTCATTCAATGCCCACTCTCTGCGCAACAAAGTACCCGAACTAAGGGAATTTGTCCGCGACAGAGATGTTGACCTCCTTCTTATTCAGGAAACGTGGCTCAAACCCTCTGACCGGAGAGGGTTCACGATTCCTAAATACTCAATGGTACGTAATGACCGTGCCGATCTCCCCAACCATTCGTCCACTAAGGACGCCTCAGGAGGTACTGCCATCTACTTCAAGAGATCAATTCATTGCTCTAGCATTCCTACTCCACCACTCGCGAATATGGAGGCCACTATATGTAGACTGTCTATGACGGGTCACCGCACTCTTATCATAGCCTCCGTCTACATACAGTCATGCACGCTCCCCGTCAAAAGTGATTTCGAATCGCTCTTTTCTTTAGGCGACTCTGTTATTCTCTTTGGAGATTTCAATAGTAAGCACACGGATTGGACGTGCTTTAAAACCAATAATGGCGGCCGCCGCCTTCTCGAAATAGTCAAAGCTCTTGACGTAGATGTCATCTCTCCTTACGCCCCTACTCATTATCCCTTTAATGCTGACCACGACCCCGACATACTTGACTTTGCCATAGTGAAAGGTGTCTCCCTCCTTCTGAACTCGATTGACTCGCTCGACGATCTCGGTTCAGACCACCGCCCTGTCTCCCTTATCATGGGAAGCCCAAACCCCTCCCGCCCTCCCACTAAATTTATCACCAATTGGGACGGTGTCAAATCCACCCTTTCGTCGGCTATGGACGCTGACAACTCACCGTACGCTATTGGAGCCGACTATTTTGATAGTACGGATAAAATAGACTGTGCGGTGAGCTCCCTCACTACTTTGGTCCAATCAGCCGTTGCTGAGAACGCGAGAGAGGTACCTGTGAAAAACCACAGTGCCATCTCTCCGGCTCTGCGCAACCTGAGAAGGGCCAAAAACGCCGCTCTCCGGAGAGCGGCAAAGTACCCCACCCCTGAGTTTAGGCGTAAAGCCAACCAACTCCAAAAAACTTACACCACCAAACTCGCAGAGTTTAGGAACGATAGTTTTGCCGATCTCATGGCCGATATCACTCCCTCTCACCAAGCCTACTACCAAGTGGCTAGGTCTCTCCGTAGTGATGCTATCACCCATGTCCCCCCCCTTCTCCGTCCAGATGGCTCTACAGCCTTCGAAGACGATGAGAAGGCGGAATGTTTCGCAGACAGTATTGCTGCCCAATGCTCTGTTAGCACCCAAGAGTGCGACCCCTCCCACATAAGGAAGGTAGACGAGGAGTTCAACACCTTTAACTCCATACCTCTGCCTTCCGATACTGACCGTATGACAGTTTCGACTGACGAACTCGGACTTCTTATTAAAGATCTCAGACCCAAAAAGGCGCCCGGTGCCGACGGTATCTCTAACATGGCCCTTAAGCACTTTCCCATCCAAGTGCTAACCTATCTCACACTCATTTTCAACGCCTGTTTCGATCATTGCTACTTTCCAGCCGCCTGGAAAGATGCTATCGTAATTGGCATTCCTAAACCGGGTAAACCCCCGAATCTCCCCACCAGTCACCGTCCCATTAGCCTCCTAAAGGCGTTAGGCAAGCTCCTCGAGAGGTGCGTACTCGCTCGTATGAGAGAGCACCTCTTCGGGGAAAACTTGATCATCCCCCACCAATTCGGCTTTAGGCCAAAGCACTCATGTCCCCAACAGGTTCACCGCATAGTCGAGTTTATCTCCAGCGGTTTCTATCCTAAAAGACATAAAACAGTAGCAGTCTTTTTCGATGTCGCCAAAGCTTTTGACAAGGTTTGGCACACCGGTCTAATCGTCAAGTTACACAGACTAAATCTGTCCTTGCGTTTGGTCCGGTTAGTGGCATCTTTCCTTCATCACCGTACCTTCCGTTTCAAACACGAAGGTACCCTCTCCTCCCCCCGCCCTATTACAGCAGGTGTGCCTCAAGGCTCAGTCCTCGCTCCCCTGCTGTACATAGTCTACACCAATGACATACCCATTCCGAACGACGGCGTTCAACTATCCCTTTTTGCTGACGACACGGCTCTTTATCGCAAAGGCCAAAGCGTCAACTTAATCCTTCCGAGGCTACAGTCCTCTATCAATAAGTTAGGCCAATGGTTTCGTAAATGGCGTATCGAAGTAAACCCGGAGAAATCCGCTGCAGTTTTCTTCGATACTAAGCGCCATATCATGCCCCCCAATCACCACCCTCCCACTATGTTAGGAAAATCCATCCCCTGGCAGAAGTCTGCCAAATATCTCGGCGTCACTCTGGACCAGAGACTCACTTTCGAGCCTCACGTCAAAAGAGTGACCCGTAATGCCCGTCTCTATCTTCACCGACTTAACTCCATGTTAGGTCGCCATAGTAGAATGTCCCTCCGAAACAAGCGAACACTCTACAAGGTTTGCATACGACCGGTGATGACATACGCCTCTGCCGTATTCGCTCACGCCGCCCCAAATACACTTAATAAATTACAAGTAGTCCAAAATATTTTCTGCCGCAGAGCGGCAAACGCTCCTTACTACGTTCGCAATGCGGACTTGCATAGGGACCTAGACCTTCCCACCCTCCAGCAATGGACCTGTAAGGCCTCTGAACGCTTTTTTAAAGCAGCAGGAGACCATCCTAACCCCCTTATCCGTTCCGCAGCGGTCTATGACCCGCCTACCTCCTCCGCCCCGTTTTCCCGCCGACCTAAATCGGTCCTAACGGACCCTCCCAACAAGCTTTCGTCTGACCTGAACCTCCTCCTGGAGGCGATGGAGGACGATTAAACCCATCAAGCCCGACCCTTCAGGTCACCCCCCGCCCTCTCTGGCTGATCGATCCCCCTCAGGGAGTCAGCTTAATTGTTACTCGTCTCTCGACGCACAATCACCTAGGTGAAATGTGACGTCTGCGCTGTCCTCTCCCCTGAGGGAGGGCAGTCGCTTCCGGATGAAGGTTCGTTGACTTTCCGGTCACGTAACCAGATTAAGGCGGTTTTTAGTCAGTACGAGTCTGACATAACCAGATTAGTCCGGTAGCAACCGGCTAGGTGGTATCCAATGAGGATTTCCCGCCTCCTTCCCCCCCGTGGGGGAGGGTGGCTCAAAGCCCCTAAGGTGGAGAGCCCCAAAAAAAAAAAAAAAAAAAAAAAAAACGGCAGCGAGGCAATTCAAGTCGAACTTCGGTCGAGACAACATCTCCCAATAAATATTCTGCTCACAACTTCGAGTTTTACTTTCGTGAGGAATGGCTTCTCCAACATATATATTTCAAACGGTTGACTTTGAAAAAAAATAGTCTTAGAAACCTAAATGTCATTTTTAGAGACCTATCTATAGATACCCCACAAGTATTGGTTTGATGAAAAAAAATATTTTCAGTTTCAGTTCCATGTATGGGAAGCCCCCCCTTAATCTTTTATTTTTTTTATTTTTGTGTAAAAATCGTAAAGCGGTTTACAGAATACACCTACCTACCAAGTTTCAACTACGTAGTCTTAATACTTTTGGAATAAAGTGGCTGTGACATACGGACGGACAGACAGACAGACAGACATGACGAATCTATAAGGGTTCCGTTTTTTGCCATTTTGGCTACGGAACCCTAAAAATATAGTGATTAAGTTTAAAAGAAGTATCTAAAGTGTCAAAATTTGGTTATTTAAACCTTTGTCTGTTTATCCTAACTTGTCTTAGTAAGGATAAACATACGAAAGTTTATTTATTTATTTTTTTATTAATTATTAACGGAATCTGAGAATTTAGAAAAAGCAGAAAATTATGCTGTTATTAAAACTGATATACTTTTCTTATTTTTAAATATCTTTGGTCAATTACCTTTAGATATTCGAAAAGAGTATGTGCAGAGTTATTTGTTATGTATTTTGTAAAAATCAATTCAGTCGTTTTCAATCTAGACCTGTTGAATGGCGACTCTGAATTGCGAAATTTTCCGACGTTTGCTAATAATTTGTTAGACCAAGTAGTAAGAATGTTATAGTGTGTTATATATTCGCAATCTACTCACAAAACCCTTTCATTTGATATACCACATGGTATGAAAAAAAAAATTCTTTGTACTGAAAATTTATAACGTCACAGTTTCTACCCCCACCATTTTCGCGCTTGTCATCTTATATATTTGTGATCAGGGCATCGTACTGAATGCATCGATACCACATTTTTGTACTTCCGTGATGACTTGTGCGAAAACTAACCTCAAACCTTGTTTTACCGCCCTACTATCTATATATATAAAAGAGAAAATCACTCACTGACTCATCACGAAATCTCAGAAACTACAAGTGCTAGGAGTCTCAAATTTTGCATGGGGGTTCCTTTTAGGATGAAGGTGCTCACTAAGACGGGATTTTGCGAAATTCAACCCCTAAGGGGGTAAAACAGGGTGGCAAAGTTTGTATGGGAGAAAGCGATTCCTTGGCCCGATTGACTTGAAATTTGGCATAGACATTCTTTAACAAAATTAATTGAATATGTGTTTCGTATTTTCTTGAAATGTATCCCCTAACAGGGTTGAAAAGGGGTAGAAAGCTATTTTTAGGGTAGTTGACTTCGATATCGGAATCAAAACTTCTTAGTGCATTTGTACGATTAAGAAAAATAAATGTCAGTTGTCAGGTTCTGAGATTGTAATTATGTCACCGCACGAGCTGACATTTCATGTTGTATAAGATTTTATCCTGATTTTCACTACCTATTTTACGAAATATTAGGTAGTCTACTTATAAAACGTGGCAAAATCTATCAGATATCTAACGTGGCAAGGAATGTGGTGTAAATTGTTAAAATTGAGAGCCGGATAATAATGCACAACATAAGTTGCACCCGACATAATTTGCAATGTCACGTTATTTTAGCCAGGAACCAGGAACAAATAAACATACATAGATTTTTATTTAAAAAGAAGATACCTACCAAACTATTAAGTATGAGTATTAAATGTTACACAATATTATTATACTTATTTTGTTATATTACTGCTAAGAAATTTTATTAAGTACCTACCTACCTAATACAAAATCGTGAACAGTAGGGCGTGGGTTCTGTAACCAAACTCGAACCCCACTTCGAATCTCACTTCACTGCACGGGACGGGAACTTTAAATCATAAATAAGATAATGATAAGATTTTTTTTTTCATCACAAAATATTTTAGATAGCTACCTAAATTTATTGTAATCGGTAAAATTGCTCATTTAGTTAGCTAATTTCTAAAAACAATTCACGCGAAGTGAAGTGAGGTTCGAAGTGAGATGCGAGTTTGGTTACAGAATCAACAGATTGCGCAGGTAAAACCGCGGGGTGCAGCTATTACCTACATATCACAAAGTTGTAAAAATGTGAAATTTTTGATGTTTGGATGTTGTTCATTTTGTTACTCAATCACGTCTTACCCGGGTGAACGGATTTTGACGAAATTTGGCACAGGGATAGATTATAGTCTGGAATACTTAACACAGGCTTCTTTTCATGCCAATCATTGGTTTCCAAGGGAAGACTTACAACGATTACCGACTCCCACGCGGGCGGAGCCACGGGCAATAGCTAAACATAGTATAAAACAAAGTCGCTTCCCGCCGTCTGTACGCTTCTCTTAAACTATACATAAAAATCGCAATAAAATCGATCTTTAAGTTTGGGAGCTAGGTTGCCTCAGAGTCCTCAGACAGACACACACACACTTCAATTATATTTTAACACCCCTTGCGTACGTCGTATATATGTAGATATGTTTTAACGTCTACTGCTTACACTGAGTTGAGGTCACTCTTGGCATCACATAGCGCTGCACAGTGTAACATAGTAACTCTGTTAATTTTTAGTAACTTAAGTATATATGTATTTATAAATATATAAATTATTGTTATGCTTTGTGTATGTGATATGTGCTGCCAATAAAACGATATTCTATTCTATTCTATTCTATATCCTGTAGTATAATCAAATAACTTCACACTGACACCACATTAGCACAGTTTTACATTAGTAACTACATTGCACTGCACCCGTGCGAAGCCGGGGCGGGCCGCTAGTTACCTATAAATCGAACTACTTTGTTTTCTTGAACAACTTTGTCGGCAGGTTTTCAAACGTCCATTTGATTTCAGTGTTGCACTCTTTGGGCGAAATGATGAGGATGGAAGCCCGGTTGCCAAAACACGCAACCTAGAACAGACAACGGCGATGTACAAAGTATGTAAGTAACAAATATTCACCCACAAAACTCAATACAGACATTATCAATAAATAATCCAACATCCAAATCAAGTAAAACACTGCTCTTTCATAGAAAACTAAAAGACTGCTGTGAAAATGTATGGAATTTTATCGTGAATCTTTATTTTTGAAGTGAAAATTTCTTTAGCGGCGTTGTACGCTTTTTTTTAATGGGGAAAAAATGTTAAACTTGCGTCAGTTAGGGTCACGTGACCCTGATCGAAAATTCGTAAGACGGATGTGACGGATAGAGAGAGTAGACAGCCGGCGGCGGAATTATCCCCCTCTCTTTCTACGGGGCGCGGCGAAAATGGCGGCACGTCATTTGAAGACGTAAACACTTGTGTCACCATAGCAACGCGCTAATTTTTAGGGTTCCGTACCTCAAAAGGAAAAAACGGAACCCTTATAGGATCACTTTGTTGTCCGTCTGTCTGTCCGTCCGTCCGTCTGCCTGACAAGACCCTTTATCTCGGGAACGCGTGGAGGTATCGAGTTGAAATTTAATCTATATACTAAGGTCTACGGTCCCTTGAAGCTGTAAAAAAATCAAACTTCTAAATTAACGTGAAAAAAAGATACTGCCGTTTAGGGCGCAAAAAACGCATTTTCGATACTTTCAAAGGAATCAAAAATTCATAGGGTACTTCCCGTTGACCTTGAACTATGAAATTTGGCAAGATAAACTACACTTACAGGAAAAAATCTGAAAACTGTACATTTGTAATTAAATCATAAAAAATATAGTCATTAAAATACGTAATTTTATCATCGAGTGAAACAACGGTATGCGCGGTCATAGTTTAACTTCTTATTGACTTTTGTGATAATAGCGCCACTAATTATTTTTAAAATATAGATATTTATTATTTAGACCCTTTCAAATATTGTTACAGTTAATTACTTTTAAAAATAATTAAAAAGGAATAAAATTGGCTCTAAATATTTCCGCAACATGGCGGTATGTCACGCCGCGTGACAGGGGTCAAAGATTAAAACAAGCACAGAGTGCATTCCAGCAGACCAATCGTTAATCGATCACCTAAGAGTAAATTTTAACCATCAGCGCGTTTCTCACACCGATGACGGGATTCGAACGGGATGGAAACAGACTTTCGAACCAAGGGAGGTGATGACTGTAAGGCATTTGTTTTCTTTGCGGGTGTTGTTGGAAGGTCGAAATTGCCAAAAAAAGGAAGGAACCGAAGCGAAGCGAAAGCGGTTCGCTAGTAATAAATAAAATCTATACAATATAAAACTCTATATTGATTGATTGATTGGTGATTGATTGGAGATTGATTGTTGGGATATGCCTAGAGCTCTAACGGCTGAAATTAAAGACACCGGAGGGTAGATACCTTTCATGGTGTAGGTGAGCACTAACAAAGGATTTTGAAAATTTCACCTCCTATGGGGATGAAATAAGGTATGAAAGTTTGTATGGGAGTCTCTTAGTTTCAAAGGTAGGATGTTCAAATTTTGTGTTTAGGCTGACGATGACGATTAAAAATTACAAAGGGAAAGGGGAGGGGAGGAGGGACTGGGACGGAGGATGGCGATGTATAGATAAATAAAAAGATTGACGGTTACGATGACGGTAAGTGTAAATTTCACCTCCTATGGGGACGAAATAAGGTATGAAAGTTTGTATGGAAGTCTCTTAGTTTCAAAGGTAGGATGTTCAAATTTTGTGTTTAGGCTGACGATGACGATTAAAAATTACAAAGGGAAAGGGAAGGGGAGGAGGGACTGGGACGGAGGATGGCGATGTATAGATAAATAAAAAGATTGACGGTTACGATGACGGTAAGTGTAAGTGGACGAGGAAGCGGAAGCTGAAGTAGAAGCGAAAGCCAAATGTAAGTACATCAATGAATATAAACAGTTTGCAATGTGGAGTGTCAGCCACTCGTTTTTCAGTCACCACAAGCAGCTGTGGTTAAGATTTGTAAATTAACTGTCCGCCTATTCGCCGTTCCACCTGTCCGCCTGGTCGCCCATCCACCTTTTTGCCTGTCCCCCGTCTATCCTACTTTTGAAAGACTGTTCTACAGTAACATATCCAAATATTTATATTTATGATGGTACGGAACCCTCGGTGCGCGAGTCCGACTCGCTCTTGACTGGTTTTTTTTTTAATTCAATGTCAAAACTCTAGATTTTCTATCAAGCTATGGATAAGACCTTCGTACAATACTGTTCTGTATTCGTAAATTCAAATGCAGAGTAAATTCGTAAGACGGCAATTCGTGCAAAATTATTCCCTAACCATTCCAAAATATCAAAAATGCACAACGTTAATATTCAAGTTTTCACTTCTGCCGGCACTCCCGGACTGCAACCCGATTTTTTTATATTCTATGCTTTGGAAACAGATGTGAGAGGTACTCCATTTTTGTAAAAGCAAAAGTTTGCTGTAAATGATGTCTTTTTCTGTACCCTTGACAACGTGTATGCAAGATTTCATGATGATAGGCTGAGCAATCAGGGGCCGTACCGGCTAACAAATCGATTGTCGAAAAGTCTGCCGGGTTTCAACTTAAAACAGAAGAAGTAAGGCATTTCGTTTTGTACTTTCTGTTGACGTCATTTGGAAGATATCGATGTTCGTGTGACATCATGAATTGTGGTTCGCCATTTTGGCCCAATTGGTGCTCGATTTATCTGTTACGTATATTTCAGTCCTGCTTTCCGGGCGCTGTCTGTTCTCGTCTACAGGGGCTGTATTATGACCTCTTATTTCCAGTCAGTTTTCTGACTGGCTATCAATCTATCTCTTTTATTTGCTATACAGCGAGAAAGAGATGTCACTACAGCAATTTATAAACCTGGCAGGATTTAAGAGCTCGTAATACGGCCTCAGGTCGCATTTCTCAACCGATCCCGGTGAAATCTTGTGAGCAGGTTTGATAAATATATACAATTTTTTGTTGAGACAGTTTTTTGAAATTTATTAAAATGATGGAGATATATAAATAAAACACATTTCCGTCCGACTTTCCGGGTGTTTGTTCTCCTCTACAGGTCGCATTTCTCAACTGATTCTAGTAAAATTTTGTGAGCAGGATCGATAATTATATAATAATATAACTGTTTACTCAAGCCAGTATTTCCAAATTTATCTAAAAATATTCACCCATTTCGAAAAAAGGTCAAAATTAGAAGCACCATCTAACAGCGAATAACTCACGTACTGTGTGCTTTGAAAACTTCATGGCGACATTTTATTTTTGTACAATTTGAGCCACTTTTTAGGGTTCCGTAGCCAAAATGGCAAAAAACGGAACCCTTATAGATTCGTCATGTCTGTCTGTATGTCTGTCTGTCCGTCCGTATGTCACAGCCACTTTATTCCGAAAGTATTAGGACTACATAGTTGAAACTTGGTAGGTAGGTGTATTCTGTAAACCGCTTTACGATTTTTACACAAAAATAAAAAAATAAAAGATTAAGGGGTAGCCCCCATACATGGAACTGAAACTGAAAATATTTTTTTTTTTCATCAAACCAATACTTGTGGGGTGTTTATAGATAGGTCTTTAAAAATGACATTGAGGTTTCTAAGACTATTTTTTTTTCAAAGTCAACTGTTTGAAAGATATATGCCGCCAAAGTGGTAAAATGTGTGTCCCCCCCCCTTTAACTTTTAAAGTAAGAGGGCGAAAAATCTAAAAAAAATATAAGCTATTAGATCTTAATAAACACTTTCAACGAAAATTGGTTTGAACGAGATATAGTAATTAGTTTTCAAGATATAGTACATTTTCCAAAACCGCAAATATAACTTTGTCATTCATACAAACACTGTGAAAAAGAAAGTTATTTTTTCAGACGAAAAATGATAGCGGTATTAAAATATGGTATTGTATAATATACCTACGGAACCCTACTGCGCGTGGCCCGACACGCACTTGGCCGGTTTTTTTTATCGTGAGGTCTACAGCTCACGGAGCCACTATTTATTCTTTTTTACTTGGCCGAGAGTTTGTAGTGTTAATAAATTATTAAAATGTTACTGAAAATGCAACTTCTTTAAAATTCTCCATACATATCGGCAATTTCATATTTAAACCTAAAGTTTTACCTAACACATTTCTCATGTTTTTGTAAAGCTTTTATTTAACTTGCATATGTATATACGAGTATGTTTGTATGTTCGGGTGGAATCTTGCAACTCAATTTTGAAGCAGATATCTTCAACCAATTGAGCTGAAATTTTCTGTACCTACACGTCTAGTTTGGATTATGATAATGCATGGTTAGCTGTGTCATGTCATTCTAAATTTAACATGGCGGAACGACCAAAATGGCGGACAAGTTACTTTTAATGCATCCCTACACGTTTATTTACTCATGTGCTCCTACAGTATGATGGGTGTCAAATGAAAAGGCTGGCTCAGAAGAACTCGAAAAATAAAGTTAGGTCACTCTTAACCCAAATGGCGGACCCATATTGAATTGTAACCGCCTCTGTGGTCTAGTGATTCGCCCACCCGTGTAAGACGCAGGGGTCCCGGGTTCGATTACCAGGGGGGTACAATTTGTTCTCGGTTTGGTTGGTGGTAGGGCTTAATTCAAGTCCGCCTGACTAGCTATCACCATCTTACCTAAGTCTGATGCCATAACAACAATTTAAAAATTGTTGTGTTCCGGCAGTTAAAGGTAAGATAGCCAGTTCCTCAATAATGAGGATTCCGGGAGTAGTGCGCTTCCACCTTCGGCCTTATCGTCACTTAACATCAAGTGAGATGAAGGCCAAGCGCTATCCCGTAGTACCTACATAAAAAAAAGCTTGTACCAAAAGTAAAATTTTTCATATTCCATAAAATTATTTCAAAACAACATTTTCTTTTTCAGACTACTGTACTGAGGATGCTGGTGGTGGTCTTCGTAGAAGTTCAACGATGGTGCCAAGAGACGCGTCCTTCAAGTCCAACGTATATAAAAAAAAACTGTTTTATATTGTCTGTATGTATGGGCACTTCTTACTCAAAACAATTCATAACTTACCTTGTTTTGATTTATTTAATTGCAATCTTTTTACTTTCTATAGTCAGTAGTTTTGCTTTGGATATTAGTTTTCAATTCAATCCCTTAACTATAAATTTATTTATTTTTATGGTCACGGCTTCACGCCTTAACTACTGAACCGATCATCATGAAATTTTGCATACACGTTGTCAGGGGTACAGAAAAGGACATAGGGTACCTTTCATCCCAAAAAAAATATAGTTCCCGAGGGTTAGCAAATAAACCTTTCCACGCAGACGAAGTCGCGGGCGGCCGCTAGTATTCCATAAAATTATTTCAAAACAACATTTTCTTTTTCAGACTACTGTACTGAGGATGCTGGTGGTGGTGGTTGTCTTCGTAGAAGTTCAACGATGGTGCCAAGAGACGCGTCCTTCAAGTCCAACGTATATAAAAAAAAAACTGTTTTATATTGTCTGTATGTATGGGCACTTCTTTACCGACTTCAAAAGGAGGGAGGTACTCAATTCGACCCGTTTTTTTTTTTTGTTTTGTTTTTTGTATGTACACCGATTACTCGAAGACGGCTGAACCGATTGAAATGATTCAAACGTTATTACATTAGGTAAACTTCCAAGTTGGTCCCATTTTTAGGGTTCCGTACCAAAATGGTAAAAAAGGAACCCTTATGGTGTGACTCAGTCTGTCAGTCTGTCTGTCTGTCTGTCTGTCTGTCACAGCTGGATATCTCGAGAACTACTAATGGTATCAACTTGAAATTTGGAATGGTTTTAGATGACATTTGCCCAACTATTTTGCAAATAAGAAAGAAATAATAAAATTAATATTTTTTTTACAACAAGGACTGAAAAGGGGTCTTAAAAATTTTAAGTGAGGTGATTAGGGCATGTGGGGTATTATATGAAAGAGCGCTGTTTGCACATTTTAAAACAATTTTTTCTTTTTTCTTAGGCCGCATAGTTTTCGACTTATGATGAAAAATGTAAAAAAAAATACCGTTCCCCCCCCTTATCTCCGAAGTTTGCAAAGAGAAAAATCTGAAATAATTCTATGGGATAGTAGTTTATGTAAAGATTACAGGAAAAATAAAACGATGTCTCAATATAACACACTTTTTTAGAAATTCAAAAAACAAACAAAATTTTTTAGTTTCACTACCAGTGAACAGATGGCGCTGTCCTAAGCATGCTAACCTAAGGGCAAAAAGTAGTTCCACTATGGGTCAAGAGATGGCGCAACCTAACACTACAATAATAAATTGGTGGCTGGTTCAAATATAATTACCTACTATTTGCCGTACGAATAAACGAAGAATAAGTTCATACTTTACTAAGTAATTATATATATTACTATATAGTAATATAATAATAACGAGGAGCTCGGTGGCGCAGTGGTTTAGCGCCTGGACCAGCGATTGCGGATGTTAAGCAACGTTCGCAAGGTTCGGTCATGGGATGGGTGACCAAAAATTTACTATCTCGAGCTCCTCCGTGCTTCGGAAGGCACGTTAAGCCGTTGGTCCCGGCTGCATTTGCAGTCGTTAACACCCACCAATCCGCATTGGGCCCGCGTGGTGGGTTATGGCCCGTCCTCCTTATCCACACATAAGGAAGGCCTGTGCCCCAGCAGTGGGGACATTAAAATGGCTGATGGACTAGTAATATAAACATTTTGCAATGTGGAGTGGCTGAAACGTTTTTCAGTCACCATAAGCAGCATTTGTAAATTAACTGTCCGCCTGTTCGCCCTTCCACCTGTCTGCTGTTTATCCTACTTTTTTAAAGACTGTCCTAAAATAACATATCCAAGTATATTTATGATTGTACGGAACCCTCGGTGCGCGAGTCCGACTCGCTCTTGACCGGTTTTTTTTAAATTGTGAAATCAATTCAGTACTTTTAAAGTAATCTTGAAAAAAGCATGAAAAAAGTATGATTTTGCGTGAACTACCTCGATGATCAGTCGTATAACTTCTCTGTTTATGAACTGAATAAGATAATTATTTTTTTGTTGGAAAAGGGATATCTTAAGTATAGTTCTTTAACCCACTTAAAAAAAGGAGGTTCTCAGTTTGACCCGCATGTATGTATGTTTCTCCGCGATTAACTCACGTTTGGCTGAGCTGATTTTTCTAACTAAATAATAAAGTGACCTACACTAGCTAATACAAAAGGTATCTACACTAAAAATAAAAAAATAAAAAATTGTTTAAAAAAACAAAAAACCGACTTCAAAAAACCTACCTCTAAAAAGCAAGAAATAATATTCGCAAAAAAAAAACCGGCCAAGTGCGTATCGGGTCACGCGCCATAGGGTTCCGTAGTTACCTTATACCATACCATATTTAATACCACCTATCATTTTTCGTCTGCAAAAATAACTTTGTTTTTCACAGTAATGGTATGAATGACAAAGTTATATTTGCGGTTTTGGAAAATGTGCTATATCTCAAAAACTAATTACTACATCTCGTTCAAACCAATTTTGGTTGAAAGTGTTTATTAAGATCTACAGCATATATTTTTTTTAGATTTTTCACTCTCTTATTTCAAAAGTTAAAGGGGGGGGGGGACACACATTTTACCACTTTGGCGGTGAATATCTTTCAAACGGTTGACTTTGAGAAAAAGTTGTCTTAGAAACCTTAATGTCATTTTTAAAGACCTATTTATAGACACCCAACACGTGTTGGTTTAAAGAAAAATTTTTTTTTCTGTTTCAGTTCCATGTATGGAGAGCCCCCCCTTAATCTTTTATTTTTCTTATTTTTGTATTAAATTCGTTAAGCGGTTAACAGAATACATCTACCTACCAAGTTTCAACTGTGTAGTCTTAATACTTTCGGAATAAAGTGGCTGTGACATACGGACAGACAGACAGACAGACAGACAGACAGACATGACGAATCTATAAGGGTTCCGTTTTTTGCCATTTAGGCTACGGAACCCTAATAATAAAAACACGTCTATTGAAGTCGGGTGGGGCTTTTAGAATAAAAAAAAACGGCCAAGTGCGTGTCGGGCCACGCGCCATAGGGTTCCGTAGTTACCTTATACCATACCATATTTAATACCACCTATCATTTTTCGTATGCAAAAATAACTTTGTTTTTCACAGTGTTGGTATGAATGACAAAGTTATATTTGCGGTTATGGAAAATGTGCTATATCTCAAACTAATTACTATATCTCGTTCAAACCAATTTTGGTTGAAAGTGTTTATTAAGATCTACAGCACATATTTTTTTTAGATTTTTCACTCTCTTATTTCAAAAGTTAAAGGGGGGGGGACACACATTTTACCACTTTGGCGGTGTATATCTTTCAAACGGTTGACTTTGAGAAAAAGTTGTCTTAGAATCCTCAATGACATTTTTAAAGACCTATCTATAGACACCCAACACGTGTTGGTTTGAAGAAAAAATTTTTTTTCAGTTTCAGTTCCATATATGGGGAGCCCCCCCTTAATCTTTAATTTTTCTTATTTTTGTATTAAATTCGGTAAGCGGTTAACAGAATACACCTATCTACCAAGTTTCAACTGTGTAGTCTTAATACTTTCGGAATAAAGTGGCTGTGACATACGGACAGACAGACAGACAGACAGACTGACAGACAGACAGACAGACAGACAGACAGGCAGACAGACATGACTAATCTATAAGGGTTCCGTTTTTTGCCATTTAGGCTACGGAACCCTAAAAACCGGCCAAGTGCGTGTCGGGCCACGCGCCATAGGGTTCCGTAGTTACCTTATACCATACCATATTTAATACCACCTATAATTTTTCGTCTGTAAAAATAACTTTGTTTTTCACAGTGTTGGTATGAATGACAAAGTTATATTTGCGGTTTTGGAAAATGTGCTATATCTCAAAAACTAATTGCTATATCTCGTTCAAACCAATTTTGGTTGAAAGTGTTTACTAAGATCTACAGCATATATTTTTTTTAGATTTTTCACTCTCTTATTTTAAAAGTTAAAGGGGGGGGGGACACACATTTTACCACTTTGGCGGTGAATATCTTTCAAACGGTTGACTTTGAGAAAAAGTTGTGTTTGGAACCTCAATGTCATTTTTAAAGACCTATGTATAAACACCCAACACGTGTTGGTTTGAAGAAAAAAATTTTTTTCAGTATCAGTTCCATGTATGGGGAGCCCCCCCTTAATCTTTGATTTTTCTTATTTTTGTACCAAATTCGTTAAGCGGTTAACAGAATACATCTACTTACCAAGTTTCAACTGTGTAGTCTTAATACTTTCGGAATAAAGTGGCTGTGACATACGGACAGATAGACAGACAGACAGACAGACAGACAGACATGACGAATCTATAAGGGTTCCGTTTTTTGTGATTTAGGCTACGGAACCCTAAAAAGGGAATTTGTACTCCAGCCCCACCCGACTTCAATAGACGTGTTTTTATTATTGCGAATATTATTTCTTGCTTTTTAGGGTTCCGTAGCCTAAATGGCAAAAAACGGAACCCTTATAGATTCGTCATGTCTGTCTGTCTGTCTGTCTGTCCGTATGTCACAGCCACTTTATTCCGAAAGTATTAAGACTACACAGTTGAAACTTGGTAAGTAGATGTATTCTGTTAACCGCTTAACGAATTTAATACAAAAATAAGAAAAATAAAAGATTAAGGAGGGGCTCCCCATACATAGAACTGAAACTGAAAAAAATTTTTTTCTTCAAACCAACACGTGTTGGGTGTCCGTAGATAGGTCTTTAAAAATGATATTGAAGTTTCAAAGACAACTTTTTCTCAAAGTCAACCGTTTGAAAGATATTCACCGCCAAAGTGGTAAAATGTGTGTCCCCCCCCCCCCCCTTTAACTTTTGAAATAAGAGAGTGAAAAATCTAAAAAAAATATATGCTGTAGATCTTAATAAACACTTTCAACCAAAATTAGTTTGAACGAGATATAGTAATTAGTTTTTGAGATATAGCACATTTTCCAAAACCGCAAATATAACTTTGTCATTCATACCAACACTGTGATAAACAAAGTTATTTTTGCAAACGAAAAATGTTAGGTGGTATTAAATATGGTTTGGTATAAGGTAACTACGGAACCCTACGGCGCGTGGCCCGACACGCACTTGGCCGGTTTTTATTAGAGGTAGGTTTTTTGAAGTCGGTTTTTTGTTTTTTTTCTCAAAACAATTCATAACTTACCTTGTTTTGATTTATTTAATTGCAATCTTTTTACTTTCTACAGTCAGTAGTTTTGTAAAAGGCCTATGAAAAGCTTTTGGATATTAGTTTTCAATTCGATGCCTTAACTATAAATTTATTTATTCTTATGGCCTTAACATGGATAGCCTTAGTATGTCATGCTCTCTTTAATCATTCCTGCGGTGGTGTCATGTGAGGCGGGTCGTTACGTTCGTTCCCTCAATAATGGTTGAGCGAAGCGATGGCTGGTTCATGTGTCATGCTCGTGAACGAGGCCTGCCAGTGGGAATGGGTCTGCTTTTGACTACCTTTCTTAACGTATATTGAATTGTATGTTGATTGTAAACTTTGAATTTAGCTCGAATCTTGTAATTTGATTAAGTAATTTGAAATTCATTAAGAAATAAGCTAATTAAATAATGTTGTTTTCAACACACTTGCTCGTAAAGTGAGGCCTAATACATCGCTTTTAGGGCCATAAACCGAGCTATAACAAACGCGTGCAATAATATATAAAACACTAGGTTGTTATAGAATTATCCCTACAAAGTTAAATTAGTACCTTACTGCAAGTTCTATGCGAGTAAACAGAGCATTCCCAATTTAACTGGGTTATACAGTTATTTTTTTTTAGTAACAACAAAGGGGTTTTATGCCGCTGAAAGTTCATATTCATTTTTGAAATAAATAAATGTGTAAGTTTTTAATTAAGTCAAACAAATATTTATTATTATAAAATTATTCACAATTCATAATATTTTGTTATAAAATATTAAAATATTTGCATTTTATCACTTAAAATTATAGTTTTGAAGTAGGCTGTACGCTCACTCATCCCTTTGTTCGCATAATATTCTTGCATTGGGCGTGTGAAAAAAACAAAAAAAAACTTACGCGCCTTTTCCCATAATTGTCATATATTTTGTTTTTGTCGTATTTGTTGCTGTGTGGTAAATTACTTTGTATTTTCCTCGCAAATGTGTTGAAAAACGTCGTATGAAACTCGTGAGCTTTTACTCATTGCACACTCGGCTGAGTTATGCCCTCGCCTGCGGCTCGGGCTGCAACCCACAGCCTTGTGTGCAATGACCAACATAAGCTAACTTGTCTCATAATGTACTATTATTTGTTAATCTTTGTTAATATAAAGTCTGGAAACGATATACATATTTGTAAATATCGTTCCATCTGATAACGCTGACAAGTTTTTTGCGCCCATTTTTCTTGTCAGTCAAAAGAGGTCATAATGGGTAGGGGGGGTATGGTGGGTAGGGTAAAAGATTTGACTATTAAAAAATGCTTATTATGTGAGCTCATTTAAATAAAGATATTTTCATTACATTTCCAACGTATCATTGTAGCTGAAAACAAGTTGATTTTAATTTATCCATTATTTACCGTTCCAATAGTATTTTTAATTAACCACAGATGACGGAGGTTTAATATTCTTTACTCAAAAAAGCTTGTAATATGGTCATTATTTTGACAACCTTCTTTGAACAAAGTCGAGCTTGCCGGTGTTCTCCGATGGTGACGCAACAAAGTTGTATGGGATTTCATTATTGTCGAGTTTTAGCCACCAGCAATTTCCTTTGAGAATCCATTATTGTCGAGTTTTTTTTCAAACATAGTTAGGTGAAAAATTCACTGTACAACCCACGCAGATAAAGAATGGGATTAGAAATGGCTCTCAGTCACACTCGTTGTGGTAAGCGCGGTGAGCCGCCATTTTGAATCTCATTCTATATCTGCGCGGGTGTTGTATTGTTGTACCTAGATGATGTTTTTGTACTTTTATATAAAATTAGTATGGAAAAATATAAAAAACTCGCACTTGAACGTTTTTTGACCTTTCATTCAATACCTCTTATCTACTTCCGGGGTTACAAAGGGGATCAAAAAAAACCTTATTTTTTTGCTCCGACGCACCGTTTCTGAGATATTTGAATTTTTGTATTTTTTCGAAATTAGGTTATAAGTATATATAGTATATATATGTTACCGGCAATGTGTATAATCCGGCATTGTATACAATGCCTAGGCATTGTATACAATGCCTAAAACGATCAGGCAATGTATGAAATATAATTCATTTTATACTTTGCCTAGGCATTGTATACAATGCCTGCTGGTCCACCGGTAATGTGTAAAATAAGTATATTTCTGTTGTCTGTTATAAAAAAATAACCTCGAAATTTAAGGCTCACGCTCCGTTGCGCTCCGCTGCGCTCCGCGCTCGCCTTAAATTTCTAACCTATACGCGGGACCTACAGGAGTAAAACAGGTTCGATTCCAAAGAGCCCCCCTCGAGCCCCCCCTCGAGCCCCCCTCGAGCCCCCTCGAGCCCCCCTCGAGTCCCCTCGAGCCCCCTCGAGCCACCCTCGAGCCCCCCTCGAGCCCCCTCGAGCCCCCCTCGAGCCCCTCTCAAGCCCCCCTCGAGCCCCCCATCGAACCCTCCTCGAGCTTTCCCCGAGCCCCCCCCCCTCGAGCTTTCCTCAAGCCCCCCCCCCCCTCGAGCTTTCCCCAAGCCCCCCTCGATCCCCCCTCGAATCTATTCTCGAAAATCTTTTTATTATACACATTGCCGGTGGACCAGCAGGCATTCTATACAATGCCTAGTCATTGTATACACTGCCTAGGTAATGTGTGAAATAGATATCAATATTCATTATATTTCATACATTGCCTAAAAGGGCCAGGCATTGTATACAATGCCTAGGCATTGTATACAATGCCTGCATTTCATACATTGCCGGTAACATATATATATATATATATATATATATATATATATATAGGTATAGTAGGCAGTATTCGCATTTTTTGAGTAAAGTACTATACAAGCCTTGGTCCACAATGACTGCACTGCTGGCCACGTATGATGGCCTCGCGCTAAGCTTACCTACGCTCTCGGCCTTCAAGCTTGGTCATCATTGCAGCCCTTGATGGACAAGCTAGAATGAAGGCCGAGACCGGAGGTCGAGGCCTTTATAGCGCGGACAGCAAGGGCTGCAATGCTGAACGCGCTGTGACGGCCTGGACCTGCGCTAAGCTCCGCTCTCGGCCATCATCATCGCTGCCAGCAACGCAGTCATTAGTGACCGCAGCAGTAATGTACTATTACTCAAAAAAGCTTGTAATATGGTCATTATTTTGACAACCTTCTTTGTACAAAGTCGAGCTTGCCGGTGTTCTCCGATGGTGACGCAACAAAGTTGTATGGGATTTCATTATTGTCGAGTTTTAGCCACCAGCAATTTCCTTTGAGAATCCATTATTGTCGAGTTTTCTTTCAAACATAGTTAGGTGAAAAATACACTTTACAACCCGCGCAGATAAAGAATGGGATTAGAAATGGCTCTCAGTCACACTCGTTGTGGTAAGCGCGGTGAGCCGCCATTTTGAATCCCATTCTATATCTGCGCGGGTGTTGTATTGTTGTACCTAGATGATGTTTTTGTACTTTTATATAAAATTAGTATGGAAAAATATAAAAAACTCGCACTTGACCGTTTTTTGACCTATCATTCAATACCTCTTATCTACTTCCGGGGTTACAAAGGGGATCAAAAAAAACCTTATTTTTTGGCTCCGACGCACCGTTTCTGAGATATTTAACAACAGTATAAGCAGCAGGCCTAGCCTGCTGCTTATACTGAGCCGAGTACAGTTTTGACATCACGCGACGATGCACAATGTTATTGTTATTAACTTTGTATGTGTTAAGTTCTTTGGAATGTCTTTTTCATATTGTGTATCGTTGTGTGTTGTTCAAAATAAATGTATTTTCTTTCTTTCTTTCTATTTGCATTTTTGTATTTTTTCGAAATTAGGTTATAAGTACCTACTATAGTAGGTATAGTAGGCAGTAATCGCATTTTTTGAGTAAAGTACTATACAAGCCTTGGTCCACAATGACTGCACTGCTGGCCACGTTATGATGGCCTCGAGCTAAGCTTACCTACGCTCTCGGCCTTCAAGCTTGGTCATCATTGCAGCCCTTGCTGTCCGCGCTATAAAGGCCTCGACCTCCGGTCTCGGCCTTTATTCTAGCTTGTCCATCAAGGGCTGCAATGCTGACCGCGCTGTGACGGCCTGGACCTGCGCTAAGCTCCGCTCTCAGCCATCATCATCGCTGCCAGCAACGCAGTCATTAGTGACCGCGGCAGTAATGTACTATTATCGAATACTTGTAGACTTCAAGATTTATTGCAAGTCTCATGACTTATTAAAAAAACCTTTGCAATGTAATGTAAGCACTAATTTTAATCTTAGATGGATGTTTTAAAGTGTGCTAAGTTCTTAATCAACTACTTATACAATAATATTACAATGTTATCTTATTCTAATGACTGTATCTTATTACGTGTACCTATTTGAGAAACAGTAATTATGTCATGCCTTGATAACTTGCAGATGTATTTCTTTATTCAGCTTCGGCTTGGGTAAAAATTATTTCATATGCCCTTCCTTCCGTCCGGATGTCCTTCCAGCTGTCCGTTTATTCTCATCTACAGGTCGCATTTTTCAACCGATTCTCGAATTTTGTGAGCAGGTTCGATAATTAATTGTATAGAATTTTTCAGTCAAATCAGCGGGCTGATTATCTAAAAACCGGCCAAGTGCGTGTCGGGCCACGCGCCATAGGGTTCCGTAGTTACCTTATACCGTACCATATTTAATACCACCTATCATTTTTCGTCTGCAAAAATAACTTTGTTTTTCACAGTGTTGGTATGAATGACAAAGTTATATTTGCGGTTTTGGGAAATGTGCTATATCTAGAATACTAATTACTATATCTCGTTCAAACTAATTTTGGTTGAAAGTGTTTATTAAGATCTACAGCATATATTTTTTTTAGATTTTTCACTCTCTTATTTCAAAAGTTAAAGGGGGGGGGACACACATTTTACCACTTTGGCGGTGAATATCTATCAAACGGTTGACTTTGAGAAAAAGTTGTCCTAGGAACCTCAATGTCATTTTTAAAGACCTATCTATAGATATCCAACATGTGTTGGTTTGAAAAAAAAAAAATTTTTCAGTTTCAGTTCCATGTATGAGAAGCCCCCCTTAATCTTTTATTTTTCTTATTTTTGTATTAAATTCGTTAAGCGGTTAACAGAATACATCTACCTACCAAGTTTCAACTGTGTAGTCTTAATACTTTCGGAATAAAGTGGCTGTGACATACGGACAGACAGACAGACAGACAGACAGACAGACAGACAGACAGACAGACAGACAGACATGACGAATCTATAAGGGTTCCGTTTTTTGCCATTTAGGCTACGGAACCCTAAAAAGTAACTATTTAGCGACCGGTTTCATTTGACATACATTGCTACTTTTCTTTGGTATGTTTTTTCTTACCCCAAAATGAAGTAGCAATGTATAACATTCATCTGTGGATTGAGACCGGTCGCTAGGTGGTTTCTAATTAGATAATCAGGGGGCGGTGAATGAAAATGATCAAAAATGTAACAAAACTTTTTTGTTAGGAGTGTAAAGCATGTTTTTAGGGTTCCGTACCCAAAGGGTAAAAACCGGCCAAGTACGAGTTGGCAAAAGTGGATCGATGTCACGAAAAAAACCAAAAAAACACTTGAAAAAACTTAAATTGACAACTTGTAATACTTTTGTTCATTTAATTTGGACGGGTTATACGTCATTGAAAAGAATACCCGTCAAGGCCCAATGTCACAGAATATTACATTCAAATCCAAGCCAAAGTTCATTTACAATAAGGCAAAATATTGTCTGCATCTCTGGGTTCCCGGGGGAACCCGTGGTGCTTGACTGTCGTTATTAATATCGAGCAAAAAACGGCAAAAAATCACGTTTGTTGTGTGGGAGCCTCACTCAAATATTATTTTACTATGTTTTTAGTATTTGTTGTTAAGGCGGCTGTTGGTGAAGTGACAGCTAAGGATTTGACTCCCCTCACCCTGCCACCCTCTACATTACTTCGCGAGTCATTTATTAGCGACATCTATTAAAAAATTTGAAAAACTAAGATGTAATTTAGTACCGACATCTATTAAAATTTTTGAAAACCAATGTGTAACCTACATTACGCTTGGCCAAAATTCACGGACCATAGAAAGTTGGAGACACGGCAGTATGGCATTGTTAAAATATTAAATTTTAATTTTATGTAGGTAAATTGAAGGTAAATTGTTTTATAAAAAAACCGGCCAAGTGCGTGTCGGGCCACGCGCCATAGGGTTCCGTAGTTACCTTATACCATACCATATTTAATACCACCTATAATTTTTCGTCTGTAAAAATAACTTTGTTTTTCACAGTGTTGGTATGAATGACAAAGTTATATTTGCGGTTTTAGAAAATGTGCTATATCTCAAAAACTAATTACTATATCTCGTTCAAACCAATTTTGGTTGAAAGTTTTTATTAAGGTCTACAGCATATATTTTTTTTTTAGATTTTTCACTCTCTTATTTCAAAAGTTAAAGAGGACACACATTTTACCACTTTGGCGGTGAATATCTTTCAAACGGTTGACTTTGAGAAAAAGTTTTCTTAGAAACCTTAATGTCATTTTTAAAGACCTATCTATAGACACCCAACACGTGTTGGTTTAAAGAAAATTTTTTTTTTCAGTTTCAGTTCCATGTATGGGGAGCCCCCCCTTAATCTTTTATTTTTCTTATTTTTGTATTAAATTCGTTAAGCGGTTAACAGATTACATATACCTACCAAGTTTCAACTGTGTAGTCTTAATACTTTCGGAATAAAGTGGCTGTGACATACGGACAGACAGACAGACAGACAGACAGACAGACAGACAGACATGACGAATCTATAAGGGTTCCGTTTTTTGCCATTTAGGCTACGGAACCCTAAAAACCGGCCAAGTGCGTGTCGGGCCACGCGCCATAGGGTTCCGTAGTTACCTTATACCATACCATATTTAATACCACCTATAATTTTTCCTGTAAAAATAACTTTGTTTTTCACAGTGTTGGTATGAATGACAAAGTTATATTTGCGGTTTTAGAAAATGTGCTATATCTCAAAAACTAATTACTATATCTCGTTCAAACCAATTTTGGTTGAAAGTTTTTATTAAGGTCTACAGCATATATTTTTTTTAGATTTTTCACTCTCTTATTTCAAAAGTTAAAGGGGGGGGGGACACACATTTTACCACTTTGGCGGTAAATATCTTTCAAACGGTTGACTTTGAGAAAAAGTTGTCTTAGAAACCTTAATGTCATTTTTAAAGACCTATCTATAGACACCCAACACGTGTTGGTTTGAAGAAAAATTTTTTTTTCAGTTTCAGTTCCATGTATGGGGAGCCCCCCCTTAATCTTTTATTTTTCTTATTTTTGTATTAAATTCGTTAAGCGGTTAACAGATTACATATACCTACCAAGTTTCAACTGTGTAGTCTTAATACTTTCGGAATAAAGTGGCTGTGACATACGGACAGACAGACAGACAGACAGACAGACATGACGAATCTATAAGGGTTAAATGGCGTAGCTTCTATGACATTCACAAGTGCTTGTAACAGCCTAGAATGCATGATTTTTTGAATTTTGAATTTTTTGAATTTATTTCAAAGGTTTTTTTATAGTGATCGCGTCGCGCGCAGACTATTGTATGGCATCATTGAAATGATGGTGTTAGTTCCTTTTCCAAATAATTTTAAAAGATCGTTTTTTTCGGAAAGGAAGTATTTTGATTATCTACTTACTACATTTTTCGTGTTTTTTTCAATTCAATTCAAATGCATTTACTAATTTTGTTGACAACTACATTTTGTTTATTGATGGTGTAGTATTTGTTGGTAAAATAGGTATACGCAATAATAAACATTATCACCAGAGGAGATTAATATTTCTGGTAAGTATAGTAGGTACTTTATAATCTAACCACTACGAAAAAAATATCATAGAATCTAAAACCTATATCGATTGACGAAGTTTGAGGCCTGAAATCACGACCGTTTAAAAGATTTCAATAATATAAAACTTTTTTTTATAAATTATGAAGTTGGATAAACAACAGTAATATGAAAAAGCTTTTGACGTAAGTAGGTACTAAACAAAACAGGCTAACTTTTTTAAGTTGGTGTGCGTTCACTGCGTCTAAATAGTCATAAAAATTAGAGAGTGCCCTCCCCCCCCACGGCTTTTGTGTCTACCAATTCACAATTTGCCATCATTTCAGATTGATTAGGCCTCATACAAAACCGGCCAAGTGCGTGTCGGGCCACACGCAGTAGGGTTTCGTAGTTACCATATTCCATGACTCATTTAATACCACGTCATTTTTCATCTGCAAAAATAACTTTGTTTTTCATAGAGTTTGCATAAATGACAAAGTTATATTTGCGGTTTTGGAAAATATGTTATATCTCATTCAAACCAATTTTAGTTGAAAGTGTTTATTAAGATCTACAGCATACATTTTTTTTGATTTTTCACTCCCTTTTTTTAAAAGTTAGAGGGGTAAACACACATTTTACCACTTTGGCAGTGTATATCTTTCAAACGGTTGACTTTGAGAAAAATAGTCTTAGAAACCTCAATGTCATTTTTAAAGACCTATCTTTAGACAATAGACACCCCGCACGCATAGACGAAAAAATTTTTTTCAGTTTCAGTTCCATGTATGGGGATAATAATCTTAATAAAATAAAAGGATTTATATATTTAAGATAATAATCTTAAAAATATAAATCCCTTATCTTTTATTTTTGTGTAAACATCGTAATGCGGTTCACAGAATACATGTACCTACCAAGTTTTAACTGTGTAATTCTAATAGTTTTGGAATAAAATGGCTGTGACATACGAACGGACAGACAGACAGACAGACATGACGAATCTATAAGGGTTCCGTTTTTTGCTTTTAGGCTACGGAACCCTAAAAACGTGCGAATAATCCAGAGCCTGTAGCCAAATGTCACATTAAAATTTTCGCTATCACTTCACTCCGAAAAATGTATGAATCAAGACTATAATCCTTACATTTTTCGTTTGATTTTTAAATTCGATTACTTACTTACATTAACATATGATTTTAAAATTAGATTGTTAACGAAACCTTAAGAGCAGGTTCACATGACAAGCGCTTAATGCGAGTTTTGATAAAGTGCACGTTGAACGCTGCGCTAGCGCTCGACTGTTGTCAGCGCGCGTCAATGCGCGCTTATATTATCGAATCCAAATTCGAATCCATCGCATTATACCAAATTATTGAATCTGAAAAAAATTACCGCGCGTTGAGCGCTTGTCATCTGAACGTACCCTATGTCATTTCCATACAGTTTCAAAAGCGAAGCGATAACGATTTGCAAATATTACTTTGACTAGGGGGTCTGATGAGAAACCCTATCGATTGGTATCGTAAAAATATATTTGGTGGGTTCGATTCCTGGATGAGGCAAAGTATTGGGACAGCCTACAGATCGCGTGATGCGTTTTATCGACACTTGACTGTCAAAACCCTTGTCCTTAAAAGTAATAAATCGATATTATTATGGCGTTTCAGTGGTCACTGGTCAATGGTCATGCTAGGGGGGGCAGGATGGTATAAATATTCTTACCTATACCCTACCTGCATGCATCCAAATCTGTTCAGTTCAGGCATTTAAAAAGTTATAGTGAAATAAATTAACTCACAGTCGTGTGATTTATTACCTACAAATGTTTGATTTGAAGACTCATATATATAGTATTTAATAGGTAGGTATTTTATACTAACCGTCCTTACGCGTAATTTTTATATCTATGGCAAAATAATGCATCAGAGGGCCTATTACGAAACAAAAAAGAAACCGATAGTCGGACGCAATTCGTCGTTCAATTTACTTGATATTGAACCTTATTGGTGAGGAAATAGTGCCACGGTGTTGGACGAATATCGTACGCTTATCGCGATGCTTTTTTGTAATAGTCCTTCAGTTCGAAATGAATTTTCAAAACATAATTGTAACATTCTGACAGTGCTAAAGCAAGGCTAAAACAAACGAGCGAGACATAGAGAACTGTGTAGCTGTCAGTGGGAGCATGAGCGATACGTGTTCCCCGTCCGAGCGCCGGTGGCGGTCTGCCGCCCGCTCCCCTCGAGGGCACCCTCTATCAAAAATGTATCTGAATTTTTGAAAAATTGTCGCGAAAATCCCATAAATGGTCTTTTCGAAAATGTCTTTCGTGGAATTTGTAGCATTTTTTCTCCTCTATCGATTGGTGGTAACGAGATTTCCATAGGACTCGTAGTTACGGAGGAGATGCACAGAAACAAAAGTGTTAGTCGATTTTATTTATGATATTTTTGGCATTATGTAAAATATTTATAACAAATGTTAATCGTGGAATCGATAGGCAAAATGTTGAAGATTCTTATGGTATATTTACTTTGTTTTAATATTCATTAAATAAAGAGGAGATAGAGAATGAAAACCTACTAAAAACCACGTTTTGCTAGTACAACGGCCTTAATAAAAACATACAAATTGGACGAAATACAACCTGGCAGAGCGACATGCGGCAGATAACTACGTTTTTTTTGTGCCTTATTCAAATATGATATTAAATAAACAAATAAGGCCCAAAATGATACAAATCTATGAGTTAAAGTGAGACCTTTTTTTTAGAATATATTATAACATGAATCTTTACTTTGTTATAATAAATATTCAAATTTATTGATAAGATGTTTTTATTTAATATGGTTTCTTAACCTCAATTTAACATAAAAAAGTTATATGCCTTAATTTAATAAGTGTAATCGATTTATTACGGCCAAAGTCAAGTTTTCGGAAAATTACATTTAGTTAGAACTGTTTTCTTATATTCCTACTGTTAAATAATAAATTAAATAATATTTAAAGACTTAAAAGTAAATAGGCCTTATTTGTATCAAGTACTTATTACCTTGATACGGACGGAATTAACATATTTGCAACTAAGTAGATTATTATTTAGATTTAACACAATATTTTCTAATTTTGTAATATGCTTGATAGGAAAGTACTTAATTAAACTTTTTTATATTAGTTTCAAAGTGGAGGAATGCATTACGTTACGGCGTATTTGAATGGTGACCTTAGTAAGCCCACTGAATGGAGGGCCCACCTAGAAGGGCCACTATTCAGCGTTGGGCACAACCTGACCCACCCCCTGACTAGAGGATTTCTAACACGGGTTTTCATATTTATCGGTTTATAATTTGCCCTTGATTTCGTCGCATTATGCAGCTGTGGCGCACATATTTTATGCTAAATAAGCCCTGAAAGACATTATTTAGACTATTTTAGACACAAAAAATACTAAATTAAATTAAAATAGAAGTATTCACGCCAATGACTATGTTGTACGGCGGTTTGATTACATTCTCTTTTGTTGTACCTATTTTTTATATTCCTCTATGCCATAGAGGATAGTAAAAGGTATACTCATTGATCTCACGCGTCAAAACGCAAGTGAGTAACTTTACTACTATCGTTACGGTATTTCTCGATACCATCTGTCAATTAGTAACTCATGGTACCGAATTGCTATGAAAAAGGCCAAAACGTTACTCGATGCTCGCTAGCGAGTATAGTAAACTATTGTAGTTTACTATACCAACTCATGGTAGAGCTACAAGTATTACATTTATTTTTAGGGTTCCGTAGCCAAAATGGCAAAAAACGGAACCCTTATAGATTCATCATGTCTGTCTGTCTGTCTGTCCGTCTGTCTGTCTGTCTGTCTGTCTGTCTGTCTGTCTGTCTGTCCGTCCGTATGTCACAGCCACTTTATTCCGAAAGTATTAAGACTACATAGTTGAAACTTGGTAGGTAGATGTATTCTGTGAACCGCTTTACGATTTCTTCACAAAAATAAAAAAAATAAAAGATTAAGGGGGGGCTCCCCACCCCATACATGGAACTGAAACAGAAAAGATTTTTTTTCATCAAACCAATACTTGCGGGGTGTCTATAGATAGGTCTTTAAAAATGACATTGAGGTTCCTAAGACAATTTTTTCACAAAGTCAACCGTTTGAAATATATATACTGCCAAAGTGGTAAAATGTGTGTCCCCCCCCCCCCTTTAACTTTTAAAGTAAGAGAGTGAAAAATCTAAAAAAAATATATGCTATAGATCTTAGTGAACACTTTCAACGAAAATTGGTTTGAACGAGATACAGTAAAAAGTTTTCGAAATATAGTACATTTTCTAAAACCGCAAATATAACTTTGTCGTTCATACAAACACTGTGAAAAACAAAGTTATTTTTTCAGGTGAAAAATGATAGCGGTATTAAAATATGGTATGGTATAATGTACCTACGGAACCCTACTGCGCGTGGCCCGACACGCACTTGGCCGGGTTTTTTTTGGACAAGTACCTACCTTGTAAATATTCAATGGTTTAATTATGCTAAATTGTAAGTATATTTGAAAAAATATAATTTCATTTTATTGTAATCTTTGTTTATATTATTTTCAGTAAATTTAAGGTGATATTTCAGTTTGAGATTAGGCTTTTGTTCTGCTGTGATAGTTACTGCCATTTCGAAACTTTTAGTGCCATCTAGTTAGTATGCAATCGGGTAAAGAAAAGAAACCTGAAAAATATAAAAACTGAAAATACGATATATGACGACGACCCAATACAGACACACATTTTTTTATTTTGACAAATTAACTTTTATCTCAAAAAACTTGTTGAATTACAAGTAATCCTGAAAAATTATTTTAAATCACAAGTTGTGAAAACCGCGCCATCTATCGCTTATTGAAACAAATTGTTTGTTCAAAGTATTATTTTGTTTTATAATTTGTGCATCTTCGAAATTCAAGGTCCAATGTCAGTGAAATTGAACTGGGACCATCCTTGTAACATTCCACTCCAAGAAGAAAATAATCATCTAAATCGTTTCATACAGAAAAGTTACATTAAAGTTTACAAAACGTACATTTTGGGACTACTAGCGACATCTAGGGTGCATTTTATTTGGCATCAGCCATTTTTTGATGTCCCCCACTGCTGAGGCACAGACCTTCCTTAAGGGTGGATAAGGAGGACGGGCCATAACCCACCACGCTGGCCCAATGCGGATTGGTGGGTGTTAACGACTGCAAATGCACCCGGGACCAACGGCTTAACGTGCCTTCCGAAGCACGGAGAAGCTCGAGATAGTAAATTTTTGGTCACCCATCCCATGTCCGACCCTTGCGAAAGTTGCTTAACCTCCGCAATCGCTGGGCCAGGCGCTAAACCACTGCGCCATCGAGCTCCTTTTCATTTCATTTATTTATTTACTCTCCATAATTATTATTTTACATGGCAATTCATAAGCGTTGCATTTTTTAAATAAATCTTAAATACAGGTTTAAGTCATTAAATAAAAATTAAATTACCATTACACTTTACAGCAAACTACGACTGCAAAAATCATAATAATTGTAATATTACTACCGTAACTCCGCCACCTGATACTAGATGGCGATAGCAGTCTACTGTATCACGGTATGGATTTACTCTCACAGTTCCATCTACACCCCGAGATATTAGATACTAATTAACTAGGGACAGAGTTATTTTATTCAGCTGTCAATTCTGCGATTTTACTCGCTAGTCTCGCTACTATTTATTTACATATTTACAATATCATAAACTACTGGCCGCCCGCAACTTTGTCTGCGTGAACTATAGTATATTTTAGTTATCCCTCGGGAACCACAAAGTAAGTATATTTTGTGCGGGAACCAGGGCCGTAGAGGGTTTTTCTGGATGAAAGGTCTTTTCTGTACCCTTAGCACGAGCAGCTATCGAAAAAATTTAGTCCGTTTTAAAAACGTGTTTTTAAAAAAGTTTTTTGAAGTGAAAACTTCTTTAACGGCGTTGTACGCTTTTTTGTAATGGGGAAAAAATGCTTTAGTAAGAATCACGTGGCTGATCGAAAATGCGTAAGACGGATGTGACGGATGGAGAGTAGACAGCTGGCGGCGGAAGTATCCCCCTCTCTTTCTACGGGGCGCGGTGAAAATGGCGGCGCGTCATTTCAAGACGTAAACACTTGTGTCATCATAGCAACGCGCTAATTTTTTAATTTAATGTCAAAACTCTAGATTTTCTGTCAAGCTATGGATAAGACTTTCGTACAATACTGTTCTGTATTCGTAAATTCAAATGCAGAGTAAATTCGTAAGACGGCAATTCGTGCAAAATTATTCCCTAACCATTCCCTAATCAAAAATGCACAACGTTAATATTCAAGTTTTCACTTCTGCCGGCACTCCCGGAGTGCAACCCGATTTTTTTTTTCGATAGCTGTTCGTGCTAAGGGTATCGTACTGTACCCCTGAGAACGTGTACGCAAATACCTAAACAAAAAAAAACCGGCCAAGTGCGTGTCGGGCCACGCGCCATAGGGTTCCATAGCTGCCTTATACCATACCATATTTAATACCACCTATAATTTTTCGTCTGTAAAAATAACTTTGTTTTTCACAGTGTTGGTATGAATGACAAAGTTATATTTGCGGTTTTGGAAAATGTGCTATATCTCAAAAACTAATTACTATATCTCGTTCAAACCAATTTTAGTTGAAAGTGTTTATTAAGATCTACAGCTAGGGTTACCAGATCGAAAATCCAAACTATCTGGAGAAAATTTAAAAATGTCGGGATTTTGCGGTTGTTGTCGGGAGAAATAAAAATTCAAAATAATAATGCAAGTTAACTGCCTGTGGGTACATACACAGCACGAAAAAGGCCGCGCAGCGCGATTTTTATTTAGTTTCATCCACTTATCTTGTACTCTTGCCTATCTATAAGAAAATCACCGCGCAGCGCGATTTATAGTTAGTTTCATCCACCACTTAAGCTTGTAATCTTGACTGTCCTTTGTAGAAAAACGGCCGCGCAGCGCGATTTTTAGTCAGTTTCATCCACTAATCTTGTAATCTGTGGTTTCATCAGCAAAAATTATTGCTTTCTAGAGGACTTTCGGAACAGCTGATTTTCCGGGAGATTTTTAGATTTTTCGAGAGTCGGGAGATCACTTGAAATTTCGGGAGAATCCCGGCGAATCCCGACCATCTGGCAACCCTATCTACTAGGGCATCTAATCCCGCATGTTATTTGTGATCTCGGTATTTGCGGTACCGATGATTTACGATCCCGCAAGATCTCGGAATTTGCGGGATCCCGCAGGTGTAAGATAAAAGAGGTATTTATATGTTAAGGTGGTTTGATGAGCTCAGTAGCGCCACCAATGGAAATAAATTATGTACGTTTTATCAAGGGCTTAGAATAAATGTTTTGGTTATTTTGCGCAAATAGAAGATTAAAGTGCAATTTTTAAATATTTTTTCATGGCTTCAAATATAAGTAATAAATTATTAATCTCGAAATTGCTAAATGTGGCCACTTTTGGCACTATTGAGATGTACGACTTATTGCTTAAGTTTGAGTTCTTGAAATTATATTTAGAAAATGCATTTTACTCTTTTATTAGTGCAAAATTATCAAAACTTTTTTTGCTATTTTCCAATCCCGCTAATCCCGCGGATCCCGCGCTAGTAATCTCGCTCCTTGCGGGACTGAAAAATGTCGCGGGATCTCGGTATTTCGAGATCTCGGTATACCGAGATTGGATGCCCTACTATCTACAGCATATAATTTTTATGATTTTTCACTCTCTTATTTCAAAAGTTAAAGGGGGGGCACACATTTTACCACTTTGGCGGTGAATATCTTTCAAACGGTTGACTTTGAGAAAAAGTTGTCTTAAGAACTTTAATGTCCTATCTATAGACATCCAACACGTGTTGGTTTGAAGAAAAAATTTTTTTTCAGTTTCAGTTCCATGTATGGGGTGCCCCCCCTTAACCTATTATTTTTCTTATTTTTGTATTAAAATCGTTAAGCGGTTAACAGAATACATCTACCTACCAAGTTTCAACTGTGTAGTCTTAATACTTTCGGAATAAAGTGGCTGTGACATACGGACAGACAGACAGACAGACAGACATGACGAATCTATAAGGGTTCCGTTTTTTGCCATTTAGGCTACGGAACCCTAAAAACGGACTTTTGCATTAGGTTACAGAGTTCACAGGGTCCATTTATACCTATTTAATATTTTTCAGACGAGATGTTTCTTTTGCTTGCATAAATAGACAGCACAGAATATAGTACATTATGAAACAAGTTAGCTTAAGTTGCTCATTGCACACAAGGCTGTGGGTTGCAGCCCGAGCCGTAGGCGAGGGCGTAACTCAGCCGAGTGTGCAATGAGCAAAAGCTGACGAGTTTCATACGACGTTTTTCAACACATTTGCGAGGAAAATACAAAGTAATTTACCACACAGCAACAAATTCGACAAAAACAAAATATGACAATTATAGGAAAAGGCGCGTAGGTTTTTTTTTTGTTTTTTTCACACGCCCAATGCAAGAATATTATGCGAACAAAGGGGTGAGTGAGCATACAGCCTACTTCAAAATTATAATTTTAAGTGATATAATGCAAATATTTTAATATTTATAACACAATATTGTGAATTATGAATAATTTGATAATCTATATATATAAAAGCGTAAATCACTCACTGACTCATCACGAAATCTCAGAAACTATAAGTGCTAGGAGTCTCAAGTTTTGCATGGGGGTCTCTTTTAGGGTGTAGGTGCTCACTAAGACGGGATTTTGCGAAATTCAATCCCTAAGAGGGTGAAACAGGGTGGCAAAGTTTGTATGGGAGAACGCGATTCCTTGGCCCGATTGACTTGAAATTTGGCATAGACATTCTTTTACAAAATTAATTGAACACGTGTTTCGTATTTTTTTTTTAATGTATCCCTTAACAGGGTTGAAAAGGGGTAGAAAGCTATTTTTAGGGTGGTTGACTTCGATATCGGAATCAAAACTTCTTAGTGCATTTGAATGATTAAGAAAAATAAATGTCAGTTGTCAGCACTGACGTCCACTGAATTTTCCAAAAGACTAACATCATATAAGTTATTACACTATATAATTCTTTAACATAATTGCACCCGGCATGCGTTGCAATATTACGATTTTTTAGCCAGGAGCCTTTTCAGTCGTAAGTAGAACAATTCACCAAACATATACTTATTACATTACTAATCGGATGTGGAATGTGGATGAATCATAGACATAGAAAAATTTTCGCTGCGCTCAAGAAGACCAACAAAGCGTGGAAAAGAGAAGTTAACATCATACGGACACGGTCTATGTAAAAAAGAGACAAAGGATCAAGTGACATGTGCCAACATTTTTTACAGTAAGAGCCCCTAGCGTCCCGCCTAGCAAATGAGCAATCACAGTTTGTTTAAAATATTTGTTAATCTTAATTATAATTTAAAATAAAGGTATCGTGGAGCCATGGTGTCTTATGCTCTAAGTAATTGTGATGTAACAAAAATAAATAATCCAAGTAATCACACTTTTCACAGGTAAATAAGATATTGCCACACATTTCTCTAAAACCAAATTTCTCTACATTTATTCATTTATCGACGAAGAAAACAGTATGGAACATAGTTTATTAATTTCCTTTGCTGTATATAGTCATATTTTATGAATCTAAGTCATATTTTACGTATCTCATATAAAATGTATGCATTCGTTTTCGGATCGCCTGTTTATTGACATTGTTGTTCTTTGACATTCTATTTCTATGGGATGAATAGTTTAGGAGTGCATACTGCATAGGAAACAAATAAACATACACAAAGATAATAAGTATATGACACAAAGACTTCTTTCTATGTTGTTGAACATTACATTAGATTTTTATTTATAAAGAAGATACTTTTAAGTATTAAATATTCCATAATATAATTATAATTATTTTGTTAAATTACCGCAAATTTTTTTATGGACCAGGATGTCGAGGACAGCAAAGGAAACGGCGGTTGAAAGGGGAAAAAGAAGATTTAATAGCAGAATAATGGAAACACCATAGAAATAGAATGTCAAAGAACAACAAAGTCAATAAACAGGTGATCCGAAAACGAATGCATACATTTTATATAGGATACATAAAATATGACTTAGATTCATAAAATATGACTAAGTATATATGGCAAAGGAAATTAATAAACTATGTTCCATACTGTTTTCTTCGTCGCTAAACGAATAAATATAGCGAAATTTGGTTTTAAAGAAATGTGTGGGAATATCTTATTTACCTGTGACCTGCACGGGAATTTAAAATCACAAATAAGGTAATGATAAGAATTTTGTTTTATCACAAAAATAAATGAATAAATTTTAGTTAGCTAATTTCTAATAACAAATTGACGCAAAGTGAAGTGGGTTCGAAATGAGATGCGATTTTGGTTACAGAATCGACAGATTGCGCGGCTAAAACCGCGAGGTGCAGTTATCTATATATATAAAAGGGAAAATCACTCACTGACTCATCACGAAATCTCAGAAACTACAAGTGCTAGGAGTCTCAAATTTTGCATAAGGTTTTCTTTTAGAGTGTAGGTGCTCACTAAGACGGGATTTTGCGAAATTCAATCCTTAAGGGGGTGAAACAGGGTGGCAAAGTTTGTATGGGAGAATGCGATTCCCTGGCCCGATTGACTTGAAATTTGGCATAGACATTTTATCACAAAATTAATTGAACACGTGTTTCGCATTTTTTTGAAATGTATCCCCTAACAGGGTTGAAAAAGGGTAGAAAGCTATTTTTAGGGTGATTGATTTCGATATCGGAATCAAAACTTTTTAGTGCATTTGAATGATTAAGAAAAATAAATGTCAGTTGTCAGGTTGTCACCTCCCCTGAGACTGTAATTATATCACGCACGAGCTGACATTTCATGTTGTATAAGATTTTAACCTGATTTTCACTATTTTACGAAATATTAGTCTTCTTATAAAATGTGGAAAAATTTGGCAAATATCAGATATCTAACGTGAAAAGGAATGTGGTGTAATGTGTTGAAATTGAGAGCCGGATAATAATGCACAACATTAGTTGCAACCGACACATAAAAAAATTTTTTTCATGTCAGTGACCCGACATAATTTGCAATGTCACGTTATTTTAGCCGGGAACCTTTTCAGTCATAAGCAGAAATTCAACAAATATTTATTATAAGAAGATTATAAGCGTACCAAAGTTTCATCATAATCGGATGTGAATGGTTTAGGAGTGCATAGGAAACAAAATAATAAACATACATAGATTTTTATTTAAAAAGAAGATACCTACCAAACTATTAAGTATGAGTATTAAATGTTACATAATATTATTATACTTATTTTTTTATATTACTGCTAAGAAATTTTATTAAGTACCTACGTACCTACCAAATACAAAATCGTGAACAGTACGGCGTCTCGGTTCTGTAACCAAACTCGAACCCCACTTCGAATCTCAATTCACTGCACGGGACGGGAACTTTAAATCATAAATAAGATAATGATAAGATTTTTTTTCCATCACAAAATATTTTAGATAGCTACCTAAAATTTTTGTAATCGGTAAAATTGCTCATAAGTTAGCTAATTTCTAATAACTAATTCACGCGAAGTGAAGTGAAGTGTAGTGAGATGCGCGTTTGGTTACAGAATCAACAGATTGCGCAGGTAAAACCGCGGGGTGCAGCCTTGGTGCAGCTATTACCTATATATCACAAAATTGTAAGAATGTGAAAGTTTTGATGTTTGGATGTTGTTCATTTTGTTACTCAATCGCGTCTGAACGGGTGAACGGATTTAGACGAAATTTGGCACAGGGATAGATTTTAGTCTGGAATACTTAACACAGGCTTCTTTTCATGCCGATCATTGGTTTCCAAGGGAAGACTTACAACGATTACCGACTCCCACGCGGGCGGAGCCATGGGCAAAAGCTAAACATAGTATAAAACAAAGTCGCTTCCCGCCGTCTGTACGCTTCTCTTAAACTATACATAAAAATCGCAATAAAATCGATCTTTAAGTTTGGGAGCTAGGTTGCCTCAGAGTCCTCAGACAGACACACACACACTTTAATTATATTTTAACACCCCTTGCGTACGTCGTATATATGTAGATATCCTGTAGTATAATCTAATAACTTCACACTGACACCACATTAGCACAGTTTTACATTAGTAACTACATTGCACTGCACCCGTGCGAAGCCGGGGCGGGCCGCTAGTCTATATATATAAAAGAGAAAATCACTCACTGACTCATCACGAAATCTCAGAAACTACAAGTGCTAGGAGTCTCAAATTTTGCATGGGGGTTCCTTTTAGGGTGAAGGTGCTCACTAAGACGGGATTTTGCGAAATTCAACCCCTAAGGGGGTAAAACAGGGTGGCAAAGTTTGTATGGGAGAAAGCGATTCCTTGGCCCGATTGACTTGAAATTTGGCATAGACATTATTTAACAAAATTAATTGAATATGTGTTTCGTATTTTCTTGAAATGTATCCCCTAAAGGTTAACGCACATTTAGGCGGGCCGCAGCGGGGCGGGCCGCATCGCAAAAATCCGCTCAAATCGCTCCCATACATTTTATATGAACTATCGCACACTATGCCGGGGCGGAGCGGGCCGCATAATCCGTCGCGCATTTTGTTGCGATGCGATGCGGCCCGCCCCGCCCCGTTGCGCCCCGACTCAGTGTGCTATAGCAGGCGGATTTATCGATCGGGAGTCATCCGAAAATACCCCAAAACTTTTTTGTCGTATAAAAGATTGGAAAAAGATATATATATCCTATATAATTTTGTAAAAATACCCTTAGTTAAAATTCCTTACTTGTTTTTTTCCTTTAGAAATAAAAAAATACCTATGAATATTTTTCAATATTATTATGGCAATAACAATGAAAGTATCCTCTGCACTGACGTCCTTGTATAATGGACGTCGTCAGTGATCCTCTGCATTACTATATTTTTTGTTATACATTTATTAGAAGTGGCACTCGCCGTCGAAAAAATACTTAACTTGTATACAATGAAATTAAATTTGGTCTTAAAATAAAGTCACTATTTTCCTTTCTTGAAATTAAAAAACGCAGTGTTTATTTGACTTCTGATTTAGCATTGATCTGTCATTTGGTTGACAGATACCACAGCCAGAAATAAAAAACCGGTCAAGTGCGTGTCGGGCCACGCGCAGTAGGGTTCCGTGACACACATTTGACCACTTTTGAAGTGTATACCTTTCAAACGGTTGACTTTGAGAAAAAATGGTTTGAGGAACCTCAATGTTATTTTTGAAGACCTATCTATAGGCAGGCACCCCGCACATATAGGTTTGATGAAAAACATTTTTTTTTTTCAGTTTCAGTTCCATGTATGGGGATTTCCCCTTAATCTTTTTAGGGTTCCGTACCCAAAGGGTGAAAACAGGACCCTATTACTAAGACTTCGCTGTCCGTCTGTCTGTCTGTCTGTCTGTCTGTCTGCCTGTCTGTCTGTCTGTCTGTCACCATCTCTATCTCATGAACCGTGATAGCTAGACAGTTGAAATTTTCACATATGATGTATTTCTGTTGCCGCTATAACAAAAAATACTAAGAACAGAATAAAATAAATATTTAAGGGGGGCTCCCATACAAAAAACGTGATTTTTTTACCGTTTTTTGCTCGATATTAATAACGACAACAGGAAGATAATTTTAATTTTCACAGATGATGTATTTCCATTGCCCCTATAACAACAAATACTAAAAACAGAATAAAATTAATATTTAAGGGGGGCTTACATACAACAAACTTGATTTTTAGCCGTTTTTTGGTACGGAACCCTTCGTGCGTGAGTCCGACTCGCATTTGGCCGGTTTTTTATTTTTGGCTAAAAATTGTAAAGCGGTTCACAGAATACATCTACCTACCAAGTTTCAACTGTGTAACCCTAATACTTTTAGAATAAAGTGGCTGTGACATACGGACGGACAGACAGACAGAAATGACGATTCTATAAGGGCTCCGTTTTTTGCCATTGGGCTACGTAACCCTAAAAAGTACAGCAGATTATGAATCACAGATTAAAGATTTTAAAAGGTATATATATACAACTTTAGCATAAAAGGCCGGGTCTCTTTTGTCAAACATTGTTTTTGTAAGAGTAAAGTTAACACAAGATTTAGCCTAAGAGATACAGTAGGAAAATCTATACCCTAATAATTACCCTGCCGGATAATGTTTACCCTAAATCTAGGGTAAATTACCCTAAGCTGGCACCACTGTACTCAAAATCCGCCGATGCGATGCGACCCGGCCCGTCACAGTGTGCTATAGGAGCATTTTGCGATGCGCTGCGACCCGGCCCGCCCCGTTGCGACCCGCCTAAATGTGCGTTAACCTTAACAGGGTTGAAAAGGGGTAGAAAGCTATTTTTAGGGTGGCTGACTTCGATATCGGAATCAAAACTTCTTAGTGCATTTGTACGATTAAGAAAAATAAATGTCAGTTGTCAGGTTGTCACCTCCCCTGAGATTGTAATTATGTCACCGCACGAGCTGACATTTCATGTTGTATAATAAGATTTTATCCTGATTTTCACTACCTATTTTACGAAATATTAGTCTACTTATAAAACGTGGCAAAATCTAGCAAATATCAGATATCTAACGTGGCAAGGAATGTGGTGTAAAGTGTTAAAATTGAGAGCCGGATAATAATGCACAACATAAGTTGCACCCGACATAATTTGCAATGTCACGTTATTTTAGCCAGGAACCAGGACCTACCAAACTATTAAGTATGAGTATTAAATGTTACATAATATTATTATACTTATTTTGTTATATTACTGCTAAGAAATTTTATTAAGTACCTACCTACCTACCTAATACAAAATCGTGAACAGTAGGTTGGTTCTGTAACCAAACTCGAACCCCACTTCGAATCTCACTTCACTGCACGGGACGGGAACTTTAAATCATAAATAAGATAATGATAAGATTTTTTTTCATCACAAAATATTTTAGATAGCTACCTAAATTTATTGTTATCTAATTTATTTAGTTAGCTAATTTTTAATAACAATTCACGCGAAGTGAAGTGAGGTTCGAAGTGAGATGCGAGTTTGGTTACAGAATCAACAGATTGCGCAGGTAAAACCGCGGGGTGCAGCTATTACCTACATATCACAAAATTGTAAAAATGTGAAATTTTTGATTATTGGATGTTGTTCATTTTGTTACTCAATCACGTCTGAACGGGTGAACGGATTTTGACGAAATTTGGCACATGGATAGATTATAGTCTGGAATACTTAACACAGGCTTCTTTTCATGCCGATCATTGGTTTCCAAGGGAAGACTTACAACGATTACCGACTCCCACGCGGGCGGAGCTAAACATAGTATAAAACAAAGTCGCTTCCCGCCGTCTGTACGCTTCTCTTAAACTATACATAAAAATCGCAATAAAATCGATCTTTAAGTTTGGGAGCTAGGTTGCCTCAGAGTCCTCAGACAGATAGACACACACACACTTCAATTATACACGCTGAAATTTTAATCATTTGGTTCCCGCCGTGGGATGGTTCCACTCATGATTACAAGCAACTTTTACTATGGAGCCAACTCTTCTGCTCGCAAAAAAAATCAGCTGTTCCATACATTAAGGTCGAGTACACTGAAAAAAATAGACTCCAACTAAGTGGCATTTTTACTTAGTTGGCGTCAAAATATTTGGGATAACCTTGTTATTGTATGTTAAAAACAAGAAACGTTAGTTATACCAGTCAGGTTACATTTGTCTGAAGCAATAAAGAAGCAAACTCTTTATTCTAATAAATAATCTTAATCAAAACGACTAATACTTCTTTGAATTTATAGGGATTCTTGTTAAATTCATTACTTTTCTTTTATTTGTTTTTACGAAGACCCTGTGTTTGCATTATCAATTTATGTTTAATAACAATAACGAGGTACAGAGTTGGAAGAATCACTCGATACGTTAAAATAAATAAGATAGTGAAGTAGAATGGAACAAGGTAAAAAATAAACTGTACAATTTTCTTTACTAGCATCAACGATTTTAAAGTAGTTGAAACAACGAATTTTGTTTTATTACTGCAATCAATTATTGCGTTGTATTGATAATGTTCTAAACCAAATCAAACATAACCGAGTTATTGTTTCTAATAATCCTAATGATAGCGTTAACAAATTTTAGAAGCTTAATTTAATCAATACAAAGTTGCTATTGCAATCAACAATTTCGTCGAATTGACTATCCTTCTTTGTAAATTCAAATAAAGCGCGCGACACCCCGCGCCCGCGACCCGCCCGCCCCTTCAACGGCCAACCGAACCGACACAATGCATTGCATTTTAGTTTAGTTACGCTACGCGTACGCGACGCTGACGTTGACGTAGGCCGGTACTAATTATATTTTATGATAGTGCTAGCTAAGTGCAGTGTAGGTACCTTAAAATACAGTGGTGAATCCAATGTGAAACGACCTTAGATCTGTGAAATGGACGAAGACGTAGCAGAATTGTTAAGAACTTGGGACCTTTCGAGTTTAATCCCTATATTTGCAGGTAAGTAATTTAAATGTTTAGGTACCTATGTTACTTTATTATTTTAATATTATAAATGCGAAAGTTTGTGTGTGTGTGTGTGTGTTACACGTTCCTGCTAAAACTAATAAATCGATTGCAATGAAACTCGGTAGGTATGTAAGTACCTATGTAACTACCTATGTAAGTAGTTGAAGGTTAGGATCTTCGTTGCCCGATATGTACCTACCTACGCGTCACGAAAATTTAGATACCTACCTAGGTAGGTACTAGTTTCACTCTCCGACCGTTTCATGTTATCATTGTTTTGTTTTTGCATTTTGAGAGCCAGGTCCACAGATATTATGACCGTGAATTGTAAATAAACAAATAAATATCTGACGTTCATTTCATCTGCGCGATAGTGCGCGCGCTTTTGGGCCCCCACGGGCGCGCTAGCGTTCGCGCCCGCGAAGCACCGGGCGGGCCCATGAATATCGGGCCGTGAAAAGCCAGCAGGTAGGTAGGTACCAAGGTAATAACCTAACAAACAACGCTCTTATGCTGGTTTCTCACGGGCGCGAGATATCACGGGCCAGCTCGAGCCGCCCCGCCGAAACGCACCTACCTACATAGGTAAGTACTTACCCACATACACGACTACATAGGTAGGTAGATTCCCAAACGATTACAAAATAAAACTACAAGGGTACCGTTTTACTGGTAAACGTTTGGGTACTTACCTACCTACATAGGTACCTACGTGGATTATCTACTTGACTGCGAAAACCGTATCTTCCATATTTCGCCAGGGGTCATCATCATTCGCCACGGGGACTGTACTGTACCTACTCTACCTATTAATATAATCTGAATAGTTCTTAGAATAAGACTTGTTATATTATACGTAAAGGGCTCTTCAACGGTATGCTACTGAGGTCAAACCTCAGCTCGTCTCCAACCGCTTAAACTTACTTATTCTTGCTTAAAAATTCTTTTTCAGAACAACGTATTACAACATTTACAACGCAGGCTTTATCAGCCCTGTCCCAACAAGACGTTAAAGATTTGATACCACATACAGGACCAAGAGTATTATTTACAAGGTGTTGGGAGCTATGGAAAAAAGAGTTTCTCCAACTTGACAACAACTCTAACAATTTTTCGGTATGTACCTATACTTATGCTACTTATTTATTAACGTAATATTACAGTATTTTGGTAAATAATATAATAGAAAATAACAATATTTAGTAAATACTTACGTAGTTGAGGTACCTACATGTATAGGTTATGTACCTAGGTAATGTAATGTATTGTAGTATTAAATTTGAGATTTTAGCATTCACAATGCTATTTTTATACAATACAAAATAATATAGGTACTAGAAAAAATACGACTCGCACCAGATCATATTCTCAGACGGGAATCGAACCTGCGATCCTTGCGGTCAGCGGTCAGAGCATTGGACCGGATATCCAATTATTTCAGTATTAAATTATAACTAACTAATCGAAGTTCTGATTTCTTAGAACTTTTAGGTCTATAATAATACCTAATACAAACTTCGAAATATTGAGCCTATGCTAGTTTCCCAGATAGCATGCTAGAAATAAAAATACAAAAAGGTGCGCTTATTCCTATCAGTAGGGATAGCTCGGTAGGGATACATACTGTGCACCTGTCTCTACAGGTAGAAATAAAAACACAAAATCATGTGCTTATCCCTTCCAGTAGGGATAGCTCTGTAGGAATAAATGTACCTGCCCGAGGCCTTCAGCGACTGGGACCGCAATCAACTGGGACTGCGGTCCCAGTTGCTGGAACAAGTTTATGATTCATTTTACTTCCAGCGACTAGGACCGCTCGTAAAAAAGGTTTAAGTCTTCCCATCGGCCACACTTGATTTTACCAACGGGGTGGCCAATGGCAATAACTGCCAGCTACCACCCCGGTGGTCGATGGTACTTACTTAATGCCATCGGCCACCCGCATAATTAGAGAACCTAAGGAGGCCGATTCTCATTACGTAGGTATTTAGATATTATCAATAGAAATTGATTTAAAACATCGCTAGATATGATATGAGCAGGATCGTTTGGGACCCCCCAAACGATCCGGCTCATCTTCGAACTACGGAGATAGGTAAGAGGTGCTAGAGGTGCAATCTTTAATTATTTATTTATATTACGAAAAATTAAATTACAAGAACGACAATTACAAGGGGTTTTTTATATATTATTTAAATTTAGCATAATTTGAAAAAAAAACTGTGTTTTTCTTTTTATTATTAAGTACCTACCATAAACAATTTTTCGTTTGACTGTACAGACAAGACTGGACTGCCTTGAAGAATAGGTTTTTACTGGCGGTCCCAGTCGCTGGAAGCTCACCTGCTGAACATTTTAATGTGAATGGAGAATATCTACTTATACAGCGTGTTTGGTAATAGCCTTAGAGCTGAATATGGTGGATAGAGAAGGGACCAGCAAAGTGAACAACTTTTACTATGGGACCAACTATGAAATCGCGAAAAAAAATCTGCTGTTTCATACAAAAAATATCAAAATGTATGAAACAGCAGATTTTTTTTTCGCGATTTCAGAGTTGGTCCATTAGTAAAAGTTGTTCAGTTTGATGGTCCATATCTACCATATTCGGCTTTATAAGGCTTTTGCCAAACACCCTGTATATTTCATTATTTGTGTCTCTAAGTAATATGTACTTACCTAGTTTGCAATTAATAACCTTAGTAAGGCAAATAGAAATTAAAAGCCATTTAGCATAACTTACATGTAGTAGGTACCTAGGTAGGTACTTAACTAGCTCTTCTATTTAATATACGTTAAACATTGTATTCATTAAGATCTTGGTTTTAGGACCTGAATATTTCTAATTTAGACGCATACTTGGATTCAGAAAACCAGTCTGATTTAATTTTAATTCAAGGACCCTTAAATGAAAGAAAAGATCAGCTGCCCATAGTGCAAACTCAGAGTTCCGTACGTAGCTAAGTTACTTATTATATTAATTATTTATTGCTATATCTAGGTAAAATTTGTATTTTTGTATTTTTGTTTGTAATGAATTACCTCGAATACTATGAACTGATTTTATTAAAAAGGTAAATCGATAGGCAGGTAGATCCGCAGCGCGATGCTAGTCTTACATACACGTCATTACGTTATTAGTCTGTTCGGAAGAGAACCAACTTGGGATTTATGCTTGATTACCGTTTTTGAAATGTTGACTGCACTGTTAACGTTTTAGTGCGACTGTAATGACTTAATAGTCGCACTATAATTACGTATAACAGTGCAGTCAACATGACAAAAACGGTGATCAAGCACAAACCCAAGTCGGTTCTCTTTCCGAACAGACTCTAGATGCATTTTATACCAGAATGACCACTACAAGAGATGCCTATCAGCCATTTTTAATGTGCCACTACTGCTGGGACACAGGCCTTCCTTATGGGTGGATAAGGAGGATGGGCCATGACCCACCACGCGGGCCCAATGCGGATTAGTGGGTGCTAACGGTTGCAAAAACAGCTGGGACCAACGGCTTAACGTGCCTTCCGAAGCACTGAGGAGCTTGAGATAATACATTTGGTCACCCATCCCATGACCGACCCTTGCGAAAGCTACTTCACCTCCGCAATCGTTGGGCCAGGCGCTATACCACTGCGCCATCGAGCTCCTTGCGCCACCGAGCTCCTACAAAAGATGATTAGGTAATTAATAAGGAATAATTATTTATAACATTCAAAGTGATGCTAATTAAAATGCACTAATTTTAGGTACTTGAAGATTTACTTAAACAGTCACTTGAAAGTTCATCCCTGCTGGTATTTAAGGGCGGTACTCTAGGGGGCGACGCCGCACGGAAACCACAAGGTCATACCTTGGTACGTAGTATACTGTTGAACTACTTAGTTCTTAGTAAATACGATATATTCCAGCACTTGTTGGGTGTCGTCGGTGTGTGATTGGTCAGGATGTATTCTGTTTAGGACTATTATGGTATTCTGTGGTGATACCTTCACTTGAAAAATCTTGTCTTCTTTACAATAAACTATATTGGTTGTATAATTATCATAGTAAAAATCTGTGTATCAAAAATGAATATACCTACTTCTCTACCACTTCAGTCTTTTGAATTAAAATGTCCTTTTCTAGTTACAGATTGACTTTGATGAAATTTACAAAGATCACACCAACAATTTGTTTCTTTACTTTCCTGTGGCAAAAATGAAGATTCTGGAATTACTGACAAATTCAAAATCTAAAAAAATCGATAACTTTTTCCACGAACTTATTTGCCTGGCTGAATGTAAGTAATTTTTAAATCCTATCCTATTTCTAACTAATTTTATAAATGCGAATATGTGTGTGTTCTATATGTATTTTTGTTGCTAGATCACGTAAAAATCACTGAACCGATTGCGATTAAACTCAGTATCTCGATAGTTGGAATCTAACAAATAGGCTACGGATAAACTTCGGTATGTGGACCGTCGAGTTGGGCGACCGAAATTTTATGGCAGACAGGTCTTAGCCTAAGTAGACTTTCCACAAAATTTCAGACTTCGGAGCCTTGTAGTTTTTACAAAATAAATTATTAAAATTTCTATATTTTTACGTTTGTTCAGATTCATTTGACGTTTGTTCATTGAGTTTCGTTTATGCACAACAACAGAAATCAAAAAAAAAAACTTCAGTGTTCCAGCAGAAAAATGGGATTTTAGAAAAAAAATTTTTACAAAATTTTTTTTAACAGACAACAGAAAAAAGTTTTTGGCAGAAAAGGTGGAGGATAGGGGGTGGGGGAAGGGAAGCGAGCCCCCTCTTCTCTAGTCTTTTTCCCTCGAATCCTTTGAAATCTTGTCATTTTAGAATAACCCTAATCTCTAAATTTCATTTTCATTTTTCTCGAAAACTACAGGGTTCCGAACTCCCCCCTTCGCAGGGGGGGTTCTCCACTACCCCCTCCCTCCCCACCCCTCCCCCGCACCCCTTAATTCGGCGGTCCATATACCGAAGTTTAACCTAGGCTACTTTTATTCCAATCTTCCTATAGGATCTGGACCTAGACCGGCCAAGTGCGTGTCGGGGCACGCGCAGTAGGGTTCCGTAGTTACCTTATACCATACCATATTGAATACAACTATAAATTTTCGTCTGAAAAAATAACTTTGTTTTTCATAGTGTTTGTATGAATGACAAAGTTATATATGCGGTTTTGGAAAATGTGATATATCTCTAAAACTTATCACTATATCTCGTTCAAACCAATTTTCGTTGAAAGTATTTAGGGATCTACAGCATATATTGTTTTAAGATTTTTCACTCTCTTATTTTAAAAGTTAAAGGAGGGGGGGACACTCATTTTGCCACTTTGGCAGTGCATATCTTTCAAACGGTTGACTTTGAGAAAAAATTGTCTTAGGAACCTCAATGTCATTTTTAAAGACCTATCTATAGACACCGCACGTATAGATTTGATGAATTTTTTTTTTTCAGTTACAGTTCCATGTATGGGGAGCCCCCCCTTAATCTTTTATTTTATTTATTTTTATGTAAAAACCTTAAAGCGGCTCACAGAATACATCTACCTACCAAGTTTCAACTGTGTAATCTTAATAGTTTCGGAATAAAGTGGCTGTGACATACGGACGGACGGACATACAGACATGAGGAATCTATAAGGGTTCCGTTTTTGCCATTAGGCTACGGAACCCTAAAAAATGACCTTATTTCCTTAGGGATCAGACTATGACTGTGTTACTGTTTGTTCTGAGGTTTGTTACCTCTATCTGCAAAATTTACTGAACCTATTTTCGATACAAATATCAGAAAAAATGTTACAGCATTTGAAATGTTTTAGTGCTTACGTGTGCGTGCTCGATTTTGACCGCTTTTTTCTGTAGACATACACGGTTATTTTTAAAGTATATCTAAAAATGAAAAGGCTGTTCAGACCACGTTAATAAACAATTTTTACTATGGGGCCAACTACGAAATCGCGAAAAATAAATCAGCTGTCCCATACATTATAGTCGAGTTGATGTTGTACTTTTATATGGAACAGCTGATTTTTGACCTTATAGTAAAAGTTGTTCATTTAAGTGTTCTGAACACCCCTTTTCATTTTTAGATATAAGTACTTTAAAAATAACCGTGTATGATTACATGCATTGAAACGACGTGATTATTAAGTACTTTTTTATGCCTATGTTGTATTTTTACTTAAAAATTATTCTATTTCAGCTACCAAAGAAGAAGACAGAAATCTTGCTACGTTTTTGGCAATTCCATATCTTTTGAGCTCTACAACTATTAAAAAAAAGAAGAAAAAACTGGTATCTGGGTGAAATGCAGAATAGATGTACCGTAACGAAATCATAACTAAACTGATATGTAAAAATCCGTAACGAAATTGTAACGAAACTGATAAGTAAGGCGTAGGTCACATGTCAAACAAATCATTTAAATTTGTACCCATACTAAAATTAAATATTAGGTACTTATGCAGTTATAGAAAACTACATTATATTTTATTTGTGACAGAGCACAGGTATTCCATAAAAGTAAAACAATTTATGTAAACATATAAAGTCAGTTTTTTTTTTAATTTAAAATGTTTATAAAATGTAATAAAAACAAAAATCGTAACCTTCAACAAGTTTAGCTCCTTATGGGCTTTTTGAATGGGACATCACTAAAAATTTCTTCCTAAAAATAATAATCAAAATATTTTCCTTATATTATTAACAGTTCTATAGCTTATTTTTATAATAATATTACACATAAAAATCAGTTCTTGAATAACACATAAATTAACTTCTCTAAAATAAAAACTTCTAAACAGCTGATAGTAACCTTCAATTTAGACTAAGTTTAGCATTGGCTCCTTGATTGGGAGGTTCTTAAACATAAATAAACATTTCTTCCTAAAAATACTAAACAAAACATTTTCCTCACATTATTAAGAGTGCACCGAGCCTCCACAAGCGTTGCCATTCAAGAAAAAACATTAGTACAATGAAATGGCTAAGTTTTATGAAACTCCAAAAAATATAAAACTAGAATAAGTAATAAACAATTTTGGTATGCGTTAATTCTTAGTTCAATTGTGTTCGTCTAGTTACAATCTGGATTAACGCCTAAAGTGGCCATTTTACACTAGTTTTACGGCCACAGGCGTTAATCCAAATTGTACCTACAGAAACACATTTAAACCATGAAAAACGCATACGAAAATTGTTTATTACTAATACTAGTTGTTATATTTTTCAGAATTTTATTAAACATAGTTATTTCGTTGTAATCATTTTTTCTTGATTGGCGGCGCTAGTGGACGCACGATGCACCCTTAAAAGCTTTATAGCTTATTTTTATAATAATATGGCACATACAAAATCAGTTCTAGAATAACACATATATTAACTTTTCGAAAATAAAAATAAAATCTTCTAAATAAATAATAACCTTCAATTAAGACTAAGTTTAGCTCCTCATTGGCTTTTAATTTGAATGAGAGATTCTTAAACATAAATGAACATTTCTTCCTAAAAATAATTATCAAAACATTTTCCTTATATTATTAAGAGTCTTGTAGCTTATTTTTATAATAATATTACACATTCAAAATCAGTTCTTAAATAACACATAATTAACGTCTTAAAATAAAAATTAATCTTCTTAACAACCTAATAACCTTCAATTTAGACTAAGTTTAGCTCCTTATTGGCTTTTGAAAGGGAGATTCTTAAACATAAATAAAAATTTCTTTCTAAAGATAATTATCACAACATTTTCCTTATATTTTTAAGAATTTTATAGCTTATTTTTAATATGGCACATTCAAAATCAGTTCTTGAATAACACATAAATTAACTTCTCAAGAATTATTTTTAATGTCACAAATAGCATGTATCAAAGATAATAAAGGTTAAATGTATCACTTAGAATAAAAACAATGTTTTTATTATGGGTATTTATTGTAAATTAAAAAAAATGGAGTAAGTTCGTAAAAATCTCTGAGACAACTAATATGAGAATGATGTACAATCATTCTGCATTTCACCCATCTTCCAACTGGAAGCCATCCAAGGCTGAAACCCGTGACGCCTTCATAAAACATATTCGGACGGACGCTGAAATCAGTGGGACGATAGAGCTTCGGCTCAAAACGTTGAAGAATAATGGGATATCACCTCAACCGTATGTACTTATTGTTGGTGAGACACTAAAAGACATTAAAACGTTTTTGGTAATCGTAAACTCATCAACGATTTATCGTACAAACAATATATTACAGGCCATAGATACGTGTTACAAGGCCATTTGGTCCTTAAATTTAGAATATGGGTGTGACTCGTATGCTATTTGGTACTTTTTACAGAAAGGACTTTATAAAATGACCTCCAAGTTTGATAAGGGTTCAACTGCAGCCGAGTCTCTCTTGACAGATTGTAATCTTTAATTGGAAATGTTACCTATATACATTTTGTTAGAAACATATTAAATGTAATAAGTTCCAAGTTGATCTCTACTAAAATTAGTTTTTAGACTTGTTTAAGATATTTATACGATTTTTAATTCAGCGTTATTTTTTTATAAGTTTAAAAAATGTTAACTTGTTTTTTATGCCGTAGGCAAGTACAAAGTATAAAAAATCTTAAGTTGTTGCATAGTTCCGAAGAAATACGAACATATAAATGTATGGAAAATGACTGTAATCGTCAATTTCAATTGTTTAATTCTTTTAGAAGGCATATTGTGCGTGAACATTTTTCTAATATTACAAACAATGTATTATTACAGTCACCAAACATGGTAAATTTAGAGACTAGCAATACATCTGTGGAAGTTGACCAACAACTGATACCATGTTCTCCTAGTCCTAGTGCCTTAAGCCTTTCAGAGCCTATGACATGTGATGAGATAGTTGAGAACGGACTTTTAATATTTATAGCAAGTTTGTACGCAAATCAATCTTTGCCAAGAAACATTGTTCAAACCGTAATCAGTGGATTTACTCAATTTATTACCAATCCTTTATTATTAGCAATAAAAAAGAAAATTGAAAATCTAGCTTCGAATAATATTATTAGAGACGACAGTCTTAACACAATCATCAAAGAAATTGAGCCTTTGTTAACACTTAATTTAAGTAAACTAAATACTGAACATAAAAGGTTAGAATATTTTAAAAAAAAGAGACATATATTCAACCAGAGTCGTTGGTAATTGGTGAAAGATTAGAAAAAGTTAAACGATCCGGTATTACCCGCTTACAACCAATACCGTGTGAACAGCATTTCATACCCCTCCGTAAAGTGTTAAAATCATTTTTTTCCCTTGGAAATATCTTGTCTGAAACCTTAAGCTACATAAGTTGCCTAAATAGAACGGGTGAAAATATCGCTATTGAAAACTTTATTCAGGGAACATTTTGGCGCAGGAGATTAAGTCAACGACAAGGAAAAACTGTAATTCCTATTTTCATCTTTTTCGACGACTACGAGACCGGAAACGCATTAGGTTCTCGAGCGGGGCAACACAAATTAGGGGCAGTTTACGCATCTATTCCCTGTTTGCCGCCTTGTCGTGTGTCAGCGCTCTGTTTCACTCGTCCGATAGAATCTTATTTGGGAACAATGTTATCTTTCGATGTGTGATTGACGAGCTCAACTATCTCAGCGAACATGGTATTGAATTTAACCTTCCGGATTTCAAAGGCGTCATTCATTTTGAACTTGGATTGATTTTGGGCGATAATCTCGGTATCCATGCCATAACAGGTTTCGTTGAAAGTTTTTCAGCAAATTACTCTTGCAGAGTTTGTAAAGTATCAAAACAAGTAATGAAAACTCAGTGCATTGAAAACAGAGACATTTTACGTAATTTATCAAATTATGAAAATGATTTACGTCTTAGAAATCCCTCGGTGACAGGTATTAAAGAAAAATGTGTATGGTTTGATGTGAAAGATTTTGATTTATTTAATCAGGTTGGTGTCGATTGCATGCACGATATATTAGAAGGTGTTGCTAAGTATGTCATGCAATTTGTTCTTCTTCAATGTATAAGACGTTATAATTTTTTTACATTGGCTGAACTAAATAACAAAATTCATGCCTTTGATTATGGTCCTGACTGTAGAAATCAACCTTGTACTTTTTCTATGGAACATTTAATACACGGAAATGTTCGTCTATCGGCATCAGAAATGCTTACCTTTTTGAGATATTTTGGTTTATTAGTAGGAGAATTTGTACCCAGTGGCAATGAAATTTGGAAATTGTATCAGAAATTAAGAACTCTTTTAGAAATTGCATTATCCTCAGCTTTTGCTAGAGGAACTGAAGAACTATTACAGGAAGCAGTAACAGAGCTTAATACTTTGTATCTTTCACTGACCAATGATTCACTGAAACCTAAATTTCATCATTTAGTTCATTACCACAGTGCGTTAGAAAAATATGGCCCTATTGTTAATATGTGGTCTATGCGTTTTGAAGCAAAACATAGAATTTTTAAAATGGCGTCAAATGTTTCGTGTAATAGAAAGAATATTACACTGTCCTTAACATTAAAACATCAACTACAGCTAAATGAATTGTTTCTTAAAGGTAAATTGCCTGATACACTTAGGACAGGTCCTCATATTCGTATAAAAAATGATGATGATAAAGATTTCATACAATCAAATTTAAAATTATGTAAAAATATGTCACTTATTCAAGTTAATTGGGCTACAGTGTCTACTACACGTTATGTTAAGGGTACAATCTTAATCTATGATACAAGCTCTAATGATTCACTGCCTCTGTTCTTTAAAGTTCACAATGTCTATTTGTACGATTCAAATGATTTGATTCTTATGGGAATATTAATGCAAACATTGTGTTATAATTATCATTTTTTTGCTTATGAAGTTGCAGAATCAGAAGAAAAAGTAGTTAAATATTACAAAGATTTTGTATCTCCTATCCCATGTAACATTAATGTTCTCAGTAATGGTAAACAATACATTACTTTGCGATGTTCATTATAAAAAATCATTTAATTCAAATTTGTAATATAAAGCATACAATGTATTTCGACGGGTTATAGTAATACGAAAGGGGGGTTGATCTAGATGTCTAGACGAAAAACTTTTGTTCAATCAAAAATTCTATCATTTTTCCCAAAATTTTGATGATTGTATATGAAGTAGGTACATACATTTTTAAAATAGTAGTTCATATAATCAAATGAAATCCTTAGGTCAATTATCTAAAACTCCAAGAAACAGTAAATTTTCGAGAAAACATAACCTCAAAATGTTCGAAAAAAGTCCTGTTTTTTTTCGGAATTCTTTAAACAACATTTTTTCGCTTTGAGGTCTAGAACAACCCCCTTTCGTATTACCATACCTTCGCTGAAATAAATTGTATACTACTACAGGTTAAAAAATTATTTCTGTTTTGTTCCACTATTATCACATGGGTGAAGAAACTGGAGTTATCGGTGTCTTCATTTCACCTCTGTATCGTTTAACCCAGGTAAAATGATTCGACATAAGAGGATGCCTTTGTTCAACTCCCAAATTAACAAATTACTTACTACTCCCAAATTAACAGACAACTTAAAACAAAGGCCTCCGCTTAATTCGACATAAGCGAACTCCCCTCTGAATCATTTCACGCAGGTGATTGAAATGATTCAGAGAATCATCAGAGAAATGAAGACACCAAAATTCCTTTTTTTTTCACCTAGGCTCTCTGAGTATATGTAGTAAAATAAACCGTTTATAAGTCGTAAGTAAATTTTAAATCACAGTATTCACGTTGTTGTACGCATAATCCCGAAGAACTACGAATATAATAATATAAATGTATGGAAGTTGACTATCATCTATTTGTATGATATAAATAATTTGATTCATAAATGAATATTAATGCAGACATTGGGTTATGTTATGATTATAATTTATATTTTACTTATAAAAATCAGTTAATAGAATTTCACAATAATTTTATGTCTCCTTTCCCATACCTAATAATAATGTTCTCTGGAAGAAATATGCTTAATAATATATTACTTTGTAATGTGGATTATTAAAATAAAAAAAATTAAAGGATTTACCCATATATTTTATTAAATAAACATAAACCTTTCCTATATAATAAAGGCAAAAGATTTAGGTTTAGGTAAAGTGTAACTAACTATGATATAATGTTATATAAACTAAGAAATGTTTTGTTGATGTATAGAGTCATGGTAGGTAATATATTAATGAAACCTAGTCAAATTAGATTCTTTTAATCAACGTATTATATAATGATAGTTATGCGAGAATGTTTGTTGATAAAGTAATGACAGGTAATTAGATTAAAATACGATCGTGTTTAAAAGACACAAATGATTTATCGTTCTATTTTCTAAGAGTATGTATCCAACTCAAGTGATTTAGTTGGACTATGTGTGCCTATCTAAACGGTTTACATAGGCACACAAAGACCAACTAAATTACTTGAAATGGCCTACATACTCTTAATAAATAGAACGATACATTATGTGTCATTTAAACAGGATCGTATTTTAATCTATTACCTGCCATTACTATATCAAGGAACATTCTTAGTAGATATAACTATTATTCTATAATACATTAAGAAAGGATCTTATTTCAATCTATTACCTGCCATGACTACATCAACAACCATTCTTAGTAGATATAATTATTATATTTTAATACATTAAATAAGGATCTTATTTCAATCTATTACCTGCCATGACTACATCAACAACCATTCTTAGTAGATATAATTATTATATTTTAATACATTAAATAAGGATCTTATTTCATTCTATTACCTGCCATGACTACATCAACAACCATTCTTAGTAGATATAATTATTATATTTTAATACATTAAATAAGGATCTTATTTCAATCTATTACCTGCCATGACTACATCAACAACCATTCTTAGTAGATATAATTATTATATTTTAATACATTAAATAAGGATCTTATTTCAATCTATTACCTGCCATGACTACATCAACAACCATTCTTAGTAGATATAATTATTATATTTTAATACATTAAAGAAGATCTTATTTCAATCTATTACCTGCCTTGACTACATCAACAACCATTCTTAGTAGATATAATTATTATATTTTAATACATTAAAGAAGATCTTATTTCAATCTATTACCTGCCATGACTACATCAACAACCAATCTTAGTAGATATAATTATTATTCTTTAATACATTAAAGAGGATCTTATTTCAATCTATTTTCTGACATGACTACATCAACGAACAATCTTGGTAGCTACAATAGGTTTCAATGCTTGCACTGAACAAGATACTTTATAAGGCCAGTAAAGCATTAGATTTACTGTTACTAAATATTAGTTAGACACAATCAAGTGTCTTGTTTGAATTAAGCGAATCTTAATTGAATCTACAAACAATCTTTATTAATATAATATGGTTTCATGTTTGTTTCAAACAAGATATGAATGAAACTAAACAACTACCATATTAAGGCCAGTAGAGTACTTGATATACGTCAGCGCGAAAATTTAACAAAGTTCTCTTAGTTGCAGTTATATTGATCTTGTCAGGCTCAAATGGAATCATGATATGTGATAGCAGTAAACAAGATCTGAGTTGATGTTAACAATTTTTTTTTTCAGTGTAGGTACTGCACTTTTGTATGGAACAGCTGATTTTTTTGCGAGCAGGAGAGTTGGCCCCATACTAAAAGTTGCTTGTTACCTATATAATCACAAAATTGTACAAATGATAAAGTTTTGATGTTTGGATGTTGTTCTGTCAGGTCTGAACGGGTGAACGGATTTAGACGAAATTTGGCACAAAGATAGATTATAGTCTGGAATACTTAACACAGGCTTCTTTTCATCCCGATTATTGGTTTCCAGGGAAAGACTAACAACAATTACAGACTCCCACGCCGGGGCGGAGCCATGGGCAAAAGCTATAGTATATAGTATATAACAAAGTCGCTTCCCGCCGTCTGTACGCTTCACTTAAACTACCTTTGCATAAAAACCGCATTAAAATCGATCCATAAGTTTAGGAGCTAGGTTGCCGGAGACAGACAGACACACACACACGTCAATTATATTACAACACTCCTTACGTACGTCGTATGTAGATAACCTGTAGTATAATCTAATAACTTCACACTGACACCACATTATAGCACAGTTTTACATTAGTAGGTAACTACATTGCACCCGTGCGAAGCCGGGGCGGGCCTCTAGTAATAAATATTTGTTTGACTTAATTTAGCACTTACACATTTATTTATTTTAAAAATGAATATGAAATTTCAGCGGCATAAAACCTCTTTGTTGTTACAAAAAAAAATAACTGTATTACCCGGTTAAATTGGGAATGCTCTGTTTACTCGCACAGAACTTGCAGTAAGGCACTAATTTAACTTAGTAGGGATAATTCTATAACAACCTAGTGTTTTATATATTATTGCACGCGTTTGTTATAGCTCGGTTTATGGCCCTAAAAGCGATGTATTAGGGCTCACTTTACGAGCAAGTGTGTTGAAAAACTTGTTATCAGATGGTTATATAAAATTTTATAATAACTTACTAATACACACATTCACAACTATCCTTCTAATCATCATCATCATCATATCAGCCGCACGACACCCACTGCTGGGTATTGGCTCCGTGCACGCTTTTAGCGCCACCTAGCGTGTTGCAACTTTGTTGGCTCTGACCTGTACCTCTACCATGAGTTAGTACAGTAAAATTGGCTGACGTAACTACACTCGTTAACGTAAAATCCGTTTCCACAATAGTAAACGTTAAATCGGTACCATGGGTTTCACTTATGTTATACGTTTACTGTCACGTGAAAACCACACTGACTACAGTAAAAGCTAACTTCAGTGTAGTTAAAGGAGGTAGTCTGTGGTGTGGTATCTACTCTGCGGTACAGGTTATTGACAAGTGTTTTAGTTTATTTGGTCTGTGACACTCAAAGATGAATGCAATACGACAAAATTAAAAAGGTTATTTTTCTATTGCATAATGCAAGAAAACACGTATTCTAAATTTGGCCGTTAAACTTTATTGCCGGACAGAACGTCACCGTTGTTTTGTTGGTTTGTGCTATGTTATTAAAGCGGGAATAATTAATTTTTTGACTGGAATAATTAAAGGCGACTGTTAATGGAACAATTAAATACTAAATCGGGCAGCGGTTTACTTTTTTAACTGTGGGTTAAAAAAAATACGTAAGATGGGCAACTACATGTGGGAGACAAATAATTTAAGTCAGCAGTGAAAATTCTAAATGAATGACAAAAATACTGAGTGGGCAACTATTAAAGCAAGTAGGTAACTATATAACTGATTTAAGCTGCGCAACATGGTATTTTTGTCATCTTGCTTAGGATAATAGTCACGTTTTTTAGGGTTCCGTACCCAAAGGGTAAAAACGGGGCCCTATTACTAAGACTCCGCTGTCCGCCTGTCTGTCTGTCTGGCTGTCTGTCTGTCACCAGGCTGTATCTCATGAACGGTGATAGCTAATAGCTGGACAGTTATTTTTTTTACAAATGATGTATTTCTGTTGCCGCTATAACAACAAATATTAAAAACAGTATAAAAAAATATTCAAGGGGGGGTTCCCATACAACAAACGTTATTTTTTTGCCATTTTTTGCTCGATATTAATAATGACATTAGACAGTTTAAATTTTCACAAGTGATGTATTTCTGTTGCCACTAATAACAACTAATACTAAAAATGGAATAAAATAAATATTTAAGGGGGGCACAAAAAATTTAAAATTTAGCATATATTTTATTAAAAAAAAACCACGTTGCTGTATAGACAGCAAACGTGTTTTTTTTTCCGTTTTTAGTACGGAACCCTTCGTGCGCGAGTCCAACTCGCATTTGGCCGGGTTTTTTTTAAATAAAATATATGCTAAATTTTAAATTTTTTGTGTGCCCTAAGGTTGTCGGTCAAATAGTAAGTAATTTGGTCACCCGTACCTCTACCATGAGTTTTTTTTTACGTTTACGGTACAGTAAACGTAAAACAATTTGTATGAGAATCTGTACAGCGCCTCTATTGGGCAGTAGCGGAACTAAAATCCGTAGCATGAGTTGAAGGCTAAAATTTACTTTACCACATTCGTTTCAGTTTACGTAGAGAGTATAGTTAACGTAGCGTTTTGCATATAAATCGGTACCATGAGTCACTAATTTGACAGATGTCACGTGGTTTCCACAGTAAATTACTGTAACTATTGTGGTTATTTCTCTCACTGAAATTTTTATAGTGAGAAGTATTTTTTCATTTATATATAATGTCTGCTCGACAATATTTCGGGCGACGGACTGAGGGAGGCTACAAATGTTGAAAATGGGTGACTTTAAAATACAAATTGAGTAACTAGTTATTCAGAACGGGCGACCAAATTACTTACTATTTGACCGACAACCTTAGGGCACACAAAAAATTTAAAATTTAGCATATATTTTATTTAAAAAAAAAAACGGCCAAATGCGAGTCGGACTCGCGCACGAAGGGTTCCGTACTAAAAACGGAAAAAAACCACGTTTGCTGTCTATACAGCAACGTGGTTTTTTTTAAAATAAAATATATGCTAAATTTTAAATTTTTTGTGCCCCCCTTAAATATTTATTTTATTCCATTTTTAGTATTAGTTGTTATTAGTGGCAACAGAAATACATCAACTGTGAAATTTTTAACTGTCTAATATCATTATTAAAATCGAGCAAAAAATGGCAAAAAAATCACGTTTGTTGTATGGGAACCGCCCCTTAAATATTTTTTTATACTGTTTTTAATATTTGTTGTTATAGCGGCAACAGAAATACATCATTAGTAAAAAAAAATACTGTCCAGCTATTTGCTATCACCGTTCATGAGATACAGCCTGGTGACAGACAGACAGCCAGACAGACAAACAGACAGACAGGCGGACAGCGGAGTCTTAGTAATAGGGCCCCATTTTTACCCTTTGGGTACGGAACCCTAAAAAACGTGACTATTATCCTAAGCAAGATGACAAAAATACCATGTTGCGCAGCTTAAATCAGTTATATAGTTACCTACTTGCTTTAATAGTTGTCCACTCAGTATTTTTGTCATTCATTTAGAATTTTCACTGCTAACTTAAATTATTTGTCTCCCACATGTAGTTGCCCATCTTACGTATTTTTTTTAACCCACAGTTAAAAAAGTAAACCGCTGCCCGATTTAGTATTTAATTGTTCCATTAACAGTCGCCTTTAATTATTCCAGTCAAAAAATTAATTATTCCCGCTTTAATAATAATAGCACAAACCAACAAAACAACGGTGACGTTCTGTCCGGCAATAAAGTTTAACGGCCAAATTTAGAATACGTGTTTTCTTGCATTATGCAATAGAAAAATAACCTTTTTAATTTTGTTGTATTGCATTCATCTTTGAGTGTCACAGACCAAATAAACTAAAACACTTGTCAATAATCTGTACCACAGAGTAGATACCACACCACAGCCTACCTCCTTTAACTACACTGAAGTTAGCTTTTACTGTAGTCAGTGTGGTTTTCACGTGACAGTAAACGTATAACATAAGTGAAACCCATGGTACCGATTTAACGTTTACTATTGTGGAAACGGATTTTACGCTAACGAGTGTAGTTACGTCAGCCAATTTTACTGTACTAACTCATGGTAGAGGTACCGTTCTGAATAACTAGTTACTCAATTTGTATTTTAAAGTCACCCATTTTCAACATTTGTAGCCTCCCTCAGTCCGTCGCCCGAAATATTGTCGAGCAGACATTATATAGAAATGAAAAAATACTTCTCACTATAAAAAATTCAGTGAGAGAAGTAATCACAATAGTTACAGTAATTTACTGTGAAAACCACGTGACATCTGTCAAATTAGGGACTCATGGTACCGATTTGTATGCAAAACGCTACGTTAACTACACTCTCTACGTAAACTGAAACGAATGTGGTAAAGTAAATTTTAGCCTTCAACTCATGGTACGGATTTTAGTTCCGCTACTGCCCAATAGAGGCGCTGTACAGATTCTCATACAAATTGTTTTACGTTTACTGTACCGTAAACGTAAAAAAACTCATCTGGAAAACGGACTGAAATCTGTTTTTTTAACATATCTCCGCCATTTTGAAAAATTTCAAAAACCTGGCTCGACAAAAAATTCTGTACAATTTTCGAACCTCCTTACAAAATTTCACAAGAATCGGTTGAGAAATGCGACCTGTAGGCTGGAACAGACAGCCGGACATACGAAAGAATTTTTGCCGAAGCTGAAGCAGAGACGCTTCGCTCGCACTTCGTGCTCGCTCGGTCAATAACTTTAATGCGACATCTGAAATAAACTTAATTTTTATTGACATTTTTTTTTATTGTTAATCACAAATTGACAATGTTTTATATAATTTATTATTTTCTTTTTAGGGTTCCGTACCAAAATGGTAAAAAAGGAACCCTTATGGTGTGACTCAGTCTGTCTGTCTGTCACAGCTGGATATCTCGAGAACTACTAATGGTATCAACTTGAAATTTGGAATAGTTTAAGATGACATTTGTCCAACTATTTTGCAAATAATAAATAAATAAAAAATAAATATCTTTTTTACAGCAGGGCCTGAAAAGGGGTGTTAAAAATTTGAAGTGGAGCTACTAGGGTATGTGGGGTATCATATGAAAGAGCGCTGTTTGCACGTTTTTAATCTTTTTTTCTTTTTTTTTCTAGACGGCATAGTTTTCGACTTATGATGAAAAATGTAAAAAAAAATACCGTTCTCCCCTTATCTCCGAAATTTGCAAAGAGAAAAATCTGAAATAATTCTCTGTGATAGCAGTTTATATAAAAATTACAGAAAAAATAAAACGATGTCTCAATATAGCATACTTTTTTAGGGTTCCGTTTTTTAGCTTTTTTAGCCTAAATGGCAAAAAACGGAACCCTTATAGATTCGTCATGTCTGTCTGTCTGTCTGTCTGTCTGTCCGTATGTCACAGCCACTTTATTCCGAAAGTATTAAGACTACACAGTTGAAACTTGGTAGGTTAAAAACGGGGCGTTAACCGCTTAACGAATTTAATACAAAAATAAGAAAAATAAAAGATTAAGGGGGGGCTCCCCATACATGGAACTAAAACAGAAAAAAATTTTTTTCTTTAAACCATCACGTGTTGGATGTTTATAGATAGGTCTTTAAAAATGACCTTAAGGTTTCTAAGACAACTTTTTCTCAAAGTCAACCGTTTGAAAGATATTCACCGCCAAAGTGGTAAAATGTGTGTCCCCCCCCCTTTAACTTTTGAAATAAGAGAGCGAAAAATCTAAAAAAAATATATGCTGTAGATCTTAATAAACACTTTCAACCAAAATTGGTTTGAATGAGATATAATATTTAGTTTTTGAGATATAGCACATTTTCCAAAACCGCAAATATAACTTTGTCATTCATACCAACACTGTGAAAAACAAAGTTATTTTTACAGACGAAAAATTATAGGTGGTATTAAATATGGTATGGTATAAGGTAACTACGGAACCCTATGGCGCGTGGCCCGACACGCACTTGGCCGGTTTTTAGAAATTATCAAATTTCTAAAACAGTTAACATTAGTTCCACTATCGGTCAAGAGATGGCGCTGACCTAAAACTGCAATACTAATTTTATTATTCTACTCCGCCGTCGGTCGCATGGGGTCTTTAAAAGCCCGGAGTCTAGAAAAACTGACATAACTTTTTAAATATTTTATTTACAAGCTTGTGCTTCTCAGTAGCTGCTTAAAAAGGATGTAGGTACCATGTAATACAAGTTTTGTAGATTTATTATATTTTATCTGAGTATAATACACATTTAATTTGCGCAAAGGCTTTTAAAGACCCCACGCGACCGCTTTCGTATATTTTTTTTACTTGACTATCGTAAGTGTAAAATCATTTTTAACTGCAATCTGGATAAGAAGATACAATAATTGGATGGCTAGAAGCAGGGTATGATGATTATGACCTATTAGATGATGCGGTATCTGCAATTACCTACTCTTATTTCGTTGCAAACACCTGACACAGCTGGTCCTCAAAGATATTTTTTACTCTATTGGATATTGCTGGTCCGCAAATGATACTTAGTCACATTTTTATTTACAAAATACAATTCTAAAATGCTAACGTTATTTTTATTATTATTATTGTATTAAACATAGAAGTACTCTCTACGGACTCTCCCCACGTTGAAGAATCTATAGAGTTTGTCATTATATCGTGTTGAAATTAAGCACTTTAACGGATTTATGCGCAACTTAATTAATATAATTTAGCTTTTTGGATTTATATTTAGTTTTATTTTAAAGTTTCCGACATTTTGACACCTTTTCAGGGCCTTGGGAAAGAGATTTCTACCACGGGAGTACACGTGGTAATCTATGAAGTGGTTGTAGCATATTAGGCCCTGTACTGGCAACATATTTTAATAATAACGATATCAAAACCAACCAAATTCAGTTAAAAGAGATGCATTCCTTTCCCATGAAACATACACATAAAAATATTTGGCTTTCATTTGGCCAAACTAGACACGCGGCGTCCATTAGTAAGCTGTTTACAAAACTAAAATCTAAGGTACTTTTTCTATATTATGTTTCTTCATTTGCGCTATAAGTTTATTAGTGTGTTTAACTGAAATCCTCAAATTTATAATTTTATTGTTTCTTCTCAGTAAAGTTCACTTTTTTACATTTTTGTCAATGTCAAGTAAGCATTGTCAAAAAGTGGGGAAAAATATTGTGCTTTGACTAGTGATTAATTCTCAAGCCAAAATGAATTATTTTATATGTGTTTTTGATTTATTATAATCATTTACTTTCCCGTGTAACATATCAAATAAAATAGGATATTCATCCATAAATCAATCTACAAAATTTTGATGATTGAAGTAATGGGCTTTCAAAGACCCCATGCGACCGACGATGTAACAAAAGTTAGCGCGACCGACGGCGGGTTAATGGTGCAATTATGATGGTACGGAACCCTCGGTGCGCGAGCCCGACTCGCTCTTGACCGGTTTTATTCCTTTTTTGCAGTGCCCTTACAGGGTTCTTGTGTGAACTTGTTTGCTCATAAGATCTTTTTGTACCTACCACAAGAATAGCAAATAAATGACTATTGAACTATTGAACAAAATTAGGCAAAATTCACCAAATACGAGGATTTCACAAAATAGTTTTGATATAAAATTGTTAATGTACGAGATTTTGAACAGATTTTGTGTGGAAATACGATAATCTCCACCAAATCTGTACGAGAATTTATTTAAATGAGTTGGCAACCCTGCGCACGATCCAAAGAGAATGTAAAAATAACTAGCGTTGCACGATCTTCAGTGATTCACTACTATTAGTTTTCTTTACACTATGACAGTACCTACCCAACTCAACGTAGTCACTACATACATCTCTTTGATTTGTATGGAAAGTCGATTTTCATTTTACACTAGCTGATGCCCGCGACTTCGTACGCATGGACATTATGACTCCGGTGTATTCTTCTTATAAATACGAACTAATGTAGTTACATAAGAAAATACTCGTAGTAACGTGTTATATAAATATAATGTTAAAAGTCAATAAATTATTTTTATTTTATATTTAATATTGTAAACATAATTTAAATATTTTATTTAAATTATGTTTTATATAATAATATACTATGTTCAGAGTCTTTCCTTCAGGAGCCAATATGAAAAGACCTGAAGCTATACTAACCCTGGAACAAGCCACATTAAGTTGACCATGCTAAAAACAACCAGTCCTTTAATCGACACCAGCGGCTTTACGTCTGACCCTGCGACTTATTTATTGCCATAGCAAAGCAAGTGGTCACACGGAACTGTGTACGTTTAAATTGAAAAGGAAAATTGTTGGGGAAGAGTGGTGTAACTACACGGAAAAAATACAGTTTCACCGGCACCACTTCCAGTGAGCTCCAGAACCTTAGCTTCAATAATATTTCGCTGCAAAGCATTGACTTTAATTGCACAATTTATTTTAAAGAAAGAAAGAACAATATCATCTTGCAGTGCGATATAAGAACGTTAGTTCTATAATAAGATTCTGTGGCAATTTAAGTCAGCATTAGATTTTCACATCAGATGATCTTCGATTTTT